>OU538739.1:20000-4823476 GCA_912999735.1 Aporia crataegi | reverse complement strand
AATTCTTCAAGAAAACTACATAAATTTATGAATTCCAGAAAATATAAATATCAACTTTAATTTTTTCAAACCTTTATGGAAATAAATTAATTAAACTATTTGAATAGTTTTTACTTAAATTTCCTATATTATAATATACAAAATTTTAATGTGGTACATAATACTTAAATTATATTTCTTGAAAGATAAAATGTTTATTTAAAAGAATTAGTTAATTATATATTGTATAGAATTTTTTTTCTCACTTTTCAAATTTTGCCGCCCTAGAAAATTTGCCGCCCTGGGCACTAGCCCCGACTGCCCCTAGTGTAAATACACCACTGCTTAAAACAGCAACTAAAATTTAAGATAATTTAAAAATAGTAGCTTAAGAAATTGTCAAAATTGGCATTTTCTGAGTCAGAAGTAAAATTATTGTTTCAACTCGGTGCAAAGATTCTAGAAACTTGTAATAGACAGATATCTATTATTAATATATACAATTTACGTTATATTGTAACAGACATAACTGAAAATTGGTATAAGTTTGGATCATAAATTATCATAGTATTCTGTCAATGACTTAACGAACAAAGTTGACTCACCCCACGCTACACACTGACTGGTCGATGACTGAAGGTGAATTCGCTTATAAATTTGATCACCATTAGGTACCTACTTAAAACTGAAGCAGACGCGATACCTAGTTAGTAAAATAATTGAGCGAAACGTTAGAATTTATTAATAATATTATTAATGTAAATAATTTACTCATTATTTAAAATATTTATTTATCTACGTCTGAATAATTTTGTATTTTAAATAAGTGTAGATACTTATTTAAAAAGCTGAATAACGAGTTGCATATTAAAGACTAGTTGAATTAAAATGTTGCTAAGAGAATTTTAATTAGGTAGGTACTCTGTTTGAATGTTTCGACATATGACTAGCGAATATGTGGGAATGCATAAACGCTTAGGCTTCGTTGTGCGTAAATATTTTTCACAATTTTTCGTCTTCTGCCTTCAGAAAACGTGCATTGGGACACTTGGTCTGGTATGATTTTACTGACTCGTAATGCGACGTATCTACAGATTTTCGCAAACTACTACAACTATTTAAAATGCTTTATTCAAACAAGAACCTGTTTTATGGAATTTACCGTATGCATGCTCGTAAGTCTGCAGATTACCTAGGATGTCTGCAGATTATCTAGTTAATGTAGGAACTCAATAAAATTTTTTCCACTTTAACTGACTCAGCCAGATAATCTGCAGAATACCTCGTTAATCTGCACTCTAACTGATTTACGCAAATTAACGGTAACATATACAATAAATATAGTAGGTATACATAGTCGGTCGCTGTTTCACAGAACTGTAGTTTTTTAAAAATATGACAAGTAAATTAATAAAAAAAAAAAAAATATTTGCCTTGTCATTTAAAACGTTTAATTTTAAACGTTTAATTAAAATTATTCAAGCGCACGATAGTTTACGTATTCTCTACGAAGTATTTCATTATAGATGTGACAAAAAACACACTCACGGCCACATTTAGCAAGAAAGGATACATTATTCGGAATAAATTAAGTAGGTAAAAGTGAAATCCCTGCCCCAGTGTGGGGCAGACACAATTTTGCGCGTTTTTCACTGATAATTTTCTTTACAGGCAAGATCGATCAACCTTTTTTGCCTACCTAACCGAAAAATTTATTTGTTTGTTCAGGATTTGAAGTTCCGGCATCTAATGCAGATGCGTAAAATACGGAGGCTTTCAAATAAGTAGGTACAGGATAAAGCAAAAATTATAAATATCTTGTTAATGAAAGAAGAAAACAATATAATGAGAAAGAAACAAAACGCTCGCTATAGATAAATTCGCAATAGTAGCTAATCCTCATCGATCCAACATAATATTATATCTGCCTGTCTGTGTATTTGTCATGATATGTTTGTTTTTCTCTTTTAGGTCTCACTATAAAAAGGACACAAGTAATAACTCTCATAAACGAACTCTAAATACTGTGAATTATTTCACCAAAATCAATGATTAGGTGTTAGATATGTACATAATATTCAATCCCTGTCAGTTCCATAATTAATTTAAAAAAAAAATTTTTTATAAAATATTACTTATTATTATAAAACTTATTTTTAAAAAAAATAAGTTTAATTTAAAGTTTTCATTGATTTATTAGAATAATAAAAATGCCATAGACTCAATGAAAGTAACTTCGTTGCTATAAAGTAACTTATAAATGTTTCCTCTCCAAAGGAAACATGTTTGTGACCTCATTATTATCCTACACCTATAAACGCAACTTCCATGTTAAATGTTTTAAAATTCAAAAAATAGTTTTATATAAACCCAAGTGTTTCCTAAAACTTTGTACTCATATGTTTATAACTGCTAAGATACCTAATACTAACACTGGCAATGTTATGTAAATTTAAATCATAAGTTAATTAATAAAGTCATTTTGAAATGAATGAAAAAACTTCGTTGTTACCTATGGGTACCTAAGTAAAATAAAAAGAGATTACTTAACACAGAAGGTACAATAGACTTTTGTACTCTGTTAAGTTTGTAATTAATGTAAGATTTCTGAAGGATGTTTAAATGAATATTACAGGCAATTCTATACAACTTTTTGAGGTACAGTTACCTACTTCTTAACCTACAGCTTTATTGGTTTGGAGAATGTTATAAAGTTATTTAAAAATATTTGTAAATATTTTTACATTATTGTAAATAAATTTATAAATTCATATTATAAATTATAATTTAACAAAAAATAAATAAATAATAACAAGTAATTATTAAATTGAAATGGCTCATGGTATTAGCGAGACCTACAAAAATAAATACTTTTACAGTACAATATTATGTTGGAAAATGTACCTTTTAATGCTCTCAATTATGTGCGTGTAGAATGATTGAACTTAACCGAAATATACGAATCATGACAACCTGGATGTACCTGCCGGCAAAAAGCTAGGGTTGTTTTGGGCTGAGTTTTACTCATCAAATATCAATTTATATCCAGTTTGGCGAGTAAATTTCATTATAGTTTGCAATTGCAAGTTATAATTTCTTGAATACAGAAAGGCATATAAATTTTACGAAAACGAAATTTTAGGGCGAATTGTGGCGCGGTTGTCTATGGGCGGCGTGTATATTTCATTTTTTTACCATTTCTTTGAATCAATTGTTAATACTACTGTTAATACTGAATATTATTACTTATTTTTATCAATTTTACTGCCGTTAAGAAGACACTTTTCTGATTATTTATCTTTTACAATTAAAAGACTATTAGGTATTTAATAATTGTATGCAGTACCTACGCACACTTCTTAAAAATACACATTCACTGCTTAAACGAAATAATTAATCCGATGAATAGTGAAATATTTTGAAATATCAATCATTCTACACCAGATATGTAATTATAACATTAAAAAATAATGCTATATAAAACATTCGTAATGAAATACACAAAACTGTATTTTTTACGTGACGTTTGAAAACAGTAAATGGATGTGTATTTAAAAATGTCTGTATCAAATTACTTATGAAATACGTATTTCATACAAATGTTTTTCTCAAAGTTGCAACGCAAAGCCATAAACTCTAAGGACTAACCTATGCGATTATATTAAGAATTGGAACGTCAATTACTTCGTCCTCAGTTAGGTTACAAGAGAAATAAAGTAGGCAATTAAAATTTTAATACACAAAAAAAATTCTTGTTAGTTAGATTTTTCGTAAAGTGGAAAAATGACAAAAATCAGTCCCATTCTTATTTTAACCGTACTCAGAGTAAGTGGTAAGATTAAAATAAATAAATAGTAACCTACCTTCATCGATTTTCCGCGACGCCTCCTCTAAATCGTTCCCCGCGTAGTTCAATATGACCAGCACTAAGGGCATCATCTCCCACGAGTAATGGAATATTTCTAACAGCTTATGACAGTTTTCCACTAGTGGTTCTAACGACACCGCTGAAAAGAGACAAAAACATACATTATAAATTTGTTTTAAAGAGATACATGATAAAAATAATACATAGTTAAATTTGAAGCGAAAATCGCATCACTCTATAAAATGGGATATATTTCATGGAGTATAATGACTCTTGTCAAATTTAATTGTACAATGTAAAATCTTTGATGATAATTTTAGAAATTTCAAATAGATGGTTGTAAGTCTTGCGTGTCTGACTACACTCACGCAAAATATCAAAATATTTTTCTTAGATTTGTTATATCCTAGGATAAAATATGGATTTAAGATGCCATTTTTATAAAAAGTTACATTATAGTTACATTAGTAATTTATTTCTTTCATAACACATATATCATATATTTCATGACAACCCGTTCGTGCCAAAGATACAAAAAAGTCGTAGATAATGCGAAACACCATAAAATAATTCTCCTATCAACAAAGTAAGCCGTAAAAGCATAAAACGGATTAAGAAACAGCGTCACCAACTCGTAAACTGAAGGTCTGTTTACGACTTCCCTTTGTCCATCTATTCACAGTTGGTCACACTGACACAAATGCAGCTTTGTAGTGTCAACTGTGTCAGGTATTGTCTTTTTTGATTACCGCCATCATATCAATTTGACCCTACAGATAAAAAATCGTTTGACTATTCATTTTAAGTATAAAGTTCTTAGCTACGTAGTAATATACCTATTATATTATCATCACTGATTCACTTTGAAAGCAAAGTGAATCCATGAGGATATAATAGGTAAAGTTAAAGAACTGTAACCGTAATTTTAACCGAAAGATATTTAGGCTACTATGAATCTGCGTAAATATTTTGTATGGAAAATGTCAAACTTACATGGTTAGTTACTATAGAACTGACAGAATGTCAACTTTTAAATACCTTTCTTATATTAAACTCGCGATTGGCTTAATATATGTAATGGAATTAGAATAGGCTAGGTTTTTATTGTTTTTAATTTTGCGTGTAAGTTTTCCTACGTTTGATCAAAGATTTTTCATTTCTCAGGTACCTACTTAAATTTGAATAAATGATTAAGAAGGTTTGCAGAACTTAAAGAAATCTGAAAACACTACGCTTTCTATTCAGATTATTTATTTCACAGCATAACAACTTATTAATTTGCTTCTTGAGCAGTAGCTAACCCCAATTCCTCATTCACGTAAATTTACATTACGTAAGATAACGTATCGCTCTCGCTCGTAAAACGTATCGCTCGGTTATCTTGCCGTAAAGAAACCGTAAACAAAACTGCGTTTTCCTCAATTTTAACCCTGTTGAGCTTCGCTGACTTTCAACATTTTTATCATAAGATTTAATGATGTGGAGTTGAATAATTTAATAACAAAAGAACTATTTTCAAAGAAAACCATTTCATCGCTCCCAGGTTCCTATATACCAGCTTAGTATGTCGTATGTATGTCTGTCTGATGCGCATAGGCTATACAACCTAAAAATATACCTACCACATTTAATTATTTTAGTATAAATCAAAATATAACATTCTTTGAATGATACCACCAGTGAAAAAAGAATAGTTTTTAAAATAGAGGATCTTGGTACGTCTATCTTACGTTTTAGTCTAAAGAACTGTACCTACAGGTGTAAAAAAGTGAATTTCCGTAACCCCTAGGCATGACCAGACACATTTCTGTATCTGTTTTACTGATCATTTTCTTTACAGGAAAGTAGGTGATCAGCCTTCTATATAGGCAAACGAAACATTCATTTGTCACGGGATTCGAACCCAGGACCTGCGGCTCATCACGCATACACGTAAACCACTTGGTTAGGGAGGCGGTTAATTGTACCCACTTTATAATCGACTATGATTCAGCATTGGAGTTGTCATCAATATTGAAACGAAAATAAAATACTGATACAGCTGCCTTTTTAAACAAAAACTGTAAAGTTTTTCTGTTTTACATATGTAAACAATATCTTTTATACTAAAAAGTATATATAAAGAAGTTTATAATATATACCTACAGTCCTACGTTTGTAACTGTAACATAAACGGCCATTAAGCAGAGGCATTGTTATCGGCATTCACAGTAACACCATAAAACGCCCCTTTATGTGAAAAAACATAGAAAATGAGTTACATATAAGGTATTTATTTTTATTGACGCCATTGTTTGACGCGTAGCTACAGGATATTGTTTTTACGTGCTCAAAGCAAGGAGTGCTTATTTATTTTATGTACGTACGTATCTTCTAATCAGATAATTGAACCTTATAACACCTCTGTAGGTATCTATCTTATTTCTTCCATAAGTAGACTATCGACTAACAAATTTTGATAGGTCTTTTAATTTTATTTCTATTAATAGGTAATAGGTGTCTTCTATAATAATACTTATTACCTACCTATGTTATATACCTGCTTAATGTTTCATAGATTCAAAAATAAAACTTATATAGAGAGGTATTGTGATGAATTCGCTGTTAAAATAAAATTAAAGATTTTCAAACGTTCATTAAAACAAACCTTTCATAGGTATATTTTTGTACCTCTAGGTGGCCACTTTACATTCCTTAGTCAATTGCGACACTTTCTAAATAAATTTACGCTTCTCTGAGAATCAAACTCTTTACCTCCACGGCTCCACGATACTTAATAACTAAGCTACAACGGCAACTTAACTATCTGTTAGTTTTACTATATAAACCTCAGACCCGTACCCACTTACCATATTTTTAACACAGCCAAAGGTATAAAGATCGTTTGAATCGATATCTAGGGAACAGCGAGATGATTTATCAATGGCGTAATTTAAATAACGTGGGTAATGGTAACGACTACAAAAGTGATTCCAATGTAACTTTATAATCGGATGCGTTATGAGGTGGCGATTCAGCCAATCAGAATGGGCCGCCACGCCTACGACGCTTCTATTGGGCGAACGGCCAACTTTGAATATAGAACCGCTTTTTGTATCTAACGCCTACGGGCTACGGAAACATGCATTTTTCTATTGCGGTGACGAAACGTTAGCAACTGTTATGGTCGATGTTACTTAAAGAAATCAACATCTAAACCAGTCAATTTAATTAACTATCTACATTGATTTCTCTTGGTTTCTATAGGAGCGGTTAATTTACTTAGATTAATTTATGTACATCCTTAAAATAATTAATGACTCGACTAGTTCTTAGATGTCTTTTTAAATTTACTTTTACATAAGTTAGGATATGTTAAATACCAGCTATGTTCATGAATTCCTATGTGTCACAATTTGATGGAAATGTTCATATACGCTATATTACCTATGAGAAAAACTTGCCCATTACCCAACCGATTCGTGAAATCGCCATGCAATCAGTTGGACCATTTCTGAAATTAATGATGAAATTAATGGTATAGAATTGTATTATTAGTTTTTGTAAGATATAGATTAAGTTATTAGGTAAGTCAGTATACTGAAAACAACCTTGGCAGCTCGGATATGTTGGCTATTCGTGTCTTAAATTCTCGGGGCGAAAAATTTAATTTTGTTTGTCTAATTATAAAGACTCAATAAAATAAGATATAGGTATTTTATGTGGCAGCCCTCCTCCTCTTAAGTTATTTAACTTTACGTTACGTGACGTCGGTATGACACTTGAAAGCATATTCGTTAGAATAATTGAACAAGAAAATAATAATTATTACTAGACTTCATTCTTATCTGGATAGCCCATGTAGCCCACGTCTGGTTCCTTCTATTTTGATTTTTGGCATTATCACTTTTAAATGTATTTAAATTTATTACAAAATTTTACAATTACAATTTAACGAAGAGTGTAAAGGTATTCATAAATATGTAGATTACCATTTCATCTGCGATGGTTACAAGAAATGTGCATCTTGGCTTCAGAATTATACGTTTTCGCGTGGGCGTACCAATCTTCTTGGCGAGACCTCAGTAACGCGATCCTTGCGCCTTCTAAACCGGGTGGCATCTGAGTTGGACGTATTCTGTTGCAACATGGCGGAGTTCATCAGGGTAACGCTTTTTGTCGTTTGTTACAGAGTATAATTTATAAAAAAAAATTGAATAGCAAATAGGTAGTATTGATACTAAGTAACGCATTAGGGCATTCCCGTAAAGTCAGTGTTAAGTTTGAATTAATTAATAAATCCTGAAGAGAAGAATATATATTTTTCTCCGTAGCCTCACCAACGTGAATCTTACAAGAATAAACACTAAGCTCTCTTTATTTCCGGAATTGGGACGTCGAGTTATCGCCCACGTCCGGCGTGAAACAAGGGCACATTCAGACAAATAAAACATGAAAAACACTACATTGTTATTGGCACTACGTGACCGGAGCCCACTGGCACAGGAAATGACCGCCTACTTCGATAGCACTTCTATAACCATTGTTATTGAACGTAGTATTGATTGGTACTACAGGAAGTTGAAAGGCAATATAGACTACACATTTGGCTCCACCCATGGATGGTTTCGTAGCCAACTTTATATGTACAACCATAATTATATACCTGACGGCCTAAAGCGCGCGCGCGCGGTAAGCGCGTAAGTGTTACAACCGAGAGGTCCTGGGTTCGGTGTAGGTAAAAAAAACTCGGTCTTTCAGGACATAGAAGGCACCTACTTGCCCCTAAAGAAAAAAATCGATCAGTGAAACAGATGTGAAATGCATCTGCCCCATACCCCACTAAGGGATAAGGGACTTCACTTACTTATAACTATATACCTACCTACAAGCTTAGGTATACGAATGAGTATTAAAACTATATTTGAATTTTATGAATCAGATAAACGTTATAAGGTTAAGATACGTATTAAAGTAAGTTACAAGTTGCATCTACTCCATTGCTAATACCTATTACCTGTATTAGCAGGGGGTGATTAAACATTCAATGCAAATGACTATAGGTGTTGAAAAGTTAGCGTGAGTATCAATGTAGGTAATTCCTATACAAGGAAAAAAATCTTTCCGCAGCGTCTTCACGCTTGTTGTGAATTCAACCTCCTTTTTGATGTTGTAAATTTTACAGTTTATACTTCTGTACATATTTTTAAGTAATTGTCACTTTTCTTAATGTCACTAAAATAAGAGAGTAAAACAGAAAACACGAAAAAATATCTTTTAATTATACCAGCAAATAAAATACCTAGAGTTTCATAAATTACTTATATAGGCATCACAGAAGCTGCTCAGGAAGTACACGACCATATTAGACGTAGGTACATATACTTAAAGTCCAGTTTATTACACAAGAACGCTAATCAGAAAATTATAAGAATATATTTATTTTTCTTTATACACTGTTGCAATGGAATGCAACGGGCGGCCTTATCGGCGATCTCTTCCAGGCAACCCACAATTTTTGTTGGTTTCGTTGGTTGGGACGAATTTCTACAGGCTTGCTTGATGAAATTCGTCCCGTCCGGCAAGTGGCGGCTCTACTAGAGACCGAATACAAATACAAATTAAATTATAAATTGAATTCGTGTATGTAAATGTCACAAGTATTATATTATACTTACTAGGAGATCTCAACCTTGTTATATAATTATGTAAAAGCTTAAAACAAAATAAACACAACAATTCGGGACCGGGGATCGAACCCGATACCTCAGGCTTCGGGGTAGGCTTATAAGACCGTTTAACCACGAGGCCTCTAACAATTATTAGTCTAGTTATTTTAAATCATACATACACCGAATTTTTGAGATAACTGTTTTAAAAAAATCACCACAAGAACACGAGATAAAACAATTAAACATACCTCACTATATCACGTTTTAGCGATACTGTAATCATGTTTTAGTAATAATTTAACTATTAATGTTAACTTTTACGAGTCTCGAGTTAACCTTCGCAACTCTGTAAGGAGGCGTGACTTGCAAGACAGCTTGTCACATTTACAACCCATAAAATAAAAATTCTTACCTACCTTCAGAAGATGGTAGTTACTATAAAGATATAACTTGTAGCACTCAGAAAGAGTCTAGGAAAATATTTTTCAATCGGTCCAATACTTTAAAATTTATTCATAACAAACCAAACTATAACTGTTTTTTTTATTGATATTGTTGATTTAATTAATGAAGACAAGCTTTTTTGTACAGATACAATAGCATTAAGAAGTCAGTGAATTCTGTGTTTAATTTTCAGAACCTAGAATTTGAAATTAATATTCATTTTCGGTAGAATTGGAAAATAATAATAAGTTGAATGAATTGATCATTTCATTTAATTCAATGCTGTAACAACAGTAGTGTGTTTTGCAATTATTAGTTATAATCATAATATAATTATATTTAATAATTGCAAAACACACTTCTACGTCAAATTAAGTAGTAATTGCTATCTGGTAGGTACTTATTGAATACATGAATATTGTCATGTCTTTGCTACTTCTGTAATAAATCGTAAGTTTAAAATGAATAAAAAATAAATAACTACTATAAATACTTGTGACGAACTCCATGCGATACAAGACAGCGCGTCTGCACTCCAGCGTTTTTAGTTGCTTAGCAACTTCGTTTTATTTTCTATGCTCTGTAAATTAATTTCTAATTACGAGGTGCGTGTGTGATCTATTTGTAAAGATTACTTCTTTAAAATGTTTTATTTAACGACTCTATATTATTAAAAGTCATTTATAAAACATGCTGCAACGCGACGCCCTCATTTGGAGTCACAGTCATTTACACTTCAATCTACACAATAGCTATTTAAACATAACTTTACGTACAGACCCACACTAGAAGTCATTAATATCTGTCAGTATGACTCCTCCCCGTATTGCTTATGATTGAGCTTTAAGTCAACGTAATAAGAGTCACGTGTTGCTTTGACCGCGCAGTTAAACAGCCAAGAAAAAGGGAGTGATAAATGTTAATGTAAGAAGACATGTTTTCACTAAGATGTAGATTTTAGATCAAGAATAAGAATTTCAATAAGAATTTTAATTTTAATACACAGCGATTAGCTTTGATGTGAATCCGGAACCGCTACTTATTACAAAAAAGCGAACCACTACAACATTGTTGCAAGTTGTTAACACTGTAAATCGTTAGAAAATTCAACTCCATTTATAGTCACTGCATTCTCGTGTTGTTAATTGAATTAAATTATCTTGAGATTTTTTTAATACGTTTTCATTACAATTCTTATACATAATTGCAATAAACGTGTTTAGATGCATTGATTTTCATTATCATACTTAATGTAGCCTATACATTAAGTATGATAATGAAATGAATGAAATAAATTACGTTACTTATTACAATAAGTAACGTTTCATTTAATCACGTTTCCAAGTGGCATATGTAGGTTGTGGGTATCAAAACATTCTAAAAGAAGTAATTTAATACGAAAACGCAAGAACCCAAAGCCAATGCAGCGTTACTATCACTTCTGCACTCTTTAACCGATTTCAAAAACGGAAAAAGGTTCTCAATTCGACTGTATTCTTTTATATTTGTTACCTCAGTACTTTCGACTGGGTGAACCGATTTTGATGATTCTTTCTTTGAAAGCTGGTGCTTCCCATGTGGTCCCATTTCATCAAAATCTGTTCAGTAGTTTTAGAGTTACAATTTGAAGTCCGTTTTTTTGTGATAATTATTTTTATATTAATTGTTAGTTTCGTGAGCATAGCTCAGATATGACGTATCGTGGTTGATACTTACATAATCACTTAAGTAGGTAGGTTAATATTATAATGATTATACTTAAATTATTCTAGAAATATGAAAAATGTATTTTATAAAATACTGCATGCTATGTTTGCCTTGTACTTTAGCACACTTACAACACTATACTTTATTTCTGTATATGAATGTATTGATGTAGCCAACCGTAAATAATCTTGTGTGGTTTGTGTTAACTAATAATTTGTAACTAATTCTAATTTAATATATAATTAGTTACAAATCTCCAAATAGAGATGATAATGTTTCGATATTTTTCTCGTTCAATAACCAAAGAGATCAAATACGTGGCCATAGGTCAGAATATGATAAATAGGTACAATTTCATTACTTTACAGGACAAGAAATTAAATTATTAATAAATCTTGAAGGCACTATTAAATATGAAACAATCGGTATATGAAAATTTATCTGATTAGTATTCAATACAACAGTAATATTTTGCATGTAGTTATCCTGATATGACCAAATGAAAGAGCATTTTTTGGCGATTATAGGTACCTATATTAATAATGTTAAAGCAAATTAACATGTTTCATTTATAACCTTTGTAGTCTGTACTCGGAAAAATATTAACTGTCAAATAGTTTAGCTTTTGGTCTGTAATAATGGCAACACCTTCACTTACTTTTTGGATTGTATTCATGGTTAATGGTTAATAATTAATTCATGGCGCTCTGACACAAAGTTCATAGAAAAATTATCTAAAATTATCATTCTTAAAATTAGATCATGCGGTCATATTAAAGGGAAATTAGTTTGGTATAATACTCATCAGTTCAATACAATAATAGAAACAATGGAAGAATTTTCATTTCAACCATCTTTTCACAAAATAAATTCACCAGCCACCGATGTTCATATCACCACATCCGGCTGCATTTCGAACCCGCCAGTCGGAGTTGAACAAATAAGTCATACTGAGCAATAATGTACTTATTATTGTCTGATATTTGACCACAGATATATATGTTTATGAATGCACAAAAATACTATAGCAATGGCAGAATAAAACTGTAGGTATGTAAAGTAGGTTTGTCAAATATGATGGTCAAAAAACCTGTTGACCATCCTATTTGACTACCTAAGTAGATAAATAAGTCTGAGAAGGCACTTATGTAAGTACTTACAATAGCTGGAACGCAGTAAAATTATTTATTACTTATTTTTTTAACTCTAGGTTTCTAACATCATAAATAATTTTTCTCGACATATATATTATATTGTTTCGTTTGAAATGCAGAAATCTAAAAGGTTTATGCGAGTTCACCTTTATTAAAGCAATAATTTATTGCTTCATCAACATTATTATATAGAGCAAGACAAGCTTTAGTAACCATCATAGTTATTTATGATCTCATAAATATGCACTATCCAGTGTAATGAAAACATAAACGCGGAAAGCAGGAAGAATAGACATTAAGATATAGCGTCCGTATCATAAAACTGATATAAACTTAAGTTTGAGTTGAACCGCTCGTTGACGAAGCCAATGAAAAGTTTTTATTGCTCTATCAAAGCAGCCACCTCTACTGTTGAATCTTAAACATGTAGGATAAAACACGGGATAACGCCCAAAAAGTAGTCCTTGACTCTCCGGTATAGTGTAAGAGGTTATAGCCTCTTTCTTATTTAAAATACATTTAAATTTCTGGAAAATGTCCCACTGCGGTTCACAGAGAAATTTCTTCTAAAAATTTCCACTAATTTCTCTAAAAATCTTACACTACTTACCACTTAATTGATTACAAAATCATTAGTGAAACACAAATACCTATATATGTATATGTCTGCTCCGTGCCCGACTAAGGCACAAGAGATGTGAATTTTAGAATTTGCTCCGTGGAGACAAAAATATTGCTCATTTTCACTTTGACCGATTCATGGTAGCGAAGATGGTTTTTAATAAGTGTCATTTTATTTCTAAAATTTACAAATTTAATTAAATAATGTTAATTTTTTTTTTAATACAAAATATATCGCTTTCTAAAATCCCTAGGAACTCTACTTGAATATGCTCGGGAAAGGGCAATTTCGACAGTGTTAATCAACCTATTAACTCTGACAGCGGCAACAAACAGCCTTTAGACAAGAATGAATTATTTCTCGACACCTACTCGTACGTTTGATGTCGTTAAGACGCGACTTGTCATTTCCATACCAATTTCCAACGTTAATGGCTGTCGAGAAAAAGGCGGGACGTTGTTGTCTAAATTTACATGCTGTTCATTTCAAATAAAAAGTAATTTTAAAGGCGTCTTACTGAAAATACAACTACATATCGGCCAATTAGAAACGTTAAACAGTAATAAAAAGTATTCCATAACTATTTTTAATTAGTAGGTATTTATTCTAAACATTTTTTTTTTATTAATTTCTTCAGAAATAGAACTCTAGACTGTCCGTCACTCATGCAAAACGCAGTGTTAAGTCTTAACTACGGAGTCGATTATTATTGTAGTTAATAATAAAAAAGATTAAAAGATTATTATTATCTATGAAAAAATAATTATTAAACCTAATTTGAATTATTCCTTAAAGCAAAACGTATCTAACACAACTTATTTCTACATCCGTACTATCCCTATAAGTAATATTATAAATGCGAAAGTAACTCTGGCTGTCTGTTACGCTTTTACACGTAAGCTAATGAACCGATTTTGATTAAATTTGACACAGAGATAGACTCAATCTTGGGAAAAAACATACTCTTTATTGCCAAAAAAATACTTAAAATAGTTGAAATAGGGGATGTAATTTATATGGAATCATCCTTGTCGAAGATTGTTGAACATTGCCGAGTATATCATTGGTATTATACATTGCCATTTGCCATATCCATCCTGAAAAATAGACTTGAAATACCATGAGCCGCGGGCAAATGTGTTAAGTAAATAAAAACGACCGACCTGAAGTCAAACCGTACATAAATTGTCCTTCATATTGAAATAGTACGCACGGAAGAATCCACTTCATTATTTACTAATACAAAGGGAAATAAATTGTAAATATTTTCTATTAGAACAATTCATGATGTAAGCTGTTACGTAAGCGTAAGAAACTACGAGAGTAAATAAAGGAACCAAATGTGGTATGATAAGAGGAAAGCAAACTACCGATATTATTTTAGAACAGTATAAAATTGTGTTCCCAATCAATCTCGATAAAGTTTATTAGGTATAACATCATCTGAATTGTAAATTTGTCCTTCCGAAGACCGACCTTCAAAAAGACCAAAAAGGAGTTTATCAATTCGATGCGTTTTTTTTAATGCGGTTGAAAATTTGTTTGTTGAAGGGTTTTAAAGTTAATAACCGATCTTTAAAAAAGGTTGTTCTCAACGTGTATCTATGTTTTTTTTATAAATGGTGTGATTCCTTGTAATAGTTTTTTTTTAAACCTTCATAAATGCTACAAATGTTACTTTCTAGCTTACGTAAAATGTTTTTGCAAAAACAAGAAAGACTGATCATTAATCAAAGTTGAACATCGTTTATAAGTTAATTTAGCTGTTAATCTATATTAATATGCGTACTTCGTACAAACATAGTATGCAAACGCGATATTATCATTCAAAGCGATTCTGTGAAACTTTTCGATCCATTTCCGATTATCCATACAAACACCTGGCGTAGATATTGGCTTTCCTGAGAAGAATATTTTATAGGCTTATTACTCGCCCGAAGTTTTCTCTGAATTGATTAAATAAAGGTTATAGCTATTTATGTGTAATCTTAAACTATAATTTATAGGTACGCTGCTCTGAATCTTTTTTATTTTATAAGTCTTTTTAATTTATATTTAAAATGAAAATAATTCAATGACTGTGTCAGTTTATCTTCACTTTTCTTAACAGGTAGGTAATTAATAACACGATCATGATTCTCCATTTTAGGCTGGCCAAGCAAACAAAAAAATGTTTCCTTATCAATCGAAACGAAGAATTTCCGAAGCGACTTAGCTACGGAGATAGATAAACTGTAATTTAATTTTGAATATTGAATTTTCTCTTTTAATCTCGATACCGGCTTCGCATTGTTCACATATTATTAATAAATAAATTATGTATTCATCAAAATAATGTGATTCTACCTGCACACAGGGTAAGCAAAGTTGACATTTTCGGTATCGAATTTCACTTAATGCAAGGACTTAAATAAATATACCCAAACTGCGGCGATACGGAGTTACGGAAATATAAATGCAACCAGAATATTATATCGAAGTCGCTTAAATGATATAAATAAATAATTATAAGAATTCATCTGTTTACACGACCTCGACTCGACAGTTTCAAGTACTTCTTTGAAACAAATTCGACACCGGACATATTAAACATAAATTAAACAATACTCTAATAACCAGGTCTATACTCTATTATAATTCAGTCATCCTGCGCAGACGCGTGATATGAAGATATATCGATTTTTTATTATTTGCAGAAACCATTGAATTAATGCATCACAACAGCTGTTAATACCGGAACACTTTATTTGTAATTGTTCATTAGGGGGTCTTAAATGGGTTGTGAGGTAAGGAAGACGCAGATGTGTGTCTGTCAAAAGTCAAAGTAGTTTAGAAGTCAAAGTGTGAGGGTGTGGTGTGCCTAGACGAAATAATGTTGGAACCTAGGACCGAAACCGGAGTGGCACGAAATAATTATAAATGCGAAAGTTTATGAGGATGTTTGGATATTTGTGACTCAATCACACCTAAACGGCTGAACGGATTTGAATGAAATTTGGCACTCAAATAGAATATGCTCTGGATTAACATACAGGGTACTTTATATACCAGTAGTGTGTTCCTGTGAGATAATTTATAATGTTGTTTTATTTAAAAACTTTACTTATTTCACGTTTTGGCAAGGAGATAGTTGGAGGAATGAAGAATAACACAGCTTTTTTTGTCCCGGTATCCTGAGGAAACTATCCCTTAATATTATATTTTTATTTTTTAAAAAAAACTTAATTTTAATTTCTATGTTTTGTTTTATAAATTTAGAGATACGAGTGTAGGTACTTATAGGACGAAATCAACGCGAGAAATACTGCGGGGCAGCACTAGTTAAGTTATAATTCTTTATTTATTCTTATTTTGAAAAACTCCGTGTCTAAGACGTTTCCATCATATCTCAATTGGTTTTTGAAAATTATTCAGAACAATGAAATTAAACAAATATTTTATTCATTAATAAAAAATAATAAATTTATGCAAATATTTTTTTTTGAATCAATACTAATATCAAACGGGTAATATTAAAGAAGTTTTAAAACCACTGGTGGTGTTTTAAAATTCTTTCACTGTTAGGAAATTTGATGACACATAATTGCATGTCTATGCGGGCGAAAACTCCAGTAAAAAAGCTCTTATATGAATACAAATTTTACCAATCTCGAACTGCGATTTATAGATACAAAAGCGTAAGTTTTATTACAGGATTTGCATATTTTTATGATTGTCGGTGAAATTAAAGTAAAGACCTCAAAACACTCGTAAACAGATGATCGTAAAGTGCGCTCAAGCGAGATCTGCCGGCTGTTAATTCTTATCGAATGGGTTGTTTTTTGATTTTGAATGAGATACGCAATTGTTTGGAAGTTATGGTGAAAACATTTTTTTCGGATCCTAGCTTAAGAAGAAAAAGGCTTATTTTAGTCCTCCAAAATCTAGAACTAGAGATAAAAAGCTAGATAGAGAACTAGCGAATTCTTTGCGACTTTGCTCACATTGAATTTTACATTTATAATAACTTCCTAAGTTTTTTACTTCCTAGTCAAATTTTCAAAACCGATCCAGTTTTTGAATCCGTGTTAATAAAAAAAAATCTTTTAACTTTATAATATTAGATATTGATACAGAGAAGTATTAATCTGAAATTATTCAAAACATCTTTTGCTGCTAGACAATACAAAATTCAATCAGGTAACTTATTAATATACTAAATAAAGAAATGGATATTTATTCTAAAACAAAACGTGAATATAAGTATGCAAAGTAAACTAGCTTTAAAATAAAATCTATAAAGAGGTTGAGATTATAATACAAACAGCAACTTAATTCAGTTTGAAATTGTAAAATGTGATAAATAAATAGATACAGCATATTCACACATAATACACACACACTTCTTTATAGTAATTGATTCTTACTTATATATAAATTTTATATTTCAAATTATTGTCTTAATGTAACCATTTTATAGAGTTATGGAAGATCGGAGTCTCACGTAGGTATATTGTGTTTTTGAAGACAAGAAAAAAATCATATCTTTTAAAAATACTTAAAACAAAGTACAACAAAAAGTTTAAATACCTTGAACAAAATAAAATAATTATTTTTTTCACCTGCTATCATAAATCCAAAATTGGCAACTGTTCACTGTTTTTTGTTGATAACTTTATCGGAATAACCTCTTACCGGACAAATCATAACCTACCGCAAAGATGTTTGGCAACGCATGCACTCAACTAAAATAACCTTATCAATGTCAATAAAAACATTTTTTTAAACTTTATTGATATAAAAATTTCACATAGATACTCGTAAAATAATTTTAAATAACTATAACTTATTCAAATTGAAATAGTTGGTGTTTCACCCACGTTAATTTTATCGAAGCGTGATATTAAAATAGCCTTCAAATTATTATTTAGATTTTTAAAATTTTCTTCAATTTCGCTTGTTAAATAGTTTCTTTGGGTCGCTTAGATCCGAATTCCGCTGTGCAGTAACCGGTTACGGGGACTAGAGAAGTTGCCGCGTGGTTTTAGTGTGGTTTTAGGTAGGAACATGAGCCTCCGCCCAATTGCGCCATACGTGATAAGTACGCGTAACATTACCATTTGCCATGAAAAAAACCATACTGGGTGATTTTTTGGTAGAAAGATCAAATAATATGGTTAAGCCCCCGTCCAAAATATGATGCGGTAGTAAATTCTCACCCGGGTGAGATTCTCCGTCGCCGAACATACATCTTGCAGTGACAAAATATCCACTTAATTTAAACTCAACGCCGAAAAACTTTCAAGTTTATATATAGTATATACTACGGGAAGTTTAGAGATAAGTATAATATATTCCTCGGTGGATGGCGAATGCCTGACTCGTGTTTATATAAGTTCCACTTTGACACGATCATTTATTGCTCACTGCTCTTATCATAACAATATTGCCATATTTTATCTACATCTAATATACCTTTAAAAATTAAATTAAATAGAACTCAAAAAAAATTAGAGAAAAACATTTACATTTATACAAACAATTACTTTCGAAAATTCGAGCAACAATTTTTATAATAATAAAAAGTTAAATTTCATTCCCAGGTTTTCATCATATTCACACAAACACATGCACACACATGCACATGTATGTTTGTCATACACAAAATTTCATTGATGGGTAGACAGTAACTTTTGCCTTATTATATTAGCATGGATTCTAGTTTACATCAGCTTATTTCTTTCTAACACGTGTCTTTAGTTTATCAAGCTAGAGTTTAAGGTCGTATACTTCCGTGTGACCATTGATAAATAATAATTACATCTGTGTATCATACAATATATTTGTAATGTATTTATCAGTATCGTATACAGAACTGAATTGGAGTTTTTATTATTGTCAGAGGTAGGAAAAATGGCAGCTATACAAGTTTGCCTGAAAACAAAAAAAAAAAAAAAAAAACAATAAACTAACAGGGTGCATTCGTACTTTGACCTTTCCGTTAAGTATAAGTAACTTAGTAAAGAAAAAGTCGTACACTACAAATACTATATATTAAACACCGTTGCTTGAACTTACAGATCAATTGGTGTCCATTTGTAAAGCCTGAAAAGAGCATTTAAACCTCACGTTATCTTTACCAAAATATCCGTTTTCTAACATCAAACGACCATCTCTTTGGTAGTTATGCGACTGATATAGTCAACCTAAACGAGTGGCTTAAGGCTGAGGCCGCACTACGGTTAAACCGCAACTGTTTTTAATCCCGTGATTTTGTAACTCAGGCAAACTAATACAAGCGGCCGCACTTGCGATTTTTACCCGCGGTTGATTTCGACTGATTCGAGCGGTTTCACCAAAACCATAGTGCGGCCTAGGCCTTAGTTTCTATTATCGGGGGAAAATGATTCGGTTTGTTAATGTAGGCTCCGAATTGAAGGCTGACCTACTTTTTTACTTATTTGACCGAGAGAAATGTGTGTTCATGTCCCACTGTCTTCAGTATATTAATGTGAAAAAATTATAATGTTTGGCATTATATAGGCCGTGTAAATATTGAGTGAGCATGTCTATCCCATGTTCCACTAAGAATTTACGGGACTCGAATACTTATGCAAGTCAATATTAGTTATACGAGTCCCAGCGTTGGGAATCAGGCTGGTCCCACAACAATTACTGACCCACTGGTCTCAGTAACCTATTCGTACGGAAATTGAGTTTGTCGAATTTCATCAAAACTGGACGTTGCCCTTGCATTGTAAAACAGTTTCGCACGCTTGAGCAATACTACCGTAAGCATCACCTTATAACTTGGAAAGTAGCAGAAGTCAAATGATGTAGATAATGAAATACAATATCTTATTTCAAGCAAAATTTATAGTTGAAAATTAAGTTTATAGTCTAAGACATGTGAAACAATTTCCTGGAATACAGGTACCTAATGTCAGTAAAATAAAAGTTGGTAGCGAAAAAGTGAATTCGTTTCTTGCGTGTTGCGTGTTCCTGGCTTAAAGATGTTCATGCATCATTTCCTGACAGCCGAGAGACGTAGATTATTATCGAATACTAAAAAAAGTTTGACTTTTAATGTTATTCTACTCTCTATTTCTAAAAACAACGGGCCTAATCTGTGAGTAATAATTTATTGCAACTGAGAATGATATATAATATGTAGGGTCACTACGCGTACTAAATGTTGTTGTTTCTGTCTAATCAGAATAACCTATTAAAAATACGAGGAAACTCATTACAGAAAGGAGAAAATTCATTTCCTTAAAGATTTCTTACGATGTGTTTGTAATAATCTTAAATCGAATATATCCACCTAATAAAGTAAATGCCTGGTCATGTAACGCTCGACTCATTATAAAAAGTTGAATTTAACACCGCTGATGAGGTAAGAGATTTTTGCTTCATGGCCGATGCTAAGTTTGCTGGTAAGTTAGTCCATGCTTCTATATCTATACTTATAGAATTATTAATAAACTACTGGGTCTAATTTAAAACTTCTTTCATATAGATAGGTAGCTGGACTCTTATCAGGTAACTTATGGCCTACGTACACCGGGACGGCATGGATTTTGCCGTCAGTCAGCGCACACTAGCTGCTTGGATACCGCGTCATTTCAGCGCCTTGCAAGCTTACAAAGCTTGCCTCGGCAGTTCCTGCTGCGTGATACACATAGGCTTAGACTATATTTTGTATGACCACGCGCTCCAAAGCGCGATTAAAAACTATTTATGCATAGTACGTAGCACTTTAATCAATTTACCTAGTTTTTAATCAAACTCAGTAATTTTCTGTGACTTGCTACATAATAGTGTTCTACTAATTGCGAACAGAGTCGTAAAAATATTAATTAATCGAACACTATCGCTAAATTCATTAACGTTGTAAATGAAACAACTCAGGTACATAATTCATTAATTAAAACTGTTGCGTGTTGTAATCTAGAATTTATTCCATAATTAATCTAAAATTATCAATAAAAATCAATATTAATTTTAGGGTATATTTTAAATGTCTGACGCGAGTTCGCATGTCAATTCGATTATCGAGTTTTTCAAAACTTTCTAAGATTTATTACGATGCTTTGTTACAATAAATTGTCATCAATATATAGTTCTGTCTGTTTGTGATAACCGCACCGTATAGTTTAGAAGTCCAAAATCCTAGCGTACCAACGCACATCAAAAAGTCTGCGTTCATTTGGAAATTTTTTGGAGATTTGGAGATATTTTTCCTTGTATCAAAATATAATAAATAAATGCATTATTTATTACTCTAACATAACACATAATTTTAATATGAAAATCTCTTTATTATTTTTGTTCTTCTCAATAATTTATTTTAAAATATTTTAAGCAATTAAAGAAAATATTACCTATATGTTTTTTCCATGAACGCGGACTTTTTTGGATGTGTTACATATAATTTAGAGGTCAAAGTAATAATACAAAATTCGATGTGTATGCTGTAAAATGGTTCACTCGAAATTTAAATATTTGTAAAGTAAGTCGTGTCAAGCGTATGGCTCCTAGTGTTTGTATAATAACTACGTGCAATGTAGGTAATATACACAGGCAAAAATAATCGACAATTCTGTCTCGAGCATCTTACCGCCTTATGCCTAAATCTATACTGGAATAAGTGCGACTTGAACTGCAATGAGCGGGCAAACAAATGCAGGAGTTAAACGAAAGCCAGCGGCAAGCGTCAGACCGTATGACTTTCCCTCCGAAGACGCCGCCGCGCACCACAGTCACTTCAATGTGGGATCAACCTTAAAAGAGTGGACTGGATCTTTTTTCATAAAACAACATTGTATTTATTATTTATCGGATATCTTACTATTCGAATAATTAAAATTATAAATATTAATAAACAACAATTTATAAACTCTTAGACTTCCGCGATTTGAACTCATTTCTCCTTCTCCGCCGCCGTGACCACGGCCGTTGCAACACGGTCGAAACAAATAATGTTACTTTGCGCGATAAGTCCCGCTATATTTAATAATAACAACAATTTATTCAGCGAAAGACATCCCCTGCCTAAAAATTGCTTTTTATAAGTATCATACTTATATTGTATGCCTTGTTTCACATTAAAATAAAATAGAAAACAATCCAGTAAAATCCAGATTGACATTTTTTTCTTATATTATGTCGAACTTCTGAATTTAGGCTTTACCTTGAATATTCAGAAGAAGAAGAAGAAAGGTTTTGTTCAGATTAATTATTATTGTTTATTTTTAATATAACCCCCGACGCAAAAAAGCATTGCTATAAAAAAGTTATACATGTCTGTGTCCGTGTGTCTGTCTGTGTCCGTGTGTCTGTCTGCGTCATCGTATCGTGGCCACCTTACGAATGGATCGTTTTTGATAAGGTGATTTAGATGGATAACAGATCTTGATAATTTGTAGCATTAGCTACAAATTATGAAGATGTCCATCTCTTCTTTATTGGTTTGGTAATTGTTTTCAATTTCACTTGTATTTTTAAACGTTACTTAAGCACAGTTCATTCACAGTTATTTTCAGTTTACCTGAATTATTTGTTTTTAAATTAAGCCCGCATTCCACTGGTTTAAACATTCGCAAAATGAAAGACACGAACAGACGACATGTAGGGTTTGTTCTGCGCAAATATATCGAGTGTCTAAGCTCATTACCTCCAAACAACTTTGTCACGGACTGAGTGGAAACAAACACCAGAACCTTATCGGGTTAGCTTTCATAGAAAAGCAGAGCTACATCAACCACGATTCCCCAGAACCGCTGGGTTCTAGCTCTGCCATCCCAAATATGTGGGGAACTAATGAATACTGTACATATGCTAGTCTATTTCCTCTGTTCTCTTCATAATATTGCCTAAACCATTATGCCTTAACATATATTAGTACAGATATATGAAGTAAACTTAGCTATTTTTAATTAATAAATTATATTATTGGGAATGATTTGTACTACTTAGATTAAAAAAATCGCTTTTTTAAATATGAAAAAACTATATCTCGACTGAATTTGTGATCTTCTCAGATTTATGCGCATTATTGAACAGCCTGTAACTGAAATTTAAATAGTGATCATGTATATCATTCTATATGAATAAATCATTTGACTTTGACTCCAACTTTACGATTTACAGACGCTATAATCATTGCGTCTTTCCACAATCTTAATGCGTCTGAGAATGCAGTCTGCTAACACTCAGCTCGCACAAGAGGGATTTCTTCTTCGAAAATCTGAAATTATAGCCTCACAAAACGTCAGTAGAATCATCAATGTTTAAATCGTAATATATTGAAGAATTTAGCAATTATCATATTTTATGTATGTTTACGATCCCTAGGCTTACTGACACCTATCCAACGATCATTCGTGTCATAAAATAAGCCGGCCGGTAATAAATGTATACGTTTTATTCCTTTTATATAATTTTATGTTAAATTTTATGCATTGTTTGTTTTAGTATATATTGATATTTTCTAAGGCATTGGAATGACGTTATGTGAGGACCCACGTGGACCTCGCTGGTTTTTCAATCTGTTTTTCTTTAAAAACTGTCCTAAGTTTTTTTTGAAATTCCAAATAATCAAAGGTTAAGAATAAATTAAAGCACCTAATTAAAAATACAGAACAGTAACTTAAATCACAAGGCGGAAATCACGGTTTTTAAAAAGTTTATCTATTTTAAATTGAGTTTTTGATAGTTTTCGTGACGTACATATTATCATTTCGTACAAATTTATAACATTTTAAGACGGCCGATGAATTTTCAATACTCAACTTTGTAGACAACACCACAAGCTATTTACATTAAAAATTACACCTACATTAATTAACAAATTAAATGACAATAGCCACTGGGGTTGAAACCAGCTGAGGCTACACTATCACTTAATTTAACTATATTCTAAGATACCTCCAACTAAATGTATAATAATAATATAATATTGTCATGTCGTGGTCACATAGAACATGAAAAGGCATTCACAAAGCACAATAGGCCTCTCGACGTTGCAGAAATAAGTTTTCAAAGCATTACTCATTTTTAACGATCGTAAATATTTACAAAAGAACATAATTATTCTCGTGAATAGCCAATAATTGTTGTGGTGAAGTTAAAATAAATAAAACACCACAAACCACGTTATGTCATACACTGGATTACAAAGGTTGTTTAGTATAAACACTAACTAAACTACATATTATATATATGTACTTAAAATCAATGTAGGGTTTGTTTAAATAACTATGTGCGTAAAAAATTCCATGTCTATTATTTAGATGAATATCTAAATTACTACTCCAGTCAGTTATGCGTAGAAAATAAAAAAAACATGATAATCATGGAACAAAACATGACTGGTTTAATTGTGGATAATAAACTGACTCAAAGGTTACAATTTAAAGCTATTCATTTTACGATCGAGCTTAATGCAAGCGCTTCTTGTTTTGTAAATAGCTTTCAGCTTAGGCTTTCGACAACCCTTTTATTACAACAGGACTTCGATCATAAAATTTAAAAAAGTGGTTCGTAGTATAGAGTCTACGATAGTAATATTAATGAAAAAGTATAAAGTTCTACATGTAGGAATTATTTCTAAACACAGCCGATGCTTAGTGGTTAAAGCCATGCGCATAGATGATTAATTGAAGTTGACAGTTCACCGTTAATAATCTATTATAGCACATAGCGAGTAGTCTGAGGGAGAGTTTAGGCGCCATCGCAACAACGAGCGCGTTATGTTTTATATTATTTTCGCAAAGTTGTGTATTTTCGAGATTTTATGTGTAAAATTGGTAGAGTTTTAAGTATATAAACTATTCGGCAATGTGCATGATGAAGAAAAGTGACTGTGATGTGGTCAAAATTCCCTATAAGCTACGAGTAAAATTTCCGCCATTTTATTTGGCGCACGAAATAAAGACATTAATTAAGAAATTAATGTCTATACATTACACTACGTTAATAAGTACGTGGCATAAAGGTCTTGTAACTAAACTAAAAACTTTTAATAGAAAAGTAGTTTGAGATTGAACGATGAGATTGATAGATTATTGTTCTCTAAATAAAATCGTTAATTATTAAAATAAAAAGTATCTAAGATTGAAGATAATTTTTAAAGTAGAGTAATATTTAACCAAACTCAAGGTTGAGCTTGAGGTATATTCTCATAAAACTAAAATTAAATTATCTACTTTATGCAAATATAACTAACTGGCGGAAAGACAGTTCTTTTGTAAAGAGAAACATATAATTAAGCTTCTAAGGACTTTGCTGATGTCTGTCGTTGTCATAAAACATATTTAACAACATGAACATAATGTGGCTGTAATAAACATTTTGTATTAACGTTGTATTGCACGGAACAAGAAATTTCATAAATATCATATTGTTTTAATTCCCTGTTTTATTACAAGAGGGATATTTACGTAGAGCAAAATAATTTAAATATATTGTTTGTCTTTAGAACTGAAAGTGTAATATTTTTTATAACACAATCTTAATTTTTTTTTTTCGGTTGGATACTCTTTAATATATACATTGATATTCTGATACTTACTTATGTGTGCAACCTACGTCTTACTCTAAATAAATATTTACTTTAGAAATATTTTAACAGTAAATTTTTTACAATAATTTAGGGCGTCATTCTAGACCTATGCTATAGGGTTATACCCTGTCCTACCCCACAATAAATGAGTATATGAATTAAAATTTAATTAGTCAGAAGATAGGTATAGGATACCTCAGAACCCTTTTAGCCGTATGGTATTATCCTGGCGATCGTAAAGTCCCGTTTATGGCTCATAAAAGCAAGTGGATGTACACATTCAAAGGCAGTGTGCATTTCGCATACTTGTTGCACTTTTATCACCAATATATTTAGTTTGATTTGTTACTTCTGGGCGACGCAACGCGAAATGGCTGCATTTTTGTTTGTTTTCCATTCGTATGAGATTTACTAGGAATGGTAATGAAATTTTTTATGTGTTTTATATGTAACTTAAAGGTCAAACTGTATTTAAAAATACATGAATGTATTTCTTAAGGTTATATTTAAGAATAATTATGAAAATAGTAATTATTTTAAAGTGTATTTAAAAGAGAATTTATTTATTACATAAGTCTTCACAAAACAGTCTATGGTACCTACTTGGAAGGACCTATCAGGGAAAGAATTTTTGAATTTTTTTATTACTAACAAAAACACTATTTTTTTCTTTTTTATAATATTAGTGTAGAAGTATGGTTATTCTAGATTAGATACAGATAGGACACGCAAAAAAATATTTTTTCAAATTTGATGTTAGGTGCTTTAAGGAAGTACCTACATTTGATCTATGGACTTCGATGACTGACTGATAATTATACATATTAAGTTGACCTTAATAAATATTTTATAGTAATTATTTTTATGGTAATTATTTTAGTTAATTAAATATAAGTGTTTATTTCAAAGTATTACTTTACTAAGTAAATTTAATCGTCTTTGCACGATAACCACTAACCTTATTTCATAAAATTTTAAACCTCAAACCGAAAGCCGCAGGTGAAAACAAAGTTATTAAACTTTTATGATCAAGTAGATATCACACATAATACTTGGTCCATCCAATAATTTTAATATCAATATAATAAGCAATCAAGAAATATATTTAATAGTCCTGGTTAATGTAACCGCTAGTTATTTCATTTTCGAAGGTACAAAAAGAGACCTGCTTATGAATTACTATTGAAAAAGATGAAAAAATTTGAGCAAACATTTTTTACAAGTCGGTACTACTAATCCGCGTTAGTAATAATATTTTATTCAAATATAAGTTATTCAAATCATATCGATAACATTAGGCTGACAAATTTTTGAGCTGAAATTCTCTTGGTTAGGAGAAGGTAATAAACCTTTTTTTAAAGGTCAGAAGTTGTAATAAACTTTTAAATAAAAAAAAAACCGACCTTAAAACGCAATGAAAAGTGATTTTTTTTGTATTTTAAATGATCCTATTATAAATAAAAAGACGTAAATAGCGTTGATAAATAAAATTAATGTAAAATTCAATAAGGACATAAAAATGTTATGTTGCACTTTGAAACGCAAATATATGAAATGGAACTACATCATCGGTCTACGGATGGCAACGTAGAGTGGATCACCGGCAAAAATACATGTCGAATTGAGATTCCTTTTTGGTATTTTTGAAGGTCGAATATTAAACGAGTTTCAACACGAAAGGAAAAAACTTCTAAGAAATACGGCAAAATTTTGAAAAATTTTGATGATTTGACAATGGTCAAAATTTTTCTCCGAGTGCCTAAAACTTTTACGGATGAAAATGCTTTGTCTTATGTAAGATTAATAAATTAAAATTTTTATTCGCATGTGAGCACTGATAGTGTTTCTAAGTAGGTGAGAGTAGAGAGTAAAACGGACATCTAAATACCTATCATACCAGAACAACAAATCATTACGATGTGTTGTATTTTTACGTTCATACTAAATCTATGACTGTAGAAAACAAAACAGAAAAACTCATGAAAACTGTTAGATAAATTCATATGTGAATACCTGCCAAAAACGAAAATACTTTTTTTCATCTTTATATGAGAAAATAGGTTTATGCATAAGCATAATGGCCGACATATTCAGGTTTTCTGTCGACCGTTCCTCAGAGAGTGAGCCAATAAAACCCTATTTTGGCCTCAAAATCGTGATGAAAAAATAAAGAGACAACCTGAAATCGCAAAAAGAGGTCAAGATTATTTGATGTTAATAAAGCACTTACGTATATAAAATCGAGAGCGCAAAATCTCTAAAATGAGTACAAATTAAAAAAAATTTTGGGAATCATTTTAGAAATACGACTGTTAACATGACAATTATAGAAAAAAAAAACGAAAAGATGCTGCAATACATTCTGAAGTTTTTGTATTGATATTCACTAACTCATCCTCAGAATATTTGAATATTAACGATATAAGAATGAAATTAGAACATGTTATTTAAAATCTTAATTTTCAAGCTTTTTTTATTAACAACCGCGATCTTTGTACGATCTTCGTATCAATTGTTAAAATTGAACTGACCTTAAAGGATTAGTTCAAACATTGTTTGAACTGGAAGCAATGACACTTCCTGAAAAGACGAAAATAGATATTTCTATGCGTTTATTTGTTGTGTTTGCGTGTGTTACTTGAGATTACTTTTGAAGATTACTGTTGAGCATCACAGATATGAATCATCCGTAGCTTAGTTAGTCACACGTTACAAACACAAAAAATACTTCAAAGGCGTAAAAAGACCAAACAAGAAAAGACGAAACAAGGTTATCAATAGGTTATGTAGGTACCTATTGTTTTAATAATTTTTAAAAAATGTGTTTTTCGATAGGTTTTCATCGGAGAAGACGTAAGAAATTTTCTAAAGAAATAATGGAATCCAACTCATCTGAGCTGAGCTGAGGAACAAATTATTTCTCTATTACATTCGCTAATTGGAAAAATATTTTTTGTATGAAATTTATATACTAGTTTACCGTGCTGTACAAGTTCAGAGTAAAAACTTGCATCACCAAATACGTAGTGAGAAGCGAACTTTCTCACCGAAACTCAAAATACAAGCTTCAAATGTAAGTAGAGATGAATAGGGATGACAGATAAAAAATAGTTAACCAACAGCTCAATATGAAACATTTCATTTGATTTAAGATTGAATCCATGCGACATTATTATTAAACTAGTAATTTTGATTATCATTACTGTGGTTATGGGATAGTGCAACTGCGTGTTGCGGTAGAGGTCGGGATTCGATTTCCGGCACTAATAAATGTTTCGGTTCTGTTGGCACAGATGATGACGTCTTGACTGTCAAGTGGTTTATTACAAAGTACGTCCTTCATAGAATTCAGTATTATAAGAAATAAAGGAATTTAGAGATTTAACCGATGTCAATCTCACTTCGTTATATAAAAAATAGCTGTGTAGGATTTTATATAATCCTGAAAAGGGTGTGGGGAGCCCCAACCTCGCTGCCCCATCCTGAACTCCAGCTCACAACACACTTAGTTCTCCTTGAATACATAAGCAGATGACCTGCTAATTAACATTAAGAATCACGACACAACCTGCAAGATCAGAGCTACCGCTCATCCCTGGTGACCTAAGCAAACCTCTGAGAAGTGAGAATGCCTCTGAGGAGGCCTGACCACCACAACGGCACAAGAGAGAATGCCCGCAGTCTAGGGTGCGCACGGCCTTCCCACAGCAAAATGAACACGCGCCCCGGCCCCACTTGCACAGGCGAGCCACCCCGAAACCGACGGGAGCGCCCACGACACCAGCCGACACAACCAATTCCTAACAGTATAATATCTGCAGTGACAAAATTAATATACTGACAATAAAAGACAAAAAAGACTTTAATATTTAACAACTTCTATTGGAATTTTATCATAAATAGGATTTTAATATCTAGGAAAGTACTTCATGAAAATTTCAAGGTGTTTTTAAAAATTTATTAAGTGGTTATATCCCGTAATAACAATGATGTTTAACAATTAAATTAACTGAAACGTTCACTCAACTGTGTAATTTACAGTATATTAATTAACCAATATGTCAACATTTTGAGTGATGATAATATATTATTTATCTTGTAAATGTGCTGTCTGATTTTATTTAGTGATGAATGACACATGGCCGAGTTAAAATTCAAGACGCCAGGTCGAAAAATTTTGAATATTCGTGTTAGATTTGTTTTAGAATTTTTTGACAACTTATCAAAATAACTATCTACACATTTTTCATATTATAATGAGTATATAAAATAAATTGAAATAAAAACAGAATTAAAGATGACGTATGTATAACGCACTGTTGTCGTATATTAACATTTATAATTATTTTTTCCTTTTTGATAGAGATTCAAATTAATAGTTCTATCCTAAAATTTCACTTAATATGAAATATAAAATGAAAGGATTTTCTTCGGTGAACAACAATTTATTCTCTACACGTCAACCCTAAGCCAAATCTTTACGAACGTCGAACATTTAATGACGAGTGCTCATAAAACAGCAATCTTTTGTCAGGGTTGCTAGCTTAAATTTGCCAAACTTTAGTTGCAAAGCTTCTATATAGTATATGGGTTATCGCATTAAATTTTATTTGTACAAATAACAACAAATAACAAAGAAAATATTTTGAGACAATAAATATTTTATACTTGCTATCATTTATTCGACAGTTTTAACACATTTAAAATAAAGACCTAAGGTCACACAAAATTCTTAATGTGAGCATCTCCAAGGTTTGATAAAGATATGGAAAAACGTAAAAGAAAACCTGTATTTATTAACTATCAAAGTAATCATTTCCTACTAGATATTTTAGATATTTGTTTCAACAAGTGGCTATTCAAATGATAACGAAGTAACATTATAATACATTATAATATTACCTACTTTCTGATCAACATTTTATTCCGTTTGTCAGGAATTAAATATTTATTTGCATTGCAAGGTGACAAACACAGAGAGATATTTTTTATTTCAAAATACACTTTTAAGACAAATTAAATATACTTCAAACAGTAAAAAATCATGAAATAGTAAAGTAGAAGGACATGTGTATAATCAGACTGTGTCATGGTAGTATATTGTGAGTGGCTCATTGTAGGTAAACAAGGAGTCAAGTAACGCTCGTTATTCTGTAAGATAACCGAATGGTTTTTAAGAAGACATGGAGGATAAGCTTGTTAAAAAGATAAAGACATATAATTATACTAGCGACCCGCTCCGGCTTCGCACGGGTATTAAACATACATACAAACCGCTTCAAACACTCTATCTATTTAAAAAAAACCGCATCAAAATCCGTTGCGTAGTTTTAAAGATTTAAGCATACAAAGGGATATAGGGGAAGAAAAAGCGACTTTGTTTTTTACTATGTAGTGATATCACACAAACGTTAAGATGTTAATAGAATTTCCTTTTGGTTTTAATAGAAAAAATGAAGTTTACATTACATACATTTTATTTAGAGAAAAATTAGCATAGTTGAGAAAAAATTACTTAAGCGTGTTTAATTTGATATAATTTCTTATAAACTCGTCAAGTGACAACCTTAACAAAATCTAAGACATTGTGCCAGTAACCCATTGAACTCAAGAATCTCTTTCGTCTCGAATCTGATTTTGTTTCCATTCTGTTTAAGCAATCAAATCAAAAAGTTTTCCTTTGTCCAAATGAAATTGTTTAATCAAAGTTCTAAATTGGTAATCTCACTAACCAATTTTACAGAGTATTTATGATACGTAATATAACTTTATTAAAATTAGCTTTTAGGTAGATAGCCGCCGCTTGCGTATAGGTATGCATGAAACATAGGATAGTTTAGATGTCACTCGGAAAAAACCGGCACCGTTAACAGATCTTTGAAAATAGGCTTTGTAGCAATTTATTCATAAATATAAACATTTCTCTTCATAACATTAAATTAGTATAGAAGTATAATTGAATTAATATAGTTGAATATATTTAAAAATTAAATAATAACTTCTGATATGCAAAATATAGTTCATCACATATCACACAGGTTGCTTATTCAAATTATTAGCTGAAAACGTAATATTTAAGTAAAAAATGTAAAGTATATTTTATTGCATTTACAATACAAAAGGCTCATCAAAGCCGTTGGGTGCGTACCCAAAATAGTGACTAGGAAACCGAGCTAAATTAACTCGTTGGCGAAATATGAGCTAGCTATGGTTTTTCTATGGTCTCAACTAAGCGCGTCCATATCTCTACAATCGACGCGCTTAAAGTTAAGTGTGTTACAGTAAGTTTTAAGCCTTTATTCAAGTATACTGGTAAAAACCACTTAAAGTTAAGTTTTAAAATTATGTATAGGTACGTGTGAATACTATACACGGATCTTCATATAAAAAATTATATAAATCGGTGTAGAAAAAAAAATCACAATAAAGAGTACATACGACGAAACGCGTTTAAAAAAGTTCAATATACCTAAAGAAATTGACTGCCAAAACTCTCAAGCCCCAATAGGCTTACGTTTTTACTGCAAACGCCTTCATCCCTTCCATTCAAACCACCCATTTTTTGTCGTGTGAAAGTGAAAGAGACAATATGTTATTTTAAACAAAGTCCGTCTCTTTCTGTTCCGGTATTGTTATTTACTAGCTGACGGTCGCGACTCCTTCCTGGTATCACGGAATGAGTAATTAATTGTAGTAACTTTAGTATGTTAAAACAGTTTATTCTTAATTTTTTCATTCAAACGGATTTTTTCGGAAAAAAAGTATCTAATGTCCTGATCTAACCAATAAGCCTACTCATTTAAATTTCGTCAAAATCCTAATAACAAAATAGCATACAACAAACAATAGCAAATAGCAGCTACTTACAGTTTTCATACAAATATTTACAAATTAATAAAAATAAACTTTATCTATAGTTGTTTTATTGCAGTTAATAGTTCAATTAACTGTTTAATACTTTTTATTTATTAAATTGTTTTACTGACTTCAATAAAAAATACATACCTATTGCTTTCATTAAATTTTTACGTGACTTTATTGACGAATAAATACATTTTCTACAATAAAAACAGTATTTTATTCAGTATTTCAGAACTAGGTTAACCATACGCTAACATGCTGTTAGCGTATGCTTACCTAAACTAAAATCTTAGAAATAAGAGCATTTCACTTATTGCTTTTGAAGTGTAGTACCTACCTACTTATATACGTTACACTTACCTATAGGCGATTCTTGTCTGTTTGAACCTCTCTTTGTGTTTGTGCGAAACGGGTGGACAAATTTTGACTGGACCTTCTTATTATGCAGATTCATTTAGTATTTTGAGAGAGAGTGACAAAACATTGTATATTTAGAGTAGGAAGGTTAAGGTATTTAATATTGTATTAATAACACGGTATCTATATTATCTCAAGTTTGACTTTTTACGTAAAGATAGCGTTTTTATCTATTACGTGGTACAAATATTGCACTGTTGATAAGCCTTGACCTATGCATTCAATTAAATAATTGTATTAAAATGACACACAATTGCTGCATTGAGAAGTAGCTATTCAAAGGGGACGATCAAAGCAGACAAAAGTTATTTGGTGACAAGTGTTTTTAAAACAAAATAGTATTGAGTGTGAAGTACCGGTATCCCCAGTCCAAATATAGGTACAGCTCCTGAGACACAGTAAAAAACCTTTTTTGCTTTTCAATCACATTCAGTGTGTGTCGATCTTCCGCGCAACACACATTTACCTCCCTTATAAATATTGCTTAACTTGAAACAATGTCTCAAATGTTCTGACATTTTTTTGACATGCAATTGTTGTTGCAAAAATTGAAAAATTGTTCTGACATTTTTTTGCATGAAATTGTTGTTGAGACACTTTGAATGTTAGTGAGTAAATTATCTTAACAGGCATGAGGCGGCTAATAGTTTTAAAACTAATTAAGAATTGGAATAAAATGAAACTTTTCTGTCAGACAGTTGGAACGCATTTGTTTATAGTAGGTATAAACAAGTAGGTATCAGTGTAATTGCCTAGTGACCTGGTAACTAGATAGTCTTATAAGTATTGTAGTATCAATGTTGCCGTTGATAAGACGGTGTCAATTGAGGTGACGATAACATTTGCATGAAGACTGAATCAGGTCTCCTATTTTCATTAATACCTATAAATATGTAATAATAAATTTCCACAGGCTTTGAGGCTATTAATTTTTTTTTAAAGATGTTATCTGTAACCGTGATTTCGTCTAAGGGTTTCGGTATAAGGGACGATAAGAATGAATAATAGTTGAATAGTTTTCAACTGTGTATATCGATTAGATAATCATCGGAAGTGGAGAGGGATTCTTAAATTCCAATTTTCTCTCAACACATATTTTCATCGTAAAATGAGTTAGAAAGAAGTATTGTATACCTATAATCATCAAAGCAGTGAAAAATAACACAACAATAGCGGCAAACTTGAAATTCGGTAAGAGCAAAAAGCTCCCGTAAAAACTATCAATTTATTGTAACACTAGCTGACCCGGAAAACGTTGTTTGGCCATACTAATTTTTGGGGTGGGTATGAAAAATAGATAGTAGCCGATTCTCAGACCTACTGAATATGCATATAAAATTTGGTAAAAATCAGTAAAGCCGTTTCGGAGGAGTAAGGTAACTAACATTGTGACACGGGAATTTTATACATATAAAAACTATCAATTTATTGTAACATAATATTATGTGGCGTTTTTTTTACTTTTCTGTGCTTTTTTCAGAAATCAATTTTTGCTTTTAGTCCACTCAATTTATATATATAATCGTTCCTTCATCGCTACATACATTTCAACCATAAAATCTTATTAATATAAACTTATAAATAATTCCTGTACATGAATAATTGTATCGTAAGTCACTGCGGAAATTGATTGCAAAGCATAATATAAAATATGTTAAGAAACGAACCTGCATATACCATACTATGCCTGTGGAGAATTTTAAAAACACTTTTAATTACCTCTGACGCAAAAACGTATTTGTATGTCTGGTTGAGGCATCGTAGCTCTAAAGTCTAAACAAATGGACGACGGTGTTGTTTCAAAATGTGATCGAGATGGTTGTTAATTACACATTAAGTCAACACGAAATTAGTGCCTCAGTTCTATGTACCAGATCCTTTTTTTTGAGATAAATTGACAAGATCAAATCCCGAAACAAAAGGCATCGTTTCTCTAAAAAGTGCACACTTAGTGACTGCTTTGCCGCTTCCCGTTCCACATCCGAGTCCCGACAACCTCCCTATACCCGAGAGGGGTATGGAGGGGGGAGTTGTCTTGCTTATTAAGAGTGTAACCTCTAAGCATTTGGCAAAAATCGTATATCTTTATTTATCATTGTATAAAGCACAAAAGCAAACTATTTTTTTTATAAATTGAGTTTTTGGTTATTTTTTAACAATCAGACAATAAATAGTCATTAAATAAGAGACACAAAAAAAAAAAGATTTTTTTGTGGAAGATTTCTTTAGAACAGCTCGAAATTGCAAGATGTAGTTATTAAACAAAACAGTTTTTTATAAGACTTAAAAAGTAAGTCTTGATTTTTAAAATTAAACTAAACATTAAAACAATTAAATTACAGAAATGTTATATTTATATAGATTCATGTATCGAAAAAAATCGGTATTGTAGATTCGTTTGAATTACTTATTGTAAATGGCGAACAAATGTGAATATAATGGTGATATCTCAGAATTTGTTCTGTATTCTGAGGGAAATAAATAATGTAAGAATCTCGACTCTACTTCATGCTTTGCGTGTTTCTTTGCATTTATCACTATACCCAATACTTCACGTTTTACGAATCAATCACTTTGTGGCACAATACGCATTAAAGTGGAGTCTACGGTAATGCTGTCACCAGGTGTATACTGTTCGTGTTGTGTTTTAAATAACAGTCCTACTTACTAGATCATGTTTGGATAATTTTATTTTAAAATATAATTAAATTTTAAAGTTATTTGATAATAAGTTTTTGTTTATGATTATTATAAAATTATGTTACATCAAATTCTTTGAAAACTTTGTTCGACAATCGTACTAAAAAAAGTAGGTACCTACTTACGATGCGGTCGTGCGAATTTCAGCGATTTCTCGCCCGATTGTGAAACTATTCTTTTAATAGGTATCCTGAAAACTATTTGAATTCTCGAATTGATAATCTCTTTTTTGGTGTTTTTCAAAGTCAGTCGAAAATAGTATTCTAGTTCAGAGCGGTCTCGCTTTTTGCAATATATTTCAAGTTATATATGTAAATATATTCGAAATTCAACAGTATGGTTTTCATAAAATACATGACAGCTGTTTTTTGTGATCGTGAACTGAATTAGTGGAATAAATAAACAAAATTAAATATAATATGTTATGATGATCATTATACATTGAAATACTAAACTTTTAGAAATAAAATTCCAATCCCATTTACAAAAAAACGCTCAGATTTAACTTACAATTTCTCTTTATTCTAAAGGTATTTTTATGTAAACTTTATATATACATATTTATTAGGTACTTCATCACAGAGAAATATTGCAAGTTGTTTAAAAAAAGATTAATTATAAATTATCTTATAAAAGAAATTACAAGTGTTAACTTTTTACATAGATGGTGCGTGTCAGTTCATATTTATAGGACAGTTATATAACTGTATCTGTCAATACAATTTTGTAATAGGTCTTTTAACAATTTTCATGATGCGACTCGACATAACGGTCCGCATGGAAATCATTTTTACTATGTGCCTATAGAATTGGTATTGTATATTTCTTCAAAATATTTTTTTTAATTAACTTCAAAGTAAATATATAAATACTTAAAAGTGATCTACTTCAAAATATATATAATACTACTCCATTCTCTAATAATATAATAACACAGATCCTTTTTTTTATCGAGAATGCTTTCAATTATCAAAATAAATTACAACATAACTTATTTTTCAGCCTAATTCGTGAAATAAATTTAAACGGCTATAAAAAAATTTCACATAGGTACTTTGCTAAACTTAAAACAATGTCTCAAATGCTCTGTAACTTTCTTATTGGCCTGCATTTTTAGTTGCAAAAACGAATCCAAACACTTTGAGCAAATTTTTAGTCAGCAACGACCTACACACGGTTCTAAAGGTTGAAAAATCAAATTAAGTTAATATAAAAATGTATCGAATATATTAGGTAGGTATATCCATTTTTAGATTTCTATGACTTTAAGGCATGACTTGCACCTTTAATTTATTGATAAAGTATTCAGTGCTTCTTTTCTTTAATTTGAAAAGAAAAAGGGTGAGGAGCGATTAGAAATATTTATAGAAATATTGTACGTAAAATCGTAAGATTAATGATAGTCGTAATTGAATTAAAATATGGATATTCATGTTTTCCTACCTTTTATATCCGTTCCATTTTGTCCATATCACCTGTTATTAGGTAATATATATATTATGTCCATAGGTGTTGACTCTATCTACACTAATATTAAACAGAGAAAAGTTTCGTAGTTCTGTTTCCAATAAAAAAAAATCATTTTGAAAATTATAGACTCTTGACTTGCTTATATTTTTTAGCGGAAAATGTCGCGAGTAAAAGCTAGTCTCTACCGCCATTTTTTTTTTAATGTTTTGCTCGCTATAATACCTACAAGTGTGACTTAAAAATAAGTCAAAATTCACATGATAAATAAAATAGAACATGGAATGATTGTGTAAATAAATCGCCATATTTTACATATCTATATATTTTCTAAGTACCTATTAACATTTTGGGTATTTTTAAATGTGAATAAGTAGGTAAATCTAGTGAAAAGCTGCTGTTTAGTAAACTGTCTTAATACGACAGAGTAGGAACTACATATATTAAAAATAGGCAATTTTAAAAAATTAAGCTAAAGCCTTATATTTCAACTGTAATAATTTTTTTTTGGTTACGTAGATATGTTTTTTGCTCATATCGACTACATTTAAATTTTAATTACTTAATAATTATAATCAAACTTTAATCTAAATATCAATATGTATTATTTTGAAATGAATTAATTTACTACTTTAATTAAATAACCTCAATTTATGGCGTTCTTTTGAGAAGATGTACCTACCTATTTATTGTCTGTCGAAGTAATTTATAACGTTCGGTTCGTCATTTAGGTAACAGTTCAAAATAGATCAAATCGAATTCCTCTTAAAATACCTCAACCTGATATTGTATGATGTGTCACTATAAAATATCGCTATAGGTTACCTAGAGCTGAACACCAAATGTGGCTTAGCCACTAGTCTAATCAGAATTATATGTTTTATCACTATCACTTGATAATGCAATTTTTAACCATTATTGTTATTTATTTATAGTTAAGAAGTAAGGTCTATTACCATTCCAAATCGGACATACAAAACATCATATCATCAATTGAGAATACTAACAGAAAACACGTGGCCCAAACGCAGGCAAACATAAACAGCTGACGATAGCTGTTATCGTGTGTTATCACAAAAATTGCACTAACCAGGTGGTTGCGGTGGGAGAAGCGGTGGTAGAGTCGGCTGAGAGGGTGCCTGGAGTACAGGCGCGTGCGCATGCGGCGACACTCCCGGAGATCCCGGCACCGAACCCACTGAACTACTCGAGCCAATAGACCGTGGAGCAGGAACTACCGGGCTTCTCGGCGCTTTCACAATCGGAGGCTCTGGTCTCTCTAATTCCACCCCAGGCGGCTGAACACCGGTCTCCATGGCCCGCGCTCTAGCTTCGTCCTGCGCCTGAGCACGTCTCAAAGCTGTCTGGAGCGCCATAACGCGCTGTCTGTCTGCCGTCAGACGACATTTTTCACAATTGCAGTATCGATATTTGCAATAACGTTTGTGACCCTTCAGCTCGATCTTGAGTCGATGGTTCCGGCACCTGGCGCAATTTGGAGGCGCACGGGGCACTCCGGAACTAGAAGTTCCTGGTTCAGAACGTTCCTCGCAGTCGTCAGGCGAGCGGCGTCTCCACGCGCCTACGGAGACCATGGCTGTTGGTAACACGATATCCACAACGTGTGAATAGAACACACGCAACGCGACGCACGGCCACGATGCAACTGATTGCCGTACGGCTGCCTGCACCGCCCGGCCCCGCGCCTCTTTGCCAATTGCATTTATTGCAGTGAAACGCGATGCAGCTTGCAATTTTCGTTACAAATACAAATTTCAAAATTTGTAAAAAAATATTGAAATATTTAAGTCTAAGAAAAGCATACAATAATCGTTACAAGAAAAAGTTTATAAGTTTACGGTTCTTGTTGTTTAGACGGTAGAGAGGTACTAGTTGTCCTTGGATAGACATGATATTGTCTGAGGCCACTTTTTATTAGGAACTCGACAAATTCCTTATTAACAATATTATAATATAATCTAAGTAAAATTGCATAGTTATTATAGTTTATAGTGGATAAATTTTATGTTCAAATTGTTTGAATCAATTACACTTATTTTTTATAGCAATAATAATAATATCGTCACACCTTTAATTCCCCGGAAGAGTAGGCAGTGGTGTACTTATCTTTTATGACGCACTTTTTATAAAGTAGGAATGTATATTTTTGCACAAAATTTATTTTTCACAAAAACAGTAAGTAGGTAGTAAATACAAAAGTATAGTAAAAAAATTAAATAATTAGAGGATTGCTTTAGTTTTTTTTTCTTTTTTCTATATTGAATATTTACAATAATGTACTTAAATATATTTACAAAAATACAAAAGGCTCATCAAAGCCATTAGGGAGCGTACCCAAAATACTGGCTACATTACCGCGTTGTATTGCTATACTAACGTGTTGGCCGAAATATGATAAAAATAATATAAAAATGCTTTCATTAATCGATGTCTTCTAGCTTGTTATAAGCGAAATAGTTTCATTGACAAGCTTTCACTCTTACACCACTGCATCAGTTTTCATGACCTTTAGTATTGATTGGGAGATATCACAAGCATTTTGCCCTAAAAATTATAATCACTTTACAAAGTGTATTTGCAGGTAGTGTGGTAGGAACGCAGTTTTGATAATAAAAAAATAAAGAACGTGTATCCAAATGTTGCAAATTATTATTTTATTACGTAATTACCTTCTTATAAGTTTACAGATATCTAATTTTCTTATTAGTTAAAGGCTGATTACCTATATTACGTGTAATTCTATATACCTCGGTATTTATAACTTTAGTCTTTTTATTTAAAAAACCTTCAAAAATTTAAGTGGAAAGAAATGTTGCTTAAATTTGTAGTTATTTTCCTTGGCAAAAACCTATATTTTTTTATAGTAAATTCCTTTTTTTTATTTGACTGAATTCTTGGTAAGATAATGGCAGAGCACGGTAATAAAGTCTCACTGCAATATCGCGTGTAACAAACACAGACGCAAACTAGTTGAGATGATGCCAATATGTTTATGTGTGCCACCGTGCTTGTATTGTACGTACGACGTAATAATGTATGTATGTATGTGTGCATAATCTAAATCATTATACATACGTAGGTATCTGCACAATTTCTAAATTCCTTATATCTATAATAAGGGTATTTGATTCGTATTTGTATCTGCAAAAGGTCAGTAATCTGTGCAAAACAGGTTCATTCTTATCGGTTTTTTGTTGCGGAACTTAAAATTCTCAAAATTCCTAATTAGCATATTATCATACTACAACAATATTTAGTAGAGTGCATGATAAACTTTTTAAAGCTAAAATTCATTTACACGTCGTCTGCGACGTGATCATTAAATAAAATAGGATTAAGTTATGTGAATGTGTTACGGTATGATTATTATAGTTTATCAATAGAAATTAACTTTTTAAACAAAACCGTAAAACTTTAAAATAACCTCGAATATTGAATTATAGTTGATTTTTTTTTATATTACAAATTTTCAAATAACGATTTTATCATTGTATTTGATTAAACGATTTGTTTAAAAAATATTAAATCATTGTTCAATAATTATAGTCTATAGACTATAATGGAGTAATGGTATAATCACATTACATTTTTTTTAAATATAGGTAATTGGCCTAGCCTGCGAAGCGTTTCCCGAGCCGTCGAATTTTTGATTACAATTTCTTTAACATTTTTCATTTACATATATCTCCATATCACAATCACATCACACTTATCTCTGTTACATTATTACTATCTTGTTTTGTATCGATATATCATAATTTTTGCTAGTCTAGTGCAGACGTTTATAAAAAGATATTTTTTGTTTGCGAATATTTCGGCAATGGTTTCGGGTTTCACTTCTTTGTCGCTCAACCGCCACGTCAAGTCGTGGTTGCGTTTCATCTGTCTATCTGCTATACTATCCGCATGTATGAATAAATCACTTTTAATTCAGTATGATCTTTTGAACGGCCATCTTCTTTTTAATAATTAAATAATTCAGATATTTTATGGATTAGTTCTTCTTTGAGTATGAGTTTAAATTTAATTTAATGCGAAGTTTTTATTTTGTGTTTCTTCTGTACTTTTTATTTGTGAAACATGAGGATAATCAGTTTATTTTATTGTACTGTAAATTGTGATTAGGTATTTTTTCGTAAGCATATAAATTAGTAAAATAAATCCATTTAATATTGTATATGCAAATGGAGATGTTCAAGTGATATTTAATTTAGATCATGAAATTTTGAAAGTTATAGAAAACATTAAAATTAATGATTTAAACAGTAAGGAATACGTCGCTACAAATTGAATGTATGCTAAATGTATTAATTGATTTGTTATTTGAGTTGAAAATTCTATTTATCAATAATAAAATAGAGAGGCAGTTCGTTTGAGCGTGATAATCTCAGAAGCGGACAGATCAAAATGCGGTGTTCACTAATATTTTATAGTGAGTTTTTACTTCGATCGTTTTTTAAATAAGACAGACGAATCGGGCACAGTTAGTAGGTACCTATGTACCTAATTGTTATTTCATTTTTCTTATTGGTTTTGTTTTCAAAATGTTTGACTAGAAGTAGTTTTGAATTTTGATATAAAATTTTAAGAGCCCTATACAAAATTAGGTTGATACACAACTCTCATACAACTGCCCTATCACAGAACTTAACCATATATATATATAATATTTAATATATATTTATATTTCATTTCATTATTCTCAAAAAACAGTTGTCGCGCATTTTATGAAATTAGTTCTGCTGAACTAATTTCATAAAATGGTAAATGCTGAATTTAAATAAATTAAAGTATTTTGCAAAAAACTAGGCCGTTATAAGCTATAATAATAACTATTTTATATTATAAGAGAATAAGATAGTTTTAAAATTGACCGTTTTATGCAAAAAAATAATTTATGCGAAAATTTAAATAATCAACATAAAGTTACTATGTATTAAGAACGCGTATCATTCCTAATTAGTCGTCGTTCCACAACTCAGCGCCTTCCGAGGCATTTCTTGCTATCCACTACTTTGTAAAACCAGCTGTCTTCAGAGGTATTTCGAGACGAACCGTTAAGAGCTATGACTTAAACACGCATCGGCGGCTTTTAAGGAATAGTAAAAGCGCTCTTTTTAACCACTCTTTAAAATGCTGGTGATGCACCTGCAGCTCAACTGGTATCCGATTAAACTTAAAGGAGCCCTCTATCCGGTTGCCTTCTTAAAAAAACATAGTTCAATTCAAATTTTATTTCAAATAATGCTCCTGAATATCTGATAAAACTATTTCTATATGTATGACGTTATTCTAGTCTAGGTTGACTCAATAATTATATATTTATGTCTTTATAAAGAATACGCGATCATAGAACACGGAAAGGAATACCACATTTGAAAATATTTTAAATCAAAAAAAAAATTCAAATAAAAACAAGTTGAAATACACTCCTATTAATATAAATTTCAAATAAATGTATCATAGCATTGATCATTACTTTATAACTATATGAGTTTTTTTAAATGTAAACTGGATAAGCTATTAATATTATGAATCAGTATCGAAGTTAAATTATCCGGGCTTCGAATTGTTGCTACTAAGCCACACTTGGTTACTTCGGAGAGTGTATTGCCAAAGTGGTTAGGCACAGCCCTAATTTAGACTAAGTATCATACAGAAGCACTAAAAAACCAAGGTGTCGAAAATAAATACTACAAAAATAGTAAAGCCAAAATCAAACTAGAGAAAGAAGGTAAGAAAATTAAAATACAAAGATGTGTACGTCAGGGCGATCTGATTTCACCTTAACTGGTCACAGCAGTCCTAGAAGAGGTCTTCCGTCAAATGGATTGGGAGAAATTTAGACTGTCAATTAACGGTGAGAACCTGTCACACTTAAGATTCTCGCCATCGAAAGATGAACTATAGGCGATGCTGAGTGACCTGAATAAACTAAGTCAAAAAGTGGGATTAATCATGAACACGCAAAAAACCAAAGTCATGACAAATGGGCAGCAAGAACCTATCTGTGTTAACGATAATACAGTCGACTATGTAAATGAATATGTTTATCTGGGTTAGGTAGTATTGTCACTAGACCTAACTTCAAAAAAAATCGATAGAAGAATAGAAAAATGCATGGAAACAGTATTGGAGCCTGAAAGAGATCTAGAAGAACAGAGAAATGAGTATGACCATCAAACGGAAACTCTTTGATACTTGCATATTACTTGTACTTACATACGGCTGCCAAACCTGGGCACTTACTAGGGCCCACAATAAGAAGCCAGAAACATGCCAAACCCCAATGGAAAAAAGCATGATGGGGGAAAGATTGTCAGACAAAATAAGAACCATAATTATAAAGAAGTATACAAGAACAAAGAATGTTACTGTAACTATTACAAAGCTTAAATGGAGTTGGACAGGATATACAATCAGAGGGAAGGAAAAATGGTCAAAAACAATAATGCTCTGTTTCACAGGACATAATAAAAGGAAACGAGGCAGGCCACCCAGGAGATGGGTCGTCGACATAAAGGCTACAGCTGGTACTACATGGTCTAGGATAGCTACGAATAGAGAGAGCTGGAGACAATTTGAGGAGGCCTTTGCCAATAAAGGCAGACAAGTCCGATAGAAGAAAATAGCAAACATTAATATTGTTTTCAATTCAATGCAACATTAAAATCACACAACTGAAAGAAATGACTTAAATTAATGTTATAATAATAATGAATTATTTATTAACCCAAATATTTAATTAGAAAATAATAACAAATCAAATGTATCATTAAGTATGTAATCTACTATTTAATGTCTGAATAAAAGGCTATTATTATTATCATACGAATTATGAGATGTTGTATGACTTTAATGACAGTCTTAAGAGCACAATAAGTTGTGTTACCACTCTTAAATGTAGGCTGCACAAACGCATTACAATGTAGTGTCGCTATTTCCATTAAATTGATGATTTATAGAATAATGACGGTGGTAAGTTGGCTTGCACCCGGTATGTATTTTAATTTATTTAAGAGTTTTTGTTGGAAACAATTATTAACAATGTGATCGATTACCTACTAACTTTCAAATTTACGTAGATAAAAATCGCAATAAAAAATATTATATTCCAGTATACGAGATCAGATTTCTTGGACGGGGACTAAGTATGAAAAAAATCTCGACGACATCCTTTTCACGACCCGCAGCGACCTCTATCAGGTGATAAATATGACTCTCGAGATTATACCGGGACAGTCCTATATTTCCTCCAAAAGTTCTCCATTAGGTGTCAATTTAAAAAAATTGCTGAAAATCAACACTAAAAAATCAACTGAAAATTTCTAATTAGAAGCGAATTTAACTGGAGGAAATGTAGGTTTGTGCGTCCCTAAACATTTTCAACAGTTTCCTACTTCCAAGACACCGTTGGTTGCTTGTCTAGGACGCTCTCGTCATTTTTTTTCCTGAGCCATGAACTTCAAACTAATTAATCAAAATAAATTAATAATCTCCAATTCAAAATACTTTGAAGCAAGTAGATAATAATGGTACTTATAAATTATGTATTAATTTTATGTCCATCAAGTACTACAGTGTAACTTACACAGGTGTAAAACATTCCACTTAAAAACTAAAAAAAAAAAGAATACAAAAAGAATTAATTAAAGAGTTAATATGTGCTAAGTGGCGAACTTTGAATATATTTTTTAACACACCATTTATCAACATTTGTATTTCAGTTAAACATACGCACATCTCAGGTTTTATTCATATTAGTTTTATGTGATTTTAAACCCTTTATTATTTTGTTGTCAATAATTAATTATTAATTACACAATACATGAAATAATTTGTCCATTATAGAAATATTGTTTTACAATATTATTTTTAGTAGACACCGCGGCTTTATTTGTGAGGAGTTATTTTATTAATAAAAGTTGCGCAAAATTCGATTTTGGCAATTAGCAATACATTTAGTGATTTAATTTATTTATCGGTTAGTAGATATGTTTTGAATCTTATAATACGAGTACAATACGAATACATTCAATATAATAACAGTAGGTTAACATTTAATTCAATCGATTTTAAGTTTAAGCCGGGCGAATGAAAATAAGTAGTTGTTAAGGTGCTTTCAGATTACGCTATTATATAATGGCATATAGCATATAGTTCATAGAACAACAATATCGCGCACCATACATTATTATGGACACGTTCACACTGTACTGTACTATATATTATTGGCTTACTATACGTTATAAAATTGAGCGATACGCTTGCTATATAGCACAATAGTAATCTGAAAGCACCTTTAGTTGACATGTTCTAACGTATTTATTATTAACGATGGCAAACGTTAATGCAGTTGAACACGCTAAAATATTTATAAAACCTACATTTATCTACTTAATTGAAACCTGGAAGCACATTCAGTATGAAAATAGACATTGAGTAGTTATGAACCAAGTATTTCTTAAAATTTTAAAGTAGATACATGTCTACGTAGAGTTATCGAATAAAAAAGAGTGATTCAGTCGAACTAAATTTCATTGTTTAAGCCATGAATAAACCAAAGTCAAATCAGGTGTGGTGGAAAGCTTATAGGAGGCGCCAAAATCGTATTAAAAAATGCTTAGGCACTGAGATGATATTTCGACGAGCGTTCGTTGAAACTTTTAGAGAATACGTCGGTAACTGTTCCATTAATGGTTTTAAATACATGTGGGATTCCAAGACTGGAGTGAAACAAAGGTGACCAACTCTTCGTTTTATATTATTAAACAAAATATTATCATATAATATATTATATACAATCGCATATTTATTCGTTATAAAACAATGAAAACTAATATTAATGAAAATGAAGGTTAATTACGAAGGACCAAAACGAGGTATACTTGGATGTCTGATTTTATTTTAATCTAACTGTACTCGCAACCTCTTCATACTTACTCCTCCATAGCCATTAAAAGTCACGGCCGTATGGATAATAATAAGTATTATTATTCACCATTTTTTTCGATTATTTCAAAGACATTAAATAATAACTTTTTAATATAAGAAGTAATCTAAGTAGTCTTTTATAGTGATTTGTGAAAACAGACAAAGTTTTCAATAGTGTTTTTTTAATTTTTTCCGGTATGTAGGTACCTACTCCATTATCGTAAGAATTTCCGAAAAATATTTAATGTTAACAGATATGATATTTCTAGAGTTTTATCAGGTAAACACCTATTGATGATGGTATTGATTATAAGATTTTAACAATGATGTTCTGTTAACAATTTATTCCTGATACCTAAATAAAATTACTCCACAGACTGTCCTGGCGTGTAATTTATGTTTTTATAGTGTTAGCTATGATCTATTTCCTCCACCACATCTGGTACGAAAGCCTTAGCAAACCTCTGGTAGTTACCATGGACTCTTCGACCTATCCCATATCAAAGATAAACTTTCCGGCCATAGCACTTTGTAACATCAATAGGATCAGTATGAAAGCACTCATTAATTACACCAAGACCATGTAAGTAAATTTTTTGTTACGAAGTCTTTCTTTGTTACTAATTCGTTTTTAATGGGAATGAAAATAGTCGAGCGGGCAGTCAGTAAACACGCTCGTTTGGCCATTTTAATGATCGATGTAATTATTTTATATCTTAACTTTAAAGTACTAAATAAAAAAATCACGCCCCTTTGTGGGGAATGGTGCAGACACGTGTCTGATTCACTGATTGTTTTCTTTAGATTATGTGTCTACCTAAACGAATATTTATTTGTTTGTCTTGGCTTCAAACCCAGGACTTGTACAAGACAGATGTATCTAAAGATACTTAGCATGTTGGTGGTAACGGACCACTATTCTGACACATCATCCGTCGCTCGTGACAATGTAAAACAGTTTTAATTGAAATAATTTTAAAATTTTGTCAAACCTATTCAAACTATTTTCTTTTAAACCTCGTATATTTTTTCAACAGATATCCAAATTTAGCAAAACAGAATGAATCATTCGCCGAACTTTTAGCATTCACCTCTCAATTGGGAAGACTTATGGATTATACATACAATTCATCTCTACACAATCATCCGTTCTTAGAAGCTTTCGATTCGCAATTGAATAACACACAGGAGATTATTCAAATTATGGAAATGGTAATATATGTTTGTTATAAAAAAAATACACGTCGAATTGATAACCTCCTTTTTGATTTTTTTGAAGTTTCCTAATTTCAAGCACAAATCATACATTTAAGTATGTAATTCTTATTTAAGTAGTACTTAGCCTATTTTTCGCACTAGCAGTAGATATCGAATGTACTAGTAAAATTATAGTTTTGTGGTCAAACAAGCGTTGAAGTTGTCCATGGGCGGCGGATTGCTTCTCATAAGTGAGCCGCCTGCCCGTTTATTATCCGAAAAAAAAATAGTAAATAGCACATCATTTAATATACCTAATTACCTACAGTTAGCGCCATCCTGTGACGAAATGATACTGAAATGCTATTGGGGTGGCATAAGACAGAAATGTGAAAACCTCTTCCGTGTCCGACGGACAACACTCGGCCACTGCTGTGTATTCAACTATATCCTTGCTTATAAATCAGCTGATCGGTAAATTTATGCCATTTTTATAGCAATAATATATCCTATTCTCCGCTCATTTGATCACGCGTGTGATACACATAAAGGAGTGTCCATTATACCGTACCGTACATATTGACGGAAGGATCTAGTGGGCATACCTAGTCTCATACTTTTTAATACAAAGAATATTTTTTTGCCTGACACATCCTATTAATCAACACCTTTTCTTTCCTTTATACGATATAAATTACATATTTGATTCAAAGCTTGCCTTTTATCAATGCTCTTTATCAATTTGGCCCTAAAACTTCATCAAGCACTCATTCTTACAACTTGATATAAAATAAACTTTTAAGTAATTAAATATTTTTCTATTAATTATAATATTATGTATATTATTATTAGACCAGACCGAACATTAGACACTGCAAAACAGCAGCATAAAGCCAGCAAGTTCTACGGCCTTTCTGTTTTATTAGATGCGAAGATCAATGACTACTCCTATAACTTATATAACAAAAAGGGTGTTCAGGTATGCAATATCTAATCTAAATCAACATTTCATTATAAAAGACGGTGTAAATTTTCGCATAGCTCTCAGATTACTAAATATGAATTGAACACTATAATTGACAAATACAGTCTGATTCTCCGAAGGATAAATAGGCTCCTTTTATAATTCTGGAAATTACTATTTATTTTCTCTCCTAATTACCCTGAAGGCGAGAAAAATTCACAAGTTTGTATCTAATCAGATAATGATATTCGACCCGACGCATTTTCCTGATCCGAATAGTGGCCGAGTGATTCAACGTACAGCCCAACCTTCTCAAGGAGTTTTAGTGAAATTATTATCTACTAAGCAAATAGCTACCAGAGAAGTCCGGAAATACCCACCGTCTACGGTTAGTTATGTATTTATTAGTCTCAGTTTATTTACATTAACAGAAAATGCCTTTTAAAATATAATGTTACTATCCTGATCCCATCCCATATTTCAACTAAGTATTGAATAAGAATGCGTGAACTTGGCAAATTGGTATAGTCACAAAGTGTATTAGGCGCACTGTGAATTTATAATATTTTTATTTCATTTACAGAGGAAATGCCTTTTTTACGACGAAAAAGTAGAGCAATTTAGAAACATGTACTCCTACAGCGCCTGTATAATGAAATGCCGGGTTATAACTATCCAATCACTTTGTAAGTGTACTCCGTATTATCTACCAGTGTCCCTAAAAGATGGGAGGGTGTGTACATTGAATGACCTCAAGTGCCTCAACAAATATAAAGGTATTATTTAATGTTTTTTTTATAAAAATAAAAATAATGAAAACTTATTAAATACCTATACTATAATATGTTTGATATTACATCTGATAGGAAAATACATCATAACTTTTTTGATAATGAGGCAGAGAAGACGTCATGCGGGTCACAAAGTTGTATGAAAATTCATTGATAACGTGCTGAGCGAATTACAAAGTTATATGAAAAATTATTGTCAACGTGGTGTTCTTTTTTAATTTTGGGTAACATCATAAACCTAGTCGAATTTGGCAATTAAGTTTAATAATATAATAATAATAATAAAAAAGAACTAATGAAAATGGCGCGTGCGGTTTACGTTCTTTTAATAAGCTTTTATTTAACTTACAATGTTTGTTTGTTTATATAGGTACGGGTTAAATCTTTCAAGTTAGACTTAAACCACCTCCTGGTTTTCAATTAAACGTCAATTTTTCATATATATATACCGGGCGTCCCAAAGTTATAGGACACGAAGGGTCTGAAGGGAAAGTACCTTAAATATTGTAAATGGGGTATTTCGTCGAAAGAAGACTTTATGTTATTTTTAAAAGTTAGTAATTCTGCATTCAAAGATTTTCTAAAAATTACTTGATAATATCGCTACTTTTCAAACGTCGTCGTCGGCAATAAATAACTCTTGAAATTTGAGTCTAAAATTTTACGTTATTCCTTTCTTTTAAAAACTATATTACTTATGAAGAGTTATTTGTTTTTGGCCATTCTTTCGATTGGCATCATAAAAGTATGGGTGGTTTTTTTTTACATTTAAGTCGGTTCGATTCCCAGACGAGGCAAGTAATTTTTATAAAATCTTTAAATGCAGAAATACTAATTTTTAAAAATAACATAAAGTCTTCTTTCAGCAAAATACTCGATCTACGATATTTAAGGTACTTTCCCTTCATGTCCCATAACTTTGGGACCCCCTTTATATATAAATCAGATGAAATTTCATTTTTTATCCATATTTTATTTATTTAAATAAGTAATTCTTGTAAAATACTTTTTAATGTATAATATTATTTACCCAGGAACGCGGCAATGAGAGTGGAAGAATGTTTTTTTCAATTTGTGCGAATCGAAAACAACTCAACAATTTGAATGAAATATTGTAGTTATAGCTTAAAGTTTACCAACGTTATATTTATAAAATCTGACATAATTTAACAAAAAATTAATTACAGATAACTATTTTCAAACGATTACACTTGACGATTTTAACTTTAATTTTAGAGATTTATTTACATTTTGTTACAATGGAAGTAAAATACAACAATTAAACAGAAAAATTACATAGGTGCGATCATTAAAACTAGTCACACTTCTTATTTGCTTACCTACTGCAAATACTCTGAACTGTAATTTGAGTTTTACAGAATTTTATAGTTATAATTTTTCAGAAAAATTTTTCTCCATTTACCCAATGGGTGAGACAAACTTTGATGGACTCGAAATAGAAGCAGTGGATTCTCTCAACTGTTCGGAGTGTTTGCCGGACTGCGAACATACACAGCACTTCACAGAACATTCGAAATATTCTTTGACTGATAGTGTTAATCAAGAGAAATTATTTTCTGATTTCTTTATTGGGTGCGTAATACATTCTCCGTTGTATGGTTGGAAACATTAGATACTAAATGTTTCTGTACCTGTGTAAAAAATAAATTACTGTAATAACTAATATTTGTACCTAATCTTAATATTTCATAATTTATTGACAGTTTTGAAAATATATTTTTATTTTACTTTTAATAAATCTAAGCTAAGTACATATAGAGAGGTGTTTTCCAATTAATACATAATGTACTAGGTAAAGTTTTAATGTAAAGTTCAGGTAAATGATTGTTGAATTGACTTTTAAAACATCTTCTGGTTCAAATCCGGTGAAAAAAGTTTTAGTTTGCAATGCACCGCAAGACAGTTTAAGTATATGAATGATAATATATATATTTTTCTCTTTTTTATGAACAGTAATAAATTACTATCTCCATCCTTTTCAGGAATCTAAACGTAACTGAAAAAATTGTGATTTGCATTTACCATTCTACAAATTATGGGATCTTAAACCGTTTGGATGTCGTGTCTTACTGGTTTGAGATTCTTAGTGAGTATATTATGTCTATCACCTATGACTTAGGTACTTGCATGGTCCTTTATTCCCATTTGGGATAAAGGACCATGCAAGTTTGGGATGCCCACGCTTTCTGCTGCCTTAGGGATTCCAGTCCATAGCTTGCTTTGCAATGTGATCCTGGATACCTTCACATCGTGTGGCCAAGCCATTCCCGCCTTTTGATTCATAAAAAAAGTTTAAAAAAAGACTAGACTCTTTTTAAGTGTCTTAGAGTTTAGACTATATAAGTATCTACGCCGTACTCGGAGGAAGTTATAAATTTTATTTTACCCACTAAATTAATTCTAAGCTGTTAAGAGCTATATTACAAAATTGTGTTGACAAATACAACTCACATACAACTGCCCTTTCACAGAACTCATCACCATTTATTTAAAATTTCTACCATTTGTAATTTCGTTTATTAAATAATTTATAATTTTATTTTTTGCAATTTCTCTGTTATGAAGTAACAAATGTTTAGGTATAAATTTTACGTAAAAATATCTATGCAATTTTTAGTTAAATCTTAGCGTTTTTTGTAATTTTATTTCTAAAAATTACATTAGTAAGTAATTCAAAATTTGGAGGGCTGCTAAAATTTAGCACTATTTAGTTGACATTATATTATATAACATAGGTATATTTTATTTTGTGTATTTACTCCACTAATTCAGTCCACGAATTCAAAAAACAGTTGTCGCGCATTAAGTATATGAAAATCATACTTAACTGCTAAACTATTATTTTGACGCACTTAATCTTAAATAAGAGCTATACAAATTTGACTTATAGAATAGTTATTATTATAGTCTATAGCGGCCTCACTTTTTGCAATAAGTATATAACAATTTATTTAAATATATTTGATATATTCAAAATGGATTTTATGCAAAAAATAAGGTTAAACTTAATAGACCAATAAATAATAATATTGAATATGTAGATTATTTTTTCATTTTCAGGTAATATTGGCGGCTTTTACGGCATTCTCGTCGGTTACTCCTTAATAACCCTTCCTGAAATAGGTTACTTTCTTATATTTCAATTCTCAGTTCGAGTTTATAATTTCTACATGACATAGCAATTTTGCATATTTTTTTTATTAATTTAAATGTTTAATTCTCACGCCTGTTATCCTGAAGATTAAGCAAGCTATAGACACTGTAGAGACCTGGGCCTGGGGCTTGACAAAAGGGGGTTGGTTAAAGAGATACTATTTTTAGTTTTCAGGATATTGAAAGAATCGTTTCATAATCAGGCGAGAAATCTTTGAAATTCGCGCGACTGCGACGTACATATTTGCTTATAACTTTATGATATATTAGATGTTTTTGTATTGGTTCAGTATTAAATTTGGAACAAGAATAAATAAGAATCGAGATAACTAGATTTATTGTTTTAGAGATAAGTAGATCATATATATCTGGCCTTATTGCAAAACATGGACTAAAGATGTTACAGTATTAGTTGCTATAATAATGTAATATTATGTAGGTAACATCTTTACTCTTCATTATCATTCGTCAGTCATCTTTAAACATTGAAAAAACTTAAATTACTTTATTTTTATATTAAAATGCATTTATTTTTGTATGGGAAATGACATTGAAACTAACGTACGAATAGTTATTGGTAGACCTAGTCGTACGTGGAGCTGGTTTCAAAGTCAACCCAAACTCAGAACATACCTACTTAGTTAATTTTACGTAATTATTAACTTTTTTTAAGACTAACACTAAGTTAACTAGATACATCCCTCACACACTTTAAGACTAGTACTAACTATATTCCTCGAATGTATGTAGGTATATCATTTAAATTGCGCGCAATTTGAAAACGTTGTGAAAATTGACAATGACGTCTGACCTCTGATAGACAACAGATAAAAACGAAACTGCAGACTATAATGTAAAGAAACAAAACAAAATATTGAGCGTTAGTATTCTGTTATTACTAGTTAAGGCTGCATTCAGCAAAACAGATGCACATCAAAGGAAATAAATGTTTAAAAATATCTATATATTTATATATTATAAAAATTAAGTCAAGATTTTTCTATTTTTATTAACAATTTATAGTTGATTACGACGTAATACTACTTAACATATAAGTTCCTACTATTATTGCGCAATTAAGTTAGCCATGAAGTTGTTAGAAGTAATGTTGAAAGTCAAAATATTTACAAAAATGCGCGTCATTCAACTGTCAAAAAAACCGTATCGATATTGTGTTAAAATTTGCAGTCGAAATTTGTTTTTAAATAAAATGTCTGCAAATTCCTCTCCAGGGAAAAGCAATGGTGAGTTTTTGTTGTTTGTTATAGAAGTTGCTAAAAGGAAACGATTGTCAATTTTTGTCTTGGATTTTAGCTGAAGATCAGAATAATGCATCAAACCCGCCAAATCCAAGCGGGAACTCAGCTTCTAGGGTTACTGAGGATGTGGATACTATTCGAAGATATTTTGCTCAAAACTTCGGATTTTATGATGCCAGCGAACCGTCTAATAGTATTGAAAAGGTTTTAGATGAAGTCAGTTTGGACGGTGTTGTTAAGTGGATGAAAAGCGCGCGGTGTCAAAATGTAATTACACTATCCGGAGCTGGTATATCAACATGTAAGTATTTTTATTATTTATTATTGATTTAGTTAATAGAGAAAATAATTAAACTATAATTTATTATAAAACAAATAAAGAGAAAATTACATGCCAATCTTGCTGTGTGTGTGAAATATAGCATAATGGCTTTTTTTTTTTAAATTTAGTGTAATATTTTTAGCTGCAGGTATTCCAGACTTTAGAAGCCCAGAAACTGGATTATATCACAATTTACAGAAATACAATTTACCAGATCCTCAGGCAGTCTTTGATATAGACTTTTTCAGAATAAATCCCAAACCATTTTTCACACTGGCAAAGGAATTGTTTCCTGGGAACTTCAAGCCAACTATTTCTCATTACTTTATTAGACTTTTGCATGAAAAAGGTATATGTTTTTGTCTCTTTTGTCTCTTACAAAATGTATTTTATTTTATTTTATTCAGTGGTCTGAATTCAATATGTAAATTAGTAAAACTTATAAATTGTATAAATTCTCAAATCTTACATATTCTATTTAATTATGTAAATATTACTCAGCTTCAAACTGTTAAGAAGTTCTTATTTTTATATGTTCATTTATCATTTCAGGTCTATTGCTTCGTCATTACACACAGAATATTGATACATTGGAACGAGGTGCTGGAATCCCTGATGATAAATTAGTTGAGGCACATGGGACATTCTTTACATCACATTGTCTTGAGTGCCATAAAGTATATAGTCTAGATTTCATGAAAGGTTTGTTTTTACTTAAATATGTCTACAATTCCAAATGTAGGATTGAAGGACTATTAATATTTTGTTCTTTTGTTGGAATGTTTTTCAAGTACTTATAATTTTATTTCTTGCAATAAAATTTGCCTAACTTTTATAAGTTCATCTTAATATTAAATCTTATCTCTGAGTTATAAACAATGTCAGTACAGTAGTAAAGCCAGTATCATCTAGTAAAATTTAAAAACCTTTTTGTTATTTGTAAAATCAAATTTAGTATAAAATTTCAGAGCGCATATTTGCTGATGAGATCCCTATATGCACGGAATGCCCAGGAGTAGTCAAACCAGATATAGTTTTCTTTGGGGAAAGTCTACCAGAACGATTTCAGCAATGTCTGCATGAAGATTTCGAAAAATGTGATATGCTTATAATAATGGGTTCATCACTGATAGTGCAGCCCTTTGCATCACTCATTGATTTGTATGTTAATATCTTTTATTATATATTTTATTAGTAATTTGTAGGTACACTTAATTATTTCAGTGAATTAAATTGAAGTAATTATTAATTATTTTTTACATTACAAATCATAATAAGTACATTGTTAATACAAAAGAGAATTTATTTGTAAAAAAATGAAACTGCAGTTTTTTTCTATAATTCAGAATTTTTTGATCATTGTTTAAAAGTGAATAAACAATGCAAATTACATCATACAATTTCTAGAGTTCCAGAGTGGTGTCCCCGGCTGCTAATAAATCGTGAGAAGGCCGGCCTTAGATATTCTATGCTCAGTATGTTGGGTCTGATGAAGGGAGGGCTGCAGCTTGATGAGAATGCTGTCAGGGATGTGGCAATACTTGGAGACTGTGACGACGGCTGTACAGATCTTGCTGATAGACTTGGCTGGGGGGTGAGTCTTTATTTTTATTAATACAAGTTTAATCTACGAATAATAATATGTAAGGCTGATCACCTACTTGCCCCTAAAGAAAAAATCGATCAGTGAAACAGATGTAAAATTCATCTGCCCCATACCCCACCAGGGGGGACACGGGACTTCATCAAATCATTATATAAATAATAATATATTATATACCTTATTGATATACCCTTAATAATCTTATAATGCCAAATGAGAGATTTAAATATTTGCATTTCTTGTTCTATAAACACTAAATACAAACATGCTTTTCGAGCGCGACCGGAGACACTGCTTGACAGTTGACCGGGGCAGCGACCCGCTGTAGTCGCTGTAGCGCGTCCCGCGTCTCGGTCTCGCGTCGCGGTCTCGGACGCCAACCGCTACCTTAAGTGGTTAACGGGTTTTTTTGGATGCGTCGGAGATTCCGAGTTCGAATCACGGGAGGATAAGTGATTTTTTCGGTTTGTTAGGCACAGAAGGCTGTTCACCTGCCTATTAAGAAAATGATCAGTGAAACAGATACAGAAATGTGTCTGGCCCATACCCCTCTGAGGGGTTACGGGAATTCACTTTTCATCTAATGGTACTTAAATCTAACATGGATTGAATTAAAGATGATTTATATATGTAAAAAATAAAAAACAAAAATACTTGCTTTTTTAGGCAGAACTTCGCGCGTTAGTTACCAGCGAGCGTGAAAGGTTGGAACGCGAAGGTGCTCTTAGTCATCCACATGGACCAAATTTGCCAATTGCCCCAATAATGATCTCACCAGTACCAACTGTAAGTTCACCAGTTGCCGCGATGGAAACACCATCTAATTTAGAACCTAAACTATGAAAATTATGTCTTACGTAAATTGAATTTTCCGAAATTAATATTCCAAATACAATAAATTAATATAACAAAGAAGATGAAATAATATGTAGCTCAATACTTCTTTGCTTGCATAGCCAAAAGCTGTTCGTCTTATCAAAGAATTAAAACTATAAGAAGCTAAAAGCTTGAATTATATTCATATATAAATTCTACATAAGTTATTTATTTTTTTATACTGCACGTGTCTTGAAACCACCTTGGTGAAGTTGGTCACACTCTACTGATATTCTTCTATTCCTCAGTAAAGCTAGGTTCGATTCGACGAGAAAAAATGTTTTAGTCCGGATGGCACTGATGGCTGATCATCTTCTTTCCTGTAAAGAAGATGATTTGAAAAACAAACACAGAAATGTATCAGTTAGATTGTCCCTTAAGTATTCGACAGTTCTACATTGCAATCATGATATCATAATACAGCAGTTACATATTATATACAGTCATATGTATTATGCATTTCGCTTAACATTTAATGATGTTGATAGGTTGCAGAGCTAGCTAATTAATTACAGTGGTATTAAATGAAAAAGTTTAAAGGTACTTTATTATAATAATGTACATATATTTATATGTAAACAAATATACATACAAATGAATTTGGTATATAGTTTGCGATGTGAACAAAGTCGCTTTAGACGCCTAAGTGTTGTGCGCGAGTTCGTACTTGTGGCTATATTCACAGCAGCCATAAAACTGGAAACTGGTTTAGTTTAAGGCAGAAACTTCTATGATGCATATAAAAGGAAAAACCCAGTTGTTTTCTAAATATCCTTTTCAAAATGTGAGGAAGCCTGTAGGTATATAGTTTATTATAGGTTATTATTTAAAAATCGAAGTAGGTAGTTCCTGCTTTTAATCATGAATCCATGTTTTTGTGTCGATTTTATAGATGTGCGGTTTTAGTGTATGTCCTGTAATGAATTTTAGCAATATTAACAATAAAATTGATGTATTTTTATAACTATGACCATATTACCACTATATTATGATTCCCTTATTTTCACTGAACACAGTTCAACATTGAACCAGTTTTCATTGTCTCTAGCATCAATAATAATTTTACTTTAGCAAAGATTGAGCAAAGCAAAGAGTGCAGACATTAAAGTTAACTTTTAAAGAGGATTTACATAATAATTTAATGATGAGTCATAACGACCGTGGCCGTATTATGACTATGTCTTATATATTATTAAGAAATATTGGATAGTGGGGATTCTTGAATGTTACTTGGGGTCATATAATAACTTTAAAAATAATATTACAAAAAGTAAAAACTCCAATGTTAATTTCAAACTTTTACTATATTTGTATTTGGTGTAAATAATAATTGACACTATCTGTAATATATCTAATAATAATTCCTTTGCGTTATTTTTGTTGAAATCAATGCATGTAATAAATATTTCGAAATAAGGATCTTTTGACCTTAGAATTACATATGTTATTAAAAAATCCCACTCATGGAAAAATCACATCTTCGCTGTATTCTGTGAAATGTACCTGTTGGTGCTTGCGCTAACAATAATAATTATTATGTAAATGGGAGGGGTTCCTGGGAACGGGGTGGCCAGAAGATTAATTTAGGCCGTGTACAGATTTGCGAAATGTAGCATGCAATGTAACATGAAAAGAGCATTTCACAGGTGTGGACGCAGGGCGCGCACGAATCCAGCATGTACATGCTCGCATCTGTTTTCAGCATGCGCGCGGCGAACATGGCTCAGTCTGGATGATAGGAGACTAATAATTTTCTTGTTACATTTTTCATGCGTTGTTTCCATCAAGTTGGAAATTTCCAACCACGCATCGAGTTTCAGATATTCTTTGTAAAAAGATTCATTTTGTGGATTCCACAAAACTTCTCTTGTTCTGTACAACTCAATTAACTGCATTACTTTTGCTTCACTCCATGATTTAGCTGTAGCCTCTGCCCTAGATGTGTTTTCTTCCATGGTTCGCGCGCGTTCCGCAGTACACACACACAACCCGTCCACACTGGCGCTCCGTGCACTCTGCGCGCACCTTTGTGTTCGGCGAAAAAACCGACAAATGGCGGATCGCGACGCGAATGAGTTGAAATGCTCTGTTCGTGCGCACAAGCCGTCCACACTATGGGAATTCTGTTACATTGCGACAATGTGGACGGCAAATTATTTCATTGCGTGTTACATTGTATGCTACATTTCGCAAATCTGTACACGGCCTTAGACCAGCAAGAGCCTTCACGTTTTTGTCGCGTGATTGATTCAACGTTATCAGCGTAGGTAACCATATTTCGTTATTTTATAGGGAACTTTCATCAAAAATTAAGTACCTAATTTAATTACATAATATAACGAGAATCGAGTACCAAGTGCTCTCCTTCAATAACAGATAATTCACCATTCAGCCTGTATATTTTTTAATAGCTTTGTAAATTATTTAATAGCTGTAAAGATCGTGATCCAGACCCAAAAGGCACTTGTGTGCCTTTTGGAGTCTTTTGATTACTCAATTTTGAAATTAATTTATTAGACCTTAGTGTCGTCAATAATTATTATGAAAACTGTAACGCAAGCGATTGTGTATGAATATTTTTTGACATTTTATAAATTAATCTTGTGTTGTGTTTCGTCAAAATATTTATAGTCTATAATTAGATGTTCTGTAAACCAAATGGGAAAAAACTACTGATTGTTTCTTAACGACCTTGAAAAATCAAAAAGGAGTTTATATTAATTATTCGACGTGAGTTTTTTTTTTAATGTTAAAGAAGAAATGTGAAGAAAACTATACCGTTGTTAGATAACTGGTTCAAAACCATAAAACTTAATTATAATGAGTAGAATATGGATTGTGACTATTTGGCGTTGAATAAAATAATTATAATTATGTTGTATGATTATTTCCTATTACCCATAAAGATTTTCGGTTAATACATAAGAGTTCCCTCTTATGTATTAAAAAGCTATGAAATGTTTTTTTTATCGGATTGGAAGCAAATGGGCAGGAGGCTCACTTACAAGAAGTAAACCACCGCTCATGGACATCAACACCTGTTGGGCCATGGGTGCGGTGCCGGCATTTTAGAGGTACGCTCTTTTCTTGGTATTGAGAAGTTTCGTGTTGTAGTTTCCTATCTTCAATATACATATTATATAATGACTTAGGTACTATCGACAAGTTCAGCAGTTTATCGCATCTATATCCGTTCAGTTCAATCTCGAACAAATAGTGTTGATTTTGATCATCTTTAAAAATATTTTTTTATTTTAAATAAATAAATTAGATAAAAATACACACAATATAAATGTAGGATAGGGCTTTAAAAGAGACAAAAAGAAAAAAACTTAATATTTAATATTTCTATGTATCTTAAAAATAATTTATCTTTTTTTTTAAGGTCATTTCTAGTAATTTTGAATAACTTGCCATTAAGGAGACACATTTTGTGTTTCATTGATAATTTTTAATAGACTGTAAGTGCTCTAGGCTAAGTCAACATGACCGCGTGGCACGAGATCAAATTAGTGCTTATAGTGTATCGATCTGTTCATTTGATCCGCACAGTTTGAGACGGACACACATAGATTGATGAAAAATAAGTAGTAATTATATTTTATAGCACCAGCTCTGGGTTAAATAAATTTCAAGACAATCATAAAAAATGAAGTCGCAACCGAAAGTCTAAAATACTTAAAATAAATTCTTCATGTATGATCAGGATCATAGTTATTAAAGAAAATCTTTCACTTAAATAGGGTGCATCCGGTGTCATCGTTGCCTACTTATAAGCACATTCCTGCTGATCATGTTAACTTAGTTTTATCTAGATGCATTGATATTTATTTCTGAATAGGTTTTGTTTTTATATAACAATAGAATGTTTAAATCCAATAAATTACTCCTTGGCGTCGGTAATCCCTTCAGAACTGATAGCGAACATGGCTTCCGTTTCTGGAAGGCACGGACTATCATAAATCTTGCAAACTCTGTTATCCCCTCGGCCCTTGCGCAAGTAAAGCCGAGTTGTCGACGCATGTGCAAGGATATGCCCTCCAATCGGCTTTTTTGTGTCCGCATTAAATACACCCACTGCGTCGACTTGTGCAACCACTTGGTTTGTTATTATCACTGCTACCCCGAACTGGAAAAAAAATATTAACATTAAAAAAAAACGTAAACGGATTCCAAAAAGGTTAGTTTATTTTTAACCTACACAAAAATAAAGCTTAAGAATAGGCTACAAAAGCATAGTAAAATTGTAAATAAATTATTTTTAAGTTTCATTTTGAAAACGGGTTTTGGCACATATCTAATCTAATTGTAGTATTGTAGTATAAAAAGTTGCTTTTTCTTTCCCTATATCCCTTTATATGCTTAAATCTTTAAAACTACGCAACAGATTTTGATGCGGTTTTTTTAATAGATAGAGTGATTGAAGAGGAAGGTTATAATTAAAAAGAATATGTTTTATACCCGTGCAAAGCCGGGGCGGGTCGCTAGTATCTAATAATAACTAAGTCCAATTTAGTATTCTACGTGCGAAATTTAACTTCTGCAGCATCTGTCAATTGCATTTTATGATTTTTTATGCGTTTTAGCCCATGTCCCAAAATGTTTACCTCGTCGGCAAGTCGAAGCAACATCCTCATGAACCTGCCGAGATGTTGCTGCCTCGGATTTAGTTCACCACGCCCCGAGTAATCCGTACGGTACAATGCCGTAACACTGTCAACTATTAGCAACGAATATCTGAAAATATTATGATTTAATTGTCACCTGCATTCATACTTTTACAAGTATTTCTACATTTATTTTTCAAGCAATAATAATAATAAATTTAGATTCAAATATCTATAATAGTTTAAGTGAAACCTTTTCAGCTAATGTAATCCTTATCCCAATATTTAAAATTGGTAAATTTATAGTTTTTAATTTTTTTCAAATAAAATTTCTAGGCTTAATACAAAAACTAAATTTTAAAGTCAATATTGCTGTCAAAAATAAACAGATCTCCATTCTCATTCTCTCTGATACTTAAGTACTACTGTAATGCAATCATTGGTGAAACATGACAGTCAAAGAGTTTATATATATTGAGAAATTTGCCATAAACAATTAATTGGCCTATATTCGATCAAAAATAGCTTTTCTTAGAAAACATATTGGTAGTGGTATAACTTACCGGGACTCAGCCATCATAGCGCAGGCCTGAACAAGAAGCTGTGTCTGATGATCAGTATTATATGCCCTGGCATATGCCACATTGTCAAGCACAGCAGCTCCCTCCATACCATATCTCTGAGCCACGGCTAAAAGCCTTTCAGGACGAAATGTCCCTTCTGTGTCTATGTACATACACTTGCCTTCACCACCAGATTGTTCTATTGGTAGCTGGAAATTATAGTAGTAAAAGTCAACAAAGTTAAAGAATTCTTATTGATTCTATATTTTTCAAGCATATTAAAATATGTGACATGAGCATACATCACACCGCAAGACAGCTAGCATGAGCAGGTGCTCAACAGTACTTTAAAATAAGTAGTTTAGAAGTATAAGGTAGAATTGCATGCATCAAGTAGTTAAAAATATAAATAGCATACCTGGCATGTAACAGCAAGTGTGTGGCAAAGCTGTGTTTTTCCTGTTCGAAACTCTCCAAATATCTCAGTGATGGAACCAGTTTCAATGCCACCACCAAGAAGTCTATCAAGTTCTTTAGAACCTGTTGTCAATTGAATTATTTCTGCTCTGGAATATTTAGATTTACAATGTTACTTCTAACATTTTAAGAAACCAAACTACAGTTTCGAGTTGTCATAAAAAGCTATATCAAAAAGAATTTTGTTGGATTTACATAATAAAAACTAGTTATTTTTGTAGTGAAATTATTAATTAAGAAATAGTGTAAACCTTTTCTGGTGAAACTCTGTGGCAGTTGTAAAACCCATGGGAACAAGTTTTGATGCCTCTGATAATATCTTGTCTGCTTTTGCTTCAGATATACCCTTTATAGTTATAAGCCACTTTTTAGGAGCATATGCTACGGACTCTACTGTGTGATAACCAGCCTCTTCTAACTTTTTGATATCCCCAGCTGTAATACCATTACCCTGAAACGAGATAATTCGTATTAGAAAACTCTTTTTATGACTACTTAAAATGTAACAGCATATTTTCATACTCATAATATTATGTATGTACTCATAAATTAATGAAACAGTGTATACTATCAATAACTTACCTCTAATTTATTGATAAGTTGTGGTCCACAATCATCCAAGTCTTCTTCAACAGCTGAAGCAGTTGTTGCTGATGCTGTTGCCATTGTCTTTGTTTTATATATCACCGAAACATGTGAAATTTGCAAAAGAATGGCATATAATTTTACTATGGATTTGAGCCACCAAGAAACTCATAAAAATATAATGAACAGTGATGTAGTATCAAGTAAACTACAAAGTTTGCAGTTGGTCAAAAACAATATTGAATATTTGAACAATAATTACAAAATGAAAACAAGTTTTTTTAGACTTGAGTACAAACTTGAAAGTTTAAACTAGTTCAAAGCGCGAATTTCCATTTCCAAATTACAATCAATATTTTGACAGCTGGCCAAATCATGTTATTGTCAAAATTTTATATGATAGTGACGTTTATTTTTTAGATCTGGTAATAACAACAGCGTATTTTTTTTTAAAATTTAATTTAATCACAATCGTAATACTATGCCAAAAAATACAAGCTTTTAGTAGTAGCTAACCTGACCAAAAACATAGTAGGTACAAAATATTTTTACAAATAAAAAATCTGCTCCAACTCGCTGCCGCTGGACCAGATGCCAAGGAGGCAGGCCGCATTTCCGCAGTGAAATGTGAATACCTACTGATGTTGATTCTTTGCGCAAAATACGATTCAGCCCATTATAACTAGTGGACTCGACCAGCCTCCTAGAGATACCGCCCAAAAGAGATTGCTCCAAGATCCTATGGCCCAAGTGTTTTCACGCCAAATGCTGCAATGATCCCAGAGAATATGTTGTAATTGTTTAATATTAGTTTTAGGACAGTTTACGAGTATTTTGGTTTTTACCTATAGAAAACGTATTGAAATAATTAATAATGTTTTAGAAAATAAAAAACAGCATCGTATCACTATTTTTAAAATAGAGTAAATGTAATATGTTTGACGTATCATCACTCCGAAATGAATGGTCCGATCATGACGAGGTTTTTTTTGGTTCGAAAACTGACGTGATCGAGGTGGAGTTACAATTTATGAAGTTCTGTTTATTAGGTAGGTAGATATTCTTACCTATTTATAATTATAAACATGTCGATGGGATTTTTAATTGTTGTATTCAGCTGTGAGGTCACTATTTATAAGGTCAAGCACAAACCAATCTCATCGTGCCGCTCAGAAGTCAGAGTAGACTACCAAATCTGTCAAAATCAACCTTAACAATGACGCTATAATAATTTTGGGATATATCAAATAATTAACAAAACCTGGGTGTAACTTGTTGTTTTTTGCACCTATTCAAAAACTGTTGTCTATGTTTTCCACCATATTATACGAAATTCGACATTAATATTCAATAAGATAAAGGGACGTTTACGCAAACTCAAGCAAATGCAAAATGAGTGAATCACTTAAGCAATTTCATGACCTATTGCGCCTTCAAGATCCTTTCTGATTTTGCTGCTTTAGCTCTTTAAGTACGATGATTAGGGTTCAATTATTGCCAATTTCATCTTAAAAATCAAGAGGCTCGTTGATTAGAAGACTTGTGAATAAGAAGCAACGATGGAAGCATTTCGAAAGAGATTGAGGGCCTTTTTGTTGTCGGATTTAGATTCGATGAAGAAAATACTAGACTTCAATATTCTCTTTCTATTGCATTATAAGGTTAACTTAACCATTTTCTTGACGGTTCCAGATTTTTCATTCTAATGACGTACTTCCAAATATTTTCTTTGTTGTATTACTATTCGTGTTTACTACTTTTTATTAGGCACCTTTGTAGTCTTTGACATTCAGCCACAAAATTACAAAGTTTTTATTTAAAAAACAGCTCCACATAATATTTGTATTAATTAGTAAAAATTATGGCAATAACAGATTTCTATTTTTTTAACAAAAAATAAAACCATATAATATAAGTTTTTAGCTCGAATCTATGTACCTAATTATAATTAATAGACCTAGCTACAGGCAGCATGTGAGACGACCCGCGTCTAGTCAGGGTATAGCATGAAAACCTATCTTAGGAGATACGTTTTGGTATTGGGCTACGTGTCACTGTTATTATTTTATTCGGAACTGTCAAATTTCACAGAGGAAATGTTCTGCCAAACCATTTTCGAAATCACGTAAAGCCCCCATATAAACAGATCATTAATTGTAGCTAAGAAATATTTGGATCATGCCAGGTTTCAAACAAAAAAGGAGCCGTTTAAGAGCCACAGATACACGTCAAACTTATAACGCTGCTCATTTGGCATCTGTGGTTAAAATACCTGTGAAATACATAACATTATTAACTAATTTTCCTTGTAGTGCCTAGAAGAGATCGCTGATTAGCGATAAGGCCGCCTGTTGCACTTCAATTTAAGCTTATATTTTCTTTTTTTATTCTACTATTATTGCAACGAAGTGGTAATAAAAGTAAATAATTCGAATAAATCCAATGTCTCGGATAAGTAAAATATTTTAACTATACCTTAGTCCCCTACCCTAATTCGGCATTGGAATAATTAAATACGCCGCATAAGTGATTATGAAACGTATGCAATTTTTAAGATTCACTTCAACAACACTTTGGAGGTGTTAACCGTGAACAGAATGAATATTAGCATTTATTACCTAAGAATACTTACCATTATATAACTCAATGATCTTTAAAGTGTTAAAACTTGATTTTTGTTTTATAATATCTATAAAATTGATTTTATAGATGTTATAAAACAAAACCAAGACTCATATAGTCAAGAAGATAGGCTTATAAAAAGTCTGTATTTGCATATAGATCTTCTCAATATATAGGGAACGAAGAAAGTATTATTTGAAGAATGTAAGTTTATATTGTACCATGTAGAAACGATTATCTGTCAACGTACAGATTTGCTATGCAATATCTTACAGGCGTCAATAACTCGTAAAAAAATATAAAAATAAATTTACAAATTTATTTAAAATAACGTTCTTAAATATATTTACAAAAATAAGAAAGGCTCATCAAAGCCGTTGGGGTGCATACCCAAAATACTGGCTACATTACCGCGTTGTATCGCTGTAGGTACGTTGGCCGAAATATGAGCTAGCTTTCGGGTTTCCTGTGGTCTCAACTAAGCGCGTTGATGTCTCTTTAAACAATCGACGTGCTTTTGGCTCACATGGACCCAAAGTCTCTACTCCAAAAGGAACGAAATTATAAAAATCTATGAGACTCATATTTTCGTCTTTTGTTGCTTTCTGCAATCGATGCCGCGCCACAAGCAGCTACAGAAGTAGCATGGAGATGCGAAGACGCCAGTGAGTCGACCCATGTAGCGTCCCATACAAGCGCCTTACAAGCAACTAGTGTCATACAATCAGGACGGTGTCAAAGAACGCTCTACGGATAACTTCATTGATGTTGGAGATGCGAGTAAAACGACCAGCGCTCTTGAGAAATGAGAGACCATGATGCCCAAGTGGATCGGAAATAATTCCTAATTTTATTTTTACTTAAATTCCATAAAACGTTAATTTATATGAAATCAATATTTAAAGCGAGGTGGATTTTATAATTATTAGATGGCTTTTATTATTAGATGATGGCCGGTTGGCGCAATAGGTAGTGCTGCTGCCTTCTGCGCCAAAGGTTCCTGAATTCGAATCCCGGTAGTTGCAATTTATTTGTGTGATGAGCACGAATGTTTGTTTCCGAGTCTTGGTTGTTTATAAACTTAGGTACTAGGTGTTGAAGGTGCGCTGGGCCGCAAGCGGCCCGCGTGATTTTTGATGATTTAAACTATTTATTTTCTTCAATTCAGATTTAAGAAACTTCTCAGTTATCCTTACCGAACTGAATGACGTAAAAACAAATACCACTTTTAGAAAAATACATTATGTATTTAGATAAATATATAGTCCAACTGAAAGAGAAAGGATCATAAGCCGGGGTATAGTGGAGCGGGGGTGAAAATGGAAAAAACATTTTTATTTTTTAGTTATAAATAAAATTCAGAAATTCGCATTCTTTACAAGGAAAAATTGGACAGATTTGCTTGTCATTTTGTTGCGTCAAAGATTGTCAATGAAAGGTTTTTTTCTGGTTGATGTCCTATCGTGTTTTAAAGTGATACAATTTTATTTAAATAAGTATAGGTAGGATCTTCAAATTTAAGCTTCTCACTAATATATTAAATAGACAGAAACGTAGGTCTGAACATTTGGTCTATTTTTTAATATTTTATTTAAACGCCCTACGAGTAGTGAATAGTACCTAATGAATAGTAGAAGATTTAGTAGAAGTATTTTCTTTTAAATTCTAAATCAAGCTTATTATAGAGTAGACCAGGTATTTATAAAATATATTATCATTATGAAAGGTGTGTGAACTTAAATAAAAAACAGCATCAAATAAAAGCTTAGCTTTATTACTCGTTTAATCACGAAGAAACATCCCTCAGTGTTATCAACAAGTCTCCACGCTGACATTTTCATACTAATACAACTTGTTTCACCATTGTCAATACAATCCATCAATTTTGATTAAATTTTAACACAATTTAGAACCGCCAATTTGTTTATCAATTGAAACGCAACTTCAACGCTTCGACCGTGGGGAAACGGCCGAATTAAATTTTGAGACATTTTTCCATCACAAAACTCCACTTTATGTCTAATTACATCGAACAGTGGTTAGCTCCTAAACATTCACGGACAGACACACGCTCGTAAAATATAAGCATTATGACAATGTGTATTATATTATTATAATAATGTTGTAGTATTAAGAACCGTTATAATTAATGCGTTAGGTTAGGTTAGGTTAGTTTTTGTGATATAAGTATTATGATTTGTCTGAGGCCCACAGATTACAATAGTGACCCGCTAGCAGCCATTCTTAGACAAATACCAAGGAATCGTTTACAATTTTATTTCCATTTTCACCTTAAAATGCCTTTAAATTTAACTTTTTACATCCAGAACCATATAAACATCTTTTAGTCATTTATATATTTTTTTATCTATATAAAATGGTGCAGCTCACTGCCGCAGCACTACCGCGCCTTTCAACTTTTTATTTACAAATGGTTAATGATCCTAAACGTTTAATATCCGATACTATGCTTAAAATTAAATACAAAAAACGCATGACATTTCTAAATTTATCTAAATGTCCCATTCTTGTAATCACTATAATTTATGAAATTTTGATTTTTACACCAACTTTAGAAATATCAATACAAAAATACTCTTTTGAATAAAATTTTATACACGACTCATTATCGTCGGCGCGGAGGCGCGGCGGTAGCGAAGCCGCCCAGAAAGAAAAAGCTTTGAGCCTCGTAACCTTAACATCATGAAATTTGTACTAAATATATCGAGTCGAGCGAACGCGGGCCCATATTACTTAGCCGAAATGCGAGGATATCGAAACAAATGCCTAAACACTAGTCAAATTTCAATTGTCTTTGTAACGCTCAATTTTGTATCGAACACGCAGACGCTAAGCCTTGATTGCCGTACGCGAACTTACAAAAGTGATTCATTACTAATTTAATTTTGATTTTTCTTAATTTTGATACTAATTTTTATCACCGGAAACCGCGCCCGCTCGCAATAATTTACAAAATATAAGTAGGTATATTATACGAAAATGGAGTCGCAGCAATCGACTGCAGTTTACCAAAAATATAATATTAACAACACAATATAAGATACATTTTACATACGAATTCGAGAATTAGACTGAACGTGTATCGCTGTTACGAATGAAGACCACAAGGATATTGAAATTATTTATTTAACTTATTAATGAAATACAAAATAGCGAACGCTATAATTACTTGGATGTTCTTCAGAGTTGGGTGCCGCGTTCGAATCCTTACCTAATGAAAATTTAAAAGCGTCGCCAGTATTTGTTTCATGACATTCTAATAGTACATCCGTGCTCAATTTTTTGATAATTTTAACGACATTACAAACGAATGATACCTATTTAATTACTACCTAATTTTCAGCATTTCCCTTATTGATTGTCTCATATTATAGAAAAGTTTTACAGCTAGTTGGTACTTCTAAATGTTTTCTATTATCCAAAAATGAAATGCTACATAATAGTCTATTACAATTTCGAAAATTTAGGAACCATAATACCAAAACGTGAAATCGTATTTTCGTTTTTATAATTAATTTTGAAAATAAATATTTCTATGATTTCACCACGATAGATCCAAACATGTAGTAGACGGATTTTAAAAATATTAAAAATGTCAAGCAAAAACATTAGATAAATACAATATATTATGGAACTTAAGTAAACTACGTCTAGATACAAATTTTTGGAATCAATGAGAGTTGCCAAAAGACAATTTTTATAAATCTACAATAGGTACATATTATAGTTACAAACACGAGTTTTACAATCGACACCGAATTTTGTACTTTTCTGTGGGATAGCCCCATGATCACTGTGGACTTAAATATTTCGATGTTTCAATCTTGAGTCTTTACAATAATTTGGAAAAATTGTCAACCAATAACTAAAAAGATTAGATAATTAATTCAATACGCGAATCGGCTTGATCGTTAATATCCATTGTGGTCTTTTAGCGGCTGCACAGTGAATCACTCAAGTATAAAATCCGGAAATTAAAAATATCAATACATAATATGAATATCGTCATAATTGTTTTCGCCTTTCCAGAAAGCATAAAGAAAAACGGCTCCAAGTATCTGCAAATAACGGCATGTCGGTTGAATACTGTTGATGGGAAATCAATACATTGCTATTGTAATATGTGTTGAGTAGCCTGCATTTACAATTCTATTTTATATAATTATGAAGAAACTATGGAGAGATCGGGTAACGGATTCATTACTTGCTATACATGGAAGTAAATAGGTAGGTAGATAATCTCATTCTAGAGCTAAGCGGGCGTTTACGAATTAAGTCAATTCTGTGAGTCAATTCACTAGGTGATCTACTCAGCTCTAGCACGAGGTTCTGGTCAAAAAAACAATAACGTTAACAGAAAACAATTTAAACGTAACATGAAACGATGCTCATTCATGAATAAGCCCTGCGGCGACTGCGTTTTACTGCCTACGAACCAATGTGTGTCGCAGAAAATGAATCTGGGCTATTGCTGGGGGAACGGGGATGAAGACACGAGTGTCGGGATTACTTTTAAACTAAAAACCAGTCGAGGTCGAACGGGGGAGGCTGTAATACTGTATCGGTATCTGAGGTTCCTTCTCACCTAACCTGACCACTTCACTAACACCAGTCGACGCCTGGTCCATCCTAAACTGAGGTTCTCTTATAATTATCGTAATAGTAAAATGATTACAAATAAAACGATAACAAAGTGTATTAAATGAAAAATGCTTATAGTTGCTTAGCTATGGCCATCCGCCCGCCCTGCGCGGCTCCGTACCGGAAACTCAGGATGTATACGTCATACAATTCCGCAAATCAATTCACAATATATCCGTTTACTATTGCACCTTAAAATATTATTAACGCTAAGATAGTTTCCATTGTATTTCATCTGTATTAAAATTACCGTAGTATATACACGTGTCGCTATATAACTTTGTACAACTGTCTTACCGTTTTATATCTAGGTTAAGAAGCTGAATTATTCAATAATCTATTGTTCTGTGAAACTAAGGATGTGAACTGAAGGTGTTGCCACATTGCAGGGAAGGCGGCTGGCTTCTACACGTTATAACAAATACATCAAGATGTACAATTCATTCGAACTTGCCGGCGAGTTTGGGATTTCGATTCTGATTTGTGTGATTGTTGCTAACTCGGAAGCAAGTAGCGAACTCCTTGTGCTACATATATCTACGAATCAAACTAATTATTTTTCTATAGTATAATAGTAAGTGTGTATGTATATTGCTTGTTCGATACGGCGAACGGATGCGTGTTTTTGAGTGCACGCGAAAAACACACGGCGCTTTGGTTGGGCGGGAAGTTCTATTGAGGGCCCTTTGTTATAATTTAATCTTTTTTTGTAAAAAAATCAACATTTTTGAAGGCACTTCTGATCGGACGAGCTGGCCCTGGTGCATTTTTATGACTTGGTAATCGAATTTGAATTGTGATTTGGTGTTGAAATTTGTTGTAGGAACTGTTTGAGTTGCCTTCATCTATTGTGCCTGTATGGGTGTGGAGATCTATCTATGTGGAGAATATAAACGCCGTGTATCCTTCGCTGGCGGAGGATGCGAGTTAATTTATTTTTTCCAGATTTAAACCCTAAATATGCCTACAGTAGGAAATTAAATATGGATTATGAATATTTGGCGTTCAGTTGAAGAACCAGGAAACGGAAGAGTCCTTGTATAATTAATCTTAACCGAAACTTACAGCAATTAACTCGCATTCTCCGCTCCAGCACAAAGATGGAAGCACGCATATCGGAATATATTTTATCTAACAAATAAACTTAAACCTATGTCCAGAACGGTGTGTACCGGACCAAATGAAACCATTTGCCGAACAATGCCGAAAAGTGTTAACTAAACCAAGGATGTTTACTTGAATAATAACTGAAGATGTTGACTGTTTTCGAATTTGGGGTCTGTATGATATATTGAAAACTCTGCATGAACCAATAACCGGCTATCAGTATAAAAATAATGTTTAAATTCTTTGTTTGTGGATCGAAAAATAACCCTGCTCTATTGTACTAATGTCTATGGTTAACGTTAATTATTCCTAAAATAATTATGACGAGGTAAAGGTTGACAATTTTCGGACACGCGAAGTGTGCCAACGAACTGAAAGCTTATAAGAATTAAACAAAAACCTAAGGGTTCAGGAACAAGGAGAGGAAAAATTAAATAAAAACAACTAAAAATTTCAAACTTAAGCAGTTAATATATTAAATCGTTTTCTTCCTTAAGAATAAATCAATAAATGATTTAAGATATACATAACTATAAAAACCATTTACGATAATACTTAATAATAATATAATAATAATTATATATAGCGAAATATATTATGTGCACAAATAAAATTCTAGGTGACTTAAATTTCTTCTTACTCATATAACCTAATGAATTTCCTAGGAGAGCGCAGGCCATGGCGGTGCGAGCCGCCCGCCGCGACCGCCACGCTTGTCGACGTTCAACGTACGAATTCCATTTTAATAATTTAATTAAACTTTTTTATTAATAATTTTGAATCTGAAGGCCTAAATGCGAGTGTCGTATAATTTTGTTATGCGAAACAATCGTCCAATATGTTTTGCATTTTCGAATTTTGTTGCCGAAACTAGTGTGCGTTGCGTCGTTGCGCTCACTCCAATTGTTCGAGGAAGTTTGGCGACTTGAAGTACTCGGGCACGGGGTCGTCTAGTCGCGAAATAACTTTGTAGATGGACTTCTTCCAGCTCTGCTCGGCGTCCTTGCCGCCTTGGATGGCGCGGAAGAACTCGCGGAGAGTCTGCTCGACCACGTATCTGAAGTTGGGTGGCACCTGGAATTAAAAGCATTTTTATTGTCTATCGGTGTGGAAATGTCAGTGAATCTGTAGCTTGTGTCAGATTTTAAAATTAAACTGAATTGGTTAAAAAGTAGTAGTGAATGATGAATCTACCTCAATGTGGTTATTTCTGTTGTAATGGAGATTGAGAACCCTGTACAGTTCAGAGTCTCCAGCCACGTGTAGGTCGTCCGCCGTCTTCAGACCTTCGCTTATGGCCTGCCGTGCATACTTCTCCATTTGAATGTAGTAGAACTCTCTGTAACAATTACAAACATAACTTAGACCAATTCCCGAAAGAAATTTTAATACGCATGAACACAATATAATCTAAGCCATAAAATACATATAAAAATAATCATAACAATATTTACACTCCTAAAAACCTTAGCTATCCAGGCATTTATTATTTTTAAAACGATTTCTACATAATAAAACTCCAGATAAATTAATTGTATAGAAAAATCTACATAGGTAGACAATACAACATAAGACTTGCTGGTTCGTGACTAAAATAATTAATAATAATGTTATAATTAAATAACGATATTTTTTTATTATTTGCATAAAAGCTGAGGCTCAGTAGCTGTTATGAAGGCATCACAGGATATGCCTATAGGATTAATGCGTAGATAAATTCACCTGCAGTGTGACACTTCACAGCACAATAAGAATATAAAAAACCACTCGAAGTCGTCAGAGGGCTGAAAGGATTTGATTAGTCATTTTTGCTCAGTCCGCTTGTCGCGTCGCATCGCTATCTTGGTCCGCTTCGCTTACGAGAGCGAATCGAGTGTCTCGCGAGGCTAATTACTTACGAGTTCGCATTCAAACGGGCTAATTCAGTTTTTCTCGTCTCGTCGAACGATGGGTGGCATAGATGAGCCATACCTATAAAATCTCTGTCATATTTGATTAACCGGTCCTTGATATTTGAAAAGCGAATGCTGATAATTGGCAACATTTGAGTTGGTGTCTTTTTTACTCTTATACGCGGATTGTACTGTGTTTCCACAATTAAAAAAAATAAAGCGGCCTTAAAAATATGTCGCGAACTCGCGAGAACTACGTAAAACTCCAAATCACTCAATAAATAGTCAACAGCTATCAATCGAAGCGGATCATCCCTAAGCCACTTGCGGGAGGGAGAGCACTCGAATTTCTCGCTCGCACGCTGGGGTTTTCTATTATTTTTTAATTGGCACTCCGCGAGATATTGCCAGCCTTACTAATTGAGTAAGTAAATGAAGTGTCTTAATAATTAGATGTCTTTTTAACTGGCGGGAGGTGACATGATGTTTAGACTTTAGGTATTCAAGCACTGAATGGATGTTATGCTTTAATTAGAGGGACAAATTATAAAATGATTCATTCTTTACTAGACTCGTAAACAAAGCTTATGTATGAAGTAACTTGAGAGTTTTCACGTGTTTAAATAAATGTAATCAATATTAAATTAATATTAGAGCAATGTGACCGATAAGTATCAACAGATGTGTTCATTAAGTGGGGTATTTAAGCGGTGGTTACGAGTGATCTTAAAAATATTTAACGCGGTCTGGAAAATTTTCACAAAGTAAAATACAAATCGATGTTTGGTCGAGTACACTACTTTTAGTAGTCTCGTAGAACCCTTTATGACACACTACTACAAGAAATTGGTCTGAAAGCTTTGTTCTTAGATGGTTAAAGGGGAACATCTTCCCAACTTCTGAGACACCTTTAACTTTCTTAATAACTTCAATCGCATTATCATATCCAAGTATGAATTAAATGCGAAAAAACCGTTACATAAAAGTATCAGCTGTTTTATTGTTCGTAAATCTTGTCAGAAGTTTTGATATTACGGATTATACAATAATACATTTTCTTGCGTTTATTTTAAAGGCTAAAACTGTTTATGACAATGCTTATTTTGACGTGACTATAGGGTAAGCAATTTAGCACTGTATTTCGAGTTGAGTAACGTTGATATTTAAGTAAATAAAAATGTTTTCTCAAGACATCTTTCGTTTACCTGAACGCAGTCTTGAATGTCATTGTTTGACGAAGCAGTTGGTATTTTTTGCGGAGTTTCTTAGGCGAAGTTTTTTCAAAGTTGAGCAGTGGAATTGGAACTGACGAAGAAATTCTTTTAAAGATTTTTATTGTTTATGAGAATGAAGTTCAAATTAAAATTTTATGCGGTGGTACCTTCATTGTTCATTAAGGCTTTCATTAGATGCAATCCAAGCTGGTTACTTAGATATATTTTCCGGATAAGGAATTAAACAGCATCATGATATTTTTTACAGGAGCGGGTTGTATGCTTAGTTAAGAAGGTTTGTATAATGTATCAAAAATATGACCCATTCAATTAATTCAACATTACTACGAATTATTGAACAATAAACTCAAATTAAGACCATATGTCAGTGACAAGGACAGAAAATGCTTAAATAGTGCTTTTGTGCTGAAAATTGACTCTGTACCTACGACAAAAAGGCGAATGCTCATTTGTTCAGGCCTCGCAAAAGTCGAATGAGCTAGTGTAAGCACGTTATAAAAGTACTTAGTAGTTCACCTATAAGTAAATGTTTTGCAAGTGTCAAAACCACAATGTGCACAATAAAAAAACTGTTTATTGTCAAGGGAATCTCGACACTTTCTTAAAGTCCCCTTCAAGGAGTCTTTCGATTCCCGTGTGAACCGTAAAGCTTACACAGAGTATACAACTCGTAGACTGCACCCTTTTAAGACTGAAGATGTATTAGGGAAATCTGTAGATAAAATGAGACGTATACAAACATCTTATATGGTACAAAATCTTATCGTTAACTTACTTTTCAATTATAATAATAATAATTAATAATAATAATTGAGACAACTCACATACATTACTCTGATTCCAAAGTAAGTAGCTGAAGCACTTGTGTTATGGAAATCAGAAACAACGAGGGTACCACAATAAATACATAAGTTTATAAACAACCAAGACTCGGAAACAAACATTCGTGCTCGTCACACAAATTAATGCACCTACCGGGATTCAAACCCGGGACCTTTCGATGCAGAAGGCAGGAGCACTACCAATTGCATCAATCGGTCGTCTAAATTTTTAAATTAAATTGAAAAATATAATTATATAATGTTAAAAGTAGTTATAATATTCTCTTTTTTCATATTGTTTACGTTGCCTATATTATAGTACGGAGTACCATAAAATACAATAAGCAATAATATAAGTAAGCGTAGCAGGTTTTTAAGTTAGTTACTGGTCTATATTCATTATAACTCTACATTGTAAGTAGTCGTTAAGAAATCTCTTAAGAGGGTCAGATCATTGTTTAATATTTTCTTCCCTTCATTGTTGACTCGTTTGGCGAGAATTAGTCGTTATAAGGTTACGATTCGTAAATTTAGGCTAAAATTATTAATATTACTTTTAAATAACATAAGATATTTACCTGTTACATTACTGGCCACAGAGAAAACATTATAAGAAATTAGGTTTTTAAATATTTAGTCTATTTTAAAAGTCTAAATTAAATGACAAATGAGAATCGTCTTTAATTGATGTAATTAATAAAATAAAATCAAATAATTCAGAATAAATAAAAAACCTAACAAAAAATCTGTAGGTATTATGAAAAAATTAACTTTTACTTTGAGATGCTATATCATGTCAGGTCATGACGTCATGACAGGTCAACAGATGCGCAAACGCAGCCCCTATCCACTAACAATACTATAATCCTAGCCATTTCAAGTAAAAGATAAAATCGGCAATATTATTTACCATATTTGGGGAGACTAATTCAAATGGATTTATCGTAAGTGGTTGTAAGGCTAAATTGTAACGCATTATTACTGAATATTTCAGACTAAAATTAAAATTATTATCAAGTTAATAAAATCATTTTTTTTATAAAATCTTTTAAGCTTGTTATTATCCAATATAAAAAAAATACTCTAACTATATTATATAATTGTAAAGCACGTAATAGATTGATATTTTATTTTATATAAAAATGTAATTAAATTACTTATTGTAAAATTTTAACAAATATCTCTATTATTTTTAACGTTACTCTTTATTATAAAAATAGCAAATTTAGATTTATTATGTAGTTTTAAAAATAACAAATAAAAAAAAATTAAATATAAATAGATAATATTATTAGGTTAGGTATTCAAGACTAACGGATAACAATTTATTTTTTTCCTAATTTAAGCCTGCCCCTAACGAATTTTGTCGATTAGGTAATATCTTTACCTGATTAAGACAGATAAGTAATATATAAAGATAAAAGTAATATAATAAATATATTTTTGTTTGAAATGAATAAATCCCAGAACTACTTGTCCGATTTTAAAATTTTTTTCACCGATGAGAGCGTTTGACTTTTTTTGAGTAACATCTAAGGTATATGCACACATTCGAAGCTAAACTTGGCAAAAATATGTATATTACGCGAGTGACGTAATCTTGTAAACAAGTTAATTAAGCAATTACTTGAATATGGGTTAGAGTGTCACATCGACATACCGATCTGTCTTAATATATCGATGGGTAACCGTTTCGCGATGCGGGCTTACCGTTAACTGATAACGGCCACCTTCTAACATCTTCGTGACAAACGACAAATCATTACTGTGACATAGATAATAGTGGATTCTTGTGGTAGGGAAAAAATTCCATGTTTTTACCATAGAATGCAATAGCGTAACCCGGGTTACCAGTGCTGTCTGAAAAGCAGAAAGGACATCTCAAGTGATTCTAGTTCAACACCAAGTAGGTACAACATATAAAATATGCATAGAGGTCTAAATCCACTACAACGTATAATGCTATGATCGTAATAGGAATGTGATAGGCAAAAAAATATTCTTTGTATTGAAAAGTTTAGGATTATGCCACTAATTGTCTATGCACGGTCAATAATTTATATGACACAAATTGATACTTTGGGCATAGTAGAGCGTATCGTGTTGCTTTCCGATCCTAATACGTTCATAGCACGGTCATGGTTTGGTACGGTAAGGTGGGTAGTCTCCATTAATGTTGATAGATTTTTTTGAGATAGCTATAAGTGCCTTCGAAACTAGGAAAGCCTGCACTGCGCTTAAGGTATACTTAGGTATTTTCATCTGGTGCTTGCCCAATTTAGTTACTTAGACAATTTTGATACAGATAAGTACTAATCTATGATTGAAATAAATAATACAATTGAAGTGCACTTGAACTTTTGAAGCAAAGTTTCCCGAATTCCGCAAAAATGGGTCCACAAAAATTAAGGCTCAAGTACGGTTCTTAATTATTCTATAGGAATAAATAAACTGCCTTTTTGTGCTCTTTCATTTTCACGGCCTAATTATAATAGAACTGTAGTCATCAAACAATTACACCTAAACATTGGTGGAGCGAGCACAAAGAACTCATTTATAAAGCTGAAATATACACCACCTGAATCATTTTATAGAAATATTTTGATATAAAACCAACAAATCAGTATTGAAAAGGAGCTAACGCACACAATCGAGCGTTATATAAAGCAAAAAGAGTGCTTATAAACGCGTAACTTTGCCCTGTAAAAAATAGTTTTCAGACATTTCCTACTGACTTCAAATATACTCATTTCGATCGTTGCCAAATACAATGGTTATTAAAACCTGATGCAGGCACGACTCACTGAAATGATAGGGGAGGTATTACAGGTTGTTTGCTTGTGTGAGTGTGTGTAGGTTGTGGATGTGTGTGTCAGTGGACCGCGTCCAGCTTTCGTAGAACACGCCGGAATGAGCCGACGTTGCTAGAGCATTAAGTTGATAGAGTCGCGATAGACTTTTTATTTCGGCTCAAAAGAAATGTGTGCATTTTCTTTCTTATATTAAATAATGTGATGTGCATATACCATCAACTGTATAATGTATATGTAACATAAAACACTAATTCAATAAGCAAAACAAATTCGAAACGAGAGAAACACTACATAGAGTTAAAATAGTTTTGATTAAATAGACAGGCAACAGTTTGACGAATTTAGCGAATACTGAAAACCGGACGAAACTATTGATCTTTGTTACAGCGTTAAAAGTTGAGTGTATACGAAAAGTTGAAGGCTAATAAAAATAGTGTTTAAAAAAACGACTGCTCTACATTCTTGTTCTCTGTGCAAAAGTCGCACGGCGGTGTGCACACATACACGAGGTGCACACAGCCACGGGTAAAAGCGAGTAAACTAATACCGGGCCGGATTAATGCTTCAGTTAGTGAAAAAACTTTTTTTCAGCCTCCGCCGTCCGACACAGGGCCGTACTTAAAGCGTTAATGTTTTGATGATTATTACAAACAAATTCTGTAGATAGCCTTACATTACAAATGAATAGTTGTTTCAATGTAATGTTTCAAATTTTTACTGGAATGAGTAAACATATGTATGTAGGTTACATTTCAAGAATATGAGTACTTTGTGATAGATTTGACAATCGGCACTTAACACGTGTTTGAAATGTTATTCTGTTGCGTACGATGCGGGCTGTAGACGGTTATCTGCCCATACGCTTTACAACTTTCTCGCGAATTATTCTCTTATCTTGACACAGGAAATACGAAACTTATTTAACTTTCAGTTATGATAAAGAGTAAGTGCAGTTTAAGTAGGCTTAATTATGTGTTTCCGATGTGATCTTTATTTATATAAGTTAAAAAATTTGGGATTTATATTTAATATTTTTTATAACAGTTAAAATGAAAGATGTTTTTATTTCCTGAAAATTCCTACCAATTTCTAAGGAATTATATATATACATATATATATTTCTATTACTTGATGCTAAAGATATATATTATATATATTGGTTTAGTATAATAGGAGTGAAGGATCAAGATCGTAGATGATGATGAATTGGAATCCGGTCCTGTATAATGACTCCCTCCTCACTGACCTGCCTCTGTCTTGTACCCCACGCTTCAAAAGTTCAGCTCATTTGAGTGCTTGCGGAGATTTTATTACCCCAACTATACTCGCTTCGGTATTAAAATTTTGAAAAAAAAGGGTTGAACAGACGCGAGGCCGTTTAAGTGCGCGCATAAAGCTGACCGTTCACGGTTGCTTGATTTCAGGATTAGTTCGCTAATTACTGTTTTGAGACAGTTTCAAAAACCAGTTCTGACAGTTCTTTATTTTTAGCTTCCTCGAGTGTCCACAGTAAAAAGTATACAACGATGCGATCCTTTGACTCATCCGGTATTAAATTGCGGCATAAAATTACAACTAATCCTAAATTTTATGTGTCGAGTGCTTGATGTAGGTAGTATAAAAAAATTAAAAAAATACGCGTCGAATTGATAACTCCCTTTTAGGTTTTTTTGAAGGTAGGTTAGGGGCTATTCTAAATAAATGACAATTTAAATTGTATTTTGGTCTTTTTAATTTAACGTGCTGCTCCGCATAAGTATTTTGATAAGCTATGAAATAACTATTTTAAAATATAGGTAATATTTTTTAAAAAAATTATCTAATACATTAATTTATAAAACAATACCAAAATGATTTTATTATTTATATGTCACGTTTTAAATTGTTGTAAACATTTTGTACAAAACATTCAATTCAAAACTAAATTTCGAAATAGTAAATATATTCTCCATATCCCATTACCCTTATGAATGATTAGTGATCAGACATTTTCATAAAATCAAACATCAAATTATCAGAATGTTTTTGCGACTAACTTTTTTAATAAAAGCTATTCACATGCATTTTATTCACGAATCTGTCATCGCATCTCGTATTTATTTCATCGAACAAATATGTAATCAGAGCCGCGAATATGTTTAATATGGCGGCCGCTGATCACGTGTCTAACAATAATTACTTTAGTGTTGCCAGTCGTCATTACGTCAAACCGCCTGCTTGCTCACATTTTCACTATACTCAAGTTATTTCCCCGGGGTCTTTTGTCATTGCCATTTATTACTAAGATTTCCTACGACACGTATATTTTTTACTTATCATATACAGCGCAAGTTTAATGGCTTTATAAATAAAATCAATATGTCATTAATATAATAAGTAATGGCATCGGTAAACGGCCAGGAGAAACGCTGTTTTCACATGCCGATCTGAGTTAGAGAAAATGCTGGTCTCAAAGGTTTTCTAACGTCCAAATGAAAGTTAGAAATTATAATTTAAAATGGGGTTTTAAAAAATTGAAATTTTAAAACGAAATATTTCGATTTCATAGTTGCAAGTACCGATTCTAATAATATCGTTTTATGTCTAAAAGCAAAGTCCAAAAAACATTGTTATCAACAATAACTTTTTGTCCTTGTTATATCCTTGTTCTGTCTTTGCAGTGACCACTATCAAACGGAAGCGTTTGCGCACCATTTTATCTCGCTTTAACAGAAGTACCGTCCAATCTAACAGATCTCTGGTAGCAGACTGTTCTTGTGTATCTCATTTGTTCAGCTAAGTATCGGAAGGTCTCATTATATTGGTCAATATTAAAGAATGTTTGTAACATTCTATATAGTCCATAAGTCTTTGTTTCATATTTTTAGCATGAACTCGAGCTCGGCGAACGTAATTAAATTTATTATCGTGAATTTAATGTACACTAACCATAGTACCTACTTACTATGCACTACCAAAGTACAGCATTATAATATTATAAGGTTCTGCAGAATTCGTCAAAATTCGGGATAAAACACGAATATATTTTTCAATGTAGTTTCATGAAGGTGCCTTGGATATCCATAATGCATGCAGTTTTGATGCAACAATATATTTTTTATGTTTAAGATTAAGTATTTTACTTGTCTCGTATGACCAAAGCTATTCAAAGTATTACACTGATCTTATCCCACACAATGCGAAAGTTTGTGAGGATGTTTGGATGTTTATGACTCAATCACGCTTAAAGGGCTGAATGGATTTGAATGAAATTTGACATGAAAATAGAACATGCTCTGGATTAACATAAAGGGTAGTGCAGGTAGTGTTTTCCTGTGGGATAATTTAGGGATACGAGTATTCTGTTTTTCAACTTCAGTATAAAATTGCTTGGATATTAGGTGGTATACATTGCACATAAAATAAAGAACATCATGTTAGGATAATTTAAACATTTTATTGAAATTTGTTTGTTTTATTATTGATTCAGAGATATATAGGCTATATATATATATATATTCTTTAGGTTATATGGGTATGATATCACGTTACGACGAAATTAACACGGTTGAAACCGCGGGGCACTACTAGTTTATAGATAAAATGGTATGACTCATCCTACTTATTATACTTGTCATAACTCATAAGAAAGCAGACGTTGAAGTGTTTGAGCAGGAGGTGTCGCGTGGGAAATTATGAAATGTAAAACCGAGGGAGGTGTCTGTCAGCGCCCTAAGAAATTAATAAAACTTTCTTATAGCTCACAACACCTTTACGAATACGAAATATAGAATTTTCTAATTTCTATAACAATTTGGTATTATATAATTAGAATAATTTTAATGCGTACTTGTTCAAGTATAACATAGCAACACTTGAAAGTTTCTATTAAATTTTTGTATTATGAAAATATATCAGACCTTTAGTTTTCGGCTTCACTGACAGTAACAAGAGTATATGTATCTATATTAGAAAGCTAGAACCGCGCGCACGTTGTAGTAATATTATGTATGATGTAATTATGACAGCTGTTAATGTCTTAGCGGTAAAAAGATCGCGTGACGTCACTGTGCCCGCCCAAACGTATTTCGTGTCATTAGAGGCGTATTAAGGTTTTTAAGGCAAATGCTAATGAAAGAATGCCGCTCCCACTCCTTCGAGACCTGGCAAGGCGTGCCATGCGTGTGTGTAACACGAAGACATGTCATGAATGTCAGGCAAACACGCTTATTATTTTGTTAAATGTGTAAATTTAGCAGTTTCACTGTTTCCGTTGCTCACTTGATTTAATGCGAGAAGTGTTATTGAAAAATCAAATGTAGGTACCTACAGTCCAGATATTTTTTACCAGAACTTGTTATATATTACTTACGACTTACGTTAATTAGTACAATTCTATATATAGGTATTAAAATAAAATTCAAATGGTATCTAAAGGCAGATTCTTTTAAAAATTTTGAAACTTAATAATATGTAAGTAGGTATGTTTATTTTTAAAAAAGTGAACTAATCCATAAAGCTATAATGTTTGTGTTTCTCGAACCAATTAAATTTGTATACTAGGTATATACTTTATGAGTGTTAATAATTAATAAGTCGTTGTACTAAAATGTGTTAAAGGGTGTGGTAATTAAACCATTCTAATGGGTCGAAGACAAGATAAGGTCGGTTGAAAGAAACAAGCACTTTTCTAATTATGCTTTCATTAGTTGATGGATGCCTTACTCATGCTTAGTTTAAGGAATTAAGGCTCTATAGTCGATGGTTGCATGCGATGTTTTATCTTCTTGTACGATCATTGTCTTTGGTTCCTAGGAACTCTATCTTTTATCACTAGGTTATATTATTTAAGTTTTTCTGAAAGTTAAAAAGCAGAATGAAAATATAATATGTTGTTTTTTCTTCGTGATATATCTAGTTGTTGAGAATACTGACTAATGAACAGCAAGGCAACTTGTTTATCAGCATATTATGCTTCCATTAATAATGTCTCATAAAAGTTTCGATATTGATACGAGCGAAGTAGGGCACAGGAAGATTGGCCGGCGACCGCGGTGTCGCCCCACACATGGCCCGCTTCTTGATTACAGCGATAAGTGCCGCGCCTTGCGTGTTTTAATTATATTATTAACGATGCTAGCCCAAACTAATACTTTATAATGGGTAAGTCGCAATGATATTATGTAAATACACGCCTCGCCTTAACTATTAAGCGTATTGCGTGCGTGCAAGCCTTAACTTTCAGAAGTAAAAGACACATTGCGGACAATTTAATGCCGAGGCGTGACATTCTTTTAGGCTAACGTAGTTGTACATACCTACTGCTAGTTCGTCATAAATTCACCTAAACATAATAACCACTCGTAAGACGTGAAAACTAGAGTGACACGTAATTAGTAGCTTTTTAGAAGAAAAACTACTCATAAGCTTCCTCGAAAGGGTAGGATTAATTACTGGAGGTGCTTACATGAGCGTGGAGCGATATAAATGGCCGGCCACTTGGCACCCTAGCCTCGCCTTATTAAAAATGTTAACACGTAAATTAGACTCCACGGTGGCACTGTATTAGCCAACCAATTAAATTTTAGAGTCAACTTATACAATACGGAGTTAGGTTAGTTCACACCCCCGGGAATGCAAAACAAAATAGCCTTACCAGTGTGAGATCAACCCCGTCATACGTTTCCTTCACACTTTGATAACGTTTCTAGTGTTTGAAAAAAATAAAATTGCGCACTTAAGTTTTTAATTACAAAAAATTAAATATTGAACCAAGTATGTACGGAGCGAGCTAGCGCGGTAAGTTAAAAAGCCATATGAAAATTGCGACGTAAGGTTGGTAACATTTCCGTTGCCGACTGTGAGAGTCCTTGCATACGAGAGAATTTATTCTCAGTTGAATTAATAAAAAATATTAACTTTATAAAAGTAATTCTGATGATTGAAAATCTTGTTATTTCCACATTTCCCTTTACCGTTTCAATGAAACGCTGTGATAATTTCACGGTGTCTAACTTTACGAGCGCCCTGTTTATGAGATGAATAAATTATTAATTAAAAAAAGTCGCGAGCATGTCATTGCGGGCATCAGTGGCCGGCTTTAGCTGCTGGCTGCGAGGAGGAGGCGCTGCGGCATTGTGTCGTGAGCGTCAGGTCGGCCGTGTGGGAGCGGGTAAAAGGCTTTAGTCTCGCCTAGTCTAAGTGCTCACCCTCGTGCTAGTTGGATGTGTATAAAGATTAATTGGAGTGTTGCCTATTCTAACAATTTACGACGCCTTGTAGCGGGCCGGCCGCAGACCACTTCTGCGCAACTTAATTAAGCGAAATAACTTAAACGAGTCACCGTTGCTAATTAGTGCTATCGTCGCGGCTAATTCTACGAGTGACTCTTTGTTTGCCTGAGTTTCTTTGAGTTGCGCGCTAAAAGAATTTGTCTTTGCATCGACTTTGAAGTATGTTTGTTTTAGACCCCGAGGACTTTTTAAAGAACGTCGTGTTAATTTCAAGAAATAAAGTTTCAAATACAGAATAATTTTATTCGGAAGCGGTCGGAAATTTAAAAAGGAACCGCTTTAAGGTCTGTACACACTGGGCGACGGAGCGATAGCAAAAGACATTGAAGGGTTCTCGCCTTTAGAACCCTTGAGGTGTGCACACAGTACGTCAACAAGTGGCTAGTTGGCTTCTATGTTCAAACTCGCGTCTTTTTGCCACTAGCAAATAAAATGTTAATGACTCAATGAAGGCTAATAAGTATATACCGGACCTTTCGGAAATTATTTTATTTTATTATATTTTTCGGAATTTATTGTTGCTTTTTGACAAGTTCAAACGTTAATTAGAAATAAACGGGACAAATAAGTTTCAAAATCAATCTGTGAAGGTCATATTTTTTTTATATAAGCTCAAATAGCTGTTGATCGTGACTTAATCTAAATATCTAAATAAAAAAACCGGCTAAATGGGAGTCGAGAGACAAAGCTACGTCTTTTATGGGAGCTTCTTAAATATTTATTTTTTTGTATTTGTTGTTATAGCGGCAACAGAAATGCATCATCTGTGAAAATTTCAACTGTCTAAATATCACGGTTCATGAGATACAGCCTGGTGACAGACGGGCAGACGGACGGACAGCGGATTGTCAGTAATAGGGTTCCGTTTTACCCTTTGAAACCCTAAAAACAAAAAATATGAGCATACTCTTCAGAAAATGTATCTATTTAGCTCTGTCATAGGTAGTTCTACATACTCTATATCTAAAAAGAAACAGCTAACAATTTCTGAGTGAAAGGCTTGTATTGTATATACCTACCTAGCCATTATTGTATACACGAACGAACTCTCGAATGAATGCTACTTTATAACATTGGTAAGAACGTTTTAATAAAACTTCGACTGTATTATTTTTGGTTTCTTCAAGACACATGATAATCTAATAAATCTAGACGTTATTGCTAATGTAAATGAGCGAGTGGCTAACCACTAATCGATACTTCCCTTTTAAAATATAATTTATAGTTGTAGACACCTCTGTAGATAATTACCTTCGTGTGACCCTCACCCTTTCAGTAGTATTTCAGAGATGTTTATCGTAAGGAAATGGGCATTTTCCGTTGTCCACAATGCAACCATTAAGGGAATAATTTTAATGGGTTTAAGTTTCGTTTCGGAAAAACGTTTTAAAATTGACGGAGTAATTGTGATGAGTTTTGTCGGCAAGAATGAGATTTTTATAATTAAATGTGTCTTTATCTCATAATAAACACATACTTCTCGTATTGATCAAAGCTAATGATAAATTCTAATATAAAGCTGAAGAATTTGTTTGTTTGGTTGAACGCGCTAACCTCAGAAACTACAAGTTAGGATTAAAAATTTGTTTCCCATTCCATTCCCATTTTCTGAAAGGTTTCGAGAATTGTTTTGTAGCCACACTATACACAATAGTAAAATACATAATGTAAATTCCATATTTTAGAATACCATTATATCATCGCCTGGCGGTTAATGTTCTCAATTAATTAACTTTTCTTGTGGTTGGTAAGTTTATCCTGTTAATAAATGAGGAAAATTTCCTTCGTATAATATAAACTATAATTAGGTATTGGAAGTTTCTTAGCTCTACGCTTACGTAGTTAACGGAAAACAGAAATATAACGGTAGTGATAATTATAACTAGTAAATTCCAGAAAACTGATAAAGGATTAAATAAGCAAAATATTACAGTAGGTACTTAATTTTGGGAAATATAACTGCATATTATTTACTTCATAAATGAGAGAACATGTTATGAATTGATGTTTTTACTTATACTGAAACTAGATCTCAATGAATTGAGATGGGATTTAAATTCTTCCGCAGCAGAAGTCGCGTTTTTTTTATATTTAGTATATTATTAGATATAACTTTAAATAAATAGGCTTACTTAAAAAATATAGAGCAAATATATCTGTATTTTAAAATAATATAATATTTAGGTAAAAGCTTTTTCAAAGCTTATCACAGATAATAGAAGCGGCTCAAGATACGAGCATAAAGCAGCGATAACAGCAAATTAAAGTGCTGAGCAAATATTCATATTATCTTCGTCTCTATCTTTTTTATCAAGCGTGAGTGGGAGGATAGAGTGCTAGAATATCGGCCAACAGATATGTAAAGAAGGGGAAGTTATCATAGGCACGCGTCGATGGCAGGTGGCCCTTATCGAGGCGATAGCGCGAAAAATAAGACAAGTGAAAATCGATATTGAACTAATTTCCTTAATTTAGCATTCTAATAAATTTAGTTAAATGCTAGGTAAAAAGATTATTGCTTTAAATAGCATTAGATGTCACGCTGCAAGCATCTGAATCGATTTTGAAGGAATTTGACAATAGAGTAGAATTGCATCTTAAAAAGGCTACCTTTTGTTCTACTATATGGGAATAATTTATGAATATCAGTTATTTAATTAAGTCAGTGCGCACGTTTGTAATGGCTCAACTATAGATACAAACTTACGTCATTCTGTACTTAGAATACATTTTAAATTTGAATCATATTATTAGACCTTTAAAAATTGATTTTTCAGTTGAATTTATTTAACAACTTAATACCAATAATAAAATATAGTAAGCTATCCTTAAAAGGTCGATAGATTTTTAAATTTACATGGTTTACCATCGCGGACTTTTTGCAGAGCACGCCAAATTAGCTAGCAGATGGCAGAATTTTCTACTTATTTGACACTTATCGTTATATTTTGGACAATTCATACAATGTCTTTATAATTTAAAGCCTACGTATTATTCTGATGTATAAGCTATGCTATTGTGAACTTTCATTAAAATCCATTCAGTAGTTTTTGTGTGAAAGAGTAACATACACCCATACATACAAACTTTCGCGTTTATAATATTAGTAAGGATTAAAGAAGTTACGATCGTCATTAATAAATAGGTATGTGTAAGGGGTACAGCCCCACTATTTGTTATTAGGAAATAGTGAATTTTCACCCCTTCATTGAATTATTACGGGGTGATTGGATAATCATAGTCGAAGACATTGTGATTGCTCTTAATTTAACTCCAAGATTGCTTTGCGGCAGTCTAGAAAATAGTGTTTGATTTAGAACTTAAGGTTAGGCCAAGTACTTAACAATGAGTCGTATTTAAGTATTTTTATTTTTTTTGGTATTCGAATGAACACAAATAAACAGCACAACCTCCGGGTGAGCAAGCATCCGTGTTTGCTCATATTTCGGCCAACGCGTTAGTATACCTACTTAAATAGTAAATAATATAGTGTAAGTACTATAATTACCCGTGTACCCCATTTTTTGTTTTTTAGTTTAAGGTTAGCATGCCTACATGATAACCTTAAACTAAACTATGTTTGGGTGTAAAAATACAAAAATAGCGATACAACCGGGTAAGGTGGCCAGTATTTTGAGTACGCATCCTAACTGCTTTGATGAGCCTTTTGTATTTTTGTTAATATATTTAAGTGCCTACATTATTACAAACAATTAGTTTATACTTAATTTTAACGGAAAAAATTAAGATTAAAATACTAATTCTCTCTTGATTTTAAAGTATAAATATTAAAAATACTTACCTAAAGTTTGAGAACCATTTGACGAGCTGTGCAGTGTTGTTCTTGTTGAACTTGATGTCCGGGAAATACATCTTGAGAACTGCAGAACTCGGGTACCGCACCCAGAAGAACATTAGCTTGGCCTTGCGTAGATGCATCGGTGTTAATGTTGAAGAGTGCAATGGAATTAAGGATCATATTGGTTTGAAAGATACACAAACAATAAGTATAAAAAGTGTCATAGACAATATATCTACCTACGTCATGTTATGCAATGGATTAATGTATTATCTGTGCTCGATATTGCTTTTAGGTACTACATGTTATAGCAGTGTTGAAATAAATTACATAAATGCTTTTCATGTATATAGGTATACACATATTTATTACGACAGTCAAATAAAATAATCCTTATTGGATTACTCCATGATCCGCTTTATTTTATTCGCCAAAATCTTAGCTAAAACTATAATCGGCGTTAAAATAATTAGGCTAAGAACTAATTACAGTTAATGGCTATAGTATCGAGTTATTCTTGGATATAAGGAATGCTGGTAAATCTGATTATATCCCTGTATTACGTCGGTTCAACGAAGCACCACAATAGTTTAATCCATTTGCATCTAATCTTATAAAGCACCTTATCTGATATCGCATCTAGGTACCTACTGTTGAATTAATTAACTATTGCTGCACAGCTATTTTATATAATACAGTATTAAGGTTACCAGCCTACTTTGGATTTTTTTTTATTTTTATATTTACTTTTTGTTGGGGTTTTCGTCTAGTGGAAGGAAAATGTATGATCATTTTGTGTGTTACCGCAAACATTTGTGGGGTTTCTAGAGTCGTATATCTAACTGTTAAGTAGGAAGTAGGCGGTCGCAGTCGTAAGGTTAAACGTAGAAATAAGATATCTGCCGTTTGTGTATACGGCTTGAGGACTTGACCGGATTACGCGAACACAGCTCTTACATTGTTCGATCTTAGTTTTATAGATGAGTGCACAATTGCATTTTATACGTTTTATGGTCTGTAATTAAATCTGCAATGTAACAATATTAGTGAATGTATAAAAATTAGTTATATTAAAAAGGATATAGTAGGCTGAACCCCGTCGTAAGGTAGGTCAGTGGAGTTGCAGTCGGAGTGAGGGTCTTGCGTGTCCATATGGTGCGGGTGGTGTGGCGCGCCGTGGTGCGGATGGTGTGGGTGGCGCAAGTAGTCCGGCGATCCATGGTGTGCCGCTGCCAGCTGCAGGACCGGGTGCAACATGGCTGGCGCGTTCGGCAGCGGTGGAGAATCCCGCTCTGGCGCTGGCGGGGACCGCGCTAGACCACCGCCCGCCCCAAAAAATGGCGAGTACGGCGAGAACACTTGACTCTCATGTAATGATGGATTTGGTATCGCCACAGATGTCGGCAGCGCCATTCCCCCAGGGAATGGTCGAGGAGAAGGAGACTCAGGGAACTTGCTTTCAGGCGAATGTCCCATTCCTTCTCCCAGTATCCGGCTCACAGTGCGAGGTGTGATCCTCGTATCGGTCACCTTGTGCCGCTTCGGCTTCTTTGGCGTCACTACTAAACTCAGAGGCTCGCTCGGGTCGATATTCTGTTCCCGTTCAAAATGTCCATTCATTGGGCCGAAGTGCGACGGCATTGGCTTTTGCGGCGTCTGGAACAGGCCTGTTGGAGGTCGCATGTGAGCGCCGTGGCCTGGCCCGCCCGCCTCGGGGTGCAGCGGGAACGCCGCGCCGCCTGGCGCACGGGGGCCATTCATATGGCTCATAAAAATTGGATTATTGGTCATAAATGGGACGCCGTTTGGGGCGCTAGGATGATGGACGGGTTGGTTACCTGGCATTTGCCCTGGCGGTCGCTCAGGCGCTTTCGGTGGTGGAGATTTTCGGTCCAGCATTCTCGATGCTCGAATTAAATCCTTGTTCAATTGCTCTGCCGCCGCCGCAGCTGCTTCAGACTGCTTTCCCATTATGCGTCGCTGATGCACGAAACGTGTCACAATAGAGTCAATAAGACTGGCTAAAGATGCTGTGATTTCATTTTTGAGTACTTCAGCGAGGTTTTCGAGATCTGCCCCCGTAATGGGCCCAACTGATCCTGCGTTGCTTCGCAATGCATCCAGTCGTTCCGCTAGCTCTGACGGTAGGGGTGGCTTGGGAGTTGGACCCATTTGTCTCTGTTGCGGTGAGTGTTGGTTAGATTGTGATCTTTGTTGTTGACTATTTTGTTGGTGTTCACTAGCTTCTTTCATGCGCGCTTCTTGTTCTAAAAATAATTTTTGGCTTACGTTTAAATACATAGCGGCTGCGTTGTTAAGATGTTGATGCGTATGTGGTGGGTGCATGTGATCAGTATGTGGTAAGTGGGGCAGCATCGGAAGTGTCCCATTAAAGCCGGGTGGCAGATGAGGGTGGCCAGCTTGTATCTTAGCAGTGATCATTTTGCTCATAACTTGAGAGAGCATGTTCGGTGGTGCACTGTTAGGAATTGGCGGTGGAACTTCTTTTACAGGTGACGGAGGTTCTGATTTAGGAACACTCTCCTCAGTTTGTTCTACATCACTAGATGCACCATCGTTATCAATAGTCTCGGACTCCTGACCCATGCGATTACAAAGTTGCAAATATTTTTCTTGCATCTCAGCTAATTGCTCTTGCATTGTTCTTAATTGTGATTTTAAAGCATTTTTTTCTACTAACTTTTGTTGTATAGGAGGTCGCTCACCGTCATCCTCTGAGTCTTCTGAGACGGTCTGTATACTGTTGCTGTGGCTGGCACCGTATCGCTCTGCCGCACCATCGTGTTGTTGTGGATGGTATAACTTTCGTTTCTTACACCCATTCACTTGAGGTTGCTGAGGCGCGGGACTAGAACGCATTGTAGACACTATGTTTTCAACACGAGCACGTTTCACATCCTGCGGTCGGGGAGAAGACCTAAGAGCGTCACTATCGCGGTCTTCAGGTTCCGACTTGGGAGCAAGAAGCTGTTCCGAAGGTGGCGGAGCAGGTGGTGGTGAGGTGCGGGAATCACAAGCGTTGTCCAGTCTCAGGAGTGCGTCGTCAAGGTCGGGCCGTGAGTCCCGCGAAATCGGCCGTTCAGGTGACCGCTTTTCCTCCTTAGGTTCATCGTTGTTATTATTTGCTAGCACGTTATTATTGTCCGGAGAAAGTCGCATAAATTCTTTCTTGTGACTTTGAAGAATATCTCTGATAACACGATCGCGAAGCACATCACGACCGTTGGTGTCATCGCCGTTATCATCTTGTGTGGGTGCGCGGCCGAGCAGCTCGTTGAGCATCTCAGCGGGCGCGTAGCAAGGACCAAAGAGACCGAAGTGTTGGCGACCCTCGAAGATGGCGCCGTACAGTCCCCCGCTCATGTGTACGGAGCGCGCAGGCGCGGGTCCGTTCGTCGCGAGAGTTGAATAAGAATTGCGCGGCTCACCGGCGTCCACGCGCTGTCTGACGCGTTTCTGTTTCTTTAGGAGCTTATCCGAGTAGGGCGCGTGTGAGTCGGCCTCCTCCTCCGATGACATCATCCGCTAGACGGGCCTCGATTGGCCGGACGGGCGGCGGGCAGGCCCCCGCGCTACTCGAGCCGCATCGCCCGCTCTGCAATAAGGAGGGGAGCTCAATCAACACACCTGCTCTTTACAAGCGCCCGCGTCTCTACATTACGTCTTGAACGTCGTGGAGAGCGCATGTCGATAAATATTTTGTATGACAACTTTCCGAAATTAAAACTTTTAGGATTGACATAAGAATTAAATAACTTTTACTCTTAACCTTTTATTTACATAATATCTAGGTATTATTTTAAAATAATTATTCATTATTAAATATAAATAATAATAAACAATGAAATCCTTTAAGAGCTAATATTGATACAAATTAAATGTTGGATATAACATAAGTACGTTATTTAATTATGACTACGATTTAAGGAATTTGATATATTTTATGACACATGTCACAAACAAAGACGTTTACAGCAATTAGAATTAATTGTACCTATAAAGGTTAATCATATTAATTCGTATTATATACATACGTAGTTAAATATAAAACGGCTATTCCAAACATTATATTGAATACTAACATATATTTGGAATCATTAGATTTGATACAGTGATATTGAAACGTGTTGGTACATCTGATAAGACTGATCAACGTTAGGCAACTTGGTAACAACTATAATATGTATGTACTTGTTTTAATTCCTTTCAGAGCGTGACTTTATTCAAACTGGACAATAGAATCTAAAAATGTCAGGAATAATTCTATGAGACACGCGGCATTTGCGCGTTTTTCCATTGCATCACGGTCGGTCTAATAAGATTACTAAGACGGTTAAGAATAGTATTCTTTTATAATTAGATTACTTGCCCTATAGTAGCGTGTCTTGCGTGTTTTTCTCACAAGGTTTCTATCTCTTTTATTTAATAAAACCTACTTCACCTACAATTTAAATCTTTATCGTCAGGTAATATTTTAATTATATTAGTTAGGTTATGTATTCCTTACCCGTTATAACAATATTTTGTGTTCGGTTTTGATAAGTACCTTTATCTTTAAAGTTACTTACTAAAACTAATTGAACTTTGGCTTTGAAAACGAAAAAGATCAATTTACTTTAATTTTAAAAATTTATAATATTTCTCTGATGCCCTTCTTGGTTTAGGTATCTACATACAGGTAGAGTACCTACTCTACAATGGAACCATGTTCATCTCGCGTCTCTACCAACATCCGGACGTAATTTTCCACAATGAGATATTATCAATAGCGGATGACTTCCGATGGTGACCAGCCACTTGCGACCGCCGTCACGGTCCAACCCATCATTAGCCAACCTTTCTGAACGCTTTCCGCACCTAGCTATATGGATATTTTAGTTATCTCAACTATTAATATTACATATAAAACATATTATATGTACATAGTTCTTTTATCTAAGTTGATCCCAGAAATTTCTATTAGAATAATAAATAGTTGTTACAAATATCCATTTATTCTTATGAAGATATTATATATAGTTAATTCATATTAAGAATGCCCATTACGTAAAACTATTCTGGACATCTTGGTGGTGGAAATTAAGACCTCACTAAATTGCTTGTCGCAAATTTTTTTGCTTCATATGATCATCATTGATAAAATAATTAAGAATGTGCCATAGTAAAATTATAAGTAAATTATTTATTATTAGCGCATAGATAATAATTGGTATAACAATTGATAGAAAGAAAGCGGATATGTTTGCCAGTTCCCACCCCTTGTTTATAACAAAAACTCATGTATCGTAATTCGTGCGCGCACGAAACTGTTCCGATAATTACTTAACTCATGAATAAATAATTTAGACAGTGTTGACCGAATTTTTTCAAAGCTAAAGGAAAATAAAGGAATATATTTTGAATATTTATTAATGCAAAATATATAGATTATGTCTTGAAAATAATTTACTAACACACGTATATACCTAGTTACTTAATTTGAAACAATTATAAACTATGTAAAAATATAAAAATTACAGAGAAATCAGCATAATATATATAATAATGTGTGGTTATATAAATAGTAATATATATTTAGTTAGCAACAATTAATTTACATTTCCTCAGTAACCATCTATTTACGGTAGCTTAAGTAAATTAAGCACTAATTGCACATACATAAAGATAACATTATCTGTTCCAATTTTGTATGGTTTTGACCGCACGTAATAGGAACTTTGCAGTTGCGTTGTTAGTATATGTAGGTATATTGTATACCTTCCTTTATAACATTTGTAATTTTTTTAACTTTAGCATCTCTTGTATTAAGTTCGCGTATCTTTACAGGATAATGTAATTTGAGGCACTGACAAGATGACCCCGGGTGTTTCTAAACACAGGAATGGACTTGGTTTAAGTGGATATTGGGCAGCCGATTCTCTGAGTAACATAGACCCGGAGTGAGTCGACTCCAATATACCCTTGTATATTGTTGATAAACAGCTTGTTCAGCTCGGATTCAAAAATAAAAAACGGCAATTTCATCACACCACAAAAGGTATTTTTTTAACTAGTAATAACTCATTTAAGCTGAGTGTAATTTTATTTTTCATTCAATATATATAAATTACGTGTCACGTTGTTTGTCCGCGATGGACTCCTAAACTACTTAACCGATTTTAATCAAATTTGCACACCGTGTGCAGTTTGATCCAACTTGAAAGATAGGATAGCTTACATCTTAATAATATATAAAAGAAAGTCGGTTTATATACACGCTCGTTTCCTCATTTTCTATGGAATGACGTTTTAGGTGACACGTTATTATTCAGAACTCTGAAGCGAAAGGAAGTTCGCGGGGCCCACTAGTATTCAATATTTTGTAATTAAATATCTCCTAGATAACTAGAATGGTTAAAAAAATATGCAAGGAAAGTATGGACTGTAATAGACTTTTTAAGATCGAAATTTTAAAACGACTTTTTAGCACAAATCTATACAAACAAAATTGAAGTAGGTAGGCCTTTTTGTAATATCAAAATATTACTGTGTCGAATATATATTATAATAAAAAGGTAAAGGTTCAATGATTTGTCTTTCTATCTGTTCACCTGTTTGGCTAATCCAAAGCGATGAGATTTTGATGGGAATTTTCACGGCACACTAATGTTCTATTTAAGATGAGGCATTGATAAACAATAAATCTGAAATAGAGCGCTTGCGACAAGAGTGAAGGGGGTATCGAATGTATGGGAAAACAGGCACCGGTGCGTCTATATTAGAAAGGTCGTATGCGACAATACAGTTTTTTACGTTTTAATCAAAAACTGTCACTTACCTATAGTACAAAAGAACTGTCCCATTGAAGTGTGCATATAGGCTAATCTACTTAAAAATTATTCAGGAACTTTTTGGTCCCTACATACCTGTAAAATGTAAATCTATGTATAATAAGAGGTAACTTTGATAATTTTTTCTCTGTTACAAAATTTAACCAATTGTGTAACGGCAACTTTCCTAACTCCTTTAATTTCTCAAGAAAATTAAATCTTCTTATTTTCTCAATGCCTCATCTTAACTAAGACTTTTCTTACTTCAAAGAAAATTAATAAGCCAAGTCATGAAGTCGCAGGCATATATATCTAAGTACATAAAATAAATACAACCTACAAGATGAGTACATTATAAAGTATGAAAAACGAATTCGATGTTTTGCCATTATATGAACGTGAGGGCTCCAGCCCTGTAGGACCTGTTGATACGCATCCATATTGCAATAGGGCCGCGTTAACCTGAAAGAGCTGCTCTTTATCGATACATTACACAACACGTTTTTAATATCAGAAAATATTTAAATCAATTTATTTATTTTATCATTAAATACATAATATATGATACATTCATATTCTTTCACAGCGTTGATTAATTTAATAAACTGTACGCTGAACTTTACAAAAATATATACGCTTTAGAAATGAGATACGAACTTGTTGAATAAATATTATTAAAATAGTATTTCATTATAATTGTTATGTATTTCCATAAAATATTTTGTAATACGGATAATACACACGAAAATAAAAAAAATTATTAAATGTCATCCGAATTTGAAATAATAATATGACGCACAATAAGAGGCAACATATGTTGCATTCTTCAAAAATTCATGTTTTACTTCAGGAAAAAGGTGTATTTAAATTATACAAATATTCATTATTTATCAAATATATTTTAACGCATAATTAACTTAAAACTAATTAACCTTAATCTCAGTTATTAATTAGGTACGTACTTATAACCTAACCAGTCATGGTTAGGAATATCATGAATATTGCTGTCTGATGTCTCCTAAAAAAACTTTTAAAATATTTTAATTAACTAATTTATTACCTATAAAAATTATAATATTCTAACTAGATTATTATATTGGCCAGTTTTTATTCTTCAAACATATGCGGAATTGAATAAATATTTCTAAGAAAATAAAAATTTATAAAATAAATATATCTTTCTCTACGAATAAATAATAAGATCTTTCTTACATTTTTCTTTATGTTATTTTCCCTGGTTTTTATTTGTGACCACCGCCTCCGTAGCTTAGTGGTTAACGCGTCTGCGTGTTGTACCGAAGTACCTGCGTTCGAACCCGGATAAACAAATGATTGTTTCGGTTGGATAGGCACAGAAGGCTAATAACCTACTTGCCTGTATAGAAGACGATCAGTGAAACAGATACAAAAATGTGTCTGCCCCATGCCCCACTAGGGGTTACAGGAATTCATACACATCACATATACCTACTGATTTTTCTGTACTTTTGTAATTAAATATTCATCGACATTCGACTTCCCTAGCGTGTTTAATTTGGCGTGACCCACCGTCGTCTAATTTTTACGGAAATATTTCCCTTCCCGTCTCTACATCATTCCCATGCAATGAAAATAGAGAAAATAACAAATTTTCCAACTACAAACACATTAATGTCATAATTTTAAAGCAGATTTAAATGTAAACTACGCAACATTTTAAAGAAATAATTTTAGCATTTCTATTCCTACTTCCGTACTTGGACAACTCTGCTACATACAACTCTGTCTGCACAGAATTAGGAAAATATAATTTAAGATCAAATCAAATCGTTTGTACTATTCATTATTGAGTGTTCAGTATAATTAATAAGATATAGTTTCAATTAATCATTGTTACTATTCGTTAGAATCAGCTGTTAATTGTTCTTTTTCCCTACATTTGTTTTTAATAAATTGAATTTTAAAATTCCACAACATGAATCAAACTTATACATCTAATGTTACATACACAACACTTTTGAAGTTAAAACGGTCTAGAAAATGTCACAATATGGATTAGAATAATAATGGTTAGGTATGGAAAACATCTGCTTTGAAATTAACTTACCTACTGCAATTAAACATTTGCAATAATAATATCGATATAATCTAACCATATGCCACCCTTTGGTAAGTGGTGGAATTCGTGGGAATATTCACCCTCGCAATACCTTTACGTACTGAGTACCATAAGTCACCGGTAATGTTCAACAGACCATAACGGGGGCTGTGTAAGACATGACAGGTGGTTGGTCATTTTCCTGCATACTTTCTAATAAATTTTAGTATAATTATAATTTAAACTTAAAAGAAGTGTTTATCAATAAACTTTTACAATATATACTTATATACCCGTACCTTACCATATATTTTTTAAATATAGATTCGGTAACACTAACTCAATCTTAACTTAAAACTTCTATAATTAAATAGAAGATTTATGAATTTAAGAGGAAGGAAGGTAAAATTTGATGCTTGCCATAATATAATTCATTAGTGTTTGTGAAACAAGTGAAACTAAAATTTCCTTAAATTTATACAATTAATAATGTAGGTAATTTATTCGTCATTAGACATAGGACATTCAAACACGAATTAGCATGGCTTCGTTATCATACAACAATTATTACTTTGCATGTAAATAATCTATCCATTAATTTCACAGTACCTATGTTTAATTAGATATTAAACACACTATGAAATTGATAGTTATTATAAATATTTATTAATATTAATAAATAGAAATTAATAGTATATAATACCTTACTTGAAATATAATTTAAAGCAATATTGCTAGCTATTCGTAATTTGAATTAAACAATTTTTCTTTGGAATTACCTACTTAGGTATGTTTCTGGTATTTAGAGGAAATGTAAAAGAAATGTTTAATATTAATTTTTAAATTTATTCTACTGCGATGTTTTATGAAATTATTAAAATCGTACGTTCTTAATTGGAACTCGAATTACCTAAGTAAGATCTAGATTGAACATTAATTTATTAACAGTATGAAACACTAAAAACAATTACAATATAATAAATAAAGTAATTGGGATGTACTTAAATCTTAAATTCGCAGGTACTTATGACCTAGCTCGCCTAACCTTATCAAATATATGCGTTTTGATGAAAAAGTGACAAATGTTTACTAGTGGTACAGGGACTTGCTGGTGATAGACCGAGAAAATCCCGTAAGAGGTTCATACCTACTTCGATGTTTGTTTGTCTGTCGTCTGTCCTGATTTTGAGAATATATATTGCTACTTTAAACGGCACGAATTGTATATACAAATGGATTATTAAATTATTTAATAAGAGATTTGGATATATATTAAATCTATATAGGTATTACGTATCACTACATAGTATAAAACAAAGTCGCATTTTCTTCCCCTATATCCCTTTGTATGCTTAAATCTTTAAAACTACGCAACGGATTTTCATGCGGTTTTTTTAAATAGATAGAGTGATTGAAGAGGAAGGTTTTTATGTATGTTTTATACCCGTGCAAAGCCGGGGCGGGTCGCTAGTACATATAATAAAGAAATCTTTTTCCGTTTTAGCTCATCATAAATAGTTATCACAAAGACACATGTTAGTTTATCTATAGTGGCTGGCTTGCGTCAACTTGCGATATGATTCAAATGTTGTGGGCGTTTGTCATGTTATGATAGTAATATGAACACTCTTAATAACCGTGAACCTGTACATTAATCAGATAATTACCTATTCTAGAATTAATCTCGTTGCTTATTGCTTAGAATATTCAAGTATTTTAGTGGCTAGTTATAGTAGATCCTTAAGAAAGATATAAATTTATGAATCTATATTCATTTATAACTTAATTTTTTAAGAAATATAAAATTACGCCTTAAAAGTTTAGGCTACATTTTCTATAAATTTTAACTATGGTTATATATAATAAGATAACTATGATAGATTAATTTTAACGAACCTATATACGAGTTAACAAAACAGTTTCCACTAAGTAAGTATATGCTGTTAATAACTTCCTCTACGCGTAGCTATGTAATATACAAGGCTACAAGCTACTTAGCAAAGGCTTTTTATGTTATAATCCACGGAAAACGTCGAACAACGTAATATCAGTGTGATATTATAGTTACCTAATAATCATGAAAACTTTCTTATAAAAGAAATTGATATGACTAAGGGGTCTTATAAGCCTACCGCGAAGCCTGAGGTATCGGGTTCGATCCCCGGTCCCGAATACAATTTATAATTTATTTTTTTATTTGTATTCGGTATTTGGATCGGTCTCTGGTAAGGCTGCCACTTGCCGGACGGGGTGTCAAACGTGGTACGGAGGAGTACAAAAAAATTGTGGGTTGCCTGGAACAGATCACTGATTAGCGGTAAGGCCGCTCGTTGCACTCCAGTGCAACAAAGTGTGAAAAAAATGCTGTTGTTAAAAAAGCTAAAGTTATTTAGCAACAACATAACTAAAAATAATGACTGGCCAAATTCATTATTTAAACTAATATTATAAGGGGAAAAGATTTGAGTGCATTTAATTTTGTGAGTCATAAGGAAAAAGCAGTGTTATATTTTGAATTTTAAAGTTTTGGAAGATGTGTAAATGAAGAAAGATAGGACTGTGGAGCGAATATAGGCAAAAACGTCGGTAAACAGAACAAGGGCCACAACGAAACGCGATAAATGATTCATGAAACATAACAATTAATAAAATAAACATATTAAAATATTATAAGGAATAATAACTGACAGTTATGTCCAGTAAAGGGTGAAGCCGAGCAATCAGCATGTATAAGTTATGAGGTTGGTAGCGTGTCTCCCGGGCCATTACTGCTTCTATGAAAAAGGACATTTTGCCTTATCGTTGGCTATCACGAGAATAAAAACCGTTGATAAGATCATCGTGGGTGGAGCCAGCGGTTATCGATATCGATAAGCTTGTGTGGTTTTAAGACAGTTGTTAAAACATGTCATTGCGAAATTTGTCGCGTTGCGATTGTCATTGTTTGGTTTATTAATAGTATGTATTTAATTGTTATGTATCTAACACACGATAATTACTTTAACAAAGTTAGTTTTATTTTCGAAATAAACATCCCATAACCTTCTATTAAGGGTGTCATATTTATAAATAATCAGGCAGTAAATAATTATATAAATTAATTGAGATCGTTACAACTTTTTAAAATAAAATAATAATGGTTTTACTGATCAAAAACTGATAATAGAATTTTTTTTATAGAATATTTTAATTGTATTACGCAAATACTAGCGACCACAACATTTAACTCATGAAGTTTCAAGCAAGCTTCTGTTATATCATCTTCGAGTATATTTCTTTAGTCTAGTGCAGTTCTCAAATCAAACAAAATATTTAACATTTTTTGGTTTTTATACACAGAAGACAGAACGACATGATTGCGTAATAACAAATACTTGATTTAAAAAGTACATGCTTATGTGAAATGTTAAAATAAATAAGATTTGGCATTTGGCAAAATTTAACAATGATAACACTAATTGCTACCAGGTGGCAACACCTTGTATGAAAAATTCTTCTAGTAACTTAGACGTTGTTGTGCACATCGCATCTTGATTAAAAAGTTTAATTCTTACTTATTATTTTGCTTTTAAAACGCCTAAATGAAATATAGTTAACAATTCATAAAGGATTATCCCTTTACGAATTGTTAACTTTATTTTATTAAGTTACTATTTAGTGTACTGCTACGTTTAGTGTTTATTATTGAAATAATTCGATGTGCTTCTATCGACTAACGCGCCTCCCTATCGCGGTAGGTTGGAAGACAGGCACTTATTAGTCGTCATTATCTATCGCAGTATCGGCCGTGACATATGGCCAATATTGGACTACCATATCTGCTGTGTCATGCGAGAGAACCACGCTAGCCCCTTTGTGTTGAAAAACCTTTAATTGTCCTTTGTTTGAATCTACATGCCACGCTAGGTGTTGAATTAATACACGAAGGAATTTTACTGTCTAATATTCTTGTTGTGCCCTGCGACTTCATCTACGTAGAATTACTTAATTACTTCAAATGTCTTGGGTCTTTCATAATCCACTTAAACATTTCCGTAGATTGAGGTTTATCACAATGCTTCGTATCAAATGTTTATCAATGTCGTTTGCCGCGTATTTATCCGCTCAGCTGTTATATAATCGTAATTTGACCACATACCTACATATATTGTTAGGATTATTCCTAGATCATGATATGACAATATATTATTATATAATTACAAAGCGAAGGCACTAAAGGCTTGCCTCTAAACCTCTTATTTTTATTTAAACAAGAATTACTGAAGATATTCTAAAGGATACATAAGATTTAATTAACAAAAGGTGAAAGACAGTTTTCAATTTAAAATTGTTTTCTAATCAACTTGAAGAAGAGTAACAGAGAACTCTGTAACTAAAATAGAATTACCTATAATGGGATTTTTAATGATAGCATGGTTTCCATTTAGTAATTAGGTACGTAAAAAATACGAATAAAACACATTTGTCTATTACAACACGTCTTATCTTTTATATTTAAAATAGATAAGCTACAAAGAACACGCTATACATTGAATATATTATAAATTTATTATAATATCTTCAAGCTCAATGATTATGGTGGAATAAGTGATCATTGGTCCATGCTTCGATTCCTGTTTCACATGCGCATAACACTTTGATAGTTCGTAAAGAAAATTAAACTTAGATATTTATTATAATACTAGTTTCAGGCCGATACCCTTAATGTAAAATTAATACAACACAAATTTTAACTGTAGGTAATTAGTGCAACATATCTATTTTTACTCAAGATAACGGAAAATATTACCATATTTGATTTGAAAGGAAAATTTGTTGTGGTCAAAGCTCTATTGCTAAACACGTCACTTGTAAAATTTTACCTTCCCTATTCTTAGCTATGGTAGTAAATTCTACATGTAATGAGGTTATTGATTTAATTAAAAAACACCATTCGATTTTAAATAAAATACTCTCTATATTATGTTTAAACTCCGTTCCAAGTTTATCCTTAGATCATTTATATATCTGTAGAGATTTAATAAAAACACATATCTATTAAATCCCATGTCTAGAAGGAAACATCAAGAGTTTAAATATGGAAATATTAAAATCAGTATAATTTTGAAGTATACGATATCAAGTCACGCACAATTAAAAATTAAGCAGACAAGTCAAATACGAGGCAAACTAATTAAAAAGTTTCTGAATTGATAAAACAAAATGGTTGGCAGTTTTACGAATTAATAAAACATTATAGGACGGGATATGTTGAATTAAATTTGAAAAGAAAATTTTCAATACTGTCGAGCGGAATGATCTTATTTTATCAAAAGATTCATCAAAAGGTCGGGTTATAGTGGTTGTATGGTACTCGGCATTGAATGGGGTTCAATTTTAAGTTACACTAAGCTTTTCCAATCAATGATACACCTACAGAAAAGCACTATAAAGCTAAAGTGCTTTTTACTTGATTTTTCATAAAATCGCCTTTATAATTTATGTTATGTCTAGAATTATCTAATCAACTGTAGGTACTATGTCTGCCAGATATTAATGCTATTTACAACTGTTAGTGTTACAAAAGCCCGTCATTGTAAACACTTTTGCATTAACTTTTATCTAATCTTATTACTTCCGGCGTTGATAATATTTCCAACAACTTTTCCCAAAAAAAGTCTTCGGTGTGTTAAATGTCAAAATACAAACAAATAATCAAGCAAGATCTATTGTCAATGGGTTAAAGTAAATATTGCGTTGACACTTGTAAGTACAAGTGTCAAGAAGTGATACATCTGGTTAAAACAAAACCAAACAATGTTTATCTGCATATTAATAGGCTTCCGGCCTTTAGTTTTTGCACTCATTAGGGAATAAAACATTAATAAAAATTTACGGTTCTAACTGAAAGAATAATATTGTCGTTTCCTCTTGATAATATTAACGATGTTGACATGTTTTCGTAAGTGACTATTTTAGACGTTAATTAGTCTTAAATAATAACCTCAATATTATAATTAGTTGTATTTTTTAAATATTTATAATAAAGTCATTACAGCGTCTGTCTGTCCATTTGGGATAAACTCTAAATCTAGTGAACGAATTCAAGCGGTTTTTACAAATAGATTCCCAGCGATTGTTTCAAAAATTGTGGTCAAAAATTGGTTTAAATTAAATTAAAAAAAGTTTTTTAAATTAAGATAAAATGTGGTAACGATTTTTGAACATGTCAGAAAAAATAAGTCGACCGGGAGCTTTAATCGAAACCGCTGCTCAAACCCTTTGAGATACTTATAACAAAACAATGCACTTATAGTGTTATAATGCGGTATGCCTGATAATAACTGAATGAGGAATAAAAACGTATTTGGATCAGTTATGAGATAATAATGTGGTGAAATAATACACATCTAAATAAATTCACTTTTATGGTATTTTTTATCAATGCTTATTAAATAATAAATAATGACCAACTATTATATTCCTAGGAACGTACGTAAGAAATGAATATCGTTAAATTCCACTGTGGATTCAATTAAAGCAGCTTAAGCCAATGCCCAATAAAATCACATTGTAATAACGTTCAATTTAAGCTATAAACTAGACAATTGCCGCGGAGATGGGCAGTCAAAACATCTGAGTGCTTATTCTACTTCCAGCTTAACTGCCTTCAAATTGTCGCTTCCTCTGTGACACGTTGGCCACATTATAAAGACGAATACACATGATGTTTTACAAATATAATAGACTATAATATTGTCTATTGTCTATGGATATTACTTGTACCATAGACTGATATGGGTACTTGAGTTACCATTGCAATAATTCTAGGATCTATAGACCGTTAAGTATACATATCATTATAAAAGCGACAATCATTTATGTAAAGTTATTCAATAAATTTAACCAAAAATGAAATCTTTAAGTGATTTTTAACGCTAGTGGTAAAACTGAGGTCGTGTTTATTTCCTGAATATTTGACGAGCTATCAATATTTTCGGTTTCCCGTAATTTGTTTTACCTACAGTTTTAAAATATAAACAACGTAAAGATAATTTCCTTTAAGTCTTTGATTGCAGTTTATATTTTGACAGTTTTATTCTAATTCGATTTAATCAATCTACTTTCTAATACCGGGGATCTACGTTCACCATTAACCAAAGTTAAGGATTTAAAGGGACACTTTTAGGAAAAAATGCCACCCGTTGCATTCTACCTAATTGATTTCTTATTTTTATTATATTAGGGTAATGAAGTGTAAATAAAATAATAATTACTTTTTACTGACTGAATTGAATTTTCTTTTATTCTATTATGGCATGATGATTTAACTACCTAGGATTGTGTGATGAGTCTAATTCAGCTTTTACTTATAATTGAATAGTTTTAGTTTATAATTTTTTTTAGAAATCTAAACATGAGAGGCATACTTGAAGTCGATATGAAAGATTTAACATCAAGTGCAATCTATGATTTTAGTCAATTTCACTAATGTATTCTAATTTTTGGTGATTTCTACAATATATGGCATGCAAAAGTGTACTACTCTTCTTTCCTTTAACAATAGTAAGAATCACTTGTGAGTCTTCTAAGCTAAGATTAGTTAAGTATATAAGTATAATAATAATAATTGGGACAACTCACATACATTACTCTGATCCCAAAGTAAGTAGCTGAAGCACTTGTGTTAAGATAATCAGAAACAACGAAGATACCACAATAAATACATAATATATAACAACCAAGACTTGGAAACAAACATTCGTGCTCATCACACAAATAAATGCATCTACCGGGATTCGAACCCGGGACCTTTTGATGCAGAAGGCGGGACTACCAATTACGCCAATCGGTCGTCTAAATTTATCTTACTGCAATGATGTAACAAGCATAATTAATCATACAGACTGATTTATCGCCACTTTCAAAGGCGGATGTAATATCACTATGAGTTTGCTCGTAGGTGAGGTGGAAGCCAAAGTTTTATATTATAATATTTGTACCCTAAGCCGGAACGCGTAGATTGAGTGAAGTTCCGTCGCATCAAGCGGTGCGCGTACAAGATTGTTTCCTCGTTAGCTTACCAATTGAGCAGGCGTTCTTGGCCCGAGAGGGGCCTCCGACCAATTTATAACCTGTATCATTTTGCTACTAACATCAAAGAGATAATATTCTAGCTAATACTGTGCATTTAATTTATTGTATCAGTTATTTATTTTAGTAGTGTCATCAATTCAATGATTTTCTGATTTCTATTGGTATGTCTATAGTAATTTGTTTTATTCCGATAATTTCCAAAAACATTGTCCATACAATTAGAAGAATAAATTTCTTAAACAAAAACAAATAGGTTTTTATTGTAATGTAAACTAATTATAATTAATTAAGAAACTGCATTAATTGTATCATGAATTACGAGTGTGAGTAACTAGATATTATATGCAAATTCCTACCATACAAATGTAGACAATGATCTCGAAAATTCCTTAAGACCCAAAGTTGCGAAATATAGTCCATACAATCGTTAAAACAAGAAACAACATCTAGACAATTACGCAATGGCTCAGTAAGCAATATTAGAACTTGTATTGCAGAAGTTCCAACAATATCTTGAGCAGCCAAAAAGATTTCTGGAGAACAGCCAAAGTAGGTATGACAGTTCTTAATCTAGCTGGGGCCATGACTTTATTTACGTAATGTTTATTTATGTAATGAAAGTAATCTTTGTTCCCTCTGGTATCATTTAGAATAAAATAAAAATTCATCTTGACCCTTTTATATTTTATTAGGTATCTATAATTATGTATATAATTAAATTTGGTTCAACAGATAAAGCGTTTGAAACAACAATAATAATAATTGATTGCTCTGATCCCAAAGTAAATATCTGAAGCAATATGTCTTATGGTAATTAGAAACGAGGCTACCACTATAAGTTTATAAGCAATCAAGACTCCGCAACAAACATTTATGCTTGTCGCACAAATAAATACATTACTGGGATTCGAACCCGGGACCTATTGGCGCAGAAGGTAGAAGCACTACCAATTTTACCATACGGCTTTTACAATTTACAAGTCTTTTTTCGCCGAGCCAGACCCATTATAATATGTTTGAGGAATTTTTTTCTCATGATTTTCTCATTTCATATACAAACTTATAGGTAGGTATGTTATATTTAGTTAAATTTATAGCCTAAGGATACATTGTATGAACAAGTTATGTTAACCATAACATAAACCTGTGTGACAGACAAGATATGAATGAGTCCAGAGAACTGTTTCCATGCATGTGTAATGTAACTTCTTGCAGTTCTAATAGTTGTTCTTAAGTGTTATGTGTTTCTCTAATGCCTTGGGCTTGTTTTTTAAAGGAATCCTTAAAGGACTTAGAAGTTAGACTTGCTAGAAGGCTGCCATTATGAACATTATAGAATAAGGTATCTTAGTTACGTTTTAATTATAAAACAAAGACTGATTATTTACACCATTTATAACTCAAGAACAGCGGGCCGATTTTGATGATCTCTGATTTGTTAGATTCGTCTAATCCGAGAATAGCAGAAAAACTATTTGAGATATAGAAAAATTTACGAAAAAGTGTTTATGAAGTAAATTTATTTCTACATACATTTTCTATGGGATGACGTTCTAAGTGACACGTTATTATTCGAACTATGAAGTGATACGAATTTCGCGGGGTCCACTACTTAAAAGTACCTACCTAACTAATTCATGTTTCACACTGGGTTTTACATAAATATCTTTTATTATTTACTTTGTGTCTGTTAGCTCCTCAATTATATTCATATCCATAATGATAGTATTAAAATAATTTAAATGAGGCGCCAGTGATAATCAGGTCATTCAATCCGCGACTAGGCCGGAAGTGAGTCAGTGGCACTTGTCATTAATTAGCGCAAGATGTAGGATGTAGCAAAGGTTAAATCCATATTGTATCCTCGTACGCTTCCTACTTAAGCGTGTTAATTGTTTGTGTTCATTCAAATATAGCACGCGAACAATTGTCTGAAATTGGATGACTTGTTTCATAATCAGAGAAGACGTCATGAACCGGTCTATTTTCATAGGAGCTTTTACGTGAGAATATTAATTTATAATTAATAAAAAAATATAATATTGCAATTTATAGAACAGAATACTGTAATAGAACATAAATAAAAATTCCTCTAATTTTATGATTTAATGTTACAGTTGGCACCAACTTTAAATGTTTGCCATGTGGAATAGTATCGGAAATAATAATTTTCTATCTATATCTTTCTCGATTTAAGCATGCTATGTATGTCCAAACATAATACCTTGATTTTGGAGACTTACCCTCCTTGTGTCGTAATAGTATTTTATAACCAAACTAGCGGTTCTGAGTGTGTGTACATTAATGTATGCAGATATGGTTTACAAACCTCTTGCTAAAGTATATACTAGTATTTTTAAAATCACTATCAGTAGATAAAGGATATAGGTGAAGATGCATTAATATTGCAGTGTAAGTGTCCTTAATTAATGATTAAGCAAGATGTGTTCTCGCGTCCGTCTGCTAATGTCCAAGAACAACAAACGTTACTACTTATAATAGTAGTAAAAATGTACATGCGACATTGTTTTAAGTATAATTATAAGTTAGGGTAGATGAGTAATATAAGAATTTAATACTTTTTTTTAAGAAAAAAATATTACAAAATCTAATATTTTTTTCAACAATAACAACAAGACTGTTGTTATGAAAAACAGTCACTCGGAAACCAGTTTATCTTAAGTAGCTAAACACTAGCCAGCCTTGATTATAGGTTTTAAGTTAAGAGATAATTATAGGTAAGTATACACATGTTTGATCAAAGAAATTGTGCCAATTGGTGCCACTTGTTTCAATAAAATGTTTTATTGTACTTTCCGGGATTAGACAATGTGCAAACTAAAATTACTGAGTAAATGTCATATATTACTTATATCTTATCTAAATGACGCAAGCATTTTTCAAACCTTTTCAGACGTCGGGATAAGGATAAGTACCTAGCTATCCGAATCTATTTATTAATTTTTTATATTTAGAAGGAATGTAGTCTGCAAGAAAACTATAATTTAAAACGTAACTTTATAAATAAATTTAATACATCATTAGCAAGTTTTATAGTTTTAGAATTAAGAATTCCCCTATTCTTTATGCCCACAAGTGTCTCTTGGAATCTTATTTTTCTTACAAATCAAGTACGTCATTACTGACTTGATGAATTGAGGTGCGGTGTGAGTTATATTTACGAATTAATGACATTTCTTATATTTTTTCTTATTCCCGACTTCTAATTAAGGCTTAAGAAGCGAGGTTACAAAATATTTTTCCTGCAATTCAAAGGCTAGATAGTCTTGAAACGTACTTGTCGTACTTATTGCCATTTAGTTTTTTTCGAAATTTAATTTAAATAATTTAACATATTTAAAACTGGCAACATGATATCAATGCGATCGCTCGCAGCAACAAGCGTAAAAAATATTAATCGCATTCAATGATAGTTTGGGAAATTTGTAAACGTCTTTCAGGTTCAGCGTTTGTTTTTTATTTAATTATATTAACTATTAAATAAATGGCCGAAATTAACAAATCTTATCCAAAATATGTCCTTCCTAATTACCACTTCAAATGTTCTAGGTAGGTACTAGGTTTATTCAAATGCTGAGTTATTAATTGAATTGACTGAAATTAGGTAGGTATTTATTATTCTGGTAGGTAATACGCGCTTAATGTACGGGAGAGTTTGCTTATGTAGCCTTCCCTTCATTCGTAACAGTCGGCGATAAAAAGTAGCTTATGTGCTTATGTGGTTGTTTTTCTCATAACATTTCTTTTGCAGTTTAGACTTTTTCTAACACTTCAGACTTCAGCATTCATATCTAACGTATTAACAGACCTAGGGAACTTTTATATCTTCATGTTAAGTTTGAATACGAATTTAAATACTTATTTTAATTTATTATTTTTACGTAAATGCTTATTGAAGAATGTCCAGAGTTCTTAAAGCCAAAACGCGTCAATATTCTCTTTATGTTATTTAATTGTTTAAGTTTATCAAATACGTTTAAACGTCTACTAAACAATGTTTATCTTTGATACTAGTTGCAAGTTACAGGCCTAAGTCTGAAACTTAGGTAATAGAGTCTTATCTCAGATCACAATTGCTGGGGCTGTACAATTAAAGTGCTAGACTAGATAGGATCCTGTTTTGGTTAATTTTATTTGAAAGTCTGACTGAGGACTTAAGATTTTAATCTCTTTAAGACCATTAACCTTAGCAATACGCTATATACTTCCTGAATTACATAGTTGTTAAAGCCTATATAGTATATATTGTTATTAAATACTACATAACAATTAATGCATTCAAATTGAATACCATAATTAATTTAGCATCTGTTAATAAAAAGAGTATATTATAAATAAACAAGATGGCTACATAAAATTTCATTTTAAAAACTGAAACGGTATTTTCAAGATCCTGTCTTCCATCCTGACTTCGTCCATTAATAAAGAAATTATAGCGGAGTAAACACTTAGAAGGTAGCGTAATAAAAATGCGCATCTTAAGACAGAAAGCGAGTCAAGTGTGAGCCTCGGGCGAACTCAAAGAGCGGGAAATTCAGTTCATTACCGTCTTACTGTCTCCTTACTAGTGCTGTGCTTCTTTAAACCTTTTTTTACTATCGATATTGAAAGTATTTCCATTATAAGTTTGATAAAAAATCTATAGGATACATGGAGGATTAGGTATATTCTATTGTTAAAAAAAATTAAAAATTTACGCAAACAACTACGCATTTCTATTCAAACAACTTATTATTATAATCTACCTGGAGATAGAATAATGAAAACAAAAGAGAAAAATATATTCCTATTGTGGCTATAATAATGATTATCAAGAAATATTCAAGCCTATAGGCTCGAACAAAACTTCACAATCTCATTGACAACGCGAAGTGGAATAAAAAACGAGAGGTAAAATCACAAAAGATGTCGCCGCCTTATATCAACCGTGAAGAACAAGCGACGCTGGAAAGAAAAAATAATTACTCAAAATAAATTTCAACGTTCCGCGATTGCGGAGTCACTCGAACTATCATCGCATAGCGAGCGGAACAAACTACCGCCAAGTGTGTCGATTTCCAACGTCCTCGAGTAAAAAAAAAATTCTCGAGTCGCAAGTTCAGAGGGGGATGGGGAGGGTGGACCTCCTTAACTGGCAGACAAAAAGAATGAATAGATCCGCCCCTTACCGAATACACCGAGCGGTATAATTCATACTTACGAGAGAACAAGGAGTTGACATAGACTTTTTTATCGATGTACTTAGGCAGAGGTTGCATTTTTTCACACTTGCCTCGGTCTTGAGACAAAGCGTGTTTATTCTCTTTGAGATATTCTTTTAAGTCTGTGGATTTTTACTTTGTCCTTTTTGATTCTTTACGATTTTATATCTTGACTTCTTAATATTTCTCATTTAAATTCCGAGTTAAAAATGTTTACATTCCATTTTAATTCAAAGAAACTTTATATTGGAAGATTACTAAATCTCATATCATAGTCATCATAGTGAGTAATTAAAATAAATGTGCCACAAATGAAAACATAGGAATGCGACTCTAAGCCTTTCACTAACAATAAATTACATAATAGACAAAGAAGATGGAGACACAGACAATAGCAAAAACTACGTTAAGCTCGTTTAATCTGTCATTTTCTTGAGCGCACTTTTTATTCACATGAATTACTTGGATCTCAACTACTAACCATTTAACTTTAACTATAAAATGTGAAATTAATATCAAATTCTTTCAAAATCATTATAATAATAAATATGTCTAACATTGTTATCATTTAAATATTTATATGTACTGTTATCCTGATTTTTGCTTTTTTGTTGTTGTATATGCTTAGAAAGCTGATTGTTGAAATATATTCCGTTGTTTTAAATATTTTTGATTTTCATTATTGTGTCAGCTATTTTCTAAATATTCATGTTAGATTAAATCGAATAAATAAAGAAGGAAATAAACATCCCAATATTCATTATTGTTATATTATGTCCACAAACTAAATTAAGAAAACCCCACCGATTAATACAACATTGAGTTTTTACCACTATTACAAGTAGACAATTTATAATAAAAAAAGTAATAAATACGCATCGGCCAGTAATTATTCGCGCTTTCGCGAAGCTTCGGAATTTAAGATGCGTCGGTTGGCACGTATAATTTTTTCCACTCAGTTCGACCCCCTCACTCCAACCCTTTCGTCTGTCAATCTTAACTACAAACCCGCGTTGCTACAGGGTTCACTAGTGGGCCTACATTTTTTTACTTTTTTTTAATAGGAGCTGAAATCTGAGAATCGATGCCGGAGCCTGATAGTTGAAGTAGTGCGTTTCAGACTTTTCTTTAAGGGAATATTAATTTTATGCTAGAGGTTTACGTTAATTATAGAGCGATAATTAATTAAAGGTTGACTCTTGATTTTTGTACCTACATTGATAATATAATATTTTTTATATTAAGCCTTGTAGATGAATTTTTTCATGTGTTATGCGTTATAATAATTCGATTTTAATTTGATATTTGAATTCTTTACTCGTCTTTATTTTTGCACAACATACCTTTTCTTATTTGATCTAGAAAATCTTTTAAAAAATCACGTATGTATATGAAAATAAAAATATAATATTATGAATTTGTAGAAGACTTATAATTGTAATAAAACCTTATTACGACTAAGTGAATCTAAGCACAGATAATAATGATTTAATCAATATCATTCTGTGATAGTCTATCAGACGATACCTAATAGTAATTATGCTTCGAAGGAGGGTGTTAAAAATCGACGAAAACACTCTTGGCGGGTAATCATGGCATTGTGGCTGATAGCTCAAATAGCAAGACCAGACAGAGGAGGGGGAAGAAATAAAAAATATCCTCAAGCATACACGCATAAGTAGGCGTATGCTACCGCTAAACTATGGATTGGGAATTTTCTAATTAACAATTTTTCGTCATATTATTATCAAAAGGTCTTGTAGATCTTATTCTGAATCGTTCTTATATTTTCATTAACCTTTTTGAGCCGTTGAGGAAAACAGAACTGTTATTAATGTTACTATATTTTTATCAATTAAAATAAATTCCAGTTAGTTTCAAGTTACAATAAATATCAAGCTATAAGTATCTATAGTTTCTTAAGGACAATTCTACTTATCATACGTTATATAATAATTATTAATATTATTTCGTTATTACTAAGTCCTCGAAACATTTTTTTTAGTTTTATAAACTAATTTCATCAAATCCCTTTATATTATGAATTGTCTATTGTTTATTCAAGTGAAACTTCGTAAAAACGTAACGTGGAAGAAAACGTCAATATCGGAAAATGTAATGTAGCAGCTTTGACCGTAACGTGCAACTCAAGATGCATCAGCAAAGGGTCCCCTACGAACCACTACGCTGTACAAACTTACAACAGATAAGGGTCTCAAGTACCCCCCAAAAGGGGTAAGACGGCTCCCCAAGTCTAGCTAGACTAGTGGAAGAAAAAATAACGCGGGAAAGGGACGGCAATAACCAATCTCGCTTGTGGTTGACTAGACCCTTAGGACTACCTTAACATTCAATTCGTCTTCAGTATATATTCTAGGTATAGCAAGCACTTTTTGTTGGATTCTAGGGCAGCCGAACAATACCTTTGATTAAAACATTCAAATTCTTGTGTGCGCCGGATTATTGTGCACTTTTTATTAAAACCTCCCAGACGTAACAATTTCCAACAATGTGTGGAAGAAAGGGTAACAGTTTAATTTTATGCAAGAAATATTTAGTTGGAATCTTTGTCTTAAATATAAGACTAATAATCCATTAAAGCCTTCGTTTGAACATTCACTATAATAATAATAACATACTTACTATAATAGCTATAAAATATTTGTTTAATTTAATATTTTCAATGACAAATTTGAATAATTGAGCTTTATCGAAAGAATACATACATATAATTATAATAAAAGTTGCCATGCCTGTGACTTAATTTGCATATTTTTATAGAAATCACTGCTAGGTTTTAAATTGTATCTATTATTTTTTTAAGCAGAAACAATGCATTCTAAGAAAATCGGTTTTTACGTCTATTATAAAGAAAATATCCCATAAAAATAATTAAAAGTTTAGATTAAATACTAGATATATAAGTATAATCATGATAAAAAATTAACGACACTTGTTGTTTTGGAAGCGACAAAGTAAACAGCGGAAAGCTACCCCATGGCTCCCATTCGAGATTTCACCAATAAAACTAGAAGAAAACTCGCCGTGTTTGTCGAACACTAAGAATTAATTGAAAACGTAATTATACTGTTTTCAATTTATGCCCTAAACGTATTTTCCGGCATTTTCATTAGGTATCATGATTTTATTTTAGGGCGGCAACAGATAGGGGTTTTTCTACTTAATATACGTAATATATAGTACTTATGTGTTTTTACAAATCTAAAGTTGAAAAGTAACATAAATAGATAATAATATACGACTTACAAATTCAGTAAATCTATTTAGTAGTAAGCCTCCGTGGCTTAGTGGTTTTCGCGTTTGCGTGTCACGCTGGAGGTCCTGGGTTCGAATACTGGGAAAACACGTGAAAACTTTCATGGGTGATCAGTGAAACAGAGCATTGTGTCTACCCCCTATCCCACTAGGGTTTACGGGAATTCATTTTACATTATACATACATACACAAGTAGTAAGTAAATATAGTTGACTGATTTTGCATTTCAGGAAAATTGCAAAGAAACTCAAAAAAAATAAATAATAATACTTGGAAATTATTTATCTTTTCTATTTTATATTTTATAAAAATAGAGGGCTATAGATGGACTTGATAAAGGATTTTTCCTGTGAGTCAAACTCAAAATAGAGGTCACAAATAACAAAACAATAATAGAATTCCTTTTGTTGAAATCCTCAAGTTGGCAGGCGACGCTCTAATTATTCTCACAGTGGACCACACTAATATTGTATTTCATTCGCATTGTTTCGCCATTGTTTTGTGATTTCTAAATCTTACCACTTTTCATGTGAAATCGCAAAGAAAAGTGTTGAACATAATATTAAGGTGGTTGTGTTAAGCTTAAGATTGACAAAAATAAATGAAAAATAAATCATTTTTATCAATGCGGTACAGTGGTTTACCACTGTTATAAGTGACATGGCGAGTTCGGTAACAACTCAATGTACTGTGAATGGGCTGTCAATATTGAACGAATTCTGTGACATCTCATAAAATTTTTCAATAGAGCCTTAGATAGTTTCACGGGCTATAACGGACCAGTAAAGCCTGCAGAAAGAGTAGGAAAAATCCCGGCTAAGCTAAAGCTGGCCAAAAACGTTTGAACTTTAAAAGATAAAAGAGACGACTAACAAGTAAGAAATTTGTTTATATTTATTTACATGTTTCCGGATTGTTATCATATCCCGTGATTGTTCACTTTAAAAAAAGAAACATTTTCTACAAATTTTTAAATCATGTTAAATAAAACATACGTACTCAGGTTACGTAGTGAGGAAACAAAAATAAGCGGTTGTAAAGAGTTCTTATAACGCAAATCATTGTAAGAATACCAAAAGACCAGTGTAAAATTTTGTGCCCGACTGTGCAAACGCTTGGCTAACCTCTTGGCTGTGAACTTGATACATGACATTGTCTGCCCTTTCACGCATACGTCTACACACCTTTTGTATGAAGTCATCTCGTGCTTTCTTTATAAAGATATTCCGTTTCGTGTAACGGAGCTTGCATAGAAGAAAACACAGGTTTTCGTGACATTTATGAATCAATTGATTAAGTTACGATTTCAATGCGCTAAGAACGAAGCACATCAGTAATAGATTGAGATAATAAAAACCAACTGATAGTCTTGTTCAAACTCAGAAACAGCGTGACAGATTTGAATTTTATATTTTTCCTTGTAATACAGGGCTTACTTATTTTTTAAATAGTATTAGTGGACCCCGAGAACTTCGTATCGCGTCAGAGTTTAGAATAATAGGAAATACTTGATATAAATACAATGCTTATAACAATTTAATAAGTACGACATGAAAACAGCATTTTTTAATGTTGAGGAAAGAATTTTATATAAAAAATTTGAATTAAGAAGAAATCAATAAAAGCCGCGAAAACAAAACTAGTGGCGCACTCTGGTGTTTAACTAGGGTGTCTCAAGTCAACGCAAATGAGGGGTGATACGGTAATGAATAATTAATGTGCACACTTTTCTCGCCAATTATAATTACGTAAGGAAAGCAATTATGAAGCCTGTGACTAGGCGTCGGGTAAGTGAAAATTTACATACGAGTAAATATATATACCGTCTTTGGATTTTACATTTAATTTAAGAAGCAGCCTGAAATAAACCTTATATGCAAGAAATAAGTAAGTTTTTCGATTAACTTCGTGTAAGGTTAGATTCGGAATGTAACTTGTGTGGTATGAAACAATTTCTTAACAATTTAAATCCCTAGGATTAGATTTTTATAATTAAGAATCAGGAAGTCTTAATAGTTATAGTTAAACTCCAATAAGATTGTTTGAGTAAATAATACATGAATATTTTAATATATAAATATGTTAACTTACAAACAAACGGCAGCAAATGATCGATCAACTAAGTGTATCTAGTATAAACGCAAAAACATTAAAAACCACCAGTTGAATGACCTTAAACAAAAGATGTAAATAAGTTTTTAATATATTTGAAATAACTATTTCTGTACGACTCCTGTGGTAGTTTAAAACAGTCATTGCGGGAGGCTGTGCGCTCATAAATACCTTATATTTATAAGGAAGGACATCGAAGATCTATCGCCATAACAGTATTAAGTCTTGACAGTGCATAATGGTTTTAACTAAAGCGCTACCCTATGTGATTCTTATGTAAGTACTGTATACTTTTCTGATATATCATAGGTTAATTGCAAATATTTCAAGGTAAAAGAATGTATGTTAAAATCGTTAAAGGTATATTCATAATAGTCATGTTATTAATACTTACATTAATATAAATTTTATTGTGACTTTGGCCATTCAGAATGCAAAATCCTATATCTACCTACTAATTAATATATAAATAATAATAAATAAATAAATAAATAATTGATGTTTCTAGAAACGCACGGCTCACGTTGTTATATTTATCAATACTACTTAAAAATCATAAAATAATAATAAAATGAAATTAATATAGCACCATCACATAATGACACGTCTAATTAGGAACAATGCCTGCGCGTGCGCATGTTATACGCGGGGCGGGAGCGTCACGCCTTACGCGTCCGGAAGCGGCGGCCGGACGGACAGATTGTCGAGCCCCTGATACCTTCCGGTGGGAGCTAAGTCAGGGGTCACAGCGGTAAGGTGAAGCTAAGTACCTACTGGGCACTTTATGGGTAAGTCATACAGTCATACTTATTTGTTATAAGTAAGAATATTTATATCTGTTTGAAGATTATATCTGGATAATAGATATCGGCTCTTATAATAGGTATGTGGATTTAGTTAACAACACTAAGTAAATTACTATCAGCTCTAGTCCTGAGCAATTTGTTTTCATAGAAATTGGATACATACATACATACCTATGTGATAGGTATGTATGTGAAGCTAAGGTAAGAAGTCTTTAGATGTCGTAGTGAAAGTAATATTGCAGTTTAAAAAAATAAATTATTACCAATTATATGAATCTATTGAGAAGTTTCCCACACTATTTCGTGTCATAAGAGGAAGCGTTTATAACCCGCTATATGTCGTCAACGAGGCCACAACCGAAGGTCATCGCACCCTGATCTTTAGCACGGAACGATTGGCAGTGATCCTCTTTTTATTGAACTCGTCATGCCGTTGTCCGTGACTCATACTATCTGTGATTTATCGTCGCTTAACAAGATGATATCTTTGTCAAAAACCCCGTTGGTTTGATTGCAAGGCCTAAATGTCTGGGGGAGTTAACTAAAGCATTTAGCCATGATTCCTTCAGATGCCTCACAGTCGCCTTCGTAGTTAGCTTGAAAATATTTACTTATACTTATTTATAAAATGAATTTCTTAGTTTTTAGTTTCACGCTTTCATTCCTGAACTAACTAGGTCATTTTCTTAAAAAAATAAGAGAGAAAAACTATTTGTTTTATCCTATACAATAGAAATAAATTCAAAACATTCAGAAATGTATTTTTGAAACGTCTTACTAATCAAATACGGGCAAGGTATTTTTAATTAACCACAAAGGATGGGTAATGTAAACAATAGCTCCTCTGTGGCGCAAGGGTCACTGCTTACCATGGAGTATTTATGTCAACTTAGGCCGGTTCTCACGGCACACGGTACCTTCTCACGCGCTCGTCTTACACTTCCTTCCTGTCTTTACTCTATGGTGTGCGCTATTTCTTTGACACTAACTCATAACAATAACCATTACTTTTATATTTTTAAATTGAGTAGGTACGTTTAAATAATGTATAATGTTGTTACAAAAAATTAATGCTCTTAACTAGATATTTTCTATCATAAAGACTATTGTCTTATTATAAAATGTGTGGTTACATCATTTTATCTTTTGTAGACAAGCCTGAAGACATTAGGAATTTAATAATCTTTTAAGTTGCATTAAACTTAGCGAATACAATTATGATGAAGTGAGGGTCATTGCCTCACAATAACGTCTTGTATCGGAAGGGGTCACTCAGGACACCGGGGTGATAATCGTTTGGTGCCTGGGAACTACTCCTTCCGGACCCCACCCTCGCACTTAAGTGACAAATCTTTTTTTGATTGTGAGAACTATGCCGCCGGAACCATTGAGCTGAATAGCTTCTCGGATACGGAAATTGTCAAAGGGAAAGTAGGTGCTCATATCGATTATCTATTTAGAAGGTACTTTTAATTTTATGACTTTTTTTTAAACTTCACGTAAGATGCTTTGACGCTTTAAAATTTATTAATCATTTTATTTAGTTATTAGAATATGGTTTCATAATGATACATATAAAAAATACGTCTGCTTCAAGCCCCACTGTTAGTTGCTAACAATACTTAGAAAAATAAATAAAAGGCTTAGAAAGTTCGATACAAAATCTACATCGGTAACACAAACCGTGGGAAAATGTTTAAAATAAAACAGTGTCCTGACCTGTTTGCACTCAAGACAAGAGCCCGTAGGACGTTGGAACAATGCCCCACAACCGCAGCCACAAAGGACCGAGGAAAGAAAAACGCAAGACAATAGGAATTACCGCTGTATTACTTCGTACTTTATTTAAGTCGATAATTCGATACATCATTTAACTAGTTGTTCACGAATCCACTTAATAAATTCAGTCGTTCATTCATAGAATATGAATCATGCATTCACAATATCGCAATGGCTTACATTAGTTATTAGAATGTAAACACAATGCTAATTATATTAAAAACTAGCTGTGCTACGCGGTTTCACCTGCGTTAATTTCATCGTAACGTGATGTTATAAAGCTTATAAACAGAGTAAAATAGCGAACAGAAAAATAATAATAGATATGTATTATGTACTTCGTCCGCGCGGAATAGTTTTTTAAAATTCTTTATTTAAATTAATTTCTAAAATAAAAGTTACTCCTTATTACATCAGCTACCTGCAGCGAAAGTCACGTCAAAATCGGTCCAGTCGTTTCACAGATTAGCCGGAATAAACAAACAGACAGACTGAAATTATAAAAATGTTATTTTGGTATACATATGTACTGTGTATGAATATTGATTTAGTAAAAAGCGGTTATTTTAATATTACAAATACACTCCAATTTTATTTATCTGTATAGATTATAGACTATAATAGGAGATTCAATGTTTCTGTCTGTATGCTTTTCGCTTACATATGAAATACTTATTTATCTGAGAGGAATCGTTGTCATAGAATTAATACTATAACGGTCTGATTTAAAGGTGTTCCAAAGTTTTCGTTAAATTAACGGACAAGCAAGCTGTCGCGTGACGTACCGGCATAGTCCATATGGTACCTTATTATGTTTTGTCTAACATTTCATTAAATTAAATATACATGAATAAAATACACATATTGAGATAATTTCGTTTTTTTTAAATCATTATTTATTATTGGCACCGTCTGCATAGAATTAAGACAAAATAGTCTACTCTCTTTTCTAATATTATATCTATATTCCTTAATAAACACTTTTTTATAATATTTTGTAACTAATAGAAAATAAATTAGGATATTATAATATCTTTATAAGTATCTATATCTTATATTTATATCTTGTTTATGTAATAGGTAATGACCCTAAAGAAAGAAATCTAATTAATCCTTTGATTATGTATTGTCCTTAAAGTTTTCATTAAACGCAGTTCCACATTCGAATTTCAAAACAACAGTGTCATGCCCAGAAGACGATGAATAGACAAGTTCCAAATTCGAATTTCTTGAGTTGATTGGGTTCCGAGTTTTTGTAGCGCACTTCCGTAGTTTTAAGTGACGTATACGCACGAATGGCTCTCTAGAAATTGATATTTGGCTTCTTGGTCTATTAGAGCGTATGTCTTCCGTTTCTCTATGGTTATTGGCGCGTGTGCCTTTCGCTTTATTATTTTTTTCACCTTAATTGCTTCATTTGTGATAGATAATGATGGATAGGATGTTAAATGCTATTAAGGTGTTACGCTCCATTGAAAATTACTTTTGGAACGTTATTGATATTTATTCCTATATGTGGGCTAAAATTGTATGTCTGTCTGGTTGCTCTAGTCTATGAGTATAAGGTTATATTAGGTACAACGTGAAAATTTCAATCTTTTGAAGTAAGTATTATTAATCAGTAAAACTAATGAATATCAAACCACATTGTTACAAAGCAAACAGTTATGGAACAACATCATCGCGCGTACAAAATCAAATAAAACTCATCATTTTATTGCTAAACGAATTATCTAGCGAAATGCTAAGCCCGTGTCACGTCGCGTTAGCTTATTCAAACAAAATACCGACCAATCGCGATTTTGTGAATTTGAAATTTGTTATAGCCCCCAGTACTACAGAAAACCAATACCGCGTATACGTAGATACGGAAAACTACGCACGGGCTAAGCTAACCCGCGCCTGTGTGCGTGCACACACACTGACCGCCGCGTACAGATACCTACTCACACAATGCGATATTGCAAATGGCCTAGTCGAATGTATTCGTTCGCCCGCCGGCCGCTGGGGGGAACCTGGGGGAAGATGCGTTTTTGTGCAGATCTCCTCTCTTTACCTACGTTTACTGCTAAATATAAGTGCGTAACTGATAGGTAATAAGGCGAGTGTGTGCGTGCCATTCAGCGACATCCATTCGATTCCGGTTTTTCTAAAGTTGAACTTTTAAAACAATGTATTGTTTTGAATATGGCGATAATTCGGCGGCACTGTCCATACGTTATTGTAGGTATTATTAGTGACAGTGGCAGACTAAGTGGCTGTCTCCATCGGTCTCTGAGTTAAGCACACCTGACTGAGTTCAGCGTTGAACCGTCCGAATGGAAAGCAACATAAAAGGACGTTCACATCGTCACCGAAGAAAAGAAAAAAAAGTAAAAAACGCTTTCGTTCAAACAGGAGGCTTTACATTGAACCTGTTAGATAAAAAATCCATGACTAAATGTAAACAAAGATAAAATTTATCTTCGCAATCTTATGCAATTTAGAATTTTTAAATTCTATTAAACTTTAGATATTAAATTGCTGAATCTTGGTGCTTTAGAAATATGTAGTTGAATTGACGACTCAACACATTTTATTTAGCCATAAATTGATAAATTAGTTCCGTACGGTAATCTCCCAAATTGGCGTGACCACCGGCTAAAACAATTGTCAAATGCGGTGAACCAGATCCTATTTAATTAGTCCTAACAAACCTCACATCGATGTCGTCAATTTATTAAGATTAATAGAACAACACTATCTGAAAGAGGGTTGTTAACTTGTATTTTCTTCATAATTTAGGTGTATAGAAAAAGTATATTGTTTTCAATAACTATATAGATGATAAATACATTTATCTGTATTTTTTATTTAGTTTATTAAACTATTAACTAGAACAGTACATATATATATTATGTCCAAAGTTCCTAGTCTCAACCTTTCCTATTGGATTAAAATAAAACGTTGTTGCAAAAATATTTAAATTATAAAATTACAAAAAAATGGTAAACAAATAAAGACATGGCAACCCTAATACAAACTCAAAGCGATACGACGATGTCCACTCCTTTTACAGGCGCTCGAATTTTCACACACACACACGCGCGCATTTTCCGTACCTAGTTGTATAAAATTTATGGCGCACACTTTTGCAGGCTATAGCATAGATTTGTGGGGGGGAGGTGCAGTTGGTCAGCCATTTCGCGTCGACTTGATTTACAAGGGCTGTGCGTGCTGGCGCTAAGATTGGATAATCTCTGCTATGTGTCATCTGTTATTGCTTTTTGTTTTTGAATTTCGAACTTTTTTAAATCACCGCCTATAGACAAACGTATTTAATAGATGTGTCATCAATGGGAGAAGGTTTTTATAGATAAGTAACTGATCTATTTTGAATCTGTATTTATAAAAAGATTTTTTTATTATTAAGTTTTAATGTTTTCAAACGACGTTCTCTAAACCATTATAATAAGTACCTACAGGTATTTTTAAATTATTTATAGATTGTAAAAAGTTTTAAATAAGAGTTGTATTGTATAAAAAATATTATACAGTACACCGGAGCTGAAGTTGGAAATAACCTGAAATTTAAGTATTTCCTTTCATTTAGTTTACAAAGAAGTAATTTTTAACCAGTTAGATGAATAATCTCCAATTAATCACTAAATAAAGTAACATAATCAGTCTGGCTTTCATCGTTTAAAAACGTTTGGCCGCGGGGCATTGCGAAATGCACGTGAGGGTGGCTCAGGGTGGTAGGGGTCAGCGAGCTGTTTGTCTATCGCGCTTTCCATTCAACGGCTGAATTTCCCGAAGTACGCTGCGATTCACCCCATCCTCCTCGTTGTATTTTTATTAAAGGAATTATAGCGTCTAGGTACTTATCTGATTATTGATTAGTTCTTTCAGCTTTTTACGTGTGTGTAACTTTATCCTTTTTACTTTTTTGGACGTCCGCTCCATTATTGAATTATTTTAATTGATTCTTTGAGCCAATGAAATCGACAACTTTATTTTTCTGAAATATTTATAAATATTTTACCATTACGTATATGTATTTACACTACAAATCTATACTAATATTATAAAGAGGAAAGATTTGTTTGTTTGAATTGAATAGGCTCTGAAACTACTGGATCAAATTGAAAAATTATTTCACCGTTAGAATCCTACATTATCCCTAATGAACATAAGCTATATTTTAATGTGATTAATAATATTTACATTAAAGGGGCAGGTGAAACCGCGGCGCAGTGCACGTAGGGGAGCGGGGGGCACGTTGTTACAGGGGTAAGAAGTTACACGCGTTTTTTACCGGGATTTTGAACTTTTTGATGGACATAATTGGACTCATTTGTTTTCTTATAACATCGTGCATTACTTAAAAACAATCAGTGACCTGCCAAGCACTGAGCTGCTAGGTTGTGTGCGTGAGTCCCGATTTCAACCAAGTAAGTAAAAAAATCCTTTACGAAATTTTTGATTCCTGATGACTATACTTTTTATTTTGTCAAAATTTTTAACCTTGAACGTTCATAATATATCTACCTTTAATTTACAATATTGTTTTATTCTACTATCGATATCCATTAATAATGACTTCAATTTATATTAAAAAACGTGCCATGGGGCAAGTAGTTACAATTGTTTGGGGTAAGTTGTTACATGTTACAACTTACCCCAAAAATATCACCATATCTGGTATTGTACCATTCCTTTTCTTATTTTAAAAATTCTACATATTCTTTGTTTTTTCCTGATGAGAAACTATGAAAGAAAAACAGAAAGAGGTACAACTAGTAAAGAAGTTTATGAATCTGCTGCAGCAGAAGTACTGCAGAATAGAACGAGCATTCGTAAAGCAAGCGAGATGTTTAATTTGTGTCCGATGTCCTTATTCAGGTATGTCAGAAAAACCAAAAACAACGCTTAGCTTCTTATCTACTCAAAAGTTCTGAAATATATTTTGGTTTACTACCAACAGAAGAATTTTTCACCTTCAAAAATAAGACCCTTTCCTAAAGCAGTAGCTCGAAAACAATCTATCAACAGTCGTCGTAAACACAAATCCGCTTTGTTAACCGACACACCTGAAAAAGACTCATTAAATAAAGAGTATGAAGAAAAACTGGCAAAGACCAAAAAAACATGCGACAAAACTAAAGGAAAAGGCAAAGGTAAAGGAAAGTCCTCGAAAATGAGTATTGAGTAGTGAGTATTTTAGTTTGCCAAAAGTTTATAAAATAACTAATTAAGAAGTGAAAGTGAATAATTTAATTACTACAAGTTGTAATTTGCAGACTAAGTCTGTGTTTTTATATAAGATTTAAAAATGTTCCTGCCAAAGTGATTTTCTACCAAAAAAACTTAAGTAATTACCATAATAGATATTATAATTAGTCATAAATGTTTTTAAATACTAATAAAAAATATATATCACTGATGATTTTGTTCATTTATCTACCGTAACATCGTGCCCCGATGATGTAACAACTAGCCCCAATTCCGGGGTAAGATGTTACAATCTACTTGTTTAGTTAAATTCTCCATTATGAAAAAATTACATAAATTTTAATAATTTTTCAGTCATATTTTCATAGCTAAATAGACATACTAACATTACAAGTAATCAAATGTATAATTTATTTGATAGCTTTTGTCATATTAACAACTATCTAAAAATTGTAACAACGTGCCCCCCGCTCCCCTATACAATACACCTAGACCTTTCTAAAATATCTAAACGTGTGCTGTTAGATGATATTCAATCACCCGTCCTTTGTACAGAAGCTCTACAGTTTTATTTGTAAATTAATTGTTATTTTAAATAATAATACTTAAAATACTAACATATTAAAAAATAATTGTACAATAGTTCGATTTCTTGTCTATCCACTTTCTTAGGAACCTAGTAAGCAGAGATAACGCTTAACGATGTTTCCAGTTGATAGTTCGTAACTGAAACGCAATGATACGAGATGGCATCGCTTTTGGTGTTCGATATTCAAAACCCCGTTGTTCTTGATTTATGTTCCGTTTTATCGGTTTATGTTCGCCATGTCGAAATCCATCGGGCTTAAACTTCAAATAGGAAATCTTTTCTCAAAAAGTTTTTACTTAATATCTTCAAAATTCAACTTCAACAAATTTTTTAAATATCAGAAACATTAGAAAATATAAATAAAAAATAGACGAAACTATACTTAAGACAAGTTTGTGACTTACTGAATCTATTTGTAAAAATATGTAAGAGTCATCAGTAATACCTTATACTAAAATGAAAAACTTCAATTTTATCTAGTTCTATAGAGACTTAGGTACATTCGTGTCTGGTCTACCACGAAATTTGCTTGAAATATTCATAACTTTTGAAACGAGACTGAAATATAGGAAGCTATACCCTATATTCCCCTTTTCATCCCTTATACACTGGTAAACTATAATTTACTGCGAGTTAGAAAAAATACAAATAGTAATATTATTATTGACAAGCGTAACAAAATTCTTTAGGAAGCTAGTTTAGTCACTTTCCAATATAGGTAGATTTTTCCTCATCGTATTAAAAACAAATTTTCACATAACGCAACGTAGCATGTTCATAAGATATTGTTATACTAGATGGGACAAATAAAAAAGAAATCTATCTCTACTTTATTAAATATATATATATATTAAATGTAACACGTTTCATAAAATCAATTTATATACCAAATCAATATAAGGTACGCTAAATTAATTGGTTATGTTACGTTTATTTATATAAATACATATTTAAGGTAGGTATGGTTTGCAATATTACATTAAACTATTCACACAAAAATGCGTATATAATATACCGAGTACAAAATTATCCCTAGTATTTAATTCCCGGAGCTTAATAAACTATACCATTTATAAAACATAAATTAGTTCAAGAGAACTTAAAAGGTTATACGTATTAAAATACGTATTTCGGTTAGTGCGAGAAAATAAAACGAGTTTTGCAAAACAAAATTTTTCCAACGAGCGTAGGCCCCGGGTTTTGTATTAAATATTATTTCAAAGAGAATTTACGCTTTTACAATTGTATGAAAAGTCTGAAGAAAAGCTTCGGCCATATCTTTGTATAACAATAAGTAAACAATTGAACAAAAACGCATAGCAATTTTCAATATTGCCCTCTGCAAGGCTCGTTTTGCGTTACAATTCTACGTAAGTTATTATTTAAAGTGACTACTTAACTTTTTAATAATCGAATTTTAAGGTACTCTAATTACTATTATATTGAATTATATAAATACTATATTATAACAATAATTACTATGGTTAAACAACATGGTGGTGTTCTCTTGACAACACATTAAAATAAATGTTTATTTAAATATCTGTTTTAATACCGTGAAAGTATACTTGTATATTATAATTTGAAGTGAAAAACTTCATTCTTCAATAAAAGTTTATTATTATTATTAATAATAATAATATAATTTCCCTTATAGCGTGCGCTTAACCGATAGATTTTGACAACATAGATATATTAAATTTATAGGTAAAACAGTACCAAGACTAGAATTAGTAAAGTGGTAGTTATAGTATTGACCTATTAAATTTAAGTAATATAATAAAAACAAGTGGTCACATGAAAAAAAATACATCGTCTTAAAGTCGATAATTTCGGAAAATTGTCATATGTCATACGAATAAAACGGTGGTATTAACGAAAATATTCCTTACCATTAATATGATTTTGTACACCTATCCGATGTGAAACTGCCCGTGGCGCTCCGATGGTTCTGTAACAGACAAATAACTTCCTTTACTGAAAATGTATTGAAAAATAGTGAAAATCATTTTATTTTCAGAGTATACGAGAATGCCTATTGGCTATGTATTAGTTCGAAATATTGTTTTTTTTTTGTTTTTTTTTTCAATTAACAATCCTTTTTGTATCACCAACTATACTAACTTTTACTTTTATTTTACTTTTATCATAACATCTGTAATGTGGACTGTTCTAATTTAACACTTCTTAGAAGTTAATAGTAATATAGGTGTTTTGTGAAGTCCCGTGTCCCCTAGTGGGGTATGGGGCAGATGCATTTCACATCTGTTTCACTGATCGATTTTTTTTTAGGGGCAAGTAGGTGATCAGCCTTCTATGCCCTGCCAGTCCGAGTTTTTTTTTTATCTCCACCGGGAATCGAACCCAGGACCTCTCGGTTATAACGCTTACGCGCTTACCACTAGACCAAGGAGGCGGTCGAATATAGGTGTACACATGTGTAAATTTTTACATTTCTGCATGGAAAGTTTAAGTATTTTCAAAGAGAAAAGTGTGGCAAGAAGAAAGCTTTTCTTTCACAAATAATAGGTATTGTAACTACTTAATATGCATATCCTCACCACTTTTCTATTGAAAATCGTTATCGATAAGACAGACTAGAATCAATAGGGGCTGGCACGTGTGAGGCCACCCGCGGTGTGCGCGTGCGCTGCTTTTTATAAAGATCTTAGACCCGTATTAGAACTTGATAAATCGATATTGATTAGGCAAATTTGCTCATACCCGCTTATATGCTTTGTTTGTATAACATTGGAACAAAAATAGAGTATTTTTAAGACTTTAAAACTCACAACGGCCTGTCCTTTACGTAGAATTTATAATAAGACCACAAAAGACAATAAACTGAACATCTTGATACTTTGAACGACCTTGAGCATTATCAATTGTGGCTAGTATCAAATATGAAAACACAAATAAGAAATCTAAACGAAAAGAGAACCAGGTGTAAGGAAGGCGTGCGCATCGCAATATTGCCACTTTATTGAAGAGGCTAATTTCATTGTCGGTCCAATGTTGGTACCCCTCAATCACCGGAAGTCATTTGTGATACTCAAACTGATTTCATATTTGAATCAATGCATCTGTTAAAGGTGGCCTTTTCAAGACGATTTAGAAATAGATATAGTATGTAAAAAGGCATAGAAACATAGACAACGTATGGTTCTATCACCTCCGTAGCTTTATCTGTGTTAATAAAGAATCTGAAATTCGTGGGTGTGAGAAAGAAAAATCAGTTAGGAAGTAAAGAAGCCTGCCCTTTTCTCCAAATTTCAATATAAAAATATTACGTACATAAATATGTGCACGCACATTTTGATCAATACGTGATTTATTCATAATAGTTCGGATAAATTGCATAAAAGTTTAACGACTTGAGCAGATGTATTAATCTTGGGTTGAGCTTTAAATCATCAATATGTTGTCGTATTAATTGTAGTACTAATAAACTTATTGCCCACTAACATTGGGGTGTTTTCTAAACTATAATATAGTAAAATAACTTATCAGCATCAGTTTGTATCGATAAAGTATTTTTACTATAGGAATAATAAATCCATTAAGTTTTTTACCTGTTTAGTACCCACAATAATTTCTTCAAAAATAAGCTTTTACTGCCTACAACTCGCCCTTTTTCTGAGTACTGAGCACTAAGATTCCGTATTCCGTGCACTAGTTCAAAGAAATCGTATAAATGGATACACATTAATATTTATTTGCGAAATGCGGGCGCAAGGAGATCTTAGCCACTTGAACTACAATGGGTCACGGAATTGGTGTACTTGTCCCAAATTACCACTATGTCCCGCATCCTTGCCGGGGTGAGACATACGAGTCTCGTAAATTAACTGCTTTTGCAGAAACCCACCGGAAGAATTAATTTCTTTTGAACGCCACTTTGAATTGACAAGACTTTTTAATACAATAAATAATAGTTATACTAGAGTTATACCTATTTTTAATATAAGAAATTAACGCGTTACGCATTTCTTTATACTCATATACATATAAAAAACTTATAAAATCTAAATAAAAAGTTTGTTTTTTTTACCCTAAATTTACATAGAAGTGAAGGCCTAAAACGACAATTCCATTTTTTTTTAATATAAAATTTCTAATTCCCTGCGTTATCAAAAATACACTCATCACTAGCGATAAATATTATTAATGAATCATAACTAAAGGTTAAGGGGTAAAGAATAAAGAATTATAACAATTTAATAGCATAATGACACGTTTAGTTTACACTCTACAAGTGGCACGTGGCTTAAATAAAATCATATCTACAAATTGCTATCATATCTCAATTCAACTAAATTACACGTTATTCAATTTCTTAAGCCCTTCAGTTATCAGATTCAAACCACGACCTGTCAAAATATAAAAAATATAACGAGCCGTTAGGGTGAATACATACGCCCACTTGCAAGAAGGTGACGTCACAGGAAGTGACGTAAGAAGGTCGGTTGTCTTGAATGGGCACGCACACTACCTTACCCCAGTTCCTACGTCTTATGCATGTACGAGTCGTGTGAATGAACGTACGGACGTTTATCCTGATCGTATTGTCTGACATTGAGATTGACGTTCCGTAGTGGACAAACAAGCCTTGATTTATGCGAGACATGACTAATTGAGGACAAAATGGATGGCGGATTAAAACTTTTAATATGCAACTAGGAACTACTAATAGCAAATACACATCACCGTCATATTGTCTCGCTTGACCGAGTCTAGGACAATTGAAATTGATAAAAAATGTACGTCATTTCCGAATTTTAATGAGAATGACAGGGGCATTGGACTCTGTGCCAAAACCATAACACACGCTAGAGTTCGATGAATTGTGTGCCCTATTCTTTGGTGATTCGGGTTGTCTAGAAGGTGAGTATCGGTATGGAGTATGACTGGGGTGCGGGCAGGTGTGAGGCCAGATGTCTTGAACAAATTGCCATGCCATAAGGTACTATGGACACACCCTTACTTTTGTCGAACGCTTGGCGTGTGGCGTGTGCCAAGTTTTAATTTTATGCTTGATTACAGCATCGGGGGACTACTAATTAATAGTTACGAGATGAATGTTTCTGTGAGAAGTTGTGAAGCACTAAACGTATTGTTTCAATTCTTGCAGATATTGTTACGTGCACTAATGAACGTATTGCTATCAACGTATCGTTAAAAGAAATTGTATAGTCTTAACCCTAATTAAGTATGTCGACTTTATATTAAAGCTGGATTGTTTGAAGCGGTCTGTATGCGTAAATTTAGTATAGTTTTCATAATATTTAGGACAGACTTAAAACTCTAAATATGATATAAAGAAAGCGCCGTGACGAACGTTGGCATTAATTTTATAAATCGTGTAAATTTATAGTTGGCTCCTCTAATTCTTAATTACCTACAGCCATTGGTGTAGTCATATTATTATATATTTAGTTTAATTTATTTTTATTGTGACAGTGATAAGTCAGTTTGTTGTTTAATAAATTAAGTTTTAATAATTTTTGGCACACAAACGGAATGACCCTTTAAATAACCGTAAAGATCTAAATACATTACAACGTACCATACATACTATGACCGTATTAGGAACGTTTTACTCAAAAAAATATTCTTTATATTGAAAAGTCCGTCACCGACCAGCACCGTCGTATGGCAATCACATTGGACGGAGCGTTAATAATTACCTTCTCTATTAGGAATTCTCAACAGCTACATTCTTCCCTAAAATTTAAAGCATATTTATGTCGTTTGAGTTGAAAAAACTGTAATTATAAGTCCTAGTGCTAAGTATCTATAGATGTAACATACACAACACAGACATATATTAAATATCATGCTATAAAAAGAAAGATTTTAGCAGCAGCGAGACCGCTGTATACCTAGACATACAGCTTAGCCCAATAAGCAGTAAAACAAATTTATATACGAAAACGCATTCCTAGCACTGCAAATCAAAATTTAACCCAACTATTCAGAATACCTAAATGCACAATACGTTTCATCGTTACATATTCCATTACCAAAACAGTACTCTCCTCCAGACTTACACACTTTGACCTACTAGCGATGTGATAAAGGTTAACAGAGTGGCTTATTTCATCACAAAATATTAAGAAACAGAAAATTTATTTATTTGTTATGCTTATTCATATAAATTTATCAAAAAGCATAAACAGAAAACACTTTTTTTCTGGTGTGATACCTAAAACTCGCTCTATAAACGCAATCAACATCGCATTCGCTTAGTAATCTTGACATATCTGATCCGAATATAGAAACAGAAGAAAACTGAATATAAATCGAAAGCCAATTACTGAGATATGAAACAGCAAAGGATGCAGCTCAAAAAGCTTGGCTTTGTCGTGTACCTTTGATTACCCAGACTGTCCCTAACAGAGCTCGAAGACAATGTACGGATAAAAATGGAATAAAGGAATAGTTTTTTACTTATTTGAACCTAACAATTCCTTTTTGCGTATTGATCGCTAAGATTGATGATTAATGACGTTTTATCTAGCTACTTGTATCAGACTTGATTTTCCCATGTTCTTTTTTAAAGCTGTTTATAATCGAAGTGTTATTAATAGCTCTGTATTGATTATACAAAAAATTTGAAAGGTACATATCAAATATATCCTATATCTAGTGCTTTGTTGATTTTTTTAAAATTTATTTGTATTGTTTTATATTTTGTTTGATTTGTATTTTTCCTAAATATTAAAAAAATGTCGTTTTAATTTTTTGTTTATATAAATTTGGTAGCGACACTAAAAATTTGAAATTAACCGCCAAATTCCACGCGTTAGGCGTCATTCTCCCTACATTCGTGATAGATGCAACCCCAGCGAAAGGTGTACGTTCATGTATGGGGGGCTACCACCCCTATTATCTTTAACATTTCGAAGTCTGCAAGATAAAGGCAAGCGGAGTCGGGGGGTGATTTTCTTTATTCTTCACCCGGATTTATTATTATTTTTTAGATATTATTACTGTGATTGTCGACCGACGCGTGCGCACATGTCCCTAAGAGGGCCACCCTACGTCAAAATAAGCGTAATGCTCTTACTGTTTCGTATTTACATTTCTCTATTGTTCGTAGGATTATTGAAGGTTACTTTAGTGGTTCTTTGTAAGTTTTACTTTTAAATAACATATCGTAATTAACGTGAATTTTCTAATAAGCATCAAACATCTGTTAAGTTATGGTAGAAGTCGTCATTCAAGGTGTAACTAAACAGTTTTTAAAATCCTTATTATAAAGGCAATAAGATTGAATGTTCTTAAAGGGATCCAATAGGTCGGTTGTCTTTTTTCAAATAAAATTCTATTGCGCGGTCTTTAAGGTGCATTTCTTAGATTTCTATATAAATATCGTATCAGCTGATTCTACGTTACACTACCGTAAATTCTCCACCTTATGGCTTTGTAAGGATGTCTGGGTTACTTTTGCTTAAGTAGCCTCTATGGCATTTTCTTAAGAGTTGTATTGGCTCGAGGCTAATATTATCACTATAGTTCATTCGCGTTAAGAAAATAGTGACTCATCACCGACTGCCGGCCAAGCCACGCCCCCTAGCCAATTAAAACGCTAGAAATTAGTAAGGCGAGTTCACAGTGCTCAGTTGAAGTCAGACCTTCGAACTGATCGGTTGTGTATTTTGCGTACTACTTGTTTAAAATTAAATTTGGAAAATGGATATCTCACCTATTAAAAAAAATAAAAGTGGATCAATTATACATAGTGGAGAGAGACGCGTAATTTACAATGTTTATAAGTATTTCAAACAGATTGATTTAAATGAGACTGTGGAGAGCATAGTAATTAAAACTGCAAGTGCATGCGGTGTGTCCGAAAACACTGTTTATAAAATTATAAAAGAACAAAAAGAAACGAATACATTGAAATCACCTGTGAAAAAAAGAGCTCGACTATCCACGGTCGATAAATTAGATGAACTAGACAAATGTGCAATAAGGAGAAAAGTACACTCTATATATTTAAATAACGAGTATCCAACATTGGACAAAATAATAACACTTTGCGAAGCTGATGAAGATATTCCTGTTTTCAAACGTACAACACTTCACAAAATACTGCACGAGCTTGGTTTTGATTTCAATAAACAAGATAGTAGAACATTGTTAGTGGAAAGAGAAGATATTGTTTTATGGAGACGAAAATACTTAAGACAAATAAAAGAATATAGAAACGCTAATAAAACCATTTACTATCTCGACGAAACGTGGGTAAACGCCGGACACGTAAAAACAAAAGTGTGGTTGGATACAACAGTCAAGAATAAAAGACAAGCTTTCCAAGATGGCTTATCAACCGGCCCAAAAGCTCCGACAGGGAAAGGGAAAAGGTTAATTATATTGCACATTGGCAGCGAAAAAGGATTCCTGGAAGATGGTTTACTAGTCTTTGAATCTAAATCTACAAAAGATTATCATGAAGAAATGGATGGTGAAAGATTCCTTAATTGGTTCAATGGTATAATACCGAAGCTTGAACCAGGAAGTGTGGTTGTCATGGATAACGCTCCCTACCATTCGGTAAAAGTTGAAAAAATACCCACGGCCAGTTGGAATAAGCAGCAAATACTAGAGTGGTTGCAAAACAAAGGCATATCTATGGATATGAGTTATTTGAAAAAAGAATTATTATTGAAAGTCGCCGAAATCGCCCCACAATATAATAAATATTTAGTAGATGAGACTGCTAAAAACAATGGCATTACAATTCTTCGTCTGCCGCCTTACCATTGTAAATTAAATCCGATTGAAATGGTGTGGGCCCAAATAAAAAATTATATTGCTGCGAATAATACTACATTCAAAATGAGTGACGTAAAAAAATTATTTTATGACGCAATCGCGTTAGTAGACGCCAATCGGTGGAAGAAATGCTGCGACCACGTGATACGCGAAGAAAATACCATGTGGGGTTTGGATGACGTCATGGAACATGCAGAACAAAATTCATTCGTAATAAATGTAACGGGAGAATCTAGCGATACTGATTAGCGATTTAAGTACTTAGTTTTAAGACAATTTTGTATTTTTTTTATTTTAGTACTTATTTTATTACCATTAATCCAAATATGTGTTACTCTACTAATATAGCGTTTAAGTTGACATTAAAAATTACCTTAATAGGAATATTTTAACATGTTTAAAATCATTGATACTTTATTATTTTTCTATTAAACTTATTTAATGTTTTGAAAAAAAAATGTTTAATTTTTTTCTCCATTATGAATACACCCTTACCCTGCAGTTGCACTGATGAGTCACTATTTTCTTAACGCGAATGAACTATACACATGTTGTTTGATCCGGCGATTTAATGTGTTTGTGGGCGTATCAAATGTCTTTATGGTTTTGATGGAACTAAGACAATAGTGGCCAGGTGGCGTTTTGGTCATCCGATAAAAGTAACGTCATTTCCGTATTGTACGGGCGGCTTTTGTAAATAAAACAAACGTAATCGAATATGTGATGACGTAGGTTAGTTGAATTACGGTTTTGAGATTTTCCGTTTTATGTTTTAAGCGAACAGTCTGCCATAAAAAAGAAATCGTTGAAATATATTCGTAGATTATTCCGTCACTCAATCGAAATCATAGATAGGATATAAAATATCATTTTTCTACATTATTTACATCAAATTCTAAATTTACAATGTCCCTTCGTTACATTACTATTATGATTCGTAGCCAACATACCTACTGGCTGCTTATAATATTTTTTTCACTAATATTATCCTACATACTGCCAGTTGTAATTTCTAACGGAAAGTTTAAAAAAGGAACGCTATCAAACATGGCGTCGTAATCCTGTAGATACTCAGCGCCCACTACAAAGCTTACTTGCCCCTCACCCACCTTTGACCCTGCGCTCGCGCAGCTGCGCGGGGTAAGATGAAGGGGAATCATCGATCGATACACGAACTCTTATCGAACAATTGTTTGTGAAACAGTTCCGAGTCATGATAGCTATCGAGTATTAAATTAAATCAACAATCAAAATAAAAGCTGGAATTAGATTGAAAAAAATTACAAATTAAAGCTAGCAAATGTAACTAATACAAATAAACGATATAACTTAATTACAATCTTATTTATAAATCCATATGTGAAAAACAGAAAAATTGATAAAAATGACTTTTTTTTGCATTCCACACCTCTTCTAAACTAATCAAACCTCTCAGCAACCTAAACATGAAAGCAAGAGAATTAAACCTCGTTTTCACCTTAACTTAATTCATATGTAGGTATGCACCTACACAAGTTTATTGTATATATAATATATATTTCCTCCCATAGTTCCATAAACCGTAAAGATCAAGTGACACACACGGTAACAAAAGGTGTAAATTATATCCGGATGAGTAAGATCGCAATCAATGTGCATAGCGCACGCGACATTTTGGTACACCACTACGTATCGTCAAGGTGCAAGTAACCCCTTTCTTTTATTATTATTCGTCACAATCGATCGACCCTAGAAAAGTGTTTGGCAGACTCTAATAGAAATTTTGAACAATAGATTTAAGCTTCCACTGTAATCTTAATTTCGAATTACGAACGCTTATAGCATGCTGTGAATTCGAATTTTGAATATAGAACTTGTTTTACAACGCGCACTATGGCGTAATTTATTGTAGAACTTACATTATTATATTACAAAACTTACTTATTTTGTTTAGTTTGTAATTTAGTCTTTTGTTGTGTTTGGTCTTCCTTAAGGCTATATTTTAAGCTATATATTATATGGAAATGTCTGCCAGAATATCATTCATAATAGATATTTAAGCATATCAACCCATATCAAATGATTCAGTACTAGCGAAATTAAGAAGGGAAAAAAATTTGATGCGGGTACATATGTTGGCAAGGTGCTGTTTGTAAGAACTCTTTCTTCGGCGAAAGGTGCTAATATCAAGTAGGTCATCTTTGATTATTTTTTTGGCGAGGTTATATTCAGGTATAGGTTTGATATCGTATAAAACGTGTCAAGTATAGAATAATTACTTTCTAACTTATTGAACCAACGTTTATAGATATCGTTTTAAAGGAATATATAAGTTTTACAACCAAAATTCCGACTGCCGTGAAAAAAATGTAAAATTATCATGATTGGTTGATCAGTTCCAATCGAAAATATTGACTAACACATACTAGTCTAACAAATATCTTTTTGCATATATGTTTAGATACAAAGAGAGTAAGGATTTAAATTTACGTTTAGAAAGTTCCAGGAATCTTTAGACTACTAGTCTAGGCTAGACTCTAGAGTCCACGTTCATCCTAATTGAGATGTGTGTTAAAATCCTGTAACCACTAGTGTGCAAAACCCTTTCTGCATCTTTTTCACTGATTTTTTTTCACACAAATAGGTAGCCTGTTGTAGCTTCTTTTTCCCCAGAATTCAGATTCAGGACCTCGGCGGTAACTCGCAGGCACAATTACCACTAAGCTACAAAGGCCACTGATTAGGGTAGATAATTATTTTGATATCCTTGAAGATAAAAATTTAACAAATATATTAGTAGGTATCTGGAATTCTCTTCTTCGTTTTTCAAATTATTCAGATTTTTACCCATAAAACTATACCAAATCCTTCGTTTTCAATTTTTCATTGATGTAAAAATAACAATAATAGCCCATATAATACCAAAATGTCTATTATAAAACCCTTAACGAACGCTCAAATACCAAATGTCACGCATTTCTCGCTGTACCCTCAAGACTGTGCAAACAGATGGCCATGGGAACCTACACCCACCATTTTATTTGACCCCCCATGTAATTTAATGCCTATACTCAGAAAGATCAATTTATAATGAACGATTAATGAGAAATCATTTAATACAAACTAAACTTTAGTGGGGAATTATTAGGGACGATATTGCTATGTGCTGATAAAGGGAGGGTGTGGATGCAGTTTTTGGCACACTGACATACATTTAAAATTTACATATAATAACAATAGTAATTCTTAAAACTATGTAATAATTAATGATAGCTATTAGAAGTATTTTGTGTTTTCTTCGATATTTAAATAAGCAATCTTTTAATTCAATTCTAGGAGAAGAAAATTATATTGTATTGACTCAGAATATGGTAAAAAGTGAAGTGAAAATATACATATTGTAAAATTGATTATTTAACATTCCAGAAATTTCAATTTTACATATCTTCAAGGTAAAGGAATATGGGCATTTATTAATGCGTTCAATTATTTAAATCAGATCGCCCCTTTCAATTAAACTGCATACAATTTACGATACCGTTCAATTTGTAAGTGTCTGTGCACGGCCCAAACAAAATTAAGTGATTTCCACAATCTATTTTCGTTTAATTATAGGATTTGTATAATAATTAAAGCGAATGATCGCGTAATTCAAGAGTAAGTCAGGTATGTGTGTTTGCTGTGTGTCATCCAAGCAGTATCTAGTGTGCGTAATGTTTATTTTAATTAACTTAATGTATTTCTAATATTATGTAAAGAATAGCTTTATGCACTTCTTTTCTAGATAAACTTGAACTGTGTCAAATTTCCCGATCACGGTCGCGCAATTTTCGTAAAAAAGGGTACAAAGTTTTTGCTTAACGTATTAATATTATGACGATATATTATACAGTCTAGACATATATAAAAATTATTTATTTTATAAAATTTATGAAACATATTTCACAAGAGTATTTTTTTTATTATCATTCAATAAGTTTATAGTAAAAACAGTAAACTATGTCTCAATTTACACAGATGGGGCATTCGCTTTCAAAAAGTAAAAATTCTATTGGAAATTCCCATATCAACTCTTAATAGACAACAACAGATATTAGTAACATATTATTTAGGTCCACTTACAAGTAAATCTAAAATAATATTATCCTATAGGTACATAATACTATTTTCATACTCTACTAATAGTACATAAGTTCGTCAATAGGTTTCACTCACGTGTTTCATGACGTTTTATACGAAAAATCGTTTATTTAGTACGATAAATAAACTTGACTTATTAAATTTAACCGCCTCCTTGGTCTAGTGGTAAGCGCGTAAGTGTTACAACTGAGAGGTCCTGGGTTCGATTCCCGGCGGAGATAAAAAAAAACTCGGTCTGGCAGGACATAGAAGGCTGATCACCTACTTGCCCCTAAAGAAAAAATCGATCAGTGAAACAGATGTGAAATGCATCTGCCCCATACCCCACTAGGGGACACGGGACTTCACTTTATTAAATTTGACATATGCGCTCGCATCTGAAAATGGCGACCACAGACTAGCTAGACTGCTTTAATAAAAATAAGAATAAGATTGCTTTTTAAAAAAATCATAAAGTTTTTATTTAAATGAAAGACTTATTTATTAAATATGTATGAGTTAAAATTGTTTATTTAAACACGAATGAAATAAACAAGTAAGAAATGTGTCCTGTCCCATGCCCCACTAGGGATTACGGGAATTCACTTTCACACTTTTTATTGAACATAATAATCCAATGAGATTTTATTTCGTATCGAAACTTTTTCTTTGAGGGTAAAGACATTTAACAAAATGATTTCACTACATTATCGCTTGTGCGTGATGGTAATCAAAATATCACAGTTTGGTTACAAAAGCCTTTATATACCTAAGTGCTATAAAAGTCACTTTTTGAGCAAGCGTGTTGAAAAACCAAAAGAGATATCTTTTATAACTTGTACCACACACACGTATAGAAGACAGGAAGCGGTGAGCACACAAGCTCAGCACAAAAGAGATGAGCGGAAAACATATAATTACGCTATCACATAACGGAACTAGCGTCGATATGAAGAAAGGAGCGACAAGTGATTCACTTGTTATTTCCTTTATATACAATTGATACCGGTTTTATTAATCAAGTGCTTTACTCTCGTATGTTATTATTGAGTTTGGGGGATTTTTAGCTGTCATTTAATTGTAATCTAATACGAATCTGAACAAGGTGAGCTTTTCATATGGATAAAGTGGCCTTATCTGCATTGCTGATTAAATAGAAAACGTACCTAGTCATATATTAAGGACTTTGATTCACTTATAATAGTATTTTTTATAAGAGGAATGCGCTTCTGTTACAGAAATACGAACGTTTAAATTATACGAGAATTAATCTATGTCAAGAAATTGAAATTTACGTTTTGAGTAATATACAACCATAAGGTAGTGATTTTAATAAATTACTTTAAATAAAGATATATATATATATATATTGTTTATTTTTTAAGAACGATCTTTAAAGATGAATAGGAAATCATCTCAAAACGAAATTACTTCAGTTATTAGAGTTATCTAGACGAACATACCGCAGTTAAGAAACCTAGATATCTACAAACTATATTATATCTGTGTAATAAATCCGACAATAGTTAATTATCGAATGTATGGTGCGTTATGGTCTGTCCCCGATGCGTGACGCCGGACCGGAAATCACTGCGTCGCGCGTTTCCGTATCTCTTCCACTACTTCCGCTCCACGCTTGTCACTTGAGTCCTAATGTCTTGTTATCATTTTAACAGGTGATTATTGAAAATTCGATGTGCCTCTATAAAAATTATTTCTATATTCTTGCAAAAATAGATAGATTAAACGCCCAAAATTTGTCTATTTTATCAATTTGTAACAACTCAAACTGTGATAAAATTAATATAAATTCCATAAGAATGAAATAAAAAATTTATAAACAAATTCAATATTTACATCCAATGCTATGTTAAGTTGCTTAGTTGTTTTGTAAGTAATATGGGTTATAAGATACAGAATTCAACATTTTATTCTCTATTACATATTACTTTAATTATGTGATAAAACACGAATCCTTAACCAATCAAAAGGCCACTCTGACCGGTACGACACACAATTACGTGCACTCAGACAAAACAAAACATAATACGTAGATATAGTAATAAAAAATGGAATAACAAAAGGAAAAATCGTATGGAATGAATAACCGAAAACCTGAAATGTGCATCGAGTGTCTAAATTCGAGTATTAACGAGAACAACAAAACAATTGGAAATTGAAACAAGTGCTGCGTAGTATTTTGTTTGTTGAGTGGGAGACGTAATCATTTGAAATTAATTGTAAAGATTTGTTCCTCTTTTATTCATTGCTTGTGTACGCGAAGTTTTGAAGCTTAAAAACCCATTCGAGCGTGGATTATTTTATTTGTTATAAATGTTAATATTATTTTATAATTGACTTTGATCAATTCGTGTACTATATAGCCGACGATTGATGTCTTTGTAACATGTAAAAAGAGCTACCTCTCACAATAGGTAATCTTAAAATATCACTGAGTGAAAACTGGTTGTATGGAGTCAAAGAAGAGCCGTCATTATTATAATTAATTGAGGCGGCCTCATCACACGAAAGCGTAATCTAAACCGAAATAGGTTAAACAAAGGAGCGTCTCTTGTCATGGAGGCTGGCTGGAGCGCCTAGCGAGCCGTGGCCATGGATAGCAGCCTCAAACAACTCTAATGCGCCGCTGCATCAGCCTGTAATGAGCTACTCAAGTACTCCCTAACTTGTTTACATTGTTTCTTTATTGTGTTTTTTACCCGCCTTTCTTTTCTATGTAACGAAATGATTTTTTTCCCTCGCAATAAAACGAAATCTCGCGTCTACCGCGCCTTTGTGTTTTACGCGATTTATTTTTAATTACACGCACTGATACGCTTTTGTCCGACGTACGCTTACGTGTCTTAAATCAGTGTCGAGTGTCGCACGTTAAGAATGCCGATTGCGATTCGTCTATGCGGTATGAGTTTTTGCCAACTTTTTAATTAAGCTTCCTTAAATACGATCGAACGACAACTTTCACAGTAACTTTGTGAAATAAGTGTAGCGTGAAACGAATCGATATGAGACTTGAGCATTGCCGCAATCGACTTATAAGGCGAATAAAACGTGTAGGTTTTAACGTTTTTTAATAAAGCCCAAGCAATTAGTGAGTGGGACGCGTCACAATCCATATGAGCTAAAGTTCCGGGGCCGGTACAGTTGGTAACAAAAGTGCGCGGTACAGTCGCCAACAAAGCGGCTAATCATTCCGTATGTGCGTGGCCCCGTTTCCATTGTCTGATGCTGATTAAGAGGATTGTCTCCAACGTTCCTCGGTTATTAAAAGCGTGTCTTTCGATGCGATAGTCTAGGAATGGGAATTGTGAACGCTAGTGCACAATTTGTGCTAGATAATGCGTAAAATTTGCCGCTGTGTGAAAGTTTCTCGGTGCTTTTTGTTTTTCCCTATTATTATGCCTTTTTGTTAGAGCGCTTTTTACGTCGATCTTGTGTTATATACTCTCGATTATTTCTGATATAAAATTGTTCGTTATTTCTATCTTTGTTATGTGAACAATAGTTGACGCAAGCTTAGCTATGCATCCATCCATATATATCTTTTAAATTGTATAATTATTTAAAGTCATAAATAAAATAACTAATTCATACAAAGTAAAACTGTGATATCATGCTAATCATTTTAAGTAATTATTCAGAGAAAGTTAGTAAGAGTATGAGGAGAGGGTTGATCCCTCACAAGAAAGTACTTTCACCGGAAGTATTTAATTAATCATAAACAAGGGATATTATCATATACCTTTTATTATCAATCTGAATACACAGGCTTATGGCAAATACGAGTATATATTATATCAACATCTGGCAACTATATCCTATGAGTATTGGCTATAAATATTGAAATTATTCCGCAGTTTTTTGTAGGTAGGTATACCTAGGTATTCTCTCTCTGCTGTAGCCGATCTAATATATTTTACGAATTTTATCTTGATGAAACAAGTAGATACCGAGTAATGCATGGTCTAAAATCTTTGTGAAGTCGATACTACTTTGTAAATGAAAAGTAATCGCAATTAAAACTATAATAGAGTTGGAACAAATCGTAATAAATAACAAATATCACAAACTCTTGAGTAGTTTCGGAATTCATCCGACCTATTATGAAATAATACTAAATAGTTGTTATTCGTAAGTCTAGCTAAGCTATTAAGAAAGTGAGAAGATACAGATAAGATTACGGCGCTTGGAAGCTGCGGCTCATTTGTGGCACTTCTAAGCGCCTTGAGGAAGTTTAAGATAATCGACTTACTTAAAATACCGAGGGATGATACCACCTTTTAAATTTCCATCAAGGTTTCATTGAACACGTTTTATTTTCTAAAATCAATTTGTTTTGTATATTTATAAATTATTTCTAACTACCTATTTGTATACCTACTTAAAATATATTTTACTTTTAAGAAATATAATATACCGATTAGTGACTTTTAAGTACACTATTCATTATATAACTATCAATGTTCATTGATATTCGTGAAACTTTTGGTTCAAAAACAGCACAATATTTTACAAAACCATAGCGTGAAATCGGTATGTTAACACAATGTTGCGTGTAAACATGATAACCGCGAGTGATAGCCCTACGGACCCCAACGTCTTAACCCTCCTTAAGACGCACAAATAAGAATACGGTCTGAACAAAGCGATAAGCGGGGCGGGACAATATAGTAAGTAACGTTAGATTTCTATAAATTTTTCAGGTTTCTTTAAAGGTTTTCTCTCAATTATTGAAAAAACTAATCTTATCAACCAATGCCATATTCGATAATAAAAATATAGTGGAAATGAAAGAAGAACACATTGCGTCACAGAATACTAAAAGGTATTGATTATTTTGCATGAACGTCTGTTTCTTAACCAGTTTAAAATAAAATACAAGTAAATATTTAGTCAAAATTATATCTTAGTTTGTTTAAAATCATAATTACTATGATTCACTTTCTTATGTTAAATTAATTTCACAGAAATATTATTAGTATGTTTTTTAGTACAAATAACCGTAATGAACTTAAGGATTCACTAAAAATAATAAAACCCTCAATGACGTTAACATAATCCCTTTACAGTTCAAAATATATTAACGAGTCTCTTGATGTTCTTAGCAATTCATTGGAAGTACTCGAAAACGCTACTCGCGTACTGTGTGCCCACCTTAATCCTTAAGTGGTCTTTTCTGCCCCGGTGAGCGTGACATATGCTTCTTAATAGCGATTGCAACGTGGGAGGGTTAAATATCTGATTTTGTTTATACGCAAATTAGCTTTGTACTTTTATTTGTACAAAATCCTGATATTTTTAGAATAATGCAAAGTAACTATGACATTTATTTTTTATGTTTATTCAAAATATTGAAGTAGCCGATACAACTTAATCAGTAAAATTAGGCTAAAAAGTAGCTTATACTTTTTATTTCAGTTCTGTGTAATCTATATTTATAATATCATACATTAGAATTTAAATTACAATCTAGAATCTTTAATTACATTTAAAATTCGTTTGAATATTGTGAAAAAAAACCAGGGTATTTTAGCTTTAATATAATAGATATTAAAATATCATCTAATTATTGTATGATATAAGCTATATTCTATTAGATTCTAATAGAATATTGAAATAACATTTGGCATAAACAAACATTCGACGCAAACAAAAAAGATCGTTAAATTTCGACTGTGCCTAATTCATAGATAAAGATTAATAGAAGGGTTATTACAAAAAATGATGTAAAACAAATATAATAAAAAATAAAGCTGACTTTGCGGTTCGCAAAACACCTTGAATCCTCTTTTTTGCCAATGAATGAAAGCATATGTGCGCGTGCGCTCAAGAACACCTTTCATAACATTTGCAAGCATCTTTTAGCGTAAATTAAATATGGAACATCTTTCGCATCAATCATTATCTGAATTGGAAATTGAACCAGTTTTTATAGCAACGAACTTCTTTCTTTCTCTCCGGGCTGTTTATGAATTATATTATATTCGACTGTATTACAAATTCGATATAAACATTGTACAAGTTTTAGGAATTTTTGTAAATTATTAAGTTTCTGAATTTGCAGATATTATTCGTTGTCATTATATAAATGTTTGATGCCAGAAAAATTTATATTATCTAATTATATGTAGATATAATTTTCAATATATTTTCGATAGTTTAACATTCAAACAATTTTTATTGTTATCATAGCTCGATGAGTTTGTTAAAAGTTGTTTAAACCTACGAGTTTTATAACATTTCTTTTAAGATTAAGTCTAAAACATAAAAAAAATAGATACTACATCAAAACGGGGTGTATAAAATTCGTGGGATGAATAATTTTCGAAATCAAATAAGTTATTTCAAATATAATTGCCAGATTCTTAAGCAAAAGTTATCCAAATTCCTCCATGAACTTATTTTTTTGCATATAGCAATACTGATGAATGAAAAAGTCACAACAAGTAGGCCTTCAAGGGTCAAAATTTAAGTATATAACATCCTTAAGTTTGGAGAAACTAATCTTCCCCTCAGCCAGTGTCATATTACTTTCAATATTGTCAAAATGCAAACAGGAACACATTGCGGCGCAGGAGGCACTGAAGAGGCCAATGAACTGTGATTTTTTAATAATATATCTATGATAGGGTTGCTATGTCTGAAAAAACGTAAAATTTTTTTTTAGGTCTTAATATTACGTATTTAAAATTAGAACTGCCTTTATTTCTTTATGTTTAGTTAGTTTCTTTATCAATACCAAAATGAGTTGCATTTTTTATCCCTTCACATTTATTGATTAAATTTTTATAAATGTTGGTGTTAGAAAAACTATATATAATGACATGGGTTTGCGTTGCATATATTAATAATAAATGAATAATTGGGACAAATCACATACATTGCGCTGATCTTAATAAGTAGCTGAAGCACTTGTGTTATAGTGAACAGAAACAACGAGGGTTCCATAATGAATACATATATATAAGTTTACAATACAAACATTCATGCTCATCTCACAAATAAATGCACCTACCGGGATTCGAATTCAGGATCTTTTAGCGTAGAAGGCAGGGGCACGAACTGGTTGTTAAATAGTTTTAAATATACAGTCAAATATATAAAAGCTGCTTAAAAAACGAAGAAAACATTTATAGGAAGTTTTGTCTTTTTGCTTCTGCCTAACATTCGTCAATTACATAAAAAGCAGATATGATACGGATTTCGAATAAGATTCGGTGTCATATCATAGTAAGTTTAATTTATGGAATATTTAAGTTTCGTTGTGGTGTACCAAGTAGAAGCCGCTTTGACATAATAATATGTAGGTATATGTAAGTCGCAAGTATGTATGTAACAGGGTAGATATAAATATGCAAAAATTAAAAGAATAATTCCGAAAGGGCATGAGTTACAGATCGTATAAATTCGGTGAACAAACTTTAGCCGAATTGAAAAAGTTCTCAGCTGAATGTCTGACAGCCCTACACGTATTTGTTTAGTTTATTTCGTTACGTTTCTCTATATTCGACAATCCTTTTTTTTTCATAGTGGTATTTTTACGTATTTTAAGGACTGACTTTGTTTCAGATTCATCAGAATTGTATGAAGTACTTTTATATCAATACATTGTTATTTTATTGTGGAGTGTCGACATTCGGTTTTTTACTCTCGCGAAACTTGCCTACAAATAGTTGCTTTTATTGGATTATATATTTTGTTAATATAGGTCAGACATGAGGATTTTAATTATTAATTTTAAAGCAAATATGAAATCAAAGGTAGAGTTGAGGTATTTTTCTAATACTTAGTTCCTTCCTTTTGGAAGAATCCATTTTTGCATGGGAAGTGATTTTTTTGAGTGATTCTTTTTCCATCTAACTTTAACTCAAACATTACTAAATATTTTCAACTCACTTCTTCGAAGAAGATAAAATAAACAGGCCGTTATTTTGAGTGAGATCTTAAAGAAGTAATTCAGCAGAAATGTATGAAAATCTTCCTATCGGTTGAGCATTATCTACAGTTCTTCACTATGTCACTAACAAACTCTCGTCTTTATAACATTTTTCTATTCAATAAGTTGTATGCCCAAAATGCTAAGGTATTTCATAATAAATATAACACAGCTTTCTATGAGTATGTGAACACTAAAGCTTAAAAGGAGCATTTACTAACTTGTATTAAAATTTTCATTTGAGTTAAGAAAACTTAAAATGTTTCATAAAGTACCTCTCATGAAGCTAACAAAAACTTTGAAATTTTAACTTTAGGAATTATTTCGTTACATGAGTTTCTATTACATGACTTTAACAGTTTTAAAACTTGTTTTTAAAATAGCTTCTTTTAGAAAAAATATTTGAATAATTTTATATTATTTTTTAAAACAGTCATAGTTATTAGTTTAAATAAGAAAGGTTTTATTAAATTAATTAACTTAGGCATAGACAAGACTATCACATATCCCTCAACGCAAAAAACATATTATCAGAGTAGGTGTCATATTAGAATTAGTGAGACAATGAAACAAGAAACCTACAGGGATTGAGGAATCATCGTATAATCTGCGAATTAAAACGCTGATTACCTATAACAATAATGAGTAGAAAATTAAAAATTGAACGACAAATCTTAATTTTTTTTTAGTGAAATACTCTCTTATTCTGTTTGAGAAAATACTTTAGAAGTTACAGCTTTCAATATCAAAGTACCTTAATGAGAGAAGTGATAATAACGTATTACGAAAATTAACAAAAATATTACGGAAATGAAAATGATAATCTATCCATGGCATTTTCGTAATATGACATTTAAAATTTGCAAGTTTAAATTGTAAGTTAATCCGTCCATATGTACAACATCCATATGTATATGTGTGATCTTGAATGGGGTAAGTTTGTTTAATTACGCGGCGGCTTCTCACACGGACTAACTCGTGGTTACATTGGTATTTTGTTAATCTAACTTAGTTTTGCCAATCTTAAGATTAATGTATTAACTACAAAAACTTACAATTTCGATCACGATAAATTTTAGCTTTGGATATGTAAATATTTTAACATTTTTTCAAGCAATAATTAAATAAGTAAACAATTCTAATTGCATTGGTTAAATTTAACAATTCTTAAATCCTGTAATAGGTCATTTTCCGCTCTCAAATGAATTTAATTACGACCCCAAAAATAACGAGTTGTACTGAAAAGATTCACGAAAATCACGGCACAATAATGAGAATTAACTCGCACATTTTTCGTTTTCTTGCCCCCATTAAAAGCAAAAAATGGAAATAGCAAAAATTTTAAATTGCCTTTGAAAAATCTTACGCAGCCGGCACGCGTACGAATAAAAAAAACACAAAACAATAAACACCATTAAACGTGAACAAAAGGAGTAAAAGGCAAGTCGGGTGCACAATTAAAACAAGAAATAATAAGGAGTTGTAATAATAAGTATTATTATAAAGAGATGACAGGAGGGGACGGCGGGCACACCTGGCGGGCCACGCGACTCGGCGCCCTCGTCAAAGCTTCTGCCGATTATTATTTTTTTTTCTAAAGATGCACGCTGTAATAAGTCACTTTATATAAGCTGTGGCGCTAAAATATTTTACAACATAATATTTTGAATTTAGAACAGCCAAATACGATTTAGACTGTGCTCAAATTCAGATTCAACAGAGCACATAATATAGCACATATATCTAAATAGCATAACGCTTATTTTTCTTTATTATTCACTAGCAACTCGCCCCGGCGTTGCACGGGTATAAAACATATAATAAAATCTTCCTCTTCAATCACTCTATCTATTAAAAAAACCGCATCAAAATCCGTTGCGTAGTTTTAAAGATTTAAGCATACAAAGGGATATAGGGCAAGAAAAAGCGACTTTGTTTTATACTATGTAGTGATGTAATACTTTTAATTTCGTAACTAATAAATTTTTATGCCTTACAAGATATTTAACATAAGAGCACATCATTTGTCCTTCCCAACAAGTAATAATGAAATGCAAAAGTGTGTAAAGTGTTGCCATGCCGCTCCTCAACCCTAAATATGCATCTTCAATGAATTATTGTGTTCAAGTTGAATTGTATGCACGCGTATAACATGAGTAAGTCACCGCCATCTGTCTTTGGTTATGAGCACCTGGTCAATTCACCGTCAAATTCCAGTTTTATATTGTACGACTTTGCCTGCGTGGAATTGGAAAAATAAGAATAAGATAAACGTTATCTTATTTTAAATGTTTCAACAAATCGCACAAATAAATAAAACTTAAAACAATATTCGTGCTTAATAAATTAAAGTATATCCACTTATCATCAGCACACATCAGCACACATCAAACAAAGTAAAATTTACTGAAAATTTCATAGATTTTAGTAAATTGCTCATCAGGTTTATTGAATAATGAATGTAGGTACCAATGGTAAATACCTATACCCCTGCGAAGTTGAAGCGAGTCGGTACCAACATAAAATAAAACATGAATAATCAGGCGAATAAAATTAAAACTATTTCTCGTAAGTAATATATTTTTCTTTCTTTAAACAGATGTAAAATACAAGTGTATGTATTAAGGTTTTTCAATGGGTACATTTGACTTTAGGAAACGGATGTTTTAACCAATAGCAGGTCGTCACGGATCGTATCAAAACAACAATGTGTTTATAGACAATTCACATTCATGTTCGAGATACGTACATTATAAGATATTGTTTATATAGCCATTATGTTATTCAATTTTAAAGTTTGTTATATTTTTGTATCATAATTATAAATTGTTACCTTGAATAATGTACCTAATTGGTGTCTTATGTTGTAAATGTACATATGTAATTAGGTAGGTACAACAATATAGAATCTGTAGGTAATAAAAATAATAATAATAATATAATAAAGCTTTATTTACATTCCATGCAAATTGGCTTAACATTAATTCAATACAATTCATTCTTATATGATTAAGATGATAAAAACAGACTATCGCATAAATACAGAGATGGCAATGACTTACTTACACTTTATAATTCTAATATTTCCGTATTTAAGAAGTTAGGAAAAATTGTGATTAAAATTTAAATAACATTTAAATAATTGTTCTGTACAAACACAAATTAATTAATTCATTATGAAACAATAGAAATAAAAATTGATTCATTAAATAACATTTCATCAAATTGAATTTTAACAGATTCATCCATATCAAAAAAATTAACTATACTCAAACATTAACTATAAAAATAAGGAAGTTGCAATTTTGTTACTGCATGGACCCCTTTTGGGTAAAAGCCTGTACGTACTTCGGACTAAACTAAATAAATCATATTAAGCCGTTGTAACTTAACCCTTAAAATCGTAATGTCTGAGACATTTTCAAGTTTAACGAAAGAGGAGCAATATAATATGAATCAGCAGTTTCATACTAAGAAAATTCCACAAGGGCGTGTAGACTGAAAATACTAACGAGACGACACAAATTGAATGGAGAAACCGTGTACAAGAGACATGAAAGTTAGATTGTTCAGAAAACGACGCGTTTTTTCAGTAACCAGGTAGTACAATGATACAATCAAAAAGTAAATTTATCTCTAGTGGGAAATGGGACAGATATGTCAGCGTCTATTTCACCGACGTCTATGTCTTCAACATTCTTTCAAATGATTTTCGAAAACATATCCAGGGCCTTCACGACACGACACGACACGAAGCGAATTTAATATTACTGCCAACTTAACTACAGTGATTTATATCAAGAGTTTTATAATAAATATATGCTTTATGTATATTTCAGAGAATTATTTTTCTTTAGAGACATTCAAGTCTGTTAACTTTAACAAATCGTTGTTTTTGTATATAACTAGGTACAAACCTACATTTTCTATTAAAATAATTTAAACTTTGAAATCATAGTTTACGTTGTACCGATCAAATTTTTAATGTTGCCATATAATTCGACTTTACCGCTCCAAATATTGCACCGTATGTTTCCATATTAAGTGTTACACGGCAACTTAGGTGCCAACACTTAACGCGTCGTCACTCGTGAGTATAAAGGCAACTTTTAAAGTTTTCACATTAGGCAACACCAGGATAAAAGCAATTAAGTGTCTTTTAGTTTCAAGAAAGTTTCGTCGTTTTTCCTGCGTAAATTTTGCAAATTTTATGTACATTTCTTAATATTGTTTAGTGATTTCTTGGCGATACCAAAAATAATATTAGTTTCAAAATATTTAAATACGTAAATTTTTATCAAGTTATATTTCCTCGGTCCAAATAAAGTTGATTAAAGTTTTATAATGTACCTAAAACCAAAGAAAAGCTGACCTATTGAGAAGTACAAGGTTTCTGACTGCAGATCTCTTTGCAGAATTCATTGTAAAGTAGATATTATTTAGTGAGTACATCGGACTTTAATATTATACTCTAGAGTCATACACTGTAAGTACAATATTTTTTTTCAAAATCTATATTTTAAATAAAGTCTTTTATTTGGTTGTTCAATTTTGATCAGTATTCAAATTTTATGGTGTCCTGCAACAACGATTTCACATTAGAGAAAGTGATAGAGCATTTGAAACATGTTTAAGACAAAGTGTAGGTATTATGGTTGTTTATTAACAAAAGTTACATAAAATATCAACAAGGGGGTAAGATTTAAATTAAACTGCCTTGTACTACCTTGCCTTGTACGTATAAAATACGGTAGTAAGTTGGAAGTAACAACTGCAAAGAGATCTAACTAAGTACGTCATTGCAGGTTTACATTTTACATAATACCATCACGAGCCAGTATCTAACGTATAATTACAAACGGTATCTTAAGTCTTTAATCGCAGAGTCGCATCTCTACAACTCCACGGCTTAATGGAGAGGCGACTCAGTCTTTCAGCAATTGTACGCCTTTTAAAATTTCCTTTTTACGGCATGTTCACGGTTGCAACTGTAAATGTTCAAAAGTCATGTTTTAGCAACGTGTGTGCCCTTAATTAGCGCGGATTGTGTGTTTTATCTGTGGCGAACGGGTCATTTTCTTGCTTTATAAATTGTTTGTTAGTCACTAGTTTAAAACAGTATAAGTATTTAGGATTAAACTTGAATGAACAAGTTTCGATTATCCATCAATATTTTTTTCAGTTTCGTTATTATAGACATTAAGACATGGGTTAAATTTTTCTTGATTTTTACACACATAATATAATTATGCAATTCATAATACCTACCTAATTACTTTTATCGTGTTTTGATGAAAAGTTCTGTAAAAGATTTTATATATATAATATTTCTGAGTAAAACAAAACAATCCAAGCTGCCTGCATTATTTTCTTTGAGAAAAATGAAAAAGGGTTTAAAAGTATGCATTTTTTGTATCGAAAAGAAAATAGACAAGTCCTAACATAGAGCACACAAGACCGCACTAAACAATAACCCACTAACGAAATTAAAAAAGTATGCAACCTCATTTTGCAGAACCTCCGTGCTCCATTACTTAAACTGCATCTTTTTAAATGCTCTGGCTGAATGAGCGCGGTCCTTGAATCGGTTTAGAAAAATAAAAAAAATAAAACACACGCATGGCGTCCTATTGTGTGCAACACGAAGGTAGATCTCATTAAGGGAACGTTCGGAATTAAGAACTGCGATGAAGCGGAGTCTTAGCGATCATTACCGCCGCTGACACCTTTATACTCTGTTAAATTTATTTTTTTAGTATTTTCTTCTTTTTCAGTCGCCAGTTTTAGATGTGACACTTGTAACGGATTTCGTTGCGAACAAAACTATTTTAATGAGGTTCACAATTCAATGCAGAGATTCTCGCTGGTAAAGATTAGATTTTGGTGATTTATAAAGATAAAAAATGAATATTTCTAGGTACATACATTATATACATTATATATGTAATGGTAAGTCGCATAAGATTGTAAGATAAAGAAGTAAAACATACTTTGAATTAATGGAAGGATCCAATCATAAGTCACAAGAATCTAAGTAGACCTATATTGAACATTTTCTAAATTTCTTTAAGAATATAATAAAAATAATTTCGATATTCGCCTATACCTATCTATGGAGATAAATTTTATGTAAAATTGTCTAGTAAATTGGATATTAAACCTAATTCATAGATAGACAAAATGATTGGTAAAACATGTTTGACTTCACCTACTTAAGCGTAACTTAATAAGCTTTTGTATTCTGATTAAAATAAAGCTAGGAGAATAAAGTATCTACTTAATTACTAGATAAAAATTATCTGCTTGCATTAATAAGTCTATGCAAAATATTATCTAGCATACCTAAGTGGGCACTTAGGACTTACACTGGCCACTTAAACGAATAATTTTACTAAAAATTCTTTTATTTATACCTATGCTCTCTCACTTCCCTTTGAAAAAGACGGTTTTATAAAACAACGATTCATAATATTTAAAAACATTCTAAATTGAATAAAAAATTTACATTGGACTTGATTAAAGGACAAAAGGACTACTTGGCTTTGAGCTTCTAAGCTCAAAGCTATTAATTTGGTCAGTATATTTTGTTAAAAAAGCTTCCGGATGCTGTTATTTTATTAAATCATTTTGCTAAGTGCTTAACTATACAGTGGAAATGTACAGTGCCTAATCATCCCTAGAATAGAAATAAAATAGAATTAAAGTATGTAAATAATAATTTATCTAAATAAAACTTTTTAAATAATTAATTAATGACATAATGAATTATCTAGGTATTAATTTAAAAAATGCGATCATTTTTATAATGTGTGGTAGGAACCTTCTGTGCCTACTGAAATGAAATATTTCCTAATTTTCTTACAACTCGAACCCTGTATTTATTTATTAGCCATAGAGTCGGTTTATCATATTAGGTATTCATTTATTCGATTGAAATTAGTACAAGAACGATCAATGTTTTGTTGGTAACACACAACACACTAAGGAGTCCCCCAATATAATAAATAATATAGGTAGGTATACAAAGGACCTAAAAAAAGTGAATTCTCGTAACCCCTAGTAGGGCATGGGGCAGACGCATTGCTGTACAGCTGTCTTTTTACAGGCAAGTAGGTGATCAGCCTTCTGGGCCTATCCAACCGAAACATTCATGTTTTTCCTCGGGATTCGAACCCAGGACCTCTAGCGCAACACGCCAATGCGTAGACCACTTAGCCATAAAGTAAATTTAAAAATATTTTTTCTTACCTTTAAAAGAAAAGACGCGAAATGTAGTTTTCGTCCAGTGGTGAAATATCTGAAAATATACAATCTATTAATTCTATGTAATCATAATACTCGTAATAATAAATCTGGGTGCGATTTTATATTTCTTACTAATATTTAAACAAATAAACAATGGGTAGGTATCTACTTGTGACGAAAGTTCCTTGCCATTTGGAGAGTCCATCCCAGCAGTAAAATATTTCGAGTTTTAGGCAAACAATCAACAATGTTATCACAATTATATAGGTATGTTTACAAGAAGAGATATATTACACGTATACTTTATGCTTACTTCATGTGCGTTTATTAATATTAAGGAAGTAAGCTTTCTTGTTTCCACTTATTTGTAGGTGTTGCCTACAAATAAGTGGAGACAAAGGTACGCTTTCGAGGTAAAGATTTAAGTATCAACCGGAGTATTTATAAATGAACTAGTTTCAGTCAATCCGTCAGAGAATTGCTATACAAACTTAAGCCACGCCCACGTCTTAGGCCCACCCACTAAGCTCGAGACGGGGAGTCTTATGACCTACTTTCCTATTGGTCGCTGTTAATATTACTTCTTTAAAGTTACACTCGTTGTTCGACTTAGGGTTTAATAATTTCGTGAATGCGGATTTCGTTGAAGACTGCTAATCAGTAAGGCCAATAATTAGTAAACGGCATTTTATTTTTAATGTTTGCTTTAACTTGAGTTTATTTTTTACTATTTATAAAGGCGGATTCATTTCCAGTCTGATTTTAGTAAGGTTTTAACTGTATTCTGAAGATCATGGCAATTAAGTTGGTCAAGTGACTTGAACAGAGGTGATTTTTAATACCCATACATCACCCCACTATCACCCATCTATTTGTTACTTTGACTGTGAATTGGGAATTATTTTTATATTGGATAGGTAGGTGTTCTCATATAAAAATTTTAAAATTGATCAGGTACTTTTTGAAAAATTCAACAAAGCCGTGTTGGAAGGGTTAAAGATTTTATTATTTTCTGCTACAGTTCCTCAAAAAATTACTAAACAAATTATAAGGTATAAGGGAGGAATAAATAGATGCTGTTGCATTTTCTAATCTAATAAAACGTTGGTAGATGTACCTACCTACCTAGCACCAATATCCAAATTGTATTTTCTACTTAGATATCTACTGTTATTATTAACACACTTTTGAATATAATAATAATATAATATAGAATATATATAATATAGAATTGAAGAAAATTACGATTTCGCGCTTAAGTAGCTTAAAAAATAGATTTGAAAATAAGTCGTTTTTGATTTATTCATTACAAACATAAATACACTTCTTTTCTCCTTATAATATAAATAGATCAACCATAAATAATTTAAACAAACGTGTCTTATATGTTATATAAATGTGACTCAAATAATTATATTATATAATGTTTGATGAGCCTTTTGTATTTTTGTAAATATATTTAAGTACATTATTGTAAATATTTAATAAATATTGTTGTAATTGTGGCTACTATTAAGACAAATAATTATATTATATTCATATTGAATAGAAACCTAATTTCTATAGAAAGTGTCGACCAATGGCACGTCATATCTGCCTACGTCTTACCACGCCCCCTTTCTTAGAAGTTTCCACCCACACGTCTTAACACACCTACCTACTTGCCACTTCCTCTAATAATTCAGAGTTCATACCTACATTATACCCATAAACTTTTTACACTTCTTCAAATGTTGATAAATTGATTGCGAATAGATTTTTTTAGAATGATTAGTAGTAATAGCTGTTATCTTTTATATAACTCGCTACGAAAGTGACATCTTTGGATAAAATTAAGAACAAGAGGTGTTGAGAAAAATATTTAGATTATTTGAGATGATACTTATTATAATACAGAAGCAATAATTAGTCTTATTATATGAGAAAGTATTTTTATATTGAAGCAAGAATATTATGATTAAAATACTTTTCCTTTAGGCTATTGTAGAGCCATCTATGTTTTAATTTCGAAACTAAATGCGCTTGCGCAAGTCGTTATTTAGCGCCACCTATATTTTTGTTTTAAAACTAATATGAATTGCTGACAGCTGTAACGCTGGCATTCCTAAATATTGATTAAGTAACTGCAATATAACCATAGATGGCATTAAAATCAATTGTTTTACAACAATTTTTTTTTGTGTTATAATATGTTAATTTAAGCTCTATACAAAAATTATTTAGTTTAAAAGTAAATAAATATAGAACGTTTTTATGGTATTGTTATTATGCTTGTACAAAATGAATATTGAAAATAAAAAACGCCTGTGATAAACATTTTTGCAAATGTTCAGTTACGCATGATTCTAATTTATGATTACTTTTTAAGGATTCAAAATCAGCTGCATTTTTAATCGAAACGAGTGTATCCTTTCGTAGCATCGCTTTGCAATGTATTATATTGGAAATCGGCAAGATATTAAAATTTTACTATACATATTGCTGTTTATTTATAATTTAAAAATATAATAGTAGCAAAAATAAACAAACACCTAGTTCGATTTGAAAAGTTTAAAGGTATATTTAGAGCTTCAGTATTTTTAATCTTAATACAAATGAATGAAAAATAATGTATCATATTTTAATTCAAATTGATGAGTTAGTAAACATTGAACAATATTTATTAATTAAATTGTTTTAATATTTTTTGTATTCTATTTAGTTCCGAAATCAATGAAAAAAAATCGTGAATTCTATGAAACCTTATAAGGCCGACATTAGATATATATTTGACAATTTTAAAGAGTCAGTGTAGGGTATTGTACCTTCTAAGGCTAAGCCATCCTTTTTTGTACTAGCACAATCAATAATTAATCAGTGTCTTCAGAACATACGATGAAAGTTGAATTTTTAACGAAAATTACGATATGAAACCTTTAATATTTTATGTAAATAACAACATATGTATATAGCAAAGTTGATTTTGTGCATACTTTAAACTCTTTATCTAATTTTCGTAACAAATTTGATAATTTGTACTTTTAGGTATATGAATCTAAATAAAATAATTTATCTTTGGACTTCATCATACTTTGCAAAGATGAACAACGAATAGGTAGAGTAAGTATCTCATAGGTGTCATTATCCTAAGATTTGAGAGTCTAGGCTATACTAAGAATACGAAATATGATTATGACTAGATAGTAACACTTACGCTAATATTTTTAAGTCAATAGTTATTCTGTGTTACTTTGTGTAAATTTGGTAAAGTACCTAATCGAAAAAGTCTACTTAAAATGTCTATACGAAAAAATTCCAAAAAACAGCGCGCGGCTGCACTTCATCTACCATATTGTAGAAGTAAAAATACTTCGTATGAAATAATAATCTCAATACGGGTTATTTAAGAAAGATGAAAATCTATAAATTTTATATGGGGTATGATATAGGTACTGATCAAGAAGGGTTTGTAAATTTTAATAGGGGAAGATAGCTGATCAATGGATCGATTATGGCGAGGTAACAATCGTAATATGTTTAATAGTTATTAAATATATGTTGCTCTAATATATTTTATTAGATAAAGGAACTGTAGGGTTCGAATTCCGGGTCGGGCATATCTTTGTGTTTTCGAATTTTCCCAGCTCAAAGTCTGAAATTGTGCCCGGTGTTTGGCAATAGGCGCCCCCTATTCGAATGAGACTAAAACAATAATATCTGACGAACCGCGAAATGTGCGTGACGATATTATTATTATTAAGAAGAAATTTAGATGGGACCACACGGGAAGCATCAGATTTTAAAGAAAAAAGAATCATCAAAATCGGTTCACCCAGTCGAACGTTATGAGGTAACAAACATAAAAAATACAGTTGAATTGAGAACCTCCTCCTTTTTAGAACTCGGTTAAAAAATAAATTTACGTATTAATGTCAAAGAAAATATAGTATTGTCGGTGTCTTATCAGCAGCAATATACCTAACAACTAAGTATTCCTTGAATTTTTATATTTTCATAGTATATTTTAACTTTAATTAGGTACATACTATTAGATCATCTTATTTGTAGATAAATACTTAAAAACTAGTTTAATAATATTTTAAGTGATGAATTAGCCAATATTTGGAATAACAGTTTTTGACTATTCCCAAGAATTTAAACTGTCTCATTAAAACCTTATATTGTAGAGTTATCAAATATATTATTTACAAATACATAATATTATATTCTATTTAAATAAAGTCACAAGGATTAATATTGTAATAGATAAAGGAAACAAAAAAGAAAACCAAAAGAAAAAAAACAAATTTATTAAATAGCATAACTTTAAAAAATAACAGAAATTATATTATCAACTAGCTAGGTAGGTACACACTACAACACACAAAATTATAATCATTTAAAAAATTAAATAAACAGAAAAACTTCGGTAACCGACGGAAGCGAACTGAATACTCTACTGTTGATTTAAAAATATTTTTTAAAGAAAAGAAAGTTAAGAATTTTAAGTAAAGCACCTTGGTCCTGCTGTTTCCTTACGTCCGGTTACTTTGGGTAATTCTTAGTAAGTAAAAATCACTATTTTCCGAAACTTATAAATCTACTTAATTATCTACAATTATACGGCAGCCATTTTCAAAGATTTGTTATTTCAAAGTCCTTATCATTAATTCAACGCTTATCCATTATTGTTCTATCATCAAATGCTCACTTGTCGTTCGCTAGTTCAAAAAAATAAACTTTAAATAAAAATACTTTTAATAACGGCCAAACGTTAATCTCTTATAAATGTAACCGACGTAAATATTAAAAATTTAGCAAAACTTTTTTTATCCACTGCCAACAGTTAAGGTTTAAAAAATCGAGTCGGAGAAATTTTAGCCTAAAAATATCTTCGATTAGACGCGGTTAGAATTTTTTAGATTTAATTAACTTTTGAATTTTGTCTTATTAAATTTACAATCACAAGAGCACGAGGAACGTGTATTGCGCCGCGCGGCCCGGCCGGCCGCCGCGACTCCAGACGGACGACTGAGACTATTCGCGGCCCGCCGCGCCACCACCCTGCTTACTTCCTACCCTCGCCCCGCAGGCCGCGCACCCTTAGCTACCCCACAGCCTGCTTTGCCGCGCCTCTCTCACCGCGGGGCCGACTTCGTTATGAGCCACTTGTAATCGGCGCGGGATTTTTCCGCCTTAGACAAATTAGGCGGGCCCGGACCCGCGAACCTCCAGCTTTCTTTGGGCGCCTTAACCTTCAAGACATTTCTTTTGTTCACGCCTTACGAACTTCCTTGTGTAGGGAACAAAGACTTATGTAGTTTTTCGTACGCCTAAACAGTCACGTATCAAATATTTGTATGAGGTTAGATTAAAACCTATTTGGTCGCTTTGTTGAAATTGCAATCTATAATGTAACAATACATTTTTAAAAAGAAATTATCGGCACTTCAGTGTTATGGCGGCGGGCTGTTTTATTTTTAAATGGCATTTAATCGTCACTTTCACTCTCAGCAATACCGAGGCCGGGTTAATTGTAAATAAAATTCAATCATTCGCAAAAAATCCGCGTAATCGGCATCAATATCAATGAGAGATACGTATTTAAAAGTAAAACACATTTTATGCATAATAATGAATGTCGTTGGGAGAGTATTTTATTCGTTTATTTTTAAACTGTCTGGAAACATCTGTTTTACGCATCGAACTGCGTGAGATTAATAAATACCAATGTCAATTTTTAGCAAGTGTTTGTCAACTGATTAAAATTTTCATATTACAATTGAACGTTTTATAAGATCCTAATTTGGCTACTTTAGGCTTTACAAAAGCTATTAACGTAATAATAAATAAGGTGAAAAATATCTTAAAGGGAACTTTATTTTAAGGTGCAAATTATAATGGCTAGGATTTAATAATACGATTTGGTGTCTGTAACTTTGCTTACGTAGAATTAAGAAAAACATAACAATTTTTAGCCAAGTTATATTAAAATGAAAATTCGTTAGCATCAGTATAACGAGTTTAGAGTGAAAACTTAGGATAAAAAGATATACTAGGTGCCTGAGTCTTAATAAATCTAACTAAAAAAAACTACGTTGAAATTCTAAGGCAAACAAGCAAAACAAAATGATATATTCAATGAAAAATGGAGCAGAAATTAAAAAAACAATCAGCTGAATTAATGTTTATTCTTTATCTGGGTTCGGTCCAGCGGCTAGTCCAGGTCATCGAACTTGATTTTAACGAGATACCTATTGATTTCAAGTCTGAGAATATTTTTTGATTGCTTTACGAATTTTACGGACTAATGAAGATGTCATTGATTGACATAAGACGTTTTTTTTTTGGAAATATTCAAATATTTTAAAAATAATAATAAATTTTTATTTACTTTAACACACGTATTTCAGAAGAAATAAGTAGTAGGGAATTAATCGATTTAATAAATTTAAAAACTTGTGAATTTTTCGAGTCGATAAATATGTAGGCATAAAATTTCACATAATCTTTAAAGCATCTTTTATGATAACAACTTTTTAACAAAAATTCACTAATTCCTGGTCATAATTAGGTGATTTTAGAAATTAACACAAAAAATATATCGAAAACTAAATACAGACAAATATGACATTAAACAATATAAGAAGCGCAAAAGAGTAAATAATTACAAAAATGGAAGCACTTTTTCCACATATAATTTCAACTTATTTACCTGGACCCTTATATTTTACACTATTCTTCCAAATCACGAAACTTACGCTAAATTATCTAAAAATTCCAAGGTCATCACAAATAAGCTATTTAATAAACCGATTATTTTGTAGTAAAGTTTCTAAATATCTAACACAGTCACCCTAAGTTTTTTCACTTAAAAGTACGATAAAAAGTTCTGAACACTTTTCGATTACATTTTGAGTCTAACAAACGCAAGGAAATAAATAAAATTGTTAAACTTGATAGAGGAACTAATACCGCTTACAGACTATGCGGCAAACGAGCCGAATATTTACATTGAAGAAAAAAAAATGAGGTCAATCGGAGGTTACGGGCAACGCAGCCGGTCGGCTTGGGCCGCGACGGGATGTGGCATTCTAGCCCTCAATCGCCCTCCGCGCCCTACCGCCCCTCTGGCGCCCGCCGCGGGACCGCCGAAAACCACGTGCGCACTCACGAAAGAGATCCCAATCCTTGGAACTCTCGCGAGCGAAAAGGACAACACTATTCTTTTTTCAATTTGCTATATTTGCTGATTTTTATTATTTTTTCACATTTCGATATTTTATTTTTTAGTTGATGCGCTCCGCAACTCACCTGTTGTGCTTGACCCGTTTCGATCTGTCGACTGATCACATGATCGACGGTTCCCGATGTTTTTTATGACTAGTGGCCACCGAATATGTACGCATTTCCACAAATAGAGAAAATCAACGACTAACCGGCGTCAACTAAAAAATTTCTAAAATAAGAACGCGAACATTACTTTAAAACGGTTCGAAACAAATGTTTTATTATTTTTTAAATATCGCTGAATAAAGGCGCTATTTATAAATAAATTATGAGATACAACAAATATGAATATTTTTAAATGGTTATTAACATTGAAATGCAATACAAAAAGGATAATATAAAAGATAATTTCATTACAATGTTTATAAGTCTACGTGCTGCCATAACACGCAGCGGTGGATAGCGGAACTAATACGTTATAAGCGACACCAGCGCTCCTAGTATTTGCGTTACAAATTGGAACTATTGGACGATGGTTCATTTCTAACGCGTAGTTTATTTTGCTTTTTTATCTTTTTTTTAATCGTGAAAGTGCAACGTTCACTTCGCTGGGCATTCAACGGGCATTTTCGTTCACGTTTTCTTTTTGGTTTTCATTGGTTTTTCACAGACGTTTTGATCATGTCGCGGAATTGGCGTGTATGTAACATACATTGTTACAATTCGGAAATTTTAAAACCGGAACTATTACTAACAATATAGGAAATATAATTTTGTTTTTATTATTGCTTTAAATTAAAAGAATTTTGTTTAATAAGGTGTTTTCTCTTATTTATAATAGATGGCGTTAGAAGGTCTATTTAAAGTAAATTCTAAGGAATAGGATTTTCTTAGCTACACAATGTAATAATAGTTAATAGTTTTTAAAAACATTATTCTTATGTATAATTGGATGAATATTAGTAAACTAACAAAGATTATTAAACCATTTATTAAACTCATAATATCTTTTTGTTTACATGTTTGACCATTCAAATATCAAGCAATTTAAGTTCAAAGATAAAAGTCTAAATATACTTTTCATTCAAAAAAAAAATGTGTGCTATAAAAACTGAAATTAAATTTGGTAAGGTTCGAAAGAGAAAATTTTTTATGTCGGTAATGAGTTAAAAGTGTTCAAATTTATTTATAATATTGTAAAAAGTGAATAAAAGGCGTGAGAAGATTTTTATAGCCTAAAGCTACGCTGTACGTAGCCGAGTTGAACTAACTGCTACGGGCTACGAACTTACGGAGATTTGGGACATTTAAGCAATTTTCGTTGTTAAAAAGTTCTCTACGGACATATTTTGACATTATTTGAATTTTTATCTTCAAGAAAAATATGGAACCACTGCTAAAAGGGCCGACAACGCACCTGCAGAACCGTCTACATAGACGGACACAACGCCACCGGTAGGTGTGTGACAGTCTACAGTTACCATTACTTGAATCTCCTACTCGTATGTCTCCTATGTCTATTTTATTAAGCTTTAATGCAATAATAAAAAAGTATCAAAATTATTAAATAAAATATATTTCTATAACAGATATTATTTAAAATTGGGGAAGCGTTAGTGGTCGAAAACAGACATTTTTAAGTCTACATTTTAAACTATTCAATATAGAGAGAACTAAAACCATGACTTAAAATAATTAGAACCGGGAATCACGAAAAACATTTTATTTGTATAAAATGTTAATATGTACCGACTTATAAACTTCTTATGACCTTATTACAACATAGGGACTAAAGATGTTATACGAGTTGTATTAGTTGCTATGATACTAAACTAAAACAAGTTATGTTTGTATGAACGTTAGACTTGTATCCTAGCAACCAATACTGAAACATCTCAGCCCATGTTTATTAATAAGGCCAAAAATAAACTATATACTCTGTATATATCTATGTTATTCGGGCAGAATCCAGATTCCAATGCTATTTTAAAAAAGTCTTGTAGCTTTTGAGTTGATCAATTAAACAAAAAATCACATAAATAAAATTATGTTTATAGTATTAGTATCGTCTATGGAGAAATACATCAAAACCATAAATTATAACACATTTAAGATGCTACTTTATTGTCATGTGTATCACACCGCCCTTTCATAGACTTCCCCTTTTAACGACATCTTCAGCCATAAACCTGTTCATATAAATGACGTGGGATTTTTTTTAACGTCAGGATTCTTTATACAAAATGCCAATAGGTATGAATACATTTTTCTACGATATAGCGTATCGTGCGTGTCTATAATTATTAATTTCTTTGATAACAGTCTCAAATCCGTAGGGCCTCTAAGTTATGTCTCAAAAGAGCTTCGTAGATTATTAAAGTTGAATTAAATGCGTGCGGAATGAAAAATTCGGTATGCCTATAAGAAAGCGAGAATTTATATTTTGGTCAAACTAAATACTAATATTCACACTCGTATTAAAAGAAGATGCAAGAACAAGAAGGTTAGCAGTCGTAGTAGTCGTAGCAGACACTTTTTGTAACTTTAATTGAATGGAATTTGAATATAAAACATCATGGAATAAATAAAATATTGAGAATTCCACTATAAACTTATATTTTTAGATATGAAATATTTTATCCTTTCAAACTGAATGTCATCATCAACAATCTGGAGGATACCTAGTGACCAAACATTTATAACTAACTAGGTTTTGGTAGATTCAGATTCTATAAAATTTATTAAAAAATATATAGTTATAAAATTGTTTGTCACTATTAAAAAAAATATTTTTTCACTATTTGTAATAACTTTTTATCATATTGATCGGACTACTAATGAACAAAAGGTTCGTAAGAAGGAAACCATTAAACGGCAACATTATTATCTTGCACGAACAACTTCATATTAAAGATGGCACTTAACCTTTTTTAAATGGCTTCTCATAAAAAGAAAAACAAATCACCGCCTTAGGGCTCATATACACCTTAACGGCTGTAACAAGGAGCTAACTTCTTTTTTATAGAGACACCTTAATGCGAACGCTTACAAGCAACTTATATGTGGGATTTTTTATAGCACGATCATCTGTAATATTATTTTAAACTGTAATACGTGTAAATAGAGTCCAATTCGGCCTACATCTCGTTAAGACGCGAGAATTACCGATAGATAAAAACTTTAAGCCTGAATATTTTTTAAAAGATCGTATCTCGATTACTTGCAATCAAAATTCATTCAAATATGTTTCACATAAAGTCGATATTTCTTTGTTATTTGAACTGCGTATACGTTGTAATCGTTAGTGAATTAAAATGTCGTACATTTTGTTTGGGAATATCGCGAAATGTCCTTTTTGATGTGTTTGGTGAAAGCATTGTTCTTTATAATGTTAGGAGATAAATAAAGAATGTTTATAGCATCTATGAGACCACAATTTGCATGAAAACAAATTGAACATTTTTATTTGTCGGTTTTATTTTAAGTAGACAATAAAGTGACCGAATGTTTAAAGGACGTGTCATCGAATTCTAATCTTATTACTCTCTTTATTCACATTACATAGTCTGCTAGAGCTGGAAGGCATAAATTTTATTTCATGAAGAAATAATGATTTTACATAGGTAGTGTTAGGATTTACGAGTGATGATGGACAGACATATATTATATATACTCTATAATGATAGATTAGTTCAGTCAGCTGATGTCGTGAACGCTCGGGTGGGATTTTCTGTTCAAACTTGTCGCTAACAGGTGCGCGCGCTGGCCCTAACAGGCCGTGCCACTCTGTATCAGGAGCGCGGGTTGATTCACAACTCTGTCTGATTGGTTAGTGGTGGTGTAGTTCGTATTTGTTTAGTATGGTTTCTATTATTTTTTTTAAACCGATCTTCAAAAACCAAAAAGGAGGTTATCAATTCGACGTGTATTTCTTAATAGCAAATTGGATTAAACTATTATTAATTTTTTTACATGTACTTATTGATGAAACATTTTTAATTTCGCTATAATAGAACTCAAAAACTTTCAGGCAACATGCTTTAAATATCTGACACTTGACCAACCTTAGTACGGAGGCTGTACAATATACACACAACCGATAATAAAAACATATATTGTTTCTAGAAAATTTTAAAAGGTTTTTAAAATTTGTCTGGTGTCTTATTTCCCTACATTACGTGATAGATGTCGAAAATCCATTCAGCCCGAAACATGGGATACTTTTCGAAAAACTTCGCTAATGATATTTCACAACAAACCCTCGTTCGTATCGAGTGAAACTTTTTCATAAAAAGACATTACAAAGAGCTTTTGTTTGAAGACTGTGAAAGAAAGGGTAATAATCCACAAAATGAGCGGCCAGCGACTAACGTTTGTTAACTTGTACAAAAGAACTTAGAGGGGATTGTGGTTCTTTCTGTGCCTGCTAACGAATCGGGCCCCCAATATTAAGTCTTAAAAGTTCGCGCAAAGGAAACGGCATTTTTAATCGTAACACAGCCACTGTTTTAAATTTCGACTATCTTTAGATGATTGCTAATTATAGCTACCAAGTTGCTTTGAGATCACAATGACTCGTTGGCTTTTATTATATATTCCAAAACATAAACTGGAAACTAGCTAAAACACATCTTGAGCCTAAACCTTGCTTTCAAAAATAAGGGTAGGGGAGTTTTAATTTCCTTTAAATTTTAAAACAGATACATAATGTGTCTGCCACAAGCCCCATGTGGGCACTAAACTTCATTTACTTACTAAGTTATTATAAGTTAAGTGAATTAAATTGTAAACATGAATGTGTCTATTATATCGGTGAGGCTAGAGCGAAATAAATCACGTGGTGTCCGCACGCACCTACATTAGCAATGTCGCCGCCTAATTTATAGTGAACTTTCAATTTGGCAAACAGAGCCCTTCTGTAAATCTCCGGACATAACTACTCCTTGCGGTCACCCGCTTGACCAAGCACGTTGCTTATCCAATTTCAATTTACATCAAGCCTTTTGTATGGTATCGAATTTAATCTAGATATTTTAAACTAGAATCGAAATATTTGTGGCAACCCTCTCACGCTGTCTAAACACAACATTATAAGAAACAGTTGTAAAACAAAGTTAACAGAAGACGTATGAAAAGAAGGGAAAATAAATTTAATAGAGTGCTCTTAGTATATTTTTAACTCGGATCTTTATCTTAATTAAAATAAGTTAATATATATCCATTCGTAATAAAAGCCAGCCTGTCTTCATCAGATAAAAATGCACTATCGATAAACATACAAATGATACGTAATGCGGCGTCACGAGGCTCATGACGTCATAATTGGCCGATACAACCTTCACCCAATAATCGGCGCGGCGGGAACGCGAAAAAAGCGCGTTATTTTTAACGTTAAAGCGAAATAAAAGAGTAATGAGTTATTGATTCGTCGGCGGGGTCATTGCTCGGTAATGTCAGTGTCAAGGCCGATGCGAGTGTTAATTTTTTAATGTGTGCATTTTTTGCTTGTTGTTTTTATTTCATTGATTGGATAACGCACGTGTGTTGTTGTTCTGATCGCATAGCATGAGCGTGTGTAGGAGAAACGGTATCCATTACTTTACATGACAAGCAATTAAATTATTAAGAAAACTTGAAGGTAATATTAAAATATGAAACACTCGATATATGAAAAAAAATATCTGATTAGTATTCAATACAACAGTATATTTTGCATGAAGTTATCCTGATATTATGATCAAATTAAAGAGAATTTTTTGGCGATTATACCTATATTAATAAGTCATACTGAGCAAAAATGTACTTATCATTGTTTGATCTATGACCACAGATATACATACTTACATATCGTTCAAAGGATGAATAGCTGATGCACCGGGAGTTTTATATGCAATAGCAAATTTTTATATTTATAAAGATCTTTTTAAATCTACTCCAGATAGTTGCGACTACCTTGTTTTAAAAATTTGCGCCCGGCAGATGAAGTCACGGGCTATAATGGTTCAAAAGCTAAATAGGTACCAATGATTATTCCAATAATCCAGCGTTCCTAAGATAAGGCAAAACAAACAGACACATATACGGACACAATTTAAAAAATAACATTTTAAGAGATATTCTGTGAATATCACAGACTGTGATATTCTGTTTTACGTAATATACAGATACTAGCGACCCGCCCCGGCTTTGCACGGGTATAACACATATATAAAAACCTTCCTCTTCAATCACTCTATCTATTAAAAAAACGGCATCAAAATCCGTTGCGTAGTTTTAAAGATTTAAGCATACAAAGGGATATAGGGAAACAAAAAGCGAATTTATACTTCGTAGTGATAAAAATATATACGATTAAATAAAATAGAAATGCCATTTGGAAACAGTATTTCATGGAAAGTTTTCTTTCTTAATTTTGTATGGGCTTATATTTTTTTTTTTGTTTTTGTAAAATATTTGGTTATTTAGATCTTTGAGTATCAAATAAGTTATTTGATAGGCTTTGCTGAGATAGTTAGAACTCTATTCCATGGTAATAAGATTTAATTAAACTTTTTTTTGACAGTTGACAGCTGTTTAACAGTGATTGACGATTATAACGATGTTTTTTTTTCACACTAAACATCTGGATTTCTTATATTGGATTGTTTAATAATCACCTACTAACATAGTTAATAGTTAAAATAAATTATTTTCCTATTTATAAACAGTAACAAAATTAGACTATTATTTTAAGTTATGATGCAACAAATAGACATAGAGTAACATGAACACTTTTTAGTTTGGATTTTTAAAAAAGATACAAAACACATCTATTGAACTTACCCAAATAATCCAAAATAATTATTTCAGGCACCTCCACACTAAAACTAAATAACATGAGCACCGATCAGACTTATTGACACTTTATTGCACGTATTAATAAACTATGAAACTTTTTTAAAAATAAATAACACTGGCTGAAAAGGAAAAAAAACAAAGTGTTTAGAAACGAAAGTTCTATTTTTGAATTTAGTCGGGCTACCTTGCACTCAGCCCGTTTGGTCGGTGGTCGACAAGAAACTCGTCTTAGAATTGTAAGGGCAAAAAGACGTTACGGATCCTTCGGTTCCCCTTCGTTTATTTGAGTGCCGATAAAGGCATGGTGCTTTGTAGCAGCCGGAAATATTATTTTTAAATTTTGGTTGTTGGTTCTGTACATAAAACTTTTACTTTAATAGTCTTGTATACGGATGGATTATGGTTAAGAAATCTAAAAAAGTATTGTTTTATGTAAGTACTTACGTAGATTACGTAGATCCAAGCTACTTTGTATTTAGACAATAAAAATATAACATAAAATATATACTTAATGTCCTATCCATGGTTATAAAAACAAAGAACTTCATATATGAATTCTAGAATCCATACCATATAATATTTTATTTACTGTGCGAACGTACAAATTCAAACAGGCGACGGTCACAATTCCAAGAATAGTTAAATTTCGAGACATTCATCCAATTTTATTAATGCATTCTCACCCATATTGATGGTACACAGAGTCTAGAAGTGTTCACGCCAGGTGAGGGTAAAAAACATTTTATTAAACGAGGGTTAGAGCTTTCTTCGCGATCTGTTGTTTGTCAAGAATTGTGCGACAAAATAACCAGGGACGGATTTGTTTATTTAAATTTAATTTTTTAGTTATTATACCTAACTATAGTAATACTTAGTTATTTAGTTATTTTAGATTTTTAAATGAATTTGTTTAGTTAAAACTTATGGAAAACTCATTAGGCTCATTTTATGGCCAGTGATTGTATAGCGACACAACACGGTAATGCAGCATGTTTTTGAGTTTGGACTCCAATGGCCTCAATATAAAATTGGAGAGTCTGTTTGTAATATTAAAATAACTGCTTCTTACTAAATGCATATGGATGTATACATATGCAGGTACATATACCAAAATAACATTTTTTACAATTCTTATCTGTCTGTCTGCCTTTTCGTTCCGGATAATCTCAGAAACAGCTGAACCGATTTTGACGAGACTTTCACTGGCAGATAGCTGATACTTTTATTTTATAAATTAATATAAAGAAATAATAAAAAAATAACTTTTATATCACAAGGAGCGGTCGGCGGCCGACTATAGGTACACTTTCTAGTTTGGCACTAATAAGTTTATTCTAGGTACTTAACTCTGCAATGACGTGAAATATTTTAAAAAAAGGTTGTGGCTTAAAAATGGCTTCCCAAAAATGGATTCTGTCAATGTCCAGTAGTTATGGGAGTATCAGTCTTTAACTCACTGGTGATAAAGAAAAAACGCGTATAAGAAGAAATATCTATAGAGATTTCTTCATAATCAAAAAAAAAAAATTAAAAACGTTAATTTTACAAAATAATAATAGCTTATAATTATAGTGACTAGAGCCAAATTTTAAGCATAGCTTGTGTCAGGTGGCTCTATCTTTATTTATATATCTATTTCTTATGTACAACATTTCATAGTGAAAGAAGTTTTAAATCTGTTCCGTAGTCGTGTTTATTCATTACTTAAAAGTCATAATTTTCTCAATTTCTAACATTAGCGTAGACTTCACAAAATGTGAATAAAAAGTGGTGAATTTTTAGTTGAAACCATATTATTTTTATAAATTTAATTACTATATTTAAATATATTTCCATTCCATCCCTGTCTTAGGAAGTAATGCACGGTGGCTTATTTTTAACGGTCACATCGCACGCGCGCATTTTTAATGAGACGAACAACATTTGGCTCTAATTTATTTAAAGAATTTTAATTATAAATAGTGGGGTCATCATAACAATACATTTGATAATCTATTAAAGCCAGCATTATTCATTGACTATTGTAAGAGGCAGACGCGGGCGCAGAAATGTCTGTATTTATTGTACTATATAAGAAGCTACTAGATATCATATCCATACTGTGGCTCCTAAAATATTATTTATATATTTTCAGAAATCAAGTCTAAGACCTTCAGTGGGACAAAAATTTGGAGGTGGTTAAAGCAACATAGATAAAAGCTACTCCTGGTCTGCACAGTCAAAGAATATCAAAGACAATATTTTTTTAACTAGCTACTCGGAAAAAGATAGAATAAGTATAGTACTATCTTTAAAAGGTAGATATACATCACCACAGACTTTTTTGTAGGTCTATAAAGGAGGAATATTCCACCATGATTGTTTTGTTATATATCAAAGGGATTAGGCAGCGTTTTCGATGGAGGCTTCCGACACTTACAACAATTATCATCATATTTTAATCAATTTACAGAAAACCTTGACAAATTATATCTAAGCCTTCCTCATGAATCACTCTTTCTATTGGTGAAACTTGCATACTAATCCATTTTATAGATTTTAACGACGGCGGACGACTTTGTTTTATGATATTTAGTGTTTTGTCAATCGATATGAAAATTTAATCTTATTTTTGTCTTCCTGATATTGTCACCAGAATGAAACTATGACGACCCGTGTTGAGGAGCCCTGTACAATATTGTACGAACGTTATGAGTTTAATGATAGTTGCTGAAGCAAGACGGACTATACTTAACGACTTTTCGTTAAAAATAATATATCCTTTGGATCCTATTTTAAAATGAATTGCTGCCTTAACATAATGTAACAAAATGTTTGTTGTTGATAATTTTATAATGAATTTTATTTATTATCAAAATGATATTTTATTCATAATTTAAACTAAATCACTAAATTTAATGAATGACTTAGTGTTAATGGCCAAAAAAGCCATTATTTCATTATTAATATTACTATTTAACTAGGTAATTTGCTATTTAAAAAATGGAGATGACATTGAAAAAACAGTCTAAATTATTCTAATATATTCTAAGACAATCTTTGACACCTGGTTGTAACGCGTAATGCACAAGACGCGTGGTGGACACACGAACGGAAATCTACAATTTCCATATTAATAACGTATTTTTATGAAGACGCTTATCAGTATATAAATAGAGTTCAATTTCATTCAACAAAAGCTGTTATGGTACACGACTCGCAGGATGTTAAGACTTGCGTGACAACCCTATTCTTAAGACGTTTCTAATTATAGTGAAGTATTTTTTCTAAATAATAATAATAATTATTATTATATTCAATTGAAATATTGCTTACAACACTAGGAATAATAAATTAAATCCTATATCGCTGCTAGCGGGACATGGTATGTAGCCAACCTAACAGAAACTAGTGTTTCCCCGGAATTTGACCGCACACTTAAGGCACAAGCACAAATTATTAAGCATTACGCATTGAATTGACAAACCGCCTCCGTGGCTAAGTGGTTTATGCGTCTGCGTGTTGCGCCGGAGGTCCTGGGTTCAAATCCCGGGGAGACTAATGAATGTTTCGGTTGGGTAGACACAGAAGGCTGATCACCTACTTGTCTGTCTTTACAGACAAGTAGGTGATTAGCCTTCTATGTCCTGCCAGACTGAGTTTTTTTATCTCCACCGGGAATCGAGCCTAGGACCTCTCGGTTGTAACGCTTAAGCGCTTACCACTAGACTAAGGAGGCGTCAACTACTTAACTATATGTAATTCATAAGTGAAAACAATAAAATAGTGTTAAAATTTTAGCAAAAAAACATACTACTTACAAATTGTAACTCTAAAACTACTGTACAGATTTTGATGAAATTTTCATCAAATCCAGCTTTCAAACAAAATACTCATCTTAATCGATTCACCCAGTCGTAAGTTCTGAGGTAATAAAAACAGCGTCGAATTGAGTACTTCCCCTTTTTTGAAGTCAGTAAAAAGAAAAATTAATTTGACGGATAATTCCAGAAATTGGCGCATTCACACAAAACTTATTGATCCATTTAGGTAGTAAAGATGTAATAAACTTAGCCTCAGTTTTTCCTTAATACGAGAGTTATGTTAAAAGTTCGAAAAAAATAATAAGATTTTTTTTACAAACAAATGAGTTCTGCTTAAGTAGATAGGTACGTTAGGTAAGGATGGAAAAAAACCAACGAAAATACCTACCTGTTACATTTTAACTAAAGTTAAAAAACTACGTTAATTGACAAATTACGACTGTTTGATTGAAAAACATCACATACCTGCTGTCAAGTTTTAATATCAAGAGCGTGCCGAATGTTAACGGATTCTCGGTGAAAATAATCAAAAGTGACCCTTATTGCGAAGACGTAGCAAATACTCAGCTAACGGCATTTGCTACAAAATATTTCTATGTTGTTAGCAATAAGGTTGATTTTCACTTGAGCAATTATAAATAAGTTTATAGAAGAAATATGTGATTAGTTTCGGCACAAGTGGATTGATGATGTCTTTATGACGGTGATTAGGAGGCTTTAAGGGTTCATTTGTTTTTTTCTCACAGTCAGCTGTGGGAATCGTTTTTAGAGCTGTCAATATCTTTTTCTATTCCCGTGTCTAGCTTTTAATTTAGACTATTGGTTTTTTGTAATGAGACACAAAACTTCCTGGACCGAATATAAAAATTCTTTCACTGTTTCGCAGCTGGAATTACGTCGAGTGACAGGCTATATTAGATTCTAATACCCACATGACGCAGACCTGCCATCTAGGTATGAGATAGACATTCAGTCCTCATGTAAGTTCGGTAACGAGACATGAACTTTAATCTTTTTACTTCGTAGTACCTACCTATATTTCGTAAGTATCTTTAGCAAATATAAGTAATACTTATAACCCGAAGTTCTTAATCAAAAACAAGAAATGTAAAAAACTTAATAAAATCCTTGTGACCATTATACTTGTATGACAAAGTTCGTAATAAATCTTGTTACTTAATTAAGAGGTAAAGAGGATGACAACAGAGGGTTGCTTTACGAGCGAAGACTCGCGTGTTTGTGTAACTCTCCAAACATTCGACAGAAACTGTGACAAATATTTGGGAATTAAGCTAGGCGATCTCATTATTACACTAAGGTGTCTAAGTCAGATATGTATAGATCTTCTAAGTGGGTAAAAAATTCAAATGGTTTCCGAAGGCTTGCTTTGTCTCGAAAGAATTATGGTTGTATGACTGTATTACGAGTACATACCTATACATTTTAATAATACCTAAGTCCTATTATATTATGATATACCTATCAATAACCACGTTGCCACTGTGAATGTACGCACGTGCGTGTTGGGCGGTGGGTCCTAGGTTTTATCTCTGGGAAACAAATCAAAGTTTTGGCTCGGTAGACCTCGAAGGCAGGCTACTTGCTTCTTAAGAAAATGGGGTTTCAGTTCACACACATCTCAAAAACGTATTTTACGAAAAGTTTCAAGATTTAGCATTATTAAATATTTTAAAACATGTATTTTATAAAAATCACTGTAAGGGTCTATTGAAATAAATTAGTCACTGTTCCATTTTTTATACGTAACGTTACATATTTGCAATTCAAGCTTTGCAAATAAACAACTCACTGTAATCAATTTATCCATATAGGAGTTTTGCCATACATTCATATCCTTGCTTAAACAATTCATTAGTTTTAATGGGCAACAAAAACTACATACCTATTATTGAAATTTCCGTTGTAGTCAATATTGCAACTCACTGTTTACAATTATTTATCAATTTTTGAAGGGTACCGAAATTTGCAAGATGGCGCTCTGTTCTCATTCCAACTGTAATTTTTGAAAGAAACATTTTCACCGAATTAAGCGCGTTCATTTAACAAGATTTTACAATTAGATATTATAATAGTAAAATGTTTCTCGATGTTTCGCGTGCGGGCCTCACATAGAAGGAATGTATTTTTGAATCCAGAATCTGATTTCATATTATTAATTAAAAACCCATGCAAAGTCATAGACTAAAAAAATCAAAACGTGTGTGGAGCATACTATCATTGTATGGAATTCTGGGATTCCTGAATTCTGAGAGAATTCCAGCTGTGTCAGGCCAGCCTTACTTTAATCTGGTGAAATTGAAAGATCATCTAATGTGTGATACCTGAATGACATTACTGTCATTTTTAAATAAAGATATTCCCGATTCGTTGCCTAATTAGCTTATTGATCCGGGGTTTAATTTCTTGGGAAACAAAAAATATTTAAATCCATTTAAATATTTAAATATCCAAAAAACAAATACTAGTGAAATAGAAGCAGATGTGTATCTGCTGCACATATATGAGGTTATATTATATAACCCTCTATGAAGTTACGTTCAGAGCCCATTTTTCGTAGCAATATTGAAGTAATGTTTGTCTGAAAAAATTACATATTACAAAGAAATAATTATTTATTATAAATACTTATTAATTTTATAGGCATATAATTATATAATAATACAGCCAATGTCATTCAGAAAACTAACTACTCATCGGTAGAAGAATTTTTAAAATCGGTTGAATTTATTTATTACCACCGAAAATAGAAATCTTTTATTCCTTATAATATTAACGTAGATTAGATTGCTCTTGTACCTATATTAAATTCGGTCCTTGGAGAATATTTTTTGTGAAGAGAGTTGATAGTTGTGGGGTGTTCGTTTTTACACAAGAAGTATAAAAAATTAATTTTACTTTTATTAGTTTGTGATGCAAAAAAATTTCAATGGAATCCCGTTGTGATGGTGTAATGATTAATTGTTTCTTTTGATTAAAAAGAGAAATAATCTTAGTAGTAGGTAATTATGCATTGGTTCAGAATAAGATTCATTCATAGGTTTATTTACAATAATGTATAATTAAAAAAAAAAAAAAATAAAAAAAAAAAAAAAATAAATAAATAAAAATCTTTATTCGTTATCTCAAAGATTTTACACTAGCTGATAAGTGATTGGGACCTCCTTTTAAGCGCATAAGCACTTGTGTTAGGAGAACCCGCTCTTCCATTACATAGGTGTACTAACTAATTATAATTTAATTTAACACGTATAGCTAAGCTAAGCATTACAATCTTACAATTTACTAAACATAATCTAAGGTTAAAATGTGAATAATGATATATGTGTGTATGTGTGTGTGTGTGTGTGTGTGTTTGTGTGTTTATGAGAATGAATTTTCATGACTGATTGTAGAAGTTGACTGTATTTACTAGTGTATTATGATTCATGATTACCTACAAAGGCTTCAGTGTCTTCATAGCTAAATGTTTCTAGGATGTTAAGTAGCAACGTTTTACATTCATGTTTATTCAATGTGTATATATTTAATATTTTATTTAATTTATTATAAAGTTTAGCAGCTTGGCATTGAAATTGTCTCATAGCAAAAACTGATTTAGATCTCTCAACAGGAGCAACAGTATGTTTGCGTCTTTTGCTCAGTTTGCGACCATCATATTTTAGAGACTTGTGCAATCTTAAGGTAGTGCAAAAAATGTACAGTTGCCTGACCGATAAGACACCACTAGAGGCATAAAGATCAGAGGTGGAAAATCTATAAGGCTTAAACATCATTACTTTTAGTAAAATTCTTTGTGCCCTCTCCAGTTCCAGGAACTTCATCTTTGTAGCACCCCCCCAAACTGGGATACAGTACACTAAAATTGACTGAGCCAGCGATGTGTATATCTGTTTTAGTAGATGTTTGTCAGCGATGTGCCTTAGAGTTTTAAATGTCCAAATAAGCTTTCGAATCCTACTTATAACTTGTTCTAGGTGCTCATGCCATGCCATTCTTTGATCAACTACCACTCCTAGATATTTAGTGTGATGCACTTTATTTATAGTCTTACATGTACAATTTACTCTGGTGCTACAGTTATGTATTTTTATTTCCAGATCTGTTTGAGGTTGGGCGCTATTGTATTTAGTGAAGAAAATGTAGTTAGTTTTACTTACGTTTAATAATAATAAGTTTTCTCTTAACCAGTTATCTATTTTGGAGAGCCCTATTTCTGTATGTCGACGCACCGAGTCAATAGTTTTCCCTAATTATTATTATTATTTGTTAATTATTATTAAATATATAAAAGGTTCATCAAAGCTGTTGGGGTGTGTACCCAAAATACTAGCTACATTACCGCGTAGTACCTATCGCTATACTAACGCGTTGGCCGAAATATGAGCCAGCTTTTGGGTTTCCTGTGGTCTCTATATCTATAAAGGAGGTTATCAATTCGACGCATATATTTTTTTTCCGATGTTCCGCTCGTACGTCGCCATCTGTAAACCGATTTGGATGAGTGAGGTGTCAAACGATAGGGTAACTCGTCGAAGTGGTCCCATTTTTTTTTAGAATTTTTACGATCAATAGGTTTCAGGATGATGAAAGAATAGTTTCCGCCGCGTTTCAAAGAGCAACATGACAGTTTTATGCCCTTGTTGAATTTTACGTGAATTTTATTTATCAACACTATTTACGTCTTTTATTTATAGTAAGTTCATTTATAATACAAAAATTATTTTTTACTTTTCAGTGCGTTTTGAGGTCGGTTTTATTTTTTTGTTTAAAATTAATTTTTCAAACAATTGATGCGCTCTGACCCCATGGACTCAAAATCTCTACTCCTATAAGAATCTATGAGACTTCCATATTATCGTCTTATATTGCTTTCTGCAATCGATTAATAAGTTATTACACGTATTATTTTTTTATTAAAGAGCCGGCAGTGGCTACGCCGTAGACTTTGCTGTCCTAGTTCTCTAGAGTCTAGACTCTAGGGCAATACAACGCTGATGAAAAGTAAGGAAAAAAGTGCAATGATTTTTCATTCGAATTTTTAGTTGAAAGTCCATGTTCAATAAATCGTGTCAATCTAAGTAATGTAGCTTTATAAATCTCAGCTAACTCGTAAATGGTTATGTTACGAAGATCTCTCGTCTTTCACTTCAGGTCAGAGAAAGGTTCCTTATCACAACAACCTTTGGATGATTAGTTTTTCCATCGGGATATCAAGTATTGAAGATAAACAAATCGATAATCATGCACAGTAAACATTATTTCATACGAACAATTGGACATTTTAATTTCAAAGACGTGAAAACTAATATTGACACAACTATGAGATCTCAATATGAAGTAATTACTGATGTTGAATCAGGTGAATCTTTTGTATACGTAATTTAATCAACTTTAGAAAATATGAGTGTTATTGTTGTTAGGTAAATCTTTTTGAATCGAATTTTTTTTTCAACCGTTTTTATGTAGAAAAAAAAAATTATTTCGGCAAATTAAAAAATATATTTGCGAAATGCATTTTTTAAGGTTTATGTTAAGAAATAGGTGAAGTAAGAAATGCTTAATAGAAAATTCAGAGCCCGACTTAAAAAGAAGGCTTTCCAAAATAAAGCTACGGTGTTTTTTCTAGCTAAGCCTTCCCTTTGAAATTGGCCGTCTGTAAGCTACCGGTAATCAGCGCCCTTGCCATAACTGCTTATTCTGTGAACAACATTAGTGGAGCATGGTCAGACAAATTTTTGTCTGTTTCACTGGTCGATTTATTTGCAGAAAAGTACTTAGTTGATGAGACTTTTGTGTCTACCTAATCAAAACAATTTGTGTACCTACTCGAAGTTCGAAGCCACGACCTTTGTCCAACATACAGACACATATCTAAAAACATAATAAGACGAAGCTTACTGTCTATACTTGCTTTTTAATATTTAAAGTGCTTTTTAATACCTAGTTAAAACTACGAATATTTTAAACAACTATAATACTTTTAGCGTACCTTTGGTAGCATAGTTTTGAGAAATAAAAATTATATCTTATATATTAAATTCTCTTGTCACAATGTTAGTTATCTTACTCCTACGAAACGTCTTTACTGATTTTTACCAAATTTTATATGCATATTCAGTAGGTCTGAGGATCGGCTACTATTTTTCATACCCCTAAGTGATGAGGATAGCCCACCCCAAAAATTAATATGGCAAAACGTTTGCCGGGTCAGCTAGTTATATATAAAGATTTATTGCCTCTTAAGAAGATCCAGAATAGGCAGCTTAGAAAAAAAGTGATTTTTTTAAAAATTATTTAAGAATTAAATAATAATAATGATGATTTTTGAACTCATTGGTGATTAGTGAGTCAGGCTAGTCTGTCCCATGAGGCAGACAAATTTCTGCATCTATTTCACTGATCATTTTTTTTACAGACAGGCCTTCTCTGCCTACCAACTATATTTATTGGTGTTCCCGGGAATCGAATCGAATCGAGGTCCATTTAATCATAGAGACGGTTAGATTCTCGTTTGGGTAAATGTTTTTTTATTTGTAGTGTCAATTTTTGTTGTATTAGCGAATTCTTTATTCTTTTATTTTTCTCAAAAGTAAAAAATAAACGATGTCATTTTGTTCTTGTAATATGTATGTTTTCTTAATAAGACTAAGAGCTTACGTTTTTACATAGATATTTATATAAAAATTAATAATAAAGTAATTATTACAAAAATATCTATGTGATTTATACCTATGATATAAATTACAGTTTATTAAAAGAATTTTTAACAAAAAATGCAAAATAATGCGTAATTATAGTATTATTATCTGTTAAGAATACTTCTTAATTTTCGCAAATGATAATAATCAAGTTTCAATTAATAAGTATTGTTTTAAATCACAAGGTTGATTTAATTATATTCTTTTAAAATATATTTACTTAAGTGCTTGATAAATAGAGTTAAGGTGAATAAAATTATTTACATAATAAAAAATTTTGGTATAAAAGGGTAGCAAAATTTGTCGAAAGCATCAGTTCGGTCAACTCTCTAAACATGAGAGTCTCAACCTTCGTGATCTTTTGCTGCGTTCTGCAGGTAAGTCATCATTCACCAATTTTACTTTTCAAATATTTTTGATTATAACTAAATTAAACTAAATATTACAAAAAAGTGAAGTGGGGTATGGGGCAGATGCATTTCACATCGGTTTCACTGATCGATTTTTACTTTAGGGGCAAGTAGGTGACCAGCGTTCTATGTCTTGGCCAGACCGAGTTTTTATTTATCTCCACCGGGAATCGAACCCAGAATCTCTTGATTGTAACTCTTACGCGCTTACCATTAGACCAAGGAGGCGGTCAAATATTACCATAGATACTAATACTTAGTTACTAAACAATATTCAATTACTTGTCACTAAGTTTTTTAAGGAAAATTATTGTTATTAAATTGTGAACTTGTTTCTTCTTGAAGCGTTTTTTTTTTAAATAAATTGTGTGTACCTTTATTGGGCTGACGGTTAATTTAGCTAGGATTCAATAATATATTTTGTTTGGGAGGGCGTAGGTGGTGTCATATTGTTTCTTTATTGAATTACAGTATAATGTTCCATGTGCATTGTGCAACTGAACACTTGTCATGAAAAATTAAAGTAAATATATTAATTATTTTTATTATATAACATAGTTAACTTTGATAAGCCAATGTCAAAATGTCATATTGTATGAATTGTCAAACGAATAATAACCTAATAATAATAATAATAATAATAATAATCCCTCCTCTCGGATATCGATGACTCTGAAGCGACTTGTAAAAACAATTAAAACTGCCTCTAAATAAAGAAATTATTAATAAACGCGGTATTAAATATTATTTATCAAGCAACCTTCACTACATACTTGGTTCGTAGTTCTTTTCATGAATTGGTAAAATATGTTGAATTATTTACATGAAATACTAAATGAATGTAGGTAATTAATTTAATTCTATTTTTAACCGCCTCCGTGGTTTTAAAATTAAGTTCTGGGTTCGAATCCTTTGGAAAGGAATATGTCCTTTGAAAAGCATATATCGGTTGGGTAGGCACAGTATCTTGCCTAAACGATAAGTGAAACAGTCGCAGACATCTGCCTTTGCTCATGCGTTACCCTACACGAGGGTCACAGGATTTCTTCACCTTATCGTTTTCTAATATATGATAATTTTCAGTGGTAATACATTAGAGAATAAATTATTTGTATCTGTTTCAGTATGTTTCCGCAGATGCGATTGATGATGCACTGCAATTTGAACTCAGAAATGGCAGATTGGAAACTAAAAATGTAAATGAAACTGATGAATTAGAATATGATACGATAGGAAACATATACGAAAAATCCACAAAAACGAAAGAATATGAAGCCTTTGGCGATGTAGACAAAGATGTCCAAGGCGATGATGTCAAAGTTAAAACGATTGTTATAAAAACTGACGCATCTGGTCACGAAACGATATATGAAGAAGATGTACTCATTCATAAGAAGGGTCAACTAGGTTCTTCAGCTGAAACCGAAACAAGGACTGTTTTAAGTTCAAAACCAAGGGGCCCATTAAACACAGGTGTTAACACAGCAGGAATCAGAGGTGCAAGTCAAGACAACATTGTAATAAACAATAACAGAGCATCTGGGTCGCCATTAAGAACAACTGCTGTAAGCTCTGCTTCAGATTTAGCTGGACAGGAAGCCGCCCTTGAAGCCGCAGAGGCTGCCGCTGTCGCAGCCGCCGCTGCCGCCGCAGGCCGTTTCGCTCCTTACGGCAACCAAGGCCGCAACGTCGTCATTAACAACGGAGGCTCTGGAGCATCTTCAGCTGCTTCATCTGCAGCAGCCGCTGCCGCTGGGCAAGGATCTGGTGCTGGACTCGGTTCCAACGGACGCTTCGGTCAACAAGGTCGAGGTGGTGACTCTGCTGCTGCAGCAGCCGCTGCCGCAGCCGCTGCAGGCTCATCTGGTCTCGGCAACTTCGGTCAAGGATTTAATGGACTCTTCGGAGGTGTAGGTCAAGACACCATTGTTATCGACAACAACGGAGGCTCTGGAGCATCTTCCGCTGCTTCATCTGCAACAGCCACTGCCGCTGGACAAGGATCTGGTGCTGGACTTGGTTCCAACGGACTCTTCGGTCTACAAGGTCAAGGTGGTGACTCTGCTGCTGCAGCAGCCGCTGCCGCAGCCGCTGAAGGCTCATCTGGTCTCGGCAACTTCGGGCAAGGACTTAATGGACTCTTCGGAGGTGTAGGTCCAGGTGAAGTCATCATCAATAACAACGGAAATGCTGGATCTGGATCGAGTGCTGCTGCTTCAAGTTCCGCTGCAAGCTCTGCTTCAGATTTAGCTGGACAAGAAGCCGCCCTTGAAGCCGCAGAGGCTGCCGCTGCCGCAGCCGCAGCTGCTGCCGCAGGCCGTTTCGCTCCTTACGGCAACCAAGGCCGCAACGTCGTCATTAACAATGGAGGCTCTGGAGCATCTTCAGCTGCTTCATCTGCAGCAGCCGCTGCCGCTGGTCAAGGATCTGGTTCTGGACTCGGTTCCAACGGACTCTTCGGTCTACAAGGTCGAGGTGGTGACTCTGCTGCTGCAGCAGCCGCTGCCGCAGCCGCTGCAGGCTCATCTGGTCTCGGCAACTTCGGTCAAGGATTTAATGGACTCTTCGGAGGTGTAGGTCAAGACAACATTGTTATCGACAACAACGGAGGCTCTGGAGCATCTTCCGCTGCTTCATCTGCAGCAGCCGCTGCCGCTGGACAAGGATCTGGTGCTGGACTCGGTTCCAACGGACTCTTCGGTCTACAAGGTCAAGGTGGTGACTCTGCTGCTGCAGCAGCCGCTGCCGCAGCCGCTGCAGGCTCATCTGGTCTCGGCAACTTCGGGCAAGGACTTAATGGACCCTTCGGAGGTGTAGGTCAAGGTGAAGTCATCATCAATAACAACGGAAATGCTGGATCTGGATCGAGTGCTGCAGCTTCAAGTTCAGCTGCAAGCTCTGCTTCAGGTTTAGCTGGACAAGAAGCCGCCCTTGAAGCCGCAGAGGCTGCCGCTGCCGCAGCCGCCGCTGCTGCCGCAGGCCGTTTCGCTCCTTACGGCAACCAAGGCCGCAACGTCGTCATTAACAACGGAGGCTCTGGACCATCTTCAGCTGCTTCATCTGCAGCAGCCGCTGCCGCTGGTCAAGGACCTGGTTCTGGACTCACTGGTTTTGGCAACTTCGGGCAAGGACTTAATGGACTCTTCGGAGGTGTAGGTCCAGGTGAAGTCATCATCAATAACAACGGAAATGCTGGATCTGGATCGAGTGCTGCTGCTTCAAGTTCCGCTGCAAGCTCTGCTTCAGATTTAGCTGGACAAGAAGCCGCCCTTGAAGCCGCAGAGGCTGCCGCTGCCGCCGCTGCTGCCGCAGGCCGTTTCGCTCCTTACGGTAACCAAGGCCGCAACGTCGTCATTAACAACGGAGGCTCTGGAGCATCTTCAGCTGCTTCATCAGCAGCAGCCGCTGCCGCTGGTCAAGGATCTGGTTCTGGACTCGGTTCCAACGGACTCTTCGGTCTACAAGGTCAAGGTGGTGACTCTGCTGCTGCAGCAGCCGCTGCCGCAGCCGCTGCAGGCTCATCTGGTCTCGGCAACTTCGGTCAAGGATTTAATGGACTCTTCGGAGGTTTAGGTCAAGACACCATTGTTATCGACAACAACGGAGGCTCTGGAGCATCTTCCGCTGCTTCATCTGCAGCAGCCGCTGCCGCTGGACAAGGATCTGGTGCTGGACTCGGTTCCAACGGACTCTTCGGTCTACAAGGTCAAGGTGGTGACTCTTCTGCTGCAGCAGCCGCTGCCGCAGCCGCTGCAGGCTCATCTGGTCTCGGCAACTTCGGGCAAGGACTAAATGGACCCTTCGGAGGTGTAGGTCAAGGTGAAGTCATTATCAATAACAACGGAAATGCTGGATCTGGATCGAGTGCTGCTGCTTCAAGTTCCGCTGCAAGCTCTGCTTCAGATTTAGCTGGACAAGAAGCCGCCCTTGAAGCCGCAGAGGCTGCCGCTGCCGCAGCCGCAGCTGCTGCCGCAGGCCGTTTCGCTCCTTACGGCAACCAAGGCCGCAACGTCGTCATTAACAACGGAGGCTCTGGAGCATCTTCAGCTGCTTCATCTGCAGCAGCCGCTGCCGCTGGTCAAGGATCTGGTTCTGGACTCGGTTCCAACGGACTCTTCGGTCTACAAGGTCAAGGTGGTGACTCTGCTGCTGCAGCAGCCGCTGCCGCAGCCGCTGCAGGCTCATCTGGTCTCGGCAACTTCGGTCAAGGATTTAATGGACTCTTCGGAGGTGTAGGTCAAGACAACATTGTTATCGACAACAACGGAGGCTCTGGAGCATCTTCCGCTGCTTCATCTGCAGCAGCCGCTGCCGCTGGACAAGGATCTGGTGCTGGACTCGGTTCCAACGGACTCTTCGGTCTACAAGGTCAAGGTGGTGACTCTGCTGCTGCAGCAGCCGCTGCAGGCTCATCTGGTCTCGGCAACTTTGGTCAAGGATTTAATGGACTCTTCGGAGGTTTAGGTCAAGACACCATTGTTATCGACAACAACGGAGGCTCTGGAGCATCTTCCGCTGCTTCATCTGCAGCAGCCGCTGCCGCTGGACAAGGATCTGGTGCTGGACTCGGTTCCAACGGACTCTTCGGTCTACAAGGTCAAGGTGGTGACTCTGCTGCTGCAGCAGCCGCTGCCGCAGCCGCTGCAGGCTCATCTGGTCTCGGCAACTTCGGGCAAGGACTTAATGGACCCTTCGGAGGTGTAGGTCAAGGTGAAGTCATCATCAATAACAACGGAAATGCTGGATCTGGATCGAGTGCTGCAGCTTCAAGTTCAGCTGCAAGCTCTGCTTCAGGTTTAGCTGGACAAGAAGCCGCCCTTGAAGCCGCAGAGGCTGCCGCTGCCGCAGCCGCCGCTGCTGCCGCAGGCCGTTTCGCTCCTTACGGCAACCAAGGCCGCAACGTCGTCATTAACAACGGAGGCTCTGGACCATCTTCAGCTGCTTCATCTGCAGCAGCCGCTGCCGCTGGTCAAGGATCTGGTTCTGGACTCACTGGTTTTGGCAACTTCGGGCAAGGACTTAATGGACTCTTCGGAGGTGTAGGTCCAGGTGAAGTCATCATCAATAACAACGGAAATGCTGGATCTGGATCGAGTGCTGCTGCTTCAAGTTCCGCTGCAAGCTCTGCTTCAGATTTAGCTGGACAAGAAGCCGCCCTTGAAGCCGCAGAGGCTGCCGCTGTCGCAGCCGCCGCTGCCGCCGCAGGCCGTTTCGCTCCTTACGGCAACCAAGGCCGCAACGTCGTCATTAACAACGGAGGCTCTGGAGCATCTTCAGCTGCTTCATCTGCAGCAGCCGCTGCCGCTGGGCAAGGATCTGGTGCTGGACTCGGTTCCAACGGACGCTTCGGTCAACAAGGTCGAGGTGGTGACTCTGCTGCTGCAGCAGCCGCTGCCGCAGCCGCTGCAGGCTCATCTGGTCTCGGCAACTTCGGTCAAGGATTTAATGGACTCTTCGGAGGTGTAGGTCAAGACAACATTGTTATCGACAACAACGGAGGCTCTGGAGCATCTTCCGCTGCTTCATCTGCAGCAGCCGCTGCCGCTGGACAAGGATCTGGTGCTGGACTCGGTTCCAACGGACTCTTCGGTCTACAAGGTCAAGGTGGTGACTCTGCTGCTGCAGCAGCCGCTGCCGCAGCCGCTGCAGGCTCATCTGGTCTCGGCAACTTCGGGCAAGGACTTAATGGACCCTTCGGAGGTGTAGGTCAAGGTGAAGTCATCATCAATAACAACGGAAATGCTGGATCTGGATCGAGTGCTGCAGCTTCAAGTTCAGCTGCAAGCTCTGCTTCAGGTTTAGCTGGACAAGAAGCCGCCCTTGAAGCCGCAGAGGCTGCCGCTGCCGCAGCCGCAGCTGCTGCCGCAGGCCGTTTCGCTCCTTACGGCAACCAAGGCCGCAACGTCGTCATTAACAACGGAGGCTCTGGAGCATCTTCAGCTGCGTCATCTGCAGCAGCCGCTGCCGCTGGACAAGGATCTGGTGCTGGACTCGGTTCCAACGGACTCTTCGGTCTACAAGGTCAAGGTGGTGACTCTTCTGCTGCAGCAGCCGCTGCCGCAGCCGCTGCAGGCTCATCTGGTCTCGGCAACTTCGGTCAAGGATTTAATGGACTCTTCGGAGGTGTAGGTCAAGACAACATTGTTATCGACAACAACGGAGGCTCTGGAGCATCTTCCGCTGCTTCATCTGCAGCAGCCGCTGCCGCTGGACAAGGATCTGGTGCTGGACTCGGTTCCAACGGACTCTTCGGTCTACAAGGTCAAGGTGGTGACTCTGCTGCTGCAGCAGCCGCTGCCGCAGCCGCTGCAGGCTCATCTGGTCTCGGCAACTTCGGGCAAGGACTTAATGGACCCTTCGGAGGTGTAGGTCAAGGTGAAGTCATCATCAATAACAACGGAAATGCTGGATCTGGATCGAGTGCTGCAGCTTCAAGTTCAGCTGCAAGCTCTGCTTCAGGTTTAGCTGGACAAGAAGCCGCCCTTGAAGCCGCAGAGGCTGCCGCTGCCGCAGCCGCCGCTGCTGCTGCAGGCCGTTTCGCTCCTTACGGCAACCAAGGCCGCAACGTCGTCATTAACAATGGAGGCTCTGGACCATCTTCAGCTGCTTCATCTGCAGCAGCCGCTGCCGCTGGTCAAGGATCTGGTTCTGGACTCACTGGTTTTGGCAACTTCGGGCAAGGACTTAATGGACTCTTCGGAGGTGTAGGTCAAGACACCATTGTAATCGACAACAACGGAGGCTCTGGAGCATCTTCAGCTGCTTCATCTGCAGCAGCCGCTGCCGCTGGTCAAGGATCTGGTTCTGGACTCACTGGTTTTGGCAACTTCGGGCAAGGACTTAATGGACTCTTCGGAGGTGTAGGTCAAGACACCATTGTTATCGACAACAACGGAGGCTCTGGAGCATCTTCAGCTGCTTCATCTGCAGCAGCCGCTGCCGCTGGTCAAGGATCTGGTTCTGGACTCGGTTCCAACGGACTCTTCGGTCTACAAGGTCGAGGTGGTGACTCTGCTGCTGCAGCAGCCGCTGCCGCAGCCGCTGCAGGCTCATCTGGTCTCGGCAACTTCGTTCAAGGATTTAATGGACTCTTCGGAGGTGTAGGTCAAGACACCATTGTTATCGACAACAACGGAGGCTCTGGAGCATCTTCAGCTGCTTCATCTGCAGCAGCCGCTGCCGCTGGACAAGGATCTGGTGCTGGACTCGGTTCCAACGGACTCTTCGGTCTACAAGGTCAAGGTGGTGACTCTTCTGCTGCAGCAGCCGCTGCCGCAGCCGCTGCAGGCTCATCTGGTCTCGGCAACTTCGGGCAAGGACTTAATGGACTCCTCGGAGGTGTAGGTCCAAGTGAAGTTATCATCAATAACAACGGAAATGCTGGATCTGGATCGAGTGCTGCTGCTTCAAGTTCCGCTGCAAGCTCTGCTTCAGATTTAGCTGGACAAGAAGCCGCCCTTGAAGCCGCAGAGGCTGCCGCTGCCGCAGCCGCCGCTGCTGCCGCAGGCCGTTTCGCTCCTTACGGCAACCAAGGCCGCAACGTCGTCATTAACAACGGAGGCTCTGGACCATCTTCAGCTGCTTCATCTGCAGCAGCCGCTGCCGCTGGTCAAGGATCTGGTTCTGGACTCGGTTCCAACGGACTCTTCGGTCTACAAGGTCGAGGTGGTGACTCTGCTGCTGCAGCAGCCGCTGCCGCAGCCGCTGCAGGCTCATCTGGTCTCGGCAACTTCGGTCAAGGATTTAATGGACTCTTCGGAGGTGTAGGTCAAGACAACATTGTTATCGACAACAACGGAGGCTCTGGAGCATCTTCCGCTGCTTCATCTGCAGCAGCCGCTGCCGCTGGACAAGGATCTGGTGCTGGACTCGGTTCGTACGGACTCTTCGGTCTACAAGGTCAAGGTGGTGACTCTGCTGCTGCAGCAGCCGCTGCCGCAGCCGCTGCAGGCTCATCTGGTCTCGGCAACTTCGGGCAAGGACTTAATGGACCCTTCGGAGGTGTAGGTCAAGGTGAAGTCATCATCAATAACAACGGAAATGCTGGATCTGGATCGAGTGCTGCAGCTTCAAGTTCAGCTGCAAGCTCTGCTTCAGGTTTAGCTGGACAAGAAGCCGCCCTTGAAGCCGCAGAGGCTGCCGCTGCCGCAGCCGCCGCTGCTGCCGCAGGCCGTTTCGCTCCTTACGGCAACCAAGGCCGCAACGTCGTTATTAACAACGGAGGCTCTGGACCATCTTCAGCTGCTTCATCTGCAGCAGCCGCTGCCGCTGGTCAAGGATCTGGTTCTGGACTCACTGGTTTTGGCAACTTCGGGCAAGGACTTAATGGACTCTTCGGAGGTGTAGGTCCAGGTGAAGTCATCATCAATAACAACGGAAATGCTGGATCTGGATCGAGTGCTGCTGCTTCAAGTTCCGCTGCAAGCTCTGCTTCAGATTTAGCTGGACAAGAAGCCGCCCTTGAAGCCGCAGAGGCTGCCGCTGCCGCCGCTGCTGCCGCAGGCCGTTTCGCTCCTTACGGTAACCAAGGCCGCAACGTCGTCATTAACAACGGAGGCTCTGGAGCATCTTCAGCTGCTTCATCTGCAGCAGCCGCTGCCGCTGGTCAAGGATCTGGTTCTGGACTCACTGGTTTTGGCAACTTCGGGCAAGGACTTAATGGACTCTTCGGAGGTGTAGGTCCAGGTGAAGTCATCATCAATAACAACGGAAATGCTGGATCTGGATCGAGTGCTGCTGCTTCAAGTTCCGCTGCAAGCTCTGCTTCAGATTTAGCTGGACAAGAAGCCGCCCTTGAAGCCGCAGAGGCTGCCGCTGCCGCTGCCGCCGCTGCTGCCGCAGGCCGTTTCGCTCCTTACGGCAACCAAGGCCGCAACGTCGTCATTAACAACGGAGGCTCTGGAGCATCTTCAGCTGCTTCATCTGCAGCAGCCGCTGCCGCTGGTCAAGGATCTGGTTCTGGACTCACTGGTTTTGGCAACTTCGGGCAAGGACTTAATGGACTCTTCGGAGGTGTAGGTCCAGGTGAAGTCATCATCAATAACAACGGAAATGCTGGATCTGGATCGAGTGCTGCTGCTTCAAGTTCCGCTGCAAGCTCTGCTTCAGATTTAGCTGGACAAGAAGCCGCCCTTGAAGCCGCAGAGGCTGCCGCTGCCGCTGCCGCCGCTGCTGCCGCAGGCCGTTTCGCTCCTTACGGCAACCAAGGCCGCAACGTCGTCATTAACAACGGAGGCTCTGGAGCATCTTCAGCTGCTTCATCTGCAGCAGCCGCTGCCGCTGGTCAAGGATCTGGTTCTGGACTCGGTTCCAACGGACTCGTTGGTCTACAAGGTCAAGGTGGTGACTCTGCTGCTGCAGCAGCCGCTGCCGCAGCCACTGCAGGCTCATCTGGTCTCGGCAACTTCGGTCAAGGATTTAATGGACTCTTCGGAGGTGTAGGTCAAGACACCATTGTTATCGACAACAACGGAGGCTCTGGAGCATCTTCAGCTGCTTCATCTGCAGCAGCCGCTGCCGCTGGACAAGGATCTGGTGCTGGACTCGGTTCCAACGGACTCTTCGGTCTACAAGGTCAAGGTGGTGACTCTTCTGCTGCAGCAGCCACTGCCGCAGCCGCTGCAGGCTCATCTGGTCTCGGCAACTTCGGGCAAGGACTTAATGGACTCTTCGGAGGTGTAGGTCCAAGTGAAGTCATCATCAATAACAACGGAAATGCTGGATCTGGATCGAGTGCTGCTGCTTCAAGTTCCGCTGCAAGCTCTGCTTCAGATTTAGCTGGACAAGAAGCCGCCCTTGAAGCCGCAGAGGCTGCCGCTGCCGCAGCCGCCGCTGCTGCCGCAGGCCGTTTCGCTCCTTACGGCAACCAAGGCCGCAACGTCGTCATTAACAACGGAGGCTCTGGAGCATCTTCAGCTGCTTCATCTGCAGCAGCCGCTGCCGCTGGTCAAGGATCTGGTTCTGGACTCGGTTCCAACGGACTCTTCGGTCTACAAGGTCAAGGTGGTGACTCTGCTGCTGCAGCAGCCGCTGCAGGCTCATCTGGTCTCGGCAACTTCGGTCAAGGATTTAATGGACTCTTCGGAGGTGTAGGTCAAGACACCATTGTTATCGACAACAAAGGAGGCTCTGGAGCATCTTCAGCTGCTTCATCTGCAGCAGCCGCTGCCGCTGGACAAGGATCTGGTGCTGGACTCGGTTCCAACGGACTCTTCGGTCTACAAGGTCAAGGTGGTGACTCTGCTGCTGCAGCAGCCGCTGCCGCAGCCGCTGCAGGCTCATCTGGTCTCGGCAACTTCGGGCAAGGACTTAATGGACCCTTCGGAGGTGTAGGTCAAGGTGAAGTCATCATCAATAACAACGGAAATGCTGGATCTGGATCGAGTGCTGCAGCTTCAAGTTCAGCTGCAAGCTCTGCTTCAGGTTTAGCTGGACAAGAAGCCGCCCTTGAAGCCGCAGAGGCTGCCGCTGCCGCAGCCGCAGCTGCTGCCGCAGGCCGTTTCGCTCCTTACGGCAACCAAGGCCGCAACGTCGTCATTAACAACGGAGGCTCTGGAGCATCTTCAGCTGCGTCATCTGCAGCAGCCGCTGCCGCTGGACAAGGATCTGGTGCTGGACTCGGTTCCAACGGACTCTTCGGTCTACAAGGTCAAGGTGGTGACTCTTCTGCTGCAGCAGCCGCTGCCGCAGCCGCTGCAGGCTCATCTGGTCTCGGCAACTTCGGTCAAGGATTTAATGGACTCTTCGGAGGTGTAGGTCAAGACAACATTGTTATCGACAACAACGGAGGCTCTGGAGCATCTTCCGCTGCTTCATCTGCAGCAGCCGCTGCCGCTGGACAAGGATCTGGTGCTGGACTCGGTTCCAACGGACTCTTCGGTCTACAAGGTCAAGGTGGTGACTCTGCTGCTGCAGCAGCCGCTGCCGCAGCCGCTGCAGGCTCATCTGGTCTCGGCAACTTCGGGCAAGGACTTAATGGACCCTTCGGAGGTGTAGGTCAAGGTGAAGTCATCATCAATAACAACGGAAATGCTGGATCTGGATCGAGTGCTGCAGCTTCAAGTTCAGCTGCAAGCTCTGCTTCAGGTTTAGCTGGACAAGAAGCCGCCCTTGAAGCCGCAGAGGCTGCCGCTGCCGCAGCCGCCGCTGCTGCTGCAGGCCGTTTCGCTCCTTACGGCAACCAAGGCCGCAACGTCGTCATTAACAATGGAGGCTCTGGACCATCTTCAGCTGCTTCATCTGCAGCAGCCGCTGCCGCTGGTCAAGGATCTGGTTCTGGACTCACTGGTTTTGGCAACTTCGGGCAAGGACTTAATGGACTCTTCGGAGGTGTAGGTCAAGACACCATTGTAATCGACAACAACGGAGGCTCTGGAGCATCTTCAGCTGCTTCATCTGCAGCAGCCGCTGCCGCTGGTCAAGGATCTGGTTCTGGACTCACTGGTTTTGGCAACTTCGGGCAAGGACTTAATGGACTCTTCGGAGGTGTAGGTCAAGACACCATTGTTATCGACAACAACGGAGGCTCTGGAGCATCTTCAGCTGCTTCATCTGCAGCAGCCGCTGCCGCTGGTCAAGGATCTGGTTCTGGACTCGGTTCCAACGGACTCTTCGGTCTACAAGGTCGAGGTGGTGACTCTGCTGCTGCAGCAGCCGCTGCCGCAGCCGCTGCAGGCTCATCTCGTCTCGGCAACTTCGTTCAAGGATTTAATGGACTCTTCGGAGGTGTAGGTCAAGACACCATTGTTATCGACAACAACGGAGGCTCTGGAGCATCTTCCGCTGCTTCATCTGCAGCAGCCGCTGCCGCTGGACAAGGATCTGGTGCTGGACTCGGTTCCAACGGACTCTTCGGTCTACAAGGTCAAGGTGGTGACTCTGCTGCTGCAGCAGCCGCTGCCGCAGCCGCTGCAGGCTCATCTGGTCTCGGCAACTTCGGGCAAGGACTTAATGGACCCTTCGGAGGTGTAGGTCAAGGTGAAGTCATCATCAATAACAACGGAAATGCTGGATCTGGATCGAGTGCTGCTGCTTCAAGTTCCGCTGCAAGCTCTGCTTCAGATTTAGCTGGACAAGAAGCCGCCCTTGAAGCCGCAGAGGCTGCCGCTGTCGCAGCCGCCGCTGCTGCCGCAGGCCGTTTCGCTCCTTACGGCAACCAAGGCCGCAATGTCGTCATTAACAATGGAGGCTCTGGACCATCTTCAGGTGCATCTTCCGCTGCTTCATCTGCAGCAGCCGCGGCCGCTGGACAAGGATCTGGTGCTGGACTCGGTTCCAATGGACTCTTCGGTCTACAAGGTCAAGGTGGTGACTCTTCTGCTGCAGCAGCCGCTGCCGCAGCCGCTGCAGGCTCATCTGGTCTCGGCAACTTCGGGCAAGGACTTAATGGACCCTTAGGAGGTGTAGGTCAAGGTGAAGTCATCATCAATAACAACGGAAATGCTGGATCTGGATCGAGTGCTGCAGCTTCAAGTTCAGCTGCAAGCTCTGCTTCAGGTTTAGCTGGACAAGAAGCCGCCCTTGAAGCCGCAGAGGCTGCCGCTGCCGCAGCCGCCGCTGCTGCCGCAGGCCGTTTCGCTCCTTACGGCAACCAAGGCCGCAACGTCGTCATTAACAACGGAGGCTCTGGACCATCTTCAGCTGCTTCATCTGCAGCAGCCGCTGCCGCTGGTCAAGGATCTGGTTCTGGACTCACTGGTTTTGGCAACTTCGGGCAAGGACTTAATGGACTCTTCGGAGGTGTAGGTCCAGGTGAAGTCATCATCAATAACAACGGAAATGCTGGATCTGGATCGAGTGCTGCTGCTTCAAGTTCCGCTGCAAGCTCTGCTTCAGATTTAGCTGGACAAGAAGCCGCCCTTGAAGCCGCAGAGGCTGCCGCTGCCGCTGCCGCCGCTGCTGCCGCAGGCCGTTTCGCTCCTTACGGCAACCAAGGCCGCAACGTCGTCATTAACAACGGAGGCTCTGGAGCATCTTCAGCTGCTTCATCTGCAGCAGCCGCTGCCGCTGGTCAAAGATCTGGTTCTGGACTCACTGGTTTTGGCAACTTCGGGCAAGGACTTAATGGACTCTTCGGAGGTGTAGGTCCAGGTGAAGTCATCATCAATAACAACGGAAATGCTGGATCTGGATCGAGTGCTGCTGCTTCAAGTTCCGCTGCAAGCTCTGCTTCAGATTTAGCTGGACAAGAAGCCGCCCTTGAAGCCGCAGAGGCTGCCGCTGCCGCTGCCGCCGCTGCTGCCGCAGGCCGTTTCGCTCCTTACGGCAACCAAGGCCGCAACGTCGTCATTAACAACGGAGGCTCTGGAGCATCTTCAGCTGCTTCATCTGCAGCAGCCGCTGCCGCTGGTCAAGGATCTGGTTCTGGACTCGGTTCCAACGGACTCGTTGGTCTACAAGGTCAAGGTGGTGACTCTGCTGCTGCAGCAGCCGCTGCCGCAGCCACTGCAGGCTCATCTGGTCTCGGCAACTTCGGTCAAGGATTTAATGGACTCTTCGGAGGTGTAGGTCAAGACACCATTGTTATCGACAACAACGGAGGCTCTGGAGCATCTTCAGCTGCTTCATCTGCAGCAGCCGCTGCCGCTGGACAAGGATCTGGTGCTGGACTCGGTTCTAACGGACTCTTCGGTCTACAAGGTCAAGGTGGTGACTCTTCTGCTGCAGCAGCCGCTGCCGCAGCCGCTGCAGGCTCATCTGGTCTCGGCAACTTCGGGCAAGGACTTAATGGACCCTTCGGAGGTGTAGGACAAGGTGAAGTCATCATCAATAACAACGGAAATGCTGGATCTGGATCGAGTGCTGCTGCTTCAAGTTCCGCTGCAAGCTCTGCTTCAGATTTAGCTGGACAAGAAGCCGCCCTTGAAGCCGCAGAGGCTGCCGCTGTCGCAGCCGCTGCTGCTGCCGCAGGCCGTTTCGCTCCTTACGGCAACCAAGGCCGCAACGTCTTCATTAACAACGGAGGCTCTGGAGCATCTTCCGCTGCTTCATCTGCAGCAGCCGCTGCCGCTGGACAAGGATCTGGTGCTGGACTCGGTTCCAACGGACTCTTCGGTCTACAAGGTCAAGGTGGTGACTCTGCTGCTGCAGCAGCCGCTGCCGCAGCCGCTGCAGGCTCATCTGGTCTCGGCAACTTCGGGCAAGGACTTAATGGACCCTTCGGAGGTGTAGGTCAAGGTGAAGTCATCATCAATAACAACGGAAATGCTGGATCTGGATCGAGTGCTGCAGCTTCAAGTTCAGCTGCAAGCTCTGCTTCAGGTTTAGCTGGACAAGAAGCCGCCCTTGAAGCCGCAGAGGCTGCTGCTGCCGCAGCCGCCGCTGCTGCCGCAGGCCGTTTCGCTCCTTACGGCAACCAAGGCCGCAACGTCGTCATTAACAACGGAGGCTCTGGAGCATCTTCAGCTGCTTCATCTGCAGCAGCCGCTGCCGCTGGACAAGGATATGGTGCTGGACTCGGTTCCAACGGACTCTTCGGTCTACAAGGTCAAGGTGGTGACTCTTCTGCTGCAGCAGCCGCTGCCGCAGCCGCTGCAGGCTCATCTGGTCTCGGCAACTTCGGTCAAGGATTTAATGGACTCTTCGGAGGTGTAGGTCAAGACAACATTGTTATCGACAACAACGGAGGCTCTGGAGCATCTTCAGCTGCTTCATCTGCAGCAGCCGCTGCCGCTGGACAAGGATCTGGTGCTGGACTCGGTTCTAACGGACTCTTCGGTCTACAAGGTCAAGGTGGTGACTCTTCTGCTGCAGCAGCCGCTGCCGCAGCCGCTGCAGGCTCATCTGGTCTCGGCAACTTCGGGCAAGGACTTAATGGACTCTTCGGAGGTGTAGGTCCAGGTGAAGTCATCATCAATAACAACGGAAATGCTGGATCTGGATCGAGTGCTGCTGCTTCAAGTTCCGCTGCAAGCTCTGCTTCAGATTTAGCTGGACATGAAGCCGCCCTTGAAGCCGCAGAGGCTGCCGCTGTCGCAGCCGCCGCTGCCGCCGCAGGCCGTTTCGCTCCTTACGGCAACCAAGGCCGCAACGTCGTCATTAACAACGGAGGCTCTGGAGCATCTTCAGCTGCTTCATCTGCAGCAGCCGCTGCCGCTGGGCAAGGATCTGGTGCTGGAATCGGTTCCAACGGACGCTTCGGTCAACAAGGTCGAGGTGGTGACTCTGCTGCTGCAGCAGCCGCTGCCGCAGCCGCTGCAGGCTCATCTGGTCTCGGCAACTTCGGTCAAGGATTTAATGGACTCTTCGGAGGTGTAGGTCAAGACAACATTGTTATCGACAACAACGGAGGCTCTGGAGCATCTTCCGCTGCTTCATCTGCAGCAGCCGCTGCCGCTGGACAAGGATCTGGTGCTGGACTCGGTTCCAACGGACTCTTCGGTCTACAAGGTCAAGGTGGTGACTCTGCTGCTGCAGCAGCCGCTGCCGCAGCCGCTGCAGGCTCATCTGGTCTCGGCAACTTCGGGCAAGGACTTAATGGACCCTTCGGAGGTGTAGGTCAAGAAGAAGTCATCATCAATAACAACGGAAATGCTGGATCTGGATCGAGTGCTGCTGCTTCAAGTTCCGCTGCAAGCTCTGCTTCAGATTTAGCTGGACAAGAAGCCGCCCTTGAAGCCGCAGAGGCTGCCGCTGCCGCAGCCGCCGCTGCTGCCGCAGGCCGTTTCGCTCCTTACGGCAACCAAGGCCGCAACGTCGTCATTAACAACGGAGGCTCTGGAGCATCTTCAGCTGCTTCATCTGCAGCAGCCGCTGCCGCTGGTCAAGGATCTGGTTCTGGACTCGGTTCCAACGGACTCGTTGGTCTACAAGGTCAAGGTGGTGACTCTGCTGCTGCAGCAGCCGCTGCCGCAGCCACTGCAGGCTCATCTGGTCTCGGCAACTTCGGTCAAGGATTTAATGGACTCTTCGGAGGTGTAGGTCAAGACACCATTGTTATCGACAACAACGGAGGCTCTGGAGCATCTTCAGCTGCTTCATCTGCAGCAGCCGCTGCCGCTGGACAAGGATCTGGTGCTGGACTCGGTTCTAACGGACTCTTCGGTCTACAAGGTCAAGGTGGTGACTCTTCTGCTGCAGCAGCCGCTGCCGCAGCCGCTGCAGGCTCATCTGGTCTCGGCAACTTCGGGCAAGGACTTAATGGACTCTTCGGAGGTGTAGGTCCAGGTGAAGTCATCATCAATAACAACGGAAATGCTGGATCTGGATCGAGTGCTGCTGCTTCAAGTTCCGCTGCAAGCTCTGCTTCAGATTTAGCTGGACAAGAAGCCGCCCTTGAAGCCGCAGAGGCTGCCGCTGCCGCTGCCGCCGCTGCTGCCGCAGGCCGTTTCGCTCCTTACGGCAACCAAGGCCGCAACGTCGTCATTAACAACGGAGGCTCTGGAGCATCTTCAGCTGCTTCATCTGCAGCAGCCGCTGCCGCTGGTCAAGGATCTGGTTCTGGACTCGGTTCCAACGGACTCGTTGGTCTACAAGGTCAAGGTGGTGACTCTGCTGCTGCAGCAGCCGCTGCCGCAGCCGCTGCAGGCTCATCTGGTCTCGGCAACTTCGGTCAAGGATTTAATGGACTCTTCGGAGGTGTAGGTCAAGACACCATTGTTATCGACAACAACGGAGGCTCTGGAGCATCTTCAGCTGCTTCATCTGCAGCAGCCGCTGCCGCTGGACAAGGATCTGGTGCTGGACTCGGTTCTAACGGACTCTTCGGTCTACAAGGTCAAGGTGGTGACTCTTCTGCTGCAGCAGCCGCTGCCGCAGCCGCTGCAGGCTCATCTGGTCTCGGCAACTTCGGGCAAGGACTTAATGGACCCTTCGGAGGTGTAGGACAAGGTGAAGTCATCATCAATAACAACGGAAATGCTGGATCTGGATCGAGTGCTGCTGCTTCAAGTTCCGCTGCAAGCTCTGCTTCAGATTTAGCTGGACAAGAAGCCGCCCTTGAAGCCGCAGAGGCTGCCGCTGTCGCAGCCGCCGCTGCTGCCGCAGGCCGTTTCGCTCCTTACGGCAACCAAGGCCGCAACGTCATCATTAACAACGGAGGCTCTGGAGCATCTTCAGCTGCTTCGTCAGCAGCCGCTGCCGCTGCTCAAGGACCTGGTTCTGGACCCACTGGTTTTGGCAACTTTGTGCAAGGACTTGATGGACTCTTCGGAGGTGTAGGTCCAAACACTATTGTCATCGATGACAACGGAGGCTCTGCTGCTGCAGCAGCCGCTGCCGCTAGTGGCAGTTCATCTTATGCACAAGGTAGAGGACGAGTGCGTCAATCATGCAGATTAAACCGCCGTCAATTTATCATAAGATTCGGAAGAAAAGGTCTTGCTTGCACTGATTGTTAGATTTTCAATAGGTACGTAATACCTAAAACGATAATATAACATTGTTTTAACAGTTTTATATCTATATATCATTTATAAAATGAGGATACATCTTTATAATTATTTAATAAATTGACTATGCAATGTAAAAAGTGTTTTAACTCCAGATTTTTTCCAAAAATGTTGTTAAATTTATTTTTACTGCTTGAAATAGCTGTACTAGAATACTAGACGTGTGTGCTAATTTTTTTTTTATGAAAATAACTTCATCCTGCATATAATTTTAAAAAAATGTGTTCATAATATCTTGCCAAAGCTTTCGACACTATTTCTTGCTCCATTCTACTGCACAAGCTTTAAAAAATCGGGATAAAGGGAACACAACTTCAAATATTTACCGATTACCTCAGCACTGGTTCTCAATCTTTTAAAATCAGTCAATACACCAGTACTGAAATAAAAAACAGCCCTTATGGAATTCCACAAGGCAGTATCCTGGGACCTACACTATTCCTAATTTATATAAATGACCTCTGCAACATCCAACTACGAAATAGAGTCATTATGTCATACGCTGATGACACAGCACCACTATTCACATGTGAATCATATGCGGAGGTTTATGATAACGCTCATATTGGTTTTAATATTATATGTAATTGGCTTCAAAACAATCTTTTAACCCTTAACGCAAATAAAACAAAGTACATTTTATTTACAATGAGAATCACTACACTTAATTTTCTGACCCATGTATTTACGCTCACAACTGTACTAATTATGCTAATACTGCATTCACATGTCCCACATTAGTTAAAACCGATTATATTAAATACTTAGGTGTCACGCTTGACACAAATCTAAATTTCCGCAAGCACATCGATTCACTATATGCAAGAATATCGAATTAATATTCATATTTAAATATCTTCGTAACATCTCGGATTATAAATTGATAAGACATGTTTATTTAGCATTGTGTCAATCAATACTAACCTACGACATAACTTCCTGGGGCGGTGTCGCTAAAACTAAATTACTTTCTCTAAATTCTAGAATAGATTTCGGCCCTTTATCTTTCCAACATACCAGCTATACTTGGAATGTAATGTTTTAACAGTCCGTCAATTATTTATATTAAGCACCATTTTAAATCAGCATACTGAACTTCCCCTAATTCAACGATTCACAGACAGAAGAATAAAAGACCTGGTCTGTGCAAGACCTAGAACCAGACATGCTTTTGTTGATAGGTTCTATATATTTCTAGGGCCTTTCTTGTATAATAAGATCAATAAATTATTAAAGATACACAATCTGAATTATAAACAATGCAGTATATAAATTAATTTTAAACAAAAAAATAAAACCGACCTCAAAACGCACTGAAAAGTAAAAAATAAATTTTGTATTATAAATGAACTTACTATAAATAAAAGACGTAAATAGTGTTGATAAATAAAATTCATCTAAAATTCTACAAGGGCATAAAACTTTCAACTTGAACTTCTTAGTACTTAGTTATTTATATTTTTAACATAAATCATTGGTTACCTTTTATCAATTAGATATTTATTGAAGAAAATATATTCAATAATGAAGCGCTCTCTGTTGATAACTTATTAAGAAATCGATACTCAGCCATTACATTAAATATAACCATATGTACTTTAGTAACGTGGCGTTAGATGGCTCTATTTACAATAACAATTATTTTTATTGGTTTTACTTTTATAGAGACATTACCAACGACTGATCAACAGTTCTTACCGCCCTAGACGCGCCCCTGCCAGGTATGTTATGGGTAGATGCAATGATGCTAGATTAGTGCATGTGAAGACACGATTTCAGTGCGCACTCCCCGATCTTCGTGCCCTAATAATTAGCCTAAGGGTTAATCAGGCCGTGGACGTTACCTCAAATAAAATATAAATATGTTGTATGTAGGAATAGGAAAGTTTGCATAGTCTTAAAGAGTCTTAAGGACTTTAAATGCTTCATAACAGTCTTATTTGATAAGACTGACAAACAAAAGGTGAAGTCGATAAGCAATTATTATTACGAGCTATGTATAAACCAAGAAATATGTAAGTTTACAGATTTTATTATTTAATTTAACAATATTTTAATATATTTCATTCATTTCTGATGGTTATGGTTTCATCATTGGGCAAGTCTAAAAAATATAACGTTGTGTCACGGGCTGTGTTGCCTTATATAAAATCTGCTCGAACGAGTTCACCTGCTATGAACTTCTACAGTTAATTAATTTTAACGTCCCTGCCAGGACTTTGCGCACAAAAAACACCTTCAATCTACCAGCCACCAGGACTAATATAAGGCTTTGCGCACCTCTTTAAGGTATGTACACATCTTACGAGGCCCATCGCGGTGTAGATATGTTTTCGTTCTTCAGCTATATTTAAGCATAGGATTATTAAACCTTTACTTCCTTGTTTATGAATTTTTCATACATTGACTTGAATGTTTGAGTTTTTCCTATATTATACATATTATATTGTAAGCAACTTTTTTGGAAAATTACAAAAACGAAAACATACCAGTATCCAAATATTTTGGAAATTCTACTATTTTAAAGTTACAGATTACCTAACACAACCATAAATCGTACTTTTGACTTTTGAAATCAGAGAAAATAACACCTATGCAACACCCGCAATAGCGCTAGGTATCCCGTAGGTATATCACAACAACCATATTTCTAGAATTTTATTATGTAGGTACACGAAGATAGATACCTATTGATGAATGGTAAGATAAATTTTAAAGGTGATAAACCGGTTTCATGACCCTTTGATAGTTTTTTCCAGATTTTGATGCAAATATAAACAAATTTATGTGAGAACCCGAGATAACCGTTGCCCCTAAGAATTTTCAGCATTCTTAAAGTGACCCTTGCTTGATATGGTGGTTTTAAGAAGTGCTGTTTTGTTATATAAAGTGTGTTTGAAACACAACCTAATATGTAGCCTAATTTTGGAAAGAAAATCGATTTAGCTGATTGATTATTTTCAATAAACATACGTAGAATCACGAAATTAATTTGTTTACAATTTGAGGACAAACAACGGATACATCGTAGGTACATATGAGTGATGGATATATAATTAATAAACCTACCTACACCCGGAACATTTTTTTGGTACGTACCTAAATAATATTTATGTACTGTTTAAATACATATGTAAGTTGTATAACCTATTTAAAGTGAAGTCCCGTGTCCCCTAGTGAGGTATGGGGCAGATGCATTTCACATCTGTTTCACTGATCGATTTTTTCTTTAGGGGCAAGTAGGTGATCAGCCTTCTATGCCCTGCCAGACCGAGTTTTTTTTTTCTCCACCGGGAATCGAACCCAGGACCTCTCGGTTGTAACGCTTACGCTCTTACCACTAGACCAAGGAGGCGGTCGGTATAACCTATTTAGTTTAACGTAAATTGCATTATTATGAGTTTATAGGAGCTCGTACGTTCTATTTTTGCGGAGAAATGAATAAAGACAGTTACATCTCTGAAGACATCTCTTACCTCTGTTTATACTTAGATAGATATAATTATGATATGCAAGACCTTATCTGATCTACTGAAAACAGCCTTATTCAAATTTATTTTGCATAAGTGTTTCTCATAGTAAATGCTTAAAAACATTATTGATATCCAAAATAATATGGACAACAATAATGTTTTTCTAAAACACTATTTAAAAACGCCAACATTGCCGCACGAAAAAATCATTACGTAAAAAAGAACTAAAATGGCGGCCTGCTGATCGTCATGGGGTGGGCATTTTAAATGTGCATTCTCTAACACAAGCGCAATAGTCAACGATGACGCGTTGAGGGAGACTTCCCCCTACACTATCCAACTAAACGCACACACACATAGTGCCCAGCGCAACAAGAGCCCCCAATTCCCTCTCAAAAGTCTAAACCACCCCCAAAAAGTCATCACTCTTTTCACAATGACGGATCAGATTACGCTGGCCGTGCATGTAGGCATAAAATTCAGAAATATAGGTACATAGGCATTGTATTCTCCTATGAGAACCGCAAATGAGATCGTAGGCGAAGTGGAACGAATGCGCGAGTTCGTTGTATTTATTTTGCTAGATAGACCTTAAATACACAAAACAATATTTGCGCATATGGACTTGTTTAAACAGCTTCGCTTTAATTGATGTGTTGTCTGTAGGCAGTTAGCCATTCCTTCAATGCTTAAATGACAGTCTTTTCACCCACGGAAATATTACTGTAATAAAATCGAAGAATCAAGTAATTCTAAGTTTAAAGTTGCCTGGTCAATTAAAAACACCCAAACTATGATTGGTCAAATTTTTTATTTGTAAAATTTTTCTTTAGGGATCTGCTGTTAAGGAGAGCATATTGTATATTAAAATCAGACGATTGTATCCTTATTTTTCCCTTTATTTAATATCTTATAAATGCAGTGCGCACTGGTATTAATGCGTAAAGGCTTTACAAAATCAAAACCGCAACGAAAATGCGTATGAAACAAAACGAAACGTTACATAAACTATTGCGATTTTTGGCGCAGTTCTCAATATATCACGTCGGTTGCAAAACGTCACGCCTACTCACACATATCTCAAGTGTACACACACATCCAAGCCGCGTCATCGTCAAGCTGTATGACGTAGAGTCGGAAAAAGAACTTATGTTTTTTTTTATTATGTGTATAGTCTAGACCTACTCCTTGAGTCTCCTGTCTATTATTATTTTTTATTTATTATATTATTAGGAGCACATTGTGAGGTTTATAAAATTATCTAAGTAAACATACTGTGGTGTATATCGCAGCCGTATGTTTCGTTACAAATTCTTGAAAGCCACAATATGACGTAAAATATGACCTTTTTATCAACTGTAATAACTGAAATTATATGCGTAGATTACATCTTTAGTTACCTTTTTGTAAAAAAAACTTTTCCTCCTTTTGGTCTTTTTTGTGCGCACGGTACCCCCCTCTGGGTATTTTCCGAAGTGTGAGCGGAGCACGTTATTAGTTCGCCTGTGCGTCGGGTAGGTTTTCACAATTTTGAGCCGGACTCATACAATGGCCCATGTCATTTTCTATGATTAATAGTGGCGCGTCAGCGTGCGTGTTCAACAGTTTCCGATGTAGATTAACTTATACTTCGACGTTTTCTGTACCTACACATAATTTACTCATTCGTTACAATATAATATAAACCTTAAAATCTTTAATCAACTTCTACTAATCATTTAGTTTGATTTTTACAATCCACTACAACTTTATCGCATAAAATTAATGTTGAATTAGAATTTGTTCTAGGATCTTCAAAAGTTGAGCTAAAATGTATCTTGGAAGGAACAACGATTTCTATGATTTTTTATTTCAAATTCAATTATCTTTTATTCACATAATATCATGTAAGTACATGAGTTTGTGAACTTCAAACTTACCAACTCACTTTACATGCTGTTAGAGAACGCGCCTGCTGTAAGAATAACCGCCAAGAGACTCAGCCGGGAATAATTTTTTTCAACCATGTTTACAAACTAATTATTATACTTATATATCAGAGGGAGAGTATTTAGCTAGATAGAATAGTGTTTAATATAGATAGATAAGCAAAAATTACTCCTTCCTTACTTTACCAGTTTTATTATAACAACTTAAGGTATTATCACAATGAAATGATAGTGCGTAGTTCAGATGCAAAGGGATTTTTTCTAGAACGCGGTTAAGTAGATCCAAGCTTGACAACACATTGGCATTCGCTGAGGGCCTTTGTTCAAAAGAGCTTCCTCGACAACCAACATGTCCCATCAGTGCAACGACAATCTTGCATGCGCGGCGCAGTGAATGTCTGTTGATTTCAAATCTATTTAATCATCGTAATACCAACTAGTGTCAAACACACTCAAGTTAATAATTAACTTATGTTCTATTGTGCTCTGCAACATCATAAAATTAATACGTGAAGCAAAAACTTTGTATTTCTTTTTATGAAAATTGCGCGGATGGAGGAGTATGAAATTTCCCACACTTTTTAGTTTATATAGGAGTGGAGAATGCTTATATTTTTTAAAAATTATATTACTTATTACGTATTTAAAAATAAACATTACGCAAACTACTGCTTGGATGATACACAGCAGACACACACATACCTGACTTACTCTTGAATTGTGGTCGAATTTCGACCAATGGTCGACCACTAGTATAAATAAATGTATGAACTGGAACAATCATTTTCAAGCGTTTGTATCGTTCAAATAATTTATCACATTATAATTATAGGCTTTATCAACTAGCTTTCATTTTACAAATCTTTAAAATTTATTTATAGATAATTCACGTACCTACTTGGGATTTTATTAAAATAACGAATAACGAATTAGAGTCCCAATACTTCCTTTGTATTTTATTCTAAGTCTATTTCAAAAAAACTTTCATAGTACCTACACAAGATGAACAAGGGTCAAATTGAAACACTGCGACTTTACTGTCTGCCAAACTTTTATCCAATCAGATCAAATCAAAGAAACTTACTAATACTGAATGTAAAAAAAACATCCCTTCTAATATACGGTGCAGTATGAGTTAGATACATCACTCGTTTTATTTAAGTTCTTTCACTATTTAACTAATGAACTAATAGGTTCATGTACAGTTAATAAATAAACACAAACATAACTATACGTGTTAACTATACTAAAAAGCTTGATAGGCCTAAAAACGTGGATTTCGGCCATCATTTTGCCCCACCCACGCGGGTGGGCTTGCACTATCCCCCCAGTGGTACTGAAGTGCCGCGTAGACCGCGATACTAGAATATTAATGTTCACACTTAATTGAATATTTTTGACTTATCGATTTTTTCTGTTCATAACGGGAGCTCGCGCGAGAAATGTGACGAAGTGTCAAAAAATCGTATGGAACTTTCTTTCTTTCTCTTCTACATTTTCTCCATAAAATTAATTATTTCTATACATAATCACGATGAATTAACGTAACAGTAACAATTGAAGGCTAGTCAAAATTACGTTACTCCATTGTTTTACTTTAATATTTCTTATGCCTAATATTTTAATAATTCCGTATAATCTTACAACTCATTAATTACCATTAAGAGTGGGAATAAAATAAAGTAATTTTCTTATCTAATTAGAATACTCACTTTTACATTCTGGTACATTTAAGAGTTGAAACCGATATTAGGTTAATATAGTAGTATAATAATATTTATTCTAAAAGAATACAATTAATTTACAATTTTAATCATAAATAGAGACAAAGATCGAAATGTCAAGTACTGGCATCGGTTTGTAATAAATTTTATAATACCTATTTAATCAAATTTACATACAATATGAAATTAAATGAAACGATTATGTTTCTAACAAATTGACGTGGAGCAGAGACAAACGTTACTGAATTTTCTAATTCCGCCGAGCAATGCTTAGTGGGGGTTGGGGGTTTGGGATCTAGGGAGTATAGTGTGGGGTAAGGAGGCCCCCCACTTAGATATTTGTGAATGTCGACCCTCAAAGATACGGATCGGACCTCCAGAGGCTCGCTTTGTTTGTCTAATGTTCGCGTTAAAATTATTCGTGAATAATTCTAAATTCTAGTTAGTATTTACCTAACAACAAATATAAGGTAGGTTTAATTTTAGCTGCTACCTAACGAAGCTACATTACTTAGATAATAACTACTTACACAGCTAATTTTACCTATCTTCTTTTGTTCACGTAAATAATTATATCATTTAAAATATTAGGTACATACCTACAGCATTGGTAATCTTTTACTCATTTTGACACGCCTTTGATATAATTTTCCGAAACTCTTTCCTGATTGATATTTTATTTTTATTATTATTAATTATTATTGTTACATCTATTATACATATGATTATTATTTTTAATACATCTTTATTACTTTTGACTCTATATTATTTATTAGTGTAGAACCTAGAAAAATCACTGAATTTGACATAATAGAACTTTGTTATTAATATATATACTTGAAAAAGGTTTCAGATGGTCATTAGAAAACGTCATTCAAAAACAATTTATTAGAATTTTTTATTAAGTTATATAATTTATTAACTTAAGTTTACCTACCGAAAATAAAACGGTAAACAGCAAGTCAATTAATAATTATAGTTAGATACCTACAACAACTATCTATGCTTTTTATTTCATTCACTACACATATGAAGAATTCAAATGTCAGGGAGAGATTAATTCCAGTAAATAGTGACATTAGGCGTTGTAATTTTGAAGAAATGTCCGTCAATTTAAATGTGATTGTCGCTTTAGTACGGTCTAACGGGCCGGGTGGGGCGACAGTCCGATTTAATATTCTATTTTACTCCGACGATAAGATTAAAGTATGTAATTTCTTGTCCGAATGGGGAGGCATTTTGTTTACGCTAGATGAGTAGTAGGGTTGCCAATTATGACATAAAAATTGCGAAAACGAACCTATAAAAAAGTTCCTTAGCCTCCGATACGCCTTATATAGGCTACCTACGCAATTATTTATAATTTAAGTCTAGCCGTACACATTGCAAATATACAAAGAACAATGAGTTTGTCAATGACAAAAATGTAGTTGTCAAAAATTAATGAATAGAACAAAGTAATTTTGTAATAGATTACTTACTAGATTTTCGCATTTATTTTTCGGTATATTAGGTTTACAAATCTGGTTATAAAATCGATATTTTTTTATAGCACGGTTGTTAAAAAGATTTTGCATCGTACTGGCATGAACAGAAAAAGCAGTATATCCAGACCATTGATTGATTTATATGACGGAGATATCTCACCAAACATCAAGTACGCCTTCACCATCCTACTGCCTTTTATTATTTCAAAAAAGATGGTGTTTTTTTAAAAAATACAGAACAGTTACATAGGTCGTCAGGCGTCTCATAGAAAACTGAAACTTGATTTTTTATGCTAAGTATATATTTTTTATGAAAGTAGCGCCAAACTGTTTTGAATCAGATCAATTTTTTTTTTATTTATTTGTCCTCATTTTCCATTTTCACAGCCAGTTTAACACAAATGCAATAAAAAACACTATTATTAAAAATAAATCTACGTAACCTGTCTGAATCAAAGTCCGATTTATAATAAAATAAATTTTATTGTAAATGTAAACTATTCTGTACGAAATTCTTTACAACGCGACTATGCGAATATGATATCTACACCATATAGTGAAAACTAAAGAACAAAATGGCAGCCCTTCTGTCAATGACATAAGAAGTGCGACCCCTAGCGGCATCTCTCCACGTCCTCTAATTCAACCCCAACCCACCCCCACTAAGATGACGGTTATATTGGACAATTTTCATCCGGACGAAACTCGTGACTGGCTTGCCAATGTATACCGCTTTATACACTTCATTTTGTAAATGTATTTGTACGATGAGAAAATTTAGGACTAAAATTAATTAATGCATGGCATTTATTAATACAGACCAAAAAATCAGATAAAAAAACAAAAATACTATAAGAAGACTTGCTGATTACGGGAAATTATGCATATACTATTATATTATATACATGATGTTATTGTTCTAAGGTATTAGAACGTCACATTTATACTGTAACTACATGTACTTTAGGTACAGTAGTTGAAAAAGTAAGTTTTTCAATTTATCGTGATTAAATTGCTTAAAATCTATTAAAACATTTTCGGTTCGCCATTCCATAAACAATATTGAAATATGTCGCACGATGGCAAACTTATTTGTTTTGAAAACTTTTACGAGGCTCTAAATACCGTAAATACCTGTATTTTGACAAAAAGCCTCAATTACGTAGCCGCATAAAAAGCTCTAGATATAGTAGAGTAGTATTGTAGTGCTTACCATATATAACTGTCAAAATTCCAATAGTTAAATAAAAGTATGATATTTGATTGATTGATAAAATATATAATGGAGTATATAAGGAGGGTCGTTTAAGTTCCATACACTGAATGTCTATTATCGTATCGGTAGGGAACTAGCAGGTTTACTTTGTACTCTGTGAATAGTATCATAGATGCGGTAAGCATTGTCTTTAGCTCTTTCAGTATCATTGTCATAGTGTTTTGTTATAATGTATAGAAAGTCAAAGATGGCTGCTTCTAATATAATCACTACATAGTATAAAACAAAGTCGCTTTTTCTTCCCCTATATCCCTTGGTATGTTTAAATCTTTAAAACTACGCAACGGATTTTGATTCAGTTTTTTTTAATAGATAGAGTGATTGAAGAGGAAGGTTTTTATATATGTTGTATACCCGTGCAAAGCCGGGGCGGGTCGCTAGTATGCTTATAATAATAAATATATGAAGTGTACACACGTCTAAAAATAATTTTATTTCGGTATATTGAAAATACATGATTTAAGTATTTTTTACGTTTTTAAACATCGTTTTTAATATTAATGTTATTATTATATTAAAATATACCAAATATTGTTTAATACTTAAATTTTAGAGTCCAGAAGCCTTAGCTTTATAGTAGAAAAACTCCTTTATTTTTTTATACCCTTCAAAGTGTAATATGCTCCTTCAATATACATTGATAGGAAGATGAAAACAAATAAAGTCGATTTGGATTAAGAATATATTTTTCTATAAATAATAACTTCTTTAACAACTTTACTATGTATACAAACCGCAAATTCTTGTAGCTGGTACATTTGTAACATTGATTCAAATTTTAAGGGACTGTACATAACTGCTATATTTAAACTAGCACGATAAGCCGTTTTAATGAGGGTTTCTCGAATATCCGGCAAAATTACCAACTCAACATGACATCCACTAACCCTTTCTAATCTTCACCCCCGCGATTTCTTCTCCCTTCAGGGTCCAAGTCACCCTTAAGATCGATGGAGAGGAGGGTTCGTCGAAATTAAGGGTGCCCTTTGTATGTCTCAGATGGGTTGCTTAAAAGCCCACCGCTAATATGATATTTTTTGGACCATACACATAAAATACGGTGTCGTCTTCAAGGAAGAAGCACGAAAAGCACAAAGTTCATTAACAGAACAAATATTTTTATAGGATTTTTACCTATTACTAATTCCGTCAAATAGGTTTGTATTCGGAAGGTCTAATGTGTAAATCAAAAACGCTCTGTGGGTTCCGATGTAAATCACCTTATGCTATTTTATGATGTTTTTATCAACTAATGAACTGTAATGTGTAGTTCGTAAGTGAATTTGATTATCGTGATTAGCAAAATACGTGGACGTTATTTAGGCGTCAGTCACAAAAGATCAGTTAGCTGATCACCCATCACAAGAAATTTTACATTGACTAATATTTTATATTGAATCATTTACATTTCGTATTTGCGGTGGGCTTAAGGAAGGTTTTTGTGCGTCTCAGATGGGTCGCTCTAACTTCGTACCTTGTTTTGACATATTTTATAATTAATTTGCTAGTTTCAGACCTTAGTTTAATGAGGGTGGGTGAAAATTCAAACTCGTTAATTTGAAATTACTTACAGTTTTTAGATAAATAATGCACTAAACATTGGTTAGCTAAAAATATCACACTTGGTAATAGAGTATGGGAATACTTAAAGACACCAACTTTTTTTTGAAGTTTTTGAGACAGTAATTATTCAACAATTGAAGTTAAAACACAATATGTGACATTATTTTTAATCTAAACAACAATAGACAGCTTAAAACTGTTAAACTCGTGTAGAAAGAGTTTTAAATGATAAAAAATCAAAATAACATAACATTTTATTAATTAATGTTGATGACAATATAGGTTTAATTAATTTTGTCTACGTGGAAATAGAAGAAAGAAGCTTAATAATTTACTAGCTTCCATCTCCATAACATTTCTTTATATAAACAATGTTATTTAGCGATTTGAAAACAAAAAATATTTTTTTCTTACGAGTAAAATTAATATTTTCTCTTTAAAGCCCACCTTAGCCCGCCCGCGTCTTTTTAGTAAAAGACATGAAAATAGTGTACATATGTAATAAATAAGCTTTCTAAATAGTGTTTATTCCCGGTGATTGCTAAAACGAAGGCAAGCAATTAAAACTTCTTTGTGTTGGGGGCGAGGCCTGGGGCGGGGGGAGGTGGTCACTTGACAGAGTCCGTAATTGGAAAAGTTTTGCCTGCTGTGCAGGCTATGAAGGCTACTTATGTCAAATGAACGAACTATTCTCAGCTGTGTAGATATATTATGGATTTAAAAGCACACAAAACTTTAATTAAATATACTTTAAACTTCGTATCGCTTCAGAGTGCCAAATAATAACGTGTCACCTAAAACGTCATTCCATAGAAAATGTATAAGGAAACGAATTTGCGAAATAATATTGCGACTAAAAATAAAGATAACTAAAGATTAAGCTATCCTATCTTTCAAGTTGGATCAAACAGCACACGGTGTGCAAATTTGATTAAAATCGGTTAAGTAGTTGAGTCCATCGCGGACAAACAACGTGACACTTATTTTATATATATTAAGATAGAGTATTTTCATTGAATCTTCTGTGCCTTCCAAACCGAAGTATTTTGCCAACGTCAGTAGGTATTACCTACCCTACCGACCTAGTTATACTTAACTTGATTTAAAAAGAGCCTTTTAACCTAGGAGAGCATCATCCAGACACATTTTCTTCTGTTTTATTCTCTACCTTTATGCCTTTTTTTTCGTTACAATCAGATGAGTAGCCTTTTGTGCTTCTGCCACACATTTTCTTTTATTAACCGTGAAATCGCATCCACTTACTTCCGCACAATATGAAAGTAAATGTTGTAGATATAAACTTCAAATAAATATTTTTTAGTAGGTAATTACGCGCAAACTTATATGCGTACCTAGAATCAACTACATTCGAATATTAAAATCTATAATAGTATAATAACTTATTGAAAATTAAAATAAACATAGTTACAGTTTTTTTAAATTCAGTAATAAGCTTTTAGAAAGAATTGAAGAATTTATCGTTAGATATTACATGTAATTCTTCAACACAAACTGTATAAATAGAATCTTAAATTCAGTACGTCATTGCGAATTGCTAATAAATAATAGAGGCGTTATAGTTTTTGCGCGGCAGACAGGCCTGTCTGCCATCAGTCATCAGAACTATACATTCAGTGATTCACTGATTTATTTCCCCTACCGCCGTCTATGAGAATTTCTATACTAAACTACAAACATTTTTTGTTAGCGATCTAAAAACTAAATTCGTGCAGTTTAACTATTTTTATTTAAATTCAAAATCAAGTTACGATGCTTATGAACGTCACTTAAAGCTTAGTTTACAGGGTATTCAAGTATGCGAACAAATACGAGAACTGCTCAGAAACTCAGTCGGGTTCTTATTTTTAAAATAATTAATATAAAAATCTGTGCATTCATAATTATTGCAGCTACTTAAATAATTTTATTCAACTTAAAAGAGTTACATAATTTAAAATCTCATAGTTGGTAAAATTTAAATAAACTTAGAAATAATAAAAATTTGATAAAATTTTATAATTATATACATACTATAATATAATAATATCATAGAATATGATAAATATTGATTTATTTAATATCCGAAGTGTAAGAACTTCGGATATTCAGTGTTCGTGGTTTCGTTTCTCAAGTCTATCATAAAATTGAGACACGGTATCGGATCCTCGCGTACCATTTACTTTCCTATTAGGTATAAAATATTTTTAGTAAAACAATTGTACAAAATTACCTTCTCTATGGAATTTAGCCAGTTTTCCAAATTGAAATAACCCCCATTTAAGTTTAAAGTTCATAATATTATGCTTTCATTTATATCCATTAGTAAGATACATAAACATTAAAGATTCATATAGGTGTGCTTAGGTGAATTGCGTCTGGGGGTACAAATTTCATTTTGCGAAGGGTCGCAAAACTAATTTTAGTTGCAATGCAAACAACCCAATAGTAAGGGAGGCCTTTGTTTCCCTCAAATAACAACTGGCGACGGGGAAAATACAATTTCATTACCGTTTACTTAATATGGTTGACTTCTTACAAGTTATAACAATGCGAATACCGTAAGATGAAACTGTAATTTTGCTACGTTTCTGCTACGCTTTTGTCGACGACAATCTGTTCGTAGTACGTAGAACTTTAGGTAATTATTATTAAGACTTACGACAGTTAAAATGACTTTATTTTATTAAATGCTTAACGATGACGAATAAAATTAGATCATTGCTTTTTTCCCTCTTCTACTTCCCGATTCTAAACATCAACAGTTTTTTACTTTAACTCAAGCAGCGCATCGAAGCCGACGCACTTTTATTTTTTATATTATTATTAGTTTTCTTAAAAATATACTTAAGATATACCACGGTCGATTAATGTTAAATAAATATCTACTTATGATTAATCTCCTGAAAGGAGTGTATCTGCAGCGCGTCGAGATTACTTCCTGCACTTCCTGAGCAGTCAATTTCCATATAAAATACACGAATACGTTGGAATAGTTTTCACCCTATCTACATATAAAATTGTGAATCATTTTTATTATACCCAGTGGTCGTGGCACTTTATTTACATTCAAATTAAACATTTATCAACTCTTAGTAAACCAGAATGTTACTGATCAAACAATTTTCAGGACAATAAGCAGATATACCTAATTCTACACTCATTTCATTAAGAAAGCGATTTAAATTTAATTTTGTCTATTTTACCAAATTTTAGTAAATATACTACGCTACCCTAATTACTACGCTAATTATAAAGGAGTCTTTTTGGTACAAGTTCAGCAACATTTATGACTTACAATAAAAAATTCATAGTTTAAACCATCTCCATAATAACAATAACCATCCATAGATAAGCCAAAATATAGATCGCACTTTGACTTCACTTTGATACAAAATTCATTTTCAATCAAAAATTAATAAATTATTCCTAAAATTAACTTTCTCCTAGATTAAAATTTTTCTGCTTATATATACTTTTTTCGGTATTTAACAAGCTACTTTATTGAAAAACGTTTACGTGGCATGTAACTTAATATTGCGAAGTTTTATAACTCGCATGAACAAACTTATCTCAAGCATATACAATTAATATTAAAATTGCTTAGCACCTATATAAATCAATCTTCCTTATATTTTGCAAGGAAATAGGGTCATGAACAATAAAGCAACGTCATTAGACCATTTGTTTCATACGGCCATTCTAAGGGTGCCAGAGGGGTTACCCGGGATACGGAGGGTCATCTTAATTTTACTGTATTAGCAAGTCTTGTCGACCCCTTGGACATTAATCGTAAAGGGCCCAGGGGTCAGCGAACTCACATTAAGATGAGAAGGGTGGTGTGCTTTTGAGAAATTCATAAATCATTTAAAATAATACTACATCTTTAACAGAATTAAAAAAAAGTTCTTAAAAAGATCATCTTAACTAAAATAAAAAAACAAATAAGTGGATTGTTTGTTACTCTTTCACGTCATAAACTCTTACCGATTTTAGTAATTTTATTAGAATAATGATACAGAAGACCAGTGTTTCTGTTGCGACGTTAGAGAATTCTATAATCGGAAACAAATTCCGATTACAATGGACTACTATGAGATGTAAATTCTCAAACAACCAATAAAATTCTAATAATAGAATTAAAAGAAGAGAAATTATACCTACTTCAGATTAGTCAATTGCTTTCGTCCAACTATCAACTAGCAAAACGTCTACTAGGATAATATGGTATTTTTTCTTAAATAATCGCCAGTATCAGAGAAACAATTTAAGCATTTACATTGACAATCACAGAACAAAAATAAAATTATATCATTTCAAGCCCCAATCCCATAAAAAAGTGCACACCAATATGTATTTAGAATTTGATAATAAATAATTATTTCAATAAAGCTGAAAAGCGTATAATGAAAATATTTTCATAGTAAAATCGATGTGCTATGTGGGCGGTGCTTCGAAGTTACCAACTTAAAACTTTATAAACCGCCCCCTGTCCGCTCACAGTTGAGGATTCGTCATTCCCAAGTTTAAATTAAATTCTCTTTAGCTGAAAGAGAAGACATATTTTATAAGAGAAAAGACAAGACCTTTTTTTTTCAAAACCATAAAGCAAATAATATAAATTCACTTAGGGCGTAGATATAATATGCCCTAATGTTTCGTAAAATTTAGTATATAAGACTGCTGTCCACCAATGGTTGGTAATGTATAAGATAAAATAAACTATTACATTACAATTTCAGCAAATTAATGAAATATATTTTAAATAAAAAAAAAATAATAATCTCAGTTTTTCATATTTCATGTAGTTAAAATTAAGTGTAAATCAAAGCGTAATCTTTCAAATTAAGCGTAGTTACAGCCAATTTAAAAATAAAGCACAAAACGCTGGAACGCGAAAGTATTATAATATTCACAGCGCTGAATTTATTATAAGCAACAAGCCAGCAGCCGTCAGCGGTGTTGCATTAGTTTTCTTGCACCAACGGACTTTTCCAACTCATTTGCATTCAAAAGCAGATAGCGTTGATGCGCTGATACGTACCTTTGTGGTTTCATGTAGTCTACAAAGTTCCAGTTCCGACGGAGTACCAGTTCCCAGCTGTTTCCAACTTTGACCAGAAGTTGCAGTAATGTTGCGGTAAAAAGCGCTCATGCTAGGTTTAACAATTACCTAAGCAACGATCAAAAGTTTTGAACAGTATTCCGTTGCATACAGTAGTTTCAAACACTTATGTAACGTTGGTTTAGAGTGCAGCCGAATTTTAGACGAAATTTTGTTACATTATTTTAGTTTCAGTTGGGTATTTAGCGTTTCTCTGTAGTAATTAAGCTGTGTATCCGAATTAGAATAAAGTTTCCTAAGGGAAAATTATAAATTGTCTGGTCAAATATAAGTTAATGTTTTTGGAGATCAAACATAACCATTTTAAATTTCTAAGGGGATTATATTATGCTATGAATACATAATTAATAATAAAAATGTTGTTATACCATACATACATACCGAATTTAGTTACTCAAACTGGAATGTTTATGACTTTTTCACCTAACGAATTATAAATTGTACCTACAGTCGTTAATAGGGAAGTTCACTCTACATTACCTATTAGATTTAAAAAGGTTCATTATTATTACATACATATTATTAGCTTTAAGCGGTGAGTATATCCACAAGAACACTGAATTATAAAAATAAACTTACATTTTCAATTACTTCATGCATAAACTGCCAAATTGATTTCGATCATGTTTGGTATAGAAATACTTATATATTGGTTAACACCATTAGGTTCTTATTTCCAAATTTACACATGACAAGAATGGCTACCCACAGGTCTATTTATGTGTATCCTATGCACCTTTCCCATGTTTAATAAATGGAACTAAGCGTAGGCAGACAGAAAGGGTCCAGGTCTCATAAATCGCCTAGTGCGTGATGCGTCATATTACGTTAGCTCGATTAAAACTGCCGGAACACAGTATGTTTTCAATTACAGCAGGATCGCGAAATATGCGCTCTCACTAGGGTTGGATTATGACACCCGAAGTATCTGTATTAAATGAGACTCCATATTTAGAACCAAGACTAAGCACCAATATTTTAGTAGCAACATTATCGATTTTGCTGCCCTATTCTTGGAACTATATTAAATTTGGTACTTCAAAGCTCTTAAATTTTTATGTCACGAATGTAGAGACAATTTTACTATCTACTAAGATACCTAGATAAATTAATACTATTATATGTACAAAGTTATTAAAATCTGTTACTACTAAGTGTTTATATGTATTATACGTTAAATGTTATTTCTTTCGAATTAGTTTGCATTCACTTTTGCTTCAAAGTCAAAGAATTATTAATATCGGTCTAGTAATTTTTTATTTCATCATTTACCATTATAAATATATATATATATAATTTTTATTTTAAATATAATCTTTTTTAATAAAAAATCACGTTTCATGATTCTATAAATCCGTAGACAATGTAGAGCAATGTTGGTAGCCCTGAAGCGCGTCTGGCACGATTCCCGCGTGCCTTTCCCGCCATAGCAATTCCATCGTTCTTCGCACACCATTTCACACCTTTAAGGTAGCCTAATTATTATGTTCGCTGGGCAAATTGTGCAAATAATTTCTTAAACTAGTAATAACTTGCAACACTTTAAACAATACTAAGCGAATATAATAAATTATTTTGTACCTTCAATTTGGTATCTTTTAAGAAACCCTTCTCTACGAAGAAATGTTCTTGCTTCACTAAATGGAAAGCATTTATATAAAAACCAGTTCTTTTTGGGACAGTAATAAAGCCGTAAAGAAGTAGATACCTCCGTACGAATAAGGCTCTAAATATTTTTTCTTGCTTAAGGTCAGTTCCATTTGTAGGTATATTAATTTGAAGAAGAAAAATTCATTTAATTTAATAATGCAATATCTAACCTGTTGTAACTGAAGCTACATAATTTTAATCAAAAATAATATAAATTAACTAAGTTCAACCAATAAGGAAATTCCGGTAATTTTCAAAAGCCTATTCACTAATAGTCAATAATTGCAAGTGTGTAATGTCAACGATTTCATAGAATTAATTTCGACAAAATGTCCGCCATAGTAAAAGATAAGCGCGCGCAAGGTTGTACGAATAATGAAATCCGGGAATCGCAATTAAAGAGGGGAGTTCGATCTTAGAGTAATCTAAGGGTGAGGGTGCCTTTGTTTATATACGGCCTAATCTCTATGTTGGGATGACTGCATAGATGTACATGATAATTGGGGTTTTGGGATCTGTCTTCACTTTAGCGTCAATGTTTTTGTCAAGTCTTATATGGTCATTTGCAATAACCAAATCTTGGCAGACTGCTAAAACTTTCTATCCAGTACTGTGATGAAAGAGAATGGCAGTTATTTAAAAAATATTTTATATGTTTTATGGTCCTTAAAGTTAGAAATATTATACAAATAGCAGCGTTAATCCACATAGAGTAATCTACATAATTCGATCTAACAATAATAGATTTTTAAATCAGTAAGTCAACCACTATAAAAATTTAAGGTATTTTATCCGCTGATAACCCGTCAATTCCATGTGAGTTTGCGCGTAACCGAAAGTGGCGGTGCCATATGTTTCATAAGAGTATTTAGTGAAGCCGTTATCGAAAAATACACCGTAGTTTATAAATAATTATTAAAATTTATTAAAGTTAGAGAACATATCATCAAATCTAAAAATTCGTTCGTTAATTCAACGATCATTGGATTAAATATCTTCAATTTTAATGAAGTTAAAATAAATATTCTAAAAACTAGAATAATTATAAATGCTAGATGCTTAATGATTTATGGTATACAATAACTAAAGTATTCTAATGCGCGCAATATTTCTACTATTTCTATATTGTATTGGCATGTTTTTCAGTTCTTTATATAAACCTTTATTATTTATTTTTTATTAGTTATAAGTGGAAGAATACTTACATCACGTTTGAATGACTCAATATTTTTCGAACAGTTTACTAGTGTTAAATGATGATATAGACACTTGATTCCCTGAGAACTGAATCCAGCACCTTCTGCATAAATTCCGATGCGTGAGCGAATGAGCTGCGATGGTCGTTGATAACTATCATGGGCTATTTCTCATTTTTTTTAATAACTTTAATTTGAATTTTCCTTTCAAAACCTTCGTTTATTTTCCGGCTCAACGAATGTGCGTAAAGATTTATCAGTGAAGTATGTAAAATAGGCATTCAAGGGACTGTCAAAAGGAGAAAGGGTTGGGGTGGAACGTGATGCGTAACTTCTTAAATATCTGCGATTTTCCGAGGAGGGGCCACCTTTTGAACGCTTTCATTATTGAAATGAATAGAAGATTTTGTTAACGCTTCATATTAAACGATATTTCAGGACTACATACAGCTTTTGTTAAAAATATTTTCTAATATATAACTAATATACAATATTTATAAACATACAGTGTATCCTCAAAGTGACTACCACTATTATTACTTACAAATAAAATTGAAAACAATAAAAAAAACCCCGACATGTTAATTTCAAATAAGAATATCTCTAATATATATTAGCTTAAGAACTTACGATACAGAGACAGACAGAAAAACACACGCAGACACAGAAACTTCAAACTTATATGACGCCTTTTTTATGTTAAAAATAAACATATGCGTGTTATTAGCTACTAAGTATTAAATAAAAAATTCAAATCGTTATATTATATTTAATATACTATTTAATATGCATACTCAAACATTGATAATAATACTTACTTCTTTCGCGGTTAATTTTTTGTCCGTGAAAACCAATCTTAAAAATTGAATATAGACCGAATTGTGTCTTTAAATTCTAGGATCACGGGGGTGACTTATCCTACGTATCGTTGACATTATTTCTTGAGACGTAAACATATAATCCCCTGTTTTAACTACCATACGTTGATATTTTTGGACAAGCATGAAATATCCGAAGTGACCAACCGAGTTATAGCAATTCGGTTTTGTTTATACTTGCACATATTCTTATCAATTTTTGAACTTATAAATTATATAATATCATATCTACAATACCACTACTAAGTGTCCAGTTCATTAGAGATGAAATACTCATTGAACTGGACAGATCTGAGATCAAAAGACGAGTGTGGATCCACCACCTTTAGTGTTGCCACGTTTCAATTTTATATTTGACTTGGTCCAATCTCTAATGGATTTACTAGTTAGTGGCTTTAATATCTTTCCTAATTTAAATTTAATTTTTTCTTATACCTTAACACTTCTTATCGGATAACTTTCATTTTAATATACAAAAGTATTGTTGTGTTATTATTTATTAAAATCTAAAACTTCTTAATATTTTTGTAGATTTCCTTTTTCTTCTTCTTCCAAACTCATTTCCTAATCTAAACTAGGAGTTAACTTACAACATGCTCAAATTCTAAAATAGTCTTATTTTTTTGTGAATAAAGTAGTTTTTGTCACTAAACTTTCTCTCTTAGCTTTGGTGGTAAAATAAAATTTTTATAATATTTTTTAAATTAAGTATCTACAAATAGTATTCGTAAATCAAAACTACATTCTTTTAAGTTTATCATAACTTTTTTAATTTCATCCGTACCTTAAATTTTTTAACGATATTATCTATACCCTACATTATAAATATAAAATTAGATTTATAATGATGGGTAGTGATAGATTAGAAAAAAATCATAAAGGTATAATATTTTTCTTCAGCTACATGCTACTCGCATGTAAACCATGCATCATTAAACTAGCGAAAAGCTTTGGATCAATACGACGCGAAACTTAAATTCGCCTCCCTCAAGAAGAAGGTTGGCCAAATTCGTATGTTAATACATCCCCCTACACCCTGCACCCTGAAGCTCCCTCGCCCGAGGGATCCAACCGAACTATTATAAAGGGTAGCACGAAAGTTAGATTAATGATGTTAGGAGCTGACCAGAGTACAGTCAGCTACAGCTGTGTTGATTACTATGTAATTCGCCATTGTATGTACATAATAATTCATATAAGAGTACGGGTAATAAGATAAATCGTTGCCCGGGTATCTTCCATGATGACCAAAAGGTCGTCAGGATATACCTATTTATAGAGATACCTTATATAAACTTCCATGTCAATAAGTATAATCTACTAATAACTTAAGTACTAGTACTTATGTCATTAGTAGCTAAATAGGTACTTTTTATGACATTCTAGACAAGCCAATATGCGTGCTAAATACTTTTGTCATAACCTATGAAAAGTTTGTTTTGTTTTACATTTCATTACTAGGTAATGTTTAGGATAATTTCAACTTCCCAGACAGATTTTCAGAGCTAAATCGAAACGTAAACAATATACGTTATACAAGTGCTAAGAGCCAAAACTCACTGTGCTACAAGCTGTTATTGTTATCGCGTTTAGATATAATATTCCTAATTTAAGCTCTAATGTGCATAATTAACAAAAGTTGCATATAGTCCTGTGACTGTACGTTCCTATCAAGGCGCGGCGGTAAAGTGTGGACGTTCTAACTTTGCCTTACCCACGCACACATGCACAGAAATATCCACACGGGATTAGATATTTCTACAGTCAATCGCTATAACCTACATAAAAAAGATGTATTTTGTAATATTATATAAAAAATTATTAAATTACTTTTTAGAAGAACTTCAATCGCGGACATATAACAACTTAGGCTATATAGGCAAATGTGAAAAAGATCGATGCCTTATGGCAGGATTCGTGCCTGTTTGACCCTCATATTTTATAGAAATAATATAACTAAGTACATATAAACAAAGAGGTTCAAACTAAAATAAGCAATATTATTTTGATATACCTAGACTAAATAAATAAAAAGTCAGTTCATAAATACATCACTGATATTTTAGGTAGGTATTGTAGGTATAGTCCAAGCAAGAGACCGGTGGTGTATTTTTTATCGTTTATTAATTACCTACTAAGTTAAAGAGACTTAATATATTTTTAAGACGCCATCTCTTTCATAGAAAAACACCCACCCGCCATCTTTGTTGCGAAGACATTGAAAAAATTAAGAATTAATTTTTATTTTTTATATTTTATTTATTTTTAAACTTATTAATGTTTACCCCATAGAATTTTATCCACGTTTATAAAATATAGCGCACTACGCTACGAATCAAATATGTTGATTAAAACTTTTTCCATTATTTTATATGCATTTGAAGAACTTTCGAATATATATTTTGTGTTCAAAACACCTAATTCTAGGTAAATAAATACAATGTAACGATCCCTGTGTGAGTTTAAACTAGCACACATTCACAATTCATTCTCAAGTGTACCGCCTTCGCTCCCATCATACGTATTCAAGCAGTCGATTATAGTATAACACTAATTAACAGATACGGATAACATTTAATCATATAACTTATCGACTATAAGGTAATCTTAACTATTTTTAGTTTTTTACTTTAAAATTTTCTAATACAATTTTTTATATTATTATTTAAAAAAATTCTATGTGCACCCTACATATACTTATTAAAATATTTTTTATAAATATTAAATATCTTAAAGCTAATTGCTAAATCGTAACAAATACTAATCTACTATCTTTGACACTTAAACGAGTTATAAGATCAACGGTCATGTCATAGGGCTGACCCAAGGTCGACGCATGCGTGATTATGGGAACGCGACGTCTATTATAATATCAATTGATCTCTTGACCATCTGATCTCACGAAAACCGGTCTTAAGGATTCATCTCACATCTAATTTATTCTATTTGATTGTGTTTTATGGAAATTTAACGGCGTCCTGTTATGAAAAATCTACGATTCACATTTTCTCACGATGTTAATACATATTTTTATTCTCTCTTTAAACTTTGCGTTTGATCGGATAAAGCTGAGGCACTTCATACAGTTTTAATTAACTATGAGTTGTATAAGATTCGCAAGAAGTAGTTTACTGGTATAATAAATAAACACTTGATTTTGGGCTTTATGAATAAGCTCACAGATTATTTGTTATAAAGCAACCATGGGCTTTTCAATTTTATTTATCTTTATATTTTTCAATTTCAGGAGCACCCTGTCAGTACTACAGTTTTCATCTTTAAATGAAAGGAGTCTAAATTAATTTAGATGTTTGCGTAATCTTACGCATGTGATTTTCATGACATAAACAGGTAAAGCACCTTACTTTAGTATTTTTTTAATACAATTTTATATAGTTTCTCACACCGTTCAATGTGTTTGAGTGACAATGTATCACATTTAATAGTTTAATATATTATAAATTGGCCTCACCATGATCTGTTTTTACTTATACTAAAATCTGTTCTACACGGCCGCCCACTCTCGCGAGTTTGACCAAAACTACACTCACACAAATATATTTTACGCTTTATCCAGAACTTGTCGGTATACATCACTACCCCAACCCCTTACGTCGGAAAATTTGCATATTACATACTCGACATCTAATCACATTTGCGTCTTTAATGAAAATCGATGTCTACAAAACATTTTCCTCTTATTTCGGGCAAAACCCTTGTATTACGGTCGAATTTTGCTTAGCGATTTTATTTCGGCTAAAGATAATCGAATCGGGACTAGGGATGCGTAAATCGGTTTATTGCGAATTTGATCGGTTGACGGCAATTACATTATGAAATCTCGATACAATTTTTGGATAGATTTTAGCTGTACTAAATAATTCATATATGCTTCAAAAGGCCGTAATTTTAAAATATATTACTTACACTTTTATTGAAAATAATTCTGATAATGATTTATATTAAACTAGTGGACCCCGCAAACTTTACATCTCATCAGAGTTTCAAAGAATAACGTGTCACCTAATTTTCAGTTCCAATAATTATTAGGTAGGTATGTTGAAAAATCGAAAACCTGGAAATCGTATCAGCTACTTCGAAATTTAAAGGAAATTATTTAATAACATATTATTTAACTTATCATTACATAGTGTAAAACAAAGTCGCTTTTTATTTCCCTATATCCATTTGTATGCTTAAATCTTTAAAACTACGCAACGGATTTTGATGCGTTTTTTTTTAAATAGATAGAGTGATTGAAGAGGAAGGCTTTTATATATGTTTTATACCCGTGCAAAGCTGGGATGGATTGTTAGTAGTGTAATAAATGTCTACTTAATGTCAAAATTCAATAGGTACTTTTAGAATGAAGTAAAAAATCTGAATTTCGTTTTATTTTTTCTTCTCTGTGTTTTGGTTCTAAATCCTAAAAGAAATACACGTAATCTTTAAATTTTTTAAAAGTATCTTGCTTCTACACAGATACTTTTAAAAAACTGACTTTAATCAGTGATTTATACATATTTTTTTCAAAAGACATTTTTTTTCGTTTCAGAAATGGATGAGTTGCGGAGAAAATATGTTTTCGGAGATAACTTTTAATTAATCAACAAAAGGAGGTTTACAATAAAATGTAAGTATCCTATGTTGCTGTATATAAACTATGTAAAAGAATATTAATTAAACTTATAAATCATAAGATTTTCGTATTAAAATTCTGTGCTGTAAAAAAAATATTTTATTGACGGTACTGAAACAACTATGTTTCAATTTTTATTTTTAATGATAAACTCAAACACTACGCGACTGCTTTAAAAAAATATTTCACTGAGGGAAAATTAGGAATAACGATGTTGACGAAGTCAAAAGTGAAGGCTTGAATATCACTGTTATTTTTTATATCATTAAGTACCTACCTTTATTTATTTGTATAACTATTACAGATAATATTTACGTAATAATAATAATAATTGGGACAACTCACATACATTGCTCTGATCCCAAAGTAAGTAGCTAAAGTAATCGGAAAAAACGAGGATACTACAATAAATACATATATAAGTTTATAAACAACCAAGACTCGGAAACAAACATTCGTTGAGAACGAATTAATGCACCTACCGGGATTCGAACCCAGGACCTTTCGATGCAGAAGGCAGGAGCACTACCAATTGCGCCAAAAACAGTACATACATTTTTAAAATAAAAACAATTAAACTAAATCTTAAATTAAAAATAAGTAATATTAATAACATAAAAATACTCTAAAATATATTAAAACTAGCTTTAAAAATTAAAAATATTTTAAAAAAATTATTTCATATATGTATATAGTACCTATCTATATTTATACAAAAAGCTTCTCATAATCATACGCTTATTAATTTCAGAAGGTGTCAGCGTTAATGTGTCCAGAAAACTTATCTTCAGAAAACGTAAGCATCTATGAGTTGCTTGTGGTGGTCCCTGCTACGCTTATGCCTTCTTCACGCTTCCATATTCTATAAACTAAATTGGCTTCACACCGGTGATATTCTTTATACGAAGATGTATCTGCTTCTAGACGAATTAAGAAAAATACAATTTTAGATTACTTAATCACAAAAGAATTACGAAAACTGTATTGAAACGCATAGAGCACATTCCTGACGTGGAAAAAACCTTTGATATAAAGGCATAATTAAATAACATAAATATGTCAATTAAAATAAAACATGAACATTTTATGTAAACTAGACGTGTGTGATAATTTAAAATTAAAAGTTAACTATTGACTAAAGATATTGTCTGTAAGACAACTTGAAATTATTTAAATGTATTATTCATCAGTACCTATTAAGGAACGTTAGCATAAATTATATTAGCTAGGCGCGTTTCTTAATTAAAGTAAGTAAGTGAAGTCTCGCGTCCCCTAGTGGGGTATGGGGCAGATGCATTTCAAATCTGTTTCACTGATCGATTTTTTCTTTAGAGGCAAGTAGGTGATCAGCCTTCTATATCCTGCCAGACCGAGTTTTTTTTTATCTCCACCGGAAATCCAACCCAGGACCTCTCGGTTGTAACGCTTAAGCGCTTACCACTAGACCAGGGAGGCGGTCTCTTAATTAGATACGAAATTATTATTAATTTATTATACTTAGCTCAACCAGACATTTATCGGACGTTCACTATGATGTCAGATCGCGCGACTGTACGATTCGGTTTATTTTTTATTTACATTTATATTAAATTATAAACCCAGAACACTTCGTGATAAGCTTTTTCGGTTACATTAAGCAATAATAAAATTATTAACTAAATTTTTCAACTTAAGAAAATTATTTTTTATCCTAAGATCGTACTGATTTTGATGCATCAATGTATAATATATTTAAATTATTATAAATTCTAACTGAATGCCATCGTTGCAAATAATTCAGCTAATATGATATTTATAATAAGTATTTAGCAGCATTTAATTTAATAGGATTAATTAGAGAGTGCATTTTGACCCCAGACTTTTAACGTTACCCGAGGGATATCAAATTCATTGAGTTTCAGACATTATAGAAGTTGCATTTATCTTAACTTATACACAGAAAATACTATTTTCATCACTACATTAAATTGAAACTAAAATGGGAATTAAAACATTTTTACTTTATATACTTTTATCAAAACATTTGAGGTCTGCTACATTTAAGATATCGTAAAAGTTTAGTAGATGAAGATATATTTTTAAGCCAGCCTAGTCATTTTATACATAAAAACCTACTCAACCGATTTTAATAAAACTTACCTATGCAAGGCTACAGTTAGCTTAATTAAAATAACATTTGCTGCAAATGTTATTTAAAAATCGCGGACGTAGGTAATACATGCACCTATGAAATATGGCATAATCATAAACTTTAGACTCGCGATTTGAATTCATTATAATGTTTCTTTGCTCGATATGTTTAATAATAATATGGTATAATGTTTAGAAGCCCATAAATTAACATATTATATTGGAGACAATTGAAACATACATAGTACGTACCTGCTGAATTCCTCTTTTTAGAAGTCAGTTACAAAATAAGAAAAGTATTATTTATCATCAATTATAACGGTTTATGGTGAATAAATTGACTTGGCTCTATCGCCAAAATACGCAAAAATACTTTTTTTAATAGAAACAATTAGGTATTGTTTAAGAATACAGACAACAATACTGAATATTTTATTCATTGTTTAATTCCTAAATTTATATAAAAATCTTTAAAATAGTCTTTTATATCCTAGCAGATACAATTTCAAACTTCGTAATTTCAAAATAAAAGGCTAAATATATATATAGGGCGAGGCAAAAGAAAACTTATTTCCATCAGTCCGTTTGCTTGGTTCGAATAATCTCAAAACGATTAAGTGGATTTGAAGATTAGGCATGGGCCAAAAAAGAAAACTGATTTTCACCTTTACGAAAATATAGTAATGATGGACGTCGTCTACTCAGAATAACAACAAAAAGAATATTCTTATTATTAAGATTTTCTTTTATTCGTGACCAACATATTTATACATTTTGTTAAAACTTCTAAGTCCATATTAGGTAATAAAGAGCTTTAAAAATAAAAAGTGTTGTTTTATTTGCTAAATTTTTGTCTCTACATGCTTGCTTTGTGCTTTGCGCTAAGCTTTTAATACAAACACATTTTTTTTTAAATTTAACTGCTCTTCAAGCACTAAATTTATTGTTATAGTTTATTAATAGACAAATAGAAGAAACAATTACTTAAAGCCGAAAATAAAAGATTGAACAACATTTATCCTCCCTCAAGTTAAGCATCGAGTCCCTAATACAAAAGTGCCGTGTCGACAGCAGCGCCACCACAGAATTTTTTCATAACTAAATCGCCATGAAAAAAATGCGCCAACAACGGCATCTCTTAGCGGAGTCGAGAATTTTTCCAAGCGCCCCTCGGTCATAACACTCGGCCACGTGCATTTGTTTTGGTTGGATTTTTTTCACGAAAAAAGATAGCATACATAAACCTCACCTCGCCGCGTCGTAGGTGCGCCAAGCAAAATGGTCGTCGTTTTTTTCTTCTCTTTTCAGCCATCTGTCCGTCCTTTTCGAGCAAAAATGCGATCGTTATTTTCTGTTCCGGTGGGAATGTGTGCGTGGTGCGGCCGACGCTGAAGATATACGCCATGAATTGCTGTGTCAAAAACGCTCTACCATACCAACAGATACGGTCGTCTTTCATTTGATATAAAAATTGTCTTACGTCTAATGGTAGACGGAGAAAAAATAGAAATATAGGAGGCACGGCGTGTACGATAAAGAGAACGTGAGTCGTTAACGATTCTGCGCCGGAAAGTTGCGCAGATTGCGTTTTTGGTGCTTTTTTTGGGGGCAGTGCCTCATACCAACGGGTGTTTTTTGAATCTGTCTTTTTCTAGCACGCGGAACTTATTCTCTGCGTGGGGCTGTGTGTGTACGAGTGACGCTTGTCTGTGTTCGTGGCGCCGGGGGCAAGCACCTAGTACTAGATTTTTGCGTGCAAACGTCCTAGATAACTGATGCATACATAGGCAGGGTATATAATGAGATGTCACCGCTAGAGTAAATAGAGCTATGCAATAACGCAACCTGCCTGCCTCCCGCGGTATTCGCGTTGATTAATTACGGCCTTACATAATTGTTCTACGTAAACTATTCGTTTGCGAATATTTTTTTATTTTTAAAATCTTTTTTCAAATATTGAATATGCATTGATAGATGCTATATTTGTACCATCGAATTAAACCTTTACTATATCGGTTGGTGCTAGCTTTAATAATAAACAGCTTGTTATTAAAGTTGTAAATGTGTGTAAGGAAGTTGTAATCCGTCAAAAGAAATTGTTTTAATTAATTAAAATTTCTTACACAATTGAGTATAAAGTTAAGTTTCACGTTAATTTCAAATTTTATTATTTGTCGAATATCAATTTACCTCACTGTCAAAATACGTAACATTTAAATTTTTAGGATCTTATTTATTGAGTTAACTAACTCTACAAATACAATAAACTCCCTGAAGAATTATGCTAGCGAATACCTAAACAACACAATATTTTTATTGAAGCTTTTCTTTTAAAAATACTCTCGATTCATTTGGGCGATCCTAACAATATCCTCATTAGCTCGGTTGTCACGCGTTGTTTGTTGTCAGTACATTTTTTGAAGATGAGAGAAGAGAGTAAGACTTCCTGAAGATAAATTCTAATTTAGTATAAAAATATTTTTAACATAATTATAAGTTAATTAAAAATATTATTGTTGTCTTGTGTAGCGCCCTCTAGAGCAAGATATATAGAACAAAGTTTAAGTAAATAATTTTATTATATTAATTAGTAATTTCTAAACAAAATCTTATAAAATAATACATTGTGTTAATTTTTATAGCTCTATAGTTTAAGTAATGTTTTTACAAGTATACGTTTTAGTAATTATTATTGTATAAATATTAATTGATACCTACATACAATCTCTCTGTTACTTTTTGACAAAATCTCTAATGAAGGTAGGTATGGGATACAAATTGTTAGAATACATATTTTGCACAACCCTTGTCACGCATAAAAAATCGTGCACATAATTTTAATAATAATATTAATAATGTCAAAATGGCTTTCAGAATATATTATTTGAAATTACTGTTACATTACTGTCCAATTGCTTTATATGGGTTTAGCGCCATCTCTTAAACTATTAACGTACTAATCTTATACGCCTGTTTAATTTAAATTGTTTAAATATTTAAAAAGAAAAATGGTTAAATTAAAAATTAAAATAATTAAAGATTTATTTATTTACATATTATATTGATCAAAAATTGGATGATACATAAATATAAAATGTTAGAAATACTAGTTTATAAAAGTGACATCTATCGCGGAGTAGTTTCAACTTTATAATCGTGTCATTTTAAATCAACATAAAAATATTTCTCTAGTATAAACGGTAAAAATAAATCTATTTAACTCTCATTTTATTCTTATAAACTAGAAGAAGGTAGGTACTAATATAAAATATTAACTATATCGATACTTACTTGAAATATGAAAAGTATAAATTCGTATTAGTTAATAGGTGTAAATAAATAGTGAGGCAAAGTTAAAAGTTATTTTAATAATGGGAAGTTATACTCTTTCTTAATGACAGGCTATATTTTATAAGGCCACGTGGATGAAATTGCGTCTAAAAACTAGCATTTAAAAACATACCTAGTTGGACATTAGGTAGAAAAACCATTTTTGAACAATGATTTTAAAAAACTGCATACAACTCAAATCTTTCAAAATATTATATAAATAAAAATAAAATTATAAACAGTTCTATTTCTATTAACTTCAAAATATGGAGGAAAATGTAAATTTTGTTGTTTTTTTAATTTGGATTATTTTAGTACACATATTATCATAAAATACGCTTAAAAAACATATGTAAATTGCATAGGGCTTAAAAAGAGTACCACGTCCACTTCCGCATTCCTGAATCACGATTGACAATTTACTCACATACCGATTCCCTTCACAGCATTCCGACACTGGGCTAGATTGCCACACAATATTGAACCAAATCTACGAACGATTGCTTCATCAAACTTTGACATGAAAGTCTGCAAAGAGACTGCAAATGGCTTCATCGAAAGATTAACTAAACTACTGACTATAAAAAAGAAAAAAAGTTAGTCGAAATAAAATACGGGCCGATATAAAAAATATTATTTTATTATAGGTACTTATTTGCATCGTCAAGATCCGTGGTCGTCGATGCATCCTTTATATACAGCCAAGGTCACTAGGTTAAATCTAAGTAGGTACCTACTCCGCAACGTGGTCAGTCTAAGACACTATACTCAGTCCGTAATTAACTAAGGAAGGAGGGCAATTAAGTAGATATCTATTTGACTACTATAAGTAAATAGAAAGAGACATACAATGGTCAAGATAAAAAAACACGTCCGTCATCACAATAAACTGGCACTCCTTTTATATACACGCACACGAATCGCCGAAATACTCGCGGCGTGAAGAAATTAATACCATTCCCCTATGTACTCCGTTAGATTCACCATGGTGAGTAATGCACGCCTGACCCGTAAAATAATTTTACGGGTCAGGCGTTATGTTAAATATTGTCTCGCCACTCATTTTTAATAATTTATGAAGTTATGACAATTTATAAGGTAGGATATTTCAAACACTATTTCATAAAATATTTAATAAAACCCCTTTTTATTACCACCTATTACTTAATAGACATAAAAAAAATATTATTTATCTGAACAGAGGATATTTGATTGTTCGCTTTGTTGACGCTCGGCTGACGGGAAATCTATATACAACCTTGGTACCGACCAGCAATCACTTAAAAACAATATATAATTTTAAAGGTATTGTGATGTGTTAACGCCGCCTATTAAAATTTTCGACGGTCTATAATAATGAGTCATCGTTATTCAAGATACGGGTAATAGGTAGCATATTATTAAAGTAAGCCGTAATTATAGAAATGGATGCGAGTTATTACGTAAGCTTTCCAAGCTTCTATGTGTTAATATTTTTTGTATCGGATAGATTTTATTTTCATTGTAGAAAAATATATTATTAACTGATTTCAAATATTGATATTTTTTTGAAAATTATTTTATTGTTTAGATTACAACATACTTATTTATTACAAAGTAAAAATAGTTTAAATTAGTACTCTAGGCAATAAATGATTTTATTTGGATAAGACAGTGTTTCATTTTAAACGAAGATACCAGATTAAATAAAGCACATTATTTTTAAAAACTATGTACCTACCTACTTAAGGAATATATAATTATTTATAATATTTGTTTCCATAATGTGTTACTTTTATACATTATCAAATATATATACGATAAATATAGAAAGCTTATATGGTCAGTATATAATATATAACTATTTATCAACTTGCTCATTTAGTACATACGTGTTCAATAGGTTCACGTAGATATGTAAAAATTATACATACAAGCGAATTTAGGATCTCTACAATCACACTTATATTGTATATATATACAGTTATGTAAAATTCACCAATCCTAGCTGAACAACTAATAAATATGTATTGGCATAATAGACCCCTGACAATAGAAAAATAGATTCACCCTCGTTAAACTAGGCCGCTAGATAAAAACTATTACGTGCTTTTCAAATTTAAGCTCTATGTCATTGAATTTAAGTATATTTTAGCTATACAGATGGTTAATAATTTATACTTATTTACAGAGCTTATGGTTACATACGAAGCGTTTTATATACGTACGTATATACGTGTGTAAAAACAAATGAACTATATATTCTGCATCGAAAGGTCGCGGGTTCGAATCCCGGTAGGTGCATTTATTTGTGTGATGAGCACGAATATTTATTTCTGAGTCTTGTTTGTTTATAAACTTATATATGTATCTACTTATTGTGGTACCCTCGTTGTTTCTGATTACCATAACACAAGTACTTCAGCTACTCAATTTGGGATTAGAGCAATGTATGTGAGTTGTCCCAATTATTATTATACATAAGATTACAGTGTTCTTTATTTCCCCCTAAATTTAAGATTATTCTTATTTAATTCAAAAAAAGGTCTCTTAATAGAGAACGAGATGAAATTTAAGTAAATATAAATAGACTTCAATCTAAAAACAAAATAGGTAACATAATATATAAAAGTATAATCCAGTAGTGGGGCATAGTAAGACATGTCTGCGTATATAACTGATCATTTTCTTTACAGGCAAGTAGGTGATTAGTCTTCTGTGCCTGCGCAACCAAAACATTCATTGTTCCTCTGGGATTCGAACCCAAGACCTCCGGCGCAATATGCAGGTGAGTAAACCACTCATCAGGTGGTTATCTGTATGGATAGCTAAAAAAATAATACGAAAAGATCCAGTTGTAAAAAATTTATTTCTCAAAGAATATTAGATATAAATGTTCGGATCAAATATTGTTTCCTAAATTACAAAATTGTTCTGTTTTCCATTGTCAAAGATTACATTAATAGTACAATATAGTGGTAATAATTATCACATTTTATAAATTCAAAATGGTTCAAAATGTCATAGGAAATTATTTTTATTTATGAATCATAAACAATACAGAAATTTGATACTTCATGCAAATATTATTTTTAAACTTTGTTTTGGTACTATTTTAATTTTATTTTAATGAAAAAATGGTGAAAAATTTAAGAATGTTGAGCAAAAATATTTTTGAAAATCTTTTACTTTCATAATTTATGTACTGAAACTAACTTTTTCATAAAGATTAATGTTTAATTTCAAGTACCAAATATTGAGACATATTTTTATATGGGTGTGTATTCGTAAGCGAATTGGTAACATAGGCTTTGAGACATTAATTAAAGTTTAACAGCGCTCTTGAGGATGCTATAAATTTATTTATTTTTTTACAGCAGGGTTGAAAAACAAGAGGCTTCTATTGGCTTTTCACAGTCGTTTTTTCCACCTACATTGAAAAAAACCTATGTCCTACCTAGATAAATGACGAAATAATAAAATGGTCAAACAAATGCCTCTTTGTTATATTTTAATTATTATTTTTGAGATTTGTGATGAAATAAATACGGAATGTATTGAGTATTTGAGTTTGTATAATTGTATACATGACTTGGTATTATTTTTCACCAATAATTTCGAATTTTAAATATTTTGTATAAATATTGTTTTGGTGGATACATAGTTTTTGCCTCTTTTATAACGTAATCAACTTGAAAAAGCGAGTGTATTATGCGGACTTCTAGTAGAGACAAAGTCTAAACTTGCTTTTTTAATATTAGGGACTGTAATAGCAACTTATTATTTTTATTTATGTGAAATTTATTAAATTAAATTCCTATATTAGGTAAGAGTTAAACTATTCACTTACTGTTTCTTATTATGTAGGTAAGTAATTACTTTCTAATAGTATATTTTATTTTTTCAGTTATTTACCTTTACAATCCCTAATTGAAACCATTAATTAGGTATGTACGAAAAAGAAACTGATACTAAGTATTTTAGTATAGGTACTCATATTTTAGAGAATGCGTGGCGATAAAGATAAGTCTGATAAATTTACGACATTAAATTTTATATCAAAACATTTGTTGAAAATTAAACTGAGACCCAATAAACAAAATTATTGTTATTAATTTCAGCTTTCGTATTTACCCCTAGGTCATAATAATAATATATTGCCACATAAGAAATCTCGGCCCTGCGAGGGAGGGACCACTAAATGTGCCTCAGCGATCCCTACGAGCAAAATGTAATACAAAAAATAAAAATTTGCGCAGATAAAAACAGGCTTTGTTCGCAAACAATACAGTGGGTTTTCGTTTAGACCCTATCTCTAGTTAATCACTGCTGTCTCCTACATAATAGGTACGTATGTATTATACTTAGACCTTTTTTAACACAAGGTCGGTATGACGCCTCGCGAATTCAAGATGGCGGCTTTCACTGCAATGTGTTTGCGTAATTACTTAGCTAAAAATATTTTTTAGAACAAAGTTGGCTATATTTTCTTTGTGAATAAAACGTTGATGTTAATTATTAAAACTTAATTCCAAAAATCCGATTATACGTCTTTACGGTATACGTTTCGTTTTTCGTTTAAATATTGTTCTAAATTTATGGATTTCTAATAGGGAAGTGAGCGTAACGCAGTACAAGATCAATATTTACGTAAAAATACTATAAGGCCAATATAAAGACAGCTGGGTATCAAATAACATGATATTTATATTGGTTTTGTATCGATTTTGTTTAAGCCACTTTAGTTTGTACTTTTAAAAATTTATTTTGTTACAATCTGAGATCTCGTGTGAAACTTTTCAATTAGTTTAATATTATATACAGATTTAATACTTCAAGTGTATTGTAAATTTTGATTTAAAACTACATAAAAAATGGAACTCACTACGTAAGTAATATTTGAAAGATTGTTTTCTGGTGCGTAATATCACAACTGCTTTAATACGTCATTGATTTAGCCCCACAATAATGGGTTTAGTTTTTGTTCTGGACTATAATCAAGTGACTACTCCAATTTTAACTGTTCTTTAAAAGTTTTCTAATAAATAAACATAAAAATGTTCCTGTCTGTTTTGAGTTTTGTCCTTTTTCATTTTCCTCGCTTTCCCGCGTGTTGGAATGATGCTCGTCAATGCGTTCCCAATATCGAATCGAAGTAGTCTTTTTATCTGTGCCCGTGGCCGAGTTAGAGGTTATTGTTCCATTTATGAAACGACCGCCAGTTTTTGTTTCTTTTCAGTAATGGCGGTGCATCAATGAAAAGTTTTCGCGCCATCGTCTGTAACAAAAACACATTGATTTCATATTGAATTGTTTTGACTATAAAAAAGATTCAGTTGGATTTTAACATTGTTTTCTTTCATAATATTTGTTAGGTATATTAGACACATTATTAGAACAACAAAAGCTATTGAAGCGTCACGCAATAAATGCGATTTTTGTTATTTTTTATCACTCCGCCATTTCAACTATAAACAAATTCCGCAATATTAAATTGTAGGTACCTATAGTGAAATAAACACATTAAGTACAGCTACTCTATACCACATAGCTGCGTACATTTAGTTATAAGTACCTACATAGTTTATAATTCTGTTTATTTGAAAAATCAATTACAAACGCAAATAAATTGTATGAGCAAAGCCTGCAAGAAAAAAGGTTTTCCGACTGGCACTGCTTGAAAAAACGTTCCTCAGACCGAATAGGGGACAATGATATAATAAAAACATAAATAAACTCGATAGTACACAATAACAATTGTTTCCTGTGTGTTTTCATTTTGCGTAGGATTCGCGGACCACATGGCGTGCGTTATGGCTACTCAAATAAACAAAGAATTTTTCCCGTCTACCCCGAAAGAAAATTTTAGTGGACATGACTATCAATCTTATAATGATATTGTACTCGAAATCTTATGCTACAATCGAAAATGGTAATATTAAATACATTTTACACAATTTACAGTTTCTTACGTTCATAAAAATATGACGGTTGTCCCGAATATAACATGCGGTAACATTAAATATTTTCATACAATTCCCAAATTCAATTATTGTCCCGATATAAACTGGCTATCTATTAGTTCGTAAGAAATCTAACAAAAGTTTGTACCTATCATGAAATATTTTATTTTTATATTTTCAAATGTAACTTATTTAATGAAAAAATATCTAATTAAAAAGGCATTCACTTTTTAAATTCAGTACTTGCGTACTTTGAAATCGTAATAACAAATAATGTATATGAATTCCACGTTTAACTACACCAAATAAAAATATAAAAAAAGTACATTACCTAAGCTCCAGATCCATAATAACATTTCACTTTATGAATTAATGATATGAAAAAACATGATCGAATGATGCAAATCTCTCATCGATTGCGCTTATAAAGTATCCCCACCATGAGGAAATAATCCAGTTCTTATATACAGATATAAAGAAATAAAAGCAACAAAAGATAATTGCTTAAGGGTTGAAAGATGTTCCTGAATGGTTATCTTAGATATAATAAGTACCTACTGGAGCTCTTGCAATTGATCGTTGCAGAAATGAGCTCACTACAAAAGAGAGCTTTATGCTTTAATAAAAGACTATGTGCGGATAAATATAGGTAGTAGGTACCTTGATTAGGATTTAAAATGTAATACAATATTTTTTCGTTTTTCTTTGTAATAAATAAAAATAAACAAATGATTTAGTTATATTCGTATTCAGAGAAGGTTTTTTAATTTATGATTACAACTCGTTGAATGATGTATAGGTGGGTACTAATTTTATTTATATCTATATACGTGAAACGAAAACTTTGTTTACCTTTTTAAGAAAATTGCGCGGACGCATGATCGTGAAATTTGACACAGTTAAAGTTTATATGGAAAAGAAGGGCATAAAGCTGTTTTTAATATAAAATACATTAAATTAATTAAAATATACAATACACATACAATTGCTTGGACGACCCACGACATACACACACACACACCTTACTCTTGAATTTCAATCGAATTTCGACCACTACGCGACCACTAGTATATTTTATGTAGGTCAGAAATTAATTAAATTAATCGTATAATAAGTATTTGTAAAAGAACCTTCAACCTGATAACTTTCAAACAGTTGGTATAGATTTATTTGAAAATATTAAAATAACATGGACAATGGACATAAACTTTATCATTAGATACCTATAGGTACATAGCATCAGAATTTATCTGCATTTTTAAATAATCGACATGATAATAAACTTAAAAAATTGTATTAAACCAGTTCCTTTATATTAAAAGTATAAAAAATAATCTTTTTAAATCAAGCTAGCTTTTGCAACATCGCGTCTACCTTGAAATGCTGAACAACTTTGATTGTTATCGGTCGAATAATATGCTAAACAATAACGAATCTTGATATTTACCCCTTTCAAGGGGTGATTTTGCAACGCTACAGGTTGTCGGAATGCAAACTTTGAGCTGCAGAAACTGGTTTGCCAATAACGAACAAATGCCGCAGTGAAGTCTTATTATATATTTTAAATTGACTAACAGCAAAGGGTTAACATCGCATACGCTTGCCATGCAAACTGCGAGCTGCAAAACTTGTTTAATTGTCAAAGATTCTTTGACAGTTTCCATGTTTTGTGATCCTTTTATATATTTTGAATAACAAAACTCTACCTATCATTTTACTTTCATTAAATTTAATATTATAAAAAAATTCAGATTTTTCTCGTATCAAAAACGTGGAACTTCAGTTTTAAATTCACGACTTTAGTTTGTTCAACCAAAAATGTGATTTATAACCAAACTTCACACAAATACACCTGTATTAGTATTACATACATATATATGCTTTTGTATATAATAATAATAAAGCCTTTATTCAGACAGTTTTTTTAAATTATTAAAACTCCGAAGAGTCGATATCAACAAATCTGTTTGCCCAGTTTTAACAAAGATCTCCAATTCTTTCCATTTCTTCCTGTCTAGTGCTGTCCTGGGCCATGTAGGTATCTACTTCCAGCTGTTGCTTTTAGGTAATCTTCGTCTTCGAACTGTCTTCCCACCTACAAAATTGTATCCCCGTTTTCATTTTGAGCTCCTGGATTACCAAAATATGATCTTGTTATTCTATTTTTCTATACGTGTCTATGTCCATTTGAGTTTACGTATTTTGTATAAGGACCTATTACATCGTCTATTTTTGTGTGCTTCCTTATTGTTTTATTTCGTATTCCATCACTTTACCTTATACTCAACATGCTCCTTTCCATCGCTGTCTGGCAAGATTTTATTTTTGCGATTTGTGCATACATTACTTTAACTAAATAGCGTTCGTAGCAAAATCGAAATTTGTAAATCAGAAAAAACGGAACATTGACATTGATTGGATACTTTGGAACGATATAATACACTACTAACTAACAGAAGCCTAACTGTAAAGGATCTAGTAAAGTGTTAAATATTTTTTAACATTGCTAACTCTGTATACATAATAATAAATAAAGCCATTTACTACAAATCTTCGATTTCGTTTTACATTACAATGTTTGTTAGTAGGTAATTTGTAGCTTAAAAATTGAAAAACAATTACTTAAAATTAATGTTAGTAATGTTTATGAGATTTGGGTTGTTGGGTAAAGGCCTGTATAAATAACAAGCTTAAATTAATAAAGCATAAGGTAATTAAATTACTACTGTATACGATAACTTATCAACAAACATGTATCATAAAGTACGCTCACAAAATCTTTTTGAATATCACCCAAAGTTCAAAGCTGTGTTTTAAAACGTAAGACAGAGTAGAAAGCGCTCGCAAAAAACTCATTAGAACCAAAATTTGTTTCATTCACTAAGATAATGCTATGTCGAGCGAATATGAAGGAGTTATCAACAATCTACGGCGCACTTAATCATCGTATATAAGGGGAAGAGGACTCATATTTACTCGCAAACGGACAAAATAAATGTTTTTATTACATAACGTGTATTTTCTCAAAGGTTCATTTAGTCGTTTCATGCGAATCTGCGCCTACATTGTGCAATCATACGGTCCATAGTAGTGTTTAGGTAAAAATTCGCGGAAGCTCTCAACTTCCAATTAAAATGAAACTTTATCATGTTGTCTTAGATGTTAAATTTGCTTAAACTTTGCGCGCTGATAACGATTTGTATACAGATATAATAAGCCATAAGGGATGGCGCAAAATTTTAAGTAGAGGGATTTTGATGCCTGGAGGTAATTACTTGAATGTACTGCTATGATTTAAAAAAAATTCCTCAGAAACACTGTAGTGGAAACAATCAAGCAAGACGCTCAAGATAAGGTATCTTTCTGTTTAAATTGGAAAAGCATAGTAGGTAAGTAGCAAAGTGAAAACTGGTTGAACTCTATGGTGACTACATATTTGATTTTCTGGAATTGATTTTGGGAAGTTAGTCAACTTGCTGAAATCAAATAATATAATATCGTTAGTTATATTAATATAATACTTTTGTATTGAAGTTTTTATCTGTAAGTTGTAATTATAATTTATAAAAATTAAAAAAAATATTAGGGTGATAGAAAAATTTAATTAACTTTTTTTTTAAATAAAACATTAATATTATATGATTTTATTATCCATAATTTATGATTAAAAGATTAAATTACCTTAGGGATAACAGCGTAATTTTTTTTAGTTCAAATAAAAATTAAAGTTTGCGACCTCGATGTTGGATTAAGATAAAATTTAAATGCAAAAGTTTAAAATTTTGGTCGTTAAAATCTTACATGATCTGAGTTCAAACCGGTGTGAGCTAGGTTGGTTTCTATCTTTATATAAGTAAAATAATTTACTGTTCCTATTTTTATAATGATTTTTCAAATTGATTTATAAGTAAATGAAAACGAACTTCTTCTTTAAAGTTAGATGCACAGATGTTGTTGTTTTGTGTTAGATGTTATTTTCTTTTCATAGAAGTCAGGACTTCTGGAATCATCTACTTTCGATTAATACATAATACATAAGTTGCGTTACATTTATAGGTACAAAAGATTAAACAATGTAGGCGTCGTTAATCTCAACCGTTCATTTATTTCAACCTCAAAATAATCCTTTGTTTAGCGCAGAACCGGACAGACGTTCCAATTACAAAAAGTGCCCAAAAACCCTCGGATTTACGAAAAAAGTTATTTAAATAAAACCCCGCGCAGTGTCGCATAAATTGCCTTCATTAATTTCCGGCCCCACAAAATATTGTCTTGAAAGGATAATCAAATACAAAAACAGGGAAATGGCGGTGCGTCATTTCCATACATTTTGCCGTCCCTCCGCCCGCGCTTTCGTTCCATTTCGTCCCCTTTTCCGGTCCCTGCGACCCCTATATGAGTCCTCCAATTACAATTCAACGTGTGAGCTTAAGGTTGCATTAGAGAGAACGGTTATTTCTGCAATTATCTATGTACTTTATACATATCCTCTGTAATAACCGTTGTTTTTTATCTGTAATATAATACCATAGGTATAAGCCAGTAATGGAATTCAGGGATTCAGTACACCTAAAGACTAAGCACCTACTGAAATATATATTTTCAATGAGTAGGTATCTGCAGGAAGTATATACTTGTTACAAATATTTAAAATACAAAAAAGTTAAATTAAATACAACTTTAAAACTCCCCGAAACATGTCAATTACAAATATGAATACCTCGTAAATGGATAAACAGATCTTAACAAATCTATACAGATAAATAAAATTGGGGTGTCTGTTTGTAATATTAAAATAACCGCTTTTTACTAAATGCATGTGGATGTATATACGGTACATATACCTTATTTATATAATTTTTGTCTGTTTGTCCGTATGTTTATTTCGGCTAATCTCTGAAACGGCTGGACCGATTTTGATGGGATTTCCACCGGATAGCTGATGTAATAAAGAGTAAGGTAGGCTACTTTTATTTTAGAAATAAATCAATTATTATTTTGCTGTTCGCTATTTTATTGTGTTAACTTCATATTACGACGAAATTAATGCGGGTGTAACCGCGGGGCACAACTAGTTGTAACTAAGAACTACCTCGATTACGTCATCTTTCAAAAACAACAGCAAACAGACACACAGACACCACAGTCCAACTAAGTCATCGTGCAACAAATGACAAAGGCCTTTTTTGATCTTCTTCTTATTGTGATTGTGCGCGTATTTACTTTATAAAATATAGGTGTGAAATAGTAAGAAACAAACTTACATTATTACTTTAAGTATTGTCTAGAATATTTATGGTTAAAATAATGTATTTTCTAGCAAATTTATCGCGGCTCACAATATATAACGATTATTATTATCAATAGTTATATTATGTACACTGCTTGAATAATGATACGGTAAAAAACATCTTATATGGCAATTTAGTTTACAAACAAACAGAATCGAAAAATCTTGTAAAAAAACGGTCGTTCCACTCCTAAATAAACAAAAACGAACAGTGGCTTCCATGTTTGTTCCCCATTTAATTAATTTTCTCATTTCCTATTAACGGACAATTGTTTACACAGATTTTATTAGAAATGTTATTTTTCCTTTTTTTGGGGTCGTATGTATATGAGTAAAATTTGAAAAATAATAATAATTTATATTTTTTAGAATATATTTAAAAAAACTTAATAACGTATAATATACCTACCTTATTATACTATAAAATGCATATTGGATATACTCGTAATATAATAAAAATAAAAAAATAAAATGCTTATAACAATTATTTAAAAATTTTTTTTTATTTTTAGTTTTATATTTTTTTAGTAAAGGTTTTTTATCGGATAGGAGGCAAACTAGCAGAAGGCTCACTTACGAGAAGCAGTCGCCCATGGACACCCTCAACGGCTGTTGGGTCATGGATGCGTTTCCGGCCTTGTAAAGAAAGGTTTCTTGAAGGTTGAAACTTTTCTTGAAGTTCCTTAATAGATTTTTAACAAGCGCTTGTTAAAATCTATAAGTAGACCCAAACAGAATAGAAGTTGTTGGAGATCTTTTTGTTATGTCGCTTATTATAAAGTAGGAGGCATGGTTAGCAAGTAATGACCCATAAGCAGCTTCAATTCTGCTACAGTAACTTAGCTTCTAGCCAGTATTTCAAGATAAAACTCAACCATATTAGTCTGTTTTAACACAATTGTATTTTATGTAGATACTTTCAAAGCAATTTGTCACAAAAAGTTGAAAACTTCGCCCTTTAGGTGGGGGTCATTTATTACCGGACCCTTTTCACCCCGCAAGGGCCTTAATTTTACCTACAAAGCCTTCGCGGGAATGCGTAATGACTAACGACGTGACGTAAATCGTAGGGATTTACCCTTATCCAAAACATACATGAAATATAGACATTTTTACTGTTCATGTTTGTTTAAAGCATTTTTAATTGCTGGCATAATTAATATTAATCAATATCACTACATAGGTATATTGAGGTAAATGAGATAATATGATAGTTAAAAATAATTTTGTGTTATATTTTAAAATACTCACTGTTCTGTAAATATCAACAGTTAAATTCACTTTTAAGCGCTAAATTATGCTCAGTCGATCCATCGCAGCCCGGCGTGAGGTAAGTTTGCTTAATTATTTTACAGAACACTTTTGCAGTTAGTACCGGAAGTCTCTGATACTTAGACAATTGTTTTTGTATTTAGAAGATATCAAAGTAAACAAAATAATCTAAATTATAATCTTGACGAATGGAGAAGTTTCGTGATGTTATTAATATTATGTTCAACGTAATGGTATTAAAATATAGTCAAAAACTAATCAATCAGTGAAAATTTTTTAAAATCCATCAATAAATGCCTTAGAAATAGATTATTGATGTACGTATTTCTGATTCGCCTGTCATGTTATTTTACCTATCCGCGTGTAACAAATTATTGTTATTTTGTTGTGTATTATTCTTGCAATCGCAACTTGAAAGTCCCATAACTTTTTCATTTCTAGAGAAATTTTATTGATTCTTTTACGTTTTTGTTTTATTTTACCTTAATTTTTATAATTTGTCCACTTAAAAAGGTAAACTTCTCCATCAAGAGTGTCAACAGAAACACAGTGCAGGACATCTGAGAAGCCAGGACAAGACAGTAGTTATTAAATATCTACGCGTTATGAATTCTCAACGGATTATATTTGAAATTGCAGTAGGTATATTTAAACTCGTTTAAAATATATTTGCTAGCTTGGTAAGTTTTCAAATATAAATTTAAATACTTTAGATTACCTATACCTTTATTTTTATGCACACATTCAGTTGGTAAGTCCTTTAAAATAAGAAGTAATGTATAATAACTTTATTTTATGAGATCGTAAAAGGTTGTTTAAATAAATTAATTTTTAATAAAAAATAAAACCAGACTCAAAACGCACTAAAAATGAAAAATAAATTTTGTATTATTAATGAACTTACTATCTATAAATAAAAAGACGTGAATAGAGTTGATAAATAAAATTTATGTAAAATTCAACAAGGGCATAAATCTGTCATGTTGCTTTTTTAAAGGCCGCGCCTAAATATTCAATTAATATTTTAATTAAAGTTCTGGAATATAGAATCTATTTTTTAAGTTAATTTTAGTCATTTTAAACAACCAATACTATTTACATCTTTTTATTCATATAATTGGCACCATTTTAGCACTTCGACAAGTTACTTTATCGTTTGACATCTCATTCATCCAAATCGGTTCATGGACATCGACGCAGGAGTGGTAGTTCATCCACCTCCTGATAGGTATTTTCGAAGTTCGGTTAAAAATCAAGACCATTATACGAATAAAAGGTATCGTTATATTTATTCAGCCATTTCAAGCCACTCTTACATTATATATTTCAAGTATCGCAGACAATGTTTCGCAATGAACAAAGGCGCAATTTATCTGTGGTTTTACTTGAAGGGGACTGCTTCTAGCACTCGTAGTCATGGAGAAAATTAAAGGAACTTTTTTTACGAGACAAGCCGATTCGTTGTAGACTTATTGGACGGGAAATTACCTATAGGAAAAGTGCCGTGTCAAAATGTTTTAAATTGTCTTTGATTGGGACTTTTAGTCTATGGTCTTTATTTCAACTAACGACACAAATCTTAACACTCTGTGCTTTCACACCTTAACTATTTAACCAAAGCTTTGATTTTTATCCTTGTTGAAATGAAACAACAGTACCTACTTACATACAGCTAGTAAGCAACAAACAGACAAGAAAAACCTGTTTTAATTAATAATAATCTCATTAATAGACTCTATAAAGATGCAGGTAAGCGTTACATTGTATAACTACTTTGAATTAATATATACGAGATAATTAAAAATATTCACACCTAATTCTCGTTAACACCTTTTCAAAAGTTTGTTCAGATGTAGCAAATCCTTTATCAGTTCCATATCTCCGTAGGTATTGTAATCACGACTTTCCATTAAAACAATCACCGCAAATTAAATACTATACCACTTTGTATGCGCCTACCATTTGCATGCTCAAAGTACAGTAGGTAGGACTCGTAGGTATAACTGTATAGTGCAGAGCCATATTCCGATTCCCTCTGTTAATGGGAATAGCTACATACCTACACATAGCGAGCTAATTATAAAACTCCGCCTTTCCGCAAATCACCTAAACTGGACGCAAAAAGCCGAGCGCATTTACATAATGACTTTATATTATACACAGAAACGCCGGCAGAATTTTAATGTATCTTTTTGTATCGCACATAACATACAAATGTGACTATTGTGGTGGCTACGTGATAAAATTCGCGAAATAACGGCAGCTATTTCTTGTAAAATCCTTTCAAATTAACAAAAATTAGAATATTTAGGTATTTTTACATGTGAAATCGTTTTAAGTACCAACGTATACATAAAGGAATTACAAAGAAATATTCCAATTACTAAATATATTATAGCTACCGTATTTGCGCGCCTGCATATTTTTTTATGTTTCCTTATAACTTACTGCGTTGCGCTGGATATCATTAATTTAAATAGGAAAAACAATAAATGCCTTCGCATACGCGGCTGAGAACCAATATAGACATTTTATATTGATTATATATATAGATAACCTATTAAGTATCTATTATGGATTTTGTCAACTTTTAAAGTAAACATTTTCATGAAATAATTGTATGCCTGTAGAATAGCAGAACTGAAGCAACTAGGGTTCCGTTATATACTTTGATTTGGCTGGAAAAATATTATTGGTAATAATTTACTTTCAGTGGAAATAGGTTATTTAAATGGAAAGAGAAAACGATCTACATTTCCAGGGGTGTATAGGGGAAAGACATATTACCTCCACACCCAAGAGGATAGAAATAAATGGAATATTCATAAAACACCCCATTTACGACCTTGTAAAAGGGCCACATAAAAATTTAGAGGCAAAACGTCCTCCCTTTAGGCGTGCTCCTGGGATGGTCCCAAAGTTCGTAATTGAATTTTGCCTGAAGCCGCAAAGGGCGTCCCTGCTTAATTTGCCATACTCGAAAAAGGGTTTTATACTCCAGTATAAGCTAGAGGTTTAGGCGGAAGCTGAAGAAGTTCCACTAGAATCTAATAAAGTATTTTTTTAATAAGTTATCATACGTGAAGCTAAAAATTTGTACCCCTTTTTACAAAAATTGCGCGGACGGAGGAGTATGAAAATAGTTTATATAGAGAATGAGTGCAGAATGCTATTTTTTATATAAAATGTATTAATGTAAATAAATAATGTAAATTTAATGTATTTATTAAAAAAAATATAATAACAGTAAATTAATTAAAATAAACATTACGCACACTAGCATACACACACATACCTACCTGACTTATTCTTCAATTGTGGCCAAATTTCGACCAAGGGGTGACCACTAGTATATAAGTTATCTTACAGCTAAATGATAAATAAAAATTGAACACGTTACACACACACATAAAAGACAAAATTAGATTACATATTTAAGTTATTTTATATAGGTATAACATATATAAAATAATTCATTAGTGCCCCGGAGTAACGTTTTTTGTCTTTTGATAAGGAGTATAATTTAGATAAATTTTTTGGCACAACCTGTAAAGATTTAAAAAATAAAATATTAAACATTTTGAGTGCTTACAATTAACATTACGTATGAATACTGTGCGATAATATAGTTCGAATCCTTCTTTGTGCTGAGGAAATTATAATTTAGCTCATAGGTACAGAGGTAAAGCACCACCATTTTATAAGATTTTTTAACATTTGTTAATGTCATCTACGAATAATGCTACGACCATAACTTCATTATGGTTTTAGTGATTTATTATAGAATCTTTATATTGAAATTTAGTGAGGTATGAGAGTACATTTGTGCTTTTAATTATATGGTGTATCTACTAACTTTTTTGCTAGAATATAATGATAATGATGATATTTTTAAGGTTTTAGTAACCAGGCAATACAATAAAACTTAGACCACACAAAAAGGCACAGTTTATATTGTTGTAATCAAAAAGAAATATTCCCTTTTTCCGGCGTAAGGGTTGTTTTGAAGGTCCAGTTTTTAGGCGACGTGCTAAAATTTTATTCCAACTTTCCGGATTAAATAAAGGTCCAAAAACCTTTGAAAAATATGTTGTTTATTTACATTTTCCATACAAATGGTTTTACATAATCTCTATTTTACACAAAGCCTTTGATATTGTATATATGTAGATATTGGGCTATATTTTTATCCTTTCAACTGACTTCAAAAAAAGGAAGTTTATTCAGTTTTTTGGTTATAAATTGTTTGTTGTACAAATTATTTTAAGAATCCTTTATTACTGACAGGTAATATTATTTTGAAAATAATTTATATAACACCCAAAGACAGAAAAGGCAATACCTATATACTAAGCATGTGTATATTTAACTCTCCAAAGATTTCGAATTTATTAATATATAAGTAAAATAATTGAGACAACTGTGGCTCACACAATTGAATATCCAACCTGTAATGGCATCGGAAAAACAAAGAAATATAGTTAATAGGGCACGATGAACGAAACAAAAGGTAAAGTCGTAAATAATAACGTGTTCCCGATATCCGATATTAACAAAGCCTTCGTCATTCGTGCCCTTATTGATATAAGGCGGGGACGAATTAAGGACAATTGATAAACATTAAGACTTTTTTACACTATCGGACTGTAAAATAATATAAATCTAAAGCTTTCATAAATAAAAACTTATAACTAAAAATAAAAATAAATATGGAAACATTCAAAGTATTTAATTTAGTATGATAATTTTGATAAATTTAAAAGTTGTTAAACCTTAGGTGATACATTCTTGGTTAAATTTTAATACCAGAGCAATTGCGTACTTATTAGACTTATGATTACTCGTATTAAATCTTATGATTACTGTGGCTTCATTGTACGCTTAAAATATGTATTTGTACATGTAAAAGTTAAATATACCAACCTAAAATATTTGTTTTTAATTATCATTCGGATTATTGTCCCTAAAAATCCACACCCTTCACCTGTCGTTGTGATCGTTTTTATCTCCAGCATCCAAAAACGTCACTCAAAGAATCTTATGTTACGTACAAAAAACAACACCCAGCTCAAATATTTCGTAGTCCTTTACCAGAAGGTTACCAGCATTACATGAACTGTCATCGTTTCGCCCACAGCAAGTAACAAGCGTAAAATAGCAGGGAAAAAGAGATCGGGGAGGTCAAACTAAGTTGGATGTATAATCTGGCCAGCTCCATATGACAGATGATTATCTACGACCAACGTCAAAGTGAATAATTGGGCTTTAGGGCTTCTATATTTTGATAGCGAATTCTTTTTTTAGGTTTCATATCATAATCACCAAAAGGATACATTTAGTAAATAATTTTAAGAAATAAATATCTTAATAACTACCTACTAAGCCCTATGTAACCGCCTCCTAAGTGGCTTACGTATCTATGTGTTGCACCGGAGATCCTCCCAGCTATACTGTCGTATACAAAATAAACTTGAGATAAAAATACAATGTACAGTGTATTATAGAGAATGTAGATCTAATTTGAAAAGCAATTTTTCGTGTGGAAGGCCTAAGTCCCAAAATTTTAATCAAGCCAACAAAGAAAGCATTTTCCATTCTGCACGCGCTTCGCTCTCATTAAGAATTCGTTTCGAAGCTAACCCTAAACAAAAAGCGAAATTCTATGTTTTTATAACGAACGCCTAATGCGGCGGGGAAATTAAAGCGCCCCTAATTAATTCCTCAAACAAACCAACCCTGTGTAACCGTGATAAAGTTGCCTGACCAAAATTATTTATATCAAAGGGAAGTTAAGAAAATATACCTATTCCCGACGCATTACCCCACCCACCCTATTCGGGCGGTAAACGCACATGCGTATTTGAAACACCCAAATACCTAAGCCTGCCATTTTGTTTTTTGCGCAGTCATTACTTTTTTCCTCTATTTCGTAGTTTGCTAAACTGTTTAATGCTATGCAGTTATATTGACCACTTCCTTTGTTTACAGGGGATTTTATTTTTTTCGGTGCATTACGAACCAGATATTATATTTTGTCATAAAATATCTTAAATCTAAATAAGATCGTATATGATCTACTTTAGTTAGGCTTAAATACACTTAGAGTTAAGCACAGGTAAAATATTTTTGACCACTTAATGTTACTAATAAAATCTATAAAATGCGAAAAATAAAACAAAGAAATAAAAGTAAAGCATAAGACCCCTAGTAGAGCATTGGGCCGACTATTTTCTGAAACTATTTTATTTATTTTATTTTGTACCTACATCCGCTGAACAGCCAAATCAGCTTTCGAATTTAAAATCTTTTTTTTTTCTTATTTCTCCGTTAACCTTATATGGGACCAAGTCAAAGAGTCAAATCGCTTGGAGGAAATGATTAGTGAAAGATAACTTCCTTAACAGGGAAATATGAATAGGTAGTCTTCTATGCTTAGGCTATCCAATCGAAACTTTTTTTATCTCGGGATTCGAATATAGGACCTTCTGCGCTACATGCAAATGCATAAGCCACTTGGATAGCCACGGAAGCGGAATTGTTTTCACGGTAGCCGAGGTATTCAATAAATACATCAATCAAAGCCAGGGAGACGGGTTTAAAAGACCTAGAAAGTAATGAGATAAATCAAAAAATATTGTGGAATCATAGTTTCTAATTACTATTTAAATAATAAGAAATTTAATAAAATAATCAGTATTTTAAATTACTTAAATAATTTCAAAATAAATACATAAAAATATTGGTCTATCAGTTTAAAGGACAAAATACCTACTAAATATATACAATGGTATATTGACCCGACCAATTTTAAGCACTAACGAGTTTCCATACGAGTTACCAAGGGGTATAATCCGGTGAAATTAAATTGGTCGCTGTCTGCCTTGAGGTATAATCCATCATCATGACATTTCTATTTATCTTGATGAGCTTCTCACTTCTCTGCTTCTATAGCAAGCTTTTTGCTTTGTTTTTAATATCCACGTTTATTTGCAATAAAATTTGTTTGTGCGTTTGTAAAACTAATATTTTTAGTTGTTTGTTTGAAATGGCTGTCCCCAAAAGTTATAAATCTAGTTTATCGTTATAAATTTAACATGTGTGTCTCTGTGGCATTATCCTGTTTGAAAGCTTATTATATATTTTTTAAGACCATCGCTAGAGCTGTTAGCTAATTTCTGAAAATCAGAGAATTTTTGATTGATCATTAAATTATTTATTTTAAGTGAATGCCCGTAATCCCTCAGTAGGGCATAGGACAGACACATTTCTGTATCTGTATTACTAATCATTTTATTTACAGACAAATAGATGATCAGCATTCTGTAGCTACCCAACCGTAACATTCAGTATTTTCCCCGGGATTTGAACCCAGGACTTCCAGCGCATCACGCAGACGCGTAAACCACAAAGCCACGGAGGCGGTTTTAATTTAATTACATATTTTACTACCTTTTTAATGAAAAAATATATTTGCCATAGGCCACGCTAAGACATAGGTACGAAACCTTTTTTCAACCGTATAAGGAAACTTCAAGATCAGAATTTTAAACAACAGACGTTCTAAGCACATTTTGCAAGTCATTTTCTGAACAGTAAGGTAACATAAAGTTTAAAAACAAATCTAGCGTAAGGCCTACAAATGTTGCAGAAATTTTCACTAATCCATTCTTAGCGTAAGAGTCTGTAAAATGTAGGTCTCTCTTACCTCCATGAATGAAAAGAAGACAGCATATCCTTTAGAATTAATCTCCTAAGCTAAAATAGACTAATTTTGTATGATTAGTCTTTATTGCGTATTTGGATAGATGAAGATGATAATTAAGAAAATAAAATAGTCTAGGTTAAGACCTAAGTACATAAAAAGAAGCTCGTAGAGTGACTTCTATTAGAGATTTTTTTAAATTTAAATACGAAATCAAAATTCTATTTCGGCCTAAAAATTCGGTGTAGGTTATCACAAAGTACACCGCTGTTTGCTGGACATACACTTCAGTAAAAAAGTAAATTTGTTACCTCTCGAATCGAATTGAATAAACAAATAGTCGAGGGTACCTAAAATGGACATATAAACACGGCTAGTAACATTACCGTTCAAATAAAATCGATACAAAATACATTTTCGGTTTTCCTCTCGAGACCGTAGGTAATAACATGTTTAACTTTTTACACGACTGCAGAAAATACATATTTAACGTAATTATACGATTAATGGTAGTCTGTTGACTTTTATTAGTGAATTGCTGTTGCTTTTGACTTTGTGTGGAATTAAAATTAATTTAATTCCAAGGAGAAGGATAAAATCATATTATTTAGTGCCTTAAAATGAGAAAAAGATTGGAATTTTCATTTTGACGTTTTTTCTCAAAATATTGTCTCTTTTTAGGACAAAAATAGCCTATATTTTCATTTTTAAAGTTAACAAGGGGCAATATATTAGTTATTTCACTAAACAACTATTTAAATATTCTATCGAAAGTAGTTAATCAATCTTCAAATCAAAATTCAATCACGAAATCTTACAAATACTTTTATATTAAAGTTAGCTAGCATTAGGAAATCATAAGAATGAAAGATATCACGCGTCAAATACAATGATTGACAACGACTTAAACTAGCAGAAAAGATATGCGTGTAAATATTACTGAACATTCCTTTGATTGGATTGGTCATACAATACTCAATGCAAACCGACACACCCTCATCATCATCTAATTTGTCTAACAAACTTTACTTAAAGCTACCACAAACATTATTAACCTTTGTACAATTCAAAGACAACAATGTCTGGAACATTATTGTCTTCGACCACACTATCAAGACAAATGAGTACCAGACAATAGCCTATTTACCTCTGCTTGTCCGCAACTGGTGCCTTCTTTTATGCAATATCATAAAATATGCAAAAACAAGTCTTATTTCAAGTGGTGGAAGGACAATTTTTGCCGAGTTGAAATCGCAAAACCAATTCTTTTACATAGCGAGAATTGATCGCATGGAATTGTAGGTTGTAATATAATTCAAATATGGTAGTTTTTCCCCTGTAATCAATGCATGTAGTGAGGTCATTTTGTTCTGATCTGGCGGTCAAAATTTATTGCGCATAAATGTACCTCTGGCTAACCCGGGAGTTAGAGGGTGGAGGGAGTAGGCTTAAAAATCGGAGTGAGAGGTGAGGGGAATGTTTTTAGCATTCGCAGAGTCGGCCTATTCTACTGTTGATGGGCACAGGGACGGAATCTATGTTCTTTAGATTTTTGTTTTTATTTTGTGCGTGTAAATTCTTATACTTATACTTACCTAGTAATTAAATTAAGAAAGATAATTTAAGTAAATAATTAAAAGGATCCTTAAAAGTTGTTCTTATAAAATTCTATGCCTAATGGGACTTAAATTCTTGCGTAAATTTCTGGCTGGGAATTACGCTACGACGAGTATTTTATGTACATTTTATACTCAGTGTTATAAAAAGTAGTTTAAATCATGTGATCACTCGATTGAACAATTATACATAGGTTCTCCTTAAGTAACCAAATTAAAATGAAGATTGGCAGACTATCCTATAATTTATCGATTATAAATGCCAATATTACGAATATATTCTATTCTAATGCCTAATCAGCCAATAACATTTCAATTCAATCATCAAGATTTATAGAATACGTGCGCTGTGGTCTATAGGCAGATTTAAATATGCTTATTACTTTCTATAATTAAACACTTCTATATGATAATATATCCAAGGTCATAATATCCAATTAGACATCCAATCAGACCGCAGGCTCAGACCTAAGATAGCAAATGAGAAAGACGGAAATGGCTATACTTGGAGGAAGCATTTCGAGGGACAAGCTATCGGATAGTGTTTAGTACTTTATGTATGTATATTAAGGACTTGTATCAGTACTACTTTTTGTAATAATTAAAGGCTTTTTTATTATTTTTATTTGAATACAAGTATAAATGATCATAATCACATACATATGTCTTTGAATACAAGTAAATTGTCATGACCACTTCTCTAAAAATATATATATTTCAGATATTAATTAATGTTCAATGCGTCCCTGTCCCGCGTTTTACCCGCACCCGACCTACGCACGTCTCACTCGCACAAACTCCAAAAAGAACACCCCTCACCACCCTTAGCTTAAATTATTGCACCTCCATTCTGCGAAAGAGAATTGGACAAATATGTTCAACCACTAAATTCAATCTTATCGCAATCAATATAAAGCCTAACTCGTAAGCGTCTATACAATTGCGAACGATTTCTCCAAAGATCGCTTAGAATTTGTATTATTCAAATCGACCTGTATAAAATTGATATTTAATTGCTTTGAATAAGGTATATTTTCCTTTGAAAATTTTATTTAAGCCATGTTTTAGTTAGAAAAGGGTGTGAAATAAGTATGGTATTAAAAAGGCCACCCTTTTAGGGGGATAGGTGGGGATGAAAGTAGTCCACGAACTCGAAGGGTTAAAACTTATTAAGGCAAGGACGGTGTTAGTGAAGTAACGTATGATAACGGGTGATGTCGAATCTGGTTAACGTTACATTCCTTAGACAAGGTGCAACTTTTAAATTCGTACCTCGTAACTGCTTCGATGTTTGTTTGGGTAGCAGTAGAAATTAATAATGGCCTAGTAAATTTACAATATAGTTATTTCGAGTTTAAATTTGATTTAAATCTGTTCTTAGTTAATCGTCTTTAACCCGTCTTAGTTAAATTAAAGAAAAATAACTTTCATTTATAATAATGATGGTATGAGCTGCGTCATCAACCACCTTTATAATTTAATTGTGTTTATTAAACAGCATAAAAACCATATTAAGCACAACATTTAACATTTTTAACAACGTTAATACAAATGTACCTACCTTAGTCATAAGTTAAATAAGCCGTTAAGGGCAATAGAGGGCGTTTTTTTGAATTTTAAGATAAAAGTAGGTATAGTAATTAGATAAGATAAAGCTTATATACAATATATGACTTTAAGATATTAATAATCATACACATAAGCTCGCCTTGGGAATCACTTATTTGGTCAAAACTGCATGAAAAACTGTTCAGTATATTTTGAGTTTAGCACAAATAGGCTAACATCCACGCCGCGTCTGTTCGTAATAACAGCGAGTATCTAAAGGACGCAACACAATACTTTGTTTATCTGTAAATTAATAGCACACTTTAGCTAGTAAAAATGATCTGTATCAAGATTTGGTTAATATTGTGTATTTATCACAATGTTTACAGTATTTCTAACTAATATCTTCATTTTTTTTACAAATCTTTACTATAAATACGTACTTATCATACGTAGGGCTAGCAAGCCTATCTATGTGATAAAAGATGGCGTCTAATTGTTACATCTTTATTTTATACAAGTAATTATTACTAATTTGTTGTAGGTTTGTAAAAATGAATATAAAAAAATAATTAGATATGCAAAATAAACTATTAAGATTGTTATAATATGATTACAAATAAAACCGACCTCAAAACGCACTAAAAAGGAAAAAAACTGAAAAAAAATACACATCGATTTGATATCCTCCTTTTTGGTATTTTTGAAGGTCGGTTAAAAATTACAGTTACGAGACATTGTTGAGCTTTTATTTCAATTAAGCACTTTTTTCCGGCGCATATTCTGCTTCTAAAGGTACATAATTATTACCTAGCCTAGACAAAAAAGTCCAAAAAGGTTTAACAAATACAGCGTTAACAATTGTATTGTCATATTGGATTACATGCCTGCGGGTGTTTTAAGTACGTTAAGAACAGAAAGCTCAGGGAACGTATATCAGATGAACGTAATTTTTCATTACATTACCATAGGATAGTCATGCAAGCGTGAAGATAACCGTGAGCCGGGCCCTGTACCACGAGATACAGCGAACGCGCTATCGTTTTGTATTTTTAGATATTTTTTCGTTTAATTTTTTCCAAAAGTTATAAATAATATTAATTAGTATCTTAAACTGAATATAATTAAGTGAAATGCAGATTTAATATATCTTGCGGTTTTCTTAGTGGTGTGACGGTGTTATCTTAAAATACTTTAAAATTTGACATTTACTACATCGCTCCAGACTGCTTTAATTTTATTAACTTTACGAACAATGTAGATTATTTGATTCTATACCATAGAATAGATTATTTTCAAATTCTATATTAGATATGTAATATGTTTCAGTTTTAGACAGAAACAACATTAGATAATTAAGAAATTATTATGTTTACTGAACGTAAATTATTACACATATCTTAAGCATCTGCGTGTTGTATCTATTAATGATCTTGGTTTCTTATTCCAGGGAAAATAATACAAAGACAACAAGAGAATGTAGTCTTCGGTAGGTATATAACTAACAATGACTTATATTGCTAATGATTTAAGCAGAATCTACAATAACTTAAATGTACATTTTTGTCCATATCTAGGTATATTTCACAGTCTATATATATTTCACTGTCTAGGTATATTTAACAACAAGTGTTAGAGTTAGCATCCTTGAGAGACATCGTAATAATGAAATAAAAACTTCAAATGTTTCGATGATAATGATATCATCGCTGTGTTGCGATTGGTCAATCACGCGTAGAGCAAAAACAGAGAAGCCTGCGGTGAATAAATTCGATTCTAATATATAACAAATAAATAAGCAGGTGACTATAATCTTAAATCTAGGTACATTCCAATCAATCAAGTTGTTTAAAAATGTAAAATTCAGTCCCTTATTTATTTAGTTTTTTAAAAAACCTATGTTCTGTAATTTTTTTAATAAACAGATATTGTTATTATTGATTATTGTTATTCTTTTAGTCATATGACCATTAGGTATTATTACCTCTTATATTTGTACGAAACTGTAAGTATTTTGTATATAAGTATAATTTAATTTTATATGCAACAACTTTAATTTGAAAGCCTATTTCGGAAAAAATAATTCAATTTGATAGGTGCATCTCGCAAATTAAGTGTATACACATCAAAAAAATTACGTTTCCTCTCACAAACGATAAACGATACCAAAAAATCAAAATAGAATAACGTAGTACAGGGTGGGTATAGAGTTCCCTTAGGAAATTAATTGTGGAGTTTGTTGAGCCCTTCCCGAGTGCGGTCGCTAAGTACACGCCCATCCCGCTAGATGGCGTCACATGAGCTTTGAAATTAATATTCCTTTATATTTTATGGTAATTTTTCTTACTCGGTTTGTTTTTATAGAAAATTCATGTTGTTTTGGGTATATTCTATCTGACTGACTAAATAATGTAATCATTACTTAATTTACCAAGCTAGTACTAGCTAGTAAGTACCTATTATTAAGTAATAATACTTATTATAAATTAGAACTTCCAGTGTATATTAATTATTATTAAGTTATTATAAAATTATAATTAAGTTATAAGTTCTTATAATTATTAAGTCGATCTTTACTGTATATATTTAAATTTGATACTTCACAGCATACGATGCATCTGCCCTTCTTTTAACTGTTGCATCTAATATATCTCTACAGTATAAAATTATTCAATATGCGATTTAAGTGTTAAATATAATATTATAATACGTAATTGTATTAATAAATTATTATTATATATGTAAGTTTTAGTAAGTGCTGTCTGAAAATTAGTTAAATGAAAATTCTTAACGATCTCTTTCAGCAATTTAACACATTGAATGCATTAAAGGATCTAAAGGATCTCTTACGTGGCTTTCAGCCAGATCGGCGTCATAATTCGTGTTCTGTCTGTAATTTATTTATTTCTATGTATATGACAGGGTCAAACGTAACGTAGGTATATGCTTCCAGCTTCTAGTTTGATTCAATAGTAAAGTAAAAAACATTTATTAGGAGATTATTTAGTGCGTATATCGCACTGCGATGAAGCAGAGTTACAAGTTCTAATAGGTATTAAACGCACTTGCTGTAAGTAAACTGGTACCTACCGAATGTGGCTTCAAATCTAACGTGTTAAGCATGAAAGAATAAAAGAAATTTGGTATTTTATTTTTTAGCTTGGAATTTGGTATGACAAAATTGAAATAATGAATTCTCAAAATATTAAAAAAAACTGTTATATCTCGAACGTAGAGAAAGTTCACAAAACTTTTCAGTTTTAATGACAGTAGATACCTCACTGGAACCCAAAAATTTGTTACCCAATTAAAATTAAGCCTGGATTTTTTGAAGTATAATTAATGAAGGAAGCAATGATTTTCAAAGCAAAAAATGACTCCAAAAATTTTCGGGATTTTTAATTAGGCTTTATCATGGTTCTCTTAAAAACCGGGAATGATTATGAATTAAGAAATTATCTGCTCGTCTGAGTACAGTAACAAACTTATAGAAAAAATTATAACAAAACCATATTAAAAGTAAGTAGTAATAATTCGATTTGAATTAATACTATACTACGTGTTAGCCATTAGAGGTAGCTAGCCATGGGCGGCCGCTTTTCATTTATTCGTTTCCCCAGGATTCGACTCCAGGACCTTCAGTGCAACACGTAGACGTACTTATCACTTAGCTACAGATGCGGTTAGGATCATGCAAAATACAGTTTCAAATCTAATAGATGTTCTTGATAAAAAGGAAACCATCCCAACAAACTACAATTCCAATTTGATTACCCACTACGTTCAGTTTGAAACTAGTGAACGCAAACTGGTACATTCTGGAGTTCCAGACGTAACGCACTCACAATTAACAAGTTGCGTCCACCGGAGTCTGGAAGTTAAAACCACTCATATATATCCATTATGCAGAAAATATGAGCAAAGTGCAAAGTTAGACAGCGCTATCCTTTAGTGACTATAATTTATATGTGGTAGAGTTAACAAAAATGTTTAATTAATTAGACCAAGTGCATAAAGAAATAATTTTGCTTCTGTAATATTCCCAATTTAAAAACGAGACATTATTAGGTAATGAAATTTACAAATGTATACGTACGTGCGTTACAAATATAAATACAAAAGGCTCACCAAAGCCGTTGGGGTGCGTACTCAAAATACTGGCTACATTACCGCGTTGAATCGCTATACAACGAGACTATAACTTATTATTGGCGAAATAGCTTCAGTATATATAAAGATTTAACGATGATTTTAAAAATACAGCTTTTAGTCGACAACCAACTTTCAATAAAAATTGGATGAATCTAATTTTGCACCTAATTAAGCTATATTCTGTAGCTAAGTTGAAGATTTTTTTTTATTTAGAACTTATAGAAAAAGGGATCAAGGAAAGACGAAACTGTGTTCCCAAGAATGAGTCGCCCTTTAGTCTGTTTTTCTAAGATTAGGGTCCTTTAAAAAGAACGAAAATTTATTTATTTTATAGAAGGGTGCATATTTTTTTGCTAACGGTCATTGAGAGAAGCGGAGCGCAGTAATTGTACAAAAGTTCCCGATTCTCAGCAACACTGAATTTAGTTCACGCTTACTTATTTAAATTACGTGCGGCAAGTGTACTGTTTTAGAAAAACTATCAGGCAAATAAGTGATCCCAATGAAGTTATATCTTATACTAAGATCTGTAACACTTATTTGTTAAGATGCAATGCATACGAAAACAACAAGATATAATAACGACTGATTGGCGCAATTGTATCAAAAGGTCCCAGGTTCAATTCCTGGTAGGTGCATTTATTTGTGTGATGAGCAATGTTAGTTTCCGAGTCTTGGTTGTTTATAAACTTATATATGTATTAATTGTGGTACCCTCGTTGTTTCTCATTACCATAACATAAGTGCTTCAGCTTCTTACTTTGGAATCAGAGCAATGTATGTGAGTTGTCCCAATTCTTCTTATCATTATTAATGACTGTATATGTCACAAGTCTGAGAAGATACGCAAAAAATTGTGTTATCATTAAACTCTTTATCATTTAATGATATCATGGAGTTTTGGTATATTTTTTCACTTTTCCGTTTTCTTTGTTATATATAAAGTTATTTCGCGTTTTTGTATCGATTAATAAACATGTAACTTTATTGCCTGTATTTTTATTTATGATAGTAATTAAATATATCGTACATAAGTTTTATATAAAAGTGAAATATTTAGTAAATAATAGTAGGTACACATAAGGAAACTCAAAAGTTTAGCTCTGCTGCGCGGGTCTTGCGGGTTTCCGCTTGAATTGAGTTTGACAAAGATCAAAATATAAAGATGTACCGAACGATAAAGTTAGATGAAAAATACATAATATATAGGCTTAATTTTATATACGCTTCTAAATATGACAGTAAAATTTAATAATGTGTATTTTATAATTAATTGTATTTACAATAAATATGTTTACAAAACAACAAAAGGCTCATCAAAGGCGTTGGAGTGCGTAGGTACCCCAAATGCTGGTTTTATTACCGTATTGTTTCGCTATACTAACCCCATGGACCAAAAGTCTCTACTTTAAAAGGAATGAAAATATAAGAAACATATAGATTTTCATAATTTCGTCTTTTGTTGCTTTTTGCAATCGATGCCGGGCCACCCGCAGCTACAGAAGTAGCATGGAGATGCATATTTACATATAATATCTATGAAAATACATATTTCTCGAATGGTGTCTAATTATTTATTGAATACGGCTATAAATGTTATATTAATAAAATATATACGTACATCTACTTGGAGAAAGACACACAAGGCGATTTCTATTTAGCGTATAGAAATTAATTTTTTTTAGTAATTTCCTGATTGTATTACCATATTACAAAATTGATAATATGTATGTGAATATTTCTTCTGAGTATGAGCTTAACTCATTTCTCTTTTTCGTGTCTAGTGCATCTACGTTGATAGATAATCTATGGCAAAACTCTAAGTAAAATTTTTGGGACCACTCTCGAGACTACTGATATTTATCTGGCCGCCGCTGGACTTTTTTAATATAAATGTTCTTTGTTCCTGACGGGAGAAAGTTTTAATGAAAATTCAAATAAGGACAACTTTTTAACCTTTTCGCTTCTCCTGTTTTCAGAGTGGATTTGTTTTATTATTTCAAGGACCGATGCTTAGAACCATTGCGTGTTCTAATTGTTTTTAGGTCGCTTTTGTTCTATTATAACCTCATTTTATATATATTCAGTGTATATTTTTAATTAACTTGCTTGAATTATAATCTCGACGTTTATAACAAAAATCTATGGTTACAGATCACACAAATTAATTATCTATTTATGTATTTTTATTATTAACTATTTTTAACCAACAAGTAATATAATAATCTTGTCTTTACATGACATGACAAAAAAACCTATTTATTAACAGAAAAACTTTTCTGTAAATTATATAACTCTCGAAATCCGACGTGAAATCACCTCACGCTATGATCGATGGCATATATCGACCATTAGCTGCGCTGAGTGAGGTGAATTCGCTAGTGAATTCGAATTTTGAGATTTACAGAATTCGCAGGTTGGGATTACACACTAATCGCATTGATTAATCTTGATCAACCAAGTTGCAAAAGCGGTTCTGAAAAATAACAAATGTTATACAAACTAGCATTACTCGCCCTTCTAATAGCTTCCGTAAAATATAGTTTCCGTTCACTTTTCTTCTTCAAAAATGGCTAACATCCATAGGAACATGTCATATCTTAATATATATAAATTACGTGTGACGTTGTTTGTCCGCGATGGACTCCTAAACTACTAAACCGATTTTAATCAAATTTGCACACCGTGTGCAGTTTGATCCAACTTAAAAGATAGGATAGCTTACATCTTAATTTATAGTCACATTATTATTTTATTGCAAATTCGTTTCCTCATACATTTTCTATGGAATGACGTTTTAGGTGACACGTTATTATTCGGCACTCTGAAGCGAAACGAAGTTCGCGGGGTCCACTAGTAATTTATATATTATTTTAGCCTCACCATGGAGGTAATATATCATAGATGTTCACAGAATACCTGCAAAATTCTGTGAGTCGTTGTGAATGTACTCACGAACTACATAATTAAAAGAAGGTTGTAGATGCACTCTTCATTAAAATGTGTTTGTCTAGAGCAAATAAAGAGGGGTTTATTGACTGAAGCTCCCTCAGGCAACGGCCTTTGTAAATACTAAAAGTATACCTGTCTGTCTGTTCTTTAAGAGAAAAACGTGTGTGCGTAGTTCTCACAGACTCTGGATGCTCAAGCATAATTATAAAATGTGTTAAATTTCATTTACATACTTAAACATAAAAAAACTGATAAATTTTTAATATCAATTAAGATTGATTGACCTCTGTTTTGAAGTTTCATAAAGGTAATAATTTATATATTTGTTCCATGATTCGAAAGCCAATTTCGAATCGATTTTATATATAGATAGTAGATAATCTACATAAGTATAAATCCTTCATCTATACAGATAAACAAGATTGGAGTGTCTGTTTGTATTAAAATAACCGCTTTTTATTAAATGCTTATGGATCTTTAAACGGTACTTATACTAAAATAATATTTTTTACAACTTTTGTCTGTCTGTCTGTCTGTTTGTTCCGGCTAATCTCTAAAACGGCTGGACCAATTTTGACGAGGCTTTCATTGGCAGATAGCATATTTAATAAGAAGTAATTTAAGCTACTTTTATTATAGAACTTAATATACCTAAATAAATAATAATAAAATAACTATTCCGCGCGGATGAAGTACATAATACATATATTTTATTATTTTGCTTACTCTGTTTATAGGCTATATAACACCAAGAAACCTCGGGGCACAGCTAGTATGTAATATATACCTAAATCGATTGGTTATATCAGTTTCAATCTCAGTTCATTGGTAAAATAAAATTCATTAAAAAAATTGTAAACGGAATTCAGTATCCTAAATAGGTATTTTATACCAAATTATAACAGACAATCATAAAATAAAAAATTTCAACGGTTTCTTTTAACTATTGTTTCAATTTATTTTCTCTAAAGAATCCTTTAAATAAATTTAACTGTCGAATAGATAGTCCAGTAAACAAACGCTTAACTTTGTATCTTTCATAGTTTTTGCACCTTTAAATGCATTTTGTGCAAAAACTATGAAAGATACGCGAAAATACGTTGATAATTTTTTTGTAGCGAATTTAATTTTCTACAGTATTGTCTTAGGATTTCTTTTTATTTTCCCAGCCAATCGTGAGATATTGACGGAAAAGTCGTTTTTGCACCCTTTTGTGTTTTTTTTGCACCCTTTGCCGTCATTGCAGCACCCTGCAATTTTCGTATATTAATCTACGAACACTTACGGAAATTTTCGCGTTGGTTTCAGGTAATCAACTCAAATGGCAAAGTTAAGCGTTTGTTTACTGGACTAAGAACACAGTTTGGCCTGTTACACTTCTCGCCTAGTAACTGAATTTGTATGTAGATAGAACCTTAATAAACCGTGGCTTCTTATTTATCTTCCAATCGAAGTTTCGTGCATCAGCTAGTAAAATACAAACTAAAAATTCCGTTAGACGATAAATAATACATACGTCTCGGTAACACATAAAACATACGGGCCTTTTTCCGACAAAATTAAAATTCTCAAACCATCCGCACTTCGAAAAGATATATGAGGGTTCTTTTATCTTCCCCTCCAACCTTACAGAGGGAAGAAGGGAGGCTGCGGTTATTTATGGCCCTCTCGGGTACGCTGAAGTGCCCGCAGAATATAAATCCTATAAAGCTTTAAATGTAAAAGAAGATTCCATTTTGATAAAATCCTAGCTGATCTACTATTCATAGAGGTATATAAAATAGGTAGATATAAAATATCATACTAACAATAATGTTATTGGTAATGATATAGTAGAAACATATAATATATACGTGATGTTGAATAAATAACACCGAACAAATGGTTTCACACGACGTAAGATGTTGCAAAGATCAGAAAATTGGCAAACTCACAACTACAAGCTACTAACTCAAATGTACCAAAACTTTTACAAATGTGATCAATAATTTAAGCGTAGGTACCTATGAATATTAAGTTTTTTATCTTATGAGTACCAATTATTTAATAGATATAACTGTATTTTGTATATTTTTATAGACATTCAACAGCTAAATAACGTCGTTTTACGGATATCCGACGTCGCGTGACTCATCTTTAAAATGTTCATACATTTAACACCTTTGAACGTTAAAAAAATTCATCGTAAGCCCGTTCATGTAACGCACGCACTGACGAGCCTCACTTCTGTAAAACGTTACCTCGGCACAATGCTTCCGCTTTAGCGTTTTTAAGTCTGTTATTTTTTTAGGTTTCATTTGCAACATAATCAGAAACTTGCACTACAGAATAGCTATAGCAACTTGTGCTTCTGAATTCGCTGACACGTAAATTAGATTTATATTATATAATTGATTTTATACTATTTTATATTCAATATTCAAGCTTCAATATTCAACTAAAACAAATTAAATATTTAATGCCTTCGTGACAATACAACAATACGACAACACAACATGACAAAATATGTCTTTCTTTCCTAAAATAAATAACCGTATAATAAAAGGATTTAAAGATCTCAAGGAACCGAAATATGTTTATGAATAGACACACTTTATACAACAAAATCAAATAACAATTTATTTCAAGTTTTGAAATAATAACATACGTTTAAGACATTATTAATTTACTTGATTTGTTTAATATTGGAATAACGCAAGGTAAAATATTCGAAGAGAAAATGCAATAAAAACTGGTAAAAGTTCACTAAAAGTATCAATAATTTAGTTAAATATCTTCCTTTGCAGCCTACTGCGTAAAATAGTATAGCCTATAACTTAGAGCATGCAAGTCCGTGACGTGGCACAATCCCTCAATAAACGACAGGTCGAGGGACGATTAAAGCGTGAATTTATGTGAAGATACCTTTGCGTGCTCACGCTGATAGCGACCCATGCTTATATATTAAACATCACCAAGGCACCTGATAAAAAATATTACTTTCACAGTATTTATATTAATTTTCAGTGAACCGTTCGGTTATTTTTAGCTTATCTGATTATTTCGATTATAACACAATTTGAGTCTTCGTTCAATGTATCTTTGAATTAACAAAGCCCTAAAAAAATAACTTTTAATTTTTTTAAGCAACTCGTATATTCCTTACTTTACCTTTTTTAGTAGTAGTAGTAACTAAACCGATATTTCATTATGATAAGGGAATATAAATTTCTATAAATCTAAAGAAATATTAATTTAAGTTTTGCAACACTAGTCAGGTATTCCTGCGAATTTTTCATCAATAATTTTATTTACAGACAAGTAGGCGTTTTGTGCCTTAATCCAACCAAACCAATAATTGTTTCCCCAGAATCGAAACTTACGGCACAATACGCAGAAGCATAATCCACTTAGCCAAGGAAGCGTTCCAAAGAAATACTTTTGTTTTGTTTTATTTTTTTACAACTAGCTGACCCGTTGCACTTCATATTATTTATACCTATATTCTATTTTTCAAAGATAATCATTGTGATATAGACTATGTCAATCTAAAGTCTACCTACAATTTTTTTCTGTCACTACCGATTTTTGCAAATCACTATTTACATGAATCTTTCCGGTATTTTAATAGCTATTATCCTCTTCGGGGCGGAAACTGTTGTTGAGTTATAAATGGCGTAACTAACTGACTTTTTTATGTAGATATATACTAATGTTTATAATTATATATTTATTAGTACAATTAATAATAAAAGCTATACTTTTAATTGAACAACGTTTTCTTAATAATTAAAACGATATAACTGACGCGGCAAATTGTAGCGAGCAAGATATTTCAGAGAGCTTCTAATTTATAAAATCATTTTTAGAAGACATGAAACTGGCCGTTATTTCATTACATTAAGGTTCATATTGCATCGGCAAAAATTATTACTGTATGTAATAAATCATGGTTTATTTTAATTAACAGTTTCTAAACTCCAGAAATCGGTGCCATAGACATGTTACAATTTTGTTTTTTCCTAGAATCTTTGATATCGGTTTTGTATGAAAACTTAAATACATCGATATAACAAATAATACATTTTACCTAACATAAAAAAAGGAAATGTTATTAATTTGACTGTGCTACGCGATTATTCCGCGCCATTATTGAGAATTCATTTTAATTATTGACGTCACTCATATAAATTGTTTAGAAAGTGACTTAGTGACTTAAGAAAATCAAGAAAAGACATACATACAGAGATGAAAAATATAATAATGCCTACAATATATTATATTTAGTTATATTTAGGTAAGCTTTTTTTACTTACATTTACAATGCTCACTTTTTGATGAATTCGAACCTTTATCGTTTATGTGTATTATAACCAGATGTTATTAACGGTTGCAGATATTTTTACCTGCATTAAATTAATAACACAAAATAGCAAATATTCCTAATAAAATACATAATATCAGTTAGTTAAGATAGTTGAAACAGAATTAAGAACATTTAACTGAATTAGTTGCCACAAACGGAATGGAACCTTTTACGCCAGAACATGACCACAAGCCAATCTATTTGTCCCTGTCTTGAACGCTTCTAATGAGTTCGTGCAATTTCAATTTGGCGCAGCTGCTTTTTACTCTGATAGACATAAATGCAACAGCATTAATAATTGTCTATTCTTTATATAAAATCTTGGTTTTATATAAACAATACATTGTTTCAGAAACAATCACCTATCAATCCAAATAAGAAATAGTTACTAAAGTATCGTTACTTTAAATAAATAATTGTCTAATTAAGACTTGTTGATTGTTGTTGTTAAAGCATAAAAGTATATCTGTTATTAATTATTATTTTAACAAATTTTTTTACAATTTTTTTTTATTTTATCAAATTCAAATCCAAATTCTACGCAGTCTTAGTCATGGGTTCTAGTATTTATAAAATTATTATTTAGTACATCATATAACATTGTAAATATATAATGTATTTTAAGTAGTAATGTACTAAAATAGATGTAAGAATTTTTGTGTATTTGGGTTTAGTTCTGAACATATATTTATAAATAAATCACAATATAGTGCCTTCAGATACGTGAAGTAAACAAGTGTAATTTATTGAAAGACTAGACACCAATTAAATCAACACTCATGAGACCATCTGAGTATGCCTGAATCCTGTAGCAGTTTGCTACGACATGCTACACCGTAGCATACAAATAGAATGAAACCAATTCCTATTATTAGCTTACTGTTTATTTTCCAACCACTCTTATTTTTCTGTGAGTAAAAAAGAGCATAATTTTTTATATGGATGTTGTAGATTATATTTATTTATCTAAATAAATAAATTCACTAATGCACAGCCCCGTTGTTAGTAGTAAAATCCTTAAAACTAGTAATACTCATGTAAATATAACCAGTACTTCATAAACTGGTTGGTAGCTTTTTGAAGGTATACTGTGTAAAATGAGTACTCGACATCTTTCTTGGCTTTAATGATATTTTATTCTCATAAGAATTTTTACAATTCACTTATTTGAGAAATATAATAATAAAAAAATGTAGGTAACTTAATTATTATCATGCAAGCATGCTGACATATTATAAAATTCATTTAACAATGAGGGTAAGGTGTAACTTAAATAAATAGTATTTTAATAATTAATAGTCTTATCGATATAATCTTTTTGAATTAAATTTGTAAAGATGCAAATGTATGTTTATAATTCTGTATTGAAATTTTTTATTAAAGTCAATAAATGCTATTTATAACAAAGTTGATTGAAATTAATTTGATCTTTAAAAAATTTTAAAGTTCAAAGGAATAGCATGGAATAGAATTCAATTATAGCAGAGTCATTTCAGTTCCAGATGATTAATTTTTAACGCATATCACATGACTATCGTCACATCATTTCGCTCGGAATGGATAATTAATAATTTAAAAAGTCCATTTCCGTCTCGAATGCTTCTGTTTAAAATATGAATATCAACTCCTTTTGAGCATACTATCGACAATTAATTTTAATATCATCATAGATTTTAAAGATAATTATAGCTTAGCTTATAATTGTATAATTAATTCATGTTAAATTTAGTTTTAGTTTTGAAGAATAAGATTAAATTAAATTATTTTATTATGTTTGTTAATAAATAAATGTATAAACTTGTGGTGTATATATATATAGATTAAGTAAATCATATAATATGTAACCTTTTAATAATGCTATGTTTTTAATTATTAAAAACAAGTTTTAGCCATAAGGCTATTATTTTAATACTAGCAATCCGCCCCGGCTTCGCACGGGTAAATCTCGTAGGGTTCAGCCTGCGTTTGCAATGTAAGCGGAAAAAATGTAATTATTTACGACATCACATTAGAAACCTCAAAAAAAACAATATTTCTCCACTATTTAATGGATGTTATTATACATATAAACCTTTCTCTTCAATCACTCTATCTGTTAAAAAAACTCGCATAAAAATCCGTTGCGTATTTTTAAAGATATAGAGATATAGTGACAGAGAAAGCGACTTTGTACTTACTATGTAGTGATTTCTTATATAAACAAAGAAGATAATATTTATACTATTAATTATTTCTATGTAAGTGAAAGATAAAGATTGTAACAAGAATATGAGCGAAGTGACTTTTGGTGGACCACGAGGAGTTTCCTTAGATATGCTTCGCTAAATTATAAAAATAACATAACTCTACAGCAAAATGTGAATAAACTAAAAATATCCTCAGCAATTTTCGTATCATTTATCTTGGTTTTAAAAGGATTACAGTTCGGAAAGTGTAGAACAAACACATTTATCAGAACGTAAGACATGTTCTTGCGAGGGAAAGCATAAATTTATTTCTGTACTAAAACCCGACGCCATGGTTAATCCAATTCTTTCCTTTGCGCTCGTTATTTTAAGGGATTTGATAAAAACTTATGTAGTTTTGAGCTGCTTTTAATTTCCATTTCGCTCATGTTCTTATCTATATTTGTGGCTGATCACAAAGAACATAATATTATCTTTTTAAAAACTTGTAACATATGTTTATCTTATATTTCTACAAAAGCAAAACATATTATTCTTAGTGCGTAAATAAAATGTATAATTTACCTTGTATATCCGTTACAAATTTGGCATTCACGTTTTGCACAATTATTTACTAAAACCATAATATTAACTAAGTATATAGAAGTATTTATTTTTTATGGGCACTAACTCAACAGCTAATATTCGTACGCCCAAGCTTTTAGACTTGCACGGGTAGCTTCTAAACTTTAAGTAGTGCTTATATATAATTCTAAAGCAAGCTTTTGTTCCGGCGGGAAATAGCAGAGAGTTTCGTAGTAAATAATTTATTCGAGTGCCTTTAGTTAACTGTGAGGCAGCGGTGAAGGCACGGCTTAAAGCTGTTGAGTCAGCATATTTAGTAGAGCATGTAGATGCTAGTTAAAACAATGAAATATTATTCTGGATTTTGAGCAGACATTAAGTTAATGTTACAAATGTATAAAAGCTTGTCTATATAGAAACACGAAAATAAATAAAACCATACTGTATCTTAAATTCAGTTATCTTATGGATTCTTCTTGCAGTTTAAAGAATTTATATATAATTATATATATATAAGTTCTTTATAAGAGTTTCTACAAATATACATCATACCCTTATTTAATATTTTAAAATTATTCACAATAAACTTCAGGTGAGTATGTTATTAAATGCAAATTTTGGTTGTGTATTTTTATTGAATCTGTTGACACTAACTAGTGTCTAAATAGACGTCATAATCTATGGTGTCTAAATAGACTATAATGTCTAAAATTTTCATTATATAACTTACTTACTTTATTTTGTATAACATAGTATAACGAATTAAAAAATTCCAATTTAACAAATTTTATAAAGTCACTGACAAACTTAAAAAGGTACTTATTAGTAAAGAAGTATTTACCAATTGAAAGAGTTAATTTAAAGTATCAATTTACATACGAACTGACACGCTCTAATTAACTCTACGTTGGTTACAAAAATAACAATCGAATCGGAAACATCGGAGTTCGATAGAATCAATTTAAACTCGAGTCGAAAATCTCATTCCCTGCCCGTCCCTAATTATACCCATAGAAGGACGCTTTGAAGAGACAGTCCTGGCTTTTCCACTCTAGAGCGAAATGCTGTTACATTTTAACTCTTATGTATATAGGCATAGGGAATTAATTGAACAGGGTTGTCGATATATTTAATTTGGTCGAGGCGTAATCATCTGATCCTAGGGTGGAAATGGTAAGGGAATCCAAAATGGCGTCGGTAAGATTTCGTTCCAATATATTAATTAAATCTTCGTAATTTATGGGCAGGATTGCGTGCCATTTGCTCGATTTGATTTATTGTTTGAAATATTAAATCTCAATTAAGAGGTTTCGCAAATTATGTGCGTACAGGTATATGATATATTGATCAATGTTTTAGGTATATAAAATCACCGTTGAAATTTTGTTAGTTTGCATAACGTTAATTTCTGATATCATTCATGTTCAACGTGTCTAACATTTTTTCATTTATAGTATGAGTTTAAATAAAAAATATTTTAGTTCAGTTGTAAAATTAGAATTCCTAATTGGGTAGGTATATACTATGTCTCCTTGTAATATTAGTTATAGTATATTTTATAGAATAGAGTAGATATGTATTCGATAACAATGTTTTTATAATTTGGTAGATCTTAATCTAAATTATTCTCATAAATTTACAAAAATAACAGGCTTAACTTAATTAACATACGTTAACGGAACACATTGAATAGATATCAATATAAAGATACCTACAGGATGTTCCTAACCAACTGCTTTTCCTCGCTTGAAAAATTAGGCCACCACCCCACACCCTTTAGCGGTATCTCCCGAAATAATATCCTCCCACGGATTCTGACCCTTGAGGAAAATACCCAGAATATAAATAAGATATAAAAGTACGTTATTTTTAAACGATTTAGGTAATAAAAAATACGTCTAATTTGGATTTCATCATGGTCAATATAAGTAAATAACTTTGCTCTAGAGTTTAGACCGTCATTCATTCACTTTTAAAGTTCAATAACTTTATAACTAATCAGGCACGTAATTACATACACCGTTATAGCCTAGCATATATTTTATGACTATTCGAAAGAAAGTACCTACTTGGATGCAAAAACGGGCTTTTTACTGTTTTTGGCGTCGCTGGACCGACTTTAATGCCTAATGTCTAATGAAAATCTAATTTCAACCAAAAGCATAATTCATAAACAGTTTTCAACCTCGTTTAGCTACTTCTATCTTTGCGACTTTACATAATAATTTAAGAAGTCACTGTAAGTAAAAGATGGAAGGTAAGTTACGCTACGAATCCAAGTCTTACTTTTGAGAAAAAAGTCATCTTATTTATTTAATTTTTTTCTCTACTACGTATACAATGCAATTTTAGCGATGAAACAATAGTTAAAGGTATCAACCTATTCTTAGGTAGTTAAAGGTGTGGTATCAGCTATGAATATATTATCTAAATTATACCTATTCAATTTATATGTTATGAGTGCATTCGAAGATGTCAGGTGTCTCCCACAGGGGCGACCCTTCTCAAGTGACCCTAATGCTTGACGAGCATTAATTAATTCGCGTTTAAACCCTTGTCGCATATTCAAATATAAAGTATAAGAAATGCAACGGATTTATGTTCTTTCTCACTGTGAAATGTATATATTAAATATTATTAAGCTTCAAAATACTACACGTCAAGATTAACAAGCTCGAAGTCCCATTTGAGTATTGAGTATCAAAATAAAGTAAGACAAATAAAGTAGTTGATTTTTTAAAGATATTTGAGTTTTGTGGACAAAATAAGAAAAAATGCGATACGCAAAGTGGAGTAGAAGAAGATACGATAGGGCGTTTTAATATGATTTGGACACTTAGAAACAACTCTAGTGACGACATTAAAAACTGAAGTAGTAGGCATTACATTTCCGAATCTTATTCAGGATGAACTTAAAACAGGGACAGTACAAAAACGTAACAAGACGCACATGTATGGTGATTGTAATGTAGAAAACAGTGGTTGCTACCTACCTCTTTGGGCAATGAATGAGAATACGTATAAATAAATAACTAAATACTTTTCTAAACTTTTATACTTCTGAATTTATACCTATGGTAATTTAAGTCCTATTCTAAGAATTTGTGTCTAAATAAAAATGCTTTTTTGTTTACCAAAAGGATAAAAAGTCGATGCACTATGTTTAGTGCAAATTTTACATGTTTGTCAAATCGTTTATAACAATACGCTTTTTCAATATTTAAATTAATGAAAAAGATGACAAAGATACCTAAATTTTTTTTATTTATTACTTATTTTACGAATTTTTACACTATACCATGAAGTATAAAAATAAAACCACAATACTAGTAAAACATGAATGCAATGTAATGGGCAACTTAGTCATAAAAGTGGTAACTAGACAGTGAAATAATCTACTTCATGCGAGGAAAATTGGGAATAGTTATGGAGTCTTGAAAGAATGAAAAGAAAGATCAAGACGAGATGGAATTTATTGGAAAGGGAATTCCAAAGAGATATATATAATAGCAGAGATAATGAAGGAATTATTTCGATCTATAAAAGATATTTTGTAATTTTTTTAAGGATTATGTGATATTTATTTGATATAAAGTATTCAAAATGTTCCACGATTTCGATAGACATAAGGCCTAAAAACTTAGAGTATCGTGCGAACTGAGTGTTATGGACTGAAATGGACACAAAGTATCGTTTTCCGTGAGCTTTGCACTCCACTTGCATTCAGGATTGTTTTTATTTACGCAATTCACTTGCTACTCGGTCCCATCGAGTTCCGTCAAAAACTCTTTAAAATATAAGGAATTCAGTTATGTACTTTCAAAGCGTTTTACGAAATGTTAATTTTTGAAAATTGTTTGTTATTAATCGAGTATTTAGAGTAATTCAAATTAAAGCTCCGAGTACATGATATACCTACTATAGGTAAACTAAACCATGCCTATACTTACATATAAAATAAAATTTTGAAAAAACTAAATGTAAATAACAAACAAAAAAAACAGCGTTGAATTAAGTACCTCCTCATTTTTTGAAATCAGTAAAAAATATACCTACAGGGTCTTCTCCATTATTGTTTGAAAACGTATTAAGTATTTTTTTAAAGTAACTACTAATGCTTAAGCGGTTATCATCTATTATTATCATATTTTTTATCTTTTTTCCCACAACCCAGTTCCTGAGATTCTCATTTCTTTTTATATATTATATCCTTTTAATTTATTTATATTATATATTTAAAATTTAAACAAATATTCTTACATTTTTGTGTTTTTGTTACTTCTTCGAACAACACATAGATTTCTAAATCTTCTAAGTAACTAGAAACTGCCAAGTTGTATTATCAACAAAACTCATTATTCATAGCAAACATAAACTTCCTCATTAACAAACTGTTAATTAAAATATTTCCTAAAGGAATATCAAATATTACATTTCCATACAAACCACGCTCATTCCAGCTTCCTGGTTTTCAGTTCAAAAGGCTCCTAACTTTATCGGTAGTAAAATTCGTGGGGTTTAAACCACAATCACCAGCCCACCCTGGGATTATATACGGAAGATAGTTAAGCCTGTCCTGAATTTTAATTCGTCAATAAAAAGGGCTTTGTCCCTAGCACAAAAGGGTTGTTTTTGTTATCTTGAGGATTGGCTAATTTGACAATAACAAAAGGACCCCCGTACTGGGAATTGCGCGGAGAGATAATCAACGTTTTTTGGAATTGTAAAGACCCACTCGTAATTTGTAAAGGTAATGTATGGAATTGTTTATTATTGTTGAAGTCTCGCATTTTCTCTTTCGTTTTAGGAATGTTGGAGTATACTCACCTGACCGCCCTGAAACAAATGAGTACACTCAGATATCTAAAATATTTTTTAGCGTTTGCTAGGAATATATTAAAATGAAAAATAATAGTTGTCTCTAACGAGACTACAAATCAAAGAGAGAGTAGTACAAGTGAAGTAACAATTAGTCTTGTTCTATTTGAATTATAACTATTTTAAAACACATGAAAATTACATTTTTATTCCTTCTCCTTTACATTGCCGCTTAAATGTGTTTTAGTATAGATTACGAAAGTAAGTAACAATAACAATTTTTTAAAGACAAAATATCTGTATTTTTGTTTGTTATAATTAAACTCAAAACTAACTGATTAATTTTGTAATCATTCACTGTTAGAAGCTATTATTATATTTAAACCCATGACGTTGCAATTAAATTATAGTATACAAAATATCAGACAAAAGAAAGAATATGTACTTAGTACATATTATGTATTTAGGTATACTATTTAAGGTACTCATAAAAAAGGCTTCATAATAATGTCTAATTTAAACAACCTTTACGCGTGGCAAAAGCAATGGTGCACAATCTCATTTTATAGAAGACGTAAAACCTTAAATTAAACGAGGGGAGGTTGGGTAATTTTAGTATCCTTGTATGTAATGAGGGGAGGGTGGGGAAGGGATTAGAAGGGTGCGTCTTGCAAACGACTCTGCGTGCCTGGCCGCGGGCGGAGGTGATTTGTCCCAACGCGCCCCAGCCTCTAAATGCGTTTCACAAACTTTTCACACACAATTATAGGACAACTTCCATGTTTAAAATAACTTCATGAAACCGAGTTACTAGCTTTAACTTCTACGGTTACCCAATCGACTGTATTTTGTTCTTCGGTATAAGCAGGTATACGATTATGAAATGAGGACATATTTTTTAAACTTTTTAATATAATACATAACGTGTAATAATAAATAAATTACATCTAGTTTTGTAATATTATTTTTCCATTGTATTTGTATATTTGGCAAGCAAAAGAAGGCAATTTAACCACGAAAATGAAAAAATACTTTTAATAGGATCCTATAATGACCTTATTAAGATTTAAATGGGAAAATAACCTTAAAAGAACTAGAATATTCAATGTTTTATTCAGCCAGCGAGCTAGCAACCAATAGTATTTTATGTGCCATTTTATCCAAACTCAAACAAAGTTTGGGAAGCACTGCTTGCGTGTTTACGTCGTAAAAGGTTTAGGGAGAGGCCTTACCCCGCAATACATATTCCGCTAAGCGTGGGGCTTGGGCCACCCCCACGCTCCAAATTTATAACATATGGGGCTGAATAGATCACTTGAGATCTGATGAAATGTACAAAGTTATAGGTAACCAATTCGTACGATAATGAATCTTCATTTTATAAAATTTATTTGCAAAAAATGATCAAATATATTATTATTTTGTTTCTAATATCTTTGCATGTACCTACTTATACTTCTATAACAACAATCAAGACAATGTATTCTATGATTTGCACATGACATAGTTTAAGTATTTTATAATCTAATAGATAATTATATTATTTAAAGTGTGCTATATTATATGCCATAACTTTTACGTACTTTAAAGTAACCAATCACTAGTTACAGATAGTAAAGATTTTGAATAATATCCATTCACTATAATATAATTCATCGAGAGGAGTATGTGTATTCATAATACGATGCCTTTTTTCAATTCATTGCTTTGTATTTTTATGAATGTAACCTAACGTATTTTTGCATTATCTATTTATTTCAACTCTTTCAGTTAACCCTCTAAAATCACGCGTGCTAAAAATGACCTAACCGGTTGCAGGCTAAAGGCATTCAGGTCAAGGAGCACCCCTTTATAAGAGTAACAGTGGAACTAAATATAAATAAGGTAATACAAAAACATTTTTGAAGCTGCCAATTAAAAGTGTAGCAAAAAATCCCAACGTGTTACGGTTACTGTAAATAAATATTTTAAATCATGAGCGTTCATTGTGAAAGTGATAATGACATTGAAAATTAACGCCCAATGCATTCGTCCCATTGACCGACAGACTCTCGTACACGAAAAAAAATCAACAACACGCCAATCCAATAAAAACGTAAAATTCCGACACTGACATTATCCTATTACGTCATCATTTCATTCATGAAAACGATTCGCGAAAAAACAATCGCATCGAAACACGTGTAAGCGCGGCGCTATCAAATTGCGGTCGTCGAAAAATATTAATTAATAATTAACTGGCCGGTGGCGAATTAAAATATTTTTATTGGCGCGAAAAGGCGAAAAGTTGGGAGTTAATTCGGTGGCCACGGTGGCATTGTTTGTGGGACGCTTGCATAAAAAACAGGAACAAGCCTGTGGGGAAAATAATAAAAAAGCGCACCGATCCGCGTGGAGCACGGTGTGATTTAAAAATAAAAAACGTCGGATGTTCGTAATGAAATCGAAAGGCGGTTCGTCGATAGCCATTGGAAAAAAGTAAAAGAGACGGCACTTTCACGCGTGAGGATTTTGGCTTTTTTGGCATCGTGTGCTAGCCCGCGGCCTCAATTCCGTTTGTGTTTTAACGGATTAATAAGAAAACGATAGTGACTCAGCAACATTGTTTGAGCACCAATTTGACCATTTCACTTCCATTTTTAAACAACTTTTCGATCAATTGTCACTTGTTATTGTGGTAGGAATGGAAAAATGTGCATGTTAGTACATGCAAATTACAGGTTAGTGCGGGAAATTCTAAGTTATGTGTGAATAAATAAAAGCTTTCCTTATCTTACCTAAAACGATAGAAAATCTGTTTAATTAATTATCTGTTCTTGTCTTAATCTGCCTCGATTAATATAAATTGCATCTTATCTTCATTTGTAAAATTTGAAAAAAAAATGTCGGTATAAATTTCAACATGTAACAAAGAAACAAATTTACTTTCACACTTATTAAGCTTTAAACTAGCCTACTGAGTACCTAAAATCCATTCTAATTTCAAGAGGAATTAACTGAGATTTCTTCTGAAATTTGTTTGCATAATCGGCTATTAATTTTGATTAAAATACTAATTATCCGTCGCCGGCGCGACGCCCTAAATTGTCCGCTTTGCATCCAATTTAAAAGATTAGGTTGCTCGTTCAAAAATTGTTCTATTACCGCGTTTACTTACCTCTAATGCTGTCATGTGAGACCTTAATAATGGGAATCGACTAAATAGTCGAGTCAATATTTCGTTGCTATTTATACTCAGCTAACAGGAAAAATAAACAACAAGCAAAAATAAAACATTATTTTAAAGGAAAAATAAAACTTATAAGTAGTGTCAGTCAATGGTTCTTTTCAAAATGGTTGTTTTCAAAGTTTAAGTTTAAGTATCTCATATCTAAACAATTGGCCAATGTGTAAATGTTGATGTGTCTATACTATGTCTATACTATGTTATATTATATTAGCTACATTGTTGTTCGCTTGAGTTATGTAACTATTTTTAGGTATATGTTTGAGTGTTTAGTACTTCGTAATTTAATAGTCATTCATTGATATTTGTTTTCTCTTTAAGTTTTATGTTTAAATATTTTTGCTCCTAATTTGTCGTTGGATTTTGTCGGCTAATTTTGTATTGATAGTTTATGGATAAGATATGTCATAGTCCTTTCCTGTTGTACAGTACTATTGCATGTTGTGATCTCCTCTAATTGAAGAAACACAATGTTTAAACTGTAGCAGTACAATAGCATAGCTTGTAAAGTGTATTCTTTGTTGGAGATCCTAAAAAATAAAAAAAAATAAAAAAAATTTATTATGAATGAGCTCATTTAAACTGAGTTGCTTAGGAGTTTGACGCATTGTTTCTTCTCTTAACTTTAGGTTTCAAAATAGAGAAGGTCGTATGTTGGGGTGCTGTCAAAAAGTGTTGACGTACAATAGGCCGGCACAGGTTCAGTACACAGGAGTCAGGAGTTCAATACACTTCACTTGTTTTGGATATAAACGATTGCATATAATATAAGGCTTTATAGTTTTAAACTTACTATGGGCTTTAGCCTAAAATGTCTTATAAGGTATTACTAGACGTGACCCGCGGATTCACCTGCGTTAAATTTAGTAAAAAAAATCCACTAAGCTCTCTCAGAAGGCATATTTTTATGGAAGTATGTGTACCAACTTTTGGCATTAACTGCTTTTGTATACTTTATTTAAATAAGAAGTACATAACTACGTAGGTATAGGCATTAAGTATAATCAAAAACAACACGCAGACAAAATTTCACCCTCTCTTAGTTTAACGTTAACAAAGAAAAATCTAAATTAGGTACCTATATTATAACAGCGTAGCGAATTCTGTTATTATTCAGTAATGAAAATACGAATTTGAAGGAAAATTTCAAAAGGGTCTCATTATACTTTAGCACCCTACGTAATATAATAACCCACCCCCACCCCACGTTATAAAGGACGGCCCTCCGAAATATTCTTTCAACAAAATTCACCTCGACCCTTCTAAACAAAAAAGAAACGCACCGTCACGATCATTTTTAATTTTAGGCGTAACGACGCTATTCTGGATATTAAGCGCCCGCCATTAGCGTCCCGTATCTGCCGGAATCTTCCGCGCTAAATGGTTAGGAAAGAACCCTGAAAAATGCTCTAGATTACCGACTTTTTCAACAATTCTCATAAAGTTGAACCCAGCCTGTTTTTCATTTCAGAAAATCCTCTTTTATATTATTTAAATATTAAACTTTTAAACTTTAACCTATTAGTCTTTTGACGTATTCTACAAGATATTATAATATTAAAACTTTAATTTAGGTACGAGTTCGATGAGATATATGACACACGTAATTACACATGTTGGTAACGAATACTCTATTGATTGATTTGACATTTTTTATTCAGCTTTTGCCTTTTAATTTTATCTGTATCTGCATTAACCACTTCCATGGCAAATTAATTCATGCGTCTGACATTCAGTTGTATTCGATTCTCGGGGAAATAAAAGAAACATTTAAATTTGGCAGCCAAGGATTACCTAGTTGCCGTTAACGAAAAATTATAATCAGTGAGTTAAACACAGAAATGTATCTGCTCATGCATTTCGAAATTTCAATCGCGATAAAAATTACTATGTAGAAAAAATTATGTCAAAACTACAATAGACACTTTCCGAAATTCATCCATTTTATATGTTAATCAATCAAAAATTTGAATAAATCTGCATACTAAAATATTTTGAAATTAATGAAACAGCAAAATTTGTTGCGTGTTGCTTGTTAATTGAACACGAATAGAAACCAAATCGATCACTATCGTTATATTTGTTTTATAAAATAATTTCAACAAAGAATTCATCTGTTCATATGAATTTTGCAAAGCGAATCGAAAGTTATTCAAATTCAAAATTTGCGTGTAGATTTTATAATTAAAATAGAATATGCCGAGCCTAACATTAAAATACATAACGTTTGAAAATGGAAAAGTAATGTTTAATGATATAATAATTGATAAATATTAAATATAATCTGTAATAGGATTGCTGATTATAAAATTTAAAACCTCCTGTTTTAAGAGTTTTATATAAAAAATATATTTCAGAGCCTAATATTAAGTAAGTCATTTAATTTAAATAACCTTAGTTTATAAGGTTGTTCCTTTGAATAAGAAATTTATCAAAATATTTGAGGAAAACTATATTTTTTTATTTATTTTATAGTCTCTAATCGAATAATTCCAAATCTCTGCTACGTAAATGAAATATCTTGACAACCAAACTACGTGAAACAGCTAGTATTAATGTAAATGATCACGCTCTGTTTGCCTACACCCACTACTCATTAATATTAATTTGTATGATTTGCATATATTTCCCCCTTTGTCCCGAAAAAATACACTAGATGATGTAGGCATCGTAAATGGCGCGCGAAAAATTACGCGACTGTATAAAATGTAGGTAAATTGACCATGGATGGGGGACGTGAGTATTTTGTATAAAAATGTTTGTCTTTTTACAGTGCTTTCGAAATTTGAATTTTGAAATTAGAATAGACTTTTCGTGGCTTCGCATCGATATTACTTGTCGAACATGTATGAAGTTTATTATTCTTGCGCAAACATTATTACGTAATCTCTATATTTCGTAAAATAAAAATTCAAAAATTATTCATACTGTTGTAACATCAGTGAAATTAAATTTAACAGTATCTCTAAGTAGATAGGTACCTATTATTTATTATCTTTAATAAGCTATCCCAGTTACCTGAACACCAAAACGTTGTTTGATCCAAGGATATTCTTTAAAAATGAGTTTGATCTCGTTAAGATCCATTTGCTATAAGGGCCAATTGCCCTTTATATGCACCCCAAACAGAAAAATATCCAGCTATCTATTACATCTCAAGCTTAATGACTAGTAAACAAGCGCAAAGGTTCTAAAATGAGCCGATTATTTGCCCCAAACCCGTGTTTGCCCGCTCACTAATTGATGGCTGCCGTTTATTCTGGCCCGCTTTTTACCTACACTTAATGGCCTCTTCCGAGTGAAATATCTTTCCTTTCCAACCCTTTTTCCCTGGTGTCAGTTTCGGTTAATCGATTATATTAAATTACTAATGCGTGGGAGGGAGGCCGTGAACCACTATTATGTGAAACAAAATATATATCTAAATACATAGAAATCATTATTTTACTATTATCATCATCACTACATCGTATAAAACAAAGTCGCTTTTTCTTTCCCTATATCCCTTTGCATGCTTAAATCTTTAAAACTACGCAACGAATTTAAATGCGGTTTTTTTAAATAGATAGAGTGATTTAAGAGGAATGTTTTTATATATGTTTTATACCCGTGCAAATCCGGGGCGGGTCGCTAGTTATATATATAAACAATTTTTCCTGTCGCTTAAATCGTTTTTTGATCCTAAATTTCATAGCTATCAATCGTCAAGTTTAATTGTTTAGTCTTTTTAATAACATTTTTGACATATTAAAATTGACAAAATAATTTTATTACAAGGTATTAATGAGTTCAAACGAGACCTAAGGACTAAATATTTATACATAATACTAACAATCATTTAAAGATATATAAACAGAATTAAATATTTTAGTATCTGCTATTAAACTAATAAAAATAGTAGGCAACTTTTGCGAAACACAATGAGAATACAATAATATATATTATACAAAATACTTGGTTGTAGCAGGCAAACCCAAATATCGGAGCTAGTCCCTCATATTAAACATAACTTCGTTAACCAAAGATCCCTTTTCACGCATCCGTCGAGCTATGTATGTGTGTCTGAAATTTACATGTGTCGACTTAACTCCCCACCGAGTGATTGATGATGCTTTAGGAAATTGTATTAGGGACACAGGAGGCTTTTTCTAACTCGCTAGATTATATGTATAACAAATTATATTATTCATCTTTTGTAAATACACTGTAGTTACATATTTTTTTTAACTTTTATATGATTAGTTAAGTACCAACAATAATGGTCAGTAAGTCGAATAATTAACAAACTTATGTAAATGATTATAATGAGTTCAAATATTCAGAACGAATGGGGTGATTTTGAAAGGATTCTTAACTCTGGATAGATATCATAGGGAATAGATATATAATATATCATATTAATTCCTTGCACATTGCTTACCTACTCTATCACATTTTATATACTTACCTAATTATTATATTATAACAATCATTAATTTTTAAAAAGAACAAAATGACTGGTCCTAAAGTAAATAGGAAAGTTCTGATATTGATTTTTTTATAAATTAATTTCACATTAAACATACTAGCAATATGACTAGTTATTTTTCATTACATAAGGGTTTAAATATGTTAAACTGAAGGCACGTGCCTAAATAACAATAATGTAACATTTAGTTAATGGCAAAATTGCTCAATGAAGCTCGTAATTTTATTATGAATCTAAACACACATCCTACTACTATCTAAACTTTCACTTTAGTAGCAATACATTGCGTATTCAAAGTGCACTGTAAAATAAAATGTCGAACCAATAAGGCAGAGTATGGGTAACTTATAAAATGAAGCTTGACCAAGTAATAGGTTTTGAAATCATAATACCTGATTAGGTAGCAGTTAGTCTATAATCAATATGTAACAGACTAGGTTGGAAGTGTCAGCAAAACAGGGTGAAAATACTCTCCGACATCATGGTTACTAACAACAATATCTTATATATTCATGAACATAATATCTTCATAACTTGAAGCTAATAGGTATCTATATCAATTAGGTCAGCTTTTCGAACAAAAAAATCCGCTACGAATGTTGTAGATCATCTACGAAAGCTCTACGCTAACTATTAATATAAAATCAGTTGTTACATACATATATAAATGATCTTTCAAATCAAACATATTTAAAATATACTTTAAATGTAATTACAGAATACACAAAAGGCCGATGTATCGCTATTTTTATAAACATTTGAAATTAATCCATTGTAGAAATATATAAATAGTGGTCCTATGATCATCTGTTGGTGAAATTTTCTATGGAAAACCAAAACACGGTTTATTCAAATTGAATTTGCTGACTCTACACCTCACGGTTGTACGTTAATAGTGACGCCAACATATTGGTCACTTTCCCTGTTACCCAGTTTGCGGTCGCATACCATGTTTAGACATGTTTAGATAATTACTACATTGTTGCATTATCTTTAACTGAAGGGTGAATGACTTCAGTCATGTGGATTGTTGACTGCAAAAAAAACTAAAAAAAATTAAACACACAAATGGAACAAATAAAAAGAAAGAAGAATAGTAATAAGTATTTATTTATGTCATAAATGTTCTAGGTTGAGTGTTTTACAATGAATTAAATGTTTTTAAATAGCAACCTATAACCGATTAATGAGTATAAATGAAAACAATTAAAAATCAGATGCCAACTGATCCGAACTGAAGACTTGCAACCTGGTTGCGCCGATATATTAATGTCTCAAACTTTTTCTTAAGAAAAAGAAAGTTCATTGTAAGTATAAACTTATAACTTTATTAAACAGTAATAAAACAAGAAGTCTAAAGCCTAAAATTGTTTATATTGTCATTTCGTGTGAGTTAAACGGCTACGAAATAATGGAATTCTGTGACGTTGTTAGCTGTAACCGTCTTCAATCACAATTCAATCCGGCGGCAATCCTCTTAGACTATATCTTCTTGGTAGGACACCTGTTGCCTCGTGTTATATAATGTAGCCTGACCCGTAACTAGGTAACGATCTACCACTTACATACCGCTCTACGCAAATTTAATACTGCCACAATTGGATCTATGACATTCTAGTTGTTATATAACAGTATGATGTAGTTATTATAAGTTGGTAAATTTCTTAGTCTTTACTTTGAATATTTTCTATACTAGCTACCTTATTTTAAAGTACCTAATTCTGGGTACAGGCCTACATTGTCAACTTCCATATCCTCAATATTACAATAAAAACATCTTTGCAATAAGCAATATTGTATATAAACCGCTTTTATAATAGTTAATAAAATTCTTATAGCTGATTTTTTTTGAATTTCAATTTGGAATCTTAAACCGCAGATAAAATGACGGGCACAACGAAAATATTATAAATAGTTCATGAAATATGCGAATATTTTAGCCATTTAGGTTTTTTACTTTATTAACTAGAAAATACTACATTTGGCTATTGTGAAACATATTTTAAACTAATTATTATTATTAAATTATTTTATTTATTATTTTTAAATCAGTGACGATTTCAATATACAGAGTCAATTAAATACAGTGTAACATATAATTATTTTTTTTAAATTAAAATAATCAAATTCGTTCTAAATTTATTTATTATTTATTCAATTAGTGCATTATATAGCAGTTATGTAGAACTATTTTCACCTATGTTGAATAAAGAAATAAAACAATTGCTATTTTATAATCAATGTAGATATAAAAAGAACAAGGCCTAGCCATGTCTAAATTAACTAATATCAGAACACACTATTTAGCAGCAATTGGGCTTTCCAAACAGCGATCATGTACATAGGCCATTCACCTAGCCTAATCACTGTATTACCTAACACATCCTCACAAACGAACACAGAGCCGGATTCATTTCAGAGCCCTAGCTGGAAACTCAACTGTTATTACCTTAAAGGTATTAAAACGGATACCATTTCTTTAAATGATAAAAAACTGCGTTTTCTTCATTTGATATATGATATCATTATTTACTAAATATGGCATACCTACATGTTTGTTTATTAGTGTTAATTTTAAAATTAATTTACATACATTTCTAAATCTCTGTTGTCTTTAAATATTACAATAAATATAGTACAGTTCTATAATCCCAGGGCTGTTCCACTAATCATAAACAGAAGCATCTGTGTTTTTCAGCCCTAATATTTCTTGCAAGGAATCAAATTCAGGACCTTCTGCTTATGGCGCTGATTTGTTGATTATTAATTGAAATAACTATTATTATTTATATTATTATTGACGATATTGCAAATCCGTGCCTGATCTAAGCTAGCTATGTCTACCGTGGTTGAAATAGCACTCTCACTATCGCCGATGGCATCCTACGCAATAGCTATTTGTATTTAGACTAGGTCAAGAACGGCTTTCACTGTCTTTGAAGTTTGATCAACAATGTATCGTAGCACGATGTACATACATATTGCACAAAATATTAACCAGACATCCATATCACATATGCAAAACATTTACGAGAATAAACTACTTGCATATTGTATTTTTTGAAAAATTACTTTCGCTTGTAAGAAACGGAACTTCAACTTTAACAAGAAATTGTCCTTTATATGTTTGTAGTCTCGGCTTTTTAGCTTTCAAAGTGAAACATTTTAGTTGCCTAGAAGTCAAATCCAGAACTGCATAGTTCGTCTTCGTCGTGATAAATTCTGTTAGGTATGTCTGACTGTTTCTGCTACTAGTTTATTTTTTTAAGAAAAGGCAAACTCACTTTTAAGTATGAACTATCGCTTATAAATGTCTACTTGTATAATGCCAGTTGGGCCACTCATACGTGGCTGGCCTTTTTTATGCCTATGTGTTGTGTTGGCATTTTGAATCTTCATGTACACACAGATATTGATTATGCATTAACTTAAAAAAAATTACTAAGTTAAGATGACTAAAAACTATGTGTAATAATTTAAATATTCTATCAAAATTCACTGTTTTAGTATGAAAGTAGAACAAATAATCTGAACCCATTACAGTAGGTAAGTAAAAAATGGAATATGAAATATTTTGGAATAATTTAAGTAAAAATATTTTTTCGTATTTTTCGTCTTTACAATTAAAAAGATCATTGCTCACAATCACCCGTGTCTTTTTAATGACCAAATTTAGGCATGAAAAAGATTCTAAAGTCTATTCAATTTAAATTTGAGAGTGCATCATAGGTCTACAGATATCAAAAATCTTTTACGTGTATTCAAATTGTAACATTACAATAAAATACATCTACTTTTACATTTGATAAAGGATCAGGCCACCATCAGACCTATGCCTAAAGAAAATTATACGCGTGGCAATATCGACCGTCCCCGAAAAGCGAAGGCGGTGTTTCCTAGCAACCGAGCTTAACCCTTCAGATGCCGCGAGGCGCTTACTTTGCGGCGAGGGCCGCCACGGCCCACGGGGGACAAAACCCCCGTTTTTCGGCATTGATCCGGACCTTACCGCGCCTGCGTGCTGAACGAAAAACGAAACGAGGAAAGCAAGGTCACGGCACTACTGATTCTTTTTTCGAATCCGAGTATTGAATGGAGTATCATAGGTTCGGAATGTTGTATCGACTTTGCTTCAGCGTAGATGTTTTTTGAATGTTAAGGCTTTGATATTTTTCTGTCAAGTTATGTCAGATTTGGTAACATTATATTTTAATAAAAATTAAAATCGACTTCCAGCGCATTCTTTACTTATAAGATTGTAAAATTTACATAATAATGGAACTATGTACCCACATTGTTAATTGTAATACGCATCTCTTATTTCATATTTAGTTCATCAGAATTTTGTTGTCGTTACAACTATGTTTAACTATCTAAATCTGTTAAAACATTATCTATTATAAAACTGTTATAGGTATATAATGTTTTAAAAACATGAAAGTAAAAGATCTATGTATTTATGGGTGCAGAAACGGCTTTTAAATAATAAATGAAATTAAAACACATTACAGCACACAGTAAGCAATTGAATTGGAAAGTGAATTATCTAATAAATTTGCGGCCGTCAGTTAGACCGTTCGATGCGGAAAGGAGCTGAACGCTAACTAATCGTTTTGTCGTTTTCAATTAACCGATAATTGAGATATAAAATGGGATAAATTTGTAGCAAGAGCTTGTCTGGATTAATTGTACAATAATACAATCATTTTACAGGAAAAGGACAGTCAGTCAGTTAATAGTGATTTCTGTTAGATTCACAACATCACATAGTTTTATAAATTTTTATAAAGTCTCCAAAAGTAGACTCTGCCATCTTTAAGTTCAAATTTTGAAGTAATATATATAGTAGTAGATATTAACAACTTAAATACTTCATTTTATACCCGTTAATTTCATATAAACATTGATAGTACCTATTATCGTTTAGTAATTGGTAGCTAAAAGGCTCAATCATTTATTACAAAATATATTACAATAGAATTTAATACACCGTCGCCAATTCACAAAATCCAAGAAAATCTGAAAACTTTTATGTAAAATTAAATGCATAAAAGCTTAATAAAAATCAAAAACATAAGAACATTTAAGAGCTATCTTGCACTATGTAATTAAATAACAATAAATTTAAAGAAGGTTTGAGTTATTAGGCTGTTGATAGAGCATTATAACATAGTGAAGGAATGTAGAAGAAATAATCTTACACGACAATACACAGTTTGAGACAAGAATAAGTAAGTTAAAGGGCGTTCTGGGCGTCGTCGTTGTTCGCAGCATCAAGTGTGGACATACAACGAACCAACACGATAAAATGTCTTCGAATACGATGCGAAAATCCCTTTGCGAAAACCGACATTTGGCGGCGCACGCGGTCGTTCGAGGCTTGTATTTCGGTTCCTCTACACTCTACAGTCTACACGAAGTTGCTCGGCTCGTCTAGCGAATAAGTTAAATAATGTATTCAGCCAGTTTGCTTTTGTATTAAGTTTGTATGTTCTATAAGAATTCAGTGTCAGAGTGAATCAGCAAATAGCAAAAAAAATCTTAACGTTCCATAGTACAGAAAACACATCATGCAAAGTAATTATAATATTAACTGGTCCAAACGTTCGCGACTGTCGCGAAGCTCCCATTCTCATGTAAATAACTTTCTGAGAAAAATACTTGGATTTAACAATTCGTTGCAACTAGCAGGTGAGGTCACGGGAAAGGGGTCATTTAGCTTCTTGAATTATAATTGCAGATGTCCGTTATTTTCTCATGGATCTTAATAGTATATTTGCATAGAGCGAATTCTAAAGGAGTCAGGACTGGATGTGATTTCATTGCTCGCTTTGCTCAACGCTTAATTTTATGAGATTTATTATGATAGAAGATGGTTTTACGTATCTACTAATTAAATAAAAATAGATATACAATTGACAGAAATTTCTTAGATAATGTTAAAAATATAGGAAGGAAAATATAAAACGAGATCTTGATTGTTTAACAATTTCTAATATTTTACTATGTAACAATTACCCATAGGTAATTGTAAAATATCGTTAATAAAACTTGAGTATGCGGAAATAATTTTAAAATATTGTAGCACTAATTAGAAGAGTTAACTTTTTTATATAAAGATTCCAGCATCTCAATCCCAAACATGTCTTATAAGATAAAATTTTTTTTTACAACAATGTACTTAAATATAATTTTAAAAATACAAAAAGCTCATCAAAGCCGTTGGGGTGCGTACCCAAAATACTGTCTAAGTACATTAACGCGATTTTTTTTGATTTTTTTATAATTTTATAATTTAAGACAAAAATGTTTAAGTACCTATTCAAAACAAGAAATCTGTGAAACACTTTATATTGACTATATGCAAATAACCTAAAATTCACATAAAAGGGTCATCTCTGGTTAATCTTTAGGGTCATAAGTCTTGACCTTTTCTTGTGGATCACTTGGTTTCGGTGAACAGGTCGAGTTGACCCCTGACCCTCTATTCTCACGGTTGAATCGAGGTTGGAAGGTTAATCTTTTTAATTCCTTGTGAATTTTAATAAGCTTATAATAAATTAAGTAATAATATAATCAAACTGTTTTATTTATGAACAAAAATAGAATAAAAACATAGTTGGAATGATCGAGGCATCTACTGGTTAGTACCATCTTTATTAGGAATACCACATTTATTAGGAACATCTGGTTAGTACCTAGGTTTTGTAATTGGGTGAATTTTAGACTTAATACTAGGCCACTCAGAAAGTATTGCGAAAAAAAGTTTTTATGTATGAGAGACTGGACAATTATAGTCTTTTTGAAAATATGATTATTTGTGAGTAAAAATAGGTATGTTTCAATTTCAAAATATCCCTCCTCATTATTTGTAAGCGAATTTAAATTATCGTGTCTCATGAAAAAATGGATCTGCGCTGGGAACATTTTCGCGTTATGATGTTTTACGATTTCAAGTGTCGCCTGAAACCAGGTGAATTGTACGCTAGACTTCAAATGGCATTCATGGATGAAGGCCCTTCTAAGGCAACCAGGTATCGATGGTATATCCAATTCAAGTGCGGTCGACTAACTTTGAGGGATGAAGAAAGAAGTGGTCGCCCTTTGACATCTGTTACGGAAGAAAACGTGCTAGCAGTGAATAATTTAATTCAAGACGATAAACGAACTACGTATCAAGAGATTCAGCACATACTGCAGATTGGATCGGGAAGCCTTCACGAAATCCTACACGTGCATATTCGCGTAAGGAGATAGTTTCACGCTGGGTGCCGCAAAATCTCACCGATGATCAAAAGCAGGCTCAGGTGGAATGATGCCATGGTATGATAAACAAATTTGAAGCAGGCTCATCTCGACATGTTTATGATATCATTACAGGTGATGTTGGATTTATCAATACGATCCAGAAACGAAGCGCAAGTCGACGGTTTGGGTGTTTCAAAACGAATCAATCCTATCAAAGTGATGCAATCTAGTAGCGGGGGGAAGATTTTGATCGCGAGCTTGTTTAATTTGACTGCCTACTTGGTGTTAATTCCATTACGGAACTAAAGAAGCATTAACGCTGAATAGTATACTACCAAATTCTTGGCAGAAGTTTTCTCTGTTGTGAGCAACAAGCGACCAAACACAGGGTTCCGCGGGCTACTGCTCCACCACGACAACGTGCCTTCGCACGCCGCGCTCAAAACGAGGGACTTCCTGGATAGCACCCCGGTCAAACTCATAGGTGGGTGACTTACAGCCATGATCTAGCACCATGTGACTTCTTTTTATTTCCGAAAATAAAAAATCTGCTCATTTTCGTTGCCGAAGGTGCACAGTCAGCGTTCGAGCAGGCTGTAAACGAGGTGTCTATGGTGGACTGGAAAACGTGTTTTGAAAACTGATTCAGACACATGAAACTTTGTATAGAGGCTAACGGAGAGTCCTTTGAAAAGATTTAATAAAAACATATTTATCTATAGGTAGAACATTTATTTATTTTTTTGCAAAACTTTCTGAGTGTCCCACGTATTTATCTCTAGTAGTACATTGACTTGACAATAAATCTTAGCTGTCTTTAATCCATTCCTTGACTAGTATCCAACTGGTCAAATAAAGATTATTTTATTAATAATATATTTAGTTCTTTAATTTGAATATTCCCATTGGGCATAAAGGAATTCGATAATCGTTTGATAAAACTTTATTTTTATTATTTTACATGGAGTAATTAAAACGCAATTTAAAATACAGTGAGAATATCAAATGAACCGTTTACATCGAGTAACTGTTTCGAAATCATTAGCAAACCTATCAGTGTGTCATTAAAAACTTTTGTAATATAATTTTCATCAAAATCGAAAATCATTTTTGCCCATAATTATCTCATATTTCCGCGCCCGGTGCTAAGTACTCCAAAAACCGTGATTAAACATTCTACTCTATTCATTATCTATACTATTCTATATGTGGGCTCAAACGACCCCCTAAAATTACACGTAGGGTTGACAACGAGTATATAAAAATAAAAAACAACTAGGCGAAAAGTAATGTCAGAAAATAACTCCAGAGTTTAAAAGAAACAAGGACCGAAATAATTAATAGAAAGTTATTTTAATTATTATGATATTGTAACTTTATGAAAAAGTGTCTCTCTGTCTATCTTCCTGAATAACGAAAAAGAATATATTGCTTATTATATTTTTGTTCCTTATAATGACATGTAATATAAGTCATTGAGATGAGTTGGCAGTTGAGATAAAATAATACCGCTTTTAATTACTGACAACCCTAATTACACGCTACGCAACGCTTCCCAACTCACACCGTTCAAAACGCACCATTTTCTACCATTTCTCCCAAAAGATAAAGACCAAAATAAAAAAAGAAAACGCGAAAAACAGCTCTGCCTCTTTTGCACGCGCGAAAAATGTATCCGTGCGAAGAGTGCAACGACTAAGCTCTGAACGACTCGCGAAAACTTCGGCCCCGCCCGAGACGGCGTTCTCTATCCGTCTCTTTCACTTTTTCACACTTTTCATGTAACCGTTTCAAGAGTAAAAGATAGTATGTAGGCTTATTATTGCAAAACATATTCGACTTTATTGCAATAAAAATAGAGCTAGCTTTTATTTATATAGGATAGTGCGTAGAAAATATTTTAGAACGAAAGCATTTGGCAATGGAAGTCCCTCTCGCTCGCAAAAAAGCAATCTATGTAGGGGGTTAGATTTGCAAGGGTGAGTGGGGTGATCACTGGCAGCCATGTTACCGACGGCGAATGAAGACCGGTTATAATTTCAACTTAATTCACTCGTAGATTTTAAGATAATTGTCGAAATTAGAATTAGACTTAGATATCATGATTAGAATAAAACCTATTCTTTGTAAGATTTGTAACAAAAAATATAAAAAAAATTTTTTTTATATAACCAGTATCTTTTAGATTATATCACTACAGCGCTGAAGTTAAATTATTAGCTATTTTCTTGTGTACTAGCTACTCTCAGCCTTAATATTACGATATTCAAAGAATAATTAAGTGTTCAATATTTGTAATGTAAATACACACTTAAATTCGTATTCGTATAATTTATACAGGTATTTAAATAAGTATATTTAAACCACCTCTTCGTTTGGTTTGCATTATTTTAATAAGAATCTTACCATCCTTTGGTATCTTGAAAGTAATCACTACAAAGTATAAAACAAAGTCGCTTTTTCTTTCCCTATATCCCTTTGTATGCTTAAATCTTTAAAACTACGCAACGGATTTTGATGTGTTTTTTTTTATAGATAGAGAGATTGAAGAGGAAGGTTTTTATATATGCTTTATACCCGTGCAAAGCCGGGGCGGGTCGCTAGTATTAAATAAAAATAAAAACAAATAACAGTGTGGAAGAGGCATAGGGTATTCCTAATTCCTGCTTATTATTTTTAACAGGCAAAGGTCACCAGCCTACTCTCAGCATACATCTCTCCGTACTAATTTTTTTAAACTTATACTGCCTTATTCCAAAACGCGGTTCAAAGTTCTGGTGTGTTACCAGAGAAAAACCTCATGTTTGTATGAACGTTAGACTTGTATCCTAGCAACCAATACTGAAACATCTTTAGTCCATGTTTTGTAATAAGGCCCATAGAATATCTGAGGCCACATATTGAGATGCGAAGTCGATAAAAAAAATACTAATACAGATGACAAATTACATTAGGTACTTGATTTTCTGACAATTTAGTGTTGTTTAATTTTTTTTTTTTTTCAAAAAGTTCTTCATTCACGAAGATGAACACGGAAGGTAATTTATAACATAAAATTGAACCTATAATTTTCGATATTAACGCGGATTAAATCAAATTAGGCAAATTATGTCATAAATCTGTGAGTTTTATCCTCATAGCATATTTACCATCAAAATTATAATTTTCTTGTTTTGTTTTTCTGAGAAAAACGATCAAGTGAAATTTTCCCTAAAACAGTCATAATTAAAAATATTAGATACATTATATATAACAAATTAATTTTGTAGTAAATGTTACTTACTTTTGTTAATTGTTAATATTTTGACATTCTATTAATGCCTAATCCACTCGCTTATTTAACTAACAATAGATTTTATATAAAATGACGAGCAACATTTTTCATAATTACCTATTTATAAACTTTAAATTTAAAAAAACTTGAGACTAATAATTAAGCAATATAATTTAAACAAAAAAAAAACCACTTCAAATTGTAATTCTAAAACTACTAAACAGATTTTGATTAATTTTAAATGGGACCACACGGGAAGCATCAGCTTTCAAAGAAAAAAGTCATCAATTTGAAATAATTAATTATTAATATTTGAAATAAGTAATTTTAATCAAATAACGAGCCCTTTCAAGAGAGTAAAAAAAAATGTTACCTTCAAATGTACCTGCATGACGAAAATAATTTTGAGAGCACTGTCACAAAATATGTTTTCGTTATCCTGATGACAAGCTGATGATATTAATTATTGGTTTCGACAAGAATTAAGTAATAAATATTTTTTATTTTATCATTAAAATACCTACAATATTTTCAAAGAAAACATTGTAAACATATTCCAAATGTAAAGTGTAGCTAATTTGGTATATTCGATGGCGGTTGTTAAAGTACAAAGAACCGCTATTGAACACAAAGTAGGTTTGAAATAAAGAAAGTTATATATGTATGATATACGAAGTGACAGAACCAAATAGAACTTATTAATGTTTAAAATATTCAAGTACTTACTACTTACTACAGACAGAAGATGATGAAGCCACGCGATGGAAAGGACCAAGGGGAAAAAGGAATGTTGGTCGACAAATAAGACGGTGAGCTGATGACATAATACACGTCGCAGGAAACGACTGGATAAAGTTAGGTAAGGATAGGGAGTCATGGAAAAGGATGGCGGAGACCTTTACATAACAGGGGTCCAGATCTCATAATAGTACTAATTATAAGTAATTGTTTTCTTATTAAGCTATAAGCTTAAAAAGCTATAACTACTTACAGACATTGTAATGTAAAACAAAAGTGAAGATTTGGAAAAAAATGGCTTTATTATTTCGCTAATTCTTCACAAACAAGGGTTCAGGTAACAACTAGTACTTATGTATTGATAATGAATATGCATACGAAATGTACCTGCCCAAATTTCTCACTGAATTCGTTTGATGGTAAATTATGCCATAATTATTGATATGTTCTCTAACTTCTGGTGGACAAAATCATCGAAAGCATTATAAATGCTTTATTTTTTCTATACAGATTATTATAATCCATAATAAAATGAATATTTTAAAATTACAACAAAACATTAAATAATTTAAAGAACAACATATTAAGCAAATACCTGAAAAATGTACATACTTGATATGTATTATCAAAATAAGCTTAGCAAAATTATTATTTCAATTAATGACCAATCAATAATATTATAATGCAGTCTTTTAGAGAAAAAAAGCAAACGCAGTGTAGCTTACACATAAACACATTTCTAGTTTCATGAAATTTTTAATACACCTTAGTACATTTTTATAAGGAATGAACACTGTGTCGCTTGTCAAGGGGAGATATCTGCTATATAAGAGACAATCTTTTAGAATCGCTTAGGCTAAAGTAAAATGGACTAATATTCTCTCTCCCGACCCCACTTCGATAACAGAAACACAAAATAAACCGAACTGATTATATATAAGTACCTTACCTTTAACGTTTCAATGCTATTGTTTTATTTTTAAACTCTTTTAAAAATAAGCTCGTTAAATTTAATAGTAGAAACATGTAGATTTTTGAAAATCTGAATAAATTCACATCTTTACCGATCCAACATGAAATTTCCCCGAATAATAAACTCTAGTCTTTTTAATACATAGTACCAAAGTCACGTAAATATAAACGTAAAAAAATATATCTACCAATTAATTATAAATTATTTCGTATGTAATAATTTGTACGTACGCAAAAGATTTTTAGATACAAATTTATATACCGCCTCCTTGGTCTAGTGGTAAGCGCGTAAGCGTTACAACCGAGAGGTCCGATTCCCGGTGGAGATAAAAAAAACGGTCTGGCAGGGCATAGAAGGCTGATCACCTTCTTGCCCCTAAAGAAAAAATCGATCAGTGAAAAAGATGTGAAATGCATCTGCCCCATACCCCACTAGGGGACACGGGACTTCACTTCACATACCAAATTTAATAAGTAAAACATCTTTCGTTTTATCTTAATCTTTTCATTGATGTTATTTTTATGTTGTCCTTCAAGAACGAGCAATATTATCAAAAAATATCGTACGTCGCGTCATCTGTTGCCTAGTAGCGAAGTTATTTCACCATAACCAGATATTGCTTTGAAAATTAAATGAAAACTAGTCTGTATAAAATAAATATAGGTACTAATGTATTTATTTTATATTATAACAAACTTATTTTTACACTATAACATAATAACAATATTATATAAAATTTGAAATAATTTCTCATTGTCATTTATTATAGTTATATTTTATTCTTTAAGCTTTCTAGTCTTATAAGATGCGAAAATTTAACTCTTTAAAATTTGACATTCTCTATTCCTTCTTGGTAAAAATAGTTATTCACGTATTTAAATAAAGTTTAAAATCAGTGATCTCTCTACTCGACAAGAGATGGCAATATGTAGTCTTACAAAACAATCTTTTTACTCAATCAAAAATAATATTAAAACACTATTTAATTATATTTATAAAATATTAACATTTAATGTTTAAGTACATTTATGTACAATAATTTTTTAATTCATTCAAAACAATGAATACAGTGACAACAATATAGTGGTTTTAGCTTTTGACTGATTAATGTTTGGTTTAGTATCGTTTCAGAAAATCCAAATGCAATAACTGGAATCATTTCCAAAAGGATTCGTTGAAACTGAATATTTCAACAGCGACATTTTGCGTCATAAAGCGTTACTTGATTATCTCGGCTCGCAATCGCATTATCGTCAACGAATGTCAGAGAAGTGCTATGAAGACAGTCTTCGACCAATTACTAAGGGGCCGAGTCCCACCCTTCGCAGAATCTCCCTTTATGTTAATTTATGAAATAATATTAGTAAGTTTTGCGAGGTCTCGTAGTTTTAGGTCATTTTTTAAGATACAAGAAATTGATTGAAGAATTATCGTACCTATGGTAAGATTACTGCTCTTTATTATCATAATTTGCCTTTTAAGTATTATTTATATATATATCATTTCAATATTTTTTCAGAAACAAAACAGACTCATGTCAGATCTATTAATTATATATGTTATTTCAATGTTTCTTCAGATACAAAACAGACGCACGTCTAGTCTCACACAGATCTATGAATACTATTGTTATATGTATATGATTAGATGATTTATTGTAAATATTACAATGTATTTATTCGTTTATATAATACATTATCTATTGTGTTTTAGTTTATGATCATGTTCATAATCTATAGACATTTGAGTAGATTACTTGAATCTGTAGCTTTTTTTCAGTTATTTTAAGAACGATTACATTTTATAATTTTTACTTATAGAAATATTGTTAATTTCTAATACTGCCCAATATTATTCAATACAGAATACGTATTAGGTTTAATTATAATAGATTTTAAGTATTACTATTTTAAGTACCTACACCGGATTCCAATATCCGGTTTATAGCGCCAACATTTTAACATATAGGAATTTTCCTTGTATAATCTGTTATTTATGTAATTGTTCTTATGATTAGATTTTTCTTCTACTATATTTATTGTTCTTTTAATTTTTTGTTAGACAGAAATTCTAAAGTTACGTAAATAACACCTATTATAGGAATATGTTCATAGTAAACGAACGTTTAGCAGACGCGTTTCAGCCGCTCGTTCGGTCAATCAGCACCCACGTAGCGAAGATCATTATCTGGCTTGGAAAGTTGGAGGAATCCAGTTAGTCCCACCCTCCTCCCTAAATTGTTATAACCAGTTTAGCCTCAGCTTACCGTCCACCTACGGTACAAGACAAACTCCCTGTTGGCCTGTAGCTTTGTTTTACTGCCACTGAAACCTAAAATTGCGAATTTACAAAGAAAAATAGATATAATGTCCCCAACGGATTTAATGAGTCTTTTTATTTTTGTAAATACATATATTTAAGTACATTATTGTAAATAAATAAATATTGTCTTTAATGTTTTGACTCTTTTTTACTCGTGTAACCATCTCAATTCAGCAGTGTAGCAGAATACGTAATAATGAAGGCGTAAGGAGAGAATCTAAAAAAACATCTTTTTAGCCAAATATGTAGGTGTTTCAAAGTAGGTAGTTAAGAAAATAATGTTTTATAATTAAATTTTTCATGTACACATTACGATTATTATTATAAATCTGTTTTATCTTAGTTCTAACTTTTGCCTTATAATATTTAAGCATAATATTAATACGTGAAGCAAAAACTTGGTATCACTTTTTACGAAAATTTCGTGAACGGACGATCATGAAATTTGCCACGGTTAAATTTTATATGGAGAAGCACAAAGGTGTTTTTTTTTATATAAAATGCATTAGAGATATATTAAATTAATTAAAAAAACATTACACACACTACTGCTTAAATGACAGACAACAAACACACACACATACATACCTGACTTACTCTTGAATTGTGGTCGAATTTAGACCAATGGGCGACCACTAGTATATATAAATATCCGAAAGAATTTCAAAACGTAAATAGTAGACAAAAAGCATTATATGCCAAAAGTAAAATAATTAAATCTAAGCATACATAAGCAAGATTTGAAAAACATATTAGCAGTCTATAGTCTAGCTGCTAGACTCTAGCTTCATGTCAGAAATGTTTTATTTCTGACATCATAAAATTGGATACATTATAAACTGAAACAAAATAACTTCATAAATACGTGTAGGTACTAAAAATATATATATAGCAAAACAATATACTTGAGTTAATGTGAGTGAGGTTCTTAAAAATTCATTCATTTACTTTATGTAAGAATTAACAGTAGTACAAATGAGAACGACAGAAGGGCGATTCGATTTGTTTGTGGAATGTGTACAAGAAGGTTCGAGGGACCCCTAAAACTAAAATATTCAGGTCATTAGAACGAACGTAGGATGTGGAGAAAAGCGTTTGAACGCAACTGAAGCGGAAAATTGTGGGCAAACGGTTCTTCACAATCTTAATAGTGTCACTGTATGAGAAAGTTCGCCTTAATTACTAAACATGTTATGTGTGAATTTACATTTCCATTAAATTTAAATGTACCACTTTATTCTTATTAAAACTTGATTAAATTACGAAATTATAATTTAATTCCTTACCTATTGATACACCGCTATTGGCAGATACGATATGTTAAGAAGAGTGAATTTTCCCAGCCGTATGTAAGTAATTAATGTAAGAATTATCTAATATCTTGTTTTTATATAGTTACATGGGAAAGTAATTGATACTTACTTGAAATAAACTGCTATATCAGAACATCCACAATACTAATAACATATTATACCTTCTGTATTCAATCTTTAAAACAAAATGACTTTTAGAATAATTTAATTATTTAACAATTATTAATATTAACATTTTGCGCACTTTTGCACACCAGCTGTGTTGGACTGGCAGGACAGATTTAGAAACTTTAATTTTGTTTCAAATTTAGGTACTTATTGTTATTTTCTTTAATAAGAGTACAATCCACAATAAAAGACACTAAATATAAAATAAATATATTATAGAACACAAAACAATATTAAAAGGTTTCCACCCACCTGTTGGCTTAAATAAAAAACAACTTGCTGTAAGTTGCTTTTTTTTTCACCATAAGTACACAAAACTTAGTTTCCCATTATATCATCTACCACTTTTATATTTTATGTGTACTAGAAATATAGCCTCAAAATTATTTTCGCAGCCAGTCAGATAAGATTAGTCCCTTAAAGGGCTGTCTAAAAATAAAGCAAGACGTGTTTCACAGTGAACAGTCAATCGGGTCAGTGTATTCACGCATGTAAACTTGTACGAGAGTCGTTCAACCTCCGTGTAAAGTCCTTACTTAGAATAAGGCTATTGTGGTAAAAGGAAATGCTTATGAACTGACATTTAATATTGGTTATCAATGTGATGTATATTTCTTGTGTGTGTTGGTCCAATTTTATTTTTACCTGTGTAAAGAATACAATTGGCTCATTAAAGAAAATAATCTGTTTACGCCGCAGTGCACTAGGTTCTGATTTCTATTTTACTCAAGTATGTAGGCTTGTGAATCAATACAAGCCCGATATAAAGATATTATTTTGTGATGCGGCAACCGCCGTCTATTTTTAAAAATTCTTACAAAAGATAATATAATCGTATCGACTTTGCTTTTATTTTAGATTTTCCGTTTAATTTCAAGTTTATCCCATCTACAAACACTAATTTAGAACATTACTATTACAAGTCTTACAAAGGCTTCAAGCAAAAGATCAAGTTGCGTGTGGGTAGCGAAAGTAAACGATCGTAAAACCCACGTACTATGTACCTACTCACTCACCCTAAGGCGAAGAGGAAACGGAGCGTAGTCCAAGGAAAAAGCGGTAGTAAAAGAAATGGTAGAGATATTAATTAAAATATAAATTAATTAATATGTTACGCTATAGCTTATGTTAAAGTTCTGTAAAGGGCATTAAATTATAAACTATAATTTCTAACTTTTCGCCCGAATCAAGAACCTTCAGCCATCGATATGGTAAACCTGAATCGATGTGTTCAGCGCATTAAATATCAGATTCGTGATCTATCTATGCTACGGAGATAGAAAAGTCACGCTGAAGCTTATGCTAATGCACTTACTGGGCCAGCTCATCGGGAGTTATACCACTACTCACAGAATACTAGCGTGAAAAGGTATTTGTACCTACTGTGTTTCGCTGAGGAATACCGGAGGCCCACCACAATTTCCCAAATGTCGGTAACGCAACTTAAAGCGTGGATTCATAGGCAACGGTGATCTTTTACCATCAGGAACCGCCTGCCCTGTTTTCCGCTATTACAAAAAAAAGCTTACAGATTTCGCTTTAAGCTTACATCTTACGGAGTAATAAGTAATTTGCACGAAGCGATAGTAAAGTGCCGTTGCGTTAATTACTTTGTACCTCTAATAGCCAAGTCTGATTTCACAGCCCGAAGGTTTTTGTTCTGTATAAAATATTATCATAGTTATATTAATAGATAAATGTATTTGGAAAGCGAAAAATACTAATTCTAAATGATGCCAAGCTTCACCTGAGTGGAATTAGACGTATTCGATTTATCTTAAATTTTGAAGTTCAGAAATGATTCGGTCGTATTAAGAATATTCGAATTTATATTTTACTATGAAAAGTTCTTTGAACGATTCACTACTTGAAATCGACAAGCGAACGTTTTTTATTTCTTTATACAACACTTTATCAGTAACTAACTTTTCCTATGAGTTCTGTCCGCTTGGACAAAGTTATATTAAATACCTATATAAAATAAAGAGGTTTTGGTTTCTATCAGTCCAATTTTTCTATTTAGATCAATGGATCCAGTGATTGCCTCCTAAAAACAAACAACGTAATGTAAGCTTTTTAGTAAAGAAAGTTAGTGATAAAATATACATAGATATATATTATATTATTATATACGTAATTCATAAGAGACAAAAAGAACATATTTTGAGAATAATTTAAATCAGGTCTAGTTTAAGAATACGTATTCATTAAGGCAAAGAAGAAAATCTAAAATAAATTTCAGAAGACCGTCGTCGTTGGACTGTAGACAGACAATTAGCTGCAGGAAATTAATCCGACGGAGGTGGGTGTGGGTGTCCAACCCTTACAACCCAAAAATGTGGTGTGTAACTGTTAAATCTTTTCACTTGTTGTAGTTAAATATTTTTATACAAAGTCTTAACCAGCCCAAAAACACAAAAAGTGTCAATCGGCAACTTTGGAAAAACATTTGTACAAAGTTCCTATCGAACCTTCAATAGTTTTGATGATAATTAATTTTGTCAATTACTACAATTATTTTCTTGAGTGTGAAGCCAAGCTCAGACCAACGAGCAAGAGAAGAATCGGGGACGTGCTGCGGGCATTGTTATCATTTTGCAGCTTCAAGTCATCACTTATAAAAGAGAAAGCTGAAAATAATTATAGTAGATAAAGCCACGGGCATATTTTTATTCCCACAGAATCCCAAAGCTGCGACTATCTCACGACACTGAGTTCAAAATAAAATGACCATGGGTCAAAGTGACTAAAAGTTCAACTTTAGCAAGGGGATGCTGCAAGATCAAACTTATTATATATGCACACACCTTTACTAATACCAACTTAAGCATAACAGTGAAAAATTTACATCATCTAAATGCTACTATATTCCTATGCAATAAAGTTGAAAATACATTGTTTGAATAATAGGTTGAATGCTTAACTTTATGAAAGATTCACCCCTAATTTGAGCAAAACCGGTAAATAACAAAAGTATTAACATAACTCCTTGACCAGTCCATCAATATTTATGAAATCTTTACCGTTAATTCGAATTTTTAGTTAGTTCGGACCGAGATGCTGTAGTGGTAACATGTCAGAAGATGGCGATGTGGTGAGTACAAATAATTATTACTATTTAATATTATATTATTATTAAAAAATGTAGTATTTAAATTTTAAAAATTTATAAACAGTTTTTCTATATTAAGAAGTTAAGTGTAATAAGAAGTATAAGTGTATGTTACGATAAATAAGTATTGTTAACACCAAATTCGCTACTATTTTAGTACTTACTGATGATATAAAATGTTAATTAGAAGCATTTTCTCATTCAGTTCATTTCTCATACTTACATTAATTTTAAATAACGGCCTAACTTTAACAGTCGCTTTGAATCTTCAGTTATTTACAGTAAAGCATTGCATGGTTAAACTAAAAACTTTTTAATAGAAAATAATCGATAAAATCTCGGTGACGAGTAAAACTATCAATAGATCGATAAGCGAGGTAGCCGGCTCATCACTAATTTACAATTTTATGGCTTGTGGGAAACGGGGGGCAGGCCACTACATTAGACCCGCCCGACCCACGGGACTGATGGCAAAAACATTTTTGCTTTCCTTCATTTTATTTTACCTAACATTACTTTAGTATGTGATAGTAAATAATGCTAATTCGATGATTGTAATGTAGTCGGAATACCAGTGACTCCAATGCGTCGGTGCGGATCCGACAATATTTAAAAAATACAAATATTGGATTGTTAAGCCCTTTCACTTACTTATTGATTTTTTTAATCTTACATAAAAAAGGATTAGTATAGCTATAGAAAATATCGTACAAGTATCGAATGAAGTCGTTACCTATCCAGATCAGTGATCAGTTATTTCATAATAAAACATCTAGGTAAAATCTGAATCAATGTCCATAGAACATAAGGTGATAATTTCTTAATGGCTTATCAGTTTACCTATTAGATTTTATTGCTAGTTTCTAAGTTATTAATAATCTCTTTACATGCATGATTCTATCTCGTGCTGTCTGCATCCAGCTCGGGCTTGCCGTTTTAATGATGTCGTCTGTCCATCTCGTAAGCGGTTTTCCTCTCAGGCGTTTTCCCCGTGGGCCTTCCCATGATGTTACTCTTTTTGTCCATCTATCGTCCGTCAGCCTAGCTATGGCATATAGCTAGGCTGATCGCGATTAGTATAGACATCTAATTTCATCATAAATTATTCAGTAAACAGATGAAATTTGTTACTCAATCACGATTATTCAAATATTTTTTCAAAATTCGCATTCATAAATATAATAGGATACATTTCATTTTTTTTAAATATTTTGAAATTGCAAATGTTTATGCAATCAGTACAAATCCACGCCTCCCCACAAGAAACACGCGCAAAGGAGAAAGGAGAAAACTGAGACGGGGTACTGAGGGAGATCTTTAAGATACGTCGCCATGGCAACACTTATTTCGACACACACATTTCAGATAAAGCCTAGCTTACAATATTTAATTTTATATTAAATTTCAACCAATAATACCATGTCTCCTTTTAATATAGAGTAAAAGCTGTTTTCAAAGAACATTAAGTATTTACTTAACCAAAATATATTATTATCGAGTATAGCCCGAGCCCAGGAGGCATTGATTTTGATGATTATTTTATTAGATGATCTCTAAATAACAAAAATATTTATGGTATGAAATAGCTCTAAGTACCTACTTTATTTTCCCTTTTTCATCGGTAACATTTACGTAAAACTTACCCTAAATTGAAATAAAACACGCTATAAAATTTCACTTATCGCCACATATTGTATTACTGATATGCATGTTGCTTATAATTCATATCTAAACTTTTTTTTAAGTTGGTCAAAACTATTTTAAGTATGTACGATGTATTCAAGCCCTTAACGATAGTGGCACTCACACAGGGATATCTTGTACACACAGTAGGTATTAGGAGTATTCGGCCCGACCTCCCTAAACTTTCTGTTATTAAGCAAATGCTTTGTAAACATTTTGGGTACCTTTAGTTTGTTTCTGAATAGCCCGGGTGATAACTTTAAGCTCTTATGTATTCAAACTTAGAATACTTAATATATCGACCAACATTCAGGTAATATAGGCTTATAAAGCCTACTGATAATACAAAACTTTGTAACCATTTTAAAATAGTAGGTAATCTATTATATATAATATAAAATATAATTTACGCTGTGATATATAAGTAATATTTATAGGATATAAATATTTTATTTATTAAAAATGACAATAATTTCGGAAAACTTAGAACCCTAATAGTTTCAATTTTTTTTCAAAACTATTAAACACACATTTCTTTTTATTTTATAAACATAATGTACATTATGTACGAATGTTAATAAATATTAAAACATAATTCCAAACAAAATAGATGTAATTATAGATATAAATAGATCAATTTAAGATTCATTTATTTATGGTGTTATATAAAGTGAAGTCCCGTGTCCCCTAGTGGGGTATGGGGCAGATGCATTTCACATCTGTTTCACTGATCGATTTTTTATTTTAGGGGCAAGTAGGTGATCAGCCTTCTATGCCCTGCCAGACCGAGTTTTTTTTTTATCTCCGCCGGGAATCGAACCCAGGACCTCTCGGTTGTAACGCTTACGCGCTTACCACTAGGCCAAGGAGGCGGTCGTGTGTTGTTGGTTGGTGTTATATAATACATTATAATTGTGATCTGCTAAAAGATTTTCAATATATCTACTGTCATTATTTCAGTGCATTTACGTTACAATTTGTGTTCTAAGTAGGTTCTAAGTCAAAAAAGTCAAAAGTATATTTAATCACATACATGATCGCTTAAGAAAGTCACTTACTCGTAGGTCTAAATTTACAAGCTGTTCAAGAACGCACCCAAATCTGTGAAGAACAGCCAAGAAACTTCATCATTTTTTCCCGGCCATGTTCACAAATTCTAAATACATTTCGAATTGGAGCAGATCATTCTCAAGCGCATTCAAATAGTCAATTATTTTATAATAAGCCTTAGCAATTACTGATTAACATAAGATTTAAATTTATTTAAAGACAATTCTTGTACCTACCTCGCTTGAGATTTTGTTATAGTACCGTATCCAACTAACCGCCTCCGTGGCTAAGTGGTTTCCACGTCTGCGTGTTGAGTCGGAGGTCCTGGGTTCGAATCCCGGGAGAACTAATAAGTGTTTCGGTTGGGTAGGCAAAGGAGGCTGATCACCTACTTGCCTTTAAAGAAAATGATCAGTGAAACAGATACAGAAATGTATCTGCCCCATGCCCCACTAGGAGTTACGGGAATTCACTTTTACCGTATTCAACTGTTACAGTACTATTACTGTGTACAATGTACTAGCATTGTACAGTTATATTATTTATATGTATATATATTCGTTATATTATTTTTAAGGCGCGTAATTCATTAACATTTTTCTTTACTTAAAACATGTTTCGTAAATATATAGAGTACGAAGAGCGTTTAAGAGAGTTGATTAGTAAAGCTAAATGAAAAATAATACTGAAATATATTTGTATAAGTATAGGGCAGCGTTCAATAACTTTTAAAGTTGAGCTGGGATACAAGTGAACATAAATAGAGCAATGAAGGCCTCGCCGCTCCGAAGTTGGGGACAAATTGCTTGCCCGCTAACGACTTTGACTACTAACTGCTTGCTACAACTTGAGATTACCCAACATACCTACATAATACGTTTCAAAATGTAATGCTTATTCAACCATATTGTACTTATAAAACTGTGCAATGGATTTTATGTTCTTAGAGTCTCAGTAAATTTTTAGTAAAAAAAATTTCTGTTGAAATCTCATCAAAAAGGAATCAAAATCTCATCAAAATAATTTAGAACCACTCGGGACGAAATGATTCTCTGATATTCAATGCATGTTGCACTGGAGGTCCTGGGTTTGAATCCTGAGAAAACAACAACTATAATAGTTGGACAGGCACTGAAGACAGGTTGCCGGTAAAGTAAATGAGCCAGGCCAGCCAGCTATGCGCTGTCTTGGTACGGTAAATGAGCCAGGTAATATAATTTATATAAAACTGTTTAATGGCAGAGAGTCTTGATATAGCTACTAAATAAAATACAATATTCCGGAATTCAAAAAGCTGAGACTATAAGTATCTTAGTATCTTCTTTCCGCTCGCTGTAGCGAAGGTAATCAGAACCTAGTTATTCTGTACCTACTAGAGTTTATATATGAGTAGGTATTGTTATAATTTTTACCATAAGCCAGAATAGGTTCACAAGATATCCTCGTTCAATGTTTAAACTATTAATTTGTTTGGGCCGCGTTCAAAATAAAAAAATATTTGTTCTAGAACTCATAGAATATACTCATAAAGAATTCAACGTAAACAATAGAGTAATTACTAGTTCGAAACGAAACCATAAGTGCCGTATCTCACGTATCTTGTATATTATTTACCGTGAAATATTACTGAAAGTTGGGCGTCGGACGGCAGTTAAGGAGGAGTTCCGATGAAATATGTCTTGGGGTGGACTGGGGTGGCTTAAATTAAGGACGTAGCCTTAAGCTGCCACCGGCTTACGATGGGACTTATTAAGTAATTAAATTCCCCATCTGCTTTAAATTTAAGATAGGATTTAGTTCATATCTAGACCTATTCATTTTCTTTTTCAATCGTCTTAGTTACATTGATTTTTATCTATACATATATGTAGAACTAATATGTAAGCATTTTAATTTTTAAATTTACAATAGTTATAATATTGTTTATTATTAAATGCAGAGAATGTATAAATTTTAAAATATGTAGTAGGCTTGCAATTTTCTATCGCTTGCTACTTTTAATTGTGAGTAAAAGTAATGTTATATTTAGAATACGTTTTTATTAATTATGTAATTAATTCGGAACTTAAAGAAATTAACAGTCTTCCTAACAACATAATACAACTTACGTTTTGGTAAAACATTAAAAAAACTTACCTAATTGAACGACTTCTACCTTTGGTTGTTGAATAATGTAATTTTTTACTATAGAATATTTTAAGGTGTTTCTAAATATATTCGAATTTCGAAGAAGATGAAAAAATTAATTAATAACAATAAGACAATGTCTGATTTTGACTGACTTATTTTCCAAATACACGAACATTGTTTTAGCTTCATTTATAATATTTTACTTAGGTACAAATAACGTGTAATGATCACAATAAATCAATAAGGCACTCCAGATATTACTTAAAGTTGGAGATTGACGGACTAATAAGTGGGGGTGTGGCCCCGGGGGGCGTCTCACCCCTTCGCGAGGAGTCACAAGGGTGAAGATAAGGTATAATTTAAGATAGGGAGAAATGGCAAAATGGCGAATTTAAATCTTCAAGTATCTTAATTTTTTTAATTGTATAGGAACTATTAATTCGATATAATAACAGTGAAATAAGAAATTAACACTTAATTTTTCGTGGAGAAGAATAGAAAGATATTTATTTTTGCTTTACATATAAATACCTACTTGCTTTCGTCCGCGTTGGATTCTAAAATATAACATAAGTATCACTTTCTTAACAGTGAATGAATTCTTGAAATCGATTCAATACTTTTATTTATTCATTACAATATATTCAACTTTCTCGCTATTTACTTAAAATTAGTACTAAACCACACTTCATATACACAATTCCACAAAAAGAATTTGCACAATCCATTATAATTATAACTAATAACTTATTCTCTGCAATCTAACGAATTAAAAAATAGCACTCTTATTTGGCGTTAGGCTAGGTCTGCTTGCTGCTTGGTGTGGTTTTGTCCACCACATTTTCGATAATCACATAATATCTCATCCCCGTGGGAAATAAGTTGCACCGCTCAATTGACTACGCGCTGATTAATTCTACGTGATCAGTTCTCCATTTTCTCGGTTCCAGTACGGGGAAAAGGGATATATTTTTTTTCTAAGTCCAATCATAATGTTTAATATTGAATCTACTTAATACACTGGGAATATTGTCTGATAGAAAATACACTGGTTCTGGACCCTTAGTTTATTGTAATAACTTCACAAATTATACAAAAGGAACACCACAAAACACGTCTAGTTTATTAAATGACCGGGAAGGAAGAGAGCGAGACAGAGAATGAAATAGCATATATATATTTATTAGAATAATAAACACATAAGAAAATATTCTTAAAAATTAAACAATTTACAATTGTGGTCAGGTTTCATAATTGTCATTTATGTGTAACTACTTACATTACTTTTCGTTTGTAATAAATATAGTCAAAAACTATTTGTCCGATTTTATAAGTTGTTTCACAGACGGTAAGGTCAAATCTTTCTGAATAACATAAAGGCTATTTTGTGTGCCAGCGTGGATGAAAAGAAGCAGAAGCTAAATATACTGTCAGAAGGTAGAAATAATACTGAAGCTATAAAACATAGGTACCTACAACGCAAATCGATTTAGATCAAGCTCTTAATATAAAAAAACAAATAGGCTTTTAAGGGATTCTAGGGCTAAACCTATAATTTTAGAAAGCGGAAAATATCTAAAAATAAAAGTATCGTGAGTAGGTATATATCCGATACCCTTTTCGGCCGAGTGAAGATTATTGAAGGGCCCATGGACCACTCAAGGAAATTGGGTCATTTGTCCCTTCATTCCTACTTGTTCTACGGCTAGTTGTTACATCTATCGATTTTCTGTTACCCTGGTATTTAAAATCTACGAGTTATTTTTGTAAGAACAAAATTAGATCATTATGAATCCGATTTTAATACATTTCCGTATAGATTGAACAGTAAAGATTATCTTGAAAAAATTATTATGATGTTATGGTTTAGAACAACTATAAAACCTATTTATTTTAGTTATTTATTACTTATAAAAAAATTAAAAGACTTTTATATGACATTATTCAGTCGCGGCCATTCGCGCAATCTTATACATATATTGATAACATCAAAATTGCATGTTTCAATCGAGTTAAAATGTATTTAGTTTCAATATTATAATCTACGTCTAATAAATAAATAGCTCGGAGACAAGGCTCATTCTTGTGGCTAGTAGCCACACAGTCATCTATATTAGGTCACCCTAGTTTGCGGCGAATGAACTATTACAGTCAAACTTTTGTTACGTATAATATAATTTTAATTTTACATAATATTTACATGTTTTTACATAAAAATAAAAAACATATATAAGACTCATTACAACCATTGGTGTGCGTAGATACCCAAAAACATACATACATAACTGTGTTGTATCGCTATAATAACACGTAATCTTTATAAATAATAGTTTCACAATCAAAACTGCCTTTCAATACTTAATCAAATAATAACATAAGTAATTATGAAATACCTTTTCTTAAGTATTTATTATGTCTGACAAAATTGGTAGTATCGTATCGGATCTCAGTCGTTCTGTATTCGTATATATAACGACTATGTATATACTCGTAATTTATATAATGTTATTTCGTACAAAGATAGGACCTTAGTAGGAATAGAGAACAAAGGTAAACCTTTTTACTCATTCGTCTTTGGGCCTACAAAGTCAAAGAAAGAGAGTTTCTAAGAAGTTTAATCAACTGTGAGCGAATCCGCAAATGAGACTTATTTTTATAGGTAAATAGTTTTCCCTTTATTGTAACAATGAAGGTACTTTAATATAAAAGAGGTATGAGGTATCAATAAGCAACTCAGACAAAGAGTGTGTGGAAAATTTAAATCGGACCCGCAGCTGTGAACTTAGGGACCTTAGAAACAAACAAATCGCGCCACCTCCCAGGGGTGTTAACAGGAATGGCCGCCTTATACGACCGCATCTTACAGGCCCCAATTCCTACTTCCTTTCCATTACACAGAACTGACTAAACATAATCGACGAACTTCCTTACGACTATACCCTTCCGGAATCAGCTTCTCTCTACACCCGTCAAAAAACCAACTTTATTAGCGCACTACAGAGCATATTTTCCGCTGTCATATCCCAACGTAATCATCAATTATTCCCACTGTGAATTCAACTAAATCGTCTCATTATAAAGTCGAGTTTTCATTGGCAATATTAAATTTTCCAATTTTCCTGACGCTACAGCAGTCGGCCGAGTTAAGAACAGCGCTGAACAACTTGCGACGTTAACCGCTCATGTTTGAATAGTTTTAGTTGTCAGAACTTGTTTGGCCGACCGTTGCGGGTTCTTACACAAAAGACGAGGGGGTGAGTGATGATAAATGGTGGGGAATTAATATACGGGTCCGTGATATAGTATACTTTTATGATCTTAGTTGGGTTGAAGTATAAATCTGCTTTTCCGGTCGACATCCCTTGATGTTTATATTTACCATTTCAAAATGATATGGTTAGATCGTTTAATGTTTACACAGTTAGTTCATAGTTAAGAGTGATATTTTCATAAATTATAACTTATGAACTTTTTATTAAAAATGGCCAAAATTCAACTACTTAAATTGTAAGTGAAGTAAGGCCTAATTTAGGGCTATGAAGCCCTCTATTCTGACTATATTAAGCTAAAATTCCTTCAGAACTTTACAAACGTTTTGATTCTAAGTTTAAAATCCGGTAAGATATAAATAAATATTTCTGATTGGAATATTACTAAACCTCACAGAAAAGCAAAAGGGCTTTAGGGTTAAAAGAATAATAAAAGTATATATAATACAAATATATATACGGGTATACATGTATACTTATAGTCATGTTTGTATGTAGAACTGTGACAAAATTTAATTAGGAAGGCATTTTGCTGTCTTTTATATGTTTGTTAAAAAATATAACAAATATGTACTTAGAAAAACCAGTAATTTAAAAAAATTACAGTTACATTAATAATAATAATAATTGCGCATTTGTGTAAATAAAGTAAGTAAAAATCTAAATGGTTTGCAAACAGGCCCTAAATTTCAAAAACACAACTTTTCATTCGCTGCAATTTTCACACGGTAATTCTGAGAACAATAAAAGGACGCAGGAAAGTTATATATCTCTGAGTGGTTTGGCAAGCCTTATCTTTTACAGAGCCAACACAATATTCATAAAGCGTCCGTCGACGGCTAGATTTTATTACAACGCGCCTCTGGAGAATCCTACTTGGTACTGACATTGTTACACTATATCTGTTATTTTATAACTTTATTTCGACTTTCACTTCATACCATTCTTAGTATAATTGTTCAGATAAAGTTATATTTTCATTGTGCATTAATACGCCAACTCACGCAATGATTAACGCACCAATTCAGTTACTATCTTCAGAACCATTCATTGTACCTTATTAATTTCCCACAATATATTAATGTTTTATAAAATTAAATATCAATTATCTACATAACTTGGTATTTGTGTTGATATATAGACTTAAGGTGGACTCTCTCAAAATGTTTCTCCAAAGCTTGTTGATTTCGTGTAACGTAGACCTGAGTATTGTCAAAGAGAACTAATTTAAAATTGATCCTGATTTGTCATCATTTATTATTGTTACAATTTTAATACTGAATTTAATTTTAAATTGTAATTTCTTAAAGATAGGTCCCACAAATTTCAACCGCTATTCTTTCAATATCCTGAAAACCATTGAAAAAAAAAAGAGGTCAATATGTCGCCAAATTAAATCATTTGACACCTTGATTGATATCAGTCCACGGATGGCGACGTAAGAGTGAAATATATAAAAATACAGTTTTTTTTTTGAAGGTCAGTTAAACACTACCTTACCATTATCTCGATTAATAAAGTTTGAAACACACATATACACACACATAACATTTTTGACATTTGCACTCCATTGCAACGAAGTGTTTAAAGTGTGTAAAAAACAAAAAAATATATAGTAACCCTTTGACCAAAGCTAGAACTTGACCTTAGAGGTCATTGGATTATTATCATTTACTATAATTGACATCTGATTAAATTCGTTTGTAAACCTACACATCAAATAAAAAGCCAGATACAATATTAAAAGTCTTATCACCAAATAGTCAAATACATAAATTAATACTTAATAATGGCAGAACTGATTTTTAAATTTTTTAGTTGTTGAATTTTTCTCGGCTCAGATCATATCAGAAGTAAAAATGTTTAATGTTGAAGAAATCATATAGAAAATTTATTTCCTTGTCATGATATTGTGTTTGATGATCTGAATTAATAATGCAAATGCTATTATAGATTTCGATTGAATTTCAAAAACTAATAAGTTTAAATAAATTAATAAGTTTCAAGTGGTTTCCGCATCTGCATGTTGCGCCGGAAATCCTTAGCTCGAATCCCAGGGAAATAAATAAATGTTTTGCTTCGTGCCCGTGCGGGGGTTTAAACGGATTTCACTAATATTGAGAAAACACAACATTCAAAATCCAGCTTAAAGAGTACAAATACTCGTACACTTATATTGCATTTATGTCCAATACAATATTGTATATTTATAAATCTTTTAATACCATACAAATCAGCCAATACCTAAACGGCATACAATCAAATATCTTAAAAAGTCACTAAAAATAATAATAATCTTATATAATATTGTTAAAGGTCGTGTAATGTCTTTGACCTGAGGTCAAAGTAACCCTTTACGACTGCGTTCTCATGAGCATCCAGCATCCAACGGGTGGATGATATCCAGTTTTAAAATTCCACTGTTAAATGATCCTGAGAAAGGGTCACACCAAAGTTTATCTTTGAAGATTAGTTAATAAAAGGTCGTATAGTAAGTTAGTGTTACCAACGGCAACTCGAAACCTAACCTATTTTTTGCCAACGCGTTTCTACATTGATACACTCGTAAATATAATATAATATTTTTATATATGTTTGTACTCAATACAGTTGATTATAGAGTGCAATAATGACGCCTACAAAATAATAATTATACTATCTATATAATATCTTATTTATACTTATCTACTAACATTTGTATGTACATACAATAGAAACGCATGGAAGGTATAAGATACGTGTGGGAGATAACAAAATACTCACGCGAGAGGGTTGAGGCATACGTGAAGACAGCGAGACGAAGACGTGATAATTTGTATATAGAGCTGTTTTAAAATATTTTATCCTCGTATTTCATTAAACTTTGATGATGGGTAATTATCAAAGTTTAATCTAGTATAAATCGCATAGATTTGTATAAACATTTGTTTAATTGATACTTAGAAAAAAATTACTTCATCTTCGGTTTTAACACTAACTAGAACTGTGTAATACTAATACTCATTTCTATTGTTTCAGGTCATCACAAAATATTCAGTCTGAATCAATTAAAAGAATTCATCTGCTGTGAACCATGTACCAGACATTATAAAAACATTTTCAAAACAAAGATAAAAGTTAATTAATGGCATGATTAACTATAACCCGTTTTCTGCATGAATTATCTTAATTAACTGCTGTCATTAAAACTTCTAATGTGAACGTGCTATTAACCAGATGAATCAAGATATATATGTGAAAAGGCCGAAGAATGAAGATTGTAAAAATTGATATTGAATATAAAAGTTGTAGCCTCTCTATACAAATCCTTCAGGGTCCACTCGGTTGGAGTCCGGGCGACTTTCGTGAGGGTGAAAACAGTTTGAAAGTCGGGTCGGTATTGATCGAGTGTCTTGCCTCCCGACACCCGCGCGCCGCACCAAGGAGAACCCAATTCTGAGGATCTGCTTATCTTTAATATGAGACAATTACATGGCCATGTCGGTAAAATTTCATTATTATACGTGAAAGGTATTTAGTAATAGTTAGTATATGGTATATCTATTGAATTTTCTTAACAACCTCTCTATACAAAGATTATAATACAATTAATTATATACTTGACAAACATTACGGCCTAACATTAACGCCATTATTTTAATAAATTAATTCAACATTTATCGTCGCCGTAACATAATAAAATTGCTTAATTTGTAACATAAGAAACTCTGCCAAAATAAAAAGGAAGTTTATTAACTTTTAAAAATTGCCAGTTGTAAATAACACGCAGCGCGACGTTCGGAAACAGTATACTTTCGCCCGCACTCGTCTTACAGAGATGATTAATGTGTGTACTCGTGTTAATTACCCACTAGAGAACATCGATTGATTAAATAGGAAGATTACTCCTACATACGTGAGCTGTCAGTATATATAACCATAGTATGAAGTTATAAATATTGTCATAAATTGATATTGCTTTTATGTAAAATGAAGTCACATACAATGCTGACCATTAATTTACATTCAATGCTAAAATTTATTTTGGAATTAATAATAATTTGAACCTCCCATGGCTACTTAACTACACTCTAGCAGAATCTATTTTAAAAGAAATTGTAAAAATGTTAAATCAATACAAAATCTCCAATTCAGTTTCTGTAGTGTGAGAGGCTAAATTTTATTGATTCAAGATTTATAAATTTGCAAATAAGTAAAGTATTTGTTTTTGACAAAATCATATATATCAAACGTAAGAAAAAATATAAGTATTTTCGGAAACACTAAAATCGAATACAAAATCGAGTTTCGTATAAAGATAAGAATTTAGAACACCGATACCCAATTAGAATTCTGTAGAGATTTCGAATTTTGCTGGTCCTTATCGAAAGGTCCTATTTAACGCTGTCCAGAATAATTAATGTACATCCAACAAAGTGGGCATTAAGAACATGAAAGGGGCGTAGATCGATATGGTCTCCACTTAAGGCTTGCTTCTTGCGGGGGCGGACTGTCCGGTTTCGTTGCGGTGAACACGGGGGGTTTCTTCTTTCGTTCCTTAACCCCTTCGACACCCAACGACCGTCCAGTTCACGAAGAACTCCGAGAACTCATTGCTTGTTGCTTGACCATGTAATTTATTACGAGAACCACGGGGAGAAAGGGGTCACATTACATTGGTAGCTTATATCTTCTTCCTTTCCTTCGTGGGTGGGATGAGGTTAGGTTTGCGTGTGTGAGTGGGTTCCTAAACTTTAAGACTGTTAGAGGGGTCGCAATCAGAACTAGCGAGTGCTTTCATTAGAGGAGATAGTTATCATTGAACATGTTTTGTTTCACGAAGCGTTTGGTTAATCTCTTTGTTTGTTTGCTTAATGTTATTTGAATCTTACTGCCTATGTTTGTTGCGAAACTTAAGTAGAACGCATAAGTTGCTAAATTAAACCCTTAAAAATGTTTTTTTAATACAATATTACTTACAAAACGTAGATAATATGAATAAAAAGATACTGGCGTATAAATTAATATAATATATACATCATTTCACTTTTATTGTTTGCCTAGATCCAATCACAATCTTTAAAGAAATAAGTACAGATTTAACTTATGGAGTAAACTTCATTAAGTAAATTATTATTATGTATGACATTAGGTATACGTTTAAACTTATTTCCATTAGAAGAAATAAAAATGTAATCTGATCATAGGTGTAATATAAAAATTGGTAATAGCCTATCATCCACCGAGAATTATAGATACCTTATTGAATTAAATAGGTACAGTAATTTTGTAGGTATGTAATTTGTATATTTTGTCAAGCATTAGATGTCAAAACAATTATTAATAAACATTTTGTCGCACTGAAAAATTGGAGAGGCTTTTTCCCTGTTATATTGTACATGTAGCAATTAAAAATGGTCCGAATCTCATGTTTACACCGCCCAGATACTAAAACATCTTTAAAGTGAACAAATTTAATTTTTTAACAGTCTTACCTACGAATGGTCTTACTATGTATCACTACATAGTATAAAACAAAGTCGCTTTTTCCTTTGGTTTTAATATATGTTTTATGCCCTTGCAAAGCCGGGGCGGGTCGCTAGTGTTATTATAATGTAATTTCTTTTTCTTTTGTAATAAAAAATACATTAAATAAAAAATATAAACAAAATCTTTAAATTTATAAAATACAATCTGTTCAAAGTTTAAACATTTGAATTAAAGGCACCAATTCAAACTTTAATCATTTAATAAAAAACGCATAAACGTTCGTGTTAAACTTACTAACGTTTTTAAGTCCTGGAAATAAAAGTAATTTGCAATAATTTAACGTGATGCCGAAGTAAATCGTGGTATGCTAATTAGTATTCAAAACTGCAAGCTCAGTTCTTTACAGACTCAATGTGGGCAATGCGTGGCGGGAATTTCAAATTGTCAGTTTAGAATTACTTGACAAATGACAACTTGCAATAAAAAAAATTATCGATTATTTCAGATCAACTCAAATCACGAATCTATGACATTATCTTCTATAAAGTAAATTCTACTAAATTATGTATTGTTGTAATTAATAAATAATAGATTTCTAGAAATTCACTCGACAAATTTAAATTAATTTCTTTAAGTTTTAAGTTTTGGTTTTAATACTATTTCTGCTTCGGTATATCAATACTTATTTTCCACGTTTATTAACAGATGTAGATATAGAGAAATTGCTTGATTCGATCTTTGAAAATTCTCTCACACAAATCGAAAATGTTCATCACATTCCGTTTTACAATGGAGCTATCTCTAATAAAGAAATTCCGTTGCTCGTACTTGTTATATGTAGTACGGGCGAAACCCGTGGAAATCTCTAAGTGTCTCGCGTGAAATCGTAAACGGCCAAGCTCGCAGAATACAAAACACCGACCCTCCCCAAATCCCACCCGTCTTTGCCCTTCCTTAATGTAACAAAGAGACCCCTCTTACGGTTCAGTGTGTTGGTCCTTGTCTATGTGTGGGTTTAGTTTCATACCATAGTGTGTGTGCGTGAAATATTTGATATTAATTTCAAGGCCTGCGCCAGATAAGATTATATTTTAGACTGAATAATTTTGTGCTCAAAATTATTTTGGTGATATTATGTTACATAATATTAAATATTAAATGAATAACAGTGTACACAGGATTAATGATATTTCACTTAATGAGATTTTGATCGATTATGAGGGCCGTTTAATCCAATATAAAACTTAAATGTACCTATTCCTACATGAAACTGGTTTGTAGATGTCAACAATAAAAAATTTGTTTCCATACTTTGAGATTTTTAGAAGTTTTTCTTTATGTATCCTAATAATTATTAGATGAAGAAAATATTTTTCAAATTTGAATAATCTGGAATTTCCAAACTTATGTTGTTATATCCAAGACTACTTACGTAGATCCATAATATTGACAAATAAAATATGTCTATTAGAAACAAAAACATAAAAGGACCTTTTACTATATTTATCCGTATCAAGATTCTGAAAGTAAATATCTAGCCTGTTAATAGCAGAAAAACCACGTCGCGGCAGCTCTTTGTGGAAGACGGCAAGTGAAAACTTTTCCCGCGTAAAAAACTGCTCTCATTTAATTTATTTGCAATTTAAATCAACCGCCATTTAACCGCTTTTATTTTATTACACTCGAGAGACACAAATCGTTAAGATTGCACCTAACTTACGTTAATTCATTTGCGTAAAATTATTTAAAATGTATTGGATTTTGTTAACTGTTCTAAAAACTATAAATGCGAATAAATTTAGTTTATATAGCTACTAATGCAAACGTTAAGCCTATACAAATGAAGTATATTTTAATTTTCAAAATTAATTTATAATGATTGAATTTAAATAACAGTATCAAATATTGATAATTTCAAAGGCACGACAATATTTCCAAAAATTAAAAACTAAATACGTATAACAATCAATCCATTTGTGTGATCCATTTTTATTTAAACAAGGATTTTTACTTTCGCAAAGGTTATAAAATTTCTCTGTTTAGCTTTAAAACTTTTTTTACTACAAATTATGTCTATCATTTCTCATTAAAAAGCGTCCATGCCCAGGCGATGACAAACGTGTTGGAAGAAACCTATTTTTGTACATTCATAATAAATTATTTCCATCCTTCGTTAATACGGTTTGCATATTTTACTGAAGATGGGTTTAGTACTCAAGATTGATTAAATTTTTCTGCTTTTGCATAGTACATATAATCTTATTCCTTTGGAATTTTAAAATATATGTATCTATACAATATTTTCATCTCATTACATAGTAGTATTGTAATGGGATCGTACGATCAAATTAAAAATAGAAATTGTATACTAAATAAGGTGTATGAATGAAAAATTAACATTAACCCCTTTATTGCATACCCTATTAGCATAATGAAGCCGGATTTCGGAAGAGAAGGACATAAATCAGACAAGTGGGAACGAATTTCGCAAAAATAAAAAATTGTAATATTATTCTGTGGGTACTTATGTTGGAGATATAAAAATTTAAACACCAATTACAAATACAAATACTTTAATTTATGATTAAAATAACAAAAATTCTTGTCATCTATTCACTTCATCTTTTCCAGGACCTTTACTAAAGCTATTCGCTAAATGTATTTATGTATTAGAAATCAGTTAACAGTACAAAAGAATTGCTAATATATCTTTTTCATTACATATAGTTAAATAGCTAAAGTAGATGCTATTACATTTCTCATTTGAATATAAAAAGCTTATTTGAAATTTGTACGAAACAATATCGTTACAGTTTTAAAAGAAAAGTCTTTCTCAGCTTTATCGTTTAACTATTTTCTGTTTACAATGTAAAAATAACAGCATGAATCTTTTTCGGCTCATGTCGAGTAATTTTCTTTCGAACGCTCCGATGATGCGAAAAATTGTATTTTCAAAGTAAGTGTATCTTTGTCTAAAACACAAAATGTCATCTAAAATTCTATAAATCATCTTTGAATTATGAAATCTTAAAAGTTTATATGTTATTGAATTATATACGTGAGCTTTTTTGAATAGAAAAATTAGAGGCGTATCGAAAGTTAAAAATGTTTGTACGTATTCAGTGATAATAAATAGTATTTTAGAACCTTACAAATTAAATTTAAAAATAACTTTAAAAGTTTTATATTATGGCTTTAATATTATTAAATAATAAAATTAATTCGTAGATTGTGAGGTAAGAAAACTTATAAAAAAAAGTAGTGTATTGCCATCTGTGACCGCATAGCTAAAACTAAACGTATCTTTCTACGCGACACTAGATGTCAGTACTTTAAGTTCAATTACAATTCACTAGAGGCGCTTTTGTGAGATAACGTAGTGACATCTATTATCGAATAGTAAAAGTACACGTCAAATTGATAACTTTTCTGGTTTTTTAAAGGGCTGTTGATAATAATTCAAATGTTAATGAGAAATTTAAACTTGTTGAATTTATCTCTTAGAATTATTTATTATTGTTTGATATTGTATTTTGTAAGGCATAAATATGTGCGGTCAAAGGTGTAAATTTCATTTGACAGCCAATTGAAACAATTGTTTAGAATTGAATTTTACTGTCCCCTTGAAATACTACTTTTAAAATGTAAAAAATACGGAATAACGGCAAAAATTAAAGATATATACATAAATTTCCTGATATTAAATTATATTTGTTAATAATATTGTTAAACATACAAATTGAGGAGTGGTGAATAGCTCAGCTGCTGGACCGGTCCACCCTTAACGTAAGTTTATGCCGATGTTATTTAAATTGACTGCTTTTTAGAAATAATCCGTTTTATTTAAAAAAATGTAAAATCGCTTTTCATGAAGCTACTACTTGGTAACCCCATTTAATGCATGTTACACGGTTCCAGATTCGATTCTCGGTAAAACATAAAAAAACTGATGGTATACTTGCATATAAAGGAAATAACCGGTAAAACAGATGTAGAAATTTTCTATGTCCAACGGAACTTCGTTTTAATTCATTTATATAATATTATATAAGTTTTCAGTTTTGACATAAATAAACATATAGGTCATAACTTACAAAAAAATCAAAATTCATTACAGTAATTTTAAAAGTTACTGTTCTTATCTAGGTTTCTTCAAGTGTCGTCATATATTCCTATGTAACAAGAACTTTATAATTAGTATTGAAAAAAAGTAATAGTAAGAAAATCGGTTCTTTCCGACTTAAAATTTTCTATAAATTACATAAACTTTGAGACAATCCCGGCATTCTTAAGTCAATTTCTGGAAGCTGTGTCGATATAATCATCAACTGGAATTGATGGAGATAATAATATCCTTAAAAAGATTGCTAAATTGCTAAACATGTTGTTTCGAATAAGTTATTGCATAGTACACGGGACAAAACCGTTAATAAATTTATAAAATAAGTTATCGTCAGAAAATACAGCATAAAATGAATCGAATTGAACGCTGTATATTTTAACCACGTAATTATAACCGATGTTTCACATAAATTGACACTCGATAGCTATTATCAGACCAAACAACGCGAGCGACTAAGAAAATAAAAAGTGGTCTAGTACACTCGCAAGCAAAATGTTTACTTTTCAATTTTTTATTATTTGTAACACGAAATTCCTACCAATTCATGACACAATTGTTACTAATAACTTTAAAAGCTGTTTAGAATTTAAGCTTTACTGTTTTAATAACACATATTGTCTTTAAAAATATCACAGTTTGTATCTTTCATTACAGTTATGCCCAAAATACCATTCTGTCTTAATGTTTTGGATATAACTCAAAAAATAGTGACACTTTGTTAACGTTAAAAGGTTTTTAAAAGAATGATAGTGAACTCAAAGTTATAATCGGTATCCCGTTTATACCTATTATAATATTATTTAAGTCTAAAATAAAATATTAAATATGTTAAAAACCTTTTAACGATGTTTGTCACGTCTTACTCTGTTCCTGATAACTTTTAGACAATGTATTCTGATTACTTGTTTAGATTCATTCAATATAAATATATAATTTTAAAATCTTACGTAAAAGTTATTAGGAACAGTTACTACTGCACTTTTAAAATATATTGAAAATAAAAATTGTTCAACGGCCTAAATTTTGTTTTATTTATTTACAACAAGAAACAAAATTTACCATAATTCATAGACAACACAGAAAACTTTCAACTATGATTAAAATAAGTTTTATTACAACCTGTAACTTTATCACTACCTACTATATACTTAAGTAATATATAAAATATAGATTTTAAAAACAAAATTATTTAACTTTAATTTTGCTTAAAAGGATTTTGTATTTATAATATTTCATCAAAGACAGATACGTGGCCCTCGATACATATTTTTACGCGGTCAAGGTTAGGCACAAGGTTACATCTATGATCTAGGTAACCTGCACAGCAACGTGGTCGTATTTGAAGCATATATATTAGTAAATACGTTAAACCTATGGGAGAAGTGCATCCTTTGGAGGACAACTATTTAATCTACCTATATGACTACTTTAAAAGGCGCGGTGCATACATTCGTCAAGCATATAGAAGGAACCACTAAGTCCAATTACCACGATACCACAATTCACTGGCACTCCTCAAATATCACCTGACACCAAACGCAAATTATCGAAATATTCGCGGCTTGAAGCAATCAATATTAATCCGCTTAATTGCTAAAAATGCAACAAGGTACCTACGCCCGTTTACGATAAACATTCATTGACATCAGCTATCTACCCTCATGTATTAATAACTGTTAAGATATATTCTAAATAATAATAATACCTATTATTTAATAGTAATTTACATGTAAATTAGTATACTACGTACTAAAGCAGCGAGATCTGTTTCGTTTGAATTACTGCGTTAGAACTTTTCGACACGACGGTACCTGTTGAGCTTAATTCCCACACGGCATTCAGTAAAAATGGAATAAATCAAAATAGCTGATAGTACAAAAGTGTATTCAAAAAAACCAGTTCTAGATCGCAGCATCCGCGGCCGCGGCCATCTGGACTCGACTTTTGTTTGAAAACGACAATTTTTGATAACCGGTTCCTTTGATGCACAATGGGTTTTAGGTCATCAACGGATTTTAAAATTTTAGTTCAGGGTTGATTTCGTAACGAGATGAGTGTGTCGGACGCAGGTATGGTTGAACACTTTATTTTATTAATTTTTTCGCATGCCAGTGATTTAAGTTTTAAAATATTTATTATTATAAGATTTATTATTTTAAAGAGTAAAAGTGTCCAAAAATACGGTTAACACTCTTTACAAATACTTATAATTGAGTAGGCCTTTAAAAGTTAAGGTTTTACATATGATCAAAGGATTTCGTAAATATAATAATTGTATTTATTGTTACTCTTTCTAAAACATACACTAATATTTTATACGCAAATACAATTAGTCTATTAATATTTACTTTTTTAAAATCGTTTCTAGTTTGTTTTTAGTTAGTATAAATATACCTACCTACAGTCAATGTATATACCTACTTAAAACTTAAGCGTTAAGCTGATGACAATCAAATTTTTTAAAGACGTCCACCAATACGTGGTACAGTATTAGAGTATCGATTTTAAGATCCCCTTTCTCCTATTATTATTTTTTTACATAACAAAGAAAATATAAGGAGGAATTCGTAAGGGCCAGGCGCCCCTCGCGAATTGTTTGCGTGTGTGCGTCGGTGTAATCGCGAATAGTGGCGTGCGTTTGTATGCGTGCAACTTTGAGACGATCGACGGAGTCGGGCGAAATAAGGGGTGATTTATTGAGAGAATAACCACTCTTGATCATTGGTAAATAGATGTCGAAAATGGTAATAAATACTTAAAAACGAGAGCCCAATATCAAAATAATATATGTAATCAGTTTGTTGAATAAGTAAATACTTAACATTAAATTTAAGTTTACAAATACAGCGAAGTCATATTTCTTACTTCGAATTACTAAATATTTTTAAGAGTTGTCTCTGAAATTTAGTTGATTAACTTTATACCTAGCTTTTACCTATGATTTCGCTCGTATCCTTGGTTTTCTTGAAAAAATTATAAGTGTTTTATATTTCTTTCTATACCCTAAACTCTCAAGTGTATATAAAATTCAGGATCTGAAGCATGGAAACTGGAACTATCGGATAAACTTATATTCACTTTAATTATTATATTTGGTAAAAACATTAAGTAATAAATGCAACTGACAATAATATTTTACTTAAATTTTGAAATTTTACTAAATAGCAAAAGCTACTATCGAAATATTTCGATCGATGTATAAGAAAATAGGGGCCAAAGAAAGCGTCTCTTACCTTCCCCCTTCTTCACGCACACCACCAAGGCCATTTGTGTTTAAAAAAATACTTATACACATATATAGCTTCAGCTATCAATACATTCATTAGACGCATTTCTTTGATACAGCCAGTGCTTTTAGCGAACGAAACTACAAGATATTATACGCAACGATTTCATTTTCACAAGCAATTTTGAACCGTATTTTGATTGCTATAGTTCACGTAATTTTTAAAAGAGAATAAAGTAAAGTTTGCGGAGAAATAATTGCGTCTTTACTTGGCGATTTTTTTTTCTTTACAATTTTAGCAAGGGTGGAAAAGTGTTCGTTTAATGTACGTCTTTAAGATGGATTTGGGAAGGGTTGTGCGTAGGTAAAAAAATTGTGAAATGTGAGTGTTTCGAAATTGCGAATTCAGTTTATTTAATGTATTCTGTGTTACTGTCATCGTTTTATAACAATATAAAACGGTTACAAGGTGTACCGTAACAAAATGAAATAAAAACAAAGCTAGGAAATATAGGAGTTATAGACAGTACCTGACATGAATTTTATTATTAATATATGCTGTAGCATCAAACAAATCAATTTGAATATTTGTAGTTAGGAGGAATTTGGGGGAACAAAACCTCTAATATCGTATACTTAAGCATAAATATCAATGAATCATCCGATATCTACCGACTAAGTAGTGCCGATTTGTTAAGCCCATCTTCTTTAGTATTTTTATTGTTGTGTGAGAAGAAAAGTTAAAATAATCGTACGAATCACGGCAATTTCTCCTGTATAATTCTCCTGCATTGTTCCTTTTCTCCTAATTTATTTTAAATTCAAATGTAGTTTTTTTTGCATCGAAGCTATTTAAATATACATTAAAATATTTATATAGACTTCATTTTATTCTAATTCTATACAAATCGAATATCATTATTTCGAATATTAGCACCCGAAGATTCTTGAAATTAATATCAAATAATGCTGTTTTAAAGTCTTTATTAAATAAATATTAATAATAATTTATTCACAAATATTATAGAAAGCTCCCTGCTCGGACAAGTTTTTGTGCGACCATTCTTAACAATACTAAAATGATTATTAGAATTTTACTAAACATCTATTTACAATACTTTTAGAAAAATACAAACGGCTCATCAAAGTCATAATAAATAATATAATCAATACTAAAATAATATAGATATCTGAACTGGAACAAAATATACAGTTATTTGGAATTTATAGTACGTAGGATTTAATTAGGAATCTATTCAGGGTGTGCTTATGAAACGAATGCGGTCTGCTATTGAACACAGACGACCTGCTGAGACGGACGACTTGTACGTATGTTGTTATACAAGGTACAGATTTACTGTGGTATAAAATGCTATGAAATTACTAGCTTAGAACGAGAACTGTGAAAAAAATAATCCATACTAATATTATAAAAGTAACTGTGTCTGTCTGCTATGCTTTCACGTCTAAACCACTGAACCAATTTTAATGAAATTTGTCACAAACATAGATAATAAGTTGAGAAAGGAGGGTACTATCTAATTTCACTAAGTGGGTACATAATATATTTATTGTGACCATTTCAATGTGCTCAAACACGGTGCCTCTGCAGTAAGTGCTGGCTTACCTACTTACTATTGTATTATTATGTTCATTGATCAATCATGTCAGGTCACCGGATTCCAAGTTATGAATTGATACGACCAATAAAAATGGCTCTTAACGCCTTAACCGTCAGAAGCGAGCAGGTCGTCTTCAAACAAAAGAGATATTCTAATATCCAGTCACTTTTACTATAAGTACCTATATAGGTATTGACGTAAAAATGAAACTCCTGTCTGAAGTCGCGGGTACAGCTAGTTTAATTTAATATATGTAAACCATAAGCAAATTGACACAGATTTTTAAAACATAATGAGACTTTTTTATTTAATATTAGACAAGGACATTAAAGCAATAAAAATTAGGTAATGTAACAAGATTTAGACTAAATTATAAATATAGCCATATGCATTTTGGAGTTCTTTCGCATCGTCTGAAACTGTTTAATCAATCTATTTCAAAAATAAATTGCTATTCGTTTGTCTCGTTAATACTTGAGAACGGCTGGGCCGATTTAGCTGATTTTGGTTTTGTAATGTTTGTCGTAGTCCAAGAAAGATTTAAACGGTGAAAAAATATGGAAAAATAGCGAGGAAGATAGTAAAAACAACACTTTCATTTTTCCATACAAATTTTCAGTCATTTTAGCGAAGGGAGAGTTTTAATGTCGGATAGGTGATACGCAGTACACCGAGTCATCTAGTATCGAATAAATAACTATGATAATCGAAAACGAAAAATCCGAATATTATTGAGGAAATAGTTCCGCTTTCAGTCTATAGCTTGTGTGTGATGTAAATGTTTTAGCTATTTGTTATTAATATTACACGGTGAATGAGCACTATCTATGGACAGGACAACGTGACCAGAGCTGTCTAACTTCGCCTATTTTAACCTCGCTACTTACTACGAGTTGTACATTTACCATTATATAATATTATGTAGTATCTATAACTAGTAACTAGATACAGGAGAATATTGGAGTCGAACCATTGAGTTTGGTCGACGTTTCATGGGTGTTTTTGTTGCTATGTTTTTTATGTTTTTTGTTATGTTTTAATTCTTGTTCTTGTCTTAGGCCGTAAAAGTGTGAATACATTAATAAATAATAAACCGATTTCGATAATACGTTATAGGTTCGTAGGCCATTTCGACGCGCTTGGATAAAATTCACCTCCTAGAAACACTGTTGTTAGAATTCATTTTTATAAGTTTATGTGTCTTTGTATCTTTGTGTGTCTGTGCCATCGTATCTCCTTAACGAATAAAGCGATTCGATTATTTTTTGTTAGGAAAACGTGACCGACATGGATATTAACAACTTATGAAAACCTGTTCAGCCATTTACAAGATAACCTTATTTGTAATTATCTTAATTAAAATTATTTTTTTATTTTTCTTCATTTGTTTACAGATTACATTAAATTGAAATTAACAATAAAATTACTGTTTATATTCAAGATTTGATATTAAATAAAAAATAAAATATATAAGTATTAATTATGTTTAAAATTAACCATTTTAAGATCCACTTATTTCACATTTCATATAGACAAATATAATATATTATAGTAGATGTCAAATTACTTTATATTAAAAAAATGGGGCTGGCTCAATGAAAGACAGATAAACATCTAGCGTATTTATATGTGCCCAAGCTGACTTCTTAACTTCATTAAACTACAATTATAATACCATTATAAGTATAATATATACGTTACAGTTATTCAGCTGCTTACTCAGCTAACCTATTAACCCCAACAATATCTTTGTATTTCTGATTTAGTTTCTTATATCGGAGGATTCAAGACAGAGCGTAAGTTATTTTTCCAATTTGAGTGATTCTTTGTTGTTTGATAGGTCATAAGTACTTCAGAAGTGGTCCCATAAAATTTGCAATAAATAAATTGTCCCATCGGTGCCAAACAGAAATTCACAAAATCTTTAACCCTAAGGAAGCTTCTTCCAAATATTTTCTTATTGCTAGAATTATTTATAAATAATTATAAGCATTTATTTATAGAATTATTATTTCTGTTTTTTACTACAATACAAACGATTATTAGCTAGTAGGTTTACTATAGAGAAACATTTTTTATAATAATAGTGTTTAAAGTTTAACAAAAAAACCGACTACAAATTGTAACTCTAAAACTACTGAATAGATTTTGATGACATTTAAATGTGCCAACACGGGAAGTACCTACCAACCTTCAAAAAAATCGAAATCGGTTCACTCAGTCAAAAATTCTGAGGTAACAGACACAAAAAAACATAGCGTCGAATTAAGTATCTCCTCCCTTTTTTTGAAGTCGGTAAAAAAGGCCATTTTCGCTTTAGTAAATCATCAGTTCTTAGGGGAAGACACCCTTCAAATGTACTCAATGAAACGAATGCTGAGCTCGCTCTATAAATTCACATTTCGATATGAACCGCCTATAAATATAATCCACCCCTCAAAAAAATGGCGGCATCTTGTCTTTATCTTTTCCTTATGTAAATGGAGATGAAATTCAATGAGGTTAAGAAACTTTCCCGCCAGGCGCCAATCGCTTTGGCTTCCAAAGACTTCATTTAAATTTTTCGTCACAAACACAGACTTCTTAATTTGAAATTGTTTATTGTATCTTATAGTTTTTAATGAAAAATTTATGCTTCAAAAAACTTTAAAATAACTCGATAAAAATAAATAGCTGTAAAACAATATTATTCAAAATAAATGTAATAAGTTTCTTTAAATAAAATCAAAAGAAGGCAATACTTTTAATAAAATTTTCTATTATCTTCACAAATATTAAATTTGGATTGAAAAGTCAAAAACTCTGGTAATAATTCATTGCAAATGTTCAAGAATATACTAGATCTAAGACTAAAGTAGTTGCCAAAATTCGTGATTGTACAGTCAACAAAGCAGTTTTAATAAAGATATATAATATCTGGTATAAATAAAAACCTAGTTTTTGTGATATGCACTGATATTTTCGTAAAAATTCTTCTTCCTTTCTAGTTTATAAATTTAATAAAAGATATTGTATTACAAATAGGTAATATTTAAATAATCTATTTAACATTTTAGTTTTCAAGACTCAAGAGATAACATGTTTTACTGACTTTGAAACTTTTCATAATCGCAATTCAGATATTCGTTGACAACAATAAAATTTAAGAAGGCATAATGTAAAAACAGTTCTGAACACGAGACTTATACACCTACTTAGTTTAAAGTATTATTAAAATACACTAAAAGGAACTCGATTTACTTAAAACACCATTATTAATTGAACGGGTGAATTGAGAAGAAATTTAATATTTTTTATGAAAATTAATATGCGAATGCTCTGAGCGCGGAAGTCTTGCTCCCTCATCACAATGGCTCCACCGGTTTCCGAATCTCCCCTGAATGTACTACTTCCTTGGCCTTCATGCCACATAAATTATTATACTGTATGCAAATTTTATTTAGTATAGAAATCTACGCTTCCCGACGGCGATGTATAGACATGCTATAAGATCATATAGTAGTGCCTTACGCGTCTTTATAGCTCAGTTGATGACGTACCTACAAGCAATGCTTCAAAGGATGAAGCGTTGTCTTTTATTCCCGGGAAAATGAAATTTGGAAGATATAGAACGGGATAAAGAGGATTTGCGCCATGATTTACCGCATTTACGGGACTGCACTATACAAATAGTTCTCTTTACCCTGACTCACTTTCAGTTAGAAGGGTCTTTGAATGTCGTCCCTCTAAACGGAATGATTTAGAGGCATGTAAGACAAATTGGTTCGTGTCTACACAATCCGTCTAGACTGTTAATATGACCTACTTTACCTAAAAAGTTTGTGAAATTAAATAGATTTATTTTTCTTACACGCGAATAAAATGAAGTAAAGGAATATTTGAAGGAAATTAGCATAAAGGCTCGGAGTTCCGTCGTATCTGATTTTTAAATACAAAACACTGCTACCCTATAAAATATTATTAAATACTGTGTAAAATATCATATAGTACATACTTACTGTGTAAAATAAGGAGGTACCTATGTATGCAGTATAATCTAATGTAAACTGATATTATAAAATATATAATAAATAATATAAGAAATCCTCTACAGCGCTAGTAAAAAATCCTGAAGAGATCGATAAAAAAATTAAATATGGAAGGATGCATGAAAGCCGAGGGGCGGAGGGCGGTACTTCCGTCGGAAATGTGCCCTTACCTACTCTAATTGCTATCCAGATGGACGTAATCACATTCAGACGACCATTTATTTATAGGAAATTTCTATCAGTCAGAAATGATTTTCTTATTACATACCTAATATCTACCTAAAGATCTTCAATCCAATAGTCTGTACAAACATTTAATAAAACTTTAAAAACTTCATGTCTGTCTATGTGTATGTTCCAGCATCAGCAAAAGTACTGGATAGATATTTCAGATAGTTGTTATACTAATAGCTGATAGACTGGGAAAGATTAAAATACTTTTTACATTAAAAATGTATTTAATTTCCTTGGAGTAATCCTAGGCTTAACGGTCTTACTGCAATGTATTATTATATGTGGGTTTAAATCAAATCTTTATTCAATTCTCTATTATTATTTCTTTCATTCAAGATATGATTATTAAGTAATTAACCCACTCAAATGATTAAATTAATGATAGATGATTTGAATTCTACGCTTGCTCAGGTTACAATAGGTACAAATACCTACTCGCGCCAAAAACAACTTAGCAGCCCTGCATTACAATATTTAACTGAATCTGTTATGGTGTCGTTTGTCGTAATAAGTAAGACGGCACAAGCACAACATTTAAAAGCACTTAGGAATCGATTCACGTCTTTTTTTTTTCACGCGGAGAACTATAGGTATGCTGCGTTTTCAAGATCAGGCTACGGAAAAAATCCGTGGTGTTTCTTCTTAAACGTCACTACTTCTATGGCTAAAAATAAAAAATTAATTTTAAACAAAAAAATAAAACCGACCTCAAAACGCACTGAAAAGTAAAAAATAAATTTTGTATTATAAATGAACTTACTATAAATAAAAGACGTAAATAGTGTTGATAAATAAAATTCATCTAAAATTCTACAAGGGCATAAAACTTTCATGTTGTTTTTTGAAAGGCGGCGCCAAGCCATTCAATTAATTTTTTTTATTAAAGTCCAGGAATATTCGATAAGTCTTTATTTATATATTTGGCACCGCCTTTCAAAAAACAACATGAAAGTTTTATGCCCTTGTAGAATTTTAGATGAATTTTATTTATCAACACTATTTACGTCTTTTATTTATAGTAAGTTCATTTATAATACAAAATTTATTTTTTACTTTTCAGTGCGTTTTGAGGTCGGTTTTATTTTTTTGTTTAAAATTAATTTATTTTATACTTTTGAGTGGCTCTTCTAAACCGTATAGGTAGTTGGTTATCATACCATTAAAACGAAACCAACATGGACGCTCTGACTTTACGCTTACTTTATACACTAAAAACTAATTTAATTAATTTAATTTAATATTTTCAAATTAAAGAAAATAAGAAAACACAAAACTGAATCGTTTAATACTAAAAATTTAAGTAATATCGTTCATATAAATTAAGTTTTCATGGTGTTTTATATTAAGCAAGTGAACGCACATTGTGATTTCCCGTAGGAACTCAGTTACTATATTCTCTCTATCTCTAGAAGTATTTCTTCTACCTTATTGATTTTACTATCATATATGACCCTTTTAATGTTTTATAAAATGGTATATAAGTCATCGATATAAACTGATATTACATCGAGCTATAGAGATCTAAACTGGACGCGTAAACAATAACGTATGACATGTTTTTCTCTGTTGACAAGTTTTGCTCCATAACATTAAATATATTGCTTAGATTTTCATAAAATTCCGTCAAAAGCTTGACAATATAACTGTTAATAAAATGAATGTATTATAATTAGTAAATATTTAATATAACATGGACATCTCTATTGCTAAAGCGAACTAATTGAAAAATTTTCAATTTTTTATTTTATAACCTCAATATCTCTAAAACTATAGATGAAATTATCTTGATTCTTATTCTCTCTTGTTGCAAATTTAATACTTAATCGAATAACATCTAATTCATCGATAAGGATTCATAAATCATAGAGTTATAAGCAAATAAGCACGACATGGTCGCGCGGAATTCAGCAATTTCTCGTCCGATTGTGAAACTATTCTTTCAATAACCTGAAAACTGTTGATCGTAAAAATTCTAAAAAAAAATGGGACCACTTCGACGAGTTACCCTATCGTTTGACACCTCACTCATCCAAATCGGTCTACAAATGGCGACGTACGAGCGGAACATCGCCAAAAAAAAAAAATACACGTCGAATTGATAACCTCCTTTTTGGTTTTTTTGAAGGTCGGTTAAAAAAGGGCACAGCTAGTACATAATATTACTTTCGGCGTATAAGCAAGAGACTGAATAGCAAAAATATCATTAATAAATTTAGAATCTAGTTATAAAATAATAAAAAAATATATATAAATAAATATTAGATGTTCATAGCTTAGGTAGGTACATTGGAAAGTTGGACGTAAAGACACCATTAATAGTTTAATCCTTCTTCGAGTTTGAAATTGAATTTAAGTACTAATTAAGACTGCTTTGGTATTAAGAAGAAAGTAACGGATTCATGTTTTACAATGATTCTATAATCTCTATATGTTAAGCTTGAAAAATCTTAAGAGAAAGAGTTAAAGAGAAATCTTTAACTTGTTCAGGAATTAATACATTTGTAACCAAACACCGTAAAGCTAAGGTAACTCTTATTCATTGTATCTGAAATTACTCGAACAACTCAGTTCCTAATAACTAGCTAAGTGAAACTGCGATAACAATTTGTATCGCTAACTTAATTTGTTAGACAATATCGCTGTACAGCAATTACTGTTCAAGACAAACTATAAATCTAGGCAAATTCTCTCAACTATTTATACAATAAATCGACAAGTTGGCAACTTGGTAAAGACCGGACTTACAACCGAAGAAAGATTCGACAAGGCCGATAACTGGACGAGTAGGCATGTGCTGTAGTCTGTTGTCGATAGCTTTTTATCAATAAAATATTTTTTAATAATAGATTTATTGAACTTATAATCCAATAAAGCCCGTTTTAGTTCTGGTACTACATTAGTGTCATGTATCTTTCTCTTTCATTACATTCTTATTCTTTGCGCTTAGAACACAGTTGTAAATGTAATAAATGTTAAGGTCCTCTCTTTTTAATATTTTTAATTAGTAATCATCGTAATGTTAAATACCTAATAAAAATATTTGTGATCGTTACATAATAATTTATGTCTCATTTTAAGACAATCAAGTATGTCATTTTTTGCGTACAAGAATAATGTTCATCACTAAATAAGTACAATATCTAAGTTTTTTAATAAATTCCATAAGTACCTACAAAGTAGCTTGCACTTTTGAAAAATGTTTGAAGAAAAATGTGTATGTTAAGATCTATGTAAATCGACTGACGTATACTCTAAATTACGATCAGTAGCTTTACCAAGCTGTTTCATAACAATATGTCCAAGTATTAATAACTTAAGTCCGCAACTTACTGGACCGGCCTTGCTTACGAAGTTCATCGTAGTTTTGCTAGCAACACTGTTAAAGTTTATGGTCGAATAGACACCCTTGAATTTATATAATTTTACTAAAATAGACCCAAAATTTTACTAAAATAGACCTAAAATTATTTCTATACAGACTGTATCAATTACAATATTGAAAATAAAAGATTGTGCTTTTCAGTTAAGATATAATATACAAGAGATATTTATTTACCGTAACGGCGTCTTAGACAACGAATACTAAAATGAACTGAATACTAAAACTAATGGTAAATTTGAGCGACCCATCAAATCATATTAAATAGTATATACCTATATATAACAATACTTATATGATATGCATTCAATTTTTATTTTTTTGTCATATTCATGTAGTATTGGCGTATTGCCTCAGGCGTGATGATTAGAAAATCCCAGGAAAAAATATTTTCTCATTGCTTAGAGGTGATAAAAAGTAGTGTCCACATCGGGAGTACGACTATTTTAAACTCGAGTGATAAGTACTTTGAATTATTTACTCTAGTCTGAATTCAAAAAACAAAAAGAAAAACTACTTTCTCGCCTTAAAAATAGTGGTTTGCGTCTTTGATAGACAATCTACAATTATCCATACTACTTGATTTATTAAACATTACTTAATTTAAAATATAATCATATTAAAAATGTTCATTAGAGAATTATACCGTACCTACTTTGAACTGTTAAAGCCCTTGGTATGTAATTCTGTGGCGAAATATTGATTGAAATGAGCAGCCGATAGACGCGGCCCGTTTAGGGACGCATAGATTCCTAATCAAAGATGCGGGCTACACGAATCTTAGCAAATTAGTAGGGGAGAAAGTTACCCCTGCCACGCCAGGGTTGGCAATCTTTTCAAGAGTTTATTAAATGACGTATACATACTTTGATTAGGGTAAGAGTAAGTATACAATTTGATGAGTGAATTTGCGACTAATTTATATGAAACTATATTTTCATTTATTTAATGATGTTATGAAAAATTACACAATAAGAACGAAAGTCTATTGTATTATCATTTCAAGTGGTAACTTTTAAGATTTGTTTTTTTGTTAGGTTCCCATAACCATACAGTGATGTAGTCGGTGAAGTAGCGAGTCTTTTGAAATTTTGAATAAATGAAAGTATTGATATCGCCAGCCCTAAAGTGGTCAAGAATGTAGTAGTATCTTGAGTGGTCACTAATGTTCACTCAAAGACCTCTTAACTACATCTCTATCGCAAACAAGCGGCAGACGGAGGGTCACTTAACAACTATACATAATATAATTGTGATCATTCAATTGACGTTTATGAAGATTAATTCGAGATCCTCCTAACCACCTCCATTGCTCATTTGGTGCACGTCTGAAACTCAATGAAGTTAGACAAATCTTCAACTCAAGTTTCATGGAAACAAAGAAAAATGTGTTCAGTCTTCGCAGAAGACTGATCACCTACTTGACTGTAAAGAAATGAATAGTGAAATAGACTCGATATCTGCTCCACTTTTTATAAATATTTCTCCAAATGCTTAACACTGGCGCAACGTTAAATCGAACAAGAATTATTACCTTTTCTCTTCGAGAATCGAATTAGATACACATATATTTTTAAGATGTATGGTTTATTGTTATAATTTATTTGAAACATATGTAAAAAATAATACTATGATAGTAGTAAAAGAATTTTGGAAAAAATTATTGACATACATTTTTGGTTTTGTAGTGTCATCTATTGTCGAATAGCAACAACTTTTTAAATAGTTTACTTTCTCATTATTTGATGATAACCCAGTAGATTTCAGACCCAGATAATGAAACATTAATTTTTATTTGAGGCAAATTTTCTTTGTTTTAAGTACTAAATTAATTGGTATTATTGTTTAAAAATACTTTTTGGTGATTTGTAAACGACAGCAATAAAGAATATTCTTTCATTTTGACAGTGATTACATTTTGTGCTGAAAGATGTTTTATTGAAAGAAATATATATTTAATTAAATTATTTTTATCGAATGTAACATGATTAAACGGAGACTGTTTAAAATTGTAAGTTTAGATTGCATACACTAATAATATGAGAACTTAAATTTAAATATTTCTTGTACAACTTGTTCCGTTACACATTGAATTTCATTAATTTTTACAGATCGCACAAGCAGCGTCGCGGCATATAGGACAATATCACATTGTATTTCTTAAACATGATTATCAACCTATGGTTAGAATTTCAAGGTTGGTTGAAAAATTTGCTTATTTATACTTCATATCCATACTTCATAATAATACCTATTATCTTCGTTGATATTATAAATAAAAACAAAATCTAATTAGTATTCAATAGTTTATAATGATTAAAAAATAATTGAAATAAGTAATAGTAAATGATGCTTTTGGAAATTCAATTTAATATAAAAAAAAAGTTTAGATCGAAACACTAACTGAATACGAATTAATAATAATTGACATAATCATTAAATATTTATAGGTTTACGAATTACTTAGCAGTACCAATATGGAGCCATGGCCGACCTATCCACACGATGAAACCGCTGTTCGCAGTCGAAGAAGTCAAGGCTCCAACATTTCCAGACTCTGTATCCAGTGGCGATATTAAGTAGGTTACGTTAAATTGTTTTAATTATTTATGTAGGTATGGTATGGTAGGTGAGTAGCTTCATAAGTTGTCTTTCGAGTCTTGTAAATAAGATGCCATAAGTAGGTAGGTAGGTACCTACCTATTGAATATATTAATTTAAATGCCATTAAATTAATTTGACGACCGATTGGCGCAATTGGTAGTGCTCCTGCCTTCTGCATCGAAAGGTCCCGGGTTCGAATCCCGGTAGGTGCATTAATTTGTGTGATGAGCACAAATGTTTGTTTCCGATTCTTGGTTGTTTATAAACTTATATATATATATTTATTGTGGTACCCTCGTTGTTTCTGATTTCCATAACACAAGTGCTTCAGCTACTTACTTTGGGATCAGAGCAATGTATGTGAGTTGTCCCAATTATAAAAAAAATGCGATAAACTTCGTCATAACTACTGTCTTATGTGTCTTTACTAGGAATATACATAGGAATGGTTGAATCTTAGAAAATTTGGATGGGAAATTTTACATAGGTAGAAAAGATCAATTCGAATTCTATTACTTTCAAACATTGTTGGTAACTCTAATCCTTTCCCAGAGTCTTTTAGCGATTTATTTTATGTGAGTGACTTATGAATCTTATGTAATATACTCACAATTTTAAAAATTTCATTTACTTTTGTCTTTAATATGAAGGTTAATAAAAAACGAAGGAGACGCAGTGGGAATGGATGAAGTGGTGTTAGAAATTGAGACAGATAAAACAGCGCTGCCCGTGATGTCACCAGGCAATGGCAAGATTGTCAAGATGTTAGTTAAAAACGGAGAAGCTGTCAAATCACAGCAACCACTATTTCAGGTGTTTCATTAATTAATTAAAATTAAATTTATATCTAAATCGATTTTTTGCGGATTGAAATTCAAAAATTGTTTACCTATTTTGCATGTCTACCAAACATTTTGAACTGTGATTGAATAATAACAAAATAATTATAATTTAGATTTCATATATTTTTATATTCAGTACAAAGACTTTAATAAGCTGATAACTGATCTCGAGGCAAGCCTAGAAAGAAAAATAAATATGTAAAGTGCAAAGTAACAATAATAATTAAAAGATAATTTTTGATTCAGGTGGATGTAACGGGCGTGGCTCCAGCCAAACCTGCTGCAGCACCTGCAGCACCTGCAGCCGCTGCGGCACCAGCCAAGCCTGCGGCCGCCCCTGCTGCTGCTCCCGCCCCCGCACCCGCCCCCACACCTGCTGCGGCTCCAGCTCCCGCTGCTGCTAAAGCCGCAAAACCTGCCGGTCCAACTGTAAGACTGATATTCAAAATCGCATTTTTACTTCCATCACCAAATATTATTTAAACATTATTCCATCTTCTACTACGAAAAATAGAGGTCCCTTAAAATTATATATGTATGTATACATAAGCAAAAAATTACTAAAATAAGTTGTCTTTATTATAATTTTTGGTTAAAAATCGATTTATCAAAGTTGCTTAGGTTTTTTAATAATGATAATATTATGAGGTATTATGTAACATTATATTGGTAATTGGATTAGCCCCCTTTAATGCTTAGATATAATAATGTGACGGGATAGTCAGGTAGTGTCAAATGGGATGATGCTTGATATACCTAAGTAATTAGGTGATAACATCATAGATTAAGCCCCATGTAACACTTGTGTGCATTTCTCTGTGAGTTATAAAGGACCACTAATAATTCTACTACTTACTTACAGTTGGCTGCACAAAGACTGGGTGACCCAACCCAAATGATATCGGGCTCTCGAACAGAGCTTCCGGTTCCTATGAATAAAATGAGGAGACGCATCTCAGAGAGACTTAAAGAGGCACAAAATACATGTGCTATGCTCACTACATTCAATGAATGTGACATGAGGTGTGATGATAATCGAGTACATATTATGTGTTTAGCTAGCTACAGATAAGAATGGAAAGAAGTAGGCTACATTATAACAGTTCTAAAAACTGGAGAAGAGAAGCCGACCGTGTTTACGCGTCATTAAGAATTTCGTTAAGCCTGCTTATTAAATTGACTATTTTATGAGAATTGTATTATTAGTTAGTCCATTTACGTACTTATATATTTGATCATTTATGATTCTTTAGTAGGTAGTTATAATTTTAATATGTTTGATATAGTATAATCATAAGTTTACTGGGTTTTCGTTGTATACTAAGGTAAGTATTCTTTTTCTGTTTTAAGTAAGCTGATGGCGTTTCGGAAGGCGAATTTAGAAGCATTTACGAAAAAATACGGAGTGAAACTATCTTTTATGTCACCTTTCTTGAAGGCCTCTGCTAACGCTTTACTAGACCAACCAGTATTGAATGCTGTTATCATTGGAACTGATGTCATTTACAGGTGAAATCTTATTTAAATAATATCATACGTAGACATAAGAATTATGTATCTACTTATACGCTCCTGTTCCTAATTGACAATGATAAAACTAATTGATTTATTACCTTAATTATTTTTTTACATTTTCAGAGACTATGTAGACATATCTGTGGCCGTGGCGACTCCGAAAGGATTGGTTACACCTGTGTTACGTAACGTGGAATCAATGGACTATCCTCGTATAGAACTAGCGATGAATGCACTCGCAGAAAAGGCTAGAGTGGGCGAGTAGTTTTTATAAGTATACCATCGATTAACTACACTAAGGATATTGCTTCTTATATGAAACATGGCACATGAAAAAGTCTTCTAAAAATTAGAAATAGAGCAGTTTTTGATGTAAAACATCCATAGCCGAACGTAAACCCAATCTCTGGCGTGGCGATAATGGCTCACAATTTTTTTTTACATTATTTACTCGAGGATTTGTCAAGCTGACAAGTGCTCTGTAAAAAAGTCCAAAAGTTTAGAGGAACTCGCGCATGGTAGGTACTACCGGTAATTTGATTCAGCACAATATAATATAACAATATCCATTGTTACTCAGGTAGGATAACACCAGCGGATATGCAAGGAGGAACGTTCACAATCAGTAACGGAGGTGTATTTGGTTCACTGCTGTCTATGCCCATCATCAATATGCCTCAATCTGCAATTCTGGGAATGCACGCGATTTTCCAACGGCCGGTCGCAATAAAGGGAAAAGTATGACATCTGTTAACAATATTAAATATTGATTTTATGATAATTTTTAGCGATTATGTCTGGCCATTGTCACATTAGGCCGTCTTCGTAAACGTTTGTCAGCCTTTGAACATTCACATTAATTCATTGGTTTAAATCCCGGGTTTAAAAGATTTTTAATGCGGAAGACAGTCGAAGACTGATTCACCATTTTACTGTAGAAAAAAAATTAAACGTACAAATGAACTAGGGAGATACTTTTAGTAGAAACTTTTACTTTTAAATCTAACCAAATATTAAATCTTATATATAAAACTCTCGTGTCACAATGTTAGTTACCTTATTCCTCCGAAACGGCTTTACTGATTTTTACCAAATTTTATATGCATATTCATTATTCAGTAGGTCTGAGAATCAGCTACTATCTATTTTTCATACATTTCATATTTCATTTTTTTTTTTTAAGTGATGAGGGTAGCCCACCCCAAAAATTAATATGGCAAAACAACGTTTGCCGGTCCAGCTAGTATTTTTATAATATTAGATACTTTATACGTACAATATATTTTTCTCCTTTTTTAGGTTGAAATAAGGCCTATGATGTATCTAGCACTATCGTATGACCACAGATTAGTGGATGGGCGTGAAGCTGTTTACTTCCTTCGGAAAGTGAAATCGGGAGTTGAAGATCCAACATCAATTATAGCAGGAATCTAAGAGATCTTACCTAAGCCCAAGGTTAAATGCTTAAGACGTCCCAAAACTATTGAACCTACAAAGATAGGTTTAATATCGGCCTCATTGTGTGGCGTACTCACAATGACGTACGAACACACATTAAATAAATACGTTGTAATAATTCTTCAATTTCTCAAATCCGCAGGCTTTTCTTTTGAGTTAACTTACCTAAAAATTAAAAGTCCTTTTATTTCAATCCAAAGCAGCATAAAATTGTACAAAAAAAATTACTTAATCTCTCTGAGATTTTCAGTAGGTAATCTTTAAATGTTATCCTTTGTTACCTATTTTAGTTGAGCAATAATATTAATATCATTGACACTATATTATAATTTATATTATAAATGAAATTGTTCTGCCAAGTGTTCGCCTGTATAGGTACCCATAATGCCTTTAAAAGGGGATTGTGATTTAGCTAATATCTACATTTTAATTGTATATATCTAATACTTTATTTTAAATAAATATAACGTTGAAGAATATTTTTTTCTTACTCTTTTTAAGTACCTCATAATAGTTATGGACATGCGTTACTAACATTGTATTATTATAATTCAATTTCCAGTTTCATATTCTGGTTATTGATTAATTACAATGGATAGAATCTAAAGCTAAAGCTAACCTGAAAAGCATGTACCTATAAAAAAACATTTCGCTACTGTCCGTCCCAGTATCCGACTAAATTCATCCTGAGCATCCTGGGATTCGAATTGCTCGACCTACGAAAATTAGCGCTGTTTAGTTACGGATTGAAGGTATTGCGGAGTGAGGTGAACTGCGCTGACTTGATCGTTATGTATAGTATTGAAACTATGTTGCAGACAACTACCACAGGTGCAGGAAGCCCGAAGCACAAACTTTTCTGCCTAGCTTGCTCGTGAAACTTAATGATTTCCTTGTCTTTTCACCGGTAAGTGACCTGTTCGTCTCAGGGACGGGGAAACTCATCAAGAGAATAATAGAGTTAAACCATTGAGTTTGGTTAATGGTTCAACAATTTTTTATCGAAATTCTTATTTAATTTTATATAGGAATGAATACAATATTAAAACTATAACGTTAAAATAACAAAAATTTATAAAAATATTCAACAAACGCTACAGTTATTTTACTACTATATATTATTATACTATAGTTACTAAATACCTACTAATAATTACTATCACTAGGTACCTACTTAAACATCTGTGGTTATGTCATATGTGTCTGTGGGTTATACTCAGTTAATAGTTAATACTTAATGTCAATGTCAGTCATAGTACATTGTATCGTTTGTATTTTTGCAAATAAAAATTGGTCAATTTGTTTATCTTGGAAATATTATTGCGTACCATCTACAGCAAATAATATAATTGAAAATTGAGAAACTGCAAAGCTTCTCGGTTCCGAGTGAATAGAGTTAATCAGTTATGATATTTGAATAACAATATGAGACGAGGTCATCAGGGTTTCGAGGGTTGGCGTACTGAAAATCCACGAATTTTTAGGCAGCGGAATTCCAGCAATCCGCCTTTTAGATCGCAAAGAAACTTTAATCAACACAACAGCAGGTGACAATTGATTATTACGACTAGTAAGCCCATAATATATCGTTTTACTACAGAGAAACACATTGCCGCCATTAATATCTGATATTATATTAGTATACTTAAATTTTTGTTTATCTACTCCTTTTGCTTATAAATGTTATGCTCTAACTACACTAGTTTGGTCTTAGTCAAAAAAAATTTAAGCATTACATTATGTTACATACTTTAAATCTTTTTTACTCTATCTGAGATTTTTTTAGGATTCATCTACACTTAGGTATTGTAATATTTTTTTTTGTGATGTATCTGTTTTTGTTTCTTGTGTAATAACCAAACTAATAAATAACTTCCAATGTAATTACAAATTTTCCATGTCTACAGATTTGCACCACGGGGTCTTAGGCCTCCTAGACCACATTACAATTCCTATATTATTAACAATGAGCATATTACTGAAGATCATGAGTGGACTAGATATAGCCAAGACTTACAGTTTTCTTTTTCTAGAACTAAAGATCAGACATCTTTCCAAAAATCTTACCCAAAACAGATTAAACCTGGAGATAATTACAAAGACTCTTTTCATAATTCTGAAGGTTGTTCAATAAATAACATGGGTGATGTAGATCAAAGACAAATTCACCTACATAGAAACCATCCAATACGTCCTTGGAATAGTGATATTGATGAGCAAACCTACAGTAATACTTACAAAGAAAACCCACATCATTATAATAAACAACATCCTAACTATGCTGGACATAGACCACCAGCATCAGATCATTATGGTGGTAATCCCATACCTACAAATGAAAAATCTAAAACATTTAGTAGGTCTGTTGATGACACTGTAAATATAGTTAGGAGAAGATTGTTAAATCGAGAGGAAACACCACAAGCGCCATGTAATGAAGGTATAAAAAATTCTGTCAACATGTATGAAAATTTGAAAGCAGCACCGAGCAGCAGTCAGTATGACCAAAACTTAATTAAAAAGAAAGCTCCAAGAGCAAGGAAAGTAAATTGTGAAAGAATTAAAAATAAAATTTTTAATCAATTATTTAAAATGGATAAAGAAAAGATACATAAATTATTGGATAACCCAAGTTCTTCCTCAAAATTTGAGTATGCTTTAAATAGTTTATTAACAGAGTCTCAAAACAGTTTTAATCAACATATGAGATCTGTAGCTGAAAAGTCACTCTGCTCATCAAGTAAAGAGTTTATGCAAAATGATAATAACACCATTTATGAGGATACTTTTCTAAAACAAATGCAGTGCATCCTAGATCCTCAAGATACTGTTTTACTAGAAGATATAAAACCAGTTGTTATGGCTGAATTAAACAATCTCCTACAATTTGATGAAATTGACAATAGATGCTCTTATGACAATCGAGATAATTTATCATACTTTAATGAAAAGAGAATAGAAGAGGAGAACCCTCAAGATTTTCATGATTATCCCTCCTTACACAATACATATTTAAATAAATCGAAAACTGATAATTGTTATGAAAATTTAAGCCCCAACTATAGCAATATTAACAATTATGAAGCTTTTGAGAATACAAAACCTTTGTTTGAAAGAAGAGTCCAAAGAAAAAGTGCAACAAATTCTCCGACTACAGATATAGGACACAATACCAGACCTCATACCAATGATACAGAATGGAGAAGTACCTGTAGTGAGGGTGATTTCAAAGAAAAAGATGACTATCCTAATGATGAGCCATCAAAAACATTTGACCACGATGAACCTGTGTTTGATGCTAACGCAGAATTTACAGAAGATGAAGACACATTTGCTGAGTTAGATAGGCAGTACCATGTGATAGTTGACCATGATTTTATTAAAGATGATGAATTATCCAATCCTATACAAGAATTACATAAAACTCAGCAGGAATCAAAAGTTAACACTTCAATAAATTCTATAAAAAGTAAAGATGAAATTAATGAATTGAAACTCTCTGAAAAAAATGAAAAAGAGATTGTAAGTCAGTTACAGGACTTTGCATCAAAAAAGCTTGAATCTTTTATCATCCATGATACAGAAGTCAGAAATGATAAAACCTCTTCCTATGATCAAAATAGTGAGACAACTTTAGTGGTAAAAGAAGAGGCTCAAGAAAATCAATCAAACAACATGGAGATAAAAAATAAAAATGATGAGTTTATACATTCAGAAATCACTATACCATCTTCCAATTCAAGGAAAAGATCAACAGACCAAAGACCCTCTCACAGAAAAGAAAAGCGAAAAAAATCGAAAGACAGAGATAGCAAAAATAAATCACAAGAGAAAATGTTGAGTTACAAGAGGACACCAATGAGTACCTCTTCTAATAACTATGAAAAAATTATTTGTGATGATTTAAAAAATTGTAGAGAGCCTACACAGAGTAAAGAGAAGAGTTCTCATTCTGATAATAAGGAACAAAGTCCTTGTGACAAAAATAATTCTGAAAAATACATTAAGGAGAAAGATCCCATAAAAACAAAACCCTGTGAAGATAGAAAAAGGCAGAATTCTACCTCATCAAATCATTCCATCAGCCCAAAGAACATAAGTGCTCAACCTTCCGCCTCAACCAAGGCTGATTCAAAATGTTCATTGACATCTATAGATATGTTTACTGAAATGCCCAAAAAAATCAACACTCACCAAGCATTTAGAAACACAGCTCTCAGCAAAACACCTAAAAAAATAGATCAGTTTCAACCTAATTCTGAAAATATTTTGAATCAAAGATCTAAAAAAAAATTGGAGCTTTCCCATGTTGCTAAGAGTCTTTTATCAAAAGAAACTCAAACAGTCAAACATTCTTTCAAATCACGATTTTGTCAAACAGCCAAAATAAACTGTGTTACAAGAGCTATTCAAGTTAATTTGCAGCCAAATAACGAAAATAAAAAGAACAATCCAACTGATGCTTTAGAACGAATGAAACAGATTGATTTAGAAATACAAGAGTTGTTACAAGAAAAGTTTAAGTTATACAGCTCTCTAGAAAAGAAAGAAGGCACTTCCTATATACCAATGCAAAATTTGGGTATGACAGTTTTAAATGTAAATTCATTTGAAGATAATATTGAAAGTAATGAAAATAATGATATAGAGGATACCATTGTCAACAATTTTACAAATATACCAGTAGAAGAATTAGAACAGATTGCACTTGAAACTGAAGAGATATATAGTATATCACCTACTAGAAGTAACCGAAGACAAAAACGAAACATCTCATCTAAATTACAATTTGAGGATAGCCCTTATGAGAAGAAAAATAACAAGTCTAATACACTTAATTTTTCACTTATTGAACAGATTATTACTGATGATAGACCTTTAGAAGACATTGTATCCTTGGATGATCTTGAGACTACTCCGAATAAACTTAAAAAGAAGCAACGGAGAATTCGGAAAACACCAAAGAAAGCAGCTAACACTAAAAAGAAGAATTCTCCAATTCCTGATAGCATTCACTTAAAACAGTGTTATGTATTATTATTGCGTGAAGATTTAAATAAATATATCAATGGAAACAAATTGATAATAAAAGAGAACTGTATTAATCAACGAGTTGAAGAAGCCGAAACCCACGTTATTCCAACAGATTTATTAGATGATAGATCTAATTTAACTGAAGAAGTAGAAGAAACTGTTATCAGTAGTGACATTCAATTTGACATGTTGGATGTGTCTGAAGATATTGTTATTGGCGAAGTTTTTGAAGAGAAACTTACGGGAGAAAAATTGGTACCTATATGTGAAGAAATTATTTTGGATAACAGTCAGTCGTCAATAGAGGAAGTCACAACGCCAGCGGAAACGCAAGGCGGCGAATGTAAACTGTACGATTATTTGGCTGATGAGAATCTGCAACAAGACTCACTCGTTGCGAGTGGGAATGCTGATGCTATTCTTGCTATTGAGGTATATAATTTTTGCTTGTATTTAATAACTTTATTCTATGACGTAGGTAATAAAAATATTAAAAGTATCCATAGCTATTACTACAGTTTAAACTAGAATAGTGCTTTCTATATAAAAAAAACTGTTTATAAAATATTAATTCTCTTAACTCATTCACTTATAAATTTTATATTAACCTCTTCTATTCCTGTCCTAATCTAATTATAATTTGTAGGGTATAGGATCAAACTTCTTAGCAGCCGGCCTCGACGGCAATGTATATTATTTCAACTCAGACGGACAGCTCATCAGCACGCTAAGAGGGTCAAATTTGGCTGTAACATGCCTTTGTATAGTTAAGGAAAAAAATGGTACGACGGTGTACACAGGCTCTTTGGACTCTCGGATAAGAAACTATGATCTAGAGGTATGCATGAATGAAATATACGTAAAGTAAATTTAAAAAAACTCGGTTACTCTGTATTAAAATAAAATTCAGTTTTGAATCTGTGAAAGATAACGAATCATATGTGTAGGTTAATTTATAGTATACATTTAATATCATATCTATAATATATAAGCTTATAGTCTGAATAAAATAACTAATATTATTTAAAATATAATAAATCCTGTGTATTCTGCATTAAATTCATGGAACCGTGTAGTAAATAGCTATTTTATTTTCAATTCATTTCAATTAAAATTGTGAAGTTTTTTCTTACGCCTTTATCCTAAATTCGCTAAATACTATATATTCTAATAATATATTCGCTTTTGTAATAGATCTCACCCTATTACGTTTTATCTTAATATTAAGCTGGTCACGGGTATTGTGATAAAAAGATGCTTGCTTTTTTTAAGGATATATATACACATTTGTACTCTTTATTTCAGACAGGTCTTGAGAAAGGACCGGAATGCAATGTGCTAAGTCCCATACAAACGATGGACCGCGCCTGGGATACGGTATTTGTCGGTACTAAGACTGGTTTTGTTCTGCAGTTTGAATGCAAAGTAAGTATTTTTATATATATACACCTACATATATTTAAATTCAACCGATTTTTAATGGCAATACACCGCTGGATAAGCGAAAACTGGATAAATGAGAAAACTATAAGCGACAATAATGGTCCGGTCATTTTTATTCCGAATACCTCTATGAGTGACACTGTATGAACCTCTTTTAGAGAGAGTAATTTTTCACATCTAGACCTATGTAAGTGACAGTTTTTCAATACACATCTTAAAACTCGCAACTCTAGGTACTTAAAGCCAAATCATATCCTTGTTTGTAAACAAAGAAAGCCAAAGCGTCATTGTTTTCGATGGAATAACAACAAACGGCTGCAGCGCACATGTGCGCTTGTCCCTACCTGATATCTTCGTTAAAAACAAAATGTGTACTTATTATGTATTTCTTAATGCTCTAACCATGTTTCTCGACTTTTGTTAACCTCTATAAATGAGAGTAACTACACTCAAACCTTCTTAGGTGACAAACTGCTTTAGTGAGAAACCTCTATAAGCGAGAATAACATTCGAGTCCTCTGGATTCTCGCTTACCCAGGTTCGACTGTATTTATATACGACTCAATGGAGTCGCTTCTTTTTGATTGAATTGCTATGACAACTGTATGCGTATGTGCACCATGAGTAAATTTTGCAACTTCTCTATGGACATGGTTACCCATTCGTAAGTCTTTGTATGAAAAGTAGAGCAATTTTAGTCAATTTTACTCATTAGATATTGTTTTGACTATATAAACTCAACGACATTCATTTTCAATAGAACACACATGACACAATAATATTTATGTGTCATCATTTATTTTACAGAACAATCTACTAATACCGGTGAGCACGGTGAAATTTTCGGATCAATCCATCTTAGCTCTTCGAGCAATGAAGGAAGGGCCTCGTAAAGTACTACTGGTGGCTGCTCGCTCCGAGAATGTGACCATAAAAGATGCTCAGACTGGTCTCTTACTCCGTACGCTTAATGGACCTAAAATGACAGTCTACACCCTGCTTTACGAAGATGGAAAAGTGTATTGTGGCACTAGTACCCATCAAATATATGTGTTTGATTATACTGTAAGTAAATAAGCTATGGAGGATAAACATAATTTAAATAAGTTCATTGGCTGTTCGGGAAAGCGCCCTGCTCTAAGAAAAACAGCCATCAACATTAAAAATGATAAAAATAGATTAAGCAACTTTATATTTTATTTATGAGTTATCAAAAAGAACTTAATAATTTGATCAAATGGTCTCAATTTTTTTAATGTTAAAAACAAAAAAAAATTGTGATAGGAGAAAGGTTTGATATGGTGAAACTTAAAAAGAGAGGCTTCTGAAAATATTATTATTTATTTAATTTAAAAGGCAATTTACCTTAATAAGTACAAGCAGCCAAAACTTCTGATATTAGTATTGTACGATATATTATTTTCAGAGCGGCTCTCATGTCGGCACTCATGAGGGCGGTAAGGGCGCGATCTGTTTGCGCGCAGCTGGAGGACTTTTGTTCGCTGGCTGTTACGATGGTTGCGTTTACGTGTACAGAGAGGGCGAGCCGAGGCCCTTCGCACAACTACGCGGACCCAGCCTCATGTTGCTTTGTCTGTCTATTGTCGGCACTAAGGTGATTATATTTTATAGCCACCAACGCAAATTAATAATTATAATTGGGACAACTCACATACATTGCTGAATCCAAAGTAGCTGAAGTACTTGTGTTATGGTAATCAGAAACAATGAGGGTACCACAATAAATACATACATAAGTTTATAAACAACCAAGACTCTGAAATAAAGATTCGTGCTCATCACACAAATAAATGCACCTACCGGGATTCAAACCCGGGACCTTTTGATGCAGAAGGAGATGCTATTTTTGACGTGTCTGTGAGCAGTCTGTGGCATTGTAGCATCTAATCAATAGACTAATTACGATTCAATCAATTTCACAATTGATTTTTCACCCAAGAATCGATTTATCCGCGTCTCTAAACGATAATTAAACATACCCTTTATTAAACTGGTCGTAATAGATAATTGAAAATCGGAGTAATTGGCTTAAACAAACGCACAGCTTATCTAGAATTAAATATTATATTAATTGTATTTATATTTCTTTCAGATCATTGCTGGTTTTAAAGACCGCAGCCTGTATATATGGAAGATACCATTAAGTATATTGCAAGAGATGATATTGTAAATCCCTTAAGTTTTGTAGAATCTAAACCTATATTTACCTTTATTCTTTAAAAGTTTACCTCATTTCTATATGAAAACAATGATTTATGTTTAAAAGTGCGTTTCATTTTCTTTGGGTTAGTACATTATTCGAATTGAATTAAGTATAGTAGTAACTAATAAACACAAAGAAACAATTCAACCTATTTGGATTTGCAATCAAAAAATTGAGATGAAGTTATGCAATTCTGCAAATTTAATAAACATTTAAAGCCTTTAGACGCCCTTAAATACCTAGCTGTGCCTACTACTTCTATAAGGTCAGAGAGAGTAGTTTCGACGACAGGACAAATTCTAAATGATAGAAGAAACAAGTTACGCTATGACGCTGTTGACAGGTTCTGTTTCTTAAATCAAAATCAGCATTTTTTATCTTTAAAAACTTTTTTTTTTAAATAAATGATTATATAAAGTATATCAATTGATTATTCTTATTTCTTCATTTGTAATGTAAACATTGAAAAAAAGAAACAAAATTTCTTTATTCTCCGGTGACCTTCGGTTTTTCAACGGAGATTGCCCAATCACCGGTGAATTCAATCGGTTGTCAAAATTTCGCTCCGGTGCAAACCTCTACTCAGTGTTGGCAACCTGGGAGATGGCGCTGATCGTACCAGGGGCGTAAAATTATCGTATCTGCCGAAAAATTATCGTACATGTTCAAATAACATAAAAACGCGTTAGTTATTAATAAAAATATAGAAAGATATTTATCATGAACTTATATTGCGCTCGATCGTCCGACCGGCCCGACACATCATTTTTCGAAACTCCTATCTTCGATTTTGTTCAGAAAAAAAATTTGGATTTTCCAAAATTGTCGTACATTTGTGTACGATAATGACTGGCAATCATACATCGTACGGTGGTATCAAATTATGATACATGTCCGATAATTATCGTACGGTTGCCAACACTGCCTCTACTAGCTACGGCCTACGATTACTAGGTATTACTCAAGTATTACTAGGTAATAACTATTAAAGATGACGTATAGCAAACAATGTTGCCAATCGATCACAAAAGTGCGTTTGAAAAAATTTAAAAAGTGCCTTTTGCAAAGAGTTATAGGAAAATAACTGCATTATATAAACATAATAATATTTTCAACACTTTTTTTTGTTTGGTGATAAAATTTTGAACACCAACAGTCTCACAACCCAGAGATAGCAACCGCTTTCATAATTATTATTTGGCATAATCAACGAAAAATAGATTGAAATCGAGTTTCTGAACGAAAGTTAATCTTTGCCAAGTGGCAGTTCATACTCAAGTTCATACCTACCTATTCGTTTGTGCAATTTTAACTTACGTCAGTGTGGGTGTTTCACACGGCAGCCATTATTTCTAATTTCTACGTAAAAAAAACTTTTCTTTTCTGTTTTGTGCTGCACTACTTTCAGAACAAAGGACCATTATTTTTGATAAATTGATCTATTTCATAAAAGTGTTCGGAATAAAATTATAGTACAAAATGAATCCAGAATAGTAAGTATTGATGTCATGATTATTGTGTGAAACAAGGTTGGGCTAAAATTTAAAACTTAAGAAATACTTACATCAATTGTAATATGCCAAGCTTTTACTGTTATTGTTCGTTAATCAATGATTGATTGCTTGTTTACTTTTAATTCTTTGTCCAATGTAACCAAAAAGTGTTGTAGTGACTCATGAAGGGTAGCAAAGAAATTGAAGCGTAATCGTTAATAATGCGAATGGCGCTTGAATAAATAAGTCTTAAGTTAAATATCATCAGCTTCATGATTTCCTGAAATCTTTAATACTCAAATGACAGTGTAATAATTTAGTATGCATTATTCTTTGTTCTTGGTAACAATACGCCTCCTTTATTTGGTAATATATTTATACGTAATTCATAAACAATACGAAATACTCTAAGAATATTTATATTTTGCAGCGATTACTTGTTCAAACTTTTATTGATTGGAGACTCCGGAGTTGGAAAATCGTGTCTTTTGTTGCGATTTGCAGACGACACATACACAGAGAGCTACATAAGTACTATTGGTGTGGACTTTAAGATAAGAACTGTAGAATTAGATGGAAAAACAATAAAATTACAAATATGGGATACAGCAGGGCAGGAGCGATTTAGAACAATTACATCTTCATACTACAGAGGAGCTCATGGAATCATCATTGTTTACGATTGTACAGACCAGGTAAAAACTGATTGCAATTTGATTAAAATAAAAACAAATGTTATGTTTATTTCCTGTTACATATTATATCAATCTTAGACAATATCATATTCAATAGCCATAATTGTTTATCAAACCAAACTGATATATTTTGCCATAAATATTTTCTCTTATATAGATTATTAACTTGAAAGATGCACTATTATACTTTTAATTAATACTATAAGAAAATCTTTATAAAGTGACTCTAAGTTCAAGTGAATATAATATTATTTGTAATTGAATATTGGGCTATGAATTCCTATATTAATTAGTGATAATTTATCTTTCATTATTAGTATATCTTTTACAAGTTTCTTCACATAATGTGTAATTTTTTTTTACCTTTTAAGTATTATCACTATTTAAAGCAATGTTAGTATTTAAATTGACAAAAAACAGCCTAGTTTTGTGGTTAGTAGAACAAATATCTTTGTATTATAAAATGTTTCAAGTTGTTACTATGAATTATTTTATGAAATAGTCATTAAAAATAATTTATGATATCTCAGGTGTCCTCACCATTCGATAAGGAAATATGTACAGGATTTCACCTTATCATTTTAAACTAACAACAGAAGTAACATGTTGAAATAGTATGAGAATTTTTAGTTGTAGCCTTTTAATATTATTTTTCAAAAACAAATAAGTTTAATAATGGCTATTTATATCATTTAAGGACTCCTTTAGCAATGTGAAACAGTGGCTGGAGGAGATTGACCGCTATGCATGTGATAATGTCAACAAGCTGCTGGTTGGCAACAAGTGTGATCTCACTACAAAGAAAGCTGTTGATTATACTACAGCCAATGTAAGTTATTACTCATTAATTTTAGCTACTCCTTAAAATCAGTTGGTTAAAACATAAAAGTAAAAAGAGCTTATGAAAGCTGCTTTTTGTCATACTTTATTCTATGCAGATAACAGGTGTCTATGTACATAATATCTATAAAGGTAAAAATGTGTAAATTTTGAAACCAGAAATACACCTTATTACCATTATCAGTTTCATTCATAGTAATATATATATAATTTTTCTAATATTAGAATTCTTTCTATTTAATACTTTTCTTTCAAAATAACCACGAAATTGGCAAATTTCGTGGCACTTTCAGCAAAACTATCTGAATTGGTTATTTTTCACAAAGCAACAATTGGTCAGTGCAAGTTTCCAATTCCCCTTTCAGCAATATGCAGAACAGTTGAGTATCCCATTCTTGGAGACCAGTGCGAAGAACTCCACGAATGTGGAGCAGGCATTTATGACGATGGCGGCGGAGATAAAGGCACGCGTGGGCCCGCCTTCAGCTGGCTCTGCGCCCGCCGGAGCCTCCGTCAAGATCGACCAAGGACGGCCCATTGATACCGGAAAGTCTTCTTGCTGCTGAATATTACTCACACTTGGTAAGTTTTATTTATTGATTTATATTTTACTACACACAAAGAGCGAATTGAAAAAAAAAATTAAAACTACATAGGTATACAAGAAAAAATAGGCAGTTAACCAAACAAATACACATTTATCATACATGCTTGCCAGTACCAGGTACTTAGTAAGTTTAAGTAAAAACGGACTTATTTCCGCAACTCGACGTTTACAGTGCGCCTTTGCGTATTGAGCGGGCGTATTTTACCTCCTTTCTCAAATACGTCTTAGGCGTAGTCCAAAAACGTATGTCCGGGTCTACTAGCACTGAAAAGTAACTTATATAACAGAGTTATTTGTTGGTTTTCATTCATTCTCTCCAAGTGTGCAAATCATCTCAGCATTCCTTTTTCCATTAATTATATTTTTATCATTAACATTTTTTGTTGTAGTCTGGCGATGATGGCGGTCTTACGGCTACAGCTCGCCTTACCCTTACACTGTTAAACGCAATTGCAACAAACGTTTCATTGCATTAATTAATAAATATAAACAAATCTAAAACATAGTGAACTTATTTTAAGCTAACTTCTCTTAAGTTGCTACGTCCGACATATTGTTAGTTCAACGGAACGGTGAAATGTATGGGTGTATGTTTATACATATTTAAATATAATGAATATTGTAGGTATAATTTTACGTGCTCCGAGCAGGCCATCCATGCGATGCGAGAAATTAAGTGTTTTTGTATTTAGGATAATGGTGAAATAATTAAGATCTAAAGTTTCACTCGGCCGTATGTTTGTTGTAGGTTAATAATTATTAGCCCAGCTTCTTCACTCGAGGTACTAATATTATGCACTGAGTGTTATTCCATATTATCTTTATATTGCTCCGTAAGGGCTATACAACATTTTGTGTTAGGACCCGATTTGCTTAATTCAACAGTATCTTTTAAACCTGTGAATAAATAACTATTGAATATAATTGAAATTATTATTAATCCGTTCCAATTCATACATACATCAAATTCTTAACACAAAATTGTAGATATAGCGATTGGCCTTAGCGTTAGACGGAGATATAGTTATAATCTTTAGTCATCAATTTCGATTCAGCGGGAACATAGGATTAAAAGACATTCAGATGTTATAATCACTACATTATCGTGCTATTTTTCAAATGTCACGTCCATTTCAGTTTTTTAAACTATTATTATGAAATTTTATTCACTAATAACAATACATGTGGTATTTGAAAAATTGTATGTGAGTAAATGACCTATTATTTTTTATCATAATATGTATCTTCTTAACTTATTTTTGTACTATTCTGTGAAACATTAAGTTTACTTAAATCGATCCAATAACCCCTTGTAATTCTGTATTTGAGGGTATCTTAGAAATTAAAACAGTATGCTATTGATGATGTTTTATTTACTTTCCCTTAATAAGCTTAATTTATTATTTTTAACCTCAGTTCAACCGTTTTTTTTTTTTTTTTGGAGGTAATAATAATTGAGACAACTCACATACACTGCTCTGATCCCAAGTAGCACTTATGGTAATCAGAAATATATAGAATGGCGCGAAGAAAGCTGTCTTGTGTAATTGCGCTGATGACTCAGTAGCTGTGACGTCACATGCAAGTAAGCAAACAGTAGAACTGAAGCGAATTTGCTATTTTCTTACATTTATTTAATAATGTGCGTAGTTCCACAATGTATAAATACGTCGATAAAAAATCCACAGAAATTGTTTCTTTCTGTGCTGACGAAAGAAAAAAAATATTTTATTGATTAACTTATTACTCTATTATGGAACTGAATGAATGTAAATGTCATCAGAGTCATAACCAATCAGAGCATTCTCATCGAAGAAAAATTTTCAAAAAATCTATATATTTAAAATATTGTTTTACTAAAACAACATTTTAGTAATATTTTAGACGTAAATTGAAATTTATATGCTTTTGTAGACTATTTTCTCAAAGGATAAGTACCACAATTTGTAGTTTATTTTGAATGATGTCAAATAAACAATAAAATAAATATCTTTAAAAAAGGCACCAGCATCCAAATATGACTGCTAGGATTATTATTTGTTTTTTAGTAAATTTTTAAGTCAGATTTTTTTTTTAATATGTTGACCTTTGTTTTCGAATATTAACCATCGATTCTCCCCTTAGAAAATGCATGAATGAATCGAACGAATCAAAATTTAATCTGTAGTTCATGTGTTTCTGATCTGCTTTTTTAATAAAAGAAGATCGCGGTAAAAGGAAACTCCATCGTAGTTTTATAACTTAATGTGCGGTCTACATTTCATCCAAATCAGTATCCCATGTTTAATTAAATATCAATTAAAATGCATAGTGAGTGAATGTAAAAGAAAGGGAAGAAAATCCATTATAATTATTGTATTAACAACAACATCGCATCATATACTCATAATCGTGACAAAGACCGTGCAGGTTCAGAGGGCATTGTAAGAACTCGGGACAAAATACGGGTAAATTATCTGTAACAAAATAATTAGGGATTAAACTTACCTATTTCTAGTACATTGTTTTTATTACGTAAAAAAGCGTACCCAATTCGTTCTATTTCATTAGAGTAATAACGTAAAAATGCTACTGAATCAATGTGATGATTATTATTTATGCATAATATCGCATGCAGTGAGCAAAATAACTTTTTAATCCGAATGGAGTAAATTATTTGGAATGTGGATCTTGTTAGTAAGTTTCATTCCCAATCACCAGAGGTCGATCACAAAAATTGTATGAAAAAGTTACTGGCTGTCAAAAAATATTCAAGCGCGGACCACATTTAAAAAAAAATTTATGTCAAAGTAAAAACGCGCGAAACGCTTCTTCCTTTTATTATCGTTTGTTCAAACTCGGGTTTAAGATAATATAATACCTAAAAATTATGTCTGGCTCAAGTAGTAATAATGAAAATATTGTATTAGATCCAGAGTTATATCAGACCCTGAAAATGTGCCTACAAAGCCTACAAAATTCCGAGAAAAATATTTTATCATAGAGATGATAAAAAGTAGTGTTCAACTCGGGTGCGACATTTTATTTTACATTACTCGATTGATGTACTTTGAATCTATTTCTTTTTATTTGAATCTAACTACTTTAAAATCCTTCACTCCACTCTGGATTCAAAAAACACGCCCTAAAAATAGTGGTTTGCTCCCTTGGTAAACAATCTACTATTGTTTTCCCGGGACTTGAACCTCGCAGTTTATCACATTGAAACGTCTTTAATAACTATGTTTTTGAGATATTAATTAAGATTATAGTAGATACAGTCTACAGACAAAAAGATTAAATTCTTAATCTAAAGATTTTATTATACCTAGCAAGAAGTATTCTTTTATTAACATTTATAACAATTTAAAAATGGAATAGCTTACCTAAAACGTGCTTACATCCACAGCAGTAACCGTGTATAACCGCTTCATCATCTTCACAGCCTCGAGGTGGACAACCGTTGCACCAAAGACCGACGCCCAGCCACGGCATATTCCCTTAAATGATAATTGAATAACTAATTTTAAAATCTTCGTTTATAGTTCAATATTCACTCTTTTTAATTATTTCATATCACCTACCTACCATTCATGGAGTAAGTGAAGTCCCGTGTCCCCTAGTGGGGTATGGGGCAGATGCATTTCACATCTGTTTCACTGATCGATTTTTTCTTTAGGGGCAAGTAGGTGATCAGCCTTCTATGTCCTGCCAGACCGAGTTTTTTTTTATCTCCGCCGGGAATCGAACCCAGGACCTCTCTCGGTTGTAACGCTTACGCGCTTACCACTAGACCAAGGAGGCGGTCACCATTCATGGAGTAGTTACACTTAAAAGTTAATATATTTTAAAACTTTCAATCAATTAATCATGAACTTTATTAATTTAAAGAATCGGAAAATCAGAGCATATTATATACGTAATTTTAATCTAATAAAGCTACTTATATTTTCGAGATAAGACTAAAATAATTAATATAAAATAAACATGTACTTACATCTAGGTGCCTTTCGAACTGCGCTAATACCAGTTTCTAACGACGGTGTATAAAAATAACCAACACAACATGCTACAAAGCACCAAAATATGAAAACTATAATTTTCAAGTGCATGGTTACGAAAAATGTGGCTTTAAATGTTTTGACTTGTTTTTATATTGGAACGATGAGACAAATTACTTAATTAGGTGAGCACTTATGGGTCACTGCCACGCTGATAATTCTAATTGGGTAGGTACTAGGTACCTTAAAAATTACGTCAAGTTACTATGATTCTTGTTCAAAACAAACTATTAGGTAACCTAGCTTTGATTTTGGCAACAGTTGGCATATACTTATAATTTGTCTTAAAGTTGCTACGTATTAATAAAATACATGTGTGTGTGTAGTCCCGTGTCCCCTAGTGGGGTATGGGGCAGATGTATTTCACATCTGTTTCACTGATCAATTTTTAATTTAAAGACAAGTTGGTGATCAGCCTTCTATACCCTGTCAGACAGAGTTCTTTTTTATCTCCACCGGGAATCGAACCCAGGACCTCCCGGTCGTACTTACGCGCTTACCACTAGACCAAAGGGGCGGTTAATAAAAAACATATAGTTGTTAAAACATTTATTAATTGAACATTAATTTGATAGAATACACTTCTTACTTATTTCCTAGAAATAGAAGTAAATTCAAAACGAGTTTTGGCAAATTTTGGAAGCTACGAAATTTAAAATATCCAATGTGATATTATAACAATTATCTAGCACTAATGCTAAACGTCTACTTAAAATTAATTAATTAAAACTATTTTGACTTGTATGTTTGCATATGTATGTATATCTATGATATAAAATTTATTTTCTAAAGGTTTAAAATCCTCTAAATGGCATGATCAGATGTATTAAGAAAAGAATTAAGATTTTAAAATATAACATCCATTCCAAGGGAATTAGCTTCGTGCGCATTTGAAACTGGAAAACAATTTTTTTTTCGGAAATCGAAGCCAAGTTTCATTTCATTCGTGTTCAAGTTATGTAGACGGTTTCCAATAATTGTTTAAATAGAAGCTCGTTCTAACAGCTCAGTGCAGAGTGAATGGTCAAGTAATTCATGGTGAGGAGGGACAGGCGGTAATAGGGCGCCACTCTCGTACGTTTTGTTGCCAAGGCAGTTGCATGAACAAACCTGCAATACATTGTGCAATTTTATATAAAGTAAGCAGCAAAGGGTCCGAGAGTCATTGCTTTATTTATTTTTGATGACACGAAGAATCTTTTCGTCAATTTTTTTTTTGCACACTTTATTGCACTGGAGTGCAACGGGCGGCCTTATCGCTAATCAGCGATCTCTTCCAGGCAACCTACAATTTTTTGTTGGTTTGGTTGAATTTCTGCAGGCAAGCGTGTAGAAATTCAACCACTCCTCCGTACCACTTATATGACACCCCGTCCGGCAAGTAGCAGCCTTACCAGAGACCAAATACAAATTAAATTATAAATTGTATTCGGGACCGGGGATCGAACCCGGTACCTCAGACTTCGCGGTACGCACCGCTTAGCCATGAAGAATATTGTATTATTTTTCAGAAAATTTCGTAGTAAGGAACCGTAAGTAAGAAAAGAGTGTTAATATTTTTTAGCATTATAAATACAAAATATATATTTTAAATATGGTTAGTAAAATATTAAGTGTGGTCCCAAAACTTGTAGTGGTGCTGGGAACATGTAGCATTGTCACAGAATTTTTGATACCGACTTATTTAAGGAGGCGATTATAATATAAGGGGAAAAGCTTATATACTAAAAAATCTTACTGATGCCTGGTCATCATGAGATCTCTGTCTGCTGGCAATAATGTGACCATCTATTGGTAGCAGCGTCTTCGAACCATCTTTGTCTTCGTCCCGAGCGCTTTCTTCCGCTTGCCTGGAAGCATTTAAAATTAAATATAAAAATATATATATAATCGAAAATAAACGTGAAAAATTGGGAACTCATAAATTTTTACAGATTTTCAAACATATACTTACAACTAAATACTTTCTACTGAGTAGTATGTCATATCCCGCTATGAAATGAAGTCTTGTTTTCAAATTTCATGATTGTTTTTTCTGACATTCTTCCTTTCCCTAATGTTAAACATTAAAAAAATCCCCAAATACTGTCTCTTGCTCGCTGACGTACAATAGAAACGAGACACAACATTTTGATCAAAAATCTTAGTCAAACAATGTTTATAAGTAATCTTTATCCAAACTCGATAGTATAGTTATTGCTTTTTCGAAGTTTCTCTGCTTATGCTTATCACATGATAAGTTTATAAAAATGAAATTTAAAACTATTGAAATATTTCATACTCACATTGTCATAAATCTTAAGACCAATAAGTTAATGCTGGCGGCAACTACAGCCAGTCCGAACAGAATAAATACCAAACTCAGTGCTACATAACCAGGCTTGCTTGTTAACGCTTGATCATTCTGAAAGGCAAATAATTTATTATTACTGAACTTAAATAAATTATAGAATAGGCTACTGCTATAATATATTCTATAATAACTAGGCTTGCAACGCATATTCGGTTCGGCCTATTCGGCTGCTTTTATTATATTCGGCCGAATACCGAATATCTACATACTATTACGCTACACAATAATGTGATTTGTAAAGAAGTTATAAGAATGTGTGTGTGAAACCAAAAAGTTGGTTTATTTTATTTAACATGCTCAATATTAAATTATAGAATGTGAGCTATCACTTTGCAACTATTATGTAAATAGAGTTGATAAGTAATTATAAGTAGTTAATAAGATATTCAGCGTGATAAAATGAAATGTTTAAAATATTCACCTGTAAAGCAACATAATCTCCAAAACCGATAGTAGTAAGTGTGACAAAGCAGTAATAGAAACTGTCAAAATAGCTCCATCCTTCATATCTTGAAAATACTGCTGCACCTGTAATATATTGTATACTTTTAGCTTTTTTTAATTCATTTTGCACCAAACTCAAAAATTGTTGATTTTCTATAATTTTCACAAGATCATATTTTGTGAACTTGTTAAATCAAATGTGGTGTGTAGGTCCAATCTATGCTTTCAAAAAATTTGATTAACTAAAAAATATTAACTAAATTTATTTTCAAAAAATTGAAAACATTAACTAAAACATTTTGGCTTTGATAATTTACCTTTTCATCAAGAGATAAAGCTAAGCTATTAAATCACTCTCATATTTTTAATTTTATTACGTAGAATTACAAAGAACGAAGCGGACGTAAGTACCGGCCTGTGGGCGTACGCAGAGAACGCAAAGGGCGGCGGTGGCAAGCAATTGAGTACCTACATAATATTAATAGCATGGGACAATAGTTGGATGTCGTCTCACAAAAAGAAAATTTGTATAGAAAACACATACTACGATACAACCACATGTCATTTCCATAGAAATTCCTTTACGTTATGTTGGCTGATAAGCTATAGCTTGTAATTAAGATTTCGAAATATTTATAGTACGGAGTTTATAGCCAGTAAGTTAAGAACGCAAACTGTTCAAACTGATTTTAACTAACGTCCAAATAATAAAGGAACGCTTTCACCTCAGCTTCTACTTTTATTTCCAATACTCTGAAATAGCCTAGATTAGGCGGATTGTATCCAACACAATAGCACAACTGTTGGTACAGAATGACAGAACAGTAATATCTGATGATCTTTTTTCTTACCTGTTGTAATAATAATAGAAGATAACATTCCTGTAGCAAACATAAGATTCATTTCTGTAGCCTCAGTTGTATTACATCGCAAATAGCACTTTGCGCGTCGTATAACCACTGACGCGAATTTATTTAAACGTTCACCGATACTTTGGAACATTACTAGACCAAGAGGTATACCAACCTAAAACATTAACAGAGGTTTGTGAATCAAACATTTGTGTGTAATTATTTAAGAAAAGGCATAATATGAGTTGCATTGAATTTGAAGTTTTCTTTAAAACTGTTAATAATTGTACATCTCTCCCTAAAGTATAGAGAGATGTACAATCTGTTTTATCTTAACTCACTCGACTATTAATCAGTAAGCATATTAACAGAAGAGACTTTTGCTTTTACAATACATATTTAACAATAGGTATTGTACAAGATACTTAAGATTTCATATTCTTAGTAGTACTAATTAGTAAGTAGTACTTATGATTAAAGCTTAATGTTTGTTCTACTTGATAATAGATTATTATATCTTGTTTATTCTGGTTTATTCAGTCATATTTACCAAATTAAGTCACACCCATAAAGCTATAGGACGATGAGTTCTTCAAGAATTTTTGCATACCAGCATTTAAGCCAAAAACAAATTTTTCAACATATTCTTTTTGGGAGTTGGTGTACTAAAAATAAAAGGAATAAATTAAAAGTATGTTACCATGTCTATTGTTAAAAACCACAGCAGCCTTTAGAAGAGTTGCAACAGTGCAAAAATTTTATAATGCAAATTCTCATTAATTACTACTTCAAGGTGCACAATAATTTTTTTTCTTATATAAAAACACAAAACTTTGTGTCCCAATACCACATATTATTTGGTCTTAATTTTAGAACATATAGTTTTTACTGGTTTGTTTGATTACTAACAACAGCCTTGGTATTTAAAAATAAGTTTAAATAAATCAATAAATGGACAAAAACTGAGCAATACACAGTTTACATCTACTTTATCTCTTAAAAATTGTTTTTAAATAACAAAATAATGTTAAAAGTTCAAATAAAATTAAATACATGTATGGCAGAGGCACATCATCAATTATTCAGAATTTCAATTGAAAACATACCATAGCATATGCCATACAAAATGCTTTGCCACCCACAGTAACTGGCGTAGAGTGACCATACCCAATCATAGCTAATACAACTGTTGCAAAGTAGAATGCTCCAGCAAACTTCCACTGAGGACCAGCTTTGTGTGGTTTGTTCTCGATAATTACTATTTCTATCATGTGGTAGTCCTCTGGAGTAATGTTGTATTTTCGTACTAAACCATTTTTCATATCTGCAATTACATGGTGATAAGTAACAATTTTAATGCAAGGTGGCAGATTCCCAAAGAGAATATTTCTCATTAAATATTGTGTGAGTATAATTTACAGTTGACTTTTGTGTACAGATATAAATAGAAGATCAAAAATTGTTTGGCGATTATTCTATAATATGCACTGCCTTACCAGATAAAAGTTCCCATCTTTTACTCTCTGTGTCGGACTCCAAGGCATCAAAAACTGCTGCTCCAATAAGTAAATAAGTAAAAGTACACACTACCAGAGATAGCGTACGAACATTTTGTCGTTTCATATTTGAAGAAAATTGAATAGTTACTAGTTAGGCATAAAAGTATTATTTTTAATCAACAATTATTAAATTTAAGATTTATCAAGTGTTTGTCTAGCTTTAGAAATCGCTAAAAAAGTTAAATCGCTTAGATTGTCATATTACAAATATTGATATTCCTATAACCTATTTCCTGTCATCTATGGGATTTTGACAATCCGGAGGTTAGTCGTAATTTCGTAAATGTCTACGTAAATACTTTATGTCATTTGAGTGAAGTAAACTCAAAATATCGTTCAATGAAAATGTGTAGCTAAGGGCTGGCAGAGATAGTATTCTTAGTCTGTGGCAAAGAGGATTTAACGCTACGCTGGCGAGTGGCGACCCGCGAGCGCGACTGCCGACTGGCGAGTGGCGACAGTCGTAAGGTGTGATACCATCCGGCACTAAAATTAAAATTTTCAATTAAAGTGCCTATACTCAATAATAATTTCATCATGAAAGTAGTTTGTAATAAAACAAACCCCCCACTAGGTAAGGCAAATTCTAGTGCAATAATTAATTATATTTTTGCAGACTCCACTAGTTCTAAAAATATTTATATTCCCAGGTGGTTTGCTCGCAGTGGAACTATACCGATCCTCAGCTGGAAATGTGGAGATACTTTGGAGTACAGAATCAAGTATTACCCTTCCCAATTCAACTAAAGTGTTAACATATGCAACAAGTAATGATTTGATAAGAATTCTGGAGAATACTTTTAATAAATCTGTTGGACCCTTGCAGAGGGTGACAATGAATCATTGGCTCTCATTTAGTCTCATTTTGGAGGAGGAAATTCCGAAATCTTTGGATTACTTGGACAAGACACTAGGACCATTAACTTACTTGGTTGGAGAATCATTATCAGTTTCTGACTTGGCTGTCTTTAGTGCTCTGTATGGTAAATATGGTTCATCTATTTGTTAAATTTAAATTTGTTAAAGAAGATCAATAATTAATAATTTATTGGACCTGTCTTAATGTTTTCAGTATCCACTAAATTTATGGAGATTTCTAAGAAGAACCCACCAAATAATATTTTAAGATGGATGAAGCTTGTTCAAGCTCAAAAGCCGACAGAGAAAGCTTTGAAGGAAATACCCTCTAATGTACTTGAAAATATGTCTAAGGCATCATCAAGGTATGATTAAAATGTCATATTTATAGATCTTAAGTTTTGTTAATGAAGGCTGTTTTTTGAGACATTAAAGTTTTTTTTTTTTTCAATAAAAATTATGATTATAGTTAGATATTATTATCAGATATGTGATCAATGTTATATTTTGCAGGAAATCACCATTCGTGAATAAGGAATCTAATTCTGGTCGTCAGCAAGAAGGTAAATTCATTGAGTTACCCCATGCTGAAATGGGGAAAGTTGTAGTCAGGTTCCCTCCTGAAGCATCTGGGTATGTATATTGAGAAGCATGTTATGTATTTCTGAAATAAAACCATGTCTTAATATATTTTGTTGATAAAATTTTAATATGGACAATGGATATTTATTAAATAATAATTTTAATGTTATGTCCATATTACATTTTTAGATAATTTTAGTTAGTTTTTAAATAATTTTAGTGAGTAATTTATTACTTAGAAAACAATATAATAACAGAAAGTCAGCAATATAACTTGTTAAATATAATGTTTTTGAAGGCAGATTTAAATTACATCACATTCCATATGAATTTAAGAGCTTAATAGCTTAGAGGTCACATTAATTTAGCATCTTTAGCAACTTCCTAATAAAGCCAGTTTTTATGCTGAGCTGATTTTGATGAATTTTCTAAAAATCTTTATTATATTTTTTTATGTGTTCATTGAATTTAATTTCAGCCTTATTTGAGCAGTTTGTTACTGCCTGATTTTTTTATAGGTATCTCCACATTGGACATGCAAAAGCTGCACTCCTTAATCAATATTACCAACAGGCTTTTGAAGGCAAGCTTGTAATGAGATTTGATGATACCAATCCAGCCAAGGAGAATGCTGATTTTGAAAAGGTAATTTAATCTGAAAGATTCAGCTTAGTTAAAAAAAATAGCAAGTGTAGAAAAAAAATCACTAAGAAATTAAACTAGTTTTTTATTTATTTAAAACATGGCAATTTTATATAAATAGGTTATCCTTGAAGATGTCAAGATGTTGGAGATAAAGCCGGACATGTTTACACACACTTCTCAATACTTTGACCTTATGATGGATTATTGTGTGAAACTTATAAAAGAAGGCAAAGCTTTTGTAGACGATACACCTGCAGAGCAGATGAAATATGAAAGGGAACAGAAAATTGAGAGCAAGAATAGAAATAATTGTAAGTATATTTGCTGCCAATTTCTTGAACATTGTAAATATAGCTGCAAATATAGACACAGGGAATGCCCCAGGAAGTGCCTTTGATTAATTTGTTGATAATTTAAATGAGCTATATTCTTACGATCAATATTTTGTGTATATTTCAAATTTAGTGTTAGGTGATTAGAACTTCCTGTCAATAAATTTATGATGTAAATTATATATTTTTCAACAGTCTCTATATAATTTATTTGTTCTCGTTTTCTATTTTAACAGCAACACTGAAGCAATACTATGACTAAAATCTAAATATACGTAACCTACCTAAATCTAAAATAAAATCCTATTTAAAACAAAATAATATACTAATTCTAAACTATTTTGTACGAAATACAAGTATATCTTATTTAACACGATTTGTTAATTCAGTCAGTGGACAACATATCAGATCAATCTCCGAAGCAATGCGCTTCCTTATGTCTGTGCGCGCACAGCACGTCTAGTAATTGCGCCCTCTGCCCACTTTAGTTCTCATCTAACACTAATGAGATGGTGTCTGAACGTTTTCTTTAATATTTCTCAGTACTTTAAAAAATAATTTATCAATTTGCAGCTGTAGAGAAAAATCTTCAACTATGGGAAGAAATGAAGAAAGGCAGCGATATTGGCATAAAGAATTGTGTGCGCGCGAAAATCGATATGCAATCACCGAACGGATGTCTTCGGGATCCAACTATTTACCGTTGCAAACCTGAAATTCACCCAAGGACTGGAAACAAGTATAAGTAAGTGCAATGCCTTCCATACGAGTATTTCGAACTAAAAGGCAGCCTTCGTTATATTTATATAACGAAGGATGCCTGATTAATGATAAAAGAGATTAGGTCTGGATATTAAGTCGTTTATATTATTTACTGTGTTTTAAACTGATTGTATTGTATATATAATGTTTAGAGGAGGCGTGTCCAACATAATTTTAAGAGGACCAGATTTTATGTTTTTGCTACCGTAGCGGGCCATATGGAATGTATATATGGGATATGGCATATGGGTACTATCCATGTAAAAAATAAGTGTTTCATTTTTTAAGAAAAAGAAAGCCTCGGTTTAACAAATTATCTTGCATGCATATGTCATGTTTGTCAGTAGGCAAATATTACACCTACCGTGAATAATCATAATAATTACTATTCTTAGTCGATAGAATCGATTGATAATTAAATAGCTGAAATAGATAGGATCTTTGAGAATAATCGCATGCTATTTTTCTGAATTTTTAACCTAGCTCGCGGGTCGCATTAGAGATCTATGCGGCCACATTATGGCCCGGGGGCGGTATGTTAGACAGGCCTGATATAGAGAAAGTATTTGTATTTTTGTTTGTTAAATGAGTAGGGATGCATCCGATACCGATACCGATACCGATATATCGGCATCGGCGATATTTTTGTTGCCGATACAACGATACATCTGAGAGATTATTTTCCATCGCAGGTCTTATACAGACAGACTTACGAATTCGGCTTTCTCCGCAAAACTTTAGAATGCTCTGTTTTTTAAACACAAATCTTGTTAATTTTAATTATTAACAGTTATTGATTTTATTTTAATTATTACACTTAATTCTTAATTTTAATAGCTAAACCTTGAATCTCATTCAAAGTCTGTTACTGTTTTTATTTTTTAATAGAAATTAAAAACTTTAACCAAACTTGTGTTTCATATAATATTTTACCTTAATTTAATTTTAATTCACTAAGAGTTTGTATCGGTATCGGTATCGACGATATTTTTATAAGAGTATCGGTATCGTATCGGCAAAAAGGCATATCGATGCATCCCTAGTAATAAGTAACTGCTGGACTAATTATAAAAATTCTTTCACCAATGTGAAGATAGCGTTTTTCAAGTTGTTATAGTGAACATAAAAATTAATGTTACAGGGTGTACCCAACGTATGACTTCGCGTGTCCAATTGTGGACTCGATAGAGGGCGTCACTCACGTACTTCGTACAATGGAGTACCATGACAGAGACCCGCAGTTCTACTGGTTCATAGACGCGATTGGACTTCGGAAACCCTATATTTGGGAGTACAGCCGGTACAAATCTACTTAAATATTTCCAAAATATCCTTAAATACTACAGTTTTACTTTTTCACGAACGACGAACGAACGAAAGACAACACGGGATGTATGAATTATCTACAGTATGATGAAAAAATCTATGCTACTTCCAAAGACCACTTCAGATACAGAACTTGTATTAAAATTCTACTACATGATCTACTGTTGCAAGGATATTTTATAAGGGATTGATAATTTGTAATTTATATTGTTTTATTTCAGATTAAGTATGACCAATACAGTGCTTTCAAAGCGCAAACTAACTTGGTTTGTTGAGCAAGGACTCGTCGATGGATGGTAAGTACTACTTATAATGAATAAGTTATAATTAAAACCTAAAAAATGTAGTACAGCGCGATCAAAGTATGAATAAGAGTGACCTTCCACCATTTTCTAACTTTTCATAAAACTAACTTTTTCATGTGTTTAAAAATTTTATTGAAAATTAACGCAGGAATCTTATTTTACTAACAATTCTTTTTGTTAAGCATAAAGTTTCAAGTAACATATTCGAGTGTGAAGATATTCATATTTTGATCACATAGTATAATAATAAGACACATTTTTCTTGGAGTGGTCACAGGAGACAGCTCAGAAATTTAGAAATTGAAGTGAAAAAATCTCTAGAACCGTACCAAAGTTTATCCAGACTCCAGTGGTTTATAACATGTATATTTCCATGTTTTCACAAATAAAAATATATTATTTAACACATTTACCTATTTCATTTAGTAATTTTTATTGTTTAGTTTTATGTAGTATATCTAAAAAATTCCTTCAGGGATGACCCTAGAATGCCGACAGTACGAGGAGTGTTACGTCGTGGTATGACAGTTGAAGGGTTAAGGCAGTTCATTCAAGCGCAAGGGTCTTCTCGATCAGTGGTCTTCATGGAGTGGGACAAGATATGGGCTATTAATAAGAAGGTATTTAACACTTTATTGCTCAAAGATAATATTATGTATTAAGATTGTTCGATCGGCTCATGTGGGTTCGTTCATGCCAGTCAGCATCAATTCGAGTGGGGAGTGGTATGGCCTCTACTAACACCTCATAACTACTACTGCTACCAGGCTTGGCCACCAGAAGGTTTTCAACAATCCTTTGAAGGGCAACTGTCTGGCTGGGTTGGTTGTGAATTTGGAACTAACAAGAAAGTAATTAGACGATATATAATTATATTTAGTGTGGTTATATTTTTATTTAGCGTCCTCTACGTTCCAAATCAATTTCTTTTGTTTTTCCGATCGAACCGAGGCCTCCACGCTGTACGATATTAAATGCGTGATTGATTGAGCGGCCGAATGTTTTAATCTAATCTGTCTTTCAGATAGACTTGTCTTTATTGTTTAATTTTTTTTTTAAATTTATAATTACAAATATAACACAACTAGTACGTACCTATATACATTTCTAGCAATGATAAAATTAAAAGATAATATAGTTTTAGGTTATCTAAAAAAGTTAGATATGTAAAAAACCTTATGTGTAATAATTATAAAAAAGGACACAGACGCAGTGGCATTTTTAAAATAATACAAAATTTCTTTTAGGTAATTGATCCAATTGCACCACGCTACACAGCCCTGGAGTCAAATCCTGTACCAGTTAACCTTAAAGGAACCTCTGAGTCTACTCTAAATGTGGCTCTTCATCCCAAGAACCCTGAAGTGGGCTCAAAGACTGTATGGGTTGGTCCCAGACTCTTAATAGACCAAGTGGACGCTCAAACTCTAAAGGAAGGAGAAAATACAACCTTTATTAATTATGGCAATGTCACGATTGACAAGATACACAGGTAAATCATTTATTTTTTAATAAAGGAAATAACCTATTTGACTAATTTCTGAAAACCACTTCTCATCAATTCATTGGTGTTTAATGATTAAAAAAATATATTTTGTTTAGTTAAGTCACGAATTCATTACGATTATAGTCCGTCCAAATACGTCCTCATTCTTTTTACCATCCAAACATGGCGCAATTTCAAAATAATAAAATTTTATGTAGGTTTTTTGATGAATATATAAAATATGTTTTTACTTTTAATGAGGTCAGTTGCTTTTAAAAGTTTTCGAGTTAACAGTAAGTAATTATTTGTTTCTTATTTCGAAACGATGAAGAAAGATTTCTGCGTCTGTTGATATGATCAAATTTCTTAAACCGCTTCAATGGTTCTTTTTTCCAAAATTCTTTAATTTGGTGTAAGTATATTACATTGATGGCTTAATCCTTACTAGACAGTTGGTATGTTAGTTTTTTAATATTACTTTTGTTCTCCATAGAGGTCCAGACGGTATAGTGACAAGCGTTGATGGTACTCCAAATCTCGAAAATAAGGATTATAAGAAAACGCTGAAGATCACTTGGTTAGCAGACACTGCAAAGTCACCACGCCTTGAAGTGTACTGCGTGTATTTCGATCATATTATATCAAAACCTTTGCTTGGCAAAGACGAAGATTTCAAACAGTACATTGGACACAAGACACGGGTAAGTTTTTTATATATAACAAATACCAATATAGATAAATTAAAACGACTTGGCTAAACCGCTTATTCCACCTCACTGAATTCAGACGTCCTAAATGATTCTGTAACTATATTCAGTCTATTAAAATAATTATATTTCACTGGACTTAATATAGTTACAGAATCATTTAGGACGTCTGAATTCAGTGAGGTGGAATAAGCGCTAAGGAGGAAATAGTTTAGATGTGATCCCGATCGGTTTTGCTAAAGATATTCAGTGGTATTGGTTGAGAAAGAGTTTCGATGAATTCTCTTGCTTAAGTATATTTAAATAATCGTAATAACCTAAATTCTCTAAAACTAATTTCCCTTTACATACATCTCAATCATACAAGCTTTCTATCGTTCAGTTTTCAAAACCACTCAAGTTTTTTTTAACTCTGATATTAAACTTCTGACGATTTGTTTTTAGTGGGAAATACCTATGTTGGGAGAACCTATATTATAATATATAGGTTTAAGTTATTTCTTTGTTTAATAAGACGATTTGTTTTTAGTGGGAAATACCTATGTTGGGAGAACCAGAACTGGGTAAAGTGAAAGTGGGAGACATAATACAACTACAGCGCCGTGGATTCTTCCGCGTAGACGTGGCTCCGGCTGGTCCTTCGCCGCACACCGGGAGAATTACGCCATTGGTGCTGTTTCATATTCCCGATGGACATACTAAGGAGATGCCTGGACAGGTGAGTGGATTGCTTTTTCATTTGGTGACTGTCTTATAATTGAAGAATTTTGTCCATGGCCAGTATTTATCTCAGTGGAAACATTATTAGAGTTTACTACAAGCCCCTCCTCTTTGTATTTTGCTGTGTAAATTTAATTATAATCAGAGATGTTTGAGTTTCAAAGGCATGAAAGGCTTATCACTTGTCGTTAAGGAAGATGGTCAGTGAAACAGACACTTTTATGTCTGCCCCAGTTCTGTTTTAATTAGTTTACTTCAATTTGAAGAATCGACGGCGATAGGCGTATAATAAAAAAAGGCTAAATATTTAACATTATATTTCTAAATGGTTGATCAAAATGACTTATTACTAAAACGTTTCTTGCTTTATATGTAGCTTAATTGAATGAATGTTTGGTTTTATATCAGCTGTATTAAATTCATTGCTTAGATTAAACATTTCTATATGTTCCTTAAACATATCGTTATAATTGGGTTCAACTATTATATTTTCTAAGGGTAACGAGCTGTCAGAAGGGCCATAAATTGAGCTTTGATTATCCAGATAGTCCAGTTTAACAGTGTCCAATGAATTCACTGAATTTAAGTCAAAGGTCGATTCAGAGCAGTTATCTTTACATGGACTCAATTTACCGAGTATGGGCGTGACCCGTTGGTGGAATTCGTTTTTCATTCGCTGAAAACGTAACGAAATTTATATAAATGTTACATTAATAATACATTTCGTCATTGAATCAGTGTTGCACAGAAAGTTTGATTGATTCATAATTAGATTTAGGATGACAGTTCAAAGATCAGATTCAAACATTCAAAAGCATTCAAGTTACATTATGTGCACTAAACTATCAAATGCCAAAATTAGGGATGCATCCGTTACCGATATATCGGCGATACTTTTATTGCCGATACAACGATACATCTGAGAGATTATTTTCCATCGCAGGTCTTATACAGACAGACTTACGAATTCGGCTTTCTCCGCAAAACTTGAGAATACTCTGTTTTTTAAACACAAATCTTGTTAATATTAATTATTAACAGTTATTGATTTTATTTTAATCATTAAACTTAATTCTTAATTTTAATAGCTAAACCTTGAATCTCATTCAAAGTCTGTAACTGTTTTTTAATAGAAATTAAAAACTTTAACCAAACTTGTGTTTCATATAATATTTTACCTTAATTTAATTTTAATTCACTAAAAGTTTGTATCGGCAAAAAGGCATATCAATGCATCCCTAGCAAAAATGTTCACATCCAGGTAGTTTCAGAAATCAATTTTATGTTATATCAATGAAAACTCGTAAATAGTAGCCTAAATTATCCTTATAAAATCAGATACTTGTGAGTGAAAGTCTCAGCAAAATCAGTGGAAATATTTTTGAGATTAGCCGAAACAAGTAGATGCAGATAATTTTAATTTATTAAATTTGTATTATAAGGCTATTTTTTACAATGAGTTATTAATCAACTAGTTATAAGTAAATACTATGTACTTGCCTTTCTTGTTGCAGCAATTAGACGATCTAACTCAATTTCCCATTCCATTGAACCCAAGCTTACATTCTCGGAATAAGTATTGTTATTTGGATGTTTTGATTTCCGGTGGTGATAACTCTATAAAGTTAGTTTGAAATCATTCATAAAACATATGATATAGTTTTTGACATTTTGTTTATTGGGACACATAACAAGAAGTTCCCACAAGCTTACTTAAAAATTTATAACAAACTATGACATCATTCATGACACCTAATATAAACATTAAGTTTATGTGTTTTTTACACAACAACGCAGCTCTTAGATAACAAGCTTTTTAACATTAATCCTAAACAAAAATATTAATTTTATTTTTATTCTTCCAAGCTTGAAGTCTTGTTGAACAACGAAATTAACTTAGTTTTTAATTTTTGAAATAATTACACTTATAATGTATCTTATTTCGTTAAAATAAAAATCTACAATGAATTAAAACTTTGTTGTAGGCCTAAAATACAACGAGCAAGTAATAAAAGTAAAAAGTATATTAAAATTATCTAATTAATGAAGAAAGACAAGCAATAATAATATAACTGTAATGAAACATGTAGGTGCCTATTTTGACCTTACAAAGACTTACTTTTTTCCGGTGGCATTTGCTATATTTTGGTGTCGTTGAGTTCTTCACACAAATATCTCTAGAACAACATGGCAGGAACCTCGCTACATTTCTTACGAATAAATCGGGTTTTTTAAATATCGTGTCATAACGTTTCTGTTTTCTTGAAAACGTACGGCACAATATAATTTCTCCATTTTTCTGCATCACTTTCCGCGATGCCTTTTTTTCTTTTCTACGTTTTGCTGCCGGAACTGAACTAACAATGAAGCAATCGTCGTCAAGACTGATATCGGTACAGTCAATTTTCGCTTAATCAGGTTTCAAATGTAATTCAAGAGTTATTTGTAACCTAATCTCTTGTAAACAAATTTACTAAGTACTTATAATTGTTAATTACACGAAAAGGAAGTAACTTGTGTAATAATCAAAGTTTTAATTGCATTGAGAAGTGAATTGAATCTGGTGAGATTTTTTCTAATCGATATTAAAAAATGAAGGTAGGATTGGGTAGGTCAGGTATTTTGATTTAAACAATAGTTTATGCGAGAGAACTTAATATGTTCCTTAAAATTACCTACAACTTGTAAAACCGACCTCACACTAAAAAGTGAAAAAGAAATTTTGTATTATAAATTAATATTATAAATAAAAATACGTAAATAGTGTTTGGAAGGCGGTGCCAATTATATGTAACTCGTAGTGTTCATTATTTATAACTATTCATTCGTGATTGTAGTGTAATCGGCATAACTTTTTGATACAAAAACAATATATTCTCACTTTTCTATGAAATTAAATTATATACTCAGTAGGAGAACTTTCGACTGGGTGAACCGATTTCGATGATTCTTATTTTGTTTAAAAGCTGGTGCTTCCCGTCTGGTCCCATTTATTCATCAAAATATGGTTAGTAGTTGAGTTACAGTTTGAAATCGGTTTTGTTTTTTTTTTTTTTGTTAAAATTTTTAAGTAACATTTATTAAATAATCCCATTGTAATTCAAACCAATTATAAAATACAAATGAATTCAACGAAAAAGTATCGGTATATAAAGATTTATTTTTTGTTTATATTCGGCTGTTTGATCTTGCCTGCGTTGAATACTGCACAATTTTTTACTGACTCAGAGAAAGTGAAAGGTTATGAAACACATCACAGTTGTGAGTGTGGTTCGAAAATATACACGTGTCCATTGTAAGTTAGCAGTATGTTTCCATTTCTTTAATCTGAAATAATACTGAAAATGAATTGATTGATAAAAATATGTAAATTTAGTTTTACTGGAGGTTAGTGTAAGAAATATGTGATAACAGAGTTTTAAAGAGATTGAAATTTAGTTAAAAACTACCTGTGCCTCGCGGTTTCAACCGCATTAATTTCGTCGTAACGTGATGTTATATATCTTATAAACAGAGTAAAATAACGAACAGCAAAATGTTATTTTTTTAATTATTTATTTAAGCCTAAGTTACTCCTTATTACATCAGCTATCTGCCAGTGAAAGTCCCGTCGATCCAGCCTTTTCAAAGATTAGCCGAAACAAACAGACAGACAGACTTGTAAATTGACAAAATTGTAAAAAAAAAAACATTTTGGTATATGTGCCGTGTATACATCCATATGCATTTAGTAAACAACAGTTATTTTAATTTTACAAATTTTATTTATTTATATAGATTATAATTCGAAACTACGTAGGTACCTATTATCTATGTTTATCTTATTAATACAATGGTTACGTTAGGCGAGCAAAATTACATTTCAAAAACATTGATACCGACCAAAATGATTTATTTAAACGCGCCGTATAAATTGATTCTCTCTTGACGGCGGACGTTAAACAGCCTTATGATGATGAATACGCTATATTCAAATTTCACACATAAAATTAACTGATAAAATTATTTTACACCGATAGATAAAAAGAAACCAAATTCAAGTTTAAATATGTAGTTCTTACCCCAGATTTCTGAATTTTATTTTTATAATTTTTACTTTTTTATAGGATATTACCTATCATTGCAACCAGAACAGGTTTAAATTTCAAATTGTATTTTTACAGCCAAAGTCAGCTCAAGCGACACAAGCGAAGCAAGCTAAGCCGGAAGTTGATGCGGCGAAGTTAAACGAAGAGATTACCAAGCAGGGTGACTTGGTGCGGTCCCTTAAGACTGCGAAGGTTGAGAAAGCCAAGGTCGACGAGGCTGTCAAAGTTCTTCTGGAGCTTAAGGCCAAATACAAAGCAGCTACAGGACAGGTGACGTTTAAGATTTTTGAAAAATATGCAGGAAAATGTGTTTTACTTAAATAATTTTTGGCAAGTTATGGCAGCCGTCTTTACTCGAGATGTAAAGGCATCCTCCAGATATGTATGGACATCTTATCTTATCATCTAGGCTCTAGGGGCTCCCCGACGGGACGCACGTCGGACCTTCAGGTCCTTTTGTACTTAGGGGCCATCCATAAATTACGTCAAACGAATTTCATGATTTGTTTAATGATATATAATTGTAGGATTGGAAACCGGGTGTGACACCAGCGCCGGCCAAGACCAGTTCAGGTGATGCAGATTCACTAAGCCAAGACATCATCAAGCAAGGAGATTTAGTACGATCACTAAAAGCAGAAAAGGCTGACAAGACAAGAGTCAGCGAGGCCGTTGCAACTCTTCTAGACCTAAAAGCCAAATATAAGGCAGCTACAGGCCAGGTAATGCATTGAATAATGTATTTTTTACCATGGAATTTTAATGTGAAATCGATATTTCGGCAATAACTAAACGAATTGTGAACTTTTAACATGGCTTAAATGTTATTTTGCCAATTTTCTCATTGCATGTATCGTAAATTTTTGATGTGTTAATATTAAATACGCATTATTTCTTAATAATAGCAATATGTTTTAAATTACTTACACTTATCTAGTTTGTATTGTTGATCGAAGTTTTGACATTTAGTTTTAAAAAAAACTTAAATTACCACTGTATTTGTTCAGGACTGGAAACCTGGTGTAGCACCAGCATCAACACCCCCAAAGGCCTCTGGTGATTCAGATAGCATTAACCAGGAGATCAGCAAGCAAGGTGACCTTGTCCGCTCGCTAAAGGCGGCCAAAGCTGAGAAAGCAAAAGTGGATGAGGCTGTGAAACTCCTCCTTGAGCTTAAAGCGAAGTACAAGGCTGCTACAGGACAGGTACACATAATAATCGGTGTTGCTGCGTATTGTTAACCTTTAAGCGTTAACCTTGTAAACCAGTGAAATTTACAGGCTATATATAAACTTTGAGCTGAGCCAGCGAACTTTGAACCGCCAATAAAAGATAGAATGGATACTTATAGTTAACTATTATTAAAATGTATATATCGCACCCTTAGTAATATAAGGGCATAAAAAAAAAGTAGTTTTTTGGGAAATCGCGTTTAAAGATTCTGGATTTCTACATTCCACCTTACTTTTTCAATAAAATGCTTATTATTCAAGTTATAAATGTGAAATTTGCATATTTATTCTTTGATAACTACACTGTAAGTAGCCATAAATAAAAATGAATGCCTTTATCATTTTAAATAACACTACACAAATTTTGACTTGAGTCCTTATATTACTAAAGGTCTTTAAAAGTTTTGTTATATCTCAAAGGGATTAGGCAGCGTCTTCAATGAAAGCTCCCAGATATGTTGTCCTATCTTAAATATGAATTTTGAATTCGAATTGGCATAATAATTTAAAAATTGACAGTTATGTCAAACGCAATAAGATTACATTAGAAAAGTTTACGCAACTTTCTTAATTCTTTCTTTCGTAGGAACCGTCTCCAGGAAATAACAAACACAACAAAAAATAATTATCTAATTTGGTGTAGTCATTCGGAAGTTATGTATTTGTATGATAAACATTAGAGCACACCGAGGGATTACTCGCATACTTACATAAGTGTAGTCCCGTGTCCCCTAGTGGAGTATGGGCCAGATGCATTTCACATCTGTTTCACTGATCGATTTTTTCTTTAGGGGCAAGCAGGTAATCAGCCTTCTATGCTCTGCCAGACCGAGTTTTTTATTTTTATCTCCACCAGGAATCGAACCCAGGACCTCCCGGTTGTAACGCTTACGCGCTTACCACTAGACCAAGGAGGCGGTAGTTACATACACATTGGAAATTGTCAAAGTCAAATTCAAAATATCTTTATTCATTGAAATCATATTTGATCATTTTGAATCGTCATTTTTTTAATATGTTGTAGTTTACAAAAAAAATATTGTAAAAAATACTAATATAATATTTGGTTTTATTAAGACAGAGTTAGAGCAGGTTCATTCCCAAGTTTTTTTATCATCTAAGTAATCCGTTATTTTATAGTATGCTTTTTTATAAAGGTTTCTTTTAATTGTGTTTTTAAATTTATTCACTGACAATTTAAGCATATCACTTGGGAGTTTATTATAAAAGCGTATACATTGCCCTTTAAAAGACCAGTAATAGACCTATCAAAAATTTCGATGGTTAACCTTTAAGTACGAATGCTTAAATAATTTAACTTGAGGTACGGAGGTTATATAAAACAATGCACTTTATTAAGATTCAATTGCTGATATATAATTATTACGAGCTTGTGCTTAATAATGTAAATGCGATTTTATTTCGGACTAGCTGTGCCTCGCGTTTTCACCCGCGTTAATTTCGTCGTAACGTGATGTTATATAGCTTATAAACAGAGTAAATTAGCGAACAGCAACGTAATAATAGATATGTATTATGGACTTCGTCTGCGCGGAAGAGTTATTTTATTTATTATTTATTTTAATTAATTTCTGAAATAAAAGTAGCCTTAGTTACCTACTCATTATTACGTCAGCTATCTGCCAGTGAAGTCCCGTCAAAACAGACAGACAGATACACAGACAAACAAAAATTTAATTGTTATTTTGGTATATGTACCATGTACAATATACATCCATGTGAATTTAATACAAAGCGGTTATTTTAATGTTAAAAACAGACACTCCAATTTTATTTATCTGTATAGATTATCGTTGGTGTACCGTTGAAAGTATGTTCATAAGATCTTTTTTTTTAGGAATGGAAGCCCGGTGCAACTCCAACTCCTGCTAAATCCAGCACTGCCAGTTCTGAAGACAACAGCATCAGCGTTATTTTATCAAAAATTAGCGCACAGGGAGATAAAGTAAGAAAACTGAAAACTGAGAAAGCTGACAAAGGTGCTATAGATGTTGAGGTGAGTACCTAAACTTGAAAACACTACTACACACTACTACTAAGATTTTTTCTGTACTTCCCATCTAAAAAATCTACCATGAGGAGTTCCTGGGTTCGAATCCCGGGAAACACAATAATGTTTCGCTTGGGTAGGTACAGAAGGCTGATCACCTTACTTGCCTGTAAAGAAAGTGATCAGTGAAACAGATACGTCTGCCCCATGCCCCACTAGGGGTTACGGGAATTCACTTTTTATGACAATTACCTATTTGGGAAATTATTTTGTTAGCTGTAAAGACTTATTCACTTTTACCTTTGGTTCCATAACCCATTTTGATTTTTGTTTTAAATTTTAGAAGTTTAAAGTGACAAAAGTATTTTTTTAAATCTATTTTAATTACTGATATTAAATTATTTTTTATTTTAAAATATTTTACTTTTGACAGTTGACAACAGCATTATCTAGGATTTGCCTATGTATGGACTGGCATTTTTCACTCCCAAAATGTGATGTTAAGTGGAACAAAATAATATTTTTCCGAGTATTAGTAGGTACAATGAAACAATTATACGTTTCAGGTGAAAAATCTTCTAAATCTTAAAGCCCACTACAAATCGTTGACTGGCAAAGATTGGACACCTACTGCTGCAGCACCAGTCAAACCAGAATCTGTCAAACAAGTATGACGTCTTGAAAATAAAGTTTATTAATTTTATTCAAGACAACATTCCTTCCTCTCAAAATTCTTTGTAAACGAAGCGTCATTTGAAGTAAAATTATACTCTTATTTTTACATTTTGAGATATTTAAATTATTAATCTTAAAATATATAAATTACGTGTCACGTTGTTTGTCCGCGATGGACTCCTAAACTACTTAACCGATTTTAATCAAATTTGCACACCGTGTGCAGTTTGATCCAACTTGAAAGATAGGATAGCTTACATCTTAATTTATAGTCGCAATATTATTTTATTGCAAATTCGTTTCCTCATACATTTTATATGGGATGACGTTTTAGGTGACACGTTATTCGGCACTCTGAAGCGATACGAAGTTCGCGGGATCCACTTATTTATAATATTTTATTCTAATAATGTATATATTTTATGCGAGTGACATATTTTTGAATGCATGCTTCTACCTACTATTATAAATTATGTTACCAATTGTATTTTGTTATTAATTGATATAATTAATTTACACAGGAACTAACTATGAATGGTGCAAATGGTGATGCGTTAGCTGCGGATATTGCGAAACAGGGTGAAGTTGTTCGCGACCTCAAAGCTAAAAAAGGTGACAAGGTAATCATAACATTTACCATCAATATTACTTAAAACAATTCTCTTACAAAATATTTAAAATGGGTATAATTGGTTTTAAATATAACTAATATTTTATCCTTTTCACTGCATCTGTCTGGTTATTGGTGTCTAGGTGATCAGTCTTCTGGCCCTGTCCAATAGATACATATATTTAGTTCTCGCGGGAATAAAACCCAAGACCTCGGGCTCAATACGCAGATGCGTGAACTACTTAGCAACGGAGATGAACGGATTTAGCGAGTAAAAACCAATTAGTTAAGATAATAATAAAAAAGCGTAAAAAGTGAAGTCCCGTGTCCCCTAGTGGGGTATGAGGCAGATGCATTTCACATCTGTTTCAATGATCGATTTTTTTCTTTAGGGGCAAGTAGGTGATCGATCTTCTATGCCCTGCCAGACCTAGTTTTTTTTATCTCCACCGGGAATCGAACCCAGGACCTCTCGGTTGTAACGCTTACGAGCTTACCACTAGATCAAGAAGACGGTCTGTTAAGATAATAAGAACCTTTATATTTTTTTACAAGGCGACGATAGATACAGAAGTAAAGAAGCTGTTAGACCTTAAAGCGAAATATCAGAAAGATACTGGCACAGCTTATGCACCTGCGCCTGCTCGAGACAGCAAACCCAAAGAGAAAAAACCGAAGGAAAAGGAGGCAAAGAAAGAGAAACCTAAGGAACAGGTAAGCTAAACATCACTTTCTAAACATATTTTTATTGCAAGCGACTCAATAACCATTTTAATTTTTACGTCAAATGTTTTGTCGTCTCCGTTTAGACATAAGTCTAGGAGCACATTGAAGTTACATCTCTTTGTTGTTGATATCCCGATTTTTTTTTATAAAAAACCGGTTTTTTTTTAAACTAAATTTTTGACTGTATAAAATCAATACCTGTTGATTGTGGCAAGTGTAAATTATAATGCAACTGTATACATTTTTTTAAATGCTCCATGTATTTATTTTAGACACCTAAAGCTAAAGAGGAATCTTCAAGCGGCTTGAAAAAAATAACTAGATTAGGACTTGAGGCGTCTAAGGATACCGATCTGTCTGATTGGTATCAACAAGTTATAACGAAAGGTAAATACAAAAGATAATATATTTAGAAATAATTTATTGCTTAAAATGAATATTTTAAATAATTAAGTAACAATTTAATAGATTATATAATGTATACGTTGTATAAATGTGACTTTAAAGGATATCTTTCATTATTTTGGTTACAAAGCCTTATATACGTATTTATTATTTTTAAATTTCCACTTATAAACGGTTTTTACTTTAAGCAATGTCTCGGATGTTTTGTCACTTTCACTGGCGTGTAAGTTGCTGCTGCTTTTAAAACATTTTGTGGGAGAATAGTTTTGTTTAGCAATATTTTTATGTAATGAGGAAAATTTCTATTTGTAGCTGAATTGATCGACTACTATGACATCTCTGGGTGCTATATCCTGCGTCCATGGTCGTATAGTATTTGGGAAATTATTCGCCAATTCATCAGCGAGAAAATTAAAGCAATGGAGGTCAAAGATGTCTATTTCCCTATTTTCGTATCTCAGGTCAGTACCTTGGAACTGTTCATATGGAACCATTGGTCAAACATCAATAAATTAGTGCTTAGTAGACCCCAACAGAATATGGAACATATTTCTCAATAGTTTTTTTTTTTACGAAGTAATCTAATGTGCCTTCTCTGTAGTGCCTTCCTAACTGAACCTTTTTACCTCTGTCTCCTAGGTTTGATGTCCGGGGAAGCAAAAATAATTTGGTTTGATAGTCACGCTTATCCGTAACTACTTGCTATTTAAGAATTATCAGTGAAGTAGACGAGAGTTGGATTTTTGACAAGAAAATTAAGATTTTCTGACTGACTGAATGAGTATGAGATTTGAAAAAACGACTTCATATTAGCTGGACTGTGACAACTTCACAGCTTTGTAAATTCGTGGCTGGAGACCTTATTTAATGAAATACTATAAATAAAAATAAACATTTTAATGATTAACAATACACCAATGATGAACTTAAAATGGATGAAAGAACTTATATACCCTGTTGTTTCTATCCATACTCCACGAGAGGTTGGCATTTGAGTTTACTCACCGAATATGATTTATTGTAGTCGACGCTTGAACGCGAGAAGGCTCATATAGCTGACTTCGCTCCAGAAGTTGCGTGGGTGACGCATTCTGGCACCAGTGAGCTGGCTGAACATATCGCTATACGACCCACTTCCGAAACTGTCATGTACCCTGCGTACGCAAAGTGGATACAGAGCCATCGTGATCTGCCGCTTAAGCTTAACCAGTGGAATAATGTTGTTGTAAGTATCGAATAAACCGACTCGAATAACAACTTGGATTGCTTTTTGATAGCGTTGTTTGTTTTCGTACACATCCGAAGTGGTTCGACCGATTTTTATGAATTTTATGTATGTTAGATATGAGAATTGTTTTAGTATTTTTCATTTCCTATCCCCACCTAAAAAAATTTTTTGATCGTGAGAACCGCTGGACACAGTATCTGTATGGAAATGTTTACGGCACCCTTAGATTAGCCTTACAACCAACCTATCAAAAATTGCGATATTATAATATACCAACTAATTTAACAGTTTATCAAATTTTTTGAAAAATGTTGCGTTTGAAAACTGCCATCCCACAATGCCTGTGAAATTGAGCGTTACCACGAAGTGCAGTCTGATTTTTATTTGGAAATATAGCTTACGCCGACTTTATCGAATAATATTTGACATAATTCATGATTCTATCTTCTTCTTGAGGTGCCATCTCCTAGCGGTGGTCGGCTATCATTAAAGCTATCTGAATCCTGGACACAGCGGCTCGAAACAAGGATGTTGTGCTCAGGTTGAACCATGCCCTAAGATTCTTAAGCCACAAAGTATGTCTTCTTCTAGGTGGTCTATACTCTATACTATACATGAATAAAATTTAATTTTATCTTATGGGTATCAAAATGACAGTTTTCTAATGTCTACACATGTATTCTTATATGATACAAGCTACATACTTAGCTAGGCAAGCTAAGTTATCTAGGCTTTTATGAAAAAAACTTGTTCAAACAAGAACTAATAGATTTAAATAAATTTAAAAATTTTGTTTCTTTAAGCGGTGGGAATTCAAACAACCGCAGCCATTCCTTCGCACGCGCGAGTTTCTTTGGCAAGAAGGCCACACCGCGTATCGGCTTCAAAGCGAGGCTAATGAAGAAGTTCTACAGATACTAGGTATATCTTAATTTCTATGAATGTTTCACCATGATATCACTAGGACGTAAGATACCTAATCTTCAAGTCAAGACTAAAGATAGCTGTACAATTAAATAGTTTTTAAACAGCGAAAGTACGTACTGAGCATATCAGCCACTAAATATTCCCATCAATATCGGGTAATAATGTTTTGGAGATTAGATTCTGTGTTAAGACCTGAAAAGCCTGACCTAACATTTTTTTTAATTGCTTTTTTATAGGTATCTACTGTGCTTATTATCATTGTTTATAAATTCCCAGACGTAAATCTTAATGAAACATTATTTATAGATCTATATGCCCGCGTGTACGAGGAGTTGTTAGCAATCCCAGTAATAAGGGGACGAAAAACTGAGAAAGAAAAATTCGCGGGTGGCGATTATACTACCACTGTGGAAGCATATATTGCAGCTAGTGGAAGAGCTATACAGGTTTGTAGGAGTATTATAAAAATGTCATAATTTTCTATATAATATTGCATAAATATAATTAAGGCAATACTAACTAAAATCGGTTCAGTACTTTTTTGTACACTTACCAGCATAAAACGAACCGCTGGTCGTTGCTGCTACGATATGTGCCGTGAAATAATTTGTCTTTAGAGATTATTTCAAAAAGTGGAGCTTTCATGTCTGCTACGAGATTGGCCAACAAATTCTCTCATAATGTATTTCATAAAATGTTTTATTTTAGTATATAACCTGAACAATTTGTTGATATGTTTTGTTAAAAGTTAATTAAATGAGATTTATAATAAATGAGAATTAATAAATAATGAGAAAGGTAACCAACATTTCTAAATTTTCCAAAAATGTTGGTCTTAACGTAACTGTGATTTTCAAATTAAAAATTCTCGGATTTGTACTTTTAAAACTTATTTTAAAAAAAAAACGGTAACGGGCGCTTCGATCCGTTGAAACTAATTTTAAGTGATAATCGAGTAAAAAAACTATTATATATTCCTATTATAGGGTGCAACAAGCCATCACCTCGGCCAAAACTTCTCCAAAATGTTTGACATTGTCTACGATGACCCAGATACGCAAGAGAAAATGTTCGTCTACCAAAACTCCTGGGGCATCACAACAAGAACTATTGGTATATTACTAATCTTTATAAATATAAACATAGGATCTACAAAAGTAAATCTGATTAACCGACTGGCATTGATTATAAAAAAGCAGGTCATGCCTGCTTGTTGTTTTAAATATTTAAAAGCCGAGGCTTTCTTGAGGAGATAAACTATAAAAATATAAAACTTCGATATATTTCAATGTTAGCTTTGGAACAGTGCGCTGAAGTCAATGAATTGTCTGTCCCAGTTTTTGTAGGATGAAATAATATATTAATATAATATTAATCATTTCTTCCAGGTGTAATGGTTCTAGTACACGGAGATGACAGAGGCTTAGTTTTACCACCAAGAGTAGCAGACATTCAAGCAATAATAGTCCCTTGTGGTATTACTGCCTCTAGTAGTGCTGAAGAGAGAAAGGGACTGATGGACTCATGCCAAAGCCTTGTGGATGAATTGAAAGCAGCTGGCATTAGAGCCGAGGGTGATTATAGGGACAACTATTCGCCTGGATGGAAGTTCAACCATTGGGAATTGAAGGTATTGAATTTCCTAGGAAAAATATTTATTATATAAGCATAATACAAAAGAATTATTGAGAAAATATGTTTTATTCAAATTTAATTACTCCATAAAATGATACAAACTGAAAAGACAAATATCCAACAATAGAATAATAGCGCTTATGATGTTATAAAAACAATATTTAGTTGGATATAAGTTAGTATGATTATATTTTCGGATATATTTTTACCCCTCTATGTCCACAGTTTCTTGATTCATTTCTTACGGTCTAGGTAACACCTTGTTGGCAATAATTTTTTTCAGGGTGTACCAATCCGCGTAGAATTAGGACCAAAGGACATATCTCGTGGCGAGGTCGTTGCTGTGATCAGACTGACAGGAGAAAAGAGAACTCTCAAGAGAAATACGGCACCTGCAGACCTTCGCAGTACATTCGATACGATACATGAAGAAATGTTTAAAAAGTAGGTTTTATTTATGATATAATATGTGATTATTTGGTTAAGAGCCCTATTACAAAATTGCGTTGACACATACAACTGCCTTGTCACGGAATTGACACGCACCATTTATGTAATAATTTTACACTTTTAATTTTGATTATTAAATGATTTTTAATTAATTTTTTTAAAGCAATTTGCAATATATCTGTCATGAACTAATATATTTTAGATATAAATTTTACTTTAAAAAAGGGAAATTGGCAGTTAATAATTGTAATTTTATGGCTATGATATTGGGATTTTATATCTAAAAATTTCATAAGTATGTATTTCAAAATTTTAGGGCCGCTATGCACTTTAGGATTATTTATTGGACATTTTAACATATGATCTCAAGAAACAGTTGTCGCGCATTTTATGAAAATCATACTGCTGAATTTCGGATATATGTAAATAAATTGAAATATACATATTACCAAAAGCAAGGCCGCTTTGGACTACAATAATAACAATTTTAAACTATTCTATAAGTCAAATTTGTGAAAGGCCTTCAGTTTCAGACAATAATGGTCTGGTCAGACAGCGGGCGCGTCGGGACCGCAACGGGTCTCTGACAGACCAAGTGCCACAATGTGTCGTCCTCTGTGTGACCTCTGCTAAACTATAGTATTGGTACATTAGATCGCGCCAGCGTCGCGACGCGCCCGCTGTCTGACCAGACCATAAGTGCCTTTTCACATGTACCGGTTGCCTGGCAGCCGGCGGCGAAGTGTATGGTCATGTACATTAGCTTTCACACGTACCGGCCGGTAACCCGGCAACCGGTACTTGTGAAAAGGCACTATGACCGTCAAAATTGACCATTTTGTGCAAAAAATAAGGTTAAAATGTAATTGGCCTCTTAATATCTCTATGTCAAAATAACTATTTCTCTGTGGTAGTGGAAAAATATTTAATATCACATTGTTTGTTTTTATATTATTTTAACAATATTTTGTAGAGCTACAAAAGAAAGAGATGAAAGATTATCATTAGTTACAAAATGGGAGGACCTTATAAATGCGTTGGAACGGAAGCACATAATTCTTGCACCATTCTGTGGGGACATACCCTGTGAGGACAATATCAAAAATGACAGTGCCAGGTAAAATGCTTTGAATACAGGATTTTTACGCAGTTTGTATCTTATCAAAGACACACCTTTTACCTTATAACCAGAAGATTTTTGAACCGAAATAAACTATCAAACTTTGTAAACTATACTCAATACATAAGCCACATAAAATAAATCCTTATTAAATCTAGGTGTAAATAGGACAGATATAAACTGTGAAGAAACCCTGAAGAATTTCATTTATTAAATAATATTTCAACTTTTACATTTTCAGGAATGAAGATGACCAAACAACTGAGGTGAAAGCTCCTTCAATGGGGGCTAAGTCATTGTGTGTACCATTTAAACAGCCTCGTGAAATAACAGCTGATGACCATTGCATACATCCAGCTTGCAAAAACAAGCCAAAATTCATTACACTGTTTGGTAGGAGTTACTAAAATTTAAATTATATATATTTTTTGTATGTAAAATATTGAAACAAATAAATATTGTGAATTTTAATATTTTTAGTTTTAAGAACCATAATTTTAGTGTCTTAAAATAATTAAAATATGGCAAATAAGATAAAACAGAGACAAACACAGGGTTCAGTATTCAAAAATAAAAGACTGACTGATCTAGAAATCTAGTAATATTTTTTATTGTTTTTTGTAGTAGTTGTTTTGTTGAAGTACCTAAAGTAAGTAAGTAAGAAAGGATTCTTAGCAACATCTATACGTCACTCTTCCATCAACTTTTATTATTAACCACATAGCACTGACATCGTCTTCTGTACTTTCCATAGTAGAGAATTTCCTTTACTAACTAAAATTTAGATTAGAGTAGATGAAAAAAAATGCAAGTGAAAAAATCTATATTTACTGTCAGCATTTTTCAGTATTCTTTAAGAGATCTTCAAGTAACTGGATTCTTTCTTTCTTTGTATTCAATAACTGTAGAAATTTGCTATACAGGGATGATTCTAATGATATTTTCATTTCTGCAAATGCTTCCAATTCTTTTTTACATTTTTCTAACTCCAATGATAAGTTGGCATTTGCTTCTTTTGATTTTTCTATGACTTGCTTTAACTCTTTGTTTTTCTTCAAGAGAAAGTCTATCAGTGAGTTTTTAGTCTCAGGCACTTCATCTTTGGTTAAAGAAACCTTACCATATTCCAAAACAGCAGTGGAATCTTCATACATCTTTTTCCAACTAAAATTTGAGTCTTGGCTACTACAAACAAAATCAAATAAATATTTACTGCTATTGTTTTTTAAGCATTCCCTTACATTACTTTGATATAGTGTTTCATCTTCCTCAACTTCATTGGCATAACTTTTAGCTTCTTCCAATGAATATTTTCCAGACCAACTAGATTTACTATCCAGCACTTGGATATGAAAAAGATCATTTCCGTTTATCTTCCAATGTATCTTAACATAAACAGGCTCTCCTTTAATTTCTAATCTGGATATGAAAGTATCAGACTCCATGTTTGTCACGCTAGACTCAAATTATAGAATAAGATGCTATATTAAAAACCTCATTCAGTTATCAATATTATCTAGGTACGTATGAACTTTGTTAATTTTATTTCTTTTTTTTTACTAAGTACTACCTACTTAAGTACATAGCAAAAATATATTTTATATTCACATTTTACAAGTTTTGTTTACGTTTCTTTCATCATAATTATCTACGGTAATTAGATACGGTATTTAGATAAATATCTATTACCTATAACCTATCTATCTATAAATCCATTATGCATAGATTATCCTTTATCGCCTATATCCATAGTAGGTAGTATGTAATCTGTGGGTCCAGCGGATATAGAGTACCACTAGAGTACACAGACAAATGTGTGTGAGGTATGCGTACCTACATATTATAATTATTTTACGGTTTTAAAGGCGTAGAAACGCCATAAAACCACGTGGTTCTTTACGTAAAAATATTATATTTTTTAAAAACAAACTTTGTAAAATTTAATTATATAACAATTGACATTTCTTTATGCTTCTTGTTAGTGACAAAGAAGTACTTAAAGAAAATTTGTGTTCTTGCTATTCGCTAGGCTATTCTGCAAGATTTTATTAAGATAATAGACAATATAAAAAATAAATAACATCAAAATTACAAGAAAATGCAAACATCATAATAGTATTATTAGGTACGAAATAACATAAAAATGCGCAAAAATTTGTAAAATAAATTAGGTACTCACAAGTTGTTAAATATGGATCTGGATGAAGTAATAACTGTGACGAAAATAAATACACACAAAGAATTCCTTTATTTATTGATCGGCTGGCAGATTAACTCTTTCGAACTATATCTCTATGCCAAAGAAAAGATTTGGAAAGGAAGATTTTCGCCAAATCGTTTAGCAAGTTTCAGCAAAAATCTTCAAATATCTGAAAAACAGTATTTTAATAATCTTAAACAATGCTTAACTCAACAAAGACATGATTACGTATTTGAACTAAAAAGTGGTTTCTTTTATTGGAAACGGAAAGTGGATGATACGATTATTATAGAAGGCTTTCTTCCAGTGGAAATTGATACTTCACCAAATAAAATGCAACCAGATTTGGTAGAAGTATTGCTAGCCTTAAATAAACAGTTAACGCGTAAAGCAAACCACTGGGAACAAAAATGCAAAAGCATGTATCTGGACTATGAGAAATGTCTTAAAGATACAGAAGAATTTCTTAATCTTAAAATAGATATGGAAAAAGCACTGTGCGAGAAATTTCTTAATTTATTGAACTTGAAAAAAGCTAAAGTTTCGGAAGAACGTCGTGATAAAAAGAATATGAAGTTTGAAGATATAAAAGAACTTTTGACTAAAGTGTAAAATATGTAGAAACTGATTACCCAAACTTTTCAAAACTATAACGTCTTCTCGGAGTAACAAAATGTTGAGTTTATGAAAAGGGAAAAGGGTAATAAAAGTATTTAATACTTTATACATTTACTGTTGTATTTACGTATTGTACGTGTTTAATAAAATTGTATATTATGTAAGTGCTTAATTAAAATAAATTATTTCTTCAAAGAATTTTAGATTAACAAAAAAAATTTATTATAGTCCGCTCACAGCTGTGAGGTGGATAAGCTGGTGTGCGCTCAACATGTCCGCGTGAAAAATGTTACCTACTTAACTTTTTAACTTCATCGTTTCTTCAATGATCCTTGAATTGAGTAATTAAAATAATGTGACTATGTCTTCTTATCTGTAACAAGCCATATTATAAGTTGAAGTCTATAATGAGCCCCGGGTATCTTTAGGTTAGATTCAGACAGACTTGATCGGAGAGCATCGGCGCGCATTTTTCTTTTCACACAGACCGAACATAATCGGAGCCGAACGGCTGCGCGAACGAGACATAGTACGCGATTGGAGCCGGTCAGCTTCTATTATTATTTCACACCAAGCGCGTTCAAGCATTCTTAATGACAAAGGCAGTTCACATGCAAAAATAAACCTTAATACAAATACTAAAAACTCTGTTTTCATCGTGATAAGAATCTGCTCTCCTCTCCGAGCCGGTCTGTGTGAACGGACTCTTAATCTTAATATTTAAAGTCTGTGACTGGGTCATACGTAGATTTTCCATGTATCTCTCAGCTCTCTGTGGACTGTCAGTTTGATTATATACCTATTACTTATTTAGTAGACTAGGTAATAGCTATTTTACATAAATCAGTTTGTTTCTTGTTATTTATATTTTATATTTAAATAGGTAAGAATAACTAATAATTTTTGATTGAATTGAATACACCTTTAATTTAAGTACTTATATAATTTAAAATTGTCGTTTCTTTCTGTTAATCAATAGGTAAATCTAGGTTATTGTGCTAACATTTTAATTTATTTTCCATTATATAATTTCCATTTCTGTATTAACATTAAAGGTTATTTTGAATTTTACGACTCCTTAGTTGTAAATTCCTTACAAATTCAATGGAGAATAACGATGACGAAAATCTATCTGATGTTGATGACAGTGAAAGAGTAAGTTCTGTTTTATTACAACTTATAGTTTTCAATGTTATCCACATGTCCACAACTTCCATTGTTTGTAATTTTTACGATATTGCAAATTTAAATGAGTGTTTATTTTGTGGAATTGATATAGCACAACTACCAAAAACCCTGCTTTCAGATTATTTTTTGATATTGTCATTCATATATTATTTTGATTTGACTAGTCTTCAAATACTAAGAATCAAGTTAATTATTCTAGGTTGCCATCAGACAAGAACTATCTACTATGTCATTTGAGGACATTCAGAAGCTGAAGGAAAAGATTGGTGCTAAGGTTTATAAAGAAGTTGTATTTGGTACTGCTAGGGTTCAACAGAAACCTAAAGTATTTAAAAGGGAGAACAAAAACAGACCCAGGGAAATGAGTTCTAAAAGACCAGTCAAAATGCAACTTGATAATGGCGTTGTAAAAAAGATGGCAGCTCGTGACCCAAGGTACATATTCATACTTACAGACTTGTTGATAATTATCATTTTGCTTATTGTAATATATTAAAAACATTTTGTTTGTTATCTATTAAATTTTTTAAAATATCAATGATTTATTTAGTTGTAACAGCAGTCTTAACTAAAATAATATCACTTACTTTTGGTATAATAATGGATGAGACATTTAAAAAGACCAATTATATATCCTAAATTTATAAAAGACAGACACTTCATGTTAACTGTTATAGATGTTTATCAATGTTTACCTCAAACTTAAATACTTTTTTTTTTTAAATACTTACAGGTTTGATCCATTATGTGGCACATTTGATAAAAAACAATTTTCTCAAGATTATGGATTTTTATCAGATTTGCAAGTGAATGATATGAAAGCAATAAAAGAAGAGTTAAAATTAACTTCAGACCCTGAGAAACAGATGCAATTGAAACGACTCTTGCAAAGGCTTAAGGATAAGATAAGAACCACTAAGAAAGATAAAAAAGAAAAAGAAAGTAGAAGTAAAGACATTCAGCTAGTAGAAGATGAGTTTAGGCAAGGGAAACAGCCACACTTTAAAAATAAAGGTATGCTATTTGTATGTTTTTATTTTAGTGTTTAAAAATGTATGAAGTCCAAATTGTTGTTATGTAAATAGCATTTTCAATCAACTTCAAAAAAGGAGGTTCTCAATTCTGGTGTGTTTTTTCCTGTAAGTTTGTTATGCAATTGTAAAGCCAATTTCAAACCAATAATTTATAATTAATAACAACATTTATTTAAAAAAATAAACTTTAAACCAAGAAATTATAAGTATAAATTATAAATTAATTCTGTGGCAAACTGGATCAAAAACTCAATAAAGCTTCCATAAGTTATATGTATTTTAAAAAAATGTTATGTTTTAATAATAACTTATTTTTGTTATTGTTCAGACATTAAAAGAAATGCCTGGAAACCTTTAGTGAGCATCAGGTAGACCCATTATGTCTCCCATCACTGATCTTGCCTTACAGATAAGATAATTCCTGTTTAATTAACATTAACAACCCTTTCCTTGCTCTACAGCGGAAATTAGAGTTGAGTCACTTGTGAAACAATATGAAGATCTGAAGAGGGAAGGCTCTGGCAGAATACAACGACATCTTAAGCGACGACAACAAAAGATCAAGAAGAAATCATTTAAAACTCCAATAGAAATTAGTTAGTACTTATGTAATTTACAGATATAAATAAAATATTTCATTTTTCATTATTTAACGTCTTTATAATTTGTACGATTGATAATAATAATAGATTAGGTCTGTATATCTTTACATTTTTCGTTGACCCAATACAAGTATGAAAAAACTCATAGACCGAATAAATTACATGTTATCATTCAAATAAATTTGCACTTTGATGACAGATAATTATTAGTTGAACTTTGTTGTCATTAGTGCTAAGCAAAAAAAGGCATTTTCTTTTTACAAATTACATAAAACACAGGATAATAATAAAACATGTAAACTTTATTAGAAATATTTAATTATTATAATTTACATTAATGTAATTAGTCCATAAATCAAAACAAACAGCCAATGAACCAGGGTTGGTCGGTGAAGTAGATGTGCATGGTAACAAAGCCTATATTCTTGGCCATGTCATAGAGGCACTGTGGTCCTTCAGGTACGATTAGCTACAAAAAAAATAAGGATTTTTTTTTGTTCTAGAGGCTTGACTACTAAATTAATCAGTTGACACTAGATTCTATTGCTTAGTACAAAAAAATCAATGTGTGCACTTTTGTTGAGTTCAAAGGTATAACGTATTTCAAAATAACATGTCGTTTATAAATTAAACTATTGTCGGTGCATTTTATGGTACCTTTACGCAAGTACGACTATGCGCTATTTCATTTTCTTTGTAAAAATTCTTCCTGTACGGTTTGAAGAAAGGTTGTGCTCAAATGAGATGCTGTTTATGTTGATAACTCACTTTTACAGCAATTTCTCCTGGTCGCTCGAACCAGTCACGTCTGTTACTGACTTGTGCCAATTTTCCGGGAACGATGAGGCCGACACCTTCCAATAGCTCAGAGTCCACGAGGGCGAACCACGGAAAGATACCCTCCGCGGTGCAGAGAGTTTCTTCGGTCATGTTGTAGAAATAGTGGCGCCCTGTTGCATACAAAAGATTTACAATCCGCTCATAAGCCATATTATTATATAGTAACCAATTTCTTCCGTAGTTGGTCATGCATCTGACATTTAATGTGTTGTCCAGGAATCAACTCCCAGGACAAAAATTGGTTCGTATTTAAGGCGTCTCGAGACTTCTTTCTCTAGTAATAGTTAAGAGAGTAGATGTTCCAATGTACATAATATTTTCAATAATACAAATTTATACATAATGTAAAAATTACTAGATAGATGGAAACCTGTGTTAGGAACTCACCCATCCATGGAATGCAAGCTTGTCTGGTGAAAGCGGAATTTTCGATCTCTGTCTCATTAACGGGGATCCTGTAAATTTCTTTGTTTATACCGGTCACCCAGAGGTCATTATCTCTCAGAATGTTTTCGTAGTCATTAGTAGGATTTACTGGCTCTTTCATTGAAGCTGAATCTGCAAAAAATAATCATAATTGCGAAATGTATTTGTTTAGATATATATATAGAAAATTACATTCATTCAATGTGCACTACTACAACAAGAAAACGTACCTATAATCTTTCTTTTGCTCGTTTATTAGCGAGAAAGTGACAGAACATTAATTAAAGATGTTTCAAAAGTAGCTACGTTTTTATATAAGATGGTTATTAAACTACTAAAGTACCTTCCCACCTTTTAGTTACTTATGTGTATCTATATCGATACATATGACTTATTTTTAGGTTCTTTATAAAACTGATATAATATAGAATTAGGCTTTAATGAGTATGTGGAAACAGTATTCCCTATTTATTCTACTAGAATGAGCTGTAAGAGATTTATTCAACTAAAAATTATTCCATCTATACCTATAGATTCAGATTAAATTCTTTTTTTTTCTTTTTTTTTACACACCGTTGCACTGGAGTACAACTTATCGCTAATCAGCGATCTCTTCCAGGCAACCCACAATTTTGTTTGTTTGCTACAAGCTTGCCTGCAGAAATTCAACCACTCTTCCGTACCACTTCTGACACCCCGTCCGGCAAGTGGCAGCCTTACCAGAGACCAAATACAAATTAAATTATAAATTGTATTCGGGACCGGGGATCGAACCCGATACCTCGGGCTTCGCGGTAGGCTTATAAGACCGTTTAGCCATGAGGCCTCTTTTTAATGAAAGTATAATGATAGAAACATAAGTACATCATATTATAGGTACCTACCTGGTGCAATAAAGAATAATTGTGTAACCCAATAAGTTCTACGTGTTTGTCCAATACTGACAGGAGGACTCCATACAGAGAAACCATGAGTTTCCCAGTCGAAAGAGTTGTCTGTGAATTCAGTTTGGTCATGCTGTGGAACAAAAAAATCGAGTCAAACGATTAATGCCGAATATTGTTTTTTTGTAAATATTCTAAACTCGTTCCTTGACACACTTAAATGCGTGAAGAAACCATAGTATTCGAATATTTAGATGACAAGATTTGTTATAAATCTGCCATGCTTTAAATGAGGTAGGTACCTAAGCTGACTTTATTCATCATATTAAATGTTGTTCGACATTGGCCAGTTTTGTTTCGTTTTTGAAACAATTCCGTGTTAGAAATAATTTAAAACAGTTGTTAAAGTTAAATTTTATAACTAGGTATTACGATGTAGTGTTTTTTAAGATACTTACAGCAATTTGAAGACCAGCTATTCTATCGGAGGCATCGTAGAAAGCACACAATATACGGTCTGAGTAGCAGAGCATAGTCAGGTTGGTGTAAGGGGCGTTGGGTGTTCCCTGGGTTACACTCCAGCCAGTGAAGATGGCGCTGAGAACGGTACGAGGAACATCGAAAAAGAAGTCACTACCAATACCTAGACCGATGTTGAATTTTACTGAAAAGTAAAAATATAAGCGTAAGTAGGTATCTATGTACCTTCTACTAGTAGATAGTGAGAAATTCCCTGTGTGGCATATACTTTTCTGCGTCTGTTTCTCTGATAATTTTTTTTATAGACAAGTGGTGTTCGGTCTTCTGTACCTACCCACTACTCTTACTGTTTCCTAATTTCATAAGTATTTTACAAATATTATGTATAAAGACGTACGGCGTACACATTAAAGAGGGAAGAAGTAGACGCATATGTTGTCAATATTCGTACGAATTTTGAGTTTTACTTTTAATGAACTCCTATTAGTAGATACCAAATCAAAAGTCTACGTAGGTCTATAAATAAGAAATCGAGTTTAACAACATACTTAAGTATAGAATATAATGAAAATCTAAGATTGTATTTTTCTTTAAAATTCGAACCTTACCTCTAAGTCCACGGCGACGTGCAGCTTCTAAAAGTAAAATTTGTTTTATTACTTTGAAGTACATAATTGACAACATTAATATAACGCCTATAACTTAAATAATTATATTGTCAATATTTGTATTAACATAACGCGACTCCGTTCGCATGTTTAACATATTTAATCTAAGTATTATTTTTTTCGCTGTAAAAGGTTGCCTATATCCTTCCCCAATCTTTGTGTCAAACTTCATTAAAATCAGTTCAGTGGTTTAGGCGTGAAAGATTAACAGAGAGTTGATTTACTTTCCTATTTATAATATAAACCTAATATTATAATAGGGATTGACCAAAGCATACATTAATGAATTCTACTAGTTATATTGTTGTCTGATTAGCGGAAATCAATAAAATTTCTCATAAAGCAAATACTCACCTGTGCCGTAGGAGCACGCGATAATCGCTAGTATAAAGAACAGCCCCTTCATGATTGGCGTTACTAATTACACAACAGTACAAGTAATAATTACTTCCCAATATAAGTCATTTTTGAGATATAAATTATCTCACCGATTATGATATTATTGCCAATAATCGATGTTATGATATACATAGTCGTTTGTGATTAGTAATAATTAAGAATATATTATTTAATAGAAGAATTAATTAAAACAGCAGATTCATTCCTGTAATTTCAGATGCGTGGTGTTTACCGATCTTTAAAATCTTTGTTTTTTGTTCCACACTTACGTCCGAATTGATATCAATGAATGTCGTGTTAAACAATTTGGTTTGGAGTCTCATTTTCATTCAGTTGTTTTTAAAATGAAAAAATAGAGGTCGAGGTCCTACAGATAAAATTTCGTATTCTGCCTCAAGGAAAGGAACACTCCACTAGGAAAGACTTGGGGGAAAATATAAAACACATATGTTTTATGCACATTTAATTAATGTCAAGGATTTACATTTAAGAAAAAAAACTTTTCACTTCGTCGTACATCTTATTGGCGTATCTTGCACCATTCAGTTTTACCCGGTCAAGAATAGTGGCAGGCTTCGCAGAATCCCCTGGCCTGGAACGTATGAAAATTTATTCACGGAACACAACAGAAATTGTCCAACTGTGAGGACTAGCGTGTCTTAATAACTAGGCCTTTTTAAAAAAAATTAAGTTATTACAATAGCGTAAGTCGTTTGAGACAAAGTATGAATATCAAATATGTAGATACTAGAATCTTCATCGTTTAGATATATGTTATCAAAGTATCGTAATGAGAAAGTACCTACCTAAATATATATGTATTACAGATAAATTAGTTGTAATCTATGTATTCAAAAATAAAAAAATATAATGACAAAATACTTATCTTAGGTAATCTACGTATGTTAAAAGAGCTTAGTTATTATTTTATTCATTATCATTGTGATTAAGTATTATCGTATTATTACATATCTATATTTTTAGTCTTTAGAGTAGGTAACTATTATAACATACAATCCTTACGTATGATCACCGCTTTATCATACGAAAATATCAAAAACCTATTCTATATTGGAATGACAAAAATAAGCAGATTAAAAAGATAATGATGCCATTTATAAAAAATTATATAATATTTGGTTATTTATACAGTTTGAAAAAAAAAATCTTAACATATATAACTTTTTATATAGATTTTAGTTATAAACTTAATATAAAATAAGTACCAAGGCATTGAAACTCACTGGCAGCGAATGTTCCAAGGGTCATCAATGAAGTAGACGTGTAGACCCATGCCCTCGAATTTTGAGGCGTAGTCGAGGAAGCATTTCGGAGCGAAAGGGATCACCATCTCATACTGAAACACGTAGTTCTTATTAAACCTACACTGGGCTTATTCGCACTATCCTATTGCGAGTATATATTTGGTATTTGTAAGATCATTTGCGGCCTTTGTCGGATGAACTTTTCTGAGCCATTACGCGCGCAAAAAGCGATGATTGGTCTGGTCTACCTTTAAAAATAAAAGGTGAACTAGCCATCCAGTCCATGCGCCCTTTCTAGGTCCTTTTACTTTTGTATTTATAATATTAGTAATGACAGCATAGAATTTCATTACCTACATTACACGCAAAATTGGAATAGAAAATATTTTTTTGACAACCATAGGTACATTTAGGGTACATTATAATAATATCAATTTACCACTTAGCATATTCCGTTAATGCATGCAATATCACTAAAATTAATGTAGATTCTTAAGTTTTGAATAGTAAAGTTGCTCTGGTAACTAAAGACTTAATAAACTTACACTGGATGGATTCTTCTCTGTGTAACGCTCGAACCAGTCTCGTTTGCCGGCTGGTGTTGGGGGAATAGAGCCGAAGAATTGGAAGCCTACTCCGATGAGGTCTGACTTGCTGGTCAACGCAAACCACGGCAGTATCTCGTCACAGCTCTTCTCAGGTGTCATATTCCAGTAATAGTGCGTACCTGATAAACAATTTAAGTATAATAATATGAAGAAAGTGAATATATATTAATTTTATTATTTTATATATAATAATTAAAAATGTACCTATAGTATTGTATTGAAATCTGTTTTTGTTTATATGAATATGATAGCTTTAGATGTCGGTGTTTCTACCTACCCATATTAGGAATGCAATTTTGCTTCTTGAATAAGGTAGTGTTGAGTTCGGCTTCAGTGCTTGGAATCCTGATGAGCTGCCCTTCCAGATCACTGACCCACACGCCACCATCTTGCAAGGTCGCGCCATTTTCTACTGTAGGTCCAGCGCCAGCTTTCAAAGATTCTGTAAAAACCAAAAAGTTAGAAATTGTTAAAATTGATTTTCATCTACGGTAGTACTTAGAACCTTACGATTCATATCATTCATTCATCTCAATAATTTCTTAGTTTTTTGGTACTTTAATCAGTGGTCGGTAGCAAATAGATTCGAGAAATAGTAAATACCTTCAGAAACATAGTATTGTGTAGCTGTCCAGTAATCTCTGGCTGGCTCAGTGTCAGTGGCGGCAGCACGCCATTTTACGAATCTCTTCTCTGGCTTTATTGTTGGGGATTCGAACTCGTCTACTGGGAACTAGAATAAAAAGTTCGTTTGTGTATTTGTTTTTATAGTTAGATTAGTTTTTGTATTAGTTAAACATTCTCTAGTTTTTAACTTAATGCCCCTGGTGAACTATCCAATGGTGACATTAAAAAAATAACCCGTGGTATTGTTTTAAATACATTAGAACTTGTTTGATTAAAAGTTTTGCGAATTTATTGTTAGTAACTTTAAAATAAAAATATGAATATTTTCTGATCGTCCAAACTAACATCTTTCAAGAAGGATTAAATTAAATTAACGGTTGGAGGACATTGTGTAACTGAGAATTGCTTACAATAATCGTATTGTGATTCATGAATGCCTTTTAGAAATACTTAGATCAAAGTACCATGTTATATTCAATGTAGATATGTGTAACAAATTTATTTCTAAGGGATGGCTGAACAGATTTTTAACCTTTTAGATTTTTCCTTAACATCGGGAAAAACATAAAAAAATATTGAAAATTAATTTTATCTTAAATACATTTTCAAGTCAAAAATCTATTTCAGAAATTTACAAAATGTTTTATTATATTACTAGCGACCCGCCCCGGCTTTGCACGGGTATAAAACATATATAAAAACCTTCCTCTTCAATCACTCTATCTATTAAAAAACCGCATCAAAATCCGTTGCGTAGTTTTAAAGATTTAAGCATACAAAGGGATATAGGGACAGAGAAAGCGACTTTGTTTTATACTATGTAGTGATGAGACATTTTCAAGTCAAAAAACCTATTTCAGAAATTTACAAAATGTTTTATTATATTACTAGCGACCTGCCCCGGCTTTGCACGGGTATAAAACATATATAAAAGCCTTCCTATTTAATCACTCTATCTATTAACAAAAACCGCATCAAAATCCGTTGCGTAGTTTTAAAGATTTAAGCATACAAAATGATATAAGGACAGAGAAAGCGACTTTGTTTTATACTATGTAGTGATGAACTGTGGATAACAACTATTGAACAAGATTTAAATATTATTAATAAGAACACATCGATAATAATATTGTGTTGAATAGTTTTAAATTTTTTTAAATTTGTAAAGTAAAAACTCTATGAAGTACTTAGGTACTTCATAGAGTCTACCAGGTATAAAAGATGCTTTTTTTAAGTTGACCGGACATTTTAATGAAACTTGTTTTATTATGATCGATAAAAATCCAAAGTTCATTTACGCCATGTTACTGGAAATAAGAAAAACAAAACACATAACCAGCTTTAGATACCAGTTTAGTGGTATTTTTTATGTTTTTTCCTATAACTTGTGTTGTTTTATAACCTGTATTGTGTGCAGTAGTTATACTTAAACTATATTATGAGGAAAAATATTTATTTTTTCCAAACGTTGAATATAATTTGGAATTGACAACACTTAGAAACCATCTCTATGCGCTTACTTTTTAACTAGGTATCTTATCTACCTTATATACCTTCACCAGAGCATAAAAAGTTTCGGTTTCCATTTTTACTTACTTTTCATTGTCAGTATAATAATCAACGAAACAGCACCCAGTCATTGCTCATATCTCCAGCGTCTCGACAACACTAGAGAGCAATTAAATAGGTATCTATCTATCTCTATAAATTGTTTGTAAAAATCTGAGCACCCAATTAAATTTGTAAAACAATTACTTAGTACTTACACCGACTTGCAATCCAGCGACGAAACCTGCTGAATCGAAGAGGGGGCACACGTATCTACCCGGGAGGCAGTAAAGCCTTAATTCAGGCAGAGGGCCTGGGGGTCTTTCAGTCCGTTGCCAACCTTCCTTTTCAGCCTGGGAGATCGTTCTGGGAATATTGTAGAAGTACTCCTTGTCTACTAACGCATCTGACCAGCCGAATTTTACTAAAAAATAATAATAAATATAAGTCATAAGTAATTAATAGCGTTATAAAAACTCAATTTGTATTTATTATTCTTACCTCTTAATCCATTATACTGGACACCTGAAATATAAAATAAAAATGTATTATTTCATAAAAAGAGTATCGCTCTAATACATTTATTACTAACTAGTGGTCGCCCATTCGAAGATTCTACGACCACTATTCAAGAGTAAGTCAGGTATGTAGGTGTGTGTGCTCTGTGTCATCCAAGCAGTAGTGTGAGTAATGTTTATTTTAATTAATTTAATGTATTTCTAATGCATTATATATAAAAAAATAGCTTTATGCACTTCTCCATGAAAACTTTAACTGTGGCAAATTTCACGATCAACTATTTCGTAAAAAAGGGTACAAAGTTACTTCACTTATTAATATTATGATGATGATGATGATAGGATACAGAAAATTTTGTGATTTAGTGCTATGGTCGAACTTGATGGTATTGCATTGCATATGTATATCTGAAAAATAGTAGATCTTACATATTAATATAAACGCAAAAGTTTGTATGTATGGATGTTTGTTATTCTTTCACGCAAAAACTACTGAATGGATTCGAATGAAATTTGGCACACAAATAGAATATGCTCTGGATTAACATATAGGGTATTTATATACTGGTGATTATATTCCTGTGGGATAATTTAGAGATATGAGTATTCTATAGGATATATAACATCACTTTACGACGAAATAAACGCGGCTGCAAGCCCGGGGCAAAATTAGTGAATCAAATCGATACCATTGAACAAGGCACCAATTAACGCTTTTTTGTTAAATTTTGAAACAACCAAGTCTTCTAATTGTTCGTAAGATAAATATTTAATTATTATTCTCAAACAGAATCCTAATTTTACTATTTACATGTAGCAAATTGAAACCATGCCGTCAAATTGATATCGAACAAATTGAAATTTGAATCGTAGGTAATTCGTTATTGGTAAGCAAGTAAATTGATAATGCGTTGGTAAAAATAAAGGTTTTTCAAAAGGTTTATCTACTTTTAAAACGACAAAAAAGAGAAATATATAAGATTTCTTCAAATAATATGACAGAACAACTTTCAGTTAACTATCTGTGCCGTTGTTAGGTAAACAGCTGTTCCTACAGGATTCGAATCGATCATTTCTAGATTAATGCGCAAATAGAGTCCCAGAATCTACACAAAACATATTCAGATATCGAAAGACTTGAACGGTCTGATGATATTACAAAAAAAATGCACTGTCAAAATAAAAATTCAACACACAAAATAAAAAATCTAACGGAGATTCACTTACCGCAAGCAAATGTGGCGACAGACAAAATAATTAGAAGGTTCCTCATGTTGGCAATGTGCGCCTGCGACGAACGAAGTCCAGGACCACAATGGACACAATTTATTCTTGATTCGTTTAAATAGATGCTCCGCCTTGATCTCTTTGTATTATAGCCATATAAATAGATCGCATTTTTCTTTTCAACCACAATTTATTAAGATTCAAATATATTTGAGGAAAAAATTCGTGTTAAAAATATACCTTTTCTTCGAGGGGCAAACCCATATTTTATAAACCTGTTTGAGTGTTGTTGTGTTAAACTGAAATATGTATATAAATAATTGCTATAATTTAGATTAAATTATTCCATGATGAAGAAGATCATGAACAAGTCTGTCAACATGACTTGATATTATAACCAGTGCGCAGAGACATTTCTGAGTCAGTTTCACCAATCATTTTCTTTACATGCAAGGAGATGATCAGCTCTGTGTTTACCCAACAAAAACATTTTTCTCCGGGATCAGAATATGGTACACGTGAAGTTGGAACCGTTTAGCCACGGAGACAGGTATCGGAGATTTCAAATTACGTTACAAATTCTTATTTCTAACTAGCTGTGCCCCGCGGTTTCACCCGCATTAGTTTCGTCGTAACGTGATGTTATATAGTCTATAAACAGAGTAAGATAACGAACAGCAAAATAATAAAATATAATATGTATTATGTACTTCGTCCGCGTGGAAAGTTATTTTTTTATTATTTATTTATATTAATTTCAAAAATAAAAGTAGCCTAAGTTACTCCTTATTATATCAGCTATCTACTAGTGAATGTCCCGTCAAAAGCGGCCCAGCCGTTTCAGAGATTAGCCGGAACAAACACACAGACAAAAATAGTAAAAAATGTTTATTTATCTGTATGTATTATATTATTTACTATGACTATAATTGTGTTATATTAAAGCGAAGTTTCACACCGACCAACCGATAAATGAATTTTCATATACATAGTCCTTGAGACCGAAAAAAGTTCTTTTTATAATCACTTATTATTTATAGAATAAAATGTTGACGATACTGGTTTCATTAAAGACTTAAGAGGTATGGACTATAGAGTTATAGACTGTAGAGCATAGAACTGAATTGTTTTAAAAATTAAACGCCTTTTATTATAATTTGGCAAGTGGAAAACCGTAAGATACCAATGGCGCCGAACAGGCGTTGTGATTTTCACAACTTGGCCCACAGCCCAAGATTAAGTAATAGCTAGTTTATCATCCAATTCTAGCGGCTATTTTCAATTTAATTTTGTGAATAAATCAAGTGATTGTCCTTCGTTACAATGTTAGGCCGGGGCTCGTAACACGCACCCTTTGGGTATTAAGGACTCTAAGTTATAAAGGAAATAAGTTTTGTTTCCCTCGGAACCTGTAAATCTCGATTCGAATTGTAAGTAAATATTGCCATTAAAGCTGCCATTAGTTGCTGATACGATTGCTAATAACTCAAATCTTCACCAGAACGCGAAGTTTGTGCGTAAGATTTAAGTTCTTAATATTAGTTTTAGTTCTTACTTTTAATTTAAGATAAAGCAACCTACAATATATATTTTCACCATTTATTACTCAAGAGTACCTTGGTCACATAATGCGTAATGGCAAATACCATCTGCTCCAGCTCATAATGCAGGGCAAAATTCACGGTAGGAGACCGCCTGGAAGGAGACGCACTTCGTGGTTTAAGAATCTTAGGACATGGTTCAACCTGAGCACAAGATCCTTTTTCCGAGCCGCTGTGTCCAGGATCGAGATAGCCCTAATGATAGCCGACCTCCTGTAGGAGATGGCACCACAAGAAGAAGATTACTCAAGAACCGATTGATCTTTCGATTGTTGGATTCGTCTAAACCGAGAATATCAGAATTAAAAATACGTATAGAAAAATTGACGATTAAGAATGTTTATGAAGAAAATTCGTTTTCTTATACATTTTCTATAGAATTACATTTTAGGAATCAAGTTATTATTGGGAAGCGATTCACGAGGTCCACTAATAAATAAGTGAATTCACTTGCGAACTCACTTCTCATCGCGCAAGTGGTGCTTAAGTAATTTACCGAATACATTAGATCCAGTTAACTTCGCACTTAGCTCTCATGATGTCATTGGCAAGGAGTGGAAAATATTGAGATGTTTATCCTGTAATACTCTACCTATATGATTATATGTAAGTAAGAAGTAAATCTATACAGATAAATAAATTTGGAGTGTATTGTAATATTAAAATAACCGCTTTTTACTAAATGCATATGGATGTATACACGGTACATATACCAAAATATCATTTTTTTTAATTTTTGTCAGTCTGTCTGTCTGTCGGTCGGTGTGTTGTTCCAGTTAATCTCTGAAACGGCTGGCCTGATTTTGACGGACACACTGGCAGATGTAACTTAAGAGTAACTTAGGCTACTTTAATTTTAGAAATTAATATAAATAAAAAATAAAAGAACTATTCCGCGTGAAGGAAGTCCATATTACATATCTATTATTATTTTGCTTTTCGCTATTTAACTCTATTTATAGGCTATATAACCTCACGTTACAACGAAATAAATGAAACCGCATGCCACAGCTAGTTGTAAAATAACATCGAATCTGAATTATATTTTCTGCTGTGTTCTAACATTTATTAACTTTATTTCCTTACAAATTTGTTTTCGACTCATTGTGGCCACTCTAAGGTCGCCGAAATACCGTCTGATATCCTCATTCAATCTAGATTGGCCTAGATTAGACTATTAGCAAATACTTTGTTAATAAAGTTGAGTCAATGGACAGGGAATGCCCAATGCCGTTCATTCGTTGTGTACTACAAGGCTTTGTAGACGGAGAGCCGGTTCTTCAAATTATCTGATTACCTATATACAAAAATTAAACTCGATGATTATTTTAATTCTCAGAATTTTGTTTTGCAAAAAACATAAATATCATTAAACTTATTAATTACATCTAATAATTAATTAACAAATAATTTATACATATAAATTATTTGTTTCTTAAATATATTTATTGGTTGTACGTAAGAAAATATTTTTTATTCATCTGGACAAACACATTATACTCGATACAATACAACATTTGTGTTATATTTAGACATCGATGCCTGAACAACATACTGACATAATTCTTACAAATGAATAATGATAATATCAGCTCATAATGAGATGAAAAGTTTTTCTTAAAATGTAGCTGTGGCCAAAATGTAAATATATTGTACATACCACTTAATGAATTGTTAATAATCATTCTTTCAACCCACTCTCTACACACCCGCTACATAGCTAAGATTTATCTCGTCAGCTTTTAAAACTTCTAAAACTTCAAAAACCGAATCAAAATCTGTGCATTCATTTTGGAGCTGCGATGTCACACAGACCCACAGATAAGTCAAATTTTAACATCCCCATTTTTCCTGTATGCCTACTCTGTACTCTACTGCAACATTTATAATTTATACAGTACCTATATCTTTTTCACGCGGTCTAACAATCCAATAGACACAAATTTATTTATAAACTATCTTATACTCGCAACTTCAACTACATGATAGTATTATTAAACAGTTTTTCAGTGGAGACACATGATATATTTAGCAATAATAAATAATAACACATAAGTATAAAAACAGACATTTTTAAAATTTTATTAGATATCTATAGGATGTTTAGAAATCTAACAATTACAGTTTTCAATTTTAGATGTGCATATTACATGTATTATAAAACAGAAATTATTATACATATGTATATAATTATTCAGATGTCGTACGAGTCAAATCCTGGACGTACGAAGCAGGACAAAAGTACCCATAATCGTAGAGCATGTATTATGAACTTAATGGAAGTGGAGGAAGCGAAAGAGGAATGTAGGGATCGTGGCAGATGACGGTCTGTGGTCGCTGCTTACCCATTAAGGATATAGGCGGATTGATTTTTTTGAGCATTATTAAACCTCCCCACCCCTTGGTGATACGTGGTGAGGTTTAAGACTAACCCCCACTCTCCCACACAAAATCACGTGTATTTTTAGTACCTACAAAGAATCTGAATTTTTTTAGAATGTTATCTTTAAATACAGTTATAAAGTATAATCAAAAAAATTAAGGACCATAATAAAAATGTCTAGACGGAAAGGTTGCAGGTTGTTTAGAAAAAATAAATACACGCGATATCTTACTACTCCCCTTGTGATATTTCGTGATTTTTGCCGAACCCCTCCCTCCCTCTTTCGAACCTCACGTGATAAATGGACAGTCCCTAATGTAAATAAATAAAATATATATGTACCCATAAATATAGTTATGTATATATGTACACGTAGGCCATGCCTATTCGGCCTTCGCAGCGGGTTGCGTGTTTCAATAAATTGAAAATTCCAATAATAACAGCTGTTGCCTGTTACTGTTACTGCTGAGATTTATCTCCGTAACCTACATTTAGATACAGTTAACTTATTGAATACTAGGAATAATTACAATATGAAAAAGTTTAATATTTATAATTTGCATTTAAGCAAACATAAACAGAATTATTGGCACGGATTCTCATTCTCACGCTAAGCTTACATTAAAATAATTAAATATTGGCAAAATAGATCATATTATAATAAATATGTAGAACTAAAAACCGAATATAAAAAGATAAAATAAACTATTGTATTTCAAACGATGTAGCTATTGTTCTTTAATGCGGGAAGCAATATGTAAGAAAAATGATAAATTTATAATTTTTAAACTATACCTTTACAAAACATTAAACAAATTTGAAATAACATACAACCCTTCTTTTATCACTCCATTTGGGGCCATCCATTACTCACAAATCAGTGTAAATAAGTCCACTCATAGACACTAAGAATTTGGTTTCGATAAAAGTCGGCAAAATAAAGACGGAAAACCGTAAAATCCATGTAAGCAGAGGTCTTGACACTAACAAATTGTCCAACTTTCCATCTATCTCAGACTGATTGGCAACTTTCCTTGAAGCTATTTATTAGTATAGAAACCCCTGTCTTTATAACGAAGATAAGCTATAGTTACAATTATTTACGAGAAAACGTTTTATGAAAATTAGGTTTACCGCCTATATCTCAACCGTCGACCCATTGGCACAATAGGTAGTGCTCCTACCTTATGCACCGAAAGGTTCGGGGTTCAAATCCTGGTGAGTGCATTTATTTGTGTGATGAGCATGTTTTCGAGTCTTGATTGTTTATAAACTTATATATGTATTTATTGCGAAACCCTCGTTGTTTCTGATTACCATAACACAAATGCTTCAGCTACTTACTTTGGAATCAGCAAAGTATGTGAGTTGTTCCAATTATTGTTATTATTTTGTCTTGCTTATTTTTTCAACTAACTATCTACTAATTAGATTTGAAGATTTGTTTGGTTGTATATGTCTGTAGATACTGTGCGATTTTTCTTCTGCATTAGTACTCTCGCTAATCAAGTGAATACGAAAAGTCAAACAAAAAGATCTTCTATAGACGACAACTTTATGTACTAAATACCTACTGACGACATAATGGATTAAATGTTTCAGACACAATGAGGACAACTTTGACGCAGATTCTTTGCATCGTCCCTATTATTTTCATACAGAATCTCGAAAATAATCAACAAACAAAAAGAGTAATACGGGCATTTGAACGAAAAAAAAAATCAACTTTTTAAAATCAAAATTTCAAATCATTTAGCGCCGATGAACCATTGCATTGACACACTCCTCAAGAGCCCGTTGTTGTTTTAGCAACGCTCTTATAAACCCTAATAAGTTAGTAATAATAATTAAAGCTGAAGTAAATAAAACTAGGTTAGTATTGTGTTTAACAAATGAGTTTTAATAACACATGTGACCATGAGTGTTTCGATACATCCTATTGACGAAAAGTACGTGCGACAATGACCTGGTTAGCTGTGTTGGATCCGGAATTATCGGTGTATCACCTGAAACATTACATAAAAGAAAGTGTGGGTAATAAGCTACAAATTCGCTTTGTAGCTTATTACGCATTAAGTAATTGATAACCTCTCCTAGCACAAGAATTGAATTTTTAATCGACTTAACAAAGGAGAACTTCAACTGTATAATATGTCATTAATTATTATCTCATAAATAAATAGTAGTAATATTAATACAAAGCTTTTTAGTGTTAAAATTATGTTTGTCGTTGTACTCGATTCTTTTTTATTTATCTTTCTAGTGAAGGGATGAAATTGTTTTGCATTTAAGATTTTGTTGTGCTAATATCAAAATACAATTCAATTTGGATTACCTACTTAATATTGAAATTCGTAGGTTAAAAAGCCCCAACGTTATTCGTTGACATTATATGAGAAAGCCAAACAAAAATTTTGCCGTTTACCGAAGTTTCGAGATGGCAAAAATAGGCATTGCGCTTTCAGTGTGCAAATTGGCTCAAATCTCTAATGATGATTGCTGCCGTCTAGAGGCGGACTTATAAAGGGTTGCCACGGAAAAAAAGGTTTATATATATATATATATATACCTTTATATAGCTTTATATAACCTATATATATACATATATATATAAACCTATATATATATGTGTGTGTAGAAAAATTTGTATAGATTTTTTTTTCTTGCGAGAATTATCATATCAATCTATAAATATATTTTTCTTGATTACTAATATCACGTTCTTTTAGTCTACCCACTACTCGTACTTTTAAGTAAATAATTTCATGGTCCTGATATTGTCAAAATAAAACTCTTCCCTACATAATTTTCGAGATATCTGGATAAGCCAGGCTCAAGCCCAGCTCAACTTCAGGATTAACTGAGGTTATATACTTACTTACCTACTAATAATAATAATAATTAATAATTATATAATTAATCGATAGTTTATTAATATAATTTTAATAATACTTTTTATTTACTCATATAGAACGATCATGATCGCGTTTGAAAGTCTATTTAAGTTTATGGCCTCATTTTTCGAAATATGACAAACAGAAAAGTTAATGAATCCTTAATAAAAGTAAAAAAAAACCCTTTGAATATGTTAAGACTTATCTTTAAATGTATATAGAATATTAATGGTGATAAATCATTTATACCACATTTATTTTAAAAACTTAAAACCACCACTCTGTGAAACCAACTGCCTTCTGATCTATTTCCTAACCATTACGACTTAGGGATCTTCAAGAAAAGAGCATACCTCTCTTTAAAAGGCGTTGAGGGTGTCTATGGTCGGCAGATTGCTTCTCGTAAGTGAGAAGCAATCTTCCGACAAAAAAATAGTGGAAACGTATAAACCGATTAATCAATCTAACTTTCCTAACAACTCCACTAATATTTTTTGAAGCATGGCTAGAGAATTTGATTCGAGTTTAATATTCCTTACCCATTGAGCCCACGCTCCATTCAAAACACTTATGATAGCTTTCACGGACATATGAGTACGTATTGTATGAAATTATTTTAAGATATGCTTAAGCAATTCCCAGGTTCAGAAGTTTACTCCCACGCAGCCTTTGTGGCTTGGATGCTTATGACTTGTACCTATTCTATATTCAAAGTAGCCTTTGTGTAAGATCTTTGAACTTAACTACTTACAGATTATTATATTTAACTTTGTCGCTTTGCTTTACGTTGAGCTGATTTTTCATTGATTTTAGATCATAAGATCACGATTGAGAAACATACTACGCAAGTATGTTATTAGTTCTTTAATATAGCAATTCACAAGCTTCGTTATTCTTATTTCTTTATTAATTTGTACATGAAAGTTGCAGTACGTGTGGTGATTTTCAGTTCAACTTTCATTAAATTGCATTAAATCCTTTTAAACCGGGTCAAAATAATCTAAATCTGCGTCGGAAACTTTAATCCAATGCCGTAACCTTTTTTAATGGCATCAAACCGGTTTGGTCACTTTCGCACCGACTAAAAATACATATTATGAGTCAGGGATCATTTTTTGGTGCTTTCTCCCACCTGCTTTGATCACGGATATGAGCACTTTCAACTGGTGGAAAATGGGAGCATCGTTTTGCGTGGCCTTGTTTCACGTTGAAGCAAGTTTGCCTGCTCTGTGGTTGACTGGCCAGTGTTCGCTCGACTTTCCAGCGTGAACTACGTGTCGGTGAAAGTAGAAATCGGCGCGAAATTATCGCGAGTGTTTGTGTTGTGTTGTGTCTGTGCTACAGGATCTTGCAAATCTGGAGCGATACGTTTCATCTAAAAGGTTCGTTTTATTTTTAAATAATGCCTTCCGTAATGAGATTGTTGAAATTCAGATTTCAGATGGAAGTAAGCAGAATTTACTGCGTAAATGTGAAAGTAAGATTAATACGTACGAGTTATATTGCAAATTTGTCACGCTAGCGGATATTTGGTTTATTTGGATTTAATATAAAAGCTCACAAATAATTTTAATTTCTATCCGAGCCTTGAAGACATAAAACTTTTTATATATGAAGATAGCTGTTTACGTAGCTCAGTAGTTTTGGTATATTTTCCCTTGCATCTCTATATTTTTAAATAGCTTAGTCGCTGAGCAACCATATTGTGCAATTAGAAAATCAAAACAATAAAAATGGAGATTGGCTTATCCATTAGTATATACGAGTATGTATCCATTAGAGAAGTCCAAAGGTCTATAGTCAAGAAGAATTAAAAAAAAACCTACAAAAATATCAAAGTTAATCTGTAGAGAAACGAAGTCTGTAAGCTTACATCATGTAAGTTTTCTTAATTTTTTAAAGGTGTATGTTTGCTTCCTGATGCCTAGAATCTATTCGCAATTAAAAAATTAAGGCATTGAAACTAGTGCCTGACCAACTCAACTTAGTAGGCGACATTATTATACTCTCAAAAAGTAAATATTTCTCGTATCAGTAATTAAAGTAAACATTAATGGTAAATATTCGGATCGCGTGCGCTTTTCAGGGTCTAGAGTGAAAAGTGGAGAACTCTACTAAGTTCAAATTCGCATGCCACGAAACTGTTTTCATGCTCGCTTACGTACCCTTACCCTTTAATTAGATTTTTTTCCTTAAAGAAAAACAATGGTCTGTCTTTTCTTGGATATTGTAATCTAAAATAAAATATGTCCTAGGTAGCATAATTTTTTAATGGGGAGAGATTTCTTAAGTCGATCTAGTACAGTAATAAATACTGCTTTGATTTTGTGTTCGTGCGAAATCTGGAGTTAAGTATTTATAAACTATAAGAGCGATACAACGCGGTAATGTAGTCAGTATTTTGGGTACGCTCCCTAACGGTTTTGATGAAAAAAGTGAAGTCTCTTGTCCCCTAGTGGGGTATGGGGCAGATGCATTTCACATCTGTTTCACTGATCGTTTCGTTTTTCTTTAGGTGCAAGTAGGTGATCAGCCTTCTATGTCCTGCCAACCGTATTTTTTTAAAATTATTTTTGTATCTCCACCGGGAAGCGAACCCAGGACCTCGCGGTTGTAACGCTTACGCGCTTACCACTAGACCAAGGAGACGGTCAACGATTTTGATGAGCCTTGTGTATTTTTGCAAATATATTTAAGTCCATTATTTCAAATAAAGTTTTAAATTTATAACACTGTAAATGGATAGAGAGATCATATATAGATTAGGCATTTACTTACCATTCTTTTATGTACAAAAATATTTAACTGTGTCAGAGAAATTTGTGTTTTATTTATACCAAATTTCCTTTTTCACCGCCATCAAATGCAATTATTTATTAACGGAATTAATTAAAGCAACAAACACTTTTCCGTTATAATGTCGCTTCTGTTACCGAGAAAGCTTGTTTAAAATTAACAAAGCTTCGGGAGATTTTCTCTTTGAGTTTAAATATCTAAATAAATCTCGTTATATTTCACAAAGGAAGGAATGATTAAATATCAACCAATTTATTTCTTTTCAGCCAGTTAATTTTGTGAACTAGATAAGTTTAATTAAAAGCTGATAGTGAATTGGGGCGTGAAGATAGCGTCTTACCATTTAAAATGACGAAAAATTCTTGATAATATTTTCTTTCCAAACTTTCTAAATAAAAAAACTTCCACTGTTTAAAAGCAAATTTTTACTATTATTTATCATGCGATATATCAAAAAGTCCATTGTTACAAGATTTTTACTCGAAAATAGTTCAGCTCTAAATAATAGATAACTGTGCTTTTATAGACATATAAAAGCACAGTCTTTAAGAAAACTTTTAGATTCTGTATAATATTTTATGTATGATATGAGTAAACTAACTCTTGACGAAGTTTGGGTAAGTTTCATCAAGAGTTCTTCTCTTTACTTTATAAGATAAGAACATGTTATAATTAAACAATATTATTACGTGTTATTATTTCATGTTCTTTTTGTTTAAATGTGTCTGCGTGGAATCATTATAACAGCCTTGAATTAAATGCATATGAAACTTGAAAGAATATTCATAGAATAGTTATTTTTATAACAATGCCTGAATTTTTTTGTTGTTTGTTCCGGCTCATCTCAGGAACCGATACACCGATTTTGATGAGGATTTTATCTTTATTTATTATGGTTGAGCCATGTAACACATGTTAAGACAATCACAGGAAGAAATATATCATAAAAATAAAAAAATCACCAAAAAATAACGACAAATTAAACAAAATCTTTTACTTACCTGGTAACAAATATTATGAGGAATCAGTTGCAATTTTTAACTAGCTGTGACTGCGAATCATGTAACTTCAGTTTTAATACGGTAATCTCTCGAATTATCAGTCAAATTTGAAACATTGCTTCTCAATTTGAAAACTCAGTTCTCCGAGAGTGGCTGATGGTGAAAGTGCGTCTAAAAGCACACGGTTAAGATGCTTATAAATATGAAATTTTATTTAATTAGTCTCGAATTGCTCCGAGGTCGAAGATTACGGTAGTTTAACGCAACGATGCTCAATTTGGTTGCAGTGAGTTTAAAACAGCTTATACATATTGCTCCAGTTAATGTTTTGCAGTAACCACATATTAAAACAATTATTTTGATTTTAAAATTAATTGATTCGTCATTCCTGATTCATGCACTTACCATCTATAAATATAGAAAATTAAACAATTTAAATTACTTGTAATTATTTAATATTTTTACTTGTAACTAACCACAGGTGCAAAAAGGGGGTATAAGTTTGCCGTATCTGTGTGTCTGTGGCATAGAAGCACCAACTATGAATGAACAGTTATGATGTAGTTTTTTATGATTGAGATGGTTCTTATCTACAATTTATGAAGACTCTTTCATCCATTTATGAGATAATCTTACTTGTTATTAACATTTGGAGGGTTTTAAATTGTCTTTAATTTGTCGTCATAGATAGGTAATAACGACATTTTAATGTCTATTGTCAAAACCTTGATTTAATCCATAGATAATATTATATGTATTGACTATTGTTGATTGTGACATCAGACATACACTATGTTATTATTACATTATATCTTATGATCTGTGTCATGAGGTAGCATGATGTATCCGTTTACGAATACAGATACATTTTTTAAGATTTTTTAAATTAACGAAAATGGTTAACAACACTTTTACGCAGATTCTTTTATCTCCAGTAGCCTCGAAGCAGACAATAGATCTTAATTGTAAGGTACCTTCTATTCTCGAGATTTCTTTAGAGTTTCACTGTAGAGCTTGACATGTCGTTAGAATAAGTATGTCGGGAATAAAAGTTTATTCTTTTAGGCTGACTTGGTAGTTGTTAGTTATAAAAGCCCTTCACAAATACTAGTAGGTACACAAACTATTGTGTAGGTAAAATGTACAAATTATCTGAAAAGAATATCTAGTTTGTTAATTTTAATTAATCGCAAATTTGTGATTTAAAAATTTTATAAAACACCAAGGGTTTATATAAATTTAATATACAAGTATTATAATATACTTATAGTTATATTATTTTGTGATTTAATTTATTTCAAAAATACCAAAATATTCATACAAAAGGAGTCCCTTAGGTAACGTAGGTATTATATGCTCAATCAATGTCACGACGCTGAAAAGAAAATGCTTTGAAGACACGAATTATGTATGATTATTACTTTTATAATATTTTATACATACACCTTTATATCAAGTAATTTCTTGGGAATAGTGATTTTTATCAAGTCTGTTATTTTATTTCGTGACTAGTTCAACCAACGAAACCAAGTAATTAGTCTACTGAATAAAGTAAGTACTTTTTCAAACTTCAAATTATTAAAGAACTCAACATTTTTTAAATGAAAATTTCCATAGAAAGATTAACGTTTACATTAATTTTTTTTTTCTAAGAATTTATAAGATTAATTAGTTACCTAAGATATGTAGAAGGTATATCGTTATCGAATTTTCGATAATATTCATCGATAGGTACTTATTTGTTTTTTACTATGTACCATGACATTTACTACAATGTTTGACACCATCGGCTCACTTAAAAACTTAATAAGACCATCGTTATAGATTCAATATAGTTTAACACAATTTGAAAAAGAAAAATCTTGCTAAACGATGGAAATTCGCAAATTATACAGATGACTGGTTGAATATTCGTCCAATCTTAGCGCAAGAGCCTCACGGAATAAGGCTAAATTGCAAAATTTTTCAATTACGCCCTTTTCGTGTTATTTTTTTATTTTTATACATCAAATAAATTACTATGATTTCATACTAAAATAATAGGGCCCATAGACTTATTTAAACAGTGCGACGCGACGTCTAAGTAGTATTTAATGTCCAAATCTACTGAGTTCTTATCCCCGGTATTACAAGTTGGAAGCATTAATTTGTCACAAGCACCTAAAATAGCCTAAGGTATTTTGGAAAATCTACTCTAGTATCATACAAACAACTATAGATTTTCTGGATTAATTATTTGTTTGGAGCACCTGCTTTATTAAAGGAATGTGAGAAGTATTATAAATTAATTATATTCTATATAATATATGTACATATTATTTATGAATAGGAGTTTCGATTAAAGATAATTTCTAGCTGTAAGTATAAATATCTCCTGAAGTCTACATTACGTTATATCGTAAAGGCTCGAAGAAGGCAGGTTTAATTGAGCCGCGTTGCGGTAAACTGGTGAAGCAGGTAGCTTTGATTAATAGCACCTCAAACTAGGGCTGCGCAATTTTTTTCTGAACTTTGATTGGAAAAAGTTTTAATGATGAGAGACTTCTAAATGTGTTATTATAATATATTTTCGGGCAAATAAATAATTAAAGCGAAGGATCTCAGTAAGTTAAAAGCCATGAACTCATTATGCTGTAAAAATTATGGCTCAAGAACTACTAAGAGAAGAGAAAGAGGAAATATAGGACTTTGGTATAACCTTATTTTACTCACAGTAAAAGAAAGTTGACCAAAAGTAATAGTACTTTATTTGTGTTATATTGGTTTCTACTAAAGATGCGAACAATCATCAGGATGAATTTCCAATTTTTATTATGTATGTATATAATATCCTCCTATATTATGCTATTACTATGTGTGTATATTACCTCGAAAAATAGTATCGGTGGTAAAAAATAGTACCTATTTTGACACAAGAAATTCAAACTAACTATAAATAGACTACCCTACTAAAAAGTACGACGTCACAGACCACAGTAAATCATTTTTGTATTGTATAAAACAAGTCCATGATAAAAACCTCGGAATTTGGCGGATTTATGCTGTGACAATATGTGTTACGAGTAAAAATTTGGTTTAATTCTGATGTTAAAAACAAACGCATTTATTTCATATTATGATGTTCATGACCGCGTCTTTGTTGACTGAAAGATTTTTTAAATTGGCATGGGAACGGATAAGTTTTCCGGAATGAAAGATAGAGTCAAACAATAAATTATCTCTAAGCAAATTAAATTTCGACAAAACTCATCCAGAAGTTCTTTGTGATACCTTAACATAGAGACGGGTGTTTAGACATGCTTAGGTCAATATAAAAATGTGTAAATATACAGATTCAAGCTTTAATATTTAGGAATATAGGTACTATTTTAAATATTGACAATTTTTACGTTGTATCTGTTTGGCTTTTAGTAGAATCTAGATTCTAATGAATCAGTTCTTGATTCAGTTCTTGATTTCAATCGTAAAAGAAGTGAGAAAGTATACCAGAAAGTGTCTTCCTATAGGCTATAGCCGCCTATTGTGTTCATTTCCCACGTTTCATACTCCGGTCAATGACTGTATATTATGTACTGAGATAATAACAATACATTTGTAAAGGAATTAACGGAAACTGCGTGATATATTGGAACACAGGCGTATAAGATGTTCGACTTATTGGGTAAACTTTTTATTCGGTGAGAAATTATATCCGTGTACTTTAATCTCCACGGGGTGTACTCTAATCTCTCTCTCTCATCTCTCCATATTAGGTGCATCAATAACTAAACTTTATCGCTTGATCTTTTATGAACCTCGAAAAGGAGAAATAATCTTTGCTGTAATTTTTTCACATTGAGGGGGAGAATATACTTTTTACGCAGGCTGGATGGTAAGCCAACCGAGTGTCGGACGCCTAACAAATGATCATCGTTTTCTTGGCTCTACAGAGTCATTGAGCCCATACCCACTAAAACCCACCTCTTCACCTGTTAAGCCTTCAAAATCGTTATAAAAAGAGATTCTCTGATAATGCTCTAGAGTCTATTCGGGGAATCGAAAGACGCTTGACAAAACACGATTTTATAACACGCTAAACGCTAAGAGTTAAAGTTACTAAAATTATTATTTTATATTTAAGTCTTTGTGTATTCGGGCATAATACAATTTCATAGTATCCTTATTCTGTAAACTGAACACCGCAAGATAATTTTCGAAACTAGTGATAAATTATACTATAAATCACAGTAAATAATTTCGCTAGCTTCACGAAGGCATCGCGTGATGAAGGAACATAAAGCCATTAGTCCCATGAAGGTCGCATTAGATTATTTTGGAGCTTAGAAAGTTGTAATGAGAAAGAATTAGGTATCTGTAATCATTATTTATAGTTTTTGTAATTTAAAGTATTGGAAATAAAAATACTTACATTATACGGTTATTAATGTGTTTATAACTCGGGTTTTATTTATTGTTTGGGTTAACTCGTTTCCGTAGGTTCATGTTTCGTAAAGAATTGAGGTTTTGAGTTCAACTGAAATAAACATGTAGTTTCGGAGTAAATATCCTACCAACATCGAAATGCCTCCTAATCTGAGCTGAATACATTCAGTACAGAGCACAATCTATTTTAGTCATGATGGCAAATAGTCTCTCTATAATTCTTGAACACTCTCTCTACCTGAAAGTGATTTGAATTCAATCTACTCCAGTCTCTGCTTCTGCTCTAGTACACTTGAGGGAACTGAGTAATCAAAAGCTACTGTACTGTAAAGTACCTACCCGACCATATTCAGAGACCACAAAGATCTGTTGCATTTAAAGAAATTTATAATACAACAAGAATAGTTATTATACACGAGAGAGAACTGTGTTCGAAACATAATTGGATACACTTTTTTACACCTTCATAATATTTTATGTTGTAATCCAGCTTCGAATTTCACCAATGGGAATAATAAATCATTCCTTAGGTACCAATTCCAACTCCGAACGTTTATATGAAATTATCTCTCTTAGTTATAGTTTATAGTATGTTTGTAGCTCTCAATTATTTAATTTAGAATGAAAAGATATAAAAAATCAAATAATCAAAATTTGTAGTTTGCATTTTAAAATATTCTTTTGAAGAATAGCATTGTGTTTTAAGTGCTGTGTAATCAAATGAACACTTCGGAATTTGATTACTAAAACAAGATTTTGAATGTTAAAATTAATATTGCTTATTTTAATGGCTATCTCCGACCCAAAAAGAGTGTACCTGGACAGGCACGTATCCAGACTTTTGGTTCGGGGGGGGGGGGGGAGAGGGGGGTCAAACATTGATCCATACCATATTATGAACTGTGTAAAAATCGCTGTGATCACTGTACTTTAATTTTAACTCAAAGAAGTACCTCTATTATCTATATTTTTATTATGTCATACTTATTGAAAGAACACACAAGCGAATAAATAAACAGACGGCTAAAAATGTTTTTTTTTCAGTCAGATTTCGGAGGGAGGGAGGGGATAAATCCCAACTATCCCCCCCTGTATACATGCTTGTATCTGGATTGTGTAATCATAGGTATCGAACCAATTGAACGATTGATGCGGTCTTTAAACACTTGAGATGAGTCGAGAAGAAAATTTGGTATCAAAATATGCACCTATTGGACATATTATGAAACACGAACTTCAGGGAGTTTTTCTAATTCTTCTGTTGCAGAGCGCTCTTTAAAATAAATGAATTTATGCAAAGTGAATGCTTTCAGGTCTTTGGTCTCGTTAGACTATGTCTGGACTGTTTAAATACGTCTTCTTTGTACTTCTTTGTTTTTAAGATGCAAATATAATTTTATGAATTACTTATTAAACTTATTTGTTTTAATACATTTTGATACGTGACATTTTTTGATGTACGATCCAATAAGTGAAATTGAAGACAATTTAAACTTAATGTCAAATCTTTAATTATGTATAATTGATTAAAGGATAGGCTATCATCAAGAGTTCGTCTGTATTTATCCTTTATTTATGAGTATTTTTTAATTTTTATTTATTTATTAAAATTTATTTACAATAATGAAATGTAATGTAATGTAATAATGTAATGTAATGTAATACAAATTGTAAATATTTATGCGTCAAGATTGCAAAATTAAGTAGAATGTAACAAAATTCCACTTTCCACCAAAAATATGAATCTTACTGCAGCTATATATCCAATGGAGAAGTTTCATGATGTTATTAATATTATATTCAACGTAATGGCACAGGTAATGGTATTAAAATACAGAAAAAAACTAATCAATCACTAAAAAATTTTTTGAAGTCCTTCAATAAATGCCTTAGAAATAGATTATTGAAGTTTACGTATTTCTGATTCGCCTGTGACGTCAGCATGTAAATTTATTATTTAAAATTATTCTTGGAAGCGTTACTTCAGTCTCATATTTTTTTCATCTTTGGAGATATTTTATTGTTTCTTTCACGAGTTTGTTTTAGTTTACTCAAATTTTTCTGTCTTCGGATAGAGCGTTAGTGATCACTTACAAACGCCATATACGTTTTGACATAAATGTTGCCATGCTATAGTAATTCATACTATGGTGTTATACCAAATTTCACGTTTCAAATGTCACGAGAGCCCTTCCATTTTTTAATCATACACAACAGTGAACCGCAATAAAAATTCATTTGTGTGGTGTTAATGAGACTTGATTCAAACAAATTGCTACTGGTTTGTTTAAATTTGCATATTATACCTACGTAGATGTTAATAAAATTATTTCACGTAGAAGTTTAAACATATCAGACTTATTTAAATACTAGCTTTATTTCGGGACTTTGTTCGTATAGACTTACAAAATATAGCCTGTCACTCGGTAAGAGTTGTTTCTCAGGAATCACGTCAGAGTCAAACCGACACAAAAAGAAGGGTATTATAATTTAAGTGTTTCACGTTTTTTTACACACTTTGTTGCACTGGAGTGCAACGGGCGGCCTTATCGCTAATCAGCGATCTCTTCCAGGCAAACCACAATTTTTGTTGGTTTGGTTGAATTTCTGCAAGCAAGCCTGTAGAAATTCAACCACTCCTCTTACTTATGACACCCTGTCCGGCAAGTGGCAGCCTTACCAGAGAAATAATAAATTGTATTCGGGACCGGGGATCGAACCCAGTACCTCTGGCTTCGCGGTACGCTTATAAGATCACTTAGACATGAGGCCTCTATTTTGGTAGTACCCACCGTAGATTACGTTTTTAAATTAATTTATTAAATTAATGTTATTAAATTTATTAATGTTACTAAATTGATGATTATTTAACGTTATTATATTTATTTTAAATGTTTTAATAAATAAAAGAGTGAATATTTTGATTTTCAAGTGTATGTGGAAGTATGTGGTGAAGAAAATGAAGCGCTTCTGGGTTCGAGTCTTAGGCTCTTCAGATTTTCAGTAGGGAACGGTTTGGAAGGCACAGTAAGTATCTGTACCTAATAAGTGATCGATAAGCAAGATAAAAAGACATAAACTTTGTACTTACAAACATTAAACAGAATCGATTTACATGTCAAAGGTGTTGCACAGTCACTGATCTCTCTCGTTCTACTGACCCGCTCGGCTTGCACGGTAGTTTAAGGGCCACTCCACAATGCCATTCACAGTTCGTTCTCGATCCGAGCTCCGTCCTGTAAAGTATTATCAAAGAAATGTATGTGTGCATTCATATTATCTGTAACAGTCACGTATTGGTAGCACTCGGACATTATCAAACCTAAAACATCTTTCTTTTTGCGTAGGGACATAAAAAGATCTAACTCTCGTGTTTGCGTAATTAGTTATATTAAGAAGATTCAATATTTAAATACTCTATATTGTACAAAATCTGGCGACTATCCAAGGTTGTCTTTGTCAGTGAATACCGGCTTATATTACTTAGTATTTGAACTACTTGAATCGTTCCGATGAGATAGCCTACTGTTATTTTGTATTTAACTATACAGATATGTATATTTAAAACAGCAGACTTGCAATTTCCGCGCTTCTGATCGCTTGGTAAATTTTGTTGATCTTACCGATTAAATTCTAAGATACTGTATATCAAAATATCAAACTTCAGAATATGAAACATGCATTATCAAGACTGCTTGTTAAGACGTTATTTACGGATATCAAAGTGAGTAAAACTTATTTATTTTATACATTTTTACACTATTACATTTCAAATAAATAAAAAACACAATACTAGTAAAACATGGATATTATAGTGTATTGAGGTTGTCTTACCTCTATCAAGGCATCTCTTTCAGGTACCTATCCCAGAGGAGGAAATTATAATGAGAGAAACTGGAGAGGTAACGGTTATGTAGGAGAGTCTTGACTTACTTACTTATTTGAAAAATTCTATTTGTCTAACGTAAGGGTAATAAATTTAGTCCAATGAGAAAAGTGCACACTGTAAAGTTCCGTGTATTACGAAAATTGTCTTCGAGTGCATTAACTAGAATTCCCCGTGGGGCCGTTCTGGTTCGCAGTAAAAATTTATGCATCAATTGACCCCATTTCCGGGTGTCGCATACGCTGTTATGATGCACCGTACCAAGATTTCCTCGTTCAATATTAAACCTCATTTGAATTTGCTATTATGGTACCATATTATCTTTTTATATATCTAGCAATATATCTTAGATTAGAAAATTCAATACAATACAATACCATCAATACGGTGCAATAAATTTAACTTATTTTAATAATCTAAGATTTTTTTAACACAGTTGTAAGCAGCTTATATTTTTCAATAACATCTTATGAAACTTTTCATCCGTCTTAAAGAGGTCATTTTTAATGGATGGTTACTCAAACGGGCTCTATTAAGAAATGGTTGCTTATTAAGATTCACCTGAAATCAGACTTAATATAATAAAACATTGTTACTCCTGATAAAAATTTACATAATATATGCATTTCTGATTAAGTACGGGAAAAATCGCCCGTAAAATTCATTGACGGCTTAGATGTATACGGAAAAAAAAATTAGAATGTTGTTCTTGCGCGCCTTTGTAAACATGCGGTTCTAGGCACGTATGTAGTGGTTGTTTCTACGTTAAAATTAATCCGTCCAGCATTAAAAATAATAAATTATTTATCAACTTCACGAGCTAGAAGATAAAGCTTCTTTTTATATTTATTTAAAAGTCGCGCCAACAAGACAGCACCAATGCAACACAAAAAAATCTTAAACCTAAATGCAGAATAAATTAGAAGACGAATGACATGCAAACTTTGACTAATTATCGCGATGATCTCAAGTGATTTAATATGTCAAAAGGCTTATAAATAATAGATCGCTTTGGGATACGATACTCAAATAGTTACAAAAAATCAGACGTAAATTGGAGAAAGTTTATATTTTAAGCTTTAGAAAAAATATATTATTGCTTGTTTATTTAGATATTTAGACCAATTCCTAGATTTACAATTGATTTAACATTTATTCGCTTTAAAAAGACAAACAACAGACAGCTTTGTTATTAGTTATAATGCATATATTAAATTTTTATAGTAGCTTCTATCAGTGAAATAATTTTTCAATTCGCTCCAAAAGTTCTGAGTATATACATTACAGAAAAAAAACCAATTTTTTTTAATAGTACCTATATACAATATTTATTTTCGAAATATTTTTTCTCGTGTTTACCGCACAATGATATTATTTTGAGCTCAATACAATTAAATGAATATACCTATTCAATTAAAAGCGCACAGTTTGCAGCGATGCGTGGAGACGTACATTCATAACCCTGTTACTCGACAACACTAGTAACTGGTAATAACGGGCCGGTCCACTGATCCAATCCTGTATTGTATATTGCAGTGTTCTTCAACCTTTTAAAATACGTGAATAATAGTTAATTAATTTTAATTAATAAAAAAGTTTTTAAGTTGCAAAATCTAGCTTAAATCTCCGGTTATAACTACGCCGAATTCTTAAAGAGTGTGTCTATCATATTGATTTTATCAAAGGGAAAGGCGACTCATTAGAATTTGAATATATGTTATTCTATAGAATCTACAGATATTTTTTGTATAGAATTTAAGGCTTGGCGACAATCAAGGCATCGCGATCCACTTATGAAAAACACATAATGTGTTGTACATATTATATATGTACAGAGGTTGTTTAAATTATGTAGGAAAATGATCATTTAAAGAGCGTTATTTGCATGCAAATTTATTTTTCGACAGATCATCCATGCAAAAAAAAATTGAGCCGTGGAATTATTTCCAAACGCTAAGAATTCTTTCATACTCAAAGAAAGCTAAGAATAGGATATGTCAACAGACGGATATAAGCACCTATGTTATGTATCTAATTTGAAGTTCTGTAACGCATTATAGAAGACAGCGTAAACACATTTACGACCTGTCTTTCAGGACACTGCCGAAAATTTCGCGTTAAATTTATCTTTGTTTTTCCGGGATTTGAACACATGTCCTTCACGTTATTTTTTAAAACGATGAAAAATCAATTTTGATGCGCTTTTCTCTTTTTGAAATGTAAATTAGCGTCCTTAAATAAAAGGAGTCTAGGTCGAGGTTTTATTCACTTTAGCACGAAATTACTTTTATTATACAACTTGTATAAACTCAACACTACATTCTTGCACTTCACTTGACTTAATATAACAGCAAACATCAATATGTAATATAGCCAGGTCGTATTAACCGCATCGCGGTCGAGCCATCATTTATAACGACCATTTGAGCAATAATACAGGCTGTGTACATACTTTCCCTCATCGTTAAACTGCCAATATTGAGCATAAAAGATTTAACAGCTTGAAATAAAGTAATAAAACAGAGTATGTTATAAATGATTTTTTTTAAAATGAATGTTAAAAATGAAACCGGTCAATCGATTATTATGAATTAAGTTTATTCTTTACTAGACGAATCTTTGATGAACTAAAAACCCACTAATTGCTAATAACAGTAAGTCGTTGTTTTGCTGTTTCTTGAGGATTTTTAACGTAATGAATGGATGACAGCATGACCTAAAACTTTAACTATAACTTGCCAAAAACCAGTAAACAAGAATGTTTCACTAGTAGCGTGATGGATTATGACAGAGATTCATGGTTGTTCGCCTGAGGCGTTAGCTACGGAAGTATATTTTTAGCAAAATCGAAAATGATAGTTTCATCATCGACATAGACATGTAGAATAAATCCGCATTTGACAGGATATTTAATACAAAGCCTATTGAGTCTAGAAATAACTTGAGAGAAATATTTATTTTTAAAATAGCACAAGGAACATTATTTTACTACAGGCAACGGGGTGTGATTACTAAATACTGTAATCACTGAAATCAACGATTTATGGTCGACGTAATGCGAAAAAAGTTTCATAGGGCGGCGATTTAATAATGTTTTAATCATCAGAACAGAGCTATTTCTTGACATTTTAGGCATAATAAGATGTCATATGATCATTATATTTCTAATAAAATATTTAACTCCAATCAATTATAATCAGTAACTACACACACAACCACGAACAAAAGATATAGCCATCCGTATTATTAATTAAACGAAATTTCACTTCTTTATTTACTCTCATAAATTCCCGAAATAGCACTTATAATACTTATCTGGGGAAATCCCTCGGAAAACATGCGGCAGACACAATTCTGAATCTGTTTCACTGATCATTTTCTTGATAGGCTAGTTAATGTTAGTTGAGGTTATGTAAAAACCAAAACATCTAATTTCAAATATTTACAATATTAATTGTGAAATTTTAACAGAACCGTGAAGTTGTGGAGTGCACAATGTACCTTAATGTAAGCTTTTCCATTTTCAATTCAATTCCGCGGTTTGCATTAAAATTTAAAATTTGTATTATGAATAATCTCACTGTTTGAAATTTGTTTTGTGGGTAATAGTAACTTATTGATGATTACGCATACAACATTCGAAATCTATGTTAAAATATTAATATGAAATCAAAATCAATATTTAAAAGCATTTAAGCAATGTTTTATAATAATTTTCAAGATAATTAATTGAGTAGCTAAGGATATATACTAAAATAATCTGAATTGATGTTGGTGATTGTACACGCGGACGAGTGTACCTAAATTTTATCCTACACTTAATGCTACTGCTCTAAACGAATCGAACGAATCTGATATTTTAACAATATATAACAGTTCAATCCAAGCACAAGTTAGGAACTAAAAAGTAAATATGTCGAGTACATTTCAATTGAGAGGATATAAAGTCCTGTGAGCGTTATCGATCTCATTTACGTGCTTCAGGCTTTGCCACTTTGTGTGAAGATATAGTGCATTACCTCGGAGATGTGCTCCTTAGAATATTTCATAAGCATAAATAAATTATGGTTAGCATACTTTCATGTCTTTGTTCACAGTACGCAGTGAACAAGACGGGGTGCAATGACTGTTCTTTTTGTATAATATTATACATATATTTGTAGTTGGTTTATATTTTATATTTGTTTATCATTTAGAAACTAATGAGTATATAAAAATTGCTAAAATACCGGCAATAGTATATATTAAAATAGTTTTCTAAAATATGCTTAACTTTAATATCAATTATACATTTAAAATCAATTCAGCCTATATGTAGCGGCATTAAGTAATGTGTTATAGGTTAATTTGGTCATATTCAATGTAATATCAGAGAGTGACAGTCTGATATGCTGTCATGTTACAAATGGCTGATCAACAGTCCCTCCATCAATTCCTTTCTGATCGACTCGATCCTTTGGCGTTACGTAGAGATTTAGCCTCCCTGTGCATCTTCTATCGCATTTATCATGGGGAATGCTCAGAGGAGTTGTTCGGCTTAATACCAGCAGCTGAGTTTCATCTTCGAAAGTCGAGGCAGATTGTGAAATTTCATCCGTACCACCACTCTGTGGAACGAGCTGCCTTCCGATGTATTTCCGAACCATTACGACTTAGGAACCGTCAAGAAAAGAGCGTACCCCTATTTAAAAGGTCGGCAACGCACCCGTGGCCCAACAGGCGTTGAGGGTGTCCATGGGCGGCGGATCGCTTCTCTTAAGTGAGCCTCCTGCCCATTTGCCTATTTATTATGTTATTTTATGTTTATATTATGTTTGCATATTTCCTATCCTATAAAAAAAAAAACAAAACAGAAAAGTTGGCTTATCTATCGTAAATTCTTTAGTCAATAAACTAATGTGTTTGTTAACAACTTAATTTGAGCTCGCATCCCAGAATCGTTGGTTAAACGCTATTTCGGCTATTAACTAAGCAATTATTTAAGTTGAGTAATACGTGAGAATACTAAACGTATTTAGTATTTACAATATCTAATTTCGAAATATTCGTAAGTACTAATTCTAGTGAGGTCTGTTCAGGAGTGATAATTACAAATACAAATGTGTGAACATTCTTCATTACCTTAACATCGATTCATCAAAATAATTACAACACGATGTAAAATCAGTACCAGATACGCGTCGGAAACTGTTAATCATATCCTATAGGCATAATTTACAATACTGAACAAATTACGCTAATAATTGATATTAGAAATTTTAACCTAGTTGTGAACAGTTTCAGGTAGCGGATTTATGCGTAAGGAAATATTTTTTGGCCGTGTGTTCCTGAAATAAGGAGAATTTGTGAAGAGAAATACAATTTGCAATCATCAAAAGACTTTATAGATATAAAATGTACTTTTGTGTTGGTGTTCAAGGTGGCTAATGAATTGATGTTTTTATTTTGAAACCTAATTGTCCGTTACGATTCCTTTAATAAAACAACACAACACCAAAGAAAATAATAAAATAAACAAAGACATGTGCTACAAAAACGCTTCACAATAACATAAACACGCAAATCAAGTATTTATACATGAACTGTCATGAACACAAGTAGGTAAAAATTTATTCAAATGTTGAAAAATGGAATTTGAACAAAACCAGTGGGGTTGTGGTGGGTCAATGGTATGAATCACAGCACAAACCCACTCGATGAATAGATTATAGGTCAAAACTATCATTTACAACGATTTTCCTAACCGCATCCGCTTGTCGGTCACTGAACGCGACGGTGTGGAGTGTAGCCTTGTCATGACTGATAGGCGCTGAAGCTAAGTATTTGATTCGATATACTCATAGGGTAGATATTAACCTACTTTATAGAAGTTTGTAGTCTATAAAACACACCTTTTCAGTGAGAATTGCCGAAATATATGTTTAACGTTGACTATTTCAGTGGAAACTGGGTGAAAAGAGGTTCTATGTTATCTTTATGCTTTTTATTATCTACAGATATGTTAGGTTTATTCTTTGTTTAAACTTTTTTATATAAATTTTGGTAAAGTCTGTAAGGCAAATTAATAACGCATTTGAAAATTAGTTTTATGGAGACGCACCCCAACGGCTTTGATGAGCCTTTTGTATTTTTGTATATATACTTATTTAAGGATATTATTTTTTTAAATCCAATTAATATTTTTATTATAATTATTTACAATTTCTATATTTACATATTAATTACATATATATAAAAGGCTCATCATAGACATTTAGATGTACCTTAATTTGGAATAGTTCTTCATATTTCAATAGAAAACTAAAACTTGAGTTTCCGATTACTTTTTGTAAGCATGGAATCACCGCGCAGTTGCATAACACTTATCTTCAGAGTTTGAAGGTAATATAAATGTATCTTTCAATCATTTTAATTGGTACAATTTTAGTATAACTACTGTATAAATGCGCTTTAGATTATGCAATCGGTGATATGAAACTTAAGTTGTTTGCCAAACAGTACTTATCTTTGATCTGACGTGACTAAATTCTTGGAGAAAACAAAGTTTCCCGGGCATTGTCCCCAGCTTTATCTACAAGTACCTTGTAATTTTAATACTACGTGTCTTGAGAATAGTTTGCCTTTTTCCTTTTGTATAAGAATAACTTTATGTTTGTTAGACTAGCTTGATGCGTTCGTGTCTGTGAAATTAGGATAAAGAATACAGTCCCCTAACTCAGTATCAAAATTCATCATAATGCGTTTAGCTTATATGACGCATACTAAACAACGGAGATACATTAAGGTGTTCGAACAGAAGGTATAGTACTCTTAGTTATTATGCAAAGACAAAATGGCGACAGTTATCAAGTAAATATTGATCTGATTTAGTTATTTATTTGACACTATACATGATATTTTGTTAACATTTAAATTCGTCAACAATTCCTATTGTATAGAATAGCCGTAGAAAGCGGAAACTTATGCTCTACAAATAAACTCAGCAAAATAAACATCAGCAAAGTGCCGTGATAAAGTTTTTCATTTAAATTCCAATGCTGAAAATGTTGCATGATTTTATAATTTCATCAACCGAAAATTATTTACTTTATTTTAATATTTGCATTAAACCTTTTTATTATTTTAAGCTCTATTATTTAACTGCTTATTTATTAAAAAGACTAAAGTACTAGTAGGTATTTTAATGTAAACTGACTCTAAACGAAAGAAGACTGCTCAAATTGGGATTAGAAATAATGCGTCTTCTTCATGGAACTTGAATCTAATACAGAATAAAATAAATTAATGTCGAAATTGAAGGTAACTCCTTACCTACCACAATCTTACCAACGGCATAGACAAAAGCTGGTAAGTAGGCCGAACAAACAAGAGAATACACGTATGTTTAGTCAAGATTAGTTGATCAACAAAAGTTGAATAACATCTGAACTGAGAACTTTTGTTTCAATATATTAAAAAACTTCAAGTATTGAGTTGTCTGCCTATTGCTTTCAAGTTGAAACCTGTGTTGCCACGTGTTAACACACGAGTACATTAATTAAACGTCAACTAGATGAATTTCAGTTCGTTTTCAACGTGCAAACACGCCATTATAGAATCTATAATCTTTCAAGTATAATTATCGATTGTTGATTTTTTTTATCAATTAAGCTGTGCAGTATTAATTTGTCCAATTATTCATAATCCTCGCTTCCGTAAAAATAACGTTAACAAGTACCTAATTGGCGTCATTAGTTTGCATATGAAAGTGGTGGAACATGCAAAGTGCATAATAGAGGAAATAATTACGCAAGGTGTTGCCATAATAGCTATCTTTTGTAAAGGAGATTTAATTTGTATTACGTAGTTTTTACGTGAAACAGTATTGATTAGAAATTCAGTTTCGCATTAAAGTGCAATATATGTATAGGCAAGAATTACATAAATTTAATATATGCATATACTATGCAGTATATTTTTTAAGAAAAAACCATCTAACAAGTAACGTTTATTTGAATTTATACATAAACCTCGAATTAACATAAAAATATAGTTTTATATTAATATGACGCATCGTTCAAAATAGGCATCTACATCCTTTTGCTGACTTCAAGTATAAAATATAACTTGAAGAATTTACGTAACATCTATACATACAGATAAATAAAATTGGAGTGTCTGTTTGTAATATTAAAATAACCGCATATTACTAAATGCATATATTTTATAATATATGTATATTATGTATCATATTATGTAATAAATACTCGTATTATAAACCAACATAACATTTTTTACAATTTCGCTTTTACAATTTTTTTGTCTGTCTGTCTGTTTGTTCCTGCTAATCTCTGAAACGGCTGCACCGATTTTGATGGTACTTTCACTGGTAGATAGCTGATGTAATAAGGAGTAACTTAGACTGCTTTTATTTTAGAAATTAATATATATATATATATATATATATATATATATATATAATAAAAAATAACTATTCAACGCGGACAAAGTACATAATACATATTTATTATTACTTTGCTGTTCACTATTTTACTGTTTATAGTATACGTTACGACGAAATTAACGCGGGTGAAAGCGCGGGGCACAGCTAGTCATAAATAAAATTGTGTATATTGTATACTTACAATATAAGTACTATATTTTAATCTATAATTAGAGAATATTTTAATCTATACACATTGTTCTGTTGGTTCTGTCCGAGTGGGCACTTTCACCAGAGACTTGTCGTGCCGTGCGACAGAGTGAAAACTAGAGAGTTTGCTACTCTATACGACAGTTGAGCAGAATGGACTACTTGATTATTTGGCTTTCTTATGTATAGGAAACATTCCATTTTATACTTCATATAAATTTCAAAATTACAATTTTGCAACAAACGATAGATTCTGGACTGATCGAGAGTGTCCTGGTCTTTCCATTTTTGAGCTTCCAAAATCCGTTGTTTTTAGTAATTACAGTCTAAAGAATATGTGTATTAAAAGTTAAATTTGAATTTGTGATTCGAGAAGATGACATTGAACAAGAACTTCGCTTAACCTATATTTGTGTAAATAAGCACTTAACGTAAAATGTTTCCAGCAAATTGTACTTTTGGCACGAACCATACAATACTAAGTACTTTTTAATGTGCGTCAGATATAATGTTTACATGCATTTGGTATGTTTCCAGACAAACTACTTTTTTCTCTTAAGAGTTTTAAGAAACTAGAACCCTTATCTTTTGTGTATAAGGCATGGTACAAACAAATAAGTATTACATTTGTAAAATAAGCATACTTATTGTATTTATGTTATATATTTGATTTGACTTTTAAATTTATAGCGACGTACGTAGCAGCGTTACTAAAAACGAAAGTTAAACGTTGGAAACCAGTTTGCGAACTCCGTCACCCTAACACGATTTCATAAGGCACGATATAGCAGAACAATGTCGGGTTTGATGTAGGCTCATTGGAAATTATATAACAGAACAGCGTAAGAATTACTTGAAAATACAAAAATATAGTTCTATTTTCATGCAGTCTATGTTACTCTTAGCAATGTTTGAATTATTTTCATATACTGAATAAACCAAATGCGAAAACAAAATTCGAGAAAGAATCAAGATTTGCCAACTGCCAGATTTTGTTGCTGGATTAGAAATGTCACTAGATAATTTTATAGTAGATGTAAAACTGACCCCGCTGATTGAATTAGCCGAAATTATTGCGATTGCTGAACCTGTTCCTGGAAGTCTTGGGGGAAGATTGCTTACGATATCGGACTACCACATGCTGATGATGATAATGCATGATATCAACATTCATCATAAATAACAGAAAATACAACAGCGTATTTTCTGCAATGTTTTGTTCAAAAGAGCACAATTAAGTAGAGATGCACACAACTCAACTATAACATACCATGTCTAAATAATTCAATGTTATTACTAGTAAATATAATTTACATTGTTAACTACTCACTGAAAATAGTATTTAACTAGCTGTGTCCCGCGGTTTCACCCGCGTTAATTTCATCGTAACGTGATTGTAAATAGGCTTTAAATAGAGTAAAATAGCGAACAGCAAATTGTAATAGATATGTATTTTGTACTTCGTCTGCGCGGAATATTTATTTTTATTATTCATTTATATTAATTCCAAAAATAAAAGTAGCCTAAATTACTTTTTATTACATCAGATTTCTACCAGTGATAGTCCCGTCAAATTGGTCCAGCCGTATCAGAGATTAGCCGGAACTAACAGACAGACAGACAACAATTGTAAAAATGATTTTTTGGTATATGTACCGTCTATACATCCATTTGCATATAGTAAAAAGCGGTTTTTAATATTACAAACAGACACTCCAATTTTATTTATCTGTATAGATTAGATACTTGTCTCTGACTGACCCTATGTATTGTTCTACTATGAGAAGTACAGCTCTTTCCTCGGAACAAAAGCTCGCGCTAAGGTCACGTATCATGTAGACATATTTCTCAGAAGATGCATTCTGGTATCAGTTAATCATTGCTGCATCTATTAACTGTTATATCAATTAATTCATAATACCCCGCTATTTTATTCATATGGTTTGTAATAACTAAGCTGTTTTATTTATTTTATCAATGAGTATATAAAAGTGAATTTGCTTTGAAGAGCGTTTACTTAACATATGTTATTTCACATTATTTGGGTTGATCAGGATGGTTTTAAATCTTCGAATTTTTTTTGTCTCATTACCTACATTCGTCTTTATGATTTTTTTAATTCTTAATATATATCAATATAAAAAGTATTCTGTTTTGAAAACAACAAAGTGTTTAATGAAAATGCCAAGCCCATTCTATGTTAAATCTTCATTGTCTTTACATCGTTAGTATTCAAATAAAGTTTCCAATTATTTACTTTACTTTCTAACGTATTATGAATACATACTAAATAGAGTTTTATTATATAATTACATATTATTCTTTTAAAATATACTTTCTTTAAATATCAATGCTTCATCAGTTTTAAACACGCGTTCTATTTGAAAATATATGATTATTTTATACATAAGTTAAAGTTGATCCCAAGAACACTCAATCAATTTCAAGTATTTACTACATACAAGGCTAACGAAACCTCAAACTAATTTCCCAAGAACTTGACAAAGTTTATAATTGTTTTCAAACAAACTTGTAAACTTGTATGTGAATTAACCCCGATCAACCCGCTATATTATAGAACAGTTGGGGTCTCAACGTTGCTATCATTTTCCAAAATAAGTGATAACGCTTCTTTTGGGCACTGGATGTCAAAGGTCATTAAATGCTAATAAACTAAAAGCTATAATGATGAAGCTTTCGAAAATGAAAACCGTCTATTTTATTTTTAATTGTTATTATGAAATTAATTGAATCATATCTCCTCTCTATGTTACACACTACAAATTGAATTAGTTAATGTCAAATTAAGGTAATCAATTAATACTGTAATAAAATTTCGTTTATTTCAATAATCATTTACACAGCAACTACGGAGACTTCCCGTAAGTAGTCTAAGCGACACTTGTGTTCGGCATGACTCGCTATGTATTAAATGTAATGTATTTAAAAATATAGTGTTTGAAAATAAATATCTCGTAATTTAAAAGCTTGCTTCAATTGTTTTTTGTACTCCAAGCTTGATTTCCAAGGGATCTCTTTAATTTTAGTAGCAAAAAACGAACGTCAGATACAAAGTTGTCATAAGAAAGTGTTGTGTAGGTAACTAGTTGAGTTGGCAGCCTTTCACTTAACACGACTCTTGCGTCATAATACTGGCGTCACTCTGTATTTGTAAGTTCAATCACCGAACATTAAAACAAATTTTTTTTCCAATTATATTTAGAATCTGTAAAATTAAATACAAAAAATATGTAATCTATATTTATATTTTATAGTACCGACCTATCCGCATTCAATATTTTTAATAAAAACATGATAAATCACGTGAAAAAGGGAAAATTTGTTTCTGTCTACCTTATGTTCTTACGTTTACGATACGATACGATACGATAAGATAAACTACTTGACAGGTCTTCAAAGTTTGCTGACCTAATGAGCTTAAACTACGTTAATATTCTTAGAACATAATTCATAGATACATAGATATAGGCTCATATTTCGGCCAATTCGGTTAGTTTACCGATACAATGCGATAATGTAGCCAGTATGTATTTTAGGTACCCTAACGATTTTGATAAGTATTTTGTATTTTTGTGAATGTATTTAAGGACAGGTAAGTAATAAAAGGATATTTTAAATTCATAGACATAGATATTTCCTTTTTTAATATTAATTATAAGTATAACCGAAATTATATTGCATAAATGTTAGGTAATAGATATAACAAACGAAAGAGAAAGTTGCAATTAGCATTAATGTTTTCATAATAATATGTTACGTGATATTCGAAATTTAAAATGGAGATCACTAGAGTTTAAAAATTGAGTTTTACAATATTTTTTTAATGAAAGTCGACTCAAAAATGCTTAAAAACGACATTAACTATTTTTTGTAGCAATGTTGAAGAAGTGAATATAAATCTAAAAAAAATTGAAAATGAAAGCAAAGATGAACGTAAAGTTCTGAGTATTTATGAGTATGTATAAACTACCTAATAATGTCAAACTAGAATCAATGAAATGAAAAAATAATTAATTAACTTATCAAGGTTGCGAATTTTTCTTCCATACTTACAAACTTTATATATATTGAATGTCAGTTGAACCATATATTATGTAGAAATTTTTATCAAACAATGCTTGGTTTAAGAGTCAAATCAAATTAAATTACACTATTCTAGCTTGAATCTAGTTAAATAATATTTAGGTTTGCTTGTTTTAAACTATTTGCAATTCCTATATTATAAAAAATCTTTGTCTAATGCTTTTATTACCAGATATTTCTTTCAAATAAATGTATTATAAATGCATCAAGTACTGAGCTTTCCAAACAGCACGAGGCCATCACATCGCACGTTCTGAATACAATCACTTTTATGTTCCAAATAATTATACTTACCTACACCTGATTTGTTCTTTACACACAATGAACCTTGTTATATTCTAATTTAAAATAACCTTAGATTGTAGTCGTTGCTATAAAGGTTATGATAAAACAAATAAAACAATTACTGGTCATACTCATTTGTTAATTATTATATCTGCAATATTTTATTTACCACAAATAATTCAGTATTTTTAAATAAGCACGTATCTAGTCGCTTAAAAATGTTGCGTATAGATACTTTAAATACCCACCGTATATTTCGCCTATAATGTTAGAATATCTAACATAGCAAAGCAAGATAATTTGTTAATTGTATTTTAAGTTTAATATTTTATTAATTAAGCGATGACTCGAGATGTAATTGTCTGTGGTGTTACAAGGCTACCTGCTTTAGGTTTTGCGACTCGTACTGCGTAATGGCTCAGTCGGATATGACTGGAATAATAAATACTTGTTAGTACAAGGACGAACCTTATAGCCGAATGCTATTAGAATAAATAGTGAATAAGAAAAGAAAGCAACTAGTTGCTATGAACACTGAAAATATGCTTAATTGAACATATACTTTCTGCAAAGTCCGGTGATTAATGTTACTCACCTGTTTGCACATACAGTGCACATACATAAGTACAGTGCATAGATCTTAAGTAGGTACATAGTGTATGAATTGTGTATTAGACAAAATATGGTTTAGGATTTAATAAAAATATCCAAATAGGAAATTACAATTGTTTAAATATTTTAAAATTTTAATAACAATTTCAAAAATAAAGTTAAGACGGACCATTTAAGGGTAAAATTTTCAATTTTTTTTTAATCCTTCCTTATTGGGTTTTTACTAGATAAAATAAGCCCACTGACCAAAGTTCCTGGAACTTCCAAGAGTTCGCTTGGCGGCGATGAATCAGTCAGGACATGTTACTTTATATGTTATTCTAAAAAGTGCTGTTATGTTTATTACAGAATTCTTGTGTGTGATGCAGCGATGTCGACAGCGGTGAGGACGGCGCTGCTCTGCGCTGTCTTGCTGTCTTTGCAGCAAGGTAGGATATTTGTTTTTACAAATTATACCCTAATTTAAAAAGCTTTACGATTTTCAATAACCTCATAAAAGGGAGTACATGTTATTTTAACTTTTATATGCGTTTGTGACCGTTTATGAACCGTTTTTTATGTTTTAAAATATTATTTCCGTTTTATTTATTAATTTTTGGTGTCATTCGAAATTGGTTTCACTTACTGTTTCTCGCGATTCACAGGAAACCCGAAAGCTGTCTCATATTTCGGCTAACGCGTTAGTATAGCGATACAACGCGGTAATGTAGCTAGTACTTTGGGTACGCACCCCAATAGCTTTGATAAACCTTTTGTATTTTGATAAATATGTATTTAATAAACGTAAATAAAATAATGGTTGAAATACCTTTTTCAGTTGTGAAGGTTAGAGCTTGCCGTAAAATTAATTATTTATTTCGTTGCAGTAAACGCCGAGCTAAGAGGAAGGTGTCCAGCTCAAGAAGGCCCTTGTCCGGCTAGAGCAACTCCTTGCAATAGTGACGATGAATGCGGTGAACAAATTTGTTGTAGTACAACATGTGGACAAGCTTGTGTTGACCCACTTTACACAGGTTAGTATATGTACCTACGTTATGAATTTCGTAACCTGTACCATCCATGTTTGCACCTCACGAATTATACAACAATTGTACCACAGACCTTTTGTCAACAAATAAATAGTAATCACGTCCGTGGCTGAGTGGTTTACGCGTCTGCGTGTTGCACCGGAGGTCCTGGGTTTGAATCCCGGGGAATCAAACATTTCGGTCGCAGAAGGCTGATCACCTACTTGTCTGTAACGAAAATGATCAGTGAAACAGATACAGAAATGTGTCTGCCGCATTCCCCACTTGGAGTTACGGGAAATCACTTACGTTTTTTTTTTCGGTCAGTGCTGTTTGTGGCACATCACTGTTTACGTGAATTTTTCCGATATTTTAATAGTTAATCTGCTATTCGGGGCGGAAGCGTAATCAACAAATTAAAATCGGTTCAGCCGTTCTTGACTTATAAATGGTGTAACTAACCCAACTTTGTTTTATGTATACACTATTACGTGTACTTTATAATTTGTATGATATATTTAAAAAATTGTGGTGTTTTTATATCCAAGCCGTATTAGTATGAAGCCGAATAGGCGAGGACAGGTTTCAATTTGCTTATTATGTTTAAGTTTTGTTTAATTTCGAGTTGAAAAGGATTCGTACAAATAACAATAAGTTTTTATATACAAAATAGTATGATGTGATCAATTGTACAAGGCCATCTCGATTACATCAGCGTTCAAAGAAAATAAAAACACATCAAAATCTTAATTTGATGACACAGACAGACACATCTAATACAACCATGGTCATGCTAACACCCGTCTTATTGCGTCGGGGTTCAAAAAGGCCTATCGTAATTTGACATTGACGACTGTGACAAAATTTTCAATTCCTTTATAAAGTGAAATTTAACACGGCATAACAAATAAACATTTAAACTAATTGATTGTTTTCGCTTCATAGATCATTGCACTTGTTTGAATGTTGATTGCGTAACTTGCCCGGCTCGAAATAATACTCCTCGCCAATGTTGATTATTTACAAACACTGTTTACATAACGAACTTGATGTCGGCATACAGTCCATATTATCATTAGTTATTTCATAATACACATAAAATAAATAAATAAAAAGCCTTTTATTTCCAGTTTTACAAAATAAAAACAACTTATCTCTCTTTGTAACTCATAACTTAAACGTAATATCTTTGCTTTTATTAAACTAAATATTTACATTTTTTCACTGGAATACACATATTTGCAATCAAATATTCTAAAATGGAATAATCTATTAAATCGCGTAGTTATTGTCCCCAGTAAGCTCATCACATGCAAAATATTAACATTTAGAGAAGTAAATAAGTTACTAGATACTAGATGACATATTAAGAGAATCTGTCCACGCGATTGTGTTAAAATATGCTTCGATAATGTCTACATAGTGTTTGAATGTCAAAAGTTTAGCGCCTAATCTTGTGATTACACGCAAACTTACATGATCAATGTTGAAATGTCAAGAAGTAGAAAACAAGCAGCTGTCCACGCTTCCATGATTCTAAGTAAAGTCCTTTGAGATACAGTATTTATACTAACATCAACCACACATTAGTTCTAACGCGTCAGCCACATATTTTACAAATTATGTCATAACGCCAATCTAAAAAAAGAACAAGGGTGAAGAAAATTCCTTTTTCTGCAGGTTTATGGACGGAGTATTGTTATATGCTGGTATTATTCCGAAGAGGTTTCAAACAATACCATACTTCAAGTAATGATGAGTTGTACTGTAAAAAATTTACTCACAAAGGTTAAAAGTATTAACGTTTGGGCAACCGTAAATTAGATGTTCAATGAATATTAATAGGATCTCTACAAAAGCGTGCATGCTGAATGTGGAATGTATCTTATTGATAAATCTAAAGCTGTGACCATAGATGTAGAAAATATACTAAATCTATGGCGGTGACAGATTATTATTTCATATTTAATATAATAAAATTAAACATTGATTTTTCTAACATATTCTTTAAAACAATTACAGGCTGTGAGAACATAAAGCTATCATCGGAACGAATTTCCCGCGCTCTGGCAGCTGAAAACAGCCGCAGCGGACGGAGAATTATATCCCTGAGATCACCTAGATGCAGGGCTGCGGATGGCGAATTCGAAGAGATACAGTGTGATAATGAAATCGTTAGCTCATGCTGGTGCGTGGATCCTACAGGTTTCGAGGTGGGTAACTAAATTTGTAATAAGTTTGCGGGTTTCACGACAATACATAAATATATACTCATTTAAAAAAAACATAATTTAGCTTCCGTTCGCATTGATGTCTTTTTCATAATATAAGGTGTTTCATCATGTCGTTTTGTTTTTGAGTAAGTAGTTTAGGCGTGAAGCGTAAGCGTAAAAAAAATGAAACTGACATTCGCGTTATTATATTAATCTTAAATACCTACTGATCATTCTACGATATTTGATATACTATTTAAAAACGGAAAATTCAGGATCACTGTAATAATTAATTGTCTTTAATAGCATTCTATTTATATTTAATCGATTCAATAGATGCTCGGAATGAAACAATTTTTCTACCTAATAACAGTTTACTTATAAAATTTAAAATTTCTTACTCTATAAATAATAGATTTTTTGGTAAATAGTTGCCCGGAACTCGTGCGCCGGCGGCTGCCCTAGTAAACTGCACCCGCACAGCATCATGTGCTGCTCATACTTGCCGTATGCTTTGCCCACTTGGCTTCGAACTGGATGCCCGAGGCTGCCCACTCTGTAAATGCCGGGATCCCTGCTCAACGGTCACATGTCCAGGGTCTCTTTCATGCCAACTAGAGGAGACTCCTTGTCTCCGCCCGCCCTGCCCTCCTGTGCCCACTTGTAAGTACTTATTTATTTACAACATACGTACGTATGCTGAATGAATCGTAAAAATAAAACTGAAATAAAACATGTAGGTAATATCTCGAAATTCGAATATTAGAATACGTCTTATGTTACTTTTAAACCAATTTTTTAAGGCGACGTGTCCTATTTTTTGTGTTAAATAATTTTTTTGAATTTAATTGGATCATTTTGCCATACTTTGAATCCTCAAATGTTATATTACCTACGTATAATGCATTAGAAATAATGATGTAGGTAATTTTTATGCTACTATACCTGAAAAGGTGCTAAAAATCCCTGTTATGTCATATACTGAGAGGAATTTAATGAATCTGAAGACTAGAACAGTTACACAGAGAATAAATTCATTAGACGTCTTATCACTTAGCTTTATTGTTCGTTTCATTAAACTTGAAGTAATAGCGCACTAAAGCCTTGAGTTCAAACTGGTATTGAACTCACTAAATCATTATTTCAGGTAAACGAGGTCGAAGTCTCCAAAATATATGCCCGGTTGGAGAGCCTCTATTAATATCAGAAACGAGTAGGCCTTTCCTCTGCGGAACGGATCCAGGCAAACCGAACTGTCCCCCGCTCTACCGATGTTTGGTTGAATCAGGTATCAATCGTCCATTGTATTATTTTTCCGCTCACCTAATAAGTAGACAAAGGAATATTAATGCAAATAGCACATTATTTGATTGTTGTGGATTACTCATGCATGCCGATGTGATGTCTCTTTTGTGATAAAGCCAACATGCTAAATCTTTGTTTTAATAATTCCAATATGAATTTGTGAGCTATTCGATATTTCAAATCTTTATAATACGTAAGTATGAAGATTAGATGCTGATGTTGTGCTGTGAAAATATAAGTTGATATATAATTTGAGTATTATTATTAATAGATATAATATAACGGCTTTTGTAAATTTCAGGAAACGATTATGGAGTTTGCTGCCCCGCGTCCTTAGAACTGCAGAAAGCTGGTACTTGTCCTGTTCCTTCCACTTCTGAGCTTGACTGCGGTACCCCTTGCGCTCACGACCTCGAATGCCCTTCAATGCAGAAGTGCTGTGATGGAGGGGAATGCGGCAAACATTGCACGTTACCAAACAACGTTACTATGTGCACGCAGCAGAAATTATTGGCCGAGTTACTTGTCGTCAGCGAGAAGGAAGGTAGGGGATATGTCCCGCAATGTACGGGTGATGGAAACTTCCAGTCGAGACAGTGTTCCCGGAATGGATTGGTTTGCTGGTACGTTTTTTGTTCACGATAGATAAAGAATATTTTTCAGATCTTATCTCGTAGTCTATAAAAATGAAATATAAAATCCAGTTAGTGCTTTTTGTTTAAAACTGTAACTTACTTATGTTTAGTGCAAACTGAATACTTCAATACAGTTAATATTAGCAATAGTGAAAATTATAATTGATACAATAGTAGTTGACATTTACTTAAATTGTCGCGCCGCGTAAATTGCATAGTTAAGTTTCAGATTATTTATCCATACATCATACTTCTAGGTGTGTAGACTCAGACGGTAACAAACTTCGAGGTACCATGGGGCCATCTGGCTCCGTCCAATGTACTGCTACACCCCGACCAGCGAGATCTGGGGGTCGAAGTCTTAGTAGCTGCGCTAGGGCACTGTGTGCTGGCGTCTGTGAATACGGATACAAAAGTGGAGCTGATGGGTGTCCAACCTGTGAATGCGACGATCCCTGCGCTGGATTCCCCTGTGGAGATGATGAGGAGTGTGTGAGAGTCAGAGATGCGGATTGTACCGGTGATTTATGTACCGGATATCCTGTGTGTGAGTTTTTATTTATATTATTATATATCAAGTCTTATTTTATCAAAAACTTTTTGGTTTTCCTCGTTTTATTCAACTTTCATCGAACTTTTTCTTTAAATACTACGATAATCGATATTTCCTAGCTTTGAAATATATTCATGTTGAGTACTTATACATAATAATCTTATAAACATAATTTGAGTGTTTGTTGGTAATCGTTTATATAAATAATGTAGGTCGACCAAGAGTATCATATGAAAATCCTTGCGAAGTGGGAGTCCCAATCACAGATGAAGAGGGTTCCGTAGTGTCCTGTGGCTCAGAGCAAGATTGTCCTGCTGATCATATCTGTTCCTTGACCAGAAGAAGCGGTGGTTCTGTCTGCTGTCCAGATGTAACTGCTGATAACTCCACTGAAAGTGAAGTTATTGAGGTACATATCGCTAATGATTTATTTTTGGGTTATTTAAGAGGATTGTGTAGTGCTGATACGCGGCGCGAGTAGGTATTTAAAAAATGCTATCTGTTTCATACCGCTTTGGCTCACTCCGGGCGTGCGATAGAGAGAGTTGCAAGTTTTAGAGGCGATTACCTACATGTCCTTTTTGAAATAGTTTCGGACGATAACGTTTTCACCCCTCCCCTCCCCCCCTAAACATTTACGAAATGAGACAATTTTGGTCTCTTTAGATTCAATATACCTTAATCTAAGTCTGTCCGTTTTTCTTTTTTAGTAATTCAGTTTAGTTTAATTTAAAAAAATAAAAACGCTCGAGGATGATTTTAAGTCAAAAATATAGATTTTTAGATGCTAATAACTTCTATCATACGCAATATTTCTTTAAAATAAAAACATGCGGACCTAGTTTTTCACTTTATGTACAACATTTTCAAAAATTTTGAAAATTAGTCTATGTTTATGGAGGGGAAAACGTTATCGCTTTTTGTATGAAAATGTAGAGCTTCACAATCCTCTTAATGCGATGGAAGTTCAGAGTGCACACTTAATCCTGCATTTTAAGAAATAACTTTTGGGTTATATGCATGCGTCCTTAGTCTCCTCCTTTCATTTCCTTCGTGTTTTAATTGTCAATGGTTTAAAAAAAGTTATTGTATAATAGTATAAAATATTTGAAATGAAAATAATATAAGTAAATATATTAAATATAAAAATATATTAAAAATACTTTATAATTGAAATACTAAATGACAATACGTAAATACTTAGTCATAGTAAGATCTGTAATAGTAAAAATATAAAGTTCCAGATCGCATGTTAAAATTATACTTACTTAGCGAATTCTGATATTGTCAATTTTATAACATTAGGTGTTCCATTTCAGTCATTTACTTTTGTTTAGATTAACTTTGAGATGTGTGGGACCGAAGCTGAATCAATGTGCAATCTCAACTCCACTGCTGCATGCTTAGATGGCAACTGTGAAGATGGAATGCTGTGCTGTTCTACTTCTAATTGTGGGCCTATCTGTATCGACTCTGATAAAATGAGATTGCAGACAGATAGAGTTGATGATACGCCAACGAGTAAGTACCTATTATAGTTGTTGGTTAGTATACGATTTTCTAAATTTTCACACACATCAAAGCGAGGGTGTCCTTTTTGATAGATCTAGAAAACCAGTAATCGGGTTATTTTGCCCTTCTTAATATAAATGCAATTGTTCCAAACTTATGCATTTTTTATTACTGGATTTCGTAGCTTAATTATAAAATCCGACTTGTTCTAAATAATTGATGCCAAACAGAATAAAATAGTGGCAGTAATTTTTTTGGAAACGTGCATTAAATAAATGTAGAAGTGTCCGCGACTTAAAGAATCGATGGCCAAATTCAAAATGTTTACAAACTAAATGATGATTAACATATAACGTTAAAATCTTTTTATCGAAATTGTCTTTAGTAACAAATCTCCCTTCTTTAGTGTGTGAATACCTACGAGACTTTGACGAGAAAATGGAGGGAACAGTAGATGGCATGAAGCTGGCATTACCAGCGCCGAGTTGTAAACCTGATGGGTCTTTTACGCCACAGCAATGCTCTCAAGGACGTTGTTGGTGTGTTGACTCCTTCGGTACCGAAATACCTGATACTTCGACAAATAACTCTTCGGCTATTGACTGTGAAAAGTAAGTAATGTCCCTAAAACTTCAGGATTGTGTAAAAAAATTGTTCAATTTAATAGTTGTGTAGCTACTTTAGGTTTATCAAAATCGTTGATTATTTATGGTACAGATTGTGGAAAAGAAAAAAATTAATAAAAATTAGTGAAGGAAATAGGCGTTTTTAAATACACCTGTGAACAATATTTATGTACTTATATTTACCGAAGCAAACAAAGAAGTGTTTTGCTCTAATTATAGTCTAAGGGCGGACATAATATCTACGTGCTTATAATGAAAAGTTATGAATAGGTGTAACAAATACAAAAATATGTCTTCTCCAAGCCTTGCTGGTGTAGGCTTTTTGGTTTTTGTCACCGGTGTAGTAAGTACTTTGTGTATATCTAAGATTTTGGGTTAGAAGTTTTTTATTTATGTAGACACCGTTTACATTTTGTTTATCAGAATACGCTCAGATCTCTCTTGCCTGGATCTAACCTGCCGTATGGGGTGCGAGTATGGCTTCGAGATTGGCCCCAATAAGTGTCCAACTTGTCGGTGCCGTGACCCGTGCGCCGGAGTCGCATGTCCTCAAGGACGTGCTTGCGCACTTGTCGACGTAGCTTGCGACGCTGACTACTGCCCACCTGTACCTGCTTGTAAGTGCAATGAAAAACAACCATAAACAATGGTTGTAACTTATATTTAGCTATACAGAATTTAATTTAAATACGAATTTGTTGTGATTAAAACCATAAACTTGCTCCATCGTCATTCTTAGGATAAACGGCCTTTCCCCGGCTTTATAAAACTCATAGGTACTAAATTTATTGAACATTTCCAAATCAGTTTCAAATATATATTTAAAAAAATATTTCGTTATCCCCGCCGCAAAGACAAGTGCTGCTATAAGTTGATATGTCTGTGTATGTGGGTTCTGTGTGTCTGCTGTGGAATCGTAGCTCTTAAACAAATGTATCGATGATTTTTTTGGTAGGATCTGTTTCTCCATTCATGAGATATTTGTAATTAACACATCTGGGGGCTTTTTTAAATTATCGTTAATTTCACTTGTTTTTATAATATTGTTGTGGTAGAAAGACCATTGAATTCATGAGTATTGTTCTATTGTCGAAAAAAATAATTAATCACAATAAACCATTTTTTAGACACTTATAAATACGTTTGGTATTTTAATAGGCCTACCACGTAAAAGCGGGCAATGTCCATACTTAGTGCCGTGGACGGGTGCGTGTGAATGGGCGTGTCGGTCGGACAACGAGTGTGGCGGAGAACAAAGGTGCTGCGCCACCGGTTGTGGTACGGCTTGTACCACCGTTGTGCATCATACTGCTTGTCAGCAACGGAGGTATGTTTTTATTGAAGAAAGAGGACACAAACATCTTATCAAATACTGCAAAAGGTGTAGGCGGCAAGAACATGAATATCCTTTCATATAATTTTAATATTTGATAATTTTAAGCTTAATATTTTTAATATTTGCTTTAAAGATAAACAGACACATTTTTTGCGTCTGATCAAGTCCGTTTTCTTAAAGAAAATCTTTATCTTTATAAGTGATTCTGAGTTAACTCTTTGAATTTCGACTACCAAGACATTTATCTTGTTACTTAAAGAATCAAAGTCATTGTTTTTTTCTCTAAGATCATTTTTTTAATGTAAGTAAAATGAAATGTGTCATTAACAGGGCTCTTGCATTACATAAGTCAGCTGAAAATGGCAGCCCACCTGTATGGAGCTGGGTCCCGGAGTGTACTGAAGATGGTTCATACGAAAGAGTACAATGTAAAGGCTCAGAGAAAACATGCTGGTGTGTCGATACTATGGGCAATGAGGTTATTATTTTATAATTTGTTTTTATGTAGGTTTAAATACTATCTACTATTGTGCACGTAGCGGACCTTAATCGTGTTTATTAATAAATCAATCTAGTTCTAACCGACAGGACAGTTCAAGTTTGGCGATAGAGAATAATCTTATAAAAATTTATGTCATACGTCAACTAAAGCTTTGTTTGAACTTTCTATCCTCTAGTTCTATGGCAGATCGTATTAATTTATATTCTCTTTTTGTGTGCTTTTACAGAATATTAGAATTAATTTCCCTAAAGCCTTCAGTATTCGAAAGTATCTCTTCCGCAAGACTGGTTTACTCATTGCTAATGTTAAGAAAAAACTATACTTACCACATTGATAATTTAGCCACATTATTGTTATTAAAGTACCATATATGTAAATTTTAACGTATTATTTTTTAAAGGTACCCGGGACTCGCGCAACAAATTCGACCCCACCATGTGAAAACCCAGTGCAATGTCCCATACCCCACTGTGAACATGACGATGTCTGTACCCACGGAAGGGTGCTTGATGATAGAGGATGCCCCACCTGTACCTGTAGAGATCCCTGTGCTGAAGCTAAATGCAGAAAAGATGAGACGTGCGAGCTGGTTCCAGTCGATTGTGAGGTCTGTAAAAAAAGTAATTTCGAATATTTTAAAACAAAAGAAAAAATTATGATTCAAAAGTGCTTTGTAAAAGGTTATTTGAAAATTTTATTTACACTGAATATTTGTTGCAAGTCAAACCCTCAATTGCGCTGCAATAGAAAAGTTACATAGTTATATGAATGTCAAAATTTTACATTCATAACACAATTTAATGTTTAAAATTTTACTAGATAACTAGGTTAACCTACTCGAAGTTAAAAGATAATCACGAATTCGTTTCTGCTTAGAAATAATTAGAACTGTCAGTTCCACCGAAAAGCATCTTCGAATCTTCGTGAATAACCGTATCTATTAATTTAGATTTCAAACGTCAATATAATTTTCCAGGGAGAAACATGTCCCCCACTGGCCAGATGTTCACCGTCTCCTCAGTGTCCTGAAGGTGAACCGTTATCGGCTCCTGATAGTTCTGGAATTCTGCTTTGTGGTCCTAGCGCTGCGGCTTGCCCTTCAACACATGCTTGTCGCTTCGCCCCCCACGACTCTAGGCCTTCTCTATGCTGTCCTAAACCACGTAAGTATCGTTTCAAAACTAGCCTTAATAATAATGAAACCTTAGTTTGTAGTTACGAATAATAGCTTAACTGTTTGCTGTATGTTTGTTTTGATGAAAATTTTACTAATTTTGTTAGGAGGACTCTTATATTAAGATGTGCCCGCGATTACGAATTAGAAACATAGGTATATATAAAAAATACCATCATAAACGAATCAGATCGCAAGATTTGCAACATGATTTCAACTTCTAATATAACCCTATCCAGGAACTGTATGTTTCGAGAACAAAGATGAAGGCGAATGTCCTGACGGTAAAGGATTGAACGCCACACGATGGTACTTCCATCACGAGCGAAATCGATGCGAAAGATTCAAATACAACGGCTGTTCTGGCACACACAATAACTTCAGAACTAAGGAAGAGTGTAACGCGGTCTGTCCTGGTGAGTATTTCTGTCGTGAGAGCAAAAAGTTGTCGGAATATAATAGTGGATAATTCATATTGTTGTTGAACGTATTATATAATAAGCAGATTTTATTGGTTAAGTATTTATTTATTTTACCTATGTAAACTTTATTCAAACGTATATTCTTAAATATTTATTTTCTTTATATCCATTGTATTAAGAGTCCTTAATTTATATAATACCTAGGTTACGTTGGGCAAAAGGAGCTTTACGCTTGGCTTCTTAGATTTAACTTTTTTCCTAAGTCTTACAATTAGATATAATTTATTTACTTTATATCTTTTTAATCCCTCCTTTCCTATGCTTTATAACAGTGAAGGGGCAAACAGACAAATTGAGTCAAAAGAAGATTGGACCTAAATTAATTGATGGAAAAGGCATGGTTTTTTACAATATATTTTTATGCAAAGATACTAATATTATGTAACATCCAAAGAACACCAACATTCCATATACTTTTTATATCATTAACAAATCAATTTTTTAAACAGAATTCATGTATCATAAATTGTATACGTTAGTCGTGATTTGCTGTAAAGAATCGTAATCATACAAGTAGAAGTTTAGTGTAGTCCGCATCTGAAACACGAATACTTGACGACGTAACCATGTTTTTGAACTCAATCAAGGTCTGCAATATTATCAAGGCAGTCTCATAGATTTGAGTAAATTCAATATGTAGTTTCGAGGGTTCATGTGCATACTTAACGGAACAGGACTTTTTCTATCTTTAAATATTTTATTTTCTATACTATTTTTAAATACTCTATTCCTTTCTCTGTTAATACATTAATTGCACTTACCATTTCCATTGTAACTAATTCATTACACTAAAATAAATATAAACCTATTTTTTATAAACTAAAACACTATTGATTAATTATATTTCTAGTCCTGAGCCCATGTGAGCGTCTCCGAGAGAAAAACGAAGCGGCCGCGCAGAAGTATGGAAAAGGCACTTTCATACCCAAATGTGACGTGTCTGGCGCCTGGGAGCCAGTGCAGTGCATGTCACATATAGGTTAGTATGCGTATTTTTTTAAAACAGGTAAACTCAAATTACATCTTCTGTCTAACAAATCTTTAATTATTATTTACAAAAAAAAACCCTATTTTTTATAAAAGTAACCTAAATTCTGTAATATCGGTCTTATATAGTAGTCAAAAATTTTATGAAAAGTCGGATGAACAGAGGAAACAATATTTTTTGATTTTCCTTCGAATGCATGTAGTGAAAAGCTCTTTGGTGTCTAAACGTTTTGCCTGGTTTTTACTATAAATTTTCACATTGAAAAATTTATTTTTAAAATATATTTCTAATGTTTTCAGATGTATGTTGGTGCGTAAATGGTCGCGGTGAGCCACAAAAGGGGTCGTTAGTGCGTGGCGCGAAACCGACTTGTAACTTCCGGCAAGCCCGGAAGTGGGTTAGGCGAGATCCGCTTGACGAAAGAGCTAGGGCTGATGAAGGTAATTTTCATATTCCAATTATTTCTATCAGTCGTTAACCTAATTAAAGTGCAGTGGAATTTATATATTAAAATGTTAAGGTTAAAATTAAAAGTAAGGGATAAATTTCCATATTATTATTTAAGCTTCGGGTCCGAAATAAATACATATAGCAAAAATAAAGAGGTACATAATTATAACAACATATTTCAGCATTTTCAAAAATCTACTCTGTAAAAGGGTGAAATAGGGATTGAAAGTTGATATATTTTGAAGTCCGTCATTTTGTTATTCAAACGTAATTTAATATCTATGAAAGCTGAGTAAAATAAAACCTACCTTTTATACTTTTTCAACTGAACCCCCTATTTTGTGTTTAACTTACATATGTTAATATTATTAGTATTTAGTACTAAGAAATGCTCATAGATGGCGCTGCACGAATTTAAAACGCGCTATCGTTTTACAATAAGGAACGTATAGAAAGGCAGGGACTTAGAATAATAGAAGTTTTTTTTCAATAACAGTAGTGAGTGTTTTAATTAACTAGCAATAATAGCATATAATATGATTTTTCTAAAGCATTAAGTAATTTGCGAAGTCATCTTATTAAATAAATTGTCTAATATAAACTACAAAGTTGCTGTTGGTATTTCCTTTAACGCAGATTTTGTTTATCCCAGTGCTAGAAGAGTTAATACGACAGATGACAACATACCGAATAGATGACTTCAATGACGATATAGAAGATTTTGACAGCAATGAACTGTTGGATCAAAATGACGAATCCGTTTCCACGGAAGCTGATGATGAAACGTCAGTTTTAACTGAAGTTCTTGAACCACAGATTGCGCAAACCACGAGGAAAGACGAACCAGTAGTTGTGAAAGAGCGAACAGTTTTTAAAACGAAATGTCAGATGATGCAAGAGGAAATTGAGAATGGTTGGTATCCTTATACATAGAGAATATATTCTCTATGTATTTCGTTCGAAATAGTTTTTATATTATTTCATTAAATTTTAATATAAATTTATAGGATACACTAGCATACCTACAAACTTTCATCTTTTATTCCAACTACTATCTCTTTTCGCAATAACATTTTACATTGCCTTTAATAAGCTCTATTTATATATCTGTGTCAAATTTCATTAAAATTGGTTAAATTGTTTAAGCATGATGGTGTAACGAACAGACATACAAACAGATAAGAATTAAGTAATTTAAGTTACTTTATCATTTATAATATTATTAGTACGGATTATTACGGATGAAAAATACATTTAAATGTTATTTATTATAGACCGTAACCAAAGAACAAGAACAAAACCCGAAAACTGTAATATATCATGTAATACTAATGTAAACTGTAAAATATAGATTACCTAACACGTTTTTCTACAGGAAGACTATTCTACGAAAAACACGAATCATTCGTATTATTTGCAATACCGCCAAAACTTGACATCTGTTGTACCACAGATAACGATTTCATTTTACAGGTGGCGAGGGTTGGCATCCGAGGTGCATGTCGGACGGATCGTTCTCCCCGCGGCAATGTTCACGCGGACGTTGTTGGTGCGTTGACGCAGCTGGGCAACGTCGGGCTACACCTACTATAGTAAAAGACTTACCCGATTCCGATCCATGTGGTATGTGCGATATCTTATAACAAAATAATAATAAATATAAATAAATTTTAAGCACGTTTGTCACGAATTAATTTTATTAATGTTTTTATTTAATAGAAATAACACAAATAGAATCAGCGCTCCTTGAGGTTGAACTAATTGGAGCCGATAGTGAAACTGGAGAGAAAGCCCGTGCCACGCTCTCTTCACATTTAGCGTCACTTGGTGCGCGGGTTCCCGTCACCGTATTGAAAGAACGTAATGCGGTGAAATTGCGTGCTCTGTTACCCGGACCTAGAGCAACTGATCTTGTATACCATTTGGAATCTATGGTAAATATTTCATAAATTCAAATATTACAGTTCAAATAAAATCATTGTTTTTATCTCAGTACGTTTTTTTAATTTATAATCATTCGATAAAATACTTATGTGGACTATATGTACCTAATACAACCGAAATGTAGCTTCTATGCTCAACTGAAGGTTAGCTTATAGTTAGATTATATGTATAGAATTTAATTTATTTAATACTACTTGTTTAATTGAAATTAATGATTTTAGATGAAAAAAGAAAAATTGGAAGGTGTGAAATCTGGTGAAGGCATTTTAGGCGCTGACGTCATAAGAAGTGAATACCGCCTCGTCGCTACTCCGCCCTCTCCTGCTTTGCAACGGGAAATTGTTAGCGAATCTACTGTTAGTATATTCAAATATCTCTCCTAAAAATATTTACCTTTAATCAATGCTTGAATGTTCTGACAAACAGTTACTGTAACATTTGATGCCTAACTTTTTAAGCAAATAACAACAGCCATACGTGGATAAAATATTTTAAAAATTCAATAACAACAGAAATAATAATTAAATTCTTTTACTTACTAGTTGAATTTTGAACCTTTGTATATCGCTGTTTATACATAAAAAAAATTGTTAGAAGGAACTTTAAATTCGGATCAGCATTCAAACTTTGGAAACTCGGTCGATTTTCCACTGTTTGATTATCGCCGACCCTTCTCACGAATGAAAACTATTACGCAAGATACTCTATACAAATTCTTTTAACCCTTCTAATTATAAGTAATTTTTCAGGTGTCTGCAGCTACATCGTATCACACGGCGTTAATCGTTTTAGCAGCGACCTCTGCTTTCATTATTAGCGTTCTTTGTGTACTTGTCATGTTATATCGCGCTAGACTTCAGAGGGAACCTCATAAAGCAGAAAGATTCTTACCAGCAGCACCACCAGTATATGTTCTTTCAGCTGATGAGAAGGCGGAACTTGCGAGGGTCCTTCATCCACCTCCGACCAATGACGACCATTCCAGAGTATAAAATGTAATATTTTCAAAACATAGTCAAGTCTATGAGGTGTTTAAAGGCTTTAATGCAATATAATATTCGAGAATCTCTATCTTCTTCTTCGAGGTACTTATAGGTACTTGTTAAGTCAATAAGATTTAAGCATCATGGGGTCCAATTGGCTGTTTTCGTACATAGTAGATTTCAAGTTCAAAATTTTATTTTATCTTGAATATTTTTCAATAATAATAATATTTTTCTTATATCCAGAATCTATCACATCATCATATTAAAAAGCTAGTTTCAATCTTCCATTCGATTTTAAGGTATTTAAAGGCTGCAAAAAGCTATAAAGTATGAATATTAATAAGTTAGAATAAGATAGCGAATCGGCGTGCGTCGGTTACTTCGACGGACGTCATTCCGCCCTTAAGTAGTTCCGTCGAGTCTTTCTTGATAAACAACTAGGGAAATTAAATATCGATACTATAGGAGTAAGACTTGACGTATAACTATTTAATCTAGTCTATCTCTCGATACCTTTCTACATTCGAAAAACTTTAGTACCAATTTAAGACAGGACTAATTACCTAGGTCCTAGGCCATCGTTTCTCAAGCGGAGGGTCGAGTTTATTTTTAAAGAGGGTCGCAGTCTGTTGATAAATAATAAATAAAAACTACATATAGGTACAAAAGTTTCGTTTATTAAAGGCTACTAAAGGTATGAATTTTAGTGTAGTGTTATCAAACTAAATATTATAGTGACGGGGTCGCAAGACTTTTTGCTTGACTTTTTGGCTTTTTCCTGGGTCGCGACATAAAAATGGTTGAGATGACGGTGACCTAGGCTATCTGTAATAATTGTTATTCAGGGATTCTGTAATAATTATACTGGGATTGTCAATGTCAATCCATTTTAAGGTATACAATTTTAAAAACTGCCTACTTGATTTGATTATCATACCCATATATCAATCTGATACTGGTTCAGCAACATTTTTTGATAAATTTTAGGAAAGTTTATTGATTAATGTGTTGTTAATAAATTCTGTTATCTCTACAATCTTGTTATTTAAATATATTTTCAGTTATCTTGTAATATAATATAAGATAAATGATATTTTTATCTGATCAATAAGCTAAAAAACATTTCATCGATATTAAATAGTTTTAATTTAAAATTATTTTAATCGTAGGTACTTACTTATATTAATTAAAAAATCGGTTATTTAAGGAATTTATTTTAATGTAAATAAAAAATTATATTTTTTTCGCACGTCTTCAGTTTATTATTAAATATTGCCTTTAAATCATATTTATAATAATTGAACGTAGGTATAGTATTTTACAAATGAGATGATACAATGTTCCCTAGATTAGAAAATAAATTATAATAAATCTATATTAAAATAATCTATATATGAAATACAATTTTAGAGGATAAAATCTTTAAATGATTGAAAACATTCCTTTTTGGAAAATAATATATAACAAGGAAATAAATGAATATAATTACAATTAAGTACATATTATAAAATTTGTGTGACGTAATTTATGGATCCCTTAAATAGGAATCAACAATATTCCAAGCGAACCTACTTGGCTTCCTTGGTCTAGTGGTAAGCGCGTAAGCGTTACAACGGGGAGTTTCTGGGTTCGATTTACGGTGGAGATAAAAAATCTCGGTCTGGCAGGGTATAGAAGGCTGACAAGTAGGTGACTTGTCTCTAAATAAAAAATCGATCAGTGAAACAGATGTGAAATGCATCTGTCCCCTAGAGCATGGGATTTCACACCTACTTGGCTAGTACAAACTTACAAGTATACAAAACAATTATTTAAGAAAAGTACCACAGTTTAATGAGGGATATCTTGGATAGTAGTAGTCCTTTGAAGTCCGGTAAATATTTTACGAAGGTCCATATAAATTTACAGACATTGAGCGTGCCAGACAAAAGAATATTTTCTATATAGCGAGTAGTTTCGGGTCACAGGCCGAAAATTGATTGCCGAGTCTTGGTTGTTTATAAATTCCTCGACTAAGACTCGGAAACAAAAATTTATGCTCATCACACAAATAAATTCAACTACCGGGATTTGATCCCCAAACAGTTTTTTTTAATCATTACAAATAAATATAATAAAATTTACATTCCTATTCTACTGTTGATTACCAATATGAAGCAAAATTATAATTTTTTAATCAGTTAATAGGTTGTGGCGTTTTTCCTGCGTTCAAATAAAACCGAAATTTCTAGCAAAATGATATTGAAGCCTCTTGAATTTTTCCGAGAATAACGAAATATAATTACTATCTATACTTACAGATAGATAAATGAAATTGGTGTCTGTTTGCAATATTAAAATAACCGCTTTTTACTAAATGGATATGGATATCATAACCATCCATATCATTTAGTAGATTATAGACCTTGACCTTTAACAGTGGCAATTGGATCTATAACTTTAGTTCTTAACAGGTTTAGTAAAATTATTTCATAATTTTAATATAAATTTATTAATATTAAGATATAGGTATTATTATTATCTTAACAATATATCAATGATGACGTGATGTATGTCGAGAAAGAACATTTCAAGGAAAACATACAATATTTATTATCTCTGAATTTTTTTTATACACGATACTTAGACTAAATAAATAGAAAAATAAAAAAGATAGGTATTGGTGAATTCTTCCTTCACTCAGAGGTCTTCCATATATTCTTTTAAGCTCGTTCACTGACCAAGATGCTCCATAGTTATTAGTTACTAAGCTAATGTACTATAACACAATAACTAAAGGTGAATGAACCTATCTTTAATACCTTATTCACAGTTCAACCAACAGTGTTTATAAAAGCTTCTTGCCTCCTTTGTTTATACAGTTAATGGTGGAGTATGGACTAAGAACTATGAACTTTAAATAGTAGGTTGAGTCATCGAATATCGATGGGCATTGAGCTAAGGCTTAAAGAAAAAGCTTTATATTCTGTAAGGCTATTTTTGACTTCCACAAACGTCAATAGAGAATTTTACTAGGTACGCAAAATTTCTTGAAACGTTGTGATAGTAGCTTTTATACAAATACACTAGTTTTTGTTTTATTTAAAAATAGCAAGTAATTTTGATTTTACACGCATTTAAAGTTAGTCAGCTCGTATCAGCAGCGTGACGTCACAGTACAACATTCCGCTCTCTCTCTCTCTCTATCTCTCTCGAGCAGCGACGTGCCGGACTGCGCCACCTGTTGTAAAATGACGTCACGTCGTCCTACTTTTAAAATTCTGTATCTCGGGAACAAATTGACATATCAAATAGTTTTTTCACACGATTTTTCCATTTTCAATTGAGAATACGGTGGGCTAAAAAAATCTAAATGTGTGAAAATTCTCCATTCTCCAAGTGAAGCCGATTTCTGGGAACCAGTGATGCCAACACCTACAGAATGTTTTCCCTAGGGCCAATATCAAATCCCCCTAAATATCGATTAACAACCCCTAAATTTTTTTTGTACATTTGCCATTCGGTTGGAAAGGTAATTTTCAAATGTAAATTAAAAATACAGTTGGAAATAACCGTTGTTTTTATGCGGGTGCATTTTGAAAATTTACATTCATAAAATTTATGATCTTAAAATATAAATAATGATAACAATTAAATTGAAAAAAATTTATTCCTTATTTCTTAACTTTTCTTTCTTCAAATTTAATTTTTCATAACTTTGCGATCACAATATAAAATAGTTTTCCGATATTTCAGCTATAGCCACGCTTGGAGTTTATATTACGTTAGTTTGTTGGTTGGGTTCGAGGCTTAATATAAATTGTAGTCGTGTGTTTAAAAACAGATCTTGAGTAATTTACCCCCTTAGTAAATGTACACCCTAAAAAACCCTCTCGACATCTTAATTCCCCTTAAATTTGGAGGGAAAACTCTCAAGTTGGTATCACTGCTGGCAGCTGTGAATTGTGATACCTACAGGCTACAGTTCATACTACTTACTAGAATATAGCTCCGATCGTTCTCACATAATATTCTATATAAAATATAATTAAATAGGCATAATGTAAAATATACTATTACTAATTATGTTATTTGAAAAAAATAATAATATGTACTCTATGCTTAGTATTGAATTTGATTGAAATTTATGTTTATCTACCTATGTTTATCTGTGGAATGATGTTCTTAGATTTCAAATTGACATACGTAGTAACTAATACTTTTGATCTGTGCAATTTGACATTATGTTCAAGGGCCTGTTCGTAGATGGAGGAATTAAATTACCTACCTACAAATTTTAGAATGAATCAAGAAGGCGTACTAGCAAGTTGCGCCATTTGCAAACAGCAAACTTATCGTAGATGTGCTCGCTGTCTCAATGTTTATTATTGTAACACAGAACACCAAAGACAGGATTGGCGGAGACATAAAAGTAAGTGTGCACCCAAGTTGCAAAAACAAGGCTCGCGAAACGATAAAATTGCTGAATTTTCTACTATCACCTCAGCAGATCTGAAAATAAACACTATTGAAACCCCAAAAACTAGCTTTTTAGAAACACAGCATAAAGAAAAATCTGTGGCTAGTGAAAATAGACATACGAAAAAGTCATCAAAAAAAACATTGAATATTAAAGATAGTGAAGCTAGTCTTGACAATAAAAGTGTATCTGAATGTATAAACACTGAAAACAAAGTTTTTAGTAACAAAGGACTGTTAAAAAATAGTGTAATTTCAAGTGTAGTGTATACAAATGAAGATTTGTCAAGAGTAAGTGCCATAACACATGAAGGGTCATCAGAACAAGAGATTTTGAGTGAAAAAGCTCAACAATTAAACACAGTGGAGTTTTCCGATACTAAAGATGTGTTGTCTACTGTAAAGAATAATGTAAAGATGCCTGCGCTACCTCAAGAGCAACATACAAAAATAAAGGAGTACCCAGAAGCATCATTGAAAAGCAGCACAGCCCCATTTACCAATATGGTAAATAGTTATTACATGGATCAGACAGACTCTTCATATGAAATATGTCAAAGAGTAATTCGGGACATGACACAGTATGGTGTGTGTGTTTTAAACAATTTTCTTGGTAAAGAAAGAGGACTACTAGTGCTACAAGAAGTTTTAGATATGTACAGATCAGGAATATTCACAGTAGGTATTTTTTATTTTAATTATTTATTCTACTCATCACATTCCGGTAACTATATTCATTTATCATATTTTAATAGTTTCTTAAAAATATAAGTAAAATATTGTTATTTTACTCAATCATTGTGTAAGGATATTATTATCCTTCATATACAATCATTAAAATTTTTACGATTGTTGCAATATAATTGATCTCCTATTTTAATAGTACATTTCTAGTTATCTGCCTTCTTACGAGAAAAAAAGAATTGTAGCTTCTACAGAGTTTTACTGTATAATATAGCAACGTTTTTTTTTTATAATGTTACTTTGATTCACTACAGTAATGTTACTATTTAGAAGGTTTGTAAAATTTTAGTTATTAATGTGTAGTATGATTCTATAAAATGATTAGACCTATTCTATGTTAATTACTTGATACACTAATATACCAAAACTTCTAAGTGAGTATAAGTACATCTAAGAATTTTAATGAAGGTTTAATAATATATTATTGAAAGTCTAATAATAAATGTTTGCTTTTATAGTAATATAGTAAGGGCTCCAAACTGCTAGAAAATCTTTTTAGCACCGGTGCATATGATCTAGTCGTTGTTTAAAAAAATAATGACTATAATTGTGTGTAGGTGTAATGTATACATTCACAGGCAGGTCAACTGGTGTCCAACCCTGGCAGTACAGAGGCTCAAACAATAAGAAGTGATAGGATAACATGGATAGATGGCAAAGAAAAGCAATGTTATCACATAGGACAATTAATAAGTCAAGTAAGTTTATATTAAATCTTAGAAGTTAGTGCATAATATTATCTTTTCTTATTTTTGTATCAGTATAGAATATTATTGTATTGTTGTGTTATTCAATATTACTCTGAAAGAGGTTGAGAAAATTACTTAAAATGTACCGCTAGTAGAGAATAACCATATTTTATGGCAGAAATACTAAAGAGTACTCTAACATAGTATATTTTTTTTAAAAAGTGAAGTCCCGTGTGGTATGGGGCAGATGCATTTCACATCTATTTCACTGATAGATTTTTTCTTTAGGGGCAAGTAGGTGATCAGCCTTCTATGTCTTGCCAGGAATCGAACCCAAGACCTCTCGGTTGTAACGCTTACTCGCTTACCACTAGACATTATATAGGTACATTAGATCACAGCGCATTGCGTCGATAAAAATATATATTACGTTTTCGTAGATTAGGAACTATCCAGTGGCGTAACTATAGGGTGGCAGGGCTCGCCAAATGCCACGGGCCCTCAACAAAAGTATTTTATTTTACTTGAAAAGTACTTTTTTTTAAGCATTGGGCTAGCGTGGGACTATAGCCCATTCCATCTCGCCTAAAAGAAGAGGCCTATGCCCAGCAGTGGGACGTATATCGGCTGGTGAATGTGAATAAATGTAAAAGTATAAACCCATGCTCTTGAAAATAAAATTGTTATTAGTATTGGATTATTACTGATAGGGCCTCATCAAAAGAATTTGCCACGGGCCCCAGATGGTATAGTTACGCCACTGGAACTATCTCTTGGCCGTAGGTAATATTTCTATTTTAATCTCAGTAAGTGAGGTCAACGCTATATGTTCCATTTACCACTCGTTTATTATCAGTAATCATTTCATTATTAGCTTCTTGTTGCCCACACTCATTCACATATTCTTTAGCTCCTCTCTCGCTTCACTCGTTGTACGCTAGAAAATACTAATAGGTTTAGTAAAGGTACCTACCGTTAATTTTTTATCTCACGAAGAGTCTTGTGAATACAAGGAGTTAAGTATATTCGAATGTACTAGACTAATTATTGTTCTGTCACGTCGCGTAGTAATCTTTGGCGCCATCTTATCAGGCATTATCGATATATCTCAAGTTATTATGTATTTACTAAATCATCGTTTTGGTATTTATATATCTCAAAAATTCTTTTAATCCAAACATGCGATTACATTACATGTATGAATATACTGGTTTGAAATAATTCAAATGGAAATGAATAGCTCCTAAAAATATGGGGAAGCTCATCAACATATTTGATGAATTAGCTGATTCATGCAAATTTAGCCGCGGTGATAGCTTCAAAATCTTATATATAAAATTCTCGTGTCACAATGTTAGTTACGTTACTCCTCCGAAACGGCTTTACTGATTTTTACCAAATTTTATGTGCACATTCAGTAGATCTGAGAATCGGCTACTATCTATTTTTCATACCCCTAAGTGATAAGGGTAGCCCACGCCAAAAATTAATATCCTTCGTTTGCCGGGTCAGCTAATGTTATATAAAAATCTAGAAAGTAGTAAATTTATTATCTATATTTTCTAAGCAATTTTTTATTATTATTATTTTCTCTCGAGTGAATTTATCGTTAATTTTCTATCATACGATTTTGAACACCAATCTAAAGAAATGACCAAATTGGTCGGTTTATACATTTACTTATTTTAATAATGTGTATTCAGACAGTTTTAGCACATATGCTGAGTAGGTATACTTTATAAATATTTTGCATAAAGGGTTCACTAAATTAATAGCGGTTGTTAGAAAGTATGTACATTCCTGACCTAGTATTCCACATTCAAATTCGCCAATCCCATGACCAAAATCTTATATGTAGGTATCTACTTGTTTAATATGCTTACTACATACCTAATATCATTGCGTATTCAAAATAAAACTGTCCCCGAACGAAAGATAAATATTTTTTTAAAAAATGCAGTTGGTTCAAAAACAAACTTTTTAAAATGTATTATTGTATTTTTATCGTTTTAATTGTTACCTCAAACATTTTTCAGGTGGACAATATAATTCTTAAGGCGAATAAAATGGCTAATAATGGAATAATGGGCAAATATATGATTAACGGGAGGACGAAGGTGAGAGCTTTAAACTGTTTAATTATTTCATGAATCTAGAAAAACTAATATTTAGAAAATTCACAAGATTTCAATCCCAAACATATTCACGCACATCACTTTAGAATCACATTTTAATTATCACAACTAATGATCAAATGATGCTTGTTTTTTTTTTTGAGTTATTCCCTAAAATAAAAATAAAATAAAGAATCATTTTTTAAATCGGGTTATAACCTGATTTACAAACAGATTACTCTTTCGTTGGGAACAGAAAGCTAATCACCAACTTCAAACATAATAAAGAAAATGATTAGCGAAATAATGTTGAAATTATCTATCCAAGACTCACACGGGTTACGGGTACTAACGGTTAAATTTCACCTTAAATAGTTAAATTAAACTTTGGTAGGTATAAAAAATGCTATATTTTTAACAATATGATGTTAAATTTCCTTAAATTATTGTTTGGAATGTCTATTTATAAACGAACGTCCTTTGATGAAGGTAATACTTAAATTATTTACAATAAGAAAATATGTCTCCGTTCTTAATAATAATAAATTTCATTCAATATCAAGTACACACGAAAATCATTACTTTTGGTACTCATAAAGGCACTATCAAATCAAAGTGGTTTTGGCTTTTGTCATTCAGTAATGTTAACCAATATATTAGAACTATGTTTATAAGATTGTTTAATAAAGGCTTTATTATTAATAATGTTAACCATCATCACCACTAACTCGAGTTCCACGTCCTCATCATAATATTATTTTATCGAATTTGGGTGATATGTACCTACTTTAAAAACTTATAATAATTTTTATTTTTTTATTATATGTCTGTCTTCATAAAAAATCTTATTATTTCCACGTAAAGGAAATACGGGTATTGGCTAGTATTGTACAATTTATGCCGTTTTGGTTAATTTAGTTACCTACATAACTAAATTCGCTGGCGCCACAACAATGAAATTTTCGCTTGGACACAATTATTGTATTTCTATTTGCAAATCTTTATCAGTGCCAAGTGTGAGGATAACGTTGGATCGTAGATTGTTAAATAATTAGGGCTGATAAAAAGTTAAATTATTGTCATATTTCTAGCTATGAATAATGTCGCTAGAATGAGGTTAAATATATTCTTTCCATCGGTACTGTGTGAGACAGCATTCTTTTAAACCACTGTAAGCCCACTGAATCCACAGAAGGTATTATATTACCTACACAATAATTATTTTAGATAATATGTTGCAATAAATCGAATAGAACAATGTTTCTGTTGATATTCCGCCATGCCGCGTGCTGTGTTGAATTGATATTTCACGTTGAACTAAGTAATACAATATGTTAATAATAACGTAACTTGTATAAAGACTAAAACACCTTAATTTTAAGATTTGTAAGTAGCTGCCAAGTGTAATGGTTTGTTCTTTCTTCTGAAGCTTGCGAGACGATATTAAGTTACTAAAAATTTACTTACAAAGTTGTGGGAAATAGACCGATTTGCTTGGCTATTGAATAGGTTATCTAACTTAAAGAAGTCATTGTTAAAAATCGATAAATCAACGTAACATCCCTACAGAAGAGACACGCATGCGCACTGAATCGTACGGCGTACGTGATCCGCGGCATGGCGACTCGCGGACGCGGGGCGAGGCGCAAGGAGTCGTGTAAACATTACAGCGTTGTAGCGTGCCTACGAAGCCACGTTTTGTTTACAAACCTATGCCAAATCGTATGACGTATACGTTTGGTTCGCGACCTATTTATAAAACAGTCGCTCTTCGAACAGTTCTAACATGACAGGGCTACGGCTTTCCCTTACAGCGCGAATGTTTCAGGTGGGATTCCCACCGTGGGAATCACTATGTAAGCTAGCTGCTACACAATGTTTCAGCCAAGTCTTTAGAGATTCGTTGTATAATAATTGATAAGCTATATTTTAATTTTAAAAAGTTGTAACTTGCAGTGCAAGTGAACATAGCAAACACATAATTGGGGCTTCGCCGCAGTTGGGTAAAAAACTATTTAAATTTACTTAATTTTGTAGAGAATTTTTTTCTAGAGAATACGTAGATATACCGAGCTCTTTCGACAGGGCAAAAGACACTAACTTGTAAGCGTATTAAATAATAGATTAAAGGATTGCCATTGCAACAATTTTGCCTGCCTCTTGGTGGGTAGGCAATTGTGTAAATAAAGAAATAAATACCTAACTACTATTGAATATTATTAGTAGTTGTTGAAAATTCATCTATAGCTTAGTCAGTAGCTATATAGGAAGAATTTTGGTATCTAAATTGGGCACAAAAAAAATAATAATAATTTCCTTTTACTTCGACTTCTACCTATTTTTTTTTTAATTTTGTCTACCAAAACAAATACATCGAAGGTCGTTCGGCGATTAAGGCGTGAACAACAACAAATGATATTTGTAGTTCTAATAGTAGGCGCTAATCACGAGGTCTCGGATTCGAATCCCGTGTCGGGGCTATCTTTGGGTTTTCGATTTTTCCCAATATAGCTCGGAGTCTAGAATTGTGCCCAGTATTAGGCAATAGGCTCTTACAATGGGAAAAAAATCATAATAGGTAATATTTGGCGAAATATGGATGTACTAAGTGTACCTCTGCTTAGCCCTTCGGGGAATTGTATTTATGACGATATTATTATTATACAAATTAAATTAAATAATATCAGAAATCTTGAGAGCGTTCTTAAGAGGCTCATTGCGTACTAATCTTACTTTTTTGCATAAAATGGTCAATTTTGACGCTCTTATTCTCTCAAACTTTCACAAATTTGCATACTAAACTTATAGCATAGTAGAAAATAGTAATCTAGTCCATAGCGGCTTCGCTTTTTGCAATATATTTCAATCTATTTAAATACCTATATCTGAACTTCAGGAGTATGATTTCCATAAAATGCGCGACGACTGCTTTTTGAGATAGTGAATTGAATTATTGGAGTATATAAACAAAATGAAATATATGTTTTAATGTCCATTAAATAGTGCTAGTCTATAGCGGCCTCAAATTTATAAAATATAATTCTTATGAAATTTTTAGAAATATAATCCAAATCATAACCATAAAATTACAAAAAACGCTGAGATTTAACTGACAATTTATCTTTATTGTCTAGCTATTTTTACGTAAAATTTTATATCTAAATATTTGTTAATTCACAACAGAGAAATATTGCAAATTGTTATAAAAATAATTTAATTATAAATTATATATGGTGCATGTCACAACAAATGGTTTTGTAATGTGGCAGTTATGTTTCAACGCAATTTTGTAATAAGGCTCTTAAGTCGTAAAGATTATCCGGATATAAACTACCCAAGGTTACAGCGGAGCCCGCGCGTCTAGGTCAATGCATTTAGCATTGCACTTGAAAATGCGTCGAGTTCGTTTACTTGACCCCGTTCATAACGCTTCGAAATATTTCAAAATATTCTGTTGGCTCACTCGTTCACGTGTTTACGTATTGCGCCCGCAGATCATGGGCTCGAATCCGGGACATATAGAAATGTGTCTGCCCTCTGCCCGACAATGCCTTTACTAGCATTCAGTTTATTTGTCTCACCAGGATTCGAAACAAGGACGTCCGGCGCAAACGCATTGAATATCAGACGTGTAAACAATTTAACCATAGAGTAGTTTTTTTATTATACAACACAGTGAAAATGCAATTTTTATCTTTCGCGGTGCAAGACTCATTTTCCTCAAAGAAAAAAGCTTGCACCTAACAAGAATGTATATTGCCACACGTAAACATTATGCTTGCTCAATCACGAACGAGGAAAATGAGTCAGACATAACTAAAGGGCACTTAAATACTAGTTGTAGTTTCGCTGGAATTTACCTTATAATTTAATATGAGTTGGCAAATTGAGGTATATAAGTTCTTTCTTATGTGTTTGATTGTATTTGACCGCCTCCTTGGTCTAGTGGTAAGCGCGTAAGCGTTACAACCGAGAGGTCCTGGGTTCGATTCCCGGCGGAGATAAAAAAAAACTCGGTCTGGCAGGACATAGAAGGCTGATCACCTACTTGCCCCTAAAAGAAAAAATCGATCAGTGAAACAGATGTGAAATGCATCTGCCCCATACCCCACTAGGGGACACAGGACTTCACTTAACACTTATGTGTTTAGTTATAAACTTTAGACTCGAGATTTGAACTTAAATAATAGGTAAATAAATAATGTTTCTTTGCGCGATAAGTCCCGCTATATTTAATAATTATGTGTTTAATTTTTACTAACAGTATAAGATTTACATGTCGAACATCTGGATACTGGTCGCAACGGCTTAAGTTGTCTCGCAAACTTGTCTGTATAATGCAGAAGTTCCCAAAATTATTTCGTCTAACGCCCACTTAGAAAATCAGTTGTTTTGTAGCGCTCCTCATTTTTCTTTTAACTTAAAAATCTCGGTAAAACATATTAATCTCGCCTGGAGTTTATTAAACCTATATTCTAAACGAGACTTTTACTAGAGAAAGCAATAATAATGCAACTTTACAATATTAAGTTTACTTTTATTTAAAATTAACAATAATCCACATTTGTTTTAAAACTAATCGAAGGATGAATCCATGATTTTTAACAATTAATTAATATCAGGTTCCAATTGACTCAAGAACCAATTTGACCAAGGGGGCATTATGGGCAAAGTATGTGCTTTGGGAAAGACTGGTATAATTTATAATAGAGTATTAAATAGAGAATTGTCTCTTGTGGGGCAAAAGGAGGATCTTTCAGGTGATTCGTTCGTTACTTTAATGCACTTACGTCATCTTCAGGCGATGGTGGCGTGTTATCCCGGATCTGGCAGCCATTACGTGAAGCATGTGGACAATCCAAATAAAGACGGACGCTGCATCACGGCCATATATTATTTGAATCTCGACTGGGATGTCAAACGATGCGGAGGGTTGCTAAGGTAAATATCTCGTCTACAGAGCAGCCGTGATCAATCTAGATTTGATTGAGTAAAATTGTAATAATATTTTGAAGCCTGAGGTGCATACAGCGTCTTGGAAATATTGCGCAATTTTTAACTGCAATTATAAGTATATAAGTCTTGCCATTTTTTTTTTCTTCGCTAGAAAAAATAACCTAAAAATGCCTTTCTATCCCAATTGATTTATTTATCTGAAATATTCAACAGGCCTAGAAGACAAAGCATAGTCAGTGAAACAGCATATTATTCTTACCGTATATTTATAAAAATATTAACAGACACTAATTATTATTATTTTGAACTGATAAAATAAAATAGATTTGGCCAACATGGATCTTTGCGTTTAATAATAAGTATTAATCACATTGAAAAACTAAATTCGATATTATATTGTACAAGGCATTGTCTCTTTTTTTTTCTCTATAACGGATAATGTACTTACTAAAAAAGCCTTCCACACAGTCATTTTCATTGGAAACATTGTCTTTCGAGATTTAGCTTTCTGTTTTCATATTAATTTGAGTTAACATAATATTCGTGTCCCGTTTAACTAGACTTAATTGCAGTTTAGAAGGAATAAGTTGTCAAAATCTGAAAACCTCTGTAATGAATTGGCGCTAACTTCCATAGATCACAAAACGTGAAACTCTATGGAGATATGAAATCATATGTCATAATGTTTGTGTGTTTATAAGTCACAGATTTTATTATGCGTAATAAGATTTTTATCCTTCGTTTCAAACAATTTACAGGGTGTTTCCCGAAGGCACGAATAAAGTGGCGGACATAGCGCCGATATTCGATAGAATGTTGTTTTTCTGGTCTGACAGGCGGAATCCACATGAGGTGCAGCCGGCCTACGCTACTAGGTAATTATCAACATTGAATATTTAGTTAATGTTCTTAATTATATTATCACATCTTTGTATACTTACAGTTTCAATTTAAAAATAGTATTTCGTTTGAAGGTAAACATCATATTATAATCAATATTTTTAAAGCTACATAAAAAGCTAATACCTATCCTAACCTAAACGCCTTTGTAGTTTAAATATAAAATAAATATTTTGGTTTGGAATGCAAATCAGGCTGGTCACGACTTATCTGTAAAAAAATTTAGAAAAACAGGTGTTACTATGGTTGACTTACAATGACATATTTCGATTGATACCACTTATTTATTTGTTTTGAAGAATTTTCTATGAAATTATTTTGAAATAACTTTTAGGTACGCTATCACGCTGTGGTACTTTGACGCTCAAGAAAGAGAAGAGGCTCTGCGGAATTATAGTAAGTGTAACTTTTCAATTTACTACTAGATCCGGCAGAAAGATGACACAGTTTGCATTTTGGTATAATACATAAAATATTTATATAGTATCAGAATAAAACAAGCTTGACAACCAACCGCTTAAGAATGTATTAATGATTGATATTTCATATATAAGACTTAATTGGCGTAATTATATACCCATTAGAAGTACTTAATTAGTAATATCATTGCTCTTTCGATTTGAAGTAAGCTTAGTTCGCCTTAAATAATAATTAAGTCAATATCTTAATGTTGAAGTCGAAACACTTTTAAAAAACAATTTAATGTACAAAATACATTATTTTATTACTATGCATAAATTATATAACAACGAAGAAATTATTACAAATTAACAAAAAAATCTTTTTTTGTGTCTGTTTTTAATGACTATTATGATAATGAAAAATAACCAAAAACTCAATTTATAGAAAATGAATTTGCTTTTGTACTTTATACGATGATTTAAAAAAATATACGATTTTTGACAAATGCTAAAAGGTTACCACTCTTAAAAGCAAACTTATGAGATAAAAATTTCTTTTATTAATTAGGTATAAGAAATCAAAATCGGGTACATGGAACTCAGACACTAAATTCATGTTGACTTATATATTAACTGCCTCGGTAGCTGAGTTTTCATAAAAATAACGGCTAAAAAGAAATTGATTAGTGAAACAGGTGTAAAAATGTGTCTGCTCTACGCCCCACTATAGGTTACGGAATATTACACAAATAACGAATTCGGCTTTATCGTTTTAATACCCGTAAAAAATGACGTATTTTTGGCCTAGTGGTAATCGCGTAAGCGTTACAACCGGGAGGTCCTGGGTTCGATTCCCGGTGGAGATAAAAAACTCGATCTGGCAGGGTATAGAAGGCTGATCACCTACTTGCCCCTAAAAAAAGAAAAAAACGATCAGTGAAACAGATGTGAAATGCATCTGCCCCATACCCCACTAGGGGAAACGGGACTTCACACTTTCACAGCACGTATTTTGCATCCTTATATTTTTTCAGAACGCGGCGAACCTTCCTCAAGCAAGTGATGTCGGTTTGACGAGCTCAAGTTTACACTGAGCTCAGTTACGCACATGCAACGCACCAAACAGCGTTGACACTACGAGGCAATGATAATATCTAAAGTATATATAACCAGAAAAAACTGGTCTCGCATATTGTTCATCGGTTTTGGATAAAAGTTCTACTAAATTGTTGTTTTTAACCAAAATTTTTCGACAAATGAATGAAAACCGACATTCTCGTGTCACATCGTGTTTATGTCATATACCTAAGTTACATGGTAATCTACCCTCAAATTACATAGTATGGTGGATGGGCATCCAATCATTACAATTATTAATATATCCTCATATATAACCTCATGCTTACCAATCACGGGTGATTTTCAAGTACATCAGGACGTACTTGGAAAGGGGAGACCTAGTCGTACCAAAAACGTACCACCAGATCTGCCAGCACCAACCTCACCAAAACACCAACTAAATCATTTATTCCACTCCATTCATGTATAATACTCCGATTTCATTAATATAAAATTGCAGGAAATTGTCATAAAACTTGTGAATTTATTATTTAAATGTTTTAATTATAAGAATATATCTGTACGATGGAAGTCATATTTAATTGTTATGTTAATGTACTTTGAGTATTATTATTTAAGTTGTTAGAATTCGCTGATGTTTTTATTAATTATTGCTTTCCACCCATTTACACTATAAATTCATCGGTGATTTCATGATTATAGTCTTGTGGTTTGATAACCACAAATTTAGAAATATTTAAAAAATAAATTGTTACCTACGAATAATGATATGTATAGAAGCTACGAATAAATAATAAGTCAGGAACTCTAATTCAGAACAAATTTCAACCAAAAAGTGGGGCTACCTCAGTCCAAAAGGACATATGTTTCAAAGTACGAATCATTTCCAAGGTTACGAATAGACATGCTTGTTGATTGGTTTAAATTCAGAACGAAAGCAGGGGTTGGTTCGCACGCGTGCTGCAATGTCTGCTATGACAGTTAAGTCGTAGCGGCGTGGAAGATGTTATGCAATACTTGTGGACCGGACCAATTCAATAATAAAACAATATTATTATACAATGTTTTTTTAAATATAATTAAGCAATTTAGCAATTTACCATTATTACTTTTTACAATTAAATCCTGCGAAATATGATTAATTTATTAAGTTTTTGTCTAGAATCAAAAGAGAATCTTTCTTCGCAATGTAGTGAAGACGGATTCTAAGAAATTCAACGATTATACATTTTATCAGAACAATGTAATGCTCGTTATTTGACTTAACTGCAGCTATCCACCTATTTTTCCGAATTGGATCTGCAGGGAAACCAAAAGAAAACAAAAGAATCAAAATACATTACTGTTATAAAAGATACCTAAATTTTATCGATTTACATTACAATATGTCATGAAGATGAAAAAAAAATCCATCTAAATTAAGTCTGAAAAATTGAATGACTTTGTCTTACATAGTATTGACCATCTCGGTTTGACAACGTATTTGAAAATCTTTGAATATAATTATAATTTTGCTACAACTTACTAGTGAAAAGTGATCCCTGGACATTTTATTCTACTATGGCTCCGGCACCACTTCACAACATATGCTGGCATCATGTATCACAGCTGTAGTTCAGATAAAAATGAAGCGAAAATTTGAGATGTGCTCGCTTGCAATAACAATGACTGACTGATGACGCGCTGGACACGACTTTTAAGCTCCGCCTACTTGGACACGACTTATGTTGGGTCATTTTTTGAATGCAGTTACATTTCCTGACTTATTATTTATTCGTAGTATAGAAGTGTAACTTGAACTCAAAAATGGCACCACGCAAATATGTACCTAGGTACATATTTGGTGTCTCGTGATTGGTCAAATCGCCTTGGAACGACCAGTCACGTGCAAACGTATTGACGTTGTTGTACGCGTTAGTGGGTTCATTTTTGAAGCGCTGTCTGTATGAGAGTTACGTTTCTATACATATTATTTATTCGTAGATTGTTACGCAATAGTATCTCTAGAAGTACTTTATAAGATGTATAATGTATATGTAAATACAATGTTAAATACAAAGATATAAATATTATTATTGATTTTTATACATATAATTCTAACTAAATCTAGTATTTAAGATAAGTATAGGCGATATGTGATTATTCTATAAATAAATAGAGATAATGTAATATTAATAAAAAATGAAAATCTATGACCATTTTGTTTTTAACTGCAATATCTTATATATAAAATCCTCGTGTCACAATGTTAGTTACCTTACTCCTCCGAAACGGCTTTACTGATTTTTACCAAATTTTATATGCATATTAAGTAGGTCTGAGAATCGGCTACTATCTATTTTTCATGCCCCTAAGTGATAAGGGTAGCCCACCCCAAAAATTAATACGGCAAAACAACGTTTGCCGGGTCAACTAGTTTAATTGTATAAAATGTGAAACTTATAAACTCCATTTAGTTTAACATTAGATGAAACGAAACCACGACTTCAAAGAGACATAGTAAGATAGAGAAAAGAGATATTATACTAAAGTATTTAAATAAAAATAAATATTTTATTGTCTTTGGCTGGTTTCACCAACAATTGACCGCAGTCGATAGCGGACTAGTCGGACTCAAAGTCCTGTCATAAATTGCGAGGAAAATAATCTACGCTAAATATTGGTTGAAGATGGTTAAATGTACATTTTATTTTTAAGGGCTGTATTCTATGTGTTCTGATCGTCGAATGCAAAACTTCATCAAAATGAAGCACAGAAAAAAGACACGTCAATTTTGACAACTTCCTATTTTCGATAATTTTATACTAATACCAATAATTTTATATTGATTTTTATGTTTTGATTTTATTTTTTTTGATCTATTTTAACGCAATGCTGAAAGCAGCTTCTAGTATAACAATAAACAGTGCTTCTTGGGGTCATTTTAGTGATTTATCTTCGGAAGAAAGTTCAAAGGTAAGAAGTATGACCTTGAAGGGGACGATACAACACTGTAATCGGATCAATAACAATTACAGTGCGTATCCTTACCCGTGACTTCAGGAAGATATACTAAACTTAAAATAATTTTTAATTGAATAGTAGGTTATATCCATTTTTTCGAACTTCCAGAGCGATGTTGACATGGAAGAAGTATATTCCGACAAATTAAGGTGAGTTTTTTGAATCTCTGAGGAGGTCTTGAGTTTGTCCGCGTAGACGCACGTTAAAAAGTCATCTATGAAAGCCGGCAACGCAACCGTGGCCCAACAGGCGTTGCGAATGTCCACGGGCATTCTGCTTGCCTCCTGTTTTATAGAAAAACATTTTCAATTTCAAGGACTTATCTAAATAATGGTAGGTATATTTAGAAATCAATTTCATAACTCGTTATCGTGCAAATAATTATACAAACGCATAAATTTTTAAGAGCGGTATCTTTTATTTTCAGCCTACCATATTTTAAGGCATGTCTCTTTGCAACTATCTTAGAAGACTGTATTACTCAGATACGCTTACTTGGTGAGTGCTTACTTTTAAGTTTACAACACTTAATATTGCTGTATACACTTAATATTAGTAAACAAAATATAATTTAACGTAAATGAAATTTTTACGAGGAATAATATTTACAAAGTAATTTCGTTAAATCTGTTCGAAAACTAGTTCACATTCTTATTTAAGTACCTGTGACTTTCAGAACAATGCAACACCGAAATCCGTTTACTGAAAACGAAGTCGGAGATGCAAAAATTACTCGCGGAGAAATATGGCATTGAGAAAAAAAAAGTCTGCGACGAGTTAGAAAATATTGACCCAAACAAACTCAACTGCTTGGATTATAAACTGGACAAGCTAGATAATGACAGGTTAGTATGACTAATATGGGAATGAACATTAAAAACAAAATTTCTTAATAATAATATCTTACCTACCACCCAAATCCACTTGCCTCTGGATTACTTGAAAACGCCAACGTGGTAGAGGCTAAAAGAAACCACGTGCTTCGAGTCAGCGAGGCATTGGCCGCTGCTTATTTTTAATTAATATCGCAAATTACACACAACTCACCTGCTTATAGTCTGGCGACTGATTGCAAATTACTACCGGAAAAAATAATAATATCGTCACGCCTTTTATTCACTTAGTAAATTTACGTTTTTAATTTTTTTTAATTGGGTGTACAAATTTCTTGTCAGCATGTATTCAAGATATGTGTTTTTTTATGTCAGATGTAAATAAATTATATTTTAAATTAATAAGTAATGATTTAAAAAAATACTTGATCCATTCTGTTTTTATTAAAAATTTGTTTTAATAAAAAATTGTATAAATTTCAAATGTTAATGATGGTGTCCGATTGTGATGTATGTCGTTATTTAATTTAGATCCCTTGTATGGGATACTGATTGGTTAATTATTATTCCTATGAAGTCAGCTTACATACTTTCTTTCAAATTAGCTTTCCCGTTAACAGACAGTTCCTTCTTAAAGTGCTATCCGAAACTTACCTGGATCTATCAAAGCATCGCCGTTTCAATGCCCTGTCAGACTACGTAACATTGGTCTCCAGCAAACACCAGAATTATGCGGTGCTCATAGAAGATGAAGCTAAAAACAAATTGTTAGTATTTTTATCTAATTTATGTCTCAATACAAAAAATAACTCGCGAACACTATACTTCACTTATAAGCTCGTTTTAGTAAGTTTATTACGATTTTCGTAGAATCCGACGGGAAACAAATCGTCAGTTACGCCAACAGCGGAACCATATTAAATCTGTCACTTATGACTGCAATATGACAGTGGAAAATCTCAGAAATAGAGTTCAGGTAAAACTTTTTTTTAAATATTTTTTAGACTTTACCACGTCCTACGTTGTGAAGCACCGTCTGATATTATATTAGCGCAACTCCTGACTTATTGTGTGTGTTAATGTGAAAAATATCATACCGAAATCATATCATTTGATCAGGATAATTCAAAAACAAATTTTTTCAAATTCAAATTTCATTCATTCGTTAAAATATTGTTACAAAACGGTTAATATTGCCTGTAAACCTTAATTAGTTTGTCTAGACAATAAGTTCTCATAAAAAAAGAATATGTATATGTATATTAATTAGAAGGTTGTTAAGCTGTAGAAAACAATTAAACATTAGACATTATGAAATAATAAAATGTTTTATTATTTCATAATTTCTCTCAATATATGAAAGAATTTTTCAAATTAGTTAAGTATGTAGTTACCAGTAGACAAAAGAAATAAGCGTACAAAATCATATTAATTCAGTGAATATGTAATTAATGAATTCAGATTACTGAAAAATTACTTAATAAGGTATTTATTTTAAGTTGTACCTACCTTCGAAGATTGGTGCGTTCCAAGATCACAATGAATTTATCAGTCGAATACCCCAATCATAACTGAGAACAACAATGCCGTCCGAAGGCAATAGTTTAAAAGTCATAAAATACTTTTAGACATTAAAATGTGTCTGCTGGTTATCAATGTTCTGTTATATTTCAGGACGCAGCGCTTAACGTGGAGATCCAAAATCGTTATATATGTAATTGGCAAAATGCACGTTGTGAACAGAATTGTCAAAAAATTTCGAACATAGAAACACCCGCCATTGAAAATATAGACCATTACAAACAGAGAATAGAACAAGAACATAGGGTGCACAGCGAAGTAGAACTGCTTATCAGCATTCTTATCAATGTGAGTATGGCTCGGAGAATTAATCCGCATGCACCAAATAATTTTGAAATGAACAATGTAAGTTCAAAGTTACCATTTACCCTTTGTTTGTCTGACATTTCAGGAACTCCTAGAAAAAATAGATAACTGGATGGTAAAATATGATACAGACATTGAAAAAATTGATTTAAAGATACAAAAAATGAAAACTAAGCATGAATCCACCGTAGAAAGAAGATATGCCCTTGAGGAGAAGGTATCTCTTACTCACATATTTTGTTTAAATTATTCTTGTCGATCGTGTTAAACAGTATCTGGTAATTTTTTACATTGTTTACAAAATTATGTTCTCATTTTCAGTCAGTAAATATTACATAAGGAAATCTGTACCTTGCTCTTAGTCCTAAGTAGAAGATTATCCATAAGAATATAATAATTGAAAGAATCTTAGTGATACCTTTTCTGCTGACTCATTAATTTTTAAATCCTCCAGCTGAAACTACATGAAGAAGAATTGAACAACTGGAAGGCGTTCAAAGACAAGCGTGAAGCAGATCGATTATACCGAGAGAAGATGACAAAGGCGGCGTTGGCGGTTCAAGCGTGGTGGCGCGGCTTGATGGTGCGGTTACAGTTGGGGCCTTACAAACCCACTAAGCGACCTGCACCTTCATCAGAAAAGAAGAAAAAGAAGTAGAGACAACAATAGAAATGATTGAGAGGCAAGAATAACGCCCTTTGGATGACGGTGAAATAGATTTGGTGATAAAAAAACGTTGCAGTCAGAGCTATTGAAATAAATAGAGCTTTTGCTTATAAAGAAACAAAAGAACAATTGAAATAATATATTTATGTATAAATATAAATATAAACTACATTAATTTAGTTTATAATTTACTTTATAATATTTTATGTTTTTTAATATTATTTTATATGTTTTTAATACTTTTCTGAAGCTCTATAACAATTTCTATAGTTATTCTATAATTAGTACATAAATATATTTTATTTTTTATAATTTTTTATCACGTATTATTCTAATAAATGCTATTGAACAAGTTTAAAAAAAATAGAGTAGTTTTTTAATTGTGAATATATTTTAGAAACGTAAAATTTGTTTTAGTTCTTACGAAAAAGATAAAGCTGTGATGGTAAATTCACATCAACTACCGATTTTGTAAAGTGAAAATGTTTGTATTTAGCTTACTAGCGACCCGCCCCGGCTTTGCGCGGGTATAAAACATATATAAAAACCTTACTCTTTAATCACTATCTATTTAAAAAAACCGCATCAAAATCCGTTGCGTAGTTTTAAAGATTTAAGCATACAAAGGGATTTAGGGAAGGAGAAAGCGACTTCGTTTTATACTATGTAGTGATATGCAAATAACTTAAGTTCATGTTTAAGAATTTAAGATTACTCAGTTAAGCATAGCTGATTTTTTCAATTATTAAAAAACCGGCTGTAAGACTGCATCTTGGAAGATCTATCAAACCCAATAGACAACAATGGAGAAGTTTCATGATGTGGTTAATATATTTAACGTAATGGCATTAAAAACTAGATCACAATAAATAAATCACTGAATTTTTTTTTGAAATTTATGAAAATATGGTAGATAATTGAAGTTTACGTATTTCTGATTCGCCTGTGACGTCATTTGACCTATCCGCGTGTAACAAAATTATTCTTGCAAGCGCAACTTCAGTCTTAATAACTTTTTTAGTGATATTTTATTAATTCTTTAGCATCACGCGTAGGTACGCACCACAGAATAATAATACTACGTCTAATAAAACGTCATTCCATTGAAAATCTATGAGAAAAAGAATTTTCCTCATAAACACTTTTTCCTATATTTTAATAGTTATTCAGCTATTTTCTGGTAAGACGAATCCAACAAATCGGAGATCGTTAAAATCGGTCCCACCTTTCTTGAGTCTTAAATGGTGTAAATAACATGACTTTGTTATATATCATTTAGATTTATTTGACCGCCTCCTTGGTCTAGTGGTAAGCGTTACAACCGAGAGGTCCTGGGTTTGATTCCCGGTGGATATAAAAAAAATCAGTCTGGCAGGGCATAGAAAGCTGATCATCTACTTGCCCCTAAAGAAAAAAAATCGATCAGTGAAACAGATATGAAATGCATCTGCCCCATACCCCACTAGGGGACACGGGACTTCACTATTTAGATTTAGAATGTTTTTTTGCTATTTGTAACAAAATAATGGCCGAAAATTACTAATTTGTTATAAAGAATGTTATTTGAAATTTCTGAATTGTCACTGTCATTCATTATTTGATAAGGGATTCGTGCAGTGTTTGCAGTTTAATCGTGGTTTTGCTGTTAAATAAAACCTCAACATGCCACATCCACGTCTTATGAGCCTTGTGCACGAAACTTGGCGCTGTGAAATAGATTGTAATATGAAAAATGATCGAAATGTAAGTATAAATATTACTAATATTTCTTCGTCTTAATAGGACCAGGATAAAATTTAGACTGCTTTTTTGGGTTGAAAATTATTATTACAGGTTAAGCTCGTATTTTCATTAAATATCTATCTACATATCGCCGAGAAATAAAAAATATTTTCGTGGTTTTGAAATTATCTGACTGATGTTACTTACGTCTTTTTGCAGACCACAACGGAACATGAAATGCTTTTACAAGAAATATCAATGAATGATTTTGATTTACAAAATAAGAGCAAGGTTTTCAGGTAATTGACAATAGTTTTTAAATTGAGTTTTTTTCCGATTCCAAAACTTGATAGGAATTGTGTGTTGAATGAAATTTTATAGTAAAGGTTATATTAGTAAAGACTAAATTTTTAGTAAGTTAGAACTGATTATTTACACTTTGACGGCAGGGTGGTATAAAAGACGGCCGTTTGGCGCAATATGGGTTCGAATCCCGGTAGGTGCATTTATTTGTATGATGACGCACGCATGTTTGTTATCGAGTCTTTGTTGCTTATAAACTTATATACACAAGTGCTTTAGCTAGTTCTTTGGGATCAGAACAATATAAGTGAGTTGTCCCAATTATTATCTTATATAAAAAATTCTCGTGTCACAATGTTAGTTACCTTACTCCTCCGAAACGGCTTTACTGATTTTTACCAAATTTTATATGCATATTCAGTAGGTCTGAGAATCGGCTACTATCTATTTTTCATACCCCTAAGTGATAAGAGTAGCCCACCCCAAAAATGAATATGGCAAAACAACGTTTGTCGGGTCAGCTAGTTATATGTAATATGCTGTAGTGAAATATGACACTATCTATTTTTTAACTAAGTTTTAAAAAGACATCCCTTTAAAGGACTTTTACCGAATTACTATCACGTCTGTTTATAATTTAAAGTACCCATGCCTTATTAAAGAAGTATTTTCGAGAATTTATTATATATTTAATATAATATTTTTTTATTAAAAATAAATAACGTTATTTTGTATTTTTTTTTAGTTTATCGTATCTTCAAGCGTCATTTTTTGCAACCATTTTAGAAGATGCATTAACACAAATGCAGATTCTTGGTATGATATTGTTCTGAGTTAACAGCTTCCAAAAAATATGTAGGTAGTATATATTATAAAATAAAGTCGTCCGCCGTGTTTCTGTCTGCGATAAATTTAAAAACTACTGAACGAATTATCATTCGAATTTAGATATATAGATACACACAAATAGATAGACTATAGAGTGATGAGGAAGAATTTGTCAAGGTTTTGTGTAAATTAGTTGAAATATGATTATAATATTTGGAAGTGTCGGCAAAAGTCAAACCACCTGGGACCTTTCGAAAACGCTGCCTAATCCTTTTCAGATAGGTATTCCTCTTTTATAGATTTACGAAAATTCCTCGGTGGCATACCTTACACATCATACCTACACCACATCACCTTATACATCTACCTTTTAACAGTAGCTTACTATATATCTATTCACCCATTATATAACTACTCATTTTATCTTTTAATGGCGATACAAAGTTCACCGGGTCAGCTAGTTTAAATAAACTTAATAATCTTTTGAAACGATTAACGTTGAATATTTTTTTACAGTCGAATGCAATAACGAACTGCGAATTATTAAAACTAAATTGGATATGAAGTTACTGTTGCCGTTGAAGTATGGAGTGGCTCAACCAAAAGTGACGGATGAACTGGAATCTATAGATCCCAATAATTTGGGTTGCAATGAATATAAGTTGAATAAATTGGATTCTGATAGGTAAGTTAACATAATGCTACCTTGGCTGGCTTGGCTATTTCATAAAACAAAATATAGCAAATATAACAGGGACTCTAATGTATTTTATTGGACTTTTACTAAACCCTTATTGTATAAAAAGGTAGTTACTTAAAGAACCACATCGTTATATTCTTCAGATAATCACACTACTGACTAAAATAAGAATGTGTTTATTACAAAATATTTTCAAACCCGAATTAACTTTAACCTAATTTATTTTCTCTCCATAGAAACTATTTTATAAAGGTTTTAAGGGAAACTTATATAGATTTATCGCTACACAATCGTTACGAAGTGTTACAATTATATGTCAATAAACTGGTAGATACGGATCAATACCGAATTCAGGTGGCTGAAGACGAAATTAAGAATAAAAGGTTAGTTTGAATACATTTTTCAAAGTGTTTTTCTTGAACCAATAATAAATGGCAAGATATACAGATATAAAACAGATAATTATTATGTAGTAGCTGCCCCGCCGAATTTCGTACCCCCAGTAAAAGTTGTCTTAACTTATAAATCAAATGTTTTTACTACTTTACTTGCAATTTCTTAATGTTTTCCCATATTTTAAAGTTTTAAAACTTCTACTTTTTCTTTATTTCTACAAAGAAGTGCAAGGAAAAAAAAGAAGTGCAAAAATGTGAAGTGAAGTGAAGTCCCGTGTCCCCTAGTGGGGATGGGGCAGATGCATTTCACATCTGTTTCACTGATCGATTTTTTCTTTAGGGGCAAGTAGGTGATCAGTCTTCTATGTCCTGCCAGAGCGAGTTTTTTTTATCTCCACCGGGAATCAAACTCAGGAAACATTACAACCTCTCGGTTGTAACGCTTACGCGCTTCCCATTGGATCGAGGATGCGGTCATTTGAACTAAGAACTAATTACAATTTATTTTTATAGTAATTTTTTCCTTGTCTGTTCTTGAAAAAAAAAACTTATGAAATAGAAGTCGTTTTTTATGTTTAAGCCCTTTTGAATTAGTCTATGACTTTTTTAGTTTACGTCATGAACTTAACAAACAATTGCGACAACAGCGGAACCATATCAAATCAGTAATTTACGATACGGACACTGTTATCGAAAAGTTGAAGAATTTTGTTGAAGTGAGTATACAATAATTACGATTAATTATTAACTTTATGAACGTGTTAGAATCTTTTACGTAATTTTAACTCAATAGGTACCAAAACAGACACAATAATTTTTTATCCGCCATACTAAGCCAAGCAATTTTAAATTTAAATTTATTTTAAATTGTTTTGTCTGGGCTGTCTGTCAATTTTAGCTAATCTCAAGCACCTACATTTTACGTAATAATAATAATTTTAAGTAGTAACATGAGTTCTTTTAATTTGAATTAGTTATTATCTCGACTTTTATAATAACAGTGTAATTTTTTGAGCAAATTTAAAAATAGGTGCCTTATAATCTGATATACAATTATTTATTTTATCATCCTGACAAATTTGTGCCAAAATTAAATAAAAATCACGAAATGGAATCGTGTTCACTAGCACGTACTTACGTACTCAGCACTTACTAGCCCCTTACGTCACATAAGACATAAGGCGAAGTTCACATATATGTGAGTAGGTGTGAGGGTTTTTTTGTAGAAGAAGTACACCCTCCGTACTAATTAGATGTTTAATAACATACACCAGACACTGTTGTAATATTTATATTATACACAATATTAATTATTCATTGAACATGAGTAGTTACATGGTAGAAACAAAGTAATGCGCGTACGACGACATTTTGTAATCTTATATCTAACGGTCTCGTCTCTGCTCTAGACGCGTTTTCCGTCCGGTGTTGCCACACCTAGATCGGTAGTGTACAGTGGCGAAAAGGTTAAGCGCCATAGGTACTATGACACAACAGTTTGAAATAATTGTACGTCACAAATTTCTAGGATGCAGCTCTTTATGCTGAAACTGAGAGCCGATATACAGACAATTGGCAGCGGGCACGAACAGAGCAGCACCTTCAATCAATTACAGACAACGAAGAGGAACCAACGCGAAGCATAGAATATTATAAGCAGAGGACTGATCATGAACAGCGTGTTCATACTGAAGTGGAACTTCTGATTAATATTTTTATAAATGTTAATGGAATATGTATACATACCTTTCTAGTAGTTAAACCAATTTTTAGTTTCGGATGTTTATAATTTTTTGATTTAATAAAAACATTACGTTACACCTACTTGTCTAATTACCTTCTGGTAATTAACATTGATGACGTTAATAACTTTAATGAAACATAAAAATCACACATAGGAATTGTATCAAGGGAATTCTAGTAGAGGTCCCATAATATTATAAAGTTTGCTTTTTAGGAAACCCTACAAAAGGTAGAAGATTGGATGAATAAATATGATAAGGATATGGAGCACATAGATCTTAAAATACAATTAAAGAAAAACGAATATCAAAATGAACATGACCGGCGCGTAGGCCTGGAGGAAACGGTAATTTTTAAATATCTAGCACATACTGTATCGATAATTCAGTAGCCCTGGACAAAAACAGATATGTATATTAAGTAAGTATTCTTATTCATAACCATATAATTAGTTGTTAATAAATTTTTTAAGCAGCTAAGTATTCAAAGAAAACAAAAAAAAGTTGAAATCCGTGTTGTAAGTGGTCATCAGTCAGATGCAGATCCTTAATAATTTTATACATTAAAACTTACATAATTATGTCTAATAGACACTTACAAAACTATTCTTTTACCTTGTTTTCCACAGATTGAGAATCACGATAAACAAATGAAGGATTGGAACCACTTCAAGGAAGAGCGAGAGAAGGCGAGAATGTACCGAGAGAAGATGACAAAGTCTGCTATCATTGTCCAAGCGTGGTGGAGAGGACTTCTGGTTCGTCGTGAATTGGGACCGTACAAAGTAGCTAAGAAACCAAAGGGGAAAGCCAAAAAATAATTTTCTTTCTAAGATTTTTCTTTTGTTTTGTTGATCTAAAAGAGAATAGGAACGGAAACTATGGTTCGAAGTATTTTATAGTTCACAAGGGATTTTAAAATGGTTGTTTAGCAGCGAATTATTCCTGTTCTCATTAAGATCGCATAATCTTTATTTTTAAATATTTCTTCGAACTTTTTTATTATTATTTTTAATATAATTATACTAATCATCAATCGCACCTCAAGTTGTTTTTAAGGCTGGGAATGTCCTCTAATTAACTAGAATAAATAAATAATACTATGATTTGAATAGTCTTTTATTCTTTATAGAAAGTATACTCCAAATATAAATTGTTATGACGAAGAAGACTAACAATAATTATTATTACTCCAATATTTTCTAATAAAAATGTTATGTACCCCAAAAATATGTTCATATTTTTTATCTGATCTCGTTCGCCTTTATGCCCTCGCCTTTATATTCAATTGTTGTGCGACTATCGTAAATTATTTTTGATGATGTAAGTACGTTCAAGTAAAATATATATTAATGATAGCGCTCTTATTAGGGAGTACCTTCATTTTTTCTTTATCGTCATTTCATATTTGTGATGAAAATGCTGTTTAAGGAATTCCTCGCACCATTTGGGATAGGTGGGACGCAAGTCACTCCAGCCAGGTTAGCTCTGAATCTCATTTTCGAAATTTTCTCGAAATCTCATTTTGATCGTATAGGTCTGGTCTTTAGGACCTACTAAAAACTCATTACAATTTTCAACATAACGAACTTAGATAAAAATATTAAATTCCAAAGAATTTGTAGACAATTTTTTGATTTTTATTTGTATTCGCCCAAAAGCCTGCCCGCTTTATTCTTTTGACTATACCGGTTAGTCTTGGCTCTAAGTAAAATGGCGGAATTTTTACTTGTGGTTTATAGTGAGTTTTGACAACATCACAAAAAGCCACGTTTCACTGAATTATATCTCTTTCATTTAATCGTGTACAGTTTATTCTTAAAACTCCATCAATTTTAGACACAAAACCTATGAAATACACAACTTTTAGAAAATAATATAAAACAAGACGCACTCGTTGTGATGGCGCTAAAACACACAAGTTCCAGTAGTTTAATCCTCATAGCTTTATGCTGCGGCTCTATTAGCGGGAATTGACGAATATTCTTGTTATCGCGATAGATGTGACCACTAAGTTCGTCAATTCCCGAATATTCGTCCGACAAAAATGCTTATCGCGACGCTGTTGGTAAACTGCCGCGAATCAAAGGGTTTTGTCGCGACAACATTCGCTTGAGTGGCTAAACTTCGCCGCTTCATACCTACATTACATATATTTTTATACATTTTTATTGCGACAACGCGCCATATAATAAAAAAAATAATATATTCGCCCGCTAATGGAGCCGCAGCAATCGCGAATTGTGTCGCGAATACCCGAATATGATATTTTTTATCGCGACAACGCGCCACGAATATTCGCCTGCTGGAGCGGGCATTATATATAGGTAATAATGGAGCCGCATAATATTATAATAGATCCGCAGCATTAGACACAGAACAACCTTTGGGCTTAGAGGTGTCTGATATGACCATGACACTATAATGAAAAAATTCTATTATCTGTACTTATTACATATATTATGTAGTATGTACTACGAGTATTGGACATAGGCTTTTGTAATCTGTGAAGATTCTTATATTATATTGTCAGACATTGGTGGTTGTTTCTGTTGAAAATTGGAATAACGTTAAAATTTACATTTTGTTGAACTAAACATAAAATTTGTGGAGTGAAAGTTGTTGTGTAGTGTTTTTAGTAGTGTTGCAAAAAATGAAGACCAAAACAGAAAAAAATAAGAACGACGAAAGCGACACAGAGGTATGTTTGTAATTGTTTATAAATTTCCTTCGTGGATAATAATCGTTTGTTCTAGTTTATACCATTTTCCTTGATCATTCTACGTCATAACATTGCATTATTCCGAAATTAAAATGGATTTCTTTGTAATTTGCGGCGTTACAAACTTCGTATGCCAATGGAAGTAGATTTAGACTTGTGATGTAATTTATGTTCATTCATAAAATAAGGATCGGTTTGCTTCATGAATTCATGCGCTGTACGACCTAAACATAAACATTGAAGCATGATCGTTGTACGTTGTATTCCTTTTTGAGATCTTTGCGATCTACAAAAAATTTGTTCGTAAACTTGATTACCTACATTATTTGGCATCTGGTCAATAGAATTGAAATCATTAGCTTATTTTGAATAATGATTATTTTTCGCTAAACACGTTCATCTATATAATTATATAAAATAAAGTCTGGTTATTTACACCATTTATAACTCAAGAACAGATGGACCGATTTTGATGATCTCTGATTTGTTGGTTTCGTCAAATTTTCAATGGAATGACGTTTTAGGTGACACGTTATTATTCTGCACTCTGAAGCGATACGAAGTTTGCGGGTGCACTAGTTACAATATAAACTCCCTACAGAAGTTAAATTAATCTAGTAAAAACAGATCTCCAGTGTGTACAATCCACGAAAGAAGTCAACTTAAATATCAAAGTTATCTTTTATATGAAATTATTTGTGGCAAAGTTGTCTAACATTTTACCATGTTAAAATACTTTGCTTCTAACTCTTGCAATAACACTGAAATGATAACATATCATGTTTAATTTAATTTATTCTATGTTGAAAATGTTGCAGTAGAAGTGGACAAACAATTGTCTAGATTTTTAAAAAAAATTTATGGTGGTACACCTGACGATTTATTTCTTGACGTTTTATAAAATAGGCCTAGTAGCTTCTCCAATTACCTATTACTGCACTGTTTCTATTATTTGGTTTGAAAATGTTTGAATATTTGGTGAGTCCAGTTTCCCTTCATAAAGACCAGTATCCAGTATCCTTTCATAATAATAACTGTTTATCTTACATACTTTACTATTTGATAACTTCTTTTAGCTAAAAAAGGAAACTGCTTTAGCTAACCCATATAGAGCTGTAGAAAGAAGTCAATAAATGAAAATATTTCTCAAAAAAAATAAAATATATATATATATATATATATATATATATTTATATATAATATAAATTATGAACAGAACTTGGCTATAGCAAAAATCAGTCAAAGACCCTTCAATGTTCTTATAACTTATGATTATTTTATATATTTATATTATTCTTATGACTTAGGATGTAATGCCAAGTTCAGTTGTAGCAACAGTTTTTAATAATTATTTGAAACAAATGCCTAGAATTTCCATGCAGACATATCAATGGGTTTGTGTCATCTGTAAAAAAACAAAGAGCTTTCTTATCTTTGGTTCAGTTAGGTTCATATCCTTATAACAATATAAATAAATGCCTCTGCCTAAAAAGTTTCTAAATTTAATGACAGAGTTACAGTGGTCCTTTTTTTCCATCATAATTATATCCAAAATCCACTGTATGTGTGTGTCAATAAATCTCATAAGGTTCCTACAAACAATATTATACCATATTGAATAATAATACAGTTTACTGTGGAATAAACAAAATGTGATGTTTATCATCATATAGTCATGAATTTGGCACTACATTCATTTTTGAATCAGTTTGCATTCAACACTGGTGTAAGCAGTGCTATTGTAAAAACTCTTTAATTTTGTATTCTCGTCAAAAGTGTGGTGTTATTTTTATCAATGTTGGCAATGTTTGAAAGCAGTGTATAAATAATAAATCAATGTTAAGCTTCTGCTTCTGTTCTGCTACTATCATTTAAATTTGTAGTTAGGTATCATTCTAAGTGATGCTAGAGCATACAATTATGACTGACAATATTCCATTATTACAAATATTATAAAAAGGTAGTTCAGTAAATTACACTACATGGTTTGACAATAATAAACATTTATTTCACTCTTCGCTATCCTCAGGCAAATAATAGGAGTTATTATTATACTGAAATATATACATAAAAATATATTACCAACTGTGTTTAAGCTATAAATAATTTACGATTGTTAGTTTTACCTCCTGCGTATTTATGCGTAACGTTGTCAGAGACCATTTTTATTTGTTGTGTATTACAATTTTTTAGTAGGTGTCATTGAAAACCTATTTTAATTCTATGCTTAAATGCGAAAGTTGGGTGTCTCAATAGTAGCTGAACCAATTCAAATGAAATTCAATTATGGGGCTAGTTTAGATTAATTTAAACCCCTACAATCCTCCAAACCTCTTTACGGGTTGTGAAAACCCGTAAAGAGGTTTCATGTTCTTTACGTTTTTATGGATAGTATAGGATCCCTATATAGAACGACCTTAGAGACCAGGATTCCAGTTGCATTAGGTAGGTAGTCTTTTATTAAACAAAATTGAGAAAATCTTCAGTCTAAAATATTCATTATTCTAACATGAATCATATATTAGCGAATCTATTTTTCCCTGATACCGTTCTGGAATGTTTATTGTTATATTGACCTTGCCGATCACTGAGTGAACCAAAATCTTAATTCCTGATATTAAGTTTTGGTTTACCCAAAATGAAGATGCTTTCCAACCAACTTCAAAAAAGGAGATTTTCCAATCGGGTGTATGTTTTTTTATGTAGGTATGTTACGCGATTGTGAACCCAATTGTAAACAGATTTAAATGATTTTAGAGAATATCTAAGGATTTGATTTTAAAGCATTATAAATAAAAAATAACCTTAAAAATGAGACAGTTCGAGGATAGATGTGTTTTTTAATATTACAAGCACAACAATTATTGTTGTTCCGTTAATTCATAAGAAACAAAGTTACTTACGCGCTAATACATTGATGTTCGACACATACCGTGCCCTTATGGTCTACCCCACCTACCTGTCCTATATTTATAGCCGTAATATCGTTTCAACCTCATTTAAACCTCGGCCCCTTCCCATCACGACGGAAAGGGCGGACAGCTCAGCTACGTCCGCTGGTCGCCTCACTGGGCCTCTCCCGGATCATCCGGGAGTCTCACCCGGCGGGGCTTGAACGCGAGCTGCGCGTCCGCCCTTCACACTCTCGGACTTACATCACGGGCCGAGTGAGTGACCTCCTCGGCCCCTGTCCTTAGGGCTGTATTTGGTCCGCCCAAATAACCGCCCTGTATCCACAGGGCGCGGTCCCCAGTCTGCTTGAAGGGCCGTAAGGCTGACTAAACTAGAGCTCGGGCCCCTTGGGGCTTGTGACCACCTACTACACAGTCACAACCTCATTTAGGAATCTAGTTCTGTCTTTGCGCCCGTGAGAGCTCTTTTATCCTTGTATATTTTGGTCTCGGGTAATTAGCTTTTATATACATGTTTCTAGCCTAAAGACTTTTTTATTTTGAAATTTTTTCATGTTGTAGGTACCTACAATTGTGCTAAATTTTACAAAAACGCACCCAAAAGCAAACTGTTTTTAACCGATTTCAAAAAAGGATGACGTACTATAACCAAACTGTAAAGTGCATAAAAAACAGAAACTACTATTTATTGCTTACGACGCCTTAGCCACATAAACATGGTGTCAATTATTATTTTTTAGGTCTCAATAATAATTGTAAACTGTACAATATTTCGATCATTTTGTCGAATAGCAATTTATAAGTAAGTAGGTACCTACTTAAAACAATCCGCATTCGGTATCAAGTAACAACCTTGATGTTATTTTGCGATTTTCCACACGCAAGCGTATAGCTGAAATCAATTTCACATACCTATTTATTTGACACGAACTAAATTGTATATTGATAACGCATTATGGCTTACATACCACGCATTTCATTCACACGAGACTGATCATGTTATCGAAATACCACGAACTATTTAAACACTTGTACAGTTTAGACTCCTTTCTATTGTCATGTTAGGTAGACATCTCACAAAATATTTCATTGTTTATTTATTGTTCAAGATTCTTATCGAACACTGTTTAAATGCGAACCAACAAGTATGGTTATTACTTATAACAGATAGCCAAATTTGAAACATTTTGAAACATTTTTTTTAAACATATTATATTTAATTAAGTAAAACTAAAATAAATAATTTAATCGGAAAGAATAAACTAGCTTCGCCAATCTTATCAGTAGGTAGCTAAGAAAACTTGGAAACTGCGTCTCATTTTAACAATTTTTTTTATCGGCATTTATCAAGACATTTTTATAAGCTTAAGCCTGTTTCAAATATTCTAATTCTCTCTTGAGGACAGACACGCTCCGAGAGATGACTTTACCGCATTATAATTTTAGCATAATGTTGAGGTAATGATGTCAGCGTGTGTTTTAGGTTGTAAATTTTTTAGATAATTCATAATGGTCCCGCTATAACACGACCGAGATTGATTTCCTTGGATTATGTTACGTTTGCAGTCAGATTCGATCGATGCGATGTGAACGCTTAACGCGCATTTTGTTTACTTTCTAAGTTTCTATCTACTTGTGATTTATATTTTGCTTCTGAAGTTGTTAATGTGGAGAGAGTTGACGTGTTTTTGGTCTTATCAGAGTTCAAATAGTGTGGAAAGGAAATAGTTAGAATTAAAAATGTACGTAGTATGTCGGTGATAACGAGTAGAAGTGTTTTATGGAAAAGTGTACAACATTTGAGGAAAGTTTGGTTTACATAAGAGCATTGGCAGCGTTCAAAATGCTAGCATCAGCAGCTTCTGCCAATATCACAAGGAATGCCTTGTCAACGATGTTCCAAGCGCGCCGCTCCGTTGATCGACCTCTCGTTATGGTGAGTTGTACGGTACTTGACATTCATTTTGTAGCTATTTATTGGTGACTAGCATTTTCTCGCGGCTTTGTCAGCGGAGGAATGTATGTAGTCTAGCATAAAGATTTTTAAAATCAGTCCAGTAGGTATACTTTTAATTAATGAATTATAAATAAAAATAAGATCATACAAAAATACAAATATTTTCACTTCGTATACTTTTCTCTACTTTTTTTTCCTCTGGTCATACATATTATATACAAATTCCAGTTTCTTTCAAAATTCTTTGCAGAAATTAAGGTTAAGTACCTACTGAATATAAATTTGCATGTAAAAGTAGTCTAGTTGACCCGAAGTTGCAGTCGATATTTCGTAATCGTCAATCGTCAGGTTGAAGAAACCTAAAACTGCTTTCTCCTAAATTGCATTTATTTATAAGTAGGTATTTATTATTAGCCTTATTAAAATTATCATGAATTACATTTATAATGTAGGTACCTACTTCTAGCGACTGTAATTTATTTGTTGCCAACAATTTGCAGACATTAACTGACAAATAGTAACCTTTGTGTCTTTTGTTTTGTAACTGTAGCTAGGAAAACTTTACCTATTCATTTTAGTTTCGTAAACATACCGATATTTCTTGAAGAAACTGTTCATACAATATTGATTCAAATATTTAGACAGAAGTAATATAATAACAAAGCAATATAATAAAAGTGAATTAAAAAGGACTGTGGCATAAATATCGACAGACATTCTTGGTTAACTCAATTAAGAAATGTGAGCAGAAATAGACTTATAAATTTTTTTGTGGGTACCAACTTGCGCAACTTATATGTGGAGACTGGAGTACAATCTCTGATTAAATATCTACAACATGGCTCTACTATTTTATCAGATTACATGATAGGTGAATTTCCACTTAGCCGTTCTAAAGGAAAAAAGGAAAAATCACTAAGCAGTTAAACCAAAAGTTTAACTGTAGCACTTTGGTATAAAACTTCGTTAGCGGTGCTACAATGTGCTTGTAATATGGGTTTTGATTTCGTAGAATAAAATTGTAACCCGAAATAAGTAACCAAGAGGTTTAAGAGCTTATCAGAAATGAAACGACTAGTTGGATGTGCGTATAAGTACTTATTTAATCTAAATAAAGCGATATTTAAATACAAAAGGCGTCTGATCGTACAATATCAAAATAACCATGAACTCCTGTGTGTCTTTAATCTGTGTTACAAAAAATAAACAATTGATTACGGTTCACTATGGACTATTGCTGTTTACCATAACATGTAGGCATACATACATACACAAATACATACTTACATAAATAACTCCAGTCGTTTCAATCGTCTTATATTGATTAAATCAGTAAATATCGATCTGCATCCGTACAGCTTTCGTATGTATAAAACTTTATAAATGAACAGTTTTCGCACAAATCTGACATTATTTAGATGTTTGGATAGCTCGTTATTCTAATGTAGTAAAATTGTAAAGTAAGATAAATTGCAACCATAGTTGGGTGGGTCCCTCAAAGAAATATTTATATTATATTATATTATAATTTGTAATTTACCATCTTCATACATTGTGTACAGGTAAGGAAGGAAGGATACAGGAAAAAAAACGACGGGTTGCACTCCGGGAGTGCCGGCAGAAGTGAAAACTTAAGTATTAACGTTGTGCGTTTTGGATATTTTGGAATGGTTATGGAATAATTTTGCACGAATTGCTTTAATTATCAGAATAAAAGTACTATCTTTTATGTGGTAGAATACAATTATTTATTGCGCTATCGTACACAAACATGACAATTTATATTACATTAAAAAGTTTATCCCTCAGAAAAATACGCCACGCCAGCTGTCTACTCTCCATCCGTCTTACGAATTTTCGATCAGGTCACGTGTCCTGACGCGAGTTTAACATTTTTTACCCATTACAAAAAAGTGTACAACGCCGCTAAAGAAGTTTTCACTTCAAAAATAAAAATATAGTAAAATGATGAAAATAATGTATTTGTTTTTATCTGTTTCGTTCCCTCCCATATTATACACGTTTTCATACACTTTTAATTGTTATGCTTTTTGAATTAAATTAGTTGAATGAAAGTACATTGCCTAAGTTGTAAGCCATGCGTGGGAAATATTCATTCGCTGTAATCATGCGTCATCATGGTTGTCATTTTTCATGAGTTTCTTTTCAGTTGCACTGACCCAAATTCTATGTAAAGTGCGAGTTTTATAGGATGTTATGCAAACTTTCGTTTTTAGGTCACCGGTTCTGTAACGATGGACAGTGATATAAACTGCAGATCTTACGATCACTCGAGGATTTTATTAGCTCCTGCACTTTTGCTTTTATAACTTAGGTACCTCATCAGCTGATTACGGTTTAAGACTTTAAGTATTCAACTATTTACTCAGTTATTAAATACAAAAGCCTGTTTCATTTTAATCTCGAAACACGTAACGGTTTTGCGTAATTAGATCATACATAACAAAACACTCCAAAATAAAATCTACCTAACATTACATACCTAGTATAATTTTCAATATTTTACAAATGTCCATAAAGACAGGACAAAAATAATAATATCAAGTTTTCCATTTATTTCTCTTTCAGATTTTTAAAATTTTGCAACGGAAGCCAAAAGAAATAATCGCCAAAAATTATTTTAAAGTTTGTGTTATTTACAAACGTCATCGACTGACTATCAGATTATCGGATATATAATTTGCATTTCTAAAGGAATAAGCCGTTTCTTTAGCATAAGAAGTATCGCTGTACCGTTATTGTATGCGACGTATTCGAAAGCCGTTTTTAAGGAGCCCACGTTTTTATGCCTAATTCTTGAAGTTATAAATCGTTCTCATTTTCGCAAAATTCTTGGAGAGTCATTTCTCAGCATATTGTTCAGTGTGAGTTCCGTAACACACAATTTCCGCAGCACATGTCTGCGTCTATCTCAATGATTACTTTTTTTACAGGTACATAATATCTAGACTAACTTTTTAAGTCTTGTTTATAAAAGTATTTTTTTTTTTTGTTTTCTCAGAAATCAAAACCGCATGCTTAACTACCTATAACCGAGCTAGTCAACACTATTACAGTTGTGAAGGGTGGATAAATTTAGTAAATTCTGATAGAGCAGCATCACTACTCAACCACAAGTTTGTTCAAGTGTTTTATGAAATACTAGCTGTGCCTCGCGGTTTCACCCGCGTTAATTTCGTCGTTACGTGATGTTATATAGCCTATAAACAGAGTAAAATAGCGAACAGCAATATAATAATAGATATATATTATGTACTTCGTCCGCGCGGAATAGTTATTTTTTTATATTTATTTCTAAAATAAAAGTAAGTTAAGTTACTCCTTATTACATCAGCTATCTGTCAGTGAAAGTCACGTCAAAATCGGTCCTGCCGTTTCAGAGATTAGCCAGAATAAACAGAGAGACAGACAAGAATTGTAAAAAAAATATGTTAATTTGGTACATGTACCGTGTATACATCCATATGAATTTAGTAAAAAGCGGTTATTTTAATATTACAAACAGACACTCTTAAGTTTATTTATCTGTAGGTATAGATGTGTTGGAGGGGCCAAGCATATACGTACGAATTTATATAATGGGATTGACAGGATGTCACAGTTAAAAACCTTTCAAAATGTTAATACGTAGTAAATTGCTGGACGTACGGTTATTGCCTAAATTGCGGCCAACGAAAGAATGCGATCCTGTCAAGCTTTGGCTAAAAGAGTTATGACGTAACATATTTATTTGTAAACGTCTTCATAGCTGGTTAGGAATGTATTTATTTACCGATTTAAATTGCGTTTGCGAGTCCCTCGGACCAAACAAATCCAACTGTGTGAGAAATTAATTGTAGGATTATGAGATGTACTCATTAATGAACATACGCTATATGTCTAAAATGATGTAAGTAGATAATTTTTTCTTATTACGTCCATGAAAACCTGTTATAAGTATGACTTTCACTTGCACCTGACTAATTTTAAATTAAAAGAAATTCATTTTGCTACCTACAGTCATGTTTGTACATGTATTTTATAATAAAAAATTCAATGTCATAATAATATACCTAGGCCGTAGATATAAATGACTGGTTAAACAATATTTTGAACCCCTTTAGAGAAATCAGTAGTATGCGACACTGTTAAAGAAGTATCGCGAATTTTGTATTTTTTCAAAAAGTATTTATTTATTAATGAATAAGTATATATTTCATTCCTTTCAAAGTAATCCCCATCGTATTATACACTTGTGCCAACGTATTTTCCAATCCTCGAAGCAATTCAAAATATCATTTTTTGTGATCTTGTTGAACTCATTCGATACCGTCGCGGCCTTTCATGGGCCTGTTTAGTTTCAGGAACAAAAAAGTCGCAAGAGGCCAGGTCTGGGGAATAAGATGGTTGTAGTATCATTATTGTGTTGTTTTTGGCCAAAAATTCGCTTTCTCGGCGACCCGTCTCAAGCCCAAATAGTTGGTAAAATCGAAAGGCGCGAGCCAATTGATATGTTTAAGTCCTCATCAACTTCTCTAATGGTAATTCGTTGATTGGCTAACCTTCACTTAATGAGCTTGAGTCTGTTGTTGACGTGTGGGGCACGCTCTTCGTCGCTAACATCTTCTAGTCTCAAACGTTCTTTTGGTCCAAACTCCAAGGTAGCTTCAGCATATGCTACCGTCGACATTCGAAATGTTTCCGCGCACTTAAGGTTGTTTTTCACGCAAAATATGATACAGATTCTTATCCATTTCTTTTAATAAACAAAAATTCAAGACAAGCCAAAACACATACAAGCAAAATAGCTGTTAAAAATTAACTGAACAATAAAATGACCAAACTTGTCAGCATAAGTGAGGGCCATGAGTATCTACATAACCCACAAAAAGATCGAAAATCCAATATAGTACGTAGCCCGCAGAAATTAAAATTTTAAGAATCTTTTTGAACAGCCCTCGTAATAGAGTGTCATATATAATACACACAATGCCTTAATACATTTTGATTGCCAAGGAAGTCTATTTATAGTGGTCGTAACGTTTTATTTAATTACATAGCATGAAAATACTGTGTCTGCTACAAAAAAGATATGAATGACGTAACACAAGCTGGATGTATTACTTTAATGGATTATTATTTTATTTCATAGTTGGTATAATAATTAAATCTAGAATCGCTATGCTTAACTGATTGATATGAGTCTTTAACTAATCTGTTATCGCAAGTTTCTCGTTTGATATAGAGGATACATACTTATTAAACTCTGAAATGTTAATTGACTACAAGATGCTTCCAATTTTAGCCTGATAAATCTCGCATGTGACAACGTAATTTTATCTTAATTTGCGAACCTGCACGAAGAGTCAGTTGGTTTATCTATTTTGTGAATACCAGAAGTGTATGAATCAAACCATTATATTTATGCTATGCTTGCCACAAAGCTGATACAAGCGATGGAACAGGTGTATTATGTAAACCACTAGTGGGATACGTCACCTCATGCCTCGTTGTTATTGGTCAAAAACACGTAGAAAACTAGGGATGCATCGATATGCCTTTTTGCCGATACGATACCGATACTGATACAAACGCTTAAATTAAAAGAAGGTAAAATTTTATATGAAAAACAAGTTTGGTTAGTTTTTAATTTTTATTAAAAAATATAAACAGTTATAGACCTTGAATGGGATTCAAGGTTTAGCTATTAAAATCAAGAATTAAGTGTTATAATTAAAATAAAATCAATAACTGTTAATAATTAATATTAACAAGATTTTTGTTTAAAAAAACAGAGCGTTCTCAAGTTTTGCTGAGAAAGCCGAATTCGAAAGTCTGTCTGTATAAGACCTGCGGTGGAAAATAATCTCTCAGATGTATCGTTGTATCGGCAATAAAATATCGCCGATGCCGAAATATCGGCGATACTTTGGGTTTGCCGAACCCAAAGTATCGATCGGTATCGGATGCATCCCTATAGAAAACCAATCCCTACCCAAAACAAGGTGAATTCAGTCGTCAAATGCACTATTTATGTCTATTCAGTTAAAATTTAATTAATCCTCCGTCATCTTTGTTCTAGATGCATCTTTTTATTACATGCACAAGTAATCCTTCACGCCTTTATTAATTATAATTAATAGGTATAGCTTGCATTATTCTTATGTAATTGTTGTTATTGAATAAAACCTCACCGTCTGACCGCAAACTCGTATTAATTGCGTTTACATCACATTATTAAATTTGTGACGTGGATTACAACATTAACAGGCGCCTTCGAAATGGCAGTAATTTTATGATTTCAAACAAAAAAAACAATTATTTTTGGTGGGTCTGTAGATGTATAAATGAATATAACGATTTGTATGCGGTTTTGCTTGAAAGCTGATTTGATCGAAATGAATCGGCTTATTCATTTATGAGGTGGATCATTTGTGACATGTCGAACCGAGCTCCGAGCTCCGCGATATTTAGATCACACGCGATTCGTGTGGTTAGAATACTTTTAGTGTATATTATTACACGGTTAAAAAATGAGATATTTTTATTCATAGTCATTATTGGGAGGGTTTTTTTATTTCACTTGTAAGATAAAAGTATCTACAGTTAATTCTTTCTAGAACCCACAATTGAGCAAAAATGCTTAAAATGATTGTAAACTTAACAATATTAACAACTCCATTACACCTCTATAATCATTTTCGATCAACAGATGTTGCTAAAAGACAAATTTAATAAACATTTGTCATACAAGGATGGCAATCAAGCGGCACTGTAGCAGACGTAAAGAATTCTTGATGGCTTTCTAAAAATAGACTCCAATTTATTCCATTCCGATCATTTCTGGAGTCACAACGGACGTATAAGACGTATTTATTAAGACTTTCTCATTTATAAAATTTTTACTAAAATGCTAAAAGTACATATTTAAGATATACAGCTAAAATATAAATTTTATATCAAACACCTCCTTACGTAACTTTAAACTAATCCGTGAACATCCATACTCCACAAGTCGGAATATCATGATATTAAAAACTTGTGGCTTAGGATCATAGATAGCAATCACTGAACACTAATTATTGTAATCGCAGAAATTAAAAATAGGCTTCCAAGCCGTCAATTAACGCCTATCACAGAACTATATACCTAGTTGTTATATCAATAATGCTTTTGTATAATATTGAATTGTATTGTATATTATTATTTAGTTCATTTATATTATTTGCTGTTTTTGTAAATGTTGCATATCTACAATAATTGCTGTACTACATATAAAATAAATGATTTTGCAAACGATACTTGATATGTTAATAATAATTGTTTTATATATTAGGTAATAATAATTATTGTTATCGAAATTGTCTTTAATTCGCACACTTCGCTTTTTATCCATTATGAATAAATCTATGTTAATTTAAAACTGCATTTTGTATTCACTTATGAGACATAAATGTCTCATCATAGGACGAACATTGATAGAAAAATATCCGGTGCATGTAGATCGTCTACGTAGAATTAGGACCAAAATTTTTACCGCAATTGATCGAAATGCTTATAGTTCGAGACATATTGCCCAAAAAAATTATTATAATATGTATAATTATTTTTGGCTTGATGCCCTAATAAGCGCGCGTATTGTTGAAGTCCTTCTGCCCTTAGTTCTATGTTATCATTGACATTGAAATTGCCACCCACGTGCATAGGCTGACCCACTTTGTTCTCTTGGCATCCCTCCGAGATATGATTGGGTTTGATTTACTGATAAATTGCTTACGATGTCAGTGGTAATAAAAAAAGCAGTCTACTATTTGGTTTGTACAGAGCTGGTACATTTCTAAGCAAAACGTGTATTATAACTACCTACTATTTAAAATTGCAATGCATCTACTTTGAAAAAATATTGGCATCTATTAATTAAATTAGCAATTATAAATACTTAGGCATTCTTTTTAACCCAGACAAGAAGGTTACCGGTTTGGCGTGTGTAAAGGTCGGAAGGTGTGTAATATTAGTTCGCGTGGCAAATGAACGCCCGGTGGAGACCCGGAAATTTCGGTCGAACATTACGCGGCTACCTTTATATACCTACTGTGTGTGGCATTATATCTCCTAAGGAGATGGACCGATCTTTATATTGGTTTGAAGAATCTTTGGTTATCTATAGATCTATAAATCTATATATAGATAAATAAAATTGAAAGGTCTGTTTGCAATATTGAAATAACCGCTTTTTACTTAATGCATATGGATGTCAACACGGTACATAAACCAAAATAACATTTTTTTTACAAATTTTGTCTGTTTGTTTCGGCTGATCTTTGAAACGGCTGGATGGATTTTGACGGAACTTTCACTTGCATATAGCTGATGTAATGAGTAACTTAAGCTACTTTTATTTTATAAATTAATATAAAAACATAATAATAAAAAATTTATTTTGCGCGGACGATGTACATAATACATATATTATTATTTTTCTGTTCGCTATTTTACTCTGTTTATAGGCTTTATAACATCACATTACGACGAAATTAACGCAGGTGAAACCGCGTGGCACAGCTTGTATGTAATAACCAATTAGATAATTAATACAAACCTGCTAAGCCCCCTAAAAGTTTTCCTCAATAGGTCGTCGGTGTCAGAGGTTCTTTGATTTTTATTCTAAGTTATGAACAAGAATTACAACAATGGACAGCATGAATTTTAATATGAAAAAACAACTCGCAAACCAAACACGGTGATATTGATTGATCAAACAAGGAACTACCGATTGTGATTTATTTGCTGTTTTAATTATTATCTATTACTTATAATGTATTGTACTTACATCTGTAAATTGTTTTTAAATGACTACATCGTTAGTTGTAAGGTATTTTGGTCAGCCGTATGTTATCTTGTCTAGCTGATACGCGTTACTGCGTAGAATAAGGGGAAAGAGTATTAATTGATTCCTTTGAAATCTTTTCAGAATCGTCCCGAGAAGCAATCAGTAGCGAACCGTCCACCACCACCGGCTTCAATTGTCGTCCGAACCGCTGATGGTCCACTTCCCTCGGGCTATAATGCCCAGCCCAAAAAGCATGGCTCCAGTAGATTCAATGTACAAAAACCCAACCAGGAAATAGTCAAATTACCCCCCCTTAAAGGTACGTTTCTATGCTTTTTCGCATGCATTACCTAAGCTGCCATAAATTTAACGATAGACCATCACGTTAATGCAACATGTAGTTTTTTGTTGATTATGCTCGACCTGAAATAACCACTGATTTTAAAACATTCGTGTTTTAAGATAAATATTCTCTGAAAGTTTGAAATAAACGAAACAATGAAAATTAATTAGAATTTCATGGCATTTCGCAAAAACATTTCATATTACTGAATGCCTATCTCAATGTTTTGCCTCAGTTAATCTATTGTTAAGATAATCTTTTCCAAGGGCTATATTATGATGTTTATAAATACGTTTTAGAATTTCTAAAATCTAGACGTTTTATAAAAATTAAAGATTTTATAACTGTTATATTTATACTTGAGAAATACCTAATTCCAAATAACTGCAAAATGAAATGTTTCACCCTCTGAAGGGATGATTTTCGAAATTGGAAAATTTTCTAAAAAAACTAATTTACTTACCAGTGTCTAAAACTATCTTCATATCTATCTTACTACAGAATTACTATTGTATTTTATATAATATTATAAATACTTTCACGTTACAGGCTTGTTAATGTTAGGACAACTATTTTTTTAACAAGTTATTTCAACCAATTTGTGTGTATTTGCACTGTAAAGTCTCAAAGAATATCGACACAATTACCTAAAGGTACCTGTAACACATTTCCAGTAGTCTAGCTTCCGGCTTTTCGCTCGGAATCCTCCGCTTTGTGTCGACTTCCGTTTCCTCTGCCTTAGAGCGCTTACAAAGTTATTTAAAGCTCGCACATAAGACCTTAACCTGGAGGCAACTCGATTAAAACCTATAAATTGAAATTTGTTACTGACTTCAAAAAAGGAGGAGGTACTAACTTCGACGCTATGTTTTTTTAATGTTTATTACCTCAGATCTTTCGACTGGGTAGACCGATTTAGATTCTTTTTTTGTTTGAAAGCTGGTGTTTCCCTTGTGTTCCAAATGTCATCAAAATCTGTTCAGTAGTTTTAGAGTTACAATTTAAAGTGGTTTTTTTTTTGATATAATTTCAACACTATTATTTTTACCTTGACTCACATATTATAAGAAACTAATTCAATAATTTTTGGTTTGGTTGTTTTTGAATGAATAAGGATCTATAGAACATGACTGTATGTATATGAAATGTGGAAACCAGACATTTTTCTTGGTATCTTAGATTAGTAAATAATCTAAGCTTGGTATTTTTCACTGATCATCTTTACAAGCAAAGGTAAACAAACTGGAACAATGTTTTGGTATTCCCGTGAATCAAATCTAGGATACACAAGCGCCTTTAATGTCACATATTTTGTGCTACTAAGGCGGATAGAAGTTATACATATAAAGCCTGAGGAAAATAAAGAACTGGTAACTAACTTTTATTTGCAAAAAGATCTTTTATTTGAATGCTATATTTATTCGAAATAATGCAATTTAATGCAACTATTAGAGTTGTGAAAATTTTCGTTCTGCTTTCAAAGAGTAATTATAATATTTATAAAAAAATTTTTTAGATCAGGTCCAGGTTCCCAGAATAACATTTCTGATGATCGAACTTACTTATAAATAGATAAAATCTTCTAAAAAGAATACCTACTTAAAAGCACTATTCTTAATTTTAAGTGCTACGTCAAAATAATCTTAATATTGATCGGACTAAAAGAACTCATATTCAAGAAATATTTAGATCGTTGGCTGTAATTATTAATGGGCAACGTTAGCCTGAAGCCCGGCGCAAACTGGACCCAACCCACGCACAGCACACAGCATCTTACGAGATGTCTGACTTAATTACATCAACAGGTCGTTAATTCTGCCCCTTATCTCAATTATACGCTGACCTTTCAAATCTATTTCACTCAACCTCAAAGCGTCTTCGGCACAAAGCCTGCAATTTAACTTAACCCTTTGTACTGCTAAATATTCCTTTGTAGAACTAGGTACCATGTCTTATTCAGATTATTTCAGAAAACTTTATAACTAATCTTTGTCGACATGTACGTAACTAGGTCTTGTTGATGTATTTTCTAATACAACGCTCATCTTTGAGGCCACAGAACAAATCCTAGATTAGCATTGTGTCGAGATAGTTCTTCAGTTATCACTTACAATAAAGCTTATCTGTTTTCCCTTTTTCGTAAAAAATACTTCACACACACTTCGCTTTATTCATTCATTAATATTTTTAATTTTTAAACTTATTCGTAAATTATTATGCGGATATATTCATATCTACTCATTATGAAGACACTTAGGTATTTTAAAAATATATTGTTGGTTACAAAGAACGTTGTATCGTATTTCTGGTTAGACATCTTAGAATCCCGATACTATTTCCCAATTAAATTATAATAATGTATCCACAAAGTCACACACCCTTTCACCTACAATTTTTTCGAAGACGTGTCGTGACTCAACAAATTAAAGTGCTCATCGATCGGTACCTTGATGAAGGGGGCCATTTTGATCAGAGATTGCTACCCCATCTACTAACCTCCCCTACTCTATCACTTATGTAGTGTGGTTAGTAGGTATAAGAGGCCTAAGATAGTCTTTATTTAGAGTTTCTGGAAATTGTAACCAAAAATGCGTTGAATGTGAAATATTATATAAGATTTTTATTATTTTACTAGTAGACCCCGCGAACTTCGTATCGCTTCAGAGTGCCGAATAATATCGTGTCACCAAAAACGTGTAAGTAAGTAGTTTAGGTGTCCATCGCGGACAAACAAGATTTATATATATTAAGATTAAAAAAGACAATAACAACAGCTTCATCTTCCAAGAATAGCCCCAGTAATCAAATTGTATTGGACGATATCGATCATTGTTCGCTGTCAATATGGATACTAACTTTCGGGTTTGACGTATGATATTTATTAGCTCATGAAAATGGAACGGATACTTCCAAAGCTTCCTGTGAATGTGATGCATACATATTTTGCCACCACTTAATATCCGAGATCTTTCCGCTATTCAAAATCGCTAGTTCCTGGTATTAACGAATTTTTTTTTCGTTTCTATGTTGTAAAGGAAATCAGGTTTGTTTAATATGAATGATAAGTAGATGCCACCGAACCCTAGCACGTATAGATTGCGTGAAGGCAAGCATAGAGTGAGGGCGGGTTGCGCGCGCAGCGGTGCGGCGAGCGGCAGGCGGTGGCCGTTTGTAGAGTCAGTCCAGCCGCCCCCGCAGCCCGTTCCGCCCGGCTCCGCCGGCTCCCGCTCGGATGCCGCTGCCGGCCGCCGCTTGCGATGGTCCACACCGGACCGGCTGTTTGCGCGCCCTCCCGCGCTATGTTCGCCGCCGCTGATAGTAAACCGCGCCGCGCAGTTTCGCCACTCGGGATACCTAAGTCCCCCTCATTCCACTCAGGCTTGGACCTGGTCGCGAGCCAGACGACTAAGCGATCGGAGAGCGTATCTGACGTAGCCCGAGCGTTTCGATTCGCAATTTTCGGTATGGACGGTCAGGGGCAGCAGCCCAAGGCGCCGTCTCCGCCGGACGCGCGCTCGCCGCCACCTCCCGTACCTGTTACGTGCGCTCCCGCCGCCGCCATTATCACCACCACGACCGTTTCGCCTGAGCGTCCACTTGCTTCTAATGATGATAAAGAAAAATTGATGGTGCAACTGCAGCTGCTGAAAGGTTCGATTACATTGAAAAACCTAAACACCAACTGTTGATTGAATTTTTTATATCTATATAGATATTCCGCCCTAATAATGGCCTTATATTTTTATGCCTTGGCAATAAATGTATTAGAAATCGCATACTGGCATCGCCTCAAGGGAACCTTAAATAAGGTGTGTCAATTGTTGCTAAAAGAGCGTCCGTAAACTTGCTAGTCTGTCAATGTCGTCACAAGTAGGCAAATGGCGAAAAGGCCGCAGAATTATATCGACCCATTGGCGACTGTTGGCCGCTATGTCTATAAATGTTTAATGACAGTTAACATCATATTTGTGTTAGAATCACAAAAATCAATAACGAGTTTGCATTAACTTATTAGCTGAAGTGTAATCAGCCAAATTCTAATCAACGTTAAACATTTTTTAGAATTTAACGAGGTCATGAATTATTTTATTCTTTTGTTTACATTGAATTATACCTAATACATTTTAATTGATCAGAAGTCTAGATACACACACTGCTGTTGCGCAAATGAAGTTATATCGATGTATTTTTCAACGACTATTTCCTAGTTCCCTAGTGAATGTTCAATTTCTGCATCGACATGTATTGTTTTAAAACATAACAAATGTTTACATAATGTGTATACGTTCATGATATATTTTAGACCATTACAGGGATAAGTCAGTGGTTTTAGAAGATATCTAGTAAGATTATTTCTTTCTTACGTCGCGTTTTTGTAGGCCTTCCTGTCCAAAGATTAAGCTAAGCGTAATCTATATGGATTGGCTCATCCGCTGCTAGTTTTCAAACTGAATGTCTATTGAGTGATTTCTCTTAAAATCACATTGGAAACCAATATACCCAGACAATGTTACTGTCAGAAGTAATGTGTCAATCATTTGTCTGTATTGTTTGCATGTAAACATTTGTGATATACAGTAATAAACATTCTTCATACTAAAAATAAAAATCTTATTACAACGTATGAATATAAACGGGACCAATCCGACTTAAAACTAGAATGATAAGTCCATAAATAATGATTTATGGCTTGAATTTACATAATGAATGTATAATAGCCGTTTGGGTGCGTACTCAAAAAACTGCCTTAAAAGTAATGGTCCAAAAGTTTTAACATGTATATAAAAGTGAATTCCCGTAACCCTCAAGTCATGGGACAGACAAATTTTTCATAAAATTTAAACTTTCGCTATTTGAACTCATTGTTAGTAAATATAGCGGGACTTATTGGGCATAGAAACTTTATAAATAGACACTTTTTTGTATCTGTTTCACTGATCATTTTTTTACGCGCAAGTAGGTGATCAGCCTTAAGTGTCTACACAACCGATGCATTAATCTGGCGCATAAGACACAGACGCATAAACCACTGTCACGGAGTCGATTTGGTTCTTAAATGCACATAATATGAACAAATCGAAAACATCTCTCTTTTTGAAGTAGCCAAGCATAAACACGACCGAAAAAAACGTCTTAAAACGTCTTTTTAAATCTGTGCTTGTTATTTATTAACTAACTTTTATAAACTAAACCTTTACATCTTTTTCGAGTTGTTCAGTATACACACAGAATTGTTACGAAGAAAAACAATAGGCTACGGCCATCTAATATAATGGAAAATGGACAGGAAATAACAGGTACTTCTTTCCAGATGCACCAGCAGCGGAGCGTGAACAATTATTTATCCAGAAGTTGCGCCAATGTTGCCTGATATTCGATTTTGCTGATGAACCGCTATCGGATCTCAAATATAAAGAAGTGAAGCGAGCCGCGCTCCTAGAGATGGTGGAATTAATCACCTCGCAGCGTGGCGTCATCACAGAAGCTATATACCCAGAGGCTGTTAATACGGTAAGCCTAATTATATTATTAAAGCTGGATTGGAACTATTAGTCAAAATCACTGATGGAAAGCTTGCTTTTTGAGCATAGATTTTTAAAGTTTTGTTAAAGTATCGGATCGGATGTTAAACTCCTTCAGGATGATTAATTTTATTAACCTAATAAGCTGTGCTAGTGTTGTGTCAGTTTCTACCTCACTGCTAATGAATGCAAGTTTATCAAACTATCTTAGGTAACTAAACGTTCTCCAATGCACTCTATATTGTCTTAATAATGGTCATAATCTTGAATAGTACCCAAGTGCGAGACCTAGGTATTAAAATTAACATTTACTAACCACATTGGTATCATTGTAACGAAGGCATTCAAATTATAAGAATTCATTTGGTGAAATAGTAAAGTATGTATTTAAAAACACTTCAACTCTTACGAGTGTCTGTTGGTCACTTATCAGATCTGATAAGTGATTGGAATATTGTTCACATACCTGAAAGCCATACTCTACTATCGATGTCAAATTAAACGATTGGAAGCAATTCAAAATATGTTATTTTTTACTTTTTAATCAAAAGCAATTAAAAAATAACATGGTGTATTATCAGTATTTTAATAATATTGTTTTGCTATATATTTTGTCTCTAAAACTGTTAAAAACTACGATCAAATTAATAGATATATATAGCTATATGTAAGAAATTATCCATCGCAATGGATAAAAGGCTATCTTAAGGAACAGTGTTTTATCTATAGCTACAGAGAAAAAGTTTTTACGTATTTATTTTTTTATTATTGTATAAACTCCTTTTTGGTTTTTTTGAAGTTCGGTTAAATATACCCTGAGCTATGAAATTTAGAGCTTGCTTTTATGACAGTTATCTCTTAGGAAAATGGCTAAAATGCCTTATTTATATGTATAATCGATATCGTTTGGACACAATTAATACTCGTTTATGTTGAATTGTTTGTCAAGGTCATTTCTACATTGAGCCCAAGAGGGAAAGAAAATACTGTTAACTATTCTAGGCCATTTCAAATGTCAGAGCTTGTGATTTACATGTATGTTTATTACATCCAATGGCTCTGAATGTATAGAAAAAGCTAATAACATAGAAATAGTAGAAAAGTTATAATACTATACATTATAATACTAGCTGACCCGGCAAACGTTGTTTTGCCATATTAATTTTTGGGGTGGGCTATCCTTATCACTTAGGGGTATGAAAAATAGATAGTAGCTGATTCTCAGACCTACTGAATTTGCATATAAAATTTGGTAAAAATCAGTAAAGCCGTTTCGGAGGAGTAACTAACATTGTGACACGAGAATTTTATATATAAGATTATATATAAAATTGTTCTACAATCCCTCCTCTATTTAAGTACTTAAATTCAATGAATTTTTTCTATTTGATTTTTATTCCACAATCAAAGTATATTTTTAAATATCTCTTAGAAGTCTTTTTAATAATTAAAACATGTTAGAATGTATCGATTTATGAGTATAATAATCAAAATCTAGTGTTTAATAGAGATTTCGTGTTGAAATAATGTTATTAATTAATAATTAATGTTTTACAACTTATTAGTTTGCTGCAAATGGGATCACAGTAGGTATACGAGGAAGATACTTTATGATTTCTTTAAATAAATTCTCAGTAGAAAGTATGTCAAAAACTAGAAATAAATTGTCGCATTGCAATTAAATATACATTAACCTTCAATTCTACCTTGATATAAACAGTGGCAAATGACTTATAATTTACATTAATAACATACACTTTATATAAACATGTATTTTAATAACTTTTATGAAACTATATACAAGAGAATGTCAGTTAAGCATCATTTCACTGATAATATTCTTATTATAATAGTCTTCTTCGTAATAGTTGCCATTTAAACAGGTTTTTTGTTTTGTTTCCCCGGTTATCGAAGCCAGGACATTCCACGTAACACGCTTAGAACGGTTGACTTCGTTTTGGATTCACATCCACACGTATTCACATACATTATTGTAATTTTTTTCTTTCGATAGATGATATAGTTTGTTAAATAGCGAAATGATTTGGAAACAGAACCAGTATATTATGTCGAGTTTATTTATTATAAGTAAAAACACAAATTCTTTGGGGTAATTATTTGGGTCACTTGGGTTTAAGCGGAAAAGCGAATTGGTTTTCGGGTGGAATTTAATAAAAAAAAGTAATGTTTATGATAATAAAAAAAGTACAATAAACAGATTTTCTAATTCTAATTAATGAATCAATTTCAAAGAAGGTACTTTGCAACGCGGCAAAGCACCTGGCCCGAGTTGGTTTTCGATTCATTGTGAATACCCTCTTCAGAACCTTTACGCGTAAGGTATTAAGATAAATGTTATTCTTTGACCTTTTCAAAGATATTGGAAAATATTGTTCATAAAAATAACACTGTTTTCTAATGTTATATTTTTCGACGTCCACAGAATACACAATACATTGGTATTGCTTTCATCTTTTGATATTACGTTGTGTATTTTTTGTAATAAAAATGAAATGTTCTGGAACTGTAGGAACTTTACGAATTATTCCGGTGGGAGTTTAACTTGAGAAACATTAGTATTTTGTAATCTTAATAAAATGTGTTTTATATACTATTACAGGATTAATAAATCAGTTTTTTAATGACTATTGTCTGAATGTTTACATTGAAAAATAACCAAAAACTCAATTTATAAAAAAAAGTTTGCTCTTGTACTTTATACGATGATAAAAAAATCATACGATTTTTAACAAATGCTTAGAGGTTACCACTCTTAAAAGCACACTTTATAAGATAAAAATATTATTTCTTTTATTAATTAAGAAATCAAAATCAGGTACACAGAACTCAGACACTAAATTCGTGTTGACTTATGTAATTATTATGTATCTATAAACAACAATAAAATGCTATGATGTGAAAATATTGTTTGTTGACAGTTCGCTGCCAATCTATTCCGAACATTGCCACCTTCATCAAACCCCAATGGTGCGGAATTTGATCCTGAAGAAGACGAGCCGACCCTAGAAGCAGGATGGCCACACTTACAATTGGTCTATGAGCTGTTCCTGCGGATATTGGAGTCACCAGACTTTCAGCCCAACATTGCCAAGAAGTATATTGATCAGAAGTTCGTTTTACAGGTCAGTTAATAATTAACGCCAAACATTATTAATACCTTTAACTAGTCTATATTAATAATACCTATAAATACAAATGTACATCATGAAGTCTTTTCACGCATATCTGTGAACAGATTTAAAGGATATTTAAAAGGAGATTCTATTGAAATTATTAATTAGAGAAATTGTTAAAACACTGTTTATTTTTGCGTAAGGTTTATTAATTCCTAATGGATAAGCGAGTCCTTTCCAATTCTATCTATGCAGATAAATAAAATTTGAGTATCTGTTTATAATATTAAAATAACAACTTTTTACTAAATGCATTTAGATATATATACACGGTAGGTACACAACGGTATGTAACAAAATATCATTTTTACAATTTTTGTCTGTCTGTCTGTCTGTTTTTTTCAGCAAATCTCTGAAACGGCTGGACCGATTTTGATGTGACTCACTGTAAGATAGCTGATGTAATAGGGAGTAACTTTGGCTGCTTTTATTTTATAATAAATTAAATAATAAAAAATAACTATTCCGCGCGGAAGTATTACATAATCATTATTTTGCTGTTCGCTATTTTACTCTGTTTAATAGGCTAGATAACATCACGATACGAAGAAATTAACGCGGGTGAAACCGCGGGGCATAACTAGTTTCAAATAATATTGTACTTTTGGGTAAAAGTTAATAGGCCAAATAAATTAAGCGTGCCTTAATTTAACGCAGCGGGTGTGTCAATTACTTATTAATTATTATTGATTGTTTTGCTATTAATAAAGATAATACAATGATAGGAACGTTTATAAGTAAGAAGTTAGATAATTATACTTACGTCTATTAAACATAAAAAATCGATTATTTTATCCATAACTTCCTTAACAATGAAAATACACGTGTCCACCCCGCCCTTGACCGGAGCATTAAAAGTAATGAAACGCACGCCCACCACTTTATGATCTTTCGATTTTCCTTACTAGTTTCCTTTTATAGGGTTGGTTTATTTTATTCATTTACATTTACTGTGCCGGTGTGTGTCTGTCGATTTCTAGTTTATTTTATTTCGTAATTTAATATGCTTGCTTTGATAAATTGCTTCAGTCGTCACCACAATAATGTATGTCGCAATTAATATTTTTATAATTTGTGTTTGAATTTATTAGAGGTACCTAATATATAATATAGATGTGGGTAGTGATATATAACAAATAAACAATTGTATCTTTTGGATTATCCGTCTTTCCAACATTATGCAAACATTCAACAAAATATATAAAAGTCGATACGTGTAAGGTGTGTGTGATGTCTGTGTGCGTGTTTTTTTTTTCCAGAGGTATGGACAAAAATACATTTACGTATCATCAGGGTTTAACCTGGGTATATCGGAGTCGATGCTATGACTACACCCATACCGACTAAAAACCTCCTCTGGCGTCAACCCCCTCTTCCCCATGTGTGTGTGTGTTTGGGTGGGTGTAGGTGTAAAGTTATTTCAGGCAGATAGTTATGGAAAACGTTTAGTGACTCATCTTAAAGTATATAAATACAATTGTGATACAGAAATATAAAATTAATCTAATAAATACATAAATTAAGTATCAGAAATACATTTGACTGAATTTGCAATTGTGAATTTTATAAAACAAATTCAAAAACCTATCACATATCTTTATTCATTGGAAACTTCCATAAAACTTTTATTAATTTTTCTGCCGGGTAGTCAAAATTACTCGAAAGGTCCCACCTTTAAGGATAACTGTACAGTGTGATTTTCTGTTTTTTATTAATTTTTATAAACCTACAGTTGAATTACGTTTTCAATTATAGAATTTGTCTGTAGTTTTGCCGATTGGTAATTAGTAAGCGCTTTCGAACCGATTAACTTAAAATATACGATGGTGTATAATTTGGAATTATTTCTTTCTGGCAACAGATTAAATCCAATAATTGCTACGGTTGGTAAGAAAGGGTTATTCTATAACTTTGATTTTGTCGACAGTTGCTCGAGCTGTTCGATACAGAGGATCCGCGTGAGCGTGACTTTCTCAAGACTACACTACATAGGATATACGGGAAATTTCTTGTTCTACGTGCTTACATAAGGAAACAGATCAACAACGTTTTCTATAGGTGAGAACTTCTCACTGAGAAGAGTCAAGTATTTAATCTTTATTTATTTTCTAACCGACGTCAAAGAAGTTGAGGTTCTCAATTCGAAGCGTGTTTTTTTGTATGTTTGTTACCTTAGAATTTAAATTATCTAATCCTATTTAAATTCATATTCATTTCATCAAAATCTGTTCAGTAGTCTTAGAGTTTTATATACAGGGTGTCCAGTAAATAGTACGACATACTGCAGGGGGTGATAGCTAGGGTCAATACCTACCAAAAAAACACAATATATGTTCAGCAAAATCTTACAGATTTAAAGTTATACAACATTTTCCAAAATATCGAAAAATCACTACTTTGAAACAGATTTTTAAGCATCTCGTAATGAAAAATTCCTTTTCTGGTATTTTTTTTTACATCAAATTATTTGTGAATAGTTACTTTACTAATTGATTAGTCTTTTTTCTATCAAAAACAAGAATGTTTTAAAGAAATAATATTTTTTGTTTAAATTTTTACAGAACAATTTTCTTATCGCTTAACTTTAACCTACAGTGGTGAAAAAAAAATGTATGTGACAGTTTTGTACAACAGACTTAAAAAATAGCTCGTTTAATGGTGATTTTGGAAAGATACAATACTAGTGCATTTTCATCAAAAAAATACAAAAACATGCTATTTTAGTTTGCCAGTACGCTACCTTAAGCCGTGCGCAACGCATCTGTGTATTCACAAATTATTGTTTCGTACTGACGACTGTTTTGTGCCTTGGACCCCGGACTTTGTTTGCCTTACGATTTGGATTTTTTTATTGTAATCACTACGACTACTTGGCGACCACCTGGACTTTTGTGCTGTATAACATGGCTAACCAGCGTGTTTTTTCGAGTTACACGCAGCGAGAAAATGCTTAGATGCATCTCATTTACGGAGAAGCTGGCCAAAGTTCCAGAGCTGCTGCCACCCTCTACAGGGAAAGGTTTCCCGATAGGAGACATCCACACCACGAAATGTTTACCAGAGTGCATAACTCCTACATGGAAGGCAGACTTCCTGGTCAACGTGGCGGTGGACGGCCTCAAGTTGTTGACGAAGACATAGTACTTCAGGAACGAGAAGAAGACTCGACTACTTCGGTTAGGGCGATACAATAAAATAATTCGCGTAAATGAGCAGCTAATACTTATTCTCGTAGTGGTTTTGTCAAAATTACGTTAATTACATTTTCAACAAAATCAGCTTCTCTGGAACTAAAATAGCATGTTTTTGTAGTTTTTTGATGAAAGTGCACTAGTATTGTATCTTGCCAAAATCACCATTAAACGAGCTATTTTTTAAGTCTGTTGTACAAAACTGTCACATACATTTTTTTTTCACCACTGTAGGTTAAAGTTAAGCGATAAGAAAATTGTTCTGTAAAAATTTAAACAAAAAATATTATTTCTTTAAAACATTCTTGTTTTTGATAGAAAAAAGACTTATCAGTTAGTAAAGTAACTATTCACGAATAATTTGATGTAAAAAAAAATACCAGAAAAGGAATTTTTCATTACGAGATGCTTAAAAATCTGTTTCAAAGTAGTGATTTTTCGATATTTCGGAAAATGTTGTATAACTTTAAATCTGTAAGATTTTGCTGAACATATATTGTGTTTTTTTGGTAGGTATTGACCCTAGCTATCACCCCCTGCAGTATGTCGTACTATTTACTGGACACCCTGTATACAGAAAATGTAAAGGGATACCCGATACTTAATCCCAGAGGTTCCCAAACTTATTTCGTCTAACGCCCACTTTGAAAATCAGTTTTTTTATAGCGCCCCCTCCCATTTTTTCACCTTAAAAACATCAACAGACTTTTCTTACCAAAGAGACTAAGAATAATACCAAGACTCCCCCATTTAGGGTTCCAGTGCCCACAAGGGGGTGTTATCGCCCATTTTGGGAAAGACTGCTTTATCCTAACCTCGGCCAACAACGTTAATTTTCCAGGTTTATTTACGAAACGGAACATCATAACGGTATCGCGGAGTTATTAGAGATCCTTGGTTCAATTATTAATGGCTTTGCGCTGCCACTCAAGGAGGAACACAAACAGTTTTTATTAAGGGTAAGTTAATAGTATGTCAAACCTTTTATTATTTGACCATTTTGATTTTTATTAACAAAAGAGTCTTCACTGTACTTGCAAATAACTGGAAAAACCAATTTCTTGACTGAGAATGAAAAGAAATAAGAAAAAAAGAAGAATTGATTGATTGCTTATGACATTTTTAATTATATTATTATTTCTGCAATTTTTTTTTATTTTTACAAGACAGAAACCATGAATGTAAGGTTTTATATAAAACAAGCCCGTTTTTTGAGCGAACCGATTATTGAAAAGTTTCTTTGGGTGTATTTGTCCAAACATGTTTATATATAATAACAATAATGGACCGTGTAACTGGCGTGTTTGTAAATTATTTACAAGTGTTAATATAATTCAAATAATCTGCATTTCAAAAATATGGTTTCAGGTATTACTCCCATTGCACAAGGCAAAATCCCTGTCGGTGTATCACCCACAATTGGCATACTGCGTGGTCCAGTTCCTGGAGAAGGATCCTTCACTGACACAGCCCGTCGTCAGGTGCGTAACTATAAACTTAGTGGGTCACCTGTCTGACTGGTTGCGTCTTTTCTTTTAATTTTAGAAGACTGGTCGAAATACAATACACATGTATATTATCTTAGTCTAGACTTACTGGAGAATATTAATTCTGAGTCTGATTAGTAGCCTCATATTATTTAAATAGTAATATTATAAAAGAAAACACTTGATTTTGGGCCTTATTCCAAAACGCGGTTTAAAGATAGGCCGGGTGTGTTACCAAAGAAAAACCTCATTTTTGTATGAACGTTAGACGTGTATCCTAGCAATCAATACTGAAACATCTTTAGTCTATGTTTTGTAATAAGGCCCTTTACGTTTGTTTTCTAAATATAACGTTAATTACAAATTTAACTTTATTTAAAAATTGTTTCACCTGTAAAAGGCCATTTTATTAAACAGTAATGTAGGCTTTTTATATCTGTAAAATGTAAGGATCTCGGGTTTTTCCCAGGCAAATAAGGTCGCGGGCAAGTGCTAGTGTGTTATAAGATTTGAATTGTTTAGTTTATATAATCTTCTTCTCGTCTAGGGCGTTACTGAAGTACTGGCCTAAGACACATTCGCCGAAAGAAGTGATGTTCTTAAATGAGATGGAAGAAATCCTGGATGTGATAGAGCCGGCCGAGTTTCAAAAAATCATGGACCCGTTGTTCCGACAATTAGCAAAATGTGTCTCCAGTCCACATTTCCAGGTTAAAAATCATGACATTTAACATTTCGGAAACTTCATGCTACAATGGAGAATGGTTTGATTTTTAGTCCACCGTATTCTCTATTGAAAATTGAAAAATCAAACTATTTGATACGTCAATTTGTTCCCGAGATACAGAATTTTAATGGTCTGGTCAGACAGCGGGCGGGTCGGGACCGCAACGCGTCTCTGATAGGCCAAGTGCCACGATGTGTCGTCCTCTGTTTGTGTGTAATTGGTACATTAGATCGCGCCAGCGGTATGACCCGCCCGCTGTCTGACCAGACCATAAAAGTAGGACGACGTGACGTCATTTTACAATAGCTCGCGCAGTCCGTCGCGTCGCTACTCGAGAAGAGAGTGGAGTGTTTTCCTGTGACGTCACGCTGCTGATACGAGCTGACGAACTTTAAATGCATGTAAAATCAAACCTACTTGCTCTTTTTGAATAAAACAAAAACTAGTGTATTTGTATACATAAAATCTCTACTGTGACAAAGTTTCAAACAATTTTGCGTATCTTGTAAAGTTCTCCATTGCGCCTCTAGCACCATATTGAAACAGTTAGCCCTCATTGTGTCCTTAACTCCTCAGGTAGCAGAACGCGCTCTATATTATTGGAACAACGAGTACATAATGTCTCTAATATCGGACAACGCGACGCACATACTGCCAATCATGTTCCCGTCCCTCTATAGAAACACCAAATCCCACTGGAACAAGACCATACATGGCCTTGTCTATAACGCCATTAAACTCTTCATGGAGATGAATCAGAAACTTTTTGATGAATGCACACAGCAGTACAAGCAGGAGAAACAGAAGTGAGTCTAATGAAATTTATTTTAAACCATTCCCCTTATTCATGAAAGTTGCTCAAATAACGAAATGAGTTATTAAGTCTCGTCTTGGCAATTCGAGGGGAGAATGTTTAAACATGGGCCATGTTCTTTTTCAAGGTTAAAAATCTCTTTAAATATAACATACTTTAATTACATAAGTGAATAGCGTTATGTGCGATATGTGAATGGGTTTTCTTACAAACACAAATTTTAATTTTATCTGTAAATTAATTATACGTTATTCAACTTATGAGCTGACAGCATAGCCGCATTTGTAGGCGGAACTTAACAAAAGGCAGTACTTTTGTATTTGTATTTGCGAGTTTATATTTACGGCTACTGTATTATAAATTGATTGTGTGCAGAGAATTGGAACGTCTGCAACAGCGTGAAGAAATTTGGCAGCGGCTTGAAGCAGTGGCGGCTGCGAATCCCGCCAGTCGTCTGCTAGAGGCCGACTCGCCCACGCAGCCTGACACCACTGAAGTATGTTATTACCGATAACTTAACCTTTACATCATAGGCATACCGAGAAGGGGAATTTTGTTGTATAAACCGTTAAGCAGTTAAACACCGAGGATCGTTTTCGAAAGCAAATGGCTTATGTTCCAAGGAATAACTTAGAAACTTTAACGTATACAAGCTTATGTCTCGTCACAAAGATTATTATTTTCATACATTATATACATCTATTATATACATATATTATTATTAACTAAATTTTCAGACGCGAAAAAATCACAACGCGAGTAAGCCACTACTGCGCAAGAAATCAGATCTCCCAACAGATGCTTCTACTGTGAAGGCTCTTATGGAGCATAAACGAGCTGACCCCTTCCTCAGTACCCCTCCGGACGCAGACAAGTGCTAGCGGGAACCTGGACCCTAACGGGGACCTGTGATCTCTAGGGAACCTGGACCCCTACGGGGCCCAAGCCCCATCAGTGCGAGCTGAATATATGACCCCAAAAACTTTCCAAAAAGAGAAATTTTAAAGCAATCCATCATACACAGGACTATAGTGTTTTGGTGCCAACAGCTACCTACTCTTAATGATGTGAAGTGACAGTGCTTACAAATATCAGTGGCAGAATAAAACTCTTGTCTCTTTATAGCTGATGTTTTCTGAACTGTTCAACAGTGTTTATGAAGTTTGCCGAGTTGGCTTTCTTGAAACAGTGTCACGGTACACTCGGAAAAGACAATAAAGACAGACTCTTAAGGACATAAATAAGTTGTTGCTAAATTTTTGTACAATATCAACGCTTTATCTATACGCGTTTATTTATTTTATATGTATACATGATAAAAAATATTTTTACTACTGCCCAAATACTCAAAGCTCAGATAGAAGAAAATCATTTCAGAAGAGGCTGTGTCCGATTATTAAAAAGGTGAAAAAAGATATATTAAACATCTCCAATGTTAGATTAACCTAGAAACTAAGTAGAACTTTCTAGAGTGTTGTAACCTTTCATGTAATAGAGATCGAATTTTAAGCAAATAATATTAACTTTGTATTTGGGCATTAGACGCTTAGGCAGAGAATGGACAGTGATTCATATATTATGTCAAAACTGGTAAAAGTAGAGTTTGGCTGTCTTTTTTGACATAATCTTAGTCCATACTTTGTCTGATTTATATAGATTATAGATACCACGATTTACTAATAATTGCAGATTAAAATTACTGCAAATTCCCAAACGTAATATAAAAAGAATAGAAAATTAAATTAAATTTAAATGTACACTTCCCGTTTTTACAGAAAATTATTCGCAATTGTTATAAATGTTTATGAATTTTTGAATTTTCGATGATAATTTATTATTAACTATGCTGTATTAGTCCTATAAAGATCTCTATAATGCACTTGTTTCCCGATCCCGGCAAAAAATTATGCAAAGGCAGGTGAATTTTTAAATGTTTTTTAAATAACAATTTAGACACTCAACGATATTTGTTCAAAAATAATATTTATTTTTGCAATCTAAGTTTCTTTTAAATGTGCCAATTTTATTGAAAACTATCGGTTTTGCAACAAAATTGCAAACCTAATAATTTGCAATAAAATTGGCATTGATTATTTAATCATTATTATTATTTAGTTCTTAACTAAGACATCAGAAAATTGGAAATAACCATGTGGCATTTTTATTTTATTTTCAAACTTGAATTTCACCTTTAAGTTCTTATAATTAGTAAAAATTGTCTTGAAAATAAAGAATTAAAATGTGCGTTATGACCCCAAAAATGTTGGCGTAGTTACTTCATGTTCTATCTCACTCTTACATTTCAGATATTGTAATTGTAAGAAAGAGAACATGAAATCACTATTTTTCAACGCTTTAATGTGACAACTGACTGTCTTATTTTAACTTGCATTTAATTTATCACATGCCAACTCGGTTGTAGTCTGATAGCGCCATAACTTATATGATCCAGTATTAAAAGTTAGTTTTAAGAAGGAAGGATGAGTCGCCGGTTCATATAATCTTGTGGCACTTAAATTTTCAAACTGTTAATGTAGTTAGTAACATGAATTGCAAATGAAAATTAGTGTTTAGTTACATTATTATATAACATCATGATAATTAGTATTATATAAAAATAAATATAGCCATGATTCTTGTTGTAGGTTAATTAATTTTCGATGTATATTGACACTGACTTTGGCTTCATTTATAAACATTATTGCTCGGTAGTTGTCTCTATTCGTTCTGGATCCGAATCATGGAATTTACCCATGATTCGGTAAAAACATAAAAAATGTGGGTGGGTTGGTGAATACGGGTCATTCGTTATATCTGAGTATTTTATTTAGATGCACAAATAAAAGTATCCTAATTAGGCCTATATATTGCGTTGTTATGAACAAATAATAAACTTATTCAGATTTTTCAATAATATTAAAGAGTCGATATACATTGATAAAACTAAATGTCTGCAATAAATAACTCATAACTCGAGAAAAGTACTAGGAGTCAAGATATGTGAAAAGAAAAAGGGTTTTTAAATTACCTACAGGCTATAAAGCATTTTTTTTCTACATGCAGTGTTTTTAGACGATTAGAAATAATAAAAATAAATGTGTTAATACACCAAGAACCAACACTTATTAAAATAAGATCTGCTCAAACTTAAACTTAAAATAACCGCATTTTATATTTAATTAACACCTATCACTTTTCTCGAGTTAAAAAAAAGTTATTTAAAATAATGTTGTTAAACAGTTATATTCGTGCTGTATTTTGTGCGAATTTCTGAGTCTGATTTTGTGTAAGTCGATGTATTTATTTCTACACACAAGTATGACTGCTTTGAATGAATTTGCTACGTTATTTTAGCTTGATAGATTTTTGTAACTTGACATTAATTACGTAGTTAGGTATATTAAATTGTCCGATTTTATAATTCCACAAGTATATTTATTTTCAGGCAGTTTATTCAATCGCCATTTGTATAGTTTTTAAATATTATATGCTGTATGACTTTTATTTCTTAATGGGAATTTGTTTGGTTATTACAAGTGTCAGTAATTTTATTTGAGGTGGTTATAATCATGGCACCGGAAAAGCTGAGCAAATATTTTGTTATTCGTATTTTTATCTGTAACTTAAGTTTACAACACGACTGTACGCGCCGTGTAGTAATTAAGGACTAGCAGTAATATTCACGCTTCGGGAAAGCGGTTCATTGCAAATTTTGTATGATTTAGTGTAAGTTTAGCGAGTACAGTCGTGCGGTAATGTGTGTAAAGATCTCTGAGTGCGAATGAATGGACTGAGTAGTGAGTACACGATAGCGAATTATTTGCAAACGCTATTTAACAAATTTTTGTATAAATATTTATAACGATAATGTAACTGTTGAAAACAAAATATTGTAACAAATGACATATTATAAGGTGCTTATGATTATCGTTATAATACAAAGTTGTGCATATATCTTGGTGTTTCATTTATATTGCACTCATGTTCCAGCGAAATATGTTACGTATAAAATATGGCTTGTTGCATTAGCCTTTTGATGGGTTTTTAAGACTTCAAGAATTATGAGTTTCTTATTTCTTATAATTTTATAATATACAGCCGAATAGTATAAATCAATAATTAATAATTGATTTCAATATTATTTGAAATTGACTCAGAATCGTCTGAAAAAAGGTTATACTGTTGAAACCGGATATAATGACATCGTTAGTAAATTATAATTAAACTAGGTGTTGAACATGAACATTGAACATAAGCAGGGGTGTGGTTACCTAGGGGGTATCGAAAATTTCGTCAAAATCAAGCTACGATGCACCGTTTTTCCAGAAAATGGAAAAACATTTTTATTTTATTTATTATCTTCAATTCAAATCTGAGAAACTTCGCAGTTTTTCTTTACCGAACCTAATATGCTTTTGAATCATTGTGAATAACTACTGTGGATGATACTAGCGTAAAAAAACAAATTCCACTTTTCGAAAAATACCTAGGGGGTGGTGAATTCCCATATAAAGTGTCGAGGAATAAGTATAAAGTTCTTGTCTAGACCAGTCTAGAGCTCCTGAATCGAATTTGATGAATGTTTACATATGCAATCTCTTGTTTTTGGTCCTACGAGTCATATCGTACCCCCATCTAATTGCCTCTAGCGACTAGCGCTGGTCCAAAAACCGCAAATCCGGTTTTTCCTCAAGTTCGATTTGGACTTCATATACGAATCTGTAATTTTTTTTACCCCTTTTCCCCACGGTTTGGAAATAAAAGCCGATCAATGAATTAATGTGTGAATGGATACGTGGTATTGTATAATTAATCTTTCATAAAATCTTTATATAACTAATCTTTCATAAAATTTTCCTTCAATTTTGTCCTACAAGGAGATTAATAGTGGATTCATTTGATCTACAAAAAACAGCCATAATGTAACTCATTTTAATCACATATACATTATAATTTATAATACAAGAAAATAATTTCATTATTTATTGATTTTTATTGCAATCAACATTATTTTTCACATCATATTTACAATTTTTACATTTTCAAAAACCAAATCACAAAATTTAACAGGAGAAATAATTGATTATAAAAGATCCAGAAAGAAAGATAATAAAAATGACTACATAATATCTTATTATTCATATGAACAAAAGGCCAAGCCCGCTAAATAGCAAATGTCTCAACATAATAATAAGCATAATAATGTGGTTATTCCGTTACTTGCTTACATGTGACTCAGTGGCTTTTCTATGACTTGATTCCGATAGTTATTTAACAATTATGTTATTGCTATTCTACTATGAATTGTTAATGGCTTAGATTATTGTTATTTGCTATTCAGCTATTTCAAATTGCCAACAATAGCTTCTCAATAACTTTTTAACAAATGAATCAAAATTATAATTAATGACTTTATTTGACTCTTAATAAATGCAGTAATACCAATTTATTTTCCATACGTTCTCACAGCCACTGTTCAGTGGACCAGATATTCCATAGACACTCGAGACATTCCGATGACATTAATATAATCGTTATGGAATCTTAATGTCGATGACATGTAATTTTATATGAATTAGCAGACATGGCCCAGAGCGCATTATGTTTTACAATATTTCCTAATAATAGATATTCACTAGCCAAAAAGCACAATAATAAAATCTTAGGCCTTATGTATTATAAGCATAGGATTGGTAAATAAACATTTAACTTATCATAATAATTTAATAGATTTTCTTAGAATGGAGATCTAAAAATTTCAAAGCAAATTAATACGTAAGAACTATTATTATTTTTTCACTTTTGGTGTGAAATATTAATAATCGTTCGACATTGCATGTCTGTTGTGACTATTCGTACACAATGAGTCAACAAATTCGGGTCGGAAACGACAATTTCGAAGCGTGAATTCTAAAACTGCAATTGAAAAATCTAAATAATAATGTCTGTTGCGTCTTCCATTTTTATGCCAAACATTACTTCTTTAAGAATTTTATTTCGTAAGTTAAATATTGAGACTTCACATCGCAAAGTTGTCGGAAAGGGAAATTACAATATGAATTCATACCCATTCATTCATGTGATGACATGAAAAGGTTTTTCAACTGAGATCTTTTCACAAATTTACTCTCATCATTCTTAATAAGAAGAAATTCATTAAATTTACTCTCATCATTCTAATGAAAAATAATTCACTAAATTTATTCTCATCATTCTGAATGAAAAATAATTCATTTAATTTACTCTCATCATTCTTAATGAGAAGAAATTCATTAAATTTACTCTCATCATTCTTAATGAAAATTAATTCATTAAATTTACTCCATTCATAATGAAAAATAATTCACTAAATTTACTCTCATCATTCTTAATGAGAAGATTCATTAAATTTACTCTCATCATTCTGAATGAAAAATAATTCACTTAATTTACTCTCATCATTCTTAATGAAAAATAATTCATTAAATTTACTCCATTCTTAATGAAAAATAATTCACTAAATTTACTCTCATCGTTCTTAATGAGAAGAAATTCATTAAATTTACTCTCACCATTCTTAATGAAAAGTAAATACTAAATTTACTATTATCACTCGTTTTTGCAACAAGAATTTCACGTAAGCGAAAAAATGACTGAGCACTTGAGAATTTACTAAGCAACGTCAATAAATGAGGGTTAATTTTTAATTTAAAAAGAAAATTTGGAAAATTAAGCTACAATTATCTTCGCCAAGTTATCTATTCTGATTCGAATAATCTTTAGAATTATTGTGAATTATAATTAGGCTACCGTCATTTTCTGAATTTTCTTCTTGTTATTTCAAAACAGCTTGAAAATCACAAAAATATGCATTTGACGCTCCCTAAACTGGCGCAAATAAATTGAAGATACATTTATATTTACCTATCTACCTTGTTCATCCTATCTATGTATAAAAGGATATTCTATATAATATCTTTTGGATTTTTAACGGTTTTATAAGAGATCCAGTACTTCACGATGACTTCGTTTCGAAAAATAGCATTACAAAATTTAGACAACGATTTAACCATTTCACAGTTGAATTGGTAGGCAGCTTACTTTAAATTTAGGCGCTCGGAGCCAATTAATGTTTCGGTTGGGTAGCCACGTCTAATTAAAAGAAAACTTAGAGATCAGCCGCTTGTTAGAAGCCTCAAGTTGGAAGTTAGAGTCTTGGAGACTCGCTAAGCCACAAAGGAATGTTAAAGGCGGCCCCTCAATACAGTGGCCTTTTGGACCTAAGACAAATATGCAACTGCTGGGGGGATGTTTGAAATTTGTAATGAATTTATTTCCTCCTGGTAGATAGCTGGTGCTTAAGATGTTCTATGGAGTCGTGTTGCGCAGCCAGTTGGTCGTTAAGGGCAGCCACGTGCTCTGTTAGTAAAGACATCTGTTGCTCGTAGTTGTGAGATGTGGATTGGAGCTCTTCTTCCTGTAATCCATCAAGTAATATATTATAACATCATATCAAAAGATAAATCCCTTATATATAAACTTGATGTAAATAAATATACTAAAGTACCCAAAGTCCCTTCCAAATTGAAGGGGAATAGTTAGAGACTAGTTCCTCGGCCCCTGGGCGTGAGTCGCCACTAGATTAAAAAAAAAAAAAAAAAAAGATAAATCCCGTGGGGTAGACAAATTTCTGTGCCCAATTCACTGATCATTTTCTTCAAATGCAAGTATTGTTTCCCTGGGCTTGAACTCAGAAATTCTGGCGCAACACGAAGGCACATGGACAAATGAGTCGTGTAGTTGGTTTAACAAAATTATCAAGATTCTATAATACATATACAAGATAATGATAATAAATATTTGTTACGACATTTAAACTACTGCCCCGCTTCTATTTAATTTTGGTTAAGAATATAGGATACTTTTTAAACACATCTCTTCCTAAATCGCGTTATTATTTGAACATAAACATTGATTAATTTATAAACTTGAAAAACATTTGAAATATTTTGACAAGATATTTTGAAAAAAGTTCAGACAATATTCTAGAATTTTCATTTTGCAAAAATTTGTCATACTAACCAATCGACTAATAGTGTCGTGTTTGTCTTGAATCGTGTTGTTGTCCGTCTCTTTCTCGCGCTCCAACTCTTCGAAGCGAAGCCGAAGCATTTCACACTGAAATAATACACTCATTGAAATTCATTATGAATACATTCTCTTACTGTACGGCAATTGTTCCTCAAATCGGTATTATATGAACAGCATTCGTAACCTCTAACTGGCAATAGAACTACGAAACGGAAAACAGGAAGAAAATAAAAGGGTTCCAAATTTTAGAAACTAAGTTTGCGAGGCGGTTAATGGCGGTAATGGCTGTTAATAAATGCAAGTAGATCAATGAACAAGTTCAGATTTGAAAAATGTATAAATTGTTTAAAGGGATTGAGCTGTAGCGAGACAGAAGCACTAATTCCTTAAGTGTGACTTAATTGTATTTTTTTATTCTAATTCCTCGTTTCAAAACAACATATTGTGGAAAAAATCTAACACTGATTTTCATTTAAGACGCTTGTTACGTAATAACTTACGTGTGAACCCTGCTCAGCGAGCGACAGCCCTACTACATTTCGCTGACTGTTTGTAAGGGGATATGTGTGGGACAGTCTTAGATTAAGTCTCTCATAATTGTTAGCATAGAAATAGAATCTACCTAGCATCGAGCTAGTTTAGACGTATTTTTGTATTAAGATATAGTAATTAAATTAGTTTCATAAGTTAATTGTAGTTTTTTTGCGACCTCCGGTGGCGACCAACATAATTCGCTGCGCCCCGTATATACAGCTTGTTGGACAATATTGCAAACTCAACACTGCCTGTTATATTGCCTTTGCTGCCCTTATAAACAATAGCCCAATAGGAAAACATAGCCTACTCTACACAAGTCAGATAAATAAACATCTTCATGGAATTTTATATAGATATATTTATGTTTCTGAGTAGAGGTTTAGGATATGTTTGTAGAATGTATGTATCATCTAGGTATTCAATCTTAAAGGCAGTGAATAACTAGGCAGTTAAATCAAAGGAAAACATTTTTTTCCTATTAGATATTTTCAAACATATTAAATTACCATTTAATTAATTTATAAAGTAGCATATCTTTGCTAACTTGTAAATTTGGGCTCCAGTAATATAGCTACTTGAGTTAAGAAGAGCAAAGCCTACCTAGTACAGGTCTTTGACTTAAAAGGGGGTCTTCAATCCCACATTGTAAGCATTGTAAGCATCTAATAGTCTTATTTATTTACCTCTTTGTCATAAAACTCGATATTGCCAAGTAATTCATCTCGTTCACCGTTGAGTGCTGTTATCTTGTTCCGGAAATATGCGATCAGTCTCTCCTCGCGCTGTTGTATTTCGCCGCTAAGTAAAAACGGCACCTGAAGACTTCCCAACAAACCCGTGACGCGACCTTCGCCATCTTATAAAAACAAGCAAAATTAATCGTACAATAAATCTGGCAACAGCTCACGGTAGGTGGACCGATCAGATCAGACATGCTCTGAATGATTCACTGCATGAGGTTACCAGAAGAGCAGCAACTGGAGAGGATTAGCACAGCGCAATTATAACGCGGATAACAACAAGTCCAAGATGTTAGCCACGGCTGCTATACCAAGAGTGAATCAAGTATTTGTCAAAAATGTTAATATCATACAATATCAAACAATGTACTCTTAAACAGAAGAACTCACCGACTGATGTCTCGTTGAAAGCATTAAAGTCGCCAGAGTCATGAGCATCGGCCCGGCGTTTCTGCGCAGCGGCTACGTGCTTACTGATTTCCAGTTTTAAGGTCTCATTTTCCATCTCGAGAAGACCAAACTCCATTCGGATTTTTTGGTTTTCCTTTAATATTGAATATTCATGTTTTTAAGTTCAGATTTTAAAAATCATATTAAGAAATATACATATATGATCGGTTCTGAACGTCAAAGTCCACCGCAACTTTTAGAAAATAGGCATTCCTTAATTATTGAAATTATTAATATTATTACTTTAAATGTAACTTTTTGATTAAAATATTTTACTTTACATAGTTAGATTTTGTTCATCTATTTAATTTATTTTTATATGTTCCAGGTAATACATACCAGTTCTAAATTATGTAACTTGTTACCCAGCTGTTCATTTATATTCAAGTCATCAACAGAACTGAGAGCATCCTCACTACCAATCTGAAAATTTATTTAAAATTCTTAATACAATTTGAGATTTCTATGTCCACTCAGCAGGGGCATTTGTAACAATTACTTGTATGTAGAATTCAAATGAAGGTGAAGCCTAAGTACTTATTATTTTATTGGATTTAGATTATTTTATTTGTTGTTGATATAAAAATATTAGAATAATTTAAATGACATTATTTAACTTCCTCACCAAACTTCCACCTTCAGACATAAAGTCACCATTACAGCTGGCCAAACCTCCCGTTTGCACTTTAGGCGTTCCTCCAAGTCTCTCCTTCTGGGCTTCCTCCAAAGAAAATTGTAGTTCTTGATTCTTATTTCTTAACTTAGCTATTTCACACTTATACCTACTTTCACATTCACTCATGTGACTATTGCAATCTTCAATTGTTGCTTTTAATTGTGAAATTTCAAATGTCTTGTCAGATAGCTGAAATGAATTAGGAACATTTGTTTTGTTGAGTCCAAAAATTGAAACAATTTTTTTTATTATCTTGAATAACTGAGTCATTATAAACAAAATTCACCTGAGATGCATATTGGGCATTTTCAATAATTTTCTTCTGTAGCTCCTCTTGTAGCAAACCAGCATCTAGTGTTGCAGGATTACTACTACTTGTTGTTGCTTTATCATCTTTACTTTTTGTTTTTTTTGTTGTTTTACTCTGTAACATATTTTTTAAGTTTCTATACCTGAGTGGCAATAACAAACCCACACACAGCATTGTATATATATTTTATGGCTGCTAGGTGGCATAAGATATCTAAATAACAATTGAAATAAGAATATCTCATTGGAATGGATGAATTGTAGCTAACATTTCTTCTTCAAATAAAAAACGAAACATTAAAATGGATCCATTTGTTTAGGAGATTCTATGCTAAAGACATGTCTAATATCCCTCTTTTTTGTGGGGGTAAAAAAGGAAAGTAAAACACTAAAAAATATATAATTACAACCTTCATATATGTTTTAGAGATTTACCTGAGTCTGTTCAATTTCATCCTGAAGAACGGAAACGCGACGAGTCAGTTGCTGATTTCTAAAAGTAAGCGAATCTATTTCTAATTCCCCTTTACGTAGAGATTTCTCTTTTTCTTTTAACAAATCTCGAAGTTCATTTGATTTGGCCTGCTCGTCTAATACGCCTTTTTTTAACACCTTCACGTGGATCCTCAGCTGTAAACAGAAGCAATAAATATAAGTAAAATCAATAACAATGTTCTGTTTATTGTATATTAAATACATTCAATGACCTTTGAATATTCTGCAGCTAATTTTTGGTATTTTGCCTGAATGTCACCAGAAGGCAATCCTTCCATGTCTATATTTTAAGTATTCATCACTAAAAGTAATAACTTCTATTTAAACTTGTGAGTTTGTACTTTGGATTAGTACTATCGATGATGAGTGCTGATAAATTATTTACTTGCGCGAAATCCAGACCACAAATCAAAGAGAATATTATAATTTAACGCTACGCTAGGTGGAGGACCACAAGCAACAATGATACGGGATACCAAGTACTTCAGAACTCAGTGGTGAAGAAAAACATTAAAACAGTGATGAGTGCAGAGTGAACACCCACAAATCCGTGCACAATCACAATTCACATTCATATTTCATGATTCAAGTTGCTACCTTGTTATCAATTACTGTGAATTGTCATGTGTCATTTGGTTTTACCTTTTACTACAGACACAGGTAATTATTAAATAGCTAGTACTAATTGTGTCTGTGGCTTCATTTATTTACCGCACAAACTAATTTGGTAATATAAAAGTAGAAATGGCAAATCTTGTATTCATGTTTAAATAAATTAAAATTGTAAATATACTACAAGTACTTAGATATGCATTTAATATATTTTTGTGTTACTACCACAGACAATTGTAACGTACTTTTATCTTTGGAATTATATTAATTGGTTTGTATAATTTGACGTTTGAGAACTAAGTTTGTTTTATAGCAACATTTTCTCTGTTGATGTGTCGTGAAATTGGTGATTGTGGAATCAAAAATATCAATATTTGGGCTTTCATGAACGAAATGCAATAAAAATAAACGTAAATAAAACAACATTGGACCAATATTTATAACTCAATATATTATAATACGGATATGGACGATAGGTAAGATCCTGGCTTAATAAATAGCTTTGTAACACTACATAGTCAGAACAAAGTAAATTATAATAGAAAACTAAATTTTCCACAGGAACATGGATTCTAGCAGCTCTTCCATTACGGACATTACTCATGAACATCCTAAAGCTATAATTCACATAGATATAGATTGTTTTTATGCTCAAGTAGAGATATTGCGGAAACCTGAGTTAGTTTCACAACCCCTCGGCATTCAACAGAAGAACATCGTTGTAACAAGTAATTATGAGGCCAGAAAATATGGTATTAAGAAATGTATGATTGTCACTGAGGCACTCAAAGCATGTCCAAATTTAAAGTTAGTTAATGGTGAAGATTTACATGATTACAGAGCTGCCTCTAACAAAATATTTTCTCTTTTGCAAAACTGGAAAAGTCCTGTAGAAAAATTAGGAATGGATGAAAACTTTATTGATGTCACAAACTTGGTTCAAGAAAAAATCAAAAGTACAAATATTAGTAATCTTACATTTATAGGCCATTTATACAGTGAACCTCAAATGGACTGCCCCTGTGGGTGTCACACAAGACTGAAAATAGCATCACAAATAGCTAGTGAAATACGACAAAAAATATTAGATGAATTAGGTTTTACTACATGCGCAGGTGTTGCACACAACAAACTACTTGCTAAGCTTATATGTTCATTACACAAACCGAATGATCAAACAGTGCTGTGCCCAGAGCATGGTTTTAACTTTATGTCTACTATTCAAAGTGTTCGATCTATCCCAAGTATAGGGTCCAAGACCACAGAAACACTTATTTCGCAAAATATTTTATCAGTCAGTGATTTGCAGCAGGTTTCACTTGACATTTTGAAAAAACATTTTAGTAGTGACATGGTAGTGAGATTGAAGTCCTTAAGTTTTGGAGAAGATAACACTCCTGTCAAACAAACAGGCAGACCACAGAGCATAGGTTTAGAAGATAGCTTTAAAACAGTTAGTGTTAGAAGTGAAGTTGAAGAAAAATTTGTAGCTCTCTTGCAGAGACTTCTTATATTGGTCCGGGAAGATGGTCGCATTCCAGTATCATTGAGAGTTACTTTAAGGAAAAAAGATGTAAAAAGACTCAGCAGTCATAGAGAATCACGGCAGTGTCAGATCTCATCATCAATTTTTACAATAAATGGAGGTATAGTCACTGTGACAGAAGTAGGACAGCAGAAACTGATAACTATAATTATGAGATTATTTACTAAACTTATTGACTTATCTAAACCATTCCATTTGACATTAGTTGGGTTGGCATTTACAAAATTCCAAGAACGAATGACTGGAAGAAGTTCTATTGTTAATTACCTCATGAATGATTTATCTGTCCAATCTGTTCTAAATATACAGAATGACTGTGATACATCAGTGTCTTCAATGGACTATTCAGCTGTTTCACCTAGTAGTAGCACCACAACAGATCTCTCTGATGCTGAAGTAGAGCCTTCACCTAAAAAACCTAAAAAGGTAAATTGGATTGCGAAAAGAAGGTGTCTGTCAAGAGAAGATGTTGCTTCACCAAGTAAACTTAAAGTGGGAGAGCTCAGGTTGAATTCGAAAGAACTTGAAAAAGTTTCTGAACTCAGACTAAATTCACTGGATCGTTCTTTAACTCCAAGAGCAAGCCCTGCAAAAGATAATTTGTCTGATGCATCTGATACCATGAAAGACATTGCAGAAGGTAGTAATTGTGAGGAATGCCCTAGTTATGTGGATAAAGAAGTATTTAATGCACTACCTGAAGACATGCAACAAGAGCTTAAGTCCATGTGGAAGAATCCCTCCAATTCTGAACTGACCAGAGCAAGCACTCGAAACATGAATAAATCAAAGCCCAACTCAATCTTGAAATATTTTGTTCCACAGAAATAGTTAAAACAATTTGTCTTGTTTTAAGTGATAAGTGATGATTTCTATTTTTTCAAAACATACAATTTATTAATCTGATCAAATACATGTTTATGTTATTAAAATATTATTTTCATTTCATACATTTAATAATAAAAATCCAGATTTATAACTGGAAATATCATTTATTTTCTATATTTTTTACAGCTTCTGTTGTCATAGAAGTTAATTCTGATAACTTGTGCACATTATTTACATTTATATTAAGCGAGTGAGCTAACTTAGTATAGCACAAAACATCAACGTTTAACTGTAATCTAATTTTGTCACCATCTGTTATTCCAGCAGTTTCACTATTCAGTTGTGATGACAATTCTCTGATTTGTTTTAGTCTTCTCAAGGATTCTTCTGTCTTTTGTACAGATGTAAGAACATCTTCTACATATTTATAAAAACTGAAAACAAATAACTATTTTTGTACAAATCCAAATAGAAAATATAGTAATTATTAGCAAGTTTAAAAACACTTACGTTTCTGTCATTGTATTAAATAATGACTGAAAAATTTCAACCAAAAATGCATTATCCAGTCTTCTTTCAGAATCTTCTCTAAAGTCCATGATTGTTTTTACAATTAAATCAATATAACTACAAGGCTTTGAAGGAACACTCCTATTTGTTTTCCTATACAATCTTGGTATATCACTTACTTGTTTTAACTGAATATTTAAATAACCAAACAATTCGTTGACTATACATTCCTTAATTATAATTTTATTTTCATGAATAATCTGTTCAGATTCTAACATACTTCGTTTCAATACTTCTGTACTCTTCTGATTTAGAAATTTACTCTCTACAACCTGTAAAAAGCTTGGTAATTTGTGGAGTAAAGTAAGAGTATCAACATATATATTTATACAGTCTGTAATAAGGCCTGTATTAATGTTGATATTTTCCACATTTGGTGATGAATGCCTCTGAAAGAAAGTTACCTAATTAAAATTTAAAAATAATGTTATGTCTATGTTTTGATTGTTCCATGATAACCATAATAAATCAAAAAAATCTTAATATTTACAGAAGATGCTTACTTGTAAACAATAAGTTTTTGTCCAAGAACTATATCTTGACAAAAGTTGTAGAGACAACTTCCAGAACTTATGGGACAAAGCTTCAATAAAGATGCCTTCCGACCAACAGTCTTGTAATGCCTTCCAACATTTATCAGTTTCTTCTAGCACAAAATCTTGATTGATTTGCTGATTTGGATTTTGTCTTAAACAAGACTCAAAGCCACCTAAAAATTACAAATTATATTTTCTTTCAGGTGATTTAAATAATAACTCTGTTTTTTTTTTTTCAAGTAAGAAAACATCAATGGTAAGCAATAAAGGAAGCGCATTTACCTGCTATTTCTTGAAATCGTATTTGGAAATAAACAGGGAGGTTCCACCTTCTCTGAAAACTTTTGTACTCTGCTGTGGAGTGCAATAATTTTATACTTTTATTGCTTCTACAATACTCTTCAACTTTTTTTATAAAATGCATACTCTCAGTATAACGCTTATAAAATAACTGAGGGTTTCCAGGGGCAAATATAGATGCAAGATTTACTTCTAAACGGTTCTCAACTTCACACCAAAAACAGTTTACTAAGAAACTAAACTTTTGCTCTTGAAATGTCAACTTGGAATGTTCAGTAACTGTTAGCAGCAATTTCAATTTTGTATTTAATAAAGCGAGAATTTTTTCAAAGATTCCTTGAAGTCCATCTTTACTTCTTTGTAAGCTAGACTCATTAATAATCTCTTGTAATAATGGTGTTACTGCTTGTTTTCTCATTAACATCTCTGTTTCTGTAATTCTATCTAATGTTGTTAAAATTATCAAAATCTTAAGTAAGCTATCTTCATTTTCATCATTCCAAAATTGAAAGAGCAGATCATTTAATACTTGCATTAATTTGCCTCCAACTTCATTATATTGTTGTTTATGGTGTGGCTTTACTACACTATCACTTTTTGCTATTGAATACTTGAGTTGATTATATACCATGGCTGCTCTTTCAGCTAATATAACCTGTTCCTGATGTTTCTTGTCTGTGATGTCTTGTAAGATGTTATCAAGACAATTCAAGCAATTGATAGTTTGACTATAATTCTTAAGTAATTGCTTTTTTTTAAATAAAGTATGTCGTTTATTTAACCAAATTGATAATTCTTTCATAGCATCTTCTAAACACTTTTTAACATCCTTTAAAATAAAAATAAAAGTTTAATAGAATTTCATAAATCTAATAGGAAAGTGGAAACAGTAATCCATACCTCAACTTCATCATTTAATTTACCCAAAGGGGCTTGAATTTTAACGATTGTTTTATCGAAACCAATTAGTGTGGCACATAGATTAACGAAGTTGGCATAATCTTTGTTTATAAGCTCTATCATAGCCAACCTTAGGATTTTTAGGTACACACCCAAATCATCACGCATAGTTTCTAAGGAAGCCACATCTTGATGATCAGCCAAAAACTTGTCTACTGAAAAATTTGTCTGCAACATAAAGACAAAAATATATACAATGCAATCTACTTACACCGAATTTATGAGTGATGAAGAATATAGGGGTACCTTGACAAAATCGTTTCGATCAAAACACAAGCCTCGGGGTGCTGGCGGTAATGTAAATTCTTTTATATCACCCTCCATAACTTTAACTTTATAAATATTGCAATTAAGGCACCATTATTTGTTGGGAACGGAATAAAATCTTTATTTAAAATAATTGTCCCTGCTCGAAGTAATTTGCAATAATTTTGACAGCATCACTAATCATAATTCAGTTCACAGCACTGACGTAATGACGTAAGTTTGACACATCATCCGTCAAATAAAATTTTTAACTTCGGATGTTCGTACAAGACTAATATGTCTATAATAATAATATATTCTATAATAATAACTAGAAATTATTATATTTTGAATTGAAATTATATGTAATTTCTTTTTAAATATATTTTTAGATTGTAGAATGTTATTTTATAATTCATGCAAATATGATTGTTAAATTGCATAATATAAAAGAGTACTATGACCAATATCAGTTTACCAGCATCAGCACCAATCGGCCTAGTTATGCTAACTTTTTATTGTGGATTGAATTAAAAGATCGTAAAACCAGGGACTTGTTTTTGAGTGGTCGAATTTCTTCCAACATAATATTAAGTGGGGTATATGTTATATGTACTGAGTGCACCACTGCCTAGTGAATTCCCTTTCGGGGAATTAAAATTTAACGGAGGGACGATATTATTATTACAATAATATTATGTAATCAAATATTTATACAATAAATATATATTTCTTATTTGACAATGGCTAATGAGGTTTTGGTTTTATATTTCTATTTTTTTGGCAAATGATGCTAGAAGTACACAATGGGACTATTTTCGTCGAGAGCGTAAGGGTCTTATTTTATATCTCTTCCGTTCCTATTAGGAAACGTATACTCACTAGCGCGTAGAAAAATACAATGAGTGGGAGCGAGAGATAAATATATATCGCGCGCTCTCTCCACCAGTGATGTAGCGGAGTAGCTAAATGAAATGAAATGAAATTAAATTTATAATAGCTCAGGTATATGGAGACGTAAAATATAAAAATATATAAAACGGAAATTTTGCGTTGAATCCGATGAAATGAAAAAAAATGCTAAAATTAAATTATCATATAATGAAATTTTTATGTCAAGATTATTATGTGATAAAAGGTATATGTAAATTTAAAAAACGTCTGAAACATATTAATTAAATCCCAATGAAGCATGTAGGATCGTTTCAAAATAATAATAAAAAGAATTAATGATACATAAATAATTTTTTTTTTAAATTTTGCACCTTTAAATGCATTTTGTGCAAAAACTATGAAAGATACGCGAAAATACGTTGATAATTTTTTTGTAGGGAATTTAATTTTCTACAATATCCCAGCCAATCGTGAGATATTGACGGATTTTCGTTTTTGCACCCTTTTGCAATTTTTTTGCACCCTTTGCCGTCACTGCAGCACCAGGGCCGTCTTTAACCTATTGGAGGCCCTGGGCATATTAGGATAATGGGGCCCCTATGACTTTGACAGAACACTATTTTGAATGAATAGACAAAGAAAGTAGATAAACAAGGTTAAAAAATTTTTTAATTAACAATCACATGAAACGAATAGCTAAATGTAATAGAGTCCACAAAAGTAACTCGTTTAGCATTTACAATTAGTGCTTAAAAATCTATGTTATTTGAAGAGGAACTCTTCTAGATTTCAGATGGGCAAAATCGTTAATCACTTCTTCAAAATCAATGTTTTTTAGCACATCAGATTCTATGGACATCAACGACAAACTGGTTAATCTCTCTTGAAAAGACTTCTTAATTCATTTTTAATTCTTTTTAATTTGGAGAAGGAGCGTTCCCCACTGCAGTTAGTTACCATCATGCTTAAGAAGATTCTCAATGCGATTTCTACATTTGGAAATGTGTCTTCAATTTTGTTTTCTTTCAAAAGTTGATATATTTTTAATATACAATCCTCATTTTCACTGTTAAAAATTTTCAAGTATTCTGTTAAATGCAAACATTCTATTTCTAACTCTTTCTCATTAACATCTTCATAATAAAATTCTGCAAATTCTTTGCAACTTTGTCTCAACTCTTCAGAATTTAGAGTTTTCAAGCGAAAAAATAAATCAAAACGTTTACTGATATTCTTATACGAACTTAATCGCTGTTTTAAATGAACGCTGAGGGTATCAATTATAGGAAGAAAGGTTTCTATTTTAAATTTCTCTCTTCCATTCAGTTGGACTGACGGCGCGGAGCCATCAAAAAAACTCTGGCGAGAACTTCTGCGTTTTGTTCTTTGAGATAGGGCCTTGTAGTCAGATTCCGGGTTTCTTTCTTTGGCAGACGATTCGAAGTAATCAAATTTAGTGATCAAGTAGTAGTGAGTAATCAAGTGAAGTAAACATATTATTTGCAACGTCCAGTGTTATTGTTTCTTTCTGAAGATAATTATTTATTTTGTCTATTCTTTCCAATATACAGTTCCAAATTTCCGTTAAATGGTTAATTCAAACTTGGAGGTTCATACTTCGCTTCGTTCGCTCAATTTTAATGGAGCGAGTCACTGATGAGTGTACTACTGATGATTTTTCTTTAAAATGTGTATGTGCTTGGTATACCATTATACAATTTAAATTTATCTAAGCATGCTGAAGTCGGAAAGCCTAATTTTTGGGCGAGAGTAGAATAGCTTCACGCTTGTATAAGCGTATTGTAGTCAGTAATTTAGGTTCGATTTCTTCGAATTATATAAGTTTTTTGGTTATAAACCTTGATTATCGTTTGGTGATCTGACAGGATCTAGGTACTTTGTATTTGATCTGAGGGGGCCCCTATCGATCGCGGGGCCCTGGGCACTTGCCCAAAGTGCCCACTGGGAAAGAGGGGTCTGTGCAGCACCCTGCAATTTTAGTATATTAATCTACGAACACTTACAGAAGTTTTCGCGTTGGTTTCAGGTAATCAACTCAAATGGCAAAGTTAAGCGTTTGTTTACTGGACTATTATTGTATACAATTTTGTGGTTATTAAGTGCATTAGTAGTTAGTACCTACCTAGGTACCTAAGTATTGTTCGGTTGTTGTGCGATTAACAGTAATTTTGTTATAAAATATTTGGTATTGGAAACGTGTAATCAGTCATACCTAAATTGCCACATTAATCTAATTGTACTAAGTACATATCTATTTATGAAAATTTATATTTTAATGAATGTGTCCTACGGGTAGGTATATAAATAAAAATGCGTACTTACAACTTTGACGCTTTATAATCCATACGTAGCTTTTTTTATTGACGGATCTCAGGATGGAAGAAGTTTCAGATTTATTTTTAAACAGGGCCAAGGTGGTCATGAAGTTACTAGGCGTTTGGATTCCTAATTATAACGAGAAATTGTCTAGAAAAGTGTATAAAATATCTATGCTGTCTCTACAGTATATATTTTTGTTATTTCAAATTATTTATGTGATTCAAGTATGGGGTGATTTGGAGGCGGTGGCTCAGGCTGTATACGTATTGTTCACGCAGGCTTGTTTATGCTGTAAAATTGCTGTTTTTCATATAAATATTGGAAATGTAAGAGATTTATTATTCCAGATGAATAGCGAGATATTTCAACCAACGTGCAACGAACATGAACGGTAAAAGTTAGCGTTGAAAGAAGTTTTTGATTTAATGAATATCAATATTATTATTTATTGCATATTGATACTCATTAATTATTTAAAATTTAAATGATACGTTTCCCTTGTTACGTTTTTATTATAAATTATTAGTTCTAAAACGAACCTAAATTAATCGTATCTACAGTAACAAAATTTATCTAAGCATAGGTAATTAAAATCAAATTATTTAAAACTAAGTCTAGAACTAGAGCTAAGTCATAACAAACTGACCCTAATAATAAAACTTAAGTTAATTTCGGGTAAGTACTCATAATTAGATCCTATACTTAAAGAAATGAGAATTACAGTTCTTTATAAAAAATAAAATAATAATGTCTTGAGGCTCTTTAGTTATGTACATACTCTTTGTTACACAAGAGACAATACTAATAATAAATTTATCATGCTGTTAAAGGCATATTTAGCGTGCAGCGAGCAGCGATTCGCTAACATCAACAACCTAGTACCTAGTACCTACTGTGAGGAAAACTACTTATAGTTTTTTTTAGGATATTGATAAAGCGAGCGAAAGCTATAAAGGCTCTGTTGCTAACCTTTATTGTTGCTGCAGAATTTACCTGTTTAGCCTGGGGTTTGGATGCCCTTCCATTATTTCACAATGATGAAAGAAAATTTCCTTTCGACATGTGGTAAATAGTTTACTATATAAATGAATGCATAATAATTATAGTGTAGAATTTTTCATCCAATTGCCATTTTTTAATTTAAATGAATAATTAGTCAACGAAAACGACGCAAATGTTTTAAATTATAACACTATAATAGTTATATCTATGCAAGCGAATAATTTAGAAGAAATAAAGATTGTTAAACCTTAAGTATTAGCCCTAAAAGGATCTTTTTGTACATAATCAGGATGCCGTTGGATGTTAACTACTCGCCACAATACGAGATCGGTTACGTATTTCAAGAAACAATAATTTGCATGAGTGCACTGATGTACTATGGCGTTGACAGCGTAGCAATTTCAATGGTGATATTTGCGTGTGCGCAGATGGAAATTATTATGGAGAAAATTTTAAGTGTGAGTTTTATTCTTACAACATAGTTCTTACTACACAATTTATGTATTTATTAATACAATAAAAGCACTTCTAGCTTCATTAATTTAATTTACATAAAAAATTAAATTAAAATTCCATCGTTATAAATTGAGGAATGAAAGTGTAAAAAGTGTGATTTCATCATTTTATTTGACTTAAAAAGTTTTTAAATCCTACATCCTAAAATCAAGTGCAGATATAATCCTGGGTTTTATTTAAGTAGGTACTTATTCTTACCACTGATTAGTCTATGTAAATTGAAAATAAGTTTTTTGTTTCCCATGGACGTGCGTGAATCGTGATCCATTGAAGCATTGAACTTAACATTTATTTCAGATTGAACCTCGTAATAATACCGCTTTAAAAAATACAGCCTTAAAGGAACACTATCTTAATGGAAATAAGAAATTAATAGAATGTGTGAAACAGCACCAAGCGATTGTAAGGTATGTATGTATTAACCGGCCTCCTAAATGTAAATGTTCCTATTCATCTAATTAATCCATTATTTTTTAACCAACGATCCAAAAAATGGGTTTTATTAGTTCAATGTGAGTGAGTTCTGTATGTATATTTGAGGCAATATAGCAATCAAACCAATAGATCGGATTTGATTTCTTTTCAAAACTTAATTTAAATACATAAATTATTTTCAAAATCGCGTGTTGAAAATTGGCCATGGATTCCCATGGATTCTATTACTACTTACGTGGTATTATAGAACTTCATAAATTAATAGAATATTATGTACCTTATACCTAACGTAAAAAAATATTAATACCAGGCATTACCCGTTTCAAATGATCCGCTATTTTTGGATGGAATCAGAAATTTTCAATTCAGTTTGGTACAAATCTAAAGTGTTATAATACTTGTTTTTAGATTTAAAGAGCTCGTAGAGAACACTTTTCACATTTATATGTTCTTTCAATTAACGGGCACAGTTGGCATTGTAGTTATGAGCGCATTTCGCATTCTAGTTGTAAGTAATAATTTATTTGATTTAAAACTGTAAAGGTTAGATACTAATAAAATATAACGGATAGATTGTAGTAGGATTGTGTAGTGTGTGTAGTTGTATTTTTATCTATTTCACAAGTACAGTACATGATTAACCCAATGCTCCATTAATTTTGTGTATTTGCAGTTGGAAAATGACAGTTTGCAATTGATTTCGACGACAATTTATGTGACAGTTATGGTTAGTCAAATATATGTGTGCTGTTGGAGTGGACATGATCTCACAGCGACTGTAAGTAAAATGATGATATACCACGATTACCTATTATATTATTATACTAGCGACTATATAAAACATATATATAAACCTTTCTCTTTAATCACTCTATTTAAAAAACCGCATCAAAATCCGTTGCATAGTTTTAAAGATTTAAGCATACAAAGGGATCTATATATAATATTATATATAGATAATAATAATAAATAAAATAATAGGACAGATAAAGCGACTTATACTATGTAGTGATGATACATATATATATTTCTCTAAAACTTATGGATTTGTAGAAATTTTTAGAATGTTAGCCGTGGTATTTATTACAATGCTTAATTTTTTTTACAGACAATTGTAATTTGTAGGCCTTCGGTGTTTACCGAGTACATTTATTTATTTCTCTAGAATTTGAACCTAGACCCTCTAGCGCAAAATGGAGATCCGTAAACCACTTAGCAACAGAGGAGGTAGCTTTATTAAGCTCTTACTTTCTGTAGGCATATTTCATACATATTTCGACGTAGTAAATAGATTGACGGAGATTTTTGTAGAGTGAAAAGTTGCACACAGTGTTGTATACCAGCCTCTGGTATGAACAAGATGTTAAGTTCCAGCGTGATCTATGCTTCACGATGGCTCGCATAGAACGACCTTTGGTACTTCGAGCCGGACACTATATCAGCTTATCACGACAAACTTTTGTTGCTGTAAGAACATAAATTATATTTTTTATAACACAAAAATATATGTACGTAAATATCGTGAGTGTCTTTGCCAAGAATTTCATCCACATCATTATCATTACCTAGAACTTAGAAGTAAAGTAAATATTTTGCGCGAAACTTTCTTTGAAGTACATTGCCGTGGACCGTGGCACTAAAAAATAATTTTGGAGTCTAGCACTTTTATAGGTTTTTAATAGCGCGATTGAGCTTTTGAAATATGTATATTTTCATTACAGTAGGTAATCAGACTTACGTGCCTACCCAAACGAAACATTCAGCTGTTTCTTCGGTCGGAACCCAGGACTTCTGGCGCATCACGTAGACGCATAAACCACTTAGCCTCGGAGGCGGTAATTATTGAAATATTATTATAAGAACAGCATTAATTAATTAATTTTCTATATTCTACACGCGCAAGTTCATATATTCCTAAATTAGCGTACCTATATATAGAAAAAAATAGCATGTTCCTAAGAATTCACGAGTTACTTATGTTTCAGATCCTTCGTATGTCCTATTCATATATCGCAGTTTTGAATCAAACCATGTAATTTGAAATAAAAGTTATTATGAAGATTGTAGTGTGGATTCGGAAATTTAAGTCGAGTAAATGTTATAAATTATAATAACTGTTGGTTTCATTAAGTTGGTAAACAAAAGCCATTAGGAGTTTTGAATGGTGCTAATTGTTCTGTTTCATACAGCGTGTTTTTATTACGATGATCTAAGTGATGTACGAATAATTGCACTTACAAATTACAAATAAAATATATTACTTTTTAAACAAAAAAAAAAGAGTTTATCAATTCGACGTATAGTTTTTATTTACGTTCATTCAACAACGTCCGTACGAGAAAAGTATGAAAAGTGAGATGTAGGTTATTATAAATATTATGATGAAACACTAAAAAAAAGTCCAAGATTACAACTTTTTAAAAGTTTGTAATTATAGTTATGGTTATAGGTATTGTTGATGCCATTGCACTTGATAGTGTCGAAATATATTGATAAGACTTCGGATTTTGGTTGGTTGAAGTTCACCAATTTTTTTTCCTATTTCACGCCATTTTGAAATAGTTGGAACTTTTTAATCCACCCCGCTGTTTAGTAATTCGTGGGTTTCACGGACAATATAAATTCGGTGCAAGCTTTTTTCTAATTCAGTTTCCTTCACAAAATGATAAACAAGATAGACTTGTTCTTGGGTCGACCGCGTTTCATTTTACATTACTTGGGGATTTGGCTGTCACCGGAAAAATATATAATCCTATGTAATATTTACAAGTTTATTGTAATGTTCACACAATTTTCATTTATTTTTTTCGAATTTATTTATATCGCTGTCGTATGGGGTAATATAGATGAAGTTTCTGAAGCATCGTACTTGCTTTTCACTCAAGCGTCTGTTTGCTATAAAACGACGGTTTTCATTATGAATAAAAATAATTTAAAAGAACTTATTGATTTCATGGACACGGAAATATTTTCGCCGAAGTCACAAGCGCATGAGAAGTAAGTTAGAAGAAAAATAATTATATTCTGTCTATAAAAGAATTATCACTATAATTCATTCTATAATTATTTAATACATCGTAACGGTTTACATACACTTATTTGTTATAATTGGTATATTTTGTGAAATTATTTATTTTTAAATGACAATTTTAATTCTAAGTACATAGGTAGTTTTATATCCTTTTTTATATCGTTTTAACAGAATTTTATCAGCACAAGCCGGCAAAATTAAAAAACTGAGCGCAGTATTTTTGACAAGTGCTATCACAACTTGCACATTGTGGGCTTTAATGCCTTTATTTGATAGTGAAGAGACGAGATTCTTTCCTTTTAAAATTTGGTAAGTATGTATCACCTACAACTAGGTACTATCTCTTGTGTTAGTATTTTTAATGATATCTACTATTACGGAACAAACATTTCAAAATCGGTTCAGCGGCTTCAGAATGAAACCGATTTAAGGGAGGGAATAATGTTTCATGTTATGATACAACTAAATATTTTTTTAATAACTATAATTATATTTTCCTCCGTGGGAGAGCCACGCTGAAGCTTATGCATTGGGCCGGCTCGTCCGGAGTGATACCAAGGGCTTGCAGAATAGCAGCGTGACATGGTGCTTGGTACTTCACTGAGTAAGGATACCAGAGGTCCACCATAGGCATACCTCATAGGCCGGTAACGTAACAAAAAGCGCGGTTATCCATGAGCATCGGTGATCTCTTACCAACAGGGGACCGGCCTGCTCTGTTGTCCGTCATTATAAAAAAAAAGTTAACATACTTTCGGTCAGCCTTTTTTGACTGAAAAACAATTTTTTTCTGGAATTCAAGCCCAGCTAGTCCGCACTGGAAAACATAGATATGAAAGATACTCTTTAGAATATTGGTGAGAATTTTTATCCATAGGATGCCTGTAAATCCAGAGAAGTCTCCACATTATGAAATCGGATACGTGTACCAGGTGATAAGTATTTACATCAGTGCGTTATTATTTTGCGCGGTAGACAGCACGACACTTTCAATGATCATGTTTGGGTGCGCGGAGCTTGAAATTGTTATTGATAAAATACAAAAGGTAAGTAAAAAGTACTTTTTTAAGTATTCAATTATAAAAAAATATAACTACAAAAACTTAATTTTTAAAAAAAATCGTGATAAATAAGTAGGTAATTTAGCGTATTTCTTTTTTATCAATTTACTGTGGCCTCCATTGAACATTTGAATGTTTGTGGTGTATTTCTTCCTGTGATTGTCTTATGTAACATGTTTTGTGGCTCAACCATACGAAAAAAACGATAAAACGATTTTTAACCTCCGTCGAAAAAGAGGAGTATTGTATTTTTGACGTGTCTATGTGTCTGTGGGCCAATTTGCTCAAGGGCCACAGATTGTTACGGTCAGAATAATGTTTGACATAACTTTAATATGATTTTTTAGATACAGAGTACTTCAACGCAAATGAACAAAACGGAATGCAAAAGAAGAATAACAGAAAACAACAAATTGTTTAGTGAATGTATTCAACAGCATCAGTCTGTAGTAAAGTAAGAATGTAAATTCAACATAATACTAACTCGTTAATGATGACGATTTCATAATATAGCAATATTCAATTTAATATCTTTTCATATTATAAATAAAAAATTAACTCTGTTACGCTTTCACGCCTAATCCACTGAATCGATTTCATTGAAATTTAGTACAGAGATATACTAGCTTGAGACATTACATATATTAGACACCTATTATTGCGAAAAGACTTGAGGGGTTTTAAATAAGGCATACACGTAGACGCAATCATGGTTAAGTAAAAGTTACTCGTACTTTAAAAAAAATACTTTTAATGGGATTAAGAGCGCGTCCGCACAGCGATATTTCACAGCGCGAATTTTTCCCCGCTATTCTGTAACACATTGAATCTTATGGAAGTATCCGCACCAGCGCGGCGGTAAAAAAAATCGCGCGAAAATAAAATCTGTGATTTGATACAAATTGAACGCAGTGCAGTGCGATTTTTTTTCCGCGCGAAAAAAATGCGCGCTGTGAAATATGCGGACGCGCTCTAAAAGATAGACAAGTTTAACATTAAAAACCTCCGGTCTCTTTCTACCTTTTCAGATTCATTGAATTAGTAGAGAACACCTATCACGCTACCATATTTTTCCAGTTAAGCGGAAGTATAGCAATTATTTGCATTATTGGACTAAGAATTGTTATTGTAAGTTTTTTAGATAAAAGCTTTCCAATTTAGATAACATATCCAATGTTTTTCCATCAACTTGGTAGTTTCTAAACACGCAATCTTATTAAGATACTTTGCTTTAGATACATTTTTTAATACAACACAGCTAATACGGTTATCTGACTGCTAACTATCGCTGATAAAGCTATGGTAATAAGTTATCGTTTCATATAGACGAATATCCATTACGACTTACGTCTTAAATATTTTTTTACTTCACAGGCTGAACCAAGCAGCGTACAGTTCTATTCGATGTTGAATTATATGTTAACCATGTTATCACAACTATTTTTGTATTGTTGGTGCGGTAACGAACTAACAACAATGGTACGTACTTAAACATCTCAATTTCAATCCAGTAGTAAATTACTAGTATATAAACTCATCCATTTTATATGACGAGTCTTAATCTCTGTCAACCGAACAAACTCCACAAGTGCACAGCAAATTATACGTTTTTCTCGCAAACCTGTGTTGAAATCCACGTATTTCCTGCAGACTAGGAACGATTTCTACTCTAGTTAGACTTTGTAGTAGGTTACTGTATCTGTCAAACGTTTTTTTTAAGAAGAAGATTTATTAATATAAATATTTTTTTAGAGTCAAAGCCTTCGAGTACATTTATATCTGTGCCCTTGGTATGAGCAGAACAGCCGGTTTCGAAGATCTCTGATTATCGTGATGGAAAGAATGAAAAGACCCATTATATTTAAGGCTGGCCATTATATACCACTGTCAAGACCGACTTTTGTATCCGTTAGTATACTGTAAACTCTTGTATTATCTTCCTATGATTTACTGACATTAATTAGCTACATATTATTCTTATGTGTACGACTTCGTTACAGATTCTACGCTCTTCGTATTCTTATTTTGCCGTTTTGAATCAAGCAAAAAATAAATTGTAAGACAATAAACGTACGTCCATCCGTATGTAGACCGTCAACATATAATTAATAATAAAGCACCAGCTACACTTGTTGAAACTTCTACTGTTTTTTCCTCCCATAAAGCATAAAATAAAACGCAAATCCACAAATGATTCGTTTATTCATCTATAAACGGTGTATCACATACGCGTAGTGTTTATGTAAGACATTAGGCAAGTGCTTAACTTTACGAAAAATTATGAAAAAATACATTTTTTTAAACATCTCGTAACTGCTTAAGATTACAGATTAAGTCAAGATGTAAATTCGTGCGTTTAAATTAAAAATTTTTTAGCGCAAGAGCATCGATTAAGAGTTTTATAACAACCATTTTTACAATAACCTCAATCATTAATTAAGATCATTAAAACATCTGCATACATAATGCGATAAGTATACACAAACGAAAGAGCAAGATTCGTCGATAAACCAAGACAACCTATGAAATGAAGATATGCATGGAAAATACTATTTCTTTTCGATATTTTATCACAATGCAGATGTTTTACAATCATTACTGTTTTATTAGAACTAATCTTATACATTATAACATAATGCATGTACATTTCTCATACGAAAGCTTATGAGCGTTAATTTTAAAGCAAGTCAGTCAAACATTACATGATAAGAAGCTCGGAGATGACGCAGACATTATAATGAAGCCTCAAAAAAATTCAACGCTTCATTGATATACGGCGCTTCATTATTATTTTTAATATTCAACTTCTTAGGAAACGTTCGTTAAAGTATCTTCATGGTATTTTGAATTTAATGATAATGCACAGTTTGAGCTTAGAATCATTAATGAAATTTCACCTCTTCAATAAGCTTTATGAATTTTAACTGCGTGGTACATGAAATATCTTCAAGTTTATATTGCTGTAAATATAGCAGCTTAATATCGTACGAAAGGCTGTTACAACATTCAGTTTCAGCTTTAAGGCAATGGATAATTTATCACAGCGATGCGATTACAATATAGGTAGATACGCAATTATATTAAAAGTTTTAGAAAAAGAATTGAATTTTGTACCTATATAGATTATAGAATGTCATAGAATAAACAAATGTCAAAATTAATTGTTAAGCATAGCGCATACAGACTATAAATTTCAGTTATAGATGTCTTTACATAACACGTACAATACCAGGTATAAAATGCAACATATTTAAAATTATTCACTTAGCATAAAATAATACAAAAATTTACAATAAAATGGCAATAATATACACATTAACATTACATACAAAATTCACAACAATTCGGAATAAAAAATTCGAATAAAAACCACAACCAATATTTAAACAATTTAAAATCCTTTATAGCTTTAGAAATGAAGAGATAGATAATGTGCAATGCGAACTGCTTACGAGAAATTAGGCACTCTCTAAATTCTTGACTGTTATCCGTAAGACAATCCTATAAAATTGTGTTTTAGCTCCATATTTCAAAGTAAGGCTCGCTTAGATTCTTTCTGCCTTATTCCAAAACGCGGTTTAAAGATAGGCCGGGTTTGATATCAGAGAAAAACCTCATGTTTGTATGAACGTTATGCTTGTATCCTAGCAACCAATACTGAAACATCTTTAGTCCATGTTTTGTAATAAGGCCCTTCGTGTCTTGGCAGAGTCGTAAAACCCCATATTTAGAAATTTTTTTTCATAGAAATAGTTCGGCATCTAATTAAATTGTTCTGTAATTTTTATGAAAAAGAAATGCTAAATACATGGATATTTTGGTAAAGATATCAAACATTTCGTAACATAGATACTTAATTTTAATATCAATTACAATTATAAATTGGTCATACTTAAGGAAGATTATGTAAGAAATTTTTACTAGCTGTAATAATGAATGTCTCCGGCTCCTGCCAACATTCAATTTAGGAATGAAGTTATAGGATGGCTCTATTAAAGTAAGATACTTTAACATATTACATACGAAATTAAGTTCGTTACATGTGTTACCTACGCGTATGAATGCTACCTAATATAAAAATAACTACCTACGATATAGAACTGGATTAATATTATCGTTTACTTCGGTTAATACTCATTATAAGAAATTACCGTGCACTTTACATGATCAACAAAAAAATGATTGTCTGTAAAGTCGGTTAACGGCCGATAATTTTACGTGATAACGTCATAAGAATATATGATGATGAAAAATTGCATACTTTTATGAATTTATTATTACTCAAATATAATTATTTTGCTTCACAAGCTGAACGCTTAGGCCGATCGTGCCTCTCTATCGCTTGTTCCGCGCTCTCGCTTGCACGCTCGGCTTAGACGGAACGTGACACTTTTTCGTGCATGTAGCCTGCGTTCATTGATTTATAAGACGTTATCACTTCAAAATCTACTAGACGTGTAGACATTCATGCTATGGAAATATATCTCGAGTATCTCATAATAATATCCTAGGATTCGAAAAAATTTTAAGAGATTTCAAATGCCACGACCGATATTTTCTATCCCAAAATATTAATTAAATTTATAGGAGCATATAACTCCGTATAAAGTGGCTACATTTTAGCTTAAATATTGGCTGGTGATAAAAACAATATTTTCATCATAATAACTATCCAAAATGGTTCTTTTGATGTTCTGGATGTATTCATTAAAATAAACGTTACAAGTCTAAACTCTGAAAGTATAATGGTAACTTTTATTTATGCCAAAAATTGAATAGAAAAAACCTATTTATCAACAAAGAATTTGTAAATTGAAGGATGCGTTTTCTAAAAAAATCTCTTTGGTAATACGATACAATATGAGGTTACTAGAAAGAGCTTTAAGTTCTGTTTAAAATTCTGGCCCAAAACTGCGTACAAAAAAAAACATAGATAATAAAGTTTTATTAATTTTAAACGTAAGACTAGGCGGTATGGTCGAAAGACTTTAAGCCTGGCATTTGGGACCAAAAAAAATTTTAAGGTCGATAAATTAGATTTTAATTCACATGTTTCGCTTGTTACAATATGAATACTTCAGGAAATCCAATGAAAATCTTTTAAAAATATCCACCCTAAACGCTTAAATAGTATAAAATTGTTCTAATAGTTCTTAATTATTATGATAACAATATATATCGGTGATATTAATTTAGGTATAACAAATTATAAAAATATATTTCATGCTTCAATTGAGCAAGTGTCTACTGAAGAGAGTTGTTAACCCGTTCTGTCTGTTGTATATACAACTAAAACTGTGTGATGAACATAAGATGTAGCATAGTTTACAAAGAACCAAAACATTTCTACATAATAAATAATAAATAAATATTTGCTGCGAACTTAATAACTTAGAACGTTTTATGCTTTAGATGTATAAAATATTTAATTAATTGTAGAAATAATACAAATAAGCTATCTACTGAAGATGAGCTAAACATATGGTTACCGCCATCTATTAATAAAAATCCAACATAATAGTTTCATAACAATAACAAAACGATTCAATATCGCAATAATATCTTAAACTTGGCGAAAAATAAGCGTTGGCCGTGTAAGAAAAATTGAATATAGCGTACTCTAGTAAATAAATTAGATTTTTGACTAAATCATACGTTTACCCCCGTAAAAGGAAAATTGTGACTTAGTGAGCTATGGTAAGCAGCACATTTTTGTTTCATAGGTCATCTTTTCTTGAAAGGCAAGTATAGCAAATTATTCTGGATACTGGACATTTTAATAATTCATTATTAATTGATAATTATTCATTATTCTACTTTTAAATATGATAAACCATATTGAAAAAGCATTATTGTGCTAAATTGTAATGAAAATCGAGTTATATAAGCAAATTTCATTTGGTTCGATAAAAATTAAAAAAAGAAATATTTTTTTACAAGCAGAAAATTAGCATGAAAAATAACAGACAAATTAATTTATACGTATATGTTTTGATCAGCATTGAAGTCAGATTGGGTTTTTATAATGTTTAACTTAATAAGAATTGAGAATTCGTTAAAATATTAACATTTTACTATCTAAGTGAAAATGAAACATTACATTACATAAAAAATATTCACATTAATTAGCTTTTTCTTCAAAACCTAAAATTCTAAATTTAAAAAAAAATAATACTAATGATAGAACAAAATATATGAAATTAAAATATTCAAATAAACCACAACTTAAATTTTATTAGATTATAAAAATCCTTAAAATCGATTGTGCGTTAAACATTATATTAAAATCCTAATGACAATCAAAGTATAGTCTTCTCACTTTGTCTCATACAAAATATTTATGTTGAAGAGAGAAACAGCATACCTAAAACATCGAACGACAACTAACTTTCTAAATATGGATATCGAAGACGTGTTCAAATTGGCCAAAAGGATGAAGAAATTAGTATTAAGTGGGAAGTCTTTTAAACCTAATAAGGAATTCAATGGCATCCTTTTGGACGGGGTCACAATATAACCCGACTGAATAGAAAAGGTGTACGACGGAAGCGTTACATCTACAACATTAAAAGCGACTTCTTCATTCAGCCGTATTACATCTTAGGGGCTATTCTATTTACTACATTTAGTTGGTATGGCCATACAATTGGCTGATTGTAAACTACAAAACCTGAGCATTTGACTAGACCAGTTTAAAAATAAATGAAACTTTTCATATGTATTACAATAAAAATTAATGTCAAAACAATTATTGAATTAAATGGAATAGATGGGCATTTGAGCGATAATTTCAATTAATAATAAAATTTACAACAAAATTTAACGCCGTCTTCTTATGTCATAATCAAAATGATCCATCATTTCTTAAATCACCTTACCATCCTTGTATAAAACCTATAAAGACAAAAGTTAAATAAATTGTAAATTAATACTTTATAAATGAATTATTCAGTCAACGCGTAGTGAGAGACCGTACTCTTTTAATGAATTGTATTCCCGTAACCCTTAGTGGGGTATGGGGCAGAAACTTTCTGTATCTGTTTCACTAGTCATTTACAGACAAGTAGGTGATCGGCCTTCTGTGCCTACCCAAAGCGAAACATTTGTTTCCCCGGGATTCAAAACCACTACAGTTAGTGGGTTTGAATCCCGGGGAAAAACTAAATACTGTGCTTGTTATTTATTAACCGTTATTCCTAAATACATCTTTTTCGAGTTGAGTATCCTGTAACTTACCTGATCTTTTTTAGTTTTCAAAAAATAGCTCAGTTACCCTTATACAATAGAAACCAATAATTTATTATCGCCTGGTACCTGTAAAATTGTTATCCCAGCTCATACGCCTAATTCGCCGTACTGCACGGACCATTTCTCGTACGCAGCGAGGCTGTGCGGCGATACCGATGGCCGAATTCGCTTCAACGCATCCATAAAGTCCTGGTACATTATACTCCGAACGAGGGATAGATCCAGGCATTTCACTTCTTCTGGATCTAATTCTGTAAAAAAATAAGATTAAGCGAAGTCATTTAAAATCTATAGTCTATTTAAACATTAGAGGCGTATCACAGGTGCGTGAAGATAATTATGATGTTGAAACCAAAGAATTTAGGAAAAAGTATAGAAACCTGCTGACAAGACTTTCTAAGCCACTTAAATCTAATCAATTGAATAATTTTCTTGATTCTGTGAAGTTGGTATCGTGCTATCTATTTTGATCCAATAATAGTAAGGGATCCTAAAAAATACTGAATTATTTTATTTTATGAATAGTAATTTGAAAAAGTTTGTAGGTCATGTGTTTGATATTACTTAGTATAAGAAGCTGAACAATTTTATAGAAATTTGCACACATAATATTTAACTTATGCTTGCTTATCTACTGTGCACATATTGTCATAAGATATACATTTTTTTTTAAATTGTCAATTGTCAGTTTTAACTTCATAAAGTACTTAGCATAAATGTGTAGGTAGAATTACCTCTGATCGGTCCGAGCGCAGCGTCCCGACATAGAGCAGTAAGGTCACTGCCTGAGTAGCCATCAGTAAGTGCAGCGAGTCGGGCTAATTCATCCTCACTGATGGAAGACGCCGCTGAACCGCGAGAAAGTACACGTCGCAGGAGAGCGCCGCGCGTACGCACGTCCGGCAATGTTACATACACGCGTTTTGGAAATCGCCTGTAGGTTTTTAAGGAAAAAATATGTAACATACATTAAATTAAGGAAAAAGTGTTAAAGGCAAATAAATTTATTAGTTTATAATGTGGTTGAAATAATGCTTACAAAGACGGATTAGATAAAAAAGTATCACAATTTTTAAAAACCCATCAGTTTAAACAACCTAGTATTTGTATAAATAAGTGGATTTGGTAAGTACCTTAATGCAGCCTCATCTAACTCTTGCGGGCGATTGGTGGCGGCCATGACAATCAGTCTATCTGCACCCGCAGCAGGTAATCCATCGAACTCAACCAAGAACTCTGTCTTGAGTCGCCGTGACGCCTCATGCTCACCTGTAGACCGCTCACATAAAAGCGAATCCACTTCATCCACGAATATTATTGATGGCTGAAAATGAGAATTTTAGGTTAGTTGCACTATTTATAAATAAACATGAATCAATTTTATAGTATTTTATTTGTGGGTTTTTTTCCACCCAAAAAGTATAAAAATAACTAGTCACTGAAGAATTCATGAAAAATTTGAATAACATTTATTTTCTCATTCACTTTTTTGGATGTGTTTGACGATCTCGAAAATCTGATCGACTGTCTTAGTAAAGCATGTGTAAATATAACCAAAAAATTAAATTTTAATAATATTATTGACATTAAATTAAAATAAACACACACAAGATACACGCAATTGTTTAAATATAATTTTAATCTATGGATTCTAATTTCTAACAGAATTCTATGTCATCAAAATATTATATAGATTTGAAAACAGATCACCTACTCACCATTATAAAAAAAATTATTATTAAGTACCTACAAATGAACTACGATACCCAAATTAAACAATCTACATACTGAAATTTTTTTTTCCATAGAACTGTAAGAACCTTCTGACCTGCAACTCTCTGGCGACTTGAAAGAGCGCTCGTACCATCTTTTCTCCGTCACCCACGTATTTGCTCGTGAGAGTGGCGGCCGATATTGAGAAGAACGTCGCCGAACATTCCGCCGCTACGCACCGAGCTAACAATGTCTTACCTGAAATATTCAAAGAAATAACTCAAACACCGGTAATAAGACGTATTTCATAATTATTAAGATGAATCGACTTTCAGCCTATAAGCATCTATAAGTACTATATATCAAAGTAGGGTACTATTAATGAGGGAGGTAGGAAAAGTTAATTTTTGAATGAAGGAAACAAAGATAAAGAAAATAATATATATACTTAAATATTAAATGCTTATTACCATTTCCAGGCGGCCCAAATAATAACAGCCCTTTAGCAGGTGACCGCAGCCCTGTGAACAGTTCTGGCCTCAACGATGGTAGAACCACCATTTCTTGTAGTGCCTGCTTTGCCGCCTGGAATGAATCATAATAATAATCAAAATGTACCAAGATCATAATCTAATATTTAGTAAAATATAAAGTAATACACCTTGAAACTTATCTTTCCAAAAATTAAATTAAGAAATTCAAATACATACCTACATAAACTAATATTCAAATAGACTTAGTGTATGTAATAATTACATACACATACTATGTGGAACTCAATACCAATCCCTTGTCATCTTAGACACGCATACATATTTTATCTCATCTTTAAAAAGTGGTTATAACTTACATCTTGTCCAGCGATGTCATCCCAGTGCACCTTAGGTCCACCCTCCACGATTTCATCCAGTATGAGTTGGACCAGCTTCGGGTCGACGCCTCGTATGGACAGCGCTGATTGCGGGGTTCGACTTCTAGTGGGCGTGCCTCGCTGCGAGCCGCCACTAACTGCTCTTCTAACTGGTGACCCATTCGCTGGCACCTGATACGCGCCCTGATCATGAGCGAGTGATATGATGGGTTAATGAATGATATGCATGACAGTTATATGGGGTTTGCGAATGCAATTTTGGCCAGTTATTTTTTTAAATGTACGTAAAGACTAAGCAATCGAAGCGATGTTTAAAAGTGGAAATGGGAAGGAGTGAATTAATAATGAAGGTGAACTTTAATAAATATGTACTTATACAAGCATTCTTCGGCTTGATATACCTAATTATTTTTCATGCTTAAAGACTGAATTAGGTATGTTGTATTTCAATGTTTAGCGATATAAAAATACGCTTCCTATATATAATACCGCCTCCGTGGCTAAGTGGTTTCCTCGTCTGCGTGTTGCGTCGGAGGTCCTGGGTTCGAATAACGGGGGGACTAATATGTGTTCCAGTTGGGTAGGCACAGAAGACTGATCATCTACTTGTCTTTAAAGAAAATGATCAGTGAAACCGACTCAGCAATGTGTCTGTCCCATGCCTCACTAGGGGTTACGGGAATTCACTTTCCTATATATAATATGTAGGTATATACCTAAGTGGCATTTTATAAATGTACATATATACGTAAAATCCTAATGATCACATAATATTCCTTGCATCACAAGTTTTTATTTTTAATGAATTTAAGCATTTAATGAATACCATTATCAAAGCATTAGCATAGCACACCCGTTTATAGATACCTACTTATATATTGTTATAGTATTATTTTCAAGTTTTATATAAAAAGGCAATTCAAAAACCAATGTTAACTCCAAATAAGAATTCCTCATAAAATATGAAAAAACTTCTTAAATTGTAGCTAAAAAAATACATCGTAACTTTGCAACAAAACTCGTTACAGCTGTCCTTGTACAGACCCTGTTCTAAAAATTCGACTTCGCCTTCTCAGCTTTTCAAGTTAAGGTGAGGCATTAATAAACAATAACTCTTGAAATAGAGCGCTTGCGTCCCCCATCCCCTGATTAATCTTACGCAGAGACGTTTGAGAGATGGATTCATAGAGATCGTTATAGATTTTCGTTTTTTCAAACTTATATCCAACAGTTATACCTATCGCAGAAAAATGTTTTTATGCGACAGAGCAGAGTATCGCCCAATTAATGTAATAAGTTTCGACGGAGCGCGCCAGTCCGAAAAACACACGACCGTCGCTGACAACATCCGTATCAGAGTGACCCCCTTCACTCGAAAATCGAATGTATGGGAAAACGGGCACCGGCGCGTCTAAATTAGAAGGTTGTATGCGACAATAAACATTTTTACGTTTTAATACAAAAACTTTTACTTGTTCAAAATAATGGAATTGTCAAATTGAAGTGTGTATATAGGCTAATCTACTTAAAAATTATTGAGAAATTTTTTGGTCCCCGTATACCTGTAAAATGTAAATCTATGTATAATAAGAGGTAACTTTGATAATTTTTTCTCTGTTACAAAATTTAACCACTTGTGTAACGGCAACCGGCGAAATGAAACCCATATCATGAAGAGTCATATAGTCAAAAACTACTTTCCTAAGTCCTTTAATTTCTGAAGAAAATCGAATCTCCTATGCTGTTTTTCTCAATGCCTCACCTTAACTTAAGGAAACGCGGTCAGTCTCGTTTCAGTTTACATTATAATATGAAAAGACCGCTGAAGGTTGCAGAAGTTGTTAAATTATTCGGAAAATAAACTGAAGTGGTCATAATATTGACTTAATGTGTTGATTGTACCTTTTTTATTAACTTCTTATTTCGAACACTTACTTTTTAAGAAAAAAATCAAGAAACATAATAATATATCGATTAATCGTTGGTTTGTAAAAAAATATAGAACGTACTATTCAATTTCTTTCCGAAATAATTTACAGTATTTGCAATTACATATTCCGTTAGAAAATCCGTTATTTTGCGCATTTTAAACTCAAATAATATTCTTTTGGATATGTTATAACTAATATCATATACCTAAGTTTAAGGAAGACTTATATACCTAAGGCCTTATTACAAAACATGGACTAAAGATGTTTATCGGTTGCTAGGATACACGTCTAACGTTCAAACAAAAATGAGGTTTTTCTCTGGTAACAAACCCGGCCTATCTTTAAACCGCGTTTTGGAATAAGGCAGTTATAGTTGTACAACTTTTCTGATAAACCTTTACTTTCCTTCAATGTCGAGGATTACAGGTTTAAAGAAACATTTGCTCAACTAGAATGTACAATGTACAGACAAGAAATAGATTCTTTGAACAAGCTGGACCATAAAAGGTTAATACCTATTAACAACCAAGATCACCTGCAGGTTGAATCCATATTTAGTTGACCTTAAACTTTTATACTAGACATCTTTTTATCAAGATTATAAAAGTGGTTTAAATAACGCTAATTTTTAATTTGGAGTTTGACAGCATTGACTTGATAAATATTTATGTATTTTCAATCTGAATTTAACGTTTTCGATCATCTTTACTTTAACAAGCTTTATTTTTAACCGACTTAAAAAAAGAGGTTCTCAATTAGACTGTATTTTTTAAATGTTTGTTACCTCAGAACTTTCGACTGGGTGAACCAATTTTGATGATTATTTTTTTCTTTGAAAGCTGGTGCTTCCCGTGTGGTCCCATTTCATCAAAATATGTTTTGTAGTCTTAGAGCTACAATTTGAAACTTTTTTGTTAAAATTATTGTTATTATTGCCTATATAAACCAGTCTAGACACTTACGGATAACTGTCGTTTAACAGCTGGCGGTGTGGAAGTTGGCTTCATTGGATATCTACTATAACCACCATTTGAGCTGTTCGGTTGTGATGATGACCTGCCCATAGACCGAGGCAGCGTCTGGGATTTCATTACTGGCCCGCCCATACCATTCTGTGTCCTTCTTCCAGCCGTTGTAAGTTTACGACCGGCCACTAAAAATTAACGACGTTCGTTAAACATCAATGTGTTGATCAAATAACGAGGCTTTATTATTAAGTCCCGAGGCAGAAAAATAGCTGTATGCAGTATACAAAAGAGGTTGTATGTCTATCTATGACATCAAAGCTACTAAATGGATGAACCATAATTGACTGTAGTTGTTTTAAAGCTAGTTGACAATATTCTTTCATTCAAGTATATTGGTTGAGGTGTTTGAAAGTTATTGACTCTTCACATCAGTAAAATTTTTGATACCATATGGTTAATACTAAAAGATGTATCAGTTTGAATAACTCGAATATTCACCTACTTGGTTGCAACTAGCACCTTATACTGTGTGAGACCATGATTAGTATTCCACACAAATGCAGGCATTCATACTAACCGTATTTACTTTCCCAATATCCATTGTTTGGTTATTCAGACTGTTTAAAAAACAATATTACCTATATCCTAGCTTTGCAAAGAATAAAAAATTAATTCTAAAAGACAATAGCTGCGAAACTAATTTGAATTACCGCTTGAAATATGAGACAAATAAAAACACAAATGTGCTTTGCTTTTAAATTTTATTAAATCTTTTAAGCCGCAGAAATTTTTAATAATAAATCGTCGGCAATCTACCAATTCCAGCTGCCGAGTGTAGTGGTCTATCGCACGGTGTAATTATTGAAACCAATTGATTAATTTTCAATAAAATGCGATACTTGATTAAAATAACCGTATAGAATATTTATTTAGTTTCTGTTAAGGAAAGCTTATTTAAAAGGAATGTTAATGAAATAATAACATTAATAGCATATAGAAATTGAAGTTCAGTAACGTAAGTCCAGTTTTGTCGATGTAGTTTCAAAATCTGTCAACCAATTTTTCTTTAAGATGTATGACAAGAGTAAATTCTTGAGATATATTTTTGTATACGGTCTGTCCGCGAATAGTGGCCTAGATTTTTTGCCATCGCCCACACCGCGTTGGCGTCCTTTATCTAACAAATTAGACATTTCGTTCGATTACAAAACTGGTACACCAATTTATTGACACACTTATTAAAAATTATCAACGCGATCTTCAAGTTAATGTTAGGAACTATGAAATGCAATCTTCAGTGTAGGTGTATTAATTGTGAAATAAAATATAACCAGATAACGTTTAACGACACCTATATACTTCATCAAAAATAGTTTAACTATAAGAAACGATTATGAAACAACTAGCTGACCCGACAAACGTTGTTTTGCCATATTAATTTTTGGGATGGGCTACCCTTATCACTTAGGGGTATGAAAAATAGATAGTAGCCGATTCTCAGACCTACTGAATATGCATAAAAAATTTGGTAAAAATCAGTAAAGCCGTTTCGGAGGAGTAAGGTAACAAACATTGTGACACGAGAATTTTATATATAAGATAAGGACTACCATTTATTTATAAACTTAAATAAATCGTCTCAAATTATCATTTTAAACCATTATTTAAACAATATGATAAATATAATATGTATGTGAAACGAATCATTATTTACAGGATCCGAATATTCAAAGAAAAACCCCTACAGTTTTTGCATTACTCATTATCTACTGAATTACACTTACATTCTGAATACTTTACAACAAGCAGTCAGACTAGCAAGATAAAAGGACTTTTCTGTACATACAGCCGCAGGATAATATCCGAGACTACCCTCCTACTAAAGGAAAAGCCCCGATAATAAGGCTCTTTGTCTGAAGTTGACGTTTGTTGTGATCATCCCCGAGACACAAAGGAATGTTCTTCAAATACCACAAGCCCTAGACGAGAGAACTGTATTGATCGTGAGTCAGTCAGTAGACTTTAAAATACGAGGTTTTATGCACTTGATTATTCTTTAATTTTGAATTTAAAAAAGTAGGAATTACGGAATTAGATTTTGAAACAACAATAATCCATACTAATATTATAAATTCGAAAGTAACTCTGTCTGTCTGTCTGCTACGCTTTCATGCCTAAACCACTGAACCGATTTTAACGAAATTTGGCACAAACATAGATAATAAGTTGAGAAAGGACATAGAGTACTAGGGGACGTAGGGTACTATCTAATTTCACTAAGTGGGTACATTATACATAATATATTTATTGTGACCATTTCAATGTGCTCAAACACGGTACCGCCGCAGTAAGTGCTGGCTCTTTTAGTACCTATATAGGTACTTGACGTAAAAAATAAAACTAACGTCCAAAAAACTATCTAATGCGGACGAAGTCGCGGGTACAGCTAGTATTTTATAATCTAATATATTATCTATAAAAATAATATCTAACATAGGTCCTCTGTATTACGAAATATTTACTTTTAAGACAAACATCAAAAGAGGCTTTTACGTCGGCCGCAATGAGTGCCTACCTCATTTCAGGGGAATGAGGCCGCGAGCACCAATACCAACATTCAAGTTGTTTGTTGGGCCTTTGTAAACATAATGGATGCTTTAATCCAGCGGAATTTCACAAATTTTTCAGTGAGAAATTGTTAATACTCAATTAAAAATCAAAAAAACTAACTTCAAATTATAACTAAAACTACTGAACAGATTTTGACCACACGGAAAGCACCAGCTTTCAAAGAAAAAATAATCATCAAAATCGGTTCACCCAGTCAAAAGTTCTGAGGTAACAAACTTTTATGATGTCAATCAAAAATAGGCTATGGGCTTCATTGCTGTCTCCATGATCTAGCATTGAGGTATAGTAGCTCGGATAGCGTACAAGTCACTACTCACTAATACCAGCATAAATTAATTATTTTTAAATGACCCTTAAATAAATAAATAAGTATAGACTATAGATTATCGTAGAGACATCAGTAGGGATAGCAGTTATTTTAAAAGCTTAGATTAGTGTTAATTTGACATTTTCGAAACATTTCAAATTTAATCTCTGGTTGGCGCATTGCCGTTTAAATTAAAACAATAACATTGCGGTTAGTGAATAATTCAACTCAGCTCAACTAATTTTAATAAAACTTGGAGAGTCAGTTTGTTGTCAAAGAAGAACAGGAGTTATATATACTATTTCAAGACAATTTAAAACAATTAAGGTTTTTAAAACTAGTACCTGTTGTTGTAATGTCATTACAACTATAAATAAAAAAGCTAGAAGAAACCATTTTAATAAATTTTAAAATTATGTTGTTCTCTCGTGTGTTAGTGTAAAATTCACGTTGAAATATTATTTTATAAACGAGTTTAAAAAACGAATAAGTAAGATATTATGTTGATGCAGAGTTTTTTACTGATTTCCAAAAGGAAGAGATTCTAATCTCTAGATCATTCAACTGAATGTTGTTTAACATTTTATTAATTCTTAATTTCGTGTCCCCTGTTAGTTAATCGCGTGTTAAATGTCAGCTTGTTAAAACTGAAAATCTACAATCAGCCTCGGCTCGAATTCGTGTACCTACCGATGACATTAAAAATTTAAATATTAATAAATTACACCGCATAAAAGGTGTCCGGTTAAGGTCATAGTATAATGTATTAATTCACGAGAAAGTGAGAAAACTAGGTCAAATTTACCTTAAACTTTAAGCTGACAAGTACGCTGAAAAGATTTACTAAATAAGTACATTTATAAATATCGATTTAATATTGCAATTATGATATCAAGTTAAAGAAAGACGAAGGCCGCAACAACATTTTCGTAAAACATAAATTAACATTGGAACATGTTTTTTGACTTGTTATATAATACAGTATAGATTGAATATGTATGCAAATGCAGAATACAGGGCGTCCCACGGATATGCCACATGGAGGGAAAGTACCTTGAATATTGTAGATGGAATATTTTACTGAAAGAAGACATTATTTGAATTTTAAAAACAATTTAAACTGCATTCATAGATATTTAAATAATTACAGGGTTGAACCGGGAATCGAACACGTTACACGAGAAACATAATCACCCTGTAGTTTTATCATACCGATCGAAAGGCTTCATCTTAAGGATTATTTTTTGCTAAATAACATAGAATGATACACATATGATAAGTATAACATAAAATATATCTACATATTACCTAGAACAATAAGGTTTAACAATTAGGAACGCTGCTTTAATTTTTAATCCACATCGCGAAGGCTACGTTGAGCGAGCTGTTTTAATTAATAAATTATTGTAAAATATAATGACGCATAATATTTTAATTAACCATGCAACCAAGAAACAGAAATCTCAAAGCTCGTTTTAAATTTAATTAGACAATAAAAACGCTATAATCAGGAGAATTTCAGATATAGAATTGCGACGCACTCACGAAACAATACTATTACTAAGCACCATGTACCTACCTAAGCATTTTTAAATTTCGAAAAATACTTTTCCTATTGTTCTTATATTTCTTTTGTTTGCAAATTTAACTTGTTGAAAGTTGCAACATATATGTATTTGCATAGTACAGGTAAATAACCATTGAATATACATATTTACATAAAAGGGTAAATTTAAAATTAAGAAGAAATTAATATAATTATAGTTACATTATAAATTATTCATTTTATCCGATAGTCGATAATCACAACTGTATTAATAACACAATAGATAAGCTGTGTGTTCGTTCAGATTAATATCAGAAACTGTTTAAACAATTAAAATGCGGTTTTTACTAATTTGTAACAGAATGTCGGCGTTGCACGTATCTTAGAGCATTTTTCATAAGACGCAAACGAAGTGGGCACGGCTCTTTCTATAAAATTATATTTTTATATAACGTATAAGTATACGATTGTAATAAAATTATTTATATTCGTTAGGTATTTATAAGGGTTGGAACATTTTTCATAACTTATAATGAGTAACTTAGGCTACTTTATATTTTTTATACGCTTACTAATTTGCTATACTAACCCGAGTGACTTCGTGGAAAAGGCTTAACAATAAGAAAAGCCACGATTTCTGGTATGATTCCTCGCCCATGGAATTAGTGACGAGACTTAGATACAAATATAACACAAATGCATGCACCACAGCCTTGATATTAACATAGATGATAGAACTGTATACGATATGAGATCGATAAAACTCTGTATTTCGATGCTACTGACCCTATCAAAAATAACCTTAACAATCTGTTTCATTTGAATATTCTATTTCGGCAAATCTCAATACGTCTTAGAGCTTAATGTTAATGTTGTTTGTTGACATTAAAAACATTCATCCTAGGTACTTCATGTAGATAGTAAGTGATTTTTGAATACACTTGCTAATAAAGTGCCTCATATCGCACCGCAATTATACAATTAGCGCTTTTACCTATCAAAACTGTGACATTACGATTACTATTACGCACACTTACGATAATAAAGAAAAACCTTTTTGTTGAACTACTTTGTTCTCAAAAAGTGTCGATACGAAATTAAATCACATTGGATTTTTGCGTTCAATAGTAAGTATAAATTAGTGTCTTGCTTATTTCATGTAATTTTGTGTTTAAATAAACAATTTTAACTTGTACTATGTTTAATGTCTTTCATTAGAATAAAATTTTATGATTTTTTTGCAGGTACGCAACCTCATTTTTATTTTAGTCAATGCTTGCCATTTTCAAATGTGAGCACACAAGTGTGTTGAAAGACGTATGTGAGTACTGATGATTACCGCCCTCAGCTCTCTTATCACCAACTTTATACACTTGTTGATAATATACTATTAATATTTAAAATTGAAAAACATATAAGATTTGTTATAAGTTTCAACGCATGTGTGTATGTCTTGACAACGACACTGTTGTTTGAAAGCTGAGGTGGTCGTGATGCTTCTTAGCTATAATTAAAATCTGTTTATCTATTTATGATATAGTTTTTTTTGTAATTAACATGTCGTAGGGCTTTCAAATTGTCTTCAATTACACTTGTTATTGCATATAAATTATTTAAAAAGAGAATTGCAAATAAGTCGAGATCGGCCGTTAAATGTGGACGGCGTTTTAATATTCCAAGTTATTAATTCAAGAATACTTCAGCTTCGCCGATTTAGCTGTTACAAAAGTGCCTAAAGTAAGTTACTTTTAAGATTTAATCTAGTTTACTTCGTAGTAATAATAAATTATTTCTCTCTAAGGAGAAAGTAAAAATAAAACGAAACTCGTTACTCCCGATATTAGACACAGATTTTTTTTCTTAGCCGCCTAAATCGCTACTAAATGTAGCTTTCTGTTTGCAAATATTTAATTAGTATTTTTAATACCTTCTTGTAGATTCCATAAACTGACAACCTAAGCTAAAGCATATTAATAACGAGTTTTACAACTTTTCATAGGTACCACGTTGTACGCACAAAACGTCTGGAGTTGAGGAAAAAAGCTTACGCAGAAGCCAGACTGTTGTTTGACCAAACTTTGAAGTTGATTCATATACCTTGTTTATGTGCTAACATAACAAGGGAATGACTAGTAGCAACTTTCATGGGCCGTTTTCAACGCGTTCAAAAAGAAAAAGACAGGAGTGGCTCATATTGCTATTTTAGGTAAAGTGACGCATAATAAAATACAAAGTTAATGTTATCTTGACTCTGTTATTGACTAGAAACTTTTAGCTCGTTTTGTATTGTAGCTTAGCTGATAACATCTCATTTCGTAGGTAATATTATGTAGTAATAAATAAATTATATATCGTGTATTTAGTCTTCAATATAAAGCATCGTCTGAGTCTTTGTTCAGTTTGATACGTAGCCTGGGAAATTTTATTGTGAAAAGAAAATAAAAGGCTAGACTTTGCGTCTAGACTGGAGAATAATTTCTTATTGGTATAAAAAATCAATAAATTACGCCACACATTTTTTACTTCACCGAGATTATCTTACATTGGATTCAGTTAATTACTCAATAACAAATATAATGTACCTACCTACCTACAATGTGACCTGAACTGACTGAGCTTCGTACCGCCAATAAAAGAAAGAATCGTTATAGTAAGCTATCCTTAAAAGGTAGATATGCCACCGTAGACTTTTTTGTAGATCTACAAAAGAGAAATATCCCACTATGCATTGTTTTGTTATATCTCAAAGAGATTAGGCAGCGTTTTCGATGAGAGCTGCCAGATGGCTTGACTTTTTCAAACACTGCCAACAATTATCATCATATCAATCAATTTACACAAAACCTTGACAAATTACCTAAACCTTCCTCATGCATCATTCTATCTTTTGGTGAAACTCATATTCATACAGTAGTTTTAAAGTTTTTCGCGAACAGACCGTGGCAGACGACTTTGTTTTATAATATGTAGTGATTATATTATTAATTATTTCTTATTCTTACTATACAAAGTACCTATTTACTATTTCACTATGTTCCTTACTTTCGTAAAGATTCTATCTGTTTCATTGTTTCGATAAATGTAAATTTGTTGGGCCTTATTACAAAACATGGACTAAAGATGTTTCAGTATTGGTTGCTAGGATACACGTCTAACGTTCATACAAAAATGAGATTTTTCTCTGGTAACAAACCCGGCCTATCTTTAAACCACGTTTTGGAATAAGGCAGGATATGTCGACAGTATGCAGTACGTAGAACATCAGCATCGTTTTAATTATAAATAAGCGTGACATTTCCGTGGCTTTGTCTATTTTTATTCGCATCACGATCAAAACATCACGACTGGATTCTGTATCCATTGTGCATTTAATATCAAAGAGTTAACCGATTTAGTTACGATTTCTAAGCATCTCTGAAAAAAATGAGCAAAAAAGAAAGGTAATTTGACGGGTAACATTGCAGATATTGATTTCACGGGGAAGCTCTACTTTACTCCACAATGAACTTCCTTGCAACTTCAATATAGAAGCTAGAAGCCCTTGAATGCTTTTAATAACGAGTGTTTTATACCTACGTTTACTTGGTATCGTTTCACAAAGCCTTAAAAGTTCTATTGACTTCGAAATTTATCTAATCCGAAGCGAAAACAAAAATTTGAAATGGACTAATTATCTCAAGTTGATTTTATAAAAACAGAAACAAATATTAATTAAATTAAAGAGATAATTTCTTTTATGAAGGAATTTCCATCTAATATTTTAGTCTATATTTCAAGACGTCCTTTAACATCAGGTCTTTTTCTCGGTAGACCTCATACTGCTGTGAAACATTAATAATTATAAGTTAACACATTTAGACAGGTTTATGAACAGTAACGATGAGTTCACAGAACTGTAACTATTCGAAACGCAGTTTTGGCTTCAGGCCATATGAAACTGATATTTTCATTTTAATTATCATAAATTAGATCTACAATACTGTAATATTTAAAACAAACGCTATCTTAAAATATTTGATGAAACTCGTGTTAAATACTTATTTTCGAATAGGTACGATTGATTACGTACTAGATTAAAATATTATAAACGACTTACTAGAAACGAGCGACTAGAAAAAGCATCCTAGTAGGTAGGTACTTGCTATTTTGGTCCGTCTTATACTGTAAGGACAATAGGCGACTTCCCGTTTGTCCTTTAATCTTGTAAAGTGTCACTTGATATGTCCTTCTTTTATAGAAAGTCGGAAACATAATATGTATGTCGTATCGTATATGTTATATATCGGTAGGTGACTGCTGACCCATGAAACGAACCCATTGTGGAACATGGACAAGCGGAAATGTAGAGTGCAACGCATCATTACTTTCTATGACAACCCCTTTTAAATTCTGAGCTCCCAGTGATCATGATACGAGACAAATTCTAACCGTTTAGCGAGATCTATTTTGGAATTCACAAATATATACAATACCGTAAGTATTTGAGTATAATGAAATTGTTTCGTTAGCCTTAATAGTTATAACTTATAATTATGTCATATTGTGTAGACCGTAGACTGTAGACTATAGATAATGAAGAAGATCGAGTTTGTGCGCGCTAATTCAGAAACAGGGTTAAGCCAACGAAATGCAGTATTTCACTGACATGTTATGGCTAGTTTATCATATAATATAGCAAAGTAAGAAGTCCAAGCTTATATATGATATGACTGCAAAGGAATTAAATAAATGATGCATACGACAAAGATAAGTACCTAAATAACTTTTCTGCATTGCCTTATCAAAATATAATTTGGGATTAAAATTTTGTTTTATTTATTTATGTTGACCTAGTTAAGACTTCTTTCTTACCTCTTGATATTTATGACAAGTAAATTATGACACTTTTGTTGCTTAAATGTAGATCAGTTTTTAAAAATAGAGATTATTATTAAAAATTACTTATACAGTATGACATGCATGATAAAATATAATTTTTATATATAAATTTATATATAAATATTACCTTTGTTGAATGTGCTGTTATGATATAAAAAAATCGACATAACTCTGTAACACACAGATGTAATGTGTCACACAGAAAGCGTAATAAAATTAGTAAGCAAAGTGAACCCACATGCAAACATTGCTAAAAACAAAATTCCAATCAAAAAATTATTTTGTTGTCGAGTGTTATATGAAGTTTTCCATATTTTGCAGTAGGTTATGTCAAACGAAGCTTAGCATATTTTGGTATTCTACCTTCAGTTGGTGGCTTCGTTTGACCACTATTACTTTCAGTATGCGCTAGCAGTGTCGTCTTCGACTTCTCTAGAGGCCTTCTTGCCTTTAAAGGCGACTCCGTAGGTTTTTTGTCACTCCTCTCAGGCTCAGTTTCAACCCCCAATTTACTGAGGGCCACAAGGTTGGCTACATTGGAACAATTATTCTGTTAAACCAGTTTATATTGTGGTGTATTTAAAAATAAAATAAAAAGCTGTCATGCAATACTCTGCCGAATTCATTTGACACATTACATAAATTTAGAGCATAAATAAATAATAGCTGTGATATGAATTTAATTTTTTATATCATACCAAGAAAATGTAACCGGTCTTTTGCCATGCCCAGATTAGTTTTCATTTTGTCATGTAGTCTTTGTGCTCTTTGCCATGCATCTCCTCGCCCTCCCCAGCAGTCAACTGCAATGCCTCGCTCCAATTCATAGATTCCTTTTTTATATAACTCTATTGCTAGTTCTTTCTGACCTGTGTTGATAGAAAATGTGATAAATAAGTTCTAGGTTTTGATTTTACATCTTAAACCTTGAACGAGAAGATTACAAATTTTATAACATATGGTAAAGGTATTAAAATTTAAAAACTATAGTACCTTCATTTTCTTCATCAATCTTCAATGCTTTCGATATGTATTCAAAAGCTTTGCGATGATGATGCTTTTGTTTCGCAAGCAAGGGGTCACCTGGACCCACATTATTTGTGTAAGGCATTTCTTCTCCGTGGGCAATTTCTGTCGATGTAACGCCGTTTTTAACAACCACTTCTAAATTGCACTCACCACTTTTACGAGGCCTATGAACGAAGCGATGTGACGCGGAATATAAATATTTGAAAATTATAAATAACTGGTATAAAATCGATCGTAACAGATTAAAAAGAATAATAATTGGAAATGAAACCACGTAAAGGTTTCTTTTGTGAACAGAAGGTTGCGAATCATTTCGCAACGTTGATCCTTTTGCTACATCTGCATCAGCCTTTTTTGATTTTCGATTCGGAGATCTAGTTGTTTTTCGCGGTATTCGGCCACCATTGAAATCATCACCGGAAACCATCAAGAACACTAATGTTTCGGCTGTTTTAAAACCAAATAGCCATAAAGTTTTTAACAAAAACAGTCTCGTTTAATCACAAAACCTAAACACAACACAACATCGCGACGACAGCTCACTGCAAGTGTAACTGCTTTTGGGCTCTGGCTCAAGCACAGACTGCAGTTGAAATGAATTTTCATTAGTAAATTCACTTGAAGTGAAAGCTCAAAGTAGAATCGACAGAATCGTACTTGAAAGTTCAAACCACAGATCTTGAAACTAGTGACATCTGACAAATCATCACCACAGATTAGTAAGTATGGGTCTTCTTATAATTATTATTGTTCGATTTCGAGAATCACAACAGTTCGGTTACATGACTTACCAAACACATCTAAATGCGGCAATTTAGTAAGATTTAATAATTATTTCTTCATTGTTCTGAATTCTTACAATATCTAGTCCTTGTTTAGACGATAGGTTTGACAAAATTAAATGTCATAGGCTAGCAGATCTCACAGACATTATATAATTTATAAATCTTATTTATTAAAGTAGCTAAGTTGTGGTAGTACCTGCAAGAAGCTTATAAAAACACTTTATAAGCTTCTTGAGTGCCTGTAAGACTGTAAGGTTCTCTTATTAGTCTGTGCCTAACAACGTGTATAAATTATTGCAATATTGAGTAAAGAATATAAATATTATCTGTTATCCATTAGGTATAATACTTACCTGTTATTACTAATCTCATAATCTATATATTATTTATATACTTTATTTAAGACTGCAACTTGCAGGTATATACCAATAGGCAATAGGCATACAATCACAGAGTACTATTGTTTAAAGGGTATACAATCATGAATCAAAGAGTATAATAATCCTCAAAGCATACAATCTAAAATTTAATCAAAAATGTACTATTATTTACATAAATTGAAATTATTTTAATCTAAATTTGATACGATCAATTATAATATTCAATTCTAACATCAATAATATATATAAATATAAAGTAAGTCTTACATATAAATATAAAGAATAATAATAATTATTATAAACACAAAATTTAATTGGTGTAGTAATTGTTATCTTATTATGTTGCTTTCTTTCTGATAATTAGGCGACCAGAGAAAAATAATATTTTTAATACAGAAAATTTTATTATGTTTTGTCATTTCTATGGGACGAATGATTATTGATTAGTCTAAATTACATTTTAGTAGAATTATTTATTTTTAGGTTAGTCATGGGTGCATTGGAAGAACAAGTTAATAATTTGTCTGTTAACGATGATGAGGATTTCGTGGATCCGTGGAACGTTGCTGGAAAATCACAAACTGGAATTGATTATGATAAACTAATAAGTATGTTTCTTCAAACTTTTTAAAAGAATATCCAAATAAGTATATGAAATATGCAAGACAACTGACTTGATTTAAATCATAAAAATCTATTAACTTCAAGGTATTTAATTCTTAATTTTTAGAGAGGTTTGGAAGTCAGAAAATAGATGAAGAACTTATTCAAAGATTTGAAAGAGTCACAGGAAAGAAAGGTAATAAAAATATGGCTATAATATTTTAAAAAATGTAAATAAAATTAAAATTTTAATTTTTTTTTAGCTCACCACTTCTTGAAACGTGGTATATTCTTTTCACATAGAGATTTCCATACTATTTTAAATCTCCATGAAGCTGGAAAAAAGTTTTATTTGTATACAGGAAGAGGACCATCATCTGAAAGTATGCATATTGGGCATTTAATACCATTTATATTTACAAAGTAAGTATTATAAGTAATAAAAAGTCATATTCTGGATCCTCACTTATATGATATTAAGTAAATAGTGTTTTTGAGTCAAATTTTAAAATTCAATAACAACAAAAATATAATAATAATAAATGCTTTATTTTTACCATATCAGCACAATGGCAAATAATAAAATAAAATTTCAAATAGCATCAAATATTTATTTTGTGTTATAGGAGTCATGCTACAACAATATTATAAGTTGAATGTCAAAGTAACTTGTTATGATTTTCATTAATCTGAATAGCCTAATGATATTGGGATTGTCTACTATATGTTGATTTAGCAGACAATAGAAACCTGGTTTTGTATAAATATTTCAACATAAGTAGGGTTTACTTGCTGTATATGTTTCAACAAAACTTAACTTTTCTAGATGGCTACAAGATGTATTTCATGTACCCTTGGTTATTCAGCTTACTGATGATGAGAAAGTAATGTGGAAGGATATCAAAATAGAAGATGCAAGACAAATGGCTTTTAACAATGCTAAGGATATTATTGCCGTCGGTTTTGATCCTTCAAATACATTCATTTTTAATGATTTAGATTTCATTGGGTAAGTCATACTTACCTAATATCTATACAAACAATAGTCAATATATTTCATAATACATAATATATAATTTACATAAACTTTATTATTATTAGAATATAACTGAACAAGTATAATATATTTTTTTAAATTTCTTTGTAAGTATAAAAATTTCGTAAAACTTAATCTGGCTTACTTAACAAAACAATAATTGAACAAAAAAAAATTTAAGATAGCTGTTATGATACAGCCTGTTACATATTTTAAATTTAAATTGTACTTTGTTATTCTATTTTGCAATCTTTAGAATAGTTATTTTCATTAAAATATATTTTACAGGCAGTGTCCAGCATTTTACCAGAACATGATAAGGGTACAAAAATGTGTCACATTTAATCAAGTCAAAGGTATTTTTGGCTTTGGAGACTCTGATGTCATTGGAAAAATTACATTCCCATCTATAGAAGCCGCTCCAGCATTCTCTACCAGTCTACCATTTATATTTGAAAATAAAATTGTAAGTATTGAATTGTTTAAGTCAATTATTTTCTAAGGAATCGGATTAAGTGTATGTTCAATGTTCATATTATGTTAGATGATGTTTGATTTGATTAATTTTGTTTGAAGGAAAAAATAAAAGTTCTGCTTACCAAGTTGAAAATATCCAAACTAAAGCAGCCATTACTCTCCTTAATTATTTGTTGTCTATTTTCTTTTACAAAGTAGAATGAAATAAATAAAAATTTATTTATTTTTTAGGTACCATGCCTAATCCCTTGTGCTATTGACCAAGACCCATACTTCCGTATGACGAGAGATGTGGCTGCGCGGCTTAAACTTCCCAAACCGGCACTGCTTCATGCCAGCTTTCTTCCAGCGCTTCAAGGCGCCCAACACAAGATGTCTGCTAGTGATCCTAATGCTTCCATATTCCTAAACGATACTCCGAAGCAGATTAAAAATAAGGTTAGTGTTAATTTAATCGAAAATTTACTACAAATCCTAATAGTTTCCTAGTTTTTGGATTTTTATAGTGCTTAGTTTAACTTTATCAAAAAGAATTAATATAAGGAATGTGTTCCTTGGTTCAACTACTCTCCAAAATCAGATAAAGTGTGAAGTGAAACAAAATTTTCGCATTTAAGTAAAACTACTAGATATACTTAGAGTTAAACGATACGATAAACATAGATATAAAATTGACTTAATTGAATTTTCTAAAATATGATAAGATAAGAATAGATTGTTTTCTAACTTAAAAGCTTATTTATTTATAATTCGGTATTCGTTTACAGATAAACAAATACGCATTCTCTGGAGGTCAGGCGACAGTTGAAGAACATCGGATAAAAGGTGGCAACACTGACGTAGATATTTCATTCAAATACTTAACTTTCTTCTTAGAGGACGACGAGAGATTGGCTGAAGTAAGTTAAATGAATGAATGCATTTTTTGTGAAAGCTTCCAGTGGGGACATATTTCTGAATCTGTTTAGCTGATCATTTTCTTTCAAGTTAAGATCAGCCTTCTGTGTCTCCGCGAAAGAAACATATGTTTTTCCGAGACGTAGATGGGTATACCAGTTAGATTGTTAATTCGTAACATATTTAAAAAAAAATAGTTAAAAACCGGACAAAGTAAAATTTATTTTATAATAGCTGATCCGGCGAACTTCGTACCGCTAATGAAAGATAGAATGGGTATAGTTAGTTTTTTCGATGAAAGTACCTGGCTCAAGGCTCAACCAACACTTCCAACAATTATCATCATGTTCTAACCAATTTACACAAAACCTTGACAAATTATATACCTTCCTCATGAATCACTATCTATTGGTGAAACGTATGATAATCCATACAGACAAACGCGGCAGACGACTTTGTTTTATAATATGTAGTCTTTAAATAATAATATGTTCAGAAGTGTAACTCAAACTCAAAAATGGCACCATGCAAATAGATACCTGGTACATATTTGCGTGGGCTTCGACCAATCACTTGCCCACATCGCCTTGACGCGACCAATCACTTGCCCACATCGCCATGACGCGACCAATCACGTGCGAACGTATTCACCTTGATGTTTGTGAAGGTCAAACGTTGGTGGGTACATTTTTGAAGCGCTATCTGTATGAGAGTCACTTTTCTAGACATATTATTATTCGTATTATGTAGTGATGATAGCCAAAATGGCCCTTATGATGTCTAACTAGGTGTTTTTTAATTTTTAGATCAAAAAATCTTACGAATCCGGTGAGTTATTAACTGGTGAGTTGAAGAAGTTGGCTATCGATACCATCACACCTCTTATCCAGGACTATCAAGCACGTCGTGCACAAGTCACCGATGACGTCATGCGAAAGTTCTTTGAAATACGCAAAATTGACGTTTGAAACTGGCTATTGCATTTTTTAAGCCGAATATGCACTATGAACTCAGTTTAGCTTGAATAGCTAAGCAAGTTTTTCATACTGGTGTGTTATAAAGGGGCGTTGTATAAACAACTGGCTCAGTTATTCAAGCTAAATTGTATTCGGTTTAGTTAATTTTTGACTTAATTGGACCTCGGGCTTTAGTACTATTAATATTTATTTGTATTTCCAGATGTACTATGATTTATAAAGTTCAATATTTGCTTAGGTTTTTTTGCACTATGAGATATCGTTTCTAAGGAATTTTTATGATCTACTGAATTTAGTCTAAACCAAAGAACTAATAACAGGTCATATCTGATACTTAATCATGTGTGATTTGATTAATCATTTTGTGATTTTTCATAAAACTTGTATGAAAATATCAAAATGTATTAAAAACATTTTTCATGTTAAAAAAAATGATCTATTGGGAATTTTTAGGTAAGCTTAGTTTCCAAGTGATACATATTTTGAGTTTGCGGTAATAAATTATACTTAGTTTCATTACATAGTACGAAATTTTTAAACCTTAGACGAGATCTGATAGTGGGCAAATGAGCCCTTATATTAAGAGAAATAATAAACTACTGAAAAGTGTATTTTATGTTTATCTGAAGTGTAATTTATGGTTGTGCTTAGCACGTGAGTTATATTTTGCTGATGAATAAAGTGTTACTTTGAAAGATCAACTTTTTAATTCAATGTTCTCTTTAAGAGTTTAAATAAACATATCCTACATTATATAAAATCTTGCAATAATAAATTAGTGTAAACTGCTTTTCGATCGGCTGTGCTTTTGACCTGGATAAACAAATCTCTAGGATTTTATTAATGACTAGTGGACCCCGCGAACTTCGTATCGCGTCAAAGTTCCGAATAATAAAGTGTCACCTATAACATCATTCCATAGAAAATGTATGAGGAAAATGTTTTTCTTTTATTTTATTTTTCGAAAATTTTCTAAATTTTTCTCTCCGTAACAACCATCCTTGTACTTCAAGGAATATAATAAAAAAAGTGGCCAAATTTGTCCAGGCGTTGTTGAGTTATGCGCTTACCAACACATTTGGCGATTCATTTTTATATTATAGATATAGACAATTATCTTACTCAAACATTGACGTATTCCATTCTAAAATTAATAACATGTCTGCAGGTAAAGAAATATCTATCAAAAGAAAAGTGTATAGACTTTTTCCAATCGTTTAATGGTCATCTCCTTTCAAGAGGGCGGTTAACAAGCTTTTGATGAAAAAAAAAATACAATGAATTTGTCATTAAAGTTTAGAATTTTGGAATTTTATTTATGTAATCTTCTTATATATAAAATTCTCGTGTCACAATGTTAGTTACCTTACTCCTCCGAAACGGCTTTACTGATTTTTATACCAATTTTTTTATGCATATTCAGTAGGTCTGAGAATCGGCTACTATCTATTTTTCATACACCTAAGTGATAAGGGTAGCCCACCCCAAAAATTAATATGGCAAAACAACGTTGGCCGTTATGAAACGTTAATAAGTTTAATAAAATCATTAAACAGTTCGACGAAGCCAATCAATGTCGCAAGCTATATCATGGAATTAAGAATGCATATTTATTATTGTCGTCTCCTTTAATTTTCTTGGCTTTTTTGAATGAATTCTGCCAGACAACGTTATGGAATACATTAAAACGTTAAAACTACAGAGATAAGCAAGATATTTTTTAAATTAGGTAGATATACATATTTCAGTGGTACACTATGCTAATGTTTTAACTAGGTATAACAATGAAAATCAGGCTACATTAATATAAAATGAAAATAAATAGTTAACACAATAGGAAGAGACAAATGACACAAAATACTTAAAACCGAACAACACTTGTGTACACAATACAACTTTGATCGAATATACATAACAATAGAGGAGAAAAGTTGTACGACACAGTTCTAAACATCTTCAAGTGGCTGATGGACGGTTTTAAGTGATTTCAGAAAATGTATAATTATGAAGAAGCTCCAATACCTTTAAAAGCTAGTTATGCTTGCAAAGATATAGAGGAAAAAACTCAAGAACGAGTCATCATAGAAATCGGCCGGCCTGATGACAGACAAGAGCAAACATTCTCACATAAGAAATATGATAAGACAACACATCACCGATCATTTTCTTTGGATAACTTTGGAGAGTCTCGCAGAATTATCTATTTTCGGTCACATGATCTGGATTCACAGGACGGTAAGAATTGATTACTTTTATATTGCATATTATTTAACAGACTTCATAAAAAGAGGAGTTTATCAATTCAGGTGTATGTTTTTATGTTTGTTGCGCTATTGTGGAGCCATTAATGAAACGATTTTAAAAATTATTTTTGTTTGATGGTTCATATTTAAGAGGTACTTAATGAATTGTCAAAAAGTTTTTAAAAAACCCATCAAAATCCAAATAATCATATAAAAATATAAAATAATAATTTCAGTCTCTTCTTTATTAATTGGTACCATGGATGTTCCATTCAAAAGCATGGAATGTCATTAATTTTTTCAGTGCTCTTAAAAATAATAAATAAAAAATAATAATTTTACATGGCAGATTGAAAGTCGGTATAACAGAAAACCATTAAAAAAATATATTTAACTCAAGGCATCGGCTTCTGTCGACACCCTATTACTGTGGGTTGAAAAGCACTAGGTAATTTGGGACGAAAGCGAACGGAATCAGCTATTTTTAAAATTTGTTTGAATCAGCAATTACTAGAAATTGAAGTCTATGTAAATTTTTCTAAGTTCAGAACGAGAAACGGTTTGTTTATATCTCGTAGTTTATTATTATCTATCTATATTCTAAAATATTGTGTTCTCATTATAGAACCGAGATATTTTGAGCACGACGAGTACCAGGATATGAGAACATTACAAGAATCTAACAACTCTAGGTCTTCAGTAGAATTTTCTCAAGACTCGCAAGAGCCCGTCAAGTTTGTAGATGAGCAGGATGGCACTATGGACTGGAAAGAAAGAGCATTACAACTTGAAAAGGGTAGGTAATAAAATTAAAATTATCATATTGTGCCTACTTGGTAATAAACTTTTGTTTGCTTATTACAAATACATTTCTTTCCTTATTCCTTTTTTTTAGAATATAAGAAAACAGCTTGCGATAGAGAGCGGACTAGAATGCGGGATATGAATCGCGCATTTGACTTGCTGCGGTCAAAACTTCCGTTGACAAAGCCATCCAAGAAAAAATATTCGAAAATAGAATGTTTACGGTACATAATTTACGGTACATTCTTATACCAGTGAATGATTTATTTGAAAATAAACCACTCTAATTATATTTTGATACTATCAGCTAATGTTAGGAACATTAAGCTTGCAACAGTAAGCTGTAATAGATTTTTTTATGAACGGAGCTCTATGCATCTTAAAGCTTCAGGCCGTAACAGACCTATTGGTGAAATTCAGGTTGACAGATGACACGTGTTCTTATTTGTTATACGGATATTTAATTTCATATGGATTTTTATTTGTTTAATATTTCAGAATAGCAATATGTTACATCCGGCAATTGGAGTATATGCTTGCCGGGGGAACTTCTGAGGATAATTCAGTACTTTTTGAGGTGCACAGTTCGGATAGAAGAAAATCTCAAAGATTTTCATAATTTATTGAAATGCATATCAATGAAGAAATAAAAGGCTTTGCCGACCTTACCACATATATTTTTTTTGTAGTTTGAAACGATAATATCCAACAAAAATTTTTTATGATTAAAATAGTTTTAAACGTATTTTAAAAAGTGACCAAAGCCAACATTATAATATAACCTCACATATTTGCTAATTCACATATTACAGTAAAGTTTTGTGGAATCAGCTGCCAGGTATTTCTGAATCATGACGACTATGGGACCTTTAAGAAAAGAGCGTACCTCTCTTTAAAAGGTAGGTAACGCAACCGCGGTCCAACAGGCGTTGAGGGTGTCTATGGGCGGCGAACCGCTTTTCGTGCATTTTCCTCCTATCCTATCTTATAGTAAAAAAGAATAATAAAGGTCAAAATTGGAATTTTATTTACAATTTTATTTTCACATACACAAATTACTTATTTAGAAAACATACATATTTTGTTAGACACACCAACAGTCAATAGAAACTTATGCACTTTTTATTTAACTTTATGAAATTCAGTGCTATCCACTCTTTTTTCGAATTTGCCGTTCACGTGCTTCGTGGTCTTTCATTTTCTCAATTGCATTGAGGTAGTCCACGTACGCACATTTAATAAGAAGTGGAACTTTTACTACTCCTGTAAAAATATTAAAGCAAATAATCGTCTACTAATTTTGTAGTTCGAATTCTTGGAAAACAAATGTTCAGTTGGATAGGTGAGAATCAGGAGACTTGCTTATACAGAGAATGATCACGAAACATGCAGAAATGTGTAGGCCTTCTCCGTACTGAAGTAATGGGACTTGCACTTTTTATTATCTTTAATATGTGTAAAAAACGTGTGTGAATACCTATCCATTCAATTCATGGTTGATTCAATGCTTAGGCGTGAAACCGTAACATTCGGAATTATAAGTATTATTTTTAAATCAGTCGTTCTTATTAAATTATTTGTAGCTATGACGAGGACGTAGATATTGGTGAAATCCAATTTCATACAGAAAAATTTAATCATAATGAAAATTACCTGCGAAACAAGTAGTTACTATTGTTTTGTACATTGAATACAGTGGCGCCACTAAACTCTCAGTTGACTCTTTCCTCTGAAGCAAATGTTATCCAATGTATATTTCTTATATTATGTATATGTAAAACTTAACTCTAAGCCCGCGTGTCTGCTCGTTTTCAACTCCTTGTAGCCTCTTTTTTGCAATAATCTATCTATTCTCAAGCAATATCAGATAGATTGAGAGAGTTACTTTTGCATTTGTAATATTGTTAAGGATTGTTGTTGTAATTTAAAACATAGACATTGTAAGTAATGTAAAAATTAGTCAGTTAAATAAGTCTATTTATTTTTATTATAATCAATGCCTGAACATTTAGTCAATGATACGACCCAATTAAATCAGGCAATTATCAACGTCAAGGGAACTTATTTCCTGCCTTGGCAAGGATAAAATTTTATTAATTAATTCATGAATCATCTGGGTATGCAATAAGTTCTATTCTGAAATACAATTGTCTAATGAGCTCAAAAAGAAAGGAAATAATAATAAAAATGGAAAACGGGAATGAACCGCGTATGCCATCAACTCACAGTTACTAGGATATTATAAACTGTTAACAGCATGTAGCATACAACTGACACAAGTAGGCTCCGCCAATGAATTCTTAGCGAATTTGTCGAGCGTCAAGATCGAGATAGACGATGATTCGTCATGTAATAACGCCATTCATATTTCATATTTCACGCATTCACTTGTTCAATTCAATTCGCCGTGTACTGGCATTCGATGTGGACGCTTTATAAAATTGTCTACTACTTCCGATACGATTAGCAAATTTTGTGTCATGTTGCTGTTGACTATTAGGATAACAGAACTATTACAGTAGTTAAAAATTGTCAATACTTTTATTTATTAACTTTCATTTGACATTTTTTGGTTTATCCACGTGTAAAGATAAAAAAATAAATTTAATTGAATATAATATAAAAGATTTGTTGTAAATGAGATTTAAGGACAAGATTCTTTCACTTGAATTAACATAAAAATATATTGTTACTATTAGTTGATATAGCTGTTGTCGTTATTGATGCCATTTTTGACGTAAACAAAAATTATGATGTAACCAAAACTACTGAGACTTTATGGAAGATGAGGAGCTCAAGCAATGACAAATACCTAAAATACAGAACAGGCGCTTTGATTCTATGTACACAGTAGAACAAATTTACGATATACAATAGTTGTATAACAAATATTTGAAATTTGTATTTGTACAAACACAATATACAAGTTACATATACATAAACCATTGGCGCTGTATGTATAGTATTTTTTATTATTATTATTATCAATATATCCTTATCATTATCAAGGGCAGATGTAGTAACTATACGATTACTAGGCTTGGCTATGACCCCCTTTTCCTTTCAGCCCTTGATCAATTGATGAAGAAATAACATTACTATTGTGGAAAATTAAATTACTAACAATAACGTTTCCACACATGTCAAAAACGGGCGGTCGTCGTGTATTGATGCTTCGAATATATTCCTGCCAGCGACGGATGCACTCTGTCACATCTTGTTGATCGCCCCATACTCCTTGCTTATACGTAAAATATACAGCACCTACCAGGATACCAGCCTTGAAAAAAGCAGTACAAATGCTGCGTTAAATGATTACCAATGATGCTGAAATTCATAGGAGGTGGACATCAATTTACCTCCACCAATCAATAGTCTCTTCTTACTAAGTTATCATAAGGCTGAAAGATGTTTTATTTCGTCTTACCTTTACCGCGTACATTAATTTTCCATGTGCATAAACTGGACCAATTTTCGCTATTTGCACCTTGCCGGGACATGTTCTTGCTTCATATTCTTCCCTGGTGCAAACTTTTATACAGGTGGGATGTATAGGCAGTTCTATGAAAGGAGTTTTTGTTTTCATTAACTCACGGCAGAAAAATAAACAAACAATATATATCAATAGCAGCTTATCATATTATTTTATCACTAGTGGATTATTCGACTTTTTAATTATTTTACCTTTTTTAACTTTGTAATTAAGACAGAGATAAATATATTTTGTACATAACTAACAAATTATTTTAGAATCAACATTCTGTAACAATTGTTACATGGTTTGTAATACCCACCAAGGCAGCAGAAACGTACAGAGTCTTACAGAGATAATAATTGTGTTGTACGTTTTACGTGGTCTTAGAAATTTCATTCAAAGATATTGTATTTTGGTGAGGGAGGAGGGTATTATTATACATTCCTGAATAACGGATCCTACATTTAGTCGCTTCTGAATTCATAAAAGTTCAATCGCATTCAGGAATGTAGCATCCGTTTTAGCAATTAAGCGCGGATAGAACAATTTACAACAAATTAAAGAAACAAGTAATTAATATATTTTATAAAACAAGAGCCCGCGACGGCCAAAACTTCGTTATTTTATAAAGCCTACAAATTTATTCATATCATTTATGTATTTCTCCGACAACGATAAGAACGATCCCCGATTATGAAATCTGCTTATATGCTTTGGCAGAAAACAAGTAGAAAATGTGTATAGAATTACATCTCCCAGTCCAGTCCCAGTTCCAGTTTAGTAAAAAGCTCTGGTTTCAGATATTTTTTCGGAATAATATAAGGAATCATGTCGTCCATTGCCAAACACTTTGGTGGCCTTCTCCTGACAAACTCCAAAACATTATTGATCTATTAATTGGTATTTTGTTAAAGTTGTTTTGTTGGTAGTAAATTAAGCCAAACCTGTGACACGGGGACAGTCAAATTTCTGCATAGGTGTGCACTTTTCATAAACTTGCATATTGGGCTTGGGTTGTTTAACGTGCTTCGCCAAATTTATCGTGCGGCACGGCTCGCATCTTATGCGATCCGGGTCAAGATTTTCACACATTTTGAAATTTTACTAATAATTTATTTACATATATAATTTAGAAAATGAAATCTCCAAATGTGACAAGAATTTTGATTGTCAAATCTTCTTAAAATGTTTTTCCAAAAAAGGAGGTGCTTTATAAAAAAGAATACTGACTTCACTGAAACAAGTGAAGTAGCATATTTGAATCTTTCGGACTATGTCCTTAAGACGCATATTTAGAAAGGCAAGATAGGTAGGTACCGAGTGGTTTTACATTTATTATTAGTTATTATAACTGTTTTTTGCTAATTATGTAATTAAATGTTTATAATGTTAGTGTTTATACCAATTGTTTTTTGTTAAGAATTTTTATAAGTTCCGTATATTTATATTTTATATTTATTTCTAAGTGCCTATTCTCATGTAAGTGATAAGTGTATCTTAAGCGAGAATAAATGTCTTTAAACCTAAAACCTAATCTATGTTAAATAATTTCTTATACATGTTTCAATAATATTTTTTCGAGATTTCGAATTATGACTTTTTTTAACTAAAAATAGACTTATAAAAATTATAAAATAAACCTGATGACAGAGTATCATTCGAGTACAGAACGGAAGAATGGTAGCGATATCAACTCCCACGCATCGCGTCCGTCACATTGCGCAAAAGTTCGGTTCTAGCCTAGATATTTCCTGTTATTGCGAAATTTTAGAGCCCTTATAGGACAAATTGTAAGAAAGATTTCACATAAGAAGAATTTTTTGTATGTGAAGTATATTATACTCCGTGGGTGCGTCATATCTATGTAATATTTTCATAACTTTCATAACGACGAAAAGATAAAACTGGCTACAACCGAAAAATCTTTTGAAAATCACATGTATCTACGTATATATATGTAGTTTTGATATATGTACTTATAATGTTTAGCCGGAGAAATAGAACATTCAAGGAGAAAAAATGTCTATTACGCTAATTCATAAAATAACTCTTTATTATCTCCACATAAAGCCCTTATATAAGTAGGTACAGAAGGAAATACCCCACACAACATGCTGTTTTTGGAGATCTGGTGCTTGCACTAGGTCACCATATCACTATTTAGTATTAATCTATAGAATACTACTTTTATATATAAATTAAAATTTTGCGATTCATTTTTATATTACAGATATATATAGCTATCCTATATAATATATAAATACCATTTAGCATTGTGCGACTATCTGGTCTAGAATTCTAGATAGCAATTTCCATTGTAAAGGGGACCTTTGACCTGAATTGAAAGTATAGAAAGTTATCAGCTAAAGGTACAATTGAAAGTACTTAATGAATTTGGTTTTTAAATAAATTAATACAAGCTTTTACAAGTCGAATTGAAAAACTCCTTTTTGGTTTTTTAAGGTCGGTTAAAAATGTTTTCTATTCACCAGTCTCACTTTTAAGTGTCTCCCACAACTCACCGTTAAACACATCGTGTCATCAATCAACTAGGTGGTGAGTTTGGACAACAGAGTCAATGTTTCATCGCCTCATGCTTACCACTATGAGGTCGGAGTCTAGGTGGTAGGTGTGAGCTTACCATGTCAAAGTCTTGAAACATCATTAATTTCATTATTATGTGTTAGTTAACTTCGTGTTTAATGCGAAACAATTTGTTGTATTTTTCATATAGATGGATCTTAATACGACATAGGGCTAAATTATTTTTATTAATTGATCATTACGTAAAACAGAAGATAAATTAACTTGCGTACCTATGCATTCAAACCACTTACTTCCTTGATAAAATATAATACGTAGTTTTAAATATATGTCAATAATTAGGTTACATATTATATGATAATCATGTTAGTAACCAGTTTCCGTTTTGATAACTAAAAATTATTTGCAAAAAAACTGATTTTATATAATCATATCCTCTGTTAATTTTAGCTAAAATGGTTTATATTTTATAATGGTATAAGAACATAACATAGAAAAATTACTATCGTCTGGAGTCTAGACCATTTAGTTTTCTACAGTTCTAGTTTTAAACAGTGGCATTGACTTTGTACAGAGTAGAGACTGTACTGTATTTTAGCTATTACATAATTTGAAACGAACGTGACAATAATTATAGTAATCGCGTTTTTTATTTTAAATTTTTTGTCTAATCTGTCTGAATTCTATGCTTTAAATTTTTATAATTTTATGCTTAAGAGTTGAATCGACCTATTGAATATTTTGGACAAACACTGAGAGACTGATAAGAGTTTTTTTTTAAGTAGAAAATCTATGGTATCCTTATCAAGGTGTTCAGTAGTAACAAGAACAACTTCTACGCTTCTGTTTAGAGATAGATGAAACTTAGATGCTTAATAATATCTCATATTAAGGGTTGAACTGATTCTCAAATTAAAACCTCACCGAAATAGGTCTGTTCGTTTAGGAGATACGATCCACAGATACACACACTGACGGATACACAGAAAATTCAAAGTTATAACATCCCTTTTTTCATCGGGTATTAAAACTATGTAGCTTAATAATTTGCAACTCATAAAAACTGTTGTTATTATTTTAAAATTACTTAATGAAAGCACTTATTTTGGTATTACGCACAAACACTTCAATTTTTTTTCCGATTTCAAAAAGGAGGAGGTACTCAATTCGACGCTGTTTTTTTTGTTTGTTACCTCAGAACTTTCGACTGGGTGAACCGATTTTGATTATTCTTTTTTTGTTTGAAAGATTTCCGTGTGGTCCTATTTAAATTTTAGAGTTATATAATTTAATGTTAATGTAATTTTTAGGCTTGCAACGAATATTCGGTTACTATTCGATATTCGGCTTATTCGGCTGCTTTTATTATATTCGGCCGAATACCGAATACTTAAGTTATATATTTTGTTATAGGGAGATAATTGGTAAATTGGAAAAAAAAATCGATTCATTACGTATAAATTCATCTTTTCATTTCTCTTATAGTTATTTAAGTAGTCATTGATAACACAGGTACATAATCATCTTCTGTATTTGAAAAGCTAAGGATTCTATGTACCTATTTGAATTATCGTCCTAATCATTATTTAGAAGGGGAAGGTTACGTTGCAGAAAGCCTAATTTTTCTGCATTTTTAGGAAGTAAGTAGTTAATTCTTTTTTTCAGTTCTCATCCTCTTGGTCAAAGAGGATGAGAACTGAACTCGTGCTATAGTCGCTTGTTTCTTCACAGCTCATTTTTTTGCTGTCGATTAATATATACTGCTTCGCTTTTTCTTTTTGCAGTTGATTGGTGAAAACATTCATTTTAAATCGTGGATCGCGCCAGCGGTGAACTTACATTAGAACAAACGAGCGCGAAACAATCACATCTTTACAAGTTTTTGGCGCTAAAATCCGGTCGAATACTTTTCCTTAATATTCGGCTATTCGGTCAGGGAACTCGCCGAATATTCGAAATTCGGTATACTGCTGAATATACTATTCGTTGCAAGCCTAGTAATTTTAGATTTATAATTTCAAGTCGGTTTTTTTTTATTAAAACTTTAACACAATATTATATTTATTTGTAGACCAAATATATATTTAAATGTGTGATACTCGCGTAAATTAGAGACTTACCATGCTTTAAAATAACTTGAAGTTATCTTAAGGGTTATTAATGTGACGCACACCAAAGCTCAAAGCGCTATAAGCTAAAAGAACTCGAAAAGGCTATTACGTGCCAAAAGCTTCCAAGTTCGTTGTGTGTCCATTGATGTTTTCATGAATGTACGGTGGGGGTGGCATTGCATGGTTCTCACTCCTCACAGGCCTGAGGCCACAGCTCAGTGCTCATTCCTCCTCGCCAGAGTCTGACAGACAGTGCTCTAGGTAGGTGCGTGTGCGCAGCGCGGTCCGAATCTCGCTTCAGCGGGAAATTCAAAAGCGTTTTGTGCCTGAACTGTGTTGTGTTAGATGAATTTATAAGAGTTTCCGGGCATGCTCTAAAATGGGAAAAGCTAATTTAAGGTAAGATTATTTATTAATTTTCATGGTTTAAGAAAAGTTTTCTTTATTTTTTAATACTTACGTGAATTAATTATATACTTACGGGTGTTAAAATTTCAATATGAAAGCGGATAAATTATTAATATATTTTGAATATAAATTATTATATATTTTTTAAGCATTAGAGGAATTGAATTATATAATTACTGTAGGTATTTTTTTAAATTATTTAACAGATGCAACAATCTCTTAAGTTGTCAATGTCCTGAAGTTTTTCCATTTTCTTATTGGATTTTAAAAAATAATTGAGACTACAAGAAACCCGAAAGCTGGCTCATATTTTGGCCAACGCGTTAGTATAGCGATTAGCGATAAAACGCGGTAATGTAGTCAGTATTTTGGGTACGCACCCCAACGGCTTTTATGAGCCTTTTGTATTTTTGTACATATATTTAAGTACATTATTGTAAATATGGAAAATAAAATTTAAAAATAAATTTAATTTCTATATAAATTAAATTCTAGAATATTATTAAGAAATGAAGAAAAATTAAGAAAATTTCGTAAGATTTTTTTCCGAACAATAAGTAGGTATACTTGCATTAAATCACCAATTATTTTTGTCTTTAAAATAAGAAAATATTTTTCCAAATCTTTTCCCAAAGCAAGAAGTTCGGTAAGAAACATAAAAAAGGACCACTGAACTGAGTATTTTTCTTCTTTTTCGAAGTCGTTTAAATTGTATTTTGAAGTCTATTAAATATACCTGTATTATAATATTAAATAGGTTTGATGAGCCTTTTGTATTTTTATAAATATATTTTTAATTTTCAAAGCTAATTTTACTATATTTTAGAGTATATATTCCAAATTTTTATGTTGGTATATTAAAATATATTCTTAGTTATTTTATGTAATAATTGTAAATAAACCTTGCAAATTAAGTATATTATTGTAAATATTAAATCTTTGAAATAAAGTCTTAATAGTACCTAAATAAGCAGAAAAATAAAATAAAAAATAAACTGATATTACAGAATATATGACCCATCTACATACTTCCAAAGGATCAATCAATTTATTAACCTCCCGAAATCTTATGAGGATCTCAATGTCCTTTTAGGTAACTTGGTTTAATCGATGTATATATTACGAGTTCATGAAATACATCAAAAGAAAATGCATAAAGGAAATGTATAAAGGAAATTCTATCGTGTTATTGGAATCGGTTTAGACCGGTTCAAAAAGCTTTACCTATTGATTGGATTAAAATCGGTGTAGTAGTTTTTGAGTTTATTAATTAAACAAAAATACAAAACATCTTTTCTCTTAATTATAGAAGATAAGTATAAAATTTCTCGTTCGGAAGTGTAGATATAAATAATTTTCATGAAATAAATTCAACTAAGTACGACTTTGTTAGCAGCGCGTGTAACTAAATTTTGTTTATATTTAATCATTTGTTTATTTTAATATTTTAGTTTAAATCAACATTATGGATTTAGGTACAATGTTGTAAAATAAATTAACTGTTATATAGATCAAAATTAAAAATTAGTATTCAATAAGTATCATTAATGTCCTGTTCAAAGTACCTATTTATACGAATAAAATATATTGTTTTACGTAGAGGTATGAGCAGATAGTGAATACCCGTAACCCCTAGTGGGGCATGGAGCAGACACATTGTTGTGTCTGTTTCACTGATCATTTTCTTTAAAGGCAAGTAGGTGATCAGCCTTTGCCTACCCAACCGGAACACTAGTTCCCCCGGGATTCGAACCCAGGACCTCCGACGCAACACGCAGACGCGGAAACCATTTAGCCACGGAGGTGGTTAGGTTATACAAATAGAATGAGCAAATATATCCTACAGAATCTTTTGTTTTAATATCTGTAATAACAAAAAGTCCAAGTCTCAAGTTACGAGCTGAGCTAAAGCCTAAAGGGTAAAAAAACGCAAATTCGATCGCATGTCATGTCAGTCGGCGACTTGTCGGCGAATGTGGCGGGAACGGTCCGTAAACAGGATACGGTCCATGAAAAAATAAAGATTTAACAAAACTATTGTTCCCTTATACCGTTGCCGAAGATTCTTTGCCACTCATGCATAAATTCATTGATTCGTGACAAGAACCCAGTTTAATTGGTAGATTAGATAATGCTTTTTTTAAGAAGTCTGTATGCAGGAGATAAGCTTTTATGTAATTCGAGTAGGTACATTTGTCTCCCGTCGCAAAACTATTGCTGTTATAATTTTGACGTATGTGTTTATCTTGTGTCTGTCTGTAACATTGTAGCATCTAATCGATTGTTGCGCCCGTCTTTGTCCAACTTTGATGCGGTTATTTTTACACTTTATGAACGGATCGTTCATCCATTTATTAGGAATAAAACAGAATTTTATTTCCATCTAGAAGTAAGCCATATGGTCCATTTGACGTAATTAGGGCATTCAGCCCATCAAACAATGGTTTTACAATAGCTCTTTACAGTCATTGCATAACCTAGGCCAAAATCGTCGTCGGCAAATTTAAATAGAGTACAAATGAATTGTACAAATGAACAAACCAATGGTCTTTAGTTAACTGAATACCGTATGTAAAACAATGAGGTGACAAATTATGACGATAAGAAAGCCTCAATTAACCACTATACTTGTTTAAAACAAATAAGTGCTTATGCCTGTAGAAGCTATCTAGTCTAGGACTTGTAGATCGCTTTATATTTATACTGACCTGGTACTTATAGGTATAAAGTTAGAATGTCTAGCTAGGTCTTAAGTGTCTGGCTGAATGTACTGTGGACGTTACTAGGAGCACACACACTATTTTAGGTCGAAATATTAGATTTTTAATTATTTATTTAACAATAAATATATACGAGGGTCCACTTTGGAATGTCAATTAAGATTAAATATATGAAATTCTCCTTTCGTCAAAATTCCGTCTACATATATAGAATACATCGATTAATAAATGAAATTGTTAATAGAAATTATTTTTATCATACATCCTTAATCGATTGCGTTGAACCGTCAAATTTCGTAGAAAGCTTCACTACAGTTTTCCGGCACATTTCCCAGTAAAAGCTTTTAGTATATTATAGGTATATTGGATTATTTAATTCTTTTTTAGTTGTTATTTCTTCATAACTTGTGACTGTATGTAAAATATATTTAACTTTTTTAATTAGGAGTAAGATAAGTGGTTCTATTTTTATATCGATATTATAGTAAATGAAAAATATAGTCTATTATATACTTACAACTGCTTTTTGGTAAAATATACTCTATGTTCTACGATTGTGTTGAGAGGTATAAAACAGACAAAGATAAAATAAATAGGGAAACTTTAATACGGCCAAGGTAACGCATGGTTGTGATGATTACAATTTATGTTCTACAAAGATTCAGATTACTGGCTTATTTTTAATTTTAGAACTATACAAAGCATTGATAGATATCCTCACTAATATTATAAATGCGAAAGTAATTCTGTCTGTCTCTCTGTCTGTTCAGGTAAAAGGCCAACACTACTGAACCGATTAAAATGAAATTTGGTACACAGAGCCTGAGAAAGGACATAGGCTCTACATTTTAATGCGGAAGGTAGAAGAAAAACAAAAAACAATTTTACTGGTTCTTATAATTAATTTAAAAATTTGTGTATACTCTTTTGACTTTTTGACTACTTTATTTGAATCGTAAGATTTCCTTTTATTAAAATGAAAATGGTTAAAATAGTAAATTATTCACTGCAATCATAATAATCGATATTTATAGTACAACCCTATGAAAAACTAAATTTATAATAAAATATTAGAAAGAGATGATAATACAATTACATTTACGAGAAAGTGAGATGAATAGATTAATTTTAAATCTGCGTAATTTGACATGACCAATTTAACTTGAGCCGTGGTAAAATGGAAGCCAATTATTCGAAATATCTATTTCGTTTAGACATATTTTCATTAATTGTAACTATAATCCATTTCAATCAAATCAGCTTTTAATTAAAAAACCGCAACATAATCGGTCCATTTAAGAGCTACAATGTCATACACAGACACACAAACACATCTAATGAATAACACCACTCTTGCGTGAAAAAGAGATGCAGAGACGAAAGAGAAAGTCTAGTCTTTAAAGCAATTGGTAATTAACCCTAAAACTGAATTTTTGCAGCTGTTTTATCACGAAATTATTTCTTTAAGTGTTCAAATATAGATTACTAGCTGACCCGGCAAACGTTGTTTTGCCATATTAATTTTTGGGGTGGGCTACCTTTATCACTTAGGGGTATGAAAAATAGATAGTAGCTGATTCTCAGACCTACTGATAAGCATATAAAATTTGGTAAAAATTAGTAAAGCCGTTTCGGAGGAGTAAGGTAACTAACATTGTGACACGAGAATTTTATATATAAGATAATAACCTGGACTTTATATTGGTGATTCCATTATTGAAATTTATAATTTTCATTTTCAAAATTTTTGGCTTATTCTTTGTTTTAATCTTTTAATTATTGTCACGTTATTTTAGACACATTAATTAAGGTATATATATGCCTTTGTTTTTTTATAACTCAACGTTGTTATTAAAATTCCACAATAAACTTAAATCGCCAATATTAACACGAAAAGTAAAGGGTAATGTGTTTAATGTCTATTTCAGTAAACATTTTGGTGTTAATGTTGGAGCAATGTGCTAGCGAGAGTTCGCACGAATACAGTCATATCCGGGTACTTGCAACTTGCCATGTCTTGACTGATATTTAATACCCAATGAAGGTAGATAAAAAAATTGTTAAATGTGGATCAATGGCTGGACCAAGCTATCTCCTTTTTATAAAGAGGAAAATTGAAAATTTTAGAAAAGTGAATTTTTCTTATTCATACTACCTCTCGCAAATCTACAGTTGGTAATCTGACATGTCTATATGCTAAAGAAGGAATCGAGTTTTTCGAGTCGTTGTGCGGCTGAACGTCGAATCGAATATTCGAGGTGACTGTTAGTCCCTTAATACTTATTAAAAATATTATTGAAGAAAAGAAAGATATATTAATATAATTAATATGTCTCACTCTCTGCAACAGATATTTTACACATTATTTAAGGGTATATTCCTTTCTGGGAGCTGTATCAGTTTAATTTTAGGTTCTGTGATATAAAAAAGTAGACGCATGTGATAACCACATAAACAGAGATTTTTAATAAAATTTTTCGTGATGTCTGGAAAAATTAATAATAGATACTAGATACTACATAGTTTTTTTTTGTAATACCTATTATATTACATTCACAAAAGATGTACCTAGATGAGTTTATACTTGAAATAATGAAGTCGTGGCAATGACAGCTAGTGTCAGACGTGGGAACTGCAAGCGCAGTCGGGGGCCATGCATGTGCGTGCCATGTGACTAATGACTCCACATACTACACGATGATTCGTAACCTAATCTGCATAGAATTAGTAAAATATCTTTGTCATACCTCTACAAGGATTCTTATAAGTATATTACTAGGTCCAGCGGTTTTCTGCGATTAAAAAAATTAGATGGGGATAGGTGGGTGAAAAATACATTAAAACTTATTCTACCTACCAAATACACATGAAAATCGGTCGATCCGCTAGGACTACGAACACAAACACCGCGACGCAAGATTTTCATATATTCTAAGATATTGCAGCAGTTAAACGTTAATAAAACTTAATCTAAAGTTTATTACATGCTGTTAATTAATCATTAATTTTAAAATAAATAATTTTTATATTTCATATTCGTTATATATTTTTACCTGCTGAAACTGTACCAATAGCATATCTATGTAAAATGAATACTTAAAAAATTTATAAGTAAACTGATAGATACTCGATTAAGCAATTGCGACGTGTAAAAACCCTTTGAATTAATCCTTGTAAGCTAGTGATGTGATGAAATTATTCTAAAGAATCCTTATGAATAATTTCATTACATCAAGAGCTAAATTCAAAGCTTCGAATAAGCAATACTTGGTAACAATACGCGTTAAATCACCCGCAGAGACGCGCGCGTTTTACAACCCATTGATGTCTTCCTGACTGCTTCTTGTCTGAGATCGCATATGGGAACATGTGCGCTAGCAGCTTCTAACATTTATGAGGCCTTGGTATTGCATTGCTTACTAATAAGTTATAATTATATACCATCTGATACCCGCGACTTTGGATATTGATTGATTACATAAAATCACTACATAGTATAAAACAAAGTCGCTTTTTCTTCCCCTATATCCCTTTGTATGCTTAAATCTTTAAAACTACGCAACGCATTTTCATGTGTTTTTTTTTAATAGATTGATAATAGAGTGATTAAAGAGGAAGGTTTTTATATATGTTTTATATCCGTGCAAAGCCGGGGCGGGTCGCTTGTAGTATATAATATGTTCTATTCTAAGATCCTATCTGTCACTGTATCTAAATATAAATAAAAGGTGTTCATAGTGAAAGTAGGTGATTAATATTGATAAAAACAGTAATAAAAAACATATTTAGAGACATTCTAAATTCTTAAACAAAAAATAGTGTTGGGGTTAGAATATGACAAAAAATAATGATAAGTAAATGTATATAAGTAAGGTTCGTGGTGGTAATATCTAACACATGTGTTTTAAAGCATGTAAATAGAAAGATAGACGAGTTTATGCCCTTCTTTCCCGACCACATACTGATCTGTTTGTAAAAGAAGTTTAATTTTCTTATTTCTTTTGCTATTTTATTATTATAAAATAATATTTGAAGTAATGTAATATCTTACCTACTTAAAATGGCATACCCTTACTCTACATCATACCTTTGTAATGTTTATAAATTTTCAAAGACTTCTTTGATCTAATCAAAAATGCTTTCGAAGCTGCCGACGCATTTTACTTATTTTAAAAAGTTGTTGAATGCTCCCCAATTACAGGTAAGATAAATTAGACCCGTTTTCCTATAAAATTAAAATACATTCTACTACAACTACACTCCTATTACAATTTAACAAGTATTATAAATTTCAAATTCCTCCGCTATTACAGGCTTGTATTTCTTTCGCCTATCCCTAATAATACCTTCTAAGTTAACTTCTGTAACACTATAAATACGTCTGATTTATTACAAGGAACTTTATTTTCAACAAAGTATAGGTTTATTTACCTTCCTTGTTTAGGAGAGGCCCTCCGAGTATAATTGAATAGGCAATAATTAGTTGTCTTCATTATAATATTATGAGATTTATTTTGAGAAAGCAAGTGTCTATAATAGATAACCTTTAACAAAGGTTTTCTATCTTTAATGAATATATAGGTTTGTTGATACCTTTCATTTATATAAGAAAAATTACTTTAATTAATTATTTTTAAAGTACAGTGTAGTGTGTTAATGCCGGGTCTACCAACTTAAAAATTATTCTACAAAAATATCTTCCAAAATCGCAGATTTGCCACCTATTCGAAAATAAAAGTATTATTTTCTTGAGTTGAGTGAGATTTCCATCTTGATAGACAAAACTTTCAGACGTGAGCTTTTGATGTTAACAGTCGGCAGTTTAAAATATTTCTTACATATGTATATTTTCTAGGGATAAGCCAAATGTATCTCTCGTTACGATTGCCGACATCTTGAACGATGATCAATCATTGCTACAGAGATCTATCGCCAATGAATATCTTGTCTAGCATGATATAAAAAATAAAGTGTAAAACGTTCTGTACATCATTTTACCAAGGCAAGTTGTTCATTATCTCAGAGTACTAGTCGTTAAGGGTAATTTACGTTCTCATGGAACATTTTAATACAGGTATAAAAATAATTTAAACTTTATTGTACCCTTGAACTTAGCGATATTATTTTTCTTAAAAGCATTAAGTGGTCATCCACAAAGCTTTCTTAAAGGAGAATACAATTTCTGCATACATTAAACAGCGTTTGTAATTTCTAAAACTAGTGTTAGATGTGTTAGTGTGATAATTTTAAACATACCCCTGCTTTACAAAGGGAAAAATTTACTAACATATCTATTAACAGATAGCATGAGATATCTAAGTACCTAACTTATTCCGATATAGTTACACTCAAAATAAACTTATGCAAATATAATTAACGGTCTTAAACAACATAAATCGAAGCAAGAATTAACTTGGGACAAAAGCATAACTATTATTTATTTTATCTTAACTGAATGTATGTAGATGTATGTGTGTGTGTATATATGTATATGTGAGTATAAATTCCGTCTTTGCTTATATCTAGTTTAAAATTTAATTAATAGATAAAGTAGCATAACTTCTTTGTTAACTATAAATCACACTAGTTAATTATTGTAAATAAAACGAAATACTACTAAAATAATGAATTTAGGTTTTAGTAATAAAGGTAGTATTTAGGTAATAGTAATAATAAACTACTAGAATTAAGAAGAGCAAAGCCCCTCCCCCCCCCCCCGGTACAGGTCTTTGACTTAAAAGGGGAACTCTAATCCCACATTGTAAGCATCTAAGACTATTAAGAAGTATTTTGTATTTGTAGTATTGATTGCGTAGAGAGGGGTATTATAATTTATAAGTTTGAGGTGTCTATGCGTCTGTCTGTGGAATAGGAGCTCATAAATGAATGGAGCAATTATAATGCGGTTTTTTTGTTTGAAAGCTAATAAGATTGATCTCGGGTACAATTTATGAAGATCTGTTCATTTGTATGGATTCCACCATTGAACATCTGTTAATTTATAATTAACATGTCATTTTAATTTCACTTGTTCTGCCTACACTTTAGTAAAATAAAATTTTAATAATTAAAAATAGTTAAATAAAATTAGTTTTTATAGATAACTAAATCGCAATTCTAAAAGAATTTTAGCTAGATTTTTTTCTTTTCTATTATCACTACCAGTGATGAATAATTTATCGCGCCTGATCAAATCGTAACAGATTAATAAAACGTAAAAGCCATAATTCATGAAGAAAATTCAAATGTAAAATCAATGATTCATGAAGCTAACTTTCTAGTATGTATTTTCCGCAGAAGTGACGTCATATTATTATTTGAATAAACATGCTCAAAACCACGTACGGAAGTTTCAAAGCCACTTTATGAGCGTAGTTGTGAAGCACCTATTGTATTTACTTAGGTAACATTACGTCAGATAAAACTTGCAACTGCAGACTGTTGGATCGTTTTACATATTTTGAGTATATACCCCTCTGTAATATATAACATATAGGATTTATCATATACCAAATGATGTACCTATTAGGAGTTACGGTATATTCATACTCGCAGTGTCTGAAGTATTGACATAAACGAGGACATAAGAATTACTCGAAGTCTTGAAAATCTTCGGCTTTCATCCATAGAGGTTTTAATATCGCTAAAATACATATTTTAGGTATTTAATCCTAACCATAAGACAATACCTTAAATTTTCACATTTTTCACATAGAAATGGGTAGCTAATTAGAAAGTTATTAAAAGGGAGATAGTATTAAACTATCAAAATAAGTACCTTTATACAAAATAATTACTTCTAAAATAACGCACGAAAAAGCAAATTGAAGCAGTAGGCATTACAGCAATGCGACGCGTGGAAGGACCCGCTGCGAATTGATATCAAACAATAAACAGTCAGAGATTTTTGTCTCGCGGTCTTTATTTATAAACAACTACTGACCGATATAGGGTAGTTGAAGGGTAAGCCGACAAACCGGTAATATTCGTGCCCCCTATGTTCGTATTCTTCTTTACTCATCGTGTATCTCGCTCAGACTACGGCCAATGCCTGTATAGTTCATACGAAACATCTTCAAATATTTCTTTCTCCCTGGTACTTGCTTGGCGATGGAACACCGCACGCCCTCACCTTCACTCACATGCGCAGTTTGCACTTTTACGCAATGGGAATGTATAAAATACATATTAACCATACACATTCACATTCTATGACCAACACATAGAAGGTCTCTAAGCATAAAGAGAACAATTTTGCTAATGCGATATTTTGATCTATTGTTCCGTCACCGTTAAGTTATGAGTGAATATTTCATGTATGTGACTGTCAAAAAAGCGTGATAAAATTCGTATCTACTTGTCGTATTGTAATTCAATCCATTTGTAGTGAATATAAATAAAAAATATTAAAAAAACTAACTAAACAAATCAATGAAATTTAATCTAATGAGCAAAAAATTTGGTCCCGTTTTTGTGGTCTTATGCAAATTCCAGAGAAACCTGAAACATACTATATCTAATTATGTCAAATAACAGTAACGTCAAACCACATTAAAGGTTCACAATATCATGTGAGATTTTGTTACGTTGTAATATGACATAAGTACATACATATGAGCGCGGGATTATACAGGTTGCTTGCGGTGACAATTTTATCAGACGTGAACTCTAGTTAACTTATCCTCTCCTAGTATGGACCGTTGACTATTTCTGCGACATTTTCCGAAATTTCTTTTTCAATTATAAATAGTAAAATATTATTTTTGCTTACGCCTTACACCTGCTGTAATCTTCCAACAATTTTAAATAATAGGAATTTTGAAGAAATGATTCAACTGCAATTCATGCATATTTAGAGACACCCGACGATCAGCACACGACGATATTAGGTATATGATTACTTTGTGAGTTGTATACATATCCAAAACAAGACACCATTGTTCTCTGTATGTATTTCCGTTGTTTAACAAAAAATGACCCATAATAATATAAAATACAGACAGCCACAATGTTTAATAGTTTTTTGTTAACCGAGCACGTATTTATTGCAGATTGTCACTATCATTTATCGACGCAAACGCGCATTCGTTTCGCGGTTGGTGACAAGGTTGTTCTTTTTTACGCAATAAATAATGATTTTATTTTAATAAAACAAAACAATTGTTTTATTCTAAACTTCTGCAGAAAACGCAACAATTTATTTATAATAAATAATATGTAACTTTGTACTTCAAAAGAAATGTTGTAACTGCGAGTTATTTTAAAACATAACTTGGCATACATTATGCAACTGGGTTAAATAGGAAGGGATCTTCATAAAAAAAATCATTTGTTTTGTTTAGTTTATGGCTAACTATAACTCGAACATGACCGAATATTTAAGAAATTTATGTGCATCTGTCAAAACACATGGGCCAAAACGGATAGATTGCGCAAAGCGGTCTCACCCAAATACCGCTCTAAAAGGTTTAATTGTTTCCGAATACACGGAGCGCGCAGGTTCTTTGAAATTAGCAAGGTATAGTCATAATTAAAGGGAAAATAAAATTCTTTTTGTAGTATAGCATCTGGTGCGATATAGAGGTCATTAAACCCGATGGGAAGATGTATTTAAATGTGGACTGAAAGTGCTACTCAGAATCGGTTGCACAAATAAGTTTCATATTAGTTTAAGTTATAACCTTTTTTGTGCATACATACATAAACATTTCAATAAAATGAATACAACTAGGCGTATTAATTTTAATATTGTAGCAAGATTTTAGAAGTGTCCTCTGGTTCCTGAGAATATCCTCCTGGTGCGGTTTAATTTGTAGATTTTAATTAATCAACTTTTTTTAAATTATTAAGATAATAAGATTTTACATAAAATAAAAAGTCAATGAGAAGTTATATTTAAATTTTAGAATAACCCATAAAAATGGCAACATTGCATACATGGCGTATCATTATTTTTTTAATTAAAAATGTATTACGAGGATTATTAACAAGAACTAATTTAAATAAGTGCTTGTTAATAAAGATTGGTAGCGAGAAGTTACGCCATTGTGTCCAATATTAATATAAACAACACTACCAGGATATAATAAAATTGCAAGAGCTCTTATCGTCGCGATTGGGGGAAATATTTTCAACTGTTTTTTATGTCAACAAAGGACGGATGTTTTTCACACAAATTAAATATCAAGAGAATTGAATGAATAATTTCTCTAAATAGGCAATTTGTTTACCTACATATATTAAGTTAATCAGATTTAAAATTATTTAAAACACCTTTCATCATAATATCTTATTGGATAAAATATTATTTAGTTTGTAAAGAAATGAAAATAGAGGTCTAATTGGGTATGTGACGTTCGAATATTAATATATTGTGACTATTTCTGGTAAGATTAATTTGTTGGTAAGTATCTTTTTCTTTGAACACCACTAAGATTTAGACGAGAATGAGGGATGTACCGGATGCATTTCCTCTTGTTATTCGAACATCAAATAACAACGTATAAAAGTCTCATCAATTATAAACGTAACTTGAAAGAATGTATCAAATGCTCCTCTCTTTCTCGCTGACTAGCAATTGTTTTTGCAAAAACGAGACAAAACATTTTTAGCTAAGATCTATTTATTTCGAATCTTCATTTATTAATATTAAATACAGATATAGTAATATAATTGCAATCAAAATATAAAACCTCGAAGCACATTCAAAGACATTCTAAGTATTAAGTAATTCTAAGAGTATAACAATATATTTTACAAAGCAATAAAATTTAAATTCCATTATTTCTCATTAAAATTGTAGATGTAAATGCATCACATATGCTATTTTATGGATTCCAAGTGTTCAAACTGATATTGTGATAATTGAGTCTTAATAAAGCTAAAGTGTAGCAAGCAGCTTATGCAAAGTAGGTGGTCGTTTTGCGTATTAAGAGAAAATGGAGTGTAGAGTGCAGTTTTTGGTTTTTTTATAGCTCAGTTAGGTTTATTTTAGGATGAGAGTGGTCCTTGTCATTATGTAGAGGCTTTTTATGTTCTTCGCCAATCAGTATTGCTACATTTTTAAATCTAATAATTTTTCTAGTCATTTATGCCGCCCGTCTAGACTAGTTGATTAGTCAGCATCCTCACGCAATCTGTTGCTCTAGTAATTATGAAATAACGATCTGGAGCCAGTAAAAAATTCGCAAATTACATCTTGCGTTTGTTTTCATTTTAAATTAGATTTGTGACTAATTGACAAAGTAGAATAAGTATTTAAGATTTAAAACTGAAAAGTTCAAACTTTAAAAAGAAAGAAAAACTCAGGTCCAAGTTTCTTCCTAATTATATTATATCAATATATAAAAAATCAATTGCTGTTCGTTTGTCTCGCTAAAACTCGAGAACTGCTCGATTTAGCTGGTTTTGGTTTTGAAATGTTTGTCGTATTTCAGGGAAGGTTTAAACGATGAGAAAATATGTAAAAATTGCGATCAATTCCAAAATATTCACTAGAAATATGTGGCATAACAACGTTTGCCGGGTCAGCTAGGTATATATTTTTTCTTAAAATGAACCACTTATTTTAAGAATTTAAAGTTACCAATAAGTATTATTATTTCTAATAGGCCCATTTCTTAGAACAATGAAACACAAAATGAAAAACAAAACATTTTATCACCATAACTTAAGAAATACTTTTAGCCATTTGGGGCTTTTTAAATTACAAGATATTTACTTTTGTCGTAGTTCCACGTGCGTGCATCTGTTAAGAAAACGTGAGGACATTTGTTTATTTTTCTAGTCTTATTAAAATGAGCCACTCTGCTTAGTGACGTGACTATACAAACCGCGACGGAGTTCCTCTGCGGTAGATATTCCGTGGGTTTTTATCGACTGCTGTTGTCTAATAATATATCCTTCGGTCTTGTCTTTACATATAAAAGGAAAATGCAGGTGTAATATGTAGCTAATAAAAAGTGAATTTTCGTAACCCCCTAATAGGGCATGAGGCATACACTTTTCTGTATCTGTTTCACTAATCATTTTCTTTATAAGCAAGTAGGTGATCTAGCCTTTTGTGCCTAAACAACGGAAACATTCATTTGTCCCCCCAGGATTCGAACTTAGAACCTCGAGAATCAGAAGCCCAGAACACGCGTCTGCGTCTTGCGCTGAACCACTTAGCCATGTTGCATTGCAGTACGCAGATACAAAGTATTGTCTTCTGTTAATATGAATAGTGATTAGTTTTATTGAGAAAGCTACAAGTTTAATATAATACCGAGTATTTCGATATATCGCAACAAATGCATCAACTTCCTGATCCTATCCAGTCCACGAGACGATCTAAAAATATAAAAAATATTACAGATACACTAAAAAATAAAGCATATGTGCACAATGTTAATGATTAGGTTGCATTAAAAAGATAACAGTAACGCGATCCCATAATGTAATGCATCTGTCGAAGAACATTTTTATTGTAATGGCTGCAAGGGATTTTAAGTGAACCGTGCCGACTTATGTGTTTATTTCCTATTATTTTTAGCTCACTGAGTCATTTCTTTTACGATGCGTTTTTAGAATACATATGATATATATCAACCTGTTTTTAAATTACTTTAGCAGTTAATAACCAGTAACTTCAATAAATGAGATAACTTTTAGAGTAACGCTGACGCAACTGATACGAATGAATAATTTTACTAAAGAGGTATTGGAGACTATGAACAATCTTTAAATAACTTTATATTCAATGTCCTAATATAATATATCCCAATATAAACTACTTATAGAGGCATCCTTTGCTTTTATTTTGTGTTTTAAGTATTTCGTAACGTAAGGTTGTAGTAGTGTGTAGCTCTAAATCAGTTTTTCCCAAAGTGGGTGATAATGCCCCCTTGTGGGCGCTGGAGGCCTAGAGGGGGAGCGTTAAGGAGCCCAGAAAAAATTTGGGGTGCTTGGTCGAATTGGTTCTTGAGTAAATTGAAGCCTGATACTTTGTAATACCTTATTAATTAGTTAAAAATCATGGATTCATCCTTCACATTAGCTTCGTTTTGAAACAAATATTGATTATTGTTAATTTTGAAAAGTAATCTTAATATTGTAAAGTTTTTATTATTATTGCTTTATCTAGTAAAAGTCTCGTGAATATAGGTTTATTTAAACTCCAAGCGAGATTAATATGTTCTACCGAGGTTTTTCAGGTAAAAAAAATGGGAGGCGCTACAAAATAACTGATTTTCAAAGTGGGCGTTAGACGAAATAAGTTTGGGAACCTCTGCTCTAAATAGTGGTACGTCTTTTGAACAGGAAGTGGATTAAATTTAAAGTCTAGACTAGACAAAAATAGCGTAGCATCTGCAGATGCGCGATATTTGAAAAAATGGGATCTTCTTGGGAGAGAAATGTTGCAACCAACAACAGTATGGTTAAAATTAATTATATTCATGCTAACCGGATGGCACGGAACTGTGCCACCCATAACATTATGAAAATTGTGCTGAATTTATGAATGTTATTCGCGCAAATTTGCATGGACAGTGAGCTATTAACAGAAGTTTAATGAAATCTCAATTCTGTTATGATCTTCATTTTGTGGTCTACAGTGTACTTAATTTTTTTATTATCGAAACAATGAACTTCATAATGGATTAATTTTTTTCTAAAGCTGAATATCTTATGTATAAAATTATCGTGTCAGAATATTACTCCTCCGAAACGGCTTTACTGATTTTTACTAAATTTTATATGCATATTCAGTAGGTCTAAGAATCGGCTACTATCTATTTTTCATACCCCTAAGTCATAAGGATAGCCCACCCCAAAAATTAATATGACAAAACAAAGTTTGCCGGGTCAGCTAGTTTTGCCAATAAAATAATTCAACTAATTATCGTTTGGGCTTCGCTATAATTTTTGTCGAGAAATTATGGTTTTAAAATAACATAACACAATAAACAGGAATGAGTGATAACGCAGACGAAGACTGTGACGACGCATTCACATGTTCAAATTAAATGCCTAATTACTCTTCGCTTTGAAAAGACCGAATACGACTAGTTCAAAATAAAAACATAGAAAACAATTATTCAACTCGACAAGTTTTTATCTTAGTTAATTTTTGTGACGATACCAAAATGACAAAAAGTATAGCTTTAAAGTTGTCGTTTTTAAATTTTTTTTTCCATAAAATTAATAAGAATTAAAGTACTTTTAGAATTATTTAATTATTTATTCTGTATGATCTACTGAATTTTCACACAAACAGTTATATTTTTACACAAATTTTTTGAAAAATTTTGATTGAAAATACCGCTTTTGAAAATATCCCACGGTAATAAAATATTACTTAAAGAAATTTTAAACTAATGTTCAATCTTTCAAATTGTATGTGTTTATAGTTTATACTCAGAACAGTTACGTACTGCAGTTTCAATTATTATTTTCTCATCAAAGCTTTATGGATTCTGCTACCTTAACTGTACTATGCCAATTAAAAGGGAAAATTTCCTACAGGTATTTTATTTATCAGCACCATCACAGTTGGAAAGTAGTGTCTGTTTTATTAGTTTAAGTTTACTTAAAGGAAAAATATTTATAAAAAAAAATGTTTTTCTTCTTCTCCGAGATACAAGATAATCCAAAAGCCATCCGATTGTAGTTATGAAACTTATTATTTATTTAATGCAGTTAAGAGGCATATATTGCATAATGTAAAAATACATTAATATATTTCAATATTAATTATAGCGCATTAGTATTGCAATTCAGCGAGGAAATGCTGTCAGCATTGAGGGTACCATACCACAAGGAATAGTTTTTAAAAAATATTTTTAATTATTAAAGATAATTTTATTATATTTTAGTATATTTTGTATTCCAAATTTGTATGTTTTTTGTTATTTTAGTTAATTTCAGTTTTTAATTTTAATATTTAGTTTTTATTTTCTTATTAAATACGTTTATCTAATATTTGTAATAATTGTAAATAAATAAATTATGTATTTCTTATGCATAATTAAAAAGTAAAAAATTAATGAATTAAAAAGCAATGTTTTTATATTAAATAAATACATTAATTTATTATATTGGAATGGGAATATATATACACTTAAATATATTTATATAATGCAACAACCAAGTTCCTAAATACTGAGTTTGTGGTAATTTAATTACATAATTAACCTGGTCCTCCACACATAAGGAAAAGTCAGAATAGCATAGTAGCTGACTGTCACAATTATAGAGATAAATTTAGATTATTGATTCAGTTCTTTAACTCTAGTGTTTCTAAAACGTATTTGTCAATGTTGACGTCAATAAAATAATATAATGCGTCAGTATCGTATAAAAATGCAAAATTCACTTGCCTATCTTATATCTTTGTTGCGCAAATTGACAGATTTGGCATAATACCTACTGAATTAATCACACGTGTGTAAACCCAGCTATAGAAAAACCAACTATATACAATAATATTTTAAGGAAGACTTTTCAATAGTGGAAAGCAGATTAAAATTTTCGGAGCTCAACATAGATGAATAACTCTGCTTTAAACAACTACGGGATACGACATAAACATGGACATATTTTAAACGAATGATTTCGGCTCTCCTCAATGGTTGAAAAACTAACTGGATAAGATTTTTTGACGGCCGAGCGGTCTTAAACTACCATAACGCCATTGATGCATGGTTCGATTCCCTGTCTGAATACAATTTATAATATAATTTGTAGATTGTTTTCAGTGTCTAGCTAACAGTGGTCGGGCGAGTGCCATATTTAGGCACTGTCATTATCCTCCGTGGGAGAACCACTCCGCCACGCTGAAGCTTATGCTGATGCACTGACTGGGCCGACTCGTGTGGAATGATTCCACAGGCTCACACAGCGTGAAACAGTACTTGTACTGTGGTTTCGCTGAGCGATTGATGATACCGGAGGCCCACCACAATACCTTAAAGGCCGACAACATAAAAGCGCGGACCGCTGCGAGGTTGTCCATGGAAGGCGGTGATCTCTTATAATCAGGGGCTCCGCTGTTTTCCGCTGTTATATTAAAAAATGAGATTACGAGATACATGATAATGCATTGTTTGACATGACAGCTCCGTTTTTACTGTCTGCCTTTTGCCTTTACCGCTTAAATTGTATATTTTTGTTTACATAAAATTTTAGGCTTGAATTAATTTTAATTTAAATGCATATCCATTTAAAAAAATTAATTCTAGCTGTGGTAGTATAGTATGGAATTGAGCATTTCCTTTATCTCATTTTGAAGTATTCTAAATATATAATGTACCAATTTCTGTGGTTTATACATCCTTGGAAAGCCATTAAATAACTTAATTTTATAGGATATAATTACGCGCGGCAGACATCCAATGCACCGGGACTTTTATTGAGTAAATAAAACAAAAGAGTGATGAAACGAAGGCGTAAGGCTTAAGATGACTCAGTAAGATGCAATTAAAGTAATCCAAAAATATATTTTCTGATTCTATTTCAGCGACAAGGACAAATTCCAATTTAAGTACATATACCCATAAGTAATTTCTCACGACAGGTGCTGATAGTGAAGATTGCCATTGAATAGCAGAAGGGAAAAAAATTCAACTGAAATTATCCAAATAATATAGGACTTTAAACCTCTACGAAAAAGAGCGGTGTTAGGTATGTGGGTCTATCTGTGGCATCATATCTCCGAAACAAATGGATCTATGCTATTTTTTTTTGAAGGAAATTCAGCCATTCATGAGGTGTTATTACATTTAATTAACATGTCAATAAAAAACGTGAAGCAAGAACTTTGCACCACTTTTTACGAAAATTGCGCGACATCCGTTCGCGAATCGTGAAATTTGCCACAGTTATCTAAATTTTACGTAGAAGTGCAGAACGCTGTTTTTTATATTTAAACTAGCTGACTCGGCGAACTTCGTATCGCTTCAGTGCCGAATAATAACGTGTCACCTAAAACGTCATTCCATAGAAAATGTATGAGGAAACGAATTTGCAATAAATTAAAATTGCGACTATAATTTGAGATTTAAACTATCCTATCTCTCAAGTTGGATCGAACTGCACATGGTGTGCGAATTTTATTATAATCGGTTAAGTGGTTTAGGAGTCCATTGAGGACAAACATTGTGACACGAGATTTATATATTAAGATTAATTAAAATAAACATTACGCACGCTAGTATATACACACGTACATTCTTATTTTTTAATTGTGGTCGAATTTCGACCAATGGGCGACCACTAGTTTTATTAAAGTCATCTAAACGTTCTTTACATTATACAATGTTGTAATTTTGTAGTTACTTATCTTCCTTCGATTCGTGTAGTTACGTTAAACAAGTCTGTCGTTTAAGCTTGTTATTTGGACCAATTCGATTCCGATTATCCGAACGCGCGTTTAGGGCCGACTCAAATCAAGTTTATTGCCTAGGCCTTTGATGTGCCTTACTCTCTCCAATGTCATAAAATGTGCTAAGTACTATATTGTTACTGAGGTGTATTGTATAGAATGTACCTATTCTCAAAAATTGCCACTTCGTAATGAATCATTATTTTTTAATATTACATTGTATATATCTGTTTTCACATATGGTGTTACCTTCACCATATGTGAAAACAAACGTAAGCTAAGATGAGCGTCGAATCCAAGAAAATCAAATCATTACCCGAATTAATATTTAGAAGCAGATAAGTTTTTGATTAAAACGTATTTTACAAGTTTCACTCTAACTTTTCTTGCTTCCGATATAAGTTTATTTAGAAAATATTTTTTTTAAACAAATTCAAGTATCCTGCTTGCTGCATGATGCGAGATGCCTCTTCGCTGAGAGCCTCGTGGCTAAGCGGTCTTATGAGCCTACCGCGAAGCCTGAGGTATCGGGTTCCATCCCCGGTCCTGAATTCAGTTTATAATTTAAATTCGGTCTCTTGTAGGGCTGCTACTTGCCGGACCACCAAAACCACCCCATCAATAAGATATACATGGAGATGGAGATGGTGAAGACCCTCATGAGTGAGGAAGATGACGCGAAAGAGAAGCTCGCACTAAGATTGATAAAAAATAATTTGTTTATCTTCGTCTTTTAAGCCTTTAGAAAATTAATAGATTAATATTAATAATTAATAAATAGGTATAGCAAAATATTTGCAGATTTTTATCTGATCTATTTCATATTTCTATATCGATAAAATTTGCACAACACTACCGCATTTTAATCTCTTTTGTCGGCTCCTTGGTTTTTGCATAGTCTGCGATCAAAGAATGCGTCCATATATACATATCATCCGAAATGATTCTCTATTTCCATACATTTTGAAGCATAGTTGATCGACGTCCCGTCTTTTAAAATGTGTTTCTAATGAAGCCGTTGAAAAAAGTACATTTTGCAGCTACAGACAATGATAGATTAAAGGTTACAAACAATCATAAAACCTACATACATTGACATTTCATTATATCGTACAAAGATGGCGTAGGTCTACTTATTTCGTATAATTTTTTTTAAATATCAGAGACGTGATCTCCTTAACCATATTGATATTAATATGTACTTGTAGTTATCAACTTGCCGTCGTTTTTAGAAAGAAATATTAACTTAATAATATGTAGTAAAACTTAATAAGTAAGTAGTGAAGTAATGTACTTCGAATTTCATAGATAGCGGACAATCGAAGTCTCAAATGGGATTGATGTTAATGGAACATACCTAATCAATATTTTAAATGTATTTTAGATTTGATAAAATTGGGATTGACTTATGCAAGATGCCTCATTATATATTATTAGAGACTAAGAGGCTCCTCCAAAAATTTCCAGAATGTAAAAAAAATATGGTCTTATCTCGCATCTCTTCTCGAGGAATCACGATATTGAAACTTGTGTATAATGTAAAACCCTGTATGGGTATTAAGTTAGATATTACATTTTTAATTATCAACTATGTTTAAAATTTATAGAGAAAAATTCATAGGCATTCCTTGTTCTCGATAAATTGATATAACGTCATAACACATTATTCAAAGACTACGATTGATCAATCAATTCAAACTCCTAAAGAGACTTTAATCTCACCCTGTTATATAGATTAAACAAACACATGAGTAAAGCAATATGCGGTTTACGTAAACGTGTCTAGATTTAGGTTATTAAATAAGATCTGGTTTTCTTCAAATAATTTTAATTTTAATTTTAACTTACTCTCAGTGGAATATTTTATGTACCTACTCGAATACTTATTACGAATACTTATTTAATATTTTACCTACGAAATAAATGCATTGTAAATAGGTAACATTGGTACTACTTGTTTTTGTTTATAAATAATTGGTCAATAAATAAATAAATAATTTATAATAAGATTAATTAATTAATAATAAGGTTTAAAAAATATTGTATTTTGATAGATAAAAAATATCCATAAAGTAAATTTGCCTCCTGGCAAACTTACCATGAATGACGTAATGATATTCCACCTCGTGCACCAGGCAGTCATAACTTTGTAAGGAGTTCATGAACTCTGTGTCAACAGTGCCTCGGAAACTTACATTTCGAACTTTTGACCTGTTTCATAATTACTGAGAGAAACTTTCTTGAACTTAACCTCGAAAATTACGATTTACGATTTCTTTATATTTGTTAAACTGAATGTAATGATACCTAATCAATTTTAATGATAAACATTGTACTAAATTAGCTATTTAAACTTTGTTATATATCCTGTTTGCCCTTAATAAAAAAAAACTAGGTCATTAATCAAAGTTAAACCCGTTTGTGACGGCTAGAAAGAGATAGAGGCATTCCTGTGGGTTTCAAGCGGCATTCCATAGAAAGGGATTTTTTTTGTCCCTTTTCTCATCCTTATTAAGAGGCTTAGATGAATAGCGGTAATTTTTGTAGTCACATTGATTTCTTTTTAAGATTATACTTAATTTTTTAAATTTACTCAAAACTCGTATATAATCAATCCACGTCCAGCTTTAAGAATGTAAACTTTGTTATATTCTAAAAAACAAACTTGTGTCACCAGTGAGAGCATAGGAAATAATAAAGACAATGAACAAATAAACTAAATAAAGCCTCACAAAAACGAAATCTCACAAAAATGATTAAGTTTTCCTGTTAAAACTACAAGTGCATTGTTCTAGAGAAATGAATATTTACGATATTGATAAAATGCTAAATTAACACTTCTCTCATTTCCTTGGTCCATTAGACCTTGTGTGCGTTAGATCTTGCACGATTGTTTGATGATAGTTTGTAAAACTACCGATGTGCAACGGCGGTGTTTGTATAACTGCCATTCTCGCTCAAGTAAAACGTGAAACTTGACACAATTTTGATTGCAGGTAGGTACCTACCCGTAACTTTTAGAGGTGCGAGCTAATAATTATCCGCGCTTTAAAAAAAATGAATTGGCATCTTCATAATTCATACTATATCTTCTCGTTCTTTTTCCTCTTTCAAGACTCTCCTACATAACCATTATCTCTCCATTTCTTCTCATTAGGTTACTTCACTGTCAGTCTCTTCTCTTGTGTCTAGGTTGCCTGGAAGAGATCGCTTGGTAGCGATAAGGCAACCCTTTACTTTACACTATGTTTTTGTATTGTGTATGTAGATCGTTAAATAAAATATATCAATAAGCGTATTAATTTAATTTAATTGATTTATGTATAGGCTAGAAATTAGGATTGTAGCTCCAATGACTAACCTAACAATTGCAATAATTTTTGCATATAGCAATTCAAATTCTAATGAAGACATCTCGAATGATGTCCGATGCGAATAATGCCCGTATTTCACAGTCCATTGGCTCTCTGACCCTTTTCAACAATGGCGCCAGATGAACCTCAACTATTGAAAGGTTTACATAATATATTATATCAATGGTATGCGTAGTTATGTCAGGTTCATAACGGTGAATGCGAATGATGTAACGATACTTTATGAAAAAAAATTGTTTTGTGTTGTTTTACGCGCCCTTACGCACACATTCATATTCATGTTACGCACGTCACCCCTACAAGGCGTTTGGCGTTTCAAGTCTATCGCGGGGGTCTCGCCCTTTTTTGTCGAGTTTTGTCCTAAAATGGAAAACGTGTACCAGGCTTTCAGACTAAACAAAGAGTGAGTGGATGCTACCCTTAGAACGACCGCAACTTAAAGATGCGCAGACTCGACTCGATTTGATAGCAATCCGAACACAATACCCAACTCTTTCTAACACTTATTAGGTTATCTATCATCGTATCTCTTTCCCTTGCTTAGATAGAACCATATCCATTCTCTTCTTGTTCGCATGTGTGACGCTTCAGTTAGGGGCAGTGGAACACACAACCCCTTGGGTGAGTTGCGTACGTTATGCTTATAGCGTATGTTACGTCTCACACGACAACATATATGGTATTGACTTCCTATTTATTCCTGTTATCCTAGTGTACGAATATGTGAAGAGATTAGAATTTGCTAAACCAACGTTTGTTTTTCTAACATATTATATGCAACGTATGGGATCTAATGTGGATTTTCTAATATGCAAGTTTTGTTGGATGAATCTTATATTATGTCTAATCAGAACCCATAAAAAATATCAAGCACGTGCTTAGATAGAATGAGATAGCAATTGTTCCTCTCTCACTCGGTACTATCCTGTTTCTATCCAGAGCCCCAATAATATTACGGGGACACACACGGTGAATATTCATACAATTTACTGTATTTGATCTTTAATGTAAGTGTGTGAAACTCGTTCAGTTAAGTTTATATTATTTATTGATATAGAAGTATATAATATTCAACAGAACAGAACATTAAGAAACACCAAAATATATAAAAAAATTGTAGTTAAACTTCGCACGGGTTAAATTTTAAGTAAACATAAAGTTCGTCAGTCATTGTTAGCCAAAGGTCAAAGACATGTCCCTAAGTCAACAGAACTTACGAGTGCCCGTAGTGAGAAATTGTGGAATTTGCGTATAAGAATGCAAATACTTTAGTTCACAGTTCTCATACATCTAGTTTTCTACAAGTAAACAAAAGATATTATAATCTACAAAGTAAATGAAGATATCATAATTTGTAATATATTATTAATATATTATTTATGTATATTAGGACTAAATCATTATCTTTATTTTAATTCTGTTAAAACTGACAATATAGTAGTAGGCATAATGTGTTATTAATATGAGCTCAGCCCCCTCTACGTAACCTCCTAAATGTATTAAGCACTCTAAATGTTTTAATACTTTTGTATTTTTTCAGGTAACAAAATAGCGGGTACCGGTCATAAAGGAACCATCATCGGATGAACGGGTTAATAGTATAAATCAAAGCTAATCAAGCCTCATGTGGGGTCGGTAGGCGTTATTCTTATAATGGTCTTCATATTTTTATAGGATTTCGTGGGCTTAGTCCTATTAGTTTTATTTCAAATTTTATGATCATCACATAATATTTGGTGTTGGTTTAACAAACCTTTGTTTATAATTTTATGAGGCATGGAAAAGGTTATTTAATAGGTTCTAATAAAACTGTTCCGATTATTATAATTTTATAAACAATTATTTATAATTTAATAAACAATGTTTCATAGTAATCTGTAGATTTACTTAATAAGAAGGAATTTAATGGAACTTTCGTGCGATTTGATGAAGTCCCAACGTGTAAGTAGCAGTTTGACAGCAATACAATGATAGTGACCGGAATTACTGATAGAGCTTCCGCCGCCCACACTGTCCGCATGTTCAGGGACGCAAGCTACTTTAGGAAAACCATACTTTTAGCAATGCTTCGCAAATATCGTTTCTTAAGCTTATTTTTACTTACCACATTTACATTGCGTAGCTTGATATTTCAGTGGGTTAGACTAAAACAGGTAACAAAATATTTGCTTAATCGTGTGTGGGTCGTGCTTTAGAAGTATTTATTGCCATAGATATATATAATAATAGAAAGAAATAGTTTAGCTGTTTTTATCAGTGTTTTGGTAATCTTCAGCTACGCTGAAGCTGCTGCCAACATAATGCTGTAAGTGAAGTTTCGTAGCGATTTGATCAATCAGTTTTAATAGTGCTAATCAGTTAAGATGGTAATTATCCTAAAAAAAAAAAATAGATTGCGCTTCAAGTAGATGGAAAAAGTTAGCAAAGGTAATGAGAAAAAGCGAATTAATAAATGGCCCCTTTTGGAACTTTCTAAAATATAAAAACTTAAAGTTACTATAAAAGCGTTTTTGACATTACCACGAAAGCTTTCTGAATTAATCCCTCTATAGAAACCATCTTTCCGATCTTTAGAGGCTTCTAAGAAGGAAGTATTTTACTACACTCGTTACAATGACCATAAAGCTCACGATAAAAAAAACTTCCAAGAGACGAAAGTTTTTACTAAAATATGGTACACGTTATACAAATATTTTCTTTTCTTGCTTATTGACCAGCTTTTACTTTACCTGTTACTTACTTAAAGAATATGAGTGTGTGATGAATCAAGATATAAGTTATTTAATGTAACAGTTTACCAGTTTACCAATTAACACTTCAGGATAATCTTAGGGAAACAAATCTTTATTCTCAAAAATACTCAAAAACTCAAAATCAGGACAAATTTTGTCTTTAACAAGCCGCTAATTGCTTTGCGCTGTTCTGACTTGCCATCTAATTACTTATTAAATGACAGCGGACGTTGACTCGAGCTGATTTTCAGACAAACGCCATATGACAAATCATCCGGACCACGCAGAAGGCTTTTGTTAATTTTAAAATGGTTTTATGTATTTTACAAATCAAACAGTAAAAATGTGTCATATGCTTTTTAACGAGACGGGCTCTACATGCCTATTAGGAAAAAAGTTCAAGGAATAAACCAATTTAAGAAATGAAATATGCTTAGAAGACTTGTTATGGGAATGATAAAATACATAACATACCTACATGGAATGACCCTAAAATACCATTTAATATTGCGATTAACAAAAACGTCTATATTTCGATATTATCTAAATAATATTAATTATTACTATTACTATTAGCCAAAATACTTTGGAGTAGAAATCGATGGGACCTTACAAAGGTCCCATTTACATAAACCAAGTAACACCATCTAATTTTTGTAATAATACGTTGGCGTTACATTAAAAAGTAAAAAGGTTAAAATAAGTGAAAAGGCTCTCCATTTATGCTATTTATAAATTCTCTTTCAAGCGCACTTGATATACCAAAGTAAAAGGTGATAGGGACAGGTAGGTAGAACAGGTGGAACGCATGCGCCAGGTAAGGGCACCTTCTGTTCGCCTCTACTTTCCTAGTACTAGGCTGGCATCTTGCCACAGGTACGCTCCCAAATGACAGATGTAGATAGGATCTCTCTCACGTGGATTTTCCTAATTTGACCTCTCACCTTGACCTCTTGTCTTGGAACTTGACATGACTATGATTGAAAGTGATACCGATTATACACTATTGTTAGCTTAAGCAACCTCAGAGATATAAAACGTAACATTAATGCGATAAGAGAAATGGATGGATATCCGGATTTAATCGATCTAACGTCCATTTAAACCAACTCAAAAACCACAAAAGTTTTCAATTCAACGCGTATTTTTGTGTATGTTTATATCTATAAACATAATAACAATCTAATAATTATATAACACTTCATAAAAGCTATCATTATATTATTACTACTTGTTATTATTAGTAAAGGTTTCGTAGCACAAGCTACGAGTCAGTTGTAGTCAATAAAAGTAATGAAATTTTCAATCATTTTGAACTCTACCTAATATGTATGTTTAAGTTTTCACAACTAAATATATTTTTTTCTGACTTAATTCTTAGTTTATTTGTATTTAAAAATGTAGGTAAACTTTGTTCGCATAAATTTTATGTTATGGACCTTTGCTATGGATGCTTGTTATCTGTTATCGCATTGATATTGATGGATAATAAAATCTTAATTAAATTGTACCAGACATAAATCAGTTTGATCGTTATGAACTTAATCAAAAACGATGTGACACGGTCTCCCCTATCAAACTTACGCTAATGAGGTATTTTCATGGCTTCATTTAATTTATGGTTTGTAAAGTTATTGATTTTTTAATAACCCTTTGGTTAATTAAGTAAATATAAAAAAAACAATAAAATTAATATCAGTGCTATAACTGATTATTATTTCCTTTTTTGTTTTTATTATATATTTAAAGCATAAAAATAAACAACGCGGATGTAAAACAAACCACAAGAGTAATTATTTTTTGTCGCATACGGGTTCGATGTCCGGGGAAGTGAAGCGCGTCGCGTCACTAATTGATTATGACGATATCTAGAATATGACCTATCTAGATCGGTAGCAATTGGACTTAGTTTTTTGGTCTTTAAATTAATTGCACTTCGTTCTCACGCATACAATTGTTCACTAACTAAATCGTTGTAGCATGAAACTACTCATACACTAGTAGTTTCTGAACAAGAATTTATCGCATTTTAGGTAAGAATCATTATTTATTTATTTATTTACACACGTTATTGCACTAGAACATTGTTTCCTAGGGGTCCGCGACCATATGTTTAGGGGTCCGCGGTCCCATACGCATCTATCTTACTTAGAGCATTAACAAAAATCTACCACATACCTATGTGAAAAGACATTATTTACTCTTGTATACATCAAAAACAAATACAGGAACAGTTTACATGTAGAATCTGATTTGAGATTGCAATTGAGTAGGTAATAATATCAACCCGAACATTTCTAACTTAGTTGCAAAAAAGCAGCACCTTTTCATTGATGTTTTTCTACGAAAAAGTTTGTTATTTGTTTTTTAATTTAATGAAGGAATACTAAAATATAATATTGTCCGAAAATTGCACCTTTTTTTCACTCAGGGGTCCTTGGTATTATGCTTGATTTCCTTGGGGGTCCGCGGCTGAAAAAGGTTAGGAACCGCTGCACTAGAATGCAACGGGCGGCCTCCTTATCACTAATCAACAATCACAATTCTTGTTGGTTTGGTTACTCCTCCGTACCACTTATGACAACACTCCATCCGGCAAATGGCAGCCTTCATAAATTAAATTATAAATTGTATATGGGACCGAATATCGAACCCGATATCTCAGGCTTCGCGGTAGGCTAATAAGACCGCTTAGCCATGAGTCCTCAAGTTTGCATTAGTAATTTCCTGGTAGAATTCTCATGCGACCTCAGGTTTCTTCACTAGTGGCCACGGCGTGGAGGAGGTCACTTACGCACAAAGAGTGCACTCTTTGCGCGTAAGTAAATACCACTTCATAAGAAAATTAGTTTAATAAGTCTTCAGTTCCTTTCAAACCGAAACTTTTATTTTTCCTAAACTAAAACAGGAAATTCATCATTACATCGATAAAGATTCTTTCGAAAAATTTAAACAGGCAAAGAGTGATTCATGTAAGCTTCTGGTTTCTCACATTTTGGATTAGGTATATTAAAGCGATAAACCTAGTTCTCATCATAAAAACTAGGTCTTATTTATGTGTTTAAGCGTTTGTTTGATCTTAGCAATAACTCTTTAGCGAGTTGAATGGTTTAGTCTGAAAATTAGGACAATAATGAGCACGGTTTTATAACAGTTAAGTGGCGAGGGAACATTTAGTGGACGCGTAAAGGCATGCGAAGTTATTAGAGATAGTTAGCTTTATCTACGGACTTCAGTATAGAATTTCAAATAAGAGAAAATATTACCTAAGTGGGTAAGCTTAAAATACCCATTATATTATATAGACCATGATTCACCATATCATGTTTGTTTTATCTTGTTATTATTATCAAATACATATTATGTAATGTGATGTACATATGAACCTGGAATTGAGGGATGCTCGGTGTGAGGGGTGACGGAGTGTTTGAGTTTGAATAAAATATAATATGTATATTCGTAGAAATTGAGAAGCTAGATTTAACATTATAATCATTATATTAACATTATGTATACCTAATATATTATATGTATTTTGTCCTTGAAATTAGGAGACGTGCACACCTAGCTAAGTCAAAGCCGAAGTCAAATTTCTGTATTTCATTTACTTGATAATTTGTTAACATTAGTCCTTAATTCAAAGTTTACAGGTGTTCAAAAATGCGCTCAGATCTGAAAGAGCATCCAACGATCTCAGAAAAGAAGAATGCCCTTTCTTTTCTGATCACATTTAACATAAATATAGGTACCTAATATAGCTAAAATAAATGAATATCTTAAATGCTCACTTTATATTTTATTTTTCATAATTATATTATTAGTCCTAGTTGGCAAATTGCAATCATTCAACTCTTTATGTAGGCGAAAGCGTAGGAAAACTGGAATGTAGCTCTTTACATTTAAAACCGCTATTGAGTGATTGAGACTGTTTATATACGATTTTAGAACGATGGATTTTTTATAAAATCTACTGCTGATGAAAGCTTATACATTGGTTCATAACTTTCAGTTTCAATGCTTTTTATATTTTAGCACCTGCGATGTTTGTAAATTAAACAAGAATATATAGTATGCTCTTCAAGTGACCAACATTAAAAACATCTTTCTCAGAGCCCGCATCAAATATTATATAGGATTGTGACCAACTAGGGTAGAGTGGTTATAAAAATTGATTGAAAGACCTATTACAATTAGTACTTATTTGACATATCTAATGAAATCGATTAGATGGAGGTATTTTTTTCAAAACTATCAATACAGATAAATAAAATTGGAGTGTCTGTTTGTAATATTAAAATAACTGCATTTTACTAAATCATGTGAATGTATACACGGTACATATACCAAAATAACATTTTTTACAATTTTTGTCTGTCTCTCTGTCTGTTCCGGCTAATCTATGAAACGGCTGAACCGATTTTGACGGGACTTTCACTGACAGATAGCTGATGTAATCAGGCTATAAAAAAGGCTACTTTTATTTTCAGAAAATAATATAAATGAATATTTAAAAAAATCAGTTGAAGTACATAATACATATCTATTATTATTTTGCTGTTCGCTATTTTACTCTGTGTATAGCCTATAACTATCACGTTACGATGAAATTAACGCGGGTGAAACCGCGGAGCACAGCTATTTGAGAATAATTAAAAAAAAAAATTTTTTTAAGCTACATAGTTATTCAAATTAGTTTTAAAATTTTCTATTTATAATCTTATCGTCAACAGCCACCCGTTATGGTAGCATTGTGTCACCCAAACGATGGCGTCACTTACAGTTAACACATTAAAATTGGCGGGCTATAGTCTGTGGGTATGATATCATAATGCTTAATCTGACCTAGACAGACTAGACTTATAAAAATAGATTATACACGTAGTTATGACAAACGAGATATCTTCATTTCTCTTTATTATGTTAACGTCACAATTTAATTAAAATTATTAAACTTATTAATAACAGTAAATAAAATAAGAAGAGTAGTATAAATAGCAATTGTGCCTAATATATAATAATATAATAGTATTTTTATTTACTATAAAGCTTAAAATTATAATATATAGTTAGTCACAATAAATTATACATTTAATTGTACATTTATTAGTGGTCGCCCATTGGTCGAAATTCGACAATTCAATAGTAAGTCAGGTATGTATGTTTATATGTTTTTTTTTAAAAACACTTATGTTGTTTGTCATTCAAACAGTAATGTGTGTAATGTTAATTGTTGTTGTCATTAAAAAATTGCTTTATTACACTTCTTCTCTTTATAAACTTTAACTGTAGCAAATTTCACGATCATCTGTTCGCGCAATTTTTGTAAAAAGGGGTACAAACTTTTTGCTTCACGTATTAATATTATGATGATGATTATTGTGCCTAATATATTATGATATCGGTAACTTATAGTAAAACGTTGCCGATGAAGCCTTAAATTTATGTATTTGAAAACAGAAAACGTTAATCTTCAAATTGGGAGTGAATAGTTAATGGCGTTATTAGAAGTAATAATTCATAGTATTTAATTCAGTCGTACACACCCACAATAAAACACTTAAAGTTTAAATGAAAACCAAATCAGCTTTCATCACGTTCTTCTGTCTGTTTGTACAAAATCAGGCATGATAAGTAATAAGTTCATATTTATAATATCGGATAAGATATACACTTCATGACTTTCTATGTAACTTCATAACTAAATGAACGAAAGATAAATGACATAATGTTTACATTAACAAAGCTATAAATTGTTTTCGCGTTTCTCGCAAAAAGCATTAATCAGCGTTAGTGTTTCTACTTTTCACACGTCGGTATTTATTTATAGTTTGTAACTAAATAACCTTTAAGATAAACTTAAAAGTGTATAAATTATTGACTGAAATGAGGGCGAATCGGTAAATGGGATCAGATTCGAATAGGCTCATTGACTCTGGCATTTGAGTTTTGATATTTTTATTCTTTTTAAATGTCTTAGATCTACCAAGTATCCAAGATTATGGATTATGACTAAGTATAGATTAAAAATTGTAACTGATTTTGACTTGGTATCAAACAATTAAAAACCAACCAAACCATCCACCATAATATTAACATCAAAATCTAATTCAATAACCAAATTCAAATTCTCTTTTTGTAATGGTAAAAATGTACGTCAAGAAAAAAATCTTCCAATTCTTTAATTCAAAAAGGCTTCCAAGTAAAAAAAATTACTTATAAGCGCCGTAATAAAGAATAGACTGAAAGGATTGCAATGTTAGATAACTATAATAATGATTAAATATACACTAATACTAGACCCAAAGAGTAAAGATTGTACTCAATTCTATGCTAGCATTGCTTCTGTTGAAGAAACATATATTATTTTCATTTAAATGTTCTTATATTTAATGTTATGTAACAGATGGAAACATAGTTTATCAGAAAATTAATATCCGAAACCTAGTTCTTAGACTATAATATTATGTTAACAGTAGTAGCAGACGCGCAGGCGTCTCGTCTCGATCGGAAGTACTTTGCATATACATAATTACATATACAATACACGATTCGAATACTTAATTATGAATGAGCCAGTGTTATCGACCAACCTTGTCTACAATTTTGCAACATTTTATTATGGCTTCATGTTCAATACAGTTTTATCTTTTTATAAGTCCATAACTAAAGCAAAAAAACTCTTTATATATTTCATATATTATTTACTGTTATATGTAATAACATAAAATAACTAAAACATAAACATAGAAATTTGTAACATAAAATACTCTAAAATATAATAAAACTAGCTTTTCAATTAAAAATTAGAAATATTAAAAAAAATTCCCCGTGGTACCCTTTATGTTGGCAGCATTTCCTCGCTGGATTGCAATACTAATGCGCTGAGGAAAGCGCCAGCCCTGGGGTCTCCGCTGGACTCAACAAGGCGCCCGCTTTTATCTGTCACGAGCGCCTGAGCACTTGAACCCCATGGCCCAAGGATCTCTACTCCAAAGGGCGTGAAATTATAGTTTGATGAGAGAGACCTGTATTTTTGCCTTTTATTATTTACGGCATTTATTATTTACTTTATATAATAGTATTAAATTAAATATCTGTATGATACATAATATTAATACTGAGATCTAAGTATAGGTTACTACTCTTGTTAAGGTATTTACCTTAACAAAAGGATTAGTTTGAAATTAGTGTCATCGTTAATGTTCAATAACGCTCTTTTTTATGTTTTTGTAGACTAAAACGCTTAACTAAGTTTAATAAATTAGTAAAATTACGTTTTAGTAAGTTTCTAATAAAATATAAGTGTCCAAAACGTCAAATATGTATAAGCAAAGTACTAAAGAAATATACGTCAAAACAAAATGTAAATAAAGTAATTTTTGCCGAAGTCGAACGCAAATAAAACCGACATAACTACAATTTGTGTTAAGTGGACAAACAAAAGCTATGATAACATTGCAGTTTGTACAACACTATACAAACGTGGTTTAATATTTAATATTTCCCAAAATCCAGCTGTTGAAACCTCTATATTTTTTTGTATGAATGAATAAAAAACATTTATTCGACAATTCGCAAACAATGTCGAATTAATAACATACTTTTTGTTTTTTTTGAAGGTAATATATAGAATAGGTGCTGTTAAAAACAATCAACAATCATAGCTTTTTACGGTTTTTTGTGTAAATTTCGGTTCAGTTGTCATAATAATAAATTAATTTCAAATAAAAAATAAAACCGACCTCGAAACGATTAAAATGTGAAAATATAAATAAGTGAATAATAAAATGAAATGAACTTACTATATTTGATAAAAATTCGTAAATAGTGTTGATAAATAAAATTCATGTAAAATTCGCAAGGGCATAAAATTGTAATGTTGCTCTTTAAAAGGCGGCGATCTGTAAAGTAAAGATTTGGTGTCATTTTTCTTGCAAGAAATAGTAATAAAAACGTTTTTTTTATTGTTAGAAATACGTGGCAATCATAAAACGCATTTTAAAAATGTTTCAACTAAATGAGAGCATTAATACCATAATTGTGCGATATTTCGGCAAGACTTATTAATATCCTGTCGCTCCACTCATCTTCAAACGTGGGCAATTGAAATGGATTGTTAATTTAAATAAACAGATAATATCCTAGTTATTAATGTGTCTGGCATTGTATAATGAACTTGGCATTACAAATGACTTGTTCCGGAGGATGGTAAAACGATCTGCACACGTGCCGCGTCCGACTGTCAATTAAACGACTGTTCAGTCACTTTATAGGCTTTTACTTTTAAAATCCTTTAAGACCTTATTATAAAATATGGACTAAATGTGTTACAGTATTAGTTGCTATGATACTAAACTAAAACAAGTCATTTTTGTATGAATATTACACGTGTGTCCTAGCAACCAAGATTACATAATACATACATATAATATAGTTATTTTGGTTATTTTACATGTTTATGCCATTGAATATTCTTTACAGCCCTGCCGATTTTTAATCTATGCTGTCTCAGACATTGTAGCTCCGAAACGAATGGAATCGTTCGAAGTCGTTTTTTTAGTTTTAAAGCTGACTCATCTGATCTCAGCTATAATTCATGAAGATGTATTCATGTGTTACTGTTATTTATTAATAATTAAATAATTGTAAAATTGTGATAAATATACGTACTGTTGGTAGCAGATAGTCAAACCATCAAAAATGTCATTGGCTTAAATTGCTGGAATTTTGAACCGACCTTCAAAAATACCAAAAAAGGGTTATCAATTCGACATGTATTTTATTCGCTTTAGATTTTTAACCGATTTCAGAAACAAGAGCGATCGTTTATTAAAACATTACTAAATACTATTGAGTATTATCGAATCACTTATTCGTAGTAATTTTAATTTCTTAATTGCCTCAGTTGGATATGGTTTTGTTCCGACTCATGCCTTGTAATTAACTCTTTCTGGGCACTTTCTAGTGAGATTTATCCCACGGGATTCAAGACATGTTATAAAGAACCCAATCCTTTGATAGAATCTTTTTATAACTTCTACATAGAGTTTTAACAGGTAAATATATTTTGTAGGAACCGGTATTTGCCGCAGATTTAACGAGGTAATGTGTACTTTAAGATAAAGTAGAATTTACCAATGATAACTCGATTTATAATTTTGGAATCCAGTGATAGAATATAATATATAATCAGAACTTTTTCGCGTATTAAAATAATATACGTTATAAGGAAAACCTGCGTATAATTTTCGCATGTTAAAAATATACCAGCACCTAATTATTGAAATAAATAGTTTTTGAAAATTAAAATTCTTCCAAACGGAAATTACCGTAAAAATTACCGAAATCGGGTCATAAATGTCATTTGTCTAACAACATCGTTTTAGTTGAAGGAAATTCGTATTTGATAACAAAGCCGTCGAGAAACCCAGAGGCGATGTAAATGACAGCTCCTATCACTGACCCATTTTTTTAAAATTTATATATTTTTTATTTTATACTAGCGACCGCCCCGGCTTTGCACGGGTATAAAACATATATAAAAACCTTCCTTTTCAATCACTCTATCTATTAAAAAAACCGCATCAAAATCCGATGCGTAGTTTTAAAGATTTAAGCATACAAAGGGATATAGGGGATGAAAAGGCGACTTTGTTTTATACTATGTAGTGATATATAAATGTTTTAATTTTTAGTAGATAAGTATTTATAAATTATTGCAGTTTCTCTTGAAGTTATTAAAATAATTATATTTTTATTGTTTCAGATCGCTGCTTATAGCAGCCGTCTTCTTAAATTATTGTATATCATGGACCTTTTCTAGACATCACTTCTCACATAATGTAAGTTTTTGGTTTAATTTGATCTTGCCAATTTAAATAGATAATACATATAAGATATAGGTTAGTCAGTTAGTAAGGTTAGTTAAAGTTAATAAGCAATAGGCGATGAAAAGTGTGTTAGTCAGTTTGAATCTCCTCAAGTGTTGGCAATAGTACTTTGTCTCATCACTAAACGTTTTGTAATGACTGCGCTGGAACTAGACTGATTTAGTAATTTAAAATCATAGAAATAACCATTTTAACAATTGTGCAAATTGTATACAATTGGTGTTACAGATAGAAAACGATTCACCGAAAACTGATTTATTATTTTGTGAAATGGCACGATTTAGTAGCGGGCGTTGCATGATAGTTAGATGGTGATTTATGGCCGCGGTCAGTTTTAAAGTCAAGGCAAATCAGGTGAATGAACTAGCTATTATAAAGTTGCTTATGTCATGCGTTTTATTCTTCTTTCTATTTAGAGCGTTCTTTATAGTTTCGGAGGAGCAAGGTAACTAACATTGTGACACAAGGTTTATAGGCCTTAAGCTAAAATAATATTATAGTTTTGCAGCTTTTTGGGTATTTATCTAGACTCAATAAGACAGATATAATATAAAAAATACCCAAAAAGCTGCAAAACTATAATATTATTTTAACTAACTTAACTTTCTAGACTTTTCTAGACTTAATAAGACAGATATGACCGCCTCCTTGGTCTAGTGGTAAGTGCGTAAGCGTTACAACCGAGAGGTCCTGGGTTCGATTCCCGGTGGAGATAAAAAAACTCGGTCTGGCAGGACATAGAAGGCTGATCACCTACTTGCCCCTAAATAAAAAATCGATCAGTGAAACAGATATGAAATGCATCTGCCCCAAACTCCACTAGGGGACACGGGACTTCACTTCAATAAGACATATACCTATTGAATTAAATGTTATTTTGCCTACCTAATTGAGTTCGAAAAAATTATAATGTTATCATATTATGATAGTCTTTTGGTTTGGCAGGGAAGGCCCTGACTTTATGACCTAAATAGGTGACCACGGTCCTTGCTTATAAAAGGATCAGTACGTAGTATATACTATTTATATACCTACATAGAAAGTACTTAAGAGATGTATATCTAAGCTATTAACAATGTTATAGAATGTAACACCCACACATTCCCACGGTCCTATATGGAAAAATCTAAAGATAGTTATAAATTAGAGGCCGGCGTATTACTAAAGAGCACTAATAACATTGGAATTACTTTCAATTTCGTTAACACTATTTTACAACGTACGTTGACGTCCCAGCGTGAGATAAAATATTATATGTAAATACAATATTGAACTTGGCTTCATCGGGGCTGCACATACCAAATATTATATTAGTGATAGCTGATAATATTATATTCGTGACATATTGTAACTCTAAAAGTAATGAACAGATTTTGATAAAATTTAAATAACACACAAGTACACGGGAAGTACCAGTTTTAAAATAAAAAAGAATCATTGTTAGTAAATATAGCAGGATTCATCGCGCATAGAAACTTTATTTTATTAAATTAATTATTAAACATAAAAAAATAAACATAGCGTTGAATTGAGTACCTCCTCCTTTTTTTTGAAGTTTTTTTAATACTTACAGCAAACTTTCAGTTCAACCTTTTCAGTTTCTTTGGTTGAGTAAAAATGTTTAATATATGAAACATATATTGTATTTAATAGTATGTAATTGAATTTTGTCAGCCATTTATTGACAACCCTACCCAGTGTTAATTGGTGTCTTTAAAATAATCATTAATCTAATCAGGCGCCACCAATGATGAGTACGTTGGCTTCGCAACTAGATCTCACTTAATATTTGGTAATCATTGTTTTATTTAAGTGCAATGTGTCATCTACTAAATACGAACAATTTGAACTCGCAAGCTTGTAATTAAATATCCTATTAAAAAGAGTAGCTGAACTGCAGACAGAAGGTACGTAGGTCATTGACAAAACATTAATAAGTATGTAAGCACTTATATTGTATCTGATAAGTGATATTTCAATAATGAGATGTTTGTTTCTTCGGGATTTAGCCTTGTTTAAATTTGTGGAGATGAATTTAATTTTAATTTGTAATCGAGTAAGAGATACATTATATATATATAATATATATATATATAAAATTATATATATATAATATATACCTAATAATGTTAGGAGCCCTATTACAAAATTACGTTTACACAAAACTGGCACCATTATGTAATTAATCATTTAATACTTGATATTTCGTACTAAATAATTTATAATTAAAATTTTTAAAAGACAAATCTCAATACTTTTTTGTTATGAACTAACAATTATTTAGATTAAATATTACGTAAAAATACCTACACAATAGAGTTAAATCTTAGCGTTTATGGTTATGAATCGAATTTTATAAATAAAAATTTCAGAAGTATTTCAAAATTTAGGGGCCGCTTTGGTCTTTATAACTATATATTGGACATTATAATATATATTTTATTTTGTTTACTTTTTCCACTAATTCAATTCTCGATCTCAAAAAGCCATCGTCGCGCATTTTATAAAATCATACTGCTGAATTTCGGATATATTTAAATAAATTGAAATAAATTGCTAAAAAGCCGCTGTGAATTAGAATATGAGTTTACTATTTTATGAGTCAAATTTGTCAAACGTTTTCAGTTTCAGAAAAGAGCGTCTAAATTGACCATTGAATGCAAAAATAAGGTTAGACTGCAGAGGCTTCTTAACAAAAGAAATATTTATATTATTGTATGTTTGTATTTTCATTTTTACGAAGGAAATCAAAAACTAATGTACCGATTTTTCACTGGCGGGCAGCTCAACTGTTATCAAATAATATAGATTATTGTAACATAACCTATATTAGATATTATTATATACTTAGTACATTTAGGTATATAGTTGTTACATGGGATGTTTTTAGCTTCCTATACTGTTAAAGAACCTTTCATTAGAAAGAAACTAGAGACAAAAATACAAATCTTTTTCTTTATAAATAAGTGTTGATGTCAGACGAACCCATTGTCGTGTATCTGATTTCTCTATCAAATATGTACTTACATTCATTGATGTTTTTAATACTTTCTACAAACATTTTATAGATCAACACGTGCGCGAGTGCAAAACAAATAATGTTTTCGATGTCCTATATACTTTAGACGCGATGCAGGCACAAAGTGCTAACGACTATTGAGTTGGCCATAAACTCAGCGATCATAATTTAAAATTTATAAACTATAAAAGAATAAGAGTTTCATTATCAGTACAAATATAAAACTAAAATAATAGTATGAAGATTAGTAAAAGTTTAAAGATAAAACATAATACAAACCAATGTACTATAAAATGATTTTTTGTTTGAGAACTTAAGTGATCGAGATGTTTCTTAACTACGACTGAATATCAATTTATCCATGGCGAGGTGTTTAAAATTGTCTTCAATTTCACTTATCTATGACTAAGTTTACCAATTATTGTCTGATATGAATGATGTGTTTTACTGAGGCATTTCAATTGGCGTAGCGCCTGCTGATTTCGGGTTCAAATCTCGGATCGAGTATATATTATTTTTTTCGAATTTTCTCAATAAGACCTCGAAGGTGTTTATGCTCAATGGCAATGTGCTCGAATATTTTATGATGAAATGTGTTTGTACTAGTGCACCTCTGCCTACCTACTTATTATTATTTTATTAATATATTATTTTTTAATAATAAAAAACAAACAATTTATACAAATGTACCTAAGTAGGTAATTAGTTAAGTAAATACTAGGATGGTAAATGTTCAAATGATGCCTTTAGTTTCGTATATTTTAAGGGCTCAACCAAGAAACAGCAAACGATGCTCTTGGATCGTTACAAGTTGTTTATAATGATAACATTGCGTGGTAGACATTTCCCGCGTTGAAGGGCATACAAAAAGACGACCTTTTATAAAGCAGACCATGTAGGTGCATTTTTGAATCGGAAAATAGTTGAATACTTTAAATGTTCATAAGTTTCTCTTACTACCTACTAAAATATTTTTGTATATTACTTTTAAATTTTGCAATTATATTGCCGAGTTGGTTTAAATATGCCTCCAATGATTATTGAATAATATCCTCTTAAATTAAATGCAGTTTTGCTATGTTAAAACTTAAGTCGAACGGTTCTTTCTTCTAAACAAATATTCAAATGAAATGTGGGATACTTCCATCCAGGTTCACAGTCATCGCACGCGGCATAGGCGGCAGGGCGCAGGCCTATTTCTCTCGGCGTCCTACGTGATTCCCGGAGGAGAAGGTACTGGCGCGTGGGGAGAGTGGGGAGATGTCTCCCCCTGCTCCAGGACGTGTGGAGGTGGTGTCGCTAGTCAAAAGAGAATATGTTTAGAAGTTGGGTAAGTTGGGTAATCTGGTTTTTTTATATAAAATAGGATGCAAATTCGAGATGACTCAGTTGGTGTTTCATGGACCACCGCTCATTGAAACCTATACTTATGCGAAGAAAAGATTTCTACTTTTGTTTATAGGTAATTAATAAAATCAAAAACTCCTTTTTAATGGTTTTAAAAACTTAGATACCAAAGTCTTAAATACTGCCGTTTGTTTTAAATTATCGTTTCAAATAAATTAGTTGTACGTAATGTAGCATAAATTTGATTTTTATACTATTATAGGTTAGATGGCCAGCCGCTATGTTCGGGAGGAGATACGAAATACTTCTCATGTCAGACACAGGACTGTCCTGAAGGTGCAGGCGACTTTAGATCTGAGCAATGCGCGGAGTATGACAGGCAACTGTTCAAAGGGAATAGTTACAAGTAAATATATCGTTATTTATTCACGTCTAATCCTTGGTCGAGTTTATTTCTTTAAAGGATATTAAATAATGAATTAAAAAGTAGTATTTAAGTAGCGACGTCTGAATGACCACAGGTAAATACAACATTGTGACGTGGTAAGACCATATTGAGTAAGTACTTGAACGTTATTTTTTTAAAAAATAATAGGATTTAAAAATCAAAAATTAAAAAATATAGAGTCCTTCCTAATTTATTTTACACCCACTTGTTTGTATTCACTAATTTCGTGCAAAAATACAAAATATTATTTAATATTGAGTGACTTTCACGTTAAGGTTGGTTTGATTTTTACTTTAATATTTTTATTCTTTTTAATAGCTGGGTTCCTTATACAAAAGCACCGAATCCATGTGAACTAAACTGTATGCCACGAGGAGAACGGTTTTACTATCGCCACAAGTTGAAGGTAGTCGACGGAACCCGGTGTAATGACGAATCGTTTGACGTTTGTGTAAATGGAGTTTGTCAGGTAAGAACATTGTTTGGTAAAGCTTTTATATCTTTATCTTTTCCATTTTGTATTCCTGTTTTGTATTTTTATTGATATACATAACAAAATCACTAGCCTTGTACAATACCTATATTTCTTTGTCAAGGTTTTTAGTTGAAATATCAATAACCTGAAAACGGCTTCCAAATATTTTTATTTATCAATTTTTTGTGAAGTCAAAGTTTTTATGAAAATATATTTTTACGATTCACTAACGCCGACGACTTTTTCGATTTATTTTGCTCTTTAACAAACTATTAAATTAAAGTACCCATTTAAAAAAACTCAATACGAAAAATAAAGATTAAATTAAATACAATATTGCGTGTTTTTTAAGTGCACGAAATTGTACGGAATTTTCAGCCAGTTGGCTGTGACATGATGTTGGGTTCAAACGCAAAAGAAGACAAATGTCGTCACTGTCGCGGCAACGGGACAAACTGCTACACATCTTCTGGCATCATTGACTCACAAGATCTCAGAAAAGGTATGTCTTACGGTTGTCGTACGGAATTATGTATATGATTGTGGTGGTTGTTGAACATGACGAAGTGTTTTTATGTATAAATTGTTAAGTTACACTAAGTGAAGGTTAATCCGTCATAAATATTTTTCAGGATACAACGATGTGCTTCTAATACCACAAGGTGCTACGAACATACTCATCTCTGAAGTTAGATCTTCAAATAACTATCTAGGTATGAGACTCTTAACTCGTAGATACTTCTCCTCCTGCATTTTGTATCTAACACACTGTCGCGGTTACGTGTCATTGATGAAGTTTTAAATCATTATTCTAGTAAGTTATAACAGGACTTATCCTGATTATATTTTCCTATTTCATCAGCTCTACGGGCCCAAAAGGACAATGTGTATTACTTGAATGGTGACTATCACATCGACTTCCCTCGCAGCTTGCTCATTGCTGGCTCACTTTGGTATTATGAGAGGAGTCAACAGGGATTCGCGGCACCAGACAAGCTACGCTCTTTGGGACCAACTACTGAACCTCTATATTTATCTGTAAGTTTTCTTTTTCATCAAAACTAGTGTATATAGCAGTAAAATAGTATTCATATTAAATATTAATAACAGACAGACAAAGCTACTTTCGCTTTTATAATATTAAGAAGATAAACAGAAATGGGCATTTACATATGGATACGAGATTAAAATTATGAACTGCAACACACACACGCACAATCAACACTCTCACACTTGCAATTCCAGCTCCTCCTACAAGAAGACAATGTGGGCATATCATACGAGTACAGTATACCTTCAGATCAAGCGCCACCTCCAAACAAGCAGTACAACTGGGTTCATGAGGAGTATGGTCCTTGTAATGCTACTTGCGGTGGAGGTAATATTGTAATTTTAAAACTACAGTATTATGTAATGGATATAATAAGACCAATCATAACTGATTAAATAGGAATATTCAAAAATAAAGCCCGTTACAACATTCAAATTCCAATAATAGATTCTTTTAAGTTAACTCATTATTACGATAAAATGATACTTGAAGTAATTATTACTAAAAATAAAATCTAACGATCGCGTCTGCCTTGACAGCTTTCAAATAGTAAAAGAGATATCGGAAACTTCTATAGTAATTACACGGTTGACGTACAGGTACACAAACGCGTCAAGTGTCATGCCGATCACGCGAGGAATTGGAAGTTGTTGATGACAGTTTGTGTGATGGTGGACTGAAACCTCCCACCAGTGACACCTGTAATACCGATCCTTGCCCTCCACATTGGGTCGAAGGCCCCTGGAGCCCTTGCTCCAAACCTTGCGGAAAAGGTGGATCAAGATCACGACAAGTGCATTGCGAAAAAGTTATCGCTCAAGGGTAAATTGTTATTTATGACTTTAAACATAAAAAAATAAATGAAACACATCATTGATTGGATTGATACTTATTTTCAAAAACGAAATTTATATTTTTTCGTTTTAAGGTAGGGTTTATTTTTGATTAATTTATAAATTATTGTGGATTTTATTGTCGGTACTGAATAGGTTCCGTATATACAAAGATACATATATAGAAGCATGCAGTTCAAGTTAATAAAAGCGTATTGAAACGGTTACACATTGTACAATCTTGATGCATGTAGCAATAGGCCAAAAAAATTTTGTTGGTTTGTTTGAATTTCTGTATGCAAGCCTGTAGAAATTCAACCACTCCTCCGTACCACTTATGACATCCCGTCCGGCAAGTGGTAGCCTTACCAGAGACCAAATACAAATTAAATTATAAATTGTATTCGGGACCGGAGATCGAACCCGGTACCTCAGGCTTCGCGGTACACTTCTAAGTTGCAGCTTCTTTATCTTGTTGCTTTTATAAGCAATACATTAAAGCAATACATTAATGATTAGGGACAGCAAAAATAAAAATTATATTTAATATATTCTAGTGTCGCATCAATAGCAACTGATAAGGAATGTTTTGATCTTTTGGGGCCTAAACCAGAACTCTACCAAGAATGCAACGAAAATGCCACCTGTCCCACTTGGTTCACTGGACCCTGGAGACCTGTAAGTCTAGAATATAGTCTATGAGTACCTGTGCGATATGACGAGACGATTCTACTTGAAAAGCTTTATTCCGTAAAATGGTTTTTGCTTAATATGCAATAGCATTGTAAATTTAAAAATTAAAGTAAATTTAAAATTTTATAATATTAACAACATCATGAAACTTCTCTATTATTTCGTTGATTCTCTCATAAAACTATTAATTACTTTCAGTGTGATAAATTGTGCGGTGAAGGGAAACAAATTCGCCAAGTAGTGTGTCATCAGAGAATCAATGGCCGTGTCGTGGTGTATGGTGATGAAGAGTGTGCTGATGAGAAGCCCCCAGTGGAACAGGTCTGCATGCTGCACTCTTGTGAGGGTGTCGACTGGGTGCTCAGCGATTGGACAGGAGTGAGGCATTTTTATTTACTATATTTGATACCTTCTTTTGTATATTGGCACTAATTATATTAAGATTTAACATAATTATTAGCATTACCACCCATGTTATGTCCAGTGCCCAATATGTTTAAAACTTTGTTTCCGTATATTTTAATTTTAACTTAGTATATAGGCTTTATGGGTGCGGAATCATTAAATAAACAAATATAATATAATATAAAAAATATTAGTAATATCCACAGATTTATTGTCGAGGCTATGTTACCATTATACAGCATTTATAACTCAAGAAATTTCGTTTCCTCATGCATTTTCTATGAAATGACTTCGAATTCTATTGCGATACCAAGTTCGCGGGCTCCACAAGTATGTGTAATGTTAATATTATAAAGATTTCAAATGTTTTATTTTTTGATATAAAAGTAACATAACCCTGTTTACTATTTTGATGTACTATCAGCATTAATTAAAATACACAAATATTTATCGTTTCAGTGCGACAGTTGTACGTCGAAAGTGCGAGCCAGGACAGCGCAATGCGCAACGAAGGACTTTCAAATCGTGAAGTCAAGTCTCTGCAGCTACCATCCGCAGCCGGTCTTGGAGGAACCCTGCGACCCTAACGATCTGCCAGCTTGTCAATTACTGTGGTATGCGACACAGTGGAGCAATGTTAGTATACATTGTAATTATTAGTAACTCGACGCCTGGAGAAATTTCTTGACAAGTTATTTCAGCTTACAGATATTTACCCGCTCAATAGATTTTAAAATAAGCTCACTTGATTTATAAGTAAGCTTACCCCATCCAGCAAGTTTGCTTAGTCTTTATTGAATTTGAAGCTGAGCCACGAAACTGATCGACGGGGCCAAAAATACTTATTAAGAGGTTTTTGTAACTTACTTACTGCTTATAAATGGTTATAATCATGATTAAAAATTATTTAAAAAACAAATAACTGGTAAAACAAAGTAATTTTTACTTTAACAGTGTTCAGTGGAATGTGGTAAAGGTGTTAAAACCCGGCGTGTATTCTGTGGCCGTTTCGACGGAGCTGCTGTGACCGTGGTCGATGATGAGCGCTGTGACCCTAAGACTAAATATTACGATACAAAGGAATGCGAGGTCCCCAAGGAGAAATGTCCGGCGAAATGGTTTGCAGGGCCTTGGACTGAGGTATTTTTCTAAATATATTAATAATTAGAGGGATATGTTAAATTATAATGAGGCGTATTGGTTTTAAAGAAGCAGTTCCAATTATAAAAACTAAAGTATGAATATTATAGCCTTCTATCCTTATTAGTAATTTTGATTTGTTACATTTATTTTTTGATTTTAGCTTTTGTGACTTTTATATGAGAGCACTAATTCTAAAGATACTACATATTTATTGATACAGAAAAATATTACGGAAATATAAGTCTCGGTTTCAAAAATAATGTTATGTTACGCAGTGTACGAAGAAGTGCGGCGGTGGTGAGCAGTACCGCCGCGTGAAATGTATGAGCGGAGACAAGATATCCCCGCATTGCGACGAGGACTCCGTACTTGATGCTAGACAGGCTTGTAATTTGCAGTCTTGCAACGAAGGTATAACTACATTGTAATATTATGTAATACATTTCTTACATGATAATAATTATATTAATAAAGCCATTTTATTTCCGGAAGTGCTACAAAGTCCAAACAGATTATTATATATTATTTGTTACTATATAATGTCTCGCAATTCGGTGTGCCTCTTGGCATAGGCCTCCTCCAGCTCTCTCCAATGGGCTCTGTCATCTGCGACTCTGGTCCAGTTTGGACCCAAGGTTAAGCGGATTCCGTCTCTCCATCTTACTCTCGGACGTCCTTGTTTTCTTGTATCCTCCCTTGGGTACCAAAGAGTTACTTGCTTGCTCCATCTTACATGATAGCAGCATTAAATTCTTTAATGTTTTCTTAGTTTAAATATTTAAACATTGTAATATGCCCAAATCGCCGCCTCCTTGGTCTAGTGGTAAACGCGTAAGCATTACAACCGAGAGATCCTGGGTTCGATTCTCGGTGGAGATAAAAAAAACTCGGTCTGGCAAGGCTTAGAAGGCTGATCACCTACTTGCCCCTAAAGAAAAAATCGATGTGAAATGCATCTGCTCCATGCCCCACTAAGGGACACGGAACTTTACTTTAATATGCTCAAATATCAGATAACTACATAAGTTTGCGATACGCTATATCATTCTCATGGGGTAGATAATAAATTAGTTAGATAAATACTTCTTATCTTGCATTAATCAATTATTACAGATGAACTAATACCAGAAAACGCCAAAGCCACAACCATAGTCGATGACGATTCTGACTACACAGACTGTGAAGAAGATGATTATCCAGAGGAAGGAGCCGAAGAAGATACTCCAGAAGACACCTCTTCTCAGCATTTGCCTACTCTTGTACGTTTTCATTTACTTGTCTCTTGATCTTACGAGTATTAGCTCGAAATTTGAAAATTTAAGATTAAACCATTAATTAGATTTTATGTAGAAAAAGGCCCGCTTCTAAAGCCCGTCACAGACTTAGCTATAATATATATTAATATTTTTATAGCTAGGCATATACATTTTCTATATTAATTTTCGTGTGACCGCACACTCAGCTATAATATATATTTATGTGACGTCACCAAGCTATACCATAATATAAATTATTGCATATTAGACTATTATTGAACTCTAGGACGACCATCATAAAAATGTAGGCTAAATATGTTTCTCAGTGTGTGGTAGCTTGCTATTATATATTATAGCTAAGTCTGTGACGGGCTTAACTTGTTAAGCAATCTAAATTTCAACATCTCTGTGCTTATTACATTGTATATACTAATGCATGGCGCTATTTTTTATTATTTTTGATACGAAAATATGACAGGGCCAGCCAATAAATACGTTTATGTACTCGTTTTTTACCACTGGTATAAGAAAGACTTACGGTTGTCTTACCCGAGCCTATCTAGGGAGGTGACCAGATATTAATATATCTCATTCATAATTAACTAGTTGTTATAATGAAACAATTAAACGCCTCCGTGGCTAAGTGGTTTATCGGAGGCCCTGGAATCGAATCCCGGGGGGACTAATGAAAGTTTTGGTTGGGTAGGCACAGAAGGCTGTTCACCTACTTGCCAGTAAAGAAAATGTCTGCCCCATGCCTCACTAGGGGTTAAGGCATAAGAGGTTTTATTAAAAAAAAATATTCAATTAATTATATTGTTTTTGTTTAACAGATCCCTCCGGATGTCTTTGATTATGGTAAGTTAAATAAAATTGACTTCGAACCCACTAATAATACTTATTGCCTTTTAAATATTTTTTTAATGTAACCATATTATTGAATTATTTTTATACTAGTTGGATTCGCTGTAAAAAACGATCACTGAAACAGAAGTACATAGATTTGTTTCTGCTCTTTATGCCACAAGAGGAGTCTTACAACAAAAGGACGCTTGTTGTCCACAATGTTGCTCGTTGAATTCCTACACATTTCTTTGTTTATAATGTCTTGTTATAATATTTTCCTTGAAAATAATATATAATTCATATAAATATAATTCAAAAAACATATTTTTCACAATTTTCAGATTTTGATGCTACTTCAGAATCAGGTTCAGGTTCGTAAAACAATTAAGTACTGCGTTTAAAATGATAAATTAATTTTCGTTTCGTATTTATTTGGACCAAACCATGATTTGATTTTGTTAAATTGTTGTGTTTAATAAAACGCAAAAGAAAAAAAATCGAATTATTTTTATAGTACCTATCTAAACATTTCAAATCTATATTTTTAAATGATTCAGTTTTGTGTTTGTATATACAATATACAAATATTTACAAAAATTTAAAAAGCTCACCAAAGCCATTGCGGTGCGTACCCAAAATACTGGCTACATTACGGCATTGTATCGCTATACTAACGCGTTGGCCGAAATATGAGCCACCTTTTGAGTTTCCTGTGGTCTCAACTAAGCGCGTCAAAATCTCTACAATCGACGCACTTCTGGCCCCTATGAACTCAAAGTTTCTACTGCAAAAGGAACGAAAATATAAGAATCTAAAATATTCGTTTTTTTTATTTTTAAATTAAACATTTCAATTATCACAAGATTGAAATATTTAACAGTTAGTGGACGTTTTGAAAGTTTCTCTTAATTTTTTTTTTTAACAGGAGTCGGTGAATATATATCGTCATCCACAACAGATTTAACTGAGGGCAGCGCTATAGGTTGGTATATTAGTATGTATGAGTAGAGTCCCACCAGTTTACGTATCTATGAAATGGCGAAAATGGGAATTACAGGTGCCATTTCAACTTCGTGTGACTGTTCGTGTGATTTTCTGTATAAAAAATAAAAATATTTATGCTGATACTAAAAGTTAATACTAGTACAGATCTTGATTCAGATGAATACACTGAGGCGATTAAATACTTGATTACAATTTAAATTTTTGAATCAATATCTACTCTAGCAGTAGTTAATAGGTTTTTTTGTTACCAGCTAATGCGCTCGTATTTGTAAAGCCGACGTGGTTCGGTTTGACTTTATTCGAGGTCTGATTTTCTCTATAGTCTATACATAGACATTGTCATCAGTAAATATTTCACTTTACTATACGATTTGAAATTAGAACTGAATCCTGGAATCTTAATTCAGTAAAGAGATATTTTGTGATTGACTTTAAAAAATTTAGTTGTAAATGTTGTGAGAGTTTTATGGCAAAAAAATAATATAATGTTCATGATAAATTTATAGATAAAAATAACAACTATTATACCTCTTTAGCAAATTTTCATAGTAGGTATCTGTTGTAGGTTAAAGAACTACTTGCGCTTGCGTTACATGTGTGTTTCTTGGGTTATGTACCCTAGACCTTACTTAGTTCTTGTTACATTATAGATATTTACGCCTATCATGATAAACAAAACTATATAGATTTATTAAGTCATGTTGACATCAATTTTAATTCTGTTATACTTTTAATTCAAATCACTAGTTTTCTAATTTTAATTTGGTAATTTCATAAACTTAAACTAAAAATGTATTTTTAATTTTAATTTTTTATTAAATTAATTTTATTAAGTAAAGTCAGTCAGTTGCACTTGTATTGGCATTGTCTGTACGTACAATAAAATGCTTAAACATTCGTTTTTATAGATAGCACGGAATGGTTTTCAACAAATTCACCGACTTCAAGTGAATCAACGTTTGAATCCGCTGATATTGAAAGTACAACATTTGGTATGTTTTAGCAAAAATAACTTCTTATGCTCATACGAAATAATTTTTACTTAATTTAAAAATAGCTAAGTATTTAATTAGCATTATTTATGAAACTGTTGAATTTCTTTTAAACAGGAAGCACAGAATCAACTGAAAATCAAGATACTACAACCAGCGCTGTAACTGAAACAACATCATCGCTGAGCGAAACGGATACAACCGAAAATGTTTCGTCTACTGAAGGTACAGTCTTTTTAATCTAACCGCAGTAAATAATGAGTAAGGAATATATAATTCTTATTGTTGTCACTCATAAATTGCCATCATGAGATCTTCCTTAGCTATTAATGGTTATTTATCAGATTGTTTCTAAATAAAAATACAATTAACGTATAAAATGTTACTTTAAATATATAGATATAAAGTAAATAGAATATTGTGCAGTCCGAAACATTTGAAAAGTATAATAATATTTTGGTTTATATACAATAGGTAGTACAGAAGCATCCTCAACATCTGAAACCGAAACATCTGCATCATCGCCTGAAAGCACAGATAATACAGTAGTTGTCTTCACTACAACTACTGATACCACTGAATCTATAAGTACAGATAGTACTGAATCTACGGTATCGTTAATACCGTCTGGCTCTACAGAAGCCATGGTGACAGAAACAATTGATACTACCGGAAGCACAGTCACAGAATCCACATCCGGTACAGAAAGTACGTTGACAGAATTAACCTCTGAAATTAGTACTGTGACAGAATCAACAATTGAAACAGAAAGTACTGTGTCGGATTTAACATCTGTTACATTGGAGAGTACGGACATCGAATCAGGCTCTACAGATGGTACAGTGACAGAATCATCAACTGTGCCAGAAAGTACTGTGACAGAAATAACATCTGTTACTTCTGAAGGCACGGAAAGCGATTTGACATCTGTTACTTCAGAAAGTAAAGAAACAGAATTAACACTTGAAACTACTGTAACAGAATCGACAATCGCAACAGAAAGTACTTTGGCTACCGAAACAACGGAAACATCAACATCAGAAAGTAGTGAAACCGAATTAACGACAGAAAGAGGTACAAGTGAGATATCCAGTACAAGCATAGGAACAGAAACAACATCTGAAACGGAAACAACAGAAATTGACACTTTTAGTACTACTACAGAACTTCTAACAGAAAGTACAGAAATGTCTACTACAGAAACAGACACAAGTGACACAACACTAGGAACTGAAACGACTGAAATGGATAGAACAGAAGGTACAAGTGAATCTATATTCACTGAAACTGAAAGCACAGAATCAGGTTTGTATTGACTTCACTTTTTAAAAATACCATAATTTACTGAATAATGAATTCATATACATGCTTCTTAATTCAGAAGCAGTAGTTCACTAACAGTAGATTTCGATAAACGTAAGATTTCGATAAGTCTAAATTACTCCTACCACTCTTAAATATTGATAGAATTATTTAAATCAATTTTTGAGTTCATTTATTATTAAGTTTTTAGCATGTTACTGAGACAGAGTCTGGCTACACGTCAGGAATTTTTAGACTTGGCCTAATAGTTTTTGAGTTCCCTTAACCACGGCCTCACTTGCATTGCAGTAGTGAAATTCCTTGTTATAAGATATTCTTGTAACTTGTGCTGAATATAAATTAATTTTGAATAAAAATATAAATCTGACCTTAGAACGCACTAAAAAGTGAAAAATAATTATTTACATCTTTTTATTTATAGTAAGTAGGTTCATTAATAATACAGAATTTATTTTTCACTGTTTAGTGCGTTTTGGGGTCGGTTTTATTTAATATTTAAAATTAATTTATTGGTTATTTGAAGGTCGGTTAAAATACCTTATATAATTTAATCAGATTAGTTGTTAAGATATAAAAGCGTACGGAATCTGTTAGTAGATTTGCATTAACAAAATCATTAAGGATTCGAATAATGTAATTTAAATTGCTAGGGCTTAAGTCGATTCTTGTTTAGAAAAGATGTAGGCTCTTGGTAGAAATAATATTTATTATTAAAACCGATTATAAGCATCGTTGCTTTTTAATTGACAAAAGTGTAATATTCTTGTGCTACGATAGGCCAGGTAATTTTTTAATTATTTTCATGAAAACCATAATTATCTATAATAATTATGTTTAAAGGATTGTCCACTACTCAAACTACGAGCGAAGGTATTTCTACAAGTGTAACAGAAGAAACAACGCTTAGCTCCAGTGATACGAGTAAGTCTATGTAATGATATATCATTTTTGTATTTAATTATTTTAAATAAAATTCTCACATTTTTACTAGTGTTTTATCTGATTATAAAGATGTATAAATTTTGAAAATTACAGCACTTTGGGATTGGTCTACGACTGTAGAGTTGTACACGAAGAGGTCCAAATGTAGACCAAGGAAAACGGCAAAATGCTTTAAAAGCAAGTTTGGATGCTGTCCTGACAAGAAAACTCCAGCTGGTGGGCCATTTGATGAAGGTACGAAATACAAGTTAGTATTATAAAGCTGACAAATGGAAACGGGGCAATCAAAAATGTTTTAAAAATAGAAACAAATATTATACGAGGGAGCGAAGATGATGCGCAACACTAGAGATAATTAATGCATGACATGTTAATTCCTGCATTTTTTTATAGGTTGTGAAAATCCACAAACCTGTAAGGAAACCAAGTTTGGATGCTGTTCCGATGGCGTGTCTCCAGCTAAAGGGCGAAATGACAAGGGTTGCCCTGTAATACCATGTGACTTGACATTATATGGATGTTGTAAGTCCAATAATATTACCGCAGCTTCAGGAAATGACCAAGAAGGATGTCCACCACCTCCACCAGCTTGTAAATTGTCTGAGTAAGTTTTAGCGGCATTATCATATTATATGGGTACTAGATTATTCCCGCGACTCCATTCACGTGTTTACCCAATTTCTATATCTAAGACAATCTTCGATAATGACTAACAGCTATAAAACTTTCCATCCCCAACTTCAACCTCGGAGTTTTTTCCGAAATAAAAGAAATTGTTCTTCCCAAGATCTATGTCCCTATATCACTGTGTCAAATTTCGTCAAAATCAGTTCAGTAGTTTAGGCGTGAAAGTGTAATGGCAGACAGAACGATACGGATCTCATCGGATACGGATGAGATGAATACTATGAATAAAAATGGTACAAAAAACGCAAGTGTGTAATTTTTTTTAATTTTTAGGTTTGGTTGCTGTAATGACAATGAAACAGAAGCTAGCGGAGAAAATAAAGAAGGTTGCTCAGTAACAGGTCGGTATCTTATTCAGGAGCACATACAGTATATTACTATTATACAAGCAATTATATGAATTCTAAATCTGTTTTCAGATATAGTAACCTCGACACCGAGCATGGTTGAAACATGCTTTGACACAGAATTTGGATGTTGTTATGACAATGAAACCGATGCCACTGGGCCGAACGGAGAGGGATGTCCTTGTAGCATCTCTGAGTTTGGATGTTGTCCTGATGGCATTGCTACAGGTAGATAGTTTTACTGAGGAAAATTTCAAATTAGCATATTATAATTAAAACCTTACACCTATAAAGGTCTTATGTAGTTTCATTAAGATCATAGATAACTTGAATATTATTGTTTGCATTCACATTATCTATTTTGACATAACATAAGTTAGACATAAGGTAGACATGAAAGAAAGTGTTTCGCTCGAGTGCATATATATAAAACTATTCATTTTTATCCCACCTAAGACCTCCTCAACCTCAATGAGAATCATCCAATGATTCTCATTGTAATTATTAGGTATAAGATTTAAATAGTATGTGTATATTTTAAGCTCAAGGACCAAACTTAGAGGGTTGCGTGGTGTCCTGCGAGACATCGGCTTATGGTTGCTGTCCAGATAAGGAGACTCCCGCGCATGGACCTCAAAATGAAGGATGCTGTTTGCAATCCGCTTTCGGTTGCTGTCCTGACAACTTCAAGCCAGCTGAAGGACCGCATCTTGAAGGTACTTATAAATTTATTATAATGAAATTATTTTTTCATTATTATATAAAATGTTATCCCCTGATAAAAATTATATATTCCCGTAGGCTGCGGCTGTAAGTTTGCGCACTTTGGTTGCTGTCCAGATAACATGACAATTGCTCGGGGACCTAACAACGAGGGTTGTGGATGTCAATACACTCAGCATGGTTGCTGTCCGGACAGGTTAATTTTGTTTGTTTTGTTATTGTTTTGTTGTGTAAAATATCACAGGTTTAAAAGCTTATTTACAAAATTCATTTTCATTTATCAGGCATACTATCGCTAGCGGTCCGGAATTTGAAGGTTGTGGATGCCACACATATCAGTTCAGTTGTTGTCCTGATGGTGTCACAGCAGCCGTGGGACCAAACCTGCAGGGCTGTTCGTGCCAACAATCTAAATACGGTTGCTGTGGTGATGAAATCACAGCGGCTAAAGGACCAAACCAAGAGGGCTGCGATTGTTCCAGTAGCAAGTATGGATGTTGCCCAGATGGAGTGACTGCGGCTGGTGGTGAGAAATTCAAAAACTGCACTGATGCACCTGAAAATAGACAAGGTATATTTATTATTTTTTCAATATTCGTGTTGTACTTATTTTACTGTGAATTAATACATTAATATAATATTAACTTTTTATTTCTAGCGGCATGCGCTCTTGCAAATGATAGAGGCGTAGGCCATAACTACTCAGTCTATTGGTTCTATGATATGACATATGGAGGGTGCTCGAGATTTTGGTATGGAGGAGAGGGTGGTAATGGAAACAAGTTTGCAAGTAAAGAAGAGTGCGAGGCCGTGTGCTGTCATCCATCTCCTAAAGGTAAACTAATAATGTTACACTAACTACAATTGATAGAAAAAGTTATTATTTTAAATATCAAAATTTAATTTTTAAATGTTCAAAATTCATTTTAATCTATTTTCAAACTTTTATTACCTTTTTTACCCTTAATGTACGTAATATTTTTAAAAATCAATATTTTCCAACAGACGCCTGCAACCTTCCTAAGGTTAAGGGCGCGTGTACTGGCTATCACGTAAAATGGTACTACGACTCGGTTCGAGAACAGTGTGCGCAATTTGTCTATGGAGGATGTCTTGGAAACGATAATAACTTCGAATCTCGAGAGCTCTGCCAAAAGAGCTGTGAGCCAGAAAAGACTGAAGGTATGTAATACGTGGAATAATAATTTCACTAAAAAATAACATTACATCATTATAATATGTAAATTATTAAATCATTTTTTTACAAATTTTAGATCAATGTAATCTTCCGATCGAGCGTGGTTCGTGTGCTGGCAACTTCCTCCGCTGGGCGTATGAACCGACTACGCGCCGCTGCTCACAGTTCATTTGGGGAGGCTGCGAGGGTAATACCAACAGGTTCGGCTCCGAGGCCGCTTGTATGCAGCGATGCAATCCACCCGGCGCATTGCAAGGTAACCATAACTTTTCATTTAACATTATATTGGATTGGATAGTGTTTGGTTTTGATATTAAGCATGGCCTGGGTTTTTCTGGACACCTTTAATTCTTCTTTTCTTTACTTTAACATAGTATGGTTTGGGTTTTTAATACTAATATCTTTTTTCTATTTCTTTACGGTGTTTTTGTTTAAATAATACTTACTGTACTAATTGCACGTACAGCCCAATGCACTCTCCCACAAGAGGCAGGCAATTGCACTGAGAAACAACCAGTCTGGTCATTCAGACAGACTGAGAACAGATGTGTGCCCTTTTATTACACTGGCTGCGGAGGAAATGATAATCGATTCAACAGTGAAAATGATTGTGCTGAAACTTGTCCTAGCGCTTATGGTAATTTTATTTCTAATCTTAAAGTATAATCATTATTAAGTAGGTACACCATTTTCTTCCGAAAAAAAAGTTTTGTGGTAAGTTGCAACATTGCATGTGTTATGCTTTACATATGGTTCAATGTTTGTTCGTTGATTTGCTAGCAATACTAATATATACCATATTATGTTGCTTTTTGTACATACATACTTTTGTGATCATTATATTATTCTTACTAACTATAATCTTTTCTTGGATTTTGATTATGTTTGCTTTATTAATATTCCAGTCCAAGAAGTTTGCACATTGCCAGCCTTGACCGGTGAATGTGCGGAATACACTCAGCGATGGTTCTTCGATACATCAAAGCGAAGGTAAGTGATGATTTAATTATGTATGGAACCTAATGAAAAGTGAATTCCCGTAACCCCTAGTTGGGCATGGGGTAGACATATTATAGTGACTGTTTCGCTGTTCATTTTCTTTACAGGCAAGTGGGTGAACAGCCTTCTGTGCCTACCCAACCAAAACTTTGTCGAACCCAGGACCTCCGGCGCAACACGTAGACGCGTAAACCACTTAGCCACGGAGGCGTTTAATTGTTTCATCATAAGAACTAGTTAATTATGAATGAGATATATTAATATCTGGTCACCTTCCTAGATAGGCTCGGGTAAGACAACCGTAAGTCTTTCTTATACCAGTGGTAAAAAACGAGTACATAAACGTATTTATTGGCTGGCCCTGTCATATTTTCGTATCAAAAATAATAAAAAACTGCTTATACCATGCATTAGTATATTAGTATAATATAATATTATATTGTATTATATATTAGTAAATCGTGTATGGAAACTAATAATCAATTTAAAATATAAATGTTCATAATTAATTTCTCAGATGTCGCCAGTTTTATTACGGAGGTTGTGGTGGAAATGAGAACAACTTCTTAAGCGAACGACAATGTGAGGACCGGTGCTCAGAAAAAGTGGTTGTCACAGCAGTAGAACCAATCAATAGACCGCAAGCCTCTGGTAATTTGAGAACTTCGTTTTTTTCGGAATTTGCATTGTTTCGATTTTCCGATATAATTATATAAACTATGGTCGGCTAGTGATCGTAATTCGACCATAATTCAAGAGTATGTAAGGTGTGTGTATGTTGTGTGTCATTCAAGCAGACTACTGCTTGAGTGTGTGTAATATTTATTTTAATTAATTTAATGTATTTCTAATGAATTTTATATAAAAAAATTATGCACTTCTCTATATAAAAATTAATTGTGTCAAATTTCATGTTCAACGGTTCGCGCAATTTTAAAAGGATGTACCTACAAAGTTTTTGCTTCACGTATTAATATGTAGATATTGTAGATTTGAAAAACTTTCTAGTGTCTATAGATTAAATTGTGCGAAACTAAGTAACTATAACTATACAGCTACAATAGTACTTATTTGTTTGTGTGATGTAAAAGGGGACAATATAATATACTTCAACTTAAACGTGTTATTATGTTTTAGATGTAGTTTAATTATATTTTATAACCAGAGAGAGAAGCCGGTATTAAAATAATACTATGACACTCGGTTAATAATGCTATATTGATATTCATAATCACATTATAGGACAAAGTTAGGTTTACATAAATGTCTAAGAGGTAAATTAAAAATATTAACGGTATGAGCCGGCGTCCGAGCCCGAGTCGCGTGTTAAGAACGAACCGAAGCGCAGAGGCGCATGACTATACTCAAGGCTCTCGAAGGACGACTGCTACTCGCGATATCGGGCGGGGCGCCGGCGTTGGCGAGGGGGACGCTCACCAAAGGAAGTACATGGGCCAGCTTCAACTGTCGTTGGTAATTTTCCACGACCGTTATGTTTACGCGCTATAATTTGATTAATATTTGGCGATTACTTCTTTAAATTCATGCAAATTTTGAAGATATTGTTTTGATAATTTTTAATATTAGCTCCAAACTCCACAGACTTCTGTTTCTTGGGATTGGATCCTGGTCCATGCACACAATTTGAGGAACGCTGGGGATATGATCCATCACTCGGGTCCTGTGTGCCATTCCAATACGGAGGATGCGGTGGTAACAGAGATAACTTCCCATCCAAAGAGCTATGCGACCATTACTGCACACCTGTACAAGGTGAGATCAATTTTTAAAAATAGTATTAAAACAAATAGGGAAAACCCCTTTATGATAATCAGCAAAATAATTAAAACCTTTTCCAGACACATGTCAACTGCCGATGATAACTGGGCCATGTGATGACTCTCAAATGCAATGGTTCTACGATGCTACGACCGACTCGTGTACGCAATTTGCATACAGTGGTTGTGGAGGAAATGACAATAGGTTTGTTAATTTAAATACTTAATTTGTATATAACAAAAATAAAATTTATAAATATTATACTTCTTTTCCAGGTTTGGAAGTCGTGAAGAATGCGAACATCGTTGCAAAACCGGACCAATTTCCAGTACTACAACTGTCGCGCCGGTATTTATTTACACTAATAATTTTAGTGAAATTTCGAAATCCCACAGAGCGGTACATAATATGTATAAGAGATAGACAATCTGTGTGTTTCAACAATATGTTTTCATAACAATCTAGGTTAGATTTGAGGACTTGATGTCTTACATCACCTAGATTAGCTTGAAAAGCGTCACACCACCACACAACCATCCAGAAGAGCAACAGTTATGAAAGCTTTTGAAAATATATTTCAACTTTTCATTACAGAGTAACAGTAACAAATCTTATATTTTCAGGTGGTCATTTCAATAGAGTGTCGAGTGTCTCCGACATTAGAAGAGTGTGAGGGAGCTGGGTTAGTGTGGTATTTCGACGATACACTACGCTCCTGCGTCTCCCACCAGAATGTTGACTCTGGTCGCTCATGTAGGGTTACTGCGGTATACTCTACGCAAGAAGAATGTGAGAGGATCTGTGGTGCATTCAAGGATATCGGTAAGCATATTTGATTTTTTTTTCTGAATCTTGATTATATTATTTTTGAAGTGAAAACTTCTTTAGGCGCGTTTAGCACTTTTCACGCGAGCGTTACGTAGCCGAGGCTATGTAACGATCATTCGGGTGAAGTCGGCTCGAGTGGACTAAACATGAGAGAAACAATCAGCAGAGTGAGAATGAACGCAATATAGAACGCAAAAAAACTTGTATTTCGTATAGTAAGCACATACTTTAATTTTTTTTTATTGTGACTGTCGCAATAAATTTTGGAAGAATATTTTCATTTTGGAATCTTTGAATCTAATTAGGTAATACTCATTTTTCAGATGTTTGTCGGTCAGCGTTGGATCCAGGCCCATGTCACGATTCGATTCCTAAAGTTTTCTACAACGCAACAACCGATCGATGTGAACCCTTCACTTATAGCGGCTGTCTTGGTGGACCTAATCGCTTCTCCGACTATGACGAGTGCGAGTCCGTTTGCAGACCACAAGCAAGTAAGTGTAATAAATCTTAACTCTTCTTGATCACAAAGAAATTGAGTATAAAGCTTATCAAATAATATTTTTTAGGTTTAAATTATTTTGATTATTCATCTTTAAGTTTACTAAATACATGTGTTTCTGTCTTTTATGTATTGTTTGATTTTATTAGATCCATGCAAGCAGGAACCAGATCCAGGCAACTGTTTAGGAGAATTCATGAAGTGGTACTACAGTGCACAGGATGATGAGTGTAGAGAGTTCATCTACGGAGGCTGTAGTGGAAATGAAAATAAGTACGAAATTACATACCTTAATTTATGTAATTCTTATAAAATCTCCAGTGCATTAAGTACTATAAAAACATACATAAATACTCCAAATCCAAATGTCCCAATACAAAAATTTTGAATATCAATGACGTTAGAAGCCTTAGACGAAGAAATAAATAAATGCACAAAAACTTTTCAGGTTTGACTCTCAAGGGGAGTGTGAGAACCGTTGTCGTAAAGCCACACCAACAACCAGTAAAGGACCATCTCTTACTTCTCCGCCAAGCGTGAGTATTATATGATCTAGAAATTTTTTCTTAAAATTCTGTATTAAAAAAAATATCCTCGAAACAGGACTGTTTTCTTCTTTTAATTTTATTTGCTAGTGTTTCTGTCACCAGTACATGCTGCTAAAAATATGTAAATCCGCAAATCGTCATGCTTAATATTGAAACGAGAAAACTATTGTTTTAGGGTGAGTGTCGCACACCGGCCTCCATTCGGCCGTGTGGTCCCAATGTGACCACATATTACTACGACTCCAGAACAGATGCCTGCATTGTGGGCAATTTCGGTGCCTGTGGTTATGACAATAGTTACCGCTCTGAAGAGGAGTGTGAGAGACGATGCGGTGCTTTTAAAGGATTGGGAGGTAACATTATCTAACAGTTCCTATGCGTGATCTTACAATATTATTATTTATAATTGGAAAGATTACTCACTCACTATTAATAAAATGCAATTTTTAGATGTCTGCAAGTATCGCTTTGACACTGGTCCATGTGTTTATGAAATAGAGAAATTCTACTGGGACGCGGTATCGGAGCGTTGTGTTGCATTTAAATATGGTGGCTGTGACGGCAGTCCTAACCGCTTTTCTACCTACAAAGAGTGTGAGGAAATTTGCGGACAGAACAGAACTGGTGAGGGAAAAATTTATCAATCGTTTTCTTTCGTCATGAACGCTCAGCTTTCTGCATAATTTAGTTTCGGTAGTACAAGTAGATATCTGACATATTTTATTTTATTTTATTTTAAAAAAGTCAATGCGTCGTTACTAAATGCATTTCTAAGGAATGCTTTTCCTTCACGTTTGTTCATCTAATAGCACGCGGGAATAGATTATAATTTACTGAGTATCATGGCTTTTTGCGGGCGTTGGTTGGGGTTCAGACGCGTGCCTGCAGCCGGTGTCAACGGGCGAGCCTTGCGAGGCGGGGGCGACCCGCCGTTGGTTCTTTAGCCAAACCACCGGAGACTGCCTCACTTTTGTGTACCTTGGCTGCGGTGGTACTACCAACAACTTCCACTCCTACCAGCAATGTAGCGAGCGTTGCAACCGACTGACTTCTGGTACTGTATGCTTAAAGTGGCTTAACTGCTTCTTCATCATGCTACGCTTTCCTTCTTGTTTCTCTGTGCTCTTTCAATATGGTCAGTCACATGTTTGCATGATATTTTAGTTGATAGTGTTTACTGGGTTGTTGATTGAAAAATTTTATTGTTTGAGTTTAACATTTCAACTTAATTGTAAGTGATAAATAAAAGCTCTCTACAACGATTTCTTAAGTATAACTTATCTATAATATCTGTATTTATGTTTCAATAGATAATAATTGCGATACCTACAAAACGGAATGCGACGCGTTGGAGTGCCCTTACGGTGTTGAAAGGAATGTTGACGAAAACGGTTGTACACGGTAAGTTATAAAAAATTTCTATGTGCTAAAATTTATTATATTTTATACTACTTTAAATAATAAACGAAAAAGTAATTATAATATGTCCTAAATAGAAAATAGTTTTCAAAAACAAAAATACTTATTAGGTGTCGATGCCTGGTGCACCCGTGTGCTGGCAAGGTGTGCCCGTCTGGAGAGCGCTGTGCTATAACGGGATCGTCTAGAGATCCAGAAACACAAAACATTCATTACACGGTCGAATGCAGACTTGGTAAGATAAATATTTGGTCAAGAAATTATTCAATCGACAGTAATATCCATTCCAAGAACATGATTAAAGTGAAAAAATTATCACATTTGTATTGAAATTTATTTGCTAATAAATGCATTAAATACATAAAGCGTAACTATTTTACAAGTGTACAATACTCCTTTATATATTCTTTTCACTATGTCCTATTCTATTCTACACCACTAGCGTATCACACACACACAATATATATTATATAAATTATATTTTCAATCTTACAACAACTTCTTACTAGAGGCGTAATAAGCGAGACTCTTTTGCAGCAAATAAAGCCGGATCATGCCCAGCTTTGGAAAATTCCATAACAACAGAGGGTCAGTGCCAACGGGAATGCAACGATGATGCGGACTGTCCGGAAGACCGTAAGTGCTGCTTGCACGGATGTAGCAATCTCTGCCTGCCACCTGCCGCTGAGACATTTACCACTACATACAGACCTGGTACGTTAACAGTAGACAATATAGTAATATTAATATGCCTTTACTCTTCAGGCCTAATTTGTAGGAAGTTGATAAAGAACACAAATACTCTTAATCTTCTAATAATGTTAAAACAGCGAGTAAGATGAATCTAAAAGTACTGTATAGATTTTTGCCTCATCTTAAAATCATTTTGTAGGTAATATCTTTTGCCTGACATACAATTACTGATGATATTTATGTTAACCGCATTACTACTGAGTTCTGAACAGTCTTAGTTAGCGACTAGTAATCAATAAAGTAAGGAATTAAGGACCACTTTATGAAAGTAAAACTTCTCATAATGTAATATTGCAGAACTTCAGCCGGAGGCCCCACGAGCGAACTTAAACGAAACGATATCGAACGTGGCTGCAGTTGAGGGCGATAAAGCAACACTGCGATGCCTTTTCCATGGCAACCCACCGCCTAAGATCACTTGGATGCGAGGGGAAATCACGGTATGAACGCACATAATAATTACAATATACTTAAATTATTACAAACAAAGCAATTTTAGCCAATAACAATTACTTAGTAAGTAGGTTTTTGATGTAGGTAATTCTTCTTCATAACCTTAATGTTAAGAGAACAGGTGATTATTTCAACAGGTCCTTATTTTTCTTAACGTGTGTGTATTTAGCTTCCATTGACATAAACTTAATATAATGTACAATTGACAGATTACCGGAGATATCGATCGCTACCACTTGAAATCTGACGGCGCGCTCGAGATAGTGTCTTTGTACCGAAACGACTCTGGCGTCTACATCTGTATCGCTCAGAACAGTTTGGGTACCGACACACAAGAGATTAACCTGCAGGTTGGCGGTTAGTAAATCATATATAATACCTGCACAAATTTAACAGATTTATTATAATAAACATATTATAGTTTAATAATAACACTATAAGTATTTTATTATTATTTTAAAGCCATAGTGAGTTTTATATGATATTAAAAATTTAATATCATAATCTCGTATTTCTCGTATTTGTAAACGATAGTATATTCGTTTCGTTTAAATAATTACTCTTAGAGCGTTCGTGACTATACTTAGGAGGCCTCTGTAGTTTTTGCATTTTGCTAATAATTATTTTTATTTAATTTATTAATCAGATTATGAGATCCATATAATTTACTATCTACTTATTTGAAATATAGATACTAAAATTAAAACTCAAATTTAATAATGTATAAATAAACTATATCCTTGTTTAACAGATAGCAACGAAATAATTCCGCCCGCAGCTGACTGCGCTGATCTACTCAAAGAGTGTGAGACGTTAAAGAAGCAGTGCCCATACGACTTGTTGCACACGTACGTCGGCCACGACTGCGTACGCTGTTCCTGCCCGCCAGATACGAACCCTTGCGATCCTTTCATACGAGCGTGTCATGCTATAGAATGTCCGTTTGGCGTACAAAATATTCTTAGAAGTGATGGGTGTACACGGTTAGTATGCAATATGCAGTCATTTCTTCGTTTAACTTCACTTAAAATGCAATTATGTGGTCAGGCTACTTCACCTACCTAACTCAAACACATTATTGTTTCCCCGGGACTAGAATCTCCGGCTAACACGCATTGAATGTCAGACGCGTGATCCACTTAACTACAGTTATAACCCACCACCCACTTTTACTTCTGGCTAGAACGAAAGAGTTATGTTATATTCTAAAATAACATGTTAAAAAAATCTGATCAACTGCTTACGCGCTTCGAGCAAATATAACATCTCATTTAAAATATTAGCATTAGAAACCGCGGCGTTATTGCTAATAAAATATGTGTCATTTCTCTTCAGAAATATTAAAAATTTCAACTAAGTACATATTGTTCAATAATTAAGTATCCATACATCATGTAATCGAAACTATTACAATTCAACTTTTAGGATTAGCGCCTTTTTCTATTTTAATAGAAAACAAAATAATTGAATAAATTGTGTACATTAGATGTGAATGCAACCCAACTCCGTGCGAAAACACTCAGTGTACAGTCGGCGAAAAGTGCCAGGTTGTTTTGTACAAAGACCCCATCTCACAAGACATACAACATTTCGCAGAATGTCGACAAAGTAAGTACTCAACTAAAAATTTAACTTAACTTTTTACTTATGTATTAGAAGCTTCACCAGAAAGAAAACATACATATCGCTAAAAAACGACCTCTTCCAGGCAACCCTGGTAGTCAAAGCTAAAACATAAGAATCATAATTAGGTAATTATACTAAAAATACAATGACTTATCTTTGTATTTGCCTCATGAATGTCTATAGCACCTTAATAAGATGTATTTTTATTGTGTGTACCTCAATCATGTATTTTGCAATCGAAGGTTTGGAATGGCGGAACTGCAAACAAATTTTAGGTGTGAGAGTTTTGGTGGAATAGAAAATGCTATTTCAATTACTTTTTAAAAATAAAACATTTTTTTCCAAAAATAAAAACTATACTCTGCGTTATTGTTTATCATGTAAACGTACAACAATATAGATTTTTTTTTTTATTAATTAAATTGTGGAAATGTAATTAAAAGATACAAATAAATAAATAAAAAAATTCGTTGCAGCGAACAAGACAGGAGTTTGTCCAACGGTATATTCAAGAGAAAATTGTCGTGACGAATGCCAAGATGACGCGGATTGTGCTGGCGTGGGTAAATGCTGCGCGAGCGGCTGCAGTCAGCTTTGTATGGTGCCTGAACCAATGCCAGTTACCAGCCCTGCACCTTTGACGACTTTACACATACCTGGTTAGTTGGAGTCATAATTTTAAAGTAAAAACATCACATTAAATTAATGTTTCAGCAGTTTAATTGTTTCCGTTATCTTAATAAGCAAACTCTATTGTTATATTATCGTTTAGGAGTCCTCCGTGCGCCACAAGTAGACGAGACGACGGAACCGGAAGTGCGTGCAACTGAAGGCGGAAAAGCGACGCTGCGATGCCTTTTCCATGGCAACCCACCGCCCAGGATTACTTGGAGGCGAGAAGAGATCACGGTATAGAGCTTATATTTATAATTATTTCCACGTTTACCTTCTTGAACTCCTGAATGAATTGAAAAGCAACTGATTAAAATGCATAGGTATTTTTTTCCTAGTTTCCTACTCAATTCAAATGGTAAAACAATTTTTAATCAGCTCTTAGTATTTTAATTTTTATTGTGATTACATAGTTTAAGAGTTGTTTATAATATAGATGCTAACAGATTTTTCTGAATTAGATCGATGGCAATGTTGGTCGGTACCGGCTCACTGCCGATGGCGCACTTGAAATTGTCTCTTTGTACCGCAACGACACCGGTGTCTACATATGTATTGCTGAAAATAATCTTGGCACAGCCAGACAAGAAATTCGCCTACAAGTTGGTGGTAAGTCTATAGAACACAATAAGACGAGTTACTTACACTGTTTGGCAATGTATTGGTTAAATATCGTAACAAAAGAAATTGAAAGCTAATTCGGTTAATATTTCGATTTACGAATAATGGTCATCTCAAGATCTTAATGTACTAAAACTACACACATTACTTCTGCCTTTCATGCTGTTAAGTTGACACTTATTAATTAAGGCATTATTTTTCCTATAAAATATAATTCCGATACAATTAAATAATTAGGCATGTTATTAAACTTAGATAATGTTACGATGTAGACAGAATACATAATATGGAGGCTCGTATCTCCATATGTATAAAATAGCACATTCAAGTAACTACTTAATACATTTCTATTGTTTGAAACGCATGAAACTATTTTCTTGCTTAGTTAATCTTTTCTACTTCTATTTCTTTCGACTGGCTATGACAGTGAGCGGTAATATAATGTCAAGCACGTCTGCCAACTATACCGTACCATACTATGAACGTATTAAGATCGGAAAGCATCCTGATACGTTCTACTATGCCGACTAGAACGTATCAAAATATTCTCGCTGACAATTATTGACGCTCCGTGCATGACACGCGACGGTGCTGGTCGGTGACGGAACGGTCTAGTGGGCATAGTTTTTAAACCGTTTCTTTAATAAAATATGCTTAGTTATCTGCTGTATGACTTGTGAGCGATTGCGTGCTAACAACCTCTAATGACACATTTTTGATAACGTAATTACGCCTGAGTCGAATAATATTGCAACACAATGTGTTGTAAGTAATAAGAGATAAAATATAATTCAAAATTATCAGAAATTATTACACAGTTAAAAAAACTATTGAATATTTAAAAAAATGTATGAAAAATAGGTCACTATAAATATATAATACATAAATTTAATCAAAATCAATGCAAAGTAAGAAAGTGCAATCCAGTTTCTTGTTAGAATGCAATGGTACTATGAAAGAATTGTGTTCTAAAGTTCACTAGTATTTTATAACATTAAATGTCTCATATCGTGTGTTTCTTAGAATCCTTAAAACTGCAAATAAGTGTTAATCCATTTAATTTTGAAATTAGTTAAAAATGACTTACGTTATATTGTGTGCCACACTTCCCATATAATATTTTTTGTTCTTAAAATATTTGGCATTTGGCTTAATATTTACTTTTAAAATGTATTCTTGCTTATTATAAACGTTAAACTCAAAATTTGACGTGATAGAGTATACCTACTTCTCTTACCTATATAACAACTAAGTTGCAACAATTCACTAGAGCGGCGAAAGGCAATATTTTCGCAGTGCACAGAGACAGTCAGATAGTACAATGGTCAATGACTGATGCTTTAGACGCCAGTCTGCCTCTGCTCGTCGTCATGTTACCGCTCATTGTGACGATTGGTTTATTTATCGGGTGCGCGGGCGCAACGAAAGGTTTACTAACAATAAATATTAATTAGTCTTCGCAATACCCATCCAATGATCGAAATATTTTTAAAACTACCTCTACAATAAATGTAGAAAATGCTCTGTAGTTGTTATTTTTTTCAAGAATTTAAATATTTCAAAAAATATTAGCTTTTAGATATAGTGATCGAATAGGAGATGTTTAACGCGAAGGCTAATTAAGATAAGTTTGGTATTTGGGTTAATAGTTTATTAACACATGAGTTTGCAGATTGTTTAAAGACGCATTCTTTGGAATGTTTCTATATTTATTAATTGGTAATGTAAAACGCGTAAATTGTTTTAGATAAATATTAAGATAAGTTGAGACGTATGATAAATTAAAACTATTTTTGTATTTTACGATTAAGACATCTGCAAACTCGAGTAGAATAGTTGCTAATAATATGGCATGGTTAGATCCTGTGGATGGTCCTGCTGGTATCAGTAATGTTCCGAATGAGATCATCTATGGAAAATTGGGAGAACCACTCAATATTCGATGTCTCGCATTTGGCTATCCTCCACCGTCCATCTACTGGTACAAAGGCAAAAGTGGCCCAATGATTCCCTACAGCAGCACACATTACGAGGCCAGAGGAAATGTTTTGCAAATTCGTCAGTTGGACGAAAAAACGCTTGGAGAATATATTTGCCAAGCTTACAATGGAGTCCAAAAGCCTGCAGAATGGGCCTTTGAGGTGCGAGAGTCAACAGCTGGACCAATTGAAAATTATATAGATCTTTTGCCATTCCAAGAAATTCAAACTGAAGCAACGACGACTACACAGGCCCCTAAAATAGAAGTACCCATTTATTCCGGTAAGATCAAGCCTTGCATTGATTAATTTCATCTGCATGTGACTTTTATGACTATATGCTGCATGTGTTCTTCTCCACTCCAGTTTATTTAATAAGACCTGATTTGAATTTTTCGTTACTAAACTTTATATTTGTTGTGTATAATTATGTGTCACCTCAGCTTTTAAGAAAAATGAAAAGGGTTTGAAAAAATAAAATTATCAATCCAGTAATTTTGCAACTGTTCAATCGTCAAAGAGTAGCCCATATTATTGGCCAAGCTTAATGGCCCAAGATCCCAGAGCATACACGACACTTAGGACTATTTCAACGCTTTTGGTAAGCAGACAGACGAATTGGAGGGGTTAAACATCCCCCCAAACACACATAAAGTGTCACTAGGTCTATGAGCGCGAGGTCATAGATCTAGTGTCTATGTTTGAAGTACTAACACTGCTTTATCCAATATAAATTACTTATGAGAAAATAAGTAAGGTCTGGCGGCTCTGGGATCTTGCTCTATACGTCTATATTAAAAGTTCAGGAAGTAAAAATAGTGTAATAAACAAAATAACACTAATATGACTATTTTAATAATTTCATTACACGATGGTTAAGAATCAAATAAACATTTGACGATTGTTGTTTAACAAGTCAAAGAAAATCATCATGCATATTACGATCCTAATGATTTAGGATTTTTAAATTCGTTTTCAAGGTTAAGCTAAATGTTTTATGTTTATCCACATGGAATCATAAATTGCTTACGTTTCTATTTTATTATTAAAGTGCCCGTGACCGCGCGTATTATCGCTGAAGCTACCCAAGTGTCTGCTGGCACCGTGATCAGTTTGCCTTGTGAAGTTGATGGATATCCGGTCCCCGTTGTAAGATGGAGCAAAGACAACGCTGTTTTAGAGTCGAGTGACAGGATACGGGTTACGGGTATGTTATTGTTCACTAAATAAATATAAGCCAAAATAATCAGCTTTTGTATTGTTGTAAAACTTCCTCTTTGTACTTATATTAACTAATACAATTTTTTGATAGTATTTAATCAAAAGTAGATGGTACCTAGTGAAAATGAACGCAAAATGATAGTCTGTTTCGTTTCTTTCAGTAAATATTTTCTATAAAGGCAAGTAAGTGATATGACTTTTAAGCCTTCTAAACCTTTTTTTTGCTTAAATTGTTTTGTGGTTGCAGAGTCGCGTCTAACGATATCCCGCGCCAATACGAACGACACCGGCGTGTATGCATGTGAAGCGAGCAACGGTCACACCTCGGCCTCATCCTCAGTTAGCATAGTTGTTGAAGGTAACGTGTCAAGTGCTTACTAAAGATAAACGAGCAATAAGAATTACCTTAAAAATAGAGTCCTATACTCTTAATTCTTATCTGTTTCACTGATCATTTTCAGAAGCCTACCTTGGTGATCTTTCTGTACCTTCAAAACTGTCAATTTTTGGAGGAACTGAAGCACCTTCCACATAATATGCATTTAATATAAGACTGCATACAACACCACTCGATTTCGGAGGTGGTTAGACGAAATCTTAATAAAAAAAAAAATTTTTAAATGGTGGAGTGTTCAGTATGGCCTTGCTATCTTCGCAGTACCTAGTACCTAGATAGACATTTAACGTGATTGTTCTGGCCTGTTTTTATCTTTCACAGCTAAACCGTTTTGGTACAAATATCTACCTAAACCTACTACCAAAAGTAGTTTGGGTACCTAAACCATTTTTTATCCGTCAGTCTTACAGTCTTGTTTTAACTAATATAATAACTTTTATAAATCGTTCTTGTAATTAATGTATTGTTGAACTATTTTGATTGACGTTCTTATGTGTTCTAAAAGGCCTGTACATCCCGCCGACTTGCAAAGACAACCCTTACTTTGCAAACTGTCCTCTCATCGTTAGCAGTAACTACTGTCGTCACAAATATTACTCAAGGTACCGTTTTCCTTTTATTTCAATTTCAGCTTTATTTTCCAGATTAAGAAACAAATAAAATATTCAACTCGACAATTTATCAACAAACCACTATATACCTATATGTTTTTTTCTTCTTTTTCTAGCTCTCTTACTCAAATTGAATCAGTGTTCAAAGTATTTGATCATGATTTTGCAATAACATTAGAAACATTAGCACTCACTTCCAACGAGATGTTTCTCTAACTGTATATTAATTTCTAATTTAATGTTAACAGATTCTGTTGCAAATCATGCGTGGAGGCCGGTCAGCTTGACCCAGCTGATCTAGAAGTGATGCAGGCTGACGAAACTTATCAGAAGAAATAGACCACCTACCGCTGATATTTTTTCTTGTTTTACATATATATACACAATCTGTTTCGTGCTGCACGTTTCTAGTTGCTCGAACATGCTTAATACATATACTTAGTTTAACTATTGCATATTTTGCCCTTGGTCAGTATTTAAATATACCTAGCTTGGGTACGGGTAATTTAGGAGATGACCACTATTCAATACAATATGGTATTCCTTTATTGAGAATAATTTACTCTAGTAATAGTAATTAGACGAATTATATTAGCCGTTAATTGACATCACATAAGCACTTTAAAAATCTAAATTATATTGAAAGATCTTTGAGAGAACCTTGATTTCAAATTGCAAAGTTTTCTATATTCTATATAAGCCATTTATAAAATCTTAACGCATATTAAATACAACGGCTGTTACTTTAGATCGATTTTTATTTCCTAATAAACTTTATAACTCCTTATTTCTAAGAAACTGCAACAATGTGCCATATTAAATCCGTTTAAAATAAGCAGAAATGTTTTTCTCTTCGGAGATCAATCAACACATGACTTTAATATCGCGAAATAGATTAACTTTCAATGAATAGGTACACAACGATGTAAAAAGATAACAATAATCATAAGTAAACTTTTTCCATACTAAATTGTTAGTGATTGCAAAATAGACGTAATAGACCTTAGTCAACAATTCTTAATATTATGTAATAAATAGTATATTAGCAGGTTCTAATACTCATCTACAGTAAATTTTATATTACATTCTAATAATTTTAACCCGTAATTGTATATATTAATTAGTTTAATAAATATAAACTACGCAATTTTCAGTCACAAATAACTAAATCTTAAACATTATCATTATTTATGTCAAAATATCAGAGTTAGCGAATACTAAATAAATAAAGTAGGTAGGTTTAAGATTCTGTTTCAGTTACAGCTGAATTACAGAAAATAATATTATTTGAATAAGTTAATATCTATTGTAATGTGAATGCTATTGATATGTGCAATTAAATTGAGGCCTCATGTTATTATAAGTTATTTATTTCATTTAATTTTTAAATGAAATTAAATTATTTAGAAAATATAATAATGTGAGTCATAATATTTTTTTAAGTCCGAAAGGAACCTTGTAAATATTTATAATATGAACAAGAAATAAACATTTATGAACTATTCCTTTCGTTTTTTATTAAATACTAGCTGACTCGGTGAACTTTGTACCGCCAATAAAAGATATCCTTTAAAGGTACATACTCGTATATGCCACCAAGGACTTTTTGTACATCTATAAAAGAGGAATATCCCGTTATGCATTGGTATGCATTAGAGGCAGCTTGTCTAACAAAATATGAATGTTGTCTTAAATCATACTTTTAATTATAAAAAAATATATTTCAATCGGGGCCTTGCAACCAGATAACCTGGAATTAAGATGAGTTCTTCCATTGTGGCGAAGGAGAAGTTATACACGCAGGCTTTGCTGCATAAAAATAATAACGTAGAAACACAAAAAACAGTATGTACTTAACAAAATATCAAATGTACTCGTACAGTGTACAGAGTAACTATATTAACTGATATTTTGTTTCCGCTTCCAGCCCTTGTAACAATTTTATGGTTAACATAATAGAGCTTTATTAACATTTAAGTTAATTAAGCTTTATGGTTAACATACTATGTAAATATTATCAATTATATTAATTTACATGGTTTTTTTAATACATTTTGTTGCACTGGAGTGCAACGGGCAGCCTTATCGCTAATCAGCGATCTCTTCCAAGCAACCCACAATAAAGCACCCACATAATAACCCATAATTTAATAAGTAAATAAATAATTTAACAAAGTTTTGTTGACTTTACTTTTGAGTACTTCCTTTATGTGGAGGTCAGCAATCAGAGAAGTTATCTTAAGTCAAAGTAATAAAGTTTCGCATTTGATGACACCTAGTAATACTGTTATAAAGGCTGTTCTTAAGAATGCCTTAACAGATCAACTAAAAACATACCAAGTTTCTACTTGGTTACTTAAGAGATAAGTAAATGTGAGTCGATTAAATATTTTTTAAATAAATATTGATACTGAACTGATAGATTTGTTAAATAATTTCACTAAACGATTATATGGTCGGTCAGTTTATGATTCCGTGATTTTTAATGAATAATTGCTAGAGTTTGTTTAAAATAACAATTTAAAGACGTGTGTGTGTCTCTTACAAAATCTAGATAACGAAAATTCAAAATCAACCAATCATAGCTGTCTTTAGTTATGTGTGAGAAGCACTTTCCAGTTTCCTTGTATCGTTCTATTTCACGAAGTGAATATGTCTACACGCCGGTTTCTTTTTGTCTAAGTTTCTTTTTTCTAAATAGTACTTTTAAATAGATATTATTATACATCCTGTATGTTCGATTATTTGACATAAAATGCAATCTTTCTCCGCTTATCTTTAAACTATGAAGCTTTAAGATCAGTCCTCATCTAAGTGCCTAAGTGTGACCACTCCTATCACAAAATGTTGAGATTTGCACTTTTCTTGATTTTGCTACAATCTATAGTATTTGTAGTTTCTGGGCCATTCAATGGTAATAATTATGCGTTTTCTTATTAATCTTTACGAAGCGTTATTAACGTTTGATTATAATGATAAAATAATGTTTTGTAAGATTTAAGAACGAACAGCAGAATAAGTTCAGTTACTTCAAGCATTTTGTAGATTGTAAAATAAAAACTTTAATTCATTATTGTATATTAAATTTTTACTTTTTGTTTTTATTTTTATTATATTTTACCTAAACAAGAGGCTATTGTTCTCTTTTCGTTTATTTCAAGTTTTTAACTAAGCTTTCACGTGCATATGACGTGCATAACTTGAAATTCTTTTCAGGCCTTCGTATACCTTCCGAGTGCACGGATAATCCATTCTTTGCTGATTGTACACTTATTGTTCGAAGTAAATTTTGCAACCATAAATATTATTCGCAGTAAGTTTTCATAATTTCAATGTGTGAAATTTCGCAGATACATACTTAGCTGTCGTCAATTTTAGTGTCTAATCGTTGCCTCTATATCACACACTCGATAATACGTAGATATACAGCGTGTTATTTATGTAGATTTATTCTGGGTGAGTTGGTACTTGTTTGTTTATTCGTATATTTCATACGAAATTCTATGTTCCAGGTTCTGCTGCAAATCCTGCATCGGGTCTGGACTAATGGATCCCACGAGAACACTCCAGGCACCTGTAGACGATTATTGGAACTAAATACTAAAAATAATGTGAACCCGTACCTTTAAAATTATTGTTCAAAAATTTTTCAGAGTTAATTTTTTGTGATAACCTTGAATCAATAAGATAAAATTAAATTTTATTTTCACATTTTTCATAAATTTTTATAAGTAGGTACTTACTTAAATATATTTACAAATATACGAAAAGCTCATTGAAACCGTAGGTTGCGTACACAAAATAAAAAATAATTTTGAATACAGTATGTTAATATATTTCAGTACTTACATAATATTTTTATTGTATGTGTGTAAAAACTTTTGTCAATATTATTAATAAATATTTCAGTTTCTATATTGACAAATGAATTTCAAATATATTGAAGTTTATTTTTTTAATATTACTTATTTTATTAAATATTTACAATAAAAAGTTTATTAATACTTTCATTACCTACCTATACATAATATAAATATTGTTATATGATATTATATAATATGTAATAGATATTATCCCACAGGAACACACTGTCCTATATTATGTTAATCCAGAGCATATTCTATTTGCGTGCCCAAACTTCATTCAATTCCTTCAGCCTTTTAAGCGTGATTTGTGGGATAGCTAATTTCCTACCAAAATTGATAGATATAGATTTTGATGCTTATTTTAATAAATCGTAGGCAAAAACGTTCATTGCGTTTTAAATTGTTTGGAATTTTCAATGGATATGCAATAATCATATTTATAAATGTTAATTATAATCTATATTATGTAGGATACATTATCTGCGTGATACAGAGCCTCTTTTTAAAGATACCTTAACTAACCGACTCGTTTGAATTTTATTTATTTTTCAGATGGATTTCTTAACATCTTGACGGACTGAATATTCACTCTCCCGGGTCCATAGACAAGTATTCTCTCGCAATCTAATACTAAGTAAACTTAAAAAAACATACCTACAATCCACATATAATATAAATGAATACTATGTTTAGTCATAAATTAAAACAAATTATGCAGTAACATAAATTTTTATTTACATCCCGAATTTTAATATAACAAGTAAATCGTTCTAAATTGGGCTGACAGACAAAGATAGTCAAATAATAAAACGTCAATTTCGATTTGATGTGAGTCTCAAAGATGTATCTGAACTCAGACTAGTCACTGACAAATATCACTCGTATGCTATTTCACGGGAAATTTAAATCCGTGTTATTTAAATCCGCTTTTTGCCGCTGTGCTAATCAGAAGTACAAAATCGCGTATCGTACATTATTTACGGCCCATCAAAATCTATAATTTGGTTTTGCACGCAAAGCGGCTATCTTTTTAGCGGCCATAAAGTGACAATAAAATTTTATACGTGTAACAGCTACTTACTGGATCTTAGAAGTCCGCAAATAATTTAAACTTAATTATCAAAGCATAATGTTTTGCCCAACTTTTATAGTACAATATTCTTAAATACAAAAGTTAGAACGCAATAGGTTTTATATTATATACATAAAATATAATTTAACATGTCTATATAATACATAGTTATTTCCGAGCGGTTGTCCGGCACCAGTATTCGGTGCTGGACGTCACTCTTTTGGATATGTACACACAACACGAGGTATTGGAAAATAAACTAACACCCTTACTTATAAAAAGTAATTATTTCGCAAGTCTTTATTACCAATAAAATGATAATGTTAAGTGTAAAACCGTAACCAGCACTTTTTAATCGACCTTCAAAAGAACCAAGAAGGAGGTTATCAATTCGACGTGTATGTTTTCTAGTACTACTCTTTTTTTTTTTTTTTTTGATTTCTCAAGTTTTAACTATGTAATTTAATTTAAACTGTGAACCGGTTTATCAACTAAGTAATTATTCAATCTCGATAAAGTAGATTAATTTATAAGTAAGGGCGTAAATGTATAAAGCAATGGAAATTCGCTAAACAATCAAACTGTTGTGTACATATCGCAGGCTATACAATATTTGAGTATGATGCGGTCGTACGCTATAAAACAACTTATCGGGCCCGTGGAACCCTTTAATATCACAATACATGTTAAACTAAACAGAGCTCTCTAAACGCTAAGTTAAGTCGCCTAAATAAAAACACGCTATAAACGAAACTAATACAAATAAAATATATTACGAAAACACGCAATCTCCGACCGGCGTCACATTGTAATTGGTAGGAAATCGCGCACAGATAAATATAAAATGGAAATATTTCATTTTCGGCCATTATATAGTAAGGATGTCAGGTACGGCATCCATGGTGCTAAATGCATATAATGAGCAACGGAGTGTTCCCATAGACATCAATCATTACATAATAGGGTTTTAACTAAAGGCGTCCACGTAAAATCTACATTGGGCTGTCTTTTACCTTCAATACATCATTTGTGCAGTCGCCTCTTGTTTGGCGTTTCTTATTGATTATTAAATTAATTAAATAAATGGATATTTATTGTGTCATTCTTACTATATTTGCGTTTAGAGGCAACTGCACAAACGGTTAAGCGACACAATAGTTCCTTGGTCAAACCAATTGGTAATTTATTTCTGTAAGCCACATATATTAACGAGAAACATTGGTAACTTTTCAAATGGGTGATAAATATACTATTTTTCCTTGGAACTCGTGCATCGAACATCAAGTATCTAGCAACATTAAGAGAAATGTTCCTTACACAACAACTGAATAACGCTCACGACGAGTGCTCCAATACTGCTAAGTTTGTCTATTTACAACAACAGTCTTCTAATACGCTCGCAGTGCTCGTTGTTGCAGCAACTGACGGCGCTTGGCCAAAGACGTCCGAGGTCATCTTTCACTAATCAGTCGAGGATCTGAAAAGGGATATAAAAAAAATTTAAGAAACTATATGTAAAGCCTATTTACAAACTTAAAAAAAATAACTCAAACACGATTACTTTTTGTTGTTAATGTTTAAGTCAATATATACCTGCGAGACGATTTTCTCCATATCGTGGTCGATGTCTAATGGTGGCAGGTTGACATTTGCAGTTGTCGCGGTGGGCGCGGCTGGCAGCTGGAAGGGCTCATCCAGGTCTTCGAGACCGGGGGGCACGGGCAGCCGAGCCAACTCCTCCTGCAGCTTCACATAGTGACGCTGGAAAATACATTCCTTGGATTAGGGGGTAATTATTTAAGACAATATTTTTTTTTAGAAATAATTTAGATGTATACAAAACCGGTCATCTTCTTGTCTATTATTATTAGAGAAACCGACACATTTATTATGTCATTTCTAAATTTATTAAAATTACCTTCAGTGCCATGAGGTTAAGATGTATTGTCCGCTGCGTCCGTTCGTCACCCGTCTGTCCTTCTAGCTCTGTGATCCAGTTGGCGACTGTCTGCATTATCTCGTTGCGTTTTATCCAGAAGTGTGTCTGTATCACCTATAACCCAAAATTTACATACAAATTCATACCCATATAGTACAAAATATATGCGCATTACAATACAATATACAGTATAGATCTCATTATTTTTTAAATTCTTAGAATACAATAATCTTAGAGTACATATTATCAAGTATTAAAAGTTACAAATACAAGAAAACTGTTTTGGTCGATCTAAAAAAAAATATTTCTGATCCCGCACGCACGCACCTCCTTAAAGCAGGGTTCGGGCGACCGCAGATGGTCCAGCATGGCCCAGCGCACACACGCCTGGTATATGTTTGAGTTGTACTCGAGCGAAGCGCTGTTGCCAACACGAGTTCCTCTACTGCGCTCGTAGCCCGGCTCGTTGAAATAGGGCTCCGGCACCAGAATCAATGACTGGATCGATACTAGCACCTGTTCCAATTTATTTTTTAAATGTCCTGATTTGCAATCTATTGGTTATAAATTGTACTTCATATTCAATACTCTTTTTTACACAGTCAAGTTAATATGGCAATTTTCAATAGACAAATATCAAAATCGACTCCTCAATGTTTAATTTTCGATAAGATTTTTATTTTATCGATATTTAATGGCTTGACTATTAAAATTTTACATTTTAAGTAATAATATTTTTTAAACTATCAAGAGGATGCTATTATATAGTTTTTGTATATAACATACAGAAAGATGTTACAATCATGTAAATGGATATAATAGAACAAACCTGCAGGAAGCTAGACGTGTGTGCATTCCACTTCTCTTCGGGGCGGCCGTGCCAGGTGTTAAGTACAGAAAGGCACACCTTGCCGTCGTTGTACAAATTCGGATTGAATCTAACAGAATGGCGGCCCGTTGTCTCTAAATTGATGAGCATTGGCACTGCTGGGTATTCCGCTGGGAAGTACACGTCTAATACGAAGCAGCCGTTGGCGTACGGAGTGTCCGACGGACCCGTTATTAAAACCTGTTACATTATATTGCCTTTATATAAGTAAAATAAAATATGTATATTTTTCTCTCTTCGCAAAAATCAGCCGCCTAAGACTAATTGAAGATCCCACATTTCCCATAATGTTAGCTGGATTGTTTTTAACGGTTATAAGTTACGTTAAAAATATTAAACATGCAACACACTTTTCTTTTTACGATATTTATCACTGTTTTTTACGTGTGAAATCAAATTCCCGTAACCCCTAGTGGGGCGTGGGGCAGAGACATTTCTATATGTTTCATTGATCATTTCCTTTACAGGCAAGTAGGTGATTAGCCTTCTGTACCTACTCAACCGAAATATTCATTTGTTTCCCCGGGATCCGAACCCAGGACCTCCGGCGCAACACTTAGATGCGTAAACCATTTAACCATGGAGATGATTATTTTTGACGTAACGTATATTATTTGCAAAAGATCGTATTTCGACATCATTTTGATTAGTCTTTTGTTTAAGACTATTTTTCATAAAAAAATTGAATAAATATTAATGAACTTTAACATTAAACGCCTTCAATCTACGAATAATAATATGTCTAGAAACGTAACTCTCATATGGATATCGCATCAAAAATGAACCCACCAACGTGTACAACAAGGTTGTACAATACGTTCGCACGTGATTGGTCACGTCAAGGCGATGTGGGCAAGTGATTGGTCGAAGGCCACGCAAATATGTACCTAGGTATCTATTTGCGTGGTGCCATTTTTGAGTTTGATTTACACTTCTAAGACATATTATTATTCGTAACCTTCAATACCCGCCTTTATCAACTCACCTTCATCACATCGAGACGGTCGGTATCAGTGCGCACGAAGACAGAGGATGAGTAAGAGAGAGGCAGGCTGGTAGCGAGAGTGGCGGCCTCTTGCGCCAATCTCTTCATACGCGCGGGGTGCGTGCGTTCGCCCGCCGCTCGCACCGTCCCTTCAAAATGATACGGGACAGTGAAACGGAACCCGCCTTCCGCTTCTTCAGTTATCATCTCGAATGTCTCTGTAACAAAGAATACCCATCGATCAATCAATGCATTGTCAGTCTTCACGTATAAAGAAAAATCCAAAAACTCAAAAAACAGTTTAAAACTCGTATTTTGGTTGAGCCACATGATAAGAGCCAATGAGCCACGTCATGTTAAATAGACAGCTCATTCAAACAAGCATTAGAATGGTGAATATTACGTATTAAAACATATGAAATATAATTAAAATTATGTCTAAATTAATATATTATAAGAAATTATACATTGCATTGATGAAGAGGATGAAGCATCTATAATACAATTTATAAATTGAGAGTTCTCTATAAATAGAGAACTTTACGCTACACTTATAATAGTTTACTCGTAAATCAGTAAATTTATTTATTTTGAATTCATTTTTATTTTTATTTTGAAATTAATCAAGTGTCGTGTCTATAAATCATAGTTACAAACCAAATTGCATTGTGCGCATGAGTTCAATATATCTCGTCTCCCGACTGGCACCGCGTATCGCTCGCGCTACGCCCACATTCTCTATCTCACTTTCCGATCGACACATTAGGGCTGATGTCGCCTGAAAAATAATTAAAATTAAATTCAATGATTTTAATGATTACATGCATCTACTTATACGTATATTTATAAGTTTATCTTTATTATATTACTAAGTAAATGAAAATTTACAGTTCCTTGAGACGATATATTCCTACTTATAAAGAGCTCACCTGAATATCGGCTATAAGCGTGGCGAGACCCTCGTCTTCTTCCGATAACTCAGAATTACTCGATGTACTAAATCTTTGGCTGTATGTCATTTTACCGAAAATGTTCTTTTTACTCATCCTGAAATATAACATACAAAGTTTAATAAACATATCAAAATCTTTTGAAAAATTAAGATTTCTATAATATTAGTAAAATAGTGTTATCAATCGAATCGTCAATAATTATTGTATTATGCAATTGTCAATATTTGATAACTTTTTATAAACACTTTACTAGAATAACTTATCGGTTATATATTACTTTACTTTTTACAAATAGCGATTAATATTCTATTATTGTGATTTGATGGGCTCTTCCAGAATATGGTTACCTAAGTTTAGTGGCGTAGGAGTTGGTAGTGCGGCTCATGCTATGAAGCAGCGCAGGCAGCGGGTGCAATGAGGACGCTAAACGCCGACACCGAAGCGACGCCAACGCACGCGCCACGCGCAGTACGCACACGTACAACGGGATGTGACGAGACATGTCCAGAACTTCATAGATAATAGATATTATTTATGCATTAGTACATTTCGACGAATTTATCAATCAAATAGCGGACATTCCATAACATATTATTTTAAAAAACTTATTTAACTGAAATTTTATTTAATAGTAACAATGATACTACAACCATTGAAAAAGCTCAGTTCGGTTATCGGGATTAATAAATCAATACCAATTTTGACTTAGTACCCGGCCATTTGTCAGAATAAGATTAATATTTTCATTCACTGGATCTTCAAGATCATCAATACTCTCTAAAGGTTCTGACAATTAGTTTTTAAAATATAAAATAACATTTTGTTTATAGATCACTTACCTGAGTCATTCCTGAGGTACGAGCAAATGGCGGGCAAAAGCGAACTGTTGGCAACAAGCTCGATGAATTCAGAAGGAAGATGTTGAGTGTCCCCTTCATCAGTCTCCTCCAAGTCTTGAGCCTCTTGTGAGCCTTCTTCAGGCGGCCACTTCTCACCTGGGTTCATATATGAGGATAACACCTACAAAAAGACATTAATATTATTGTTATTAAAAAATCAAGGAGTAATTTGTGTCATTTTGTTAGGCGTGGAGAATATAGGTTATGGATCTTAACGAATTTTAAAAAAATATCGCCTTAAAGAACTGTTTGCAATCTAAGAAAATTTATTAGAGGATCACACGGTAGTTGATGGTATGAATAATTATAACATTAGAATTAGTAACAAAATTTTAATTGTACATTCTGGAGAGGCAAAATTAAGCATAGACTTACCTGAAGAAGTACTGTAACGTGTTCTTCTTCGATCCGTTGTCTGACAAGCGCCTGTTCCACGTCCCATGTCTGCTGCGTGGAGCCTGTTCCGAAACCGGTACCTTTCGCCCAGTACAACTGCGCCTTATCTTCTTTGCCTGTGCCATTTGAAGACTGATTCTGGAATATAAGAAACTCTCATATTCAAAGCACAAATATGAAATAGACAATTTGGGGAAACAATTGTCTGTAAGAGGACTGGAGTACATTTTTTTAAATTCTGTCGTAATAGTAAGAAATTCCTGTGACAGTGACATAATATAATTCCACTAATCTATAATTAAAAATGTCAACGCCTCACGTCGCTAAATGGCGTTAGATGGATTTGATATTTAAAATTCTTATTTATTTACGCATCGGGCCGCTAGATGGCGTTGGATGGTTTGATATTTCAATTCTTGTTTTTAAGTTTTCGTGTGTTTTGTGCATTCCTGCAGGATTTCTTGAATAATGGATTTTAAGTTTGAGAAATAAAGTTAGATTCCTCCATCCGAATCCTTTGATTTTACAATAAATATGTCAAGTAGGTAACACATTTATAAATAATATACATTCATAGGGTTGCACTTAAAAACGTTTACGGTTTTCTAGACAAATTTTACTAACCATAGTAGAGGCTGGTCGATGGTGCGAGAAGACAGCGAGACAGGCAAGAACGAGTCTGACTGCGCCGAGACGAAGCAACGTGTCCCGTAGGGCGCGGCCTTCCGCGTCACGTCCGCTGCTTTCCAATAAGCGTGCGACCACGCGGAATGGCAATGTACCTAAGGACCACGTGCTACCACTACTGCTGCTGCCGCTTACCACTATGCTGCCTAGAAAAACATGTCATATATTAAAGTGAAGTCCTGTGACCCCTAGTGGGGTATGGGGCAGATGCATTTCACATCTGTTTCACTGATCAATTTTTTATTTAGGGGCAAGTAGGTGATCAACCTTCTATGCCCTGCCAGACCGAGTTTTTATTTTTTATCTCCACCGGGAATCGAACCCGGGACCTCTCGGTTGAAACGCTTACGCGCTTACCACTAGACCAAGGAGGCGGTCATGTCATATATTAGGAGGCTAATAAAAGGATTCAAATATATTACACAGACATTTTGTGAATATACTTTTATCCAGATAAAAGGCCAAAAATTTTTTTTTATGAATTTTGTAGTTTTATGAAATATGAAATGAACTAATGAAATATAAATGTGTAAATACAACGTACACGAAGCCAATATAAATAATTATCACTCATCACAATATAAATGGGTATTTCTTAAAACTATAAGAACAATCGTTTATCATATGATAAAAGTATAATATGGTACTCACGTCCATCCTCGTCGTGTGCGACGCCCAAGAGCAGTCGCAGTAAATGCACGGCTTTAGAGCCTTCTTCCAGAAAGGCATGCGCAAAACCTCTAAGCTTAAGAAGCAGCGCGAGCGCCACCAATGCGTGCGAGGGGACACCTGCGCATGGGCTGCTTTCTTCTGATGAGCTGTTATTACCGCTGACCACCGCATTACCCGCTGATGTCACGCCCAATTCTACCACCTCCTGGAACGAGAGCTGATTTTCAACTTCGTGATCTTTCAGTAATAACGGTTAAAGTTATTTGTAATCAATAAATGTAGATTAATCAATAGTTTCGATTAATTCAAATACCGTTTTTATAAAATTGTAAAACGTCTATCTTGGTTATACTTTAGCTTAGTTTCTGCAACCAACGCGAACAAAAGACTAAAAACGTCAATTACCATTCAAATCAACAGAAAAGCGTGGTCAACTGTAAGTCAGTGAAGTTTGAGATCCCCGAACAAAAAATTAAAAGCAAACCAGCGCTAAGCTAAGATGAAAATAGAAGCTGTTATAATGAATTTTGAAACAATCAAATCTATTGATTATTATGGAGGTTGCTACACAAATGATAATCACCTCATAGGCATCGTCTAATTTGACCCAGTCGAGGTCATGGGTATGATGGTGGCGAGCAGGGGGTGGGGCAGGCGCAGCGTGGGGCCTTGGCAATCGAGACGCAACCAAGGCTAAACCACCACACGCACCGAACTCTCGCAACACTGCACCTCCGCTAGTCATGGGGTCATTGCTCCTGCTACTACCAGTAATAGTGTTACTGCTCGTCCCTGCACCATCCCACATAGGACCTGCAGATGCTTCTGTAAATAAAAAATAAATGTCAAAATAAGTTTTAACGAGTAACACTATTTTAAATTGTAATTAATTTAATTTATTTGTATACAGCTGGGTGGAAGGATGCATGCGAATGTTTGTTTCCGAGTCTTGGTTGTTTATAAACTTATATATGTATTTATTGTGGTACCCTCGTTGTTTCTGATTTGGTATCTTACTTTGGAATCAGAGCAATGTATGTGAGTTGTCCCAATTATTATTATTATTATTATAGGGACATTTTGTGCTATAGACCGGCCGCTCAGAGAATGCGTGATCGAATGGGCGATGTAACTTTAAACTGGCGTACAATTTACGGCAAAATTTTAAATACATTTTATTTACCTTATTAAAGAGCGATAACATTAAAAATTGAATAATAATGCCAACTTACAATAAACGTATTAATTTTGGGCTAAAATTATTAACAATTAATTAATTAACAAATATAAAAACAATAGTTTTAAGTCAACTGTGCGCTGTTTCAAAGTAGCTGTGACAAAATAACGAGACGTAAGAACGTTATAATTTTATAATATATAATGTACTTAGTACCTATTTAATAAAGTTAAGGAAAAGTTACACCCAAACAAAACCTAAGAAAATAAGTGTCGTGATATCAGACAAATTTAAAAAAAAAACTACCTACTCTATATTTTTGGTTAAGGTGGTCAGGTTATGCAGACCGCCATAATATTTAAATTGTGTTTGAAATATAATCCCTATAAAAATAACAAAATATATATTAAATTGAATAAATATACAACGAATGCAATAAATAACGTTTACTAAATATTATTAATGTTATGTATTGTACATCACTAGTCATGACGAATTGACAGCTGTCAGAAACGCATTCACTGAGCGGCCGGACTAACTCATTTACCAAAATTCTAGTATATTATATGAGAAAAAAAGTTTAACAAAAAATTGCTGGAAGAAAATTTTGTAGTGGGGTATGAGGGCAGATGCATTTCACATGTTTAATTAGTCGATTTTTTCTTGAGGGGCAAGTAGGTGAGCCTTCTATGTCCTGCCAGACCGAGTTTTTTTTTTATTTTATATAATTAACCTCCATTAGTGTTAAGGTGAAGCGTAAGCGTAAGATGCGGTCCAAACTCGTGCGGCACGACGGTGCAAAGCTGCGCCAGAGTAGTGTTTCCCGGGATGAAGCCCTCTATTCCGCACGCTTGCACGCGGAGCGATGATTCCAGGATTTCTGGAAGGATAAATAACTCAATTGTACACAACACACCATGTAAATTTTAATTTAAAACATTAGTAAAAATTTATTTCAGACTAAAATAGAAAAAATACTTTGATAAAAAATACACCAACGATTTTATATGGATTGTAGTTATTTAAGACCATGGCTTTAAATAAATAGTATTGCAATTAAAACAAAAAAAAAAAACAACTTCAAATTGTAACTATCAAACTACTGAACATATTTCAATGAAATATTAATGGGACCACACGGGACATCAGCTCTCAAACAAAAAAGAATCTTCGAAATCGGTTAACGCAGTCGAAAGTTCTAAGGTACCAAAACATACAGCGTCGAATTGAGTACCTCCTCCTTTTAGGTACAGTCGGTAAAAAAACCCAAAGCCAAGGGTATTGTGAAAATATTCATCGTTTCACATTAGATTTGATTTTAAAATATGTACTTAAAGATTAATTAAACATGTAGTACACAACCTAAAGCTGGCAGATCTTCGTCTGCAGTTGTACTTGCAAACTCACCATCTGTAACAGCTGGTGCATTACTATCCACACTGGGTTTGCTTTGTCGTTTTTTGCTGCTCTGTTGCTTGAGGGTGGTGTTCTTCACGTCCTTGACCCGCTTGTCCTTGGAGGCGCTGGCCGCGGCGAGAGACAATTCCCATACCTCTGCTACGGTCATGATTGCCGGGTCTGACGCACTGCGTAGGACTGAGGCGTTTGAAGAGCTTGGTGCACTGTGAGAACTCAGTTTGTTGCATTCTTCCATTACTGGCACTGTACAACGAATATTTAATTTTTAGATTTAAAAATTAGACCGCTTCTGAATATCAAACATAAGGAAAAATAATGCAATATTTAAGAAGATGGCTCGCATGCTTTTTGACTTTTCCATAAAAATATTTCCACAGAACTGCCATTCTTTAATTACAGAAATTAGTTTTGTTATATCAAATGTTAATCTTTTAAATTGAATAGCGTCATTGTTTACTAACTAGGCGGTCGATGTTCAGCAATCAGCGTCCTGACAGTAGTATGCAGTGGCAGGGTGAGGATGGTGTGCGCACGCGTAGAAGGATGGCATGGGGCGGGCGGCGCAGATGCAGTGGGCAGAGTCAACGGAGAGGCACTTCCAGCCCAACGGAGCGCTACCGTAGCTCGCTCACCGGATAACACCAAGCGGAGGATCAGAGAACGGGTGAAACCAGATATGCCTTCCGGACCTGATAGAAAGAGGTAATTGCCAAAATCATATTATAATTAACAACTAGATGACCTGGTGAACTTCGTATTACCTATTCATATCAATCCATTATTATTTTTTTGCACCACGGATTATACAATCATTGTATTACAGACCTTATGTAAACAAAATATAAATACCTAGCTTCAACTATTTTTGTTCAATATCGCTTTTGGCATGTCACTGTTTACATGAATCTTTCTGATATTTTATATTTGTTCTGATATTCGGGACGGAAACAAATTTAACAAATCAGAGATCTTTTAAATCGGTCCAGCCTTTCTGGGGTTATTAATAATGGTATATATCTCGCGTCGTCTTCCTCACTCATAAGGGTCGTGACCCCCTCCATGTATATCTTATTGATGGGGTAGTTTTCTTGGGAACAAAATCACGGTGGGTTCCAACATCCTTGTCTGTATTTTAGAGGTGATTTTAGGGCTGTGGTTTACAGGTTACAGGCAATCTGCCTGTAGTGTAGTTGAAGTTCTTAAGGCAAGCTGTAGAAATTCTTTTACCTCCGTGCCACTTATGACACCCGTCCGGCAAGTAGCAGCCCTACCAGAGACCGAACACAAATTACAAATTAAATTATAAATTGTATTCAGGACCGGAGATAGAATCCGATAACCTCAGGCTTCGCGGTAGGCTTATAAGACCGCTTGCCACGAGGCTCTCAGGCTTAAGTATAATGAATTATCATTATATTAATAAAGAACTAAAGAAGACTAAAAGTATAGTGTGTGTAGTGTGTACACACACACACAAATAGCAATGTAAAACCTTTTAATTCACAATATAATAAACTTAAGTACCTATATTAGAATCGTAACAAAACTTACCAGTGAAATGCATTGAGTCAAGTATATTATGTAGAGTTGTCGCAAAGAGTCTCTGGTTGTGAGGGTGGCAGACGGTAAGTTCAGAGAAGAGACGTATAGTGTGTTCTTCTAACCACGCGTATTGGTTCATTTCACGCCACGAACTAGACAAGTATGTTAATAATATAGTATTGGAAAAACATTTATTCTTAATCAACCAAATTCTTACTAAAGGTTTTAATATTATGTAATTGTACATCCCTGTAAGCTATAACTAAATATTTCTTAGTAACTTTATTCAAGTGTAGAAGTGGCTAAATAAATTGTATTACCTTTCATTGGGTCGGGGATGACACAAAAGCCTAAGCAATGGGTTCCAGAAGCCAGAGCCAGTGGCACCTAGCCAGTCCTTAAACCGTCTTTCGGCGCACATCAGCCGCGCCCACTCCACAATGTCACATATACTTTCCATAGACGCCAAATCTGTTATTTTCATAGGATTTATTAAAGAATAAGATAAATAGTCAATAGAATCACACAGTGGAAAACTTAGACAATCTCAATGTCTCGTTTAAGCGCTTATTCCACCTCACTGAATTCGTCCTAAATGATTCTGTAACTATATTCAGTCAAGTGAAATATGAACTATTAAATAAAATATTAAAATAAAAATAAAAATATAATAGAATCATTACGTCTGAATTCAGTGAGGTGGAATAAGCGCTTTAGCCCTTCTTCGAATTTATGATAAGAATTTCGACAAGTCTATAATGTATAAGTAACCTAAATCTTGATAGCCTCCTTGGTCTAGTGGTAAGCGCGTAAGCGTTACAACTTAGAGGTCCTGGGTACAATTCCCGGTGGAGATAAAAAAAAACTCGGTCTGGCAGGGCATAGAAGGCTGATCACCTACTTGCCCCTAAAGAAAAAATCGATCAGTGAAACAGATGTGAAATGCATCTGCCCCATACCCCACTAGGGGCCACGGGACATCACTTAACCTAAATCTAAAATTGAATTCTATAGAAGGTACCAGTAGAATGACAACCATATATTTAGTAAACAACAAATCATTGACAAACTTGCTTAGTTATCTAAGTTTATAAAAATTAATTAATTAAGTATATCACTAAGAACGTTTTACAATGTTATAAAAACGGTATAAGTAAATGCTGGTGATATAATTATAATAATTGAAGATAACTTACCGCCTTTCAACTCTCGACTACTCAAATCTTGCATGAGAATGTCCTCTGATGAATTGAAGCTTTGGGAGAGTATTTGCTCCAATCTTGCTTCACAAAAATCTGTAATTAAGATACAAGTAAATAATTTAAGTTAGTAATAATAAATATAAGGACCTTAATTTTAATAAAAGTATTAATTCTATAACATAAAATTGGTGATTTAGTTTTTCTCAAAAATTATACAGTAGGTAATTTTGAGGATCCAAATGTAAAGATACTTTAAAGATAATATATAGAGTATTTTTACACGTAAGAATTTTAATTAATATTATAATATATATAATATTTTTAATTAATATTATATTTTTTATGTTTTATTTTATTGTGTTATAATTTTACATTGAATTTTATATAAAAAATATGTTTTGCTATGGCCATAAATATTTTTATAATGTTCCATGTAGAGGAACAGTCTTTTCGGGAGTGGTGTAATGCAGTATGTTTCTTTGAACATGTCACTATTAACGGTAACAAAAAATAAATATATCGAGGGCTCATTATACCAGTTTAAACATGAAATATACTTCATTCACCGAATAACACCATATTGAAGTTATTACAAAGGTAAAACAGTGCCATTACGTCGACTTAGGTCGATGTTTTTCACAGTTAACCGCATCAGAAAATGATAAGTATATTCAAATACTGTGTAAATAAAAGTCTTGGTATAATAGTAGTCACAGAAAGGCCAAGCACTATAAAGCAAATTTTAATTGAAACGGGGTTCCGAAACTGATAAACTCACCAGCGACGGCTTGCATGAGCGTAGTTGGTAGCGGTGAGTGGAGTAAAGTGAGCGTACAAGCAGGTGACATGGCGGCGGCAGCGATGCTTGTTAGCTGTCGTCTGCGCAGGCGTCTGGCGTTAACCGCACCAGACCAATCTCCTCCCACACAAATACCGCTTTCCCCAGACATTGATGCTTGCATCGGACGACGAACTTTCGTGTCATCCGTTTGGGCTTCCATACTGTAAAGATTACGAACAATTGACGAAATGTGCGATTTTTTAAACAACATTCCATTTTTATCCTCGGCCTTATTCAATTGTCTTACTCATTATCATTTTATCTTCCGTTACTATTTTCGAAATATTGAGAATATAATTAAAACACAACAATGATATATATTTTTTGCAAAGGTTTTTGATGTTAACCGTTTCTTATTAAACTAAAGCGGCATAATATACAACGGCAATTTTAACCTTAGTACGTGTCATCCGTTCTGCGAGTTAATAAGGAGTAAGTCGCTAATGACGTAATTAATAACATACCTTTCATCTATATCCATGGGTATTTCCATTCGTTCAAGAAGCATCTTGAAGAGATCTGGTCGTATGTAGCACATAGAGCATATCACGGCGTCCAGAGACTTTTTAAGAAAACTCGCCTCATCAACATCTTTCACCCAAGTACAGATCAACTCGAACATGTCATCCGTAATCAACTCTTCGATGTCAGCCAGTAAGTTCTCTTCTTTTGTGCTCCAGAGGACCTATTTATATAATAAGAAAACAAGGTAAAAATAAGTTTTTATTGCACACTAATGAGAAGGGAATACCTGGATTTTTATTGCACGAAAAAAAATTTATCTTAATTTTATGAAACAAAAAAAAACATTATTTATGATTTTTTTTAACAAATCCTAATTATACGTACCGCAGCAAGGGTATGTAATATTGCTGAGGATGGCGCTGCCCGCGTCCGCAGCCCTCGCTCAGCGGCTCGCGGTAGCCAATGTAGGAAGGCATGAATTGTACCCGGAGCACAAGTGCGGCACAGCGCCTGAATCACGCCACACACACTATTCATGCTGCTCGAGCTGGAGCCGGCACGCGATGGTTGAAATGCTGAAAAGAACTTCGTTTGTAAATGCTGGCAAAATTTGGATTTTTAATGAAACTAAACAATATAAAAGAATTAGTCTTAAAAAAATTTTACATATAGGATAGGATCCTACTTTTAGAAAAAAAAATTCCTGTCCAGACACAGGCTCTGCTCTTCTATATCTTAGAACACAATAAAAAGACTCTTATACCGAACGGTGTTAGAGATAAAAAAAAAATCATTAAAATTATTTTGGCTCTCGTTCGGTTGGAAACAGGACTTCTTATAAAAATAAATAAATTATAGCCAAGAAATGAATATGTTTTTTTCCAGCTGACTAATATTATAATTAATAGATTAGAACTCTTAGCAACTTTCTATTTATAACAAAACCATTGAAAAACTTACCATATGCGTGAGCGTGGGCATCCAAATCGAGTAGATGTTCCATAAGCGGTTCCCTGAGCTCAGGCTGGGCACGCGCGGCGGCCAGGAGCGCTTGGTGGGCATGATATGCTTGTGGGCCGCCCGTTAAGAGCACGCCACACAACGCCCTTACCGCATTTGCGATGCCGCTACTAGCCGAACCGCGGCTACGAACGCACGCGCATACTACGCTCGCCCAATTGTTTCTGTCCGTAAAAGGCAACATAGATAAGTGGCACATTCTTCATCAATGAACGTTGTGCTTATATTGAAAAGCCCTCTGCGCTATCGACAAACTGCTCTCACACAGCACTATCACCGAGTCGAGATATCAAGTCAACTGGTTGGTAACCTGGTTAGTCAACTCTAATTGATTGGACAAACGGAACAATAAGCTATTATTTTAAATATGGCTTCAGTTAAGTGACTAATGTAATGTAAGCTCTCATGATAAAACACGAGGTTTTGGAAATTAAAATGTATATATATTTTTTTCACCTGTCTCAGTAGAAAATGGAACTAAGCTTAATCAATCACAGTCGAACTTACCCAGTAGTATCACTTGCAAATGTGGTGTTATTCATGTCGTGGGAAGGTGGGAGGGTGGGTAGTGGCGGTTGCGGGGCAAATGCCGGTACAGCGAGAAGGCGCAACTGTAGTAGGCCCATATTGGAGCAGTCCCGAGGGCGATACAGACGTAGCTGGACAGTGGTGCAGACAACCGGCCGGGCGACGGCCAGCCTTATGAATGTCATTCCAGCTGTGCTTTGAGGAGGTCCAAGCGGAGCTAGTGTTCCGCCACATCCAGCCTCCACACCCACAGCACCGGGACATGCTATAGACAACATATTTTATGTTCTTATTTTGTCTTGTTTTTATTGTGTAAATAAAATGATAAATGTAAAGCCTTGACGTAATATTACAAATTGGAATATTTTGAGGATCCATCTAGATTTAAAAACAATCTAAGCAATAAAAAATATTTCAAAATATTATAATCTAGATGTTATTAAAATTTAAAACAATTAAATAAGTCCATTTCAGTACAATGTTTTGCCAATCTCATTTGAATTGAGTTTGAAACAAGACAAAACATTCTATAAATAAAATAGATTAAGCAGGCGTTTTAGATTTTTATAAACAATGCGCAGACTTCTTTTCCACAATATACTCGTAAATACCCTTTTAATTACTTATTATGAATATATATTCATTATGTTGTTCAGTGCCAAAGTATGAAAAGATACTGACTTGCCAAGCTAGTTAGATGCGGTTGAAGTTGGACTTCATGCAATCTTGCGGCATAGGGAAGATGCAGAGAGAGAGCCAGGGAAGCATCATCGGCGCTGAAGAAATGGTAGGACCATGTGGCGGCGCGTACGCGTCTCGCCGCGCATGCGCCCGCACCACGTGCGCTCTCGCCCGTACCACCCAATAACACGTCCGCCGCTTGGGCTGTCGGGTTTCCGCACGTCACTGTACCTGTAACACATCTATATATTTAGAATATATGTCATACGATTTAACTCTTGTGATCGTTATTCTTATATATTTTCTATGTATAGAATGTATAGACAACAATAAATCTACTTTAGTTAAATAGGATTATAGACGATTTGAGCTTAAAAGCCTTTTTTATAAATAGAATAAGTTGACGCCTTCATAGCCTAATTTATATTATAATTATAAATGGTATAAAATTTCTAAAATTCATTAACCAAATAAACTATGACACGAATGTGAATACTCTTAGAAAGAACTTACAGAATGGGGCAATGTTAATAAGACCATCAGTAGTTTCTACGACTGGTGGCTGGGTTTTCTTGCTACTGGAAGAGGCTGGTGTCGATAGATTCATGAGTTGCGGCGGGAGTTTCAGATGATTCATTAGCGATGACACCAAACTCTGACTACTGCTTGGTCCAGCCTGTCACATTTTATAAAATAAATTTACTCTGTCCACTTAAATACCGAAATTTTATAAGGTAACGATATCAAGAATATCAGCATGCTTCTTGCAGGCTGGCATTTTTCTAAACAGCAACGGTACATTCGACTAACTCAGGTTCTAGATAGCAAAGATTTAGATAGTAATTTCATATTTTAAGATACACATGCTTGCTTTAAAAATCTGATATTGTTAAATGAATGAAACGTTACAAAAAGATATGGCCAGGTTCTATTTTTATCAACCGACTTCAAAAAAGGTGTATCTCAATTCGCCTGTATAATTTTTTGTATGTATATTTTTGAGTCTTTTTCTTTATTACATCATACTTCAGAGTTGACCCCGTATAAATTTAAAAAAAAGAGATTGGGCACTGTTCAAAAAATTTAACAATTAAAAAAACGTAGATTGAAAGTTATATTTATAGTAATAATTGGGACAACTCACATACATTGCTCTGATCCCAAAGTAAGTAGCTGAAGCACTTGTGTTATGGTAATCAGAAACAACGAGGGTACCACACAAATTAATGCACGTTTCGATGCAGAAGGCAGGAGCACTACCAATTGCGCCAAACGGTCGTCATTTATGGATATAACTTTCAATCTATATATATTTACGTTTCAAAGACAAGACTTCAAAAGGGTTTTTTTATTCAAATAATTTTTTGATACTCAAATTTGCTTAGATGCTAATAAATTTGGATCTTTTTGGTGATAAAAAAATGTAGAATAACTTTAAAAAAGACTAGGCTTTATGTACCTGATGACAAATATTTAGTTTTCTGACAGCAAGCTCCATTCCTCCCGCATCTATGAATGCTGACAACAATTCTGGTTTGTCTAGAAGCCGTTGAAGCAGTTGTTGCATCGCTTGGGACAGGTGTACTACATCGTCTTTACCTATTGAAAAAAATTGCAGTATTTTGTATCAGTAATATTAAAACTGGAAGACTGCAAGTAAAATAATTTAAAAAAGTAAATTCTAGCTTACTGAAAACAAATAGATCTACAGAAAAAAGGTTTAAATATTAAATTACTGTTAAGCAGACAAAAATCTGCCTTAATTTTATCTACCTACAAAAATATTTATATGGATAACCAACATGTAATGAGACTTACTTAAATATTCTATGAGAGAGGGTATCATAAGTGCTGGGTTGGCAGCGATTGATGGAATCTGTGCCACCAGCCAAAATATCTCTTCCTTCAGCGAACATTCTGACGTACTTTCCACACTGCCACCTGGATTTATTGTAAATAATTATTTATATTGTATTATAAAATCCACATGATGCATCAAAATAATAGTAAATTTTTTCAACTTACTCGAATTCAAAACCATTGTGGTCATGCCATCACACATTGAAAGTGTCTTGTAGAACTTTTCCATTATAGCAGGATGTTGCAAAACTAAGAAAAAAATTACAAAATATTTAATATTTTTAAATTTGTGGTTAATAACTTAAAGTTAGTAAAAGTCAAAAGAATAATATTTTCGTCTATAAAGCCCCGCGTGCCGCCAGTGCTATCTGCTTTTAGAATATCTAAAAAAAGTCATGTATTCAAAATTAGACCTGCCAGAATACGACTGCGAAATCCAGCTTTTGAGTAAAATGAATACCGTAGTAGCATTTCAAATGTATTTAGGTTATTATGTGTTAAATTTTTATTAAACCATACAAGTTAAATCATTTCGAATGGTCTGTCATTTACTACAGTTTTCTGTCATCTTTTCGCTGATGAAAATTTTTGGTAAAACAAGAGTAAGTACTTTAGACAATCATGATCAAGGTCGTCAAGATCGTGTTAGATGTACCTGTATCGGCAAGACAAGGCGGTCTTGGCACTTGTTTCCGTTCATCCTCAACGTTAGTTCCATCTTGTCCGCTCTGCTGTTGCTGTTGCTTACTTTCATCTGTCTGACAATCTTCACCTCCAGACACGCTGCCCGCACTAGTTGTGCTCTCAGGACTTGCAACAGACTAAAACAGATTTTCAATATTATTAGGTCTTAAGAAAGTATAAACAATAATTATCTTTAAGTTATAATGTTTGGAATCGACATTAATGAAATATCAAGCTTGGATATTATTTTAAAAGAATTATTCCAATGTTGATAATAATTGCTTATTAATTGCTTATTAAATGCTTTTTAAACGTTTGTTGTCGTTAACATAACGACAAAACTTAATATGTGAATTCCAAAATTTTCATAGTTAGTGGGTTCCAATATACAAGCATGACGTTCTTGTCTAAAGGCCCTGATCATGTCTGAGTTGGTGTAATTTTTTTTTATCTCATTTATATTATTTTTGCTGGTAAGTGGTCTGTTTAATGCTAACCTGGTCAGGCCTGTCAGTACGTCTTGCGGAAGGCAGCGGTAAGGTAAGAAGCTTTCTGCAGTAGAGAAGTAATGACGCGAGTACCGCGCGTCGATGTGGTGGTTTGCGCGCAGCACCAGCGCCGGCAAGCACATCAGCAAGTAGACCTCCACTCGCGGTTCCGCGACCTTCACCCCAACCCTCCGATCTCCAACCTCCGCCCCACCAAACCCACCCGCTGCATTGATCCGCTGTAAGTAATAATACATTTATTAACAAATGTTTCAGTGTAAATGAAAGCAGCATGTTTAAAGGGTAACATAAAAATAAATATGGCTTATCTTAGCAATTAATTTACTTTATTAGCACGTGTTGTTTAATATTTATTGATTATTGGCTATTAGTATTCGCCTTAATACTAAATATATTTAAGCATGGAAGTATAGTTGGTTTCATTACCAATCTTTCACTACAGTCCCACTTATTTCAAACCTCTATAAATTATTACACATTAGCAGTACAATACTCTATATAAGCATAATGACGGTATCATGTAAGGTCGGCCAAGCGGTTTTAGAAAAATAATATTATGACAAAAGTTTTTAATTGCTAGGAGAAATCGATCTTAATGTTTAATGACGTTCAAATGAACGGCCACATATTCGCAAATTTAGTTTCTATAACGAATTAAAAGCTTGACTAACCAACAGCCTCAATAAGTGGAAATCCATGGTGAGTGTGTTTTGCTGAGAGAGCAGGGAGTAAGGAATGGGCAGCACGTAGTAACGCTGCGTGCAGGTCTAGGGCGTGGTGTGCGAGTGCGCCCGGGGCCCGACACAGAGCAGATAAGGCCCTGAGGGAACACAGGGCGCCCCCGCCACCTCGAGGTACCACAACGCGAGATATGACTGCTTGAAGCGCCCCAGCAGCACCGGCTCCAGCACATAACGTACTGCCACCCTAAAATAACAATTATTTTTAATACCTGCACAGGAAAAAATAAAAAATATATTAAACTTCATATGTCCTGGAGAATAAGGATAAAAATTTTAAGTTATTTTGACCTTTCTAACCTTTTCTTTCAATCATGTCTTTGAACTTTATAACTTATATCTTCTTCAAAAGTAAACGTAATTTTTTATCTTTATTTATTATATTAGGATATTGGTAAATAGTTCAGCAAATAAAAATATATATTCAAGCTTAGAGAAAAAATTCCAACGACCAAAACCATGCAAAATCTTAGAAGAAAACTCACTAAATATGGTTCTGAAGAGACCACAGCGCCATCCGCTGCAATATCGATCGAAACAAACTTGACGAGCGCGGGCACAAAGTATTCGCACTCGAGAATCACACGACCCATTGTTTGCGTACTGCCTTCCGTCTGTATACATTAAATGTAGCTTTATATATTATAATATAAACATTTTCAAAATGTATAGTCAAGTAAAACAATGAAAACCTTGGAGTAATCACTCTTCACATTAATAAAAAAATAAACGTACCTGTAATGGGAGACTTGCTACCCAAGCCAAAGCCTGCATAGATAGCACCCAACAACGTAGCGATATATTTTCCAATCTGTAAATAGAAAAAATATATTACACTTACACCATTACAGCTCTTAGAATCGATAACATATTTTTTAATACAGTAATTAAAAATTTACCATTAAAAAAATAGAAACAACACTAGGTACACATAAATTCAGTTCATCTAATGACTATCCCATTTACTCAAAATTCACAACCACTACCCCAATTCAATAAAAGTTATAGTTGTAAATAAAAAGTAAAAAGTACAAAGTAAATAGTTGAGGTGTACGCACTCTGTGAGAGATTCGAGAAGCGCAACAACGGTGTCTGATGCGAGACGTATACGCGGCGCGTCCGCGGGAACCGTGAGCGCGGCCAACGACCACGTGCCACTGCTGTTATTACCCCACGAGGACCCGTTCAGCGTCAACCACAACGATACCACGTTTTCCATAAATGTACAATCCACCTAATAATTAATAAGTCTTTTTGTATTCGGACTAATATAATAATAATTAAAGGAAAATAAGACTATTTATAGAGGGTCCACCGACACAGAGATATTATGAGAGTATAGAAATTGTACTTGCAGCTGATCTGCATTATTATACACGTTACACATTACATTTTATTTATTTTCACACAAATATAATTCACATAAATCTACACAAATCACCCTTTAAAAAAATTATACGAGTATATATATTTCTTTATAATAAATAAACCGTCAAGGTTTTTGGGTATAGCATTGCATCCCTATCATATATTTAGTCTTTTAAGTACAATATCCCATCGCCCATATGGAACTTGTACATTTCTTATTCTACATTGTTTTACATTGATAGCTTTTCTAAAATTGTTCTATACTGGGATTTTTATTTCCACGAAATTATGACACTTCAAAGGTGTTGCCAACTTCGAAACATTATCTTGAATTTAAGGTTTCACTGAATGAAAAACTAAGAATTAAGAATGTACTGATAAAATTTTAATTTAAAATTGTAATTATGATTGTTATTAAATAATCAGAACTTTTAATTTATTATAATGTACCCATCGAATAAATTAAAGAAAGAAGAATGTAGATACAGATCTATTGAATGTGAATTTACATACCTGATTCTTGAACTCCAAGGCAAGATGTCTGAAGACATCATACAGGGTGTGGGCAAGGGGCGTATTATGCCTAGTAGGAGGTGAAGCGGGCGAAGCCGGAGACTGCGGGGAGGTAGGAGCGGGTGACACGGGTGAGGGTCGGTAGGGCGGAGCGCGTAAAGCCGCTGGAAGTGCTAAAGCAGTGGACGCTAATACACGCCGCGCTGATACTTCAGCCGCCGCCGCTGGGCCGCTTCGGCGTGCGTCCACGCACGATGATAGCGTGCTAAAGAAAATATATTAACTTATTTCGGTAAAATAATATATATACGAAAATCTATTAAAAATGGTAAAAAAACTAAGTACTAATCTATGCTCTGACACATTAATGCCATACACTTCCCACTTAGGCGATTTTTTCTGTCGCAATAAATTCATAAATTTCACAAATGCTCTATTAAAAATCTCGTTTTTAATACTCACCTCGTGTTAAGATCAGTAGTTTCTTTCTTCTTCGTTTTGTTGAGAACGTCTATGAAATACTGTTCCAATTTCTCTTCCGGTTCAGAATCATCAGATTCAATTAGCTGAGTCAGTTGGTAGTCAATGTAGTTAACATCTGGAAAGTTCGTTTGTTATTTTGGTATTTCGGTAATTAATGAATAAATTAATTTAATGATTAACAAAAAGGATGTTTTATTTATAATTATGTACCTTTTCTAGCTGCTTTTACAAAGGTAGGCTCGACGGTTAGTTTGGTTTTAATGCGCGATGAGCTTGGTCCGTGCCATTCCTCAGATGCAACTGCCACCGGTGTTTCTCCACATTCGTACTCCACCAGATCCTGTAGATAGCATCACTTTAATGCGCTCGTTATACAAAGGACAGGCGGTACGATTTCAGATAAAAGGAATCTTTGGTGGTTAACGCTGTCATAGCAGGCTAAAACTTTCTTAGTGGAAAAGAATCGAGTAGGATTTACTAACTTAAGAAAATATATGAACCAAACGGTACAATATAATTAAGTTACTTGCGCGTTGTCTCATCTTTTTTGTTATATTAGATAGTTTGTTTATGTTAAGAATCGCAATAATAATAAAACTAACTATCGATGATATCTCACCAAATTGCACTTGTTTACAGAGCATTCCTCCTGAATTGTAAAACCGCTCTATTTCCGAGTTATAGAACGTTTTTTTACACTTTTTCATGTGCCACATTTCATATAATGCAGTTGAACAATAATTGCACTAATGAAGAAAATTTTACCAAATCTCTACAATTTGCAATATAATATTCATTATTTATTATACCTTTTATATTTATAAATGTACATATATATTTAAAAGAATCACAAATTGTACCTGTAGCAAGGCAGTAAGAGCGTGCCTTGGCCAGGGCGGCAATGTAACGGCGCGTCTGGCCAATGCCAGCACTCCAACCGCATCGCCCCATCCGCACCAGCCGCACCCCCCACAAAGAGCGCACACGCGACCGACCACCTGTCGTATATATTTAGCTATTAAATCATTAACTTAACGCGTAAATTAGCACGTTAATTAAGCCGTTAAGTAGATGTATTTGGCCAATGTTTTAACGCGTTAAATTACAAACGGCATTACTAATGGCCTTAGACGTTAAGCGATATCTCGGGATTCTGTTTTTTGACACATCAAAGGATTTTATAGCGCGTAGTTTAGCGCGTTAAGCAATGTTGGCTACATATAATAATTTATCACGCTCATTTTTGGAACTAGTGAAGCTGCTTCAACCTTCAATTAACTTTTAATTAACGAGCAGTTGGACATTAACATCAACGTTAACGTTAATGCAGGTAGAGCAGTAGCAAAATAGAAAAATAATATTCATCTTAATAATCAATGTAAGCAATATTATGATTATATACTTATATCATTACCTTAGCACATAGGAGCAAGTGATCTGCGGCGTGTATAGAGTCTATAGTTAGGATATGTGTGAGCAAAGCCTGCGCTAACGCAGAGGCAAGAGTCGGGCTCATAATCCTAAGGTCTTCAGAAGGTCGTGTGCTATTATTACTGCTAGTGCTAGCTCCATTTGCACTATTCGATCTTTTGTCCTTGAGCGCCATATGAGCTTTTAGTGTCAGCCGGGCGCGCTACAAATAGTAACAAATATCAAATTTAACTTCATAGAAACTATCTTTAGCAACGACTTAGTCTGCACAGTTTAAAGGCATAAAGGTGATAAACAAGTTGCTTTCGTTATCCCTTCATAATAACTTAATGACGGGATATCCAAATCATGGTGCGGCACTTTGGAATGTCTACAACGAAGGGATTTTACTCTAACATCTAGAAAGATTTTTGGACCTTTATGGAAAATGAAAAGCCCCATACTTGATGCTGTTCGATGGCGACGCGTCGGGCTGCTTCCATCTCTTGCATCTGGTGGAGTAATCTCTTATGCAGCTTCCGCCGGTGTAACTTGCACTCACCCGAGCGCTGCACGGGCGTGCTGGACCTACCCCCCGAAGCGCCACCACCAGAGCAATTGCCCACGCGACCTCCCGTCACCCAGTCCCACCTGATATTCATATTTTATTTATTATTTTTAATAAACATGTACCGCCTACAGTAACAATCATACAATCTAGATTTTATCTAAAAAAATCTACAAAATTTTAAACTTGATGTTAGTTACATAACAAACAACGTCCATAAAGTTCAAGTATCAGAGAATAATTGTTTTTTTTTTGAATTATATTGTCTATTACATAATAGAATTTTACTGAACTTAGTGTCGATTATTGAAAATTAAAAATGTCTTTTAATTATAGCATATATGCTGGATAAGTTGCATTTCTGTACTGTGTTTCAGCAAAATCCATTTTCGCGTTCAAGTTCATCTATACTCACAAACCTAATAATACGACAATGGTTCACATACCTATTATGTGAATTGGCGTTGGTGTTGGCAATAGCCGCATCAAGCAAATGCGCAAGCACTGCGAGCATGGCAGCAAGTAGTGGCGGTGGGGCGGGCCCAGAGCGGATCAGGTCCAGCGTGCGAGACGCGAGCGCTTGCGTTACACCACCATCCCCACGCCCGCACAGCGCGTACATACTTTTCCGGGCCATGTACATTATCGACACCAGGCACCTAGAAGTCAAATTGATTGAAATTTTTATGTTTCTTAATTTCAACCGCTTCGCGAACTATTCTAGAATAATAATGCCGCTCAGTGGAGAGGACCTTAGGATCGTGGAGCTATGTAATCCTATGATTAGGGCCCGCTTAAGCACTAAGCACTCTCCAGTTCTTCTCGTGACCACGGAGCGTTGCAACACGGTCGAAACGTCGATGTAAATAAATAAAGTTTATATGCGTGATAAGTCCCGCTATATTTACTAAAAATAATTTCAAATCGCGAAAGTTTAAAGTTGATGGTTTATGACATCAGCCAACAGAACTAATCTATCTATCATTATATAAATACAGATTCAATCATTTTGTTTTTATAATAAAATCGCCACATTTGAGGTTGAAATTGACATAAACTTTCATTTATCGGCAATGGCCCTTTTAATCGAACTAGATGGATATGCAATCAATGGATTGCTCAATACGCAGCCAGATAGTGATTTTTCTAGGAGGGGAAAAAGTGTAAGCCATACATAAACATACTAGAAGTCCGACTCTTTTAATTAATTAATCTTTGAATAAATGAATACCTATCGAGAGGTAAGGGCGGTGCATCATGTTCGTCAAACGCAGCCGTGAGTCGGTCTGCTAGCAACGGGCCCCACCAGTTGGTTGAACCGCAAAGTCGCGCTAAAAGAGTTGCAACGGCTGCGCCACTGCGTCCTCCCCATTCCCATGAAAGGGGAATCACACCTCGACACCATTCCAGAGTCACTTCTTCATATTGCTGAAAATATATAAACGAAAGTTAACGCGGTACGTTTTAAGAGTAAATAACAAACTGTGAAAAGAAACAACTCTCGATTATTCGTGAGTGATTTTGTAAATGATTCTGGGATCCTCTTTTCTCTCTTTCAAATTACGAAATGAGTTTGCATAATAATAATAATTTGAGAGACGAAATATTTTCAACTAAACATGGTTAGACATTGAAAAATAATTAGACATTGTTTTTTTAGGGATAAGTAACACATTTCGTTTTTGAATAATCCATACAAAAAAATATTAAAAACACCCCTTTTTAGCAATTAAATGGAAACTCACCACATCACTCATTTGGAACAAGAAGTATAGTAACAAATCCACAACATTCTCAGTAATAACTCTCAGTTTATCCGTGGAGGCTCGGTCTAAAAGCACTTCAGCCAATACTTTTCCACTATCAACGGCATCTAAGACTCTTTCACTACGATCCGGAATGTTTTGCAAACGCTTCAATATATTCGTGCAGTTATGCAATTGTTGCTGCAACTCTATACATTCCTGGTAAGCAAGGACCACTTTAGCATCTGTCTCTGCTTGGTTAAGGTAAGCCATCATATGAGCTGCATTTCCATTATACAAATCTAAGTATGGATTGAGTAGATCCATCAATTTACCAGCTGCTAGTCTAAAAATAAACATGTTAGATATGTTTAATAAATTTATATTACAGTAAATATTATACAATCAATAGTATAATTAATATATTAATATTTAATTAAAGAGATATACGGCAACAAAGTTATTTTAGTTTTAGATTTCTTATTTTTAAAAAAAATACCTAAATCTACAGCTAAGATCTTGATGCAGCGCATTGAGAGCGTTAATAGATGCATTAACGTTAGGAACATCAGCAATCTCGCCGTAAAACCAGCCCAGCGGTATCTTACACTTCATTGCTGACATGCCGTATCGACCAATGGTGGTTATCTGTATAGAACATACAACATAATATGTAGCATCAGGTGATGTAATCCATAGTGGACCATTGGGCACACAACAAAAAAGTACATCATTCAGCACAACATATTTGCAAAGGCAGACGCCCAACCAACTGATCTACGCAACTCAAGAAGATATGTTATTGGTTTATTTTTTGTTGAAAACTATTTTGTAGTTATATTATTACAATATTAATATTTAAACTGATCTATAATTCTACTATACAGAAATTATCGTTCTACCTTCATATATCTACAAGTCAATTGTGGCTGAATATCGGCAAGCACCAAGTGCTTAGTAGCAATATCAGTTGCAAATGCAAGTTTCACACAGTCCGTCTCTTCACCCACTGTCCAAGTATCTATGCATAGAGTCACCAAGTCTGAGCAAGATGGAATGATCTGAAATATATTTGTATATTTTATAACTGTTCCTTATATTTTACTCATATTACACAACTAAGTGTTCGGAATATTTGTTTCGCAGGTTCTGTCTTTGAATAATAAAAGATTTTGAATATAATTATGCTAAATTTAGTTTGCACGTGGATGGTAGGGGTAATAAGTTTGAATTTCGAGACTTATAGAAAAGCACCAAACAAATTATTCAGGTTCCTTTATTCAATTATTATTTTCTATTTTTAAGCTAAAATTTCTTATAATATATATATTTTAGTAGCATAATCGACAATAATATTTAAATTAAGTTTCCGTCAAGCCCATAATCTAAAACTAGGTCTAGTTAATGATACTTACAATATCCGTAAGTCGTACTATATATCCAAAGTCAAGGACAATATAACGCCTTGCGCCGGAATGCATTCTCTCAACAACAAGTGTGTGCTGCGGTGGTCGAGTCACCAGAGCAGCCCAAGGTATTCCACATTGCTCTTGATCCTAAAAATTTAAAACAAAATTGTGTGAACTTATCCTGCTTCAAATGAATTATGTTATAGAATTTATTCGTTGTCACGTCTTTTAAACTTACAAAGAAAAAAAGTAATAGTATTGTTACTTAATTCTAATCTAGGCACTGTCCCCTCAGCCCACTTTAGTAGGATTCTCATTGAATATGATAATTTATATTAGTAATTTTTTATGTACATTTTTTTCCTGGATTACAACAGTGTACTTACACCATAAATATTCATTTCATTTTAAAAAATAGTTTACGTTGAATCCTGGTTTCTTAGGATAAATAAAAAATTAATACATTTTTAATTACCTTTAACAATTTATCTTCCGTCATATTATCAGGCTTATCTTGTGGATCGCAATCCATCATGGAACCTTCAGCTTCATCCAAAGCTTCGTCTTTTGAAGAATATTTCACTTGTCCCTCCTTCACCATCGTCCACAACTAAATAAACAGAAATCCCAATACATTCAAATTCAATGAGAATATTTCCAATGGTAAAATTAAAAACGAACGAAAACTGAATATATAATTAAGACTTGTGAATTGAAATAATTTTCATATGCCATATATAATTGTGTTAAACATATCCATTTATTAAATATTAATATAACAGAATCCCGTACTAAAAAAAGCTTACTTGGTTAGAATCAGCAGTTTGGGCACTAACAACAGGCGGCGGATGGCTCGTGGGGGCGGTATCTAATTTCGTGCCGTCGGAAGCCAAGTGACAGCTTACGTGTAGCGGCAGTGATTCGCCTACCACTGTCATTGCAGCTAGACCACCTTCTAACTCGCACCAATTGTGCGTGTGCTGATTGTTGTTCGTTGCACTTTTAGTTTCGCCTGAAAACGTAGTTTATAGAAAACTTGAGAAATGTATGAATAACCTACCATTCAAAGATTAGTTGAAGTACACTCAAGGATGATTTCTAGAATAAAAACATACTAAGCACCTTCAAAAATCAACTAGATTGGTTCAGAAGTCTTAACTTGAAAACGTAAAAGACAAATAGACAATAGTATGTTTAAAAAATCAATGTCTAGATTCACGTTTTCAAATTAACACTAATTTATTTAAGGACATTAGAACCAGCCGTCTCTTTTCTCTTGAACTAAAACCAGATGTTTGGATACATACCTGCATCAAGCGACATATTAAGAAGGTCCCGAAGTTGAGATTCCTGTTTAGGTGCTGACGGGGCGTGCACGTCGCCCGCTAATACGCTTGCATACGTCACCGGTGATGAGGAACTACGGCCCAACTCCGGGATGTCCATAGAAAATATACTGCGCTCGAGCGCCAGACCATATAAACCAAATCTAGAAAAGCATATTTTGTTTTATTTAACAGAATCAAACATACTAAACAAACAGAAAAAAATCCTCTTATATGTTATAAGTTACACGTTAAAGTTAAAACAGTAGTTTGTTACTAAATATATTTTATTTATAAAACATTAACTTTTCAAAATTAGCATATTCCAGAGATAATTTTAATAATAAAAACGAAATAATATTTGCTGAATTAAATTCTTTCAAAAACATTTACTGCAGTCACACATAATACCAGACAATATATAGTTTTACGTTTATTTTAATTTTTTATATGATTGTTTTAACAAAATATAAATTTACCTAGCTCGAAGGAGTTGGTGATAGTGATTGCTACGTTCCCGCAGACTTCGCGCTGCTTTCTCAAGTAAGGCGAGACATCGTGCAACCATCTCAGGCGCAGCGTCACGTGAAGTCGCATGCTGCGCAAGTGCGATCAACCACTTGAGGGCGCCTGGCGACTCACACGCACCGAGTAACGGAATACACGCAATCACACTGCTCGTTAAAATATTTTCAAATGTGCACTTCCACGGCCGTGGGAGCTGTTTTACACCGCTGAAAACAATATAACACATTAATAAATATAATTAAATACGATTACAGATTAATTAATATTTCAGGAATACTTACTCGCTGGTCGTAAGAATAATTTTGACACATTTTTTGGCTATACTTCTGTTTGCACATAAAATACATTGCTTTAGAAGCGCGTCTGTGTGCTTTTCAATTACAGATATACATTCCAATTGCTGGATTTCAATAGGACTGGGCGCTTCCTTGTCTTTACCCTTTTCGTTTTTCGCCAAACGCATACGCTGTAATCTTACGGATATAACCCAACTCAATATATCCAACGCAAGTTTTCGTTTATCAGTGGAGCCCTTACCTATTGCTATTTCACAAAGCGTGTTCAAAAAGCTATTCGATTCTAACATCGCAATACGCTGCTGTCTTTCTAACGGGACATCTGTGTGCGGGGTTGAGCGAACTGTTATTGATATCTGATGTAGCCAGTCACATCCGATAAAGTTGGATTTCTTTGCGCCACTGCCAATTTCACCTGATTTAATTGGCCCCTTATTAATATCTTTAGCAGGATCAAACAAAGTTTTTATATGGATCAAGAATGTTCTACCCCTAGCACGGTATAGCCTTGGACTTGTGAGTATCAGGGTACCTGATTGCTGGCTCATATCCAGGCCTGAAGACAACAATAATGGTCCAGCTAATATCTCCGCATTATGCGCTTGTAAATATTCTTCACTATTAACAGGATTTTCCAGATTAGACACGTCCGCGTCCAATACGGAGAAATGTACTGGCGATTCAGAACGCTGACCAAAAGTTGCATCTTTATTATATCCAATACCGTGCAAATTTTGTTTCAGTAGTGTCACTTGTATTATGGGCAAATTAACAATATTTGCAGAATGTAATGTGAACCCAAATTCAATGTGAGCTAATGAGACATTGAACGGCAAAGTCAGTTCAAGAACATGTTCGTCCCACGTCGACGACGTATTCTGAAGTCTCCAAGATCGGTTATTCTGGTGATCAGATCGAGACCTTTGTACGGTTGATAACTCACACCAAAATCCAGGTACAACAGCACTGTATGGAACCGTGGGATTTGGGCAATAAGAGCCCGTCAGAGACATTAATGAATTAAGTTCAGCTTCATCCAACTCTGTCTTGTTAGCCAAAATAACTGGTGTTGGTATGGGTCCATCCGTATCATCTTTAGGAGCTCGTTGCAACATTTCAAAGTCAATATTTGCGAAGTCATCTTCATTTGATTCACCTGACGCATCTTTTTCGCCGTTATTCAAAGCATAAAAATAAATCATGCCATGTTTTGTAGATACGCTGAGACGCTCGACGGAAGCACAAAAAGCAACCGAAGTAAACTGTCCTTTAGGAACTTGTTTCTCAGAAAGTAAATTGAAATCTGGGAGGGAATATAACCGCAAGTGACCGTCGACACCAACTGAAGCTATAGAACATTGATCATTTTTATCTACAGGTAATAAACACAAATCTACAGGACTTTCACCATATGGCAGCTGTTTAATGGTCACTGGATTATCTTCTAGAGTGTATGTAGAAGTTTTATTGTTTATTTTATAATATAGAAAATATGCTTTTGTTTCTTTATTATCAATCTTATTAGATTGGTCTGAGACGTCATCCATGTCCATTTTAACGTCACCGTCAGCGTCTATTTCTTCTTCAACCTTTATTTTATCAGGCTCTATTGATGATACTACAACCAGCAAGTGTTGCTTATCTTCAGATGGTAAGAGATGGGTGACTTTCGCATCATCCTGGATCTTAAGTGAAGCAGGAAGGCCAAGACATTGAATAGCAATTCCTTGTGATACAGCCTCTTCTGTAGGAAGATCACTATCAAATCCATCATTAGGATTGAAACTTAGAACTGTTTGTGTACCAGCTTTGCTTTTAATAGGGTTAGCTATAGCTATAGGCTTTACCTTTTCAGACCCATCTAAACCTTCAAACCACTTTACGTCTGAAATGTGGAGAGGACCCTGTCCAGTTAAAGTAAGGTAATCAGTTATAGAGTCTCCATGTACTGCATCAGTCTGATCAATAACCTTAGTTCCAACTGACTCCAAATTGCCACTCTTCCAACTTTTAAGTTGCGAAAATGTTCCAACGAAGTCCAACACATTTTGTTCACATTCATGTAACTCCGGTAATAAAGCTGTAGGTGGTGGCGCAGGTAAAACCTTCAAATGTTTTGTAAATATTACCTTTTTTGCATCCCAAGCCTTGCAATCGTCTTTACTTGACGAGGCCTCAAGCGTAAAAACGTTATTAATCTGTTCTTCTAAATTTGTGCAATGAGGAAGCTCTGTATCGTCATCAGAATACTGGATGAAAATGTCGTCATATATGTTTGTATCTTCGTTTCTTTGGAGTGGGCACACTTTTTTACTACCACCAGGCTTGGAATTGCCACTACTGTTAGATGTGTTAATGACTGTCGTCATTGAATTTGCAGAACAATGATGTATGTCATATGTTAGTAGGAATAACATTTTATTTGTAGACGTCAAGTTGTTTTTAGCTTCATTCTGATCATTCATAGCTTGAATACTTTCCTTTGACTTTTCTGCGTCACCTGAATCAAATAGAGCTTTACTAGAGTCTTCTTTGATAGGTGGGGCGTTGGGCGTGGACGCAGTCCTTGTGACTATTACTGCACAAACAAGTGACGGTTTGACATTACTAGGGTTTGTTTCTTTTTCTACATTTTCAGTGTTTTGTGCCTGTGGATATGTTTCTTGCTGAGAAGCTAAACCAATAAACGCCATTGCAGTGAGTTCAATTCCATAGGTTGCTACAAAAAGTTATAAAATGAGATATTTTTTAATAGATACAAGATTATTATTCCTAGATTTATACTTACATGAGTCCTTTTCTAGGCTGGCCGACCAGACCTTATGACTGTCATTAGTAAGAATGCCGCTGAATATTGAGTCATATGGTGATAAGTTAAAGACTTTTCTTAACTTTAGACCACACTCAAACTTCCAGATGCTGCCTTTACCATCTGATGTACCCGTTGCTATTAAGTCTCCTGTATTACCTTTAGACACTACTTTGACTTTCGGACAGGGCATCGCACAGGCTGTAGCATTTGTTACCTTTTAAATATTATCAAACATTAATTATTATATGTTTATATATTATAAGTATGTTTTGTAGATACACAGCTATACTCTTATACCTTTACAAATTTAGATTATAAATATTCACTTGTATTTTTTTTATAATGAATAAACTCAATAACTGAAGGACTAATTTCAAAAACTCTTTGAGATTTGATGTACCAGCCTTGTTGGGCCTCATGGAATTCATAAAGAATTCTTCTTTATCACTTAATAGTATAAAACAAAGTTGCTTTCTCTGTCCCTATATCCCTTTGTATGCTTAAATCTTTAAAACTACGCAATGGATTTTGATGCGGGTTTTTTAAATAGATAGAGTGATTGAAGAGGAAGGTGTATATATATATGTGTGTATGTGTGTGTTTTATATCCGTGCGAAGCCGGGGTGGGTCGCTAGTTACAATAATAAAGAAAACCTTAAACTTTCCTATCATTCAAAAGAAGTGATAGAATCCAATGTACAGATTAAAATTATCCAATTAGAAAAGTCCTATACAACACTTTTTTTCGCTGATGCTGGCATCAGCTAAAAAAAATTCTAGAGCAGAAGATGGATCATGGGTGGCCATCTTCTAGTCTAGAATTAAAATGTTATACTCATAAAAATGTATTAAGTAAATTCACATTTCTTTCTCAACCTTTTATCACCACCTGATTGCTTCTGCTAAAAGTTAAAAATATTCAATCACCAATAAGACAAGAGAGTGTATAGAAAACACAAAGTAAACCAATAAAAGCTATTTTTTTTGCTCTCAGCCAATGTAGAATATTTAATATTAATTGTATGACTAGATCTAATATAAATTAGGTTTTGCAATTCAAATTATTGCATTAATGGTCAGATTGATTAGTAACTTAACAAATAATGTGAATGTTGCAAAAGATCACAAAGACTGTTACACTTACAGATATAGGTACGTTATGTGTGTACTCGCCACGCACAAAGGGACAGTTGGGCGAATGGCGCTCATGCTCTACCCAAGGTTCATCTGACTTTTCCCAGCAAACTAGGCAAACCATACACGTGAAGCACATTGCACGGTCATCACCACTCGGGGAAGGCTGGTGGTAGAAGCCTGCTTGTGCCATACGTGCTGGTAGTGCCCATCTGGAATAACAAATCACTTTATTGTATGATATCTAATTGCTTTTGAGTTTATCAAGGATAATAAGAAAATATAAAATTTGTCAACATAATATTTTATAATGTTATAAAGCAAATGTGGCAACAATATTCTTTTATAAATTTAAAATGAAAGTTTACTTTCATTGCTGTTAAATAAAAGTATATTTTATTTTCTAATAATAAGAAAGTATTGTAAAAGCTATATAAGGTTATGAGATTCCTACCCAAGCTGCTTTATTGAACTAATTGTCTTACTTGTAATCCATATGAGGCCACCTTTTGAATGTTTCTTTCCTTTCAGCTTCTGAATACATAAGAGCCCGAGACTCCTCATCTCTATTGCAAGGCATAAGCTCGTTGGCCCTCTGTCCCACTGCAGAGGCAATGGCTAATGCTGGAATTCGTCTATTTTGACCCTTCAACTCTTGTACAATTCCAATCATAACCAGTCTCAGTGTTGATTGTGGAAGTGTTATTGTAACTGTGCTCCACTGTTAATTAAAATTAATGATTAGAATTATAAATCAAAATAAAAAAGAAATTGTTTTTGTTTGTAGGCACAAAAAGCGATAATTTACTTATCAAAAAAAAAAAGAAAAAAAAAGAATCTATGGTGGAACAGAAACATTTGACTTCACTGTTTTAAAAAACAACAAGGAATAGTGCAATAACACACCTTTTGAGCTTTAACACCTTTCCTCACAGGTTCTGCATCGATGGCACTCTTAAGTTCATTGATGAAATCTTGCAGCCCTTCTATGGACTGAACATCTAGACTTTGGACACATTGGTATAGCAGCACTGCCTATTATTTAATAAAATAACCATTATGTATCCTATAGAACATTTTTTAAATAACAATTTACAATATAGACGTGTTATTTTGTTTTCTTTCTTTTGTAGGGCATGGACATTCCAAAATTCGATAACAAAGCATAATACATTTTCTAGTACCAATTTTGCAGGTACATTTTTTATTTATTATCTGCTAATCAATTATTTATGACATGGTTTCATCAACACTATTGTTGTCTATATTCAGTATGTAAGCATAAAAAAATGTGCTTGTTAAATACCAAAAAAAAAGCTATTATTAGGATTATGAGGACTATCTTTAAATTTAGTCAAATATTTTTTTATATATAATTAAAAATAAATCAGCTTAATCATGCCCATGTCATACAAGAGTGAAAATAAAATTATTCTTTACACTTTTTTACCTCTGAGAGCACTAGCTCAATTCTTATAGGACTATCTGGTTGCGACAAGGACAATGGACGTTGAAGGGCAGTATGTAGCAGCAGCACTCCATTATAATCGGTTCGGGCGCCAATTCCACTGCTATCCCACACAAAGACCCTGTCTGCGCCTGCGGCGTATTCCACACCCAAAGTGCCGTCATCATCTACAAATACAATAAAGTTGCCGGTTTTTTTTATTTTATATCTCAGGAGATTGTTTACTAAGAATTGTCAAAGAAATTGTGATTCACACTTCAGAGCAATTACTACTGACATATCACAAACGACCCAGATACTATCTCGTAAGTATTTTATGACCTAAAATATATTTAAACCTAGAAAGTAGCCGAGTATACGTTTTACATACCTGCAGACAAACAAGAAGACTGGAGAATCACTCCAGAATTCACATCCAAAACGTGTACACCACCAACATCGGTTTTCACCAAAATTACATTTAAGTTACTATGATACGTAAGTGAAGTAACAGGAAAATTCATACGAATATAGCCATCTTCTCGTAATATCAAAGAATCATCGCCCATCGTGGCCGTGAATACATCTGTCTATTCTACGTAAACGCCATTTGTAATTTGGTCTTTTTACGTCAAATATTTTAACTTCTTTGTGGCCAGTCTAAAAAAGTAAGCATAGAGTATAGACAATATTGATCAGTGATCACAGATCACATACGCAGAGCACACCTTTTGATTATAATATTGATATTAAAAATTTAAATCTAAAAAATATTATAATATATTATAATAGGTATTTTTAAATAACTTTCCCATACATTTTTTTTATATTCGCTCAAAGGGCAGGCAAAAGTCTTTTGACCCTAGCGCCTAACCTATATTTATAATTTTAAACATTAGTTATATATATTATCATCACAGACAATATGTACTACGTATATCATTTATCTGTTAGCACAGAACGAATGACTAATGAACATGACATCACAGTTTGTACATAATTAAGATTATAATTTATAGGTAATAAGTAATTAAGTAGGTATTTTCGTTTCGTAGTTTCATGCTGGACAAATATTTATTTCAGAAAATTTTAGCAATTTAATGAGAAATTATGACGTGAGAAGCAATTTGCAGACAGTTCCTAACGTGCTAAAGCGCTTTAGACTGGGCTTGGCTAAACTTCCTTTTCCGTTATTCTTACTTATTAGTTATTACTACTCAGTAGTCAGTACTAACTACTAAGGTAGTCATGGGCGCCGGCAGGAAGGTGCCTTTGGGAATCTCGAGATCAACAGGAATTATTGAAATAAATTCATAATGAATAGTCAGAAATTTGTAAACGTCTCGAACATAAAATAAACCAGGCTTCAGATGTGTCCAATTAAAATTTCAATTTTTTATTAACAATCATATACGGCGAAGATTGTAAGAAAACTAAAATCTGCACCACCTGGAAATTATTTCTGCCGGCGCCCATGAAGGTAGTAGCTCTGGCCTCTGTGACATATCTGCGACCAATATTTTTATTCAGATATAAAAAATCATATTTTTATAATAATTTTAGTATGTACTAAGCCACAAAACAAATAGATACATAATATATCTTTATTCTTAACATAAATTAATATGGACGGATAAAGGTACTTTAAATAATATATTACAATGACTAATTAATTCATTAAAACTCCCAAGAATCGAGCCACCTCAAACTATTCATAGTTGAGTTCTGATCTTGAGCGTGTCCAGTCATTCCATATGCAAGAGGTGAAAATAGATGAAAACTGTAGAATATTGTCGCCATTAAAACACCAAGGGTGGAGTGGTACACCGTACGACCCAGTTCAGGTTTTAGGTAGCTTTGTGCGCTGCGCATTAGATACTCTGTCAGGATACCTGGAAAGAATTAGAACTATTGGTAAAAAGAAAATAATTATTTATTAATGCTTAGGCATTAGTTTACTAAGTTTACATTAGGCAATATATAGGCAGTACAATACAGAAATTGTATGTCTGTATTTATTAACACTTAGATGCACAAGAAAAAAAAACAGCAAGAAAACATATGTTTTGTTATTTGAGAAAGGTTTTTATGATATATCTTTATTTTTTTATTAGGTTGTTTTAAAATCTTATGATATTTTGTGATATAACGTTTTCGTTTCTTAAATAAACCTACGAGAAGAACCACTTTAGTACAAATAGACAGACACATGAATCTTCCAGGGCGACAGAAAAATAAGAACAAGAAAAAAACTTAATATATTTAAAGCTTGCTAAATTAAATGCATTGTTTGTTGATTTTGACTTCAATAGGAATTAGGACATTCTTAAATGTGAAATTCTCAATTCAGAAACCGGCTAATAAAGCTTACCAGTCAGCATAGAACTGAAAATAAGTGCTGGAAAATAATGATGGAAGTACAGCACGCGGCCCATAGCCCAAAACGGCACATAGTGTAACACCCAGCCCAGGAAACTCCAACCGGCACCATTGAGAAGTGTTTTTGTCTCACTATCTGTTAAAAAAATAACAGTATTAGTATTTATAAATTTGTTGACGAATTGATTTACCGGCTTTTAACCGGCAATAGGGAATATATGCATTTTTCAAACGATTCTACAAGTAACATTATATATTATATCATACCTATTATATAAATTATGTGTATATAAATAATTAAGCTGAAAATTAATTTAAATTCATATAATTACTAAAAAACAGTCACAGAAAAGCAATATTGTATTCTTCGGTTTTGAAAAACTACAAAACTTGTGTGACGAAATAGGTAAGTACATTTTCAAGTAAAAATTATGCATTATCCATGAAACTTGCGTATTTTCTCGTAACCTCTTCGAAATTTGTTAGGTAATTTAACAAAAGCAACTCGATATGGTTCAATTCAATTTCTTAAGCAATGAAGACTACAAATAAAAATATTTTGTCAATGTTGGAGTTACATGCATATTCCCTATTATTAAAGCGATTAATTAATTTACTATGCCTTCCATATTGGCACCTTTTGCGTCAGCTGAATCCAAACCTTCCTCTGCATAAAATTGAGACTGCATTTTGGAGACAAATTTAAAATCCTAACCAAAATATTTTGACATCTCTAAAGGTACGGCCTCATGCAGCCGCTCGACGCTCGTTTGCAGCGACAGAACTGGTCACGTAATATGGAACGCCAAAGCTGAAAATGATGAGCTTTATCGCTACATATCACGTGACCAGGAAATCAGCTTTCGAGACCAATCAGATCAATGCTGCTGCTGTTGACGCTACTACGCTACTTTTCGCCGCGGCGACTTATTGGCGCTACTTTTTTGAGTTGCGGTAATTCAAAAAAGTGTCACGTGACCAGATGCGTCGTTGCAAACGAGCGCCGAGCGGCTGCATGAGGCCGTACCTTAACGTGACTCACTAGCTTCGCCGCCTTTATTTCTATAATGAGCTAACTAATAGGCTTATGATAACATTGTTAACCAGTAAATAAATTAATTAAGTACCTGGTAGAGGTCTTCCGAAAGCTATCGCCCGTTTCTCCTTTATAGAGTTAACAGTATAGATGATGAAGAATATCACGAGAAAGGCTAAGTTGGCCCACCAGATAACTGGGTTGCCAAGTAAATATATTCGATGAGAGCTGCCTGAAAAGTACTGACCCTGCAAAAAAATATACCAGTGAATTCCTTAAATTTACTATTGTACAAAATTTAATTTTCTGTATGCTGTTTGTCTAATAAATAAATAAATCTTACTCTATAATTGATAGGCCACTGCCACGGCTGTGAGGTGACCTCTCCCTCCTTTGGTTTGAGGCCAGCATTCCCTTGCAACATCACCGCGTGCGACTCCAGTAGACGCTCGAAAAAACCCGATGCGTATGCTTCGAAACTCATCTTCGGAACTAAATTAAAATTATAATAAAACATACAATATTATATTATTATTATGGAACTACGGAGTTTTTAGATAAATACATAAATAAAATATTGTAGGACAATTTATTTTACTTTTCAACTTCTTATTTTTATGAAAATATCAAATTATGTAAAACAGATACATTAAGGAAGACATTGAAAAGAATACAATAAAGATATATCCTTAATAGTTTCACAAAATTATTATAAGACATAGAAAGTAGAAACTAACACATAGGAATATACCTAAGAAAAAACGCAAACATTTCAAATTCAAATCAATGGAGCAAACTTTTAATTATATTAAAATAATTCTATGCTTGTAAATAGCTGATGAGACGAAATTGTATTGGTGTAATAAATTAACTAAATATGTACTTTACGATTTACAATGGATTTTTTTGAAGTCGATCTATAAAAGAATACTAACGTCCATCAAATAGATTATCTTCAACGTTCCAGAGCGCATTGGGGTCTCTAAGGTTGGGGTTACAAGCCACTTCTTGCTGCTCGAAGCCCCACTTGGGCAGTTGTTTGCCCGTCGTGGTCAACACGCACGACTGTTATCATTAAAAATAAATAATTACTTATTATTAGTTCACTATCTTACTCTACCATTAAGGTACATTATAGCTGAGCGACGTCACCATGCCGTGCAAGTAGAACATAGCTTGGTGACTGTTCGTTACCAGTTCCTTTTTCTTGAACTTGGTTTGACGCGTCTCTAGATATTTTATAATAAGTCACCTATAATATAATTATATTCAGTGGCTCAGCCACCCAAAATGCCCTTCGAAACCAAAAGTATTGTGTGATACGTTTTAATATTATTTATATACAAAAATGAGTGTCTTTTAAATAATAAATTTGACTATTCTCAGTTCAAAATGCATTTTTAAATAGCCTATTATTGCTTATTATTATTACTTATTAGTCGGTTTATTTACACTCAATAGCGACTGGGGCGATTGTAATGATCTCTGATTTGTTGGATTAACGAAAAAATATCTATAAATAAAATTCGTTTGCTCAAACATTTTATATGGAATAACGTATTAGGTGACACGTGACTTTAAACTCAGAAGCTATACAAAGTTCGAGGGGTCAGCTAGTTATTACTAAATAAATCTTAGCTTAGGAAATTCATAGCTGTCACCTTTTTGTACAAGACATAGGAGTCAAATAGTCTGTTCAAATATCCATTTAACTTTAGCAATGACACAAGCTCTCCGTAATAGAGTAAATAATTTTTGACAGCAAAAGATTTTTAAATTACCTGTAGATAGTGTATTAGCACAAACTTGGTCCGAACTGTTTGTACTTCGTCACCATCATTACCGTTGGAGACAATAATCTTCCAAACGTCATTCGCATCCCCCACGCCATCCTGTTCAAATTTATTTTAATACAGTAGAAAATGATTTTTCTTAAGTTCTATTTGTACAAGGCTATTTTAAACCGACTTCAAAAAGGATCTTTTTGACGTGATAACGTCTTATAAATCATATTCTTGTCTTTCTCATATTGTCCTAAGAGTACTGCGAACTGCTGATACAGAACATAATTCTACTAGCTATCTATGTTTACTAATACTATCCACACTATCTTACCTCACCATAGCCAGTAACTTGCATAAATTTGGTAGTCTGTGGGGCGCGTTCTCTATGCGAGTGTAAATTTCGTCCAGTAGCGGCGTGTGTCAGTCTTATTAAGTCACCACTTTGAACCAAAACCACTCCTGACACTTCTTCTCTATCATACGGCTTTATAACCCACTTGTTATTGTCATCTTTGTGCGTATACGTCGTTATCTGAAAGAATCTATATTTAATCCTCTCGCGACTACTATTGGACATTGGGTAATTAATACAATATTTAAAATATGGCAAATATTATAAAGAAGTTTTAAAATAAAATGATGCTGTGGAACAATAGCAAAGGTTATAAATATGGTTTCCGGCTCGATTCACAATATGCAGTCACGCTGCGGCAGTTGGGTTATTCAAAAGTTTGCAACTGAAGAACGATGTTTTACGTCGTAAAAATAAAATAAGTTAAGAAAATATTCAGGTTTTAGAATTTACGTCGAAGAGTAGTCCATTTCGAGTGGAAAATGTTTCCAAATCACGCAAAAATTTATGCATAATTCGCCAATCTCGTATCTGTAGCTATACTAAATTATAAAATATTTAAGTTTCAGTTGTGTTTGTCTGCTATGAACAAAAATGAACGTAAAAATTACTAAACGATTTATATAGTTCCTGATCCTCAAGACGCAAGCTTATTTGTACATTTCATAAATAAACTGTAAATTACCTGTTGCTGTCTCGCTCCCACACCCTGCGGATACAAGTGATGATGAGAGTGCAAGTAGCCACCGCCAGTACGATGATTCTTCAATGTCAGTATGGCTCCATAGGCCAACACGCGTGGGGCGCTTGCATTATGTAAGCTATTGCCTTGCAGCCGAGCTTGAAAGCCGGACGAATAGAAGCCATCTCCATTACCACTGAAAATTTTTTGAAGTGAAAACTTCTTAAAATCGTTGATTTGAAAGTCGATGAAACGAAAAAGCGACAGTAAAAAGAGACAGACACATAAATTCATAATATTTAACGTGGGAGAAAATGAGATAGAACATTATACAATGTTTCTTAAAAATTTTGAAGGTTTCACTTCTGTCAAAAAAGCCTTTTTTTCCTAGATGGTGGCCTTAGCCGATTGATTAAACGGGCAAAATAAATTATCTGCAGCGTCCCGTCTATGGAAGATTAGGACTGACAGTTAATTTCAACAATTTATATCGCCTTTATAATTTAAGTTAATATTATTTCATTTGCGTTGCGACTTGCGCCAAACGAGTTTTTGTGGCGAAACTATAATAAAATTAGCCAAGCCACTATAAATATAACTATCTTTTATTTTCTAGTTAAATAGTATTGTTTATAGATAAAACAAATATATATACCTTTTATTGAGTACCGTGAGATGGATCCAGAAGAAGAACACATATAATGCTATGGGCCAAATAATGAGCGTTATGCTTCTACCAATAAGATGTTTGACAGTTAAACTCTGAAAAAATTAACCACGAAACATTTTAGGAGTTATTAAAGTTTCTTATTAGCATAAGTAGTATTATTCTAACTTAGCCATCAGAATTCCGACAAGGTTTATATAGATATCGAACGATTCGATTTTGGACTGCGTACCTATGCAAAAAATGCTCATATATTTCCATTATATTATAATATAGGTATTATACTATAATGGAAGTCCATTTATAAAATAGATATGTACTATAAATGGACTTTGATAAATTTTGTTACACAGAATGAAAAAACTTAGGTAACTTTTGTAAGTTATGAAATAATATGCATCCGATATCGCAGCTAATAATTTAATTTGATCATACTCACAACTGGTTTAGATAAGTCTCCAAGTATGTTCCAGAGATCAGCTACAGTTCTGAGTCCAACGAATAGGACGATAAAAAGACCGACAAATTTAACAGACATTGTGCAGGCCAATGAGGCACCAAGAAAAATTTGCCACAGCAACATCCGAACTGAGAAGGGAGGCAGGCCTTCTTCGGACAAAGATCGAACCTAAAAGCCAGATAATTATTTTAACGTCTCTAGTATCCGCAGTAGGTACAAACTGTCGACTTGGGCCATAAATGTCACTTTTCGTAGAGATGTGAGACTGTGTCGATAAAACATTTAAGTAGTATGTTAATTTCGATATATTATAAGTTTAAAAGTTTTAAAGTCATCTATATTAATAATTTGTTTTTAGCAGTAAAATTATAATTATTATTAAGTTTACTGACTTTCTTTGTTTATTTTTATTATAAGTAAGAAATATATTATTGTAACCTATTTTAAAATTTAAACTTTTTTTAATAATTCAATATACTAACCTAACTATATAATATGTATCTTAATGAATCAACACTGAATTAAAAATAATCAATCATATTTATATTCCTTATTTTATTATTTTTATCGATACTAAGTATCATACTTGCACAGCACTATGGATGCAAGTCCCACTCCGTAAGACCGTGCAGGTGCGAAAGAGATAGCAAGATTCCGATGATTTATGGTCCAAGTCGACAGTTTGTACTGCGGATACTATAGTATAGCCTACTTATATGTGGTAGGTGCCTTCTATAAATTTAAGAAATCTTACCTTAAATGCACCATACATTGAGCAGCTCATAAAAAATAAGAGAATTGGGTCAAGTAGAATGTATCGATTGAGTGTTAAAAAACCTACATCTGAAACAAGCTGTTACTTTAAAATCGAGGTATGAAAAATTATACTTTTTACCGACTTCAAAAAAGGTGGAGATTCTCAGTTCGACGCGTACTTTTTTTGTGTTTGTTACATCAGAACTTTCGATTGGGTGAACCGATTTTGATGATTCTTTTTTGTTTGAAAGCTGGTGCTCCCATTTAAATTTCATCAAAATCTGTTCAGTAGTTTCAGTTATAATTCGAAGTCGGTTTTCTTTGTTAATTTCAACTTTAATTATATAATATTAGGCCCATATTCAAAAAGTTACATATTGTAATCTTGACCTTTTATTTACCTTTTTACGAAAAAGAATTATTACTGGTAATAATAAAAAAGTATAATAGGGGATGAAAGTTGGTTCTGTACCTGTTTCACTGATCATTTTCTTTACAGACAAGTTGACTACCTACTACAAGAAAAAATAAATCTATGTAGTCAGACCTACAATGACCTTATAATATAATTTGTAAGCAATATTGATACCTACTATACTTGTTACAAACTTACCAAAAAGTAAAAGCATTGTACCAATAATAGTGGAATCAATAGACTTTGTCATCTCCCATAATGTTAAAAAAGTCAACGGTATTATCAGAGCACCCAATGATGTGCAAAACTGAAAGGTAAAATTTTTTTTTAACATACACTAGCCAAACATGGACTTTATACAAGGCTTTGGTATGTTTAGTACACATAGTATAAACTTACAATCCTCATTCCTTCATACTTGGCACCCTCATATTTATCTCCTGGTTTCTCGAAAGGAAACTTGCCATCATATCCTGTCAGCTTACCAGATACAGCAATGAGCATCTGTATAGGATATAGCATAAATATATTAAGCAATCTAAACATACAAAGAAGATTTCTTTAATTTCAACTTTTCATATGCAAATAAACTAATTATAAACTGGGTTATATTTTTGGAAGGTCACTTAGAACAAGATCCAATTGACTTCCTTTCATTCAAATTATAATTACTAACTTTTCCCAAAGGTGGATGTACATCAAAGAAAAAAGTTCTGTTGATATACCAGCTTGACATTTTTCCAAAATGTGTTTCATCCCAACTGAAAAGAGTATGATTGAATATTAATTGTTTTATGAAACATTTGTGAGGTTTTTTAAAATCAATGTTTTATTTATATACATAATATATAAAATTTTCGTGTTTCAGTGTTTGTGACTAAACTCCTCTGAAATAACTTGACCAATTTTTGTGTAATTATTTGGTAGGTCTGACAATAAGTCGAAAACTATTTTTATATCTCTAAGTGTAAGGGTGGCCCATCCCAAAAATTTTATTGTTATTTTTGGACATAATTTTTTATTTCTATTTTTTTATGATTTGGTGTTAAAAAATACATATAACCCCTAATTCACCCCTAATTCTATCACCAACTCCCATATAATAGCGATATTAGTTATGTAATAATTTTCAACTCTCAGTGGTCAAAATAATTTATATGGCAAAACAATGTTTGCTGGGTCAGCTAAATACATATGCTATAAAAATATAAGTGTTTGTTTGTACCTACTGAGCACATACTAAACTAAAAGCAAAGTAAAAGTATAGTTATCCTTGTACTAATAAAATGTAAGGCATACCAGACATGGTCAGGTTCCAAAACTTTGTAGAAGCGAGTAAAAATTGTAGCTCCACAGATAAGCCCAAAAGTTGCCCACCATCTAAAGGAATACATTACAAAAACATTTTTTAAATAACAAGAACTCCAAATATTATAGAATTACAGTTTGGAATTCATAATTAACAGTAATAAATTTTGAGACTTAAGAAATTTTAAGAAAAAGTTTGGGGACTTGAAAAAGGTTTGGGGATTTGAAAAAAAACATAGGGTATAAAGGTAAAATAACATCGTTAATGAATGTATAAAACGATATAGTATGACTCCAGTTGAACTTAGAAAAGATATTAAAAATAATGCTTACAGTTTCGTATTAATCGAAGTTTTTGCCATTTACAAGATCTTATTATTCCAATTATGTATGATGATTTATCATTTAAGCGTAGCGTACCTAAGATGTTTTAATTCAAATATATTTTTATAGCACCTTTTACTAGATAACACATTTAAAAATCAACTTCTTTAAATTTTAAATAATATTTCTTACTCCCGAAAATTATTGTTTAGTAAATTCTACTTTTTTCTTTCAAAAACAAAATTACGCGCGACGTTGACTATGATGACGCGACAAGTGTGAACTGTGAACTGTGGTCTGTCTCTGTGAAGTCAGAAGTGAGACAAGTATCTAAAAATTTAATAGACAACAATAATTATTATAAACTATGAGCAACGAGAACATTTTACTTGGTGGAATATGTGCGGCTTACTTAGTCATAAGAAAATCCAGAAAAAAAGAACAAAGCGAAAGTTTTATTCTTGAATTAATGAAGTCTTATTATTTTGATCCTAAAGTTGTGGAAAACTTCTATAATCTTCAATAAACTTCAAAGTTATATTTTTTTCTTTGTCCGCCACCTTGATGTTGAACGCTTTGTGGCACAGAAACCACCACACCAGCACCGCACCAGTCGCGGAAAACATAATTCGCAGCGCGCGCTATGCTTCCAACTGTTAATAACGTATGCGTCGAGTTGCGGAAAACAAGCCCGTCTTTACTTATACATAAACTAACGTATGCGTCAAGGGCATGCCGCACGTGCTACTTAGACTGCGCTATGACGCATGCCCTTGATGAACGAAAAAAGGCACAGTGTGGACATAGCTATAAAATGTGACACACATATTCCATAATCTATACAGATAAATAAAATTGGAGTGTTTGTTTGTAATATTAAAATAACCACTTTTTACTAAATGCGTATACACGGTACGTATTATATAAAAATAACATTTTTTTTAATTTTGTTTATCTGTATGTCTGTCTGTTCGTTCCAGCTAATCTCTAAAACGACTGGACCGATTTTGACGGGAGTTTCACTGTTTCATCTGATGTTATAGGGAGTTACTTAGGAGTTTTAATGTAGAAATTATTAATATAAATAAATAATAAAAACATGACGTGTGCAATTCATACGTGGTGAAACCTTCAAAAATTATAAGAAACACTGTGTAATGCCGCCTATCTGATTTTCTTTCACCTTGAATCTTATTTGCTTTAAAATAAACACAAGCACCTTCTTCAAATTAAATTATTATAATATCACTATACACTATCTTTTTCGATACAATACAAGTCACGAGTGCTCACTCATGCTCACTGTTACCCCTATTATAATATATATAATCTATATAATATATAGAATTTGTTAACATACTTCATAATATTAAGCGGAATTTAATTTTTTAGTGTACAAAAATATTTATTTACATATTTATTTATTGAATAGTGCATTAGTACATGCGTCAGGTCATAGAATTTAATATTCTGTGGAAGTAGGCATAAGTCACAACTCATAATTCCTCTGTAGACTCAACATTGTAGTTACTAGTTAGCACTCTGCAGTCTGCACTGTGCAGTTGGTAAAATTATTAATTACTAGTTAGAAGTTGTCACTCGTTACGGAGTCATTCGGTTCTTATTTTTGTTGCGAATAACTAGATAATGAGCTTACGTCATGTTCAAGTTAATTGCGTGTTTATTTATTCAATGCATATTTATTAATATTGCATTGTCTGAATTTGGTGTTGAAAAGAAAGAAAAGTTTTTAAACGGCTTTATTGAGTACCTGAATAATCTTCCAAGCCATCCTTATGTTTACGATGAGGGTATCTTGATAAAAGCAGAGAAAGTTGTAAGTATTAATTGACTCTTTTGTTAAAAGTGGTAACGAATTATCTGCATAAGTATATTTATTATTTATATCAAATAAAGAAAGGTCTGTGTAAATTATTAAAAAAAGTGTAAAATACTTAATTGTGAAAAGAGATTATAATATTATGTATATTATATATTTTCGATAAAACTAGATCAAAGGCTATCAACAATAATTTAGATAAAATGTATAAATATTAATATTAATAGGTATCTTTTTGAGTAAATGCTCTGCTAACAGTATAATCATGGCTTTTTTGTCTACAGTGTTCTTATTTTATTTATATTGTAATAAATTTTATTCCTGATCTTATTATTCAACCTAGGTTCCTTTGTTGAGAGTTAAATATTTAATCTCCTTGTTTTGCTATGTTATAATTTAATTTTCTTTTCCATCCGTTCATCCAACAAGATTTAGAATAATATTATGACAATGTTTTTTGTAGGATCCCAATAATGACATCATTCATATCGATGCAATACTCAAAACGAGTAATGAAGACATTCTTTATAATAAAAGAACAGTAAAGTGTACTGGTGAAATTATTGATCTGTTAGAAGGGAGTATTTCTGTTGAGAATCAGCCAGAATGCCAGGAAGTAGAAAATGTTTCCAATGTACCAATAAATACAAGTACAAATGAGCCAAATTTAAATGAAACAACTGAACATTCACTGAAACAACTTGATAATGAAGAGCAGACTGAAGTGGTTTGTATTTTTAAACTTTATTATTTTCCATCTTATAATTAGTTTATCACATAATTTTGTAAATACGACAAAGTTATTATATCTATTTGTATATTGTAAATATATTTTAATGTGCATGTTACTACATACAAGATGCAGAATGTCAATCATTTAGTATAATATATAGGGTGGATTTTTGTGAAAGGGCAGGACAAGGAGATTTATTAACAAATTTATCAATAGAAAATATTCTATTATAGAAGCCACAATTTTTCGGTATTCATTCCTATTCACAGATTTTCAACAAAATTTACAGTTAGCATGAAAATTATCAATTTACACCATTTACACCCAACATTAATAAAGATTTCCAAAATATGTTGGGAATCCCTTCAGAGCGTGCGGCCAATCCAGTTGCACTTGAGATGTTTGATCTGCTGGTCGATTGTAGTCTCACCGCAGCTTTCCCACCCATCCATGGCCATCCTCTCGGGCCAGTATACACTGAGAATACTGCGAAGACGGTTGATAAGGACCTGGAGGCAATGCGTGATGTCTTTAGTGACTTTCCACGTCTCACATCCGTACAATAATACGGTTTGATCATTGGATCGGAATATCTTTAGCTTAACTCTTCTTGCGCGATTGCCATACAGGACGGAGTCGCGCTCCTTTCGGTGATTCTCGAAGCGACGTCCTCGTCGGTGCCGCCTGTTTCCGACACCACTACCGAGGTAGGTAAATTTGTGGACTTTCTCCACCCCTTCCGTGCCTATGGATAGCGGCAAAGAGCGTGTCACTCCACACCTCATCTCCGGAGTGTTGATCCTGAGTCCCTTCTCCAAAGACTCTTGGTGTAGGTCGTTCAGTTTAGCTTCCATGTCGGCGTGTGTGTGAATCAAAAGGCATAGGTCATCGGCATAATCCAATCTTCTAAGATGTTGGTCAGTCCCCACTCTACGCCTCGGTGCTTGCTGGTGATGATGCTATTAATGAGACCATCCAAGGTGATGAGGTAGAGGAGAGGCGATAGGAGATGATACACCTGCATGGACCGGTATGTCCTCTGAGACGAGCCGTCGTGAGTAGCTCTACAAAAATACTGCAAGTAGATGGCCTTAATTAAGTTTTCTTGGGGACTCCGATCTCATGCCGACGGTCCTAGATACAACTCCGTCTAACCGTGTCAAAGGCTTTTTCGAAACCCACAAAGGTCAGGTCAATCGACATTTTCCTGGGAGTCATTATTTTTTTATTTTTTTCTGACACCAACTAAATACTTACTTCGTAATATTGTATAATTAATTTCAAGGTAAACAATAAAGTTCTGGAAAAAATGTTATTAATGTGTTCATGTATTGTTAATCACCATTTGCTTATTGTTTACGGTAATCAATTGGAAATAGTGCATATTGTGCATACCATGAGAATTAAATACAACAATTGTATGCATAATCGACATAACATTTCTTAACATGTATTTTAATTGTTTTTTAATGACAATGCTTTGCATAGTTGTTAATGTATAAACTATAAAGTAATAAAAATATCATCATTAGTAGTACTTTCCAGCCATTTATATTTTAAGTGTTTAATAATGTTTTTTAGTGTTATGTTTGGTTAGAACTTCTGAAATACGAGTACATATATCACTATACATTTTTAGGAATACCTAAAAAAAAAAATTCTTAAGTTAAAATCGCGTTAAACTTATGTAACTACCTACCTATCATAATAGAAAATCAATATTTAAAAAGCAAATGGTAAAAACAGAATTTTCCGTTTTATATGCCTTTTGATTTTTAAACTTTATTTGCCTTGCGTTTTTGAAAAATCAACCAGCATCATCAGCAGAAGCTGATCGCAAAAAAAATATATCTTTTATCTGCATCTTTTATGGAATTTAGCAGAAGGCTTTTGTATTTATTATTTCTGTTTCTTAATAAATAATAGTAAAAAATAATGCTGCTTTCTGTTTGAAGTCAGTATTTATAAAATTTATTTAAGTACTTATTTACTCATAGGTTGCATCTGGCGAGCAATTCATACCTATTCCAAAGCGGCATAATGTGCCATGCACTGGCTGTGCTGATCATGTCAATCCTGATGCTGCAGGTGTTAGAGAGCTTGCTGATCTGGCAATAAAGCATCTGGATAAACACAATCCTGGTGTAAAACATATCCTGGAGTCTATTATTGATGTCGAGAGACAAGTGCAGGTACGATATACCTATAGTTTAGGTTACGTTATAGGAGGTAAATCATTTCCTTATAATTACTTTGAGTTTTATCAACCAACTTCAAAAAAGGTTCTTAATTCGGATGCATGTTTCAAGTTTTTTTTTTTTGTATGTGTCTATATTAAAGATTGTGAAGCCAGTGACAGATCTGTGTGTGAACACGTGAGTTCAAGCTTCTCCAACACATTATTTTCAACGTCCCCGCCAGGCCTCTTACCACACGCAATACCTTTAAAATTACACACCCAGAACTAATATTGGATTTCGTACGCCTCTACGGAGAATGTGTGAATCTTTGAATTTGCATCCAAATATTGACGTGTTTTCGTGCTCTTCAACCGCTTCAAAAAATTCTCTTTAGCGGTTGCTAAAACTAGAAATATTTTCTTAGGCTAATTAATGTTCCTAATGTTATGTTGTCTGTGTACTTCTACTTTTATTTTACTTTTTTTTTTGTTCTTAATGTATTTCTTTGATTAACGTGTCTGTGATCTTTATGTCATTTGTGAAACGCTTTTAGGGTATATCTGGATGTTTTTTTTATATTACTTTCATACTATTGTATTTTTAATGCTTGTTTTGATTCCCTAATAAATAAAATAATTGTGAACCGATTTTAAGGTATTCCGGCAATCGGAAAGTACATTTTTTCGTGGGGGCCACAGACCACAAGTTCGAGTTATACAAAATGTAACAACGCGGCACGGTTTGTTCCCGATATTCAATTATATTAATGATAATGTATACTTGTTTACAGATAGTAAATGGAATTAAATATTTTCTGACCTTAAAGGTTAATTTCGATAATTGTCCATCGGAAGACACGGAATCGTGTAATGAAATCAAGGCATGTAAAATATCAATACTTGAGAAAACGTGGATAAAATATACTGACGGTACTAAATACAAAGCGATAACCGCTAACAATTGTACAGAGCAGTGGTTATTTGATGATGAAGGTGAAATTATTACGGATGTTAATGGCGAACACAAGTTAAAAGTAAAATTGAAAATTAAAGTCCGTGATGGCAATCAAAAACCAACTACACCGGGATCTAATGACGTTTTACATACGCAAGGTGAGGATGAATTTGTAAATGAACAATATAATTCGAATTTAGAAGCACAATTACCTCACGTTAATTTTAAAGCTCTTAGTGAAGATGAAGTTAAAAATATACAAGAACAAATAGTCCCTCATAATGAAGTAGACTGCTCTAAGAAAATCGTTTCAAAAAATTCCATCTCTGTTGAATCTGATACTTCAAAACCTAGTAGCGTTAAACAACTAAAAGAAAAAACATTAAATACTGCAAATCCACCAAAGAATATAGATCAATCACCGTATTTAAACGAGGAAAAAAAACAAGCTATTGATGACTTGTTAAATTTATTTAATTTTGCTGATTTTAGTTTCAACAATCCTGATGATATCCCTCGTATTAAAAGAAGTTACGACAATGATTTACAAATGTTGTCGGTAGTTGAAAAACTACATAAATTGAAACAAAATATAAAAAATGCTAATTTAATATATTCTTTAGCTCAAAACATGGTTGATTATTTAAACGAAATGGACATAGAAATAAAAAACAGAATCCTGCAAGAAGTAATCACCGCCGAGGAAGAATTCGAAAATTTTCAACACTTCTACTACATACAAGCTCGTATTGTTATACCCTGTAATGAAGTAAATTGTGAAACTACTGTTGCTAATAGCAAAATTTGCAATGGCATTATAGAAAAAGCTGAAGATGGATCAACCCAAATTCTAACCACATTTTGTTATGATGATCAAAAGACAAAGACAAATTTTGGTAAAATATTTAAAGTACCTTTAGATGATCCTTTACTTAAACATTTAATGAACAAAGCAATTAAACAAATAGAGGACGGCTCTTCAAGCCAAAATGCGATAATAGTAAAACAAATTTTAGACGCAACAACTCGAAAAGAGGCTGGTGTAGTTACAAAAATTTTAGTTGAAATTGTTTTTACTAATTGCAATAAATCATTATCTTTAAAGAAAAGAGATACTTGTAACATTATTGAAAATATGGGTTCAAAAATTTGCGAAATCACAATTATTGAACGGCATTGGATTAAAGAAACGAAAATAATAAATACTTGTAATAAAAGACCAAATATAGAAACCTTTTCAAATACTAAATCAAGTTATCAAAGGGATGAAAATATTAAAGATCCTACAATTACAAGTATGCTAAGACAAGCCCTACAATACTTACAAACGAATTCGAACCGTAATTATAAGCAAAGAATCATAGACATCACAAATATAACAACACAATTATTTGCGGGTCTTATAACGAATATAAACTTTACAGTAGGCTACACAGATTGTAAAGAAGATAACTCAATAGATGTTGAATTGTGCAATTTATTACAAAACGAGCCTATTCGAAAATGCCAAGTAGTGGTTTGGGATAGACCGTGGCTAGAAGATGGTAGACAACTTAATGTTACTTGTGATGACATGGAAAGTGACATTTTAAGAACCAGAAAAAAACGATCTTTGGACATTGTTGGTGGACCATCAAAAAAGAACCCAAATGATCCTAAATATATGTTATTAGCTGAAGAATCTATGGGATTGTTTTTATCAAGTACTGGAAATAATAACAAATACCAAGTTTCAAGGATTGATCAGGTTACTGTCCAAGTAGTTTCTGGAACCTTAACAACTATAGAATTTAGTATATCTTCTGCTGACGCAGAAAAAAATAGTGTTGTTATTCCATGCTATACAAAAATTTGGGAAAAAACTTGGTTAAATTTTAAAAAAATAACTAATGTCACTTGTAATATTAAAGATGAATCTAGAGAAAAAAGAGATGCTGGTCCAGGAGGCCTCGTGGAACAAAATCCAGACGATCCGCGATTCTTAACTTTGGCGAAAGAGTCGTTGAATAAGTATGTTGAAAGTTCGGGGTCATCTCAACATCACGAGTTACTGAATATTAAAAAAGTGACAGTTCAAGTCGTAGCCGGCACTTTGACAAATATTGATTTTGAAGCTGCTCCAACGAACTGTCAATTACACACTGGGGAACGGGACAGCGCTTCAAATTGTAAAGTCGATGGTGACGTCATAGATTGTCATGCTCGAGTTTGGGAACAGGCTTGGCTTAATAAGAAAGATATTAATGTCACTTGTAATATTAAAGATGCATCTAGAGAAAAACGACATGCTAGTCTCGGAGGCCTCGTGGAACAAAATCCAGATGATCCGCGATTCTTAACTTTGGCGAAAGAGTCGTTGAATAAGTATGTTGAAAGTTCGGGGTCATCTCAACATCACGAGTTACTGAATATTAAAAAAGTGACAGTTCAAGTCGTAGCCGGCACTTTGACAAATATTGATTTTGAAGCTGCTCCAACGAACTGTCAATTACACACTGGGGAACGGGACAGCGCTTTAAATTGTAAAGGCGATGGTGACGTCATAGATTGTCATGCTCGAGTTTGGGAACAGGCTTGGCTTAATAAGAAAGATATTAATGTCACTTGTAATATTAAAGATGCATCTAGAGAAAAACGACATGCTAGTCTCGGAGGCCTCGTGGAACAAAATCCAGATGATCCGCGATTCTTAACTTTGGCGAAAGAGTCGTTGAATAAGTATGTTGAAAGTTCGGGGTCATCTCAACATCACGAGTTACTGAATATTAAAAAAGTGACAGTTCAAGTCGTAGCCGGCACTTTGACAAATATTGATTTTGAAGCTGCTCCAACGAACTGTCAATTACACACTGGGGAACGGGACAGCGCTTTAAATTGTAAAGGCGATGGTGACGTCATAGATTGTCATGCTCGAGTTTGGGAACAGGCTTGGCTTAATAAGAAATATATTAATGTCACTTGTAATATTAAAGATGCATCTAGAGAAAAACGACATGCTAGTCTCGGAGGCCTCGTGGAACAAAATCCAGATGATCCGCGATTCTTAACTTTGGCGAAAGAGTCGTTGAATAAGTATGTTGAAAGTTCGGGGTCATCTCAACATCACGAGTTACTGAATATTAAAAAAGTGACAGTTCAAGTCGTAGCCGGCACTTTGACAAATATTGATTTTGAAGCTGCTCCAACGAACTGTCAATTACACACTGGGGAACGGGACAGCGCTTTAAATTGTAAAGGCGATGGTGACGTCATAGATTGTCATGCTCGAGTTTGGGAACAGGCTTGGCTTAATAAGAAAGATATTAATGTCACTTGTAATATTAAAGATGCATCTAGAGAAAAACGACATGCTAGTCTCGGAGGCCTCGTGGAACAAAATCCAGATGATCCGCGATTCTTAACTTTGGCGAAAGAGTCGTTGAATAAGTATGTTGAAAGTTCGGGGTCATCTCAACATCACGAGTTACTGAATATTAAAAAAGTGACAGTTCAAGTCGTAGCCGGCACTTTGACAAATATTGATTTTGAAGCTGCTCCAACGAACTGTCAATTACACACTGGGGAACGGGACAGCGCTTTAAATTGTAAAGGCGATGGTGACGTCATAGATTGTCATGCTCGAGTTTGGGAACAGGCTTGGCTTAATAAGAAATATATTAATGTCACTTGTAATATTAAAGATGCATCTAGAGAAAAACGACATGCTAGTCTCGGAGGCCTCGTGGAACAAAATCCAGATGATCCGCGATTCTTAACTTTGGCGAAAGAGTCGTTGAATAAGTATGTTGAAAGTTCGGGGTCATCTCAACATCACGAGTTACTGAATATTAAAAAAGTGACAGTTCAAGTCGTAGCCGGCACTTTGACAAATATTGATTTTGAAGCTGCTCCAACGAACTGTCAATTACACACTGGGGAACGGGACAGCGCTTTAAATTGTAAAGGCGATGGTGACGTCATAGATTGTCATGCTCGAGTTTGGGAACAGGCTTGGCTTAATAAGAAAGATATTAATGTCACTTGTAATATTAAAGATGCATCTAGAGAAAAACGACATGCTAGTCTCGGAGGCCTCGTGGAACAAAATCCAGATGATCCGAGATTTTTAACTTTGGCGAAAGAGTCGTTGAATAAGTATGTCCAAAGTTCGGGGTCAGCTCAACATCACGAGTTACTGAATATTAAAAAAGTGACAGTTCAAGTCGTAGCTGGCACTTTGACAAATATTGATTTTGAAGCTGCTCCAACAAACTGTCAATTACATACTGGGGAACGGGACAGCGCTTCAAATTGTAAAGTCGATGGTGACGTCATAGATTGTCATGCTCAAATTTGGGAAAAGCCTTGGTTTAATAAGAAAGATATAACAGTCTCTTGTATTATTAAAAACAAAGATAATAGAACTAAAAGGGCCCTAGTTAAATATGAACTACAAGACCCCAAGGAAAAGAAATATCAGTTCTTAGCAGAAGAATCATTACATAAATTTCAAACGTCAAACGGTTTAAAAAACAAATATGAAGTTCTTTCAGTCATTAAAGTAATGACCCGGGTATTGTCAGGAATCGTTTACAATATAGAATTTTTAGCATCCAAAGTTTCGTGCACACTGAAAAAATCATGTGGAAAGGGCGACAAAGTTTTATTTTGTCAGGCTAAAATATGGGATCGTCCATGGTTATCAAGTAGAAAAATTCATGTGAGTTGTGAAGATGATAATAAAGAAAATTTCGTAAGAGAGAAACGCCGTATTTTTTTACCCAGTGATCCTGAAGAAAAAGATATAAATAGTGATGAAATTAAAACGTTAGCCCTGGAAACGTTACGAATTTACGAAGAAAAAATTAAATCAAAATATATTCATAAAATTGTTGAAATTTATCATGCAAGCGAAGAAATCAACAACGTTATCATAATTAAATTGGGCTATTCTATTGCGCCAACCAATTGTTCTATAGAAAATTTAAATTCCATAGATGATTGTAAAATTCAAACAACTAAACCGACCCTGAGCTGTGCCGCCAAAATTTTTTTTAACCCTTGGCTTAACTCCCAAAAAAATATTTCTATAGACTGTCCAGAGCAAAGGTTTTCAGAAATATTAAATGTAAATGAACATTCTAGAACTAAAAGACAAGTAGACGAAGATTATGTTGATGATGATACTAAGTTTTACTATGCCGATCGGGCTGTTCAGCATATTAATGAAAATTCACATACAAATAACTTACAAAAGCTTATAACCATACATGCATTTCAAAGTGGAACTGTCATGGATGTACACATGATAAGAATGTACATTGAAACAGCATACACTTATTGTTTGCGGCATCAAGATGAAGCTGATTTAGCGGACTGCGAGGAGTTATCTGGTATGTTCCATAAAATTTGTCTCGTTAAGTTATGGCCATCTCCGGACGACGAATTAATTGTTCAAGGAATTAATATTGTATGTAATGATGAGAAAAATTTTGCAGCTGCAAGTGGTATATCAGTTAAAGACCTTATTGTAGCATCCATAACAGAATTAGAATCATCTACTAAAATTAAAAATAAAATTGTGACCCAAGGTGAACCACATTTCATACCTCGTTTGGATCCTAAAGTTCCAATCAAATTGAATTTTATTATAGCATTCACTAATTGTAGTAAAGATGTTGAATTTGATATATTTAGCCTTCAAATGTTGAATGACTTACATGTACCTTGCGTTGTGGATCAGGCGAGGCCATCTAAAAGGTGTTCATCTTACATTTGGATGACAATTAAGACTAATAAAATTAAAAGAATTAAAGTTTTTTGTACTCCCTCTAATGTCATGCGAAAAAAAAGATCTATATCTCTCGATGTTTCGAATGCAACGTCAGATGAAATGACTATTCATAACTTAGTGAAAGAATCGATAGAGAAACTGGAAATGATGTCACAACATAAATATAAGCAGCGGCTTTTGCAAATCAATAACTATTCTTCTAAAATAACTAGTGGCCTTGTAACAACTATCAACTTCGATGTCGGATATACGTCATGTTTAAAATTTGAATGGATTGATAATATTACAAATTGTGAATTTTTCGAACATTTACCAAGAAGACACTGTATATCTACCATTTGGCAACGTTTATGGTTAGATAACGGAAAAGACATTGAAGTAACTTGTGAAGATGATGAGGCACCTATAGAAGCCCATGTAGAATTTGAAAATCCAGAACAAGCAATGCAGATGGCTAAAGAGGCCCTAAAACATATTGAGGCCAAGTATCCGTACCCTCGGCGACAGAAAGTTGTGCGAATTTTTTCGCTGGAAAAGCAAACTATAGCTGGCGTACACTATCGTATGAAAATTGAAATAGGGAATACCAATTGTTTGGCGTTAAGCTTAAACGATTCATGCGATTTAGCTAAGAACATGGGTGAGAATAGATTTTGTAGAGTAAACGTGTGGATACGCCCGTGGACAAATCATCCTCCTAATTATCGAGTATCCTGTGACTATGAGGAAGGGGTTAATACAGAGATGCACCGGCATTTTCAAGCCGAACAACTATTCTATGATTTCATAACTACTTACAGACCTGATTATATTAACGACCATGTAGAAATGGAAAAAAGGTTTGAAATATTCAAAAATAACGTGAAAAAAATACACGAGCTAAACATCTATGAGAGAGGAACTGCTCGATACGCGGTTACGAAATTTACAGATTTATCTTATGAAGAATTTAGCAACCGATACTTAGGTTTAAAACCAGGTCTGAGAGATCCAAATCAAATACCCTTTAGAATGGCAGATATCCCTGATATTAAAATACCGGATAAATTTGACTGGAGGACATATGGTGCAGTGACAGAAGTGAAAAACCAGGGTTCTTGCGGCAGTTGTTGGGCTTTTAGTGTTACGGGTAAGTTTATTTCATTAGAAGTTTATTTATTTATTAAGTCTCAATTCTAATTGCAATTTTTATTTTAAGGACACAAGTCAACTGACTCTGTTTAATTTCAGAATTTCTATAAGTCTATACATAGAAATTGGTCTTTTTATAATATTCTGTTTGACAGGAAACGTCGAAGGACAATGGAAGATTCAGTCAGGAGAACTAGTGTCTCTCTCCGAACAAGAGTTGGTGGATTGTGACAAACTCGATGAGGGCTGCAATGGCGGCCTTCCTGATAACGCCTATCGGTAATAGTAGTGAATTAATGTATAATTTTGCACCCTGTAACGCTTATAGGTTTTCAGGATTGTAGAAGTTTACCCACCCCTTAAGGGAAAATACATTTCAGACCATTTTTTATACTGGCATGTAAGTAGGTAGACCTTTTGGGTCTTGAAATATGGATGATTTATTGTTTTCATAGGAATCTAATCTGAAATCTTCGACGCAACATGTTTTTAATTGCAATGCGAGACAACTCTCTACGGCAATTCTTCGAAGTTAAAAACCCAGTTTAACACCGAAAAATTCACAGTAATATATACCCAATATATAAATCAGACGCCAGAACTTTTTACATAATATACGAATTAGCTAACTGTTTGACCGGATGTTTAAAATTCAATCTTAAGACGCTTCGCTTATCGCAAAAATATGTTAGTAAATAGTTACATACGCTGTAATATCGATACATTATAGCGTAGCGTATTTGTGAGTATTTAGGTCAAGGCAACTCCGATCTGACAAACAAAGAGAATTTATTCGCCAAAAGGGCATTAGCCTTGTAAAAGTTTATCAGTAAGTTAATCATTAATTGAATGCCCTTGTGAAGAGAAGTTTGAATCGTGCGATTTGCGTAAAGTAAAATTATTATTTTTTTGGACATTTAATAATAATATTTTTTAATAGTTTGTGTGGTTGTAATAAAATGGCAGTTGCTGTTTATAGCAAGTTTGCCTACACCATGAGCTTTACTCATGCAGTAGATAGGGGCTGGATACGACCGTTTTAAGAATATAACTAATAAAAAATTAAATCGGTTATATAATGTGACAATTGTGAGGATGATTGTATTTTTGTGACTCAATCACGCTTATACGGCTGAAGGGATTTAAATAAAATTTGGCAAGTAAATAAAATATACTCTGGACTAATATATTGGGTACTTTATATACCAGTAGTGTATATAAAGTATCTGTGGGATAATATTTTAGATTATTTTCCAACTTCAGTATAATATTGTTTGGATTTTGTACATTGCACATAAAATGAAGGAAATCATGTTTTAAATAATCCTTAGGGAACTTTCCCTAATGATAATAATAATCACTTCGAATGTTTTTGTTATATATTTTTCTAAATTTAGTTATGTAGCCTATAGAATACGTTACGACGAAATTAACGCGGGACACAACTGGTTATATAAATGATTATTGTTTTTGTTTGGTTTCGTTTTTCAGTGCCATTGAACAACTGGGTGGCTTGGAAGCCGAGAATGACTATCCGTACGAAGGAGTGGACGATAAATGCGTGTACAACAAAACCTTATCAAAAGTTCACATTCGTGGCGCACTCAATATCTCCTCTAACGAAACGGACATGGCCAAATGGCTAACTCAAAATGGGCCTATCTCTATTGGTAAGATGTACCTTAGTTTTTCTTTTAAGGTGAAAATGCTATTAAGTCCATCAGTTGACATATCACAACATCTTAGATTCCCAATAACTTTTTTTTAATTTTTTTCTATAAAGTAGGTACACTTGTTATATATGGTATTTGTACTTGTATTCAATGCATAATTTTTGTAATACTTAATAAGATTAAGTTAACCGTAATTAGTAATCTACGAAAGCTCCTTAAAAACTGGATATGTGGAGTACATTTCAAATTTGCTTGCTTTTTTTACATTCGTTCAATTACGCGTTTTCAATTCCTTCACAAAGAGATTTCTATTCAAAACTATTATTTGATTGGTTTTCAAAGCAAACTTGTTTTTAATGCTGTATATTTACCGATATTTTGGTATTAGAGAGATGGAATGTTACAAAAATACAATCGCGAGTATTTGCTAATTTCTTGAAATAATATCTTTTCGTACTCATTTTAAATCTAGTCATTTTTAGTTACTAGTGGTTTGTACATATATTCCTATTCCAATGATTTCAAAGAAATATTATTAGTAATTATTGTTTTATCATATCAAAATAATTAACACTGTCAACGGAAATATTTTCCAGTTTACTGTAACTCAACCATATAATACGTACGTGCTTTTTTTGGTTTGCTAGTCAATAAATAAATATGGATCTAATTTGCACCTAATAACCTTCATCTATTAATAAGTTTCTAAAATAATAGGCAGATACATAAACAAGGAACGGATAATTTAATAAGCATAAGTTATTAACATATATTAGCTTAGGGAATTCTTTGAAGGTCATGTTAAAAAAACTATTATATTTTTTAAAAGGTGACGATCGAAAGTAGTTTTAACAAGATATCTTTTTTTTTAATTGGGACAACTCACATAAATTGCTGTGATCCCAAAGTAAATAGCTGAAGCACTTGTGTTGTGGTAATCAGAAACAACGAGGGTACCACAATAAATACATACATTAGTTTATGTACAACCAAGACTCGGAAACAAACATTCGTTCTCGTTTCTGATTACCATAATCAGAAACAACGAACAATTGTGTATATATAGACGCTTAGATTCTAAATTTAAAAAATTCAATATCGTGCAAAATAATGAGACTGATTTACACAATTGCGTCACATTATTTACACAACTGATAACCGATTTAATTTTTTAAATAGACACAAATTCACACTTAAACGGCTAATTAAGAATGTATATTGTAGGTATCAACGCGAATGCTATGCAGTTCTACGTAGGTGGCATTTCTCATCCTTGGCGAATGCTGTGCAACCCGAATAATTTGGACCACGGCGTGCTTATTGTGGGATATGGCGTTAAAGGTAACACATATAAGATCTCGCCAATTTTTATGGCCACTGTGAGTTCTATCCGACTATGTCATGGACTATAGTTTTTGCGCCTATATTTAAATATCAGCAACAAAAACTAGAGTAGTCTTCAATGTTCTAAAAATACCATTTTTATACCATAGTCTCGCTCAATCAGTCGCACCAATTTTATTTAATTGTTTGCTCTAATATAATCCTATAATACAATGGCTTTAAAAAAAATTGTGACCACATTTGACTTTTCATATTGACAAGTTCATTGTTGAGTCAGTTACAATAGTAATTTTTAAAAATTTAATCGAGTGAGCAAATATTTAATTATTTCACAATTATATAATTTTCAAAGTTACAATTATGACGTTGCGTTAAATTTCAGATTACCCGCTCTTCCACAAGCATCTACCGTATTGGTTGGTGAAGAATTCGTGGGGTACTTCATGGGGCGAGCAAGGTTACTATCGAGTTTACAGGGGAGATGGTACCTGTGGCGTTAACTTGATGGCCAGTAGCTCAATAGTGTAGTAGCTATTTCAATAAAACAAAATACAGGTGTCGGCAATTTTATGGCTGCTGTGAATATAATCTATTTAATTTATATTTCTTAACACGGGTTGCCTGGAAATCGAAAATTTACAGACAAGGTCGCCTGTATTCTATGAGTTCTATCATTCCATAATTGTATTTTTATATGCGACTAATTGTAAATAAATAAATAGACAATAATCGCAAATACGAATTTGCTCGAGGTATATTGGGAGGCCTCTCATTGTTCTTTCAACGCCTTTATGAAGCCGCTATCTTCGTAACGGCAATAAAATTGTCGACATCTGTATTTTCTTATGAGAATTATCCCTTAAATACTTACCCCGTTAAAACCGTTGCTGAACTTTTTTTCTCGTTTGAGACACTGTCAAGTTGAGCAATTTATAAGTGAGGATGTTTTATCGGATATATAAGAATCTCGTGTAATTTTTTATTTATATTTGAATAGGTGTGAGAGATAATGAGTATCTCCTACCACCACCCAAATTTTTTTAAAAACGAGAGCGGTGAACCGCTAGCTAGTTATTAAAAAAGTACTTTACCAAAAATATAAATGAGACAATTCTATATATATTCTATATTATATTCTTGATTTTATTCTTTTTAAACATTTTTCTTTACTTAAAAGCGTTAGGATACTCTCGATGCTTTGATTTTTAATAAAACTTATGAGATTATTATTTATTGATACTTTTCTATTGAAAAAATTGGCTATCTTATTATTATTATGTATATAGGTAAATAGGTATTTTTAATTAATAATAGGTATTCGCACTAAACATTCAAACATACTAGACAACGACTAAAATATAATCGTATAAAATATTAACATTTTTTTATAAAAATAAATTGTACACGTGCCTATATTATACGGCTTTGTAATGGAATTAGTTTATTTTAAAACAGAATGTCAGATATATATTTTATAGAAACCTAATAGAAACCAATAATTATATATATTTATTAAGTCCACAGACTAACAGAATAGTCACACAGTTTTTTTGTGTCGAAAAACGACAGTTCAGAAAATCGAATCCAAAATTTAAATATTATATTTATGTCTTAAAGTATATATAGGTTCATTACAAAACTTGAATTAAAGATGTTTCAGTATCGGTTGCTAGGATACAAGTCTAACGTTCATACAAACATGATTTGGTTTAGTATCATACCAACTAATACAAGATCTTACATCTTTAGTCCATCTTTTGTAATAAGGCCCTATATGATTGATAGTTGCCCGAAAACCGTATTTTTTCTGTATAAAAAGTAAATTTAATTAAAAAAGGAATTATTTATCCTAAAAATACGCCGTTTTCGGCACTTCTTTGACACTTATTTGACAGCATCCTAAAAAGGTCCGTGTTTTGCTGGTTCGTAATGCTTAGGCTGAGTACAAGAAAAAGCGACAAATTATTTGCTAAATTTATTTCTGCATACATTTAGATCTTTAGCGTTATAACTTACGCTTAAAACTTTTTACAAAAAAATATCGTTAATTATGAATATGTTTTAAGTTAATTCCCTGAGTTAAAATTCTCGAATATAAATTTTGTTAAAAAAAAATCATGTTTTTCGCTTCTCATTGAGCGTGGCAGACAAAACAATATTATTTTATACATGTGTATTGACACTTATTACTAACTCACAGACGCCAGCCGGTCAGTATTCTTGGACAAAATATTTTGTCAGGGCGGTTCACGTTTACTTATCTGATGGCAGATACGTTAACACGATGTCAGGCAGAAATCGCAGTATGAATAAAAGTATGGTGATCGTGCATACTACGTACCAATTTTTTTTTTTTGCTACGTATAACAATTCTCTCATAGAAATAATAAGAGACGCTGACGACATAGTCTGCCACTGCACGTGCTGGCACGCTCAATGACAGTTAATATAAACGGATCTTTAAGGTTTTATTCCGCCTATTTATTAAGTTCCTCAATTTTTAGAAAATCATTCTATATACTTAAAAAATTGTCTTAGTTATCGATATGTCTTTGTATCATGAACCAATCAAGTACTTTTATAAAATATTTTCTGAAACCGTTTTTAAAGTTGACGTAAGTATAAAATGCTTTGAATGTATGGTAGATTTTTTATTATCTGTATTTTGTATCTTCAATGATTGTAGACTATATTAATATTTATTGTTATATTAAAATAACAAACGGCATAATGCAAATAATAATTAATAGTTTGAATAGTCGATAACACTAACTCGACTTTAAATTTTATTATTATCTAAGGAAAACTATAATCTTACTTTTGTATATTGTAAATTAATATATTATGACGAAAACAAATAAAAGGAGTTTTAATTTGTCCACGTTAAACGTTTCTCCATTGACAAATAATAGTCAAATCTATATGTTCCATGATTTTGATATAACACAATTTTTTTATTTCCTCGAAATCGCAACCCCCATGAATCTTATCAATATATACCTACCTATATTATATATTAAACAACACAGCGAGGATACTTAAGAATATTCTACTTGCTTTATGTATTGAAGTATTGCCCAACGGACGTAATTCTTGTTATTTCAAATTTTAAGGTATATTTGACCCGAGTTTAATGAGAATAACATGGAATCGAAAATCAATCAACTAAGCTCCCAGTTTCCTTTATACGTGACAACCAAAAAGGACCTTGCCCTTGACTGATAAACAGTTCATCTGAAAGTTAAGTGGATTCTTACTTGAATGGGTAATCGATATATTCCAATTCATTAACGAGGAAGTGACTAAGTTCTTTATATTAATTTATAACAGACTTTTGCGAGAAACAAACATTTTAAAAATTCCAATTTGGCTCTCATGACTACTGGACATTGGCAAAATTACTTTTTATATGATTTTTAAAATTAAGACCGCCTAATAATGTGTACCGACTAAAGAACGTTGGTTTTGCTTTTTACACCTGTTTGTTAGCTTTTAAATCTTCTACCTGTAACTGTAAACCTTCGTAACAGTGTAAGGCATTATCAAATACCAGGAATATGAAATAAGGAAACTGGAAAACAACGTTAAACGACGTAGTAGTTAACTCAATAAGGATGGTTCACGTAATTCAATAGCATGCCTACTGAGACGCTAGATAATTGTACTGAAACTTACATAAAAGGCTTTCCGAAACACGAGCGTTTTTATGTTTCAATCATGACAAGTTTGACTCGGGTTACTGAAGAATGTGGTGGAATAACTGTATATTTTTTGGCACTATGTAGTAAGCTCAAGGGAAACTAACTTGATATCGTTTAAGAAAGTAGGAGGACTGAAACATTTGTTTCTCTGAAATTCAACATTCATTTCTGTTCTATTTTATACATTTTAAATGTAAAAGAATGTAAATGTTAGAGATGAATATTAGTACGTACCTATAGAAATATAATGAACATTACAATGCCATATTATGGACATTACATCAGCAAGCATGTGAAGGAAGGAAACAAAAAATAGTTCATCTTTATAAAGCCTTAATATAGGTATTGTCAAGTCGAGGTCTCGAAAGTGGGCCGTCGAATGTTCTCACGGAATGAGGTTACGGATGCATACATAAATTGTATGGGAAATTGTATTATTCATGACACGAATTCAAACCCGATTTTTATTAATTTTTAAAAATCTAGTTTTTAAAAATTATCGTATCTGTATAATATGAGTTCTTAAAAAGGCACTTTATACACATAAGATAAGAGCTAACGAGGCCACAAATTATTTAAGGATTCTTGTCTGTAACGGGTTAACTAGGTCAGTTTCTAAAATAAAGTATAAACGTGAACGATAATATGACTTATTTATATATATAATATTTGCGCCTAGACCGCTTCATGAATGGTTCTTGATGAATTATTTTATTTTTAGATATTTGAGTATACTTTATTTGTGTTTATACAAATTATATAAATAAAGTTGCCGAGTTCAGCTCAGCACAATTAAATTCGAGGAGCGTAAAATGTAGCTCTTGCATTGTAGCTGTAGCACTTTGCTACGGTGTTATGGCTGCTACGCCGTTGTAGCACCAACAGTCTACAAACACATTGAAGTTATGAGCTTTCTAAGATTCTATAAAATAATGTCAACTAATATGAAATATTTATTGCTTGTTATTTACCATCTTCACTAAGAAGCACATCTTGATGGCAGATTTGATTTTGTTTTAATTTAAAAAAAATCATAAAAACCATTATTTACATTTTAAATTATTTATTTATATCCTATTAGGTATATGAATTTTAAGTTTTTAAATTAACGTCAACAGTTCAGAAAATTGAATTTGCTAGCTTGGCTAAGGCATAAACTTATATGTACGAATCCTCTTCAGATATTTAAGAAAACTAGACGAAATCATCGATTTTAATAATTTACATTTGTTAGTCAGAAAAGGAATTGCTAAGCATTTTCTTACAAGCCATGTTCAGAAAAACAATTAAAATATGAGTGCACCTATTCACAGTCATTTTGAAATTATTCGCTTACATATATTTGATACATTTACAAACTCATCTTATCTTAATTCAATCAATTTAATTTACCAAGTACCTACGTGATTACTAATAAATTTAAAACGCAGTAAACGGTTGAATAATCCCGTTATCCCCTATCGCTAAGAGCTATTTGATTAACACTTCTCGTCCGATCCATTTCATTTGAATATTTACTTACACTTTAAAATTCTACAAATAAATCGTATGTGAATTAAATTTTAGATGTCTCATTTTTATACTTCACAAGAAGATTTAGGTTCTAGTATATCTGGAAATGTGTTAATACATCGAAGGACAAACATAAAAAGCAAAGGATAGTTTTCTGATACATTTTCTAAAATAACTAAATCTAAGTGTAAAAATCAATTATAAAATTGTTTATTATTTCGAAACTGTTACATAATATTATGTTACATTAAAATCCTTGTTAGTAGATTAGTGATTATTTCTTTCAATGCTATCAGCTATGGCTAGTTATCCGGCACTGCAGACTCTAATCTCACGCTCTGATTATACCTTTCTGGCCGGAAAACGCTTTGCCGACGCTATCTTCAACTTTCAGACGCAGTGTCTTTTATTTAACTTTTCTTTTTAAACGAAGAAATATAACTTGAATGAATTTATAGGATACTAGTTGCTATATAAGATATTATGTAAAAGGATATAAAAATGTAAAACAGGATTTTTATTTAAAGCCAGTGAGCGTAGCACAAACCTATTTTAAACCATGCCATTACGTCAAATTTGACAAAAGCAGTAGTTTAGTGAAAAGTCCGTCAAAAATTAAAGTTTATTAGTTGTATTTGATGTTATGATAAATAATCTGAAAATAAAAAATGAATAATTTTAAAACAAAACCGCTGTTATCTGGAGAACTTTATCCATCCAAAGACTTTCAAGTTTCCGATAATAACAATGTCCCTAGAGAAGTGTTCAGAAATAATACCACAGCAGTCGAAGTTATTGTAAAACAAGTCGGCAACAAAAATAAGAACAACATCCCCGTGAACGGAAATACTGACGATAAACTTCATAATTTATATGTGGATATAGAGATATTACAAAAAGAAGTGATCAAGGCAAATAGAAACCTAGAAGAGACGAAAAAAGTTTTCCAAATAGTTTTGTGTCAATTTAAAAAACAATTAGAGGCCGCCAATCAAAGGGATCTTAAAAGACAAACAAAGAATGTGCTCCTACAATTGGAGAAAGAAAAACTAAAGACCTTGTTGGAATCGAAGTCAAACTTAGTGGTAAAACTTAAGAAAGAACTACTTAGTATGAGACGAGTTCTGAAATTTGTTATAAAAGGGATTCAATGTTCATCTGAGATAGATACTAATTCTGATTACGAGTATGTGGAGTTTGAAAAAGATCTGAAGAGAAGCGCTTCTTTAAAAAATACTAAAGCATTCGATCTAGATTATTTCACATTTGATAGTTTATTTTCAAGTAAAATTTAGTAACTTTATTTGAACTAAATGATCTGCGACTTTTTAATAAACGCTCGTATCATTCTTCACCTCTAAATAAATAAAGGTACCTAAATGAAAACTAAGTTTGGATTGTTATAATTATAAACTAGTATTTTCCTCGTAGACATAAATAAGGCTGTCGACGTCGTATTACTAATAATTGATACCTTCGAGTCTAAGGAAATCAATCCTGAAGTGACTACCCGGGCGGTGCATATCACCCGGTAACCAGGTCGCGCTGTGACCGGGTCACTCGGTCGAAGCACACGGTACAGTTACCCGTCGTAGATAGCACCACCTTCCTTGGATCATTAAACCCATTCAGATGTGATTTTTCACGTCGCTACGGTCACTTATACGCGGGTTTGATGCTAAAATAATTTTAAAATTTAAATTCCTCGACGATAAATGTACATAAAAAATGTAAGTAAGGGAAATGTGATTTATAGGACCAGTTCAATCAATTTTTAGTTTTTAATCAATTATAATGAAAAAATTAAATATTAAGTTTAGACACCATTAACTTAACGATAAATCTAGGTATATATGTACTTGCGTATGGACATAAAAACTAAAAAATCTGTATACTATAATGATTAACATTTACAAAGTATAATTAAAGCTTAAACTATCTTTTACAATAGGTATGAAAGGATTCATCCCACCCCATTAGCCATTAGCCACAAGGCTTTTGAAATTCTCGAATATTATTGCTAAAGTACCTTAATGAAGCAGGTATGTGTCATTTATGAGGTATGTGTAATATATTAGGTCCATGAGTAAGAGTAATTTAATATGTAGGTATTTTACATATATGGATTCATTTTATTGCAGAAGAAACGCATAATATTGTTTTCTCAAATATTGTCTCTTAGATACGCGTTGGTGAGAGCCCAATTTCAGAAATCACTTCAATATTATAATGTATAATCAAAAATTAATTAAATAAATTACACAGAATAATACCTTAAAGTTATTAACAAAAATTGCAGAACAAATTCACAAGTTACAATTTATACTAAAAATATTTAAGTTGGGACAATAGTGTGGGCCACACATTTATAGCATATATAAGTAAGCCTGAAAAATCATTTTATGTATGTGCGTTCCTTCATAATAGCATCTAACAACCACCAAGACTACGATCCACTTGAGTTTTTAAATTTTCCCTAGAAATAAATTACTCACAAGCCTTCAAAAGGCAAATACCACTTTTACACTTAATATACATTCCTTTCACTTAAATACTATTCATCGTGTTTTCAAAAGTATAACGTGTGAATAGAAAAAGACCGCTAAAACTCCGTTTATCAGGTGCAGCGAATACATTATTAGGTCTTGCATATTTCGTAACCAAGGAGCACTTTATTACGATCCCTGAATACACTCGTTCGGGAATCGGGATTTTAACGAACCGGGTCCCTACTCCCTAGTCCCTGGTTGCGACTTGCGAGTTGCGAGACGCTAGATTGCCAGTCGTTTTCAGACCACCGTGGCGTATACGCGTCTACCAAATTTTTACGTTATTCCCACATGTGACTGACTTGTGTTGTGACTGTATTTTTTCAATTAATTGCTTTATTTAAAAAGGAATTTGGTGATTCAGTATGTTCAATGAAACAGCAAGAGTCTAAATTAAACGCAGGTTGGTAGAGAATATGATGTAGATACCTACCTACTTACTACACATGAGCTATTAGACATGTGATACAATATTTGTATTTAATTTTTATTTCATTGTTGCCATTTCACATTAATTTACTTGTTAATTAAATCACATTAAATTTTTCATAAGACCTACATGTTTTTGTGAATAATTTGAATGTAACTAGGTAGGTATTCGTTTAATGTCAATACAAAATTGTAGTGTAAAAACAACGAAAAAAACATCTCATGTATCATATTAAGTAGCAATATTCATTCAAACCATAGAAATGTTGGCCGGTTGGCGCAATAGGTAGTGCTTCTGACTTCTGCGCTAAAAGGTCCTGGGTTCGAATCCCGGTAGGTGCATTTATTTGTGTGATGAGCATGAATGATTGTTTCGAAGTCTTGGTTGTTTATATAATATTATTCTTATTCATAACAGGTATGTTCTTTGTGAATAACGAGAAGTCGCTTAATTCTCGCTTGTTTTGTTGTACATTTCTCTGAGCTAACCATCAAGTATATAATTCGCCTTTTATAACTAGTAAGAAGAAACCTTATTTTCTTCTGGGAATCAAATCATGAATCTAACACCGCACACATTTAACCAGAGTGTTACAGACCAGGAACAAGAACGGTTTTATCAAGTAAATAAGGCACTGTAATCTTGTTGTTGTTTTATTTTATTAGGCCCAAATCATATGAATCTAAATAATATGTAAGTGTATACCATAAGGTACACTTACACATATTAATTACATAAATTAGAATTATATAAAATAGAATTATATAAATATTACTGACATAACTGGCGACTATACAGTAAGCGAAAATAGATTATTTTCAGAAGTTACTATTTTCTACTAAACCTTATTTTACTTAACCTACATTTTTTTACAAAAATCTTAAAAAAATTCTGTAGATATTTTAAACTAGTAAAAAAATCGTAGGTGGAAATTATAATTACATAATACGACTGTATACATACGGTTTTATGTTAACGTCAAAGTTAGTGCGAACGGAAAGATTGAGCATAAAGTCTCAGGTGTTACCTAATTTATGATATGAAATTGTACCAATGATGTAATATAACAAATTACCTACTATGGGTAGTAAAAGCTTTGTAATGGCTTAGCAAACACTTTCCCGCATACATTTAAAATGCACAGCCAATACAATAAAAGCAATGTCTGTTACGGTTTGCATACATTTACTCTCATTGAATTTTTAACTGAGTCCGAACAATTTTGTACCTACGCAGACCACAGTTGTCCAGTCGCCTACGGAAAATGGTTGAGTTGACATTAACATTTTATGTATGAAATTCACAACTTATGACTATTTATTACTTACTAGCTGTGCCCCGCGGTTTCATCCGTGTTGATTAACGATACGTGATGTTATATAGCCTATAAACAGAGTAAAATAGTGAACAGAAAAATAATAATAGATTGTAATATGTACTTAATTCGCGCGGAACGGTTAATTTTTTATATTAATTTCTAAAATAAAAGTAGGCTAAGTTACTCTTTATTACATCAGCTATCTGCAAGTGAAAGTCCCTTCAAAATCGGTCCAGCTGTTTCAGATATTAGCCGGAACAAAAAGACAGACAGACTAAAAAATATATATTTTGATATATATACCTACTCTGTATACAATATCCATATGCATTTAGTAATAAGCGGTTATTTTAATATTACTAACAGACACTCCGATTTTATTTATCTGTATAGATTTAATTACAAACATCACTTATAATCGTAGGTATTTTTGGATAATAAATAATCTTGCAGCGTGCCCCTAAACCACAAAATTATATTAGGTTCTATCTACTTATCTTGTGTAGTCCCAAATACCCAATATAAAACCGTTGTGAATTACTCAGATAAAATCATGTCATATTCTTTAGTTAGAGACCTTTCGAAGCTAGACCAAATCGAATTCCGCAATCTATGTACACGTATATTTTTTCTTACCTGTCTTACCTTAATTTCTTATGGCTGCGACCCATAGATTCTTATATTGACAGCCAATAGCTTGCGCTGATTTTAGTGTTTTTTTTTTCAGAGGGCAGTAGGATTTACGCGGAGTTCCGGCGACATAATGTTTTCCTTATGCCGCCGATACAAAGATGAACACGGTGAGTAGTATTTTTAAGTTTACTTCAAAAACCAATAGAAGTCATGTATTTTTTTAGCTACGTAATATGTAAAGCAATTTTGATACGTAAGATTTTGCTAAATTCGCATTAGCTCCTATTATAGTGTGGCCAACGAAAGAATGCGATTCCGAGGTCGTGAACAAACGGAAGACATTCTTAACTTGCTAAGAATGTGGCACATGGACTTGATACGAACTGTTTAACACTTATATTACGTCCATGTAATAAGAGCGTAAATGGACAACATTGACATATTGATGCAGATGTAGGTTGGTATATAAGAATCATCATATAAAGTTCCATCAAAATTCATTTTACGAGTAACTAATATCCACCTCTACAAATTTTCAACGACAATTTAAAGAACCCCTCAACATGTTAATCGACCGCCTCCTTGGTCTAGTAGTAAGCGCGTAAGCGTTACAACCTAGAGATCCAGGGTTCGATTCCCGGTGGAGATAAAAAAAACGGTCTGGCAGGGTATAGAAGGCTGATCACCTACATGCTCCTAAAGAAAAAAATTATCAGTGAAATAAATGTGAAATGCATCTGCCCCATACCCCACTACGGGACACTGGACTCCACTTCAACATGTTAATTACAAATAAGAATGTCTCATAATTGGATGGACATATCTGTATAAATTGTAGCTAGGATCCATCGCAAGTTTCAAACAAAAAAACCACATCGAAATCGTTCTATTGGTTTAGAGCTATGACGCCACAGAAAGACTACAGATCTACAGATCCATAAACATACAGATCGAAAGGATAAGTAGGTATTTCTAACGATTAAGTTTAGTTCTGTTGAAGCTCAACGACTTACGACTAATAACCCCAGCCTAGTGATATATACCTAAATAAAATATGACATTCACCCGACTCATGAAGTTCTTTTTCAATTTGCAAGCCATTGTTCTTGACCTCTCCGGCCTTGGTGTGACGGAGTATGCGCTGATGTTTAACTGTGAAACAGTAAAGGGCTCTCTGCGGCCTAGAAAATATCCATTTAAAGATAATTTGTCGACAGCAAAGTAATTGTATCCGAGTATTGCTAATAGCAACAGAAGTTGAAAGGACTCGTAGTAGTCAATGCGTTTTGAACGACGGAAAAGCATATTGTATTTCTTTTTAAGATAACATTAATGTATAATAATTTTATAAGATTTTTATTTTTGCATGTAAAGAAGTAACTTGAAAACTATTTGACTATAATATATCGTTGACTATTTGAAGCTACGCTCTTACCAAATAACATATTACTTATGCTATATTTAATGATGTAGCTTGGACAAAGCTGCGAGTAAAAGGTACTATATAAGTAGGATATAAAAGTAGCATATAAAACTTAACATAAGTTTTTAGAGTTGTGAGCTTAAAGGCGTAACAACTTAAGTCACTCGCATTTAATTATTGAGTTAGGATTAGCTTTACCATATGTAGGTTAAATTTTGCTGAAAAAATACCTTGGATAAGATAAAAAAGCTTATGTTTGCTGAAAAAACGAGATACAGTGGCCTTTAGATATTGAGTAACTTGCGTGCAAAATGTATCACTACAAAGTTTACCGTTGTTTATAGATGTATAGTTAGATCGTCGTAAATAACCAAGTTGAAGTTGGGTACAAATTTGTATTATATCAATAAACAACGCGCGCCATGTTTCTTTCATGGACGATGGTATATTTCAACATCATGAAAACCTTCTGCGTATTTGCCCTCTATAATTATTTGTTTATAACTGCTATTACTGTAGATAACAGATTATAATAATAATCAAAGGTCCACAATTTAATAATACTTTAGTAATTCAATAAAACGAAATAACTTGAATATTAAGCAGAATTTGGGACAAAAGAACACAAATTCGTCCAGTAATTAATTTATTAGATCCAAGAAAGCAATAACGTAAAAATAGTGTCGCCCTAAATAGCTCAAGAACACTGCTTAGGATTTGAGTGTGAAACAAAATAAATGCGAAAGCCAGTGTTTTGCACAGAAATACTCCCTATTGAAATGCTTAATTTAATTTACGCGCGGTTCGTTAAGCTGAGCTACATTCATCAACACATTTTGTCCTGCTATTTTGAATATTAGTATAATGTTTTATCACTACATAGTATAAAACAAAGTCACTTTTTCTTTCCCTATATCCCTTTGTATGCTTAAATCTTTAAAACTACGCAACGGATTTTGATGCGGTTTTTTTTTATAGATAGAGTGATTGAAAATAAATTTTTATATACGTTTTATACCCTTGCAAAGCCGGGGCGGGTCGCTAGTATTTATCTAACTTTCGTCTGCGTTATTACTCTATTTCTATATCTCGTACAATCGTCGACAATGATAAACTTCCATTCAAACTCATGCTCTAGTGTACTACTGTCAAATTTGATCATCAGTTCAGTAGTGTAGACGTGAAAGCATAACATACAGTTACTTTCATGTTTATAATATTGGTATGGATGTTTCGTCTAAAACATAATAAAGCTACAATTTGATTTTTGTAAGTGAACGTGGAGTAAGCTCCTTATAAATTAACTTACACAAACTCGATTTATAAAATTTATTTTTTTTGGGCTAAAGAGAAGTAACTATATTTCTTAACAAAGATTTCTGTTACAGTATTTATCACAATTGATTCAGTAATTGAACCGTGAAAGCGTAATCAGATAAATAAACTCATTTTTATATTTACACTAGCGACCCGCCCCGGCTTTGCACGGGTATAAAACATATATAAAAACCTTCCTCTTCAATCACTCTATTTATTTAAAAACATCGCATCAAAATCCGTTGCGTAGATTTAAAGATTTAAACATACAAAGGGATATAAGGAAAGAAAAAGCGACTTTGTTTTATACTATGTAGTGATGTAGTAACTCAATTGTTTATCTTTAATGGTAAATAATTTAAAATGTTCATCGTATTTTCGAAATATAAAAGTATTAAAAATATTGACCAACATGAAAGTACACTAAAAAGTAGTAAATAAAACAGAAATAATCATTATTAAAGCAAATATTTATAAGTTTTGTGTCCCAAATTAAGAACCCCTCTTTTGAATTCGGTTCAAAATTATGTATAGTTAGTTCCTTGTAAACCTTCACCGCACATAATAAGATATGAGCCAATTCATCATAAAAGTTTCTATCAACTCCGTTCTGACAAAAGAAACCAACTAATCTCGTTGATTAAGTAACGGTAACTGCAAACTTTTTACAGAATTTGTCAAAATATTTCAGTACATTTGCTTCTAACATCTTTCTAACAATATATTCAAAAAAATAATTATTATGTGAATGGTATACGTGAATTTCGTAATTAATTTCGGATAGGTGGCACAAACTGAATGTATATTTCGATTTAACTAAACTTAAATACGTAGTCACCTCTATACGTCTTTACAAAGTATATTTTGAACGAAAAATATTTATTTTTATTTCATTTTCATCTTTATGATGAAAGCAGATGAAAGATTCAAGTAAAGAATGTACAAAAAATGATTCCAGCAAAAGAAAACAGTTTTATAACAATTATTTAATTATATCATCCCTTTAATTGTGTAAAAAGAAATTTTACAATTATCTAATTTAGTGATAATAAATACGTTCAAACTATGTAATGTGTGACACTAGCGTGAATACAAGATAACGGAGTCGTAACTGGCTATTAATATTATGGCAAAGTAAATTTGAAGTGACATTTATAAATTATTTTAATACGTGCTTATGAAAATTTTCAACTCAGTATATTTAGGCAGGTGTCTGTCACGAAGTCCGATTTGAGGTAACCAAGGTATAATGGCTTTAATCGTTCGTGAGAACAGGTTATATAATTAATCGTAACTTTTTATGTAATTCCTGTAAAATATTCTGCTAATTAATTATTAAATACGAAATAATGTTCGACAAATAATTATTTTGGCTTTTACCGAACAGTAAACCGTTTAATTTGTAAGATTTAAATATTGCAAATTACATCTAACACTAATATTATACAGAGAAAAGATTTGTGATTGTAATAAATAAACTCGAAACCTATTTTATTTCGCTACCTGATTTTAATCAATGCTACCCAGTTATTGGAAATCCATCGAAACAGCTGAGTTGCAAATGATACGAGGCTCAGAGCATTACAAGAGCGCAGGGCCGTGGTCATTCATAAAACTGAGTCCAATCGATAAGGGATGTCTCATGTCTCCAACTTTCCAGCTCCTGAATCCCCCGACTGAAACTTTGTCCATTGCTACTTGAACCTATTGCCTCTGTGAAAAGCACCTACCGCACACCGCAATGAATTGTGAAGTCGTATAAAGTATTTCAGATTATATTTCCAATACTCTTGAGATTGGGCGTCAGGATTCAGGATTGGACCTAGATAAACACATCTCCTCATTGGGAAAGGAGCTTGTTTATTTAATTTACTCTGAAAATGTTACGATGATTTATAGGGATAATAACTTATAATTTATTTTGGCGAAAGTGTAGGGTCTGCTTTAACTTTAAACATTTGTTATTATAAAATAATAGAATAATAGAAAATTATAAATGAACTAAACAAGCCAAACTCATAATTTTTGATTAAACAACAAAAACGCTTGCAAACTGAAAGGTTATTTCACTATAAAAATAATAAATCAAAAAACGATTTGGATTTCAATTTATAGATAAATATTTGATTCATGGAATAAAAATTATTTACCTGTAGAAGCTTGACCAATAAATCTAGAGGGAACGAATTAAAAACTTATATTTTAAAACGAGACATTATCATGGCCCAGATAAAGAAGGGACTCGCTCGCTTGTATTTTGCAAGAGCATGAGTTTCAAGGGCATATTCTACACAAGGCTTTTAATAAATGTACCCAGAAGATCAGCCTAGATTTCAAATTACCTACTTTTTAATGATAGCGGGATAATAAAGTACCTAGTAACAAAATAAATATAGCTTTCTCTTATTTCTTGTGAAAAATAGACTTGTAAGTGATTTAATGTAGGCACCTACTTTTAATCAGTTACAATAACCAATTACAACATTTGGATAAAATACAATCTTCGCCTACTCCTAAATAATGTAGCTTTGAATTACAAAAGAGTTGTTGTAGTTCTCGTAATTTTCAAGTTTATTTTTTACCAACAATGTAGGTAGGTACAATGAAGTGATTCCAACTATTTATTCGTCATTTAGCTGATATCGCCAGTAAGAACATTAATATATCTTGTACGTTTTAATGGATGGCAAATCTTTCGATGTTCGACAATCTCGGGAATATTTAATGGTAAAGTAGAGCTCAAAATATAGAGCAGATCTCAGATATCCGTCAAATAACCTAAATACAATCAAAATTGTATGTATATAGTTAATTATTTCACTTCATTGATTCCTCGGGCTTAAAACCCTTTCTACAATAGTATTTTGCCGAAATTCTGTGTCTGGCATTCATGGCGACAGGGCTCGTCCATAATCTTATTATAACGACTGTTTTGTCCAAGTTTGTGACAAACAGAAGAGTAAACAAAACAATATTCACGTAAGATACGACCCATAAATTTATTTCAGATAATAATTTGCACTACTTCAATAAAAGTCAAAAATCGTATAAATAGTTGTGTACATACTTTTAAATCAATTGACGAAGATTTTAATTTATTTAAGTTAAAAATAAACCAGATATTTATTTTATTATTATAGTGTTCGTTTATTACGCAGTAAGAATATCGTAATTTATAACTAAGCTTCTAATAACCGACTAGACATTAATTAAGGTTATATTATTTCATTAATTATCTGTGGAAACCTTAATACTCCATTTACTGGAACGTTCCATTAAGTTTTACTAAGAAGGTTTACAAGAAGCCATAGATACCTTGAAATTTATAGGAAAATTCAGCCCATTTGAAACGACGATTTTGTTTCCGCTCGCTGTGAAACTTTACCAACTTGGAGTACCTTCCATTAAAGTGCATTCGTATTTATTCGACCTAGATATCTAGACCTAGACACGAAAAATCTATTACGATCCTGTAAATCTAACAATATGCCGCCACTACCTACTTTATTCTTATTTCTATATTACATTATCAATGAGAAAGGGATTTTGATTGGTATGCTTTAATGCTCATAAAATCATTTAATGTAGGTGCTGTAATGGTATAAGTTTTATTCTAATTCGCAGATAAGACCTATACGGCAATGCTCTAAATTTCGCACAGTAAGCTTGTAAAAATCATACCTTTAAGCCCTTAATAAAATTCAAACGAGAAGCTCAGCTGAAAAGCTATAACACTGAACGACTAAAGGATCGACCCGTAACGGGTGTGTTGAAGTACTCTTATCGAAAATCTCTTCAGAATACCAAAGTAAGTATATCCATCATTTTCTTTCAGTGTGAAATGGTAAGGGATAAAAGATAGTTTTAGTCGTTAGCGCTAGAGCATTGAAAATGTATAACTGGCATTTTATCATCTTATAAGTTAACTAAGGAGTAAGCTTAAACATCATTCCGACTAGTAAAATATTCTATGATCAAAACAATTCGCTGCTACCTCTCTCTAAAACAACAGCAGGCTAGCGGGAATTGTTTTTTTTTTTTATAATTTTAAATAAATATCAAACAATGCCAGTTCGCACAAAATTCCCACAGAATTAACCTATATAAAAACTTTCGTAACACTCGGCCAACGAATTAATTGGGATGCTGGTAGAACCGGGTCAAGTTCTAACAAATGATCATTGCTTTCATTTTTCTCATAATCTTTAGAATATTCTGTAGATGTTTCATTTAAAATATTTTGTTCAAAGGCTTATATACTTTTTCATTAAAAGTCGTACTAATATTAAATTCGTGTAATTTTTCAAAACATATTAAGAGCTATAAAATATCCACGGTATAGTTTTAATTACAGTTACAGAGAAATCTATATCTTACTTATAGAGAGGCAATTTGAATCTTTGCATTCAACTCGGTTCTACTTCATTTCCTTCGGAGTCAATAGATTTTAGCATAAAAGTAATATCGGGCCTGTCTCAGCCACTTGGGTGACACCTGCCTTGCACTTTTTATAAAATTATACATTGGGCAATTGGTAAATTGACTTTTTAGGGAAATTTTAACTTGAAATAACGAATGTTTTCGATATATTTATTTATCTAATAATTTCCGTATATTTCAAATTATTTTAGTATTACATTAATGACCCCCGACACAAAAAGATATGTTAGCTTTACGATTTGTTTGTTTCTATCTGTTCTCTCTATGCCGGTAGTACCAAAATTAATGGACTGATTTTAATGCGTTTAATAGTTTGTAAGCTGAGGTGAATCGAGATGGATCTTAGCTACAATCCATGAAGATCTATTCAGCCATTATTCTTATTTGTAATTAAAATGTCCGATAAGTATTCTGTGTTAAGTGCGTTTTGTCACGTTATTTGATAAAATTATCTAATGCTAATGTATTATGAAAAGCAACTCTAATAAAAAAGTAGGTATTGTGGAAATATCAATTTATTAAAATATACTTATGTAAATTTCTTCATTTGAGTGGTGTTACAGGAAAATTTCCAATTAATTAATTTCTACAAAACAAGTTAACAACATACCTAATTGATTTTCAAACGAGTTTGCGATTTCGCGCAATTTTTTCACAATTGCCTTCTTAATTGAAACTCTTTTCAACAATTGATTTACAATGGCGTGTAACCGATATAGTTTATTCAAATTATAACATAATCAATCTGCTTAACAATACCCACAACAACTAAATTTATTTCGATAAATTAAAAAATACTATAAAAATAGTTTGTTTCAAAATTTATACTTAACGAAACAATTTGAACGGATTAAGCACTTTTATTTATCACAATTTTATAATAATACGCTTTTTAATTAAAAGAGTATGAAATAAAATTATTAATAAAAAGCCACCACGTGTGTATCCCCTAGGTATATATTTTTTTAAATTGATTGGTCACATAAGAAAAATCTAACAAAAACTAAATATCCACATTCCGCATACCAAGGTGACATAATAATTAATATAACCCTTTCGTTTGACACCTCATTCATCCAAATCTGTTGAAAATAAATAAATGCATATATTTTTTTCTAATTCTGACAATATCAATATTTGTTAATTGTTTATGGTATCTGTGGTTCCATTCAAAAGGGAAATAAATAATTGTTTAAACAACTGTAAACCTACTTCAGTCACACTTAATTGTAACAAAAAATCCATAATTCTTTAACCTATGGCACCGACTTCCAAATATTTACTTTGTACATTTATTATTACATTTTAGTTCATTTTGAATTAGGATTATTTTTAACACTCACTGCCGCCCACTCGGATCCGAGTGGAGCGGGGCCATAGTAGCGGTGCCGCCTGTTTAACTGGCTCATACAAAATTAACAGGACGCTCGCACGGATCCGAGTGGGCGGCACCGCTACTATGGCCCCGCTCCACTCGGACTCGAGTGGGCAGCAGTCGGCAGCACTATGGGCAGCAGTGAAAGTGTTAAACTAATTTTAAAAAATACATTAACTATAATAGAGTAGGTTATATATTGACATCAATATTCACTCGGTTAAACACAATTATTTTTATGTCTATAAGGTAGCAAAAGAAAATCTTCAGGTGTGAAATAAATGTTGTGTAAATTCCACTAGAGTGAATTTAATATGTCATAATAAAGCGGTTTGTCTGCAAAAGGAGGCTTTATTTCTATACACCATTTTCTTTGTCACTTGTCTTTTATCCACGGTTGGCAACTACGTGATGCCCGCGAGTTTATGTATGATTCGAATAAATTGGCAATGTTCTAATATCGATTTCGACATTTTAAATGCTTCTCGTATGTCTGAATAGAATTTGAATGAAATAAATATGAGAGAAATCTAAGTGGCAGATAAAGTATGGGAATTCATTATCCTCGATTTTTTAGTTTTAGCTTTTACTCGATATTAGTTACCATAGCTTATGCCACTCTGAGTGTAGCTTCACATCCATGAAAGAATCTGGAAAAATCGGTCCACTGTTGAATTCAATCATTAAAAAAAAATGTTTGTAGTTTTAGCAAGGATACTATAAAATTAATGTGCCTTCTGATATACTAAGTTTATTATTAATTCCCATTTTAATTATATTTATGGCTTATATCTCGCATTTATATCTCATATTACTTACGTCGATTAATTTTTAAATCTCTTTGTTTTAGAACATGGCGGAACGCAAATCAAAGGAGGTTACATGTTACGATATAAACGTAAGTTCATTATATGAATACTTTTTTATTGTTGCAGTATTATCTTTATTGAATTTTAACATTTTTTTTTATTAGTTACTAAAATTTAAGTTACAAACCAAAAACAATCACTTTTGTATCCTATTTGTATACAGACGATTCGACTTATACCGACAAACAACGTAATACAGTGCTTAATTATCTATAATAATACCTATATGTAATTTTAAGTAATATGAATTATGAATTGACTGTAGTGCGTAGCAGATGTACGCCGTAACCTTTCGTAGAGCAATCCTATCCGTTGCCTTAAATGCAACGCGTACCATCTTGTATTCTAATTTACAGAAATTTAACATAAAGAAACTCCCACATGTTCCAGTAATATAATTATCAAATGGAGCATAAATAGACTCATTTTGAAGCTATTCATTATTAATATACATACATATATATTTTTAGTTTAAGAAAAAATGCTTAGTATTTAAAGCTTCTATTGTTTTCGATACAATCCTGTACGTGCCGTCTCTATATCTCCATTTATGTTTCAATTTGGTTTATCAAAGGGCGTAGTGCGGAAATCACGCGAAACTATCGACACAAAAAATCTTACCACCTTAATTTTAAAAGTCATTGATCATTAGTAATCAATAATTAAGATTTTCTGCTGGTTGGCGCAGTGGTAGTCCCCCAGCCTTCTACGCCAAAAGGTCATGGGTTCGAAACCCGTTCGGTGCATTTGAGTGATGAATACGAATTTACTGTTTCCGAGTCTTGGTTGCTTATAAAATTTATACATTTCATTAGAAAATTATATATTTTTATTGTGCTACGTTCGTGGTTTCTGATTCTGTTCTGACAACACAAGTGCTTCAAATACTTTGAGATCAAAGCAATGTATTTGAGGTGTCCCGATTATTTTTCAATAAATCTAATGGTTATTAGTAATATCTTTTAAGACAAACTTTTTAAAATTCTGAGTCAAAAAATAAAAATATTAGATCTTTATCTGTGGTCCCCTCGCTTGAGTGTTCTCAAAACGCTTAAGTACAGTTGACATTGACATGATCACGCTATTTTTCTCATAGAGATCAAAGCCTACTTAAGATCAGCTTAAGATAAGAATGAGCGTGCTCAAGTTACGACTAAATATCTGCCGAATAACGAAGCATGTTCTAGTATTTGTAAATATTTTCTTATCTAAGTAATATATTAATGAAACGTCATGTCCATTATACTAAAAACTATAAAGTTATTAATATTTAATTTAATTGTTAAATTGTGCAATTACCGTAACTTCTGATATCCATGTAGGTATATTTAAATTAATAACCACGTATAATTTGTATTTCTACGACTGTTTCACTGATCTTTTTCAGGTAACAGAAACTTTACATAGGTACAGAAGCGATATATTAAAACACATAGGTAAAGGATATTTATTCGTCAGATACCTTTATTTTCATATAATTTCTTTTAGATTAGAATGTGTTGCCTTCGAATTAAAATTTAACGCAATGCTTTTATTGCCAAAGTTCTCAAAGACAAAAATGTGTCGTTATGGATATAGTAAGAATTCTTGCTCGATGGGTTTACAGACCACAGAAATGTGTACATTCAAACTCTGTCCATCATACTAATGAGCCCATCAAAGCACGAATTGGGTTTCGAGATATCTCCACGTGCTTGCTCAACAATCAGTATTGGTACAGATGCTCTTATTCACAACACATGATCTTAGCGATTCAAGCGAAAAATTATTATTTAATGACGAATGTATATTAGCTATATGTACAGTTTACAGAAATATGATTTGGTTTAAAAAAACCAAAATCAATGCCAAAAGGCATAAAAGACTTTCTAGTTTAAAAAAGTAAAGAAAGGTCTGTGTAGAATACGATAGGATAGACTATTACAGACTTGAAAAATATATAAATGCAATAAAACTGTGCTGACTGATATATGACTGTAGAGAGAAAGTGTCTGGTTGGTCACCACCGGAGGTCACAAAATATCATAGCTTGATTTAAAACAATGTAGTTAATAATTAGACCAGCTATTACGAGCTTTAACTAGGTGCTATGCTAAATTCAAATAACAATGAGAAATCAACTTCACCTAATTCTAAGTCCTACAAATATCACCAACTTGGTTGTCATATAATGTGGTAGAAATCTTAAAAATTGTATTGTTTTAGTTTATGGTAAAATCTTAAACTAAGTATGGTAAAACAATATTTAACAAAATAAATTTAAAAACAAAGGAAACAACAAGTATTTTATTATTAATGTTTGTTGTTTTAACGTACGTAACACAATTGCAAAAATGTGTTTGCAATTATTGTACTTCTGAAGGTTTATCTGAAAAAAAAAACATTGTGTGGTTTTATTTATTTATATATTTATACACACATTTACGGCCTAATCCAAGAACAATTTTATGAAATCACGATGCAAGTGAAACTTTTTTTGGGATCGTAGGCGTTAAAGTGAAAATTTTCGGAAAATTATTAGATTTTTTTTTGTACAGAAATAATAATTGTTGTCTCAAACTTAACGTGAGTGTTAATGTCATTTCCATACAGAAACATTGCGAGATCTCGTACGCTGCCCCTTGCATAGATGCAGGGACCTACCTTGTAATACCATGTCCAATTATTATTGACGATGCAAAGCCTGGCTGAACCGCTTTAGAATAAAATATGGTAGTGTTACTACCGTAAAAGTTATCAGAATAAGGCTACATGATACTGTTTCCGAGTGCTAGTAAGAACATTGCAGTATCAAACTTATTTAATTACGTATTCAACATCTAGTTATTAATGAGCTGATTCTTTAAAAAATATTATATCTGTATCTACATATATCTACTTATACGAATATAATATATAAATCTAAGGCAAGTTACATTTAAAAAAAAAACACATTTATAATTTTAGACTGGCAAGACCGATTTCAATTATTTGTTGGATTTATCTCCGCCCCGAATAAAAGTAACTGAACTAACCTAACATTTAAAACATTGGGATAGCTCTCAAAAGTACTGGTTGCGATATCACGTTGTATCGCGTTTAGATTTACAAATGCTTTGAATTGTTTAGATCTTAGTGATAAAAGACTATAAACTCCATGCAAAAAATATTCATTGTGAGAAATTCATTTAGATGACGTATTTATATTAACTAATAATAATAAAATCACATAATTAACCTTAAAAAATCTACTCTTTATATGAGAAAATCACTGCAAAACTACTATTTACCTACTAGTAAAACTGTATTTTTTGTATTAACTATACTTGTAGAAGTATGAAAATAAAATTTAGAAATTGAACAGGGATAAGTGTGAACTATTTAATTTATTCTGTTTCAGGAAAGTATTTATGGAACTCATGGTCGGAAGAGTGGGTGGTGCTTTACGACGACTCTACTATGGCTTGGTTCAAGGTATATAATAGTTAATAAAGTACCGTTACAAACGGCAGATACAGATCTCATCAGAAAGTCACCAAACAAATTAAGTATTGACTATAAAATTGGTAAAATATTGTAAATTGGTAATACGTTAAAGACTCCCATGAATCTCTGAATGCTCCTTTGCCTGTCACTCCCAATGGGATATGAAACAAACGCACCTTTTTATTACTGATCTTTTTCTTTGTAGGCAAGTAATACCTACTATTTCGTAATATTTTTTTCGCCGTTAAACCTTCCACTTTTATAATTTATTATTATATATTATTTGAATTTCAATACATATATTAATATAAGGGTAATTTAATCGTTTTATCTTACCTAGGTTACGTCAATAAACCTTTTGAAACATTAAACAACCCAGCCGAACGAAACTTACCAACAATCTTTGTGAATTCAGCACTGAGACAGTATTTAGTACTTTATGCTTTCAATATAAGACCTTATCAGACGGTAATTGATTCCAAAGATATCATTGATTTTCCCGCCCCTTTCGTCGTTATGTCATGTTGATCCTGTCGTTTCGTTAAGCTTTTTCATAAATTATACGTCACGGGCGTAGCACTGTGGTGATCTTTTACCATCAGGAAACCCGCCTGCCTGCTATTATATTTGAAAAAAATATTTATTTAGCTAAGGAAACTTATTGTAATGTAGTTGTAGGAATATCTATATGATAACTTTTATAAATATTCGTAGACGAAGCCTTGGACATCAGTTACTGCCTTCCTAACATCATTATAGATAACAGCAATCATTACCACCTGTATTTATGATTTTGATTTTAAAACATTTCTTAAATGAATTTTGACTTTATTAATTATAATATTGGTTTAAAGCAAATAAATGTAAAAGCCTGTTATTATATATAAATATTCTCTACTAACTTCCAAACTAAACAGTACGCAAAATGCTTGCCCGACTTGCTACAATGCAATACAGGCAATAATAAATGTTATTTTACTAGTCATAGTGTCGAAATTGCCGCTTACAATTCTCAGTATGTCACCTTTAATTAGTACTTTAGTATAATTCAAGTAATTGGTTCGTGTATAAATTATTCGCTTCGGTTACCTTCTATTGTCAAAGCGCAATTTGCTCTGATTGTCATTTTGAGGTTTCACGAGTTGAGGGTGCCTGAGTTGCCGGAATGCTGTGTTGAGTTACAATTTCGAAATCCTTACTTTTGGAAAATGTTGTTGCTTTAAATATTGCTATTTTAGATTTACATTGATAAATGTAAAAAACATGTAATCTCTATCGAAACAATAGATTTCATTAGACAATTTTAGATGTGTTATGAGTTGGAATTTCCTAGGCGCTATTTTCTATGACCATCAGTTATTGTGCAGTGAAGCTTCAAATAAATATAATTACGAATAGTCGAACACTAAATTCGGATATTACGTATATTTCACGGCTAATAAATTATTTGACGCTCAATGTAACACTCCAAGTTATGATTGGTTTCAATTTGTTCTTCTCGAGTTTCAACCTAAGTACTACTTTCGCTTAAGAGACTATACAATTCATTTAGTAACGTTTATTGGATTTCATTCATTTATATAGCATTTCATTCATTTATAAGCCGGTGTTTAGCTCGATTATCGCCCAGGGGGTATGATATGTAAATATTAAATTGGATATGTGGCGTTACTAGTAATAGGATTAGAAATATGTAGGTATCTATGTAGCGTGTTAAGTTTATTAGAGGAAGTATGAGATTAAATCTTATAGGAGATAAAATAAAAATTATCGGATTACATGAAACGGTCTCGACATAAGAATGAATATGTGGCGATGTAAATGATAAGGATGAGTAGATGGCTAGTGTATAATGGAAAAGCCGGGGTAACGTAGAGGGATTTTATGAATGAGAATATAATGGATTGTGGGGTGAATGAGAGAATGGTATATGTATGGAGAATAGTAGCGATGCAATGTTGTGTAAAGTGATCACCCATTAAGTCAACCTTTATGAGAAAAACGTTGAAAGTTTTCCAGTTTTATTTTAATTTTTATAGCTTACGCCTGAGAATAAAAATTCAGAAATCAACGATCAAAATCACAAAATTAGTCTAGGTTTTCTTTGGTCGGAAACTGTAAAAATGGAACAAACAAAAGCGGCTAATAAATTGCCCGAGATCGCTTCATCAATTATATCCAACGACACTCGATCGGGGTTTTATACTGAATGTGTCACCATTTGATCGAGGAAGGGGTTTTGGAACATAAATCAACGTGATACTCTCTCTCCATCCCGCTTTTCCGCTAGTTTTCCATTTTTTGTCTCATTTGCACGTATAGCAGTGGAGGGCCATTCAGCCTCCGTAATAAAACTGTTACTGAATCGATATTAATTAATCTCATTACTAAACCATGTTCGATATTCGATAAATATAATTGAATGTAACAAGCGTGACAGTGAATTCAAAACATCCTCCTAATCTACCAATATTATTGACGCGACGTTGTTTGAGTTGATGGATGGGTAAATCTTTCATAAACAAACACTACCTGTGTACCTACGTAGTGTTTTTGAATAAACTTTATTATGCTTTAAAGTAACGTCGAATAAATTTATCCACTGAATTTTTTGTTGATATATTGTTCCTATCTTTGAAAAGTCCCTTCCTAATAATATTTAAGATAATGACTCGATCAGTTGTTACCGCACAGTTATAACCGCTTCTATTGTATACTTTTCATTGCAACTATGTAAAGGAAATAATTAAAACTTTTCCTAACAAATAGTTCTTGTTAAGAGAAAATTAAAAAAATAAGTTTTTAATTAATCGCATTGTTACCGCCTGGAAGCCATCCAAGATGGCTGAACAGAATAAATTGTGATCATTATAACGAAAAAACCCGCTGCCGCTGACAGGGGACGGATGGCCGTGATAAAGGATGTTGGAATATGCATGAAACAAGTGTGCAGTTGTTTTATGCACACTATGTATAATTGCAACATATTCATTAATATTTAGTCTATAACGAGAAAATTTGTTAATTTAATTTTAAAGCCGACAACGCAACCTCGAATTGCGGTTGTCCATGGGCGGCGGTGATCTCTTACTGGCTGCCATCTGTCCGCTATTTAAAAACCTAAGCCTGTTTTAATCGCGTCTTTGTATGCGTGGGCATGCAACCGTTTACGCAGCGCACGCAACGGAAGCTCTCAAAAGAAATATTTTTTCCCGTTGTAGCAGCGTGATGTTTTATAGACTTCCCCGATAAATGGACTAAACAACACAAAAAAAATTCTTACAAATGCCCGAGATCAGCGAGTTTAAACAAACAAGCTCTTCGGTTTCATAATATCAATAAAAATATTCTTAAATTAGAAAATCTTTACTGATAGTAATATTATAATAATAGATATTATTAAATTATTAGTCAAGCCTAGGTTGTACTTACATACTTGCATTTTTTTAAGTTGAAGTGTTGTGTTCTAAACATTATATAGATCCCAAATCAACAGTTTTTAAGAATTTTTCTCCGTTTGGGTTTGTATGTTTGGGTCAGAACAAAGGCTTCTTTACTGAAGAGGCACTCCAGCAATGGACTTGACATGAAAAACATTGATGGTGACATTTTTATCTCTATATAATTTACATTAAATATAAATGATTATCAATATTTACATATACCTAGGTATATAAACTTTTTTCTGATAAATGTAAGTATATGATTTCTCCAGCGTGGGAGAGCCACACTGAAGCTTATGCTGATGCACTGACTGGGCCGGCTCGTTCGAAGTGATACCATAGACTCAAATAATATCAGCGTGAATACGCAAACACCGGCAACGTAACAAAAAGAGTGGCCGGCTACGCGATTGTCCATGGACGGCGGTGACTTCTTACCAGCAGACCCGCACACCCTGTTGCCTGCTATTATATACAAAAAGGGAAGATTTTATTCTGGAGCCTATTAATGTTAGATTTTAATAAGAGTACAAATTCAGTTGTAAAGAAATAAACTCACAAGCTTCTTTTATTATTTTAACCTCAATGCTATTAAAGAAATCCATAAGACAAGTTAGGAAAACTCAGAGTGTCTTTCAGAACATTCGCATTCAAATACACAAAACGTATGAAAAGAAAAATGTAACACTTTTTGAAACAGAGATCATTACGGACACAAACAGGAGATTTAATATTTAGAAGAGGCGTTCGTCACAAAAGGTTTTGTCAACTGCTGAGCTGCGTTGCCTCTCAAGTCTCGATTTAACCTCAAAATTATTAACAACACTGGTTGCCTGGAAGAAATTGTTAGCAATAAGACCGCCCGTTGCACCCAATAGCTTATATATATTTTGATCAATTTATTATTGTATTGTTGTGTGTACCAACTGTAAATATAAATAAAAAAAGACCATCTCAAGTTTTATACTTACCACGTTGCTGTACGCCAGCAAATAATGAAAAAACTATCTTGAGAAAATCCTTTTCTTTTCAATAAAGTTGAGTTACAAAGTACCTATTTATACTTGAGCAAAAGTTCAAGATTTATCGTTAAAATATTTGCTCGTATTTTATGGTTATAGGATAAGTTTTGATGGTGGCTCCCAGCTGATCAATAAAATATTTTTCATTCTATCTAAATACTTTTTGTTTTGGAACTGCTGATAACAAACATTCGTCTACCATCTCTTCTATACTGTTTGGCCACAGCACATGATGTAAAGGACCAACAAGAACTTATTATATAGGTTGGATATATATGGTGTTTATTTAAAGAAATATTTCAGTGTTTACAATTCGTCTTTTTCTACTTATCTTAGAATATAATAGAGGCAATACAATAGAATGGTTTTAAGTAAGAGTAGCTCTTGGTTATTACCTAGTGTTCAGTGCAATGCTGTCTGAAGAAAGTTTTTCGATTAAAATATTCCTGTATCGATTTCAATCTGAACCTGCTATTGTTTCAAACGTTGCCCTTGTAATTGGAGAAACTTCTCTGAGTTAAAACTTGTCCGTTTTATTTACAATAAGATACCTACATTTAAATATATTTTGTTACAAAATATTAAAAGAATTTAAATTTAAACAATATTAAAAGATCGATTTACATACGTTAACAAAATCATATAGACGAATTCTAAGCTTAAAGTCGAAATATTATTCTATAATTTTAAAAGATGAGAAATTATAGTGTTAGTAGTTGTTTAAAGTATGTATACATCGGAACAATCTTTCATTTACAGTATCCTACGGATTATGAATACAAAAGCTCTATAATGACACATTAACATTTAAAACTTGTTATCTTCAGGATGCTTCAGGCAAGTGTATAGCTACACAAAAGCACCTGGTGAAAGAAAGTCCTGAGATGCTGGCCATTGCAACCTGGACAGGACAGGTACCCCGTCGTCCGCCATTACCTCCTGGAGCCAAGTTATCGCAGCTTATGGCTTTAGGCTCTCGAAGAGACCCTGGCCGCGTAGTGTGGATGCTTGCCAAGTCGGAAGCTGAAATGAGGTAAGTTTTTTTATCTACGTCTTTGCAAAATCGGAAGATCCGGACATTCATGTTGTACTGGGGACTCTGGATTTGAATCCCGGTGAAACTAAAAAATATAATTTGGTTGGGTAAGCACAGATGGTTGTGAAATGTTCATTACTATGAATTTTAAATCATTATTTATATCCTACATTTTTAATTAAAACATTGGTTTTTCGTATTATAATTACCCATTGAGCTAATATTAATACATAGGTCACAGAACTCAGTGCTCTTACCATATCAATTAAAATAATTTTCGCCCTGTCACAAACAAATAAATTGTCACCATATAATATGAATATATAATATAAATATCTAATAAATAAATTAAATATTATAAATATAGTTCCCGTGGTTATTTAGTCATAATTAATATTGTAACTGATCCGCCTTTTCCATGTAAATGGATGACGATTATGATACAAAAATTTTAGTTAGGAAAGACAACCTAATATGTTATTTAATAGAATATGAAATCCTAAGAGCTTAAAATATTAAGGTTTTCGACATTTCAAATTACTCTTAATATTCAGCTAATTTAAAATATTACCAATTTCCATCTTTACGTATTCTCACATTTAATTTTGTTAAAAGGCTCTCGCAAAGGGTACTGCTACATCTCATTCGAGCGAGAAAATAAAAATTCAATTTACTTTATTAAACTGAATGACAGACGTTTATAAGATGGATTTGCTTTGACACTGAATAATGAAATATCTGAGGCTTTCAATTAAAACGAAAGACTGGGTTCACAACTATTAATTCTTGCTGTCCAATCCGATTCGCTAATAAAAGTAGACTTTATCACAGTTAACTTATTTCTGTTAAAGTTTATTTTTAATGTCTAAAACTTTAATGAAACTTAAAACTAAAATAATATTACATTACTTACATAACCACATTTAGGCTAACCTAATAATTAAAAAACGTGAGTTTGTTACAATTTTACGTCTATAGTACTGATATATTCTATATGTTACGTTATTTTTGCTTTATGTTGGGTTAAACAAATTTTATTTAATAAATAAAATAATTTTTAATTAATTTTTGAAAATACCCCCGCTACGGTGCAGTTAACAGGAATTTAATACCTTTATATAATTGTATGTTCGTAGAACTATAGGAGAGTAGGTATTATGTATTTCTAAATAATAATACATTTTTCCTACTCCTCTACTGTTATTAATTACTAATTCAAACAAATTGAAAAGTAAATGTGTCTTTTTTATATATCTACTTTCAGTTTTTTTGTCTTGTATTTGATTTTTTTGTATGTGATGTATGTGAATTTTGTATTTTTCCGACTTTTGTAATCTTTTGTGACAATTTTGAAACATATTGTTTGTATTAGTTTATTTTAATATTTTATTTCAATTTGTGATAGGTATATCTGATTTGTTTCCTATTTAATAAATAAATGACAAAAAAACTAATATAATTCCAAAGTAGAGCAAAAACAACGATGTGTTTTCGTATAAGTCTATCAGTCTAAGTTATTTATCGGTTTCCCTATACCGTTTCAGCGTTTTCATAGATAGGTACGTACAGAATTTTATAAACAGTTGGGATAAAAAGAAAAAGAGGCATGTAATACTGAAAACAATTGATTTAAGCCACTTAAAAAAGCTCATTGAACAAAAAACAAGTCTGAACCTGAGTATCTGAATTTTATAATATTTTACTTGTCTTTAGAGATAGACATTCATCATCCATACTCCACTATGTATCCTCAGTGGAGTAAGAACTGCGGAGCCAACCACTTGTCCATGCTAATACAGTCGTTGCACTTTGATTATATTTTCGTCTTCTCTCTTTCTTCACAGTATAAAAAGTGCGAAGGTTGATAATGCCTATTTTTTTATAAATTTCTTTGTCGCTTCCGCCACGGCTCCGTGTCGCTCCAACTTTGATACTTTTCATCGTAAAAACTATTTTGCTATGAAAACTTTATTTATGTGAATAATAAAACAATAAAAGTCCCATTTAATATATATTGTCAATAAAATACTTATCTAGAGGTCGTCATTTTATAATATGTGATCTGTGGTTCACATAAATGGACGTTGTTCTGCTAATGGCTTTATTTGCGTAGAATACTAATAAAAATAAGCTTAGTCTTTTCCAAGATAAGATATTAATACCAAAAAAACACAATCGAGTTCCTATTTCTTTTAATATGTGCGCCTTTATTAATTGAGTTATAATAAACTCAGATATTTTAAGTTAAGTTCATAGCCGATCATGTTTTTGATTAATCTAATAAACTCGACTTTATACCGCCTAACAAGTAAAGATTATGTAAGGCAATATGAGTATTACTTTAGTACATTATATTTCTTCAGCTGGTATATTAAATTTTGTAGCAACACGTAGCGTCTTGTTAACAGAGCGTTATAACGGGTTGCAATTTATAACAAACGTGATAGCTGTAATTATAGGCGTTTTATGTCTGAGAATATTTTCATCGTCAAATTTCAGTACTTTTTAATACTTCATTTGGTAGTTGGTAGATTAAAAACAGAGGCCGTATTGAATTCGATTACATCTATGAAAATTTCTTAAAATTCATTTATCGACCTACATGTATCTTGTAAGATATAAAACACAAATAATAAAAGTATTAGAAAAGTAGCAATTTCCATAGTTCGCTTATTATAAATAATAATTTTATGTTTGAAATACAATACTATCCAAGGTTGCGTCTTCACTGATGTTTCTCCATAAATATGGCGGCGTAACGTGATACTCTAATTAAAGCAATTTCCACGAGTATGGGGTACTTTGAAAGTGACTTCGAAAAGTTTCCACCGCTTGGGAATTGGCTGATTGGATAGCAATCCAATCAGCATCCTAGGTTGTGTAAGAGCCGCTATGCGTTTAGAGCATCTCATACATAGTTATGTGATTTATAATTTATTCAATCTCCATGAGTTCGTCTGCGTAGTAGCGTAGTCTAACATTACAATATGTACCAACTTGTTGCTAATATTGAAAATTAGTAAACTAATTTAAAGTACTAATGAATTAATAAGATTTCTTAACTTTAATGCTGTACAGAGAATGGTTGGCTGCAATATCAAAGACTGTGAGTATTTTAAATTGTTCTTAGGTATCTATATATATGTAGGACCGCCTCCTTGGTCTAGTGGTAAGCGCGTAAGCGTTACAACCGAGAGGTCCTGGGTTTGATTCCCGGCGGAGATAAAAAAAAAAAAAAACTCGGTCTGGCAGGACATAGAAGGCTGATCACCTACTTGCCCCTAAAGAAAAAATCGATCAGTGAAACAGATGTGAAATGCATCTGCCCCATACCCCACTGGGGGACACGGGACTTCACTTTCATACCCCACTAGGGGACACGGGACTTCACTTAACTTATCTATATGTATATTTATTACACTGTTCAAGGTTATATACAAATACGTAAACACTGAAAATGTAATAGTATTTATATAAAAAATACATTACCTGTCCAATTTTCGATGTATAAGGTAAAATAAATATATAGAAAAACAGAGAATTCGTTTTCATTTAGTTATTTCATGTTTGATAAATATTTTTAAATAATCTTGCAGTTACCTCCACCACCTCACATCGAGCTGGTGATGTCGATGCCTTACCTACGCACTGCCTTCAAGAAACCAACTGTAAGAGTGACGCGTAAGTAACATTTATCACATACTATATAATAATGATATTTTTAAGTATTAAAGATCCCAACAGTTGCTTGACATTAACAATAACTATATTATTATAATAATGCTACTTTTATTCGAAATTGAATATGTTTAAAAACCACAATAGTACTAGGTAATGTTATAGAAAAATTAAACTATAAAACGTGCAATAAATAAACGTGAAAAATAAATGTGTAAAATGTGCAATTTCTAGCATATTTTTGTAACACACTTCGTTACGAAGTTAAAAGGAAGCGAAATGTCGACAGTAAAACTCGTCTAATTATATTTATCGGAATTATACATGTTGACTGTAATGAATTTTTATTGAAATATATATCGGACTCGGAAAGAATAGTGAATGATGATGAAATTGTTTAAGTTGTTGTTGAGTTTTTCTTAATCATTAACACTTAACAGTACTTGGTAAGTCACTTAAACTCACCGCGTTTTCCAACCAGAAGTCGTCTTATCTTTAGTATTAAGTAGTATTGAGGCATTGTATTAAGTTAAATATTATTCATTTGTTTATTTTATTTTTAGGTATTGTAACTTCATAAGTAAATAGATATAATGACTAACACTAGGTTTTAAGAAAAAAGTCTACTAACAAAGCTATGGGAATGATCCTGCAATAAATGTTATTATTATTATTATTTACGATAAGAATTAAGATTCATGACGCGCAATTGACCGGATGTATTTATTATTGTTGTTATGATTGGGCTATCGATATGCCGCTTCGACCAAATTTGATCTATTGTGGCAGCCCTTTATAGTTCATTATTGATTCCCGTTGAATCCAGAAACTTCCAGATTCTTTGGGCAGTAATGTGTTGTACCTCGTTGGGTTGCAGTTCATGTCGCCCTAGGTGGGTACTTCTTAAGGTCTTTCTTCTTTAAGGGTGACCGGATTTAAACTGTATCAACAATTTATAGAATAATTTATATAATACATATATTAAAGCTATATATTATATGAATTACCTATTTTAATAGTTAACCCAAATACGGAAAATAATTTCTCTACCTAAAACAAAGAACTCTTTTTGAGTAGTGCTATAATGTACCAAATCGCGTGCTAAAGCTAGTCTATAATATTATATAACAATGTAATTAATATCCTATCAAGTTTTGCATATTACATTTCACGCCATTATTTACTACTACGAAGAGGAAATGCGATTTCAAAGTTAAGTTGAAACCCAGCTGCGTTGCGAGTTATGTGTCGTCTAAAATTAAACCTCTCCCGTTTCTTCAGATCTAATAACGTACTCAGTTACTTTTTAAAACTTAATAAAGTAACTGGACGTGACTTTTCGCAAAGCCTTCCTTTTCTCTCATATATTCCGCTTTGTATAGTGTAAAGAATAGTAGTAGAATAATTACTTCTATTTATGTGTTACACAAAAATAGAAGTGATGGTGAATTCGTCTAAAAAAATTAAAATGCTAAAAATATTTAATATACCTAACGCACCCGGACCGCTCTGAGGTTTTAAATATAAAAATATATTCTACAAAAAATAATTTTCTTTTATCCTATAAATATGAAACTCTGGATTTAAGCATAAAAACTTATTATTATTGAGAGATAGCCGTCAAAATTAATAATACAGTTTTAAAGCATTTATGGCTTTTATCTTAAAGCATTCAAAAGTTCAGGTTGATACGTGTTTTCGTCTTTATCTTCGACCGAATTAAACAGTATAATGAAAGGGTATGTAAAGTGGTATCAGTATTGTTTATCTAAACGAAGTCTAGACTCTAGCGTGCAAAAAGCTTCAGCCACAATAATTAAGCTTAAGGACTTACTGTAAATTACTTAGGGCTTTGATGACTTCATTTTAATAATACTACCCTAACAACAAAGTCCCACGTTCCATAGTCATTTAAACATTCTAAGCAATATGGTAAACACTTTCTATGAACATTTAAGGCTATTTAACAATCAACAACAAAAAATAAAAAACAATTTTCTATCAACTTTAATTTTTATTTCCAAAACTCAATTATTATTTTAGTGTTTAAAAACATATATACATTGAAGCTTTTGCTCTTTTTCAAACCAAAAATGAAAATGTGGCGAATTGCGTGTAGCCTCTTTATTGATGTAACTCTTTGCCGTGCGCTTAATTAAAGAATAATAATCTAAAATTCAAATCTTATAGGATTTGGAAAGGAGCTCTGACATCGCCAAATTATTTTCATTCAATAGAATAGTCAGTAGTTATATTCAATAGTCGATGATGTATTAATTAATCTTGATATTTATTATACATATGTAATCTCTTGTGTTTCTATACTTCTTATTAAATTATTTCAAAAGTTTGAGTGTATTATTGAAACTGCAGTAGCGAAGCTACAAACATACCAAGATAGGTCGCAGCTACAGTACTAAATTATATAGCAAATGAGTTTTAAAAAGAAACCAGAAATGAATTGAATTTTATAGGCAATTAAGTCAACTATTTCATATGAGTTTTTCGCGCTCTTGTAAAATTTTACTTTGTGTTGTGGCCATGTTGTCAAATGTCAATTCGACAGTTCAAAATCAAATTAATAATTAACATTTGACGAGTAACTGAAAACCTAACAAGTCAAAAGTTTGATGATAAAAGGCTTTTTTAATGAGGCTCACATTATTTCCTGGAATGCTGAAAATTATATCTTGTGTACCTAGTCATTTCCGAAAGTTATTTTAATAATATGTCTTGAATCTGACGTATCTTTAATAATATGTAATACGTCAACGTTGCGTCTCTTTACATTTTTATCGAATTTATCAACGCTTTCAGTCATGTGTGAAAATGTTAGAATAATTCAAAGATAAATCGTGTATAATATTTACTGGAATAACTATGGATTTGCTTACTGTAGCTAAGATCCCATTACAAAATTGCGTTGACACATACAACTCAAATACAACAGCCTTATCACGGAACTGATACGCACCATTTATCGTGTAATTTCGTTTATTAAATAATTTATCATTAAAAAAATTTAAAAATAATTTTCAATAATTATCTGTTATGAACTAACAAATATTAAGATTGTTACTTAAATCTAAGCGTATTTTACAATTTTATGGTTATGATTGGGATTTCATTTCTAAAAATTTCATAAGTATTTCAGAATTTGAGGGCCACTATAGATTTTAGCACTATTTTATGGATATTATGACATATATTTCAATTTGTTTACTTACTCTATCAATTTAGTCCACGATCTCATAAAACATTTGTCGCGCGTTTTATGGAAATCATACTGCTTATATTTAAAAAATTGTTATAATATTGCAAAAAGTGAGGCCGGTATAGACTATAATAGTAACTATTTTATATTATGCTATGAGTAAATTTTGCCAAAAGCTTTCAGTTTCAGTCAGTAAAAGCGTCAAAATTGATCATTTTGTGCAAAATGTTCAATTTTAAGGTTAAAATGCAATAGGCCTTTTAATAGAACAAATCGCTTAAAGTAAGTATTTAATTTACAATTATAAAATATATTTATTCCTCTAGCTAGCGATATTATTTATTATATATAAAATCTAGCCGTCTTAGAGAAAATCCTACCCTTTTATTTTTATTGAGGTTGGGACCAATATGTAAACTTGTATGATTTGGGACCTATTCAAAACAAAACTTTTAATGCGTGTATCATATAGTGAACCGCTCGAAAAGGACAAAACTAGTATGTTTTAAAGAATAACTAGTGATATACCCAAATTCCACAAAGTTATTTGAGTAATTAACTCTTTATGTATTAGGTACAGAATATAATTTAAAAATGGGGTAGAGGAGTGCATTCTTATCAGAAACAGACAACGAGAATAGAGTTTAAAAATGTAACATTTTAAATTTTTTATCTAGATTCTCGTTTCAATTTTCACTTAAAGTTTATTTATTATCCGTATCCTCTTATACAGACTATGGTGACGAATGTACTTTGCTTGTAGGCATGAACTTATCCCCATAAGTAATGCGTAGTTAATGGCTCAGCTGCTCCTTTGTCGGGCTACATTATCCAAGCCTCTTTTATACGCTTTTCTAACAATATAATCTCATTTACATTTTTTGTACAAAAGATGTAGGTATATACTAATACAAAGGATGACGTGGGAATAAGTTTATTTTTACATTTTTTCTCTTTGTAGCATCTGTCTGTTAATAAAACCTATTATGTAATAGGTTTTATTTAAAAAAAAAAGGAAAATGTCCATTTTTCTTTTTCATTTTGTTTTATGGCCTATACCTTCCGAAACCTATACAAATAAGAAAGAATAAAGTTGGTCTATATATACTCCGTGGTTGAATGGTTTTCATTGGTTCATATCCCGGAGAAACAAGTGAATGTTTCGGTTGGTTAGACATAGAAGGCTAACCTACTTGCATGTAAAGGAAATCATCAGTGAAACAGATACAGAAATGTGTCTGCCCCATTCCCCACTAGGGGTTATTGGATTCACTTTTATACAGAATATCTTTTTACTGTAACCTAGGAGGGATAAAAGATGAAATGATAATTTTTTATAATTTATAATGTTTATAATTTTTTCGGCGCTATTTTTAAATGATTTTAATGAAATTTGATATAATTTGAATGAATTCGCTCGTCTCTCTTTGTTGACTTTGACTTTTTTAAACAATAATGGAAAAATCATGGAAATTACAAAAAGCATAATACATAATAGTAAAGTCCCAGCCATTTTTAAACACAGAACATAATTTATCTGTCACGAATGTATCTATAGAAAATAGATATTCGCCGCTTCAGTATAGAGATAGACTTGGAAATAACTTAAAAGCTTAATAAATAATTTAATGACTTCCCATTCCCCAAATCAACTTTAGTTATTTATTTTTCACAATCAAAATGTCTGTTTCAGCAACATCCGAATACAGTCGTAGCGGCCGTAATGCCTTTGGGGCATTAGACGGACGCGGACTGGTGGCAGTCATCAAGCGACAGGTGCCATTAGCAGGGCAGTTGAACCATGAGCTCGCCTGGGGTCAGGGCTGGGGCTGGGTTACAATGCCGAATGGAGTTTGGAGCGGGCGTAAGTAGCATACGTATTTATGTCGAGACAGATTCATTTCACTAAACATTTTTAATGAAGTTTAAATGGCGTCTATATATTGAGGAGCCACATTTATCATTTACACACATCATCACAATATAGACAGGCTTTACGTTAAATGTGGCCTTCATTAGAGAGCTCTTCATAATAACATCAATTAGTTTCTGATGCCCGTAATTTAGAATAAAAAGTCTATATACATATCAAAATTCATTCAAATTGATGACATAACTACTACCTATTTATTTTAATAATAGTCTGCGGGTCATATTGACTTTGAGTTCCTTTAAACATGAATCATTATATTTCGTCGATTCTATGTTAGGAACTACACAGTTCCAAGAATATATTGTTTTCTGAACATGGTTTCAAGAGATGGACCCTAACCCTAATTCTTTATTTTAAATTGCTTTATTGTATCTACAAGACCTGTTAATTTAACAATACTACAGACGGACTTCCATTTGATTTATTTGTACAACACTACAACCTATACGTTGTATTTAAATTATTGCAGGCTTAACCTGGTCTCAGGACGGCGAAGACTTCGCTCTCCACGCGATGCCCATCATGCACCACACCAATGTTTCACAGGCTTGCTCTATGTTGGACGGAGTAACGGCGTATGAAGCGTCAGTGTATGAACAGGCTCTCGCTGAATACGATGATACTGCCACTGTCTCCGATGATTGGGACTTCGGCGTTGATTGCGGAGACTTTATGATGTAAATCAGTTGATGTGGAGAATAATAATGGATTTATGGACGATTAGGGAAAGACATTCTTTATTTTTTCTTTTTACGACTTTACCTTCGGCAAGTAATTTAAAGTATTTAATTTTTTACCTGGAAAAAAATCTTATTGCTATTTTTTTAACGAACTCTATAATATTTTTGTTAACCGATCGTTAGATCTGCCGATTTATCGTACGTGTTCATTATATCTTATCGTAAATCCATATAAATATTCTGAACAGATTCTGTTTCTTTTCATCTCAAATTTATTAAGTTTAAATTTTTTCAATATGTATACTTGATTTGAATATATTACTGGAAAAATTTAAACTATTCTTCAAACTAAATTTGTTGAAAGCGTATTTTCTAAAAACTTGCTCAATGTGCATTGTACTCATGACACTTGAAACTGATGTGCCAATTATGAGAAAATCTTTAATGAAATGGAGCGTCTTATGACTTTTATACTACATAATTGCCTTCTAGGGTAATTGACTTGAGAGAATATTAATGTCACAATATCGATTGAATTTTTAATACTAGTTGCATGCTCTATAGTTAACTGTGTTTATCATAGAAATGTGTATAGAGGATATTTATTATATTCTAAGTACGGCCTATACAAGGCAATCAATTGTCTTAGCATAGGACTCTGAGCACTTAATTTATACAATTTATATTTTCATGTGGTTTTAAATATCTTCCTTTTTATACCATTTGTAAGATTATTATTACTTTGTGCTCATCAAACTTCTTGAAACTTTTTGAATGTTTTATAAACCTCGTAACCAGGGTAACGAACCTTATATTTCCCGTTGAATTTTAATATTCACGTTGTAATCGCACAAAAAGATAATTTACCTGTATTTTTTTAATTTTATAGAGTAAGTGATTTGCTTGGTCCCCTGATAACACCAATTAAAAGTGTAATTAAAAATCTAATTTAGAGGTAAGTGAATCGATGTTAGGAGTAGTAAATGTGGTCGGTTTTTTTAGTCAGACACTTATTAACCCCTATACTCCAAAGAGGTCTACAAAATAATACAAATAATGCAATAAATCAGACGTGAAAAGCCGCAAAATTGAACCTAGCTTGGTTTAGGCCTTAACATTAGGACCAAAAATAACCGGAAGGACTCGGCCTCTATCCAATTATAAGCGTAGATAAGTGTATAATTAGAATTATTGAAAGATATAAGTAATAACTAGTGGCTAAAATGTTCCGACCTACCCAAAGACTGCCTTACGTATGTAACCTGTGACCTGCGTGCGTGATAAGGCGTGGTAATTGCGAGAATCCTCTCCTGCGAATCCTTACATTGCAGAATTGTTGACCAACTCAGCGAAAATTCGTAGATAGCATTGGGAACAAGTTTACGAACGCTAAATTTGACTTTCATAAATGCTATTTCTAAACCTAAATAGCATTGGAAGTTTCTTTAGAAGTATTTAAACATATACTTTCAAACTAAAGTTCTCACAAGTTTTTATTCTTCAACTTACGGAATTTTCAATTATATTTACCTCAATGCTGCTTGCATTCAAACAGCATAAAGGTAGTTAGAATTAAAATAATAAATATTATGTTTATAAGAAAAAAGTAAAAAGTATTTAATAATTCTGCAATGTAATTTTAGATGTTGTAGTAAATAAAAATATAAATGAATTGAAATTTAGATATTTAAAAGAATAGTCGTGTAATGAATCTGTAAGTGTATTACGAAAAATATAGTGTTTCTGAATATAATACGACCTACTTAGGTAGAATATTTTCTTCCACAAATATTTAATGTTTGCTGGAACAGAGATTTATTTAAAATTTATATGTATAGCAAAATATTACGTAATAATACGTTAAAAAAAATATTTTTTTGCATGACGTTGTGTCGTCATTATTTTTATACAAAAGCTTGCATTATTTTAGTAAAAGTACCTAAGTATTTTGTGTAACTTGACAAAAGTAATATATTATTTGTTTAGCAAAGTAATTTAATTATGTTTGTGCATAATAATATGTAATTCATTGAGTTATTTTATATAATAAATTGTCGATATATTAAGATATCAGTTCTTCGTGCACTTTGTGACAACTAGCTTTATTATTTTATTCTACATATTGTTTTTATTTTTTATATTAACCGTTGGTATTTTATGCTAACTACACACTCGGTTTTCATAAGTATGAAATTGTGATTAATAAAAACAGATTAGCTGATTTTTTCGCATTTAATTTAAACATTAAAAGCATGAAATCAATAAAATTGCTATTTTGGTAATAGTAGAAAATATTGAAATGGTATAAAATTCAATGTTTTGTTTCCTTGTCAGATATTAAATAGGTATCTCATGAACGTAACTTTAATTTTCTACGATAATTATTATAAATATTGGCTAAAATAGCACTCAACAATTTTTACAATTGATTTTTTTGAAATTGTTTTTTTTTTTATTTAAATAATAATGCAGGACGTCGATTCTGCTGTTTATTATGGTCAGTCAAAGACAGCAATTAAATAATTGTAATATCGGTTTTAGTACTACTAAATCTGTTAAAATCGACCTTAATGACGCCATAATAGAACAATTTTAGGAAAGTACAAGCAGCAGACTCGGGGCCCAGTTCATGGTCGTATGTGCATGGAATCTGATATTGAAAAAGATCGCGTAGCTGTGTAGCGGACGTATTACGTGTTACAAATGGCACTAGTGACGTTCACGTATTGAATGTTTGTATGTAACTTTTGTAAAATAAATGCCTTTGTGCTATACGTGTGTTCTTTATTATCTGACTTCACCGGTCTCAGACGTTTTAGTAGAACCAACAAAAAAACGATTGCTCCAGTATGTCAAATCAGCCCTCTAGTAACAAATTGGTTGGCTGTAAAGTCGGTTTACTGACGATAGTTGAACGTGAAAACGTCATAAGATCGCGGAGGCGGATTGTGCCTCTTTGTGGCTCGTTCCGCGCTCTCGCTTGCACTTCAAGCCTGAAATGGAACGCCTCAGAGTGAGGTAACGCCGCATGAGTCATGTTTTTTCATGCGTGCAGCCGGCTCCATCGAATTATACCTAAGACGTTGTCACGTCAACAATATATTTTTAATTATGTTGTAACAATTGCTGCACCGTTGTGCGCTGCAACAAATGTTACAGTTACGTATAAAGTTCAGAAATCAGAAGTAACCGACGCATTGATAGTGCAAGGATCTGATAAAATTATACCTTGGTTGCAAACATCTTCAAATTCGAAAAATTCTTCAGGTTTACAAAAGTATCATCCCCTAAGTAATATATAAAATGTGTTATGTAAAATTAATGCCTAATTTAAATAAGATTCTGATATCCTAGAAAGACCTATTCAACAACGCTTGGCTCGCTTTTTCAATACTTTATACTAGTATAATATTAAGTTCATTATTCCAATAGACGCAGACGCCATCTTGTGTACTTCCTGTGCACTATAATGGCAGACGCCAGACAGCTGCAGAGTTGAAAGCTGTCAAGTGTTAGCTGTACTTACTCCGTAGTCCGTAAGTCCGTACTCCGTAGTCGCTTGGCGACCGCTCGCTTGTTTAATCGCTGTGACTTGAACGTCTACGGTCGCGTCATCATTCATTCGGTCATTAAAAACTTTGTTCCTCATTTAAATTTCGATTATAATCTATAATCAAGCTGTCACTTATTGAAATGATTTGTCAAAATTTGTAAACTTGTGTTTGGATAAATCGTGTATTTTCGTTTTATTCATGGAATTTTGTAAAATTTGAGATTTTTAAAAAGATTTTGTGTTTTTTTTGTAAGTGTTTATAACTTCCGAAATAGATAGACCATGGAGAAATCTGGAGGATCGCGGTTACTTCAAATGCAGGTATGTTTAGAATTTAGATTCAAAAGTTCTCTTTTTAAGATCAGGTAGTTCATAATATTTTAATAGGATAATTTCTAGTAAAACAATAATCCTATGAAGTATTTACCTACTTTTAAATTATAATAAAAAACAAACTGGAAAAATATTATGTTCATGCTTAGATAAATGATTAATCTAAGTGTTCATGTATTAAAATTACTTTTTTATTATTAATGGTAGAGTTATTACTAGCTTTTTCGTAGATATATATTGAGGTACGTTAATTCGTACGAATGTGCGAGAAGAACTAACAGATAAATAACACAGCCAGTCACTATAAAAATAAATTTAACCTATTAAAAATATAAAGGGCTTCAAATGTATTAAAAAGTGCCTATATATTTCAATTTACTGATAATTAACATAAATCAATATAACTTTTAACAAAATAATTTACATCGGGTATCATAATTCCAATTAGAACAGTATACTAATTGTTTCAAATGAATCACCAACGGCTATTTTTTAAACTGTTTCTTAGTTTGGTTACAACTTACATCTGGCCTTATTGCACAGTTCATGGCATACCCAAGTGCGAGAGGAACAGAAATAGTAAAGGGTTTTGCGAACCTTGACCCCGGTCATTTCGTTTACTTGCCACTTGGTCGTCAAATGGAATGTAATCATTGATGATTGAATGTATTATTTTATGGATGATTTGAGCTTAAACTATATATTGTGATTATGTTTCTATTAATTTTAATTTTAAATTAATTCCTAAAAAGTTTTTATAATCGTATCATTATTTATTTTCAACTTATTCTTAGTTCCGTGGGCTTCTCAAACCTCAGGGGCTCCTGAATAATTCCCAACTATAGGACTATGAAAATAATTATTATAATAATAATTATTGAAATTAAAATTAAATATTTACAAAACGTCAAAAAGTATCTACATCTTTTACTGTTATATTTTTTAATAAATACTATTTTACATAACATAATTTAGTCACACGTTCCCATTTGTTGGTTTCTTTACGTTTAACTTACCATATAACTTAAGTTAAACGTAAAATCTACGATGCAACGAAAACGGAAAGGCAAATGACCGTATATTACTGTACATTGTCGACGAAAGCTTTTGCAATTTAATGCTGATGAGCTGCCGCTGTCGACCTATTGCGGCAAACAAAAATGCAAAATTTTAGAGTAATACACAATAGCGGGTAAGTAACATGACACAATGCAAGTTTTTCTCTACTAGTGAATTTACCTTTTACTACTTGTTGAATTTAGTATAAAAATATTAGCTGACCCGGCAAACGTTGTTTTGCCATATTAATTTTTGGGGTGGGCTACCTTTATCATTTACGGGTATGAAAAATAGATAGTAGCCGATTCTCAGACCTACTGAATATGCATATAAAATTTGGTAAAAATCAGTAAAGCCGTTTCGGAGGAGTAGGTAAGGTAACTAACATTGTGACACGAGAATTTTATATTTTATATAAAATATATTATCTCTCCTTGACTATAATTATATAGAATTTTGTTCATTTAATAATAATCTTTTATTAGATAGGTAACAAAAAAGGTTGAATTATTGTAATGTTTATTTCGATAGAACGCAGATGTTTTATTTTTATGCCATCATTTTATTCTATGCAAAATAAAGAATTTAATAAGCAACGCGGATAAAATTGGAGAATAGTACACTGCTTGTTTAACTTGATAAATAGACGAATGCGTTACGCAGATTTATTGCGATAGCTCCGTAGGATAGCTCCAAACAAACAATTGTATTAGAATTCATCTTGATGTATCACGTTGTGTAACCAGGTGGGAGAGATCCTAGTACCCCTGTGCTTCTGTATCTGTGTCACTGCTAATTACTTTACAATTTACTTTAATAATTTCTTTACAAATAAGTTCCGTCAACCATCTCTGACCGACAGAAATATTTTTCGTTTCTCCGGGTTACAAACCATGACCTACGGAGCTGGGCTTATCTTATGCAACCGGCATAACATTAATATTGTATTTTACTTATTTGCCGTCAAATAACAAAAAGAAATTAGGTACCTACCTTTATAATGTGACGAGTGGTTGTGTCACGCTGCCCCATTTTAACCGGTCGATAGCTTGACAGTGCTGTTTTATTCAGTTATTGTAATTCAGGTCACTGTTGAAAAAATACTCTTTATTTTATATTGATTTCCAAATACTCTCACATGACTAGCGAAAGTTAAATGCTTATTGCAGACCTTAAAATATTTTTCTCCTTTACTTATTGAATACTTTGAGTTAGTAATTATTTTTCTTATTTAGTAAGAGAGAAGATTCTAAAAGATAAGATAATAAATAATGCAAGATTTATCTTCAATAATTTCAACCGTCCCGTCTATAATACATAAAACATTAAATCTGTCCACCCAGCGAAAAACTAGCTAACATATTGTAGAAGTAGCAAGTACTTTAACGACCTATCGCAATATTTATTTTAATTTTAGGGCAGCACGTAAAATTAAGGTAAACTCGGTAATTTATAACTGTAGTAATAATGTTACTTAATCACTCAGGTTGAACTTATGCGGTGCGGCATGTGTGGTAACGCTGACACAAAAATATGACTTATGTGAATGACCTTATTCTCGAAGCTTATCACACGGTTAACGCGAAATTTAATATTTTACAATCTTTTATTTACAAAGTTAAATATATTTTGTTACTGGAAATTAGTTAAGAGCCCTATTACCAAATTACGATGACGAACACTTGTAATTTCGTTTATTAAATAATTTATAATTAAAAGTTACCTCTTATGAACTAATAAATCTTTAGATATAAATTTAACGTAAAAATACCTACGCAAAAAAGAGAAATTGTCGGTTACATTCTGAATGGTTTTTGTTATTTTATAGTTATGATTTCATTACTAAAAATGTCATATTTTAAAATTTGATGGCCGCTATAGATTTTAGCGCTATGTAATGGACATTCATTTTGTTACTTACTCCATTAATTTAGTCCACGATTTCAAAAACCAGTTGTCGCGCATTTTATGGAAATCATACTGCTGAATTTCGGATATATTTAAATAAATTGAAATATTGCAAAAACCAGGCCGCTATAAAGCACAATAATAATTATTTTATACAATTCTGTACGTCAAATTTCTCGGCTTTCAATTTCAGAGAATAAGAGCTTAAAATTGACAATTTTATGCAAAAAGTAAGGTTAGAATGTAATAAGCCTCATAAGTGATGAGCCTATGTGATCTATGTCTTCCTAACCAACTTTTGTATTAAACACATTTCAAAATATGTATATATCTGATATCACGCCATGATAAAAACGCTCATATCGCTACATATGTGCACACACAATTTCATCATCTTTTGTTGAAAACCAAATGACAATCCGTTCATTAGATTTGGACAGATTCTCAGACTTACCAACTTAGACTATTTATTTTTTTTCATATAAAAAATAATAAACTTATTATTGTATAATTCTTATGTCCTAATACCTAAAAAGTCTTGCATCGTAGGAGTATTAAGATTAAGATATCCCAAAATTGCAACTTCAACCCACGTTATTGACTCATTTAGTTGAATTAAGAATAACTAGTCGTCCTTGCATAAACATCTCTTAAAAATCGAGCTTAAGTCTTATTTTTTAAAAAACTTTTCACTTCCGCGATCACACATGTGCCGTTCTGATGTGAGATTTGCAATATGTTTTTTTACTTAAATTTCACCAGAACAAGTTAGTTCTTGCTTTTAATAAATTTTGTTTCTCGTATATGTATATATGATATAGAAAATAAATATATGCACTCAATTTTTCTTATTTAATAATACGATATCGTGCTTATTAATCATATGTAATGTATAAAGAGATACCACTTTACTGTGACTAATTGAATATTGCGAGTAATGTACACTTGAATCAATAATGCAGCGAAAGCCATAGAGTCGAATTGAATGCAATTTTATTCTCAATGAACTCCACTTGAAAAGTTTGTTTGATCGTATTCTAATTTTGAAAAAGTTTATCTCGATTCATATCTTGATAGTGGCGCGTTTTGATATGAACAAATTATTTGTTATTATTGATAACTAATTTAATTTATCTAGTATAATATTAATTTCGATACTTAATAGAGAACCAGATGTGTCTTCCGAATTAAATTACTTATAAGGACCTACTAGGTTAAATTCGTCCAATTATTAATAAATCGTGAAATGCTATAGTTGAAAATTCATGAGAATTCTTTATTACAGAACGTAGTCAATTGTCCCGTCTCTTTTTATGAAAATTCGTTAAAACATTTATATTCTATGACATCGATGGTCGGAATAAAAAATTATGTTCTATTGTTTAAATCAAGTCAAGTCTTTCTATATTCTAAACAGAACGCAGCTGTTTCATGCATGATACAATTTACTACATAATGAGACTGATGGATGTAGAATGTAGATACATAAGACACTCATCTTGCCATCATAACAAATGTATGATTGTATAAGTTTATCAATAATTCTCTAGAAGATAAAATTTTGATATTCGGTTACTCATTATTAAATTGTTAGTAATACTATTGTCCGAATTCCTGTTTGTGTATGACCAATGTATTGTAATAATTTTCCTTCCTCCTATCCGCATCCTTTGTCTAACTTACTTTTTTATTTACAGATAGAAAGAACCAAACGCGTGGTAAGGTTTTTGTTTGTAATGTAATATATATAATTATATACCTACAAGATATAAATATATCCTTCTCAGTGATCGACTTAAAAGTAAGAATTTAAGTTATTTAGGGTTCACCACCGTAAATTGAACAATTTGATAGTCTGACATTGAAGTAAAATCGCCAAATTTTATACGAATATGTATTTATTTGAAAAATGTTACGTTGAAATATTAATATGTATTTTAATTACTGTGTATTTTCATACATGCGCTTCCAAAAGTCCATTACTCTTATACATATAGAAATTTTATATTTCTATTAGAAACATAAGGACAAATTTATCTTTATTTGACTCCAATAAATTGATTGGTTCGATACTGATCGCATAGTTGTTCAATAACATATCAATTATGTAAATTAATCTCTTGAAGTTTCTGTTAAGTGTCATTATCAATTTGAAACTCTATACACTATCTAAACAAATTTTAGAGATATTGCCCTTTTCTTAATTTATCTAAGACAAAGGGGCCTGAATTCAGAATTCATTTATAGTAGTTGTTTTTGAGCGTAAATATCTAAATATAAATTATAAAGCATTAATAGCAAGATAAAATATTATTTAATTAGGTATTTTTAAAAAGTTTTTTTAAAGTATATCCTACAACTCTACGAAATAAGCGTTTGTAGTTTCTTCAAATTAGTTTTCGAAAGGACAGGTTCTATTTAGTTTCATTACTATCGCAGTGTTTGCATAATATAGGTACCTATAACAAAAGTAGGGAAAGAGACACCTAGACTGTGATAAAAGGGACGTCAGCAACCGTGACGAGTAATTTGATAGGAACGGATGAGTGCTGTCACTTTATAAAACCAAGGCTTTTAGTTAGGATAAATAAGAAATGTATACATACTACTATATACTTTAATAGTCTATACACACTGTATAGTGTTTGTATAATCCAACTTTAATATGGATTTCTAAATCTGGTTTTGAATGAAAGTATTTTTAAATTGCTAAAAAGTACCTACTTAGATACTCTAAGTAAGCTCAGCTCAGCAAATGTTATTACGTTGGCGTCGTTACACCCAAATCAACGAAAGTGTTTACGTCATTCCGTCATACTAGGAAGTGATCAGTGAACAAAGTTCCTTTATGGATTTGCATTTAGTTCCTAGTACCTAATCAGGCAAGCCGACTCTATACCTAAAACCACTAATATAAGGCTCAACTCTCAATACACAGAAGTGCCAAAGGCCAAGTCATTGGAAAGTTAGAAAGTAAGGATGCACCGTTGAAATTCGCGAAATGAAAACGCTAATCTGTCGGCATAATTGGATTTAAACTTTATGAATATACAATAGTGAAATAATTTTACATTAAATAACCTCACTTTATAGAAATTATATAAGTAGTTATCTATGTAGAGATATAATTTATGCCTAGATCGTAAAAAAAACACCAAAGCATTGTTTATATCGAAAATAGCACACATTACAGTTTACTAAATTCAAGCAATAATAAATCTTACTACCTTGAGATAAGTCACCATGTTGTTCAAATCAATTCAACTTGTTACAGACATAAAAAGATTTTCTAATAACAGGGTCAAGTTAACTGTTCATGGAGAGGTCATGGCTTCTGGTGGGAATTTGACATTAGATTCCACGTGTTCTGTTGCATAGAAACCGAGGAACAAACAAAGCCTTTAATATATAAGTCTAACGTGCGCGGTAATCGTAAGAACAGTTGTGACTTCAAAAGTTTTTACTTGTTTCAAAATCCTTTATACAATGGGAAATTTTTAAGAAATAAGCGGTGCTTTAAAGACTTATTCTTCAATTGAGATATAGTATTAATTGTTTACTGACGTTATGAACAAGCACTCACGTTCATTAGACCATGTGAACTGGTGGACTGCAGGCAACTGGAAGCTTGGAGCCGGTAAATCTTTCTCTTCAATGTCTTTGGCTGATCCTTTGGATATAAGAAATGGCTGGCTCACACTATCAGAACCTAAGGTGGGATTTATTATAAAAATAGGTAGCCGCATAGACGGTCAACATATTATAAATTGCAATTAAAATAAAATTAACTTATTTTATTTTTTTCTTAACTAAATCATTCATAATATGTAACTGATTATAATATGCTTCGGTGTTATCGGTCGGCAGAAATCCAATTTTGTTATTTAAATTGCCTAGTAAAGTCAATATTACTAAATAATATTATATTATATACATATATAAATAATATTATTAATATTTTCCTCGTTTATCCTGTTAAGTGTGATTGTTGTAATAATCATATTTATATATTTCGGTTAATACCAAATAAAGGTATTTTATAGAGGTTTTAAAGAATATTTTAATGCGTAGGTACAAAACTTCAAACCATGAGTTAAAAGGATTCAATACTACGAAATACGAATCGTTCGTCATTGGCCTTGACTTATATGAAACAATGGTATATTTTATGGAAAGATTATTTTATCACATTGTTAATTGTTATATACTTTAATTTATTTGGGTTGTTAGGTATATTGTTATACACTTGATATCTTTATATATATATATGTAGGTAGTAAGTAATATACACCATTTGGATATGGTAAATTTTCATTTAAATTTTAAATTTTCATTTTACTGCCTTTTTTTCAAATGTTTCAAGCAGTTGTTTGTTCAAATTACCTTCCAAATCGTATATCCAGGAAACCGTTTAAGTTTTAACTACGTTCCTAAACTTTTAGATTGTAATTTTAATTATTAAAAGCATTCTTCCATGAACTAGCACTAAAATGCAAAGTTAGTCAGTGGCCGTGGGCAAGTGGTTACATCACAAGTTCTCAAGTTTAGCATACGGCCTCATGACTCATGCGCTGCATGCAGAATACGAAACTGGTTTGCAAATTGTGACCAATGTTTCTAAACATGGAGTGATTCGAGGCTTTATAGGTCGGAAAACAATTTGTTTTCGTTACGTGAAGCTTTGTTTCGTTTATGTGTGCAATTTATTTTTGCTATTGTTTTTCGCTCAATTCCTTATTAAACGCGTAAAGTTGATGTAAATTATAATTACAAGTTTGTAAATATGTCGTCTTATAAAAGTAAGAGAATTAAGAGTTAGCGCTTAAGAAATACTATTTTTTAAAGTCTTAAAAAAGGGTGCTTTGCTGTGCATTTTTATAACTAGGGAAAAATATTTTATCTATGTTTAAGACGGTGACACTTTTAAGCACGAAATGATAGGAAAGATTTGGTTCCGACAGATTGCAAGACTTGTTTGTTGTGAATATGATATATGAGGTATGATATATATGAATCAGAAATGTAATAATATAATAAATTGCCGGCACTTGGATTCCTGTTTTCTAATATTGCGATAAGGACATGTTTGTAGTGAAACCAGATTCTATATGCAGTAAGATCAATGACAGATGAGTCACTGATTGCGAACTAGCCATATATGGGTGTTCGCGAGTGACGAGGTACGTATGGTAATGTTATTAAATTGAGTTTTTGTTTATTTTTCAATGTAAACATTCAGACAAGTCATTAAAAAACAGATACCAACAAAAAAAGATTTTTTTTGTTGACGTGTAATAATTCAAAATCAAAATCCAATGCAAATCCCGGTTTTCTTTATTGATGCCGACTAGCTGTGACTAGCTACGTCTAGATTTCAAGTGAAATTAAAGACAGTTTAAAAACCTCCGGACATGTTAATTGAATAAGTGAATGAATAGATTTTTATATATTAAGCTAAAATCCATCTCGATCAACTTTAAAACAAAAAAACCGCATCAAAATCGGTCCATACGTTGAGAAGCTACAACGCCACAGATAGACGAACGCACATACATACAAACACACCGAAACGTCTTTGCGTCTTAACCGATGAAGATATACTTAACAAAGTTTAAAGATAAATGTGTAACAAACAAGTACGATTTAACATTAAAGTTATAAATGCGAAAGTAGGTAATTTTATATTTTTTAGAATTATGTTCTTTACTGTAAGTAAAAAGTAAAGTTATTTATAATATGCTATTATTTGTTATTAACTATTAATTAAGTATTACGTAGTTCCAACTATGTAACTATTAACGGAATACGTTCCAAATGTACCGTTTTTCATATCAACATCATCTTGAGCACTACAGAAAAAGTGAAAAATGTATGTTAGATTAATTATAATATTTCAAACGTATTACAGACTACTTCTTTCTTTAATCTATTTCGATTTGACGAAATATAAAATGAAATTTATTAATGCACGATGTCCTTAAAGATTGATTTTGCAGATAGACTGACCTTGTATCAAACTATTACGTAGATAGCTTATTGATCGTCCGCCCACGAGCTGGGGCATTAAGGTGCTTTCAGACTACGCTATACTTGCTATACTAAATTGGCTATAAAGTATAGCAAATATAGCACAACCATACATTTAGTATGGACACGCTGTACTATATAGTATAGCACAATGTGAACGTGTCCACACTAAATGTATGATGCGCGATATTGTTGTGCTATAATTTATAGCAAATATAGTATAGCGTAGTCTGAAAGCACCTTTAAGCTTGTGAAAAATAGTTAATACTTAACAACGATTTACTGTTTTATCAAACGAAACAATAGGCTAGGGATTTTAAGGAGGGTAACAACGACTGCTGGGTCGATGAAATAAGAAAATAGTAGCTGGGTGAAAATCAGCAGTTGGTGAAGCTTTCACCCGGATGGAGCCATATCAAGAAAAAACAATATATTTTATTTAAAAATTAAGTTAATTGACGTATTATTTGTGCTAATATGGTAAAAAAAAAGATTTATTATTATCTATAGTTATATATATTATCACTATCACTATATAGTATAAAACAAAGTCGCTTTTTCTTCCCCTATATCCAATTGTATGCTTAAATCTTTAAAAGTACGCAACAGATTTTGATGCGGTTTTTTTTTGATAGATAGAGTGATTGAAGAGGAAGGTTTTTATATATTTTTTATACCCGTGCAAAGCCGGGGCGGGTCGCTAATAATATTATAAAGCTGAAGAGTTTGTTTGTTTGAACGCGCTTATCTCAGGAACTACTGGTTCGAATTGAATAATTCTTCTTGTGTTGGATAGTCAATTTATCGAGGAAGGCTTGAAGCTATATAACATCACACTGCACCAATAGGAGCGAAGCATCATCGAAAAATGTTGCAAAAACGTGGAAAATTATCCATATTTGAGGGCTCTGTTATGTGCGCTGCGTAAACGCTGTTTATAGAAATATAGAAATTAACGCGGGTGAAACACGGAGCACAGCTAGTATCGGATATAAAGCCATTGCACTTTTAATAAGACTTAGGTTTCTATCAGGTCAATTCACCACGCAAACAATTAAATCCAATCAATTATGTAATGCGTACTACGACCGTGTAGTCGTGGAGTTGGTAAGTGGATAATATCTATCTACTAGATATTATACGAATAAAAAGAAATTATAATGATGATTTTTTTGAAACGGATTGAAAAAAGAAAAAAGTTTCATTTACTTACCTACTTTGATCAGCACAATCAATTTAAATTAACTTTATCTATTTTACAGTTTTGTAGGGAGCTTGAGAATTTCAGTAATAAAGTTCTATATCTATTTTACTTTTTGTTAATATTGCTTTTGTACTAAATGTGTATGAACGTATTAATTTACAATTACAAAAAACTGGTACAGATAAACGCTTGCAATAGAACGCGTTTAAATTGGGAAATCGGGAATTTATCGCACCGGTGTTGCATACTGCACACTGCAAGTCGCCGACGGTAGATATCTATATTAAGCTATTGCACTTCTAGGTGAGCACGGTGCATCAAAATGCGTTTTTAAAGCAAGAGCAGTAATACCGCATCTGAAATTTAGAGCAGTTTTGTGTGTAGCGGTCCCGTATGACAGAAAATGAGTTCTGATTGTTTCACTTACAATTTAATGTAAGTATAACTATCTGCTATGAATATTATCCAAACCTTTGAAGAGAAATCTTCTATATATATAATGCAAAGTCGGGTTTTACACCATTTATAACTTAGAACGTACGGACCTATTTTGATGATCTCGAATTTGTTGGATTCGTCTAATCCGACAATAGCAGAATAATTATTTAAAATATTAAGTTAAATTAAGAAGAATTCGCAAAAAAGTGTTATGTGGCGATGTTATAAGTGTTTATGAAGAAAATTCGTTTCATCATACATTTTCTATAGAATCCACAGAAGTGTGAAGCGATACGAAGTTCGCGGGATCCGCTAATGCAAAAAAAATGAAACCTTGAGTTCGAAATAAATTATCGGAAATTGATAGAAAACAATGAACGCGGGCGGTAGACTGGTTGTCATGCGCATTGATGCGTAGGAGTCGACCTCTCGCCTCGGCAAATCTCGATCATAATCAATACCTTAGTAGTTGGTTAGCCTTCCTGTTCCTTATTTTTAACAAGGAAAGCTTTTCAAAGGACACATTTTCAATACTTAATAATCTTTATATATGTTACGGATAAAGCTAGAAGATGGAGTAAACCTAGGTTTACCCGGGTTGACTTAGTACTACCATAGCTTCGTGGGTAAAGTGAATGGATATAAATGAAAATTGATTGAACCTTGATTGATTAATATATTAATATATTCTTAACTAATCTATCTCGGCTTTCCATGATAAAAACTATAGTGGCATGTCACGGAAAATTCTTAGCTAATATTAAATATATTTTGCAAATCAAAGCCGTTGGGGCGCCAAAAATATTGGCTACATTACCGCGTTGTATTGCTACACTTACGTGAATTTAAAAAAAACTAAAATCAGTTTTCAAAGTTGTTCAATAAAAACCCAAACAAAATAGTATTTTGCGTTCTTTATTGAAATGATCTTCTCCCGCTTTAATAAATTAATAACGAACAACAACATAAACAAATAATTAATAAAAATAATTATTACATTCCAAAGCTTGTTTTTTGAAAAAACTTTTATTCAGACTTATTTGCTTTCGTAACCATTGATGATGATTAAAGAATGTTATAAATTTTCAGGCGCGGTTTCAACAAAAGCAGCTGCAGGAGAAGGAGCTTAAAATAGCGTCGCTGTACGAGGCTCAGCAGGCGAGGGCTCTAGACAGGGTAAGGATTTCTTCGAGCAACGGAACTACCCCATCCACCAATGTTCCTGCGGCACTTTCACCAGGGTCGCATCCACCGGGGAAGGTCAGTAAGTTATTCTACTTACATTCTTGATATAGATAGCTATTAAATAGGTTCATGAAGATTATATTTTAAAATATAATTAATATTACAGAACATTTTCAAGATTATCATAAATTGCTTGTGAATAAACGTAAGGTTATGGGTTCGTTAGTTAGTCTCTATTTCATCAACGAGTGAAAGCATTAGATATAAAAGTAAAAAAGTTAATTTCTGCTGTTAAAAACGTCATTACGTAAGTAAGAATGCGTATTTTTAATTTTTTGCTAATTTGCCTTTTAGGTGCGCCAAATGTTTGAAGAACGACGAACGAAAGCAGGTATAGATAAGAGCTACCCTCTTCAGCCAATCCACAATACTGAGAAGGCACAGCAAAGAAAGGCAATACCAAATGGTTATACAAAGGTCGCTAAAACAACGTCCAGGATCACCGCAGAAAAGAAAACATCAGTGCGGACACATGGCACATTCAGTTCTCATAGTGTCAAAAAACAGATCACTCAGGTGAGAAACATTTTCACCATTAGGAATATCATGATAGCTACAAGAGAAGATAACTTTAAACGTTTAAATAAATAACATATCATACATATTTTATAGTATGTTAAAACTGTTTGTTTCAGTCATTAACCTCATACACCGATACAAAAATATCCTGAAGTGAATATTAAAATATCGTAAATCTGGAATCTTTGTAAATTAAATCTAGCTAAAAATATGACTAGCTATCTCCATTGTGAGAATATAGTTAAATTATAATCCAACCACGTCCAGCGATTCTTAACGAGTAACCTAAGATTTCCGCTGACATTGTAGTCAACCTTGGAAGAGCCTATTATAATTACTGGTTCAACCACAAGTTTATCTGACGCCTCTGCGGTTTACCGCTTTAACACAAATGACACCATACACATTACGACATTACCTTTAATCGTAAAAAGCCAAGAATCTAAGGTTTCATACGGTCCAGTTCTTTCTAGACGGCCAAAAATGAGGGGCACTAGAAATATCTGGGAATCTATTATCAAAACAATGTTCGTCCACAAAAATTGCTTTCACGGTTATCGTTTGGTCCATTTCGTTTGAAATTTAGAGGTAAATTTGTTTTCCGTTTTCCAAATGGGGGCAAATTATAAATTTTGTTCTATGGAAGTCTAACTTTTGTCCACAAGATCAGTTATTGATTCACCAGTCACCTACCTAACTAATAACAATTAGCGGTAGGAGATTTAGCATGAACTAGGAGGCCCTCATCAATCGTGGGGCCATGGGCCTCCACTGCGATCAGTGGCAGTCTGGCAAAAAGAGACGTATCCGTAACCTTTAGCTGTATGCAAGAATCGCAAACACTATTATCCCATGGCACGTTATGTCTAATGTTACTTCTTACATATTTTTTAATGTTTCTCATTACATTATAGGTTCCAAAAGTGAATAATAATAATAATATTGTTAATGGCGCTGGCGACCTCAATCACAACCACGAAGTGGATCACAATGCTGTTACAGAATTGGTAAATATTTTTACTTTATTTAACGAAAAGATCCTGTTTAAATTTCGAGATAGATCGATGGCGACTTTTATAAATGTTATTATTTAATAGCCAAAAAGTAATGGTGAAAAGACGGCATCAACTGATGAGCTAGACGGCGTGAAGGCAGACTATAATAATAAGCATGATCTACTTGAGAACGAGACATTCCCTGAAGCGCTCGCGCCTGTGACACCCCGCTCTGTGGAAGACGTGGATACAAGGAAGACTGTTAAAAAGTAAGCATAGAAAGAACATCTATATTAACTAACGCGTGCGTAAGTATATATATATTATATACCTATGTATGTATACATTAAAAGTTAATTAAGAGAAAAATATTAAAAACTGAAAGCTTTAACATAGCCGGCAGTCGTCATATATCTTACATTGCATCGTTCGTGCACCTACAAACGAGTTATTCGTTATTATGAATATAATATAAATTTTAAAATTTCCTCTGCATTATATTTACCTACTCCTTTATTATATAACTATGACCATGAAACTACGAATAAATAAGTCATGAAAAAATATAGATCTTTGGTAACCTTCTCCAGTTCATGAACTAGCCCATCGTCTTCGTCCGCTATGCAGTACATCCATTTCTTCATATATTTATATTATTGATTACAGAATTCCAGCTCAAATTTCAATAAAACCAAGCAAACTTATGCCAAAAACTAGTACAGTTCCACCAAAAAGAGCGTCAAATGAAAATGTGGTAAGTAGAAAATAAATATTTTGTCCTAAAAAAAGTACGGTCTACCATTGAGACTTTTTTAATTTGGTGTCAAATTTAAATATAAAAGTTCCAATTTTTGACAGCCTTAATTGTTTATCGAAATGACAAACTGTGCTGTTAGCTTTATTTTAGATAAATAATAAATTACTAAATATTACTAAATTTTGGTAAAACATTTCAAATTTGTTTTGTAATAATGTGAATGGCGTGATTTCAACAGGTGTCAGAGAGTAAGCCCCGAGGGGTCATGCAGAAGGCGAATCCCGTAAGTTTTGAATGTTATTAATAAACTAGTAGGTACTGAGCAACTTTTTCTGTGTAAATTTTAGATTTACTGGCATTAAAACACTGTCAAGTTTCATCCTAATAATTTATTCGTTTCTGAATTTCTATATTATGATTATTTCTTCATGAATTCATTAATATTTTATTCAATGCTGCTATTATCGAATTTGTCTATATTTTTTTTTTGTTTTCAGGTACCAAGAAGAACATCAGCGGTAAATAGTTTTTTTATTTATTTCAAAAAGATATTAACAAAATAATATTATGACGTGGTCATTGGACTTCATCTTCTGGGATTTGAAACTCAAAAGTCATCAGGAATCATTACAGAGTCCCGTGTCGTCTGGTAGCGTGAGGAAGCCCAGAACCGGCGTGACGTCAGCAAGCAAGAGCGGAGCGGTAGCGGGGGCGAACGGAGACGCGTGTGCAATTTGCGGGCGATGCTTCGCGCCAGACCGCCTCGCACGCCATCAGGACATTTGTCGTAAAACTCACGCAAAGAAGCGCAAACCTTTTGACGTGCTTAAACATAGACTTGCGGTATGTAATAAATGAAGAAATAAGATTTCGATTACAATAATACTTAACTGCGATGTGGGTGTTAATGATGGCGTACTATTTTGGTACTAAATAAAGTATATTTTATAAAGTTCCCCTTACCTTACCTTAAAACTATTGTTTGATTCACTCAGAGTGACAATAAAGTGAGCGTATGAAAACTGCCATGTGGCACTGCATTAATAGGTAACATTACTTTTTGTAATGCTTTTTATAATAAAGACTAACAGAATAATGGAGTAGAAGTATATAAACGAATTTAATAGTTCGAAATTTTAATCACTTTTTGCCATTATAATGTGGACTTATCTATTATTTCCCTCGCTGCTTTTGGATTAGGGAACCGATGCGGCAAATTATAAGGCAAGGACTATTAATTATACTTTTATTCATGATCTACATTTTCCATGCAACACAAAATTCAATGGTCCGCCGAAACGGTAATAGATGGAATAGTGATATGGGGGTGGAAACTGATCAGTAGCTTAAGGTTCTTTTATTAGGGGTTAAATATTTAATAACTTCGAAATTTTTTTTTTTCAAATGTATGAAAGCCATCTCCCACGGGATCGCCAATTTGACTGACTTACAGATAGGTAATGTGTGGCGGTACGAAATGGGGTAAAATCGATGGAAGATACTCGGGATGAGTTAGTATATTCAATTTGCAAGCTTTGATTTGACCAGGGTTCCTCCCCAAGAGCGATGAAAAACTTCGTAAAATATTTTCATAAATTTTCTATGGGACGAGTATTTTTTGCGAGTCTGGTTTTTTTTCATAGAGAATCTTACCTACATTATTCACAATGATTCAAAAGCTCATTCGGTTCGGTAAGGATAACTGCGAAGTTTCTTAAATCTGAATTGAAGAAAATTAATAGAATAAAAATGTTTTTCCGTTTTCTGGCAAAACGGTGCGTCGCAGCTTGATTTTGACGAAATTTCCTTATGTTCCTTTCTCTTTCATTTGCACTATAGATATATAGTTATGTAAACACAATTTATTTTTGCGCACTTTTTTACCTATAATATACATTATCAAAACTCACGCGGGCCAGCGCACCTTCAACACCTAGTTAATGTATATTCATATACAATTTTAGGGCACTGAAGCTGAGCCCTTTATTGGCAAGCTCCGCAAGGGAACAACAACCAGCTCTACGAAGGTGGGCAAGCCGCTAAACGGCAACTGGCGGCAGAAACACGAGGAGTTCATCCAGGCTATTCGCGCTGCTAAACAGGTGCAGGCGCATCTAAACGCTGGCGGTGAGTTTATAATATTGTTGTTACATGTTTTCTATTGTCATTCTATCTTATATTTTGAAGTAGGTTTGCAATTGATAATGCTTTTCTACATTCAGCTTTAACATAAATAACACAGTCGCATTGAGACATAGTACCTGTAGTTTATTCATGATTCTTTATACTCAATTAACCAACTTTAGTAGCTATAATAAAGTACCATACCGTGTATATACTTCGAAAAAAAAAAAATTATTTATAGGAAAGCTTAGCGATCTCCCACCTCCGCCGCCATCCGAGAATCGTGACTACGTCCAATGCCCTCACTGCAACCGACGCTTTAACCAAGCCGCCGCCGAACGACACATACCCAAATGCGCTAACTTCCAGTTCAATAAACCAAAGCCGCCACCACGACGCAGGTAACCGGGGACCATCATTTGCGAAACAGTCAAGTCATCATTATTTGACTAAAACCTCATTGTGATATCGGTTGTCCAAAAAGACTAAGCCAAACTCGAAATTCCGTAAAATAACCATTTTGTTAACATTAACATTTTCGTTAAAATAATTGATAAATAATAATAAAAAAACGTAAGTTATATAAGCACTTGGAAAAACCTATTAATATATTAAACGATACAAGTGCAAAAAATATAAGAAAAAAGGACGTACCTAGTATACTAGACTTAATTTTTAAATCCTCTCTGGTCATGTTCAAGAACTTGATGTTCGCTTATTTCCCTTGTTATTTCTTTATTTTTTTATTCATTATTTTATTTAGTGAAGTCATTTTACGATAAAATAAGTCCAAATGCGAATTGACGGGCAAAAACATACTATTTTAATAGTATGCACGTCTTGTTGGGAAGAACTTTTATTTCAATTGATATTAATCTACTTTTTATATTGTTTGATACGTTTAATAGTTTATTTAATAGTTCTTATATCATGCAAATTATGTCGCTTTTCATATGAATTTTAAAACAGTGAGTCTTGTACAAACATTGTATAATATGTTCTTACCTGCCTGTTGGTTATCTATCTTAAATGCATTATCATGAACTTTTTAAATTTCTTTTAGTATCAAAATATTTTTTTTAATGTTTGGCTAAATTTATAGAGAATCGTAATGTTGATATTAACGTGAGTTACAAAAGGATATTTAAATGTAAGACAAATTTATCTGAACTGGTGACAGCACTTTCTTAAGATTCAAAGTGGAATTTACTACTTGTAGTTAGAAGCCAGGTCAGATAGTTTTGTGACAAACTAAGTTTTTTGGAAACTTTTTAACAATCTCGTTAATAAATTAAGTTTTTATTGTATAAAACGCTTGCTTTTAAAATGTTAACTATGCATAATGCAATTTTGGAAATACAAATGTTTATACGAAAAATGGTTTCAATATAAATAAATAATTATAGCTTTATACTCAAAACGTTTATTCACGCTTAAAACTATCAACGCAAATAATTATCCCTACGATGGGAAAGCAAGAAAATATATGAGAACAGATTGATCTAGATGAAGTTAATTTTCTACGCTGGTCTTTGGCACAAAGGACAGTATGATCGTAGACCTCGCAGGCACCATAATATCATCCACCCTCACTTCAGTGTGGATTGTGTAACTGCAATAAATTGAAATAATAATTACATCTACTTATACGAATTTCGTTTAAAAAATGCTAAAATTTACCCAAAACACACTCATTACATATTTAAAGCGATTTATACAATCTTATGGGACTTTACAAACATAAGATTTAAATAAAAAAATATTTTACTTCGAATTAAAATTAATCCTGGATGGTATAAGATTCTAGTGTTATCTATCAAATAAACCCTTGTAAAATGGAAGTGTTGCCAGTATTTTAGGCACTCTAGCTGAGATGAAATTAAAAAAACACATACTTGGTGGCCAGCCGTGCGTTCTCTGTTAGATGGTGCACGGTGAGGGTTGAAGGTAGAGCCGATACCGACAATGCGCTGAGATCTGCCAGCGCCGTTTCTCGAGGGTTGTATAGGGACACGTAGCCCGTATGACCACTCTTCCATCTGAATCATTAGATGCGTTTAGATATAAGTTCATCTACCTAATATTCTAATAATAAAAATAAAGCTTCATAATACAATGCAAAGATATCAAACGAACTCTAGCAATAAATTCAATTACATGAGACTGCAATTACTTATGTAATACTAAAAAAGGAAGTTTGTAGATCTAAAATTCAGAGATAAGACTTATTTAAAGTGGGTTATAGAATAATTTTAAACATTATCTCGCCCGCGTCATCAATCTGAACATTGTTATATTTTATATTTTTCTTTTATATCCTATTATGCAGAATAATAAAATCGTATATAGACAAACAGAGCACGCTTTTTGAACCCTGTATCCATGTCCTCAAAAGCAAGGAATTAAATTTCTTCTACAGTAGACTTAATCTCAGTAAATAACAAACATACATTTAAATGACGAAAATGGAACCTGCAGCCGCGGTTTCACTATTATTTAACTGGATCTAATGAGGGCATAAAATAATTCCGATTTAAAGTAAAACTTTACCTGATGCAGGCGAGCACAGTGCTGGTAGAGTTGACAGTAGGAGCAGCGTTGATATTATACAGCCCGTGTTCTACACTCGCGTCACTGCGTAGAAGCGACAGAGTCGAAAGCAGCGATATCTGGAATACAAACAACTTAAGAGAGCTTGTCGAGAATGCCAAATTCATAATTTTTCGATTTTATAAAATTTGACTTTGAAACGTAATCTATTTTCCGTAGCACTTTAAATAAATGAGTTAATTCAATACAAAAACTTCCTTTAAGATATATGAAAAAGAATATATTTGCATGGTCCGTTAATCATGCTTAATGCTTAATATTCCTTGTGTTTACTTTAATTAATTTTTATTACTTAATTACGGATTATTAAGTAATCAAAAAATTTGATTTTAATAATTTTGAAAAAATCACTACTGACAGTTGACGTGTCGTTATCTGCAGTCTGCAGTTGGTCCATAGACAAAACAGGAGCCGCCGGTAGTAACATACTGAAAACTGCTAACTCCACGCTTGCTTCAGGCGACTTCAACTGAAATATAGGGAATTGTATTAGTTCGTCATTAGATTAAATATTTTTTCAATTTTACTTTACTGGAGATATTTACATTGTACATAAAAATAATATATGAAATAGATTACGTAAAATATTTTTCCGAATCGGTTATTTCAGACTTGAGTTACTTAGAACCCAATAGAAAATTTCGACGGCAAACTATTAAAACTACGTTGGTTTTTCACAGACTACAAGATTTTATTCAAGCCAATTACAAAGTATATAAAAGGACAATTTTGCATAGATTATACTACTTAGGTGTCGCTAGTAGATATAATATATTATTTTGATACATATTTAACACACTCCCTTATCAAAATAACTGACATAAATCTAATTATTAGAAATACAGTAAATATAAAAAAAAAAATAGTTTTAATTTATAATATCAACGCCTAACTGTTCAACAAAATGATAATGTTTTTGACAACATAAACTTTTTGTCAATATATCTGCAGGCATATTATTTGTATTTAAATATTCTATTTTTATATAATTATTTTCAACAGCTTCTCTAACAAAATGGAATCTAACATCAATATGCTTGCTTCTTTTGTGAAAAACACTATGTTTAGTTAACAACTGTGCACTCTGGTTATCATTATATAACAGAATAGGTGATTTATCTCTGCATTTCATTTCTAATAACAGATTTCTTAAATAAATAGCCTCCTTACTTGCCTCACACATAGCCATATACTCGGCTTCTGTACTAGACAAAGCTATTGTTGTTTGTTTTTTACATTCAAATGAGATGACACTACCTGACATTTTAAACATAAAACCTGTATAGGACTTACGGTCTACACAATCTGATGCCCAATCAGCATCGGCATAGCCTATTATATCTAAGTCATCCTTTACATATTTTAAACCAAAATGTTTAGTTTTTTGTAAATACTTTAAAATGCGTTTTACATGTTTCCAGTGTGATTCATTATAGTTGTTATTAAACTTACTTAAGTAACAAACAGAATAGAATATATCTGGCCGGGTTAACATTGATAAATAAAGCAAACTACCAATTAATTGCTGGTAAGGAAACTGAGTACAGCAAGTGTCTCCCTTTTCAAGTTTTAAATTAACCTCCATTGGTGTACTAACTGGTTTACAATTTTTCATTTTAAACTTATTCAACAAATGATTAACAAATTGTTCCTGGTCTACAAAAATCTCATCTTTTTGCCTTCTGACCCTCATACCCAAACATTGTTTAATATCTCCCAAGTCTTTCAATTTAAATTTAGATTTTAATTCTGTCTTAAGATATTCAGTTTCTTTCTTACAATTAGAAAAAATAAAGAAATCATCTACAAACAAAGCTATGTATGTTCTAGTAGTATTAGTTTGTTTTAAAAATAGACAAGGTTCATATACTGACTTCCTATATCCTAAAAATTGTAAACAATCGTCTACACGCCTGTACCATGCCCTAGCTGATTGTTTCAATCCATAGATTGCTCTCTTAAGTTTCAACACTTTGTTCTCCCTATCATGACATTCAAAATTCTCAGGTAAGCACATATACACATCTTCATTTAAATACCCATTTAAAAATGCTGTGGTTACATCTAGGTGAGTAATATCTAAATTATATTTAACACTTAAAGCAAATAATAATCTTATTGTTGAATGGCGAACAACGGGAGAAAAAGTTTCTGTATAGTCAATACCTGCTTTCTGTGAAAATCCTTTGGCAACTAGCCGAGCACGATACCTTATATTATCATCACTATCTATTTTTTTCTTGAACACCCACTTACACTTAACCACTGTAGCTTTCTTTGGTTTGTCCACTATTACCCAAGCTTCACTTTCTTTAAAGGATTTCAATTCCTCTTGCATAGCTTTACACCATTCCTTTGATTCTTGTCCATTTAAAGCCTCTTCATATGTTATAAACTGGTCTCCAAATGGTTCTGTATCTGTCTCAATACACACATTACTATAACCAAACCTTTCCGGTCTTTTTCTTTCTCTTACCTTTTTATCTAATTGTTCATTCTGCAAATTTTTTAATTCCCTTACTGGTACAACATCATGAAATTCATCAACAGAACTATAATTTAAGTCAGATTCTTCTTCTATATAGGTACTGTCGTTTTCATCCTTCACTTTACTAGATGATAATTCAGAGTTTGAGTCATCACCTCTTAGCTGTTCAACACTCTCAGATGGTGAATTGTTGTTTTCATGTACCTCAGCTTGCATTATTTCTGAATTGTACTGCTCAATAATAGTGACATCTCTGCTTGTTATAACCTTATTGGTTTCTGGGTTATATAGCCTATATCCCTTTACATTTTCATCATATCCAACTAAATAATGTTTCACAGCTTTTTTATCCCATTTAAATCTTTTTTCTTTAGGAATGTGGGCCATAACTGTGCTTCCAAACACTCTTATATGACTGACATTTGGCTTACAGCCAGTCCAAAGCTCATAGGGAGTTTTCTTGTTCAATCCTGAAGCTATTGTTCTATTTTTTAGATACACTGCTGTGTGGACTGCTTCAGCCCAAAACTTCTTATGGAACTTTGCATCATAGAGCAAGCATCTAGCTCGTTCAACAATTGTGCGATTGAACCTTTCACACATCCCATTCTGTTCAGGTGTGTATGGGTTTGTTCTTTCGTGAATTATGCCACATTGTTTCAAATGATTTCTCATTTCATTTGAACAAAATTCTGTGCCATTATCTGTTCGTAATACTTTTATACTACGATTCATCTGTTTTTCAACCATTGCCTTGAACTCTTTAAAATAAGTATAAACTTCACTTTTGTTCCGCAAAAAATAGACAAACGACATGCGGCTGTAATCGTCTACAAAAAGCAAAAAATACTTAGATAAACCAATTGATTGGTTCTCCATTGGTCCACATACATCTGCATGTACCTTTTCAAGGACATGCTCACTCCTGTGATTACTATGTGGGAATGGTAATCTAGTTTGTTTTCCTTCACAGCATATTGTGCAATTTATCTTACTGATCTCAGATTTTTTCTCAAATTCCAAACCTTCAACAGCTCCATTTCTCATGTCATTCATGTCTTTGCTGTTAATATGGCCGAGTCTCCTGTGCCATATTATATCAGAAGTTGTTGTTTTTGCAGATGAGAACAAACACGCTGACCTTGTGTTCAACTTGTATACGCCGTTAACTAACTTAGCTATACCAATCAGTTCATTCTTGTAATTCCTTATGTAACAACTGTCACGCTGAAAGCTGACTTTGTTACCATGCTTTATCAGCTGACTGACAGATAACAAGTTAGTGGTGACATTGGGAATACATAACACCTCCTTGACGACAACATCATATTCCTTGTTGTTTACAACAGTTGTGATCTGTGTATCGCCTAAGCACAACACTGGCATAGTTGTTTTATTTGCCACTATAATCTCCTTTGTAGTGAAGTTATTAGACACGTTCATCATGTTTTCTTGGCTAATCATTATGTGACTACTCGCACCTGAGTCGATATACCACGCATGCTTATCAAAACTGCCATTTAGAAACACTGCACTGAATGCATTTACCTTTTTCTCTATATTTTGTGGACATCGGTTTTTATAATGGCCGGTCTGTTTACATTTATAACATCTAATGACAGCTCGAGATGACATTTCTCCAGTTTTGCCAACTTTCCCTTTCTGACGCTGCCAACCTTTAGATATGAATGCGCTTTCCGACTCACTGCTACCAACATTACCACCCATGTCTAATAGTTTAGTTTTAATTACGTCAGCGGAAATATCCAATCCAGAATGTTCAATCGCCATTATCATGGGCGAGAACTTGTCAGGTAATCCCGCCAACAACAGCGACCCAATCCACTCTTGGTTTATATCGAAACCAGTACCCCTTAATTTTTGCGCCGTGTCGATGACCTGCGTGACGTATGCCGTCATTGACTCACAATTTTCCAGGCGAATAGAAATCAAATTTCTCAGTAAACTTATCTTACGTGTAAAACCTGAGTCATCGAATAGTGATTTGAGTTTTTTCCAAACACCCAAAACAGTATTTTCGTTCTTGATATGTACATATAACGACGAATCTATTGTCATCACTAGTTTAGCTTTTGCTTTTTTGTCGTCAACGCTATCTGCTTCGCCATCTTGCTTTTTGATATCGACGCCTTCCAGAATTAAGAAATTCTCCGCCGCGAATGCCCACTCATCGTAATTTTCACGACCCCTGAGTTTTGGAACGTTTATAATATAACTTCCAGCCATTTTACACCGTAAAACTTTAGCTTTTATATTTTTAAACGCGGGACTGGGCCCATAACCTATTAAAACTACGTTGGTTTTTCACAGACTACAAGATTTTATTCAAGCCAATTACAAAGTATATAAAAGGACAATTTTGCATAGATTATACTACTTAGGTGTCGCTAGTAGATATAATATATTATTTTGATACATATTTAACACAAACTCACGGATCGGTCTTAACTGACAACTGCTTTAGAACAGTTAAACGTTTTTATCATAAACAAAATCTAATAGAATTATTATCAAATCGGAAAAGACTTATTTTGTTTTAAGATAATCTGCTAACATCTGTCGACTATATTCCTCTATATTCAACATAAATATATGAAAAAATGTGGTAGGTGGATAAGTATTGCAATTAAGATAAAATACCTGTAGTAGCGGCCACCTAGGGACCCGTTGTTGCAACGCAATGGCGGCTGCGCTTGCGTCGCCAGTTGGGACTGAGGCCGCAGAAGCTGGTCTTAGAGATGTTGTGTTACGTTCTAACAAGTACCATTCGGGTGTATCCTGCTCTGCTATTGTGAAAACTGACTCGCCTGGAAATATATATTACAGGAATTACCTCCAAAGTGACTATATTTTTGTAACCTTTTTGACGGTATTTCTACTTAACATCTTTTAAAGCTTTAGTTAAATTACGCGAAAAGAGTGGAAAATTTATTTAATTATAATATCAAGATCCTATTGAACAATGCGAGCCGTATCGTTATGTATGCGTGTGCGTATACCACAGAGCAACGAATTTCAGTCGCTCGCGCGCTTCTAGAGGCGCCTTTCTCAACACATTTCATACAAAACAACGTGTCAGCGGGCGACACCGTTTACGTTGAGGTTTTGGGTTTCAAAGTAATTCTAAAATATGCAAAAATCTGCAAATTTTTACTTACCTGTGATATGTTACATCAGAATTTTGTTTATTAACCTTTTTACTCTAATTATGGTACCATATCACTGCACACTGCGGCATTTTTACGTTTTTTTACGTGTTTACCCTACAACGGTCGACTTGCAAGTATGCGACTTTCGCCTACAGAGCCGGCCCGGCTAGACACGCGGTATTACTATTAGTTTCGTCTCTAGTAGGGCGCGGCGCGAGCGATTCCTTGCTCTGTGGCGTATACGTTCTGATTGCGGTCAACAAAGCCGTTTATTAATGTCAAGCAGAAGCAATTTATAGTCTGTGCCATGCAGACTATAATAGAGGCTATATTGAGAGTGGGCAAGAAAATGGCTACTTTACCTGCTGCGGGTACTGCATATGCTGTATCCACGAGATGCGACCAGTGAGCAAAGAGCTGGTCAAGCGCGGGTTGATCTGCTGTGTATTTGTGTTGGTAGTAAGCGTACTGAGTGAAGTCTGCCTCATGATCGACGCCTTTGCCCACACGTGGCTCTTCCATCGCGTTTTCTATGTTCGTGTTGTTTACTACCAGGGTACGGGCTTTTTGGAGCCTGAAATATGAAGAATTATTAGTTATGTCCATCCTACTACGTCACCAAGACCAAGCTACAGCTAAAAATATTTTCATAACTTCTTCTAATTCCCTTAAGTTTATAGTCGAATAGTTGTAGTAACTTTGCATTCCGAATTTTAATAATTTAATTTATAAATTATCTACCATAAAAATGGATTCTAATAATTATTATACACGTATATTATAATATTAATTTGATATATTACGTTTGGAAGTAAATATAATTAGCATAAAAAAGTTAAAAACCCATAACAGTAGTCAAAATTCCCCAATTTACCTTACACCATCAGCGCCAGCCTTCATCCATATCTTGAGGACTTTATCAAACTCCTGTACAACAGCTGGGTTATGGAAGTTCAAGTCTGCTTGATCAGCGCCGTATTGGTGCAGGTAGAACTCTCCACGCTTCTGACTGAGCATCCACGCTGGCTCGTTTAGAGTTGATACCTAAAATTAATATGGTCTACTGAAATCTGTAACATCTAGTAAAGTCTGAGACATATAAGTTATAATAGAACATAGAGTACTTTTTAACCGACCTTCAAAAAAACCAAAAAGGAGGTTATCAATTCGACGTGTATTTTTTTTTTTTTTTTTTTTTTTTTCCGATGTTCCGCTCGTACGTCGCCATCTGTAGACCGATTTGGATGAGTGAGGTGTCAAACGATAGGGTAACTCGTCGAAGTGGTCCCATTTTTTTTTAGAATTTTTACGATCAATAGTTTTCAGGATATTGAAAGAATAGTTTCACAATCGGGCGAGAAATCGCTGAATTCCGCGCGACCATGTCGTGCTTATTTGCTTATACCTCTATGATTTATGAATCCTTATCGATGAATTAGATGTTATTCGATTAAATATTAAATTTGCAACAAGAGAAAATAAGAATCAAGATAATTTGATTTATAGTTTTAGAGATATTGAGGTTATAAAATGAAAAAATTGAAAAATCTTCAATTAGTTCGCTTTAGCAATAGAGATGTCCATGTTATATTAAATATTTACTAATTATAATAAATTCATTTTATTGCAAGTCATATTGTTAAGCTTTTGACGGAGTTTTATGAAAATCTAAGCCATATATTTGATGTTATGGAGCAAAACTTGTCAACAGAGAAAAACATGTCATACGTTATTGTTTACGCGTCCAGTTTAGATCTCTATATCTCGATGTAATATCAGTTTATATAGATGACTTATATATCATTTTATAAAACATTAAAAGAGTCATATATGACAGTAAAATCAATAAGGTAGAAGAAATACTTCTAGAGATAGAGAGAATATAGTGACTGAGTTCCTACTGTAAATCACAATGTGCGTTCACTTGCTTACTATAAAACACCATGAAAACTCAATTTATATGAACGATATTACTTAAATTTTTAGTTTTAAACGATTCAGTTTTGCGTCTTCTTATTTTCATTAATTTTAAATTATTAAATTAAATTAATTAAATTAGTTTTTAGTGTATAAGGTAAGCGTAAAGTCAGATTGTCCATATTAGTTTCGTTTTGATGGTATGATAACCAACTATACGGCTTAGAAGAGCCACTCAAAAGTATAAAATAAATTAATTTTAAACAAAAAAATAAAACCGACCTCAAAACGCACTGAAAAGTAAAAAATAATTTTTGTATTATAAATGAACTTACTATAAATAAAAGACGTAAATAGTGTTGATAAATAAAATTCATCTAAAATTCTACAATGGCATAAAACTTTCATGTTGCTTTTTGAAAGGCGGTGCCAAATATATAAATAAAAAGACTGAATTAATATTCCTGGACTTTAATAAAAAAATTAATTGAATGGCTTGGCGCCGCGTTTCAAAGAGCAACATGAAAGTTTTATGCCCTTGTAGAATTTTAGATGAATTTTATTTATCAACACTATTTACGTCTTTTATTTATAGTAAGTTCATTTATAATACAAAAATTATTTTTTACTTTTCAGTGCGTTTTGAGGTCGGTTTTATTTTTTTGTTTAAAATTAATTTATTATTCTAAACAGACGTTATAAAAATAAAAAATAAAATTACCCAATTGTTAGGAGGTTTAGCGGTATTGTTATTTGTGTCGAATTCAGTGCCCGCTCGCCATGTGAAATAGTCATTGTAAACGGCTGAACGATTCTCGCTCAGTTGGAACCATTTGTGGGAGGTGGACACGAAGTTAGCTGTTAAATCCACTATCACCCTATAATAATAAAAAAATAATAAATTACTGAAATACCTAAGTAAATCTACTACTATTCTTCCTATAATATGTCTTCAAAGTTAAACAGGGGTAAAGTAATAAAAAGCAGATAATTTATAATCTGAGTACAAAATAAGGTTTCTAAAACATATTTTTGGTTGTAATTTTACTTTCAATCAAAGTAAAACAAATTTTCCAAATGTAAGATTACACAAGTCAACACAAATTTAGTGCTGTGTGTTCTGTGTACTCTATTTTGATTTCTTATACCTAATTAATAAAAGAAATAATATTTTTATCTTATAAAGTTTGCTTTTAAGCATTTGTCAAAAATCGTATATTTTTTTATCATCGTATAAAGTACAAAAGCAAACTTTTATTATAAATTGAGTTTTTGGTTATTTTTCAATGTAAACATTCAGACAATAGTCATTAAAAAATAGACACAAAAAACAAAGATTTTTTAGTTGACTTGTGTTATTCAATCCCAGTCCACTTGGGCCATATAAATAGGGCGTAGAAATATGAACTATAGATAATTCTATTTAATACACTTACTTAATACCAGCCGCCTTTGCCTTAGTGACAAATTGCTTGAACTGCAGCAGGCAAGGAACATTCTCATCTTCCAGTACCGAGTATGTATCCTTACATGATGGCGCAAATACCGCGGCTACCTTAGCATTTTTGAGTAAAGGCAAATCTATAGCACTATAGTCTTCAACGCTTGATGCGTCCACCAAGGGTCCCTTTTCGAACCTGCGGGTTTCCAAAGATATTTTATGATTTAAAACGATCAAAATTAAATTTTAAAATTGATGAGATATTATCTCAGTAAATGTATTTACTTTCACTGTTCTTCGTGCGTTTTGGAATTTAGCATTATAACAAATACTACGTGTATATAGTTCCATATCTGTGGATACAAGTATTATTTGATAGTAAATTACATCAAAAATGTTTCAGCCACGTATAGACAGATTTTAAATGGTTTAAAACTATTTAATTTTTATAGTTAATACACACAACAAATACACAAACTTGTTAAATTTAATTGTTATTGAATAATCCTCAAAAAAAGGGGGGGGGGGGTTTTAACAGTGACTTAAGACTTACAACTAATACTACCTTTAAAAATAATACTACTGATTAATTCTACTGAGACATCACTACCTGAAATCACTTACTACTATTTTTTACATTTAATTTTAATATTTTTTTTAAACTTGTATCTTTCTAATATCCTAAATAAATACTAGGTACTGACAAAATAACATGTACTTTTTATTTACCCAATTAGTATACAATTTTTGCTAAACAAATTGTAATCAAACCACTCACCATGTGGCTAATGTAATCTTGCACATTATCATTTAATGAAACTTCAAAGACTTCATAGAAAACATATTTGTGTACTTCCAACTTAGAGTGATCTATCAAAAGTCATATTAAAATTATAAAAAAAAAAGATTAAGCGTAGCGGCCGCACTTGCTAGCTAAATGTCTAATAATCACTCAAATTTTTTAATTAAATTTTTCAATTTTTTCAATATGAAGCTCTTTAAGTGTATACAACACCCCATTTACGAAAGTCAGAATTTTATTTTATTATTTCTATTATTTTATTAGAGCAGATGTGTAAGTTCCCAACATTTTAGACAAGAATATACTCAAAGGGTAAACAGATTTGATGAAATCTACTCTTGCACTCTTGATTGAGTCGTTTTTCAAACAAGAAGTCAAAGCGTCAGTCAGTTAAAGCGTTTAGGAATTGAACCATGCCACATACAGACAGCGATAGACAATTTCAAATTTTCTTCGTTTTTACTGACATAAATATAACTAGAAAATTTAAGATTGTATGTTTGATCCCCAAAGGCATAATATTATGTAATTTACTGACCATGTGCGTGGTGATGGTTGGGCACACTTGGGTGCGCGAATGATGATAGCAATTGCGCCGGCTAACATGCAAAACCACATCGCCCAGAAAAGAACGAACATGAACCAACGGAGGCGCACCCAGAATGGATCGTCTGCGTACTTCATTAACTCTTCTTTAGTGAGACCCATGAATTGCTGAAAAAATTGAAATGACAAAAACAATTATTACACGATATATTTATTTTTTACGTGAGAATATAGAGAATACAGTAAATCACATACTAATTCAATAAGTAGAAGATTTAGACGTACAATTTTTTTTTTTGTTTTTAGGTACAAAGAATTTAAAAAATAGTTTTAATTTTATTTGTTATTGTCGCTTTCATTTAGCGAATTTGAAAAAGTACCGAACAATATTTATTAGTATTTTTGATGATAGACTCACTTTTCTGTCAGAAACGTCCATTCTTCAATTTATTTTATGTATCTACAATAGTAAAATACTTTTGAGCCTATTTAAAACACACTTTCAGCTTCAATGACGTAGAAAAAAGCTTTAAATTTAGCAAATCACATATTTTCACAATTTATATGACATTTGTAGCAGCAAGGTGACAGATTGCTTTCATCACAAAAAGAAGAAAAATGTTTGTCGATGGATTACAACAACCACAACTTATCCGCCATCGTGGTGCCAATGTTCTATTTTAAATCACATGGTCAGATAACTATTGATTACTTTACATACCCTCTTGTTAGCGTCTAGTTCGATCTTAGCGTCGCCATTCCTGTGATCTTCCACCACGTATTTAGCATCCGCCATGTCTACTCTTGTCACGATCTTGGCTTCTTCCTCCTTTGAGAGCAGCTTTTCTTCGGCCTCGTCGCCAGAACCCTTCTCTTTCTTGAGACTCGACTTCGATGTACGAAAGTCTGTAAAAATACATCTTAATAATATAATGAACGCCCAAGTTTATTTATTTAAGTTAACGTTTAAATTGCCGATGGATCAGATTTTTGTTTAGAATTCTTGACCTTGACACGTGCTACATTATTTGACATTTTAATGATTATTAATCAATATTAATTAGTTAAGCCATCAAAACCTCTTTAAGTTTTATACATAGATAGAGCTATATATTTATTATATATACTTAAGTTACTTTAACAATTTCATAATAGTTTTCTATGAGATCGCGAATGATTACCCAAGCATACGCTTCTACACATCGGGATATCGGAGCACGGTGCAACATAAATCATTAATACATAAAAATATTTAATTATAGAAAACAAATACAAATTATTGAAATAACTTACTTAATAAATCAATAGCTCAAAACTTATTTTAAAAAAGACAAACTTCGTAATTAATCAACACGTCAAAGGACCCTATGACACTGAAATATAAAATTGAAATTGGGACCTTTTTTGTTTTAAAGATAAAAGTAATTAATATTCAAAATATATCAGCTAGTTCAAGTAGTTCAACAATAATATAACCGCGACTAATATTGAAGTTTGAACTTTATTTGTATCGTCATAAAATACGAGTAGCTTATTAAACAGAAGTAGAAGCAAACTAAAAGTATAAAATAGATTCTAGCTCCAAATTACCTACATTTAAGAATCATATTCGATTGTCTCTGTCGTAAATTTTAAATACCGCATCGTCGGCTCGCGCTTGATTCGTTCGTTACTTCGTCTCATAGCTCACTTTCCCATGGATGATGGATCGCTATGGCGCACCTCGAGCCGCGACCTTATTTAGCGAACGAATCATTTTCAACGAAGTGACCCATTCGTTAGCGAGGATTTGAACTTTGAAGATCTGGGACTGCAGTCTCGACATGGATAGCGATCCGATCGTAAGGTAACGATCGTACAAATATAACGAAACAATTCGCTTGCCATACCGATGTCTACATCGAATGCAAGTCTCTACTGTCTTAAATTCGTGCAAAATCGTAACCAGCGACGTCGCTAGATTACGAAAAACTCTATTCATAGACCGTATATTTAAATGGAAAAATGATGCCTACTAAAAAAAAATCCCCGAATTTATGGAAAAAAAGTAAAGGTAAGTTTATTGACTCAGATATTTCATATTTAATATTACTCATAAACTATATAAAACAATGATTCAAACAGTGTTTCACATTGAAATTGTCTTATTTCTTTTGAAATACAAAATACCAAGCGATTATGTCATTACTTAGAGGAATATTGAAGTTTTTTCATTGCAACACTGAATTGCTGTCAATTCATGTCAAACAAACTTGAATATTGTGTGTGCCGCGTGGTATTTGTTTATTTCTGTTTACTATTTAGTTTAGTATTTCATATTTTATATTTTAGTGTTTAGTATTATATTATATAAAGCTACAATACCACGTAGTCATTCACACATTCATTCATTCATTGATCGGCTTTTATTTCGAAACGGTGAAGAAAAGGGGGAAAATTTTTACAGATTCGTATAGAAGGTCCGAATCGAACTTGAGGAAAAATATAGCGAACTCGAGGGTCGGAAGGTGTCGAAAAAATTTCAACTGCCCGCCGAAACGGTGACAGATAGCGGGATCGGGTTTGCGGTTTCCGGACCGGCGCTGGAGGCAATTGGGTGGGGGGTGACGTTCCGACCCGAAGGACCAAAAACAAGATGGCCGCCATACATTGCTAAAATCGCCGTGCGTGGAGCCTTATCGCTGAAATTTTGCAGAGCCCCTTTAATCTGGTCCGGCAACTGATCGGCGTACCGGAAAACCCCCCCCGGGTGCTCGTCTCCGAGTTCCATACTACGGAAAAGTCGACGGCCCGGCTGAACGGTGAGAGTTAGGGGGGTCGTGCTCGAACAAACTTTGATGAGCAACTTGGGGCGCTATTAGGGGGCGGTAGTGGGGGGTTCGATTTTTGAATTTTTCGAATTTTGGCCAAAACATAAACCGAATTGTTTGGAGAAACCGGCGACACGTGGAGATATACTGAGCGTGGTTTCGAATTGCTGCAACATCGGGGATCTAGGAAAAATTATGAAACTTGGAACTTTCTCCGAGACCATTGAAATAGTCGACGGCCTGCGAAAACGGTAGGCGATGGAGGTGCGGTGTCTGAACTAATTTTGTAATAGACCTTGAGCAATTAGTAAAGGTGATGAAAAAAATTCAAAATGGCCGAAAAAAAGATGGCCGCCATACAAACGCAACTTTGCCATTTTTGGCGCGATCGAGCTGAAATTAGGTTTCTGGCCATTAATTGACCCGCGTATTAAATCTGCATACAAGAAATTTCGTTTTGACCTCTGGTCTCCAACTTCCATACGACACAAAATTCGATGGCCCGCCGAAACGGTGATAGATGGAATAGTGGTGTCATAGTAAAAAGTGATCAGTAACTAAAGGCGCTTTTAGAAAGGTTTAATTTTTTTTGAATTTCTAAAATTTTTTTTTTTTTTTTTCTGGAGCGCCATCTCCCTCTGGAGCGGCAATTTGACCGACTTGCAGATATTTTAGCGGAACGAAATGTGTTGCAATCGATAGAGGAGACTTGAATTGAGTTAGTTAAGTCAATTTTCACGCTTCGATTTGACCAGGGTTCCCCCCCAAGAGCGATGAAAAAATTCGTAGAATATTTTCATACATTTTGTATGGGACGAGTTCTGTTTGCGAGTTTGGTTTAACTTTCATAAAGAATCTTGCACTGAAATAAAGTTAGCGAAGTTCACGCGGGCCGCTTGCGGCCCAGCGCACCTTTAACCTATACACTATTAAACAAAACCCACGCGGGCCGCTTGCGGCCCAGCGCACCTTTAAACCTATAATGTAAATTAACAAAACCCACGCGGGCCGCTTGCGGCCCAGCGCACCTTTATACCTATAATGGATATCATCAAAACCCACGCGGGCCGCTTGCGGCCCAGCGCACCTTTAACCTATAACTTAAATTATCAAAACCCACGCGGGCCGCTTGCGGCCCAGCGCACCTTTAACCTATAAACTATTAAACAAAACCCACGCGGGCCGCTTGCGGCCCAGCGCACCTTTAACCTATAATGTAAATTAACAAAACCCACGCGGGCCGCTTGCGGCCCAGCGCACCTTTAACCTATACACTATTACACAAAACCCACGCGGGCCGCTTGCGGCCCAGCGCACCTTTAACCTATAACTTAAATTATCAAAACCCACGCGGGCCGCTTGCGGCCCAGCGCACCTTTAACCTATACACTATTCAACAAAACCCACGCGGGCCGCTTGCGGCCCAGCGCACCTTTAACCTATAACTTAAATTATCAAAACCCACGCGGGCCGCTTGCGGCCCAGCGCACCTTTAACCTATATACTATTAAACAAAATACCTATAATGTAAATTAACAAAACCCACGCGGGCCGCTTGCGGCCCAGCGCACCTTTATACCTATACACTATCAAACAAAACCCACGCGGGCCGCTTGCGGCCCAGCGCACCTTTAAACCTATAATGTAAATTAACAAAACCCACGCGGGCCGCTTGCGGCCCAGCGCACCTTTAACCTATACACTATTAAACAAAACCCACGCGGGCCGCTTGCGGCCCAGCGCACCTTTAACCTATACACTATTAAATAAAACCCACGCGGGCCGCTTGCGGCCCAGCGCACCTTTATACCTATAATGTAAATAAACAAAACTCACGCGGGCCGCTTGCGGCCCAGCGCACCTTTAACCTATACACTATTAAACAAAACCCACGCGGGCCGCTTGCGGCCCAGCGCACCTTTAACCTATACACTATTACACAAAACCCACGCGGGCCGCTTGCGGCCCAGCGCACCTTTAACCTATAACTTAAATTATCAAAACCCACGCGGGCCGCTTGCGGCCCAGCGCACCTTTAACCTATACACTATTCAACAAAACCCACGCGGGCCGCTTGCGGCCCAGCGCACCTTTAACCTATAACTTAAATTATCAAAACCCACGCGGGCCGCTTGCGGCCCAGCGCACCTTTAACCTATATACTATTAAACAAAATACCTATAATGTAAATTAACAAAACCCACGCGGGCCGCTTGCGGCCCAGCGCACCTTTAAAACCTAGTTTCTTTATAATTTACAAAATATTATGGAGGATAATGACTCCGATACGCAGCAGTCTTCACTGCACCTTCCGGGATGCTCTCAACCCACGTGCAGTGCAGGCAATAAGTAAGTGTACAACATCTATTGCTATTCTCGCATTTAATTTATCATAATATTTATCTTGTAAGTACATCTCATTACATTTGAAACAATATTTTAGGCGTAAACGTTCATCAAAAGCAACAAGCAACCAAATACAAGCGTTGCTGGCCAAATTAGAAACTCAACCATTTTTGGCCACTAGGAGATTTAATGGACTGCAAGGCAGAGATAATTTTGAGTCGGGGTGGAAAGAGATCACTGTAGAGCTAAATAGCCTTCTTAACGGTTCTATAAAAACTCCAGACCAGTGGATGACGGTAAAGTTCCTATTTAATTATTTTACATACACCAACTTATCTTATGGTTGCAAATATATTAAGTTGTATGCTACATCAGCTTTTTCTTCCCATACTTGAGTAGTTTATCTGCATTTTAGGTTTGGCGAGACATTAAAAGTCGGGCATGCACCAAGGCTGCAAAATTAAGTCTTGCTAAAAAGCAAACTGGCAACCCACCATTAAATATTCCTCACCTAAATGAGCTAGAGAAGAGAATAGTATCTCTAGTTGGTGCTGAGTATACCATTGGCACTGACTGTCCTGATTCAATGCCAGAAAAAGAGGTAAGTTGTCATTATAATTACTAGATACAGAATACAGATCACTGACTTCGATATATATAAATAAGTTATGATATCCATGATGCGTACTAATGGTTAATATATTTTATGGCTAATGTTGTCATTATTTACAGGTACTCCAATGCCAGTTGGAAGCTGGTGAACCAATTCATCAAATAATAATTTTACCAGAAAGTGAGTTCATAAATATTAATACTAAAAGATATGTGGTCTTTGTTGATAGTTATTTTAACCACCTTCACTCATGAATTACAGCAAAACTATACTATATAAAACTGCCTTAATATTGTGAGTTGTTGTTTTAAAATAATTACTCATGATTAACAAAACATTGTTAACGTTACGAGATTACATGTTTCACTTTGTCCAAATAAAACTTCAGGTGACAATGTTGACGTGGTCGAGAATCTCTCGCTGATACCAGACCCAGAGATTGCAGCAGCATCATCACAAATATTACAAATAAGTAAGTTGGATTTCTCTGATCTTATTACACCTATAAACCTACCATTATTACACTAATATATTTAATAATTTCAGCAACCAATATGGGACCTACTCAACAGCAGATCCCAAAAGTAATGCCAGTTACAGCGATAACAGATACACCACATAGAAGTAAATTTTGTTTTATTAATCCTATTACATCTATAATTCTATACTCTATATCTTAATTTTAACCAATATTCTAAATCATTTCAGCAGCCAGTGGAAGTAGGGCAACTGGACGTACTGAACATCCAGTACAGCCTAGACGGAATAGGAGTAAGTTATTTACAAACATGTAATTACTTGAAAGTATGTAGTTTATCAGTCCATTGCTATTTCAGTATGCTCATCCTACAGGCTATTTGTTCTCCTGTAGATTTATTTTTTCTAATCTTATTTGCACTCCATAGCATGCTAAGCAACTCTCGATGCAGTTGGTGGAGAATGATGATTGCTGGAAGAGTCTTACAACCGGTATTGGACTATAATTTATCTTTGTATGTTCACAGATCTCAATCCTCGACGAAGTGTTGCTGAGCAACATCACTCAGCTAGAAGTGACTTTCTGGCAGTTGCAGAGTCAAATGCAGAATCAATGAAGGTATGTATCAAAGTTTCCAGTAATTGAGGTAATATTAACATATTTATCCACAATTCATGACTGACAACACAGCTGAGCAGAGCTAGAAAGATCAATTTGGGAATATGTTACTTAGAAGATTTATAGTAATGGGATGAAAATGTTTTTTAATGAAAAATCTTAAAAACAAAAGGTTTCATTACAGGTGCTGGCAGCTGCAACTAAAATGCAAGCAGAAGCAGCCAAAATGCAGGCCGAGGCATCACTGTTGTTCGCACAGGCCACCGATAAAATAGCAGAAGCTTTATTAGTTTTTACTAAAAATAATAAAAACTAATTTTTATGTGCTATCTTTTATTTAAACAAAGGCCTTTACCCTGAAGGGGTCTGTTAGTATATAAGTATCTAGAAATAAGAAATGTTAAAATGAAACATGTAACAATTAATAAAGGCTCATTTAATATTATTATTATTAGAAATTAAGACATTTAATGGTTGAACATCCCACTTATGATATGCACTTTCTTAATTAGAGAAATAATTTCTGATGAGCCTTCCTCGTATGCGCTCTGCAACTGCTCGCCCAGTTACTCCTGCATCTATGTCTCTATCACCAATATCATAACTAACATTGCCCTCGTTGAGTTCCTCAGGTGTCTGTGGCTCATTTAGCTTGTACCTGATACGCATATTGTGCAGCACTGCACACGCATTCACAATTTGGCCAGCAATACATGGTTGGTACATTAACTGTCGTTGTCTAGACAAACATCTGAATGTACTTTTAAGTACTCCAAAGCATCTCTCCACAACATTTCTAGCTGAGCAGTGGCCATCAGTATATCTGTGCTCTGCTGTCCCAGGAGGTTGATTTTTAATTGGGGTCATGAGCCATGGCTCCAGAGGGTATCCATCGTCACCGAGTAACCATGCATGCCGGTCACCATTATCATAATGTCTCTTCATAGTGGAGCGCACAGGTGAATTTGCCCATATGTGAGCATCATGCCTAGCTCCTGGCCATCGGGCATTGATATTTAAAATCAATAAATCTGGATCACACACTGCTTGAACATTTAAAGAATGACCCTCATGGTGACCACTCACATAGGCTTCCTCATGTACTCTTGGTGCTATTATCTTCACATGTGTGCAGTCTATGGCTCCAATGGTATGTGGGAATGGTTGAGGCGCATTACTGAATTTTTGCTTTGCAGTTTGCCGTTCTCTTTGAGTCATCGGAAATTTAATATATTTTCTGAGCAAATGTCTGTTTATTGCAGAGGTCACTTGGCGTATTACACGACTGACAGATTTCTGGCTCATGGTGCTACCCCACTGTAGGCCAATAGGTAGCTGATAACATCCAGAGGCATAAAATCGAAGTGTTGTTAGTATCTACAGGAAAAAAAAATTAGGTTTAGCAAAAATTAACACTTACAAACGAAGCTAATGTTATCACATAGGTACATTTGATATAGGAAAACGAAAGGCAGTAACAATGAAAAATTATTTTCGAAGGTTTCATCAACTAATTCATTTTGCTCTCACTTGGGATTCCGTGGAAAGTCCGTAAGGCCGTTGTCTTTGAAGAGATGGTCGTAGTTCATCTACGAGCTCGTTGAACATCTCTTTTGAGACTCTATAGCGTCCGAGGAATTCGTTGTCTTCCAAAAGAAGCGGATTTTCGCTATTTCGCCGGTTTTTCGCGATTTGGCGTCGCCTCACCATTTCGTGACGATGTTCGAGTAGAACCAAATCCCACGCTAAATAAGCTTCCGCCATTATCTCCAATGATTGTTTTTTATTTTATTTCTTTAGTACACCAACTTTTCCTTTAACGCGTAATTATGTTATTTTAAAATCTATTCAATAATATATACGATAGCGTCCGTAACAATCACTTATCGGGCTGTAAAATTTGGTCGCAACGATAATCTCAGAAATCGTAAAGTTGACAGTTGTATTCGATACGGTTGCGATTTCGGTCGATATTTGTGACGGTAGAGACTACCAAAAATCGATAATGTTAGATCGATAACGCTTAACAACCGAAATCGGTTGTTATGCGATCGCTATCCATGTCGAGACTGCAGGTACTGGTTCTTTTGAACCGATCAATCGCGAACGACACATACATATTCAATACGCAGACGCATAACCACTTGGCCACGAAGGCGGTTTCATTTTAAGTAGATTAATAATAATTGTTTTTATAATATTGACTATTACATATTGATATTGAGATTATTTTGATTATACCATTAATTTAATAAAATTACCTGAAATAAGCAACGTAAGCAATATTTTAATGAAATGCGTAAGTAATGTTTATTTTATTGATTAAATTTTTTTTATGCATAATTTATAAAAAAATATTTGGATTCTCCACTCCTCTATAAGTGTAGGCAATTTCATACTCCTCCGACCGCGCAATTTTCGTAAAAAGTGGTACAGTTTTTGCTTCATTTATTAATACCTATTATGATTAATCATTTAAACAAAGACTGTTTTATATTTCCGATTTTCGTATAATAGTGCTTATGTAAATTACTTTTATGTACGAGTAGGTACCTACATAAAAGTAATGCACATAAGAGATTTATTATACACTGATTTATTTTTCTATAGCTTATTGTATTTATTCACAGCGCAAACGCCTTAATGACTTTCAAAAATAGTAACTGATAAACAAGCACGAAACGGTTTATTTGAAATGCTTCTTTAATGAAGTTTAATATCGTGAATGGGACATATTCATATTCTTAGTGCTACTGCTCCACCTGCGTCTTATCGCGTAAATTAACATGTTAATTAAGCCAACGTTATAACGTGTAACGATGCATTTGAGTCATCCACAATCTCCTTTTTTTTATTTTGCATAAATGCATATAATAATTTATCACGCTTATTGTTGCAACTAGTGAAGCTGCTTCAACCTCCATTTTGTGTTACAATGCGTCAAATCTTGGAGAATTAACACTAACCTAAATGTAGCCAACGCGCATTTTTAATGCTTTAATTAACGCCCAGTTGGACATTAACATCAATGCAGGTGGAGCAGTAGCATAACCAATAATTCAATACAAAAATTGAATTTTCCGTTAAAAAATATTTTTTAATTCAAGTAAATGGACCATCAATTTAATAAACACAACAATGGTGAAATGCACGTTGCCTTTCCTTTCAGTTTCACATTATAAAATTAAGCCTCGTCAAATAAAACTTGGGATCAATGACTCAATATTACTAGACGCACTAAAGCCAGAAGTGGTTAAATCCCTTCCTGCGAGCAATAGCTAATGGATATCACACAAAAAACCTGACCTTGTCCCAATAATAAATCCGTTCGAAGAGCGCTGGATCCAAGACGTCCGAACTTGAAAGGGTTAAAAGGAGAACTGCGAGTTGCGACTTGCGAGTGCCTTTGTTGAAATTGAGACAGTTTAGCCAGAACTCAGGGTTGTCACAAATTCATTAATACGTAGTAAAAAATGAATATTAGATCTTTTTATAAACTGTTCATTAAATGATTTCAAAAATATTATGAAATAAACAAAAATCTTATCTTTCCATTAATTATGTCTTTAACGTTTGAGTCGTGAAATAGAAACAAACAAACTCGCTTTTGTATTATTTTATACATATACCTATTATATATTTCTTATTTATATCCAGTGTCCTTTAATCCTAAGACAAGAATGCTTGGAATTAGATTGTTCCATCTCCCACATGTTACGGTTATAAATCTGAGTCTGTAAACCGAATATTAAATCATTGATTGAATCAGATTAAAAGAACGTTGGGTTCTGTTTGGGTTAGGGTTTTTTTGCGCCGCTTCTTCTCCACCAGAACGCCACCCTTAGAATCCGAAGCGGTAGTAGATTATGTATCATTGAGATTTAATCCTAGCTTTAATATTAATATTGACTTGAATCAAGTAACTGTTAACCAGATAAATAATTATTATGTATTTTTCTGAGTTTGAGTTTTGAGTTAGAGTTACTATATATGACAGCCCTGTGAGACGGCTTGTCTTTATAAAATTTAAGATGACAGAAACGACTAGATAACGTCCTACTTGCAGATTAATGGGCAGTTTCAGCATTCACATTTCTGAACTTTCTACACGGATGCACTTTCTTTGGGATCCGAACCAATCATTCAGATGTAACATGCAGTTTCATTATCCTCATTATACATATTATCTCACTAATTTCATCGGAGAATTATACAGCAGCCCACTTCATCAACGTCATACAGTTAAAGTTTAAATTTTTTAATCTAATTTCTTGGATTCGACTAATCTGAGAATAGTAGAATAACTATTAAAAATATGGATAAATTCACGAAAAAGTGTTTAAGAAAATTCGTTTTTCATACATTTTCTATGGAATGACTTTTAGGTGACACGTTATTATTCGGAACTCGGAACAGATAAATAAAATTGAGTGTCTGTTTGTATTATTAAAATAACCGCTTTTTACTAAATGCATATGAATACGGTACATATACCAGAATAACAGTTTTTTACAATTTTTGTCTGTTTGCTTGTTCCGGCTAATCTCTGAAGCGGCTGGACCGACTTTGACGGGATTTTCAATGGCAGATAGCTGATGTAATAAGGACTAATTTAGGCTAACTTTTATTTTAGAAATAAATATAAATAAATAAAATTATTCCGCGCGGACGAAGTACATAATACATATCTATTATTATTTTGCTGTTTGCTATTTTACTCTGTTTATAGGCTATATTATATAGCCTATATAACATCACGATAATGAAATAGTAACGGGCACGACTAATAGTAAATACTTATAACACTATTAATTTTCATCAACTACATATTGTACTTTGAATGTATCAAATTATAAACTTGAAGAGTATTTATTGTGTACAATAACCTCGCCAATTACGAGCCCAAAGTCTAAACGGGTTCTGCGAAAATTCTGGGAACGGCTTGACAATGCAAATTCTTACTTATGATGGAGCCCCGCAGCGTGCGAACGCAAGAAAAAACGCGCACAACCTCATTTTTCGGTGAGGAATCGCAGACGACTGCAATACTGCCTTTTTTCTACTCGGAAATATGGCGTATTTCATCATACCATTATAAATAGTTGATTTGGATAATTTCATATACCTACATAAGTTATATTCGAATCGAATATCGTGTTAAATTATTTGTTTATCGATTGTAATTTGACACATAAACCACCGTTTTTGATGAATTACGGTATAGATATTGGTAGGTACGACACAAGATTACATAGACAACTTTTTATTGTATATCTATTTTACAGCTTCAATAAAAGCCCAAATATTTAATATTTGTTTGCTTTTATTTCTCACGTTTGTATTATTCCAACAGCATTGAAAATAACAAGAGATGTTAGAACAAAAACAATGCTAAGAATTTAATATTACGTTAGTTTTTGAAAACACACTAAAAGAAAGCGATACTTTGATAAGTTGAAGATAGGTAATACTTAGTAAGAGGTGCGTCTAGTGGAGTTCATTAAAATTTAATCTTGTCGAGTGGAATGTTAAACTCACGAGGCCCCTTGAGCACCGTTAGGTCTTCGCAGAAAGGTACTTGCATGATGTATAATTTATTTTTCAACACACTAGCTCATAAAGTAACTATCACACCGTACTTGCGTACCTATAAAGGCGCTTGCTTGTAACCAAAATGTGAAATTTTGATTACCATTAGTGCGATAATGTAAACCTTTGTTATAAAAACAGTTTCGATATGAAATAAAATCACAGGATTATCACGTTCAATAGTATGAATTAGTGTCATACTTGCTTATTTCATGCAATTTCGTGTTGTATGTTTTGTAATAATGTAATAATTATTAAATATTTATTTATTTATTTTTGTAGGGAAGCAACCTCATTCTTATTTTTATTAAAGCAGTCTGTTGTCAATTTCAGATGCGCGCGTATAAGTCATAACTTATTTAATAAGTCAGACTTATATTTACTAAATAACACTGATTTTTATTTTATTTTTATTCGTAAATGTGTTAAAAAACGTCGTATGATACACGTGAATATTGATAATTAATTGATTACCGTCTGCGGTTCTCTAATTACCGCCTCGTCGGTAATAACCAACTTCCATCATGATGATAGAATATCATGATTTTAATGTATCAGTGAAAATATCATGTATTTGTGGCATATTTTCTAGTCCAAAAAAATTGCCCAAAGAAAATGTCTATATTGAACTAATGACATTAATGCTAAATTGTAAAGAGAATGTAAAATTCATACCTGAAAAAAATCAACACTGTACTCTGTCAGTAGTCTATCCGTTCAAAAGACGTCAGCGCACTAAGAATGGCGGATCGCTAGTAATTTACGGAGAGCTATAATGCTGAGCTAAAGCAACATGAATGCACCGACGGCACGTAATAATACGCGGCCTTTTTTAGTTGCCGTCTTTTCTTTAAAAATGCATGACTATCGAGATTTTGTCGATAGATTAATTATATTAAGATGTGCGATAAATGTATTAAGCTTAATAGTTACCTTATAGTTGAAACAAGCATAATAATGTTGAAGTAGCTAGTGGTCGCGTAGTGGTGAATTTCGGCCATAATTCAAGAGGTATGTATATGTTGTATGACATTCAAGCAGACAACTGCTTGAATGACACACACTAGTCTGTAATGTTTGCTTTAATTAATTTAGTGAATTTCTAATGCATCATCACTACATAGTATAAAACAAAGTCGTTTTCTCTGTCCCTATATCCATTTGTATGCTTAAATCTTTAAAGCTATGCAACGGATTTTGATGCGGTTTTTTTTAAATAGATAGTCATTGAAGAGGAAGGTTTATATAATATATCTTTTATACCTGTGCAAAGCCGGTACGGGTCGCTAGTTTTATATATAAAAAAGAGCTTTATGCACTTCTCCACATACATACATATTTTAACTGTGACTAATTTCAAGTTCATCCATTCGTGCAAATTTATTAAAAAAAAATTAAACAGTACAATTATCATAGAATACTTTTTAAAACTATAGTTTATAGCTAGAAACTATTAAAATTAAGTGATTAGGTATAAAAATAAATTCCTTTTTATTCAATTATTATTATACTCAATTCAAACATTCAAATGAAAATATTGATTTATTATTTTATTATAGCTTATCATTAATTATTTATCTACAATTTTTTAAATATAATTAAATAATATTTTTCACAAAATAAAAAAGATACAATATAATATTTTGTTTCACTCTTTAATATAAAGCTTAGCGTCCACCAGGCGGGCCGCACCGGGTCGCATCGCAACGCAAAAATCCGCTTGCTATTCATTTTGTATGAAACTGCGTCCACTAGAGACGGGGCGGGCCGGACCGCGACGGAATCCGTCGGCGGATTTCTCAGCGAGCGTATTTTTCCGTCAATGCAGCCCGGCCCGGTCCGCCCCGTCTCTAGTAGACGCATGGTGTGCAGCATTTGTGGAGATATTCTAGTAAAATATTATGTAATTCTTCAAAATTTTCGTAAGACACGATCGTAAGCTCGCTTGTTATGCGTCTGACTGACTGTTATAAATCCGCCGATGCCCTGCGCGGATTGCCCTGTCGTACCGTTGCGGCCCGACCCGCCTTACGTGGACGTCTAGCTTTAAAGGTGCAAAAATTAACATAATCATAATATGTAGAAATATATACATATAATTTAATTGTCAATACTAGGCAGTCTATTGGTTTTGATTAAGTTTTTCAAGATATTCTTCAAATAATCTATTTCTTTCTCTCTGTATACTGTTTGATTCCTCCACTATATTAATTAAGCGATCTAACTTTTGTTCAACAGTCCTTTGTCTATCTCTCAATTCTAGAGCCACTTTTCTAAACTCTGCATTTCTCTTCTTTAATAATCGACGTTTTACTTCATCATTTTCTCCAGAACCTTCTTCATTTTCCTGTGTATTTTCATATTTGCTTGCTGAACTAATATTTCTAAGAACTTTATCAATTCGCTCACTTGTCCCTTCCCTAAGTTTCTGCTGTATCTCAGGTTGATATTCACCATCTACATTATAAATTTCTTCAAATAAATCAAAATATGGCCATTTAAAAGCAGTAACTCCGTTTTTGTTTCTCTTTCGCAGAAGCCTTATATATGTTTGTTTCAAATTTCTAAACTTTTTATCACAACAGTCAGGTGCTTTGCCTACTGCATTACCAATTTCAATCCAAACATTCTTTTTTCTTATCTTGGGGTTTCTAAATCTTTCTATGTTTTGTAAATATAGAGTTAACAACTCAATAATGCTCTCTTTTTCCCAGTGATCATCTGGATCATCTAAAGTCTCCATTACTTCTGAATCATTTAGTAGCATTAAATCCTTGGCAGCTTCAACATACTTAATAATAACTGAAAATAAATCCTTTGATCACAAATATTTTATATTCACTGTCTACGGTCAATTGAATTAATTTTCAAAGTGAATTATTGTATACATCCCCTCAAGTCCTCAATTGGTAATAAGAGCTTCCCAAATATACTCTCGACGACCACTTTCGCACTGATAGGTATCTCTTTTATAAGTAGGATCACTATTACAATAAAGGAAATATGAAGAAAATTGCTTTTAAAAGTGCCTCATAAAATTACAACTTAAAAGCGATGCAAACAACGTAAGCGTTGCATCATTCAGCGGAGTATCGACAAAATGGCGCTGCGTTTTGCGTTACTTGTCCAATGAAAGCGCTTTATAATCCGACCAAATAACGAATATAAGACTAGATAAACTATGATTCAGTAATAAATGGATCTTAACCAATTTGAATAACTTAGAAACATTATTATTATTTAGTTATAAACGTATCATGTGAACGCTTTATTCAAGATTAAATTTACGTTACATAAAATGAATACGCTGCAGTTATCGCTTGAGAGTTGAGACATCTTCAATAAGTCGTGTTATCAAGGTTGTGATTGTGAAACGTCAATAAGTATTAACTAATAACTGGTAATGGGCCTAGCTGTTAATGTTATTTATTTATTGTAATAAGTATTGTAATGTTTTAATTTTTGACATAATATCAAAATATAAATATGTACCTATTGTGTGAATTAATAATTATAGCTATCGTTTTTATGACACTTAGACCAACGCCTTATAAACTTAGGTGATTTGCGGTTTATAGTACCACGCCTATTTTAATTTCAGATTTAGAATAGATTTAAATTTTAATGAATTAGAATACTCACCTCCATCGTTTTCGGGTATAGGCTTGTAGGATGCTACATGATCATCTTCTTTCACTTGACCTCCATCTATATTAAGATGGTTTTTCCTCGATTCAGACATTATTAGATTCACTACAAGTCAGTAGTCACACGATAAAACTTACGACCGATTTAAATATCTTTGAATGCAACAATTAACTTAATACAAATTACAAATCTACATCGAAAAAGAAAGCAATCTTATTATCGTAATCTGTGGACATTCCTGCGACCACCAAAAAGATTTCACTTTCAGAATGTAAGTATAAACTATAACCATAAACCAATAAATAATGGCGCGTTCACACGGAGTCGTGAACTACCGTTAAACCGACCACCACAGACTTATCATAAGAGATACTGCAGTGCATGTAGGCTAGAGATAATATAGACAAAAAAATTAATTTTAAACAAAATAATAAAACAGACCTCAAAACGCATTGAAAAGTAAAAAATAATTTTGTATTATAAATAAACTTACAATAAATACAAGACGTAAATAGTGTTGATAAATAAAATTCATGTAAAATTCAACAAGGGCATAAAACTGTAATGTTGCTCTTGATTTTTTTAATTACTAAAAGTAAAAAAATTATAATAACTACAATAAAAATTTAATAATAAACGTACTTTTACTTTTCTTTTTTTTTGCTTTAAACATATTCATACATCTTAGTGGAAATTTTAGCGGTTTTCAGAGGAGGATATATTTTTGTTAGTGATTTTCTGGTTGTTTGAGGAGCCTTATCTGGCGAATTGCTATTTCATCCGTTGGCAACATTGCCCTTTAGGCGAACTCATTACTCAATCAATATTCAATAGCAGACTATAATCAATAGTCATTAGTCAATAAAGTATCAATATAGTACATATATATATGTTAGAACAGGAAGGCCTTTAACAGATTTGGTCATAGCAATCGTGGGCGTCTTTGAGACCAGAACAATAAAAGATGGCTTCTTCTCTAGAACTTAAATTCTAATCTTGCAATCACAATAAAATAATTGTTCACACGGGCTAATTAATAACTAATTACAGCAAAAGTCTATTATAAATTATACTGCCGGAGTAATAAAAGCGACTCGTCATATATGTGGTGCGCCAGCATATCCAGCCTCGACCGCCTGTGTCGATTCGAAACAGCCGCTTCGCTGCCATCATCATGACGCTCCGCCAGATTGACATTATGCCGTCTGTCAACGTCAATCTAATTATTCTGAGTAATCCACTATTCTGAGCTATACGCCGTAATATATATATATATATATAAATAATGAGTGAACATCTTGTTTCATGATTGTTTTGTAAAATGCTAAGCTTTTATGTAAAGATAATTCTAAGAACAATCAATAAATTATGTGTACAAATCCGCCCCCACCACCACCACTTCCATCTGAAAATGCTATCAAGTATCACACCTCAAAAGGTTTACCACACTCGTCTCAACATACGATGAGTGATTCTATCTGCCAATGGACGTCTGAGCCAGAATTGCGGGAAGCTTGTGCTAAAAATAATATTTGTCTTTATCAACCTCCATATCGATACAAATATAGAAACTATGAAGCTATTTCACAGGTAGGCCCAACTTGTGGCTTAGTCGCTTTTTCTATGCTCTTAAATGGAAAGATAAGCCCTGATGAATTGCTGAATACAGCAAAATTGGAAGGGTACAGCAATAATGGAGAAATGTTTAGCTGCCGGAACATGGCCAATCTCATTGTAAAAACATTGAATTTGACAAAAAACAGTCATGCAACAGTCGACATTGGGCAAGATCTCTACAGTGAGGAAATAATACAAGAATTGTTGGATGGTGCTTTTTTGTTAGTTCCGTATCCTTTTTAATTTAATAGCATTAATCAAGATTATAAAATTTTGGTTATCTCCACTGGTGTCAATCCAAAGTAATAATAAGTAGAAATTTATCTAAGTAACATTGGTTTTGATTATTTTAATGTAGTAATATGCTAAAAAGTTAAAGAGACTTGGTATAAATTGAAAAGTTAGTTCTTAGAGACTTTAGTGAAATCTAATCAAAGAATTTATATGGATATTCTGAAGTTTATTCAAAACCTATCAAGTATCAAAAATAGGTATCCGAAAATGTATGAAAAAACTTTTTTGTTAAAGTTTTGATTACACATAATTCTCATAGATCCAGGTATTGTATTAATAATGGCTTAACTGTGTACTAGATATGATGCAGATTGCAATCACTCACCTTGCCTAAGACATGGACACACAGCACACTGGGCATTAGTTTCTGGAATTATTATTGTAAATAACCCCAAAAACAATCTTTTGGCTGACCCTAAAAACATTTACATTCTCTGTAAACATGGAAAATCAAAATATCTTGCAATATGGGCTCTAGCCCAATTGGATAGCAGTAATAAAAATTTAGTAGAGTTAAATCCTAAGAAAGAAGGAGATGGTTTGTTATACATTTTACCTGAAGGTGGTATTGGTGGAGAAAAAGGCCTAAGAGACCAATTTGTGATTATTAGAGGCATTTGATAGGCAGGTTTTTATTAATTTACAATTGTTGAATTTAGTCTTTAGGCAAGAGAATTGTTATTTATTTAAATAAATTTTGCAAATGTTGCGAGTTTATTTTTCAACCACCACTATTAACTATATTTTAATATTATTTCCAGAAATACTTGGTAACAGTATAAGTATAAATCACGCTGATTTATAATACATTCCGAGTTGAAAAGGACAGCTTTGAGATAATGCTAATTTAAATTTAGAAAGAAGTAATAATGTTTGAAATCCTGAAAGTAGGCATATAACTAGCTTGGCAGTTAATAAAACAACTTAATAAATTTTAATGCAAAATGTTTATTTGTACAATAAATACAAATTATACTTGAAAACTAAGGTAAAATAAATCTCATGACTGCTTAAATCATTAGTTATATTGAGTAATTTAATATTTTAACAGGAAAAAGATTTGCACCACATAAACAATAAAGAACTCCTATAAATAACTTAATAGAATAGAGAAACGTAAAATATCTTTTTTGTACTAATTAAATCAACTTAAACATCATAAGTAGGATTATACTTTTGCTGAAACAATATGTGATGAATATGTTGTTAGCATAAAGATTACAGATATCATATTAGGATAAACAATGACGAATAAGTATACTTACCTACATTAGAAAAATGACAATCTCTGCTTAAATACGCGTATTATAATGTCAAATTAAAAAATCTGTAATGCCAAGTCAGTCAGTGGTTTATGAGATCATAATAGAAATAAATCGAAGTTAATTATTTTCGAGTTTAGTTCACCACATTACTAAATGATTTACTTCCAGAAAACATAAGAAGTCTGGAGTAGTGAGAGATATAGTGTATAACTTTATACCACACTTTTGATACAAACTAATGATTACATAAGCCTTTTTGCCCGACACTCAATCTTTACGGTAAACGCAATAAAAATAAGAAACAAAAAAGGTTGCATATAGTTTACACGTTTGTGGATTTCATTGTTCTCTTAAATATTTTGAACTAATATCCAAATTTTCAAAAAAAGGAAACAATATGTATAGTCCGTAAACTTAATACTTTCTTTGCGTACTTGTTTAATAGTATACGCTACAGCTTCACGTTTTAGTTTTACTTGACTCTAATTTGTGGAATTGCTGTCAAGAGGAATCGGTCTAATTTATTATAAGATAGGAGATTAAATTGGATTAAATATTATAAATCGCACTAGGCTAGGCCTATAGACATCGTCACTTGAGCTTCTATTGCCACAGGCAATTTACAAAAACGCACTCTTAGCAGCATTACTTATAGATTTGGTTCAGCCATACAAACAAGTTATTTAGTCACTCTGTGCCAAAATTAGAAAATAATATATTCTAGTTATCTTTTAGAAGTAGACTTTAGTATACATTTTGAACAGAGTAAATACAAGTTTACACGCCTGAATCCATAATCTATAGCTAACCCTATGTACTATTTGAAAAATGTAATGTATAATACATGGATTTTTTTCTAATCTAACACTGATAAATGTTTCATTTATACAGTCATTTGGTACGAAAAAGGGACCACCTGGAAAGTTTTCCGGGAGATTTTGTTTTGATAGATTTTGACGGCTCCGAAATTCAAGAGGCCTTGTCTATCGCTCATGTCGCCATATTGGATAAAATTACGCGGTTTTTTGACAATATCTTGTTTCCAACTAATTCACGGAAAAATGAAAATTCGGAAAGGGCGCATCGAATCTATAAAATCACGAATTCGCTAAACTCACTAAAAACTACAAATATAATTACCAAATGACTGTAGTAATTCGATACTTTCTAAAAGATAACATAATTCTAAAATAATGTTATATTTTGTGCTATATGACACGATATATGACCCTGCCTGTATTTATGTAACGATGATTATTTTTAATGGTCACAGACAATATTGTATTAGGTACAAACCATTCGCCAGCAGGGTCTTTATTTAAAAAAGGAATCTAATGTATAAGTCGCACCAGTCAATCATATTTAAGAGCCGTTCAAAAACATTTATGTTGCCGTCTATAGTGAAGTGTAAAGAGATAGGTATTTTTGAAATATACCTTTAATCCGAACAACATTAACAATAATTATTGTGTATATGGTTGAAAATATTTATTTATTATGTTCAGATGTTACAATTGGCTGCTCTATTTAATTTTAAAAAAAGTTTAGTTTTCCTTGTCAATGAAAGAAGCTGCCTTTGCTTTTTTATTTAAGTATGGTTAAGAAAAATTAAATAAACTGTGTTTATGGACAGAAACAGTTTACAGTGTTCAGTAAATTTTATGTGAATAACGTCACTGTAATAAGCCGACTCTAACATCTTAAACGTGATGAATTATAGCGATTTAGAACTATACAATATGTATAGCTGATAACACAATAATGCAATATGAAAATTTGGCACGCCGGATCTAGAATGCATGTTGGAATAATATTAACGAAAGAGCACCATATATGAATCAATTGAGTTGTACGAATTCTAAACAATTTGTTGTTTTACAAAATCAAAATATTATTAAGCTTACACATCGCTACGTGAAAGTACATACAAACATCCTTAGGTCCACACAGCCACATACTAAAAATACACATAGATTAAACTAACGAATATTATACTATCGTGTAAAAGGACACTACATCCTTTAAAAGAACACAGCAATAGAATTTTTCTAAGCTGGCTCGGAGTAATTCGTTATTAAAGTACAATTTGGTTTTCAATTTAATACTGACATTCAGTCATTGTAGGAAGTCCAAAGGAAAAGAAGATATCAGTACAGATAACAGTTAATCTCACGGTAGCTGTGACTTAAGAACTTTTAAACAAACAGTTTTTATTTACAGAATGTAAATCGCTCAATGTACACTATCCATCCAAAGTGTAAATTAATGATGAATTCGGTCCATTACGGACCTAAAACAGAGTGTATATTAGTTTTTTTTTATAATTTACTGGCAGGTAAAGTCATAGCGGCCATGAAATTAAATGCTACCAATACTCAATTACAAAAATAAACGACTGCTGCACTTAAACCACCGTCTATCTAAAAAAATCACAGATTAACAATAACCACACTTGCCCCAGCGAACCTGATATGCGCTTCAACTTGAAATTCGATTTAATCTATACACCGAATTGCTACAATCGTGCGCTTTTAACTTTCAAATCAATTTATTGTTAAATTTAAAATCCCAAAAATAAATACATTAGTAACACTTACATCATAAAATGAATTCTTTACATAAGTTTAGCAAGTACTCTAGACAGAGATCATTCAGTCTTGAATACATCCTCCTATGCCAGAATTCCTCATCCCCTATATTTCAGTACCAAAACATTGTCAAAACAATTGATTGACATTGACATTCTATACTAAATGTTGCGTACCAAAATAATTAAATCTATACCAATTATCATCTTAGTGTTTTGTCTCATTTAAGGGAGACAATTTTATTTGAAAAAAATTCTTTGTCCAATTCATTGATATGACAATATCCAAAAATTAATTTTCTCCTAAGTTCATAAAAGCACACGATCGCAGTATATATTTATCCTATTTTACTTGGAAATGTCACGAACCATTATTGAATTATTGAGTACACAAACTAACTACATCTAAATGACTATTGAGCTGGAATTATGCAACTTGAAAAACGTTTAACATCGATAATACCTACATTATTAAATTTTTATACAATTCTATATTTTAGTATTAAACACGCATTACAATCTAATAACACATTATATTTTTTCGATTTGATAACAAAACTATTAAAATTGCGTTTTTTCGAAATCTTACTAACCGATACGTATAAAATTAGCAAATTTTATTTTAGTGCTGCCAGTAAGTATTTAAATAGTAGCAAAAATGACGTAATTCAAATTACACAACAGAAGCTTATAAATGGCAGCTCGATAAATTAAGTAACACTACGATTATATTTTGAGGGAGACACTACTAACTGTTGCCCGCGACTTCATATGAAATAGTAATTCTTCTTCATAGAGATAAATGAAAGAAATTAAAGACCTGATGATGCTCTTTAAGTTCCATCTATATTTATACCCATTCAAATTTAATTAAGTGTTTAACACAACGTAAATTTTATTATGATAATTGTTGAGATAGGCTTGCTATTTATCCTATAAAGATGAACCCGTAGGCATTACAGTTTTGTAAAATTTTTATTAATGTTAGAATTATGATTATAATTTTCTGGATGTAACAGTAAACATTTGAAATACCCAGATGTGTCTGAAAAGCCATAACACTTTTATTATTCTCCCTAAGCACATATATAAGATATTCTTCGGTCATTATGAGACATTTCAGATTTCAAGAACATTCTGGAATATACTAGATAGTTCCGAAGCTATTACTTTCCAATAAGTTGAAGCATTAGTTGCAACAATAGCGGCCTATTCTAAAAGAAAGCTTGATGGCAAAACCAATGGCAGCCAAAGCGAGTTAATACCACACGCACAGAATACATACGCACAACAGTTACTCCTAAAAACGTTCAAAAGACAGTATCGTCTCAGCAATTGTTAAACGTCCTAACATTTCATAATCATTTAGGACCGACAGAAATATTCGTTACTGAATAGTCCTACGACACTTGCGTTGTAGTTCTTATTTTCTCAATCTGTAGATGTTGTATCAACGTTGTTAGGCATTTTAACATCTCTTAATGTTAGTCAAAGAAAAATGCAGCGTTTTGTATATTATTTCATTTAAGTTTCCAAATCCAAAGACATGTTTACTTATATTATTACCGCTAATAAGAGTTTGTTCACGATAACTCAACCATGAATTTACTATCGAAATGTTCGATAGGTTTTTACTATCAAACCGCCGCTAGGAACGCACAAATTTCGGGCAAATATTTTGCGCAAACGTCATCAAATATATTGCCAAACTATTGGTTGATATCAGCACCTAAGCCTCATTTATTTAAATTCCCTATTGCTTTCATTATTAGGTGTTATTTATTTATAATTATTTTATTAAAGCCAAACAAAGTCATAAATGTGTCTGCTCCATGCCCTACTATGGTTTTCGGAGTTTTATATATATATGGAAGCGTCATAACCTTTAGTTTTTGGAGTAGTCTACCGCATTTTGTATTCTGTGTCCCTAGCTGCCTAAGTCTCCTGAGGTGCGAGTGGGGCAAGCGAGGGAATGTTGGCGCTGCATGTCGCCACCGGGAACGACTTTACAGGCGTCTGCCATTGCGTTGACAACTGGAAGAACTTCACTCCGTTCCATTCTGTGCCATCGATGTATACTGAAAAATAAATAATTAAAGATTAATTAAAGAAATATTTTCGTTCATACTGGATCAGCTGGGTTATTAATGTGATTCGAAAGGAAATTCAGGTCTGAAACTTCTGAACGTATAGTACGAAAAAGGCAACATGACAGTTTTATGCTCTTGTTGGGTTTTACATGAATTTATAGATTTTCATGAATTTCTGTGGAAAGCTTGACTATATAAATGGTAATAAAATTAAAGAATTAGAATTATTATATATTTCATATAACATGGACTTCTGTTTCGCTATAGCAAACTAAATTTTTAAATTTAAAAAAAGTTTTTTCAATTTTTGATTTTCTAACTCAATATCTCTAAAACTATAGATCAAATTATCTTGATTATTTTTTATTATTGTTGCTGTTGTCTAATATTTATTCTAAACACATCTAATTCATCGATATGGGTTCATATTTTATAGAGTTATAAGCAAATAAGTACGACGCAGTCGTGCGAATTTCAGCGATTTCTCGCCCGATTGTGAAACTATACTTTCAATATCTTGAAAACTATTGATTGTAAAAATTACAAATAAAAATGGGACCATTTCGACGAGTTACTTTATCGTTTGACATCTTATATATCGAAATCGGTAAACGGACGGCGACACTACCAAAAAAAAAACACGTCGAATTGATAACCTCCATTTTGGTTTTTTTGAAAGTCTGTTAAAAATACCTTTGAGGGGCGTATGCGAGCCTTTAGCGGAACAAATAAGTCTTGCGACACCTTCCACATTGTGAGCGCGACCAGCTTCGCTTTCACCACTCTTCTCCTTCTTCTTTCCCAGACGCATTACTGCAATTTCAGAAAATGTAAGTCATTCCTAAATGGCAAATAAACTATTTGTCAGTCGTCGACTGATCTCCTGTCGATTAAAAATTCAATTGTTTCAGACTTTCGATTTAACTTTGAAAAAGAAAAGAAATATTTTGAAGCACTATTTTTCGTGATTCAATCGACTGTCGTTTTTATTTATTAACACTTAGTTGTACAGATAAGAAACAAATACAGCAATAAATTATAAATATTAAGTTACTATAACGGGCGCTAACAAGCGATTTCTTCCAGGAAAACTTGGTTAGAAAACATAATTATGAGATCGTCGTGCAGTGTAAGAAGTGCGGCACTTACAATCTAGAACATAAGAATTATAAAATAAAAGGATAAAAGAAAACACATACTTTTCTGCTTCTTTTCCTTGGTGAGATAGGTGATGGCGAGATGATGGTTATGCCTGGTGACCAACAAGGCACGGAAAGCCGCTTTCACCGTCACCTTACCCCCACCACTTGTTTCGCTACCCTCTGCGCTTTTACCGCCTGCGCCGCCGACCTATTTTTTTTAAATTTTCAATATAAGTGAAGTGAAATCCCACAACCCTTAATAGAACATGGGGCTGATACACTGCGTTTTATTCGCCAATCATCTGACATATGTATATATGCCTTCTATGCATATCCGACCTATTTTTATCTACTCTACACCGTTTATTAAGTTTACATTTGGTTGAAACTGTCTCGTTTCGTTCACTGCAAGCATATGAAGGACCTACCGCAAGAGTGATATTTTCAGTGTGCTCACCAGCCAATAATCCAATTGCAGTTCAAGCGGATCGTGTGCTGGCGGCAAAGGGTCAGGTGCAGGCGTGGCGGGCGGTGAAGGCCTGGCGGGAGGGGAACCCTCTTCGCCCTCCAGAGAAGTGCCGCATGTCTCTGACCAGCCTACGCGGACCTCCTGTAATCATTTTTGAGTTTTTAGTTAATAGACTTGCTGTCATCTGCCAACTAATTTTAAATTCTATCAGAAAAGGCGTCTAGTATTCTAGCTTTTACTCTGAGCAATATATGCGTGAGGCACTCTGAAGAAGTCTTCCTTTTCTGTGAAAACATGTTTGAATTGGATCAGTGGATGTGGTGATGATTAATATAAACATCTATATTAACAAACCTTTTTACCTCTTTACTATATTAGTAAAACTCGAGCATTTATTTTTTTTCAATTGTAATACAATATTATAAAATCATAGGCTTACCGCTATAAAAGGAACAAAAGTCTGACTAGAGTCTTCATCGGCGGACTTGTCTCTGTACGCGACCATTGCTTCGCCGATCGGGATGTTGTTTACCGGACCGATGCTGTTCAAATACCTAAAATAAAATTTTACTTAAACCTGATTTTTATCAATAATAAATCGAGATTATGAATTAATGTGCAAGTGGCACCCCTTGGGAATCTCGAGATCATCAGGAATTATAGAAATAAATTCATAATGAATAGTCAGAAATTTATAAATGTCTCGAACATAAAATAAACCGGGCTTCAGATGTTTCCGGCTAAAATTTCAATTTTTTTATTAACAATCATATACGGCGAAGATTGTAAGAAAACTAAAATCTGCACCACCTGGAAATTATTTTTGCCGGCGCCCATGTATGTATCGTGTATTTTTTATTGCCTAACGGAACAATCAAACATACCTGGCAATCCGTGAGGACATCTCCGCGATATCAGACACGTGTGCGTCGGATGCTCGTTCACAAAGCCCCGCCCAAGTTTCGTTCGCGAACAACGCTGCATACGTCGGATCTGCTGCTGACATGTACCGTGACACGGTACATTGACCTACACAATATACAATATATCTTAACCAACATCCAAAATGCAGGTAATTTATATGTCACCGTATGATTGTAAACATCGTTAGCTTATAATCTATTACCTAATCGTGAACTCACAAATAGATACATTTCAGTATTAAAGGATGTACTCACCGACAGGAATGATGTAGTATCTGATAGGGGGGGCGTCGTGCGGTCGTCTAGCAGCGAGTTCGGCGTGCGCACGCAACGCACCCGCGGCCGCAGCTTCACCACCACACACGCAAATACGCAGCGCGCGACGGCTGCCTCTTCAACGTACAAGATAATTAAATAAGAAGTTGCTCAGCAAACTAGGCCGAAGATTCTGAAGATGATTTATTAAGGGTAGGCCGTCCATGTCATAATTTTACAGACTATTTAACCATATTTTCCATGTTTTTTTTTCGGTTGTATGTTGTTACTTTAAGCAATTTAGCAATTTACTATTAAAAAAATAATAGAAACCACACTAAACATAAATACACTTCGCCTAATGACTCTACGAGTACATTAACTCAAAATTCATAACCACCTACTCAATTGGACAGTTTTCCCCTTCTAAGAACGACTATTGACTGTTCTCCTTCAAGAACAACTGTACTTTAGAATGGCTACTGGCAGCCAAGACCACAAACTTTTACTTTAAATTATGAACATAAAAGTGGTAAGTCATTGACGTTTTGTTTTTCAATTATAAAAATGTTAAGTTTTTAGATTTAATTTAATTCAATCAATTGTTTCGTTTTCCTACTTGAAGAAGAGTTACACATATACATATGATTATATCTTACTGTTTAGTAGCTCGAGCGATTATGGCCTGTAACAGCGGTCTAGCATCGGGCACAACTCCTGGTGGTGCTACAGCAGCGGGTATTGCTAGTGCTTGCAGCGCACGCGCAAGTGTCCCAGGAGCGACTGCAATGCACTCCGGTACGGGGCCCTCCTCACCTAACACGCGGCTTACTTGCTCGACCATCGTACGACGAGGCTGTAATTACGAAAAATAATTTTACCGGACCAAACTCGTTAATTTTCCAACACTTAGCATTAATTATAGTTCACTAAGAATATCAGTGGACAATATTTTTTTCTTTCTTTCTTTCAAGCCCTTTTAATCTGCATTACGGGGTTTGTGCACTGATCTTTTGTCTTTCTTTTAGAGTTACAGAATGTCCCGTAATTTAGTGTGCCGCTTGGCATAGGCCTCCTCTAACATCTTCCATTGGGATCTGACTTGTGCTACTCTCCTCAGAGTAGCACAGTGGACAATATAACTTACTTTAAATTAAATTAGAATTGTAGAAATTTGTTTTAACTTAAATAATAGAGTTCAAATCCGAGAGAACTCGTATAAATAGGCAGTCGTCACGTACTTTAGATTATGTGAATCTATTCTCTGGCTTTCATGTTTTCATTTACACATTCTGTTGAACGATGAATAACAGAATTTATAAAAAAAACGTTTAAATTCATTCCATTGATCCAGAACATCTTGCTTTTCGAGCCACATATTCGAACCAGCTCCTTACTTATGGACTCAATGCAATTAATCTAAAAATTTGAAGAAGCTTATTTTGATGTGTTGTTTTACAATCTAAGTTGTATATTGCAATATATTGTTGCACACTTCTTAATAATTTTGCGATTAATAATTAATCATTTGAATTAAAAAATTATTTCTGTGAAGGATAAATTATTTATGTACAGAAAATTCATACCTCTAGCGTAGTAGGACTCAAGGCAGGCAAGTCATGCGCAGACAACGGTCTCTCTGTAGCGATCACCAGAGAATTTTTCTTTCTTGCGCCCGACGCTGGCGTTAGGTTACCACCACTCGTTGCGCTACGGAAAAGCCTAGAACGCTTGTCTTCCTGAAAATACAAATACTCAATAAAAATTCCCTTAAAATTAACACTTATTTTTAATTGTATAAGTAATATAATTTAATCTTTACTGACATAAAACATTTTGACTTTACATTTTAGTTAAAAGTCGACTATTTTTTACACAAACTATATAGTTTTACAAGCTTCTAAGATACAGGCTCGGCCTAGTTTAGATGTAGTGTGCTGTTTATAAGTAGGAGCGTTACTTAAATATAATAAATAAATATTGCAACCCGATTAAACCTTTGTTCGGTATGCGTAAGAATATTTCTTAATATTAACAAATATCTACCCTCATTTACTTATTCTTTATTACTTTTGTGATTTAAAATGTTTTGCGAGTAATGTGTATTTTCTAAATGGAATTGAGTACTTTTTGGAAAAGTGAGATCCCCTAATACAAATATAGATTTACTTAAAAGGAGGTCTCGACAACAGTTTTAATGTGTAAGATAATGTGTTTATAAGTAAGGCTATAAATGTCAATTAACTCAATAGTGATGTACATTAATTTTAGCTAGATATGTTTCTAAATAATCGATAAATCAACACGTGACCATGGAAATTAATTGTATTATAGTATTGCAGATTAAAACATTTTTAAAATTATGTGCGCTGTATTAGCTATAATGATAAATGTATGTAAGTATATTTTTGATAAATAAATAAATTTTATTTAAAAAATATATTCAATAGAAAATGAAACCTTAGTTTCATTGGGTGGTGAGCTGGAGACGGATGCGCCTGAAACAGGTGCATCGAGAGTTGCATCTCCATCGCTGTTGCCTTCACTGCCGCGCTCGTCTCCCGCTGAGCTACGAACTGCTTCAGATTCTAGATTTTTAATAATCTTATAAGTTTTGTGGCTATCCAGTTTAAATCTCAAGATAGAAAATCTATAAAGTAAGAAACGTAACAGGTTTTGTACTAACCGATAGTTAAAAATATTTTTCATGCAGTGAAACAAGTATAAGTTAATTATAAGTTCGTAATAAATTCGCAGAAGATTCATTACTAACTTTGTTTCCATTATAAAAGATGGTTAATTAATTATTCAAATGCGTTTAAACATTGGCAAAAGACTTGACTGGAATATTGATAGTTCAAATTAAAATTTCTCAGTAAAATGATATTTTTTCAATATCTAAGGAAGTATAGTAACGTATAAAGGAGGGGTATGTATTAACCGCTTCCGTGGCTAAGTGGTTTATGCGTTTCCGTGTTGCGCTGGAGGTTCTGGGTTCGAATGCCGGGGAAACACATGACTGTTTCGGTTGGGTAGGCACATAAGGTTGATCACCTACTTGCTTATAAAGAAAATAATCAATGAAACAGATACAGCAGTGTGTCTGCCCCATGCCCCACTAGGGGTTACGGGAATTCACTAAAAAAAGGAGGTATACAAATTTTATAGACAGTTTTGTAAAGATAAATCTAAGAGGAAGCGAAATTAAAAAAACAAAAACAAAAAACAATAAGCTTGCAGTAATCCTTTTTTAAATGTAACAAAAACTTTGTGATTTTTTTGGTATTATAAAAAAATAAGAGCGAAATACGAGTAGGTAAGTTCCCACTAAATTCTAAATTGTTTCTAAGCTGTTTATTCTAAAAATAAACTCATAGATTCGATATACATAATGTTTATTGCAATTGACAACTGACGCAGCAGTTTTATTCTTACAATCGCTTTTTTGTACATATGTATTTGTAAATGTGTATTTTTTTTTCAAAAACCTAGCAAAAAATACTAGGTGCGTGATCTATTTTTTGGGGTGTACCTATCTACAATCTACACGATTCGCGTTATTTATCTATGAATAATTCTTTTTGTTGTTATATAAATGATTCACACGTTTTTGTTACATAAAAATAAAGCAGTTAAGAGAAAGTGCTAATAAATGAAGTCTTTGTTTTTTTTTAATTTCTTAAATGTTTTGTTAGGTGCGGTATGAACGAAATACCTTTTCATACAAATACATAATACCTGTGAATGATAGTGTGGGCTGATGTCGACTCCGCGGCCGATACTCAGCAGCGGACGCGAGGCTCGCGTGTCGTGTCACTGCGCATGCGATTACGCTTACGATGGGCACTTGAGTGGCGGACGGAACGTACTAGAGGATACGGACACGCATACGCTAACAATATGAGCGTTGCCGTTAAATTAAGCAAATAATTATGTGCATCTTTCAATAATAATTAATTCCGCGTATTAGACATTCAATTGTTCAAATTTTTTAACACATGTAAAGACTTCAGCGGTTTAGGCGAAGTATTGCCATCCCGCTCTTATTGAGTAGAGTTCTCTCATCTACAACGTATAATGAATTACGCAAAATATACTTTATATTTTGTATGTTAGAACTCATTGTTGAATCTGCCAATTAATTAATTCGAGATTCCATTTATAAAAGGGAAAAAGTAAAAAACAGGTAACTTTATTCGAAATCTGCTTAGGGATCACAAGTTCAGTATAAAAATTAAAGTATTCAAGTGAAAAGCAATCCGTATCCTCACGTACCGTTATGAATATTATGTGCAAATATATGCCAGTATGATAATTTTAATACACAAGTATGTTTTGATGAATGCCCCCGCCACTCCGGACCCAACACATGCACTAAACAATGCACAGAGCGTTACAATATACAAAAATATGCAATGAACAGTGTCACACCTACACGTAATTGCTTATTTAAATTGAATGCAACACAAAAAAAGCCACACAATGCAACCACTTTAATTTTCAGATTCAAATATTGCAATTATTAAAAAACTATAATAAAATTTGCTTCTAATTTACTAAATATACTAAGCATTTTCAAAGTATCTCACATCTATATGTACACATATATATTTTTGGGCGTGATTTAGTGAGTAATTTTATATATTCTAAAGCCCTAACTAACAAAGGCTTTTTCAAACGTAACAGACACTTAAAAATGAGCCGAATTTCTTAAAACATTAATTCTTTTGTTTTACTACCAAATAATTTTTAAAAGCGCTTGATTTTCTTTAGTTTATAACGCTTTACAATTACATTATACACATGAAATAATTGGTAACAAAATTTTATAAAGTGTTCGTATAGTTGTAATATAAGTATCTTTATAAAAATAAATCTAAATCTACAGGAAAATAGGCACAAATGTCAAAACACAAGCTCACCATTGGAATGTCTATGATGCTCCTGATTAGCCAGACTCCTGGAACTGCTGAAGAATGGCCTAAGCGAAGGTTTCGGCGTAGAACCGATGCTGATGGTGTCCATCTGATCTGGGCCCGAATCTTCACCCTCACCACACGATAGAGAATCCAAATCCTGCATAGATTACAATTTTGTACTTTATGATCACGCGCATGGGCAAAAGGCGTAATTGTCGTAGTACTTTAATCGTTTTTATGAACACCTTCAGACAGTATAAGACAATGAAAGATTAAACTCAAACTTCTCTTTTTTGCTATTTGTTTGTTATTTTTCATGTAGCAATAGACATTCTTATGACCACCTCCTTGGTCTAGTGGTAAGCGCGTAAGCGTTACAACCTGAGAGGTCCTGGGTTCGATTTCCGGTGGAGATAAAAAAACTCGGTCTGGCAGGGCATAGAAGACTGATCACCTACTTGCCCCTAAAAAAAACTGATCAGTGAAACAGATGTGAAATGCATCTGCCCCATACCCCACTAGAGGACACGGGACTTCACTCAAAATAGACATTTTTATAGTGCTCAGAATGCCTTGATTTACGGGCAAATTTTGTGCTTTTTAAATAAATAATAAATAACTTATAAATAAATTTCCATGAAAATTGAACACTGTTCCTTCCGCAGAATAGCATTGAAGGTACTAAGCTACGAAGGTGATGGGCATTCGTAGAGAAACATTTTTGACAGATCTTTATCAATAACCTGAATATTTTGTACTACGATCCTCTGTAGCTTCTTTTATAATATTACCTGAAACAGCTCATCTATGTCCCGTTGTGCATTATGATTATCCCGGACCGCTCCACGTTCTCCCAACTCTTCGGGCACGCGAAATCGACGCAGCAAAGCAGCAAACTTCTGCTTCAGGTTCCGTTGCTGAAATTTATTTCATTTCATTTAAACATCTCAAATCTTGCTCCAAGTAGATAAGAAAGAAAATTATATAGAATAAGTAAAGTACATAACAAAAATCTCACGCCATATACATTACACTCAAAACCAACTCTTAACCAACACCAAATCCACTCTTTCACAATTATCAAAATTAAACTAAATACAAAACAAAAACAGGTTAGTAATTTTTAAATTTTATGAAAATATCGTAGACACAGCACTTAATAAAGTCGTTATAAGAATCATTATTACCTCCATACCGGTTACCAGGAGACCGTACAATAGGCAATAACATAATCCTTGTTATTTAACTGTATAAGGCGTATCTAATCACGATACGCCACTGTACTGATAGTGAGTTGTATCATTTTCATTAAGTGCGAAGGTTATGTCAAGGCGAGATGATTGACGTCATAACACAATGAGACAGGTCATGACAATATACTTTTACCGAAAAACTCCTTTCTCCCCGTGATATATACAAGACAACCCACACGTGAACAATAAAATATAAATACTATATGTTATAGATATATAAAATACTAAAACTACAGCAGAACTACTACTAGAATACACAGGCATTACTGTGAGAATAGAGATAAAAATGTTATGCATGAAAGATCTGTATTCTCATTAGAATAAAGTTCATTATCGCGTGCCGGCTCACCGCCAGCTTGCCGCGGCTGCCTTTGCGCTTGCTCGGGGCGTGTTCGAGCTCACTATCGCTGTCCCTCTCGTGCGTCTTAGAGTGGATATAGCTCTGTCTCTCTCGCTCCATGTAGCCCAGCTGCGTGCAAGCAATTTTATTTCGCCTGGCTTACAATTTTGATAATAGATAATGAATGAGTAGGCTCATGTTGAAATTTAATTTAATAATAAATTTTAAATAAAAATGTTCTTTTCTATCTGAGTATAGCTACTTAACGCAGCCTTATGGAAAGACGTAGACTACTTTTTGACAAGAATTGAAAAAAATTACATCGCTTCTATTGTAAACCAGGTTATGCAAAAGCGTAAATTTAAATAAAATATCTCAAATTAATTTAATAAATCCCGTATCTCTATGAATAAGTATCATAGACATATATTTAAAAAAAGTTCGAGTTACATAATATCAGATTCTAAAACTTCAATAATTATAAAAGCAAAGCTAAAGTATATTCTCACATGCATGTTTCTAATAATAATAGATATTATTATTCTTAATTAAAATAATATTACCTTTGGTCCTAGTTTAATTTGCTCAAACCTATGATTAGCTTTTCCAATAGCTAAAATATTTCAGAACTCACATCATTGTTTTTATATAATATGTAACAGCTATATATTATGTATATGCTAACTTCTCATTCACAACTCTAAAAAACCATCGTTTTTTTTTTGTATATTTAATACCTTTGTGTAACTAAAGTCCGCCTTGTTAAACTCGATCTGCCTATGCGGCCGCCTCCGGGCGGGTGCCCCATACGTCATTTCATCACCCTCCTCAACGGAACTGAATTCACCTTCCTCTTCTTCATCAGAGTAGCCGCGTTCTGTAATAAAACAGTCATAAGTTTCATTTTCGTGCTTCGTATTACACGTATTATATATATTAACTAGAGAGCACATAATACTGGCTAAATTAATGCGTTGTTACCTTTAATAGTTTATGCTACATACATACTTATATTATATAGGTTTATCACATTATTAATTACCGGTAATGAGTAGAGTGTTGTTGTTTTTCGTGTCGTGATCGACGGGTGTTGAAGCCAAGCCAGTGATAGTTAACCTGGCGACTGGCTGACCAGCTGGTGCGCCCACCTTGCCACCTACACTTGTCAACTCTAACTCCATATCCATAGATCGCTGCAGCACCTAGAAAGAATGTAAAAGTAAAATAGGGCGAACACATTTCTTCATCCGTTTCATTGATCATTTTCTTTACCGGCTGAATCTTTTAGTTTTTCTCTAGAATTCGAGCGCGATCTGGCGCAATTCGAATTGAATGCCCATGTAGCCGAGTATGTCAATCTCTTTTTATTTATTTTTTATTTATTTTTTTTAAACTCGCTGTTCGATTAAATTTTTAATGCAAAAACAAGGCAAAACACTGAAATCATCTTAAAAATGTATAGGTAATATCCGAACAATTTTATACTGAAATTGAAAAATGGAATACTCGTATTCCTAAATTATCCCACAGGAATACACTACCGGTATATAAAGTATATGTTAATCTAGAGCATATTCTATTTACATACCAGATTTCATTCAAATCCGTTCAGACGTTAAAAGCGTGATTGGGTCACAAACATCCAAACATCCTCACAAAATTTCGCATTCATAATATTAGTGGAGTAATCAAACAATTTACTAATGCTAAGAACGCAGTATATTTTCATATTTTTAGTTCTGACAAACTACTTTCAATTGGATGATTCACTAATCGCCCAAACTATTTGTGTTCTGATATTGGATTTAACCATGGACGTAACATTAAAAACATATGTATTTAATGAATCAAACAGATGAATATAATAATTATTACTCTGATTGATTATTAGTATTAAACGGAACGGCGATTAAATTATTTGTTAAAAAAGTTAGGTCTCGTTACCTCTTGTTTCACATAATTTTCCTTAACGGCAAGCAAGACGATCTAATCCAAGTCTTCAAAACCAAAATTTATTTTTGTATCTCCAGGTCACAGAACTTTAAGGCAAAATATACAAAATTCTAATATAAAACTTAGTGTGTATTTTTTATTTGTTATGGATTTGAATTACTTACATTTATTTTTAGTTCATAGTTTTTTTTATATTGGTGTTCTTATGGAATGCTGGTACGTGTCGCTTATTTACCTGATCCATTCTAATAACGCCTTCAGCGAGTGTCTTGTAACCCAGTATAGTACGGTTCTTGTATTTTTTGCGACGCTGTAGCATAATCTGTAATCTGAAACGAAATAATTAAATTTATTTAGTAATAAAAAATTACTCACTTGAACAAGAAAGGCAACATAAATACTCAGTACTTAGTGCATTTTTTATCGTAAGCAAAACAAATTTTTTTTTTACATTTATTAAATAAATGAACCGAATAAAATTCATCGATACATTAATTTTATTCTAAATAGTTGTTTCATTTTAATATTTCAATGGTTACTTATATTAGGTATTATTTTCGTTTATTTTTTTAGAAGTATTTTCTTCTTAATTTAGTCATATTTTTTGGTGATTGGTGTGTTGGCCCGCATTGTAATGCGTGTTATGTAGCTCAACTAAAATAAATAAATAGGTTAAAGGCAGGAATTGCCACCTAGATTCAGCTTACAAAGGATTTCTTAAAAATAAAATTCACGTCTGGGCTATAGATAAAACATAGAAAGTTCAAGGCGGAAATTCGACTCGGGGCGTATTCCTGTAAATTTTACGACACGGTACGCGCCCAGAGGCAATAAAATATAATATAAAATGTAATTGATGTCTGGAACGACAGGACGCTCATTACTAAACTCGGTTACTGCAGAGGTAAAATATAATTTAAATTTGTCTGCCTCCGCAAAGCCGCTATGCTTTGCGGAGGCAGACAGTCCAGCTCGAATGACCAACAAAAAGTTATCAATATATTTTGACTTCTTTGCGTGTTTGTTTATTCTTTATTAAGACACACAGTAGTATACGTTACTTGAGAAATGAAATCTCTCAAGCGTATTCAGAGGAGATTATGTTCGACTAGCTCGGCGCTCGGTGTAGGAGATCCGCAATCATTGGATTTCCAAGCCGGAGATGAGAAAACTCATTTCTGCACGGAAACTTGGAACAAAGCCTAATATCCTGATCTGTTTACCTGTGTTTATAAACGATGCTGAGGACATATATTTAACAACGATAACTATTGAAGTTGTTTAATTTAGAACCAGCAATTTTTGTTTTTGGAAATATACGTATTTTATTAGAAATTATAATTGGATATTGTTGGTAGGGTAAACCCAAGCATATAATGCTTATATAATCTTGCTCCAGCTCCACCACCACTAGTTCTAGTAATCTTTGCAAGTAATTAAATAATTATGTGTAACAATATTAGTATACGTATAAAAATTTTGTGTATTAGAGATTCGTCTAAAACAGCGGTTCCTAACCTAACCTTTTTCAGCCGCGGACCCCCAAGGAAATCAACCATAGTGCCAAGGACCCCTGAGTGAAAAAAAGGTGCAATTTTCGGAAAATATTATATTTTAGTATTCCTTCATTAGATTAAATAACAAAAAACAAACTTTTTCGTAGAAAAACATTAATGAGAAGGTGCTGCTTTTTTGCAACTAAGTTAGAAATGTTCGGGTTGATATTATAACTCAGTTGCAATCTCAAACCAGATTCATATAATTGCGAGATGTTTTGCGTATGTAACTTATTTATTTCTGTAAATGCTCTATGTAAGATAGATGCGTATGGGACCGCGGACCCCCGGGGGTCCGCGGACACAAGTTAGGAAACAATGGTCTAAAATATCCTAAGGTAGTAAAATAGTATAACTACAAATCTCTTCGTGTTATGAGCCATTGACGTAGCAGTTGTAAGCTTATACGCAGCATACAAATGTGAACTAAACTATTTAAAGGTAATATCAATAAACATAAAAGAGCACTATGGCTATAAAGACGAGTTCAATCTAAAAGGGGTCACGCACGCGTTTGAAGGCCGATTTCGCGGTTACACTACATGCAATAAATAAATAATAAACTATATATAGAATTCAGTGAAGTAAGCTATAAAGGAACTGAACATCCTGTCTGTTTATTGTTTAAAGTTTCTTATGCTTGTTGCGTTGCGCGGATAGTTCTAGGTTCAACACCTGGGGCAATAAAAAATGTTTCAGTTTGGAAGTGTATTCGAAAAAAGATGCAGAGGCTGTTTCACGCTTTACTAAAGTAATTTGTAGAGAAATTTTGAAATATTACGTTGTTTATTTTCGATCATACAAAAGCAATTTATTCAAATCTGACGAGTATTAACTACAACCATTCAAGGTCTCAGATGTTCCATCACTTTCTCCGCTAACGTGAAATTGTTCTTGCGAAAACGAAACAAAACACTGAAAACGGATCATGGTTTCACAAGGTCTATAAATAAGGCGGTTAATGTCGCCAAGGCTTCAATAACTTGTAGACGAGTACAAACCTGTTGCCATCTCGCTTAACAAAATGCGGGTACTGCAGAGAGAAGCACAGATCAAGCTCGACGTCCATCGGAGGAACAATGATGTCGTTGGAACGGAGTGTACGCTTGCTGCTGTGCATGCGCGCCGCCAGCGTCACTGCGCCCGCGCCGCCACTCGCTGCCCCGCCACCCGCCTCGCCCAGAGCGCCACATACTCGGAGACGTGTCACTCGGAGTGTGCACAGCCTGAAATTATAACATATAAACATGAATATGTTTCGGTACTTTATTTTTGCAGTAGGCTATATTCTAAGAAAGTAACTTTTTAATAATTGACAATTTCAATAGTTGGCTTCACTACCTATGGGAACATCAATATTTTGAGATTTCTTAATAAATGTAATTATAACAATTCAATAGCAGCGGTTCTACCCCTACCCTAACCCTAAGATCTATACTTTATTAAAACTTTTATGTCTATAGATAGAGACGCAATATTGACGCAGGTGATAAAGTATGAATTGAAATTGTAAATAATAATTCCGAAGCATGCGAACATCGACTAGAATTGGTCAAACGCTGGCTGTCAGTTCAGTCATGGTCATCGAACTAACCTCGTAATACAATAAGAAGACTTCAAAATATACCATTTGTACTTCAAACTTCAAAAATTTCCTTAAAAACAATTTCCCTAATCGGTTCAAAGTAGTTTGAGATAACAAACAATTTTTAAAAATAGGCAAGCCAATTGAGAACATCTAACTTTTAAGTTTGTTGAGGAATTGCTCTAAATTGAAAATTAATCCAAGAGTTAACTAACAAAAAAGATATAAAGTATAAATATTAATCTCGAAAATCTAAGAAATAGGCTTCAAAACGGTTTATATTGACAAGAACAAAGAATGGCCATGCTACAGCGGTTCGCTGCACTAGAAAATTGCCCACAACTTCTATGGTTGTAAAATACAGACAACTATTATCTTCCCCATCCGTTTATTGCTTCTAAATCGACGACTTCTGCCACATATCAAGCAGTTTATGATGTAGCCACCCTAATTAATGTATTTGCATATTTCAAAACCAAAAAAGTGCAAGATAATATTCAACATGAATAAATCTATTAATATATGTATATAAAACATTTCTAAATAAACTATCACTATCAAACTCAATTTTTATAAAATATTTCATGATTAAAGGAGAACCGTTTTATATATTTTAAACGAAAATGAAAACTGCAGATACAAGTGCTCGTTGCTGTCAGATGCAGAATAAAAGATAAAAACGTTGCATTTCCAATAATTCTCTGCGAAGCGTCCCTGGGGAGCTCGTTGAGATGTACAGTTCGTTTAATTTGTAAAAGTTCTCTATAATCTAAACTTTTTACTTACTTTAATTGTGGGGAATCTCGGCGGTTAATTGGTAGGTATATTTGTAAAGAAGAGATTTAAAAAAATACAAGTCAAATTGATTACCTCCTTTTTAGGTTTTTTTAAGGTCGGTTTAAAATGACTTGAGTCAAAGGAACAATGCTAATTTTTAAAATATATAGTACAGGAGGCAAACGGGCGGAGGCAGTTAGGATAAGCGGTCTGCTGCCCTCGACGCCAGTTAAGCCACGTGTGCATTGCCTTTTATACAGAATTGGTTTTATGGTACTCCCACTAACCGAACGAAACGCGGGAACCAAATTTAAGCAAATGGCCTCACATCACGTCGGTGTCGTGTGGGAGTGGTATTGCACAGGTCGTGCCAGCTCGTTTTGGCTGAAGCCCGAAGACAACAGCATGGCACTCCCACTTCAAATTAATTAATTTATAATAGACTAGTCAAATATATGCGCTAGTTAGCTGAGACATAGATTAATAAAATTAATGAACGGCTCTCCAAATGCAGATAACCACTGTGGTGGCGTCATTCAATCATTCCGATTCGTTCAATAATTATAGCGTGATGTGCGCACAGACAAGTAAATAATGTACTGCTCTTTAAATAGAGAGATGGGTAAAGATTATATTTCTTAACTTCAAAAGTTACACTAAAACTACATATTATATATAAAACGTTATTTAGACCATCTATGGACAATCAGCATTTCCAGTTCTTAAGAGAAATGTGTAATAAATAAGAATCCCTTGCCATAGATATAGTTAGTAGAGACTGAAGCACAAAAGCGGGGCAATTAATTAATGCTGTGACCGAGCAATTATCGGATATTCATGCTACAAAGGGATCTCTGATAACGTTGAAGTGCCCGGATTTACTGATATTGATAGGTATTTTCCAACAAATAGGTAATCAAAAAGGTGTAAGAATGATATGTTATTTTTATGTTGTGTATAAATTCCTCCACATTCCTTGAGAACTGCTAGTTGATACTTTAAACGACCTAATGGATGTCAAGGATGCTTTCAGGTAAAACAGAAAATTGTCTTGATACAGGTTCTCTTACGTTAGGATAGGATATAAGAATTGTCTTTACTTGTTAGTCATACATAGCTGGTAAAAGATACAAAAATGTAGGAAAATTAAACTGTAACATGCCTAACTTATAGATTTTTCCTATAGTCAGTCAATATGATCGTAAATAAAGCCGAATAGGAGCCGAAAACGTAACGAAAACAACAACCACAAAAATCTGCGGTTAACCTATTAAACTTAGAAAGTAAAATTGTCTAGACTCTAGGCTGACACTTTCTCTGTGAAAGTACCACCAGCTTATGAAGCTTATTTACTAAAGTCATTACTTTACAACTAAAAATGTGGAAAAATCCTCACCACTTCAACAAATCCCTACATCTACCTATATCGTAGATCGCCATGTGTAAAAAAAATACTCGCGTATTTCCATAGAAATGAGGATCACTTTAAAAATGTAAATCATAAATAGCTTAAATTTCAGGGCACTAGAGCGAAAGATGCAGACCGAAAACATCAGCTTAATATCCAAGGCTCGCAAGGGCACTCAACCCTTTGAACTATCCGGCATTTGGCCTTACAAGGCCACTCGAATATCTCTAACACGAAGTGGCCATCGTTTTTTAGTTAAGAAGACCGCTCGAATAATGTTGTACTAATTGTGAGTCTCGTAAGTTATTTATTAAAATATACGTACATATAATTTTATAAAGAAGAGAACAAACATAATACAAACATACATCAAATTTATTACAGACGCGCGGTTTCAGCCGAGTTAATTTCACCGTAACGTGATATTATGTAGTCTATAAACAGAGTAAATTAGCGAACAGCAAAATAATAATAGATATGTATTATGTACTTTGTCCGCGCGGAATTGTTATTTATTTATTGTTTATTTATATTAATTTTTAACTCCTTATTGCATCAGCTGTGAAAGTCCCGTTAAAATCGGCCCAGCCGTTTCTATTTATCTGTGTGTTTTTATTTATCTGTAGGTATAGATTCATTGCCATGAAGATATTTTTGTGGTCGTGATTTTATTTCAACCTTGCCAATATATACCAAGATAACATTTGATGTTTGTTTGAAAGTGTGACTTTTCATAAAATAAAATCGAAGTGAAGATACATTTAATGCTTAATCGGTCCACATTTTTTTGCTATTTTATCAATTGAAGTTATTTTTACTCCCCTATAATATGTACATTTCAAACATAAACTAATATAGTATCGAAATTATAAGTTTTAATCACAAAATATTTTACCTAATACGTAACATATTATGAAAATTGATCTGGGTCGACATGGGAAAAAATAAAAAAATAACAGTCACTTTAACAAACACCTCACGGAGCATTTCGGTAGGCACAGGCGCCGCATTTACAATCGAAATTACTGAAATTGTTACCTCTCACAACAATTTAATACGACACACGTGTGCGCTACGTTCCATAAATGTCTAATAAAACCTCTCAAATCAATAATTTTATTATTAGGCGGGCAATTATTTTCACTTCATGGTAGAAATAGTAATAAGAAATATAGGTATTGGTTCCTTTCATTATCAAATAAATGGATCTTTGTTATTGAAAATTTACAAATAAACAAGTCTTCAAAAATAATGAAGGTGACTAAACCTTATTAAAACTTAGATAACTAATATCTCAGTAGGTAACCTAAATAAATAATCTAGAGATAATCTAAAATGCATATTTTGTCATGCGTACCACAAAATATGCATGTTGTGATACATATGCAGCATGTAACTTAACTCCAATAATAAAAATCTCCTTAAGTTATTTTGACACGGATCCCCGACTAGAGGATAAAAAATATTTATTATTCTCATCGCGACTCGGAACTGATCATTATGCGACATCGTCCTCGCGTCTACAGAAAATTTGTATTAAAAATCCCTCTTACGCGTTACGTTAATAGAATCTATCAGTCATGAACTCACAGCTACTTTGTCAAGCTTATTTAAGCGAAATAACCTAGCGTGTCTATTTATTTAGGCCTCACAATGTTAATTTGGCGCCGCAATAATCAAATAGAGATCTATTTTTTATCTTCATGTTGAATAAAGTCAATAATTTAATTGTTAATATCTATCCATGTTATTAAAAAATAATCTTACTTCCACTAAAATACGTAAATAATAAATAATCTACAAAAGATCGAATCAAGTAAATTTTTAAGTTATCCTGATCTTTTAAGTAACACTGCTTTGTTTATATGTGGTGGAATCTCTCATTATTAGCACGATTAGGATGCACTAAGAATGTAATTAAGTCTCTTTATGAGGATGAAAGAGAAATTAATCCTGTTGTATGATAATCCAATATCGTTGTTACCGCTCGAGCGCGAATTAATTAAATCACTTGGCACTTTTTAATTCAATTATATTCATTTCAGTCTACCTACAGTCTGTACCTAGCAATAAAAGATTATATACCTTGAACAAGCTTTGACTTAGACTATGACTGATAAAATATATTGTGAAGAAACTAAATCAATGAGACTAATATAAAAGGTTGGTTTTATATATATATATATATATATATATATATATATATATATTATGGATTTTAAAAAGGGAGGATTACCTCGTTACAGTTAAAGTACAAAACATCTGTGAAAAGCTATCAAAAAGCATAAAATACCAATATAAAGCTTCTCTGGTCAGAATTTAAGTGTATTGCTGATACATTTTGTACAATGTTAGGTTTTTTCCTCCCGGAATGCGATCACCAAGCAAACGAGACAGTAAACAAGTGCTACGTCATCGGAAAATCCCTTCAGCTACGTGCTACGAGGTAGATACCACGTTCAATGTACATTTCATTATGCTAATATAATGGATTTCTAAAGGATTTGTAGAAATCCTAGAATCCGTAAAAAGCCTCCATTGGTTTATTTTTATTTCATAAAGACATACCCACGCTTTTATAATTTAAGTTTAACCTCTACGAAAACTTACGTAGCTTGTGAGTGTTAATTTATCAAAATTTACGTAAAAATTAGTTCTTTTTATAAAAATGTTTATGAATAAAACCTTTTTAATGAACCATAGACGAGGCTGAAAATTTAAACTGTCACGGCACATAATTGTCACTTTAACGCCAACAGGCTGTCAAAAAAACGAATTTTGGCAAGGGAAGTATTATAAAAAGTAAAAATGTTTTTAGCTTTGAACTTAGGGAAGATTTATTTTAGGTAAATTTTACCTTTCGGATTTACGGATTTTTTTAAATTTAAGAATCAATTTTTTATTTTATTTTCATATCATATTTTCATATAAAATAATTTGCTACGATATAATTAGTTGTTTATATTTAGACATGCTTAAAATTATAAAAATTATGTGGGTTAACTTTAAAAGAAATATTTAGGTAATAAATATGATTTATGAATAATTTTGAACTAAGGAATATATTAGGTATGTATAATAGATTTAATAGCCAGTGTAGAAAAAGCTGCAGGACATTTATAACCTATTTGTATAGGAATCAAGAAATATTGTGTTACTTGTGTTATAACAAGTAAAATTGAAGATAATTTAAAACCGCTGTGTTAATTATAAAGAAGAATACATCGTAGATTGACGAACAAATCTTATAAATTAATAGCTAAGATACATCTCGATCGCGACATACTTCGTTATAACACCCTTCTTTGTGCATCAAGGGTTAAAAAGCTGAAAGATAAGATCGTGGCCATCACTCGTCCCACCTCTTAAATTTCCGAAACAAACATTTCCCAAACATTTCAGGTATCAAGCGCTCCAATCTCTTACAGGGTTAAGTACAAGGTTGTATTGCAGTGATGATAAGTGTGGGAAACCCAGAAACCCTGTGAGCGCTCCGAAGAGACAGAAAGCTTACGTGAATCCACACGCGAACCGATCGTACAAAGTTGGCGAGTTGCGACGATACTCGCCATTTCATTACGACGGACAGGTAATTAAAACTTGGAATTGAGTCTTTAACTAGAACTGAGACTTGTACCTCTGAAAGTGTTGAGATGCAATGATCAATATTAAAATTGTAACAATTCTCTAAAAGCAACCACGTTTAGTGCTTGTCATATTATATTAGTAAACAAATCGAAAATTGTTCTCCCGAATAAAACCTAGGCGCGTCTGTTTAATCCTCACTCGTCTATCTTTATGAGTACACATAACGTCATTACTAGGTGACACTGTGTCTACGCACCTCACTCAGACCTAGACGCAATCCAATAACTAAAGAGTATTTGATTACGTAATGGATGGGAGGGTCCGAAAGGTTCAATTGGAATTAGGCCTTAAGGGTCCTAGAGGAAGATATTTACATATTGTTTCATCTACTTGGGATTACAGTTTAAGAGGCCTATTACATTTTAACCTTATTTTTTGCACAAAATAGTAAATTTTGACGCTCTTATTCTCTGAATCTGAGTCTGATAAATTTTACTCATATAATAGTATAAAATAGTTATTATTTAAGTCCATAGTGGCCTCGCTTTTTGCAACAAATTATTTAAATATATCTGAAATTCAACAGTATGATTTTCATACTTAATATGCGCGACAACTGTTTTTTGAGATTGTGGACTGAATTAGTATAGGAAGTAAATTAAATATGTTATAATTCCATTAAATAGTGCTAAGGTCCATAGCGACTCCGAAATTTTTGAAATACTAATGAAATTTTCATAAATAAAATCCCAATCATAAAATTACAAGAAACGCTTAGATTTAACTGTCAATTTCTCCTTATTTGTTAGTTCATAACAGAGAAATATTGCAAATTGTATTTTAAAAGTTTTAATTACTTATAAATTATTTAATAAATAAAACTACAAATGATAAATTATTATAATAAATGCGTGTCAGTTCTATGATATGGCAGTTGTATGAGAGTTGTGTCAACGCAATTTTGTAATAACTTTCACGTTATAAGATGAAGAGAGAGAGTTAAGAGATGTACACATCTTAAATGTGAATCTTCCGTAAAATGTTGATTTAAATATTCTTTTAGAAATGAGAGACATATTATAATATTTTTTTTAAAAATTAATGACAGAGTATCAGTACAATAATTAATAATATAAAATTGAAATCCGATATAATAAGAAAAATATAATTCAATATAGATCATGTTTTGTAAAAATAGAAAATGTGAAAAGTTTGCATGAAAAAAGGAACTTGTCTTTGCGAGGCCTTTCAAATGATTTTAGCTGAAGTTTCCTACGGATGGAGATTATCCAAAGCAATATTCCAAAAGCAATTTATCTGTTTGAAAAGTATTTTAGCTTTCATTGATTTAAAATATTTTTACAATATAGAAAAATAAATTATATTTTTTCATTTCTCTTTGTTAAAAATAAATTTTATTTACTTCATTTATAATATCACGCCTATTTCCTAAAGGGATAGGCTGCGACCACAGACTGCCACTCACCACGAACCCTACATACCTCATTCGCTTCATCCACCTTCATTCTCATTAATCATCCATTCTCGCCGATTGCGGGTGTTTAAAAATATAGTACATTAATGTCTACATATTTATTTAGGCATTATATATAACTACATAATATATATATTTCTAATGGACACAGAAACTATTAATAAGATGTCAACCGTATATTATGTATTTACTTATTCATTTTACGTCTAGTTGTACCTATGTACGTATATAGCTAATCTATATACATTTTTTTGTTAACGTTTCAGTCAAAAGTAGAATGGGTAGTAGCACGTTTGGACGACCTATTGAATTGGAGCAGGAAAGGATCTCTCTGGCCCTTGACTTTTGGTCTGGCTTGTTGCGCGTTGGAAATGATGCACTATGCAGGTCCTAGGTAATTTTAAAAGATAATAATTAAGAGATTTTAACGATACGTAGGTACATATACAAATACAGGTAGAAATTTTCGATGGACCCTATGGATTTTCTAACCCCTGTCTATATATAGACGGCAGACTCCCTACATAAAGGTATCCAAGCCTTGAAATCGATGCGAGACAATTCGATTGAAACGAAATCCGTGCTATCACGCGACGACGCACCCTTGTTCCTTACTACCTATCAGATAATTTTTATTAAAATATATTTCAAATAGATAAAAAAACAGGTAAGTATGTATGTCAAAAGATAGAAGAATTATTCATCATAGAAAGTTTTAAAGGCAAACTCAAATTAACAGATTTGTTTTAACAACATACCGTTTAAGGTTATTAAATTAAAACCGACAGATAAGTTACGCTAACATGTTGCTCAAAAGCGTTTTCTTTATCTCAGGTATGACATGGATCGCTATGGAATGGTCTTCCGAGGCACACCACGTCAGACAGACGTGATCATCGTGGCCGGTACTGTTACCAACAAGATGGCGCCTGTTTTGCGTAAGACCTACGACATGATGCCAGAGCCCCGCTTTGTTGTGTCCATGGGCAGTTGCGCCAACGGCGGTGGATACTATCATTATACATACTCAACGGTACGAGGATGCGATCGGATTATACCAGTAAGAAACACCAAAATTTTTTTGCTAACTTGTACAAGTTGTTAGTAAATATAGAAACTTTATTTATTTACTTCGATTAAACGCGCCTAGAAGATACTGATGTTGAACAATTATACTAATCCGTATAGGAAGCGGGCACGAATTTTTAATAAATTACAAGTGCGACGCACAACGTTTGCAATTTGTCCCAAGTAAGCTCCAATACAAATCACTCGGCTCTTAATTGTAATTTCATTCCCTTCCGAGAAGACACTATTTTCTCTTGGTTCCGCGTTTATTATGCCGGCTTAATTTCTTTTAAAGCTTTGTAATTTATATTTGAACCAAACCTGGGTGTCGACTTAAAATAATAACAAATTTGTGGACATAGATTCGTTAATCAATTGGTTTAACGGCACCTAGTAGGTATATATGGTATTGACAATATTTGATTTTTGCAAATGTTTTTCGTTCGTAGAAAAATATTTAATAGGTGTTTGTATGTGGTTATATCCCCAAAACATTATAAATAAAATGAAACAAGTTTATTTTGTTCCGAGGTTGATATCTACGTCCCCGGATGTCCCCCGACGGCAGAGGCGTTGCTTTACGGCATGTTGCTGCTAGCGAAGAAGGTCAAACGCATGCGTACATGCCAGACTTGGTACAGACATTAAATCTCTATATAAATAATAAACGGTTATAATTTAAATATTTCTCTTCCTTAGCCAAGCTTTTGACAATTATCCCTCCCATTACAAACACACACATTACATTAGAAAGTATTAAATACATCTTAACTGAGGAGTACTATCTACTTGACAGTAATAACACTGTTTACTATATGTATAACTAGCGACCCGGCCTGGCTTCGCAAGGGTATAACTTTTTGATGTTATTATACATATAAACCTTCCTCTTCAATCACTCTATCAATTAAAAAAAACCGCATCAAAATCCGTTGCGTACTTTTAAAGATTTAAGCATACAAAGGGATATAGGGACAGAGAAAGCGACTTTGTTTTATACTATATATGTATAATAATAAATAGCCATGGATAAGACCACAGGAAGCAAGCTTGGTATTACAAAAATTCCTAGAACGCACCAACAATGTTCAGAAATCTTGTATTGGTAGGTGTGATATTATTTCGTTTGTACGTGAAAATATTCAATACAAAGGATATTTGAAGGAGCCGACAATTTTTTATATTATCCTGTATCCGATGCGTTTTGTAAAAACCAAAGTATGACTTTGTTCTTACAGATAGGATTATTGCATAATTTCATTCGACGGCCAGGCTATTTTATAGACTGAAAGTGCATGTGTGTCCCCGACAGAGATAAGAACGATCTCCGACTGTGGAACCTGAGTAGTGATGGCTTTGGCAGATATATAACAGGTGGAAAAACGAGAGACGCAAAAGTTTTATTTATTTATTAGTTGCACAAGAAAAAAACAATACCACAAGAAAACAAAAATAATTGGGACTGCAACGGGCGGACTCAAGGTTTTAATACGTAACATTTGAAATACAACTTTAAAATGAATACTTATGTATTAATAATACACCTAAAGAATCCGCATGTCGTGCTAAATTTAGAACTTTTCAATAAACGGGATAAGTTGGAGGTTTGAATACTCGTTTGATTTTCAATAGCTATACAACAGGCAGGATATCGGTTCTTATGAATGGTGTCCCGCATTAAGCGCAGTCACGTACTCGATTCTACAACTCTGTATATACTGTACGTATAGATCTATGACAAACTAAAGCCAATAAAGTTGTTTTCTCCTCCAAATAATGTATTCTTCCAGAGTTTCGTGCTCATGGCAGAATCGGTTATAGATAAAACTTTATGAAGACGAAAGATGAGAGAAAGCTCTGTAAGGTTATACATAATTTACACAAGAGCAAATAATTTAAGTTATTTAATATCTTAGTAAGATAACACATTTAAAATAATTTAAAAATCTTACATTTTAAGAAGCCGACTCTATTTACGTTTTTTTTTTCTAGACGTGTAGAAACTAAATGTTCAATTCGATAACAAAACGCGCCGGTCCGTGAAGCCGCTCTGCATATCAATAAAATCTCACCCAGTCCTATTCAAATACAAAGTCAAATTGCTCACATATAAAATCCATAGATACATCTTACAGCTCGAAACGTGTCCGCCCTAACAGAATTTATGCCAGTGAATTTAAATAAATTCAGCTCTATTTTATTTTATATTTTTAGTACTTTAAGTTTATGGTATACGCGGATCTTTTTATATATTTATGAGATGACAAATACCAAGTCTTGAAGTTTGCATTAGGCACATAATTACTATCTACTATCTTACAGTGTATCTATCTATCATTTGTATCTATCTTACGCTAAAATCTCGTTCGCGCTTTCTCTGTTCATCCGAATAGTTATGGAGACGTATAATCATATCGACGTATGAATGAATGAGTGGCATTTCTTTCAATATATAACCTAACATAATTTCTAATAAAAAACTTGGTCCTCAATATCGTTCAAACCGTTCTGGAGACCGAACTTTTTTCTTAGCTGTGACAAAAAGACGGAAACAGATACACAATAAGTTTAAAATCTCTTTCCTGTCTTGTGTATTTACAAAAAACATCTAATTTTGATATTTTAAATAGATATTTATGTTTTATTGTATTATATATATCTTTCTATACTGAGCAGAGCAGCTATCTACACAATTTCTAATTAACCGTAACAAATTCCTGAAACATCCGGAGTAGCAGCATAAATTGAAAACGAGAGCAGAACGTCATATGCACGAGCATTCGAAACATTCAACAATGTAAAGCGAGATCTGGGTCACAAATACAATGCTGAATACGCCCAGCTGTCTCTGGAGATGGCTTTAAAAGAAAGTAATACGAACCAAGTAAATGCTACATGAATACTTCGGTTTCTCGGGCCAGGTCTATTGTTAATAAATACCTGAAACAAAAAGAGAAAGTAGCTTAAATTTTTGTTTTCGCATCGAAGTTTAATAATTTCCGGTTGAGGTTTTCATCAACCTTTTAAATACACGGCCATAAACTGATATTTTTATAGATTGAAATATAATAAAATCGCTTTTTTCTATTAGAAGTGTAAGAGGAGTGTAACCAGAACATGTCTCTTTATCAGATTGAGATTTTGATTATTATATAGCATTGATTGATCTTCCATTAAGACGTTTGCATGTGCCGGGAATTACGAGAAATCTGAATTTTTAAGATGTGTGTCTGAATTCAGAGGGACAATTCCGGCCTTAGTGTGAAGTTCAGTGGCGAATTTGACAAGTGATGACTGACAACATAATTGCGTGAATAATATGTACTATGTGCCTAGTTACCTAGTATGTACTACTGAGTACTGAATATAGTGAATTAATAATGAAATTCTTTTGCCTAATGACTTTTGATGTACTCACGCAACATTAAATTTATAGAAACCTTCCTTTAAATAGGAGTATTTATAATAAACATGACACGCGTACTCATAATTAATGATTGTACATTAAAAAACCACGGCAGGTGAAATTGCAGTTCGAGATAAAACAACGTATTATATTAACACTGATTTTCGCAGCTGTCCATAAATCAGCTGCGAATGACATCATCTCATGGTCCCTTACCTATTCTTTATATTTATTTTCATCATCATGGTTTAAATAAACAAAAGGTACATAAATTACAAATTTTATTACATATTTTAACACTGTTGCCTTATGAATTTTTTTACATGTTTTAACACTGAAATTAAACTCTAAAAACTTAATTTTTATAAATAATTTTTTATACTCTTACTAAGATGCAAGATTCGCAATTACATTTATGATTTAATAGCTCTGAATTTATAAAAAGTGGAATATCTACCACAAATCTCTCTTATATTATAAATAAGAAAATGTGTGAAGGTGTTTAATGTTTAGGACTGAATCTTAAACGGCTGAACGGATTTGAATGAAATTGGGCACACAAATAGAATATGCTCTGGATAAACAACCTCAGGAAAAAAATCCCCCTGTAGGGGCATGGGGCAGACACGTTTCCTTATCTGTTTCACTGATCATTTTCTTTACAGGCAAGTAGGTTTATCACCTACTGTGCCTTCTGTGTTTACCCAACCGAAACATTTATCGCTTTCCCCGGAATTCAAACCCAGGAATGACCAAACCAACAACGGAGGTGGTTTGTATTAACATATAGTGTACTTTATATACCGGTAGTGTGTTCCTGTGGGATAATTTATAAATACGAGTATTCTTTTTTTGAACTTCAGTATACAATTGTTCGGATATATATATACATCGCACATAACATTGTATGTTTATTTTATAAATTAAGAGATAGAAGTATTCTATACTCAATTTAACATTATTAACATCACGTTACGACGAAATTAACGCCAGTGAAACCATGGAGCACAACAAGTAGCATAATTGTAACACAATTGAAGAAAGTAACACAAGCCTAAATAAATACTTCGTGGGACAATTTTTAGCCTCTAAACACGTTAAACTGGTATAAGAACATTTGTGTCTTATCGCACCAACACTGCCTTATAACTAGATGCATTAACATAATTTCCATCCCTAAAACCCCAATCGTTTATCGTTGGCGTCGGACCCTCAACCTCAAAATTTAATTACAACTCGCTTTCAGAAATTGCACCATTAATATCCTACAAAATGTGAACAGAACTTGGTAAATCTCTTGACATTATAGCCTGAATTCATAGAGTAAATTGACCTAGTATTTCACAAATTAGCATTCCACTTTTTAAATTTCGTAATTCTTATAAAATACTAGCTGACCCGGCAAACGTTGTTCTGCCATATTAATGTTTAGGGTGGGCTACCCTCATCACATAGGGGTATGAAAAATAGATAGTAGCCGATTCTCAGACCTACTGAATATGCATATAAAATTTGGTAAAAATCAGTAAAGCCGTTTCGGAGGAGTATGGAAACGAACATTGTGACACGAGAATTTTATATATAAGAGATTAAAATCATATTTATTTACCCAGCGCGCGATTAAATTAATCAGAACTAATTAAATTACAGTAATTTTATCAAATTCTTCAGTTATTTTAGTTTTTTTTAATACTATAGTTATATATCCTTTTATTTAAATAGTTTTTCTGTGCACAACGTTCTGTGTATTCATAATTTCCATTGCGTACTTATTATAATATACTATTAGCTCATTAGATATATCAATGTATAACGAGTTAATAATATATTATATCTATCAATTCTGAATTTGTAACTAATTTTTGCATAGACGAGTAGACAGAAAAGCAATTAAAATCTTGATTGGCTTTCCACAACTAATTACTAAACAACAGAACTTTACTAAAACATCAAACCCATTTAAATCTCTCAGCTTATAAGAGCTTATGGAATTAAATTACTTATAAATAGCTATTTAGTGGAATGAAATAGCATGGGGGTAATATCACATGTTGAAATTAATTTTCATTTCAATTCTAAAGATTTTTTAGAAGCAGCAGGCTCCGGTGCCTAGCTTGCTCGAGAAACTGAACAATTACCTTGCCTCTTCACTGGAAAGTGCCCTATTCATCATTGTAAATTTTCTACTCAGTTGGTTATTCATAAACGTTTTGTTGGTTCTAATTGTATATAAATAAACAAATAATAGATGTATTCTGTCTTATTTATACAAATTAATGCAATTAATATTAACTACTTAATTAGCAAATTTCGAAGAAAAGTTTTTTTTTTAGCTAAAACTAATAAACAACCCGACTGCGGCTAATGAAAAGAATTGTATTTTGATAGGGGTGTCCACCGCCCATAGACACCCCTAGCTCCAGTTGAGCAACGGGTGCGTTGCCGGCCTTTTAAAAAGAGGTGCGCTCTTTTCTTGAAGGTCACTAAGTCGTAATGGTATTTAAATTAAAAATAATTGAATTTTGTTTCTTCTTGGTAAGTGGAAAGTTAATTAAGTTCGTCACACGCTCCACGGCCAACGTTATCGGAAATTAATTAACTTTTTATATAATTAATCAATGTGATGCTCAGTCGACTGAGAGGCAAAATGGATCAATATTTTATATAAAAAAGTTTTCTTAAAAATAATTGAAACTAAAGCTACCTATATTTAGCTAACTAATATTTAGGTACGAGGCGTCAAGACTCCTAAGTCTTGTAAGTTGTAAGTATATCACTACGTAGTATAAAACAAAGTCGCTTTTTCTGTCCCTATATCCCTTTGTATGCTTAAATCTTTAAAACTACGCAACGGATTTTGATGCGGTTTTTTTTAATAGATAGAGTGATTTAAAGAGGAAGGTTTTTATGTATCGCTGTCGCTAGTATAGTATATATCTAAGTATATCTAAAGTATATATCTAATCAATAGTATATATATCTAAGTATATAAATCTATATATATTCTACCCTACTTTACCGTGGCCCTTTAAATTTGATTAAGATTGATATCTACTAGATTTCATCTAAATAGCCCATACTATATGAAAGTTATAGATTTTCTTTAGGTTCCTGTTCACTTAAGTTAGCTTAATACTTTGGAACGAGAAAAGCTCTATTCAAAGGCGATTTAATAGAGCACTCGGACCTTGAAGCACTTATAAACTTCCAGTTGTAAGCCACTACGGGCGATTATTGCGCACTGGTCTATTCTATGGCGGATTGTTGACTTATAAAAATAATATTATATTTTTAACAACTTAATGGTTTAACTTCTGCTTAGAATAAATTTAGAAAGAACTTAGATTAATTTTAGAATTTAGATTGTGTCCCATTTTCAAACTTAGTACATGTCAATATTATATATGGATAGCAATTAAAAATCCACTTTCGTATTTATATTACACTAGTTATACGCCGCGGTTTCACCCGCGTTAATTTCGTTGTAACATGATGTTATGTAGCCTATAAACAGAGTAGATAAAATAGCGACTGGAAAAATAATAATAGATATGTATTATGTACTTCGTCCGCGGGGCATAATTATTATTTAGTTTTATGTTTATTTATATTAATTTCTAACATAAAAGTAGCTTATTTACTTCTTATTTTATTAGCTATCTGCCAGTGAAAGTCCCGTCAAAATCGGTCCAGCCGTTTCAGAGATTAACCGAAACAGACAGACAAAAATTGTAAAAACTGTTGTTTTGGTATATGTACCGTGTAAACATCCATATGCATTTAATAAAAGCGGTTATTTTAATATTACAAACAGACACTCCAATTTTATTTATGTGTAGACTAGCCGAGCGAATCGCGCCAGCTACGCAGTGATTTTTTAAGTTACTCGCATTAGTCCCGTTTACTAATTACAGATTTGACTTTAGAAAAAAAATACTGTATTGTATTGTATTGTTGTTGTTATTGTCGTGTGTGTGTCTTTATCTACGCGAGATAAAGACATTTAAAGAAAACAGTATAATCTGATTACCTAAACGCAAATATTTACCACAATTTCACAACCATAATATATGTCTAATAACAAGTGAAATTGAAGTCAATTTAAAAAAACCCGGCATGTTAATTAGGTACAAATAAGTAAATTCGTTTAAGAGCTGCTAGGCCACAAACAGATACACAACGTCGAACTTATAATCCTCTTTTTGTGTCGGGGTAACACATCACGAACGCATCACGATTTTAAGTTCTAATCTAAATATTTAAGAGAACTGATAAAATGCGTGAATTCTTGCCTCGATCACCACCACCACGATCAATAACATTACATAAAAGATTACAAGAAACAGACGAACAGGAAAACGTTCTTATGTAAATATTTACATTTGAAATAATTTCCTTACTTAATAAATTCTGTACTAATTTTAACTAAAATCTGTGTAAACCACATTAAATTAGGTATAGTAAGTGTTTTCGCTTCAACCGTTTAACTTATAGATACTAAATTTAGTCAGTGTTAATTTCTGACTTTCCAAATACGTAACTTTATTTCTGGGAACAATTATATATTTCTGTTCGGAAAGTATATTTATACAGCTGATATAAATATGGAGTTATTGGATTTCACTATTGTGTGTAGTGTGGTGTCTTATAAAGCGGATATATAAATCAGCCTCTATGTCATTGAAGGTTTGGTCAATCAGCTGACGGCGACGGATGGCGGTGACGCGGTGCATGGCGCGACGTGAACAGTTGTAAGGACGAACCATTTACTATAGGAGATGTCTCACAGCGTGTCGCGTCGCCGTACCGCCCGGTCCGCTGTTTGACAGCGGAATAAAGCTTTAACTTATTTTGCGTTCAACATAAAAAGAAATTGAAGTACTAAGTTAAAATTAAGCTATCCATAATCTAGAAGTTATATTATGTTTTAAATAAGAAAATTTGAACTGATATCCGGAACGAAACACTGCGACTTTTGTACTTTGGTGGCAACCGTGATTTGGCTCAGAAGCAAATCTAGGTAGTAAACATTACATTAATGTCTACGTACTCATGACCTCTGCCTAAACTTGTAGACAAAGTTTGTGTTTAGAGCCGGCGAAATGTATTTAAATACACGTGTAATAAACTTGAAAGTAGATCCAACTGAATCTTTTTCACAAGTCCATAAAGAAGAATTAAATATATTCCCGAACACTACATATAAAAAATTGATTTATATTCCACAATCGTCTTTGTTCAGCTTAAATGTTTAAAAACACAGGACCCAGGTACGAAAGCCCAAGTGTATGATCTCAGTTACTATAAAACTAATCGAATTTTCATGTCCCAACTGAGCAAGTCAAAAACCTGTTACTTCATGAATTCGTACACATCGTAAATTAGAGTATCGTGTCACGTTACAAAACACGAGATACGTGCAAAACATCACGCGGCTTTTGGATAAGACCCAACAAATTATCACGTAGGTTATTAGGGGAACACACAAATATTTGACGGAATTAAATACAAATTTACATAAGAAATAATGATTTTTTTAATCTACATAATATTTGTTGAGAACTCAACTAACTACATACGAATAACTTGCATATTTTTGTAAAGTTATAACTTATAACATCTTAATTACTACCTATTCTTTTCTATTATTACTTAATAAATATATGTAAAGGAGTCTTCTTATCACTGTTCATAAACAAATCGAATTGTAACTCTTTAATATATTAATAAAAATCACACGCAGTATAAATTGGCAAAAGTAGTTGACGCTATCAGCCAACTAATCTGAACTTCCCTGTTAGATGAATACAACCCTTATACTTAAGTAATAATGACTATATTTAATTATATACATCCTATAACCAACTTGTATAATTTAGACTGATAACATCCGTAAAAACAGATGTAAAATAGCCATACATTGCTTTGTTTTAATAATAATATATTCTTAATTCTAACTCACATTTCAAATATTATGTATTTTAAAACGCTTTTAAAATTTTAGGAATTTTTAGTATATCGTATTGGTTGTCTCGCGCGGTTAAGTCACGAGTCAGTCGTCTTCCGACAGTCGAAGGTACTATGGCACGTAGCTAATATAGGCAGCATGCTTGGCTGCCGACGAGCCAAATGCCATGGTGATAGTGAGTGACCGAACGTGTGGCAGTCGTCAGAGAGGTGTTAAAGAGAACTAGCGTTTAGTATACAGATGAAAAATCTAGGCAAAACTCATCAAAATATTTCTATTTTCTACCATAAGTTCAATAAGAATGTTTTCGATTAATGTCTCACTAAAACGCGCATATAAGTTTGCGTGTCAACGTTGACAGATTTTTCTTAAAAATATTTAACTGTACGTTAAAGGTTAAGGCTAAGGTTTAAGGTACCAGTCTAACAAACGGATGGTTAAGGTATTGATACTAATTTCGTATTGCAAGCGAACCGTATAATATATTCTAGCGGCCAGTGGCTTATATAATAGGAATATGCATATCCATTGAGACGTGCAATAATACAAGTCAGCTGGAGAAAGTTAACGTCAGTGGTAAGATTTATTGCAGTTTGATTGCAACACAATGCGTCGAGCAACGCAAGTACCTTCATAGAAAATGTTACATTAAAATCGTGAATACGGAAAAGGTATTGTTATATTCCAACAAAAGCGTTTTATGTAAAATGCTGTATTTTATTGAACGAGAAGTACAAGCTTATACAAAATTAATTACAACATAATAATTGTAATCAATCAACATAATATAATTGCAATTCTCAAAATTGACATTGTTGTTGTAAAACAAAATTAATTTTCCATGCACATATAATTGATAAGACTTCATATGTCATGAGCAACGATTATATATTTTTCTGTTTAGTATCTACCAAAGTCCACCCTATTTGTCCAGGCGTGGCAAGGCTTGTTTATCCTGTTAACGTGTATCAAATTACTCAAATTATTTAGCGAGTTGTGTCCGAGCGACAATTGTTTCGCAAACAATGAGAACTAATTTCCGCTATCATTACAACGACCTCTGTTTTGATGTTAAAGTCAAAACAAAGCACAGCAAAATTGCCGGTTTACATTCGTCATATATTTTTAGTCTTGTTAACCGATCTTCAAAAAAACCAAAAAGGAGGTTATCCATTCGACGAGTATGTTTTTTTGAATGTTCCACTTCTAAGTCGCCTTTTTTGGACCGATTTGAATGACGATAATGGTCCCATTTTTGTTCAGTAGTCATCAGGATATTGAAAGAACAGAATATTGGCACGAGATGAATGTCTTTACCTTGTATACATTCTTCACTCTAACAATATTGGCACGAGATAAACTTTCATTAAATGTCTTTTTCCTTGTGTACATTATTCACTCTGAATTATATTATTCCCTACTTCACATTTAATATTATTAGATTTTGAAATGTGTTTTACACTATAAAAATTTGATATCCTAACTTGATGCCATGTTAATAAAGTAAAGACTTGTTCTTGAATGTTAAAAAAATCAGTATATAAAAATATATAAAGAACCATTTCTAGTTAAACAGGCCAGCACAAGTACCTGTTAACGACAATTTTGAATACAAAACCCGACCCCAGTGTTTACGACATCAGACGACCGAACTAATCTATTATTATACCTTATCAAGGGCATAACGAACAAAAATTAAATACCTACACGTAATCGTAAGTAGTATAATTAACATAATTTTCATTTAAATCCCATGCGAGTAGGTGTTAGCAGGTGTTGCAATAGTTTATACATAAGGGATAGAAACTCGCCTACCAATTAGTCAACATTGTTACTTTTTCCTGTTTCAAAACAAATAAGACTTTTTTTCGAAGAATGAAATACATATTCCCATACTCTTTAGCTTGTAAACAAATGAGCATGTCAATAAACCACTTTAGTACGAATACAAATGGCGCACCTTGGCATCTGTTAAGACTTGATAGCTCCTACATTTTTTATTCATGTCCACTAGGACTGCGCAATTTATCTCTCTTACAACCTAAGGATGTGGTTTGTACCTTGATTTAAATAGCCTACAAACCGCTGACACACTGTGAAATTAAACAGAGACAGTATAACTTGAATAACTATCCGACTAGGGATGCATCGATATGCCTCTTTACCGATACGATACCGATACCGATACTCTTATAAAAATATCGTCGATACCGATACCGATACAAACTCTTAGTGAATTAAAATTAAATTAAGCTAAAATATTATATGAAACACAAGTTTGGTTCAAGTTTTTAATTTCTATTAAAAAATAAAAACAGTAACAGACTTTGAATGAGATTCAAGGTTTAGCTATTAAAATTAATAATTAAGTGTAATAATTAAAATAAAATCAATAACTGTTAATAATTAAAATTAACATGATTTTTATTTAAAAAACAGAGCATTCTCAAGTTTTGCGGAGAAAGCCGATTTCAGAAGTCTGTCTGTATAAGACCTGCGGTGGAAAATAATGTCTCAGATATATCGTTGTATCGGCAACAAAAATATCGCCGATGCCGATATATCGGCAAACCCAATGTATCGCCGATATATCGGTATCGGTATCGGATACATCCCTACGACCAAATTTGGCTATTGATATTATTAATAAACTAGAATGTTATTAAATGCTTATTTTCTATATAAAATAAGTATGTACATCATTAATTTCAAACTTTTTCAAACTCTATGAAACACTTAAATATGAAACTAACTTCACACATTAGCATATATACCTAATAATTCAGATAGCTTTCAGATAGAATATTGTTAAACCAAAGCTTGTTATTTTAAAACATATTTCGGATACATAAAAGTAAATCGATTGAAGCCTAATGAATGAATGTAAACATAGTCACGAGACGGTGAGACAGCAACGCGTGCGCCGAGCATCCTTGATCTGTCGAGCCTTAAAAGGCGTCTACTTGTGTTGTATTGATCTTATTGGAACTACGCATTAACGTCCTAAACGTAACTAGAATATATAATGTGGCTGTTTGTTTACTTTTTAATAGGTAGGTACTTACACGTACAGATAAAGGCATGTTGTTAGTAATATGCTGATTTTTGCGTAGAATAACGGTTTTATACGTGCAATGTATGTATTTAGTTTAATAGTTATTAGAGATAATCTTATTTCAATTGATTGACAATTGCCTACATCACCCGCTCTTGAAAAGCGAAAGTAGTAAATAATTACGCGAACTTTAATTTCATTGGTAGAAAATACGAGAAAGTCCTCAGAAACAATCTACCACAAAATTCCAACAAGCGATTCGAAAATACATAATTATACCCATTCTGTTCCTTTAGATATCTATGTTCAAAGGCATCGATGGACCATAAATCCGAGCTCTTTGATGCCGAGGTATGAAGGTATAACTCAACTTCACTGAAAAATCGCAAACAGCGAAGCAGCTTAAAGCTTTAAACATTATTACGCCTTTTATTATAGACAAGTCTCTTCTAGTGCATAAAATAATAATAACGGTAGACATTTTTACGCTTGAAAACATTATTAAAACCGCTTCTATAATAAAACCTGTCTCGAGAACCTTATAATTTCGTTTCTTGAATCCAAGTGTCCCTTTAAGGGTCAGTGCTCTTAAAATTATGAAAAATACTAATATAAACCGAATTACAAAAATCAATTGCTATCTAATATCATGACAAACGATCAAAGATTACTACAAGAAATGTTTCGGATAAGTGATCTGAGTGACACAAACGCAAAATTGTCATTCCCATAGGAAATACGGAACTTGATATATTCACGACGATAATCAGCAAGGATATTTACTATGTAAGAGGAGTAATTTCGATGTTGTTTCTTAATAGTAATTTTCACGTATATCCAGAGAATTGGCAAAACGCCAGTTCGTACTTGACCGCCAATTTTAAGATTCGCCACCACGACATTGTCTTCTTAATTTCGCTGAACTTTTTCAAACAAGAAATTATATATGGAAGCAAATAAGTATAAAATTATTACTTACTTTTACAGTATTTTAACAAAAACTTTAATAATACCTTTTCTATCAAAGTTTCAGCCTACTCCTAACCTTTTAATGTTTACTATATAAATGGCTTAACTCAATTGAGATGCGTAAATTTGAAAGGCTAAACGAATAATACTCTAGAAATTGTATTTATGTTTTCATAAAGCGGTGAAGTTCAGCATTTTGTGTGTAGTAATGTAAATGCAATAAATCAGTGCAATCTCATTGTATCGCAAACAAAAACTAGGTTATCGATCATTGATATAATACGCTATACCTACTCTGGTTTCGTTTTTAACTGTGTCACCTAAAGCTTTATGGTATAATAATCACTTAGCCTAAAATAGGCCGCAAAGAACATAAAAACATAAACACAATTTTACAGTATTCACATAATCTACTGACTCAGGTTTGAGTTAACGGCTGACTCAGAATAACCCTAGAGGAAAAATTAAACCAAATAGGCCTAAAAAGGACTTTATAGGCTTGAAATTGAGAAAAACCCAAAATTCTTTTCTTTTGATATTTAACGTTTTTTTTTAATTATATAAACAATTTTCTATTCATTGTGCCAATTGCAACTCTACACACTTTTATTATAAAATGCCGATAGCATGAAGTACCCACTCATGATTCAGCTCAATTAACGCCCACTGAATGTGGGCAGCCCTGAGTCAAACGTCCGAATAAAAATTCGAGTGATCCCATTAGTAACAGATAAAAAAAACTAAATGTGCATACGGCTTTAAGATTTAATAAACAGCTTTGTTTATATGTGGCATTCCTTCTAAGTGTACGGAATAACAATTTTCTTGTAAACAGCCTGGGTTTTATCTATCACACAAACACCATTACGAGAAACATCAACACAGGAATAAAAAAAGCATGTTTATTTATCGCTACACAATACACAATATATAATTATAACAAAAAAAACCGACTTCAAACTGTAACTCTAAAACTACTAAACAGATTTTGATGAAATTTAAATGGGACCACACGGGAAGCTTTCAAATAAACAAAAAGAACATACGCGTCGAATTGAGAACCTCCTCTTTTTTAAGTCGGTTAAAAATTTGACTGAGATAAGCTATAAAATAATAGTCTTAGTAACTCTGTTACATCAGCTTACTGATAGATATTTTAATACAGAAATAAAGTTGAGCTTGAGAACGGACAAATGACTAAATTATTGCTAAAATAAATAAATTTAAGAAACGTCCTCAAAACGCACTGAACAAGGAATAGTATTATTTTAATTTAAATAAGCCAACTATAAATAAAAAGACTTAAATAGCGTTGTTCAATAATTCATAATGATGATTCATAATTCATACATCTACAAGGACAAACAAATTTTATAAGCTAGGTATTTATGAAATATGTATGAGCCCTTTTCAAGGTCCTACGTGCGTGATTTTAATTGTATTAACGCTTCATCAGATAAGACCTTGGCCATTCTACTTTAAGATCATTACACGTTCTCAAATAATATATCGAACAAAACCATCTTCTAAGTCACGCATCTGACATTCAAATCGTATTTCACCGAAGACCCTACGTTGAATTTCCGAATAAACAAAAATGATGAGTGAAACAGAATAGCGAAAGATTGAAATATGTCAGCCCCATACCCACTGGGGGTACGGAATTTCAATATAAAAGAAACGCTTTCTACGATGGATTCATAACGAATTGGATTCAAATATCTGACCTTTGAATACGTTCTAGGGTCCATCTATCCACTACAAAAATATATCAGTTATTCTGCGACACGTACCTACCTATTTCATATTGATTGTAGATCAGTAAAATGATACGCTATTAGTATACGATATTGTTGGAATTATATAGGCACGTAATAATATATGACTGACCTTGAACAAAGCCGACGAAGCGTAAAGAAAAAAATTATACAACAATACACAGCTAATAATCCCGCTCTTGAATAAAATATCATATTTTACATAACTGAAAACAACTCAGGCAAGTACTAATTCTTTTTTTGTTTTTGTTCTTTATTTACTACAATCTGTCTCCTTCGTGGGACATTCAGAAGTATGTTGGTTGGTGCTATCGCTGGCTCGCTCAGTATGTGACCTGTGTCACATCCTCATTGTTTAAACAGTAGTTTTATTTACTGTGATTGGATAAGGTCTTGAGGTATTTTGCGTTTTAATCGACGCGCTTTGTTGTGATGCTCTATTAGAGACCTAGCCAGAGTATTTGGGTGTTGTTGGATTCGTTCTTAATAGGACTTGGTATAACGTACGATTTCTTGCTTCACAGTGGGCATTCGTAGATCACGGAGTAGTAGTTCGTTGGGTACAAACCAGGGCGCGTTGGCCATCATACGCATAACGCAGAGCTTGTTTTATACTAATTCTATACCTACAATAAAATATACGCATAATTTAAAGTTTATTCTCATTCATATCTAAAATAGATTTTTAGAGTACATACATATTTGAGCTTTGTTAAACTCAACGTATAGGTAAAGAACGGGTATTTTTAACTATACAATATTAAAATAGTATTGTTTTTTCAATTGTCAGCTATTTTTAAAGAGTCTGCTGTCAGCCTATCATCATTCGCCCCGCTCAGGCTGGCCACACACAGCTGGAATTGTCTCTCTTAATTCAGATTCCGGCTGTGTCTGGCCAGCCTTAATATCACATCAAACTAGACAATGGGTTTTTATTGCAGTTGAAAATACAATTAGGGCCCACGCAAACCGAGAACTGAATGGCAAAGGATTTTGAAACCGGTTTGTATACACTAGCCGCTTAGATACCTACTGTAGCATCCTGGTGGCTTACCAAGAAATCCTGCGAAATGCCACAGCATGCTGCATCCCGCAAGATGCACACGACATGCAAAATGCAAATATTAGTAGAAAAGCCAATAGCTACTTACCATTTAATAGATACGTCATTACGTTTTTTAAATATTTACAGGCAGGTAGTCTTCGATGTACTTAAAGTCTTGAATTTGATAATGATAGCAGAAAAATATATTTGAAAACTAAACTGCAAATGCATATTCAGTAATTCTCAAGGCCGGATGTTTTTGTTGCATGATAGTAAGCCATAAAATGCTGCAATTCGTTCTCGTCCCTGGCAAATGACACAACGTTGTAGTACATATGAAACATTTTTTTTTTAATTTACTTTTATTTACTTGTTTTCACCAACATTATCTCTAAATATTGGACAATCACCGCCCTTAGTACTGGTCCTGGATTCCCGGAGAATCAAAAAATATGTTTTGGTTGGAAAGACACAGGGGAAATGGCAACGGAAATTTGTTTTCCCAAGGAATTTTACAGAATTAATATGCTTTACTCAATAAAACAAGTTCTTTTGACATATTTTATCCTTTTTTTTATAGTATGGGAGGCAAACGGGCAAGAGACACTCGACGCCAGTTGGGAAACGGATGCGTTTTTTTTGTTTTTTATATTTATTATATTATTTTAAACTCGGATATTTTTAAGAATCATTATTATCTTAGAAATTTAGTTTTTTATATTTATTTAGAGTATTTACACAAATTCAGGAAAGGCGATTTGAGATCTATTAAGCAAAGGGACTTTTCGCTATAAAGGTCGAATTAAGCGTCGAAACTGTTTATATTTAATGCATAGGACTTATATTACTAGGACTCTATGAAACAACATATTAAGCTTTCATCCTCTATCTACGTGTAAATTGCGGGTATCAACATGTAGAAAAATAATTAATCATATAGTAATAGGTCATAATTCATATCATAAACACCATTAATGACCTTAATACTTTATGACCAATAAATTAAAACGTGTTGTCCAGCGTTGTTTAATGTCTCTCATAAAATTCTTATAAATTTATTTAGAACGATTAGAAAACACTTAATTACAATGTAATTACGTTAATATAAAAACGGTCTACTTAAAATATTGTTACGATTTTTTTATCATATCATAGACCCTGTGTATGGGTTTGTGTGAATATAATAAATATTTCGTTACATTTCTTACAACTTACTCAATCGAAGCCTATTCATCATTATATTTTGTATTGTTTCCCTTCTTCAAATTTCACCTTTGCTCGAGATGTCTCAACAAGTCTCAATTATTCTTCGTAAAGACGAAACTGAACACTCAAATCCAACTTCAGCGTTAATAATTAATTTATACCTACGCTTAGTTTATTCAATTTCGCTTAAGGATTTTCAATCAATATTTAAACTATTTTAGTACCGTATACATGAATTCATTCATAACAGGTAATTAAATTAGCATCAATTATTGAAGTAACCAATCAAACAATTTAACAACTTCCTTGCTATTTTGATGGTTTGGTTACAGTTGTATGTAATAATATTTTATTCGTGAATCATTATATCCGGATATTTATGCATCGTCCGAGTGCATATTAATATTAAAAATTACACATACTCATTATATTTGCCTTATAAATCTTATCCTTATAAAAGTCTTATCAAATGCAACACTGATTTATAATGAGGCGGGGCCGGAAAATTAACATCGTCAAGACACGCAAATGTCTTGGGTGAACATTAAAATTGGAATTAATACCAGCACAACTACGAACTACTGGAAATACGGAAACACGTTCAAATTTCATAAAACCACGTAGTCTACCACGAAAAAATAAATAATTAATTAATCAAACTCCCTTCTTTATTTACAACTAGCGACCCGCCCCGGCTTTGCACGGGTATAAAACATATATAAAAACCTTCCTCTTCAATCACTTTATCTATTAAAAAAAGCCGCATCAAAATCCGTTGCGAAGTTTTAAAGATTTAAGTATACAAAGGGATATAGGGAAAGAAAAGGCGACTTTGTTTTATACTATGTAGTGATTTACAATAAGCCATCTAATTCCAAATCCAGTCATCTAAATGTAAAAGTGAGTTTGTGCGCCACTGATTTACGCTAAAACCAGTTACAGAAGAGTATTATGATTTTTAATACTAAATTGGTACCTATAAGGTCCTCGGTGTCATTGCTGTTAAAATCGAAAATCAAATCTCTCAAAACAATCTATCTCGAAGTTCGCATAAGAAGTAATAATGATAGAATACAGTTGTTTTCTATTTAGAACACTGTTGACTCTGCATTGTTCTAGTATCGATTTATGAGTAGCTATTTTGCAATTAGATACTAATTGCCAATCATTTTCTCGTTATTGCAATTTGATACGAAATTTCAGTGCAATAAATATGTAAATTTTTATGAGTGTTGTATATATTACTTGTGGATCAGGATGTAGAGGATGCGAGGTTCTTGAAAGTGTCTATACATAATATGTAGTTTTTAAAACTTGATATTGTAATAAATAAACGAGTTTAAATTATAATATAATACTATCTAAATGAATGTAAATTAAATGCATAATGTATACATAGATATGCAAATTATACCTAAATTACACACTCGCATAGATAAAGGCTTTGTATTAATAATTTAAAATCATTAATTTTGTGTCAGCTTTTTGCAAATAGATTTCGCGAATATGTTTCTCCAAACAAAATATTAAGTATATCAGTATATTAATCTTTTATAAAATGCAATGGCATTTACGGGAATGAATGTTTATATGCTGGTAAAAAGAAAACAAAATGATCTTGTGCCTCTTGACGAAAAGATATTTAAACGAGTCATTGTAGCACGTCCATGACAAATACCGAAGCCACAAACGAGTCACGATCAGTGAATGTAGGCTAATCGCGTATCGGTCTCATCATCATGATAGCTTGTCTTTAGTGTTATTTTTAGTTTCTCTAATGGTGATAAGCTACAGCCGTGTGAATGATAAGAATGAGTGAAGTAATCCTGTTTTGTATCTAGTTATTTATGTATTTTTAATGATTATGTTTAAACTTCATTCATTTTCAGGAAAATGAACAATATTTGTTTCAATTAAGAGAAGGTGTCAAGGAAACAAACATAATATATTATGTAATTGACAAAATTCGTTCATATTATCTTAAATTTTTTTTTATCAATATACTATCTTAGAAAAATATCAAACTTGTGAAACTGTTATCGAACCCAAATTGATACTAAATTTAAGTGTAGCTAACGTATATTTTACTAAGAAATTTTATTTTTATTTAACACGAGACCATGCGATTCATGCGCGGGACTGGACAATAATATGATTAACGCATAGTTAACGTATGAGACATACGTCTGCGGTGAATCACAGCAACAAAGCAATTGTAGCTATGGTAAGATTTAAGAATCCGTTCTCCAAAGGAACTGGTTGGATAATAAGTAAAATAATAGGTGTAATAATAGTAATGCGCGTTCAACTTTCAATAAAACTAAACTGAACTCGAAATAATATCTTATATATATAAAAATGAATCGCTGAATATGTTGGTAAGCGCAAATCTCGAGAGCAGCTGAACCGATTTCGCTAATTCTTTTTTTATAATATTTCTTGAAGTACGAAGATGGTTCTTACGGAGAGAAAAATTTGGAAAATTGTCGAAAAAATAAAAGAAAAGAAAAAACATTTTCCTCATACATTTTCTATGGAATGACGTTTTAGGTGACACGTTATTATTCGGAACTTTGACGCGATACGAAGTTCGCGGGGTCCACTAGTTTATAATAAAACAATAAAATACAAAAATTGTGTCTTTGTAAGTGATAATATAATTTGTTATATATATTATTCTTATAATAACTGTTTATTTTTAAAACGTTATAACTATAGGTCGTAGATTATTATTCTTACAAGTTATAGACTGAAAAAAAAAAACGGATGTCACGACAACTAACTCATGGTTCTCTGGAGCGTTGAAGTAGAACCTTATTTATATGCTTTTAACAATTTAAATGAAATTATGACAGGAACTACTTCCGACACGTGTTAAAATGTAATCATTAATAAAATTGTAATTATTTAATTAAGACATAATTTTGTAGCGATTTGTTTTTTTTTTATGTTTGGTGTGTCTATTATTGTTATGTGGCTCAACCTTTTGACAAATAAATAAATAGCATCATCCACTTCACTAACATCGCAAATAAACATTTGAACATTCAGTCTTATCTGTTTCGAATACACAGTACCTACACACATTGCCTTGTTTCAATTTTTTTATTAACCAAAGAGATAAAACCAATACATATACAATTTGGCAATTAATTGCGGCGACTGTCGATAAACCAAGGTGAACAAGTGCGACTGTACTGTACATACATCAATCACAACAAACCGACAATCAAACCGTTTGCGAGCGACAATGATTGATTAATCATCAAAAACAAATATAAAATCTCGGAGAAATGGAAATCGAATATCTTTATATATATAAAATTCTCGTGTCACACAATGTTAGTTACCTTACTCCTCCGACACGTGTTTATTGATTTTTACCAAATTTTATATGCATATTCAGTAGGTCTGAGAATCGGCTACTATCCATTTTTCATACCCCTAAGTGATAAGGGTAGCTAGCTCACCCCAAAAATTAATATGGCACAACAACGTTTGCCGAGTCAGGTTTATAATAATATTATTTTTTATAATAAATTCAGTGTCCAAATTTCGAATTTAATGAAAGTATAAAAAATAGTGAAGCATGATACGTACATAAACGTAATTTTACACCTAGTCTAGCATCTTCTGTCTTTATAACCTCTCGGTGAAAGTGACTAGGACTGTGACAATTGTCAGGGAAAGACATATATACGACTATATACGATAGATACGACTTAGACCAGCATGGATATTGGTTACACTCGAAACAATGACCTCTCTATCTTTATCCGATTTAAAAAAAATCACAATTCATGACTACGAATGTTAAAGGGAAATGCATGGTGAGTCTTCAAAGTTCTTTTACATACCATTTGCTAGATTCTTTTGAGGCTTTCCTTGCAAAAGATATGCATACCTCGAATTATTTTTTAATTTAACCCACAACAACCCCTACAATCTTTTTGAAAAATATAAACCTGTAAAATGCATATACATATTAGCGACTTGTTTGCCTTGTCCGCAGAGAAGCCTTATCGTTGAAGTCCAACAACCTCGTGAGGTGAATTGCACCCGATTAAATAAAGTTTTCAGACGCTTAGTTGGCTTAAAAGATTTATCAATTAACGTTCTCTAACGCATTTAACTCAGAAGGGACGCCGAGGTCACTTATCGGCTATGCCAGTCTATAAATCGTAAGCTAACGGATTTACACTTAAGCACTTGATGTTTATACCTTAGAGTTCAAACAAGTCATTGTGTATACGTCTCAAAATCCCTCTGTCTTATGGATTCTATTATAATTCTGCTGTAAACGTTATTTTGTGTTACATGAACATGAAATAATGCTATACGCCCATGACTACTAGATATCGGCAGAATATATATTTTTTCTATAGCAATGAATTTGTTAAGAAATTATATCCGTGATAACATTTTCATTCGTTCTCTTTTTTTTAAGATTTTTATTACCTACCAGTGCAACTTAAACCAACATAATAGTTGTGTTGCATAAGATTGCGGATAAGTAAAACTTCATATCTGTTATTCTCGATAAACTGAACTAGCCAGTAAACACACATCAAACATTGCACGTGATGCAGCACAACCATGCAAACATTGTTGCAAACTTCAAAGCCGATATGTCAATAAGTGTTTAATTCTCAACTATTGATTAGTAGAATCGCCATTTGATATGTTAGCTTTGTGAAACTTGGCTGAAATACATAATTTAATCGATTTACTGTAAATTCAAAACTTTTTATTCATTAAAATTAATTTCATTTCCTATTTGCAAAGCTAAATAACACATTTTAAAATATCTGATGATAGAGCATTCGCCCGCATAGAATTACAATAAGTAGATAGATTACTTATTCTATTATTTTATATAACATGTGATAGCGGAAAACCTTAACTTTCCCGTAGTAATAAAATTAAGAAGAAAACAACATTCATAATTATTTACTTCACCCAATAGCTGTAGTTTAGGCAATCATTATTTTTTGTATGCACTCCCGCCCTTCAATGATCCACAATTACCTTCTATACACATAATTCACTTCCTCTTAATTGATCTAACAGTTATATGTTAACAGAATTAGGTTCGTTCTGATTAATTTCTCCGAACGTTAACCTCCGGGTCAAGGATTCGATGATTCAAATGTGTAAAACTGGCACACGCAGTAAATGACCCGAGTAACGGTTTACAGATTATTTATTTTTTGACATATCAAGGCAAACTGGGCAAACATAGGCTTATCTTGCACGTATTAATATTATGAGTCAAGCTGACACAATTAACCATACATCGATTCTAGATAAGCTATATTGGTTAAATATGAATAATACATAAAATATTATTTGCCTTAAGTAATTTATGTTTCCCATATTTTAAAGTTTAAAGTTATAGTAAAGTAAGTTTTAAAGTTAGTCCGCAGCGATTAATACTCTGTTTTAGCCATTAAAATTGGAATGTTTAGAATGGAGAATGTTCACACATTTTGATTTTTAGCCCACCATATTCTCTATTGAAAATGGAAAATAAAAAAATTGATACCTCAATTTGTTCCCGAGATAAGAATTTTAAAAGTAGGATGACCTGACGTCATTTTACAACAGCTCGCGCAGCCCGTCGCGTCACTGCTCGAGAAGAGAGACAGAGAGAGCGAGTATTGTACTGTGACGTCACGAGCTGACGATCTTTAAATGCCTGTAAAATCAAAACTACTGTATTTGATACATAAGAGTTCTACTGTGACAAAGTTTCAAGCGATTTTGCGCACCTAGTAACGTTCTCAATTAGGCAAGACCAATGGGCAATGACGTATTACATGTCTGAGTCAGGGAGGCAACTTGATGTATTGGATACTCATCCAGATTCTCACTACAGTGACTCGGCTATTTTGCTTCAATTAATAAAATCGATCATTCTGCTTTGCATCCACTTCGCTCTTAACTCCATACACACTATTTAAGATTTTACAAGGATTATGGTTACTAAAAATCATTCTTTTGCTAAAAAAATTTTGAGAAACAATTTCAAATAAACGAACACTTGTCACTTACAATCTGGCATTTTTTTGCCATAATTAACATTTACAACAATCCTTTATAATTTTATATTAACCAATACAATAATACAACACAATACAATACAATACAATAATAACTCATGAAACTTTGACAGCCACGGTTTGATTTTACGTGCGTCTTCAGTTACTTAATTATCTGTATCTCCCGCACTTTACAATAAATCTTATTGAGTTGACTATAAAATATGATTGAGATATTAATGTTTACTTAAATGTTAACACCATGTATATACACCATTTTCTCTGTCACGTAGTTAAACATTTAAGTTTTACCTAGATTGATTTACGAAATATTCATTTCAGGTTAACGGCCTCTTCAAGCAAAAGTAACGACCGTCATTTATGATTGACGCCAATTGCGGAAACCAATCAAGCTTGTCTTTTATTGAACTTTAAATTGTTTGATCATATTACCTATAATATGATCGAAGGTTCCAAATAATAGTCCTAGAAGAATTTAGTTCTGCAAAAATTACAAACATGCCATAGAAATAATCAAGTAGCAAGAGATTTTTCGAAATAAACCTATAGAGGTTGTGTGTCTCACTTATAAAAAAACTCTTGGTTGGTTACGTTCTGTCAGGATAACGAGAAAACTTGCCCAAACTTCCGACTTATTTACACATGAGTGGCGCATTTATGAAGCAATTTATTCCTTAAATTATAACATGATCATAAGACGAATTCTTCGTATAATTACCATATTTATCTGATGGTTGACATTAAGGGCCGCTTGCTCCAAATTATATTTAAATAGTTTTAAAATCGATTTAAATAAATGTAAATTTAACACCCATAAACCAATTATGTATTCATTAAACGCATTTAGCATTGTCTTGCACCAGGAGTTTCGAACATCAATTTAGTTAAACAAAATATACGTTACATTCGTCGCATGCATCGCAGTAAAACAAAAATATCTAAATATATATACAGGTTAAGTATTCAAAAAGAATGCGTGTAACGATACATATTTGTCGTTTGTTGACAGTTGACATTGTATGCTGGCGCGGGATCATTGTATTTTTAAAATAGTTGTGGTGATATTTTAACCTTATTATTTGCATAAAATGATAAATTTTTAGTATCTTGTTCTCTAAAACTGAAAGTATTTGACGACTTTTGCTTATCACTACATAGTATTAAAAAAGTAGTTTTTTCTTCCCCTATATCCCTTTGTATGCAAATCTTTAAAACTACGCAACGGATTTTGATGCAGTTTTTTTTTAATAGATTGAGTGATTGAAAAGGAAGGTTTTTATATATGTTTTATACCCGTGCAAAGCAGGGTCGGGTCGCTAGTACTATATAAAACGTTGAGTTCTTTGGTGGAATTTTGTACATAATATGTATAAAACAAAAGCAATTATACGCAATATAGCAATGTACCGATCGCCAATGATCCAAACAATGGGTGATTTGTATACCTTTTGCAGACACTGGATCAGTGCGCATGTCTTTAAGAAATTAGCATACAATAATGTTGCCAAAATTCAGACTTACCTGTGTTACCATGCTTAGAATAAATTATTGGGATGTACCTGAAAGCAAACATTAATTTGTGAGTACAAAAATTTAAACAGTTAATTCAAGACCATTTCAGGCATAATATTTAATAGACGAATGGTTCAATGAACCCGGAACAGATTCGCACATGTCGCATTACGAAACTACATCCTTTTCCGATACATTAAACCGCTTGCAAACTTCACGATTCTCAAAACCAAACAAACTTTGTAGCTATTTGACAGAAAGTCAAAGCTCTCATTAAAGAAACTGAATTTTTTCCCCCTATTACTAAGTTTAGTAATTTATAAACGAATTTAACTCCCAAGTTCGAAGTTGAAAATACGAACAAAATTTTTTTATTTACGTACGTAATTTTTTTATTTACGTATGTATTTTTTTTATCATATTACAATGTATTCAATTTAAAAAAAATCCAAAAACCCAATCTATAGGCTCAAACGGCATGACGTGCTAAATTTACTACCATGCGCTCCATGTGTGTCGTGAAATAAAATATAATGGTACAGTGTTTTTTAAATATTTTAACCTACTTACCTCAGAAAAGCAACACTTTTATTATGGTCTTGGCAAGAAAACTTTTCGAAGTGAATTGAGACCGATACAATAGTTCTATTAGCTATTTACATTGATGGACGTAATAAACAGGCCACCCTTGTTTATTTCTATTTACATACAATGGTTGCTATCAGTCAATGAACGGTGACCTTTCATATCGGTCACTTTTGGGAGTCCTTTAATCAATATTATTAGAATGATCAAATGTAAATCCGTTAATGTCTTTTTAATTATTTTATTGAACAGTTACTTATCTCAAAAATGTTTTTTTTAATTTCATTATAATCTCTAAAATCCTTAACAGTGATTACATTTTTCAAGAGTGATGTGTTTCAAAAACAGATACTATTTTGTTCCAAGTTGTCCCCTTGTAAAAACCAATTGTATTTGTATTTGTAGAATAAATTAGAGGGCCTCGCGGGTCGTATTATAAGCGAATTATCTCGATACTGCTGTCCGTTGGCGCAATAAAGAGTTTTGAACACAGGTCTGACGCGCGGTCAACATTGTCAGACGCGGCTTGAATGGAAAGTTTCAGTGTCGCTCAACATTGTCCCCCATGGCCTGAACGGAAAATGTGCACTTTTTTAATGGCAGTTAACGTGTTAAAATAAAACAATTCTCAAATTACATGTAACAGTATAAACCAAAAAAGGTATCTGTAAATGAAAAGCCGAATTATTTCAATTGTGATTTGTTCATTTATACACATTAAAGCAAGTGTATTACTTTATATTTGCAAATTCAAAAGCGGCAGGTTGAAATAACCATTATATTTACAAACCAAACTTACTTTCCATTCCAACGACATATATCTAGAACTTTAAAAGATTGGCTTGGCTTACCTCGCGTTGGCAAAAATATTTCTACTCACAGTAATTAGAGATTTTCAACGGTTACGTTGAATATCTCCCCAGTGGCATTTAGGTTTTGGTTGTATATGTATCAGCTTACATAATTTGGTACAACAAAGAAGAAGGAAGGCTTCTCGTCACGTTATATAACGAAACGTCGAGTCGGTGGGAAGTGTGTAATTAATTAGTTCTACCAACACACGTTATATTCAAAACTTATGTTTACGGATACTTAAAATATAATGTAATCGAAATTTAAATAAATAATACAATTCGTTATTTCTTATTTGTATATGTATGAACTACAAAGTTTGTCTCCACAGTTAAACAATTAACAACATTGAATAATTCATAATTATTTTACATATATAATATGGATTTAATACAGTAAAATTAATTTAAAATTGATGTTAAATTTTTTTTCTCTAATCCAGTTTATATTAAGGGAAAAAATTAAATATTCTTAATTGGAATTCTATACCACCGAATATATGTAGCTGGCATGACTTTTGGTACAGACTTTTATATATTTCTACCTTTCTACTAATACTAGTGGTCGCCCATTGGTTGAAATTCGACCACAATTCAAGATGTATGTGTGTATGTTGTGTGTCATTCAAGCGGTAGTGTGTGTAATATTTATTTTAATTAATTTAATGTATTTCTAATAAATTTTATACTAAAAAAATAGCTTTATGCATTTCTTCTCCATATAAACTTTAACTGTGGCAAATTTCACGATCAGGGTATTCGCGCAATTGTCGTAAAACAGGGTACAAAGCTTTTGCACTACAAAAAACGTACAATCGGTCCCCTTAAGCGTCATTAAATGTCATTGTAAACGGTCGATTCAAGCGCAGCGACAAGATCCCCGCATTACCAGGAACCAGTTAGCAACCGAGACTTTCTCACGACCAACACTATTAAATTAACGATGAAACTGTACGACAATTAATGGCAAAAATGCAGTTATTATATGATATGTCGAAAGTTGTTAAGCTTTGATACATCTATATCTGGTTAAGATAAGATTTTAGATTAGAGTAATATTAAAATATACTGACTACGAATCAAACAAGACATCATTTAAGAATTCTTCAAATATGAAGAATGTTTAATATTTAATGTCAGGAAAGTCTATTCATATTCACTCGGGCTTGTAAATAAATGGAACATAATACATGTTCGTCCAATTTCCATATAACAAATGCATTGCACGAAATTATCCCTTATGCGTTTGCAATTTTTTTTGAACATTTAGAATTTAGATGATTATTCAATTACATGGCATTACTACACAAGGAATACAGTCAACCACTTATAAAAGACACACTCACCTGAAGAAGAAGGAAAAAAAAACGTTCCTAAAGTTAGTTTGAAACCTGATTTAGTGTCGGGTCTATAAACGGGTGATTTTTCATTGCTCAAATAGTTCGATATTTTCTTTTAGAAATTTGCTGGACGATAAAAATAAATATTAGGTAGATAAAGCAATTAGCTTTAGACGTGCCAAAAAATTAAATAAAAACACTTAACTGTACCTACATAATATAAGTATACCTACATCATAAGAATGAAGGTCGGTTAAAATGGTGACAAATGGCACGCATTCTTTGAAAAACAAAGAAAACATTGTTCGACGGCGTGAATCATACAATCAAACCGCATCTCGTATCTGACGAGTGACGTCCGTCCACAGAGGTCTGAATGTGAATAGCTCACATGCTCCCTTTTAAACGCAAATGATAAATCTGATGAAATGAATAACGCTGCGTGAAATCCCCACCCCACACGGGGGTAAGGCTTGGCCCTTGGGGCAAACGTATTTATGAATCTATTTCACTGATCATATTCTTTATAGGCAAGAAGGTGACCAGCCTTTTGAGCCTACTCAACCGAAACATTTATCGGTTTTGTCGAGATTCGAACCCAGGATCGCCGGCACAACACGAAGATACATGAACCACTTAGCAAGGAGGCGAACCATAAAACTAGATAGTGTGCACACCAAACTCTATAAAAGAATATGAGACATCAGCGATGACCTTTCAGACAGGGAATCAACTATTATGAACACGTGGACTCAAAAAAGTAAAGGAAAAAACGTAAAAGTGACGTAAAATCACGCAGCAAAATCAAGATAAGAGCATATGGCAGACAGCTTTATATCCTTATTGCCGAGCTTAAGTAAGACGTGGGTGGAACTTTATTGTGCCAATTTAATAATCGAGCCAGATTTGAAATCGCTTTTTCTATAATGGATTTTTTCAACGTAAGAACGTTAGTGATCCGGTCCAATAAAAATATTTTAAGTCTGTAGGAATTGTGTAAAAACATTAATGCGTAATCTTGTATCTGTGTCGTGCAACTGCAACTATTCCTTGAAATTCCGTAATAATTCGAAAAACAAAGAGGCAAGTCATTTATAATGTAATATATTATGACAATTAATTAATAGTTTCAAATAGAAGCTGTGGCCTGCAGGTCGTAGGTGGTGATGGAAAGCGTTGATTTGCAGTGAAAATTGCTGATTACACTAGATACTTTGCTTGAATGTATCCAACAATCTTCTAGAAAATGAGATAGATTTCTCTACATTGCTTGACTAAACAAGTCATGTTGATTTAACTGAAGTAGAATAACTGCTGATCTTATTGCTAAAGAAAATAAGAAATCACGTGAAACCAATAATTAGGGTTACACATAACAAATCAAAAATAGCATGTTATATATAATCGTTTGCGTGCTTCGATCTTATATATATAACTTCTACATAATATATAAACTGAACATTTCTTGATGAATAAATGAATAAAATGAAAATTTGAAAACCATGCTCACGACTGCACTTGTCTGATTGGGTAAATTTCATCTTCTTCATAAAGTATTCGTCAAGGTAATTTGCAATTATCTAGCAAACGACAATGAAGATCAATGCTCAAAAGTAATTTGAAAGTGGAGCTATAAGACCGGTGTGTCACTGGTGCCGAGCGTCGCACTGGAGAAAGCGAGTGGTGAAACTCAGGATATCGAATTGTATTGGCCCCTGAATAATCATAACCTTGTTGAAATATACAAATACCTATTACAAATGCGAAAGTAATTGTCTGTTATGAATTATAACTAAGTTGTAATTAGTAAAATTACGAAACGTACTTTTAATTATTAAATTAAAATTATATGTATTTTGATTAATTGGATTTAACTAGTGGTCCACGCGAATTTCTTATCGCTTCAGAGTCCTGAATCACGTGTCACGTAAAACGCCATTCCATTGAAAATGTATGAGGAAACAAATTCTTCTCTTTTCATAAACACTTTCGTGAATCTTTCTGTATTTTAGTTTAGTATTGAGTATTATATCCGCTTGCGTGACATAAAGGTAGGGCTGCCATCTCTAAAACCTGCCTCCCAGGACCAGAAAGCGTAAGTTCTCCGGATTTTGGAGCTTTCACCCCGGACATTTCAATACTTTATTCATTCACTTACATCTTGATTAAAATATATTTTACTCCGTACTTGATGGAGGCCTCTTTTGTTGCATGAAATCTGACTCTTGTGACGACAAGTGAGTAATTTTGCTTTATTTTTTAATCTTCTAAGGTATTAAATTATTAAATTATGGGAACGGGTTCTGATCGAAAACCCAGACTTTTATTGTAGTCTAAAGTCTACAATTTAAATCCCGCCCGGACGCTACCCGGACGTCTTCCAAACTAGGACAAATCCGGGAAAATCTGGACGGATGGCAGCCCTACATAAAGGCGATAACGCTTTTACAATTTACCTTGTTCAACACAAGTTAGGTTAGGAACATTAGTTAGGTATACAGTAGGAAATGTACTTCTGAACCAGACTACTTCTTAATAAATAATTATTATATACATTGTATCATTTTGCTTCAGTTACGTTACGAAGTGATGTGTATGTACTGAGAGATTTTGTATTAAAAATATGAGTTATATCTTAAAGTACAATAGATATCTGAGTTACTTGGCTACAAAGAGAATACAAAATTATCGGTGGAATTACATACGCATTTACGATACATAATATCGCATCGCGTTTGTCTTTTATCCAGTTGCTTGAGCTCCAAACATTTTCAAAATAGAACTTTTGTAATTTTTTAAAAGTTAATAGTTTAATAAACAACACTTACGGTAGAGTTAACAATTCGTAGTTATCGCAACAATTAGTCAAATGTGACAACTGACAGCCAATGTTCAAATCAAATACATATCTAATAGGTATTTTTTTTAAATTTTTATCACTATGTTAAATAAACTATAGGTGACTACGGATTTATACTAAAACTTTAGACAATTGATAAGCAGAAAAAGCAGCTCGTACTGTATTTCTTTCAAAAATGTAAATTCGGAGCGTTTCCTAATTTGAAAATGACCCGGCAACGACGTCTTTTATGTAAATCTCGCATTGTTCGTGAATCCTCTCCTACTAAATAATACAAGAATATAAATTTGTAACCTATTGACCGATGACAGTCAATAGATTATCTAAATTCTGCTATACAGTGTTCGCTTGGTAACAAATATGTAATTACAATTCCATTCTCTACAATATTTTTAATCCTCAACTAGTTTACTCTCGCGTCTTTGTATGCATGAGAAAAAGTTTTACTTCTTGAAGTCTTGATTTGACTTAGAAATTGAATAATATGAAGTTATTTGAAATGAGCAAATTTAATAAAGCAAGTTCAAAAAAATATTTGGTACCTACGTTACATAGCTAGTTCACTACAGCGGCCCACTATTATTAGCCGTAATGGTAACCAAACCAATCCCTGTATAAAAGCGGCTTATAAACAATCGATAGTGCACGCAACTCAGTTAACATCAACTGTTTACATTACCCACTGTATCTGGGCCGATAGACGAGGCATTTGAGGCTGCTACAAAATTAGTTGAATTTCCATCAAAGGGTGAATCAATCTCTTTGATCAATGATCTTTATGGGTTTCTGGTTTTATATACAAATTTTTAGTCAGTTGTGGCGGTGCGCAGAATACCAAGTATCCACTCTAAAATTAAATATTAGAAACAATTTAAGCCGGCGCATTGCAAGTCACGAAAAGATGACCCTTATTAATTAATAGGATTTTTGGTATCTTCATTATATATTTTCAAATCAAAACTTATTACAATATGTGACCTACATCCCGATAAGCTGTGTTCATTTTTTATATCCCCAATCATTTATTTTTGAACGCCAGAGGCTGGTTAAAAATAAAAATTATATTACAGAAACATTTCAAAATTCAATGTAAAATAAGTTATCTTAGGTTTTCAATCATCTAATACCAATTAAATGGTAAAATCATTCGTAAAATTATTTAAGCACAAAGCGACAGATTACAAAACCATTTCCCAACATTCCTCCGTCACCGAAGATCCGTTCCCGGGGCTATTGTCGAGCACAAAACAGATTTCGGATGTGTCAGTTATATAAAATTGCCATAAATTGGTGCTGGTACGCAGGGGACACTTTGTGACGTAATTCGAAACGGTATCATCAACGACAACTACAACTAAGATTTGAATCACTGCCCCAAAGTCAGTGATACGAATCTTATGAAAGACAATAAGTTAAAAAAACCTCATATTAAATATCTGAGACATAATACACTAGTACTACACTGTAATTGTTACCTAATAATCTACGAGTGCTAAAATAATCGTAAAGGCCAATTTTGAAATGGGCAGCATTTATAATGTGTACGAGTGCAGTGAATGAAACAAGATTTCACTTTTCTTTCATTTTCAAGTATATTCTATTTACAAAATATATATATTCCACTAGAAGTGCAAACAAAACAAAACGCAAAATTAAACTATACAAATTTTAGACATTACCGTGAGTAATAAGGCTTTGACGAACATTTGAGATGTGTACGCTATTGACAAATTACAATCATTTTAACAATATCCGAAAACGTAGGTACTTCATATTGATTTTATTTCATCATTGTGATAAATAACGATGAACACTATATCTATTTATATATTAATAAAAATAAGAATGGTACCTAATCAGTAATGACAAATAATAATGATTGCTATCTTAACCTCTATTAAACATTGCATTATCTGCGAGAAATTTTTTTTAGAACTAACAATGTATCTATTTTAATCAATATAAAATATTTAGAAATTACTTTTCGAGTCCATCTTTAAAGAAAACAACGTCAATATGCAGATTTTTGGTGCTGCATGTGTCAATGAACTGATAAAATTAACGCATATCATATGCAGTTCCTCAATCTAGATTCTAGGCACTTGTCCAATTACTATAGTGTTGATAAAATCGAGTCGCATAACGGAAATCGATTAACTTACTCCCTCGCAAAAGCCTGAATGTAGGTACTCGTTTAAAACATCTCACGATTACGTTTTTCCGCAAGCAATTTAATATAAGTAAATCAAAACTAAGCACTAAGTGAATTTTAAGTAAGTAAGTAGATGACTATGTGGTAGGAATGTTAAATGTTAAGGTCTGAAGGATATTCTACTACTCTAAGCTATTAGTATTAGCAAATATATTGAATATTATAACGAACTAAGTATTCAAACATAGCAATACGATAGCAGTTTTGAAGTGTAGATAATACAAAACTAATAATAGTTGTAATTATAACAAAGATCGAACATTACAGGAAACGCATCGCACAACGCGGATTACGTGTAAAGACTAAACACAATGAGTCAAGCACTTCCGATCTAATTACACTTTTCTTAACGTTTTCCTTGTAACGATGAATAACACTTGTTACAATGACGAAAAAAACATCTTGAATTTATTTAGGTACCTACATCCATAAAAACGTAATAAGAATTGATGAAAAGTATCCTTTAAAATAATAGTAAATATAATAATAGCAAAGTGTACCTTTACTAAAACAGTAGATTGTATACAGTAACATAAATATTAAATATAATATATTATGTCGAATTTCGGAGACATTCCAATCTACACTGTAGAGTGTATGTCTCCAAAATTAGAGTGTAGAGTCTACAGTATGGACGACGAATTCTGAACAGCCTGATCTGCGCATACACATTTTTTTTCGAACGAAGTTGAGGCCGCATGGCCGTTCCTGCTCACACAACCTTAATTCAAGCGATGTATTTGGCCGTACTTAACTATTTCTTTGTCTTAAAAGATATCATGTCTACCAACCTATAAGTAAGTGACAATTAAATGTAAATACATTTAATGTTCAGTTAATCTGTGCAATTACTAATAATCTGTTACTTGAATCATCGTTTCCAGTCACGCATTGTATAAGAGATGGGGGTCAATGATCTTGACAACGCTACATAACGGCACAACTATAAACTGACGTTTAATCATTTTTAATTTCACTGATCCACTTCCGTAACTAGACTAACGACAGTCGATCATCTATAATTACGTTGTAATATGATTATGTTGAATATAGTGCTATAGTAGCACTGATTCCGCTTTCTTTATATCCAGTCAAACAGAGGATTAAAACTATATACATATAAATTAATAAATCAACACTAATCAAACGAGTATTACCATCAAGGTCCATAAACAAAACCATAACAACTCAAAGCCAAGATATGAAATCTCTTATGGCCTGTGTGGGGCATGGGGCAAACACATTTCTGTATCTGTTTTACTGATCATTTTTTTAAAGGCAAGTAGGTGATCAGCCTTCTGTGCCTACCCAACCGAAACATTCATTGGTTTCCCCGGGATTCGAACCCAGGATCTACGGCGAAATACGCAGCGTAAACAACTTAGCTACGGACGCGGTTTGAACTCGTTACATTTGTATAATTTCTATGGATATACCAAATTGCGTCTCGTCAGTTATTAAAGGCAAACAATTAGCTTCGACGCAAAGGTCCACTTAAGGCAGAGCCGACAAGCTGATAAGCTAACAATGGCACTTGATAAGCGTCTCACGTGATCGCTAGTTATATTATAAATCTTAATAAATACAGAAGTATCTCAGTACTAATTTTAATAGTGCATTTAAAAACTGATTTACTAGTTACAAAACACCGGCCTTGCTTACTTAGAAGCTAGTTGTAAATTCAAGTAAATTCGCCTTGACCTCGATGCATAATGCACTTTTGCATTTTTGTTTTAACTATTTAACTTAAAATTAACAATCCTTTTGAAAACACGGTTGCAACAGTTTCAGATGTAGCATTAACAATTAATCTTGAGAAGGAAAACCTTTACAGTTACTCATTTTTAACGTATACATATTATATATAATAATATAAAGACTAGTTTGAGAACGCTCACATAAGATGTATTCAATTAACTTGACTCTGCGAATATAATATAGGTATAATCTTATGCCAGTAATTTATAATCGATACAGGAAAAACACGATTGTGCATTGTGGCTACGCATTGTTCTTATTAGTCCATTACAATACCTTTATAGCCTTCAAATATTTATCCAATTATCAGTCTATTTACAAAGGATTACACGTACGTAATTAAGATGCCAATGACGTCATCAACGTACTAATATTAGACAAAGCAACCAATATATTTGCATAACCGGTTTGATGGTATCATTATATGTGAGTCACGCATTTCGCTTGCACAAAGTAGAAGTCCTAATATATCACCGAAACAACTTCCGCAATCATTAACTTTGTATTACATTTATCTCTTGTATTTATTTATTCAATCTGCTTTTAAAGCATGCAAATTGGCAAATAATATTTTAATTCCAAATCTTATATTGTTAACGCGTTTCATAGTTAGATCATCAATGACAAAGTAAAAACTTCGTTTATATAATTAAAAACGAACTGCGACGTGGCTATGAAACTTATTGTGGTGATAAAGGCTGAGCTGTCAAATGCGAAAAACATTTCTCAAATCAGACCGTTAGTAGGTAACTACAAGGTTTTAAACCGCAGACAAAACCAGTGATTATCCCAAAAAAGCAGCTCTGCCAATCTTTAAGACTACAGGAACAAGTATAGAATCATATTTTTCAAAATTACATATTCAACCGACTTCAAAAAATTAAGTTCTCATCTCAGGACTCAAGGCCTACATTTTTTTATGTTTGTTACACGATTGTGAAGCCAATTGTGACCAACTTGAATATTTCTATTATATGTCATAATTTAGAGGTGGTCCCATATTAATTCTTTAAAAATTAATTGGGTACTTTTTGAAATATTCAACAAAAACTGAAAATTTGTATACCAACGTGAATCTTATGTCAATTTCGGTTCATAAATGTGAATGTGATGCCAATAATTGTAAACAGATTTATTAATTTACCATATTAATTTTACCATGGACACTTTCTAAATATTTAACAAAATAATATAAATTAATACTTATGGGGTAATCATGTAAACCATAATCAAGTTATGACAAACATAATCTAAAATATAAAATACTTAGCAAATTGGAGACCTTTTATAACTCTTACTTAAACAAAATTGTTTATGTACATGTAATACACTATCATGTTGATTTTACATACCTACCACGTGTGAGTAAAATGATAAAATATCAAATAAAAATGTTTGGTTTACAATATTTTGCTGGTTTTGCAAGTCTAAGAACTACAAAAAAGAATTTGTTATTAGACATAATATTGAAGATTAGTCTGCTCCAACCTTTCCTTCAATTATTTTCTGTATCAATAATTTAATAATAAATCTCTTAGAATGCAAGTCAATTCTGTATTCTCATAAATATTTAAACAAGGTATTTGTTACTAGAAATTTTCAATTGCAATATGACTGGCAAATTAATTAAGTAATAACATAATGTCATAATAACAATTGTTGTTAATCAAGTTAAACGTAATATAAGAATTAATTTTATATATTAATTGTTTTTTATTATTAAGAGCATTTAAATAAAAAATTATAGACAATAGCTGGACCATCTACATTCTATAAGACTACTAGATTTAAAAGTAGAAGAAGAAATAGTTTTCTAATAGATTATCCTTTATTTTTATGATTAAATGAGCCTTTTTACAAATAAATAACAAGCAGAACAATGTAAGTACCTATATAGTACAGCATTACTATTTCAGTACTAAATTTATACTGTTTTACCTTATTACAATAAATCTTAAATATAAACAATAACAATGTTTACATCTAAGATTTTGTTTAGATCACTTCCTGGAAAGGTTTTGCACAATATCATTCTTAAAATGAAACGAATTTGTCATCTGCGTTTTATTTGGATTAATCAGAAACCAACAACAGTAATAATAAATTTTTAGAGTTATAAATCTTTTAACATATTATAATGTTTGTAAAATGTTTACTATTGCTGTTATAAAGTGGTGTGTGCACCAAATATTAGTGAGAATTACCTTGGAATGCAATTGGAGGGAGTTCTGTCCACTTCCCAGGCTGCAAACAGCTTCATAGGAACAGGTTTTGATGAATTAGTCATCTTTTCAGATTTATTCTTCTCGGTCATTTTATCAGCAAGAACACAACGGCCTACAACTTTCACAACACTCCACTTAAATGTCAGTAACTTGCATCGTTACTTTATCACTTAACGTTACACTGTATCCATTTTTAATTTATCACTTAGGGTATCAGTGTTACAATAGTTATATAGGTACCTCGCTACCAAATTATCATATTACGATTTTAACGATAATCCCTCTAAGTTACGAAAAATACGTAGGTAGTCTAGACAGAAATCGCGATTCACGATCATCAACGCCACCGCAAGCCGCCGAACAGCAAGCAAAGCGTTCGATACCCAGTTACCGTATGTACTTCAAATTGAAAACTGACACTTGACAGGTTCTGGGACTTGTCGCAACTATTGACATTGAGATTTGACATATTACATGAATTATATTGCCAGTTATTAGTGCTCTATAGATTAATAGTGATAAATTTTTATCTATATAATATTAATAACTTTTATAACACTTAGATACTACATTGCAGATTGGTATAGTTCCCGGCACGTAAGTTGGCAATAGTGAAATACGCAGAAGTTTTTTCTTAAACACATATGGGTAATGGGTGTGCGACGAGATAGCATCCTCTTGAGCGTGCGATTGGTTCGTCAGACGTGAGACCACCCTTGCCTCCCACAAAGCGTCTACGTTTTCCTTGCTCCCGCGTACACTTCAGGGCACTAAAATTGTACTTCTATTTGTCAAGTTATTATTTTGATATTGTTATATATTTTTATTCCTCCTTTGCCACGTCTCGAAAACATTTTATGATACAAAAACTGTTATTACCTACATATTATGATTTTTATTTGCTCAAAAAAAATAATTACATATGTTTAATACTTCTGACTAAACCTCATTGTTTTAATTTTTTTTGTTCAAAAAATCGAATAGTCTAGACAAATTATTATCATGAGACTCACACTCTGGCGCAGGATTAGCCCAGTCATTTTAGCAAAAAAATGGGGTCAATCTCGGAATGAGAGATAATAAGCTGTAAACTCGTATACACTTTCATTTTGGTAAGTTATTCAAGGTCAAAGGTCACAAAAATCAGTTTTTCTCTCGATTGTTTCGGTTTCTATAATTCCAATGTGAAAATTTTATAAAAATCTAAATATTTTTGAGGTAAAGGAGGAAACCTTCTGAACGAGGAAAAGCTGATTTTACACGCCTTTCAAAGAGCAACCTAACATTTTTATGTTCTTGTTGAATTTTATTTATTAACATTAATTACGTCTTTTTAATTACAGTGGGTTCATTTATAAAACAAAATTTATTTTTCACTTTTTAATGCGTTTTGGAGAGGTTTTTTTTAAATTAATTTAACAACAATAGTGACGTAGACTGTTTGACTGATCACTTTTCTAGAATATGAATTTTCTTATTTCCCAGGTGGTAGAAACGTAAGTACCTGTACTAACAATCTACAGACTGCAATTTATAGGTACAATATTTAGATTTACTTATCATTTTTTTTACATTTAAAGATTATTTTCTGTACTTTGCGTGTAGTATGAGTTATGGACACGCAAAAATAGCAAAGAAACCGTTGCTTATTTTTAATGCTCGGAAAACGCTCATATTTTTCCAGTAAGAGTGAAGAATAAAAACATATTAATAAGGAAATGACTAAGAAATAAAACAACCAGTAAATTATTGATTTTACAACAATGTAAAATTTACGACATTTTCTATAAAGTAGCGTCGCCACATCGCGCAAAAAACGCAAAAGGAATTGACCTACTTTAAAAACAATGTTTTTTTAATCCCCAACCAATATCAAAAAATTATAAGCCATTAGCCAATTTTATCGAAACATTATGTAAGTTAAAATATACGACACTTGCATGTCGCAATTTTTTTTAACAATATGACTAGATCCCCATCATTCAGTTAAAAATAAATTCGTAATTCTTGTTATAAACTTGAATACAATATACTTATTGCTTAAATTCCATAAGAGTTGAAAAACACTTGTGGTGACTAGTAATACAAATTTGAATGCAACATATTTCTTCAACAATTTTTTGCACTAAATATGTTTATTAAAATTGGAATGGTCAACTTATGTAAAAGAGAATGCGAACTGGACTTTTTATTACTTAGCAGCTTCTGGCGGGCAATCGGGTTGAGCCGAAGGGTGCGCAGCACGGAAAGCCGGGTGGTTCTCTAATTCTCGATCAATGCGTAATATAATCGGAAATGGACGTAGGTCTACGTGAAATCTGCAAATATTAATTTTCATCCTATGTATTGGTGGAATAGACCGAGTTACTATGTAGTTAAAAATAAATCACAAGATTACAGAGCAAAATGGGATTGAGTAGATAATTTCTAGTAAAAACAATAAAAAGCCTTGCTCTTGTTATTTACCGACTTAAAAAAGAGGAGGTAGTCAATTCAACTGTATTTTTTGACAAGATCATTCAGAACATTCGACTGAGTGAACCGATTTTGATGATTCTTTTTTTGTTTGAAAGCTGGTGCTTCCCGTGTGGTCCCATTTCAATCTGTCCAGTAGTTTTGGAGTTATAATTTGAAATCAATTTTTTTTTTTTTTTATTAAATTTCAACAAATTATTTGCAACCTGTATCACATTGTTTAGACACTATTTTTTTTACTTCTATATTGGTCATAATTTAAGATTTCCTAAGATATAAGAATAAACAATACCTTCTAGCATTAAAAACTTGTGGTATAAGACAACAGTCAGCCAAACTGATCTCATCACCCACACAATATTTTCCAGCAACAGATGATAAAATCTTTTCCACCGCTCGGAATCCACGTGTGATCCAATGCTGAGCCCACTCCTTCTTTTTCTCTTCACCAACATGAATAAGAACTATTAAATTCTGTAGAGGTTGAATTCCTGATGATATTACCTGCAATTTTTTTTATTAATTTAATTATTTGCTTCGCACTAATTTATTGTGTACTCTTTAAGTACAATTACTTCCTCTTCTAGATGGGATATCAAAATGAAAAAACAAAATCTCAAAGTTCAGACAAGAAGTAAATTGCAAGATGTAAAACTTAACTCTAACTTCGTTTAATTATGTAGAAAAAGTTATAGTTATGTAATTTACCACATTGTGGGCTATATTTTATTTTCATTTATTTTTGGTGCTATTTGGTCTTCTTTTTGTAAAGTTTTTATTTAAGATTGTTGGTGCCAGAGCACAAAATATAATAAAATAAACAAATATGATATCTAGATAAGTATACCTCACAAATCTCTCTAACTTTAGCTCTCTTGTAGCAATCTTGAGGGAGGAGCGCTCTTTGTGGTCTGGTCTCTTCTAAATAATGCATTATACTAAGAGATTCTATTAGTGTATGCCCATCTGTAAAAAAACAGTAATATTTATTTTTTCAAATTGTCCATCGTTTCCTTGCAGACCATATTGTAAGTCATAAGACATAAACCATTTACAATATTACCTATAACAAGTGAAGGAACTTGCTCCATTGGATTCACTTCTCTGTATTCATTGCAGTGCTGTTCTCCACCACCTTTTATCAGACTTACTGCTTTTATATCATAAGGTATTTCCTTCAAATTTAGAGCAATTCGAACACGCCAGGAACATGAGCTTCGCCAGTATGAATATAGCACTGGCTGGAAAAATATTGGAAAATTTATTTCACAAGGTATTGTGTTGAATTATTAAACCTATACTTGGTACTTTAATTGTTTAGGTATTTCTATGGTGAACATGATTTTTAAAAATGTACCTTTTCATCAATTTTCTCCTCCATTTTAACACATATAGGCACAAAAATAAGCAAACGAATCTTCTATGGGGCGTCGATGGAAGCTAGTATAAAATTTAATGTCAAGGTTTACCAGTATTAAAATGAGAAAATGTGACTTATCAATCAACTGAATAAATGATAAAGCCGGTTTGTGTCATATTTACATACCTTAGCCATGGCGGAAATGTTCTCGTATTTAGGATAGTAATTAATTTTGGCGAAGTTAAATTGCAATTTAAAGAAAACACCTAAATTTATAACTTTTACAAGCTTAGCTACAATCTTTTTATTAATAATGAGGACTGAGGGACCAATAATCACTTATCTATAATAATTATATAGCGTTAAATAAATTAAAACTGATTCTGAAACTATTTTTTTTTTTTGATGATTTAATTTGATGGTATATCGAAATTTAAATAATTGGTGGGTAGTATCAAGATAAACTGATTGACATTTTTTAAATAATATTGTGTTATTTAGGTACCGAAATTTAATTAGGTACCTACAAAATAGCTACCAACTTAAAAAATAAATTCACTAGTAGCTGTCAGTCCTAGTGTTAACTTTAATAGTCACCGTTTCCTTATTAGTCTGTGATATACACTTTAATAGTAGTAATAAAACTGCGATCAGACGACACGATTCATCGGGACTAGGGACTTAGGGCGGTCAGGCACTGTCGATGCGGCGTCTAGTGGTTGTATAGTCGAAGTCGATCGCTACATAAACAATTCAATAGTGAATAGACAATAGTAAGTTTATCTAATGTCTCATTACAGACTCCACGAGTCTTGTCAGTATAAGGACACGACGTGCGTTTTTTTATCATGACGGAGGGGAGTAACGATTTGAGTATCACTTTTATAGAATATTGAAATAGTTGGAACAATATAATTTATAGATCCAATTATTTAGAATCCGAAAAAATTTCATAATAATAGAAGTGAACGACGCGTGGGATCGGATGATCTAAAAACTAATAAAGAAATATAATTAATGTAACATTTAGATGCAACACATTATAATATTTATTTGGTGGGAATACTATAAAGTAGCTAACGTAGTCACTTCAATTATATTCATCTTGTAGTAGACGTAACGGGCAATTTATGGCTAGCACTCTTCCAGCATCCACTCCATCCACTCGCCAAGACACACGCGGCACGCCAAGGAGAACCTCTAGAAGGCGCCTCGCGAGGGTAGAGCCAACATTAGACAAAGTGTCACACTTTGTCTAAGATAATTATAATTTAATTGCATTTAATATTACTCTGTAGCACAACCTACAAGCAGTGTTGTCAGCTCTTGATCACTAAAGGGTAATTGCTTGACTTAATGTCTTGGGTGTCACCTTAAGTCATACTACAACTATGCGACTATAAGTGTCATTTCCCATTTTTGGTCAATAATATTATTGACACAATGTGACACTTTTCCTTCGATCACAGACAGCCTGTCAATTGTCAAACTCAAATTAGTGGGAATTTGCGCACGTGAGTAATGAATAATCTTAAAACTATTAATTATAATTTAATACCGACCTCAAATAACCTCAATACCAATCATAATATAATATTTTGAACAATTTGTTCACCAATCGATAAGAAAATTAAGAGCTGATATTATTTAGATTACAACTTTAAACTGAAATAGCAAGAAGAAAAAATATATATTATAAATTATGGGAAAAGATAAAAAGAAAGGCATTAAAGGCAATGTATTTAAAGTGGCTGGTGCAAAAAGTTTAAAAAAAACAAAAGCCAAAGCTGTGAATTTAGGATTAAAAAATGTATGTAACCATGATACTTAATTTTGATTGTTTACCTAATTTTAATTATATAGTCTAAATGTAAATATTACAAAATAAATTCCTGTATTTTCAGATGAAGCAGAAAATAGCAGACATCGACAAACAACTTCTCGACATTAAAAGTAACCCCAAGACAAATGAGAATCAAAAAAAGCCAGATAATATAAAAAGACCTGATAGTAAGATAGACAAAAAGGTTTCAAAAGAAGATGTTGCTTGTACCACAGAAAAAATAGTAAAAATGGATTTATAAAATTCTGAAGATCTGCACCATTACTTGTCTGTAAGTGTTATGATGTGAATAAAACTGTAAATAAAGCATTTAAGTTGTTGTTGAAATTATTATATTTTGCATATCATTATAGACAATCATAGTTTTATAAAGACTTAAAAGATTTTTAAAGATCACTATTTAACATTTCTTCTACAGAAGATACTGATTACAACAAGCTGATATAATTTAATATTTAACAATAAAATTGTCCATATAAATAAAACCTGTATTTTTCCAACATACGCTTTAAGATAAAGAATTAAATAATAAATGTTACAATACAACCAATCATAGGCTAAAACTACAGCAGTGTTATATATAAATAAATATATATTATTAAGATGTATAAAAAAAAGAAATTTATTTTTACTAGTGGGAGTTACTACACTATTTAACATCATTTGATAATGGCATTTTTATTTTAAGTTTGCATTGATTTAGTTGTAGTTTTAAATTCAAAACTGGCTACTTAATATTTTGTCCATAATATATTATGAGCTCAATTTCATATGATCCATTAAAATTTTTAATATTAGTTAGGTGTATCTACTACATCTTGCATAATTAAGAAATCATTTTAATTAACAAGTCTTTTATTGTTAAAATTAACAAAAGGTAACCTAATACAATATTATTCTTAAGTTTTTTTTGGTTATCATAGTTTTAGTGGTAATATTATATATTATACACAAAAATTAAATTTATTATTTATTTTAATAACATATAAAAATTAAAATTATTTATCTCTCAATAAACAACATAATATGAAAGTCATAGATTAAACAAAACAATACCACTATTTAACTATTGTACATTCATGTGTTAAAAGTTAAAACATAAATAATACATAGTACCAACTTAACTTGATTAAGAAGAAAATGCACAACAATTCCTAGTTATTTCATAATTAGTTTATTCTATTATTGAATCTATTCTTCGTCTGTTACGTCTGGTTCAGCTTTTTCATCTTCACTGACTTCAGCGACTTCTGTGTCTTCAGTAGTAACCACGGGAGTGTCAGGTGCAGTTTCGGGGCTTAGTGGCTCTTCCACGACGGGCTGGCTCTCTTCCTCTGGGACGTCACTATAATTTGTAAAGGGAAGTGAAAATTTGTAAAATCTAAATTTATATTAGCTGGCAAGTTTTTTATTGGTTGTTGGTGTGGTTGTTTAAACCACAAATCACGAATATGGACCTGATATTGCTTATAGTTTGGCTCTGTGCAACTTACAGGTATAGTTATAAGTAGTCATAATTCAAAGCAATCGAGATATTTGTCAAGACCTATATAAGCGGAGTATATCAAGTTGTTCTTCAATAGCAGTTTTAGTGGGATGTTTTATTATAAATAACAACAGTTTTTTGAACGGCAGATATAATGTGTAGATCATTGTGAAGACAGCACATTGCGAAGATCAATATTATATATATTGAATCGGGAACTTAAGGACATAAGACATATAGTAAAACTACCATGATTCTTCAACGACATCGGCAGCGGAACCACTTCGTGATAACTCCTCTAGGCGAGCTGCAGCTAATTCAGATTCCTGTCTTGCGATTTCGGCTAATTCGGCAGCCTGTAAAAAAGAAACTGTAACCTAAAAACAACTAAATCTTAAAAATAATTAAGTATTTACTTATTAGTTATTGGAGTCAATAATGCCCCGAAATATTGAATGGATATTTTTCAGATTTTTTGTACATTCCTGATTTTTTACAACTTTCATTTGCAAACTCTTAATTCAATCATGCAATGGATTTCATTCCATACGTTAAAAAAAATTAAACTCATGGAAATACCTACATATTAAAAAAATATATACGAAAGAGTTTTGAAAATACTCCTACAGTTGAAGACGCATCCGTTTTTATCTCACTTTCATACCTGACGGGCAAGTTCAGCCTCTTTCTCTTCTTGGGCCTGTCGTTCTAATTCCTCCAGCCTGGTAAGCTCCTCTTGCCTTCTCTGTTCAGCTTGCTTTTCTTCTTCAGCTAATCTTGCTTCCTCTGCCAATCTAGCTTCTTCTGCCAATCTAGCCTCTTCTGCCAATCTCGCCTCTTCTGCTAATCTCGCCTCTTCTGCTAATCTCGCCTCTTCTGCCAATCTCGCCTCTTCTGCCAATCTCGTCTCTTCTGCCAATCTTGCTTCTTCTGCCAATCTAGCCTCTTCTGCCAACCTAGCCTCTTCTGCCACTCTAGCCTCTTCTGCTAAGCGGGCTTCCTCGGCTTGACGTGCTTCTTCCGCTTGTCTTGCCTCTTCTTCAGCCTTACGCTTAGCTTCAGCTTTACGTGCTTCTTCTTCTGCTTTCTTTTTATCAGCAGCTTCACGTTCAGCCTGTTTAAATTTGAGGTTTTAAAAAATATATAACTAACGACTTTTTAGGTTTAATTCGAGCAATGGATGAATAACATACCTGAGCTTTTCTTTCAGCTTCGCGCTTAGCTTCTTCCTTTAGAGTCCTTTAACAAATAAAATATTAAGTTGTATACTTTTCACAATCTCTTAATTTATGAAAATTTTAGTAATTAGTAGTTATAACAGTCTCATCAAACAATACTCACTTTTCTTCTGCTGCACGAGCCTCCTCCTGCCGTTTCCTTTTAATCTCAGCAAGATCAACAGCTGACGTGAGAATGGGCTCCGCGGTCGTAGCACGGAACCTTTCAGCTCGTTCAGCCTTCGCGGCTTTCAGCTCGAGCGCAGGGTCTTCCATTATTTGTGGCGCTTGGAACTTGCGGCTCGGCCTCCACGGAAGAAGTTTCACTGCACGGCGGCAAATCGCATTGTAACAATGGTCATTGACGAAATGAATAATAGGAGCCGTCTTAAAGCTTGTCATTTCACATCAATGTCCAGTGTCGATATTTAATCGTCGTGACGATACAGTGCGTGCACGCTTCTAAAATGATTGCGTGGAGCCAGGCCCTAAAGCTCATGGACAAACAATTACATTCTAATTCTCATTGAATGTTACAAAACATAAGTGCTTGAAGCGATTGCAAGCATGGCTAGTCCAACGGAGCAATACCTTTTATAATGTTGTGAATGAGATGGATTCAATCAGATATTTGACAGTAACAAAAACACTACTAAATAGGTATTTACACATTTGTATTAAATTTACAACTTGTCAATAATATATAAAAATGATAAAAGTTCAATATATGAACAATCGTTTTATTAGTCGAGGAAGCAAAGCATTAAGAAGCTCGGAGAACATAAGCTTGGAGCGGGTCTACCATGCAAACTAATTGAAACAACTAAGATAATGCGTTAAAATTTATTTTGACTCAATCAGGTCTGTTATTTGGAATCGAGACGTTTTCGATCAACTTGGCTAGTTATCTTAGTGTACATATTAAAAAATTCTTTATAAAAATATAACAAATTATAGAACATAATTAAAAGGATTTATAAAAATATATGATATCTCTGTTAGTCGGAAGGTGTTATACCGAGATAAAAGAGAGCGCGAAAAGGGCACGACGCGGGGGCAAGGAAACGCAACTTGCGCCCGCGCCGCGCTTCGCCAAGGCAGGCGGAAGACCCGTCCGATCTACGCACACTGCGCCGCTGACGTTTGTTCCGGCGCGTCTTTCGCTGTAAGAGACACCACACTCAGTGTTATACACAAGATTTATTTTCTAAGCTCATTTAACCGACGATGTCGGATTCTGCTTCAGCTAATGGTTTAGAAATGCTTTAGAGATAGGCTGAGGAAAGAAAATTCTATTCTAAATTATTTTACACTTGTAATAATTCGAATTCTATGCAAGAATGATTATTAAGCTTTGAAAAATGTTATGGACTTTCCAAATGACTCGGAAATTCTGGTAGAGAAAATGAAAAGAATAAAAACGAAACATGAATTTTTTTTGGTGAAATTATTACCTACACATTTATTTATTTACAAACAACAGCTGGGAGATTTGTATTGTAGGAGGGTTTTTATTGTTTTATTTTTTGAAACATATCAGTAATATTCAATGCTATGTTTATCTATATTTTAATTCTACGAGATTGCTCTGGCGTTTTTTAATTTCATTTAATATGCAGAGGAAAAGCGAGCGCTAGTTGTGCGATGTTTGCGAGATACCTGTGGCATTCTCGATGGCTAAACCGGCAGCCGCGAGTCTGTTCTTCGCGTAAAAAGATAGAAGATTGACGTCATCCCTGATGCTTAGTTCCTTGTAGAGAGGTCGGCGGTTGGAGAAGGCCTTATTGCCGGAGTAGTGCACGCACGCGAGGTTGCCGCGTCCTGGCGAGCACACCTTTGTTACCACAGGGACACACTGGGACTGTTAGTCAGACCTGAATTAGGCCAATCGAGTTCCAAGAATATATCAAAAGGGATAACACAAGTCAGGTCAATCATACATATAAATTAAGTATGTTATCAGAAGAAAATTTATAAGTTAGCCCTTTGAAAGAGGTCATTCAAATACCTGTAAACTTCTTAGCGGGTTCGTTGTAGAAAGAGATGCTGTGTATATTATCAGCAACGCTTCTGAGAGGTAGAAGTAATTTGGCGATATATGCGTCATTGCTGAACCTGTATGGTACTGGTTCACCGTAAGAATATCTGAAATAAATTTATAAAATAGAGCTTTTCGCGGGACTACCTAATATAATTTTGTAGATAATGAGACAACGTGGTAAAAAGTTTAGATTTTAACAGCGATTTTTATGCGACGCTATTTGTGGTCGTATCGGATCTTCATTAACGACATCTTTATCTACACGTTTTCTTAAAAACACAGCGGATATTAAATGAAAAAAACATAATAAGAACGTTAGTCGGTAAACATTGGCTGGCATTTAACAGATCTATAATTACATTGGAGCGTGAGTAGTTGAGCAGGTACACGTCACGCTGATACATTTGGCTGTGAAATCTTACACCCACGCTGGAAACGTCTACATATTATATAGTCTTAACAGAAAGATGTTTCTTTCAACATAATTTTTTGTTTACAATGCAATACATCGATTGCCAAAAGATCTTGTCGATGTATCAATGCCAATGTCGAAGCGTCTAATAGTTGCATCAATAGAAGTTATTTTTGTCCTGTTACATCAGAATATGCTAAGAAAAACTTGACCGGTCAGCACGCAGATGTCCACCATGTTGTATTTTTAACACGTGTGACTGTTTTTATAATACAACATGCTTATCTCTTATAATATAAAGAAATCTTACGAGTAAATAGTATCCAATGGAGGAATAGTTTTGGCCCGAGGCACAACAGAGCGAGCACGGTGCAAAAGGGAGGCTGTGTCCGCTCTAATTCTACGAGTCTCGTCTTCAAAGGCCTGTAAGCATAAAATCTCATAGTTCTTGCAATCATTCATTCAAATTAATCACAGCAGTGTGAATAACTTGGGTATTTTAATCCCTAACGAAAAAAGAATTGGAAACTTTGAAGAAACTTTGTAGGTTTTTAGCATCGTAGCTTTCAAACGGGTATCTACCGATTTTAATTGTTTGTTTAATTGGTGACTAGATCGAGTGTCTTCCGTCAAATTTAAACAAAAACTGTTTAGCCGTTTAAGAATTGATTAATTAGATAAAAATATAATTTAAACCAATACTGAATATACCAATTTAATGCGTTTGTAAATCTATTGTAACTATAATTTAGATAAATTAGCTCAGTCCTCTAGGACTAAGCTAATAATAAGATAATATATTATTAAATATATTATTTGATGCTTTCTGGAATGTGTCGCGCGTTTTTGAGATAGTAGGTAAGTACCAAGGTAATTACCTACATTTGAAATGACTTTAAATTAATTACAGTAAAAAACGTGCCAAGCTCGCTTTAAAACTGTTACAACAATCCTAGTAAGCTATATGTTTGTTACAATATAAATTACATTACACACACTATTTTCATACAGCATTGCTCCTATTCTAAACCTTTGGCAAGTTTTCAGGTCATTTACTAGTAAAATATTCTTAATGTCATCTAAAATAGTCAAACAAGTATAAAATTACACAACTAAGTAGGTATATACCTAATCGAGTAAGTCGGAATAAAATATTTGGCGAAGAGGTGTGAATTCTGGTAACCCTTAGTGGGGCATGGGACGTACACATTTCCGCATCTGTTTCACTGATCCTTTTCTTTTCAGTAAGTAGGTGATCAGTCTTCTGAGCCTACCCAATCGAAACATTCATTGGTTTCCCCAGGATTCGAAACCAGAACCACCGTACAACATACACAGACACGTAAACTACTTAGCCACGGAGGCGAATAGGTAGAAAACTGTATTTTAATTAGGTAATAATCAGCTACAAACTTTTCAAATATTCAAATTTAGTTTTGCGATACTGCTCGCTAGTAGCTTTTTTGTTAAGTAGGTATATTTGATTATGAATCGTCTTGCAACTAATTCAGAACACATTAATACCTACTACTGCAACACGTTTTAATTAGGAACCTGTTTGTATTATATTACTTTACCAGAAGCTTTGCATTCTCGGTCACAGTACAAGCAAATGTGTTAACGCCAATTTTTGCTGTTTATAGGCATTAGCCATTCATATATAATAGGTACCTTGGTAGATTCTGAGCGGTAGAAGTCATCCACAGCAGACACAGCAAGAGCAGGGCGGCGGCGGTAGGCGATGCGATCCAACTCGCGAAGAATAACAGAAGGACGGACGCGCACACGCACAATATGGTGAGGCGGCTCAGGGTACGTGACGAGTCGAGTGACGGTGCGAGATGTTGGACGATAGATCAACTCTGCCTGCAATTTCCAACCAAAATGATCATTTGTAAAGCTTGAACAAATTTATTAAACAAGCTTAAAGCAATTTCTACTTTACATTATTATTGGAAAATGTTACTTTAAGTACCTACTCGTATCTGTTATATATATGTTGTTTATACAACACAGTAATGCTGGCTGCTAAGTGCTAATACATAATAAGTAAGTATATTCTTACCTGAATACATATTTTTAGTGTCCATTTGAAAAATATTAACAATAAATCATTAAATTATCTGTTTAAGATACAAAGTAAAATATTTTAATTTGTAACATACCTACATTATTCTTTTACGTCGTTCAGTTAGGAACTACAGCAATAAACAGGGTAGGTATTATATTCTTTGGTTCTCTCAAAAACTTCCTAAATACTATTTTGTATTTATTTTGCTTATAAGCTGCATAATATTAAGGTAAGTGAAAATAAATTGTTATTGTAGGTTTACTTAATTATTTGTAATGAAAAGCAATGAATATTATTTTTCTAATCACAAAACATAAAAGTCTGCTTGTAAAGCGAAAGCGTTGGAATTTAATAGATTTTTTGTGAATATTTTCTTAAAATACGCTTTATTAATTGAAAACAATTTTGAATTAGGTAGGTACCTACGTACCTACATAACTTTACCTGTCATCATTTATGTACCGACTCATAAATTGTATCGTAATATTTAAATGTAAATTTCTGTCGTAATTTATCGATAAGTAGGTAGGTACCTACTTAAATAGAGCACGATTGCTCATCGTCACTCTATATTTAATTTCTATATCATCCACACACAACATTGAGACCATCTCAATGAGATGCTATGACTCACTGAATAATAATTAGAAGTAGGTATAGCTTGAAAAATGTTTTATTATAAGTTCAATGTGAAGTATGTAATTAAATATGTATATTGAAAATTATCCACTAATATATAATAGTAAGTATAACCTACTTTATAGAACTTATTTTAAAATTCAAAATATTAATCACTAGCGACCCACCCCGGTTTCGCACGGGTAGGTATATTACATATAAACCTTCCTCTTCAGTCACTATCTATTAAAAAAAAAAACCGAATCAAAATCCGTTGCGTAGTTTTAAAGATTTAAGCATACATAGTGATAAAGGGTCAGAGAAAGCGACTGTTTTATACTATGTAGTGATTTACTTACATAGGTATATTTCCATGTTGTACATGACAATAGGTAGGTATAGCAATAAAAAATATAGGTACATTACATTTATATTACATTATTAGGTTCGAAAACAAATCATTACTGATCTGCGTTGGTGATTTCATTGCGATAACATGAAACGTTGAATAATTCAAATAAACTCGAAAAACGTGTTTAAAGAAAATTGTTTAGTTTTCGTAATACGCAGCCGTTTTCACTTGGCCTTTGGGCGGGAGCCAAGTGTTCGATCGCAAACGTCTTTTCTACGATCCAATGAAAATAAATTAATTTCAGTTGTAGGTAGGTTTATTGTTTCCGTTCGCTTCGAAATATTTGAAGTAGGTATATTATATATCGTTTTTTCGCGACTGCGAATTTACGTCCATCTTTGCAAACTGTGACTGAACCTAAACTCCTTTCGTAGAAATTCCAAAAATACTAATTTCTTCAATTTTGCTACGGAATAAAATATGTACAGATAGAAAATGGTTTAGATTCCCAGCTGAAGGCTTAGTAAAGAATAGTCAAATTGTGCTGAATCCTGCTCTATCCCTACTAGGTCAGTAGCTTCAATATCCTTTACATAATGACTAATTATTATATCAATTTATATACATAGTTAAATATTTAGGTTAACTTCACTGAATATATACGACGGAAAGTTCCATCCCTGTTTTCTTTCCTTTTTAATTAAAATAAAAATTTCCTACTCGATATACCTACATATCTACCTGCAGAACTCCATTAAAGTTAAGACACCAATATTGATTCGTATCTTATCGACAATTAAAATATACACTAATATTGATTACATAATATTATTGTAGGTACATACGATTGAAAATCTAGGAAAATACCTATCTATTGTTGCATGTAAGTAGTGTAGCTACTTAAAGGGCGTAAGTAGCCGTTATCTACTCCGTCCAGAAAACAGAAGATGACACCATGCTGTTTCGACTCCACTAAAAAGTGAGTAGGGCACAGCAGTGAGTCCCATATAAACCTCCGTACGACTGCTTTTACGAAAGATTATGTGGGACACAGAACTTGCAACATAGTGATGTTTTTATAGGCCTATGATTTAAACCTGTAGGTACATTGGTACGTGTAAAGCAAATTAACTATACTGTTATTTTATACTTTTTCCAAAGGGTCTAAAAGTGAGCTAGTTTTAATTTTTAACAAATATGATTTTCCTGGCATCGGTAAGTAGTGTATAATGGTAATAGTGTATTAGGTATGTTTGCCCGAAGCTGTGCCTTAGCTGGTTTCCGATTAAGTGCTATGGATGGCTAATGGGGTGCGTATTGCAAAATTCAACGGCCTGGATGGTGCATGAGCCATGAATATTCGTGAGTCAAACGAAAAATGTTTGTGAGCGCTCGATATGCATAATATTTACAGTTCTGATTTTATAACTCACCTGAGACAACTTTGGTATATATGTGACGTAAGGTATATTGTAAGCCGGTAGAAGAGAAGAGAGGTAGTACGCCGATGTCAGCGGCTGCGTCAATATAAACATAAATAGTAGGCTTGATAAATGTGTCAGAAGAGATCTTTCTAGAGGTACCTAAGTCTCCTAATTTGATCCAGTTCGCCTTCATAATACAACTAGAGTTTCATTTTTTACATAACTTATTTTTATCATTGTTGTATAGAACATGGCTTTTAAGACAGGTATACAAGTTTAAAGTTCATCGTAATTAATGTAGGTATATTCATACTTATACGGAGGTACTAGGAATCTAGGTTTTATGCAAAATGTGTAGTTTCCTTCGGAAGATTATAAACATTTAACAAACTAAATATAGTTATTTGTCCATTTCATTAAAAAAATAGTAAAAGTACATAGCTACTACGCTCATCATTTTGTAGAACGATTGAATTCGTACATTTATATTCGTCAGAATACAAATTGTAATCTGTAGATACCCTGTGTTTGTTTTTTACTATCCACTTCAGGATAAGTTCCTCATTAGTTTTTCTACGTAGTACTTACATTCTCATAATGAATCAAGGTCTATAGTGGTTTAATCAGACTGTTATGATTTAGAGCCTATTGAATACTTTGTTTTTAAAGGGTAAAACCTCAAACAAGGTTGATACTTGATAAAATAAAAATAAAACAAGGTTGATATAAAAACAATCAAAACAAGTGTCAGCGCGATGTCGAGCTCATTATCGACATTAATGTGTGAGTGTGTAAAAACAAACCTGTAATTATAATTATTACAGAAACAAGAAATAAAAATCACAAGCTTTATTAAAAATTCAGTCTAAATTATAGAATTATAAATAAACAGTTTCTTGAATTATTTCTAATAAACATCAAGAAGCTTAAACGAGATACGCGTCCATTTATAACAAAAGAAAGTAGAGCGATCACATTGCGTTAGCGAATACTGATTAAGTCGGAAGGGCGGTTAGGGGTAATAGGATGAAGGGGAAACGGGAGGTCGGGAGCCGGGGCGCTAGACGCGATAAGAGTAGTGCCGGTAGGTGGTGCCGTAGGGCAGGCGGCCGCTCGCTGTGGACGAGTAGGAGTAGCCGCCGGGCCCACCCAGGCTGCTAGACCGCTCGCTAGTGTAAGAGTAGCCGCCGGGGCCTGAGCCGCTGCGCCTCTCCACTGTGCTGCTGTAGGAGCTGCGCTGCGGCAGGCTGCTGCCCGCCGAACGCTCCGCCGTGCTCGAATACGAGTAGGAGTACTGCTCCTCTGCACGCCGGCCGACCGGATCGCGGTCCACCACCACGTAGTGCCGCGGCGTCTGCAACAACCGCGCCCTTAGACCTCGCCCGTGCACCCGCCCGACCCCCTAGCATAAGCGACACACAAAACGACCGCGACTGGCTTAGTAAGTGGCGTAGTTGCTGTAGTAGACGTGGCGGTGCGGCGCGTGCTGTGGCCGGCCGTGCGCCTGCGCTAGTAACACGTCCATGTGGTCTCGCGGCGTGCCCAGCGGATCTGCCTCAAACGCTCGCTCTCGCTGCCCCACGGAGGCAAGGACGCGCGCCCGCGTCTGGTCGCGAGGCGACACGTACGGCGCGAGAGGCGCTAGTTTTGACTCTGGCTTGGGTAGAATGTTTTGGCGCACGGTCGGATCGAGCACAGAGACGCGCGCGCCCGGCCTTGCCTTGCGACCAAAAGCGGTGATAGGATCCGGGACGAGACTCGGCCGCGGGACGAACGGCACCTTCTCCCAGTCACCCGCCCGCTGCAAGCGTATAATTCGCCATTACTCAGACATGCGCCTCCAGCGCGGCTATATTTGGCTCGCCCGGTAGCTCCGCTTTCCTACACTTCGTTTCTTGACTTGACCCACTTGCGGGTCGCTATCGTTACGTTCTACCTAATAATCCTACCCTACGCTAACGACAGTAGATAAAGCTGAATAACTACTTAAAAAGCAATGTTAAGAAGCTTTGAAATCTAATATTTAATGCGAAACTACCAAAGACAATAATATAGGTACGACTCTGATACCCGAAAACTTTTGAAGGAAACGAGGGTCGATTTTGTGCTAGGGCGTCCGGCTCCCGGGAAGAGAATGGAGCGAGGTGCACGCTCAGAGGTGTTAGAAGGCATGGTACTCACCGTCACACTGTAGTTGGACCGGTAGGGCCGGCGGGTCGTGTAGAAATCACTTTCGTAAACCATTGTTGCTATTCGGGATCGTTCGACTGTAACTCGCGACGGTTGGTCCTCGACTGGCGCGCAGCACGCTCTTCCTGTGGCTGCGCGGACGCCGACCTTATTTTTAGATCACTGTCATTGCAATTTTAGCGTCATTCCTCCTCCGCTTTTCAGAATTTTCAAAACACTAACGTGATATCACTAGTGGGTTAAGGGTAATATTATCTTAATATATGGATTGCGATGGATCATGGGCTTGTTCAAACTATTTTGAATAGAATATGACTCATCGTCATCTAGGAATTTCAACTTAAAATAACGCCGTAGCTACGTATATTAATTAATATCTACAAATTTAAATAAACAAACATTTCAGTCTATTTTCTTTCATAAGAACTTGAATGATTGAAACACCAACACCTACGAACATTGAAACCTCTTTGGCGTTTCGTCAATGAATAGTACTTGTTTCAATTATTGTGCGTAATAATTTTATAGCAAAAGATGTTGCGTATAATAACAAAATTAAATTTTATGAAAAAATAATAATTTATGTGGTTAATTTACTTGAAGGTACTTTTTCCAGCATTTGATTATTGTTTTTACAGAATAAAGAAGACTGTAAATTACTGTATGTGTAGTTAATAATGCATTTTTTTTAGCATGGGGTTAGATCACGATCAAATCAAAAAGTGATTAATCAACTTAATCTATTTATTTCTCTTTTTACAAAAAGATATCGAGAATTTACAATAATTTTTCATTTAAGCGCTTTCATCGCATCATCAATCACAGGTGAACAGTTCCGTTCTATTAGAGCATACATATTTCTCGTAAATTAAACACCGGATCCAGACCCACTGCTTTATTGACTCATCAGTGTTCCATACAATAAATCATAACAATTATTGAGACAAACAAAACAACTTGCCGAACTTAAAAACGTCAAACGGTCTGGCGATTCCGTAACGTTACGGACTCAGTCTGCCTTCGGGGCTTCCAATAAATATCAATTATGTACACGAGCCCACTCGCGACACAACCTCCCTTATATATAACTTTTTTTTAATTTATAATTTATTTAATTATGTCCTATCTATGTTTGTGGCCGCCGAGAACTCAGGAATGACATATACATTCAATGGCGCTGCTCAATCACTTAAACAATCGACTCTATGGTTCGCGCACTGCCGCCCGCGGTAAGGTTATCCGGATATGTCAAACAGAAACGTTACACTGGACGAAACCTAGCTAAGTATAAAGATTCGCTGCATAAGTCACTCGTACTGTGGTAAAACTTGTTAAGGCAGCTCAATGATGGTATCGCATATACAATGCAATGCAAAAGCTTCATTGAGACAGTCATTTATCATAATAAAACTAGGTAAAAGCTAGTCAAACAACAAGGTACCTAGTCACAGCATGGCAAAAACCTGAACTGTGATTGGTTACATTTGTTTATCGGAATGTTTAAGAAAACAACACAGGTGAAACACTATACAAGATAAATTAGAATAATAACGTCGCAATTTTTTTTTTTTGACAATAAAATTTATGGCAAGTATTTTAAGTTTTCCAAAACGAACATATAACAAAATTTACCTACTTACCACTCTACTACATATCATTCAAAAATAAACTGCATAGCATCTAGTCTGTGTTGCAGCTGAGTAGGTTTTATATATACTGTGTAAGTGAAACCAGTTGAATTAATTGTTAGTACCGTTACTATAGCACCGTTTGTTAAGCGAAGTTTCATAAACAGCGATATGTACAAGACATGTAAAATTGAAACTCGATTTTTATAGAGGTCCGACAAAAAGAAACTAAAATAAATATTACAGGTGTATACTGTAAAAAAGATGTATAGTTTGGCCTAAGCCACGTATATGAAACGACAGAAAACTTAAAGAAAACTCAATAACGAAAAATTCTTAAATACCTCTTTTGAAATAGTCGCAATATATTTTACAATTCTTCTTTTTGCGACTGAACAATATAAAATAATATATACTGTTTACAAAGACATCCTTAACGATCCTGAAGGCAAGTGGGTGTGACTTGAGCGAGTGACACAGAATTGCTATGAGAAAATTTTGGTCTTGAACAATATTGTTGGAAGGGTTTCTTTTAACATTCTTCTCACTGATAAACAATGTGGTCAAAAAATTAGGTCCATAATAAGAATTATCTATGTGTTGGTAATGCATTCGGTGTCAGAGTATAAAACATTTAGTAAACCTAACTTTTTTGTATGTCTTTAAATGTATATTATGACTTGAAATACGGTCGCTTGGCGCATGTTGACATCCCTTCCCTATTTCTGTGATTGCGTTTGTCGGACTAAGACTTAGGGTTGCCGACCCCAAATTTAAAAAACTAGGATTTGAAATCGGAAATACCAGGACAATTCAGTTTAAAAACAGGACGCAGTAATAGAGTTGCTCTATGTAGTGAAAATAGATGAAATGATATTCAAATAACGTTGTAATAGTCATATTTTTTAATAAAAAGAACAGGTGGCGACCGATTTTTAAAATACATCATTTTAAGGGTGCTTTAAAAACTCAGTACGCTGCTTAAAAACTATTCAGGACATCCCAGGACACTACAAAATTAAGACATGTCCTGGTAAAACAGGACGGTTGGCAACCCTAGACTAAGTAAACCCTAATTTAGACGGTAGTAATCATATTCTTCACACGCCAATAAATGATTTAGCAGTCTAATTTTGACATTTCTCCAAAATGGTAGTACAGTTTTATAACCAATCTAGTACTATGTCAAAAACTGTACATCCATAGATTAGATATTGCATAGTCCTAACCAATGATTGATACAGTCACAACCTTCTCCAGGCCGTATTACCAGTTGAGGCTATAGACAGGAGCCTTGAACGACGTTCTGCTAGCGGCAAATTTGTATTACTCATAATAAATTAGCCGCAGCAAGCAGTGTTACGGCTGGGTTCTACAATGTATGAGGCGCTTCGTATCAAAGTTATGAATGCTAGCTGGTATTATAGAAACATGGGTACCTGTCGTAGAAAAATGTACAACTCGTAATAATTAATTGTATTTTGGACATAGAACCCTGACGTTAGGGAGATATGGTCAACTCAGGCCATGCGCGCGGAGACGGGTGTGTGTGCGCTCGGTATTGTCCAGTGTAAGGTATGCGTGTGCGTGTAGAGGCTACTGGGAGGGGTATTGCGCCGAGGGCATGGCCGACGCGTACATCACGGGTTGCGGCGCACCCGACCAAGACCCGCCTGCTGCGCCCCCATTTCCCGGCATGCTCATACGGTAGCCAGCTAGAACACAAAATAAAATCTAATAAGAATTTATTTCTTTCACAAATATACTATTGGGGTATACTCTATACAAGATTTTTATAGCACAGAATGTTAACAGCATAACTTGAATATCAATTAGTAAACTGTTCAGAAGGACTCCATATCTCCAGTTTTATGCTATATATGCGCACTGAGTCATAAATCATTATGTCAAAGGGATGTGACAATACCGCACAACTCATTGTCGAAAAAGGGATGCCGCTCGGACGCAGGTAGGTGTTTGTGAAAATGGTGTTAGGTGGACTGGGTAAAATGTGTGAGGCATGCAGAGGAGTTACAGGATCGCGATTTAGCCAAGGCCATTTTAAGAGATCAGAGAATACAGCCTCTGATAATAAATTTACATGAAGATGACAGCGATAGCTGCTCAGACAATGACGATGACATCGACGTAGTTACACACAACACTAGCAGTGCGAGCGAGAGTTCCAATATGCCTATAAGTGTGAGCGAGAGACCTGATAAAAATGTTTTATGACTCAGTGCGCACGTTTGTAATGGCTCAACAATAGTGTGATTTTAAAGTATTTTCTTTTAGACATTGTTTGTTGTTGATTAGCACACTTACCAGCTGCTGCTGCTTGCGGATTGTTATATGCGGCATACTGCTGATAATAGCCAGGAGCCATATAGGCACCTTGTATCGCAGGATAACCCTGGAACATATTATTTGACAATTAGTGTTTAAATAATGAAAAAAAAAAAAAAAATTACAAAAGTGGCACAATAAAACATATTTAGAACAGTACGCATATTCTGGTAAATAGTGAAAAGGAATTAAAAATTTAAATATATTGTTAAAACATTGCTTAAGGGACTTGCATATAGTATTTACATAAATAATCCCATATCCATAATATATATGTATCTACAAATAAATAATTATTGGGAGAAAGTAAACTAATTGTCAAACATTTGTAAAACGCACCATGTCATTAATACCCTTATCAAAATATTTCAAAACAAATCATATCATAGGGAGGTAGCAGAATTATTCAATATGAAATTTCAGTTTTGGTACCTTAATTAGAGCAAAGCAGCAGCAGCTTTCATTGCAATACAAGATGCCAGATTAACAATAAAAATACCCACAGATGCTAATTGATGGTTCTTTATTGCAACTTTTTTACTATCTCAAAAATTGGGTCAGTATGCAGTACACAAGGTTGGACTTTGTGTAGTTCATTAGACCCATAATTTTTAAACATGTTAAAACAGTTATTGATGTTTACTTTTATTTTAAAAATTATACAAATTTTATATTTGTAAGAAAATTTTGAAAGTTTTGGTGCCTTTAACACAATGTATAAAGTAATTTAATGAGCAAGATTTGTTTTACATGGAAAAATTTTCAAGTACATACTGCATTTTAGCAAGACTTAAATTAAGTAGCTCTTGTTGAAAGAGTAAATTTTAGTGAAGCTATAAAATATGTTGAATTGGCTGATTTTACTTTTATGACTAATAAGCAAGACGCCGAGTCCGCTGCGACTCGATTTGTGGAAATACTGTCATCTGCTATTAAAGCTAACACTAAAAAAGTCCGGGTACCCAGGCGCAAAAAATCTCTTAAGCCCTGGATGACCCCGGGCTTACTTCGCTGTATCCGTCACCGGGATAAGCTGCATCTTAATCTAAAAAGGGACCCCCAAAATGAAGTTCTTAAAATAATCTACAAAAGGTACAGGAATTTTTGTTGCTCATTACTCAGAAAGTTGAAGCGCGAACACGATAGATTCATATTAAAAAGTGCAAAATCAAATAAAGAAACCTGGGCTGCAATCAAATGTGTCACCGATAGTTCAAGTAAAAAATCTTCTGCTGATGAGTTAATTAGGAATTGTAATGAATTGGATGCGGTTGAGGGCATAAATAGTTATTTTTCTAATGTTGGCAGAGAGCTAGCTGAAAAACTTATAGGGGGTGAGAATAGCTACACAAATACAAAATCTAATTGCTTAACTAACTCCTTCGTACTAATGCCACCAGATGAGGTAGAGGTGGAATCTCTCATCTTAAGCTTGAAAAATGATTGTGCCACTGGTTGGGACTCTATACCAGCTCGATTTCTAAAAATGATAAGACATGTCATTGTATCGCCGCTTACTATCTTGTTTCAAACATGTTTTAGGGAAGGCTGTTTTCCAAAAGTCTTTAAAAGGTCTCTCATTACTCCCGTTCACAAGGGTGGGGCACGGGACTGTGTCGCAAACTACAGACCGATTTCTGTGCTTACAGCACTATCTAAAATCCTCGAAAAAATGCTTAACGTGAGGTTAGTACAGTTCTTGAATCGGTACAACATTCTGTCCAGCTCACAGTTTGGCTTCAGAATGGGTGTGTCGACAGAAGACGCTGTGGGTAGCTTGATAGAGTTTGTCACCGAAAAACTTGACAGGAAACAAAAGTGCCTTGGTGTCTTCCTCGATCTTGCCAAGGCATTTGACACCGTCTCGATACCTATGCTTGTGGACAAATTGGAGCGAATTGGAATAAGAGACTCAGCCCTGCTTATTTTTAAAGATTTCCTTAGTGATCGGGTGCAAAGGGTTAAGATTTATAATTATATTAGTTCAGACGCAAATGTAACTTTTGGAGTTCCGCAAGGCAGTATTCTTGGTCCCAGTCTTTTCCTTATTTACATAAACGACCTATGTAATATGTCCCTAACTAGTTGCAGGTTGTTTACCTATGCCGATGATACGGCTATAATTTTTTATGGGGACACCTGGACCGAGACACAAAATATTGCCGAAAGCGGACTGCAGAAGGTGGCTGGGTGGCTCAGAGAAAATTTACTTACTTTAAATATTTCTAAAACTTCGTATATTCAGTTCCAAACTATTAATTCTCATATGACTGATATAAATCTTAAAATACACATATGTGTCTCTGGGCGAAATTGTACTTGCATAAATTTAACAAAATCCAATACTATTAAATACCTCGGTATCGAATTAGATAATAAATTGAGTTGGCTTCCTCACATTGAGATTATAACGACACGCACGCGAAAACTAATCTGGACATTCAAAAAATTACGTTATGCCGCGGAATTCGAACTACTCCGCACTGTTTACTTTGCCCTAGCACAATCGGTTATTGGATATTGCGTGAGCGTGTGGGGTGGAGCCTGCAAGTCACATCTAATTCAGCTTGAAAGAGCCCACAGATCTTTACTAAAAGTAATGACTTTCAAACACTACAGATTTTCAACCACACTTTTATATAAAGAGTGTGAGTTGCTCAGTGTTAGACAGTTATTCGTGTTAAATATAATAGCCAAACAACATGTCCATACCCCTTATGACCCAGAGGTTTGCAGTAACAAACGTCATATACCAAATGTACTCCCCACAGCAAAATTCCGAACTACCTTCGCAAGGCGACAACGAGCATATCTCTCAGTCTTTCTATATAATAAAATAAACAAAAAATTAAATTTCTACCCTCTTTCACTACATGACTGCAAATCAATTGTTAAGACTTGGCTTTTGTCCTTAAATTATGATGAAACAGAGGATCTACTTAACCAACATGCTACATTGGTTATTTAGTTATTTTGAATCATTAACTATATGTATAATATATGTCTGGTGTGCGGGTGTATGTGTAGTGTATATGTATATTTATGTACTGTAGTATTTTATGTGTATGTACCTATATTCATTGTAGTTTATACTGAAATATTTTTTAATATATATTGTTGTGTGTTTATGTATATTGTGTGTGAAAAGATAATTAGATATAATACCTGAAATTTACAAAATGTCTATAAAAAGTATATAGCCCTGTAAAATTATGAATAAGCTCTCTTGACAATTGTAACAATTAATATTGGGAGAAGCCACTGACTCCTGAGATACGGGCTTTATAGCCTAGTTTGGGTGTCAGAGTCTTCATAGGATTTCTGTAATTACAAAGATGTCAATAAAGATTATTATTAAAGATTATTATTATTATTATTATTGTGTACTCTTTAAGTACAATTACTTCCTCTTCTAGATGGGATATCAAAATGAAAAAAAAAAATCTCAAAGTTCAGACAAGAAGTAAATTGCAAGATGTAAAACTTAACTCTAACTTCGTTTAATTATGTAGAAAAAATTATAGTTATGTAATTTACCACATTGTGGGCTATATTTTATTTTCATTTATTTTTGGTGCTATTTGGTCTTCTTTTTGTAAAGTTTTTATTTAAGATTGTTGGTGCCAGAGCCCAAAATATAATAAAATAAACAAATATGATATCTAGATAAGTATACCTCACAAATCTCTCTAACTTTAGCTCTCTTGTAGCAATCTTGAGGGAGGAGCGCTCTTTGTGGTCTGGTCTCTTCTAAATAATGCATTATACTAAGAGATTCTATTAGTGTATGCCCATCTGTAAAAAAACAGTAATATTTATTTTTTCAAATTGTCCATCGTTTCCTTGCAGACCATATTGTGAGTCATAAGACATAAACCATTTACAATATTACCTATAACAAGTGAAGGAACTTGCTCCATTGGATTCACTTCTCTGTATTCATTGCAGTGCTGTTCTCCACCACCTTTTATCAGACTAACTGCTTTTATATCATAAGGTATTTCCTTCAAATTTAGAGCAATTCGAACACGCCAGGAACATGAGCTTCGCCAGTATGAATATAGCACTGGCTGGAAAAATATTGGAAAATTTATTTCACAAGGTATTGTGTTGAATTATTAAACCTATACTTGGTACTTTAATTGTTTAGGTATTTCTATGGTGAACATGATTTTAAAAAATGTACCTTTTCATCAATTTTCTCCTCCATTTTAACACATATAGGCACAAAAATAAGCAAACGAATCTTCTATGGGGCGTCGATGGAAGCTAGTATAAAATTTAATGTCAAGGTTTACCAGTATTAAAATGAGAAAATGTGACTTATCAATCAACTGAATAAATGATAAAGCCGGTTTGTGTCATATTTACATACCTTAGCCATGGCGGAAATGTTCTCGTATTTAGGATAGTAATTAATTTTGGCGAAGTTAAATTGCAATTTAAAGAAAACACCTAAATTTATAACTTTTACAAGCTTAGCTACAATCTTTTTATTAATAATGAGGACTGAGGGACCAATAATCACTTATCTATAATAATTATATAGCGTTAAATAAATTAAAACTGATTCTGAAACTATTTTTTTTTTTTTGATGATTTAATTTGATGGTATATCGAAATTTAAAAAATTGGTGGGTAGTATCAAGATAAACTGATTGACATTTTTTAAATAATATTGTGTTATTTAGGTACCGAAATTTAATTAGGTACCTACAAAATAGCTACCAACTTAAAAAATAAATTCACTAGTAGCTGTCAGTCCTAGTGTTAACTTTAATAGTCACCGTTTCCTTATTAGTCTGTGATATACACTTTAATAGTAGTAATAAAACTGCGATCAGACGACACGATTCATCGGGACTAGGGACTTAGGGCGGTCAGGCACTCTCGATGCGGCGTCTAGTGGTTGTATAGTCGAAGTCGATCGCTACATAAACAATTCAATAGTGAATAGACAATAGTAAGTTTATCTAATGTCTCATTACAGACTCCACGAGTCTTGTCAGTATAAGGACACGACGTGCGTTTTTTTATCATGACGGAGGGGAGTAACGATTTGAGTATCACTTTTATAGAATATTGAAATAGTTGGAACAATATAATTTATAGATCCAATTATTTGGAATCCGAAAAAATTTCATAATAATAGAAGTGAACGACGCGTGGGATCGGATGATCTAAAAACTAATAAAGAAATATAATTAATGTAACATTTAGATGCAACACATTATAATATTTATTTGGTGGGAATACTATAAAGTAGCTAACGTAGTCACTTCAATTATATTCATCTTGTAGTAGACGTAACGGGCAATTTATGGCTAGCACTCTTCCAGCATCCACTCCATCCACTCGCCAAGACACACGCGGCACGCCAAGGAGAACCTCTAGAAGGCGCCTCGCGAGGGTAGAGCCAACATTAGACAAAGTGTCACACTTTGTCTAAGATAATTATAATTTAATTGCATTTAATATTACTCTGTAGCACAACCTACAAGCAGTGTTGTCAGCTCTTGATCACTAAAGGGTAATTTCTTGACTAATGTCTTGGGTGTCACCTTAAGTCATACTACAACTATGCGACTAGTGTCATTTCCCATTTTTGGTCAATAATATTATTGACACAATGTGACACTTTTCCTTCGATCACAGACAGCCTGTCAATTGTCAAACTCAAATTAGTGGGAATTTGCGCACGTGAGTAATGAATAATCTTAAAACTATTAATTATAATTTAATACCGACCTCAAATAACCTCAATACCAATCATAATATAATATTTTGAACAATTTGTTCACCAATCGGTAAGATAATTAAGAGCTGATATTATTTAGATTACAACTTTAAACTGAAATAGCAAGAAGAAAAAAAATATATTATAAATTATGGGAAAAGATAAAAAGAAAGGCATTAAAGGCAATGTATTTAAAGTGGCTGGTGCAAAAAGTTTAAAAAAAACAAAAGCCAAAGCTGTGAATTTAGGATTAAAAAATGTATGTAACCATGATACTTAATTTTGATTGTTTACCTAATTTTAATTATATAGTCTAAATGTAAATATTACAAAATAAATTCCTGTATTTTCAGATGAAGCAGAAAATAGCAGACATCGACAAACAACTTCTCGACATTAAAAGTAACCCCAAAACAAATGAGAATCAAAAAAAGCCAGATAATATAAAAAGACCTGATAGTAAGATAGTCAAAAAGGTTTCAAAAGAAGATGTTGCTTGTACCACAGAAAAAATAGTAAAAATGGATTTATAAAATTCTGAAGATCTGCACCATTACTTGTCTGTAAGTGTTATGATGTGAATAAAACTGTAAATAAAGCATTTAAGTTGTTGAAATTATTATATTTTGCATATCATTATAGACAATCATAGTTTTATAAAGACTTAAAAGATTTTTAAAGATCACTATTTAACATTTCTTCTACAGAAGATACTGATTACAACAAGCTGATATAATTTAATATTTAACAATAAAATTGTCCATATAAATAAAACCTGTATTTTTCCAACATACACTTTAAGATAAAGAATTAAATAATAAATGTTACAATACAACCAATCATAGGCTAAAACTACAGCAGTGTTATATATAAATAAATATATATTATTAAGATGTATAAAAAAAAGAAATTTATTTTTACTAGTGGGAGTTACTACACTATTTAACATCATTTGATAATGGCATTTTTATTTTAAGTTTGCATTGATTTAGTTGTAGTTTTAAATTCAAAACTGGCTACTTAATATTTTGTCCATAATATATTATGAGCTCAATTTCATACGATCCATTAAAATTTTTAATATTAGTTAGGTGTATCTACTACATCTTGCATAATTAAGAAATCATTTTAATTAACAAGTCTTTTATTGTTAAAATTAACAAAAGGTAACCTAATACAATATTATTCTTAAGTTTTTTTTGGTTATCATAGTTTTAGTGGTAATATTATATATTATACACAAAAATTAAATTTATTATTTATTTTAATAACATATAAAAATTAAAATTATTTATCTCTCAATAAACAACATAATATGAAAGTCATAGATTAGACAAAACAATACCACTATTTAACTATTGTACATTCATGTGTTAAAACATAAATAATACATAGTACCAACTTAACTTGATTAAGAAGAAAATGCACAACAATTCCTAGTTATTTCATAATTAGTTTATTCTATTATTGAATCTATTCTTCGTCTGTTACGTCTGGTTCAGCTTTTTCATCTTCACTGACTTCAGCGACTTCTGTGTCTTCAGTAGTAACCACGGGAGTGTCAGGTGCAGTTTCGGGGCTTAGTGGCTCTTCCACGACGGGCTGGCTCTCTTCCTCTGGGACGTCACTATAATTTGTAAAGGGAAGTGAAAATTTGTAAAATCTAAATTTATATTAGCTGGCAAGTTTTTTATTGGTTGTTGGTGTGGTTGTTTAAACCACAAATCACGAATATGGACCTGATATTGCTTATAGTTTGGCTCTGTGCAACTTACAGGTATAGTTATAAGTAGTCATAATTCAAAGCAATCGAGATATTTGTCAAGACCTATATAAGCGGAGTATATCAAGTTGTTCTTCAATAGCAGTTTTAGTGGGATGTTTTATTATAAATAACAACAGTTTTTTGAACGGCAGATATAATGTGTAGATCATTGTGAAGACAGCACAATGCTAAGATCAATATTATATATATTGAATCGGGAACTTAAGGACATAAGACATATAGTAAAACTACCATGATTCTTCAACGACATCGGCAGCGGAACCACTTCGTGATAACTCCTCTAGGCGAGCTGCAGCTAATTCAGATTCCTGTCTTGCGATTTCGGCTAATTCGGCAGCCTGTAAAAAAGAAACTGTAACCTAAAAACAACTAAATCTTAAAAATAATTAAGTATTTACTTATTAGTTATTGGAGTCAATAATGCCCCGAAATATTGAATGGATATTTTTCAGATTTTTTGTACATTCCTGATTTTTTACAACTTTCATTTGCAAACTCTTAATTCAATCATGCAATGGATTTCATTCCATACGTAAAAAAAAATTAAACTCATGGAAATACCTACATATTAAAAAAATATATACGAAAGAGTTTTGAAAATACTCCTACAGTTGAAGACGCATCCGTTTTTATCTCACTTTCATACCTGACGGGCAAGTTCAGCCTCTTTCTCTTCTTGGGCCTGTCGTTCTAATTCCTCCAGCCTGGTAAGCTCCTCTTGCCTTCTCTGTTCAGCTTGCTTTTCCTCTTCAGCTAATCTTGCTTCCTCTGCCAATCTAGCTTCTTCTGCCAATCTAGCCTCTTCTGCCAATCTCGCCTCTTCTGCTAATCTCGCCTCTTCTGCCAATCTCGCCTCTTCTGCCAATCTCGCCTCTTCTGCCAATCTCGTCTCTTCTGCCAATCTTGCTTCTTCTGCCAATCTAGCCTCTTCTGCCAACCTAGCCTCTTCTGCCAATCTAGCCTCTTCTGCTAAGCGGGCTTCCTCGGCTTGGCGTGCTTCTTCCGCTTGTCTTGCCTCTTCTTCAGCCTTACGCTTAGCTTCAGCTTTACGTGCTTCTTCTTCTGCTTTCTTTTTATCAGCAGCTTCACGTTCAGCCTGTTTAAATTTGAGGTTTTAAAAAATATATAATTAACGACTTTTTAGGTTTAATTCGAGCAATGGATGAATAACATACCTGAGCTTTTCTTTCAGCTTCGCGCTTAGCTTCTTCTTTTAGAGTCCTTTAACAAATAAAATATTAAGTTGTATACTTTTCACAATCTCTTAATTTATGAATATTTTAGTAATTAGTAGTTATAACAGTCTCATCAAACAATACTCACTTTTCTTCTGCTGCACGAGCCTCCTCCTGCCGTTTCCTTTTAATCTCAGCAAGATCAACAGCTGGCGTGAGAATGGGCTCCGCGGTCGTAGCACGGAACCTTTCAGCTCGTTCAGCCTTCGCGGCTTTCAGCTCGAGCGCAGGGTCTTCCATTATTTGTGGCGCTTGGAACTTGCGGCTCGGCCTCCACGGAAGAAGTTTCACTGCACGGCGGCAAATCGCATTGTAACAATGGTCATTGACGAAATGAATAATAGGATCCGTCTTAAAGCTTGTCATTTCACATCAATGTCCAGTGTCGATATTTAATCACCGTGACGATACAGTGCGTGCACGCTTCTAAAATGATTGCGTGGAGCCAGGCCCTAAAGCTCATGGACAAACAATTACATTCTAATTCTCATTGAATGTTACAAAACAAATAAGTGCTTGAAGCGATTGCAAGCATGGCTAGTCCAACGGAGCAATACCTTTTATAATGTTGTGAATGAGATGGATTCAATCAGATATTTGACAGTAACAAAAACACTACTAAGTAGGTATTTACACATTTGTATTAAATTTACAACTTGTCAATAATATATAAAAATGATAAAAGTTCAATATATGAACAATCGTTCTATTAGTCGAGGAAGCAAAGCATTAAGAAGCTCGGAGAACATAAGCTTGGAGCGGGTCTACCATGCAAACTAATTGAAACAACTAAGATAATGCGTTAAAATTTATTTTGACTCAATCAGGTCTGTTATTTGGAATCGAGAGGTTTTCGATCAACTTGGCTAGTTATCTTAGTGTACATATTAAAAAATTATTTATAAAAATATAACAAATTATAGAACATAATTAAAAGGATTTATAAAAATATATGATATCTCTGTTAGTCGGAAGGTGTTATACCGAGATAAAAGAGAGCGCGAAAAGGGCACGACGCGGGGGCAAGGAAACGCAACTTGCGCCCGCGCCGCGCTTCGCCAAGGCAGGCGGAAGACCCGTCCGATCTACGCACACTGCGCCGCTGACGTTTGTTCCGGCGCGTCTTTCGCTGTAAGAGACACCACACTCAGTGTTATACACAAGATTTATTTTCTAAGCTCATTTAACCGACGATGTCGGATTCTGCTTCAGCTAATGGTTTAGAAATGCTTTAGAGATAGGCTGAGGAAAGAAAATTCTATTCTAAATTATTTTACACTTGTAATAATTCGAATTCTATGCAAGAATGATTATTAAGCTTTGAAAAATGTTATGGACTTTCCAAATGACTCGGAAATTCTGGTAAAGAGAAAATGAAAAGAATAAAAACGAAACGTGAATTTTTTTTGGTGAAATTATTACCTACACATTTATTTATTTACAAACAACAGCTGGGAGATTTGTATTGTAGGAGGGTTTTTATTGTTTTATTTTTTGAAACATATCAGTAATATTCAATGCTATGTTTATCTATATTTTAATTCTACGAGATTGCTCTGGCGTTTTTTAATTTCATTTAATATGCAGAGGAAAAGCGAGCGCTAGTTGTGCGATGTTTGCGAGATACCTGTGGCATTCTCGATGGCTAAACCGGCAGCCGCGAGTCTGTTCTTCGCGTAAAAAGATAGAAGATTGACGTCATCCCTGATGCTTAGTTCCTTGTAGAGAGGTCGGCGGTTGGAGAAGGCCTTATTGCCGGAGTAGTGCACGCACGCGAGGTTGCCGCGTCCTGGCGAGCACACCTTTGTTACCACAGGGACACACTGGGACTGTTAGTCAGACCTGAATTAGGCCAATCGAGTTCCAAGAATATATCAAAAGGGATAACACAAGTCAGGTCAATCATACATATAAATTAAGTATGTTATCAGAAGAAAATTTATAAGTTAGCCCTTTGAAAGAGGTCATTCAAATACCTGTAAACTTCTTAGCGGGTTCGTTGTAGAAAGAGATGCTGTGTATATTATCAGCAACGCTTCTGAGAGGTAGAAGTAATTTGGCGATATATGCGTCATTGCTGAACCTGTATGGTACTGGTTCACCGTAAGAATATCTGAAATAAATGTATAAAATAGAGCTTTTCGCGGGACTACCTAATATAATTTTGTAGATAATGAGACAACGTGGTAAAAAGTTTAGATTTTAACAGCGATTTTTATGCGACGCTATTTGTGGTCGTATCGGATCTTCATTAACGACATCTTTATCTACACGTTTTCTTAAAAACACAGCGGATATTAAATGAAAAAAACATAATAAGAACGTTAGTCGGTAAACATTGGCTGGCATTTAACAGATCTATAATTACATTGGAGCGTGAGTAGTTGAGCAGGTACACGTCACGCTGATACATTTGGCTGTGAAATCTTACACCCACGCTGGAAACGTCTACATATTATATAGTCTTAACAGAAAGATGTTTCTTTCAACAAAATTTTTTTGTTTACAATGCAATACATCGATTGCCAAAAGATCTTGTCGATGTATCAATGCCAATGTCGAAGCGTCTAATAGTTGCATCAATAGAAGTTATTTTTGTCCTGTTACATCAGAATATGCTAAGAAAAACTTGACCGGTCAGCACGCAGATGTCCATCATGTTGTATTTTTAACACGTGTGACTGTTTTTATAATACAACATGCTTATCTCTTATAATATAAGGAAATCTTACGAGTAAATAGTATCCAATGGAGGAATAGTTTTGGCCCGAGGCACAACAGAGCGAGCACGGTGCAAAAGGGAGGCTGTGTCCGCTCTAATTCTACGAGTCTCGTCTTCAAAGGCCTGTAAGCATAAAATCTCTTAGTTCTTGCAATCATTCATTCACATCATCATTCATTCATCATAACTTGGGTAATATTTTAATCCCTAACGAAAAAAGAATTGGAAACTTTGAAGAAACTTTGTAGGTATCTGTTTTTAGCATCGTAGCTTTCAAACGGGTATCTACCGATTTTAATTGTTTGTTTAATTGGTGACTAGATCGAGTGTCTTCCGTCAAATTTAAACAAAAACTGTTTAGCCGTTTAAGAATTGATTAATTAGATAAAAATATAATTTAAACCAATACTGAATATACCAATTTAATGCGTTTGTAAATCTATTGTAACTATAATTTAGATAAATTAGCTCAGTCCTCTAGGACTAAGCTAATAATAAGATGATATATTACTAAATATATTATTTGATGCTTTCTGGAATGTGTCGCGCGTTTTTGAGATAGTAGGTAAGTACCAAGGTAATTACCTACATTTGAAATGACTTTAAATTAATTACAGTAAAAAACGTGCCAAGCTCGCTTTAAAACTGTTACAACAATCCTAGTAAGCTATATGTTTGTTACAATATAAATTACATTACACACACTATTTTCATACAGCATTGCTCCTATTCTAAACCTTTGGCAAGTTTTCAGGTCATTTACTAGTAAAATATTCTTAATGTCATCTAAAATAGTCAAACAAGTATAAAATTACACAACTAAGTAGGTATATACCTAATCGAGTAAGTCGGAATAAAATATTTGGCGAAGAGGTGTGAATTCTCGTAACCCTTAGTGGGACATGGGACGTACACATTTCCGCATCTGTTTCACTGATCCTTTTCTTTTCAGTAAGTAGGTGATCAGTCTTCTGAGCCTACCCAATCGAAACATTCATTGGTTTCCCCAGGATTCGAAACCAGAACCACCGTCGCAACATGCAGACACGTAAACTACTTAGCCACGGAGGCGAATAGGTAGAAAACTGTATTTTAATTAGGTAATAATCAGCTACAAACTTTTCAAATATTCAAATTTAGTTTTGCGATACTACTCGCTAGTAGCTTTTTTGTTAAGTAGGTATATTTGATTATGAATCGTCTTGCAACTAATTCAGAACACATTAATACCTACTACTGCAACACGTTTTAATTAGGAACCTGTTTGTATTATATTACTTTACCAGAAGCTTTGCATTCTCGGTCACAGTACAAGCAAATGTGTTAACGCCAATTTTTGCCGTTTATAGGCATTCATATATAATAGGTACCTTGGTAGATTCTGAGCGATAGAAGTCATCCACAGCAGACACAGCAAGAGCAGGGCGGCGGCGGTAGGCGATGCGATCCAACTCGCGAAGAATAACAGAAGGACGGACGCGCACACGCACAATATGGTGAGGCGGCTCAGGGTACGTGACGAGTCGAGTGACGGGGCGAGATGTTGGACGATAGATCAACTCCGCCTGCAATTTCCAGCCAAAATGATCATTTGTAAAGCTTGAACAAATTTATCAAACAAGCTTAAAGCAGTTTCTACTTTACATTATTTTTGGAAAATGTTACTTTAAGTACCTACTCGTATCTGTTAGATATATATTGTTTATACAACACAGTAATGCTGGCTGCTAAGTGCTAATACATAATAAGTAAGTATATTCTTACCTGAATACATATTTTTAGTGTCCATTTGAAAAATATTAACAATAAATCATTAAATTATCTGTTTAAGATACAAAGTAAAATATTTTAATTTGTAACATACCTACATTATTCTTTTACGTCGTTCAGTTAGGAACTACAGCAATAAACAGGGTAGGTATTATATTCTTTGGTTCTCTCAAAAACTTCCTAAATACTATTTTGTATTTATTTTGCTTATAAGCTGCATAATATTAAGGTAAGTGAAAATAAATTGTTATTGTAGGTTTACTTAATTATTTGTAATGAAAAGCAATGAATATTATTTTTCTAATCACAAAACATAAAAGTCTGCTTGTAAAGCGAAAGCGTTGGAATTTCATAGATTTTTTGTGAATATTTTCTTAAAATACGCTTTATTAATTGAAAGCAATTTTGAATTAGGTACGTACTACGTACCTACATAACTTTACCTGTCATCATGTACCGACACATAAATTGTATCGTAAATTTCATCGTAATATTTAAATGTAAATTTTTGTCGTAATATCGATAAGTACCTAGGTACTTAAATAGAGCACGATTGCTCATCGTCACTCTAATTTCTATATCATCCACACACAACATTGAGATGCTATGACTCACTGAATAATAATTAGAAGCTTGAAAAATATTTTATTATAAGTTCAATGTGAAGTATGTAATTAAATATGTACATTGAAAATTATCCACTAATATAATAATAAGTAGGTACCTACATTATATAACTTATTTTAAAATTCAAAATATTAATCACTAGCGACCCGCCCCAGTTTCGCACGGGTATATTACATATAAACCTTCCTCTTCAATCACTATCTATTTAAAAAAAAACCGCATCAAAATCCGTTGCGTAGTTTTAAAGATTTAAGCATACATAGTGATATAGGGTCAGAGAAAGCGACTGTTTTATACTATGTAGTGATTTACTTACATAGGTACATTTCCATGTTTTACATGACAATATGTAGGTATAGCAATAAAAAATATGGGTACATTACATTATTAGTTTCGAAAACAAATCATTACTGATCTGCGGTGGTGATTTCATTGCGATAACATGAAACGTTGAATAATTCAAATAAACTCGAAAAACGTGTTTAAAGAAAATTGTTTAGTTTTCGTAATACGCAGCCGTTTTCACTTGGCCTTTGGGCGGGAGCCAAGTGTTCGATCGCAAACGTCTTTTCTACGATCCAATGAAAATAAATTAATTTCAGTTGTAGGTAGGTTTATTGTTTCCGTTCGCTTCGAAATATTTGAAGTAGGTATATTATATATCGTTTTTTCGCGACTGCCAATTTACGTCCATCTTTGCAAATTTTGACTGAACCTAAACTCCTTTCGTAGAAATTCTAAAAATACTAATTTCTTCAATTTTGCTACGGAATAAAATATGTACAGATAGAAAATGGTTTAGATTCCCAGCTGAAGGCTTAGTAAAGAATAGTCAAATTGTGCTGAATCCTGCTCTATCCCTACTAGGTCAGTAGCTTCAATATCCTTTACATGACTAATTATTATATCAATTTATATACATAGTTAAATAGGTAGGTTAACTTCACTGAATATATACGACGGAAAGTTCCATCCCTGTTTTCTTTCCTTTTTAATTAAGATAAAAATTTCCTACTCGATATACCTACATATACGTATCTACCTGAAGAACTCCATTAAAGTTAAGACACCAATATTGATTCGTTTCCTATCGACATTAAAAATACACACACACATATTGATTACATAATATTATTGTAGGTACATACGATTGAAAATCTAGGAAAATACCTATCTATTGTTGCATGTAAGTAGTGTAGCTACTTAAAGGGCGTAAGTAGCCGTTATCTGCTCCGTCCAGAAAACAGAAGATGACACCATGCTGTTTCGACTCCACTAAAAAGTGAGTAGGGCACAGCAGTGAGTCCCATATTAACCTCCGTACGACTGCTTTTACGTGATTATGTGGGACACAGAACTTGCAACATAAATTGATGTTTTTATAAGCCTATGATTTAAACCTGTAGGTACATGGGTAAGATACCCGTAAAGCAAGTTAACTATACTGTTATTTTATACTTTTTCCAAAGGGTCTAAAAGTGAGCTAGTTTTAATTTTTAATAAATATGATTTTCCTGGCATCGGTAAGTAGAAAATACAATATGTATTAGGTATGCTTGCCCGAAGCTGTGCCTTAGCTGGTTTCCGATTAAGTGCTATGGATGGCTAATGGGGTGCGTATTGCAAAATTCAACGGCCTGGATGGTGCATGAGCCATGAATATTCGTGAGTCAAACGAAAAATGTTTGTGAGCGCTCGATATGCATAATATTTACAGTTCTGATTTTATAACTCACCTGAGACAACTTTGGTATATATGTGACGTAGGGTATATTGTAAGCCGGTAGAAGAGAAGAGAGGTAGTACGCCGATGTCAGCGGCTGCGTCAATATAAACAAATAGTAGGCTTGATAAATGTGTCAGAAGAGATCCTTCTAGAGGTACCTAAGTCTCCTAATTTGATCCAGTTCGCCTTCATAATACAACTGTAGAGTATATTTTCATTTTTTACATAACTTATTTTTATCATTGTTGTATCGAACATGGCTTTTAAGAAAGGTGTACAAGTTTAAAGTTCATCGTAATTAATGTAGGTATATTCATACTTATTCGGAGGTACTAGGAATCTAGGTTTTATGCAAAATGTGTAGTTTCCTTCGGAAGATTATAAACATTTAACAAACTAAATATAGTTATTTGTCCCTTTCATTAAAAAAATAGTAAAAGTACATAGCTACTACGCTCATCATTTTGTAGAACGATTGAATTCGTACATTTATATTCGTCAGAATACAAATTGTAATCTGTAGATACCCTATGTGTTTGTTTTTTACTATCCACTTCAGGATAAGTTCCTCATTAGTTTTTCTACGTAGTACTTACATTCTCATAATGAATCAAGGAGTGGTTTAATCAGACTGTTATGATTTAGAGCCTATTGAATACTTTGTTTTTAAAGGGTAAAACCTCAAACAAGGTTGATACTTGATAAAATAAAAATAAAACAAGGTTGATATAAAAACAATCAAAACAAGTGTCAGCGCGATGTCGAGCTCATTATCGACATTAATGTGTGAGTGTGTAAAAACAAACCTGTAATTATAATTATTACAGAAACAAGAAATAAAAATCACAAGCTTTATTAAAAATTCAGTCTAAATTATAGAATTATAAATAAACAGTTTCTTGAATTATTTCTAATAAACATCAAGAAGCTTAAACGAGATACGCGTCCATTTATAACAAAAGAAAGTAGAGCGATCACATTGCGTTAGCGAATACTGATTAAGTCGGAAGGGCGGTTAGGGGTAATAGGATGAAGGGGAAACGGGAGGTCGGGAGCCGGGGCGCTAGACGCGATAAGAGTAGTGCCGGTAGGTGGTGCCGTAGGGCAGGCGGCCGCTCGCTGTGGACGAGTAGGAGTAGCCGCCGGGCCCACCCAGGCTGCTAGACCGCTCGCTAGTGTAAGAGTAGCCGCCGGGGCCTGAGCCGCTGCGCCTCTCCACTGTGCTGCTGTAGGAGCTGCGCTGCGGCAGGCTGCTGCCCGCCGAACGCTCCGCCGTGCTCGAATACGAGTAGGAGTACTGCTCCTCTGCACGCCGGCCGACCGGATCGCGGTCCACCACCACGTAGTGCCGCGGCGTCTGCAACAACCGCGCCCTTAGACCTCGCCCGTGCACCCGCCCGACCCCCTAGCATAAGCGACACACAAAACGACCGCGACTGGCTTAGTAAGTGGCGTAGTTGCTGTAGTAGACGTGGCGGTGCGGCGCGTGCTGTGGCCGGCCGTGCGCCTGCGCTAGTAACACGTCCATGTGGTCTCGCGGCGTGCCCAGCGGATCTGCCTCAAACGCTCGCTCTCGCTGCCCCACGGAGGCAAGGACGCGCGCCCGCGTCTGGTCGCGAGGCGACACGTACGGCGCGAGAGGCGCTAGTTTTGACTCTGGCTTGGGTAGAATGTTTTGGCGCACGGTCGGATCGAGCACAGAGACGCGCGCGCCCGGCCTTGCCTTGCGACCAAAAGCGGTGATAGGATCCGGGACGAGACTCGGCCGCGGGACGAACGGCACCTTCTCCCAGTCACCCGCCCGCTGCAAGCGTATAATTCGCCATTACTCAGACATGCGCCTCCAGCGCGGCTATATTTGGCTCGCCCGGTAGCTCCGCTTTCCTACACTTCGTTTCTTGACTTGACCCACTTGCGGGTCGCTATCGTTACGTTCTACCTAATAATCCTACCCTACGCTAACGACAGTAGATAAAGCTGAATAACTACTTAAAAAGCAATGTTAAGAAGCTTTGAAATCTAATATTTAATGCGAAACTACCAAAGACAATAATATAGGTACGACTCTGATACCCGAAAACTTTTGAAGGAAACGAGGGTCGATTTTGTGCTAGGGCGTCCGGCTCCCGGGAAGAGAATGGAGCGAGGTGCACGCTCAGAGGTGTTAGAAGGCATGGTACTCACCGTCACACTGTAGTTGGACCGGTAGGGCCGGCGGGTCGTGTAGAAATCACTTTCGTAAACCATTGTTGCTATTCGGGATCGTTCGACTGTAACTCGCGACGGTTGGTCCTCGACTGGCGCGCAGCACGCTCTTCCTGTGGCTGCGCGGACGCCGACCTTATTTTTAGATCACTGTCATTGCAATTTTAGCGTCATTCCTCCTCCGCTTTTCAGAATTTTCAAAACACTAACGTGATATCACTAGTGGGTTAAGGGTAATATTATCTTAATATATGGATTGCGATGGATCATGGGCTTGTTCAAACTATTTTGAATAGAATATGACTCATCGTCATCTAGGAATTTCAACTTAAAATAACGCCGTAGCTACGTATATTAATTAATATCTACAAATTTAAATAAACAAACATTTCAGTCTATTTTCTTTCATAAGAACTTGAATGATTGAAACACCAACACCTACGAACATTGAAACCTCTTTGGCGTTTCGTCAATGAATAGTACTTGTTTCAATTATTGTGCGTAATAATTTTATAGCAAAAGATGTTGCGTATAATAACAAAATTAAATTTTATGAAAAAATAATAATTTATGTGGTTAATTTACTTGAAGGTACTTTTTCCAGCATTTGATTATTGTTTTTACAGAATAAAGAAGACTGTAAATTACTGTATGTGTAGTTAATAATGCATTTTTTTTAGCATGGGGTTAGATCACGATCAAATCAAAAAGTGATTAATCAACTTAATCTATTTATTTCTCTTTTTACAAAAAGATATCGAGAATTTACAATAATTTTTCATTTAAGCGCTTTCATCGCATCATCAATCACAGGTGAACAGTTCCGTTCTATTAGAGCATACATATTTCTCGTAAATTAAACACCGGATCCAGACCCACTGCTTTATTGACTCATCAGTGTTCCATACAATAAATCATAACAATTATTGAGACAAACAAAACAACTTGCCGAACTTAAAAACGTCAAACGGTCTGGCGATTCCGTAACGTTACGGACTCAGTCTGCCTTCGGGGCTTCCAATAAATATCAATTATGTACACGAGCCCACTCGCGACACAACCTCCCTTATATATAACTTTTTTTTAATTTATAATTTATTTAATTATGTCCTATCTATGTTTGTGGCCGCCGAGAACTCAGGAATGACATATACATTCAATGGCGCTGCTCAATCACTTAAACAATCGACTCTATGGTTCGCGCACTGCCGCCCGCGGTAAGGTTATCCGGATATGTCAAACAGAAACGTTACACTGGACGAAACCTAGCTAAGTATAAAGATTCGCTGCATAAGTCACTCGTACTGTGGTAAAACTTGTTAAGGCAGCTCAATGATGGTATCGCATATACAATGCAATGCAAAAGCTTCATTGAGACAGTCATTTATCATAATAAAACTAGGTAAAAGCTAGTCAAACAACAAGGTACCTAGTCACAGCATGGCAAAAACCTGAACTGTGATTGGTTACATTTGTTTATCGGAATGTTTAAGAAAACAACACAGGTGAAACACTATACAAGATAAATTAGAATAATAACGTCGCAATTTTTTTTTTTTGACAATAAAATTTATGGCAAGTATTTTAAGTTTTCCAAAACGAACATATAACAAAATTTACCTACTTACCACTCTACTACATATCATTCAAAAATAAACTGCATAGCATCTAGTCTGTGTTGCAGCTGAGTAGGTTTTATATATACTGTGTAAGTGAAACCAGTTGAATTAATTGTTAGTACCGTTACTATAGCACCGTTTGTTAAGCGAAGTTTCATAAACAGCGATATGTACAAGACATGTAAAATTGAAACTCGATTTTTATAGAGGTCCGACAAAAAGAAACTAAAATAAATATTACAGGTGTATACTGTAAAAAAGATGTATAGTTTGGCCTAAGCCACGTATATGAAACGACAGAAAACTTAAAGAAAACTCAATAACGAAAAATTCTTAAATACCTCTTTTGAAATAGTCGCAATATATTTTACAATTCTTCTTTTTGCGACTGAACAATATAAAATAATATATACTGTTTACAAAGACATCCTTAACGATCCTGAAGGCAAGTGGGTGTGACTTGAGCGAGTGACACAGAATTGCTATGAGAAAATTTTGGTCTTGAACAATATTGTTGGAAGGGTTTCTTTTAACATTCTTCTCACTGATAAACAATGTGGTCAAAAAATTAGGTCCATAATAAGAATTATCTATGTGTTGGTAATGCATTCGGTGTCAGAGTATAAAACATTTAGTAAACCTAACTTTTTTGTATGTCTTTAAATGTATATTATGACTTGAAATACGGTCGCTTGGCGCATGTTGACATCCCTTCCCTATTTCTGTGATTGCGTTTGTCGGACTAAGACTTAGGGTTGCCGACCCCAAATTTAAAAAACTAGGATTTGAAATCGGAAATACCAGGACAATTCAGTTTAAAAACAGGACGCAGTAATAGAGTTGCTCTATGTAGTGAAAATAGATGAAATGATATTCAAATAACGTTGTAATAGTCATATTTTTTAATAAAAAGAACAGGTGGCGACCGATTTTTAAAATACATCATTTTAAGGGTGCTTTAAAAACTCAGTACGCTGCTTAAAAACTATTCAGGACATCCCAGGACACTACAAAATTAAGACATGTCCTGGTAAAACAGGACGGTTGGCAACCCTAGACTAAGTAAACCCTAATTTAGACGGTAGTAATCATATTCTTCACACGCCAATAAATGATTTAGCAGTCTAATTTTGACATTTCTCCAAAATGGTAGTACAGTTTTATAACCAATCTAGTACTATGTCAAAAACTGTACATCCATAGATTAGATATTGCATAGTCCTAACCAATGATTGATACAGTCACAACCTTCTCCAGGCCGTATTACCAGTTGAGGCTATAGACAGGAGCCTTGAACGACGTTCTGCTAGCGGCAAATTTGTATTACTCATAATAAATTAGCCGCAGCAAGCAGTGTTACGGCTGGGTTCTACAATGTATGAGGCGCTTCGTATCAAAGTTATGAATGCTAGCTGGTATTATAGAAACATGGGTACCTGTCGTAGAAAAATGTACAACTCGTAATAATTAATTGTATTTTGGACATAGAACCCTGACGTTAGGGAGATATGGTCAACTCAGGCCATGCGCGCGGAGACGGGTGTGTGTGCGCTCGGTATTGTCCAGTGTAAGGTATGCGTGTGCGTGTAGAGGCTACTGGGAGGGGTATTGCGCCGAGGGCATGGCCGACGCGTACATCACGGGTTGCGGCGCACCCGACCAAGACCCGCCTGCTGCGCCCCCATTTCCCGGCATGCTCATACGGTAGCCAGCTAGAACACAAAATAAAATCTAATAAGAATTTATTTCTTTCACAAATATACTATTGGGGTATACTCTATACAAGATTTTTATAGCACAGAATGTTAACAGCATAACTTGAATATCAATTAGTAAACTGTTCAGAAGGACTCCATATCTCCAGTTTTATGCTATATATGCGCACTGAGTCATAAATCATTATGTCAAAGGGATGTGACAATACCGCACAACTCATTGTCGAAAAAGGGATGCCGCTCGGACGCAGGTAGGTGTTTGTGAAAATGGTGTTAGGTGGACTGGGTAAAATGTGTGAGGCATGCAGAGGAGTTACAGGATCGCGATTTAGCCAAGGCCATTTTAAGAGATCAGAGAATACAGCCTCTGATAATAAATTTACATGAAGATGACAGCGATAGCTGCTCAGACAATGACGATGACATCGACGTAGTTACACACAACACTAGCAGTGCGAGCGAGAGTTCCAATATGCCTATAAGTGTGAGCGAGAGACCTGATAAAAATGTTTTATGACTCAGTGCGCACGTTTGTAATGGCTCAACAATAGTGTGATTTTAAAGTATTTTCTTTTAGACATTGTTTGTTGTTGATTAGCACACTTACCAGCTGCTGCTGCTTGCGGATTGTTATATGCGGCATACTGCTGATAATAGCCAGGAGCCATATAGGCACCTTGTATCGCAGGATAACCCTGGAACATATTATTTGACAATTAGTGTTTAAATAATGAAAAAAAAAAAAAAAATTACAAAAGTGGCACAATAAAACATATTTAGAACAGTACGCATATTCTGGTAAATAGTGAAAAGGAATTAAAAATTTAAATATATTGTTAAAACATTGCTTAAGGGACTTGCATATAGTATTTACATAAATAATCCCATATCCATAATATATATGTATCTACAAATAAATAATTATTGGGAGAAAGTAAACTAATTGTCAAACATTTGTAAAACGCACCATGTCATTAATACCCTTATCAAAATATTTCAAAACAAATCATATCATAGGGAGGTAGCAGAATTATTCAATATGAAATTTCAGTTTTGGTACCTTAATTAGAGCAAAGCAGCAGCAGCTTTCATTGCAATACAAGATGCCAGATTAACAATAAAAATACCCACAGATGCTAATTGATGGTTCTTTATTGCAACTTTTTTACTATCTCAAAAATTGGGTCAGTATGCAGTACACAAGGTTGGACTTTGTGTAGTTCATTAGACCCATAATTTTTAAACATGTTAAAACAGTTATTGATGTTTACTTTTATTTTAAAAATTATACAAATTTTATATTTGTAAGAAAATTTTGAAAGTTTTGGTGCCTTTAACACAATGTATAAAGTAATTTAATGAGCAAGATTTGTTTTACATGGAAAAATTTTCAAGTACATACTGCATTTTAGCAAGACTTAAATTAAGTAGCTCTACTTTATTAATATTGATACTAATTACAATTTAAAAAAAAAACTACAACAGAAATGTAGCTGTCTTGTATTGTTCTGTACTTCACTGGATGCGGTCAAGAGAAACAAGCTGATTAGTCTTGATGAGTAGTCTCCATATGGGGCCGATCCCTTATATATATGCAGCTTTGCTTAGAGCAGTCACCTTTTTTTGGGATAGGGTGCACAAAAACTGTTTTCTAGGCAGATGGAATAGAGTCGAACGAGTAAAGTGCCAGAAAAGACGCATTAGAACCAGTGTCAGCTCAGGAGTGGTGGCCCAGAGTGTCCATCGATTTTGGTATTCCACTTTGGGACCTATATAGGTAGGCATAATCTCAGTCTACACGCAGCCAAAAGGTAGATAGGTCCCGACCTTCAAGTGACCCAAGGCGATGAGAACAAATATCTTCCCTGACATACACACACATCCAAGCCCTTGAAAAAAGAAAGTGCTCCAAAGTATAGCCAGCGTATGAGTTAGGAATTTCAGGAGTCTCAGTAAGAAAGAGAGGCCGGTTTCACTGTTTCAAGTTTGTGTTGAACAGCATTCAAATTGCTAACACAAGTAGCAAAGTCCACAGCTTGTGGGGCCTCTGCCTTTGATCAGATTATTAAATGCAAAGTTGTTCCTCCCACAATACAAAGGGCAGCCTGGGCATCTTTCACCAAGTAAAGAAGATGGTCTTCTGGATCTCCCACTTACAAAACGAAACACGGGAACCAAGTGCAAAGCAAATGGCCCCACTTTCTATTGGTGTCATGTGGGAGAGTGGTATTTCACTGGCTGTGACAGCCCATTTTGGCAGAAGCCTCGGGGTAACAACAAGGTACTCCCACTCTAAAATTAAGATTTCTTCTACAAGTTTGTAAAAAATATAGATAGGAATAGACATTATTTACCTGAGCATACCAGTATCCCATGCCTTGTTGATATGCATATGGGTATTGTGTTTGTGCTCCCATGGTTGGTGGCGCTGAAGGTGGGTTGCTCGAACTCTGCAATTGATAGTAATATTCTTCACTACAATCATCTAATTCAAACAAAATTATTAATTCACATTAAATATACCTGACTCTCATTCCCTCCATTTTCTTTTCCCCAGAAACATTTAACTGTATGTCCACTAATTTCTGTGTTATGTATTGCTTCTATAGCATGAGCTGCTGCTTCTTTAGTTGTAAATCTAATAAAGGCATAACCTTTATCCCTGAACACCCGTATGTCTTGTATTGGACCAAATTGAGAAAATGTGCTTTGCATTAAATCCTCAGTAATAATGTTACTTGTAAATCCTCCACAATATACTGTAGTATTAGTTGGTGAGCTCTGGTTATAAACCTCATCAAATGTGGGTTGTTTTGCTCTCTTGCTAGTAGGAGCTCCTTCATTTGTACCTTTGGCTGGAGGCTTTCGTGTCGACCAATTCGTGCGTATAGATCTTGATCCCAACCATTGACCATTCATAGCCTGGATCGCTGCTTCAGCGTCTGCCTTTTTCACGAAAGACACAAAAGCATAACCTTTAGACTTAAGTGTTTGTGGGTCCCGTACTATCCGACAGTTCGAAATCTCACCAAATGGAGCAAAAGCATCTCGAAGAATGTGAGTCTCTATCTCCGGCGAGAGGTCCCCCACGAATATGTGGTGATGGTTGCTTGTATCTGTCTTGGGTTGATTACCCGGACTTGTAGCCCAGTTAACCTTCATTTCCTTGTCAAGAAACACTCGCTTGTTCATGGCGGCCAGGGCCGTAGCCGCCGCCGTATGATTTGTAAACTCAAGGAACGCATAGGGATCGTTCCCAGGCTCACGTATTATTTTACAACCTTTTACCTCGCCTATTTGTCCAAACAACGCGCATAAAAATTCTTCTGACACACTCGCGTCTAAATTACCGACGTAGAGAGTTTTCGGGTGGCTTTCGTCGCCCATATTAGCTTATATCGTAATCTAGCGGATATTTTATTACGACTATTAACACTAATATTGAAATATAAGCTACACAACGTGTTATTTCATTACATTAAATATTGGATGACGGATAAAGAAAGAAGAATGTCGCAAATAGCGCTAAGAACTTCTCGAAAGACGTTGCTGTTGACTCGTGAAACGTTCACTTTCGGAAACAAACGCCTTTATAGACGAATTTCCGGTAGAATGTTTTCAAAAACTTGGAGGGAAAATAATATTTATTTTAAACTGTTCGCTGTAAATGATGTTTATTATGTTTTTAATTAATTAATGGTGTTGATATAAGTGTTACTCAACTGGCTAATTGTTATCATACAGATTATTTTAGAAAAATGCTCTTTAAATTTTAGCATAATCCGTGCGTGAAACCATAGATATTAGGCAAGTATTTATGGTATTTATAAAACCGGAAGTGTGTGTCGCAGTGAATAACCATAGATCGAATACAATACATATAAAGATTATAAATAATTACAGATGTTACTATAGTTAGATAATTTTAAAGTTAATAAAGTAGAATATAAAAGAATTAGTTTAAATTTTTGTAGTGATCTCGGAATATATTTTGTCTGATAAACAAAAGAATTACAATGTTAGTATTATAATATAAACAATAGAACACATTGTACAGCGGAAAAACAAAATATGGTATTCTAAATTATATGCAAATTAAGAAAAATGAAAATGTTACTTATTAATGAAGTTAAGTTAATATTTTAATGTATTATTTTCAGCTGGCTGTTCTATTTAATATTTATGTCAATTTGACAATTTGAATTTGATGTTGTCATGATAACGACACAAAACGTCATTTCCATACAAATTACTAACGAGGGTGTTGAGAAATAAGACTCTTGTAGAAAGGCCCTGTAGTGACTATTATTATTAAAGTTTCTCTATACATATTATAACGGCTTAGAACAAAAGATCAATTACAATAGTAATATTGCGACTGCGTCTAGGAAAGAGGCCCAGAGAAAAAGAAGGAAATAAAGCGTAATGTCACGCTTCTATTTTCTCGACACTGACGCTGGAAATTTGTATAGAAATGACATGTCCTGTCATTACGATTAAGTTTTTAAGTTCATGGCATGCACAGAAATGGATGACAACTTGAGGATTCTCCCCCCAAATTTAGGGGGATTCGAGTTGCCCAGGAGGTTTTTTAGGGGGTAGATTATCCAAGATTTTTTTTAAACGCACGACTACAGTTTATATTAAGCCTCAAACTCAACCAACAAACTAAGCTTAACTACAAGTGCGGCTATAACTGAAATATATGAAGAAAAAAAAATTAGGAACAAGCAAAAAAAAAAGGTATGCCAAGAAAAGTGAAGAAAAACTACATTTGAAGAAATAAAAATTGTTAAATTTAAATGCTATCACCATTAATTCATTAATATTATAAGGACATTATTCATTAAATTAATGTTTATAAGTAAATGTATAAAATGCACCCACATAAATACAACAGCTAGGTATTTCATATTATAGAAACAGAAACAGTTTTTCTATTGGCAAAAAAAGATTATTAACAAACTTCTTGGTTTAGGATGTTATCTTAAAAGTTAAAACATTTACTTATGACTAGTTGTGCCCTGCAGTTTCACACCCATTAAATTTTATCATGTGATGTTATATTATAGCCTATAGAATAATCGTATCTCTAAATTTAATGTATACATTACAATCAGTTTTATTTTAATTATTCTTAGGCATATTTCTCTAATTAAAACGTAAAACAATATCATTGATTTTTTGTACAATATACATATAATATCCAATCAATTTTATTCTGAAGTTGAAAAATAGAGTAATCCTCTAAATTATCTCACAGGAACACACTACCATTATATAAAGTACCCTTTAAGTTAACCCACATCATATTCTACTTGCATGCCTAACTTCATTAAAATCCTTTCAGCCATTAAGTGATTTATTTATGTATATAAAATATTATCTAAGAGGGCATTTAATGAATAACAAAACAAATAACATCTAATAGCAAATTATTTTGGATATTAGTTAAAAAAAAATACATAACTCTTGATACTTTATTGGATATGTATGGTACAGGGAATCAGTACCTACAGTAAATTAAACATCTTAAATAATAATATTATTTTTTTAATTAAATTGAATGTCGAGACTTAATAATTATGCACAGACGCTGTACTTTGTGTAACTTTAATATGGAAATAGGTATACACATATGATTTTAACAAGAAAAAGAGCCACACCACACCAATTCAAAGATTTTAATCAGAATAAAATCTGGGATCACAATTTTAATCCCAGATTTCATCAGCAGGGTCTTCTTGAGGGGCCTGTTGTTTTTGTTGTTGTTGCTTTAAATTCTTAGGATATGCCAATGCTGGATTAATTTCAGTTCCTAATTTACACACTTTCACATGATCGCTAAGTTCATTTTTTGGCATCCTGTGACTGTAATTAAAAGGACAGCATGCCCAGTCATCTTTGAAATCGGGACACTTTACTAAGTGTCTTTGAATTCGTGATTGAGGCACACGGTGGTATAAGTTGTATGGGCAAGAAACGTATGGATCGTCCATGATGCTAAAAAAAATTCCACAACGTTAAGTTTAACTTTTAAGCTACAGTTTGTTCGTTAACTTGAAAATTTGATCTAAAAAAATAGGATATCACCAAATCTTTTCAATTTGATAGATAGACCCGCAAATAACTCAGTCAATATCAAAGAAAAAAGCCTCTACCTAATTAAAATGGTGCAAAATTGCAAATAATCCGAAATAAGTAGGTAAATAAAATAGTACACTGTGGCTTTTACAGTTCAAATCGTAGGTTTAAATACACTCTTGGTGAGGGCCGAGGGGTGATTAATGACTATAGCTATTCTAATAGCTATGTAAAAATTTCTGACGTTAATCGTTCAAGTAACACTAGACATTTTTTTTGCTGGCTTGTTCACTTTAAACGAGTTTTTATCTGTGACAAATTTCATCGAGGTTCATATTAGATTTTTCTATGTATGTTACACTCATACTAATACTACATACTAAAGTACGAATTTTACTTTAATTTAGACATTCACTGATTCTGTAGAAACTTAGAAAGTCAGCTTCCAGTGTTTTTATTTTAGTTTGTAGTTTGCTAAAAAATACACTTTAAATCGATATTGACATAGGGCGCTTATATTAGTTTAGATTATTAGCCTTTATTAGTATATTCTGTACCATAGATGATACACTGTGTTAAGTGTCGTTGCCCTGTCAATACTAAATGGTAACAAGTAACAACTATCTGTAATTTTTGATAACTACCTATTTAATTATAGTAGGAAAATTCGACTACATTTGATGATACACATTTCTATTTTCCCTTAAAAGTAATAATTAAAAAAAATATATATATTCATGTCGTTATTATTACAGGGTAGAAAAACTAATTTTATTGTTATAATGTTGATTTTTACGCCTTGGCGCTAAAATTAAAAGTATTTTGTGCTTCCTTGTTGAGGTTATTAATACTGTGGTAGTACACGTATACAGTATTATTTTATTTGTGGATTTGGGACATCAAGTAGGTATAAAAGAAATGAGGTGAAATTAGCAGTCGAGAAGTGATAAAAAAGTTACAATGCTGCCATTGACGCAGAAGGATACAAGACTTTCAAAGGGACCTTTTACCGGAATCCGGGAAAAATTTGGTAACTGGTTTAGACTGATTTATTCAGATCAAAATTCCCGAAACTTATTTTTATTTCTTTTGCTGAACTTATCATTCGCATTTGTCGAGCTGTTTTATGGTGTATGGACTAATAGTTTGGGTGAGTTTAATTGATAAATAACTAATAATTAACCTCCTTATGGTTTCATTCAAATATTATTTTTTAAGTTCCTAATAATAAATTATTCTAAAATTAATACATTTAGATATTCAATATTTTCATTTAGAATGTTTAATAAGATTAATATAATGTGAAATTTAATTGTGAAGGTTTCTGTGCTTTTAAGTCTATAATTATAGTGTATCTAAATTGAGTCTGTACCTGCCAGAGATACAATTTATTTATCTATTATTATAATAATAATATTGGGACAACTCACATACATTGCTCTGATCCCAAAGTAAATAGCTGAAGCACTTGATTTATGGTAATCAGTAACAACTAGGGTACCACAATAAATACATATATAAATTTATAAACGACTAATACATAGAAACAAACATTCATGCTCATCAAACAAATAAATGTACCTACCAGGATTCAAACCCAGGACCTTTTGGTGCAGAAGGATGGAGCACTACCAGTTGTGCTAATTGGCTGTCTAAAAACTGATTAAAGCAGCATCTTATGTATTTATTGTTATTCAAATATAATAATATAGAAGTTAGTAATGATATAATAAATAATTTATATTACTTTCTTAGGTTTAATATCAGATGCATTCCATATGTTCTTTGACTGTACTGGACTGGTTGCTGGGTTAGCTGCATCACTAATATCCAAGTGGCGAGCAAATGAACGATTTTCATATGGCTATGCAAGAGCAGAGGTTCTTGCAGGTTTTGTAAATGGACTCTTCTTATTATTTATTGCATTTTTCATTATGAGCGAGGCTGTAGAAAGAGCAATTGAACCACCTGAGGTATGTATTAAATTACAAATCCCTTATTTCAGGTACAACATGAATTTTTATTTAACTCAATCAGATCAAAAAAGTTTCAACTACAGGAAAGCATGGCTAGATGTCACCATCTTACTATAGGAATGCCTATAATGTATTTTAATTTTATATACTTTTCATATACCTACGGATTCATTCATAAGATTTCTTGCATACTCTAATAATGTACTGATAATAATTGTAAGTATTCTTTTCTAAATAGAACCTGTTCCAAGGCAGCTAGATCAATTTATTCAAGTATTTATATAGGGTACATTTAGTTTCGGTTTATAAAAAAAGTGAATGCAAAGTATGTATGTTGTAACTAATAAAATACATTAGTATAATAATACTAATGTATTTTGTTTATCATTATTATAAAATTGTTAATAAGTAGGTATAATAATAATAATATATTTCTTTATAATCCTTCTGGATTAATATAATAAGCAACAAATTCCTAAGCAGTAATTAGGCAGTGAATATGATGGTATTAATCCTTTGTGACACCGCCAACAACTGCCTCTGTGGTAAAATGGTTTACGCGTCTTCGTGTTGCGTCGGAGGTCCTGGGTTCGAATCCAGATACAGAAATGTGTCTGCCCCATACTTCACTAGGGTTTACGGGAATTCCTTCACAATTGTTTGTAAACTGATTTTCTCAAAACTCAATTAATTGATACAATTGAAAGAATTTTAGCGGTGCACAGCGAAATGCTTGTACGGTATTTCAAAAAGCTATATTTTTTTATATATATAAACAGCACAATGTTATAAAACGAAGTTGCTTGGAGCTCAAATCGTACCTAATTAAAACAAAAAAATATATAATGCTCAGGATATTGTTATCAGTTTACTTATTGTAAATTGATTAAATTATCATGTACAAATTATATATATTATGTATACTGAGAAAATTCGTGGCTGAATTTTATTGGACTAAAATGTTTTTATTTTTATACAGGTAGGTGTAAAAATCTGTGGATTTAAAGTCATTTTCTTCAATTTCTTTTTTGATGTCCTCTTTTTCTTTAAAATTCGTTTACTCCTTTTGTTACTGTAAAAAATACAAAATTTCATCTGAAACAGTCTAGTAGTTTATCAGTTTTAGAGAAATAAATAATAGTGATTTTTCATAAAAGATATAAATACTTTAATGTTACGGAAACTTTGTCACACGAATATACTAATAATCGTATTACATAATCGGTTTAACCATTTCTTGGCACGAACGCACTGACTTACAGTTAATTTTTTTTTAAATTATCTAGAGACAACTTTCGAGAAAACTAATACTAACCATTAATTTCAGGTGAAACATGAGCGACTATTGTTAGTGTCCATACTTGGGTTCATGGTCAACATGGTCGGTATTTACGCGTTCCATCATGGCCATGGTCACGGACACGGTGGTCATGGTCACACACATGGTGGGCACGGACACTCCCATAACCATGGCCACTCTCACGATGATACCGAAGCGCCGACCGGTGCCGGTTCAGCCATCATGCGTGGAGTATTCCTTCACGTTCTTGCAGACACATTGGGTTCAGTTGGAGTTATCATTTCAGCCATTTTAATGCGGATGTTTGGTTGGATGCGCGCTGACCCAATATGCTCGATGGCAATTGCGTTGTTAATCGCCGCGAGTGTGATACCTTTAATAAGAGATTCAGCAGGAGTGTTGATGCAAAGGACGCCGCTATCGATAGAGCGATCTTTGCCTAATTTGTTTACTCGCGTGGTCGGCCTAGCAGGTGTGCATGCGGTGCAGGAACCTCACTTCTGGACTCTGTGTAGTGATGTTCATGTGGGTGCTATTAAATTAGAGGTCGCTAGAGAAGTGGATCCTCGATACATCACGGATCAAACGGCACGAATTTTCCGCGAGGCCGGCGTCAAGCATTTAACGGTACAATTGGACTATTCCCCGCTTTGATGCGAACCTTCTCTGGTACTATTTGGTTGTTTTGTTAGTTAGTGTGAATGTATTTGTGCCCTAAAATTGATTGACGTACATATAGTATGCAACACAACACAGCGATTATTTATAGTTTGACTATCACCATAGGTAGGTAAATTTTTTTGGGATAATAATGTGATTTGCCTGGATTAATCATTTATACAGTTACCATTTCTGATAAATTATTGAAACTCTTTCAAACAAAATGCTAAGCCATGGATTTTTGTAATTATTGTTATTAATTTCGCATAAAAATGTGGACTTACAAATATTTTTTTTATCTTGGCACAAATTTTATAGCAGGTACTTTTTATTTTCACTTATCTTGTATTAAACTTTAAACTCCCCAAAATTTAAAAACAGATTATCTGATACATGTATGAACAGATCTTTGTAAATTGTAGGCTCTATCTCGATCACGTTAGTTTAAAAAATCTGCATCAAATTCGTTTAAGACTAGAAGATACAATGTCACAAACTTATAACATCTCTCTTGTTATGTCCGAGGTTGAGAGGGATTTTTTTGTACTTTGTTCACTCAAATCTTTGTCAAATACTTTTGATAAAAAAAAACTCCGTTCGTAAAGTCTCCGTATTAAAGTTAGTTGTACCCTATAGATAAAAACTATTAATTGACTTCAAAGTGCAGTTTAGCATCAACTTCCAAATATAAAAACAATAATTAAATTCATTATTTTGCTCATCGTGTAAAGCAATATGCAAAAACTAATTCTGAAAACCTAATCCATTTTTGAGGTGTTGATAAAATAGATTTTACTTAATGCTTGTGTCCTAGAGGTCTTTCATAAGAAAATCAGGAAAACGATCTTAATTAATCTATTAGATTGATGCTATGTTTATTTGAGATTTCTTAAGTTGTATGAGTATAATTTCTGATAAAATGCTTAGGTACACAAACTTAACGTTTGACATATGTAATCATTATTACATAGTATAAAACAAAGTCGCTTTTTCTTACCCTATCCCTTTGTATGCATAAATCTTTAAAACTACGCAACGGATTTTGATGCGGTTTTTTTTAATAGATAGAATGATTGAAGAGGAAGGTTTTTATATGTGTTTTATACCCGTGCAAAGCCGGGGCGGGTCGCTAGTATTTTTATAAATTGCTTAATTACCTTAAAAAGGAAGGAGTATGTTTTTAGATATGCCTGTTTAGTGAATGGTGTAATTTGATTTGTTGTAATTAAAACTGATTGTCGCCAGCTGTTATATATATGACAAACCCCTTTCGAACCAATAAATATAAAATAATATATTTGATTAGTTTAGAATTATTACATTTTCAGTTTTTCAAAATACTATCATGATGTTGATCTACCGTTAACAACTTTGTATGCGGTAAAAATAATCTGAATTGTATCCATCAATATTTATTGTTTGGCGAGTTTATTCAAATTTTTATTTTTATAGATTATATGTTGTATAATTATGTACATTCCACTATCGCTTATTCATTAAAATATGAAATATATAATGTAGAATGCAGATTCTAGTGTCATTCCTAAAAATATCTAATCTAGTTGACAATCTCAATGCAATCTTTACTAGATACATGTTTATTACCATTTTCCCTAGCTTCTAGTTACTAAAAACTTATGAGAGTACTCTATTGCTTCTTCATGAAGTGAAAATTTCTTTAGCATCGTAGTGATTTGAAAGTCGATGAAACGAAAAAGCGACAGTAAAGAGACACATAAATTCAGAGGATTTAACGTGGGAGAGAATGAGATAGGAAGCATTATACAGTTTCTTAAAAATTTTGAAGGTTCCACTTTTACCACGTGTGAATTGCACACATGCTTTTTTTAAAGGCATATAAAAAATTTCAAACTAGTTTGTTTTAGTTTATACTTTTTGTGTTAATAGTAGATATTGAGATTGACAATTAAATTGAATAATTATCTTGATTTTGAAGCTTTTTGGATTATTTATAACAAAAATATTTTCTTGTGTTGATGTAAGTAAAATAATTGTCACAAAATTGTATAATTACGAAGAAGTTAAGTTTTGTACTATTTGCTATGTAGATTTATGTAAATGTCCTATAAAGTATTAAAAAATGTTTGTCATTGCAGATAACTTATGGAAGGTGAGATATATTTTTATTTTTTAGTGTCAATAATAAAATGGAAATGAACTATGCTTAGACATTTTATTTACATAATATAATAGTTAGGTGAATTAATGAGATATTCATATTTATTATTTATTATACACAAACCGTGAACTTATTTTTTTTTTAATTAAAAGCTCATAGAATATGTACTGTTAAACATTATGTTTCTTGAACTTTTAAAAGACAGGAAAATAAAATCCTTTGATATTCCAAATACATTTATACATCCTTAGATAGACAAGATCATTCATATACATACAACAAAAATATTAAATAATAAATCTGTTTAAATTATGGAGCTACATGACAGCACCGAAGCTTTACTAGAATAGATGCGGTCACACAGTTTTACAATATTTTTAACAAAAAAAAAAAAAAAAAACTAAATTGTAACTAAGGCTACTGAATAGATTTTGATGAAATTTAAATGGGACCACACGGAAGCACCATCTTTGAATCAAAAAAAGAATCATCAAAATCGGTTCACCCAGTCGAAAGATCTGGGGTAACAAACAAAAAAAATATATATACGCGTCAAAAAGTCATTTTATTCATTGTATTATATGGTTTACCATTGTGAAGATTAATTAGTAAATAAATACATTGTGTTTTCCGATTTTTCAAAAACACTATACAATGGAGAATGTTCACACATTTTGATTTTAAGCCCAATGTATTCTCTTTTGAAAATTTGATAAATCGTGTGAAAAAAACTATTAGATACGTCAATTTGTTCACACGTTTTCCGTATTCGGACATCCGAATGCATGGAATCAGTAGAAAATACATTATCTGACGCATATATTCGCTTTTTTCCCGAACGGAACAAATTCCGTACGTACGTTTCGAATGCAAGCCGGCGCGTTCGGAGAAACCTACTGGAAAAAACCTAATGACGTCATACGGAACGCAGCGCCTGCATACATCTTGTTTGTGCCCCGGCGCATACGTTCGGAAATTTCTATTCAGTGTCGGACGTATTTTTTATATATTTTGTTACGCATAGAATCGCAACACGATAATGTGTGAGGCAGAAACAGTAATATTGGCTGTTGAAAAATACCCCTGCCTGTGGAATATTCATGATAAGGTCTATCACAACAGAGATTTCAAAGATTTGGCCTGATATTGCTAATAAATCGTCGTGCCTTCACCACGCTATCACTATCTGTACTGACGTGTATACATTCCGAATAGAGAAAAACTAACGATTGCGCTAGTGTCACGAAATTCCGCATTAGAAAATCGAATACGGAAAACGTGTGTATGCTGCCAGGCTTAAAGTTGGTAGACGTGACGTCATTTTACAGCAGCTCGTGCAGTCCGTTGCGTCGCTGCTCGGGAAGAGAGGAATGTTGTACTGTGACGTCACGCTGCTGACACGAGCTGACGAAATAAAATCAAAACTACTTGCTCTTTTTGAATAAAACAAAAACTAGTGTATTTGTTTACATACAAGCTCTACTGTGACAAAGTTTCAAGCGATTTCGCGTACCTAGTAACATTCTCCATTGCCCATTTCATCATATAAATAAATGTCACTTAAATTTATGAACAATAATTGTAATTGTATAAAAAAAAATTAGTATGACTGTGTGACAGCACCCAAGCTATATGGTGCTATTCAATAAGTTTCTTGGCCTTGAAATAGCGGCGTAAGTAAAGGACTTGCCACGTGGCCAATCCCAGCAAACACACCATTGAGAACAAGCTGAAGAACAACACTCTGTTATTAGTTGACTCTGAAACGATAATGAAAATTTTTATAAAAATCAATTGCTTAAATACTCAACATCATTCGAACCAAAATGCATGGAAAACGAAATTTCATATATTTTTTAGATTTTACAGATATTTATTAGTTAAGTACTCTTCTAGTTTGGGACGAATCCAACAAATCACACAGCTAAAATCAGTCCAGCTAAACTTGTCTAAAAAGTAACTTGCAATTCATACTATATTCTATAAGTTGCTATAAATCAATGTGGAAAAATACCTACTCATATATTTTAATGTAGTACCTTATTATTGAATGAGCCAATAGTAAATTCCATATTAACCTAACCCACAAGCAAGTGTTAGTTTTATATACTCTACCATTGGTGTCCCTCATCTCTTCTTCCCGCTTTCTCATGAGTGTAAAATCCTGCACAATAGCCTCTGACAAATCTTCCAGTCTTTTCAACTCCAGTTCCATTGGCTTTAACTTTGCTGCTTCTCCAATCTGTTATACATAATGATAATATTTTATAAAGAGAATAGTAATTGTAATTTTATAAACTGATTTTTTTTATAATACAAAAAAAAAACCATTTATCTTGTAGATGCATAGTTATTCCATACTACCAATATGTTATTACATGCGACTGTTAGTATATTCAAAAAATACATTGTGCACAGGTCATATAATTAATGTAATGAATTAAATAACCAAATTTGTTTTACATTTTAAATATGGTTCAATCAATACAATCACACATGCAGACACTTTCAATACAATTACCCATGTATTCTAGCATGTTGAAGTTTGCGAAGCACAGCGACATATATAAAAAACAAAATGCATTTTATATAGAATATTAATGCATTTAACATAATATAATCTAATAATTATTGGTTAAATAGAGACATTTCTTTGGAAGATTGCTATCTCTCAATAGCTATCATTGAAGTGAGATACTTATAAAGATATAATCTTTCTGTAAAGAATTCATATTATCTGGCACAATGAATTTTGGAGATTAAACTCACCCCTTCATAGTTTTTAGCTTCAATTCCAACTTTGATATCTAAGTGTACATCTTGAGCTACGCCACGACGCTCTGGAATGACAAATTGAAAATCAAAAATTGATTTATAAATGTTAATAATTGTTTCCTTTAAAATTTCTTAAACTCATTGTATATCCAGTTTAATTACAGCTAAATATTAGATATAATAAATTATCTAAATCTCTTTGTTATATCACACAGCATTCATACAAAACTAGTAGAGCCTGATAATTTTGATGTCTATCAACTAAAACATCATTCCATAGAAAATGTATGAGATAACAAATTATCTTTATAAACACTCATTTTATATTTCTAGTAACAAAGTTGGATTACACAAATCCAACAGATCAGAAATCTCAAAATTGGTCCAGCCATTCTTGATACTGTTTTATCTTATATATAAAATTCTCGTGTCACAATGTTAGTAACCTTACTCCTCCGAAACGGATTTACTTATTTTTACCAAATTTTATATGCATATTCAGTAGGTCTGAGAATCGGCTACTATCTATTTTTCATACCCCTAAGTGATAAAGGTAGCCCACCTCAAAAATTAATATGGCAAAATAATGTTTGCCAGGTCAGCTAGTGTAATATATAGATTTGCAATTACCTGGTGGCATTTTAGATATAAAACAAACTTCAAATGTGTCATATGTTTCTGTCACAAATGTAAATTTTCCTTTATTTATATTATCTTTTTGTGCTAAGATGTGACCCTTTGAATCTCTTACCTGTAAGATGAATATACAACTGATAAATATTTCTGTTTTTAACTAACTAGACTATAACTAGATAGGTGAAATATTAAATCAATTAATCAATCTAAAGGAAAGTTTAACCATTTTATAAGTAAAAAAGAACAACACATGGATATTATCTACAATTTTAAAAACTTGTTATCGTGTGACAGTATTCTGAAAACTATTAGAAATCATAATTATTCCAATTTCTTTTTATTTTTAACTGCGTAATACAAATGATAACCTCTCAGTATACTTAAAATATATTTCGTACAATGTAATCAATCCGTTGTCCAGTAATTTCTGTAATTTCATACTCGCCGGCGACCAACACGTTAGCTTGTAATTCTTCTTTCAAACATTTTTGAGTGTTTGGGGCTAAGCTCCACATTATAGCGTCACAGCTACACCATAAAACACTCAACAGAAAAGTGAGATAGTGTACCTCCATTTTATATAGTATCCTCTTTGATTTATTTTCCTAATTACATTTCAACTCGTTACAAAGATGAAATAAACATTTTTCGTAGGTACCTATTGGTTTGGAAAAGACACCGATGAGTTGGCCTGAGTTTTTCGAAACGTCATTAATTTTTTTTTAGTGTTGTGTTGGTTCAAAGACGTGGAAGTTTGGATTTTGAAACTTTATGGCATAAGATTCTGTGAAAGTGATTCTCATTTGTTTTTTTCGTCCAAAGGACAGGCTAAAGTCTTTTGCCCATACCACCTAAACTTAATACTATATGTGTTATAATAATTATTTTCTATGTTATATTATTATTGTTTACACTCAAGTCTCAACTATGCCAACTGTCAACCTCCTATTTTTAAGTCAATTGTCATTTGTCGTGAAATATAATTATTAAATTTGTGTTTAGACTAATAATTTTATTTATTAAAATTCCATGTGTTTACGATTTTAAGGTAAAATTAAAATGAGTACTTTGCGTATATTAAACTAGTATATAGATTATCCATTAGAACAACACAAAATTTATTTGCACATATTCCAACAACTTTTGACATACTTTTGCTTAAATTTTAAATCAGAAATAAAGTATGTAGCATTCGATAGTATTTTTATGCTAAAACGGAATACTAACATTATTTTCACTGCTATTCCTTTAAAGACGCTTTATTTGAAGTAAGTATGAGTCCAGAGTGGCGTACTACGTAACTTCACTTTTACTACGTGTTTACATAACAATATAAATTAGGTACCTACTATTAACCACTAACTAAAAAATTTAATAATTATATGATTTGTCTATTTATCTAGATTATTTTTTTTATTATGTATTTATGGATACAATTGAAACTAAATATTTTACTCGCCTTTATCATTATACTGAATCATTTTCAGACAATTTACCTTGAGTTTACTGAAGCAAGTAATTATTCACAATATTTTGAAATTCATAAAGACTAATAATACTGCAAATAAGTCTTTTGAATCTTTTATATTTTTAGTGGGTATTTGAAACTTGGGAGTAATTTTAGTGTTTAAAATGGAAAACCTACTGCATCAATTCTCAAATTCAGCCCTATATTTTATACTAATAAATTATTATTAGTTATTGGGACTAGCTAATTATTAATTAATTTTCAATTTAGCTAAAAATATGTATCATTTAGAATGTAAATTAATTTCAGGTACTAATATTTGAGTATAAGGCATGTTCCCTGGCTAGTGGATGAATCAATGTCATATAAGTTAATGGATTTTTAGGTAAGTTTTATATAATATTTAATTACAACAAAATTAAATTACAAGTAGATATAAACATGACAAGCTCCATCTATAACTCTATACTTATATTACAAATATGCTAGAAACTGTCTTAATCTTTAACAACTGAGTGGTTCAGATGCAATAATAGGTGTGGAACTAGAAATTTATTAAGGTGGTTAAGAAACAGGCGTAAGTATGGATGGATAATCCATTGTTTTTTTAAGCAGGTATTTTTTCAATCTAATGAAATTGTAAATATCTATAATATTATATGTTAGTATTTTAGTATTTATTTGATTGAACTAGGTAAAAATATACCATCAAAACTGCTTTAAGTACTATTTCTATCCAGTTGTAAGTAAGCTAAAAGAAACTGAAGGTGTGTAACTTTTGATTAAATCGAGTTTATAAATTGGTCATAACTAGCTCATAAGTCAAAATAAGGTCATCTATATATGCTAGAGACATCAGACATGCCATTGTTGTGATCCATTATAATTTGTTGTGTTTTCATTCATTAAACTTAAATATCTTTATAGGTTTGTAATATATAAAATCAGTTGAGGTAGAAGTCAATGTTTTTCATTGGTTTTTGTTTTTTATAACACTGTTATATCCTAATATTCATTCTAGTCCATATGTGGTTTTGTTGTTAAGAGTTGTTGCAAAGACTTGATATTGTATTTAAAATGTAACTAGCACAATATGATATCTAGACTCTTGGGAAGCAGATGTTTATTTTATATGTCTAGCCTCAATTTTTATGTGCTAGACATACACTAAACACTTCTTGGCCTACTCTTAATATGTTTGTTTATTAATGAACCATTAACACATTTTACTTTTTAATTGTCCTGAAATAATTTTAAACTCTCTTGACATCTCTATGTTCCAGTTACTACTTACTAGTTTAAGCCATACAATTTTTTTTTAGACAGACATGTTACAATGTAGTTTTTTAGATGTAATCTATAGTCAGTCTTAAAGTTAAAATAATGTCGTAAGTATAAATTTATGTAATTTCTCGTGTATACTGTATACATATCGCACAATGTTTATGTTTTATTTCAATCGAGCGGCATAAATAAGCGAGCCCTAAGTGATGCAATACTATTATACATAATGAAAACGAGAGTTGCACTGTTGCGAAAATATTCTTTATGCTGCACTATGCGTTCGGTTCCATTCAGCAGCGACGGCCGTGATAATGTGCGCGACGGTGAAGAGGCGGGGCGCGGCGAAACTGGGTCGTTCGCGATGTGTTGTCAAGTTCAAGGCCACGCCGGAGGGGCGGGGGTTTCCGATCGTCCATAGATGGCGTTGTATGATTCTAAAAATTTTGCGAGCAGGGTGGAGGTGGGGTGCAGGGGAGAGGTAGCGGGAATAAATTTTCGGTGCAATATACAACACGACACGACGCTGCACTCGCGTTTCAAACGTCGCGAAGCTCAGTACTGTTTGCTAGGCGTGATAGCTAGACTTAACAATCAACCGATCCGGTATTAGTGAACCGGCATGGACTGGATGGAAATGGAGGATGTGGTTCGTAGATTTTCATTATTCAAATCTTGATCTAAATCTTGAAGCTCGTTTTGTCCTATATTTTTCTGCAATCGGTCGTTTTTTATCTATCCTAAAAACTATTATTGTCATTGAATATGATCAAGCTTAAATCCTATATTATTATCTTATATTATTCCTATAAATTTTCAATATAAATGTTGCTGTAATATCTCCATTGATATTTTCATTTTATATTAATATTAATTACCTATTTATAACAAACAGTTAGTAATAGCTTTAATATTTAGATAATATAAATTCATCGCATTATTATCACATAAGTACAATAATATATTATGCAGTATCAATTTTAAATACTTCTAATACATAATATATCGGGTCTATTTCACTTCTATGAGGTCACGATTGAAAAATTATACATCGAACTACAACCATGTACAGGCTTAAAGCATTAATTTAATATTCGCAAGTGGTTAACAATTGCCTTGATTGAGTTGTCAAAAATTGCCTTCAAAGCCTGTTTCTCATTCTAATACACGGCGGTGCGGAAATCTTTTGGGACCTATTCTATGGATATCCGATGCGGTCTCTAATAAGTAATTCAATATTATGATTCTAATATGACGTAGATGATAAGCTTAAAAGGATATTATGGGCAGTTGTATAAAACATTGAGATTACACGTGAGAAACGCAAGACGCGTGCCCGACCTACCTCAACGCTGCTGATCGATCCGCCCGCCGTAACTTCGTCTAGCAAAGCCTATAACGATCCTACTGTTTCTATTTCACGCAACACCGCCGCCGCGCCGCCGCTATTTTATTAGACTTCCAACATAATGACGTAATGCTAGGATACTTTGAAGTTTGAACACTAATATGTAAATTATATTTTTATTGCCAATTAAAAATATTATTATAACTAAAATACATTTTAGATTTAATGAACAATCGGTATAACGTTTAAATTTTTAGGCTAAGCTCAATTAAATAGAAAAGAGACTTGAAAACATTCCTCACTTCTTTTTAGCATTCTATAAACGGACACTTTGGCTATAACTGAAGCGGCTTTCTCATGCAGTAGCTATAATATGGCATAATTGACTATTTGTCTATCCGATATATCCGAATGGTTTCGGTTAATACCTACATACCGGTTTTTAACCGACCTTCAAAAACACTCAAAAGGAGGTTATCAATTCGACGTGTAGGTATTTTTTTTTCGATGTTCCGCTCGTACTTCGCCATCCGTGGACCGATTTGGACGAGTGAGGTGTCAAACGATAGGGTAACTCGTCGAAGTGGTCCCATTTTTTTTAGAATTTTTACGATCATTAGTTTTCAAGATATTGAAAGAATAGTTTCACAATCTGGCGAGAAATCGCTTTCCAAAGAGCAACATGACAGTTTTAGGTATGCCATTGTTGAATTTTACATGAATTTTATTTATCAATACTATTTTACGTATTTTTATTTATAGTAAGTTCATTTATAATACAAAATTTATTTTTTACTTTTCAGTGCGTTTTGAGGTCGGTTTTTTTTTTTTTATTGAAAATTAATCTATTGTATTTAGAATAAACATCGAGACATTCATACCCTAATGTTGCCTATTATACCATTAAAATTTAAAACACGTTACCTACTTCTAAAACTGTTATCTTAATGCTAAGTAATGTTAGCAGTCAGTCAAAAATCAGGAAGCACTACAGCTGAAAGTGTCCACTAATTAGGTACGTTGAATTATGATACGTCGATAATTCCACCAACCAAACATGTTTTGCATAGTCTTTTATATAGTTTTCTCTCATATCTAATCTAAATTTTTAGCTGCAGATAGCTAGGCAAAGCGGCCTTGACTGCGTTATTTATCAACTCACGAAAATATATTGCTCATATATTTTTACAGTTATATAATAGATTTTGTATTTAATTGTTCTAAAGACAAAAGTTTATCTTTACAATAACTATTTTACATTACTTTTTATTAAATTCGTTACAAATTAACAGTTCTATTGTTATTTAACCTCAACATTTTCGGGCTGTAATTTTTTTCAATTTTAATTAGCGATCTCTTCCAGGCAACCCACAATTTTTGTTGGTTTGATTCAACCACTCCTCCGTACCACTTATGACATCCCGTCCGGTAAGTGCCAGCCTTACCATAGACCGAACACAAAATTAAATTAGAAATTGTATTTAGGACCGGGGATCGGACCCGATATCTCAGGCTTCTAAAAATAAGCCATGAGGCCTCTAAAAATTGTATCAAATAGGCTTCAAATATGCGTCATTGATGCATCAATTTTTGCATTTTTCCTTTCGTCGTGCAAAAAAGCGTTACGTTTATCGGTTTAGTTATCTTTGTCACGATTTACTTTACATTGTGAAATGGCAGCGTATAAAATCATACGTTACCGGTAAGACCAAGGCTGCGGTTTCTAGGTCTGGGAATCGAAGGCCAGACAAGCGTTCCACTAAACGCAAAAAGCAGTCTAGTCTTACATCATTGTTCGGCTCAGCGACTGAAACGGCGAGCGTCTTTGTTTATTATAACGTCTAATCCGTCTACCTTTATTCCTTTGTCGTTATATCCAACTAAGTTCCACCCGTGGCTTCTACAACATGGTTATGTGGACCTGTGACTTGAACCACGTGGTTATGTGGTAATATTCTGAGAAAATGCTACCCATTTATAATAAATGCTTTGTATCAGAGGTAGGTATAGAAACACTTTTTTGTTTGCGTTGATGAAGTAGCCAAAATTGACAATATTTTGCTAGTTATTTATTGGAGCATGCGTGAAGTTATCATCAACAGATACTACACAGGTCACGAGATCATGTAACTTTGGTCATGGTCCCAAGATATACACAATTATATAAATGTGCCTAACACTTCCGTATGGTTCTAATTCCCGTGCGGGAATTAATATTTTCTGTCCTACATCTTAAATCATATTTTGCGGGATCAGACTTGATGTTTTTAGAATGAATAAGATTATTATTATATTCTATACTTGAGTCTTACATTGTATCAAAATGATATTGTTTTAATTAGGTACATCCATCGTTATTACTTGAGTTCTTCTAAATATAAATCACGAAAACTTAAATAATATGAAGTGACATTTTAAGATAGGAAATAGGACCCCTAAGGTCCTACCCATCTTAAAATTTCTTCCTTATATAAGAAATGAGAAGGCAATAAGTAGCTAGTTAGGATCCATACCTAATATTGCAAAATTAATAAACATGGTTTATTGCACTACGTATTAATGCGGCTTAATTCTTTCGAGATTACAGCGGTAGGCGGTAGCTGAATAGTTTTAGCGGATTCAAATAATTGAGGACTTGGAATAGGGGTAAGAAGAGTGGAGACAGAGTGGGAAATTTGGCGGTTGGCCTTGACAATGAACTGGCGGCGCACACTACCGTGGCCCTAGTGTATTTATTACTGACCCACACATACGTGAAGCCACTCTTCCACGAATGGCCTCTCCCACACAATGATAACAGCCTTAGGGTTGGCACTTGGCTATATGTGGAATGGATAGGCTTGCCATCGTCTGATAATAAAACAAAGGATAACTTAAAATTAACTCGTTTAAAAATTGCTTAAATCGTTTTAGAATTTATTGTATTGTATTAATCGTTGCCACTTACCATCTCACCCGAATTGAGTAGAACTATATATTTAACAAAAAAATAAATCTTATGAGTAGGTATAAATAAATATAAATATATATTTATTTAATATAATATAAATATTCTAATGTCATGTGTTTTTTATGTCAAACCAACGGCAAACGCCAAAAGCTGCCGCGGTCTTTATGTCAAATTCATAAATTACGTGTAATAATTTATAGATTAGATGCAATTTCACTTTGATGAAAGTGTTAAGTTATGGCTTCATTTTAAGCTTTAAGTAGTTTTAAGCTTCATATACGTAAAGCATGCAATGCAAACTCCATAACATGCTACGGTACAGAAAAAGATTAGTTTGATTTACAAGTTGTCAACCCTATGGCCGAAATTCGAGGTTGTCGGCGGTTCGCAGCCTCGCCGCGGCGTGCCTGCCCTAACACAACATACACATAGACAGCCTAGGCTTTGTCGATAGCTAAATATTCGTTTTCAAGGCTCTTTGTTGTATGTGTTCAAGGCGTCGTCGACCGTCGTCTCCCGACAAAAAGATAGTCTGTTAAGTTTTTATGCTCCGGTTTCGATTAAAAGAATATACAAAAAGTGAATAAAACTGGTGATTTCGCTTATATCTATGCAATATTCAAGGTTTTTGGTAATGGATTAAAATGTATTTGTGTAACAATTAGCTTTGTTAACCTAATTTATAGACCCTCTTGTCTGGTTATTTTTGGTGTTTTTTTTTTCATTCTTGTCATATTATTATCTATATATTATGTAACTTTTTTTGAATTACAGTATTATATTGTTAATTGATTATGTTGAAACTGAACCATAACCTTATTTTACATAAATCGTTTCTTTTTTCGTACATATAGCTTACTCATGGATAGGTAGCTACGCTGATACCTGGACATATTATTATATTATTTATTAAGTAGGTTAACCACTTAGAAATATGTTTTAAATGCATTCCACAGTTCATCAGCCATTTGCACAGCGTGACGTTCGTGTGATGTAATGTAGCATATAATATACAAATAATGGATTTATTAAGATTTTTTAAATATATTTCTTTTAATAGGATGCCCTAGTCAGTAGGTATGTAATCTACGTAAAAAGTGAAGTATGATTTATAGATTCGCTGGTGTTAAATATATATTATATTATAAATAATACTTATTTACCGACCATTTAAATACTCTCGCAATACTAGGTCATTCATTACAATATGCAATATTCAGGTAAAAGGCATGGACAAATAGCGCGCGTCGAAAACTGGGCTCGGCTTCGGCAATTGTGTCTTGTACATTCATTCGCTGTTAATTCTCAAAGGGACTTAAAAATATCGTTTATTCGTAGCGGTTACATTAAAGGGACCAATCTGAAAGGCGATGAGCACGTGTTTGTTGGGCGGCGCGTGCGCTGGTGGGGCGAGGCGTGACTTGCGTATACGCAGTGCGTGCGCAGTGCGTAACTGTCGCTACGTTTGTTTACATATTGTTTGAGGGTGTATCTGGTAGTATGTCAATGTGCGACTGAACACTTTATTGCGTTTTATTTGATGAATAGCATTCTACGAAAATCGGTGTGGTGTAAAAATGTGAAGTGCAATTTAAACATGGTGTGTTTACTGTACGTGAATAAAACGTGAGTCAAAATAAGCCGTAACTTTGAAAGACGTTTTTTTACTATCAGTAAAGAAATTTCCATTAAACAATAATCTTTTCTTTTAAATAAATATCTAGGATGGGCACATATTGTAATCTATATATTTTTTCTCTTATGTTTTAATACTAGTAAATATATTGAATAGTTACTTTTATGTAATAAAGGAAACGCTTATAATCACATCTAAATGCAGTATAATTTGAGTCAACAAATGACAGTGAATTTTTAAGTGGGCATTAAGGTAATCTCGTCTCCGATGCGACGAGCGCGCCTCGCTGTAACACTTTCGTTGACCCTTTTGTTATGCAATGGACGTAATCATGTTTTGTCGTCTTCATTGTAAGTCTGCGTTCTTTTTTGCCAAAAATATAAAAGCATACTTTCGCTATACTATTACTTAACCCCTGACGCAGAGAAGTTTTATATAACGAAATATTTTTTAGTACGTTAAAAGTAAGATACACTTGGGTATAATGACGCTAATATAAGACCATGATAATATAACAAGAAATTTGCCCAATTGCTGCGCAAACGATGTTGTTTTTCGTCTTAGGCCTGGAAAGATAACATAGATTGGGGAGAAAGGCGAGGTGTAGTTTTCCGCTGCTCAAGCCTTGGCGTAGGTCGGGCGCGATGTCATCGGCCGCGCAATGTCACCCGGCCATCCGCTCCACCCCTCAGTCCCCAACTCGCGTCTGCGTAACTCAGCCGAAAATTTGGAACAATTTTCGAATAGAAAGGCGTTATATTTTAGAGATCACCTTAACCCAAACTTTATGATCTGTATTTCATGAAATATTTTAAAATGTAGTTATTGAGTTATACCTACTAATATTATGTTAACAGCAAAGGATCCTAGTATCGGGAAGCGATTAAATATTACTTACTAAAACAATGATTTTTTAATTATTTATTTATCAAAATACACACACATCTATCATTACAGCTACATCTATATAGCCGATGTTATTATTTAAGCAATTTTATTGTTTTAATTATTTCTAATTACTTATAAAAGCAAATTGATTACACATGTGAATTTTACTGTGTTGTATTGCAACCAAAAATGTTCATGTTTTTTTATTAAATTACATTTTCTATTTCCAAACTTCTAACCTAATTATGGTAGCATCTTGGTAGTTACTTGTTATTATCAATTCGCTGTAGGTACTTTTGTTTTATTCAACATTTAGTTGTTTCTTAATAAAACGTTTATCTGTTTAAATTACCTATACGACACAATACCGAGAAACGAGGTTTGATTTGTGTAGAGATGGCGTCTTTCGTGCTTCACGCATGTGGCCAAAAGATGTAAGTGGACAATTATGTGGAGATTGGCGTAGGTCGTATCTAGGCCCATTTGTTGCTTTTGTTGGTTGGGTGTTTCGGGTAAGTGTTGTGTCCGCGTGGTGATATTGGGCGATGTCGGTCGTTGACACCGCGCTATCTGCATTATTTAGCCCGACTCAATGTCGGAACAATGTCGAATCGCTCGAGTTCAGAGACCGGTGCGCGCCTTACCGACCGCCTTGTTCTAGCTCATTTTTATCGCTCCCCGTTCGGCTTTTTTTCTACATATCTATATCTATACTGATAAATAAAATTGGAGTGTCTGTACTATTAAAATGACCGCTTTTTACTTAATGCATATGGATGTATACTCGGTACATATACCTACAAAAATAACATTTTTTACAATTTTTGTCTGTCTGTTCTGTCTGTCTGTTTGTTCCGGCTAATCTCTGAAACGGCTGGATCGATTTTGACGCGACTTTCACTGGCAGATAGCTGATGTAATAAAAAGTTACTTAAGCTACTTTTATTTTAGAGATTAATATAAATGAATAATAAAAATATAACTATTCCGCGCGGACAAAGTATAAAATATCTCTATCTATCTATTATTATTTTGCTGTTCGCTATTTTACTCCGTTTATAGGCTATATAACATCACGTTACGACGAAATTAACGCAGGTGAAACCAAGGAGCACAGCTAGTATGTAATAATTACACAAGAGATTAGTTTTATTCAACTTTAATTGTGGCAGGTCAGTTTTAATCAGTTACAGTGATTTGGAAAAAAATTGTATGAAGAACAATTAATTTGTATTTCTTTTTTGCCCGTATGTTTTGTGACTACTGAACGTTCTTTTATTAATAGAATATATATTTTCGTATCGTACATATGAAAATCGCTTTTTTGAAAGTGAAAGTTAATTTTAAGGAACGTTTTAAGAAATTTCAGCGCAAAACAATATTACAATATTATTGTTTTGCGTTTTGCGCAAATAGGTAAGGGAGGATTTTTCCTCTAGTGCAACCATTGTCTTTTCGATGACATAAAAGTTGAAAATAAAAACCGTTGTCGAAATCCCCGCAGTCGGTTTATGGATTGCGACAGTGGGTCGGCTCGGCCGCGCACGGAAACCACGCCACGGTCAAGGCCACCGTCTAGACACTCCCTCCCACCCTTCGTTCCTTTACCGCCTTTCTACCCGCCTCTAACCGTACCTCCTCTCTATTTTTACCTCGACAGCCGTTGGCATCGAATTTGCCTGGGTTTCGCTTTATAGGTTCACAGACCTGACCTACACAATATAAAATATCTAACGCTAATTTGCTAGGCGCGTTTCGCTGGGCCGTCAGCATATTGTGTTAATATTATAAAATTATTCACTCACGTATCTGTCAGATATTCTCCGAATTCTAGACGTATGGCCTCCAGGCAGACATTGATATATTATTATGCAAACCCATAATTAAGTATTTGGAGGTTAGATCTTAGAATTATGATTTGATCGCTGATTAATATGCAGTTTGAAGCTTTTGAGTTACCCATTAAAAATGTTTTTACTCAGCATTTCAATATATCTACTTGACGGTGTTTAAAAGGCTTAGCAGCCATGATTAAAATAACTAGTAACCTACCAATAATTATAGGTTTTCATTTTTTGGTTTAGGTTTAATTTTGCTGATTAGTATATATTTTAGGTAATAGATGATATGATCACAAAGTTCTTTTTGGTGGTCATTATATTTATCCCCGTTTAAATATATCTTGCGCAGTGGGTGTTGGATGTATTTAATGTTTGCTCAAGAATAACATTCTTCCGCAGAATGCACAGTTTCTGTGATTTGGCTCACGTATTTATTTTGTTACTTAAATGCTTTTTATTTGTGTTAAAATTCTAATTAGTATCATCGTCAGTCGGGACTTATTTTTAGAGAAATTTCTCAGTGTTTCTTAAAAAAGAGACATAAAATATGATGTTTCTAAAGAAAGCAATTCTTCAAAATTTCATGACGTGCATACACATCTATATAGTATTTAAGCTGTGCCTTTTTATAACCAAATTATTTTTTACCATTTCTCAGTTCTCTTATTAGGTAATAACACGTAACTGGCCGACCACATTAAGCCCGGCCTTCCGTGTCTCAATAACTTTTAATTTTACTGACACTATCAAAATTCAACTGTGCAACTTGTTTCTAAGATATTATAGTTGTGAACTGATTGAACAGCCGGCGGACTGGCTGTGAATAGCTAATGTACTGACCTTGGACAGCACCGGGACCACACGCGAATTGTGCCGGTATTAGAAGAGGAATTTTTTGCTTTAATAATATGCCAATCAAACGAAATCATTGCACTAATTTCGAGAATAGGTTAGGTAATATTCTGTCTGGTATCAAATTATTTGAATAATTTAAGAATAAATTAGGTCGATTGTTTTGGTCGACAAGAAATTTTTGTGCAGTTAGTTGAATAGCATTACGTATTTCAATTTGTAGTGTACATTTAATAATACTCGACATTTACAAATTCTTCTTCCAGCTTGAACTACTAATACATAGGTAATAGACTTATGAATTCAGATGTAAACTATTTTGTTGAGTTAGGATATATTGGAAGGGAAATATGGGCAAAGAGAAGCGGCATAGGGGAAGTATCGTAAATTTGAAACAAAAAACACTTCAAAATTGGTCCATTCATTTAGGAGCTACGATGCTACAGACATACAGACAAACTCGCAACACATACGTTTAACTTAAAACCCCTCTTTTTTCGAAGGGTTTTAAAATTTATTACGTCATTGAAAAAAATTCGTTACCATAACAACAATCTCATTGGAACCAATCAGAATTATAATATTTGCAAAACAAAGCCAAGTATCAGCATTTTGAAATCAGTATCGGATATCTTCTACCTAAATCAATTTGTCAAAAGTTGCACCGTAGCAAATTACATTGTACCTGCAAAAAGTTATATAACCTGTCTGTTCTGTAATTAGCAATTATCCACTTAAGGATATAATTTTAATATTTAATGTTTTGCTGTGAAGCGTTTTGGTTTTTTTACATAAGTCCAGATGAGTTTTCGATTCTTTTTTAGACTACAGGTGGAATTATAAGACAAACGGCAACGAGACAATATATTAAGATTTAAGGCAATATATATTACATGTAAATGTTTTCCTTATCACCAGTAAGAATAAAATAAGATATGATAACATTATGGAAAAATACAGCAAGCGCGTTGACAATGCGGCAATCGATGTTGTGGTAGGTCAGGATTTTCATAAACAACGTCGATATTTTTCTATCAATTTCTTTGATGTATTTATGGAACATGAAAACCTCGGATATAAATAACTGAAAAACTACAACATTCTGTTTACGTCATAATTTATTACACAGTTCAATTTAACTAACAAAGGTATAGTTATGTAGGTAGGTATATCGTGAATAATTTTAACTGCATATATTCTATTCAGTAAACGTATTTCTATTTTATGTTTTCATTGTTATGACGATTTTATTTTTCCCTTTGATGGCTTATGTTTTTTGAAGTTTTTTATCCTACATAAACAGAAGTTAGTTCTAAAACATACATAGGTACACAGTATGTTCATGGCTCTGGATGGATCAGCTTTTGGCCGATCGGTATTTGGCTGGCAAAAAAGAAGCCCAGGCGGGCGGCCTTGAAGTAAATAAATTCACGTAAGCATGCGATTTTCGGCGTTGTGGCACGAATAGATATTCATAATATCAACTGCGCCAGTTCATCGACCGTGCGCCCGTGGAATCACCTTGGATGTGCGTAGATAAATGGCAATTCGACTGTGGCCTCGAAAGCGAACTCACTATCTGCTCACGCCTTGCGGGTGCTGACTCAATAACGCTACAATTAGGGTAGGCTTAGCGTTTTGTTACGGTAGGCCCAGGAACTTGTTAGGATAGGCCTTAAAAATTGACGCTTCTCGTATTTACGTCTATGATAAAGGACGCCCGCAAATTTTTATTTTTAGGAGCACTATTTTCTTGTTTTTAATTGTACAGTAGTTTGTTAACCGCCTCCGTGCCTAAGTGGTTAACACGTGTTGCGCTGGAAGTTCTCGGTTCGAATTCAGGGCAAACAAATGAATATTTCGGTTAAGATCGAGGCACGGCTGATCACCTACTTGCCTGTAAAGAAAGTGATCAGTGAAATATTCCATAAATAGCTAAAATCCATCACAATCATGTCAGATATAAACGAAAAAACCGCCTCGAAATCATACCCACCGACATACTTATAACGCAATGATGTATACAAGTCTTCTACTTGCCTCAAATGCCCTATCAATTTTACGCTTACGTGAAATACTTTGAACCCCAATCAAAGTTTGCATTGCAACATGACACATACACTGATCAAAAAAAGTTGCGTTCACTTGGAAAAGTTGAGATATTTTTTATTTTCTTAAAAATAAAAATATTCCAAAATAAATTTAAGTTATTCATATTAAAATGATGTGTTTTTAAATTTAAAAGTAATAAATAATGCATTCATTAATTATATTTTGACACGAGAACAAACCTCTCAACTTTTACATGCGAACGCAAACTTTTTTTGATGTGTGTAGGTAGGTACGTAGCGAGTGTTTCCAAAGCCACTATATTATGTATGAATCGAAAAGCTGACGCATTTAGCAGATAAGTACATAGTGATTACATACTAAAGAAAAGACCAATCGCGCGAAGTGAGTTATGATTTTTATAATCTTATTGGTGTAGTGGTTGCATCACGAGTTTTTATCACAATTTGGCAAAGTCATTGGGTCGATGAACTTGCATCCTTGACTTGTTCAAGATTATAAACTATTATTGATTATTTAATAATAAAATAAGATAATTTTTTTCTATAGCTACATTCATATTTCTTATTGAAATATGTAGGTAATAGTGGCTCACAATTTATTATATTGTGAGCACTGTATATTGTGAGTTATATTGTGAGCACAAACGAAATTTGAGTTTCTTAGTTTCATTCGAATTTTTGGAACGTGAAAAGAGAAAAGATGGTCAATCGAGGTGACTGTATGTTTGTCTGTGTAATCATAGCTCCTACAGGAATGAACCGTTTAACACAGTTTTTCTATTGAAATCTGAAGTGATCGAAATGAATTGGGTACAATTTATGAAGATCTATTCAACTTCACAGTAATTATCGTTCTTTTAAAAGATCTACTCGTCATTAACAGGTGTTAAATCTGCCCGACTACTTAATTTATGCGACATGTGTATTGTGTAACTAATTTGTTAATTCTAGAGGTCTTATCGAAACTTCATTGTATGCATGTTTTATCAAAGGTTAAAAGTTATCGCAGAGTTATTTCTATTAAGTTTGATCTGTTGAATTAGTTTTTTTAAAATTATTTATTTATATGAACCCTAAGTAATTAATGATAAAAAATGATTTTACTTACTTATAAATAATATTTCGTTCAAAGATATTTAATTTGCGATAATGCAAAACTTCGTGCTATGTATTCTATCTAGAGGAGAGTTAAGATGTTTGTATTGAATTGTAGGTGCAGATGATGTCTGCGGTGAGTGGTGAACCAGCAATCCGTCGTGTGAAGCAGGAACATGAGCCTTCGCCGCACTACTCCCCGCCCGAGCAGCATCTCCGGCAGATGCCTCTGATGCAGCCATGTGATGTTAGCACCCTATTTTTACTTACTTTTTACAAAAGAATGGTAACATAAAATCATTAACCAGTGAATGTGACAATTTAAAACTCCCTCGACACTTTATATAACTCGTGTTGTCAAAGAACAATCCCTCGACACTTTAATTATCAGAATTCAGAATACTTCATAAATAGATGAATAGATCTTTATAAATTTTAGCTAAGAGACCCTTTTCGATCAGCTTTTATGCAAAAAACTTCGTCAAAATCGGTCCATTGGTTAAAGATGCCCCAGATATACACACAGACAAAGGTGCGTTAAAACAATAACATCTCTAATTTTGAATAAATGGGTTGTTATTAAAAAAAATAGAAAAAATATTTTAAGAAATTTTAACATTGTCATATAGCGTTATTTTAATACACCGAAAGTAGCCCGTAGTCATTTGTAGCCCATTTCTACAATTAAATAAAATGCAGTTATAAACATTTAAAAGGTTTTCCTTGTTCGCTGATTGCATGTTCTGCAATAATCTTACACTACAAAGTATGCAACTGAGTAGGTACTAATGATAACCCAAATTGATATCGTAATCAATAATTTTTTCTATAAACATTTTCATTTATAATACATAATGGAGAATCATAATTTAGTGTCTTATAAAGTTTTTATATCTATATGAAAGTTGTTCCTGTGGTCGTAGATGGTCATGGAGAGGACCAAGTCGTTGGATAAGCATTATACTTTCATACTTGTCTATAATTTTATTCAAATCTAACAAATTTTAAATCTGTTGTTTATTTTTTTTAAAATCTTTTTGCTAAAATCTCTAAACCGATTCTCTAAACGGTAGACTTTCAAATGACTCATGGTTTTGAGAACTTTTGTGATCGATGAATACGAAATCGTGGGGAAAAAGACCAAATTCAGTTTGCTACAGGAAAACATATTAGCAAGTACCAAGCATAGAGAGTAATTACTTTCGTGTAATTTTGAAAGAACATTGATGGCGCCATTTAAATATCAGTGCCATCTCTTGGCACAATTTATCAATTTCAGACTTTATTTTTCTAATATAAAATTTAGCTCTAATCTGTTAGAAGGCACAGTGAACGAGACGATACTGGCTACGTAAAGCAATGAAATTGATTAATATGAATATTAACATTCAAATACGGTTGAAAATCCACAGTTGGACTTGGAGCCAAAAGAGGAGTTGAAGTTTTGCGTTTCACCTGGTTCTTCGAGTATAGTCGGAAACACAAGTCCTGATCAGCAACACTGTTCATCGACAACTGCTGCAGCTACAAGTGGCACCAGAGATGAAGATGCACCACGAAGAGTTTGTCTGGTCTGTGGCGATGTTGCCTCGGGATTCCATTACGGCGTCGCCAGCTGCGAGGCTTGCAAGGCCTTTTTCAAAAGGACCATTCAGGTTTGTGTTTATCATATCTACCACCGATTAGGCGATCTTTTCGTACTGTACATATATACCATCAAATCTGTGGTTTTTTATTAATAAGATAATAAAATAAATAAATGCCATATGACGTAGGTAAATAAACGTAATAAAATGAAGAATATATTTTAGATGTTTCAATCACATAAGGTCTTATTTAAAAAAGAGACAAAATTATTTCTTGTTCTTTTGTAAAAACATATTTCTAAAGTTTGTAGATAGTAATGCGTTCTTGACCTTATATCGCAAAATGTCTTGAAAACGTCGCCTTGTTTATTATTTAAAAACTACTTGTCATCATATGGGTCAGTACGAAACTCGGTCACAACTCCGTCTACTGGTTTCTGGTCTTCTAATGTTCTGCCCAGTGTCTCGGATATGTTGACGACTGCACAGTAGAAAGTGCCTGTTACTTTGGCTGTATTTCTTTGACTTCTGCCTTCTTCTAGCATAGTGACGATACGCTTACATTCTTCTGGTGTTAGCGATATGATTTTTATTTAATAATGACCTTGAAAAACGATAGATAATTATGATAAAAGGCAATCATCATACTGCCTTTTATCATTTTGATTTGATAGATTGAAAACAAAAGTGAAAAAACAAGCAATGGTAACGAAACACCTTACTTTAAATTTATTTTCAAAATCGAGTTTTGTTACGTTTTTTTTCCAATTACGTTGTATAACATTTATGTTTTTATATCATATAATATTAAAATGTTCTTTAATATAAAGTTAGTTTCTTTAATATAAACTCTTCGAAAGATGTGAGCATAGCAGCGCAATAGTTTGTGCGTATGGAAATAAGTACAATGACTTTAGACACAGGAAATAATTCAGTTTCTTTGATGGATTGGGGGAGACCCAAATTATTTCGAGTCATTCATTTAACAACATCCGCTTATTGTGATTTTGTCTTGTACAAAAAAATATTCACTATATGTTTACTGATTTATGTTTAAATGGCTCAAATGCATATTTTCAATCAATGCTAAAGATAAAATGAAAAGTAGCTAATAACAACACGACACCGACATGAAGTATGGCTATTTGCTTTGCACTTGGTTACCGCTTTTCGTTCGATTAGTGAAAGTACCGGAAGCCCAATTCTTTAAGAAAGGCCGGCAACGCATCCGTGGATTAACTGGCATGGAGGATGTCGGACCGCTTACCTATCCTAAGTGTGCCTCCTGCCCGTTTGCCTTCTATAATAATAATATAGCTTTTTATTCAGACCTCTAAAAAACTGATTACAGTAAAAGCTCTTTATTCGCGGGGGATAACGTTCCATAAATATGCCGCGAATACAGAAACCGTGAATATGGAATGGCATTTTATATGGGATTCAAGTGAATCGTTCCTAGGTGACAAAATAAAAAAACAAACATAAAAAAAATTGAAGTTTTTGACTATATTTATTGATTATTATCTTCAGGCTTATGTAACAAGAATTTTGTAATTTTTTCTTACTTGGCAGTTTTTAAAGGCTCTTCCAGTTCAAACTGATATTCAGTAGTGGCATTAGCAATTTGCCTCTTTTAAATAAAACTTCGTTCTATAGACGGATCAATTTTCATAAAGAAATCACAAAGCTCATTAAGCATTCACTAAGATTTTTCAGATTAAATGTCACATTGCCAGTGGTTGTTGAAGCCTCTTCTTCAATGGGCTGTGAATTTAACATTTCCTCCAAGTCGGTTTCTACGGCGAAGGCGGTTTATGTCCAAGGCCGAACCAATCAGCGGCGATATCATTTAATAACATACTTATTACATAGTTGTAATAAGGTCTATTTTACTTTTTTATTATTCCATTTATCGACGCGTTTACAAAGGATATTTGGTGGGATACATATTGGAATTCTTTTTATTAATATGCATGTACTATGTACCGATTAGAAGAAATTTTAGCCGCGAATATAGGAATTGGGTTACAATTTTTTAATCCGCGAATAGTGAAAACGCGATTGAAGGAAGCGCGAATAAGCTTTTACTGTATAATGAATTTAAACTTATAACTAATCTTAAGCTGGACTAAAAAACCATTTAAACTAATATCTGCTCCTTGGTTATCATCCATAGATCTGTTTGTCAGAGAGCAAAGGCCTCCTTTACTATAAAAAAATGCAATACAAAGAAAAATACAGTTCTGGCTGTTGTATAATTGGCATATTTAATTTTTTTTAATACATCTTCCTTACGATAACTTATCAAATCTCCTTAAGATACATTTATATTACAGGGGAACATAGACTATACATGTCCAGCGGCAAACGAGTGCGAGATAAACAAACGGAGACGAAAGGCGTGTCAAGCGTGCCGATTCCGCAAATGTCTGCGCACGGGCATGCTTCGTGAAGGTGTCAGGTTGGACAGAGTACGCGGTGGAAGGCAGAAGTACCGCCGCGCTCCTGACCAGCCCGCAGCTAATCAGCCCAGGCCACAACTCGATGAAATCAAGGTATTGTAATTGTCTATTGTAATTATGGTAATTTAACTACGAATAATAATATGTCTAGAAACGTAACTCTCATACAGATAGCTCTTCAAAAATGAACCCACCAACGTTTGACCTTGACAAACATCCAGGTCAATACGTTCGCACGTGATTGGTCGCGTCAAGGCGATGTGGACAAGTGATTGGACGCGTCAAGAAAAAGGCCAAGCAAATATATACCGTGGTATATAGTACCGTGGTAGTAATTTAAGTACAAAAGATACACGACTTTTTAAAATGTGTTATCTGTAGTAATTCTCGGGCTTTGCGGAGTTCCCAAAGGAACGTTACTTAAGGAGTTAATATAATATGTGTTAAACAGGTATTAGAAGCTCTAGTTTCGTACGAGCCAGAGATGTACTCGTCAGCGCCGCCGACGGCCGTCGCGGAGCCGGCAGCGCGGACGTTAGCCATACTTGCGGACTTGTACGACAAAGAGCTTGTCGGAGTGATTGGCTGGGCTAAACAGATACCCGGATTTACTGAACTTACACTTAATGACCAGGTTGGTTTATTCTTCTATCCTATTTCTACCCCTGCGCGATACAACTATATTATCTTCTAAGTTGTATAATGAACAAAGATTCTGTAAATTATTTTTAGTTATTGACTAGTTTGGTAGTTCATGATGGATAAACAATACAACATGTTCGGGGAGTATATTAATTTTAAAATTTATCTTAATTTTCTTATTATGAAAACACTCGTAAGATTTGGTCGTTGAGTAAGTAAATATTTTTCTTTCCTCTGCCATGACTTTTCCCAAATAGGTAGATGCAATGTAGACTTTTCTTGCATTCGTCATAACCAGAAGTCAAATTATTGTAAAAATTTAAATTCGTTGGAAGTCGGTGGAGTTTATGAGGAGGAAGAATGTTAATAAAACCAAATATATGTCCATGATCTATTTTGTTGATATGACCAATTATCAAAAACCGGTTAGTATTAAACAGTGTACTGTAGCTTAAGCTTATGTACTAATTTATTGCTAAGATAATTGAAAGGTTACATGACAAATATTCATAATAAATTCTTATAGACTATGCTTTTAACGGTAGATTTTCTGGAGTAGGCTAAGCTCGCCCCCCCGTATTGCATTTCATGTTGCATGTTTCTTTTATACGAACCAGTTTCGCTAAATCGCTTCCAGGCTGCCAGTGGATTGGTAAATTTTGGATATTCCTATGATGCTTATGAATGTTTCACTTGTCAAACAGATGCGGCTACTACAAAGCACATGGGCGGAGATGCTCAGTCTAATGTTGGCGTACAGGTCTATGTCAAACGGCGGAGCTCTGCGCTTGCGTTTCGCTAACGATTTCGCACTAGACGAGCAACAGGCGCGGGATATCGGCGCCCACGACCTTTTCCTACAGGTAAATAGCACCAGATTAAAGCGCATGTATTATAAAAGAAACATTTTGGTAGCCTCATCCACTTATGTAATGTGAAATGGCGAGAATGGTAGTTTAATGGGAAACAGATTTCAGCACAATTTGTCATTGATTTTACACCACATTCACCTCATCTTCTAGGAAACCTGGTCCGTTGTTGACCTTAGCTCAATTCGTTCCACAATTCGGGCATAAGTTAAGTTTATCAATTATGATCATACAGGTAATGTAGAAAATTTTTTTTTTGGAGATTCTAATAATAAAGATTGCTTAGATAAAACAACAAAGTATCGTTATTTTCAGCGTAGTTTGTATAGCCTATGTTAATTACAGATTTCAGGTGTCGTACGTAGATTGGAACGTGCGGCTGCGCAGCGTGAAGAGTGTTACCTGTTAAAGGCCCTCGCGTTGGCGAATAGTGAGGCGCGTATCGATGAACACGCTGCCCTCCGCCGTTTCCGGGACTCTATCTTAGCAGCACTTAATGACGCCGTCTCCGCACTCAGGTGAATATTGAAATTATTTTAAATAGGCTTTATGACAACTATAATATTTAGGTGGGGTAAAGTCATCTGCCGTTTTCAAAGAATTTCGATAAAATTTATTTAGTGGGATTCATTAACATTAAAATAACAATTTTTTAAAAAAAGCAGTCGAATTGAAAACCGCCTCAATTTTTAAAATTCTTTTTGCATATATTATCAAGTGACCTTTCGTGGCTTGTGTTTATTATAGGAATATACATTATCATAGGCATTACTACCTTTTTTTTGTAAAATAAAAGCCTCTATACGTTAATTGTTTTTAGTTAAAACTACATAACCTTTTTTAAGACTATCCAACATTTTATGTTATTTTAAAAGTCACCATTACAATACAAAAAGACATAAAACAGAAAATATAGTAAAGCTAAGTGAAGCCTTAGTTACAAAACAAATATATAAAATTAGGATAAATAAAATCATTTATTTCATTGAGGCAATCGTTCAACTCCAGACCCTGCGACGCAAACGGTGCCTTACAACAGTTACTTCTGGTGCTGCCGGCCTTACGTCTCGCAGATGTCGCCGTCAGACGATTCTGGACGGCCGTGCACCGAGACAGACGGACGCCCATGAATAAACTATTCGTCGAAATGCTCGAAGCCTGCTTACGGTAGGCAGGGAACACCTTGGTGGTAGATCTTCAATGCCAACTATAGCCGGTCAAGTATCCAGGTTGGAGAATCAATAACTTTGATATTTATGATTTCATAATATTAAAGTTTAGTAAACACATTTACATTTTTTGATTAATTTCATCTACCACCAGGTAACAAGACACGTCACATTGTATGTTAGAAGCCTGTAGATTCCTATATTTTAATAATGGTTATCCGTTAGCAATTTCATTGAAAAGTCCACGGATCATTATTTAAATGTAGGTCGTCTGATTTTTAGATTTAAAACCAATGATCGATGACGATATTTTTTTACAAAATGATCTCAAGTTTTCAATTATCGGGTCTTTGTCATAAAATGTTTCCTTATTAATTAGCGTGTCTACAGAATTGAGGAGTTAATTTATGAGTCACCTAACATTATAAACACCTCTCAACTTTAAGAAAGCAACCATTTAACTTCGTAAGTCGGGATGCGGCTAATTCTCCATTATAAGGATTAATTCATTTTAAGCAATGAGACGTGTCAAGACAATTTATAAGCGGTAATGAAACTTCTGTATATATTATGTGTCTGTGGTTCTGCGGAGACGCGATATTCGGATATTGAGCTGCATTTAAGAATAAAAAAATCTATTGCGAAAGTCACTGATTACTTTGTTTTTAGTATATATTGTATACTTATACTAAAATATTGAATTCAAACAATATTTGTGTGTTTGGCATTGTAGCGGTATTTTTATTTATTACCCATTGTCACTTGTGCGAAGTACGAATCGTTGGAAATGTAAATGTGAACAGACTTGTGTCTAAAATTATGGCTGTGATGAAACGATCGAAAAAAAAAAATTAAATATATTTTTTTGATGGTGATATCGCGTCCCCGCACCGTAAATGTACAAAATGGACGGATCTAGTACAAAACTTGTTACTATTTTTGTATAATATTAAAAATATAAGTAGTTTTACTGTGCAAGGTTACGAGATTAATGGTTGGAATGAGAAACTGGTGTTACTGTTATTGCTTTATTTCTCTAATCGTTTCTTAGTAACGATTGGCGTTCATTTCAGTCGGTTGTTTTTGTCTCTAGTTTATTTTTACCTGATACCTATATTTGCTTACCAAGTTAATATAGGAATTGGTTGCTAATCGTAATAAGCATTTATCTTATAAAACTCAATTTTGTTTGAGCGAAAAGTGTATCTATAAATTTCTATGTGCATAAATTATATCACCAAGTGATCACTGATTTATTGATTATAAATAATAGTGTTCTTTAGCCCACTCTGGAAACCTCAATAAATTGGATAATGGCGTTTATATATACTATAACTATTAATAATTGATTAAAAAATATTATTTCGAATCCTAGTTTCCAGAGTAGTCAAATTGATATTTACACAATGATTGTTAAAGATTTATTTTATAAATTACCTATTTATTCAACTGTTCCACGTACATTTCACCACATACAATATTTTTATGCAATAATGTTTTAACTTTAAATATCTATAAATTGTAAATATAATGAATGTTATGTACTTTAATGAGTGGAACAGTATTATAGAAAAAATACCTCAGTTATCTGTTACCATAGTCAAGTGTCATCAAAAATAAAATCTACTGCGAACCGACGAAATGGGATCTGAGTTTCGCTTTATTTAATTTAGGGTTATTTTCACGAGGAATTGTTAACTTTTAAGATGCATGGGTGTACTTATCGTAGAGGGAATACAGTCTATATGCGACACGTGATTTATGCAATGTTGCCGCATTTACGAGATAGTTTGGTGTTGCCAATTCTCTCGTGAAGTCGCAATTACCTATTGATTTTCTGGATTTATTGGTTTTAATTGTCATTAATTTTATTAGTTCCTTCTACGAAATGTACGTGAATTTTATATTTTAAGTTTTTATAAATATTCAGTTTCAATTGTTATTTGTTCTATCGAAGCGGAATCGAAATTTCCCAGTCGTTTTTAAATATGTTTGATTGGCTTTGATGGGAATTCGCCCTTAAAATCGTGGCAACATAGTTGGTACGGTTTATATTTCCAGTGAGTTTTTAAAGCGTCCTATAGGCCTAAGTTCACTGATTTAACGACCTGTTTTATAAAACGGTGTTTTAAAAGGGGCGAAGTGCCGGTAAACGGTCTTAGTTATTCTTATGTTAAGAATGTTTGGTATATAAGACCTCTGCTGGAGCGATGTGCTGGTGTGATATTTGTACAAATTGTGAGACGTGCCAGATTAGTTTTAAGTTTCTTTTATATTTAGTGTATTGTCGAAATGGACTTATAAATAAATAATCGATACTTTCTTATAATGATTTATCAGAAATATTAAGCATTATATTATAAAAAAATTCATGACTTCGTTCAACCCTTTTTTGCGATAAAAGGTAGCCTTTAAGACACAAGCTCTTGTCTTTGTACGAGATGTTGACAAAATCGGTTCAGTAGTTTAGGCGTGAAAGCGTAACAGACAGACTTTCGCATTTATATTAGTAGGGATGACTTCAAAATTACATGTATGTTTTTTTAATTATCTTGTTTCTTTATAACATATTAATAGGTGGACTGGTCAGCATTATGTGAAATAAATTATTAGAAAATTCTTTGGCTCTTATTTTATTATTCACTGCAAAGAAAGACAAATTACTTATTTATAATTAACACCTAAGATTAATAAAATAGTTATACAATCGCAAACTGGTCGTATAACAGCTCTCTGACTTTGTAATATTCTTCTGATAAAACTCCTTCCAACGCAATTCTTCCATTCTCCAACTGAAAAACAAAACTCTTAATTATTTAGTTCTCATTACTATTCCTTTTTATGTATAGTGTAGCAGTTACCTAACAACATTATAATACTGTTATTTCGGCCAACTCATTAGCGATGCAACGCGAAAATGCAGCCAGTAATTTGAATATGCAGGCTTTGATGAGCCTTTTATATTTTTGTAAATATTTTATTGTAAATAATTAAATTTTAACAGTCAATTATTTTTAAATACAATTACATTATATCTAATATTTGGAAGAAAAAAAAAATTCGGCTACGATTCATAACTTGAATATTTACGCTTTCTCGTTTGAAATATTAAATATTTTAATTTACTTTTACAGTTAATTGTTGCATAAGAGGTTCTCGGTTCGAATCCCGGGGAAAGAAACCAGAAAATATTACTGCGTTACGTAATTGCACTAACAATTGAGACTAAAAAAGGACATATTAAATGATAACTAATTTCGGCCTACCCTCCGTATAGCGATAGTTCCATTACAACATTCTAGTGCGCCCGCACTGAATTCTGCGTTGAGGCCATGTTTAGAGAGTGTACTCCTCAACTCTGACAGCTTTAATGAATTGATGAAGGCCGCCGCATGACCCGGTGTCCCACCCTGACATGCCTCTAGTGATATCATGTCGTCCAGTATAGATTCCTCTGTAAAACAAAATACATATAAGTATTATCTTTCTTTAACTATACAGAAAATTAAATTGGAGTGTCTGTTTGTAATATTAAAATACCCTTTTTTATAAATGTATATGGATGTACACGGTACATATACCAAAATAACATTTTTTACAATTTCTGTCGGCCTGTTTGTTCCGATTTTGACGGGTCTTTAACTGGTAGATAACTGACGTAATAAGGAGTTACTTATTTAAGAAATTAATATAAATAAATAATTAAAAAGAATAACTATTCCGCGCATACGAAGTACATTATACATATCTATTATTATTTTTGTGTTCGCTATTTTACTCTATAGGCTATACAAACATTACGTTACGATTAAATTAACGCGGGTGAAACCAAGGGGCACAGCTAGTGGTAACCCATTATAACTAAAGTCAAAATTTATTACATTTTTGTTTTGTACATAGGTAATTTATGTATTTTGATATTTTTATCTATTTTTTGTAGAAAAATTGTGTTGTACATTTGAAGTAGGCTTTAGATTTCTTATTAATTTGTTTAAAATACCACTGTTGGGTTCTCTAGCGCGTGGTGCGGCAACTGTGGCTGTGAGCCAAGCTAACTCCGCGTCGCCCGCTGACCGCCATGATATGCCACTCATAAGACTGTCTGTTAATTTGACCTGTAACACAAAACATACTTGCTTTTACGCGCGTCTTTGCGTGCCACATAGAGTGGTTATTGCTTCTGGATTTTTTTAGATATAAACAATAGAAAAGTCATATTAGAAATACCTGGTAGATATGGGATTCAGTGGTAGCATCGACCACTTCACCCTTCTCCGGGGTGTATATCTTCTCTATACCTTCAGTCTCACAATGTTTTCTGCAACAATGACATATTACTTCTTCAACTAACTTTATTTACAACTAGCTGTGCACCGCGGTTTCACCCGCGTGAACTTAAAAGCTTTTAGCTCTAAAAACGACGATACTTCCATAGAACTTTTCATCCCTCCCCTTTCAAACTCTTACGTTTTTTTTACAGTGTACTTTTGTTCTATCATCAATAGTTTCCGCAGTGCATGCGACGAAAGAAGTTTTAGGGCACTTTTTTACACCTTGGGTTACGTTACTTGAGTTTAAGTAAGGATCCCTAATCTTTTCTAGCAATAAATATAGCCAGTGTTACTCAGGGTGAACGTAGCTTTCCAATGGTGAAAGAATTCGGCACAGTAGTTTTTGAGTTTATTCATTACAAACATACACACAAAAATAATAATCTTTCCTCTTTATAATATTATTATAGATTATAAGATATAAAGGTAGATATTACCGACTTCAAAATAGGAGGAGGTACTCAATTCGGCACTATGTTTTTTTTGTGTTTGTTACTTCAGAACTTTCGACTGGGTAAATCGATTTTAATGATTGTATTTTTGTTTGAAAGCTGATGATTCCCATGTTTTCTCATTTAGTTAAAATCTGTTCAGTAGTTTTAGAGTTACAATTTAAAGTCAGTTTTTTAAAAAAAAATTAACACTATATTATACTTATTATTATTTGTTTAAAGTGAATATTCTGAACAAACCCCGCAAGCAACAATAACACTGGATTTTGGTGTCATAAAATTTTGAGACACTCAGTACCGTCAGTAATTTTTTTCTAGTTTCTTTAATAATTTTCTTCTTTAATATACTTTTAAGAAATAGGGATAAATTCGTTGTTATGCGGTGTATGCGTGAGTTACGCCCAAATTATAATTATATTGTGTTCTCAATAAAAATCAGTGCAGGCTACAATGTTTGTTTTGCTGACTGCAATGTATTATTATCCAGCGAGAACACACGAGCCGCGTCGTTCTATTATACATTCTTTAGAAACAAAATGTACTAAATTATGTAGGTAATATGTAATGAATATGAAATATATACTATGAATAATAATATGTCTAGAAACGTAACTCTCATACAGATAGCGCTTCAAATATAAACCCACCAACGTTTGACCTTGACAAACACACGTTCGCACCTGATTGGTCGCCTCAAGGCGATGTGGGCAAGTGATTTGCCCACAAGTGAGTGCCATTTTTGAGTTTGAGTTACGTTTCTAGACATATTATTATTCATAGCACATATATCATATATTTTGACTGAATTTGGCCTTAAATGAGCTACGATTCTGTATAGGAATAAAATTATTATGTAAGTGTGGTTTTATACATGCCTTAGCGTGTTAAGTGCAGCGGACCCTGCGCGCAAAGCTACGATGGCCCGTGGCTTCGCATGCGCAACTACCCGCAGTAATGACTCGCCGTCGCACCGCCCTTCCAACTCTATGTACTGAATATTAGCTCGAATCGGCACTTGCCGGACTGATGAGATACATTTGCTTGGGATTTCTATTATTTCCTCTGAAAAATTAACTTCTTTTACTAATTTGTTTTGAAGATTCTCTTATTAGAAATATATGAAATTACCACTGTAGGTATTAATTATAGTATATACCCGACTGTGATTATAGTCAGTAAAAGTAGTAGTAAGTCAGTAAAAGTGTTAAAAATAACTATAATAGCAATGGTATGTACTTGCAATACTAAATCAAAAATTCAATTACCTTCGGGTTCAGGTTTTTGCGGCGGCGCAGGAGGCACGTCACGTATTTCTCCTTCTGCATCCACTATTTCTGCTAATCTATAGTCTTCCGGCTGTAATAAAGCATTATTATTGCAAAAATCTTCAAACCAGTTGCCTCATTTCTCATTTGGGGGTGAAATTTCAAAAAATATCAAAATGCATATATTATGCATATTAAATTTCAACCTTCTTAAAAAAAATACTACTGAATTATACATTTATTTATTATTTTTAAATTTAGAATATAGAGCTTCCAAAATTCTACCTTAATGGACATTTAATATAATATGTACCTATAAAAGAAGCGAATGAATAGGCATTGACAGACATGCATTAGGCCACATTATCACTTATTATCTGGGGTGGCGAAAGTAAACGGTTTAGCAATTGTAATTCTGCATTGATGAAGCAGACGTGACAAGTTAATATACAAATACATGGGTCGGTGGTAAAGCCAACGCGACTCTTCTTAAGCTTAGGAAATGTCAAATGGTGGTCAAGCACACGGACAAACGGAGCTAACTACTGACCCGTATGATCTCTCCATAGTCGTCAGCCCTAGTTCTGTCTTCGTGGCAGGGGTACATTGCGTGGTGTCGCTTGTTGGTCTTGAAGCACCCCCCGGCACGGACGTCTGAACGTACTGGGATGTCATGACGCCCTGTTACTACCCACATCTCCAATTCTCCATCAGACTCTGAATCTGATGACAGACCGTCTACTTCTTCTCTGATATTATATAATTTTTATTATTACGAAATTGTATGGTACAGTATACAATATACTATAATTAAAATCAGAAATGTAAAGAGTACATGAAATGTTAAGATCGGTTCAAATAAGAAAGTAAAATAAATTTAGAAATATCCTTACTTTGTAGTCTTTCATACTTAATAATTGAACCAATTTTGATAAATATAAGATATTCTATATTGGCTACTATATCTTCCGATTCTATGCAACTATAGTCTCAGGAATTTAGGCGCAGTTCTATATATATTGTATCACAGATATTATTCGAGTTTTTTTCACATTTGCTTTATTGAAAAACTCCCCAAAATAAAAGGTAAACACTGTTACTTTTAAATTGTGTTGCATATTATGTTCAATATAAAAAATTAATAGTGTTAGTCCAGTATATTTTGAATTGCCTTTCTAGTTTTTTTGTTTTATTGTTAAATGTTATACTAACTTGACAGGATCCTTGACTTTGCTCCGCTGTTGCTGCAAGAATTCCTCTAATTCAGCGCCCTCAAGTCGAACTCGGCGACGCACTGTCATCTCTATGTTGCGATCGCCACCCTTGTCTATGAGATCACGGGCTAGTGTTCCCGAGGATGTCCTTCGTGCCCATTTAAAAAATAAATGTTTAATATTTTTTAAAAATTATTTAACTTAGCCAGAGAGGTTTAAAAACGGCTGAAAGTACTCTTAAAAACTGCTCAAACAGAGCTTAGCATATTTTCAACGAAAAAATCTAGCCAATATCGGCGCAACCAGGTTGCAGGGTTTTTCAATTGGGACCAGGATGGCATCTGATTTCCAATTGTTATAATTTAAAACATTTAATTCATTGTAAAACACACAATCTACAGTTGACGATGAGACTTCTTAGAGAGATTTTAGAGAAAAGAAGCAAGCCGTCGATATTTTATAATATAGATTATTTTTAACCGACCTTCAAAAAAACCAAAAAGGAGGTTCTCAATTCGATTTTTTAAAATATTTGAGGAGAATTTCGGGTAACTTCGTTTCGATACACAGTTCTGAATAAAAACGTGTCACCTAGAAAGTCATTTCATAGAAAATGTATAAGAAAATAGAATTTTTTTCAACACATTTTGTAGTGAATTTTCTATATTTTTAATAGCTTTGATTAATTTATTTTTAATTTCTGCTATTCTCAGATTAGACGAATCAAACATATCAGAGATTACAGAACATCCATTTTTGAGTTATAAATGGTGATAATAATAAATATATATAGATATACCCTCAGGGCTAAATGATTGTATTTTAATGATTCATTTTCTCTATTTACTATCTACTATTTTAATTATGTCCCTTATTTTTTTTTTCTTTCAATTATTAAAAGTCTAGGATAAAAGTCATAACATTTTCAGACCTTTCTTTTTGTATATAAAACTAATCTAGACCATACCTGGCAGTTAATATAATTGAATTCTGTGACTGTTGAGCCCATAATATAAAAAGATCTCTAGCATAGCCTGCTTCAAGATCTGGGAAGGAAGCCAAGACCACCTTGGGACCAGGCGTCCGAGTGACTTCGCCTACTGAGTGACACAAATGTAGATGTCGCAGTGCAAAAGGGTTACTTCTAGCACCTTCAAACGCACGGGTCAATTTATCGCTCATCCATTCTATCTGAAATATAGAAAATTAATGCATTAAATGCTGTGATTTATTTGAAGACATACAAATACAAAATATAATCAATAATTAAAATTTTATACTTCTTGTGAACCATATTTGAAAATGGGCACCGAAACTTACAAATGTATTTATTTACAGAACTCAAGTTACTCTTTACATTAACCTGTAGTCACATGTTGTTTATAATAATGTATAAATTAATCTTACCTGTGATTTAGCAAACTCAACCACATTATAACTGACATTAGACAAGAGTAACAGCGAATAAGCAACTAGTCCTGAGTCCTTATTCCTCCAAAGCTGGTCTAACATATGAGCCAGTTCCAATACTCTGCCTGCTGTGTCGGTACATACCAGTACTGAACCACCACCACGCAATGTAGTGAGGATTGTGGCTGTAATATTATAAAAGAATATTAAACAAAGTCCTATAATCCTTAGTGAGACATATAGAGAATAAAATATAGGTCATTAAAAACTTAAAATATTACTAACTCATAAGCTTTTCATCTCTCAACCGTCTTCTCTGCTGCACATAGTCTGCATTCATTGCTCCCAATAGTAACAATGATGGTCTCATTATCTTTTCAACTTCACAACCATTAAGATGCCTTTCCTTCTTATGGTTAAAATCTGGAGCATACACAATATCTTCTTCACCAGGAGCAGCTATACGCCAGATTGTCCCTCCAAGAAGATGTCCTGCTGGTAATGGTGTTATTCGAAGACCTAGTCCTTTTCCTAAAAATAATAGAATGAATCATGAGCAAATAACCAATATTTGTTGATAAGACAGACAATAAATGAATAAACAGCCAAACTCTTATCTGATTTCTTTTAATTTGTTTTGGGTTATAGTGGTTACAATAATTAATTTATGTAAAAAGAATAAGTTCATTTTACCTTTCATATCCACACTCTGATTGTATTTCAACTGTGTTATTCTATCAAAAGCTGTATCTACATCGTCTAATGTAAAAAGATCAAAATCTGTCATATTTCTATGTGACTGATATAGATCATACATAAACATTTGTCCCATTTTGTATACAGGCAATGTGGCGTATATAGGACAGTTTAGACCTAGTTGTCCCACTGCATATGGAAGAGCTCCTAAATGTAAAGGATCAGAATGTGATAATAGCACTGCATCTATACTGTTTATATGTCTGGAAATATAAAATAAATTTTTAGTAAAAATAATTATTTACACGGGTTTGTTATTGGTTTAAATAAACTGTTTAGGAAATAGTAGTTAGTAATGTATATTAAAATCAAATTTCATTTTATGGATTGAACATAACCTTACCTTTTCAATTCCTTTATGAAGTCTGCATCAAATTTCTCATCCCAACCACAGTCCAGGAGGAATTTAAATTCATCGATTTGTAATACATAGCAAGGAGGAGATTCATCACCAGCTCCAGACAGACAGTGCAGTTTAATGATAGAAGTCATAGCTGGATTTATTAAATATCTAGCACCGATTCACAAGTCTTATATTACATTAATAAAACATACAATAAGAAATAAACTTCGGTATTTATTTAAAAAAAATTAAATATACATAAGTAATTAAACTCTTTTGCCGCAGTTAAAACTTAAAAGATACAACCTAAAGTATAAACAATAGTCAATACAAAATGACAATTGACTTTGTGTTTATTATAGGTACTTGGCAGTGTACAAGCAATTAAGCACAGAACAATATTATTGTAATGGAAAGAAATAATGTTAACTACATACATAAAATAAAAGACAATACCTATAAAAATCCCTGACATGTAAATTATATGATTATCTCATGAATGAATAAATAAATAATTGCAGTTAAGATCCATCTCTACCACATTGTCAAATTTAAAAAACCCACATTGAAATCGGTTTATTCATTTAGGAGCTACGATGCCATAGACATAACCACAGATACACAGACACGTTAAGTTCATAACATACCTCTTTTTTCGTCAAAGGTTAAAAAATGGAACACAGTATAATATCGATGGCCATATTTAAAACCTTTGGATTGGTGAATCTCACGGGAATTTCTTGGAAATTTGGAGGTCTAAGTAAACTATCAATTAATCATAGCCAATGTGCGTAGAGACGAGCTTATTATTAAAGATAATTATTAGGAATATTATAGGCTAATAATTATTATAAAAGTGTTAAATTATGTACATTACTAAGTTAATATAACCGGTACGTACCTAGTTGATATATTTTTAAATAAAGCAACAAAATTATATTTCAAAAGCATTTATTTTATTTTACATACAGCAAACTTATGAACTATTTGAATCTTTTATAGTAAAGGTACTATTAACAATATATTTATTAATAAGATCGACAATCCATGAATTTAAATCGTTTTGAGTATTTATGGAGTCTTGCTTTTCGTGTCCTGTTTTTGAACTTGTACTTCCAATGACTCTAGAGTTAGCGCTACAGGCTATTGAACTTTCGTGCAAAAATAAACAGTTGTCTTTGATTTTTAGGTCATTCTCGGTTCTTATAATGTCCGTTTTCAGAGCACCATCTGAATTTAACTTCAATGGATCATTTACTTGTGTATACTGGTTTGTAGTTTTATTAAATAGTCCGTTATATTTCTCTTCGATGCGCGTATCTGAAATAAAATGACGATGATAATTTAACCAACCAATTAATAACGTCATATTATTTATTTATTAAAACTTGGTTACACAAGAAAGAACACAATATAGGAAGAAAGCAAAAACAATTAATTAGGAATGCAAGGGGCGGCCTTATTGCTAACAAGTAATCTCTTCCAGGCAATCCTGGAGAGGATCCTATAACGATTAACATAACTTTGAATAATATTGAGCATAATTTTTAGGATAAAATAACTTAAGGTTTACCTACCATTTATTTTCTTTACGAAGAAGTTGATAAATAAAAGCGTGAGGAAAACAGTGCCCGCCATAATAATGTACTCCCACCATTCCAAGCGCAATGACTACAGAAAATAAAATAAATTTGCTTTAATATCTAGGTATTTACTTGATTTGATGTTTCAACTACATTTTACACTCGCAAGATATATCAGCCCGTTACTTAATGTACCTACTTAATGAGATTTATTAAAAAAATCTGTTTTGTTGTCCGCAAATTGAGTGTTATAAAAGATTCAACAACAATATTCGTTGACTGGCCTAATCCTAAAAAATAATGGCCGACCTTTAAGTATAGGTATTGCTTCCAGAATAATTTAAAAAACGTTCTCGTTAGGTGCATTCATATTGTTGACGAAACTAACATATTATTAAATATAATTCTTTCTAGTTCCATTTAATGTATCTGTTATTACGAATTAAAATTTTTTTAGAACTAACCATGCTGCTTCTTCTATAGTATTTTCTTGAGGACTATCTTTATTCAATAAATTACCCGTCAAAGATATTTCAAAGATTGAAAAGTCAAGATGAAGTTACCTTTTTGCCGTACGGAGTTTATATTTTTCTTCTTTTTATGATGGTCTGATAAATATCTTAATTTTATATATTTTTTAGTAAATACAAAAATAGTATGTGTATTATATTCGTTATTTCTGGTATCTTATCGCACTTATTGTGATTTAGGCATACCTATTGATAATTATGGCAATACTGACAAAGGAATTTACAAGACTTAACTTTAAAAGAAACCTAAGGTGTTCACAAAAATGTTAGTGTACATGTCAAAGAAAATATTTAGCAGTATATAAAAAGATTAAAAAAATTTGAAATCCATCACATATTCTATACCGACCAAAATTCGGCAAAAGTGAAGGCTTTTAAAATTCGCGTTCAAAAATACAGATTCAATTCGCCGCATAGGAAATGTTTGTGACAGCATTTTGTTCATTTAGTGATCGCTTCTATTGTTAGTGGTAGGAAGATTGGCACCATCAGCGAGCTTCAGCTTTTGATTTTACTCAACGAAAATATACGCTTTTGAACTGCATGAACGCCTGAGGTGCAGAATGATAGTTCAAATTGTAAGCAGTTTAATTACTCTTCATAAAATAAATAATAGAAGGTAAATCAAACATCTCTAAAATTCCTTGATGAACCATCATCTGTAACACATCAAAGTTACTTAACTCAAAATTTGCATGTTGGAATTATAGATACCGGTTAACATCCGGTACCCAAATAGTGCTCGCTAGTCCTTAGTTAGGAAGTAGTTGAAGAAAATTACAAAGAAAATACTTCAAATGTCAATTGTAGCTAAGATCACGTCAGATTTCACATAAAAAACCGCATCATAATCGGTTTATTCGTTTAAGTGCTACGATGCCACAGAGAGTCTCCGTGGTTTAAGCGTGTCCATGTTGCACCGGAGGTACTGGGATCAAATCACCAGGGAAACAAATGAATGTTTCATTATTGTAGTAAGGCAGAGAAGCTGATCATCTGCTTGCCTCTAAAGAAAATAATCAGTGAACAAGTGTCTACCTCATGCCCCACTAAGGGTTACAGAAATTCACTTTTTATGCCACCGACAAGCACACTGACATATAGACACGTTAAACTCATAACACTCCTCTAATTGCATTGGAGGTTAAAAAAAGAAAATTCTAAAATACGATTGGTTATACCATATCTAAGTAAGCACGTTTGTACCTATTTAGGTTGTACCACGTAGAATTTCTTATAAATATAATTGAGGCTGTTATTGTAGGAATAAAGGACTGTTATTAAGTCTTATTGTGAATATATTTACGTTATGTTTATGTCGGTATACGAGTCCTATATCTGTGTTAATGTTTAACTTTTCTAATAATACTTAGTTTTAGTGTGGTATAAGTTATAAAAAATAAATATTATGTTAAAAAGTTCATAATTTCATTTCATTTGTGATATTCGGAAAGTCGGATGTTTTATAATTTAAGATGTAGCCAGAATTATTTAGTTGTTACGTAAATATTTTCATAATTGAGATTCAAAGTTTCTTCGGAAATGTAAAAGAAAATATATCCAAATAAATAAATAAAATATTTGCATTAAGAGATCTTTTTATAAGGTAACAAACACCTATATCTCATTTATTACATTATTGTAGAATATTACATGCAATGTGGTTAAGTAGGAGACTAGCTAATGCACAAGATTTTCTACACTTTTTTTAAAGTCACATCAATTTCTAAAATAATTTAAGTATAATAAGACGTATGTAACAAGTAATTTCACTTTCGCATTAATAATACTGGATTTGGAAGGAATATTTAATATGTGAAATTTCGTCGTAAAATCAAAAGGGGACTCAGATATAGGCAAAGTGAATCATAAAATTAAAACAGCTCTCATGTAAATGTTTATAAAATAATTTGGCATTTTGCCCTGCTATTAACTGGTGAAGCAATAGGGTTAGCTATATGCAAATGCGGTGATGTAGGAATTAAGGTCCTATCAATGTGCTATTAATATTTTATGACATGGTAATTACCGCGTTTAGATGCGGAATAGTTTAACTGTTGACTATATCTGGAATTATTCGATATAATTTGTGGTTTCTAATTGTAATTACAATTTTACAGGACTCGTTGACTCGTCAATTGTCAGGATCTGTAAGATATACGATGTCATTAAGCTAATTAATTTAGTGTGATAAAAATAACTAGGTATTCTGTAAAATGTGTAAGCGAAAGTTTCGGTTATGCACTGTTAAAATATAAAATAATGTCTGCAATTAGTATTTGCATAGTGAAACAGCAATTTTGTCTCAAAGTAATATCTGCAAAGATACAACAAAACGTTTAAATGAGAGTTAATGGCATCGCTTGGAGTGAATTGTCTTCCCGTTTGTTATTTCCAAGAATATGTCCTTATTATTAATGGAAAGAACTTCAAATAACTGTATGAGCAACATAATATATCACGAAAAGAATGCACGGGTGCTGTTATTAAACGAGTGTTTGAATGAGAGTGGAGTTGCCAGTTATTTATCAAGTTTTACAAAATATTTCACAAGGAAAATTTTTAATAATATGTTGACATTATATTTAGAAGATTTACCATACGCCATATAAAACATATTGTATTATCTGTTATATTTTTTAATATGTCTTAATTTTCATCGGAGTGAAAATGTATTCAGATAATCGAGGTATACAAAAAAATTCTGAAAAACATTTTCCATACCTTGAAGAATTTTATAACAAGGACGTAAATAAGATGCTTTTTATTTTGTGAATTCTTCAAGGTATTTTTACCATTATTGTGAACCGGTAACATAATATGTAGACATTTTATGTTTACATTCAATTACAATAACATTTCCATTAATCCCATACATCTAAAAAAAGATACATTTACCAACATTTGCGGGAGAATTTTAACTACAGTAACACTGACAACGACTCTTTTGCAATCGTAGTAATGCTTCAGGTGCGTACGGTGCGATTTATAACCATCAAAATGATGTACTGAATGTAAATAGAGTGAGTTGCTACAACGCTGTATGAAATTGAACTGAAACAACCAATTTTGTTACGCAATATACATCTGTAACTTCTCCAAGTAAAAGAGTTTTTGCAAACTCTCAGAAGTCTTAAAATAATTTCTATTAAATAAATTAGTGCATAACTATATAAAAAAATCGACTGCATGTTGTACGTTCAATAAAAAATGCCATCAAGATTAAAGCATTGTATGATGTATCGTTCATCAAAATCGATTGAGCCGTTAAGTTTGAGACCATATACATACATATAGGTCCAACAGATTGTTTAGGGCTACCCCACAATAGCAGAAATAAATTAATATCTACTTCTATCTAGCTTATTTGGCATTGATACAATATAGGCGTACTTAAGTACTATATTTATTGGTTTCAGTCAAATACAAATTAGTTTGTCAGCGGTAATTAATTATGTATTTCATTGACAAAGCGATTGATGAATTACTTTTGGTGTTGATTAATTACTCTATTTCACAGCTTGACATTACTGTTGCTTTGAAATATTTCTATTTGAATATTTGCAATATTTTGCTCTTCAAGTTATCTTAACTGATAATTTTATTACATTCCTTGTTTACATTGCTTCAATTTGTGAAATTTAATAAAGATCTAGTGATTTAAATATACATTATAATAAACATAAACATTATAAAGATTTCCACTTATAAAATAGTTGCATTATCACTACATAATACAAAACAAAGTCGCTTTTTCTTCCCCTATACCCCTTTGTATGCTTAAATCTTTAAAACTACGCAACGGATTTTGATTCAGTTTTTTTAAATAGATAGAGTGATTAAAGAGGAAGATTTTTATGTATGTTTTATACCCGTGCAAAGCTGGGGCGGGTCGCTAGTATAAAATAAATATGGAATCAATTATGAAGTAAAAATTTTATCTGCTCAAAAAAGGTAGCGCGAGCCTTTTAAGTAATGGCAATTTAATTCAATATTCAAATGTAATTTGAAACAAAAATCTCTGTAATTGCACCAACACGATTAGTGTTTGAATAACAGTTGTATTTCAATAGGATTTGTCTGGTGAATTGCATTTTGTGGGCTTCTTATGTGGTTAACCGTTGCATTCATTAGATTTGTTTTCAAACATCAAATGGAGACTGAAATATAAATATAATTAAACATTTACATTTGTACGTAACTAGTAATGTAAAATTGTAAGTATACAAGATACAAGATTATAAAATTGTGATTTACAATTTATATTTGCGTGTCGTTTGCAGGATTCACGTCCAATGGAAGTTAAGTTTAAAGAAAATTTCCAAGCCAAAATTTTAGAAATTTTAAAATAAATGATTTGTCTAAATGGATTAAGCCGTTAAGAAGTTTTACTTCAATATCGTCAAAGTGCTTAAATGAAACTATCAAGTACTAGATAAATATTACTAACGATAATCTAGTACGTACCATTACAGTTTGGATCCAATATTCTTGTTACAAAAAAAGCACGAATGGTAAGTAATTACAAGGGTTGTATTCCGCATCTTAACTTCAAGTCTCAATAAATATAAGTTAATCCAAAGAAAGAATAACAATTCTTTTCGCAATTTTCCTTACAACACGGCAAGCGCGAAACGCAATAAAAGTAATAAAATAAAAACTAAGGAATTGTAAAAAGGCACTCAATTAAATTGGCTCGTTTTTGCTCGAGGATAATAAGATGCTGCAATCTCAAAAAAAAACCAGTTAACTATTATGTTTTTGATGGGAATGTTCTTTTGAATGTAAATGATCTTACTAGATAACTATAATTAATCTATAATTGCTGTCATACATATTACGGTCAATTTTTTCCATCGAGGTGAAAATGCGGTTGGGCTCCTTGCATGCAGGGGTATGTATGTGGGGTTCAACCTACTCTAGACACTCTGCATCCAGAGAACCGAGTGGCAGAACCCACTAAAACCATGTCTCATGTTTCTCATTCTGACCCGTTTAGAGTCCTACGGGATCGCTTCAGTATAGTACCAGAGTCTCAGTATTTAGCCATTAATTTATTCATTTAGTTTTTTTTTGTCTATTGGGTTGACAGAAGAAGGGCGTATCGTTTTCTGTGTTCAACTTCCCTTCTTACTCTTATCGAGTTAGCGCTGGTGCGCTCTCTGTCTCGCTCAGCAAATTCTTTGCTTAGCATCAAGGAGTCAGCAAATATGCGACTTGAAATAACAAGTATCTTTTTTTGATTTTTGTAATATTCGCGGATTCGTTTTATTTATAAGAATTTCCGGTCGAGTAATGAAAATGTAACAAACTCACATTTTCATGATGATTAGCATTAGTGTGAACTTTAAATGAGACTTATAACTTTTGATAGTCTCAGTGGCCTCTGATAATCTCCATAGGGACCATAGACCATAGTTCAGTCGCCAATGTATTTAAAGCATAGTTCTTTGGCTCAAATTTCAACAGAAACATTTATTAAATATTAATAGAAACAAACATGGAAATATATAGAGTATAGTTATTGTACGTTCAAACAGCGATATGCAAATCGTTAGGGATTCAATTTCCGGAAACGGGAATGATTGGTAACGATTAGCTTCCGCGGGTGTGCCTGATGGGAATAAAAACAATGCAAAAACTTATGTAAAACAAGGGAGAGTTTTGATGAAATTTCATATTATCTACAAAATTGATTTATTTCCATAAATACCTGTGCTTGCGGCTTTGTCGAATGTGAACTAATGTGAAAAAAATCAGTAAAGATGACATTTACTTTTCAAGAAGCCTGATTTTTTTAAAACTTAATTGAATTTAACATTCCTTTATTTTTTAGAAAAGCGATAATATATTAAGTTTTTAATTTTTCGTATTCGGCTACGTAGATATTTAAACGCCTGATTAATGACAGTTGTTAAAAGCTTTTTACAAATTTATTACGGTTAAAATTATATTTTGAACGATTATTCTCAAGACACTTGGACGAAGTCACGGGACCAGTATTAAATAAAATTACTTCCGATGTATAAAACCTATAAAGGATTTACCTTTAAAATCTAGTTTAATAATAAAAACAAGCAGTTAGATTAATTGGCAAAGTAATTAGGAATAAATTAGAATACGCTTTCGCACTCCCACAGAACTCGCGTTGCGATGAAATCCTATAAAATTGTAACCAGATTACAGAGGGCAGTTATACAGTAGCTTTATTTTTTTTTAATAAGAAAATATTATAAATCCGTGAACTTAGGTTAGATGAATTTAATTACCTATTGAAATAGGAATTGTTCAGTTGTTCTTTAATGAGTAAAAATAAAAAAATAATATACTACCTCTAACCTCGTCTTTTATTTACGGGAGTATCACAATTTCAACGGATAAGGCACACATTATTATACATTATACTTTATTAATATAATATATATATATATACTTATTAATATAATACTACATTTTTCCGGTGACCATGACAATTTTCTTTAAGTAATAAAACAATTAAATGTGTTTATACAATGTGTAAATTAATGTTTGTAATAAAAGCACAACTACATCGTATCCTCAGAGCAGCTCACGTATATCAAACATCAAAATATCTTTATTCGATGACCGGTTGGCGTAATTAGTAGTGCTCCAGCCGTCTGTGCCAAAAGGTCCTGGTGTCCAATTTTAGAAGGTGCATTTCTTTGTGTGTTGAACAGTAAGGCATATGAAAGTTTTATAAAGGAAAACAACAAGCGGGCTAGTAATTTCGATATTGGTATCACGAAATTCGAAATGACAAAGTGAAAAGTGTTGCCATAATCGTGGTGAAGCGAGTTTTTAATTAAACGGCCACCCCGAGCGAATCATTAATCCAGTGTTTTGTGTTGGGGGCTCCGGAGTTCGGGCTAAAGTATAAATTAATAAGAATCGCTCAAACGATCCATTTTATTTGTGTTTCGTATCCTTCAGATTTGATCTTCATTTGTTAGAATGATTCCAGTTTTTGTTATGAAAGTATTATTTTTTAAATTAGAAAAAATGACAAATTCTTGTTGTAGATAGTAATAAAAATAAATAAATTCCCAACTTTGAGTGATACAAAGTATGTTTTTCGACATGACCAGTTTTCATAACTTCAACAACAAAATAATAAATGAGGCCTCATGGCGGTAATAAGCGGTCTTATAAGCCTACTGCATGCCGAATAAAATTTATAATTTAATTTGTATTTGTATTCGGTCTCTGGTAAGGCTGCCACTTGCCAGACGGGGTATCATAAATGGTAAGGAAGTGTGGTGGCCTGCCTGAAGAAATTCAACAAAACCAACAAAAAATTCGGTTGTCTGGAAGAGATCGCTGATTAGCGATAAGGCCGCCCGTTGCACTCCATTACAACGAAGTGTATTAAAAAAATTTGATACGGAATGCTTAATTATTTTTATTAACAACATTGTTCTACTACACTTTCTGGTTTGCTAAAGCATTCAATTAATCGTTAAATTACTACAGGCCATAAATTGCACATACGTACTCAAGGGAATATAATTTAAAAATCCAAATATATTCCTTCCGGAATGATGAGAGCCGCTTGCTTCTCGCAATTAGATGCGGCTCGTTAGGCCGATGTCAGGAGCTAATGAGCCGCACACACAGCGATGTTCCATTCATCCGATAAAAAATATATTTATGTTTTTTTTTAAATATATTTATCTATAAACATAAAATGCATCAACGCGCAGGCCAAACCCGGGTTAGAAACTTAAAATTTCGCACACGTATTCCTGTTATGACGTAGGCATCCACTAAGGAAGGATTTTTCAAAATTTATCGGGAATGTAAGTTTATATGGAACTTTATATTCCGTTAAAAGGGTTACTTGAAATATTTTATAAGAATTTTCATTTCAGTATTTTTTTTTAAATGCAAAACCTACGAATATAACGTTTACCGGGTCAGCTAGTATTATATATACTTTAATATAAAGACTATCACTATAAATACTGTGTAAACTGTTTGTCTATATTTATTTATTTAATCATTACAGCATCAAGCCAAAAATACAAGACGAATAAAATATAATTATTACACAAAAACATATAATCACAACAAATCCTCCATAATTTTTCCCATCATAATTGTGACAAATGGGTTGCATTCCGGTGAAGAGGCAAGGAAAATGATAAACATCTTTGTTAGGCGAGCTACCGGTGTTTACTGGTGAGAAGAATTCAGCAAAAAACTGGTGCTTCCTGCAATAGTTGTCCACCATATCACATGTCTCACTATCATGCTGACCAAGTCCATGTAATCTATCCCGTTTCGCAATCCCTAAGAACTTCAAGAGATCATATTATACATACCCAGGAGGAATTTCGTAGCATATTGAGAAGGATAGTAATATTACTTTTTACAATATGTGCGTCTCAAGAAATAAATTTGTACTTTTACGATCATCAGTGTGTAGAAAAAAAAAATAAACGTATTTTTAAAACTTGTAAGTAGTTCAGTTTTTATTTTATAGTCTCAAGTCATATTTTTTCTAAAAAGATTTTTTTCTGAAACCCTTAGTTTTTTATAAAATTGCATTTTACCAGAAACGTTTTCCGATTTAAAATTAAACGAGATCCCGCATATTTTTATATCTGGCAATATTAAACTCACAGATACGTAAAATAAAAAGTATAAACGTCAAACGGCCTTAAAAGGTCGGAACGAAATTGCTGTTGAATTTCGTTCGGATATATTTTCTGTAATGAGTTTTGTATTACGATTTTCGAGAAGTAATTGACTCGATTTGGTCACGGCGCGCCAGTTTTTATTTTCTAGTCGCCCACTGAACGTAAAAGGGCTCCAATTAAAGTGTGAAGTGAAATTAAATTCAAGCTTACGGCGTTGTTTTTATTTTATGCTGCAATGATATTTTATATAATGGTGATCTTTAATTTTGTTTACGCCAAAGCAAGTTTGATAAAGTATAAAGTCATGTATTATTCATTTTAGAAAAGGCGTCAAACTTGGCATTTATAACAACAATGTATTACCATATACTATAAAGTCTAGGATAGGATCGTTTATGGAGTAGATGTGACTACAGATTATCTATCTAAATACATATAAGATAATAATGTCTGTTAACTATCCAAAGATTGGAAATAGTTGCTATTGTATGTTTGTATATGTAATGTTATGTTCATTAGGAACGAGTAGTTATTTCTTCTTACTTCAAAAAGACAGGTACTTTTGTCGTCTATTTATATCAAGACAATACAAACAAGATCTTTACTACCGATCTTTAGTCAAAGGATAATCTTTGGTTTGGAAATTACGGTACAAGTAAACAAGAATAATAATGGTTCTACGTGTAACAATATCAAACTACAAGTTACTACGGACGCTGCATTTGGAATGCTACGTTCCTTTGCTACGAAACTAACTCGTAGTCCTCGTGGATATGTATAAGCCTTAAGCTTTAAATGGTGTCGTACAGCTGCTATTTTCAGTAGTATTATTGTCTTTGTAGTGGGTACATTCAATGGGTGTTGCGGTATCGAGTTCAATTTTCGGCGAAAAAAATCAGCACTGAAAATATTTGTTGATTACCTCTTAGTTTAGAAATGATCAGAGAAATAGACTCAAAAAATATAAGGCTTTTACTCAGTAATGTAGATTTTTATTGCAAGAATATTAGTGTTATACATACTTAGAATGTTATAAGTATTACATTTACATTTTACACTTTCAAAAACAGTTTTCTCTTTTCAGGAATATTGGTAAATTGCACAGCTATGAAATATATTAAAATATACAGCTATATACATTTTCAGCTTTCCCAATATTCCTAGTGTTTATCGTAAAGAAATTCAAATTCGCAAACTTGGTAAAGAAGTCGAGTCGTTTCGAGCAATTAGCGGAATTTAGGTACATTTGCAATTCAATGGCTCTTGCTGTTTCCATCTACAGCTATATCAGCTTAAATACATGACCGTGTATATTAATAAAACCAAATTGTTTGATAAGGCTTTATAATATTTTATACATAGCGTTAAAAAGCTTTTTAATGATTAAAAATTCATAATCTTTGTGACTGAGAATGTAAGTTTGACGATTGCTATATTATTTTTATTTAATAATTCAATTAATTTTCTTTCACCCAAATTCTACGAAAGGTATTTCGAAATAGAGAAAAGTTCGTGTTATTGTACTAAATGATTTTAGTGCTAATTGCACACAATTTAATATAATAATATTTAATGGTTAATAAGGAATGTAACCTTTACGGCCGGTCTCTATTGTCATTTCACGGTAACTATTAGTAAAAAATTTTTCTGAAAAAAGACCAATGTTTAAAGCACAAAGTTTAGTCTCATTAAGAATCTCTATGAATGCTCGAATTACTCTATTTTGCTAAAATGTGTTAAGGGTCCTCGACTCGCTTGACACATTTTCGCATTTTGCATCTAACCATTCAGCGCCTATTTTTATTTCAAAAAGGCAAACGCTTTTTATCGCTAAAGTTAGTATGTCATGATGGCTAGAGCGATCTATATTTTTTATGTAATAAAATGCAATGCTCATCTTTTGTGCTATGAATTCTATAGTGTTGAGATTGTGTTTTGTGGAAGCAAAATGTAGAGTTAGTACAGATAATATACATATTTACCATGATACCTGTGATTTTTAACTTAAGCTATAAAATATTCGATATAAATGACCACGTGAAAGATTCGTTTATATAACTATTAAACTATAACCCGACTACGTAAAACTGTATTGCACTTACGTTATGTAATGAAATATGTAACAAAAATTTATAACTAAAACTTGCCAATCTAGTCTGATTATTATGAGACAAGAGAATTTAAAAAATCGTTATTTAGTCACATTTAATTGCGTTATAATCTAAAATAGATGGATTGACATAAGTAAAAGATAAAAATATTATTATTCAAAGTTTATGCAGGTTTATAGCTACGCTTTTTAAAACAAAGAATTTCTTCTTAAATTCGCTGCAACCATTCTGATTAAAGAGATACATAAAAGTTCCTAGATACGTATTTTATAAGTATTGTATTATATGCATTTGCAGCTAAACATATCTTTTAAAAAATTTTAAATGATAAATTAAATGAGAATAATTTATAAACAGCTCAAGTATAGAAAATCAGAATCGAGTCATACGAATGCAGAAATGTTATAAAGGAAGCTATCTGCAATATTGAAAAATTCATCGTATATTTCCCAACAAGGCAGTAAGCAGTATTATCCAATTCACTATGCAGATATATCAAAAGTATGAAGAAGTATAACGATGACGGTCAAACCCATTACTTCTCTACCAATGCGAAACGTTTTCCTCACTTCAAATAAGCGCTTAAATTTTCCATATTTCCGCCAGGGTCGAACTGATGTAAAGTGAAATATAATTTATTAATATAAGTTTAAGTTGCTTTTATTAAGCTTTACACACAGGCTCTTTATGAAGAAGCGTTATAATTTTACGGGATTCTCTTTATTTAGTTACTACAAAAAGCTTGTTTTATTTCGCTTTTGTTAATAAAATCTTCATTTCGAAAATGGTTAATAAAGGTTTCACATTTAAAACTTTAGCAGTCGATTGATTGGTTCATGAAAACTTATTAAATAAAACTTATAAATTTATTACTTATAGTAAGTCTCATTGCACATAGCATTCCTAGTCTTTGTAAGTTTAAAATTATTGTTTTTTTCTTATTTATTGAGCAGAAAATGCAACGCGTATAAGTGCGTGATGTATCATGTTTATTTAACATTTATTCTTCATGCTCAACCTATGCCTTAACGCGTAAATTAACACGTTAATTAAGCTGTTACGTAGATTTAACCAACGTTTTAATGACATTATTACAAACGGCATTACTAATGGCATCAGGCGTTAAACGATAGCACGAGAATCGGTTTTTTAGATACATACATCAAAGGGTTTTAGCGCGCTAAATGACGATGGCTACATTAACACAATGCAATTTTAAAAGAAAGAAAATAATTTATCACGCTCATTGTTGCAACAAGTGAAACTGCTTCAACCTCAATTTTGTGTGTTAACGCGTTAAGAATAACTCTATCCTTAATGTAGTTAGCGCGTATTTTTAATGCCTTTATTAACGCGCAGTTGGACACTCATGCTAACGCAGGTGGATCAGTAGAATTACGAAACACTAAAATAAATTTCGAATACGGGACTGTTTGGCTGACATATAGTGTACTAGATCCCCGTACGTTTTGTTACGAGAGATCATTGACATTGCTTTGTGACAAATATCTTGTATATTTCATAAAGAAATAAGAGATCAAAGCTTGCTCTTTCATTCGCTTTGACGGAATACTTAAATACGATTTAGTTCTGAGTGGTTTTTTGTTTCAGGCGATTATGTTTTTGAATATTTCCTGTTCTTACTATTTATTACACCGATTTCATCTTTATGATACATAATATTTACTTATATTTTATTTTTATTTATTATTATTAAGTTTATTTTATTTAATTGTGTTTTTTTGTATTTTAGTCTATAGCCTAGCTATATCCTATACTATATTTAATGTATGACTCATATTATAATTTGAAAGCCTGCATAATAACAGAATGGATGACACACATTTAGATGAAATAAAAGCAAGTCAATTATATGATCTAAAAATTATGTAGTTTCTAGAAATCAATAAATTATATAATTATGTTCAAAATGTTAATGTTTCACCACCAAATCGCGGTAGTTTTATCTCTACGTGATTAAATCATGGTATCGTTTTAGTTAGAGTCGCCTAAGGCCACACACGACCAATTGCCTCGTAAGCGTTGCTAACCTTTGAAATTTATCGTTTGTGTTCGAAAATCTGTAAGAAAATTTATATTCTAGATTTTTCACACATAATATACAGATGATTTCTCACTTCTTGACTTTGTGTATCACAGACAAACAATCCTTTTTTGTCTTACAGTATTACACATTGCACCATCCATAATCATATGTTCAAAACCTAATAAATTCGACTTTCATTCGTACATTAAAGTACGAATATCTGGCAAGAATCTATGTTGACGCGACAACACGCAAACATTAGACACATGCGTCACGTCAGTTCCAACCAGAAGGGATTAATATAAACTAAACAATTACGCCTTTTAACGAGCTACAACGTAACAAAGCCTAGTCCTTTGACGCAGTTCCCTTTGTGCCTGTAATGGAGTCACGCGTCGGCTTAAATTTCTCGATTTCGAGTCGATCTCGCGAGGTATCGAGGTATATCGATTCTAGATTACCCGGGCACATGTGTGCCTGTTTGAATAAAAGAAAATTAAGTACTTGAGAATATGGAAGAGAGTACTTGAGAAAGGATTTTGACATTTTTCTTCTGATCTGTTTCATTGATCATTTCAGTTGCAGGCAAGTAGGTGATCAGCCTTTTGTGCCTACCTAACCGAAACACTCATTTGTCCATCCGGGATTCGAACCCAGGGTCTCCAACGCATCACGCAACGCGTAAACCACTTATCTACAGAGGCGGTTGTACACCAACTTGGAGTTGAATATTTTTCCTAATATACAATAGAAACCGCAGCACAGAATTAAATATGAATTTTAATTCATATTTAATTGCTGCGGTTATATTTGAACTTACATTTAAATTTATAACAAAATGTAATATGTAACATTTCTTATATACCTAATTCGATTATATTTGTGTATATCATTAAACTTTACTAAAACATCTACTCAAATCTATCACAACCACAACGAGGAAAAATACAAACTATGCACTAACAACCAACAACGCCTCTTCCACCTCATGAAATACGGCTAGTCACCGCGGGAGTGAATTAATACAACCCTCCAACTACTAAAAAAATATATTTATGCCCATATAATGTAAAATCACTATTATTACCTAAATGATTTATACTGTTAAAATATTTACGATCAAATATTCATTAATACATTGAAGGACTCTCTGAAACCAGAAAAGGAAAAGAAATTATCGAAGATGAGGAACATGTCCTTTGTTACACAAGTGAAACTCAAGGATACAACGGTGTAGGCTTTTAATTAAAAAGAAGTACAGAGTAATATCAAAAGTTATGTTGGAATATCTGAATGAGTTTTTTTTAATTTGAAATTTAAAATTAGATACCTACCGCACTAAAGCTATCAATAAGTCTATGCTAAATTGGAACACTTGGAAAAAATATAGTTATGGGTGATTTTAACTCAAAAATAGGGCAAAGAGACATCAATGTAAACGCAGTTATGTAGCCATACTGCTATGAATCAAGAAATCCGAGAGGTGATGAACTACTATTCGCAATAACAAATAAGTTTACAATCACCAACACATACGTTAGACCAGGTAATAGAAATGTTAACTATCTGCTCAACTATCTGTCAAATTATTGTCACATGTAATGGCATAAGGCCGTCATAGAACAGATATAATTTTTTTACATCTTAATAGTAAATTGTGACTGGAAAGATGGCAGGAATAAGATCGAGAGGTCGAAGCCCAAAGAGATGGTCTGATCAGATGGCTGAACACCTTGGCTCTAAAGCTAGTGTAGCCATCCATGAAGCCACTGATCGACATAAATGGCGAAAAATTGTTCACAAAGTGATTAGTGGGGAACATCACGATGCTCAGCAGTGAGCAAACAACTAAATGAGGAGGAGAAGGAGTAAAAAAGTGAAGCTAGGAAAATAAATCATTCGGCTTTCAGCGAAATCAAATAAACATCTTAGTCTATTTGATACAGGTTCCAAAGCAAACGAAACTGATTATTGCATAAATTTAAATTCGTGTTAAGGTATGGTAAAACTGTAAGCGTTAAGCGATTATTAGCCCGTTGATGCTGTATTTTTTATTAAATAATTAGTATTTGCGTTAATAAAACACATTATCAAGTAAATCAGACTGAACCAAATTTCGCCTTTGAGTGAGACCTTTACAAACTGAGTAAATAACTGAGCCATGGCCGTGAGTAGGTATTTGATGCAAACGTGATACTATATATCACAGGCCGATACGGTGATATACTGAGCATTGAGTATCGGATGGATACGCCATAAATTCAGCTATGAGCAGAGGTCAGATGAGTTGACACGACAATTTTACCGTTTTGATTTATTCCACGGCTATTCGATTTTTTTCTGAGTTTTGTGTTGAAAGAATTAATATCCGGCTTCTATGGATACCTGTGTAAATGATTGAAAAAGAAATTACTTTTTACATGACTAAATTCGCTTGTTTTAGGAGAATATTAAAACCAAGCAGCGTTCAATACGTTTCATCTCTTTGCTCACGGTAACAGAAGTTTCATCGAGTTTAGCTTTGTTTATAAGTTCTAACAAGAATTGAAAAGTGTCATGTACACTCGCACGTCTTATTTACGGAAAATTATTATCTAATAAAGAAAATATGATAATTTATTTAACAAGTAAAACTAAATATCCCAAATTGAGATATATAATACCTACGAATACTAAAAAAATATATTGAAAATTTATATATTATAATATATAAAAATATAATAAATATAATAATAAATATAATATTATTTATTATATTAAAAATATATTATATATTACGCAGGTATGTAAATACGACGTATGTAACGCAATATGCATGTTGTAAATAAAAGATTTACATATAAATATTTTAATGGTAAGGTGAAAGTGGAATATATTTTCCCTTTTTCTTATAATCGACGTAACATAAGGTAAAGTTCCCTTTGATAAAGGAAAGATAAAATCTCTGCTGTGTACGCAAAAATTTTCCTGAAAAAGTGGAAATTGTTGGGTTTCCTATTACGCAGTAATGACTTGCGTCTTATCGATATTATTGTTAACATCTAGAGCTAACGAAATAACGTTTTATTGTGTTTTCGTAATGCTTGTATTACTATTTACCATAGACTTATTATTAGAAACTAGCTGACCCGGCAAACGTTGTTTTGCCATATTAATTTTTGGGGTGGGCTACCCTTATCACTTAGGGGTATGAAAAATAGATAGTGGCCGATTCTCAGACCTACTGAATATGCATATAAAATTTGGTAAAAATTAAAAAGCCGTTTCGGAGGAGTAAGGTAACTAACATTGTGACACGAAAATTTTATATATAAGTATTTAAGGCAGATTTTTCTTCGTAGACGGTAGCGCCATCTCACGGAACAATATAATTAAACAAAAATAAATGATTAAGCAGACAAACTATAATTAAAATCAATCTAGCAATATAAAAGCAACGTTAGTAAAAAGAGACAAACAGTAATAAATTAAAAACATTTTGTAAGACTGTTGCGATACATCACCAATGATATAACTTTAAATATCATAATCAATGCTTAAGAAGCTATTCGCTAAGAACTGTTTACTATAATATTACAAAAGGATTATCTGAACAGTGCTAGTACCTGATAATGGATGTGCCACTTGAAAGTTATGATTTGTAAATGTGAACGGAAAAAACCCGCCTCCAAAATACTGGCAGAAGGATATTAAAGTAAAATTTTTAAAGTAATATTTATACAAATGTAAAACCTGTCCCCAGGCCTTCCGACTCGTTTATTGGATATAGAAATCCAATAAGTAAGTCGGAAATGCTATGACTCAGATGCGTTACTATACTACGGTTTACTATGATAACATCTAAAACAATAATAACATCTATTCTTTTCGTTTTGATAACGGTGACTTGTAGAACGAGCTTAAGGCCCTTCTCCCATTACGTTACTCGTAGGATGCGATACTCGTAGGATACAATACTCGTAGGATACGATACTCGTAGAATACGATACTTGAGTAGAACACTGGTTGGATACTAGTTCGCCACTCAACGCTCGCATATTAGGCTACTGAAAAATGACTAAATTCATCATTTGTGCAAACTCGTTTTTTGTGGACAGACGTCATATCATGCGATTCCATTGACGAAGAAGTACTTGCGGTTTTTCTGTTTTATAGAAACAGAAGAAGACGCAAGAGTAGAAAATACTGGATTCATCCATATATTGAAAGAAACATAAATTGTAGAGTTTTTGTAGCAGCACAAGAACTACAACATGATGATAATAAAAATCTTTATACCAGTTTATACCGAATGTCTAAAGAGACCTATCTGCATCTTGTTGCATTATTAAAACCTGCTATATATCAACAAAATACAATATTTAGAGAATCTAGAGAAAATAAATTGCGTGTTTAATGGCATAAAAAATATATAATGATACATTTTGTAACATATGTAGATATTATTGATTTCTATTTTAGATATTGAGAGACTTATTCGGCCATTAAACATGCGGTGTTTATAGAGTATATTATCTAATAGAGTAAACTAATTAACGAATTGAAATAATTTTAAGAAAAAGCTTATTAAATGAAAAATTTATGTATATTTTGTGAATATTAATTTCTTGATCCGTCGCCATCTTATCGAGACGCCGAAGAAACGCGACTCCGCGACTGACATGGCGAGGCGCGTGATACTAGTTGCGGACTCGTTGGATACCAGTAGCGTAGTGTGCGAGCCGTCATTGAAATGTATGGGAGATACTCGGTGGCGACTAGTCTCCGAGACTTAAGTCGCCTGTGCGTATCGTAATGGGAGAAGGGCTTTAGTGTAACAAAAGTAGGTACGGCATAACATACCTGCTACTTCCATTTATACTAATTATTCTGAGACCAATTTAATGAGACCAATAAAAATTGTTAGTTTGTATATTAAAAAAAATATGGTAGAGTACGTATCCTCAATGTAGCATTAATTAATAAAATATATATCCTATCACACACAGACATTACAAAAACTTGGCAGGGTTTGGAATACAATGGGGCTATAGATTTGTCGAATATTAATCAGTGCTGGGTGATGATAGATCGTGTGTCAGACTCGATACTGAATTAATCTTACATTTGACACTGCTTTGTATTGTATATTTTGCTAATGTTATCCACAACAAGAAAAAACAACAATATTGATATATTTTAAAGCTTTTAAAAAGCTCATCCGTTATGTATACGATATTGTAAAATTGGATGTTATTTATGTACGAATATAAAGTTCCACTTATTGATGTATCCAAGCTCATCATATTAAACCTATGTTTATGATTACTTTGTATATTTGAAAATACATTTTGTTTCTGAAACAATCAATGACTTTTAAAGTGATGTGCATGAAGCATTCTGTAAAAATTTTCACTTTTGCTTTCACCTAAAGCTATACAGCAATAGGCCAATTATTATTATCATCGACCAGTTGCTTTGTGAATCCGCGTAGAATTTGTGATTTTGAATATATTCTCGGTATATCAGCATAGTCAAAATTCATTGAAAAGCAGTATATACTTCAAAACTTAAAGAGTATTTAAAGAGATAGTTAGAAGATTGGATTAGCTAGTACAATCTTTATGTTAAAAATTCGCGGGTTAAAATCTCTTTTAAAATATAGTAAATTGTCCCGTATTTATGTAGACACGTTTAAGCAGATAGTGAGGCTATCTGGCGGAAGGAGCTCAGTGTCGCATGCACAAAATTCACGATAAATCACCTGAGAAGGAAGGAAAACATTGTGAGGCGTTTCGGAAATCTTTGCAATTTATCGCTGCAGTTTTGGAAGTTACGTTCAAGGACAGTTTTCAGCTCAAATTGATAAGATTTGACTTAAAACTAGGCTAGTTAGGTAGGTAATTCATTTCATAGCATCTATAACCCGTTAGCTTAGTATAAAAGCTTTAATATTCGACCATATCGACGTAAAGTATGTTATATAATATATACTTTTGTACTAATTACAAAAAACAATTATTATCTGTCTGTCGAACTAGTTCATCTGCTTGTTCCAACAAACTCTCTTAATAACAGAACCGGAATTTTTACTAGCAGGTAGCTAGATCTAATGTTATTCAGAACCTTCAAAACAAAACGTTAATTTATTATTTTATTAAAGTATGGTGTTTGTAAGCAATTACCAAATTTTAAAATCTTACGCTTCTAGGAGTTATTTCCCGTGAGTCAGTTCTCGGGATATTAAGGTAAACACTGGTTTGTCATAGAATCTTATGAACTCATTAACCCTATGTACCTACAATGTAAGTAACTTCCTTACTCTTGCAATTGTGAACGAATTTATAGTATCTACTTAAACCTTTATACACTGCTATCGAACGAGGGCGTATCCGTCTCACAAAAAGATATGAAGCGAGTTAAGTGTGGTCTTTTCGTGATAAATTAAACGATAATTCAAAACAAACGGTACGTTGACGACGTCACGATGTGTGCCAGACCACGTCCAAAGAAACACTTGTAACTAAACTGATGTTGAATTAAAGTATTGGAGTTAAAAGGTCAAGCTAAATATGTGCTCCATTCAATATCTCATAATTACGTTGTTAGTGAACAATACTCAAAACTTCTGAGTTCAGTACATACACCTTTCTTTAAGGACCTTCTATATCTGAGAGTTTATATGAATTACCTTCCAATTTCACCTGCACATAACATACTTTGCAAAATCTAAATTTAAAAAAAAATGTATGTAAGTAATTTAATAAATGTCATTATTATTTTAAACCAATGAATCTTAAAATTGTCATCATTATATTAGATATATCAGTAAGTAGTGAAAGTGTTATTCTCTGTTAGTATTGTGATTTGTGATATTTGTCGTTATTCTTTTTTCAAAATGGAGGATCGTATATTTTTTCAAGATCCTAACGTGTTTATTATTTACGTATTTTTATATGTATTAGAAATATTAGGTAAGCAGTTGCTTCTATTATATATATGTATGTATAATTTAATAAAAAGAAGCGTTCTGGTGTAAACGATCTTGTAAGCAGTTTGTCTTAAAAACTAAGCAAGCCTCGGTATTCTGTAAATCTTGATAGTTTAATTCAGCTACGGCCTTAGTTCACAATTGCGGTTTGCGCGGTTAGGTTGCTTAAGTGATCTACCGTGGATCTACATACCGTTTAAAAATAATAGAGTTCTTGTGTTCTAGTTACCTAGTAACATAAATTGTTTACAAATTTTTATGCATTAAATTACCCACCGATCATAAATACAGTTGTTGCGACACATTGTTTAATGACCTACAAATTCTGTTATCTAGTCGATTTAGAAAGATTTATTGCTCTACCTCCTAATTATGTCTCGCAGGTAAACCGCATAATACACATTAACCTCTGAAACTTTTAAAATTTCGTGTTTACGCATAATTGCCACCCATTATTCGCTCGTAAATGCTCTTATTTTATTTATCTATTATACATTCTGTGCGAATGTAATGTAATGACAAACATTTATTGTTTCAGATATACATAGTTTAAAAATCCTTTGTATCGTATTAAATCTAATATCATAGATTCCTTTAAAGATTAAAGTATTAACCACCAAATATATCTTTTTTGGTACGATTTGTGCATGTGTTTAGACTTTCAAATTGTCCAATAATATAAAAGTAATTAGCATAACAAAATGTTAACACACACAACCCGGGTAATTGCTCTAAGGAGCTGCACAAGACAGCTTCAGTTATTAATGACAAGCCTACCCTATTTACAAGTCATTAACCAGCTCCAAGGAATATTTGTAAGCAAATATTGCTCAAGAATATGATTTATCTATTGAGAGCTAGTTACAATTAGATTTGCTGCGCTGATTGTACAATAATATCACTTTATTTTGACTTTGCTAGAGTGTTTGTTTATAAAACAATATGTATTATTGGAGTGTTTGGGGTAAAATTATAAAGCAGTAGCTATAGCAATAAATTACTCATAATGAACAGATTTATAATAAATCTCGTGTACTTACTTTACACAATTACTATAAAAATGTAACCATCCGATATTTAGACACATGAACTTTAATGAACTTTACAAAATAACTGATTTCCCTTGATCTCAGGTGTGAAACAACAGCTTAAAAGTCTTTCTTTGTGGCAGATTTAATTTTAAAGTTTTGCGTTCTTCTGCAAACTAGAAGTCGCATTATTCGTATGTAGGTACAGTGCAGCGTCAGTAGAGGTCGGTAGTATAGGATAAAATTATCTATAGGACAAATCACAGTTGACAAATAACAGTATTTAATCATTTAAATACTTTTGTACCTAACAAGTCAAATCTTTACGTAGACAAACTAAAGAAGCAGAACAAAATTAAGGTAGATAGTTTGTTGAGTTTCTAATGTTATAGTATAAACATTTGAAAATCTGTTGAGAGATATATTGACGGTATATATGGCTATCGCATCTTTACACCCAGCTTATATTAGATAAGTGCAAAGTTTTGAAATCATATTTTTGCTTGAAAGTTGACCTTCATTACAGTTAAGTTGCACATGATTTTGAAGCTCAGTGCCACAGATACGAGCAGGTGTCATATTATCAAGGTGATAACAGTTCACGTATCTATGTGTCAAGTGCACTGACTGTGGTACAAAGAGGCTACTTAAGTGCCAAATCTCCAGACACCCACACTTGCTACGTCTATAATAATTAGTAGAAATCTATTGGCCGGGTTTGAGTCAGCCGTGACCAATTTGTGGTTTGAGCCGGCCTTGCTCTAATTAGGCTTGAGAAGATTCATATCGGTTGTACTTGTCGACTTGAATTACTAGAGAATGAACTTATAATCCAGTTTAACCACACATATGTTCTAGGTTGGGATCAAAATGTACCTAAAACATTAATGTGTTAATTAAATTATGTATAGCGTCTAAACCGACAGAAGTTTAAGTTTTTTTAATTCTAAATGGAATAGTATTGTAGGTAATCTATAAAAATTAATTGTGTTAGTCTCAAAAGCTTATGTTTGATTATGTTAACAAAAGTGCAGCTTTTTGTGGTCGTTAAGTGACTGATAAATTGATGTAATCCAGATAAACTCGAATTTGTAAAATATAAACTCCTTTTTTATTATAGATAAGTATACTGCGTAAATCCAAATAAATAGATATTGTTTAGCTATATGCTTTATAAATACTAAGTATGGTCAGTACTTTACGAAAATTAAAATTCTCGACAACGCTCGCTGTAAAACAATAAGTCACAATAATACTCGCACACACAACGTAAATTCATTCTATTCATTATTCGTAATACTCTTTCTTATTTAAAGATATCCGACCCTTCGAAACCTAATTACAAACAAAATAGTGGTTAGTATGTTCTAGAAGCACCATGTTCATTTTCTCGAAATAACTAAATTTGCTCCTTTCAAGTAACAAGGCTATATTTCACGGAGCTTTTAACAGAGTGTGAAATTAATTTTCTAGTATGGTAACACTTTGTAAGCAGGTGCATTGTTGGATGATGCTCTTTTTATGATAAGATTTATGAATAAGCTTTTGTGTAGTTGGATAAGTTGCTTAATGTAATATGCAACAGAAATTTAAAGTTTTTTTTGTGAAGAAGTCACGTAAAACTCACATTTTCTATATTTATAGTTGAAATATATAATTTAACAATGTAATTTAAAAAACAAAGTTAATATATGAATATATAAATGATGTAACATAAATTACAAAATAAACATAGATATATCATTTTCATACTCTACTGAAATACAGTAAAAATATTAGTGTGCAAATAATATAATACTAAATAATATAATATAAAGTGAACATTCATTTGGTCAATATTTGGAATTATGCTCAAGTGGCCGGGCAAATATTTTTGCCTTATAAAGTTATGCAAAATTAAATAATATTATCCATTGGACGAGTCAGATAAGAATATAAGACAAGCAAAGAGGGCAGAAAATAATAAAATAGTTGTTATTTACCATACCACTAGTTATAAAGTTGTCGAAAGTAAAAATGTAATGTACCCAAGTGTTAAAATAAGTTTCTTTGTTGTTCTTTGAACCAATATCGCTGAACGTTGAATGGCGATGCCATACATATTTATTATTATTTTTTAAATTTCGAAAAGGTTTCAAACTTTTTTTGCAGGATAAGTAAACCCTTTATAACGGCTATCACTCTCTGCCAAGAAACAATAGAAAAAGTCTAGCTTTTATAATTTTAGTTCCATTATTTTTTTTAAATTTAAAATAATCTCAGTCCTGTAAATACATATTGCGTAAATAAAATAAGTAAATAGTGTGATCTCTTGGCATAACGAAACTTTTATAAAAATTATCACTAATTGTTGTATTGACAAAGAACAAAACATAGTTAATTAAAACTACAATGAGTCTTGTTAGGCTGCTGTGGTCGGCGTAGGGAGACAATTTGCCATTCCAGAGACAAATGAAAAAACAGTTTTCGTTTATCAAGATTTCTATCCCAAACTTATACTGGTCAAAACAAACATTATTGTTATTATGTAATAAAAAATACATAATACCAATAATAAAATTATTCATTACCATAATTATTGGTCACGGTCATTGAATATTCAATGCTTGCAAGTACATGTGCATTAAAAATTTGGAACGCGCAAAAATGCAAAAGAGCGCCCAAGTAGAGCAGCCATAAATAATTATAGGTAAAAAAATACCTAGTAAAAGATGAATATTCTAGTATACAATGCCTCTATTTATATTTTTAATATTCAATAACTTTGGATAAATAAAATGAAAATAAAAGCAAATAATCCAATTTATTGTAATTGTTTATAGATCAAAGTGTAGATCTCTAGACCAGGGTATCGAAAATTGTAGAAAAAACTATTATTTTCATGAAACTTGGGTAGTTTAAAGTTTGACATGCAGCAGCGCGTAACTGGTAAAGAACTAACTGGGGAAGAAGCCCGAAGGTTTTCATTTCATGGCCTTCCTACACGACTTCACATTTAAATTACAACTGTGCTATTATAATTACTCTATATATTTCATTTAAATATAAATTTATCAGCGCCAAAATCTTGATAAAATAATTTATAAAGAAGTCCTCAATGATCGTCGTTTCTTAAGTTCCTCACACTTTTCATCTTTATACTTTATGTGATAGATTTTATAGTAAAAGAGGTTAACTAATCTATTATATAAAGTAACTGCATTAAATTAAATTACGACTGCTCCAGTAAATTCAAGAAAATATTCATATTCGAAATTCAATATTATTATAATATTATAAGTACTATTTAATGTTTGTCATGATTTCATAATCATATCCATTTAGGAAGGATATATGGAATGTTTGCGTAGGTCTTTGAAAATTGTTTACCCATTCGATTAAAATATTATTAAATGAAAATAACAATATTTGGTTTGTGCATGTAAGCGTGGGGTTTTAAGACAATGACAAGTTATTATAAGATGTTTTTACCTACTTAAGTAGGTAACGTTTTTCCGTTATTACGTACTTAATAAATATTATTTATTGGCTTGGGATGATAAAACCAACTATGCCATTTTTTTATACTCGTAGTATGGAAAAAATAATGGTACTTAATTAAATATCTCGCTTAATACCTCAATCACGGCTGACCTTCTCCGCACAAAAGACCTAAATATCAAAGAAAATATCCACTACAATGGAAGCGGGGATAATTTTATATTTTTTGCGAAAAAAGAAATAAGCCTTTGTTCTTGGTAGCACGCTCCGTTAACTTTTCATCCAATGATAATCCTATTGTAAAGTATTTGAGTCTTAGGCTCGACGTCCTTATTATGCCAATGTTTGTCTGTTCAATTCGCAAAGTCAAATTCCTTAATATTTTGAGGCATGAAGAAAATAGATTTTTCTGATCGTTTTGTTTACAGACAACCAGGTGATCAGCCATTTTTGGCTTTCAACATAAAAAATTTTTTGCTCCCCGCTTCAAGATTATATTATCAGAAGCGTGACCCATTGACCTAAAGTGTCAAATTAACTGTTAGTATTGGCAAATATAGGTATATTGGCATATTATATTATTATTTCTATAGTTATTACCGTTATAACAATAGAAATATCTCTATATAAGAACTTTTTCAGATCGGAACAACTTAATAAAATATAGACTGGCAAAGTTCTAGAAATATTATTTTTAATTTGCATTGCATTTGTGATAAATTGAAAAGCTTACGCTACGGCGTAGCTCTACGTTCCGTAGCATGTCAGTATGTCTACGTACTTGCTACACATTTTTACAGTGTTACGATATGTCGCATATAACATAATTGAGAATGTTCAAAAAAATTCTTACTAGTATCAAACAGGGGCGGAATTAACAAATACGTCCTATATTAAAATGTTACAACGTCATTAGAGCCGACTGGGGCGTGCCTACACAAATATTGGGGCAATCACGAGCAAGCACAACTCGTTAGCTCGGATGTAAGATTGTATTTATTTTAATTAAAGGATAAGGGAGACGTGAGTTGATGAACTTTGTATTTTCATTCCGCGAGTGCGGGTTGTCGTTAAAACGCAATATTCTGGTGTTTCTTCAATTTGATTTTGTTTTAGGGTTAGTACCTACTGTTTTTAGTTTTTAAAGACGACCTGTGGCCCAACTGGCGCTGTTGGTGTTTATTCGCGATACCTAAGCCTAAAAATGTAATATTACTATATATTCATAATATTAATGATTACAAAAGTGAGCTAATAATAACGTGACAAAGCCTTGCTGTAGCTTAAATTTCAAAAGCACATAAAGATTACCAGATTTATGTCATGTTTTGATTTTCTCTAAAAGACGTCATGACATTATTATACAATACATTAAAGGTTAAGAAAAGAACAAGAATGCCGTCGAAAATCCAAAATTAATTAAATCGTAAAATGTTCAATAAGTGAAAGTTGACAGTCATTGACGCTTCCAATCTGTTCAAGAAATTCAACACTTGTAAGTGAAGTCGTGATCACAAAGGCTAAGGACTGAAGTAACACCTTCCCTTTTAGTCAACGACCCTTGACTCTTAAATAACAACACAGAGCAATAGAACAATAGAGGACTCCGAAAACAAATAAAAGATATTAAAAAGATTAATGTGTTTGTAACTATAACGCGATAATGCCACCAGCATTTTGCTTCAATAGCTATGATGAGCGTTTCGTTTATCTGCGGTTAATATGAAAATATAGAGTTTTACGTTAAAAATAATTTGTAATGTTTTCTTTAATTTTTATGATTTTGAATGCTTTCTTTTAAAAAATATATTTTTGTGTATTTGTGTGTCGTTGGTGGATATTTAATTAAGTAAATAACTTTTATTAAAGTCTTGTTAAAAATAATTGAAAAAACACTTTGTGATCATTTCGCCAAAGGAGTTGAGTGTAATTATTTATATGAAGTTCTAGAAATTAATTACAAATACGTACGTAAAATAATGATTGTATTACCACGTTGTATCGCTATATCAATGCATTTATAATTGATTATTAAAATCAATAAATTGACAGTCCATATGCTTACCTACAAGTAAGGTTTGATTGCATTTTTATAAAATCTATGAAAGCAAAGTTATAAATCAAAATTATACTGTATCTGGATTTCTTTAATCTATAGTTCAGTTACACTAAGGTCTAATTTTAATTATTTAAAAGTAGGTTCTCATTCTCATTACGATAACGAGTGACTCAGTATCCAATTAATTCTGAAACATCTTTCTCGTTGATAACTAAAATTGGAAAGTATCCAGTAAGCTTTAAGGATTCACTAATTTTAATTATTTTATTTTGACCCTAGTATGAAATGAAACATATTTTGTAACTTGTAACGGATACGACAGAAGCCTATAGAGTATGGCATAAAATTTATAAAAGGGGTTTGAGTATGAGATTACTGTTTTGGCGAACTGACAAATTCGGATAAAATTATGAGAGATTTTTTACATGACGGCTTGAATAATGTAAATTTAAAAAAAATACAATAATGTACTTAAATATATTTACAAAAATACAAAAGGCTTGTTGTTGTGTTTGAATCAAATTACCAAGGAATAATTGGCATGGTTTGATCTTACATACCTACAATATTTGTATCAAATCTGTTTAACATAAAACCTTGAAAAATAGGTGCCCCATGATTTGACTCACGTTTCCGTTGAGGCTAAGTGGTTCTCGCATCTGCGTGTTGCGTCGGAGATCATGGGTTCAAATTCTGTGCGAATTAATAATTAATGTTCAATCAAACAAAAAAAAAAGGTTCATATTCATGATTTTCGTTTAGGCACTACGATTCCAAAGACACATACACAGGACCCACAGGCACACTATTTAAGAAATAATATATAAGAATTTTTAGACTAAATAAATAAAGGATATTCAACGAAAATGTTTAATATTGAAAATTAATTTATTTTGTTACCCTTTCACTTCTGCAGCGTACTTCATAAAGCCTTGGAAATTTTCCAAAAAATAGTGGTACGCGTAAATTTAAACAAAAGGTGTCTCTAGGTCTGGTTCAGTGCTCCAGAGTATAAAGTAAACAGTACGGAAATTTTAATCTACTTAGAATTTATAAAAGTAAGCCATGTAGAGGTACCGACTGACAGTACGACGACCAATCAAAATCGAGTGGTCGTTTTCCAAAATTGTTTCATGAATGGTAAAAAAAAATGTCATGGACGTTGTCCAGCTCTAGATTTCCAAACGGAAATCCATGCCTTTGGTCCGAATTGACGACGTTCGCGGCCAACCGTCAATTTTGACTGCTCTATATATATATAGAGCAGTCAAAATTGTCGGTAAATGGGCGATCTGGCGTCCATTTTTTTGTGTTTATTGTATATGGTGTTGATAGTGGTACACGAGGCCAACTTCGATAGGCCACCATGAGAAATTGTTTTAAAAAGGAATTAAAGGAATTAAGTTTATTATGTTTTTTATTGAAGTAGTGTATATTTACACTATACAGATATGATTATAAATTGAAGACAGTCGGGTTTTCACATCCAGTTGTGTTAATATGGACACGTGGGTCCTTTTTACAGCCCAGGGGATTTAAGCACGCGCTTCCAACACCACATATCGAGAACGTATTTTTCGTCTTAACTAAATCATCTTTATTACAAAACCTATTTACAAGTTACCTCGTTTAGTTAAAAAAGGAAACGATACAAACAAATCTTCTATTATAAATCTACTGTGCGAAAGCTCCATCCATGTACCTAAAATACATTAGTGCCGCATCCAGCCGAGTGCTTACCGCCTGCATTCGGCGGACAGCTGTCTGCCATTTCTATCTCTATGTATTTCGCCACAGTTATTTTAATTGTAATCCAACAGTTTGTTAGCTTTGGTAATCTGTACATATTTTGGTATTTATATTACATCGTTATAATTATTTTTATTTAACTACTATCATTTTGACCGCCTCCTTGGTCTAGTGGTAAGCGCGTAAACGTTACAACCGGGAAAAAAAACTCGGTCTAGCAGGGCATAGAAGGCTGATCACCTACTTGCCCCTAAAGAAAAATCGATCAGTGAAACAGATCTGAAATGCATCTGCTCCATACCCCACTAGGGGATATGGGACGTCACTTACTTACTATCATTTTAATTTTAAGATTATAATATGCTTATGTACTATTATTGTAAATTTATGATATCGTCAATATCCCATGTACTGTATTTTCTAAATACTTTAGATACGGTTTTAATAAAGAGATGAAAGAGTGGACAAGAACATGGTGTAATATATAATATTATGGTACTAATACATACTTCCATGTGTCCCTATTTTCCATGCTTCTTGAGGAGGCCTATGCCAAAGGACAACCTAATTGAACAAAATTATAGTTAAGTTTCATAGTTTTACATATTGTCAATACCAATTAGAGTAATAAAGGCTATTTTTATTCATTTTATTTATAATACATACTTAGATACCATAAACTACTAATATAGTTATAACTGCTAGGATACCTATTACTAACACTGGCATTGTTATAAAATTTAAATCATAAGTTAATTAATAAAGAAATTTTGAAATGAAATGAGTCAGTAGATTGGTTATTCTCATTCGTAGAGATTCAAGATACGAAATATGAATTTTAACTCGTCTACCAACGTATAGGATATAAAATAATCCCAAAAAGCCTGCAACTACAATAAAAATGGTTCAAAATTATAAATCCCTTTTCATATATGAAAACACAGTCATAGAAGTGTATTCGACTGAATTCGTTTTCGATGTACAGATTTGATCTATGATTAATAGCTTATATTGTTATTACTCTTTATTTATTTAAAAATTATAATACCTTAACGGAATATATTTACTACAAATAAGAATCTCATAAACTAATGAACAGATTTTCATAAATTGTAGATTAAATCTATATCGATCACGTCAAAAAATCTTTAAAAAAATCAACATCCAAATAGGTGTATTTATTTAGGAACTAGGATACCATAGACGAACACACATACACTTCATACTTATAAATCACCTCTATTATTGTAAAAATTTTTGTTAAAAACCTGTATAGAACAGTTGTGTCACTCTATAAACAGAAAACAGATTTTAATACACGATTAATCAGTATAGTTGCTTGTCACGGGTTATTAAATAATCAAGTTCACCTCCGAATTCCTCTACACTCAAGTCACTTTGTCGTAAGTCGATTACGCGTTATCGAACAATGACGCGTATTCAGTGACGAGCAGCGCAATGTGACGTGATTTATGTCGAAATCCACGAGTTTGCTTATCAATTTGATTGTAATTTTATTGATAAAATTATGTTTTGTAATTTCTTAACGTTAAATTTCGACAAAGTATTTCTTGAAACTGATTATTTCAACGAATGTTCTCTATCTAATTCGAAATTGTAAATAGTATGATTTTATCTTTTATATTTACTGTTAACGAAGTTTTGAAAAATACGAGAAGCAACGAAATGGCTTATCTATTTCTCATTGGCTAGATGCAGTTTCCACGAAATCGTTGTTGAGCTACAGAGCTATTTTGTAAATTATATACTTTTATGTAGCAGGCATTTCGAGCAGTCTTACGATTATTTATTCAATCGCCAACTTCTAATTCTGTATCTTTCATTCTTAAACATTTTTATTTGTTTTCCACATCTTGCTTAGTAAATTTAAAAAAACGTGTTAAACAACCTGGTTGTGAATGCACTTTTACCAAAATAACTTATGAAACCTTTTCCAAATGGAACAATTTAATAAATATAAAAATTAATAATCATAATATTATTACCCCCTTTGTACCCCTTTTTACGAAAACTGCGCGAAAGGGTGATCGTGAAATTTGCCACAGTTAAAGTTTATATGGAAAAAAGTGCATAAAGCCATTTTTTACATAAAATGCATTATACATTAAATTAATCAAAATAATCATTACGCACACAATTGCTTGGATGACACACAGCATACACACACATACATACCTGATTTACTATTGAATTATGGTCGTACCAATGGGCGACCACTAGTAATCCTAAAAGCGGGAGCAAATTGGCGCGAATTCATAAAAATTAAAAACCAATAACGGAACGAGAAACGGAAGTTGCGGAGCGGACATAAAATTAAAATATCCGGAAAGAATCAAACCGTTATCTGTAATAGAAATCTTGTAGATTTATCGGGCTTCGAGGGCTGTGGTTGTGGAATGAAATATAGGCTGGACGCAAAACTGGCTTAGCGTGTTTTATTTTTTTTTAAATGACAGCGGTGTATTGGCGCGCTTTTGCAGAATTCCACTTTTAATCTCCCGTTTGCTTCGTTTTTTCATGTTCGAACTTTTGTTATGAATGCGTAATTAATTTTAGCCGTAAATTTTTATTCGCTTTTACAAAAGAATACAATGCGTTTTGATAAAATTAAATCCCATTTAAAAAGATATACGTAGTTAATTAATCACTGTTCCGTGTCTTAAAATTTTGTTATGTTTTCCGGGCTTCGAATCCATTTTACTTCGATCGTCAAACGCGTGTCTAATATAAGTTTTGTAAACAGTAAAGAGTTTAATAAAATTCTAAAACGTACTTATTTGAAGGAATACCTGTTATCCTTCAATGTTAGTTTTGCAATAAAAACATGTGACTCGCACTTTTCCTCTAGCAAGGTAAAAAATACCCAAAACAAACAAAGTGCCGTTGTAGAACGTGAAGAAATGCTGAGTTATTTTCTCAAATATTCCTGTAGAGGATCGCTCATAATGTGTTTTTTCAGCGCTAAGTGGCAGATCTGTCTTAATGTTACCTGAATTAATTAGACGGTTAATTAAATTTCTTCTGCCGTCGGGAAAACCGTTGTAGAAAGTGTACTTTTTTATTTCTAGTATTTGAAGCTTGTTTTAATTATAAAATCAAGTTATTTGTGATATTTGTTGTTGAAGTTTTAACTATGATCCTATTATCATGGAATATATTTTATACTTCACCTGCTTGAATACGTCATAGCCTTTTTGAGGCAGAATAAACGTCATTGTTGTTATCGCCGAGAACGGTTACAAAGTTGTATGAAAATTAATTTCGAACGTACTGAACGGGTTACAAAACTATATGAAAATTCATTGTTAACATGGTGTTTTTTACTCTCATTACAAAAAATTTTTATCTCCAAGTACTGGCCACTTATCTTTAAATAAAAAAAGGTACTGATAAAAATGATTTTAATCGAGACATTGTCTCGTAATGACGCTGAAGACTTCTTGAAGCCGCTAGAGTTGAAAGAAAAAAGCAGTTATCGAAAACCTATTACTCGAGAAATCCAGAAATAAATACAACAAGGCATATATATGTAAATTTTTTACATTAGAAACGCGAAAAAAAGCGACTTCTTTTTTTGAAAATAATTATTCGCTGTTTTATTTTAGTAAAAAAGCGCAAAAATATAAAACTTTGTGGTCATTATATGGAGTAGATATACGAGTATTTTTGCATCTTCACTGATTTTTTTTTTATCATCAAGAACATACATGTTGCGTCTTCCAAATACATTTTCTTAAATAATTTGCCAATTGATATAAGCTAATTATATAATTTAATTTATTCCTTTTATTTTATTTCTTATACATAAGTGAATCTGACTCTTCTTATAAATTTTGTTATAGAAATTGACCACGAACCAAAGGTTACCTTGTTTTATGGTCTATGTCTATCTTTTAATTAACGCACAAAATAATATCAGCAATTTGAATATAATTATATGTATATATATTGAAATATTCACATAATAAAGCAGAGGCCGAACAAAAAATAATAATTCCAATTTTATTGGTAAAGTCCTTCAACAAGATTTTTCCATACGAAGAAAGCAATTTATGTGATAACGTTCGGGGAAAATTGCTTTCTGGCCTTTTCTTGCCTCTATTGAATTTATTGCTTGATTCAAATTGAGTGATATTTATTACACAACTATAATAGTGGCCATTGGACAAGAAACTTATTATTCTTATATATTATGAATAAATCTTAATATATAGGTAAACAAATTGTTTGTGAAAAGTGTAGTCTATATTTTGACTCCAAAACTGGTCCTAAACTCAAAACCGATCACCGTCGATTCGATAAGGATTTTAATGAAATGTTAAGTTTTTATTTTTTAGTGTACCTAGTGAAGTGTGAGATCAGATTATTTTTTTTAAATTAGTGGTTAGTTATGTAGAAGTTGAAAGGACAACAATTGTATAATTTTATAAATTATATAAGTTTTTGCACAAATGTAACGTTAAAATTGTTTTACATTTAAATAACTGTGATGTATGAATTTTGCTTTAACTTTATTTTATTTTCTTTCGACGCGTTCCGAAGAGTCACTTTCGTCTTAAATGTGTTGAAGTTTTCTTAAGTGAAAACTCGAGGAATGCTAAAATATTTTCTTTATAAATACGAAGTAACTGCTGTTTAACAGGCGATAGTCTGGGCTTCCTAGTAGCATCCTTAATTACAATTAAGCAAATTTTTGTTTCGTTTTTAGCAATTTTCTCTTAGAAATTAAAATTAATACTTGCAGTCTGAATTTCTTTCATACAACCAATATTTACATAATCATTATATATGTTTCAAAAGTGTTTTGCATAATTACAGTTTGAATTACGGGTCTTGAGAGACAAATAGTATAACTGAAATGAAATTTTTATATTTTTCAAAAAATTGAATTGTAGCTAGGTAAATGAGTTTATTTATTTAATAAAAAATGTAAACGAGCGGTTGACATTTTCAAATATGGAAATCATATAATGTTTTTAATTTCCATATTTAGTTGATTTAAAATTTTATTACGTTATAACCGTTTGAGAATAAGATTGTTAAAAAATCGAAAGAAAAAATAAGAGTCATAGGAAACACTCGCACGTAACATCCACAAGAATCTAATCACGTAAAATGTATCAAAATTAAATGAGCTATTGATTTTTAATAGACATATAGATCCATACAAGTCAAAAACAGAACATGCGGCTTATGTGTCAATAAGTGCATATCAAAGACTTCGAGACATACACTTTTCGAAGCGCTTAAGACCTAGACAAGACTTCCGCAAATACACGTTTTATGTTACCAACATAGAGAGTATTATAGAGAGATGAATTACATTTCCAGATAAGTAAATAAGAAAAATTCGAAGCGAATGTATCAAAGAAACTCTAATGAAAATATTTTTTCCTCAAAAGAACCGCACTCTACCAGGAAATAGGGCAAAAAATATTCTATCTCGAAAAGTATGTATATAAAGCCTTTTCTTATTCTGAGCACAAGCTAGCATGCCTCGCTAAAGGTATTTCTTGCTGGTTTACATAAGCAGTGGATATGTTTTCAACGGCTTTGCACGGAGAATATTATGCCAGTAAACTTTAAGGCTACAAAGCTATGAAATGTGAACCTTTTAATTCTTATAGAAGCTTTCACTCCTATGCTTAAATTGTAATATTGTTTAAAAGGTTAAACATTAAACATTTTCTTATTTTTAGATTTCTCATTTTTTGAGTATTTTGTATCACATTGAGCGACTTCACTGAATTCAAAGATTATTTGTTTGAAAAACATATTCGCCGAAAAACCTACTAAGGTAAGTACAGTAAAAACTTACTTAGGAAGTAAATAAAGGCAAGTGCCCTGTACTTCCCTATGGTATCATCATAATCATCAGCTTTTTCTTCAAGGTTCATTTTTGGACGTATACCTCCTTCATTTTTTCCATCTCCCGATATTGACTTTTCTGTATCCGTCGCGAGCTAATATGCTTCGCAATGTCGTCTAGTCTTTTTCATTAGCGGGCGACTCGGATTCTTTCATGATATATGGCCTGCCACTTTTTTTAATATAACCACCCTTTTTTAAGATTAAGAAAATTATCAATAAATGACCAAGCAAAGTATTATTTACTTTATATATATATATATGAATTTATTTTATACAACCAACAAAAAACAAAACAACAAAAACGAACTTTCAAAATTTCATATTACGGATTACTTTTGATAATTACGTAAGATTGTGTCGTCCAGATGGTCATTCTTTTATTTCAGCATGGTTTAAGTAAGACATGAAAAATGAATAACTGATTACAGAATGAAAAGTGTACATTAAAAACATTAATATAAAAATCTTGAGTTTTAGAAACAGAATGCTAAGTATAAGCAAATAAAAATTAGAGGCCTCATGGCTAAGCGGTCTTATAAGCGTACCGCGAAGCCTAAGGTACCGGGTTCGATCCCCGGTCCCGAATACAATTTATAATTTAATTTGTATTTGTGTTCGGTCTCTGGTAAGGCTGCCACTTGCCGGACGGGGTGTCATAAGTGGTACCGAGGAGTGGTTGATTTTCTACAGGCTTGCCTTCAGAAATTCAACCAAACCAACAAAAAAAATATTGTGGGTTGCCTGGAAGAGATCGCTGAGTAGCGATAAGGCCGCCCTTTGTACACCAGTGCAATAAAATGTGCAAAAATAAATATGACATTATGATAGAGTGTAAAGTGACACGTTGTATGATGGGAAGACCGTTAACTCGAGGTGTGTAGACAGTATTATTGTGACTAGAATATTTATTCTGGGTGTTCTAAGAGCAATGCTCCTGTATTGACAGTACCTATAGACATCGTGGCACGTGTTCTGTATATGAATATCTAGTCGTTTTATTCAAATTACTTCGGTATGTACCGTTAAAATTAGAGGTGATAATATGAGTTTCTTATTAAAAGTTATTTCATTATTATTGAATATACAGATTCAGCATGGTTACTGATTTATTTTGTGTAGATATTTTATGTACATTTATAAATTACATCTAACACGATATTTTACAAACAGTTTCTATTTAAAAAAAAGTATTGTTGCCATAAATGTGAATTGGAATTAGAGTTAAATTGCCGGAAAATTATTTTTCTAAAGATATTTTATGTTCATCAATAATGCTTTTGTATTTAACGATTTTTTTTCTGATAACTAAGTGTTTGCAGACAGCAGTCAACTGTAGGGTATAATATTTTTGTATTATTTTATTATTACACAAATCATTACTACACATCAATACATAGTCAATGTAGAATTGAAACTAAAATTAAGCCCAATAAGTGTAGCAAAGTGTTCTGATTTGATAAACTTGTTAACATAAATTTTCTATTGACGACCCAAAAATTAAGGCAGATATAATTTTAATTTGTTTGTGTGAATAGTAGTACATCTGAATGTGTAATCTATTTGAAATCTTATATACCTAGTTAATTAAGAATTACAGGACATTTATCCACATTCCATTGTTACACTGAGAAATTACTAATTTGGGAAAGGATGACTTGTTTGTTTTGTCTTACTCTTTTTTGTTCTTACTTAAGACAAGCTTTTAATTGTGTTCTTGTCTTGTTGGTAAGATACCGATATACAACGACCTTCACCGAGATGTTTATTTGATGAAACATATTTTATATTTAATTTAGTATGTCAATAAATATATTGCATATGGGTTGTTTAACAAATTTCAGTCCAGTCATATGATTAATAAATAATTTTTTTTTTTTTAACATTTCACCGGTTTGATTATTAGGTCACTGTGTTCATAATGAAATCTTTCAATGGCTTCAATTCAAAACGTTGGGTTAAATTTAATTAGTTAAACGTGTTCTTCAAATAAGCAAAATATAAATTTCATTTCACTCAAATTCATATTACAAAATTCAATATTAAATGAGAAAATTTGCCGCGCCGTTCCATTGATATGCAAATGTAATGATAAAAGATTCCATAAATAAATTACTCGCGATCAGCCCTGATTACAATTACTTTAAAATGTTATCATGACATATATCACAAGCTGATACTTGTGACTTTGTATTGTCTTTAGTAGAATTGAAGTGAAGTTACTATTTTAAATTCTAAATTTTTATATTAATACCTAAATTTTTAGGTTCGCATTCATCTTTGCAAAGTTTGCTTTGAATGTCAAATATTTGTTTATTTTTATAGATTTATAAACATTTCAAATTGGCTGCGGAAAAAATTAAGGTCAAACTAAAGCTAAAATGAATAATATAGGTGCAAAATTAATTGGAAGTACGTATTTCTGATTGGAAGTTATCATTATGAATTTAGACCTAAAAGATAATTCATTTGTTTTAATTCATTCGTTTGTTTATTTATTTTTGATTTAATAAAGTACATAGAGCAAGCTTATTATCTGCGCTTGATTTACCATTATTCTTAAAAAGCAATCATTTGGTGGATTAGTACCTTTAAAATTGACATAAATTACTTCAATATCAAGACATCAGCTGTGCTACACGTACTCATAATGAAACGCGATGTCAACTGAGCTACGGTTAAACGTTAATTTACTAAAAATTGATTCGCAGGATTTAATTAAATATTTCGCTTCTTAAGCATACCTATATAATTACAAAATATGACATATCTAGGCCTGTTACCTCAGAGGAACACCGGTAAAAATGGTAAAATTATATCCGTCAAAAGTATGAGTATAATTTTGGTAATGACCTATGCTCTCGTGAGTGCGCATCCTGTATAAACTGCTTATTCTGCGTTAAAATTCAGAATGTTTCGAGTTTCCACACCCACCAGTCGCAATTAGACCGCATTTATTTGCGTGAAAGTAGAACTGTTTTAATAACTCGCTCGTTTTTAGCAGCGAAATAATATAAGGATAAGCGAAATTTTGATAGCTTTTAAAAGGATTTCATTGAAAAATTTCTAGAAACATTAATTATTTTCATAATAAAATCTTTTATTTTCGGAGTTATCACACATATTTATTGTATATAAAGTATAGTTTCATCCGATTATGATGCGTTTATAATACTAATTATATTTTAAAGATTACAAAATTATAGTGCTGTGTTGTGTATAACATATTTTATTCTAATCTACCAATCTACCAATTCACTTGGGATCTCATTCGTGAAGAGTATATCTGGGATTGAAAATGACCGTAAATACAAAAACTTTTACATTATTTTTTGTTAACTTCGGCCTAGTGCAGGTGACTAGGTAACCAAGAGCGCCGTGGTTTCAGCCTAATGGCAAAGAAGCTTATAGTGACAATTTACAGTCCGTAGTCAAGTGTGTTATACAAATTTCTGCGTCTGTGTCATTGAACAAAGCCAAGATTCATTCAGGTGAAACGCGTGATGAACTTAGACATGGACGCGATCTAGAAACTTATAGATGGTTAATGGTTTTTTGAAGATGTTTAGAAATCGTTTCGTCTTTTCAGCCCGGATTAAACAATAGAACAGCTGTCATTGTAGGGAAGCGATACCACTTAAAATCGTTTTAATTGATATTATATGTAAATTAATCTGGTGTGAGTCTCGATGTGTGTAATAGTGGAACAAATTAGATAATTGGTGTTCCAGGATCGAAGTAATCATTTACGTCATGATGGTGGGTTGTGCTTCGAGATACCTCCGTGGCAGCATCAACCCGTGGAAGTTGAGGAACATCTTAATAAGCTGAAAGATATCTTTGGGAACACCACTGATCGACGACAGTTTAGAAGACCAAGATTTGCTTTAGTCAACAGGTAACGAAGATTCTCTTTTATTAGGTCTATTATTTTTGGTTAGTAGAAAAATTAGCAACACAAGTACTACACAATATACATAATATAAACTTAATACTACGATTTAAATATTTAGAGGCTCAAACCAAACTGGTTTCTACACAGGAATATATTATCATATTTTTTATCTATCACTTTACGGGTACCTGATTTACAAGGCCTACCAACAAACTACGGTTACTTTTTGGAAAGTATAAGGGTCTCTTTTTTTATTTAAAAAAGGCAACAGAAAAAGGTTACAAAAACACAAACAATAGTGATAACAAATAATATATCACAACGTGGTATTTAACCGTCAAGTAGGGGTGCTACTTGGCAGATGATGTTGCAAGTAAGTTACGCTTTGGTTAAACCTATGATTAGCAATACTTGAAGATCGTGAAATTGACATGTTGAGTTACTGGCTACTTTAAGAGGCGGTTAGCTTACTTGACACTTTACTTGAAGGTGGTGAAACAGGCCCTAACAGTCAAATATATAACACCACCAACAAACATCGCATACAAATACATTGGTTTCATACAACTAATTAGAAAGATTGTTATTAAGAGTTTCTTAATTAATTTTTTTTAGATATCTTATATTTCAGTCGTTATTTTTTAGTAAGTATTCGAAGATTCGAAGGACATAATATTTAATACTTTTCAGTGAAGTAAACCGTTATATGTCAACCGTCATCGCTCCATTTTTGGACACATACCACCGGAATATACAGAATTCTTATCAGCTGCTGACGCACAAGATACTTAAGAGTATAAAAGAAGAGATTAATGCTGCTTTGAGGAAGAAGCAGAAAATTTATAAAGAACTTATAGAACTTGCTGACACTTTGAATGTTCCAGGTATAAAAATAAACTAATTACTAGCATACACATAAGCCACGTTTTATTTAGAAATAGAGTAGGTATATAGACAGAGATTTATATGTATGAATTATTATTCTTTTAAAGTACAGTCAACAAATCCGCTAAATATTTGCAGTATTCAAAATAGAGTTCAAACAGAATTGTTTGTGTTGTTTTGTTTGATCGTCGGTGCACGACTAACTGCGTAGACTGTGTTTAAACGAAACCGAAGCGAAACGCCAAAAATTGAATGGGTGTTCGTGTGTGAAACATTTGATTTTATGTTCGTGGTTTGTTTGTTAATAATATTGATAGGAATAATAAAAGTACATTGATATTCGTAAGACAAATACAAATAGGAAATATCATTACATATGATATTTTAATATTAGAAAAGCTAACGCTCTATCGCGAAATTGCATTAATTTTGTAAGGAGAATAAACATTGGCTTTTTATTATTATACGGTACTGATACGAGCAGAGGGTTCAAGGAGCTCATTGACACACAGGTTAACTTTGCAACAACCTTATCATTTTCATACAAGAATGTCTTTCCGCTGCTTTTATTTTGCTAACGGAGATCATGAATCATCTAACAAGTGGAAGTAACTGTGGTTGACTACTCATAAAAATATTTCTCTTTATGTTTCATATAAAAATCAAATAATATATACTAGACTTTATATACATAGAATTAGAATAAAATATATTCCAAGCTTCAGTATTTTCAAAGAATATTAAGCTCAGTTTGGCTTTTATAATCAAAAACTGTGCACAATATAAAACAAAGTTCCTGTCTGTTGTTCACGCTAATCTCGAGGTAATATGAATCTTTATAAATTAAATAAGTTTCATTTTATGCATATTATGATAGTCCTTTAGAATTTTAGATTAAAATGCGAGACGGTTAACGAAAATTAACTCCTGTGATCCATTGATCAATTTACTATACCAAATGAAGGATATTATACTAATAGAATGCATTTATAGAGATGTGTGATGAAGAACGTCGCGCTGCACGTACCCTAGCGAGCAAGCATGTCGCCCTCACCTTCAAGTGCACAGAGGAGGCAAGGGCTTCCATCGCCAAGATGGGGAAGTACGCAGAAGAAATGATCGGCATCACCAAAAATCACATGCAAAAAGCTGTCGCTGATGCTACAAAGACTATAGACAAAAATATTCCAAAGTAAATAATTTTAAGTCAACTTTTTGGCATATTTTTGCCATTTCTTGAGGCTTAAATCAGTTTAGTTAGACATTCTCTTACTTCTTATATTTTACAGGTATTATCCAGTAATAATACCTCTAATATAGAAATAATATAATTATTTCTGTGACTGCTAATCTAAGTAATGTAGAGGTAAAAACGATAAACATCTAATTATAGCTCTATAGATTTATATATGTGCAAATCCAATATTAAATATCATGTGAAAAGTAGCATAATCCCTTCAAATTTTTTAGCTTCATCCATTTTTTAAAATATGGAATTCAAATATACAATTTTTACCGTACAGAACGAACGTAACAACGTGCCTACGTGACATTTCACGGGCGGCGACCTCTCTCGGCTACGAGCTGGATCTAAGCCTCACAAACGCACGTAGGCACAATGGACAGTCTTGTGAGAAATTAGCCAACTGCTGCGGCAAAGTGCGTCGCAATACTGAAGAAGAAGTTAAGGCTCTTGCAGAATACCTATATCAGTGTGTGTATGCTTGAATAAAGGTTGAAATACATACTTCGTTTTAATCATTTATGTGTAGACTTTACACTATTTTTATGTTCTCGAAAAACGAAAACAAAGATATTATTAAAAATGAATTGAAAACAACAGACACAACAAAAGATAATTCTAGAAATATTTACACTTTAAGCCTAATGAAATCATCTATACCAAATTGAATACGCGTGTGTTATAAATAAAGTTGTGGAATGGGCGTGGGCATATAAATACAATCTTTAGGCTGTATACTAAATACAATATAGATAAAGGTACTGGTCGTTACTAGTACATACTCGGACCCTTGTAACAAGTGTCCCTTCTAATTATGGACCATCCTGATTTGCGTTTATTCCGAGTCACCAGAGCGAAATCGAATTATTCAAATATTTAGACAACGAGAGACCGTTAATGAATTTAAATTAGTTTCTCAGTTCGGACAGTTATGGTATTTAATCAATGGCTTTAATTTGCTTCGAGGGTAGCTTTGTACGAGTTGACTGATTTCACTAACGGATACAATGTTTTCTGTTTTAATTACAAAAAAGGAATATTAATTTTGCGATATTTTATATATATTGTAAGCCTGTAGTTATTATTGTATCGCTAATTGTATTTAATTAATTAATTACAGATTTTATAATAAGTAATTGGAATACGGGCTTTACTCATTTGATCAAATTTAAAAAAATAATAATGAGACGCTGTTTTGACATGTCTTCAAAACAGCGTATATGCGATTAGACTTTATATATTTAATTCTGTTAATTGAGAAAGTAAGGTAAATAGTAAATTATTAATAAATTGTAATATAATTATAAAAGGTATATCAACATAACTATAAGATTTAGTTCTTTATAATACTTTTATTGAGATAGTCTATTGATCTTGTGAGGACTGCCAAAAACGTTTGGGAGAGGCGCCATTTTGTTAGTGAGCTGAAAAGGTGTAAAGGATTAATTATTACAGGCCACATTGTAACATCAAGTAATTTTGGCTTTTATTTCTGGATTCCTTTATCTTCGGAGCTATTCTCTATAATATTATATTAACAATTTAAATAATTCTAATAATAATACACTAAATTCCACTTGTCTATTCAATCTGAATATAATATTTCTGCAATTTTTCACCACAACCCACATTTTTCACCCAAACGGATTTGATAAGCCTTTTATATTTTTTAAAATGTATTATAATATAATAATAACTAGAGTAAATAAATTTTAATAAATTTAATCTTTTTGCTCAATTATATTAGTTATTGTAATTTTTTAATTAAGACGTAATTTGGTAATGATAGTTGTCTTGGCCCCTATTGTTGTTGACGTTACACGTGTAGAAAAATAATTTATACAGGTTTTTCCTTTACAAAGTATTATGTTTATCATTCAATTTGTTCACAAAATATTCTGAGAAATATGTAATGGTAATATTTTACATAGGATAGAAGGTGATTTCAATTAACGTTAAAAGGGTTTTGTGTAAATTTCAAGGGCATTTGGAAACTGCACTACTGACTATTATTTTTCTCATTTAATTATTTCCTTATTTAGTGACATAACCAGGCCAATACAGACCATACAGCCAAAGACATTTTTCTTCCATTTTATACAAACACTATACATAAATACTTTTTCCGCAAAAACGACGTTTATTCATTTAAAAAGAACATAGAACAAAATTCCATAAAGCCTGCTCTAGTCAACAATTCATCCAGGTTTTCAAAAACAAGAATTCATTGAAGCGTGAATACAATATGACTGTCGTGTCGTAAAGCGCTTTCAGCGACCAACGGTATTATATATCGCGTGAAGCCAAGTGCTGACGAAGCGCCGACTGTGCTCGTTTGTTCTGTTTAATCGTTCGTGAGCTTTGGAGACGAATGAATCTTGCTTTAGAAACTGTTTCAGATATTCTAGTAATAATGATGTAGGAAATCAAACTATAGCAAACATTTGTAACCAATGTATCATGATGCAATGCACATAATTGGGTAGGTATTTTTCGAACATCATCATAATAAACTGCTAAGACTAAAGTAGATAATAAAACATGCGTCAACCGTCAAAAAATTTTATTCTAATTTTACTTCTAATAATGAACACTGCATAAATATATTGAGTAGACTTGATTTTATATCTTGAAACTATAAAACTATGAATTTCCGTAACTGTAGTTAAATATAAATCGCAAAATATAACTATTGTTAGTAGTATTGCTATTCATACGTTTCATATCACGTTAACTTTAGTTTTTTAACGTAAGACACTATAGCCAAAACGATATTTTAAAACAAATGATTGGCAATTGTAATTTGAAAGAACGGAAAAATCCAGAAAGTTTCATCATTACAAGTTAACGGAAAAGTAATTGACATAGTTAAAAGTCGCTTCTGAAAATCAAGAAATGAAGTCGTTATGTACCGTCTACCAACTACTCTGTATTCAACGGCGAGGCTTCGGTAAAAAACTTGCCACCGTGCTTCGATATAATTAGACCAAGCCACCTTTTCAATTGGAATTCTATGGGGTGACAATGTTCCATATTCTATTGAAAATCCTATTCAACTTCGAGTTGATTTTTTCTTAGCTTACAAGGGTTTTATTTATAATTTGAACGTACTATATTTATGGTAGGTTATTTCAAATAATGAGCCAAGATAAAAAACAAATGAATCCATTGTAAGATTTTTGTTAAAAATAACTTTCGTGTTATTCTAAAATTTTTATTTTATGAAATTTTTAACCGACTGATATTAATATATTTAAAAGATATTTAAGAAAACTTTATATTAAAGGTCTTTATGATAGCGATAGTAAACACGAATTATGGATTACGAATTTGGATGTTCTGACTAACTAGAGGCCTATTACAGTATAACCTAATTTTTTGCATAAATTATCAATTTTGGAGCTTTTATTCTCTGAGACTGAAGTCTGACAATTTTGACTTATAGAATAGTATAAAAATAGTTATTATAGACCATAGCGGCCTCGTTTTTTGCAATATATTTCATTTTATTTAAATATATATATTCCGAAATTCAGCAATATATTTTTCATAAAATGCGCGAAAACTGTTTTTTGAGATAAATTAGTGGAGTGAGTAAACAAAATGAATATTTAATGTCCATTAAATAGTGCAAAAGTCCATAGCGGCCAGCGAGTTTTGAAATACTTGTGAAATTTTTAGACATAAAATCCCAATCATAACCACAAAATTACAAAAAACGCTCAGATTTATCTGACAATTTCTCTTTATTACCTAAAAATACCTAAAATAATATAATAAATAGGGAAAATTTATATCTAAATATTTGTTAGTTTTGACATAAAAATATTGCAAATTGCTTTTAAAAATTTTTTAATTATAAATTGCTTAGTAATCGAAATTACAACTGTAAAATTATTACATAAATGGTGCATGTCAGTTCTGTAATATGGCACTTGTATGAGAGTTGTGTGTCAGCGCAATTTTGTAATAGGGTTCTTAAGTAGGTATAGCTATATAGGTAGGTAGTAGTAACGAGTTCCGTAATGGTACCTTGAGGCCGAGGTTGTGTCGGGTTGTACACTTGTGTATTGGATATTATATTAACATTTAACTCAAACAAGAAGACTAAGATATGTGCACTTTACTCGTAGGTAAGTTAGGTTTGCTTCGGAATGAACTTTACATATTTTATGGTATCTTAAAAGGGGTTAATGTCAAGATATCGTGACTAAATTATTATAATACTTTTAAATATTTGTATTTTTGTTTATAATAATACTTTAGACGTCCTTTTGGCGCAATAGGTATTTCTCCTGCCTTCTGCGTCAAAAGGTCCAGGCTGCGAATCCAAGTAAGTTATTTGTATGATGAGCACGCATGTTTGTTTCCGAGTCTTGGTTGTTTATAAACTTATTCTTACTTTTGATTATCATAACACAAGTATTCAACTATTTACTTTGGTGTCAGGGTAATGTATGTAAGTTGTCCCAATTATTATTATACTAAAAACCAACTGGATTGATTTAATTTGATTATTTTTATGATGAATGCTTGAATCTTTTAAAGTTACATGGGCTATTACGAGTATTTACCATGCGAACGAAGTCACCAGTGAAAACTAATTATACCGGGTGTAATCGTTAAGTGTGTACAGGCGATTATTCCGTAACTATTACAAATATCAAAAAACTTTAAACTGATATCGAAAGTACTTACGGTTTAAAGATTTGACCTCCGAAAATGAGGCTATAACGTTTTGTAATTTAATTATATATTTCCATTCCTTTCCTGAAAAACAAAGAAGCGTTTTAGGTTATGTATGAGACAAACAAATATACACATTTTATTACTGTATATCCAAATTTAAAATTAAAACTTCATTTGCTACTAAATCATGCCAGAGGACCTCTGGGGATCTTAGAGAGGTTGGTCCATTTGGGTTTTCGTTAGTTACAGGAAAGTTGAACAGCCAAAGTGTCTTTTGACGAAATGAATTTGTAAGTGTAAAGTTAAGCAGGATTTTTCACCCTGAATTCTAATGAAGTCCGGGAGAGGTTTTAAAATTATGGTGTTAAAAATAAAGTCAATTTGTATTGAACGGAAAGGCGTGGGTTTTGTAAGTCGATCAAAAGTAAAATTTTAAATTAAATTGGACTAAAATCCAGTGGATTTAAAAATTATATCTTTTTATGAAGATCGGTATTTCATATAATATAATAGAACTAGGTCGTTGACCTAGTACCTACCGTTACCTACTTATTATCAACTAGATGATACCAGCAAGATATCAAAAAACGCTAAATTGCATAGCAGTAGCTTTTGCGTGATGCACATAAACACTTACAAACAGATAAACAAATTAGAAATTATAATTTAGTATCTATTTAATAAGACCGCACAAAAATATTTTATAATAATTATAGGTTACTTAAATGCGATCCAGAAATACTTATTAAAAGTTTTAATGTTCTCAAAATAATTATTCTCTTACCTTCACCTATCTTCTGGTAGCAAGAGTTATAATATTACATACAAATAAATTAATTTAGTATTTCTGATACCTATAACAACCGTTCTATACGAGTAGATATTTAAGATAAGTAATAGGTAATTTTTGCAGCTTGTCCCGTTAACATTTTCATCGCATCAAGTAACTTGATTTAAATTCTTTGATTTAAAAATAAATATCACGAGTGCAGGCGTCGAGGTACGCTGACGTTTTATGAAAACACATTATTTCAAAGCAAAGTGATATATGGTATATGATGTATATTTGATTTTTCCTTTACGTTTACTGCCTGGGAAAATTCATGGAAAATTGATGTGCGGAAAGCTTTCGAAGGCAGTGACTCAAATTTGTTTTCACATTCTAAATTCGAATTCATTTTTAATCTCTAGTTTTGCCGCTGTCTGGTTGACAGTTTAGTGTCAGAGTTGCATATAAAGTGAAGTCCCGTGTCCCCTAGTGGGGTATGGGGCAGATGCATTTCACATCTGTTTCACTGATCGATTTTTTCTTTAGGGGCAAGTAGGTGATCAGCCTTCTATGCCCTGCCAGACCGTTTTTTTTATCTCCACCGGGAATCGAACCCAGGACCTCTCGGTTGTAACGCTTACGCGCTTACCACTAGACCAAGGAGGCGGTCAAGAGTTGCATATGCTGTTTTGAATTCGAACGAATCTAGCCATTTTGCGTTCTGCTCGTGACAGATTTGTGAGGTTAGTGTTTACACGAAAAGCGAAAGATTTTATCTTGAAATTAAGGTAAAAGATTTAAAAATCAAAGAGCAAAACAACGAGGTAAAATTTCCTGTTTCAAAGACTTTACGAAAACTAAATTCTCAGTGTCGGTCTGTTTAAATATACTACAATTAGTCACTAAAAAGAAAAAAGCATTACATAATAAACTTTGTATAAATATAGACTAACCTAAAGTCAACTGCAGAACTTGTATCGTCACAATTTCAAATGTGAATTAGTTTCGACTTAACTTTATGACGACTTTAATACTACACAGAAACATTATTTCGAGTACTCTGCATTTTGTTTTATTATTAGATATTAATATCAATACGTTAAAAAACTACATTTGTACTTCTTCGATACCAAAGAAACCCATAAAAGTGAGGCATGTGGCAGACACATTACTGTATCTGTTTCACTGATAATTTTCTTTACTGGCAAGTAGGTGATGGCCAGGACCTCTGCCACAACACGCATACGTGTTAACCACTTAGCTACGGAGGCAGACAAACCCATTTTTGGAAGAAACCCATGCGTACTATAGTACACATTAAACAAAATGTACATTATCATGATATTGATGACATTTATAAATGTAATCAATATAATGATAATGTATATTTTTTAACTGATTTCAAAACAGGTTCTCAGTTTGGGTATTTTTTTGTGTGTTTGTTACGCGATTGTATGGCCAATCCTAAACCGATTTGAATTACTATTTTTTTCTGTGATAGGTACTAGAGACACAATTAATGTCAACCTAACAAAGCTAACCTAACCGTAATGTTATTTTTTATCTCTGTTCATTATTACAATTGGGAACGTTTTACTCAAAGTATGAAATAAAATTTATTTAAAAATACTATCAACCGATATGAAAGTACACAACAAAATTTTACTCTCTAGAAACGTACGCATACGCCTAATCGCTGGGAGTGCTGTAATATTTCTCATGTAAATATTTTATATAGACGGCTTCAAAAAATACTTTTCGAAACTTTTGGTAGACAATGATATGGCCACAGTTTCGTAAGTTTTTTATTAAATTAGTTTTAAATGTACAATCGCTGAGTTTCTTGAAAGTTTGTTGAAGTTACTTTGTAAGTATTTAATAGACGTAAAGTGGCTGTGGAAGCTTTTTAGATATAATTTAAATAAAAGTTTACAATTTTATACAATTTTTTAAAACATTTTTGAACAATTGTTGTTACTTAAAAGTTATGATATTTTAATAATTATTAGGCCTTCACGCTATAGTAGCTTATTTTTAATCCATTTAATTTTTAATTATGAATTCTGAAAATATGAGAAATTTAATTAAAGTTCTATCTACATATTATGTGTTATTGATAAGGTCATATGCACCATTTGCAAATGACACTTTTGTAAAATACGTGATATTTCGTCATTTTATTTTCCAATGTTCAGAATTTCCGTACAGATTTGCCGTTCTACTGATTTTAAAAATACCCTTAATGATAAAGATATTTTAAAATAATGTCAAGATGGCGTATCCAGTGGTGGGCCGTCAGTTCGATTCCACGTTAATGTCACGACTGTCTCCCAGTCCACTCTGCTTCCAATAATCTTATGTTTTGCTACTCTGAGTAACACCAGTGCATTTAAAACAATAAAATTATTAATTCTTAAAACTACAATTTCACGCTTTTGAGTGGAATATTGACATTTTCATGTCATTTAAGTAGTAATTTTTAAGTTTTGGTTGACTTTTTTAAAAGTGACCAATGTAAAAAAAGTATCACTCAAATCGGCTTATGATTTCTTTCACAATTGCATAACATTGATATAGAAAAACACAATCTTTTTGAGAGACCTTTCTTTTTGAGTCGGTTGAAAAAAGACTGTGTTTGGTTTGGTTTATTAGGCAAATATTAATTTTAATTTTTCTTCTTATATTTCCTTATTTCTAACAGACCGACGGCAATCTCCTCTATTTCTATATATGAAATAAGGCATTATAACTACTGATTAAATACATTTCTGTCTATTATTTTATTTGTAAGAGATCACATGTTTTACGGACTAGATTCTCAAGAAATTCCATATGAAGGCGTCAAATGCGTTATCCGTAAAGTAATGCGTAGTAACAGGGAATAGAATTCATAAAGCATCACAAATAACAGAAATATGGGCTCTTGTGATTTCGTATTAGTATTTGATTTTCTTCGTAACAGGTCAGTATGAAAGAAATAAGAAGATAAAATACTAGCTGCTGAACCTTGCTTTGTAAGGGAAAACCCGTAAAATCCCTATTATTTACTTATTTTGTAAATAACCAGGATGATATTCGTAACGCACATAATTTAAAAAGTCATGAATATTAAATAAATTATGCATTTATAATATTTAAGACAATTTATCTTTTGAAATCACTGCAGAAGCACAATGTGATACGCTTTTGCTGTGGATTAAGAATTCTATTTGACAGGAAATCTGTCGAGAGATGGAATAATTTATGTAAGATTTCCCAAGGGCGAGGGCTGCTTTGTATATCCCGTGCATTTAGATATTTATAAGGCGCTAGTTATAACGCTATGATATACAATGTTCTTATTAGAAATCTGTAGCTGCGATATAGTGTGCACTGGTTTTTTATCCTCTTCTTTTCAAATTTAATGTTATTCCACAACCCCTATTGGGGCATAGAACAGACACATTTTTGCGTTTTATTGACAAACAACCAAACAACTAAACTTTCTATGCTCACTTGACTGAAACATTTAATTATCTCCACGAAATTCAAACAAAAATATCTCGTACAACACGCTTTGAACGGAACAGAGTCGGTTCAAATAATGATTTTAAAAATAATAGTAAGTAAGTACCGCAGGAAACCCGAAAGCTGGCTCATATTTCGGCCAACGCATTAGTATAGCGATACAACGCGGTAATGTAGCCAGTATTTTGGGTAGGCACCCTAACGGCTTTGATGAGCCTATTGTATTTTTATAAATATATTTAAGTTTTACATATATATTTGTAAGTATATTAAGTTCTAATTTACTCCTTTTAGCATCATATAGTGATTTATTTTTCTCGAGCCGTTACAGAAATTACATTGAAATAAATAAATGAAATGAAGAAATGAAATTGGTCTAATAGTTTTTAAGTTTACTCATAAAAAGTCTTCTCTTTATAATATATCTGTAAGCCGCCTTTCCTATTATGACTTTTGAACAATCTAAACTTAAAAGTATATTCGATTAGGTGCATTTCTCGGCCAGTTTACTCTTCAATTTTTCCATAATCTCTTTCCAAACTTTCCCGGTTTTCCCGGCGATTTTCTGAGGGCACTTTGTAAGTAATTAAGCTCGATTTCAATTTACACAACTTGTTCCGTAACCCGAACTTTTTACCTGCTCCTAAGTACTAAGGGAGTTTCTTTATAACATTAACAGAATATAACCCGTTCCAAGTTTATGTCTTTTTAGCTTATTAAATAAACTTGGATGAGAAAACAGCAGGTGGTTTGACTAATATAAGTGTAGTTTAAACACGTACGTACTAAAGTTTCTGGTTGGCTCTATATGCTTGGTGTGTTTTAAATAATGATTGATTTATACAATACTTCACCCTTCTTTAACACTGTATAAGAAGGATAAATTACTAGATATTAAACTGTCTACGTACCAAAGACAAAAATATAGCATATAAAAAGTTTTTTAATACCTTATAGTTGTTTTACTAATAAATTCGCTCAAAGTTTTGTCTTTTTCTTGCAACAATAATTACACGTAAAAAATTGATAAGCATTTCAGATTTTTAAAAGTTATATAACGTTTATAAAAAAAATGGTACATATATAAGAGATTGAGAGGTTTTGCATAATAAGTAGTGTAGATTTACATCGCAGTAATGTAGCCAGTATTTTCGATAACTAAAAGTAATAACAACAAATCAACAACAACAACATTGTAATCAAACAATTATTAAACGATTATGTAATAATAGTATTTGTGTTTTCACAAATTTATGTATTTGCATTGATATAGAATGCCTAACAATATTTGTAATCTCCAAAAAGGTTGAAAGTTTTACAATGATAATGAATGATGTGTTCCGTATCAATTATTTTCAGTAATATATTTATGTAGTAGTAGGAACTTGTCACAAATATCACTAAGAGAGTGTACGTTTAATTGCCTAATATTAGGCAACATTACCTACTTCCATTAATTACAGTATAAACAATACTGTAGTAAGCATTTAATATTGTAAATAATTAGATTACAATAGAAACACTCATGTTATCGAAAATGGGAAGACTTAGACGATTCGTTTGTAGAACACTCCGCGTAATTACGCTACGCGCACGAGACAACTACGCCTACGACCCATGTGCGAAAGCCCTAAGTGTATTTGTTCAACCTATCTTCTTTTGATGGCGTATTAGATTTTCTCTTTTGCTTTTATTTTATAATATCAGAGGCATTTCTTATATAAGAAACCAATGGTAATTACCGCTCAAAGTTCTGAGCCAATAATTGAACGTATTTTATGATCCTTATAGTAACTAGTTGATTGATAGAACAGAATGTAATTTTAGAATGATATTCACAAAATATATATAAAATTTTCATATGGATGAATTTGAAATTATGCATGAGTTTATAATGCAGATTGACGCAACTGACGCAAAAATAACACGTTGATTTATTATATCCTACTTTTATCCTCAAAGGTATTATATCATTACAAAGATAATACGAAAAACCATTTCATTAAACTACCCATATCTATATATTTCATATCCACCGGGCATTTCAGTAACGAGTTGGCCAAAATATGTCTCTCATTCGAAATCACACGATATTCGCTTGAGTGTGTATGACATACAGAATTGAGTCGAGAAACTAATTCCATGCGGAACCGAAGTATTTGAATCCAGCCTCGTTAAAACTTTTGATGTGCTTACTGATTAGGTCGCTAGTACAAGGTCTGTGTATTTTCAATAGTCTTAACAGCTTATTCTTATCATAGATTATTTAACTTTGATAAAAGTAAAGTACACTATGACTTTTCTTTTTAAATTCTAAAATTAACCAAAATACGATACGAAATCTTAATATCTTTGCACTAATATTAGTACATAATATACCTGTTTTTACTCCTGAAGGAAAAATATTAATGTTAAGTGTGACAGTCGACACCAACAGACTGACGACATCTTTCACTCAGTCCTATAAAATTTTCTTCTTGAATTTGAAAAAATTAGAAAAATTGTACTAGCAACTTTTCATTTTTTATTTAAATGTATTTTGTTAATTAACTTTAAATAAGCCTCTTCGCATGAAAGCAGTCCTAGTATCCGTCTCTAGTAAAATAATTTTAAACTAGTAATTTTTTTATATCATTTACTAAATTAATTTAGTCTCTGATCTTTAAGTAACTTTAATTTAACCGCCAACACTGACCATTAACTTTGCCCTCGTGTTATAAAATAAAAGGTAATTATTAAACTTCACAGAATAATTAAATTTCGAGCTACAAACGCTGTGGAAAATGTTCAAAGATGCCGGAATTCCCTTTAAATTCTCAAAACGCTTAGGTTCTAATTTTGACATCCACACTATTCGCTTTTACTTATAACAACTTTGTAAACGAGCGTTTTTATTTTATACATATAAATGAACTTTGTTCATTTGTTCGTTATATATATTTTTGTTGTGTTGTCTTGAGTGTTTGTCCTTTTTCGTATATTATAGCATGCTGTACATAAGTTTTTTCTTTATCACTTAAAGACTGATACTCCCACAACTACTGGACATTGGCAATATCCATTTTTTCACAAGCCACTTTTTTTAATAAGACGAATTTTAAGAATACTTTAAAAATTAAGTTAAATACGATATTTTCTTTTTGATCATTCAGGTTCCTCAAAATCATTGAAATTTATACACTTACTTTATGCTTTATATAGCAACATAGATGATTTTTTAAGAAAATAAGAAAATACCTCAGTTAATTAAGGCATATTGGTGCAGATGCATGCATCGATTGGTCGCAAAAGCGATTTGAGCTTACTACAGACTAGCAGCTTACCATAGACGGATAGAATCCAGCAGTAATTGTTACTTACTTTGAGGATTTAAATTTTAAAAGGCGACGACAGTAGCTCGCCTGTTCGCTACTCAGGCCGTCCACGCTGGAGCCACAAAATGGCGACACACAATATGTCAACGTGACCGCAACATTCCCCTGAAATTAAGGAAATTAATGATGCAATTTTCCACTTTGAAGCACGTTAGGTATTATATTAATGTGACATCGTTAGAAGGTCATATTTCGCTTTTTCCCATACACTGTTTGCCAACTGGGAAATCACCTGTGTACCGCTTTTTAATATTTGATTTGTTAACTGAAATTGCTATTTTGTGCTGAGATTTTTGCTTTTAGTATAATGTTGTTTGGGGAGTTGTTACAACGATTTATACGATGTTCTTTTTAGGATTTTGTCATCAACGAACAGTCTTAGTGTCTTATTAAATTATTGACTTGTAAGTGAACTCGTAATGTTGCCATATCAACACTTTCTTCTTATTATGTTGGTTTCCTTTTTTAGATTTAATCATTAAAAGGTTCCAATTGTAAAATTCAGATTAGTTTTTTATAGAGTTTAATTTCTAGAAAGAAGTATAAACTTACTTGTCAAATGTAATTTGTATACACAAACGGATATAATCTTCGCTATCCAATCTGACACAACGCCCCGTTTTAAAATATTTTCCTCAACGAGTTCCGACGAGTTTAAACATGTCATGGTGTATTTTATAATCTACATTTTAAATATATTTTTGATTTTGTATCGAACAGACGAAAAAACTATAATAAGTTTTTAATGATTTATTTAATTAATTAAGTATTTTTTGCCTATTTTTTTAAAAATAACTTAGCTGCTAAGATAATTATGCTAATGATTAGTTAAATAGACAGAGAAATATGGCTGCTTAGTCACCACTCCACTAAGGAGACATTTCCTATCTTTATATGTAAAAAAATCCTCAAATTTGCTTCAAGGAATAAAATTTGAAAATGTAAAAAAAACTAATGTTTCATAGTAACAGTAACAGTAAAATTACAAGTCGAATATATAAGAAACTAAAGCCAGAGTTTACACAAATTGGGACCACAGTAGAGTATCCAATTTGACGTGGACCGGTTAACGTGCTCGAAGTAACGAGCGGACCCGCTGCAAGCTGTGTTGCTGCCAAATGGGCTCCTCGAGTGTTTTAGATGTTTACAATATTTTCTAAACTGATTTTTACTATCTTTACACTGCAATACAATCTCTTGAATCTTTGTCACGTATTGTAATCTACTTTAATTTTCTAATTTCGTCTCTACAATATCTCAGACGATTCGAATAGACAAACAAAATGAGATCCTAATAATAATACGAGATTATCTTATTTAAAAGTAGTGTGTACTTCTCAAGTAGTAGTAGTTTTCAGTAGCGATACTCGCAAGCCCTTGTTTATACTTTCTAGCGTGTTCTGCCTAGATAATTTTAAAAAGTGATCAAATTTTAACTTGTAATCTTTTTGCTTCCTATAAATTATGAAATTTGTGCTATTACACCAGAGCTGCGATTCAAAGTTATATTAAGTTTTTCAGATTTCGAAGTTTATAACATTTCTATTGAAAAGCGAAGCGATAAGAGGCGTAGTTCTGTGATATGTTGCAAATTTATAGCAGAGAAAGCTGTTTATTCCAAGCGCCTGTCGAAACTTAGCCAGAGTGCGGCCTGAGCTCTTTATGCTTAGATGTTTCTTATACTTGACTTATTTTCTATTTATATAAGAATATTGAATAAAACTTTTTTTAATACTGTCTTTGATTTTAACACGCATCAAGTGACACTTGAATGAAGTTTTCAGGTTATATTCTTTCTTCCAACGTCTCTTTTTTAATAAGAAAACAACGAAACAGCGTAAATTTGTTTAAAAAAATATTAAGAAGCGTATATATTGCATTTATTTGTATCAGAACGTTTTTTGTTACCATTATATAATTTTATTAAGCTATACATCGAATACAACTGTTTTAATAAACTAACGTATTAGTTTAACGTTTTATCGAGAAACACATAAGCTTGGTGCCGCGGACATTTTAACAATAGTGAACGTAACCTAGGAATAAATGTTACTAAACTAATCACTTTCCATTAGCCGCAACGTTGTAACAACGGAATGGAATTATTCTAATATTCATTATCAATCAGTAATAATTTATAAGTCACACATATTATTCTGAATAGGACTATAAAGTAGGTATTAAGTATAAGTAAATCACAAAGCAAACATTTCATGCTCACCGTAGCACGTTTATATACAAAGTAAGCTTATTTACAATATAAAATGTGCCTGCGGCCTGCCTTGTCAGCGGTCTGCGCTTTTGTTGTCAACGCTTGATATTTTAAATGTTCGCTATCTCTGCAAATAACGTTGCTAACTGCTTTAATTAACAGTAATTATTATTCTATTCAGCCGTCTCCGTGCTAACTGCTCCAGGCATCAGAGATTAAATATGATCATTCTGGCCTAGGAAAATAATTTTGATTTGAGTTTCGGTAGACACAAGAGGCTGATTACATACTTGGTGCAAATTAAGACGATAAAAAATAGTTGCGATATATTCTATAAAAATATTATTAAAACATAGTTTTACAAATTAACAAACAAATTCAAAATTACTGTAAAATGTAACTAATGGACTGTGAATTATTATATTCTATTTAAAATATATATATCACTTCATGAAAATACTACTGGATACGCTTAGGAGAATGCATATCATTTTCTTTAACATTTTGATGTAGCATATCTACGCCGTAGCATCGCCGTAGCATGAATCTCGATAAATATCTACAAATTTGGCGTCAATAAAAATAGATTTTTCATATTTATCATAAATGATAAAAATAGTCATATTACACATTTTTTATAAAAGAAAGCAAAGAGTTTCTCATATTTCCTCTTTATCTCAAATAATGATTTCTAAAATCGATATATTATGTATGCAAAAAAAATAGCTATTAGAAAACTCCAATAAATCATTTATAAGAATGAAATTAGCTGGACCGTCCTAAACGTAATCTGTGCGAAGTGAGCAGGTAAGCGGCCATCATATTAAAGATGGAGCTTAAGGGCTGACCTCCTTTATCATCACCCAACAATGGGCCCGGGGAATGAAATACTGAGTCTGAAATACCCGGAGCAGTTTACACACAATGTTTTGATTTCTAACCCTCTTACCTTTTAAATTTAATTCTGATTACTTTTATTTGAAATTAGACTTAGCTAGACGTAACAAACAGATAGATAAAAAGGTTTATTTTCGCATTTATAATATTATTACAGATTCAATCAATCAACAAGTACATAAGATAGTTATAATTATATAGTCAGTAATTATACTCTAAAAGTAATTATTTAGCTCGCACTGAAAACTATGGATTGATGTTTGGATGAATTACATATTCATGTCAATGATGAGTGAATTTACGGTCCCAGTGGGATTAACTTTACGCGATTGAACAGGTAACAGTTAGTACTACAAATCAGATTAACTATTATATTGCCAAACTACCAAGATAGGAAATATTTTTTTTAAACATTACTTATAAAAATTAAATTATTTTTTAACACAATATATTCATTGTGTAGTAGAACTATTCCTGTAAATAAACAGCATAGTGCGTAAACAGGCTTACCCTAAAGAATTGTTTCCGAGAGAGTACCTGCGGGGCACGTAAAAATTAAATTGCCCTTTCTGACTGAATATCCGACGGGTCTCTGCCACGAATTGAATTTGCCGTGTGTGCGATACGGAAATCAAATTATTTTGACATTACATGATACTAGTTTTTCCTGTTTGCGTTTATATTATTATTATATAAATATTTTATATTATGATTAGTTTATAATGTTATTATATGACCTTAGTGGAGGATTTATTTCTTTTACACGACTAATACATTGGATGCAAATATTTTTTGGTACTTGATACGTAAATTGCACATTGAGGAAAGTTCTTGTGAATATTCATTTCAAAGAACCATGATTTGATTAAAATCAGAACCACATTCGATCTTAATGATTTATGAAAACTTTGAGTTGCACGTTTTCTACTCTTCCTTTCAAAAATTATATGCCTTATATGGAATACAGGATGTTGTTTGTAGAAGCTAAAGCAATAACAAAGATTTATGGAGGTCGAAATGACCCCATGTCAATAGTATGTGATTAATTATATACAGGGACCAATGCTTAGTCATCGTGAAAGGGTTAAAAGGGTTTATGTAATATGTACGATTGTGGGATAAAAATGACAAGTGCAAAATAGATTTTATCGAAATATTAGCTTGTCCGTGCATCTTTGTGTCTTAATTAAATTATTATCATCATTTGGTATCATTCAGAACACTTTTTATTCAAGTTTAAAGGAACAGAAAATATTAAAGAAATTGTATACATTAACAAGTTTAAATTACTAATTATATTTACTGAGATACATAAAATAAAGCTACAGTTAGGTCTATATACATAAGTTTGGTTTAGAACTTGGAGCTTCCGGTTTCAGTCACCAGGGACACGTCATGGACCGGATGTCGTTAGCTTATCATGTAGGTACTGCTCAAACTAATACTGCTTAAAATTTACAAATAATTACAGGTAAGGTTTATCTATATAACAAAGTCGTGTTACAGCATTTATAACTCAAAGAATTCTGAACCGATTTCATTTGTCTCTAATTTGGGTTCTTCTCTCTATAAAATAAGTATTAAGATTTATGAAATTCTCGAAAATATTTTGTAATTATATTCGTTTAGCGTTATTCGTCCCATATATTTTGAATGGAATGAGGTTTCTGATGACACGAGTGATTTTTCTGAAGCTATACGAAATTGTTTGGGTCCACTAGTTACGGATATATCACGTTTAAGGCAATAATTTATTTAATAATTGTAAATAGACCAACACAACGTAGGAGAAAAGGAAAAGCCCATATCATGTAACCCAACCCACGCGCGGACCACCGGAGGCGGTGGTCCGTTGGTGTCGTTGGGCGGAGGTTTCCAGTTAGTGAGTCTCATAACCATTTGCCTCCATTTCATCCTCCTATTTATGTTTTATGAGAAAATGAATTCTTTAACTACATTATATTAATATTTTGTGTTATTTATTAAGTATGTATTTTTGTAAATATATTTAATAAATTGTTGTAAATATTGAATAAAGTAACATTATATAATAAAAAAAGAATATATATAGGTGCCTAACGTGACGTAAATTTCACAATTATACCTTTATTAAAAAAAGTACTTACATAAATTCTTTATTTAAAGTTTGGACTAATCTAAGAAATTAATGTTAAAAAAAATATAAAAACTATGAAAGCTAAAGCACGATTTCTAAATTGATGAAAAAATCATGAAAAGATAAAATAAATAGATCAATGGTAGAAGTTTGTAATTGTATAGTTGTATGTATTTATCCAATTATCAAGCGATGATTAAATTGGTACACATTTTTAATAAGAAATGCGCGCGGCCATTTGCAAAGTAGTTTGCGCGAGGATTTTATTGTGGCCGAGTGGTACAAACAACATTATAAAACATTATAACAAATCCATGCGCATACCACAACCAATTTGTAAAATTTATTATTTTCTTACCACTATTACTAGCTTTTTCCAGCGATTTTAAGCGTTCTGACGATTGAAAATATCGGAGTGCGGGGTAGGATAGTGAGTAATACCCTTTACGATATTCTATCATATCTATACCAAAAATTTCATTAAAATCGGTCGAAGCGTTTCGGAGAAGTACGAACACTAACACCATAACACGAGATTTTATAAATATATGTTAGCAATTTATCAATTTACGCACATCTGATACGAATAATAAATAAGATTTATTAAGAAATAATTTCTTTTAAACTGGGTTTAAGTATAGTTATAATGCAGAGTTAAAATAATATAACTAATTCTTTTTAATTAATGTAGATAAAATGAACGACAAAGTAACAGCAGGCGGAATTAAATCGACAGCAGTCTCAAAAGCTGTGGCCACAGGATAAGTAAAATAGTAGCTAAAATTATATTTAAATAAATATAACAACTATAAAAAATTTACATCTTAATCGAAAAATTAACCGTTAGGTTTAATTATAAAGGTGAAAGTATGTGTGTATCATTGCGCTTTGTCACCTAAACTATTTAACTGATTTTTTATACGTCTAACAATATAATATTATTACACACGTCAGGGATATATAACAGCAAAAAAAAAATATTTTCATCTCAAATAGTACAACAGCAAGCGAAACCGTAGGTAAAAAGCAGCATAGCGCTATGAAAATCTAACTGTACCTAACAAAGAGTAGCATTCATATACATTTGTTTATAACATTTGAGTTTAAAATCTTAATTAATATTAAGTCGGATTTTATAACTTACATTTTACGAAGTTAAAGCAACTGTCCTTTACATTTTATATAAATGTCATAGCCAGCGGCAAATAATAGCGTCCCGCAGTCTGATCAACTTCGCTTCGATGACTTAAAGATAAGTTTATTTCTAAAACATTGCTCTCAAACAGAATATTTTATTCCCCGTGTAAGTCAAACTTAAAGATATATAGTAACAAGATGAGATTTTTTTACTTTTTCTACTTTGTCTATATAAAGTGCAAAATCCCGTAATCCCTGGATGGGGCATGAAGAAAAGGTCTGTTTCGGTGATCTTTACTTTAAATTTAGTGTGTCCCTGGGATCCGAACGTAACATGCAGATTTGTGAACCACTTACCCACGGGAGAAGGTTGTCTGTATAGGTAACATATTATTTGATTATATTAAATATTGGTCAGCCTGTTTAAAAGACAGTCTATTTATGCCTTAGTGGTAACCATTTATTGTGTGAATAAATTAAAGTTCATTTATTATCACCAGATACTTAAAGCTTCAGGTAAAAACTGAATTATAATATTGTTTTAAGGTAGACTTCCGAGCTGCGCGGCTCCGGCGTCACTAACGCAGCGACAGTAACGCCGCGATAGAGCGATAGTATTATGCAGTACGGAAACGTATGAGCTAGCGTTCGAACGCAGCGTCTCTGTCGCCGCGACATTGACGCTGCGTCAGTGACGCCGGGCGATAGCGGCCGTGCCATGTTTGCGCAAGCACTGTCGCTGAATCGCTGCGACCACACGTGAATTTGAGGCTATCTTATTTTTTGAAATCTAAAAAATGGGCCGAAATTACATATTTACTAGTGAGGAAAACGAAGCACTTATAAATTTAGTGTCGCAGAATTCAATTTTGTACGATTTAAGCGAAGCAGGCTACAAAAACGGATCTAAAAAGGACAAAGTCTGGAGTGAAATTTTTATATTTAATAATATTTAATTGAAAAATGTTTTTGATTGATCGGTTCATTCTGATAATTATAAGAACACAACTGCACCACCTTTAGGCATGGAATAACAACTGGAAATGACACTGGTTACACAGTTGTCGCGCTGCTCGGAAGCCAATCTTTGACTACCGTCGCAGCGCCTCTGACCCTGCGTCCGTTGCGATAAATCCGCGCAGGTCGGAAGTCTACCTTTAAAAGTGATTAGGGTATCAACACAGGATAGTTTTAAAATCGGGGAAACAATTTTTGTTTGATTTACTTGTCTTCTCTGTGAACGTTTGGAAGAGATATGTGTCCCACTGCTACAAATACAAGATTTATACAGCCCTATAATTACAAAGATATTTCGTATTTTAGGTTAGTCGTATCCAGTTACAAAAGTTTATGGCGACGGAAATCTTATCTGAAAAAGTTGTCTTTGATCTAACACAAGTGTCTAATGATGAGTCCATCCAGTATTCTGAACTTTTTCTACCGAAATACTTTTTAATAATTTATGATTATTTAATTACTTACACAGATTACATTTTTAATAATAACATCGTTAAGTCTGATAATGTATATAAAATAAATAATTAAAATGGAGATAAAGAGAGGAGGCCTTAATCGAAAGATTAGTTATTAGACAATATAAATTATTCAGACAATTCGTTGGAACAATTTTAATTTATGAAATTGACGAGAGATCTAACTGTCAGAAATCTGGTCATACTAATTGGATAGAGAAAGAGCTTAAATGTTAGACGATAATTTTGTGCTTAGATTATTTTAAATTGAATAAATTAATCAATTAAATTAAAATTTAGTAATCACCATGCCTGCTCTTATCGGTCGATATTCTAATGACCCAACCAATAAATCGTGCTATCAAGTAGAAGTTGCGGCAAAGTTAGAACTGAAATCAGCTAATGCTATGACTTGAATATTTAATGAAATGCATTTCTAGACTTTGACGCTGACTTTGTAATTTGCAGTTCGACTGCTCGTAGTTCCTAGTGTTAGAGCTAATGATTCAATATTTTGGCATTTCATTCGTTCACTATAGATGATTGAGTGAGTCGTTTATTTAAATTCGCTAAACGGACTTGGATAAATTTTGTTGCGTATTGCACCTTGAAGTTAAGATTCTTTTTATTTTCCATGTAAACATAGTATAAATCAATATTAATTATATCATAATATAGGTTAATGTTTCAATTACATCAGAAAGCAATATTATTATTTATAATATAACCTTTTAAACGTAAATTTTACGGCATCAAACAGCTCTTTGCATTAAAGTCAGATAAAATTGAGAATACTCTCAGCTGAATCATTTAAAATGAAGTGATTAAAATTGGTTGTGTCTCGTTACATTATAACGGTTATGTATAAGATTCCGAGAAATATAGTATAAATTGCTACAGTTTTAATATTAAACATCGAGTTGATAACATAAATGCTTTAATATTAATTAAAGTCGGTTGTAGCTCCACTTCCATAGTTCAGTGGGTCTCACGTCTTACATTAAATGCGTATTAAAGAGAAGTGCCTAGATTTGATTCCCTGGGAAATTACAAATTGTTTGGTTTTCGAAGGTACATAAGTTTATACTAAGTATGTAAGGCACACCTGTAGGGACAATGAAATAGATGCAAATCTATCTCCACTATATCCCACTATTTAATGTACGATTTTTTAAAATTGTTTAACATTAAAGCAATTTATTTATATCCATCTGAGTAACTCATGTTTTTCACTTATTAGTCATTAGTTTATGCCAAAATTAATTAAAAACTATTGTATCTTACGTTAAAAAATACTAATCATCTTAAATACAAGGCTGTAAATATACTAAAAGTTATATTTGAATATTCTTTTTAATCACATTTGTTTACAATAATGTACTTAATCTAAGCCATTGGGGTGCGTAACCAAAATACTGACTACATCCCGCGTTGTATTGCTATACAAACAAGTTTGCCGAAATATGAGCCAGCTTTCGGGTTTTCTGTGGTCTTAATTATGCCGATATCTACTTAAATAATCGACGCACTTCTGGCTCGCATGGACTCAAAGTCTCTACTCCAAAAGGAACGAAAATATAAGAATCACATAAAATTTCATATTTTCGTCATTTTTTGCTTTCTGCAATCGATGTTGCGTCACCAGTAGCTACTAAAGTAGCATGAAGATGCGAAGACGCCAGTGATTCGACGCAAGTAGTGTCCCACACAATTCTATTTTAAATTTATAAATTTGAAAAAAAAAGTGCCTTTACTTTTATTTTTATTAAATGTTGTTTTAATAAGATATTGCATAGACATAATGTGTAATTATATATTTCATCTCTACATAGTATAAAACAAAGTCGCTTTTTCTTCCCCTATATCCCTTTGTATGCTTAAATCTATAAACTACGAAACGGATTTTGATGCGGTTTTTTTAATAGATAGAGTGATTGAAGAGGAAGGTTTTTATATATGTTTTATACCCGTGCAAAGCCGGGGCGGGTCGCTAGTATTATTATAAAACCTAGCAAAATAGTAAATATTTCAAATGGATTTCTTTGTAAAGTTATCAAAATATTTTCTTTAAATTAATGAATATTAAAATCCAGTTTAATTGCCAATCGGAAGTACGAAATGGCGATAAAAAATTGTTTATAAAAATATTATCTTTTAAAAAATATAAGTAAAAAAACGGTTTTGGTTATTTTATTTTGTTTATATTCGCTTCAATTTGCGATGCTTTATGGAAATTTTAAATAAATAAAATGGAATACAATCGATCACGGTCTTTTATAAGCCCTTTGAATAAGGAACATCGGTCATTAGAAGAAAACGCGTATGTATTTTTATTTAATCGTTAGCTGGAGATAAAAGCAGAGGTATTCTGTAAATCTCTTAAGCTTTCACCGCGGATTCTCATGCTGCGATTGGTCAATGACAACGTAATCAACCAATCACTGTGAGTTATGAGGTGAGTATGCAAGTGAATTCGTCAGTAGTGGTTAACCGGTTACTTGAAATTAACAACTAGGTACATGTTGTTAATTTTATTGCACATAAATTTATTTTTATTATAATATCAGCACTACTGCAACTTTTAGTTACTTTCTAGATAGTTGATTTTATTATTTTTGCATGTTTCGTGTACAAAATCACTGAGCACCAACCCTAATTCGGCTCCGTAGCACAGAGAAATGTATGACAGCAAAAAAGCCGGCTGCAATACGTTGATAACGATGAATTCTCACTCGGAGTTCCTGAAATATGCCCGTAATAACCGTTCCGATTCACTATATTCGACGCTGCAATATATCGATCACTACATCATCTAAATGTTTCTCCTAATTTTCTTTTTGTGACGCCACTACACTTTTACTACTAATCTTTTTTTCGTTAGCCTTTCTTAAAGTTCATTTCTGGACCAGAATACAGAAGGTATTATGCCTCAGGACTTTTTCTACTTACAACTACAAAACATTAATTAATATATATTAAAAATTCCGCCCAAACCGTTGTTTATTACATGAAATAAATTCGTACGAAAGTATTATTTAACGTTAAAAGATTGTTACCGTAGTTTACATAACCTTCAAGATAGTAAAAGAAACCTCTGTTGTATCTTTCGTTATTAATATACAAAGTATATCATATTCGTTGAAAGCTTCAAAGTCTAAATTGCGTTCAGCGGAAATCATAAAACTTAGCCGAGCTTCCAATAAAACTCGTTGAATAGATATAAGAAAAACAACGTAGGTTCCAACATTTTACAAGAATCGCGCAATATGTTAGAACAGGAACAAGAGAGAGTTTTGGTTTTGGTCCAAGTTATAACAGGAAGAAAAGATAGTGACTTTAAACTTTTACTTACATCTTGTTTTATATCTATTTAATGAGCCCGATTAAAATCATGTGATTAATCACTTATGAATATCATTTAAGTTTATGAACTGTTCAAGAACGATTCTTTGAAGAACAGCCAGGATATCTTCATATATTTTTTTAACTGATACAGATTATTCCTAAGTATTATTATTATTATTTGAATACGACAAAAGTTTCCAATATGTTTAAATAACGTTCAATTCAATAACTTGGACTAAACTAGAAGTGTAAAGATTTTGTCGAGCTGTTGGAAGGAAAGTTTTTGCAAATGGCGGTTCGGTATATCGCTTTCCCATGCAGATAAGGATTTGAGGAGGAAAGAACCCAGAAGCCTCTATTAGATTGCACTAACCGATAATATTCGCCTTTGATATATTTTCCTGAAAATCTTTTCATTCATATCCAATGTTCCTTTTTAACTCCTTAACTAAATAGGGGTGTTATTAGTTTGATGTACGTGTGTCTGTTTTTAGCATCGTAGCTTCTAAACGATTATAAACGACTAATTATGATTTTTTTGTTTCTAAGCTGTATTCTTATTTCTAATTAACATATCAGTTTCTAATTTTACCTGCCGCTAAAACGTACGGCTTAAAACTATAAATTGTTCTTATAAAATTAACAGTATCAGTTTACAATTACTGTAGTAAAATTGAGCTTACTCAGCCTAGCGACGAAATAAGCCCGTTATAAGCGACATTCATAAAGCTGTATTGGAGAAAATAAAGAAACAACCGCGTCTGAAATTGGAAACGTCATGCGTCCGGTCGTCGCTGGGGACATCAGTCGATTGATTGATTTAATACAATTGGGAGCGCTTATTGATTCTGTCGCCTGACACTTGACTGTGAGCGCTTAATCGCATGTCTGGCTTTTGGTCTATAGGGTTTTAATTTTTCACTAAACAGACTGAATTATACTTTGATATACATACATTTTAATTTATGAGCAGATAAAGTTTGTGTATTGGATACAGCTTGTATTGAAGACGTTCTGTCAATAACTATTTGTAATAGTGTGGCAATTTAATTACTACTGAGTAATTCGTAGTGGATATGAGCTCACTAATACACAACATTTGAGTAAGTACATCGACATCAGAAAGTTTCGTAAGAGAAAATAGACCTACAAAGTACTAAATAAAATCTTCTTACACCAGTACCTGGATTACTTGTAGTCGGTCTATAATAAGTGTAAAACTTGCAAAGAAAGACGGTATTAAAGATTAAGAGTAGCTGGCGTGACTCCAAGCCAGCCTGGTGGCTTGTGGCAATTCGGTGCAATAAGATGTTATCGGATAGGGTGCGCTTTTACATAATGCATTCGTGCTGCCCACGATAGGGCACTGTGAAATATGCGATATTAGGGTATACGTACAGTGAATCAGCTATACTGTTGATTAGCAATAAATTAATAATACCAATATTGCGATCAGTGCATTAAAATGATAGATCTTAATTTGATTAATATTGGTAACATGGTAAGAATATTTTTATTCCAATGTTGATAATAAATTTTAAACTTATAGAGCGATTTCTGAGTGTCCTGTTTTTAAATATAAATTTTTTGATACAATACATGTAAAATTGTATATTAAAATAATATTTTTAAAATAATAAATTAAAACTATTTTCTTTCTATCAATAATTTATAAGGTATTGCAACTGTTATGACATATTTTAAAATTAAAGTAGAAATAATTATAATTACTCAAATCTTGCTGTAATATTTTAAAAGGTGTTTGTTAAATTTGTCTTGCCAAACCCGAAATATACATCAATAAATAAAAAAAAGTGATTGTTATGCCCAACTAAATCAAAAAAGCTTAGCAATAACAGGAGGATGACTTTAAGCTCATTGTGTACACGGTAAGTAGATTTCAAATCAAGATCTTAGGCCTTATGTAAGAAACTACTGAATTTTAATATTCGAGCCTGTGAATAATATGCTTTCATTTTAATTTGTTGTCTTTTGTCACTTACAAGTTTCTTACGCCTTCCATTTTTTTAATTTATATATATATTATTTTCTCACCTTATTTTAACATGAGGTGTATACACATTATGTTAAAATAAGGTGAGAAAATAAAGGACTATAAACCTAAATATTACCTAATAACTATTTTTAAATAATAAAATAAGTTTTGCTCTGAGTTGTTATTTTTCTATTTTTTGCAGCTGAGTTTATCTGCTTATCTTGCCTTAATCTGGTAAACAGTAAACTGGGTAGGTACGTTAGATTGACACCTTACCTTATATATCAATCGTTGAATATGACAAAACTTTCTCCAGCTTTAAAGCTTTGCTGTATAATAAACATGAAAATATAATCAGTATTTTAAATAGTTTAAACATTTATTGATTAGTTTTTGGAAATTTAGTGTAACACATTTTTAAAAATTTTCATAACATCGATAGTTTTTTTAACAGCGCTGTCGTCCGAACGGCATTGAACTGATTGATTAAGATTTGTTATCATACTCTTAAACTTTTTATTTATATGGCTCTCAAAAAGTTGGGAAATTAATGAATAACAAAGACGATATTTAAATATTTGTGAAGCAGATTAGTACGATAATTGGAACCTCGACTGAAACGCTCGCTCCATAAACACACTACTAATTACTTCAGTGCTTCTATTCATATTATATTATACTGCATACATTCACAGGTTGTAGTGAATAGCTAGAGTTTATGAATAACTTATAAGTTAGGCAAGCTTCATAGTACTTTAAAAAAATAATACATTCAATAAAAAATTTATACACGCTAAATTATGAGTGCATCTTTATACTTACCGTGCTAAAATTGGAAACATACCTACTTAATGTTGCAAGTTTTCACTACATACTTCACATTTATCAGCGATAATTCTTTGAATAAACATATATTTATTTATTAACCACTTAGTTGCACAAGAAAGAAAACAATACACCAAGAAAGTAATATATACTCCTATTAATTATTGTTATAAAAACAAAGCATACATTAAACTTAAGCATTAATAACAGTCATCATTTCATATACTAAAGTCTGTGATGATTGGAAATGCCCCAATGTTCATATAAAATATCTGACAGTAATCGGGTGCAAAAATTATTTGCTAAAAGATAACAGAACTAACAATTATACGCCCTGTATACAGGTTACATTTAAGCAGCTTTGGATTAGTTACGTCATGCTTTGTCGCTTGATCGAATTTGCAATCTACCTGTCGATCAAAATTTAATATGGATATGCATCTACACTCTAGAGCATACATAATCTCGGATAACAAGGTACGTTTATTTCCAAAATGCTACTAAAATTATTAAATCCAGCTTTAGAAATTTGACATATTATGAAGTCTATATATATCATTATTACTCTTAAAAATATTATCATGTGTATAATGTACCGCAAGATAAAATATCGAAATTCATTTACATTCATTTCAAAACCTTAAATGCGCTCCAGCAACTTATATTCACAATGATCGCATCAAAATTTAATTTCAACGAAATAAAGTTCTGAAATAAGCACTCAACGTCTGAAGACGTTTGCCAAATTCGCAAAAGCAATCTTCGTAAGAATAAAGATCAAACAATAAACATCTTGCAGCGTTTCCGAACGAATCTGTATGAAATAATGATATTGCGCTTGGCAACCCTAACCCTGGACTTGAGTAAAAACGTATGCCAAGAGGTCTTTGAGTGTTATGGGGTGATTATCGTAAGGCGAGGGTTATCAACCTTGTTAAAAATTACTACCCAAATTAAAGGGTTTTAAAAACTGTTCATTTTTTAAACTTTTTAAATAATGATTTAACGTTAGCGAAACAAACATTTGACATTGATTAAACTTATAAAACGTTTATAACTAAAGGTTTAACTGTTTATTAAGTATTAGTGCTTAACATACTATTATACCTAGGTAGTCTATCTTCGTTGCAACATCACTACATAGTATAAAACAAAGTCGCATTTTCTTCCCCTATATCCCTTTGTATGCTTAAATCTTTAAAACTACGCAACAAATTTTGATGCGGTTTTTTTAATAGATGGAATGATTAAAGAGGAAGGTTTTTATATATGTTTTATACCCGTGCAAAGCCAGGGCGGGTTTTTATAGTGAATAAAGTAATTGCAAAGCCAGGGCGGGTTTTTATAGTGAATAAAGTAATTCAAAAATACATGTGATAAAAAGTAGCTTATTCAATCTCTGTTAGCAAAATTAATCGAATTCTATTTATTTCTTGAAAAAAAATCCACCACCCGCCTATCTAATTCCTGTGGCTTTATGATTTTACAGGAATCAACTAAGCAACAATTCTTTATATTTTTGGGTTGGAAAGCACTGAGGTGAAAAGAATTCCTAAATTCTTAAATGAGGTAGTGGGCGATATTTGAGTCTGATCCACTTGCAGTCGATGAAATATAGTAGAATTTTGAGAAAGGCAAATAAAAGGTTGCAGCACTAAAATTAATATATAATATACCATGCTGTACATTATTAAAAAAATGTACGATTTTTTTGTGAGAATGTTTATTCACTTTCCTCCAAATTTTGACTTGAGTTTCGTCATTCCAACAACTTAAATGGTTTTATTGGGGCTTTATTAATGTCGCCATACAGCAACGGCAAACTAACAATAACACTATAAGTACTAAAACAACAACTTATTTAAAAGTTAATTTATAACATGCAAAATGGCGAGTAAAACGGACTTCATTAAATTTTGTGTAACTTAAATAAAAAACATAATATTATGTACCTACATAACGAACGCCTTGGGGCATCTATTTCCGAATTCGCGTTTCTATTTGAATAACAAATTCACGAATACTGTTCCTTCATTGCCCGAAACGTCGTACAATTGGTATTTTATTTGAATTTGAGCGAAGTTAACTTAAGTTATCAAATCGTATCTTCCAATATTGATATCATTTTGGAATATAACAGTTTTATATAGAAAATAATTGCTTATTATGAGAGTATTAAAAATTGGTTATAATTTACTCTTTAAATAGTTTATTATAGTTAGGTTTTATGTATTAGGTACTTTCCAAAGCATAACAAGATCAACATTGTATTTGAAAATGCAGTTGTGTAGTACAGCAGTAAAAAAATTGTATAATCTGTTAATACACGAATTACTCTGGAAATAGTTAATAGAAAAAATTTAGATTAATATCACAATATGGCAAAAAATTCCAATATAGACCACGCTATGATACACTGCAATTTTAAAAATTATTATTACTGCGCCTAGATTAGCAATTTCTGATATTATGCGTACGTTACTGTGAACCTACGAGAGAGGTTGAAAAAAATGTGAACAAATACAAAGAGAATTTACCGGCTTACGTAATTTACTTATTAATTTTGGATTGTTTATCGATATTATTTAACTTCGTTGTAGCAAAACATATTTATTTAACTGTGATCCGTGTATTTTTGTCAGGATCATACATCACGCAAGTTTGATTCTACAAAGCGCTCAATGGAATGTTAATATCAGTGCTTTATAACTACAATCCCTATTTTTAAGTAAGTAGACGGTTGAAAAACTAAGAAAACCACACTAAGCCGGTGCACAATGGCGTTGGTCTGGCAAACTATTCTCATTAGATCTTACGTACTTGAAATGCAGCGTACTCCCCGTATTATTTTCAAAGTAAATAACGCTAATGCACAAACTGGGATTACACGATGCTCAGATAAATGGAGAATTTTTTGAATAATTGTTCTGATGAATATTTTACTTCAATTTAATATATAATTACTATTTTTTTGAATATTGAAGTACCATATATAACAAATTAAAAGATATACGACTTGATACAACCTTAATTTAAAGTACATTATGAAAGAATCTTAATGCGTTACACTTCATTTTGTATGAAATATTTGTTACACCCAATAGTTTATTAATAGTATGGCAAGATAAGGACTGATACCAAAAAACTGATTGAATATAAATTATAAGTTGTTTATTATGCTTCGTGTGGGCTAAGAGATTTTTAATATTATGATGGTCAGGAGATGACTTATGTGGGCTGAAATATAATTTTAAATCTAAATAATGACTCAGTTTTGAATCTACAGATACCGATCAGTTATGGACAACAAGCGTAACAACAAAAAGCTAGGCAATTGAAAAGTGTATCAAACCTATATTTCAGAGTTCTAAAATTTAGTCAAATGAAAGTTTTTATCCAATCCATCCTTTGTAGGAACAATATACTGACGTCGAGGCATTGCAATCACTTCCAATCAAGCAACCAACCGCGAATGGGGTAGTTATTCTACACAAGTCGATTGTACGTTACTTATGATATATTTTTCGTAATTTAATACCTATGTTATTTTTGTGCTTTTACTTCAAGTTGTGATTCTCAAGACGAGAAGCAAAAGGCACAAAATAGGATCGACTGGAGATCTTTGCTCTACAAGAAGTAGTAGTAGAAATATATTCATGTGCAATCTAGCCAATGGATATGTGATGAAGTTGACTTGACATTTAATGATAGATTTTACCCTCTACATAAACTTTGTAATGGACCGGGAATCCCTTAAGAGACTTTCCGTGATTTAAAGAAACAAAATAATTAAGAAACCTTTTAACCTATATTTACAAAGTAAAAGTTTTTCATCGTGGTATAATATCCTACGCATACAAATAGGCACTACGTTTATTACAAAACCGAGAACTACCGGCAATTAAGTGTTGAAACTCAATTACATCAAGTTTGAAGTTAACGTCTCGTCTTATTCACAGTCTAAGCGATTAATAACAGTTCTGAAAACGTATAAAAATACCTTGCAAAACTAAAAGTTTTTCAATATTCTATGACATTTTTGTATGTTACTGACTTCAAAGTACACTCAAATGAATAAAACAGAGATGCTAAGCTATAATAGAAAATAAAATATTTTAGCCTAAGGCAACGACTTGCAAATATTTGCTTTGTATAATGATTATTTATATATAGTGCAATATCATGTCGGATTACTAATAATTTTCATATAAATTTGTAGAGATTAAATAAAGATTAAAAAGCAGTAGAATTTCAATTGAAGCGGGAAATAAAACAAAAATGATTCACGGCTACAGCTGTGGCTGTAGCATTCATCTTTGTTATATATTATTATTGTTTCAAGACGTCAAAGTTTCGCATACAGAGAGCCTCATTTCATAGCTTCACACAAACTATTATGGAGATATTTTAAGCTAGGAGATGTAAGCGGAGAAAAAGACATTGTGAAGCTAAACGATGTTTATTTTTGTAATCTCAGTTGCAATGAGTGTAAGAATATATGTGGTGTCGATTTCTTCTTGTAAATATTGGACACGTGTTGCGTTATTAATATTTATTTAGAATTTAATGCATCTAAAGATAGTTACATCTGTGGGTTATCCTTAGTAAATAAAAAATAAATAAACATCTCACTGAAATTTAATTTGTTTTCCCAAGAATCTATATATAAATCATTTTCTTTTTCTGCTGATCAGCCTTCTATGCCTACCAAACTGAAAAATTCATTGGTTTCCCCGGGATTCGCAAGGCGCAACACGCAGACCCGTAAATCATATTTGCAATATTATGTGCAATTATAAGCGATTCAATGTAATTATCGTATGACATGACATAGGTCATTTTATAAATTTATAATTTACTCAAAAATACCAATATAATTTAATGTTATTGAAATCGCTTTTTCTTGTTTCTTGTACTAATAAAGATACATATCTGGAGAGCTAGTAAGGTGCTTTGTTAGAATTGTAAACTCAAGAAAAGGATTTTATATTTGAATGAAAAATATATTTCCAAAGAAACATATTAAATGGTTCTCTTTAATTTTTTATTTTAATTTATTCGTTACATAGTTAACCCCTTAACTTTATGTGCGTAGAATTAGAATGAATATAAACATTTTTATAGTGACGTTGAAGTGCCCATTATCACATAAAGTAAAATCACGAAGTCTTTTTTACACTTGAAGCAAAAAGAGGATGTTAAAATAATGACGCATTTTTTTATTTAAAGCTGACATGATTGATAAGGAATTTATATCCGATGGAGATCTATACCATTTATACGATATTCATTAATATTGATTTTTAACTTTTTTAATAATTTGGTTATTTAAACCTGTTAACTATTTGGTTGCTTCAGTAAAATAATCTAAGTGTATTTTTAAATTTATTACTATATATTAAAACTTACTTTATATAACGGTTCCTGTGGGATAATTTACGACGAGTATTCTATAGGCTACATAATATCACGTAACGCAAATTAACGCGGGTGCTACCGCGGGACACAAGTAGTTAGAACATAATAAACTTTTTATTATTAAGAAATGCCGGCTTCGATATCCTTTTTGCTGTTTCTTCTATATCTAGGTATATGAATAGTTTTAAATTGGTCCGGCGTTGATGTGCTATTAAGTATTGTCTCTTAATGAAAGTTTGAAAAGTTTGACCGCCTCCTTGGTCTAGTGGTAAGCGCGTAAGCGTTACAACCGAGAGGTCCTGGGTTCGATTCCCGGCGGAGATAAAAAAAAACTCGGTCTGGCAGGACATAGAAGGCTGATCACCTACTTGCCTAAAAGAAAAAATCGATCAGTGAAACAGATGTGAAATACATCTGCCCCATACCCCACTAGGGGACACGGGACTTCACTAATGAAAGTTTGAGGATATATTGATTTATTTTAATTTATTGTCTTACATAATTGTTCTGCTTTAAAGTCAAATAAATCTAAACTAATCAAGATTGTCTATTTTTTGTGTATCAAATATACAAACATTACTGGAAATTGTTGTTGGTGTCGATTAGAAGGCTACTTATTTTAACATAATTTCTTTTAACAAACAATTTATTATTTCAGAAAGCATTAAGAGTTTTTTAAACGAGCTAGAAGAGAATAACGGAGAATATTTAATATAAACCAAAACATTAAAAAACAAAAATTAAAAACATTGACCACGAAGATTTCATTACTTAAAATGTGAAAAAGTTTTAATTTTCCGTCCTCAGTCGCACTAATTACGACGCTATCATAGTATCATTTATGACGCTGTTTTAATAATATTCAGCATTTATGAGTCGGTTTTTATTGCGAAAACTAATTAAAATGTACTTTTGAGATATATCTACTCAAATTGAATGTTGGAATTTTTCAAAAGTAGAAAAATACATTTCCAAGAAAATCCGGGTTCACTAGCAAAAGTTGTTCACATCATTTTAATATGAAAATCTCTATATTCTTACTTAGTTACTATAAAATGTGGTTGCATTATAGTGCGGATAGCTTCAATCTCCCACGATAAAGTTAAGGCTACTTTACGTAAGGCTTTGACCTTTACATCCTTGAACTTAGTGTTATGAATTTCTCGTCACTTAGTAGATAGCCCGACCACTTTACTACAGATAATTTCGCAATCGTGATTAATGAAGATATAGAGAGTACTTTGTCAACGAACGTGCAATTTTGATCATCTCTAATTTGTTGGATTCGTCTAATCCGAAAATAACTATTAAAAATATGTAAATATGTAAAAAAAGATTACATATTCATTTTATATAATAATAATAATTGGGACAACTCACACACATAGCTCTGATCCCAAAGTAAGTAGCTGAAGGACTTGTGTTATGGTAATCATAAACAACAAGGGTACCATAATAAATACATTTATAAGTTTATAAATAACCTAGACTAGGAAACAAACATTCGTGCTCATCACACAAATAATTGTGACACATTTTTCGGAACTCTAAAGCGAAACGAAATTTTTTCCACTAGTAAATAATCATTATTTGGTAGGTAAATAATAATAATTACTAGGCAGTGATTTAAAAAATATGTCAACGCTGTCACCACAGTCAAACTTTGCGACAGTGATACGAAATTTTCAGAAAAAACCCATCAACAATTGTTGCAATCAACGTCCGTCGTGTTCGGCGAGAATGTCAGCGTAAAAAAATTTGAACAAGCCTTCATTAGACTGAAGTTTGCAAAGAAACGAACTGTTTGAAATTGAAATAGTTTGTTGTTTCAAGAAATTTATTACATTGCAAATTAAAGCAGTATGTTTACCAATGAATGAAAAGTGATATTTATGTTCTGGAAATTTTATAACATTATTTTTACAGTACGAGAAAATTTGATTCTACGCTATTTAATTTATCCATGAAAACAAACTTTGCAAATAAATACCTTTATTTCTTGTTTAAGTTCTATAATTCTCTTTAGCGGAAAGATAAATATGCTGTGCAATTATTTTAAATCTAGGAAATTAGGTTTATTTTTTATAAAGAATAGATGAAGACTGCGATAATATAATATTTATGTATAATACAAATTAGAATAATATTGAATTGCTGCCGCGTTATATATTTGTACAAAGGACCTCGTGACTTAAGCTGCCAAGCTTATCGCTTGAACAATATTTTATAAACAGACGTTGAAAAAATCCGTCAAGCTATGAAAATGTTTAGCTTAGTATGCGTAGACACGAGCTCAAACATTATACATTACGTCAGCTAGCAGGGCCTAGTGAAAGATATGCGCTGGGTAGATTAGGCATTTTTACCGATTTCGCTCTAAAATCATTTGGATAAAGCAACCTTGACTGATATATTTAAACAAGCCGGTCCCGTGACTTAACTGAATTGAATTGAAGGACAGCCTTTAAAATTTTCTAATTTTTATCAAAGAACTTGAGAGCATCGTGGATAAGCGGTCTTATAAGCCTACCGTGAAGCCTGGGGTATCAGGTTTGATACCCGGCCCTAAATGTAATTTATAATTTAATTTGTATTTGTATTCGGTCTCTGGAAGGGCCGCTTGGGTATCATAAGTATCAGAAATTCAACCACATTACAAGCGGGTTGCCTGTAGCGGTAACCTGTGACCGAGAGGTCTGAGTCGCTTCTAAAATACAGACGCGAAAGGACGAGAGAACCTACCGCGATTATATTCCCAAGAAAACCACCCCATCAATAAGACATAGGTACATAGAAGTGGTTACGACCCTCCTGAGTAAGGAAGACGACGACGAGATGATAATCAAAGAACTTATAATAATTTAAAAAGTAAAACCGATAAAATTATTAATACGAGACGAGAATATTAATTAATTATTCATAAAGCGATATGTAGTAACACTTTAAACTGAATTCTATATCAGATATCAATTAAACTATTATATTGATGAGACTATATGTATACATGCCACATTAACTTAATTCCACGCAGACAAAGGCTGCTCATTAGTCTGTCTGCTGTTGTTACAATTATAATAAAAATATATTAATAATAATTGATATAAAAAAATATTCAAGAAACTTATTGTCTCTTTTCTACTCTAAACAAAACCATGTAGTAATAGACTAATTAATGAAAGTGAAGTCCCGTGTCCCCTAGTGGGGTATGGGGCAGATGTATTTCACATCTGTTTCACTGATCGATTTTTTCTTTAGGGGCAAGTAGGTGATCAGCCTTCTATGCTCTGCCAGACCGTTTTTTTATCTCCACCGGGAATCGAACCCAGGACCTCTCGGTTGTAACGCTTACGCGCTTACCACTAGACCAAGGAGGCGGCCAAATAATTATTATGCAATAAATATTTTTCTACTATTCGATACATTTCAGGTTGAGCGAAATATCAATTTTTATCGATGTTGACGTGATAATATTGTATTAAACAAAGTACGAATCGCTTTGAGCTGGGATAATCTTACTAACAAGTAAAATCGATTTAATAACAAGTAATACTGAAGCAACATACAGTAGATTCTAGATTTCAAAATTAATATTGTTTGCAAAATAGAGACTTGATAATTTAATTTTAGCAGGTCTAAAGTGCTTACTAATACTGCTAAATTATTATTTGATAGCGTCTGTGTAAAATATTTCGAGGAATAGTCTTACAGCTTTCTTAGGATCCTATTTAACGGTTAAGTTGTTCGTGATAAGTAAAGGTTAAACTCGGATTTAAAAAGAAATGAGTTTAGATGCGATATTCTGTTTTCACTGGCTTAGTTTAAGCCTAATACAAATTCTGAATTATTTTGGTGGTTTAGCGTGAACTATTTCAGTCAAGAAATTTATTTGCAAAATTTAAACGAACGAACGAGATTTGTATACAATCTTCCGATCATTTTAATTTGTATCAAAGTTGAATATAAAAAAATATATTACCTATATTTGCTTTCATAAGATCAAGTTGATACTGAGGTGTAGGTAGATAAGTTCTGATTGCTTACAGTCTTTCTTATTATTATGTTCCAAAATAATTACGCCCAAGCATAAAGCTCTACCACTATGTTTCATGACATCATGTTCATTAATCTCAAAATAAATGATTTGAATTGAAAATATCCATCGAATTTTGCAACAGTTCATATTGACTGATGACAACAAATTAAAAACCTTCTAACTTAAATTTTTGTATTAGATCAAGGGATTTCTTGAATGTATTCTAAGGCTTTTAAATTTTATTTACCCTTACTTAAAAAATACAAAAAAGGAGGTTATCAAGTCGACGTATATTTTTTGTTTGTTAAGTACTTAAATCATGTGGTTAAAAAAATTTTAAGAGGAAACTAAAATTTAATGAAGCTTCAAAAAAAAATATTGATTAATCTCACATCTATCGTACGGGAACTGCTTATGAAGCGTCAGCACCAGAATACGGGTGCGTAATTGGAACTCGATACTGCTGAAATATTCGGCAAACAACGTAAGTATGCTTTCAAGTAATATGTTATATTATTATAGTTTAACAAATAATAAGCTAAATTTAAATAAAATGTTTCAGCTACAAACATAACAAAGAATAAAGACTTCATTGACTGCGTATTAGCAAAATAATAAAATTATAACGGTGCTTCGAAAAGAAACTAAGTTTTCTAGAATTTTTTTGATATTTTGCGAATTATTTACAAATTATTTAAATGAACGTTATTTATTGTATAAAATTCGTTTATGAACCATATTATATAGTTACATTAGCATGTTAATAGGTACAAAAGTATAAATTTTTGGTTTTAGGTATTTGGTTAGGAAACACTAGGGCACTTAACTGAATAGCCAATGCGATTCTCCTTGTAGACTCGACGAATTCTTTCTAGTGACACGTTGCCCTTTTTGCCTGGACTTCTCAGGTCAATGATTGAATAGCCAACGAGTAGCAATATCGTGTTTCTGGAAAATTATCGTTTTCGTGTCTAAAGTTAAATATCGTTTCTTGTGATTTATTCAATAAAACTGCATCTTTCCTTTGTTGTAGTCCAGTCAAGGTCGCTAAAATTTATTCGGCTGTGTAGAAAATTATCTAAAAACAGAACATTTTATACTACATGGCGGCCAAAAGCGTACCTAACATCAAAAAATGACAGTTGTGCCAGGCACATACAACCTATATGAAAATCTGTTTAAATTATTCTGTGACATATCAAGTAGGTATCCTAAACTAATTTAATTTATTGAGTACAAAAAGTATTAAGAAATTAATTAACATTCAATCAGATCACGTAAGTATCGTTTTAACTCGTCTAAGATAAACCAAATTTCATCATTTACAAGCGGTAGAGCCTTTATCTTGGGATTTTAAATTTTCTAATTGTATTTTTCTAATAGTATAAACTAAGATTAAGATAAATTTGTAGTACTAGGTTAGGATGCCATTGGCACTTCTTGCAATGCAGGAGCGGTATTAGAATAATGTGGCGCAAAGCTGACAAAATCTCAAATATTCACACGTGTATTGCATGCAGTGCCACGGAGCGTGGAGTACATTGCACTATAATTTTGTTACAACGATGTAAATGCTATGGAAGTTCTAGGAACCATTTTATAAATCTGTAACAAGTTTGTGATTTTGTTCAGGCTCAAAGATTTATTCTCTTAAAAAATAATAACTCTAATACTTCTAGAACAAAGTTTTATAAAGTCAATTTATTACTTAAATAAAATCATTACAGGCTCGTTGTGAAAAAAGTGAATTCCCTTAACCCCCCTAGTGGGACATGGGGCAGACACATTGCTGTGTCTGTTACACTGATCATTTTTCTTTACTGGCAAATAGGTCAGCCTTCTGCGCCTACCCAACCGAAACTTTAATTAGTCCTGCCGGGATACGAATCCAGGACCTCCGGTGCAACACTCAGACGCGTAAACCACTTAGCCACGAATGCTCATTGTAGTTGTTATAAATTTCCTTATAATATTTAATAATAGTAATAATAGAAAAAACTCACATACATTGCTCTAATCCAAGTAAGTAGCTGAAACATTTGTGTTATAGTAATCAGAAACAACGAGGGTACCACAATAGATACATAATATATAAGTTTTTTTTATCAGAAAGGAGGCAAACGGGCAGAAGGCTTATAAACAACCAAGACATACTTTAGATTTACTTAATTTCCTTAAGATACTTTTAGAAATTATGATAATACCAGCAGATTACTGTTGTTTTCCAACATTTAGGTATAAAACAATTTGTTATTAGTATGTAGGTACAACAAAATGAAATTTTTGTATTAAAGGCTTGTTCCTACTGATACGTGTAACACCCCTGGGTTTCGGTCCACGATTTTGATGCGGTTCTTTGTTTGAAAAATAATACTCTAGCTATTTGCTGGCTTAACCGTAATCAAATAGTCAATTTAAAACAATTTCCGTTATATATAGTCCAGTAAACAAAAGCTTTTATATGATAAAAGGCATAAATAAATTTAAAAAACGCCTGAAACATATTAATTAAATCCCAATGAAGCATGTAGGATTGTTCCAAAATAATAATAAAAAAAATTAATGATACATAAATATTTTTTTAAAAGATACGCGAAAATACGTTGATAATTTTTTTGTAGGGAATTTAATTTTCTACAGTATTGTCTTAGAATTTTTTTATATTTTCCCAGCCAATCGTGAGATATTGACGGAAAAGTCGTTTTTGCACCCTTTTGCATTTTTTTTGCACCCTTTTCCGTCACCCTGCAATTTTAGTACCTATATTAATCTACGAACACTTACGGAAATTTTCGCGTTGGTTTCAGGTAATCAACTCAAATGGCAAAGTTAAGCGTTTGTTTACTGGACTAATATGACACGGTTGACTTTTAAAAATAACAATCTGTATTTAATTTTTTTAATGATTTTTTTCCTTACTATTAAGTATATATGGAAATAATATTTTCATTGGAATAACTTTTTCTTTATAACTCCAAATCATTTTTGATTCAAAGACCAACTAATAAAATAAATAGAATTATTTGATTTTTTCAGAAAGTTTCAGCCAGTAAGTGCATCGTTATTCTATAGATCCAGGTTTAGATTCCACAGGCTGGCATTACGCCAGCGGCTTAAACTCTGTCTCACGCTGGTCGCTATCTACTGATAACATAGGCACAAATTAACCAAATTACTGCCTCATCCACCCCTTGTGCCCCACAATTCTAAACAACTCTCCACGACTGTCCAGCCGTGATCATTAATTTGAAAAATCTTCAAAGCCCGATCATTAAAGGTATAGAGTAGGAACATACATGTCACGTCATAAAAAGTAAAATTGTTTGTCCGAAGATGACTATAACTTCAGGTAAAGAGCATGTTGTCCGGATTCAAAGATGAGATTCAGCTGAGTCTTTTGGAGTGACATTGCGTTTAATAAATTATGAATGATCTATACACTATTTTTCTAACATTTAAATCACACGTTTTAAAAGAAAAATATGACAAAGTGTTATAAAGCACCTGTATACTGGATATATTATTTTTAAAAATATTTAATAACACCTCTGATAGTAAAATCTTTAAACAATAAAAATAACATTATTTATAAGGGTCGGCTATGTGAATGTTGCGTGAGAAATTACGATAAAATATATCATATGTTTTATGCTAAGATTTTATCTCTAGACAAATTATTTATATAAATAGAAATAATACATTAGATTTAGGAATTAAAAAAATATTACTAATTATTATATTTGTAACTCAAAACGGCTGCACCAATTTAAAAGATTGTCAAATACTTACTTAGACATAAAAATTCAAACAGAAAAAATCACGAAAAAGTGTTTATGAAGAAAATTTGTTTTCACATTCATTTATATGAAATGATGTTTTGAAATGACGACATGTGACTTATTCGGTATTCTAAAGTTAATAAGAAATGGCATTTTTAAAGTTTCAAATAACAAAATAATTATCTTTATGATATCTCAAATAAATACTTTATATATTCAATTAATAATAAAAAATTTAAGTGTCCAATGCTAAACTAAGCCTAACAAACCAACCTGTCCAATGAATGATTTAAGAATACATAACAATCTTTTCCTTATCTTCATTGTATTCGTGTTGGAAGGAAAACACGAGGAAAGGACAATAGGAAGGGCCTATACAAGACACAATGGATGGGACTAATTTATTCAGCAGTCACTATAATGATTTTATCAATATCGAGAAAAACAAGTGAAATTGAATACAATTTAAACTCCCCAACATTATAATTACAAATGCAGTAATAGATTTTCATAATATTCAACATTGTAGCTATGCATTCTATCATTAACAATTATTCACTAATACATATTAAAGATTAACAATTTTCATGACTGGTTATTCTTACAATATATCAATATGTAATGATAAATATCAAGCACATTTTATCAATGACCGTTGGTAAACGTTGGGTCATTAACTTCATTTCAATTTCATATTATTAAGGCTATAATTTTAACAGTTTTGCTTTAATTCTATTCAATTACATTACTTTACAAGAGCAAATATTTAATAATAATAATTTTTTCTCTTTCAACTCTAATATTTTCTCGACTTCGAAGGATAATATGGGTCTCCTTTGGTCTTATAACTTAAGGTAGGGTTTCTAAACTACATCAAAGTACAGAAAATGAAATTACTAGTTTGTAACAAAACATTTCTCTTAAAAAAACAGGGATTTTGGCACAAACATTACTTTTGATTATATCCTATTCGCAGTCAGCGATCTGTTATCAGGCGCTGGTTTGATGCCAGATATGAACTTGAACGGATCAGAGATTTTAATCACTTACTGTTGCCAACACAACAATCTTGGAAATTGCGAATTTTACGGGAATTTACGTGAAATATTAAACCGGGTCAAATGACTTGTTAGGAGCTTTTGTGAATACGAGTACCAATGTTACTGTAGCCTTGTTAAATAATATCTCATTTCTACTTATCGAAGTCACTGAGCAGTTTGAGTCTCATATTCATGCAAAATTCTTTGAATGTCAAAGATTACATTCAAGATTTTTTTTAATTTAATAAAATAATGATTTTATAGTCTATTCTATAGTCTTCAACTTTGCTACGTAAACACATTAGACAAACTAAACAACACTATCAAAGCATTACCAATATAGGAGTAAAGTGTGAAATCCCACTTCCATCATGATAAACAGACAGCAAGTCCATAAACGTCCATATATAGAAACGAGTTGAGTTCCAGTGTCTAAGAACTACACGTGGAGAAAAATAACTGTTTATTTTAATTTTTATTAAAATAATAGTGTTAAAATTGTAAAAAATAAATCCGACTTCAAATTTTCCTCTAAAACGGGAAGCACCAACTTTCAAACAAAAAAAGAATCCTCGAAATCGGTTCATTCAGTCGAAAATTTTGAGATAATGAACATTTTAAAAAAAAGTCATGAATTTGAACGGCATATTGTATCTTGTATAGATTCATAAACATTTTTCGAATACACTACGGATAAATTAGCTTAAAGTATGTATAAATTCAGGAAATTGCTAAACTAGATACAAATCGAGATTAATTCATCGTTCAAAATGTCAGAGAGTAATTTATTTGGTGTTATAAAACTACTACCTACAAATAACAATATCTATACCCAACATTATTCAATATTCTATCTTCAATATCGAAACCAGTTAAAAGCCATCGAGTGAAAACTTCTTCGCTTTGAAAATTAATATCGTTTTATTATCTAGAAAGTTAGAGAAGTATTAAAATTAAATCCCTTAGAACAATGGTTAAAAGACTTTTTAATTTTTATTTTACTTAATGACTTGGTAGATACTTTTTATGTGAGAGCTTCCTTTTCAAAAATTATGAAGTAAATATTACTTGAATGTAAACGCATATTATTTGTTTAGTATACCTAGGTACTAACAGTATAACTATTTATTAATCTATGATCACATGCTTACTTTTTGTTAAATCTAATGTTTAGTATAATTTCAAGTAGGTATAAGTTTCAAAAGCAATGAATCGTACAGAAAATATGACTAATGAGTTGTATGCTTTTGTGTAGGGCTTTGGAACAAGGGAATTTTGGATAAATACTCCTTGGAATCCATCGTGAAGTCATCGTATATTTCAATGCGATCGGTTGATTACACTTCGTTAACCAAACGTAATGATGTATGAAGTGAGTTCGATCTATTGAGATATTTATGGATACTTTACCTCAACTATCAGACCAAAGATACACATTCGTCTACAAATTCAAGTTAAAAAGGGTCTCATGCTTACTTGTAAGTGTGTGTGTGTGCAAACAATACAAAATATATTACCAATGCCACTTTTTAAAATTTTGAAATACAACCTTATTATGTAAAATTAATTTTATTTCCAATGCGAGAGTGAGGTGGTTATGACATTACGTCATGCGATCGTCAGCTCGTGACTATGAGGGCTACTGTGTAAAATATGAATTCTAGCACAGTTTGTTAGTGCCATATTTTGAGCGTTGATATATCTTGGGTATTTTATATCGATGTATCAGATGTTTCGATAGGTTTTTTACTAACCACAACTTAATTGATTCATTAGAAAGTTTCAAATTTGAAATTAATATTACTTTACTACGTACTACCTACGTTTATTTTTTGTTAACAGGTGTTCATTAGCTGCACATATATGTATACTCATATATAATAATAATACATATTTTATTTGATATAAAATATGTATTATTATTCCTAAACCTTTTGACTTGGCAAAAGACTATGGGAGGTCACTTGGACTTTTACAAAGGAAAATACACGAATAAGCCAACTCGACTTTCAATCGCGGCGCCGGCGATAAATCTCATAACTTATTTAGTACGCCCCAGACTGGGAACTTGTCAAAATTAACGCATAAATCTCAGCTGTACTTCAAGAGAAATCAAATAAGCCAACTAGATTTTGTATGAAAAATGTTTTGTTTTTTATCGGCAAAAGTACTAAATAATAAAAAATTAAGTATCGTAACTTAGTGAAATGTGAAATAAGATACATTTCTGTGGTGTTTCTGTAGCGTTGTTGGTCACGCCTCTATCATTAAATGCTTGGACCCCGATTCGATTCCCGAAATTCTACCAATTATTTTATTTATGGAAGTACATACATCATTTCTTGGACTATAGCCTGAAATAAATCCTACAGAGGGCTTAAAACACTCGTTACGATAATTTTTAAAACATCTGAACTTTAGGACCTTTTTTTAATGTTCAGATTAATAATTTAGTTTGGGAAGACAAAACATTGTTGAATAGTTATTAAATTAATGTTACGACTCTTATTTAGAAACCCTCTTTTCATACGAAAAGTGTAAAGAAATTTGTCTACGTACGATTAGTTTTGTACTTATTTAAAGTTGCTCTCAGAAAATTAAATTGTCCACTACCAGTTTCATTTCCTACCATGAAAGCCTCTGAAAGTTGAGATTGTTGTTAACATTTAATATTCAATAATCGACAATAGAAAAGTGTTTTATATTAGGATAATTATTTCTTAATACAATCGAACCATAGTAGATTGGTAACAAAATACTGAATATTAGATTAATTTATATTTCATCGATTACATCTAATTTAAGTATTGAACAATTGGTTTACTGTTCAAGATCGGAGATGTCCGAAGCCCTGAGTGATCTAGATCGAGTTAGGGCTGTCACAATAAACAGCACAAGTCAACTTGCCCCGCGTCCCGCGCAATTTCCTGCCTAGTCTGACTACTTACGATCTTCCTTGAACTATATGGTACAAGAAAAAGTTATCGCGTTTTTTATAGGACTATGTTAAAATTAAATAATTTACTGAAAACGAATTAGTATCAATTTCATCTAGCACGCTTTACTATGTAAAACAATATGTAACGATATTTTATCAAAAATGAAGATTTCATTAGAATCGATGTGATTTTTTCTACGTTTACCAAAGACAGAAGTACTCTACAGCAGTAACAGTTACTTAAAAAGTGAAATTCGATATGGATCAGACATATTTTCGGCCTACTAATAAATTTCTTGTATTGTGACCAAATATACTCTTAAAGCGAATGACATGGACCACCACTTGGGTAGCCATTTGCAGAGCACTGACTGCACCGCAATTTAACCCATTCAATTCGGTCATCCTTACGCTCATGTCTCGTTTGCTTTGTAAACTAATGCATCGGGAGCTTTGAATGTTTGGTATGTTTTAAACGCATTCATGTTTAGGTAAACACAAATAAATCTTCAAAAGGTTCAACGAACGCATTTACGAACGAACTATGAACGCGTATATTATGTTTAGTACGCACAGACTGCCTTGGTGATAAACAAAAAATTGTGAAAATAGTCCGTTTCCGTAGAACAAAAATTTACTGAACTACAGCTTTACCCCATAAACGAATTCCGTTAGCTTCTTCACTAATTAGTAGCTGTAATATACCGTGATCTCCTTAAACGTTACGTATACTCGGTTTTGGGATTATACATGCATGATACCATCACTAGTTTCTTAAGCAAATAAGACTAGAATAAATATTATTGTAGATTCTGTTACTAATATCGCGGAACATCATCAGAGGAGCAGGCAACGCCGTCCGTAATTTGATGGCCATGAACTGAACACTTGTTTTAACATCAAGACCAACATAAACATGGATATTATAGCCCAATTTCCATGTTTTTATGTACTCGAAAAAAAACCAAATTTCAACAAAACAGAAAGTTTCTTATTAGTTTTGTATTAACTTTAATAGTTAATACATAAAAGGCTGTAAGCATGTAGGTTGTATGTGTAAACATGTGGGTCAGTAAATAAATCATCACGCAGGCTGAGAGTGGGTAGTGTCACATTTGCCACCTAACACAATTTGCTTGAGATACAGTCCTACTCAAATATTCAGGGACTGCTATGTGCTAGGAAAACATAGGTGATAATAAATGGTTAATTATTGCTACTTTTTATTACTCTCCTAAATAGATAACAATATAAACAAAGTGGTTAATATTGTTGAAATAAGCACAAAAAAGTGGAGCATTTTTTAAATAAATTAACGTTTAATTATCACGAAATACATTCAAATACATCGGATTATAAATTTATATTTTATTACAAATTATTTTAACATTAAATGAATACATTTAAAAGTCTAATTTCGTAACATGTACTCAGGTGCAAAACATATTTCTGTGTTGATCTTCTCATTTAATGTCAGTTGCGTGAACAACTTACCACAGATCAGGACGATAATATATTTAAAAAAATTGATTTTGAAGATTCAATGGAACCTTTAGTAGTTCGGTTGTATGATTGCTTTGAGATGCTCTTATATACTAAACAAAGAGAAATCATTTCTTGAAAATAATGTATCTCTCAATCAAAAATACCTACATCATTTTCCTAAACTTATTAAATGCTAACAAAATATTTACGCGTATATTTCACTTACAGTATTTTCAATAGTTACTTACTAGCGAAGTTGAGCAACGCATATTAGAACATCGATGTGTTCGCACCATAAGATCCGTTAATACCTAATCGGGTACCTAAAGGGTCTAGTCTAGCCTTATTTATGCATAAGTGATATTCGTAAACCTAAGAAGCTTTGTGTAAAGCTGTCATGAATAAATTAATCCTTTGTTTACTTAAATTAAAAGCAAAATGAAAAACTTGTCACTATTTCATAGTTGTATTTATTTATCAAAAGAGATTTTAACATTTTTAGCGTTTGTTGTAATAAATTACGTTAACATACCTGTACCTCATGTTTTAAAATAGTGTTAGTTAACGTTATACCTAAAAAAATAATTTTAAAAAACCGACTCCAAGAACGCACTAAAAATGAAATTTCATAAAGTTATAAATATGCAATAATACGACGTGGTTACATGAATTTCAGCGATCACTCGCTCGATTTTGAAACTATTCTTTCAATGTCTATTGAATGATTCTGAAGTACCCAATCGTTTGACACCTCATTCATTGAAATTGGTGCCCAGACCGTGTCGTAGGGGGAAAGGAAAACAATTACACGTCGAATTGCTAACCATCTTTTTTGTTTTTTTGAAGGTCGGTTTACGGTTATGAAATGGATTGATTCACGAGATCCATGATCTTGTTCTCCTTACCTGTGCTTGCTATTACGGCATAATACATGTTTACAATTACATGAGTACGTGATTATTATTTTATGTTTAAAAAATGTTTAAAACAACCTGAAAAACTATTAAAATGTAGGTATACATTACGTAAGGTAACGCGCAATGAATTTGTTTATATTACCACATTTAAAATTAAAACTTCTTTGTAAGTCAAGTGACATATGACAGGTTTCTGTCACAATAACTTACATTAAATTATTTATTTATTTTGACTATATAAATAGTTAACTTGTATGTAATGTTTCAAAAGTATTAACACAAGTCAATAACAGTTCGACGGAATCCGAATTATTTTAAGATCAACCTTATTATAACCAATTTTCCAGCACATATTGATTGTAAGGATAGCCATAATATCTACTCATACAATATGCTAATATTGAAATTCGAAACAAAGACAAACAAAAGGAAAACTTGATAAATAATTTACAAGCGTTCTTGAAGGCCTCCCCAATGTAACGTATTAATGAAATCAAAAAACAAACTTTATTGTAGTCCGGAAACCTTAAAGGAACTGTGTTTAACTTTATTACTTTGTTAAAATTGAGGTGAGGTTATGTTGACGTTGTTGATGTTGTTAAAAACGATTTAGTCTATGACAACATTAAAATTTTACTCTTTTTTTATAAGATAGGAGGCAAACGGGCAGGAGGCTCACTTACGAGAAGCAATCCGCCGCCTATGGACACCCTCAACGCCTGTTGTATTGTGACCACGGGTGCGTTGCCGACCTTTTAAAAAGAGATACGCTCTATTCTTGAAGGTTCCTAAGTTATTATGGTTCCGAAATACATTGGAGGGCAGCTGGTTCGACAGAGAGGTGGTGCGCGGCAAAAAATGCCTTAGAAAACGCTCAGTTGTGGAACGATGAACATCGAGGTAGTACGGATGAAATTTCGCATTCTGCCTCGACGTTCGAAGACGAAACTCAGCTGCTGGTATTATACCAAATAACTCCTCTGAACATTCTCCATGATAAATGCGATAGAAGATGCAGAGGGAGCCTACATCTCTACGCAACGCCAAAGGATCGAGCCGATTGGAAAGGAACTGGTCGTCAATGATTCGAGCCGCTCTCCGCTGGATGCGGTCAAGAGGAAGAAGCTGATATTTGGGAGCTCCCGCCCAAAGGTGAGAGCAGTACTCCATATGGGGCCGAATTTGCGCTTTATATATTATTATTATTTATTGCGCAAGCAATGGCTCGGCGTGAAATTCTGTCGACTTTCAATCAATTCATCAGTGTCGTTGTGGAGGGTTAGTGGATACACTTGGATGTCATAGTCTCTTATGTCTCAAGAGTGCTGGTCGTTTTTCTCGCCACTCCAGCATCAACGATGTTTTCCAAAAGGCGTTTGTCTCCGTTAATATGCCGGCCATTTTAGAGCCGAATGGCATTATACGCAGTAATGGCAGGCGTCGTGATGGTATGACACTGGTTGCTTGGAGTCGTGGTAAGGCGCTTGTGTGGGATGCTACTTGCGTCAACACACTGACGTCTTCGCATCTCCATGCTACTTCCGTGGCTGCTGGTGGCGCGGCATCGATTGCAGAAAGCAACAAAAAGCGAAAATATGAAAGTCTCATGGATTCTTATATTTTCGTTATTTTTGGAGTGGAGACTTTGGGTCCATGGGGGCCAGAAGCGCGTCGATTGTTTAAAGAGATATCGACGCGCTTAGTTGAGACCACAGGAAACCCGAAAGCTGGCACATATTTCGGCCAACGCGTTAGTATAGCAATACAACGCGGCAGCCTTTTATATTTTTGTAAATATATTTAAGTACATTATTGTAAATATTTAATAAAAAATAAAAAAATTGTTAATTAAAAACCTAACATTACTGAATATTAGTACCTATTTCATAAAGTGAAATCGTAGATAAATATTTGGTCTATGCCACACTGATGTGAGATTTCACTATAAACTTATTGTTGAGGGACAAGAAATCGATAATCGATTTTACTGTTAATTCGGTTGCAGTAATACCTATTACCTATTTATTTAGTTAAAAGTAAGCACGATAAACAATAATAATAAATTTTAGGAAAATAAAAAAAAATGTGAAGTCCCGTGTCCCCTGTCCCTAGTGGGGTATGGGGCAGATGCATTTCACATCTGTTTCACTGATCGATTTTTTCTCTAGGGGCAAGTAGGTGATAAGCCTTCTATGTCCTGCCAGACCGAGTTTTTTTTTTATCTCCGCCGGGAATCGAACCCAGGACCTCTCGGTTGTCGCTTACGCGCTTACCACTAGACCAAGGAGGCGGTCAAATTTTAGAAATACAGTGTGTCTTAAAGCCTTTACGAATTTCATTAAAACTATAAGATAAACTATGGCCTAGCTTTTGGAATGTACTTAATAAACTGAACAACTTACAAATTGAAATTAATACATAAATTAATTTTAGAACTATATACGAATTCCATTAGTCCAAACTAATAACAACTTATTTACTGTGTCCCACTGTATTATTAATTGTAAGTAAACTAAGCCCTAATAAACGATAGTTTTCAAATATTACGTTATATTCTGAACTGCCGTTGAACATAAGTTTGTAATATATTTTAGAATTGATTAGTTCGCTACAAATAAACTATTTTATAATCGCAATAGAAATACGACATATTGCTGGTTTGTTTTTAAATGTTTTATTTCATATTGAGGTTTGGTGAACTGATTTTTCTCTTTGGAAAGTTATTCTCGTATAAACTGAAAATATTTTTTGTACCAAAATATTCATTCATCTGAGCATGGAATGGCTATGAATGTAGTTTTCCATTTCTCAATGAAACGGAAAAAACTTGCCAACCATATGCAATTATCAGCTTAGTTTAGTTTTGAAGCGAACAAGGGATTACGAAATGAAGTTATTGCCAATGCTCTTCAATATTCAGTAAATTCCTTTACAACTAAAAAGGGTAATTAACCTAATGTTCTTAATGAAAGAGCTACAAGGGTAGCTCTTTCATTATGGGACTTAAAACCCATAACACCCCGGCACTGGTATCCCATATTTCTAAACCTTTTCACTGATCTTTTTATAAACTCAACTAAATCAGATCGATGTGATATCAAGCCCCAACGTTTTCTCTATTTTTATCGTTTCAACCCAAAACCCATTTTATTTTAATAATATTTCTAGTTTATTAAAAATTCGTATAAAAATAGTCTGTTTAATGTAACAATATTAAGTATTATTATAATTTTAAAGCAAAATAGCAACTAAAAATTCACTTGTAATATTAAAATAATAATACTCATCCACGACCACCAAAAACAAGCAAAGCAAATGTCTTTCTGCGAAATGCTTTGACTTAACCAGCGTGTGGCTAACTAAGCTGCAGAGTGCCAATGAGCTGTTTTATATTATTAACTAGCTGACCCGGCATACGTTGTTTTGCCATATTAATTTTTGGGGTGGGCTACCCTTATCACTTAGGGGTATGAAAATAGATAGTAGCCGATTCTCAGACCTACTGAATATGCATATAAAATTTATTAAAAATCAGTAAAGCCGTTTCGGACGAGTAAGGTAACTAACATTGTGACACGAGAATTTTATATATAACAATATACTCTTAGTATTATAGCGTAAATGACGATAGTCTAGGTACTAAATCAAGTCTAGATGTACTAGTTAATCTAAACTCAGGTGTTGTATCTAGGCCATACATCAATATTTCTCACATTAATTGATGGGGTCAGAACTGTTATATATAGTAATTGGAATGGATATTCTGAAATTGGAATTCCCAAAGTATTCCCTAATTCCTGTAAAAACTCGCATTCTTTATAAAATTCCATCAGATTAAAATTTAAACCGGTCTCTTTTTTTGAGATATAAAATAAAATTACTCAGATTACTCTATAAAAAAAATGCAGCCGTAAATGAGTAACAAATAACAAAATAGATAGAACTCTTTTTATTTGGTTTTTATAATAATTATAATTGGGACAACTCATATTCGTTGCTTTGATCCCAAAGTAAGTAGCTGAAGTACTTGTGTTATGGTAATTAGAAACAACGAGAGTACCACAATAAATACATATATAAGTTTATATACAACCAAGACTCGGAAACAAACGTTCGTGCTCATCACATAAACAAATGCAAATGCAGAATGCAGGTCGTCGATTCGTATTGTAATATGAGGCTTCTGCGTTTAATATTACATTAAAAGAAGAATATTTATAATTAAATTTCTTGAGAATATTCCCGAAAAAGATTGTCATACTTCATTGATAATTAACTGAACGTCACCTCTGTTACGTAGTAACTGATACTAATTAATTTTGAAATGAATAATATAATTTTGACTTTAGGCAAGAAAAAGCGATCATTTTTCAAAATGATTTATAAAGTAGCTGACATTATATAAGTACCTTACTGTCACTACTATTTTTATTAGTAAAGTATCTTATTTCCGTATCGTATTAAAAAAAAAATACATCTTAATTTTTTAGCAAGCCTGAGTTATTATATCAATAATTATAACAATACTTGTTAAAGTGATAACAGTTTAAACAAAGCTATGTTCGATTCAGTTTCTATGTAAGACATTTTTAATATAACTTACAGTGCAAGTTCATTTGCAGTTAATTTATAAAGTTACAGTATTCTTCATTACGGCTGTGTCGAACGAACTTAACGATAATGAAGCAACGAAAATTTTTAATATTCCCTTGAAGAAACTTCTGTGCCTGTCCCGTGCCAAATTAAATAAGTTGATTCTCATCTGACCCTGTTACGTACTTATAACTCGATGAAATTTACTACAAATTAAATTAAGTGAATTCTGTAGACATTTGCTTAAAACTTCGCGGAAAATATTTGAAAATGTTCGAGTTTGGTTACAAATATTATGAGGCTTGATAAAAAAATTATATTATAACATTAGAGTTGAATTTATTCTGAAATTATTGTCAGAATATAGCATTCATTCAACACTTGTTACGCAGGAGGTACTAAGGTCGAATGCCGTAGGAAAAAAATGTTTCAGCTAGCAGAGATGACTTGCTCGCAAAGAAAATGATCTGTGAAACAGACGCAGAAAATGTCCATACTTCACTACTGGTAAAAATGGCTTACTTTATGTCTTAATTTATGAGACAGCAAAACATGAAATCCTTTTTACTGAAATTTAAGTACTTGTATGTCATGTTTTAGCAAATAAGTGTTATTTTATTTAAAATATACAAAATTAGAAACAAAAGTACCAGCAAATAGGTAATATACATAACCACGAATTCATTGATTATATTCAATGAAAATACATCTATTAGATATATTTACACAAAACATTTGCTCAATGAGCCGTCTTTAGGACAATACTCTGTCATTGTCGAGCGAATCTAGACATTTATCTTTGTGTTACACTTCGCCGCTCTGTGAACTATTGGGTTAATTTATCTATTTAGATACAAAAAGCCCGGCACTTGGCGCGAAATTATTATTTCATGTATCGAATCATAAAGTGTAGTCCTGCACGAGAACTACGGGTATTAAGTGATAAGGAACAGACACATTTTTATGTTTTTCCTTATCTTTTGAAATAGAAAGTCGTGTGAAGCCAGCCGCTTCAGGTTGTGCAAAACCAAATTAGCAATATTAAATGGGCGTTGGTAAGATATAATATACTATATTTTATTTTCATAGTGAAAATTGAGCTCAAGAAGGCGAAGGTTCAATCTTAGGAGTTTTTTATGTATTCTTCTTGCCCTTTACTCAATAAACGTTGCTTAGTTGATGTCTTTTTTTAAAGACCAAATATTATAGTAGATAGCACATCATTTAGAAATACCCAATCTTAAATTGGACTAGCGCAAATGACCATAAATACTGAAAGTATTTGATTTTTCTAATACGTATATTATAAAGTGAAAATATTATTTTACAAATTATTTTATAGTTTTGTTTTAAATTGTATTTAAATAAAGTAACTCAAAACTTCTGGTCTGATATTAAAATCTTGCGCCGATAGAAAATTGCATACTTTGCTTGGCTATATTTTGCGTGAACAAAATCGCGATTTAAAGTAATATATACTCAACAATTTTAACAAGAGCTAAAATGTGCACATCTCTGAAAATTAGAAGCAAAAATGTATGAAAATTTAAAAATATTTTATCATGTTGGATTACAAAATGTTTTCTTTGACATATTTTTATACATAAATACAATCAGTTCTTATGAAAGAAAATAGGCCACACGCATTTACGTTATCTAGAGATCCGCAGCGGCTTCAGTTATTGTCTATACAATAACTGAAGCCGTAGTATTATAAAGATATTTGAGTTTTAGTTGGTAATAAATATTCCTAGTCAAAAATTACTGCTCCGATTTACAAAAAAGCCTTTACTGATATTTCTCTTTCTGAGTTGCATAGACTAATAAACCTACTTGAACATAATCAGGAGTAACACCTATATAAAGGGTTTCAAATATTAAAAGTTAGAGGTAGGTACCTACTCACTTTCAATGCCATTTATACCTACTACGCCGATGGATCTCCACTTATATCTGACTGTTTTAGTTTATGTTTCGGGTATTTGTAAGTTTGGTTGATGTCCTGAGCACTGCAGCGAGTTGTGATTTAGTTAATTTAAAGTTAAGTCTCGTGCCTCCTAGTGGGATATTGGGCAGATGCATTTCACGTTTGTTTCAGTGATTTTTTCTTTAGGGGCAAGTAGGTGATAAGCTTTTTATGCCCTGCCCGGTTGTAACGCTTACGCGCTTACCACTAGACCAAGAAGGCGGTGTACTCAGTTTACTCCTTGTTTTTTAACTCGAATTACATATAAGAGTATTACAGTAAATAGTTTATAAAATATTTTTATTTGTGTATTTATTTTGTAACGAGAATATTTTACAATAACTTGATCATTTTTCAAAATTATTTTAATATTAAAAAGTAATTGTATCAAAGATAGCTGCTTACGGGTTTAACTTACATTTGCCTACAATCTTGATCGTTGAGACTGAGCTGCTTATAAAATTTTCTCGGGTAATATTAATTTGTAACGAACATCTGACACCCACATTTTTTCTATATAAATCGTAATATTTTACAGAATTTACTTCTAAGAGGCCGAAAAGTGTTATAATAAATCAATGTTACAATAAACTAAACATGTCAAAGTTCTATAGATCAAGAAGCGGGTTATAACGAACAATTAGTCTGTCTGTATGCCCGGGTGTATACTTCCGGCGGGAGATAGCTGCCCGGATATCCGAGCTTCTGAGACGATATCAGAGCACGACAAACAACTTGTATTCTTTATAATATAAATCACTTACGTGTAATTTTTGATTTGCTTAGAAGATTTTAAGAGTATGATGGTTGTAAATAAAATATCTGATAGGCAATTACATAAACAATTTTTGGTTGAAAATTGAAATATCAACTTTGAAACGACAACGAAACAGACTAAATTCATAGATCAGATGTATATATTTTAATTCCTTCCTTTATATTTAGATCTATTATCCTTATAAAAGATAATTAATTTCTAGGCGGTGTATTAAGATAATAATCCTGTTCTAAATATGAACCAAGAGTTTGAGGCACGCATTACGGATTATCACCGCGCGATTTTTTTCTGCAAAATTCTGTGAGATTTTGAAAATTGTACCTGTATAAAGCTGGCACTCTAACAATTTTACGCTGACGCTATTTAAATACTCATTTTACTCATGACACATGACACCGTTACAATAAAATTCCGAAAGTCCTTTATTTGACAATGTGATGAACAATTTTATTATTTCAATTATGTTAAAACCTATCGAGTCTGCCATTTGCCACAGAACTCATGAATACAACAAACGAACCGCAAATCTATTACAAGAGAATATCACAATATATTCATGTATGCTAAGGGCCGGATATCGGAAGATACAATATTGGTTAGCAGTAAGTGAGAAGCTGCCAGTTTATGCAATTTGAATATTAATTTTTTTATTTTAATAAATGTACCTTAAAATCACGAATCACGTTTCTACATTTTTGCTCGCTAAACTTTGAAGCTTTAACGACTTTTATTCATATGTCTGCATGCATATCATGTCAAAAGTGTAGTTATTTGATACAGGGGTTACATCGGTTAATCGATTTGGATCAATTTGAATGCGGGTTCCTATTAAAATCAGTTTGTAATCGAGTTAGTAGCTTCTTTAACCTATAATTTAAGAAAAATGGTCGTTAGAGCTGAAGCCATTTTGGTGATGTTATTTCGTATAGTTAAACTAAATTTAGTTAGTTAGTTAGTGTATTTAGTTAGTTTTACTTATTTCGTATAGTTGCTGTGGCTGCGATATCCCATTGTTGTCTTGCTATTGCAGATAAATAATAGTTCTAAGATGTTGTATATAATTTAATGTAAAAAGTCAGTAATACATAAACTATATAAAACACAAATAAAGATAGAAGAAGGAAATAATGTTTATATATAATGGTATAGAAGAAGCAATGAAATAAATAAGTATATAATTTTGTGATGTCACAGCTGGCTTCCAATCTTGATTTGAATTCGAATATTATTAGTCATCAATTTAGCGCGTGCCAAAGAGTTCCTTCATAAAGGAGGCTATACGCAAATCGCCACAGAGCTTTATTAAGTATTGTTTTTTGGAGGCTATCAATATATTTTGTAAGTTACTTGCATAAAACAACTTTATTTGTTTTTAAACTATTGAGAAAACGATCAGCAGAAAGAATATATTAGCAAGTGCGCCTTAGCTCGTATACAAAAATTAGGAATTCACAGCACACTTACATCACCCGAAGCCTCTAAAAGCCGGTCGTAAAGCACAAAAATACGTATATAGAGGCCGAAACAATGGGTGGCAATATTTCACTTGTAGGCGTAACGTTCATATTCACACCGCGCCATTACGTCGACAATAATGTACTGTATTGGCTTTACACCTTAGAAGATTAATAGAGTAAGGACTTTTTTCACCATCTTTGAGTTGTTCATACTCTATATCAAATCTAAAATTAAGCATAAAGTACAAATATGAAAAACAAAATAAAAAATGTTATTTAGTGGGTAAGTACCTACTAGTTAGATAATAACAATTTAATTTAAGAAGCATCATCACTACATAGTATAAAACAAAGTCGCTTTTTCTTTCCCTATATCCCGTTGTATGCTTAAATCTTTAAAATTACGCAACGGATTTTGATGCGGTTATTTTAATAGATAGAGTGATTGAAGAGGAAGGTTTTTATATATGTTTTATACCCGTGCAAAGCCGGGATGGGTCGCTAATATACATATAATTATGATAAAAATTAATTGAAATTTATCAGAATAAATTTGAAATTTATCAAAATTCGTAAGAAAAAATAAAAAGCTGTCAATAACGTATATTAATATGATAATTATATTAGAGCTCATCATGAAAATTTAAGTTATAAGTAGAACTGATACGTAATCGAATCTTTTAAATATAAAATAATGTTTTAATAATAAAAATCTAATACGAAAAACTTCTTTTTTTGATTTAATTAAAACACAAATATTCCAAAACTACTCTTAAAATATCGCACAACGATATTAGGTTACGTATGGATCCAGAAACATAGCAATTCCAATATTTGTTTGAGCATATTGGTGTAATAAAGCTGAGGTATAGCTGAGTGTTATTGACTACGTTGTATTTTGAACACATATTGCTGGATTAAATAATCTAAGTAAAAAATACGTTTAGATATCTATTTTTTGAACGTATAAAAAACTTTACATAAATAACACACGTCCACAAAAAATAATCTTTTTTTGTGTCTGTTTTTTAATGGCAATTGTCTGAATGTTTACAATGAAAAATAACCAAAAACTCAATTTATAAAAAATAAAGTTTGCCTTGTACTTTATACGATGATAAAAAAGTAAGATTTTTGACAAATGCTTAGAGGTTACCACTCTTAAAAGCAAACTTTATGAGATAAAAATATTATTTATTTTATTAATCAGGTATAAGAAATCAAAATCGGGTACACATAACTGAGACTCTAAATTCGTGTTGACTTGTGTAATATAAAATACTACTTTTTAATTATTCATTTTAAGATAATTAAGCTTTATTTTTCTACTTAGACCATCACTAGTTATGTTTACATATTGTAATTTGTATTCGAAAAAATTATCAGTTATATACTTGCTGCGATGCCGTAAATATTTATTATTATTTTTTTAATATCGAAAAAGCTTTCGAACTTTTTTATTATAGTATAAGTAAACGGCGAGCTGCGGTGCGTATGTCCGACTGTGCGCGTTGCTCCATTTTTGACAACTGTCACTCTCTGCTACGAAAATTATAACAACGCCTGCTCTTTATAATTTGAGTTCCCTCAATATTAATCAATTTTAAAAATATCTCAGTGCTGTAAATTCATATTATGTAAATAAAATTTGTAAATAGGATAATATATATTTCAATTCACTCCTCGACGTATCGACTAAATACTCTAATACTAATCATAACTTAAAAAGTAATATTTGATTCTGTAAATATACATAGTTCCAATAAATGTTTTGGCTTCTAAATCATTAGGACAGCTTATATTAAGTTTCATTTTCCGTTTTATATTAACATTTAAGAACGTAAATATTAAATATAATGTATGTCAATTCTCCCAATTATTATTGTGAAAATACTTGTGCAAAATTACAAATAACAGATATTAAATTTCACTCCATTAACTAATTAGTCCATTTCATTACAAGATAAAAGATTCATTGATAAAATTGTGCATTAATTTCACTTTGTAAGATTTAATTTAAAATTTACGTCATCCGGTCTTTTGTTCTAGCAATTTCTGATTCCAATTAAATTTTCAATATATGATAATGAATCATTGGGTATATTGTTGGCTCCCGCTTCTATATTAATTTCAAGTGGCTTTTAAGAGGAAGCTTCAAGATATTAATTTTATAAGAGGATTTATGAAGACGTATTCATACATGGAAACAACAATATTTGTTTGAAAAATACCGGAAAGTTATAAAAAATCAGTTTAAACGGATTAAGCACGTATCCTTAACACAAATTGTACAATTATTGGATTATTACTAAATTTTCCCGACGTTTTGCGAGCATTACAGCCTGTATGGTCACGGGTGACTGACGACAGAGATGTTAATTGTCAAATGGTGACAGACTAGGTAATGTTGCTAGCACCATATGTTGCTATATATATTTATTTACAACAAGATTGTTTTAGAGCTACCACAAGATTTACTTTAGGTGGTGTTACTTAATTTAAAAAGTTTTAAACTGAATTAAAGTAAAGAAATAAAAAATATTCACAATAAAAAAAAATTAAAAAAAATAAAAATACGCGTCGAATTGATAACCTCCTTTTTGGTTTTTTTGAAGGTCGGTTAAAAATTAATTAACGTGTGGTGTTGATGTAAAATAAATGATTATTTTGATAAATCAATCATAAAATCAAAAATGCGAAGACTTATTATTCCCTTCCAAGTAAAATATTCTAATAAACTTTGCCTTTATAGTTGAGCTAACATTAAAGGAATCGAGGGAACACGTCGAACACTAAATGGCCGGTCATTAGCCGTCGTGAGAGATTGCTCTAATACTGCTAGAATTTTTCACACTAAGATTGCACCAGTTTTTAGAACTCACCCGGAGTAATATTGCGGATATTAATCTTTGACTTCGGGCAACTGCAAGCTGTTTGAAATCGATAAATTATCTTAAAACTATTTTAGGGTTAACTTAGGTCATGGTGTTGTTTGAAATACATGTTTATCAAAGAAAACTGCTTCATATTAACACTTTTTTTTATATATTAATTTTTATCCCGTTGTAGCATATAACCACGTCATATTAATTTTTATGTAGAGTCCATTAGTTAAGAAGTCACATCCATGTTCTATTTGGTATCCTGTTGATCTAACAATCTTACGGTTGCGTTTTTAATAAACGAACGCAATTAACACGTCTTTCATTCCCAGTTATGTACTATGTACTAGAAAGTAATAAATAGAACATAATAAATAATTATTCTAACAGAAAAATATTTTTAAAGAGTTTTTTAGTTTATTCTATTTCATAGCTATCTTCCAGTGTTAATCTTATTAAAATCCATTTTTCAGTTTTAAAACTAAACAACAGACAATATATATTTACCTTCACATACATTTACAAAAACCTTTATTTTTATATTACAACCATAGAATTCATTTGTTCACGTGTATCGTAGTTAAAAGCGAAATATATTTAAATCCATCAAAATCTAAAAGCCACCTTTATAAAAACTTTTCGCATTGTTACGCGAATGGCAAAGTTGTTCTTTAACTTCTATTACTTTTATTAAGGTACAGGTACAAAAGATTTCTAAGTAAAAATGACAAAACACATGAAAAAGCTTTTTTGTAATTAAAATATGTATTTTTAAAATCCGAAAAGTTGGCTCATTATAATAATTTCCCTTTTCAAAACGACTGTTATTTTTAAAGCTGCGTCGTCCTAATTATGTCAACGGGCAGATTTAGATTAGTATAATTAAAAATTTTAAATGGAAAGTAGGGTACTGGTATTGTTTCTATGGTAAGTTATGTTTCAACGGAGTCAGCCTCCATTTGTATTTTAAAGTCAAACCATAGCCTAAAACATTGCTTGAGCAATTAAAGCAGACGTAGGTTTATTTGCATACATTATTTGAAAAAAAAAATTAAGAAAATTTCCACGAGATTGCGATGCATACAAGGAAAAATTTAACAGTATTAATCGATATTTTTAATTTAGTATGTGAAAGTAAAGTGCCTCTAGAATCTAGATAATGAGTGAGAGTCATTTTCTATTCTAAACTTAGTACTATTCAAATAAAGGTCTATTCGAATTAGTCGTTGATAAAAAAATAAAGTAGTACCTTTTTCTTGATTCTTGGTAAGTGCGTTTTCTCTTTAAGTGGATTACCAGAAATAAATATTTTTTAATAATAGCTTCACTGGTTTAATAATCTACTATTTAACTTAATAGTGCAAGGTACATATCTTTGAATGGAATACATATCAGAATAAATAAAGGTTATTTTCACAATTAGGTGTCTACGTTTTCTCGACGCACTACGTAAAATAGGAAAAATAAATTAAATTGATATTATTCATTCCATTTAAAAAAACACCTTACCATGCTTTGTAACAAAACAAAAAAGAGAAATAGTAAGCATACATAAATTATTGCTGACAAGCAATCTCTTATAATCGAGTTAGGAGAAATTCAGTAGATACCTCACTCCGTTAGGTAAAGTATTTTTCGGTAGCGCCTCCATTATAATTTGTACAGCACCCCTAATTGTTACGCGGCAATTTAGATGAGTGATTGACAATTGAGAAGTTAAAAACAATTAAAAGATCAATATCTCTGTTTATATGTTGATGAAATTATGTAAAATAATAAACGCCACTTATATACACGTATTTTATTAAACTAACACAATAATAATGACTAGCGAAACGGTCTAACATGAATTAAAATGCGTGTAGTAAGTGCGTAAGGGTTTTTAAAATTGTATGGTCTATTTAGCATACACAAGGGTCGAATAGCTAACTGGGCATTTTGCTTACGAGTGCTGATAAATAAGTGGATTGCGTGGGTTAGTGCCAGTTTAAATTAGGTTAATGTTAGTTGAACATTAATTTAACCCAACGCCGGTAGCGAATCGTATGTTATAACAACGATGTATAAATATTTTAAAAGAACATTATGCACTGGTCCGAAAAATATTTTTTTATTCTGAAATCACATATAAAAATAAAGACAAAAGAGTATTACACCAAGGAGACCTGTAGCGCCAAAATAAAATTTAATTAAATGAAAACATTTGTCTAAAATAATGTACTCAAACATATGTATTTTTTTTAAGGAATGAAGGGTAAATTGGCACACGAACCCCGAAATAGAACCAGTGAAATTGAAGAGAATTTAAAAAATCCTCTGACATGTTTATTACAAATAAGAAAATTGTAAATCAATGAAAAGATATTCATAAATTGTATAGCTAATATCTATAACGATTATATCAGCATTCAAATAAAGATACTGCATCAAAATCGGCCACCAACACACACAGATACGTAAATTATAAACGCCCTCTTTTTGGAGTTTAATCTCCAAAAAAAGGGAATTGAAGATCTACCTAGTCGAGTCTAGTTTTTGTATGAGTATATTTATTATTTACCTCTCGATAAAAGTAAAATATTCTTACATTCTAGAAATGAAACATTCTTATGTATTGTGTCGGGTACCTTATTCATCGCAATCATCGGATTGTCAAATATTTAATTTACACGACATAGCGAAATATTCAACCAACTTCTAGAGGGCTTTCATGATTTTTTTGTGTAGATTATTTCAGAGATATTTTCATATAAAAACCGAAATTGATTTATCGATTTGAAAAAAAATATATATATACAAGAAAATATTTTAACTTATGATAGATAATAAATAATAACCATTGAAATCGAGGTTATCAATTTAATGTGTTTTTTTTTTGTTACATTTCATATCTCATAAACAATAATTAGAAATACCACCTACAAGATGAAAATTTCGTACATCCGTAACACAATTTAGTAGCATAAGAATTATTGAATTATTTATCATAAGTCGAACTGTTAAATTTAAAATATTACAGTAATGTGTCACGAGAAATGTTTCTTATTTGCGGTTTCAAGCTGACCTCAGAAAGTTTCGGAGCTTTTAGGATATTAACATTTTATGGGCTACTATCAAGATTGCAACTTGATTTTCATATTAAAATATTCTTCAGGACGTATCATGAAAATTAAAAAGCTCTTCTACGAGTAAATATGGTAGTTTAATATTTCTTAAGAACTTTCATTTACATATCCTTAAAGACTGATTTATAGTAATATATGTTTAGGTATCTCACATCTAAAGACAACAGTTTGAACTGATTATATTGATAGCGCGTATTTTTATCACAATTGACATCTTTATACTCAGTAACGAGTCTAACCATGACTCACAAAGACTTACGGGTTACCTTTTTTCCCCCTATGTATTTTTCATCCGCCTCCGTTCAGTTTAACTTGTTCAGTTTAGTTTAGAAGACAGGAGAGGAAGGTACTTCTCCGTCAATACAAATTAATAGTGAAACAGGCGCAAAATATTATTTACCGTACCCACGTCAGTTAGTCAAGGTGTTTTAATAATTAAGCTATCATAATTATATGACTACTTCGTAATGTTACATGCTGCCCATACAATACACACTATTTTGTGAGCATAAATAGTTTAGAATGTTAAAAATATTTTCATCAAAAAGGCTACAGCATCTGAGGACAGCGACAGACAACCCAACAAATTTTACTTTAATACAATTAAAATAAGTGTGCAATTTGATGTTGAAGTCAGATTTATTGCGAACAAAGCAATTGGTTATGTTTAAAGATGCTAATTAAATAAAATAGCAATGTACAAGAATAATGAAACAAAAAGAATTAGGTACATTCGAAACGGTTCGAAACTAGTAAACAGGATTTATCGTCGTCAACTTATAGTGACTATGATTGAATTTTTTCTAGAACGCAATATAACATGGAAAACAATTCATATAGTATAGCGATACAACGCGGTAATGTAGCCAGTATTTTGGGTACACACCCTGACAGCGTTGATGAGCCTTTTGTATTATTATATATTTAAATACATTATTGTAAATTAATTCTATTAAAATAAATTAAATAAAATTATTTAAATTGAAGCGATTTGCTAACTGAGCAGCACTAAGATAAAGATTAATTATATCTTAATAATATAAGCGCATAAGGCTGATACCTGCCTGTATAATAAATTGTCAGTTTAACAGATGTGACTGCCTACTAACAAGACAAGGCATTTCAATTTTGCTTAATAATACCTAATTTGTTACTATTTAGTAAAGATAAACACTCGTATTTCTAGTCCTATACGTTATTACTAAAAAGGTAACATTTAATTAAAAGTTAACTTAATTATAGTACTTTTTTCGACGCTTTGGATTAATTTTTAACTGTAAATAAAGTTGTAACCATTACATCTCCATTTCCTCTCATTAGATTATTTCATTGCCTTGTCTCCTCTTTTATAACTGGGTTGCCTGGAAGAGACCGCTTGGTAGTGATAAGGCAAGTTTTAATTGAATTGTGCGTTTTATTTATGTTTGTAATGTTTTAATGCAAAAAATATATAAATTATAATAACAATAATAAGTATATACTAATTTATAAATCTTAGAAGAGGGTTACCCTATCGAAGCTACAAGCTCAAGGGGTATCGGTCGAACTAATCTAATGCACCTGCTACAAGAAAAATGTTGCCTTTACACGCCACTACCCGGGCAATTCTAAACTATTAAAGAAACAGATTAAAAGGTTATTTTATGTATATCTCATTCAGTGGCTTGCGACTTGCGGCACTTGTCATGTTTACAAATTAAAAATTGGTTATATGTAAAGTCGGTTTACGGACGATAATTTTACGTGATAACGTCATAAGAAAACATGGATGCATACTATTATGAATTGAATTATTATCACTGAATTATCATTATAATGAGTCACAAACTAAACGCCTAGGCCGATCGTGCCTCTCTATCGCTTGTTCCGCGCTCTGGCTTGCACGCTCGGCTCAGGCGGAACGTGACAATGAGTCATGCTTTTTCGTGCGTGCAGCCAGCGTTCATCGATTCATAAGACGTTATCACGTCAAAATATATTTTGAACTGGAGCAAATCATTCCCAAGTGCAGGTATTGTTCAAATAATTAATTGTTTTATTTTTGGATGTAGCAATTAATTTACGCTTAACGTAAGGTTTAAAGACAATTCTTGTATTTCCCTTGGGATTTAGTTATAGTAGCGTCTACAATTGCTATGGAAAGAATTATTTATTTTGTGCAGTATAACTGAATCTTATGAAAATTACTCTTAACATATATTAATATGCAAGAAACAATATTGTGATATCTGCAATTGACGCAACATATCTTCTCGCGAAATAAATTTACAGCATAATAATTATACCTGCTTGTGACTTTATTTCTTCTTTATTATTAAATATTTTTAATAGGTACATTTATAGTTTATTATAGTTAGTTATTATAGTTTATTTAAGTAAACCTTTCGTCCTGTATCCTTGTATACAACACCGAACCGAGATAACAATTTAATACTATAAAGCTAATTATCAAACGAAACAATGGGTGCCGGCAAATTAAATCAACCGTACCCTTCCCATGTAATGGCTATATCAAAATGGCTGCGGGCTCACTAATTAATCTTGTTTACAATTCAAATAATTGTTCATCGCACGCCGACCGCATTCGAATTTGAGACAAAGATTTCTATGGTTACCGTTGGATTGGTTCGTTTGATATCTGGACTTTGGTTTTACTATTTGTTCTCGAAAGTGATAATTTGAAAAATAAAACGGTAATAAAAAAATCATGTTGCTATCAAACTACAGTTTCATCGTGACAACTTACAGTTATATCATTGAAAAAACAATTTCTTAAGGCTTTTATGCAAGTGCTTTAACACGAAACGTAATTAATACATCTAGCGATTTAGCAGGTCATCGTTTGCCAATATTTTCATAACTTAATAGTGGAAAACATCTGCTTTTTTGCCCTGACATAGTCTAGCCCACCCACCTTCATATATCTACTAATTAATTTTGGCTTACAACGCAATACACCAACCCCGCATTGTCTGGGCATATGTTTCATCACTATAGAAACACATACTACACTTAGTCTAAAGTGTAGTATGAGCAGATATGTTGTGAATGCAGCGTACATAAAAATATAGTTTACAAAATGTTTCAAAAACTGTTTCTGTCACCCGTTGACAATGACAGACAAGGAAACCCGATACTATCCTTGAATTATTCAAAGAACCGATTACGGCTAATTAATAATAAATATCATATATTTATAGACAACTTATATATATTGCGGCACCAATACCACATCGTCGAGGCTCCTTCGTTAATGAATAAATGGCTTTAAAACGTATGCAATTACCTCAAAGCATTTTCGTGATCATAGTAAAGGATTAGGATAGGATGATTTATTCGGCCATTAATTTAAAACGGTCGGCTGTAAAGCGAAAGGTTATACTCGGGTTTTGAAAGGATATTTGTATCGACTGTATCTTGGTTCTTAAACAAGATTTTACTGCAAGGGATTTTGAACCTTAATTTGTAATAAAAAGAATGTGTTTCTAATACTTCTTCTTGCTTTGCCATTCACATTTCGTAAAGTAATAAATTGAATCCTTGAAAAAATTCGCTGAAATTTCAATCTCGCTGTTTACTGAATTTTATCTAAGTTAATAATATAATAACTCATACACAAAATATTATTTTACTTATTTCATGTTTTTTCATATTTGTGATAATTTGACAATATCTTGGTAGATTTTTTTTACCTTCTTGACGTATCGTAGGTACCTGCATTATCTAAACTACTTTACCAAAAATTACTTTTTTTTATTTTGTTTCGTTTAAACGTTTTTATTAGTTTTATTTTAGTAATACATGATACTTGTTAAAGATCCTAGGCCAATATTATACAGAGTAGAAGGAAATAAAAAATAAAATCTAACCGCCTCCATGCTGAGTGGTCCATGCGAAAGTTACGAATTCAAGATTACTTGATTGACTTTAGTAGTCGGACGAATAAAATTGGAACCTCAAAGCTAGTCAAAACTGTTTCACATAGCTTATCAAGGGAATCAATTCAGGTTTATAACAAGCTTTTTAATTTCTTATCTCCATCATTAAGGCCTACAACTCACGAACATAAAATACGGTTTGAAAACAATAAAGAACATGATAGTTTGATTAGGCAAATATATGAACTTATTTCTACGTAATTTAATTTCCTGTCGAACAATTGCAGTTTTTTGAAAATGAAATTCGATGAGTTTTGAATAATGAACTAAAAACAAAGTAAGATTGTCAATATAATAGTATACTTAATACTTATAATACAACAAATAACTAAATTTTGTAACAATCGCAAAAGTTGATTACCCACACGAAAGCACAATTTCTTGGTACCGGTTAACGATACTTCTTCTCAGGGTTAGATACGATGATCCCATGTCATGTTAAATGCGATAGTTCGAATTCAAACTTCTCATTTGGCACTACACAGGAGGTGGTCGACTATGCGACAACGAGCATTTTGAATGAATTTGAACTTTGAAGTCACCTTCTTACAAAATATGTATTTATTAAGCTCTTGTTAAAATACATTTCGAATGATTTACTTATTTTTCTTGTTTTTTTTTATTTTATGAATTAGTCGTTGTGGTTATAACAAAATTTGTAGAATAACGATATATTACAGCAAGCGTTTTCAACGTTCGCCTATAAATTTTGTAATACTTTCAGCCAAGCGGGACTCTAAAAAATCATTAAAGAACACAAAGGCTGCCTTAGACGTGCACCGCTTTTCAAAGGACGCTTTTCAGACGTGCCTTTATGCGGGAGACTTTAATTTTTTCGTATTTTTAAATTTCAAAAGCATGTCGTATGTGTTCTTTAATTAACATTGAGGTACCTCAAGGATTTTCCTATCTTGTAAGGACAATTGCGACGGTGAAATAACGTATACTAGCGTAACCACATTGTAACTTGTATTTATAGTATAGGGTCCGGCAGAAGTCATGACACGAAAATAAAGTTCAATAAAAACACGAAAACGTACTCGAATTCAATATTTTTTATATTTAATATAAAACTAAGTTAACTGTAAATTATTCTTGATTCTTATTCTAATAAAGTAATAGTTAAACGAATTTAAATAGTGCACAAGATAAAATATTAAAAAGTTTTCAACGTACCTTCTCCTATAAAGGTGGTCTATATTTATGATATCCTTAAAGTCACACAAGACATAAGCTGACCAGGATCCGGATGTTAGGAACTTAGGCAATTTAGGCACTTGCAATTATTAAGCGTTTTATTGTCACTAATAAATATATACAATTTGCACAAATTAAATACAAGAACGAGCTAAAATCCATCGTGCTCAACGTGTGGAATTGGAATAGATGCAGAAGATAAATAAATAATACGCTTTTAATTCATTTTCTTTATAATCTGGTTTTAACTACAAATTAATCTCAATTATATCGTATACAATATGAAAAAATGCCTGTTTTCATTTATTGAAACTAAGTTTTAGATAACCGACTGGACTTAATTAAGATTCCTTTTTCTCAGATTAAAAAGCGTAACATTTATTCGTGTATATAACGCCTAAATAGTCTAAACAAGCGCCTTCCGCTATATCTACAAATAAATCTAACAGCAAATGAACATGTCCATACAAAGATCGGATACAATACATCTCTTGTTAAGGCCTGGAGTCCAAGCATAAATTGTTAGGTAGCCAGCAATCGAAGACGGACAATTTATTGCCTCCAAACGATGTTTGGACTGTGCGCTTTCAATTGTAACAGTATTAGTTCTTGAAAAAGGTTGTAAGGATAAGTTGAAAGTTAATTCTAACTTCTTAGTACTTTGAAAGTTGGAAATATTATTTTTAAATCCCCTGATACAAGAAAAGGATTTTTAAAAAAGTTTTAAAAAAAAGACACTCAGTATAAAATGAGTAAGTAAAGTGAGACTTAAAAAAGTTTAAATTGGATTTTTATGAAAAAGAATCTACAAGTTGTGAATATGATAACGGGAATATTAAGTTTGATACCATATAAAATCTAAATTGCTGGACCGTATATTATAAATTTTCGGTGCAAAAAGAAATAAAAAAATGCAACGCAATTCTTGTGGCGCAAGAATTGCCTTTTGTATTCTTCATCTTAAATAAAGCAATCTCAAGAAAGACAAGTACTAAATATTTTCTTAAATTAAAATAGACAAAGGCGCCCCCGGTCGATTGAGATACAATTTGAAATTGTAATTGCCTAACTCCGTATTCAAAATCAGTGGGATCTTCTTCAGTCTGGTTGTAATTATGCTGCGGTATTTGCATATTCTGTGCTTTTCACTAAAGATTATAATAGTATGGTCACTTTGAGCTACTACGGGTCCTTTGAGCTTCACAGTTTTATCATACATTTTAATCCTCTTATGGCGTTCTATATTCATTGAATAAGTAATCGTGGAATAGTTATAAGCTTTAATAAATCTAAAGAATGATCTCTCAATAATGCGCGTTATCATTTATCGTTCACGTTTGTTTTATTTAGAAAATTCATTTTTTCCGAAAGGGATACGTGGTCACATACCCATATGTGCTACGATCCTTGCATACTTTGAATTGTTATAAGTGTGAATTCCCGTTACCCCTCAGTGGGACATGGGGCAGACACATTTCTGTATCTGTGTCACTGATTATTTTCTTTAGAGGCAAATAGATGAACAGCCCTCTCTGGCAACCCAACCGAAACATTCGTTTGTCCCCCCGATATTCGAACTCAGGAACTCCGGTGCATCACGCAGACGCGTAAACCACTTAGTCACGGAGGCGGTTAATTGAATTGTTATAATTATGTTAAATATTACTCTTTCTGTCTCTTCTCAAGTACCTATCTTTGTCTTTGTGTACTAGATTTAAGGAATTAAATATGATGACCTTAACAGGGCTATATGTATATATTTAAGAAAACATAATATGGTTATCTTAGACGGCGCACGATGGAGTTGGAGGGAATTAGGAAGATAGGGTGCAAGCCACAACAAGTTCTATTCTAAACAGTTAGCTATATCTTATGTTTTAGTAGGAAATCTTAGGATTTACCAAACGTTTCAGTAATATATTTTTTGTACAGACTGTACATTTTGCCATTAAAACAATGAATAATATTTAAAATGCATTTTTTTAACTTATACATAATTCTTTGAATAAATATCTTCTTTTTACTGGGTCTGTATAGATTTTTATGGCGACTTGTATACATTCCAAAAGCAATCCAGTAAAAATTAGATTTCAAAATATTCTGGGTTAAGATTTGCTCTTTATAAGACCATTTCGTGCACACGTCGTCGAAGAATTTATGCAACCGCGCAGCCTCACGGCATAAAATACAGGCTATATTATTAAAGGAAGCTTCCTTTGTAAACAGGAAGTTGCCATAGATTATAGAGATGTATTGTAAACTGTAGTTTATTGTGACGTAAACAACAGTTCTAATATAATCTGCGGCGCAGCAATTTAATATAAATCTGCAATTAATTAAAACAAAAAAAAGTGCATAAAATGAAGAAAGCATTTTTATCTATAAGTAACTTTGTACAACAGGTTATTTATACCAAAATAAAAAGAATTTTGAGTTTGTCTACGTTTTAAGTGAACCAAAACTAGTTTTAACATTGACAGTTGATATTTTGTTTCGAATTTTTCTCCGAGAGGAGCAGTGGAGTAGCTTAGTCTTACCTTACTATCAACTACAAGAATTGATTACTTCTATATAAGAAATAAAAATTTCGTACTAAAAAAAATGTTTTGTATTCTTATCTTTGGCATCAAATCATACTTTGCGCAGACTTCAATGTTTCTCAGTAGCTTAATGTAAATATTTTTTGTTTAAACAGCTAAGGCCATTTTAGTAAAAAAAACCATGAACAACAAAATGTGTTATATTACCAAGTTCCTCAGGATTAGCATTTAAATGTTTTTTATATTATAATATGGGTCTATACCGAAACTCATTTCATCAGCATTCAGCTCACTAATTAAGTATGTAAGTTAGCTTAAGTAAGAATCGTAGTCATGCTTAGAATCAGTATGGCAACCTTAATCAAATTATTATTTGCTAGATATTGTATATTATTAAACAAAACTCAAATATATCATTTTATTGTAGGTTGTTCTTCTTAAACTATCATTGTACTAATATTTCAATGAAGATAAAGTTTACATCATAATTCAAACTAAAACGTGTTTGCCTCGTTATACAGGAAAGAAAATGAAACTACAATAAAAGAAACGACCTTATTACAACTAAGTACCATATAGTAAGCGCTAGGCTACTCAAAGCAACTTCAACTAGATTCTTACTGCTACATACAGCTCTGAAACCTTAGTGTAAATTTAATCCCACGCTACATTTACTTAACGAAGTGCACACCCGACTTTTGAGCTTGGGGTATTATAGAATAATTTCAGCTGGTACATGAAACACAATTTTAATTAAGAAACACGCTACGAATGGCCAATTTTAGTGTATTTTTGCAGTTTTGCAGCTTTAAGACGGTTTATTCGCTAACAAATCAGTCTTCTCGTTAACTGTAACTAAATGGGGTATGTGGCAGATATATTTTCGCATTTTTTTCACTGTTAACTTTCTTCAAAAGCAAGGATGATCAAAAATATATATTTCTTTCAGCGGGATTTAAACCTTCAGCACAACACGGTTTCAATTCAGACCCGGGGGAGTCTTTTAACCATAAAGCCGGTTTATTGATGTCGTCATTTGATAACTAGATCTTATTTCATATTTGTGAAATCATCTTCCTGTCCATGTTTGAGTTAATCGTGGGTTTAAAAGATGGGGATACTCAATAAATTACAGTAATACCAAAGTCTACCTATAACTATTTTCAAGGCCTAATAATTGAAACAAAGAGTTCTATTTTATTTTTGATATGTCTCTTGTAATACTATTATAGCCTAATATAGCGAAGAATATCTATATTAATTCTATGAAATTCAACCTCATCTGCTACAAAGCGTCTCTATACGATAATAAACACGAAATGAAGCGAAAGCCCGCAGACTAGATTACATACAGATATAACATAAACACCGCCGAACTAAATAGGTTTTCGATATCACATACCGGCTAAGCCGTAAACACAGCTCTGGAGCAAAGACAATCGGGTTGCGAACACCAGCTAAACTCTATACACAGACTATGGCTTGTGTATTCTATGCATGGCTGAAATAATATGACCCTTCAGATTAGGTCTTACATATTTTTTGAATTTATGTCTTTTTTTAAATTAAGTATTTACAATAATGTACTTAAATATATTTACAAAAATACAAAAGGCTCATCAAATCCGTTAGGGTGCGTACCCAAAATACTGGCTACATTACCGCATTGAATATTATGAAGGTAGAAATTTTCCACTGTTTTGGAAACAGGGAGTTATCAACATTTTTTCAAAAATTATTAGCATCACCTCAGGTCTTAAATGATAGTAGGTAAAAATTAAAGTTCATTTTTATTTTAAAATAGATAAGATAAAATAGACTCGAGGAACTTAATGGGTTTCCGACGTGACCGAGTGTGACGCCAAAAAACAGTAGATATAAATAAAATAATAATATCCTTTTATTTCGAAGTTCAGGCGCGCAGCTGAAAAGCTTTTTATCTTACCGACCCATGCCGCATGGTATGTCACTACTTACGGGTATTTTATAATGCAATTTTTTAAATCTGAGATTGCACAAAGAATCTAAGACCTGTCTTTGCATCAATATCTTACTACAATAAAGATGTGGTAATTTATTTGTTTCTTATTGTTCCTTGATAAATTGAGTATCCAACACTTAAAGTATTTTTCAATTCGAACCAATAGTTCCTGTGATTAGCGTGTTCAACTAACCAAACACATTCTTAATCTTTATAAACTTTATATAGATAAAAGGTAACTTGGGGTGCATATTAAAAATACTACGCTGTACTCGCGTGTTAAGCGATAAAATAACCAGTTTTGGGAATTTAACAAGTCCATCAATCTTTTTAAATATTTGAAAAACGGCCTCCTGAACTCCGTTGGCGCAATTGGTAGTGCTCCTGCCTTCTGCATCAATAGGTCCCGGGTTCGAATCCCGGTAGGTGCATTTATTTGTGTGATGAGCAAGAATGTTTGTTTCCGAGTCTTGGTTGTTTATAAACTTATATATGTATTTATTGTGGTACCCTCGTTGTTTCTGATTACCAATGTATGTGAGTTGTCCCAATTATTATTATATTATTACATCAAATTGAAAATTGAGGTTCGCATAAGACTGCCATTTATTATATTGTTTCTAAAAAATGTTTACATTTTCTCAGCACCCAGAAGCTATCTAGTAGCTTACCCCAACGCTGCCCATACCTGCGGAGACCAGGCATTATTGTGTTCGTGACAAACTACATAAGACATTTAATAAAAGCAACTTAGAGAAATATCCTCTGACGTCCAACCCTTTGTTATCCAGACCATTTGTAGATGCAATATCTCTTTAAAATTGAGTTTCATTTCATTTCAGATGAGAAGGTATGTCCTGGGACATATCACAATACCATCTCGTGTAGAACTCAAGAACTTCAGTAAATGTGAGAAATAAATATGATATTTTTTAAATATCTCTTTTAGTAATAAAAAGTTTGTTTTTTAAATTTCCCTTTTACTTGTGGCATCCCATTCAGAACCACTCAATTAATAATATAGTTTAATAAAAAACCTATGATAAAAAATAGTACTATAAACGAAAAAGTGAAGTCTAACCACACTAGGATATGAGTTTTTTATGCTGTTCTTATTGATCATCTTTTCCTGAAGACCAATAAACTAACGCTCATAATTATATCGCAGCTTTACATTCACGTTTCCATCAAATTATACATTACCAATACTTGTTCAGTTTTTATATAGATTCATAAAAGTTTCTTCAACTTTGCTACAAAAATATTATTCATATAAGTCAAATAAAGTATAATGTTTTGAATGGTATTTCTAAAATTCCTCTTCTGTCAAGGTAACAGTTAAAATAACAAAGGGCCACGTTACAGGCATTGAAATTTTCGCGGAAGAAAATACGGTTTCTCATACACTAATAAGGAATAAGGTTTTTGATAAAACGTGACTGGTGATCATCTGGCGATTATTAAATAAATATGAAACTTTAATTCTAAATACACTGATACGTTTTTTTTTCATATAACTTAAACCATAGAAAAATATAAGCACACAATCTTTCAGCATGTTGAGAATTAAATAAAACTGAGCAAGTCTGGTTTATAACACTGCAATAAGCGGATACACTCCAGACAGACAGCAAGATGAATAAATGAAGTTATAAAACCTTACACTGTTCTTACTTTCTCTGTGCCAAGAAATAAGATTTATTACTTGACTCTTTGCGTTGTTAAGGTTAGTGGGTACTATAATCTATGACCAGATATGGTAGGTATTGTCGTCATGAATGAAATTTGTATGAATTTTAACAGTTGTATTGGGAACTGAAAATATGAAGAGAGTTTTATACTACTCCAACTAGAACTCACTAGTTCTAGTTGGAGTAGCGCTCCAAGTGAGAAGTGAAATAATTTTTAAAATTGGCCTTCTGACTAAGATTCTTAGTTTTACTTGTAAGATCAGGGTACGTTCTTGAGCAGCTTTTTTAAGCGAAGACTAAAGTAAAATGAGAATAAACAGATTTAGTTTATATTTAATACTAAATCTATTGTTAGGGTTATCTATAGCCAACAGTATCATAAAGGATAACAGTAAAAGTAGTTTAATACGATTAACAAAAGATTAACTTAGCAATTTACATTTTAAACCTAGATTGTGCGATGAATACACTTCAGACCAGAGACAATGGCATACGAAGGTAATATATGCAAATTGGTAGCGCTCAATTCTACGTTAAGTTACACCCTTTTGACGCTCACACGTTGAACAATTACATTTTCTAGTAGCTTAACTGTGGATTGTCTAGTAGCTGCGGGTAGATTACAGATATTTTCTCAAATGGCTTCTTTCGTGTATAACGCTCCGTTGTTTATATCCGAAACTGCAGTTCTAATTGCTACAAGTTGTAGATTTTTCTACGACGCGTAAGGTATTTATCAAAGGGTTTCTAAGTGTTTCCAATTACAATTTCATTATACCACATACAATATTAAGGCTTTCTACTATTTATATCGTGGGAATCGAGACGGAATATAGAATATAAGCCTGGTTAGTGTTTCACGTAAAATAAGCATGTTGTGTTTTGAAGTAAATTAGTAAAAAATATTTTTACGGATATAATTGTGAAAAGTAATGTAGTGTGAGATTTACTCTATCATAAGATACAAGTGCAGCCACACTTTATAACATACCTAGTTTATCATAAAACGATTTTACTCAACGGAAAGTTGATTAATTACATTAATATGTAATGCTGCGAACACATTATCACGCCATTGTTCATAAGAATACGCTTTATGAAGTTAAACGATTTAATAACGTACACAAAACAACGTTGTCAAAGAGAATAAAGCTCTGGGGCTTTCATATACTCTAAAAGCTCAACGCTGATATAACATTATTATAAATGTTAAATGAAAATTAATAATTAAATAGGCTTTTGTACATCTGCAGTTAATATCTCATTATAGAATTCGAAAGTACAATGTAACTCAAGTATGAAACTACGTAAATAAAATGGAGCTTAAATATGAAAGTTTCATAGTTACTAAATCTTTACCTCAAAAAGTTAAAAATAAAAGTTAAGTAGAAGCCAGAAGACCTACTGAAAATTGATACTAAAATTGACAGAAAAATAAAAAATGTAATAAAAATGTGAAAAAATAATGTATGTCTTTAGTTATTACAAAAATGCTTTTCTTTGTGTGTAAACGATTTTATATAGAAATTATACATTTAGGGTAATATAAAAACACATAACACTTCATATATTACAATTTGCGCTGTTTTTAAATGCACGAATATTCGTGTGTGGTATTTATAGTACATCATTGGTGCACAAGGAAAAGTTTGCGCGTAGGTCTTCGTAAATGCATTTGACGCTACTTCGCGAATTCCGTTGAACTATACTCTAAACCGATTCTTTCTATTACAGATTCAAAGAAGCCGGGAATTACCTCCAGATTTCACCTCTCACAATATTCCCTCGCAAAATTTACAGAGAATATTCCTTGGAGATTTCGAGCAGATCCGGCCATTACGGGAGTACACTGCGAAAATTCAGTAAAAATTGCACGTACAAAACTCATAACATTTGTGTATAAATAAAAATATGATGGGAATTTAGATCCTTCGACCTTAGTTCTAATGATATAATTTATTGTTTCGCGAGGTAGACCTGCTGTCTACGCATTTGCCTATTATGACTCGTAAATTCGACCTATATAAAGATTTATTTTCAGAAAATAAATGATTTCTTAACTCTGAGTTATATTGTAGATGTCCGTTCACAACGGACCGGTGTAATTTTTTTGTCATTTGAGTGCGGTCTACTTGCGTTATGAATTATTGAAAATTCATCCTTATTTCGTATCCTTTCTGGTATCCTATCCTTATTGGCTTGTTTGATTAAATTGCAGGTAATTCCTGAATTACCTGTAATTTATTTATAATTACTTCCTCTAACGTTCATATAAGAGATCGTTATAAATTAGAGCATCAAGATTAACAACGTTTAATCTGTTTATCCAAACTAGAACGCGAGTTATTCGTAACTCGTAATACAGTGCAGCACTGGTGTTACGCCGCAGTGGTTAGATATTTATGTTTGATTCATACTATAAACACGTGTTATTACTAATTTAATTATTATTTATTCATCAAGATGAAACTTACCCAAAATTCTGTTTCTCAAATCGAAACTTTGCCCCGAAGAGTGAAAAATCCTGTGGATGTACGTAACACGACTTATCTGGGATTAGTTCAAAGAATGTGGAACAAAAAACGATTATCTCGGCTTAAATGTGGGTTTGCGGCGGCTATATATCGGTAAATACCGGTATTGCCCAGTGAATGCTAGAAAAGGATTACATGAGTTTTAGTTCCTACCTTTTAAGCGCCGGATTCGGATTCTCATCCGCTTTGGGAGTTATCTTTAACAAGATTACATAAGCCTCATATGTTATTGCACTTCAGGAAAGGATCATAACTTAGCGGATTGAGCTGAAAATTTTACGTCTCGTTTTTGTAGCCACATTTGAACGTCAGTGATAGAGTATTTGAGATATCGTTTCACAATAAGCAGGTTTATAAGTAAGATGGTATTGTAATATACCTATACAGTATATTACAATACCATCTTACGTACTAAGTCTTATGTACTTTTATAAATAATACATTATATTAAGTAAAATTCGTTCGTTTTTTCGTTTTTACTACGCGGTAATGTAGGTAGTATTTTGGGTACGCGGATTTGATCAGCCTTTTGTATTTTTGTAAATATAATGAAGTACATTATTATTTCGTTCTACTTTTTTTCGTAAAACTTTACGAGTCTTTTCAAAATGGCTCTAACGAGCTGTATGAAATTAACTGCCTACTCATCAATATTTTCAACGTTATATAATTTTTTATGTACCTTTACTTACATATCTATATTGCAAGATTTTTTACGTATAAAGTAAGTAAGTATCTATGTATCTAGTCATCAATAATCAAATTAATTATTGTATGTAAAAACCTATTATTATTTCGTGAATAAAACAAACAAAGTAACATTTTAGAATATTTTTCGTTTATTTTCGTTTCATATTTTATCAGAAACATTCTCGACAGTCAAACTATTTACATATTCATAACAAAACTCTTATAGGCATATAGAAAAACATTTTAAACTAATGGCTCTTTCACAACATCCAATTGAGAATAAATATTAAAATATTACAGAATTCTAAAAGAGGTTACTAATTAAATTATTGGACATTGTAAAATGAGCCTAACAAAGTTAGATATTTAATATCTATAAACACAAAACCAATATGAAACATGTTACCTAAATAAATAATAAAAATTAAAGTGATACATATTAACGAAGTTTAAAGGTTGCTACGCCATTAAACTTTTTACAAGTGGGGTAAAACGTCCGTAAGATAATGATAAAACTTGGCTGAGCCCCACCTCATCAAACAAGCCCGTGTTGAGCTGTAATAGAAAGTAGAGTCAAAAGCAAGAGATTTTGAGCAAGAGAGAGCACGAATATTAAGCTTAATTTTTTTTTTAGCTGAGTATTCTATCAATACTGAATCGAAGTACTGCGTATTGCGCTGCGGTTGGTTGTTCTCGAGGTTACCAAACGCGACGCAGTGTAGGAAAGTAAGAGAATTCTATTATCAAAATGTGCAGAATAATGAAGAAGGTATTGAAAAACACCTGACCGGACATTATTTTCAAAAGCAATGTTTGTAATTACTACATAGTATAAAACAAAGTCGCTTTCTCTGTCCCTATATCCCTATGTATGAATCTTTAAAACTACGCAACGGATTTTGATGCGGTTTTTTTTAATAGATAGAGTGATTGAAGAGGAAGGTATATATATATATATACCCGTGCGAAGACGGAGTGGGTCGCTAGTTAGTATATATAATATGTATTTCTTCAAAAGTAAAATTTTCTAAATACCAATAAGTAATAATTATTATTTAAGTAAAACATTAAAAAATTCTTTCAACCATAACTTTCATGATAGGTATGTTATTTTATTTAGATTAACGGTATTATACAAAATTTGTATTAGATAACGTTGTATATACAAAGTCTTCCATAACGGACAAATTGATATTATTATAATATTTTTTCTACAAATACCACAATTGTTATCACGAATGCCTGTCTTATTCATATAAATTTAGACATTTCAGTTGTTTAATGAATATTTATAGTATTGAGATAAAATATTGTATTGGTGTGTTCTGACAGCTGGTGTAAAATCTGTGCTGTAAATTATGCAGGACAAATCGTATTGTAACGGCATCCCTTAGGTTTGAAGCTCTGATTAAGTAGAAATAATCAACGAGATAACCTATAGAAGTCTAAATTAAAGATAAGAGAATTTTTTGAACGAATAGTAAAGGATGGTGCTCCAAACACAGTTAATACCATAGAAGATTTGATTAGTACTTCAATATAAGTTTTTGTGTAAAATGTCCTTATAGTTTTTTTTATATCTATGGAGATTATTGAATGATTATAGACTTTTCTTATTATTTCTGTAGCTACAATGTTCGAGGTAGGTGGTTCCCAATTAGTTTTCCTTTAATCAAGCCAAGTTTAGAGGGCTTAATGTGGTGGTCATCTACTCATCGTAGCGCAATGTGAGGTAACTTCACGGTCTGCGGTGACTTAGTAATATATAAAGAACTGAAATGTATAAATAAATAAACATAATATGGCATGATTGTAGTACCCGCTTAAATATGTATTGCTCTTTGATACAAAAATTATATATTTATAATCTGTGGCAGTTTTTGGTATTTTGAGACAAGGAATAGCGAGATAATTTTCCGAAATATTTCTGTGGTTTTATGTCATTTAGAAAACGAATTAAATGAAAACAATAAAATACGGTAGCCAGATATAATATCTCTGAGCTACTAACTCACTCTGAGGGGAAAGATTTTTATATATAGCCGTTTTCCTTCTATCTTGTTTTCAATTTTACGAATTAAGAAAGGCGAGTGAATAGTAAAGTCGGGGTTGCTTAAAAAACTTTTTTAGGGTGTGGAAAAAAGTTGTGGTATTCGTAGTATAGAATCGATAATATTTAACTTACTATCACAATTTAATACCTAAGGTTATTTATTATTTCTGTACATTATTATTATGATAAAAGCAAAGTAAATTTTCAAACTTAAAAACTACTTACACACTATGAATGATGGCGAGATACACTGAGCACTGAATTCAATGGAGACTGAGAAATTGTCAAAATAAAATGACAACTTCACCACCAAGTGTGGAGATTTTGGTATCGAACAATTGGTTATAAATGCAAGGACGAGGGCTTCAAACTATGGACAAACATGCCACGCACAAAACACGTTATATTTTATATATTTTTAAAATATGAATAGGTACATTTATTTCTTATTCACCACACGCATACTAAAAACTTTTCTTATTTACAAAATAAACACATATATGAAACGTCATAACGTTGGAGTACGTATCTATCTAAAATACTGTCTCCATTAATGCGTTATCGCTATAACATGATGGCGTAAAATATTAATACAATTTTATGTAAATTATTCATTCATATCTTATATATATTCCAAGTGTACTCAAAAAGTAATGAAAATATACAAAGAATATATAATATAATGCAATATTAATAAATAGATGATTAAGAAATAAATAAGCCGACGTATACTGTTATTATACTATTTTCAATTTTAAGTTGCCCAGTGTATCTCTAACGAATAACTTCGGTATGTTTAAGTACTTACAAATTCACAACCGTATCAATAAAAAAACGTAAACAAAAAATTACGTATCAGAAATATTATTGCTAGATTATTTACAGTAAAATGTACAAGTTAAATTTTTAGTTAGCCCTAACTATTTGGTTTAAATTGAATTTCAATTTCGGCTTTAATTTAATTAACAAAATGTTTTACGTTTGCCTAAAAGTTTTGTTCGTATGGAGTTACAAATAATGCCAAAGTAAAGGAATGTAATGTAGGTTTAGTTGAAAGTTTCAATTCGTTTGAAGTTAATACTTATGTAATACTAAAACGGAATATTACATCAACTCGTGCTTTGACTCGCTGAAAATACCTACAGTACAAAAACGATACATTCATTTCTGATATTAGTTAAAATACGCAAACGGACAGAAAAATGATGATCTGCTTATAAACAGACACTTAAATTTTATTTATTTGTATAGATTAAATTAACAATAGTCATAGAATGGTAAACGACATATTATGTATGCTGCGTAAACCAAAATTTATAATTACATTTCTTTACTCTACCATAGCAGTCTTTTTTCATCTATTACAAAACTTTTAAATTTTAAGCACTTCCGTTTAAAATATATAACGTTCATCACAATGTTAATATCGTTGTTAAAACGAAATGTATTAAAAACCAAAGTCCATAATATTTACAAATCCTATAGCTGCGTGGTCTGTCAGAGTGGAGTATCGCGTGGCGGATGTCTAGGTAAAGTGGTGGGCGTGGCCATAGGCCTGGGAAGTGTGCGTAAATGCTGTAATGGTATGCAACGCTCGCCCGGTGCAATACCAGCTAACCCTGCGCTGGATCCGCGCGGCAATGTGCAGGATCCACTTCCGAAACCCGCCGGTGGTGGGATGCCTTGTTGTGTCTGTAACAAGATTTCAACAGTTGAGCTACCTTAGTCGGCGAACATAAATTATAAGTTGTTAAAATTCCTTCGTTTGAGTAACTTATTTTCCTCCTGCCTTAGGAGTTTTTCAAAACTAATGAAATGATTCAAAGGTCTGAAATAACTCGTCATAATCTGCGAAACCAATTAAATCTACTTAAGGAAGGGATCAAATCACCTTAAAAAATAGGTTTATTAAAATTTCGATGCTATAGACAAAACACACTATGTGTTTTTGCGTCAGATTAAAGACAGCCAAAAATATTAAAATTTAAGTTTTAATATTTTGATCCGTGTTTCCGTACCTACTCATATTATAAATGCAAAAGTGATTGTGTCTGTCTTTGTATTTCGATTTCACGTCTCAACTTGGGAAAAAAATAGGCTACCTTTTATTGCAAATAAATTGGTTGAAATAGGGGATAAAAATATTGTATAGAAGTTCATTGTTGAAGATTGTCGAAGATTTAGAAATATCGTTAAATCACGAATGGAGTCGCAGCCAAAGGGTAGTTATTTATATAATCACCCCATTATCAATCATGGTTTGATGGGGTGGTGGAGCAGTTCTAAGGGCGCAGTAGGCGGGTATACTTCCGCGCACCCCCGCCACACTGCCACGCGGCATTCTGGACCCCGGAGGGGGTGATATTGTCGACACTTGCTGCTTTCTGTAGTAATCTAACTGCTGTAAGAGATATTCTGGTTTTAATGATCTTGAAATACTATCGGATAACAAGATTTCGGTTGCTTGATATAATAAACTTTAACTATGGTAGAGAAAATTATCAATAGTCAATTCTTAATTTGTGTAATATTAAATCTTTTAAAATTGGTTATTCGGCCTTTATTATATCCTAGTTCTTCATTTGATATTGCATTTACTCCAATTCAATTTTTTAAATAAATATTTTAAATATTAACAATGGTGTGAAATATAAGTACAGCGATATAAAATTGCTTCTGTTGGATCTCAAAAAGATTGAGTACACACGTGTCCACAATCTTTTTGATCACGTCAACACTAATATTTTATAGAGAAAAGATTTGTATTTTATTTGTATTATACTGAAATTATTTATTATTATAGAGAAATTTTATCACTGATGGGAAGCTGTTTCTGACTGATATTTGATTATAATTGGGTTTTCATTTATTTGTAACAAACGTACTTGCAAATGATCTGTATCAGATGGTATAATATCTGGATTTCTGTCATCGCTCTCACTGTCGTCTTTCTCCCTCAGCTTATCAGGAGAGCCAGGCTGAGAAGATGGCAGTGGACCAGACCTGGGCTTCCGTTTGGAGCACTTCTGTCTCATTCCGATTAGGAAGAGAACAAGTACCACCATAATGACCCCGCCACCACCGACAGCAGCAGACATTGCTCCTGACATTTGGAACGCTGTTCTTGGTAAGTCTGTTATAAAACAATGCTTTTAGAATGGAACGAAGATAATACTCGTATATATAAAGAAAATAATTTCTCTGTTCATGTTGTTTCATTGAGAAATATAACAAGATGATAAGCTAAGAACATTTTTATATGGCATACGAGGCAATTATGAATACAATAATCTGCAAAATAATGTGAGCAAATTAATAATTTATATTGTAGGTTTGCCATAACAAGTTTTTTCACCTACTCACCCAAGCTTTTGTCATGTACATGGTGTTTTTCTGGTGGTCTAAGAGTACTTGCTCGTAGAGGATAGGGGTCTCCGCGGCCTTTTGCGTTATAAGCAAGCACCGCTGCTGCGTACGTACGTCCAGGAAATAGGCCTACAGCCGTAAATCGTGGCACAGCACTGGAGACATTTGCTACCAGCTCCTGTGAAAATTTGTAATGATTATTCATTACAAATTTTCATTTCAATTGAATAATATAGACAATGTGAAAAGCCATAACTTGTATAATGGAATACGAGCCTTATCGAAAACTCTAATTAATAGAAATTACTTCTTCCAGTATGAAAAAATTATAATAAATTATATTTTTTTCAGTTTTTTCAATGAGCAAAGACACGTGGCACTCTTGGGACAAGGGGTAGACCCCTTTCTACATCTGTTTGAATGATATTGTGTTTTATGCGATGTATTTTTCTTTATAGTATTTTTACCTGAGTAACTATTTCTCTAACTTCAAGAAGAAAAGATTGGGGCATTCCCCCATTAAAGCCTTCGGAGCATCGAATACCAAATGATGTGAGTGAGGCATTCACCACTGAGCAGTTATGGACTTGATCAGGACGGCCTGTAAGAAAACATTACTTACCTTAAAAAAATGTATGGTGAGTGTCTTTTTCAGATTTTTCTAAAGTCTCTTTTATTTTATACGATTCTTTGAAATCGTATCAAATATTATAAACTCTTACTTAACTTAGTAACATTGATATATACAATATAATTAATAAATTTTAGTAATGCAGGTTATTATTAGACGAGGAACTTATGAATTTTTAATATCAGAACTGTTATTCTTAGATAGGATTTAGGTTTATTGTTATGTTAACGGTTACACGCAATTGTTAAAAATGGCGTCAGTCGAAGTTAAAGTAAAATATTGTTAAAAAAATTGCCGTTTCATAAGGTTGTGTTTATTCTTTAACATTAATATGTAATTTGAAATAACACAAACACATGATGCTTAAGTATACTCTTTGAAACAGCACACTATAATAAAATCACATCAAAATATGATTATACCTGCGGCGATAATGTGATATACGCACGGCACCCTCTGTTTGCCGATTCGATTGTGGGCCCAGCACAAAAGCGTCCCGTAATCCATTTCTGTGTGGGGGGTATACGTGACGGTAGACGCGGTACCCGCTCTAGAGATGTAGGTGTCGCTTACTTCGTTGCTGTTCGCTGTATTGTTAAATGTCCATCGGAACTAAAACAAAGTTTAATTATTGAAAACCATAAGTATAGAATAAAAACCTGTATAGTTTTTCAAAATCAATATCGAAATCATTCAGCCATGAAACTTGTAGAAAGTACAGTTTCGCTGTTACAATATCAAATTATCGCTAATATTCACATTCGCTAGAATGTCGTTTTTAAATCCCTTAAAGGACATAAGTTTATAATGGACAGAGTGAACATAAATTTAATTTATATCGCCAAATATCATATGATACCGTATAAAAAATTTTTAAATTTCAAATGTTCAATAAAATCGTCACAGTTCAATCATAACGTTTTCTTATAAATTTTATCGTTTATATTTTCTATATAATATTGGTTACTTCTAGAAGATATTAAATGTATATTAAAATTTCTTTTATTTTGTTTTGTGTTTTTAAACTGTACCTAATTGCACGCTTTTAAAAATATCTAATGCTATAATTAAATGTACGTGTAAAGTTAATTAAGACAGTCCTGAACAAATAAACAATTAAAACTAGCGGAAGCTTAAAATTAAGTTATCTACTGGAGTTTCCGGAAAAAGCAACAAAACTTAACGGAATCAGGAAATATACGTATATTTGTCCAAGCAACACAATGCAGTTTTTTACAAACAGATTAATTACTCCACAGCTTACTAGTTCGTATTCCTCGTTACATCTATTTTGTTATTTACTCAAGATTGGGTATATTTATTAATACTTTAGACCTCTGATGCTAAGTGGTTTATGCGTCTGCGTGTTGCGCCAGTGGTCCTGGGTTCGAATTCAAGGAGACAAATAAATATTTCAGTTTGGTAGGCACAGAAGACAAATCACCTATTTGCCTGTAAAGAATTTGATCAGTGAAACAGATACAGAAATGTTTCTGCCCAATGCCCGCATAGAGGTTACGAGAATTCACTTTTTTATAAGAAGAACGGTATTGAATGGAATTTTATGTACATTTTTCAAGTTTCTATAATATTTTCAACAAGAATAAAAAAATATAATAACTAGTCTTTTATGGCTGTTTTTGTTTATATTATGAAACAACACTATTAATCTGTAACCCATACAGTCTACACCGTACCTCTTAATGTTTATTCTATTAATATCTTATAAAATTTGTTAATGATCAAGGTTTGTTCCACTTCATTAATATGTATTAAGAATGCTTAATGGCCCATGAGATGAGAGATGCTTAACAATGTATAGACAAAAAGAAAGTATTTCAGTTTTATATTGATCACGTCAGTTAAAAAAACCCCGCATCGATTGGTCCATTAGTTTAGAAACTACGATGCCAGTGACAGACATACAGACCCAGATATAAACGAACGAACAGATATCTAGTCCACAGATACACAGATACGTCAAACTTTTTCGTCGGGGTTTAAAAACAAAACGATGATATTTTGTAGGCTTATTTAATCCTCTAAACATTATAAAATTTCAAAATGAATCTTGTTCCTGACAAGAGCCTTATAAATTGAATTCGATTAAGTTCATGTATAGGGTCTTTCATCGGGGAACACTAAACAGACATTTTAGCGTAATTGGCAACTTACAGTAACTTCAGGGGGGTTGGCGTCTACGTGACATGTGATATGAGCTCGCTCCTGCTTCGCCACCCCGTGTACCCGCTGCTGGGAAGTTCGGCAGGTCGGCGCATCTGTATCGGATTTTTTTAGATTAATTTAGACAGAGTAATGTGAGATGAGTTTAAATTGGGGTAGTTTTGAACAAAGCTCATGTGTCATATACAAAACTTTATTACCCCTGTATTGTATATGTTACAAAATATGTTGTCTCGTTACAAAAAAATCGTTTAAACTATTTTCAGATTAAAAAAACAGTTATCGAGAACCAATGACAATAACTGTATATTAATTTTTAAACTACTGAATTTAAAAACAAACCATAAATCGACTTAAGTAAAATATGAATTTTAAAAAATTCCAAAACTTTACTTTCTCTCACGCAAGTATAAAAAGAAAAAAAATATGCTGAAATATAGTATTTACATCTCTCACATAGATAATAATTTGTGTTTCTGTACTAGGAAACCCTGTAAACTCACAGAAAACCAGACTCTCCTGGGCACAGACTGGACACACTGGGTCGTGTGTGTATGCGTGTGTGCGAGCGTGCGTGAGTGTGTGTAATAGAATGATAGGAAGGAGCGGTTAATAAATCGTGTTTTATTTAGTTTTTAAAATATTTATTGACTATATACGATTCACTTATAGGCTCATATAGTCTATAATATTTATCCTCTCCACAGTGTCAGTATCTCTATATACAGCGTCTAAATTCAATGATAAGATGTCAAAAGTTTATAGTTTTCTTCATCTCACACATTTAATTACATCTGGTATTTTAAAATTGAGTACACTATTGTCAAATTGAATTATTTGTGTAGTAAATAACAGAGAAAATTATGTACGCGTAACAATCATGAACATGGACACTATTTATGAATATCGTTGTAACAATTTTCTTAGTAATTTATACCTGATCTTTACAATATATGTATTAATAAAATAAATCGTCGGCAGTATACGTATAACTTACATAATACATCTAACGTCAAAGCTTTGCTCTCGCCATCTCCTTCAGCATTAAATCCAACGCACGTATAGTTTCCAGCAGTTTTACGCCCTACACCTTGCAGCACCAGAGACTGGTTGCTAATGATAATACCTTGACCCACGTTGTGGACCAGTGGCTTTCCCTGTAACCGTGTAAGTCATTAGAAACATCTAAATAAACACCTTTCAAAGTTAATTCGTAATTTAAGGGAATTAAAAAAACATTATATAAATAAGACTGAGGCGTTTTAGGTTTATATGAATATATCTTTAAGTAACCTTCTTAACACTGTCGTATGTAATCGTCAAAAAAAATGACAAAAATCATTATTTATCTGCGACCGTCACTTAAATCTTCAAAGGTGCCCGTTCAAGGAGGCGCCTTACTTTGATAAGAACAGCAAGAAACTCGGTTGGGTTCTCAATATTATGCAATATATTTTGTACACAGCAGTTATTGTAATTGAATACAATATTGGTTATAATAAAACGGTCACAGACAACACAATATACACAAAGGCACTCAAACGGGCACAGCTAGCCTAAATTAATAAACTTTTGGAATTCTGACGGAAAGATGTGAATGTGAGAGTGAAATAGGCATGTTTTGCATGGTCACTCGGATGGAACCTCAATTAAAAAGTATTTTACAATTAGGAACATAATACGCTTCAGCCAAATATTTGGTTTGATCATATATTTGTACAGTACAGCAACCTTCAAAGGTTAGTAAATATATCAATTTCGTTTATCTGCAAATAAATCTGTCTCATTTACGTCATGTTTACTTCTGTATCATTGTGACTTATTTCTGTATCAAAATCTATATTTTATAGTTAAGTGTTAAGCTAAATGCTACTTCCGTGGCTGCTGGTGGCGCGTCATCGATTGTAGAAAACAACAAAAGGCGAAAATATGAAAGTCTCATGGATTCCTTTATTTTCGTTCCTTTTGGAGTACAGACTTTGGGTCCATGGGGGCCAGAAGCGCGTCGATTGTTTAAAGAGATATCGACGCGCTTAGTTGAGACCACAGGAAACCCGAAAGCTGGCTCATATTTCGGCCAACGCGTTAGTATAGCAATACAACGGTAATGTAGGCAGTATTTTGGGTACGCACCATAACGGCTTTGATGAGCCTTTTGTATTTTTGTAAATATATTTAAGTACATTATTGTAAATATTTAATAAAAAAAAATTTAAAAAAGTGCTAAATTATCATTATGTTGGTTTTGGGTATTGAAGTATAATTATTTTTTTCTGTTTTTGCTTCTGTTCCGAGTTATTTCCCGGTTCAAAATCTAAAAAAAACTATCGAATTGCTCCGTCTGTGCACGACACAGTCCGTGTCGTAGACAATATATGACTCTGACCATAAATATATAGGATTTTATGGAATTTTATAATAATATCTATCTTCCGTAGACCTACTTCAATTCGTACTTTGAATATGAGTAAACAATTATTACACTTTTAAGTAATGGCGGGTTCACACGGAGTCGTGAACTGGGCAAGAATTCTACTACGTAGGAGAATTAGTCGTGATCACTACCTGGTGTGAACTGGTAGTCATGGTAGTGGAAGACGTCAACGACCAAAAATAATACCAGTGGTCGTATATTATCGGTCGTGTAAATTTAGCAGTCGTGAGACATGTGTAGAACGAGTAGTTTTCTCGCCCTGTTCACGACTTCGTGTGAACCCGCCATTATTGCTGTTAATTATTTTTTATAGATAGCAGGCACTTACGTTGTGTCGCCATTCCACTTTGTACACATAAGGGTGGGCCTTGATAATACAATCGAAGTATACATCTGTGCCTTCACGAATGTTTTTTGGATCCAAATTGGTCCCTAATCGAACCACTGTTTCAGGTATATCTGTGAATAAAGATGATCAAAGGATTAAGGTAACTTGGACTTTTACTTGCGAGTTCAATTTTAAGAACTCGTCTATCCTATAATATTTTACAAACAATTTATAACCAAGTTTGATTTGAAACTTTAAAAGTCTTGCATGGCACCGTTCTAGTTATAATTCATGTTTGATTTTATAAAATCTTTCATATAAAGCAGATACTCTCATATGTAGCGGTCTTTAAACGGAGGCAGTAAACACTACTTGGTAGCTCACAATTGTCGCCTCTGTCATCTAATAAAGAATGACGAACAAATCCATCTTCGCGTAAGAGGCGCCCATAGACATAATATAGCATGAATTTCAACAACTTTTTGGCTGAGTTTTAACCCATCAAACATAGATGGCGTAAGGCATATAAGCCCGCACCGGGAGCAACGTGATTCCATGATAAAATTAAAAATCCTGTTTTTTACCAAAACTAATTTTCTTCGATATTGGAGGTATATTAATTATTATCATGTTCGTATTTATTATATTCAGAATGATAAATAAAAGTAGCAGGATGTATTCGTTCAGTAGTTATCGTTTAGTTGTTACAACTTACATTGAATATCTAAGACCCAGTCGTCCTCCAGCGGAGCAAATGAAGGCATCTGAGGATTGGACGCTCGACAGGCCAATTTTGCTCCAGCATCAGATTTTGTAAGTTGCAGCGAAACTGTAGATGTTGTCGTGTTCCCATCTGTGGACAACTGATCACGAATTCGATTATTTTTTGTCTTACACCCTTACTAACCAACTTTAGTCAGTTTTCAGTTTGTCTCATTTTTGCAGGAACAATCCGACAATAGAAGCATTAAGTCTTTATTAAAAAAAAAGATTAAGGATGTTTATAAGAAAAACAAACTGTACAAACACAAATTGAGATAAAATCCAAATACATTTTATTTGTATACAAAATTCAAATCCCAAATTTAGGTCCCGTTAAAATAACTTTTGTTAATAACGTATCTGGGGTCAAGCGAGTGGTTATGTATTGAAATTTCAAATATTTATGCATAAACACACAACTGTTTAGCAAAAAGTATTTTACGCATAATTGTAATCCAATTAATGAATTAAGTTTTAACTAAAACACCAAGATAGCAAGATATGGGAATTAATGTATTTACACATACAGTAGATAAGAATGACCCACAAAATACAGAATATTACGTTTTCGTCGTCATATTTCGTATTTTGATGTCAATCACCACATTTCAATTACTCAGAATAGAGCCTATAAAGGTAGTCAAGCCCTCTTCACATCTTAATTAATATTTATTGTGCTATAATTATTTCTCCTTATTAATTTCAAGTCAGATGAGGAGATATTATTATTAATCACTATAAGAATTTCATTTTGAACACGTGAAACATAATTGCTAATTAAAGAAGCAGCAAACATGATCAAACATCACGTTAATTAATGAAATTGTCTTTGGGACTTAGTCCCCGCCTTAAATTAAGTATTACTTTATAAGTTTATACTGTATTTTTCTTTCTTACTTTACTAATATGTATCTTGAAAATTACATTAATTGCATATAACACTCAATTAATACTAAAACCGTGCTTGAAGCAGGATCTTCGTGTGAATTTGAAAAATAAAGTCAAATAAAACTAAATAAATAAATAATACTATATCAGCGATATATGTTAAATACTATCTCACTCTGTTTATTCAAAAGATATTTGTAATTTATATCACAGTTATTTTCATACAGTGGAAATTTTCCTCAAAGGAAAATTCGTTAAATTTGTTTTTAGTAAAACCGAAATCTGATCGCTTCTAATCTGGAAGTTTTCAAAAAACAATCTATCTTCAGCTAATTTTCTTAGAAATTTATGGATCGGTAATCTTTATTACTATAAGGAACAGCATTACTAAAATAGCGCCACGTAGAAGTAATAAATGTAGATTGAATGGGACATTTTGCGCTCCGGGCCCGCTCCGAGCGATCGTAAGGGACCCTGACTTTCTGACTTTATCTACATACTGGCAACAGTGTTTTTTAACACTACTGTAGCACGGGTTTTTATAAGAAAAATAAGAAAATCAACAGTAAATTTTATAGCAGATAAAGTATAAAAAGAATATTACAATTTATTTGCCAATAATGTAGATAAATATATGGTTTATTGGCCACTACATTTTCATTAATAATAATTGGGACAACTCACATAGCTCCGATCCCAAAGTAAGTAGCTGAAGCACTTGTGATATGGTACAGAAGGTACAGACACGACGAAGGTACCACAATAAATACATAATATATAAGTTTAATAATCTAATATTCGTACTCATCACACAAATTAATGCACCTACCGGGATTCGAACCCAGAACATTTCGATGCAGAAGGCAGGAGCACTACGAATTGCGCCAATCGGTTGATTATCATTAAACTTCAAAAAATATTTTGTATGTCTAATTACTTCAGAACACAATTTAAAATACAATAGTATTTTATAATAAATGATAATGATAACCTTATCTTTTATAATTTAAGTTTGATCTCTAGTAAATTCATTGCCTTAAAATAATCTTATAATTTAAAAGCTAATAATGTTCTATTCTCCTTATAGTTAAGATAGAAAAAGCCCTAATTTTAGATTCTCGAAAATTTTAGATTGATTAAATTTAGAATAGATTGTACACGTTTTTGACTAAAATAAAATATAATTCAACGGTTTTAGCTTAAATATTTTTATGAGTTTAATATTTAAAATAATGGATTTTCAAAGAACGAGTAAATAAAAAACTAGTTCGTGACCAATCCTACTGCTATAACTTAATTTTTTCTCATAAAATCTTTTTTTTTCCCTATTGTATATTTATATTGTCCATATAAAAGCAGTTTTAAATAAATTCAATATTAATTATAACTTGAATAACTTTATTTTGTAAACACCTTTTTTTGGTTTGTTATTGAAACAAACCCATGAAACAGTTGAAAGTAACTTACCAAACATTTAAAAATGAATTAAACATTATAATAAAAATTTATAATTATCTGAGTTTGTGAGGACTTACTGTTTCCTTAGCATTATTGATACGATGTCCGTTTTTCCACCACGTGATAGATGCTGGTGGCCGAGATCCTGCACTTTGACATAAAAGATCGTATCTTCGTTTCGCGGACAGGGGCTGATTAGAACCCAGAATGTGCACTGTTAGGGGTGGAACTGTGAAATAATGTTCGACAGTTAGTCCTTGATATTGTACCTAAGCTTCCGCAGTTTATCATGCCTAAGTATATTAATTTGGCTAGCTAGATTCGCTCATCGCGTGCGTATTTTGAAGGTGAAAACTATTTTTTCTCTCTATTCGAACTTAAGTGTAAATAAAGTAGGAAGCGTGAAAGTGACGACTAAAGATTTTTTGTAGCAAAGTTGAAAAAATGTCTACGAGGCTAAAAAAATCTTTGGTGTTCAAAATATTCTTTATAAAGAAGGAATTATAATGGGAGCTTTTAATATTAGCCTCAAAACGGTCGTAGCAATATGCGAACCTTAACATTAAGGGAATGTTTCTCACTCGGAAGTGTAGCGAGAGCCAAACATTTTAACCCGACATTTAGGTCAAAATTGTCGAAAGATTTTAAAGAAGTGAGCGAGTGCTGTTGGCGCATAGTTAAGACTGAAGAGATGCGAGAAATCTACGTCAAAGACATTCTTTGACGTTACCTTAGTATTAGAAATGCAGTTTAGAAATCGTAAGAAATACTTATTAGCGAAACGTTACTAATTTTTAAATCTTTCTATTTTTTTTTAATTTAAAAAAAAAACAGAAAGGAGGTTATAAATTCGACGCGTGTTTTTTCCTGTTTATATAAAATTTGTAACTTTTTGTTGTTATTTGTCTATAAGGAAGAAAAAATAGTGCGACAAAATTATAGGTACTTAGCCAAACAGAAAACTAAAAACTTCTTTGTATAATACTCACAGTTCATATCCAAAGTTAGTGTAGTTTCAATAGGATGTGATCGTTGGTGGTTCGATGCCCGACAAGTGAACGCTGCTCGTACATCAGTCCTGGTAAGAGGCCCAACTCTGAGGATACCTCGCACTGCCCCACCAGCGAGTACAGTCACAGGAGTGTCTGTTTCTACTTCATCTCTGTACCACTTAACCCAAGGACGCGGACGACCTGAATTTAAACAGAATTATATTCCACCGTTAATTTTGCTCTTTAGATGTTATTTATTCGATGTATTTAACCTGCTTGGCGGCATTTGTAAGTCTACTTGGTGATTACAAACATGAGGAAACAAATTAACAATGTATACGCAACAAACACCTTTAATCTTTGATAATTCACTTTCAGGATCTTTTTCTATCAATCTATATATTATTATTTTATAGAGAGATTATATTTTTGTTTTTAAAGAATAAAGTATTTGACCGATTTTGAAAATTCCTGCAATAACGGAAAGCTAGACTCAATCATATAGATTATGTTGTGAAATATCCTCAAACGGATAGAATAGTAACTATTGCAAAACTTAATTTCAATGTTTGTTTTGTACTGACTTTATAAAAATGTAAATAGAGACACGTTTAATGTATTTAAATTTGATAATAATTGGCGACGCATCTAAGCTGAAATTTTGTTTTGTAACAAATAAACTGTAGTCCCAAAGTCAATTGTCAAATCAATATCCTGAAACGGCTGAAAGAGTCGATTAACCTGAAATATTTACCTCCAGAGACGTCGCACTTAAGCGTGAACGAGTCGCCCTCAACATAGGGACCCACAATTGCTTGTTTTACGTCGCCTTTGTCATCTGTTATGATCATCTTGTTTGGCGGCACTGGAAAAATTATGTAAAATTTCTATAAAACACAAGCAGTATGTTCTTATGAATGATTTTTGGATTCACTAGAAATCTGAGGTAAATAAATTAAGTTTTGTATTTAAATACAAAATATTTGATAAATATTTAAGTATATTAATTTTTCAAAAAAATACCTATTTTTTAAATTGTATGTTAACTTACTATTACCTAATCATGTTCATAGTAGGTCATACGTTTAACATTTAATATCCGTGGAAGATTAAGTTTTCTGGAAATGGGAAATAAAAAAGGTTTCGGTTTAAAAGGTTTATCGCCTACGTCAGATACGTAGTACCTACGTACGTAAAGAATAATGAATTTCACACAGTTGTGTCTATCTTAGTGATCATATGACACGTTGCATGTCCCATTATCTTACAAGTCTTCAATGATCACCTAAAATCCTACAAAGTCATTTTACGAAATGTTATATTAGACAAAATTATTTTTTATCTTTTCACCTTGAAATCGACTTTTTTTATTTTTGAGCAGTTTTATATTTTGCATTAGTTTGTTTACTTGCTTGTTAAACGACCAACTTATTGTTAAAAATGATCTAGTTAATCCTTGGAGGATATAAAATAAACACGTATTTTTCTGCATTGTAAAATGCACAAAAAATATAAAGACCCATTACTGCGGCTTGAGCTTAACTCTAATGAAACTTACAGTACCTAACCTCATCTTAAAGTACGTACTCGTTTTAAACATAACTTCGTGATAAGTAGGAATACTAATTGCTGCAGAATTTGTATTTAACAAGTAAGCCATTTTGGAATCTAAATGTATAGTCTATAGTAAGTACTTGTTCTTATAATATAAGGTATGAGTTATATTTTTAATATTGATATTTTTGGTTTTGGAAAAACGCGAAATCAAAATTAGGATAGGAAGGATGTATAACATCCTTCCTATCCTATATACATACATATATATTGACTTTTGATATATACCTATTATGTATTGATAAACATATTGACAGATATTTGGACACTTCACAGAATATATTAATTAAAACTTTATTGACAAAAAACACGATTCAATTAATGTTTTACAAATAGTTCAGAAATTCATTTGTTAAAAAAGAATTGTCATGTTGCCATTCAACGTAATATTATGTTCAAACAATGAAATATAATTATTTTAATTACTGCACCCAGCACCACATACTTATAAGAATTAATTATAGACAGTAGAAACAAGATTTGAAAATTTGAAAAAAGAATATTCACTTTATTTTCTTTTACACATTATAATTATGTCAAACAAACCTCCTTCATTAGTTGAAATCTTGAGTTCAATGCACATTTTGCCTAAAATTTTGGGTTTGAATCAGGACTGGATAGTATTTCAAGTAGGCACATAAGACTAAAACATACTTATCAGTAAATTAAATGATCAGTGAAACAGACGCAGAAAGTTTTTGAAGTGGGAGTGCCATGCTGTTGCCTTCAGGCTTCAGCCAAAACGGGCTGGTACGACCGGTGCAATACCACTTTCCCTCATGAAACTGACATGAAGTGTGGCCATTTGGTTTGCACTTGGTTGCCGCGTTTCGTTCGGTTAGTATCGGAAGCCGAAGTCTTTAAAAAAAGGCCAGCAACACAAACGTGGCCTAACTGGTGTCGAGGGTGTCTATGGGTAGCGGACCGCTTATCCTAAGTGTGCCTCCTGCCCGTTTGTTTCCTATACCTACGAGTACTATAAAAAAAAGAAAACATGCCTTTAGTTGAGCCATAAAGGCGGTGTTAAGTAAAGAATATCTAAAAGGCAATTTACTTGATATCTAGGGTTGGATCTTAAGTATCCTACTTTGTGTATACCTAATACACGAAACTTATGCTCTGGGGAACCCTTCCATTATAGCATGACCTGCGAACCCTCATAAATATCGATTCCACGCGGAACACTCGAAGATTACTTCCGGTCGTAATTTGACAGATTTTTAACACATCTAATTTATTGACTTTGACATTTATGATTGGCTTAAACGAGGATTTTTTTAGTTTTAATATTATAAAAGAGAGTAAAAAATAATATTATAGTATGTTCAGGTATATAGGCATGTTTGGGATAATAAGATTTTTCTACAAACAACACCATTTTGTAATTTATGTCTCAGTGAATTTATTCTTTGGCGTCATTCCAAAATAGTTAATAAAGCCAATGAGAGTTCTCAGAAAACAATTTCTTCATAGATTTTGTAATGCGCAATGAAATAAAAGTTTGTGAAGCTTAAAGCGCGAATGTGAATCTTAACTTTTTAAATTAAGCCCGTTATTTAATATCGTTGTTCAATTTTAATCAATGTTTCAAATTCTCGTTTTCATTCTAGTTAGTGATTGTTTTTTTTAGAAAAATGGGAAACACATTTTGAACTTTGAACACTGTTCAAAGTTCTTTTTTCCGTTTTGTATATAATCGATTTTTTCCTAACACCTGCATCAAGTTTATTGTTATGTGTAACTATATTATTAAGTTAATTCATTTTTGATAAATGTTAGTATAGCGACACAACGCGGTAATATGGCCACGGTCATTGTCTACTTAGATTTCAAGGTGCCCAACGACTTTCACCGCCTTTATGGGTAGATTTTTAAAAGACGTAGGAGCAAAACCGTGGGCGGTGGAAATATTCTACAAACAAATAAAGACAATAACACACAAACAAACAAACAAACAAACAAGGAAACAGATAAAGATATTTCTATAATATTCCTGAAATTGGTCGTTATTTGCATAAGGTTCACATACAAGTCGTATATTTCAGTGAAATTCTATTTTATCTTCGTGCACTTGATAAATTGCTTTATAGCACCGAATAATGATTATTATTCAAAACTAGAAATGTTTGCAACTTGCCTGTGTGTATCAGAAAATATTTTTAAAAAAGAACCGACTTCCATCACAACCAAATTATTCAAAATTTAAAACTTTAAAAAATTAAGTAGGTACACTTTAATGGTCAATAAAACTAACATTAAAATGTATTTTAACTATTAATTTATATAACTTTTTAATTTTATAATATTAACTTAGTTCATCAAACTCGACTCTGGGATGTTGGTGGATAGTGAAATCGCGTGTCCCCTAGTGGGGTATGGAGCAGATGCATTTCACATCTGTTTCACTGATCGATTTTTCTTTAGGGGCAAGTAGGTGATCAGTCTTCTATGTCCTACCAGACCGAGTTTTTTTTCCCCACCTAGAATTGAACCCAGGACCTCGTAAGTCGTTGTAACGCTTACGCGTTTGCCACTAAACCAAGGAGGCGGTCGACACGATATTGGTGGAAGCGCAACGTAAAAGTTTGAATTGATAAAATTTGAATAAAGAATTGCTCACGTCTTATTGTTCAATCTTATATATAATGTATTTACATAGATTTATTAACACAGTAATATCACTACATAGTATAAAACAAAGTCGCTTTCTCTGTCACTATATCCCTTACGTCTTATTAATTTATCGGTCCATACCCACGGTTCATCTATAGCACGCATATTTATTCTAATTTAAAAGCTATCCTCAACAAATAGAGTTCAAAACACTTTTTCTCTCAAATCGCATTTGATGCATGTATTGCTTCAATTTGCGACATCAATTTGGAAAATAAATTGGTTTCTGTTTTTATAATCCCAAAGCTAAAAGCTTCGAACGTAGTATATATTATATATTATACTTATATAGAAATGGTTTTATAACATACTCCATAGACATGAAATAGGACAAGTGAGCTGATTGTTGCCGACATTAGTATTTTATGATCTCTAGTTAAATAAATTTATCCTCATAAAAGAATCTACAAGATTCGCTTATAATAAGAACTACTCACTCCGTGCCGGCCGGCTAGCTGCAAAACTAGTTTGCTCTATGGCTTTTATCAAAAAACAATGAGATTTAAATATTAAATCGCTAATATTTGAAAAGTTGCCTAATTGTTTTTGCCTGTATTTGTAATCTTAATAGGTATATATAAATTACGTGTCACGGTGTTTTGATTTTAATCAAATTTGCACACCTTGAGAAGTTTGATCCAACTTGAAAGATAGGATAGCTTACATCTTAATTTAAAGTCGCAATATTATTGTATTGCAAATTATTTGACGCGATACGAAATTTGCAAATTTTGGTCCATATTAATATGTAAAATTATTTTTTTTTAACGTAATTAAAATAACTATTTACCAATCACAGTTAAATTGACTCGGGAGTTTCTCGTTTGTGCCTGTTTGAAGTCAACCCTGCAGCGATAGATCCCCTGGTCTGTTGACCTCACTCGATCCACTCCCAGTTCTGCTGGTCTTTTCTCTGGCAGGAAGTAGGCCCTTGATGCGAAGACGCTCTCGTCTGACCATCGTTCAGCTATACCAAAATCCTTTTCTCTGGCATCCACGCTATAAAATAAATAATTATAAATCACATTTGTTATTTGTTACATAGCAGATCCTAGGTTCGATTCCTGGAGATTTAAAAAGCTATCTATTTTTACTCGTGCCTTTGTCCATTTACAATAATATAGACTATGCCACTCAGAAAGTATCTGGGTTTCTATCAGGAAAATTGCTAAAAAATGCTAGTGGTTCACGCGTCTTGCGCGAAATAAATAAATATTTCGGTTGTGTAGGCACAAAAGGCTGATCTACCCGTAAAGAAAATAATCAGTGAAACTATAAATATATCTCCACCATGCTCCATAGGATTTGTGGCATTTCACAAAGTCACTATAAACGGATAAATTTGCCTCACCTTTACGTTATAAGGTATTCTTTTAGATTTATATTTTAAATTTAACACGAATACGCGTCTCATAGTTTCTTACCTGTATATTGGCGTGCCCAGATCCTCCCTATACCATAGCACCAGTAAGACAGCGTCCTCTTCATCCTGCGTCGCAATGTCACAAGGCAGGTATACAGGCTCGCCAGCTATCGCCACCACTTGCGTCATGGGAACTGTAACAATGAAAACAATAAAAATATAATTTAAGTTTTAACTTTATATTATGAAGAAAACTTTTTATTTGATGTATTAATGAATAAATTTAAAAACTTATAAATCGATTTTCAAAATTGATTCGCTGGTAGGAAGCTATACTCTCTCAAAGTGCCATAGGCCCTTTCTCCACATCCATGCGTATGTTTGAATGCCTTCTAATATTATTTAGAAAAAGATTTCTTACTTTAAGTTTTAACAGGCGAATTAAGCTCTGGGTAGCCAGGAGAGATTTTGAGAAGTAAAATGGCACGTTTGACGTCTGTAATGAAACTGACCAATATTTTTGACGGTACGCTAGTACCTACTTCTTAATATAATAATATAATAATTCTTATTATTATTGTATCTTACCTATATTGTTTGTGTTTCGATTTTGTAGTAGATGTAGATAATAACTTACGAAATGTTGAAGAGGCGTTTCAGATGTTTGTCTAGTGGCTGAAGATGCATTAGTGATAAGGCTCGTCTGACTAGAAGAAGCCTCTTTTATGTTTTAGTAAAATATTTTAAATTTTGTAAATAATTAAAAAGTTGTACAACATTTACGAGCTTTTATACATTGGGAACGTATCGCTTAGATAGAATATTTAAAGAATCTTTGAGGCCGCTTATAATATTCCTAAATCAATGTTATGCTTGGTGAAATTTCAACGTATTTGCCGTCCTGAGCTGCTATGAAAATATTAGTTCACGGAAAAGCAAACACGGATAGAATAGCCGGATAAACCGGAACCTGAGACCCGTTTTTGAGACAATAACCCGGGTTAGCACAGTGTATTCTGTGGCAATTGGTAGCAGTTCTTATTTCAACTTGAATATTCTGAATAAAGAATTGAACGTTTTATTTTTGTAAAAATTTATCAGTGTGAAAATTTATATTTCAATATGATATCCAGCCAGAAACTTGGGAGTACCTACCTACACATGTAAATAAAGTCGTCTGTAATTTATTTCTGCTCGTGATTAAGTCCGAAAGAGTTTCGGATCGGAATATTAAATTACTTATTTTGTAATTCATTGTAGGTAAATTATAAAAAGATTATCTGCTTGTAGCTTCAGAATCCTCTTTTTATTATAGCTTTTAATATAGTCATAATGTCACGGCATTACTTTATTGGAATGATTAAGTAGTCACAGTCCAATATCACGCTAGGCAACCCAAGGTATAAAATTATATTGTGGATAATCTTGTTGGAAAAGGACGCGGAAAAACAACATAATTATGATTCAACAATCAACAATTCTGGGTTGCCTGGAATAGAACGCTTTGTAGCGATAAAGCAACTCTAAACATGTTTCATTTGTATTATTGGCTTGTATTGTATTATAAGTCTAATAATAAATCTAATAGCTAACTGCATGGTAAAGCGCGAATTACGATAAAAAATAATTTCATTTTAAATGTGAAAAAGAAACTTTTGTGTTCACGAGAATAAACATGACTTTAAAAATTATTTTAAAACCCTCCGATAGTTTAATTACAAATAAGTGTATCTCATTAATAGATGAACGGATCTACATAACGTCAGATTTCAAACAAAGTAAAAACGCATCAAAATCGGTGCTTTCATTTAGGAACTACGACGACATAGACCGACACGTCAAACTTATGTTAGCCCATCCTTTGCATCGGTTGTTAAACATATTAAAGCATACTGTTGGTTGTAGATATAGGAAAACCAGGAAATGCGATTAATTTCCGAATGTCGAGTGAGCTGTCTGTAAACGAGGAAATTCTAGTTTATTTCGCTAGTTTGGAGTTCGGTAGGTCAGTTCAGTTTGCATTTGCAGCTGTTCTAGAAATAGCAAAGGTCCAAAATCTACCTGTTACGTAAATCATGTTTCGAATATGTTCAACCAGGAAATGAATTTTAAATTAAGAATTTTGTTTACTTGTTAAATATTGATGCTGATTTTTTAACGGGCGAACTCTCTCGGTAGTTCTAGTAAAAGTAGCTTGGATATACGCCTTTACATATGCGGCAGCACCATGTAATCGTTTCTTTGTAAGTAAATTTTTCTTATAAAATCTAACTAAATCACTGTGACGTACTCTTATCGTTTTTGGCCGACCACAAGCTTGCTAAACCTGTTTACGTTAGGCTATAAAGCCAACAGCAATATTTCACTCGCAAAAAAAAATTAACCAGCTTAATTTTTAGATTAAGTACTCTGCAATTTGTAAACCTAAATAAATATACTGCATACCTACATCTGATTATAAGATTTTGTCTAAAAATAATATTCACCCGTGTGGTTTAAAAGTTAAAAACTTTTTAGAAATACTGTCATAATACCCAGTCTTCCGAATAGAAATATTAAGTTTTCCCACAACAAATAATTGTAAGGTCAGTAAAAAGTGTAAATCTGGGGAAATTTTTTGTTCGAACACCCAAAACTAGCTAGCTTCAATTTCAAATTTTCTAATTTTATAACTAGTTCGCTGATTCAAGATCATTCATAACTCTCACCCGCCCAATCCCACATTATGCTATTTACCTGGCTGGTAATTTAATATGTATGTGTAGAAATCATCTCAAAATAAAGGCCAAATATAGTGAGTGTCGCGGCATTGTATCATATGAAATCTTTGGGGAAATCTCTTCTTGTCTCACACAGTGTATGATTTACACCACTACGATGTTTTATGTCTTATTGTATTATGTTTTACTGCGAAATAAGACTGTGACGTAGTCCAAGTCTCGTAATATGGAAACAGACTTTAGACTTTACCTTGTGCTTGTATATTTTCTAAAAGAGAAAGAGGTAAAAAAATATACTTCCCCTCAACCAGAAAATAAGGTTTCTATTAAAATACCATTTAATAATTTTGAGTTACAGTCGCTGTATTTTTATCATTACTGTTCAGTATAAAATTGTTCGGATGATGTTTTATTTTATAGATAATATTCTATAGGCTATATAACATCACCTTACGACGAAATTAAAGCGGGTGAAACCACGGAGCACAAGTAGTACTTAATATTTTAGTGAATAAAGATATTTTGTAACCAACTAACTTTCTATAAGTTAAAAGCTTTGATAAGATGGTAAGTTTCACTTTTCGCGATTAAGTTTTACCCATCACTTAAAAGTTCTATAATTTTCTCGTAAGATCAAATCTTGAATTTATACAATTAAGTCAAAGAAAATGTTTGTTCAGGCTGATTTATATCAATAATAGGTACCTATCAGGTTATGGGGGTAGGAAATAAGTGTAAAAGAGTATTATTTTGGAGTTTCAAAGTTTTTATAGCTGCTACGGAACGGAGACAAATAAAATAAATTTGTTTCAGCCATTCTCGACTAACTTAAAAATGGTTCAAATATCTCGACTTTTTTATTAAACCACGTAAGTCGGCTATGTATGTGTGTATATGCTGTGTGCCAATGAGGCAGTAGTGTGCGTAATGTTTATTTTATTGATTTAATTTATTTTTTATACACAATTTAAAAAAATATTAGTATTCTCCACTCCTTATCTATATAAACTTTAAGTGTGGAACTCATACTCTGTCCACGCAATTTTCCTAATAAGGGATACAAAGTTTTTGCTTCATGTATTAATATTATGATTTCATTTATAACCGAACTTCCAAATGTTTTTCAATTATTTCACTTTAGAACTACATAGTTCCATGATAAGTTATTAGATTCATATGGACATATTCATATAATCATATTATATTGTAATAAAATCAGAAAGGTAAAGTGAATAGTTCTCGAAATACAGAGAGAATATAGTAACTTAATTCGTGTTACAAAGCATAGCGAGCATTCACTTATTTAATAAAGCATAATTAAAATAAACATAATAAATATTGTAAATTAACATTTTGCATTCATACAATGATTTATAAAACATTAATTATAATAGTTTTTACTTATTAAAAAAATTTCATTAGTTGTTTTAATTGTTTTTTTTTTTAAACTGCTGTACCTGTACGCATTTGTTGGCCACATAATCCTTTAAAACACAGGAATATATGCCGTATTTATTCTTAAGAGTAGGTTAACATGTCCCCTGTAATTCCATTAAAGATGTGTGTATATAGGACGACTAGTATTATTCAATGTCGTTGTCTTTGTAAAGAATCTGTCTCGGAGAATGGGTGACGCAATTCAGTACAAAATTTATCGAGTGATCAGTTGAAAGTGGGAACTTTTTATTCCTGGGGTTTTGTAGATGTACAATTGAGGTGATTTCTGTGACTGTTTAAATAAGGGAATTTTTTCTACAAGTGAGTAGGTAAACAGTCTTCATAAACCGTTCATTTGTTTTTTTAAGATAATTACGCCACTCGCATTTAATGTGACGACGTGATTGATAAGAAAAATAGAATAAGAAAAAATAATATAATGAAGAAGAAACGAACTAAAAAACATAAAAGTTAAATAAAATTAACCTTTGACATTTTGTTAGTGAATTCGTAGAAAATTGAAAATGCGTCTAGGTGGTACTTCTAAAGTTCAAATATAATGTCCGTCTGTTTTAAAAATGCATTAAATTTTTCTATTATATTATAATACATATCTAGCTTGTATGTAGCCTAATGAGTATAATTAATAGATTATCAGCTGATAACAGCATATACAAACTGAATGACTTATTTAAGAATATCAGCGTATACTTTTTCTTGCAGTACATGTATATATTTATTATAATATTTAATAATAATCTTAATGAATTTATAAGCTACTTTGTATAAACAAAATTAAATATTTAATGACGTGGTTTTGATTTTGGCCGCCATCTTGTGTTCAACATTCGTCATTTGGGAAAGGCAATGGTCTGATTTTTATATTATGAAAGTATTTAATAAATTTAATATGATGTAACCAGTATTGGAGTTTATTTTCAATAAATATCATTATTTCACTTCCGAGGTTAAGACCACAGATATATGTACCTATGTTTGGATAAGGATTCCGGCGTTATTAGTTAATAGCGCAGAATACTAGATAGCCCAATGGAATTAGTTCAAACGATCTTGCTAAGTTCTGTGTTGGTTATAAATTATACAATATAACATTAAGGAAAGCAATCGAAGCATTAAGCACATAGTTTAACGAGCATCTCAAGATCAATATTGCATCTCAGCACATACAACGCGTTAATTTCGCGTACTCAGCCCATAATTTAGTGCTGCTTGTAGTTGATTAGTTGTTGAACAGTTTCTGTTTAACACTAGATTCAAATAAATGCATCATATCAATGAAAATATTTATATGATTTGGATTATTTAGCCTCCATCTGAAAAGTGAAATCCTGTAATTATAAATGTGTAGTTGTCTGGTATTGTAATCTTAAATCAATAGACCAATTTAGGTGCGTTTTTATAGTGTATTCGGCTAAGTTATTACAAATTTATTCGCAGTTTTCCGGACATAATTGAAGGATTTTACGCGCTAATAACTTGTTAGACTAGTATAAAATAAAGCAAAAGTAAGAACAATATTCTAGAATGATCTTCTTTTATTCAGTTCGAGAAGCAGGTTTGAACTGACGCGTTTATGATAAATGGTGACAGTTTGATCTTCGACAATACCCAGGAGCCACTTTATCACTTTCATCATATTACCTCCGTTACGAAAGATTTTATTAAAAAGATGAATCTTTGAAATAAATATAAAGGTTTCAATTTTTGTTATTTTATTGGATAACATCAATCTTTACCAATTTAAAGAAGAAAAATAAATTTAGGATTCAATTCTATACCTAAAACCAGTTAAAACCTATTTTTACTAATGTATAAAAGGCTATAAAAGGCTTATCCTAGCCTTTGATGTGCGCAGTCTGTAATAATACATAATTTCTGCTTCATTTTTGAAATCTATACATTAATACGTGAAGCGAAAACTTTTTATGCCTTTAAAAAAAAGGATTTATGTTAAATTTGAGACAGTTAAATGGAGAAGAAATGCATAAAGCTATTTTTTAATATAAAATGCATTAGAAACACATTAGATTAAATAAATTAAACATTATAAACACTACTGCTTGATTTCACACAACATACACACACATACCTACTACATACCTTATTTATTATATTAAGGTCAAATTTAGACCACTAGGCGACACCTAGTATTTAATAAATGTTACTAGTACTTAATATTCTTCACGTATCTTTCATTTTAGTATTATTTATGGCTGGAAGTCGACTTACGTCAAAGTAAAGTCATGGTGCGGTGTATGAATTTCAATCTGTGCCTCAGCCTATACTAATCTGTTATCTCCGGAGGTGCAGCACTATTTCTATTAAGGACTTTATCGACAACATTGTTAGAGCCCATATCGGGATTATCCCGGCACGGCACAAGAACAATGGGTGTGAATACGCCGCAAAAGATAGCTTTGTAGTCTAAGAGATGGTAATATTTGCTAACACTGGAATGGTGATTCTGTACATTAACCATGAGATTACTATAGAAATAGCTAGAACTACCTTAGGCATTTTACTATTGGAGAGCTGTCAATTCTATAACGGCTAAGTAATTTTGTGCATGATAGTAAGTGCTGTAAGATTTTTTATACAAATAGTTAACGCAGACGACAAAAGTACATTCAAAAGTAAATGATAATTGAAACATACGTAAAAATAGCTACATATATATTCCATGTCATACTGCCAAAGAATATGGGATTTTACAGATAATTATATTGTTTATACACATATACACACTTTATTTAATTGTAATTGATTTCCAAAATAACAGTAGACAACATACGTCCTTAACTTTATATATCATATATTAAGATGTACTTAAATTTTAATATAATTGAACACAAATGCCAAACAAAATATCTCAAGTCGTTTTATCATTACCAAGATATTTGTAAATTCTGAGAAATACACAGTATCTTTTAAACGAATTTTATATTAGCAACGAAGCTAATAGATTATTTATTTAAAAAAATTCATTTCATAGATTGCTGATTCTCATGATTTCATTTATAATGAGAAAAAGTAATTAGGGCGAATAAATAAAGTTTAGTCACTGAATATTTTTCTCAAGGAATAATTAATAATTGTTTAGTTATCAATAAATAAAGTGATACGGCAATTAAAAATATAATTTGTCAACATAGTCAAATTTAAGAACAAACTCACATCGACAGTCTGCAGAGTTAAAAATATTTGACATTTAGTTTCTTTTTTCGTATTTTTGGTGTTAATTAATTAAAATAACGTTCGACAAACTTAGTTAATTTTTGTATTTTTGGATCTATCTTAAATGTGACATCATACAATTCTAATAAATATCAAACATGTAAAGTTGGAACTGACTTCCTGTTTAACCTTCATTTCCTATTCACATTAGATTTGGTCATAGAGAACATTTCTGTCAAAACCTTCAACTACATTTTAGCAAAAGTTGCAATTGAGAGTTGGTAGAAGGCTTGTAAAGGAATCGTTCTACTTCAGCAGCTCTTACGCTAATAGCCGCTGTATTTGTATGTATGTTTCAACACGCTCCCGTCGCGCCAATTGACCCAGAAATGTAAGCCGTACTTAGAAAATGAGGACGAGATCTTTTGTAGTTGGAAATTTAAGGTTTTTCGCTTTGTAATTAGGCATTAGATTTTATAGTCGCTAGTTTTTAGAACATTTTAATGTTATTTAGTGTAGGTACTTAGTATTTTATTTACAGATCAACCGCCCCTTTGGCTAAGTAGGTCACAAGCCCGACACTCAATGGGTGCTACGCTGTTTGGATAGCTCCAAAAGCTCCACTTGGCTTTAAAGAAAATGAATAATGAAATAGACGTAGAACTTTTACCTACTTACAGAGTTAGAGTTAAACAATAAGCTTATAATATACCTAGCTTATACTAATTCTTATCAAGCCTAATGGACCGCTAATAATGTAATTTTTATTTGCGAGAACGTTATAGTTTATCTTATTATTTAGATTTCTATGTAGTTTAAGTACAAACACAATGTCAAAAAACTTTATCAAAAAAGGTCATGCACAATGCTTAAAGACCATGAACTATCGACCTATCAGCCATGTACGTGTTTTAGTTTAGACTTGAAAATAAAATACTAATACCAAAAATTAAGGGGTTCCTGGCCGATCCGATTACGAAAATTTATTTACTGATTGGAAACAAAATTATGTAAGTGATTTGGTGTATTTTGTATGCAAATGCAAAAAAAGTCTATGCGTCTTCCTTTCGATGCACATATTTTCGAGGCATTACTGAAAGCAATATTTTCGAATGAACCTAGTGCTAAAATTATCTAAATTGAGATACTTTTCAAATAAATGTTTTCGTCCCTTTAAATCGATGTATTCAGCGATTCATTCAAACAAGCCAATAAATGATACAAAATCTACATACAATCCATCACCAACCGCTTTCAGAATTGGGTATGGTCCATAAATACACGGCGTACCGATTCTAGATGGATGACTTTCGCAAAAATCCGATGAACAGAACATTTTTTTTTTAGATCCTTATTGGCAATAAACACACTATATATCACATGATATCGATATCATTCATTATCGATATCATGTATTTTTCATCAAAATATGACATACTTGTAAAATATTTTTTTAAATTATGTATTTATGTAAATGAGTTTTTACGCATTCATTTGTACATACTGAAATACACATAGGAAATAATATTTTTAGGTTTTTGTTTGATTTGCTGTTGCCACAAATAAAAGAAAAAATATTTAAACACGAAAAATTTATTCATACATTGCGTATGACGTGTTTCATGATCTCGAAAATCCTGTTCACTTACCATTATAAATCACAACGCTTATCCAAGCGGCAAGGTACGAATGGTAGTTGGTATTTTTAGAATTACGGAGTTATAAATTGAAGTGTTAAAGTTTAATTTATTATTTCCTTCAACAAAAAGTATAATGAAATTGTATAGAACTCAATGAGAACTGTAATTAAAACATATGGTTGTGCAGGTCTGCCGCATCCGTTTCTATTGTATTCAGTCTTTTGTTCGTTCTAAAACCACTGAAACTGCTTATATGTTTTTTATAACTTAAGACTACTGCATTATTTATCAAAGCATTAAACTAAGAGAAAAACATATTTCTATTTTATTAATTTTTATAATTGGGACAACTCACATACATTGCTCTGACCCCAAAGTAAGTAACTAAAGCACTTGTGTTATGGTGATCATATATAAGTTTATAAACAACCAAGAAACGGAAACAAACATTCGTGCACATCACACAAATTAATGCACCTACCGGAATACGAACCCGGGACCTTTCGATGCAGAAGGCAGCAAAACCAATTGCACCAATCGGTCGTTTATTACATTATGTAATTTTAATTATAGACGATGTTTTTTGCACAATGTCTTACTTTATCAGTTTAATAGGAAGACAGGCATAACAGCGTTCATCAAGAAGTACTGATAGTGTCATATAGTAATTTTCGATAGCGTCTTCCATAGGTATTAGTATGGAAAATCTTACAGCGCCCCTTGTGAATTTACAAAAGAATAGAATGATATTGAACGTTACCTTAAGTTGATAGGCTCAGAAGCCATCTACACTCTTAAGTATCTGATGTAAGCTTTCTGATTTATTGCACCTGAATATGAAACCTTTACGATGTATTTTTTCCCGCTTAAAGGACATCTTCTGTAAAGGTTTCTGCAGTTTTTATGGAAACGATTTTGTAATATGATGGAAGTCAAGCTGAGAGACTTTTATAATTATATTTTATGGAGCATTCAACTCTGCTTATCTCATAAAGAATATAAAGTTTCTAGTAATAATCGTACCATGATTATTTTATTTATTCATTAATACTTAGTTGCAAAAGAAAAAAATATAAATATATTTTAATTCAAAATGCAACGGGCGGTTTTATCGCTAATAAAAGAACTTCACAGGCATCCTACTTAATTACTAAGGTTACTGTGGTAGGTACTTTTTGTCAAATTACGTATTGCGTTAAAAGCAGGCATTCTATAAATAAAATAGTTTTATTCAGTTTTCATAATTTGATTAATTCAATAATCTGCTAATATTTAACTACGCACTTAACAAACAATTGAGAAGTGACTAAATGTGCCTTATAAGTACCTCATCGTTGTGGCATAAGGCATATGAGTTAATAGAATTCACCTCGGTAAAAAATATTCAGTTTATTTAATAATATTTATATGCGAAAGATTGTTCGTTTGGATAATAGATGGTTGTACATTACATGCAAAAACTACCAAAATATTGTTTCGTTGTGTTTAGACATCGTTAAACTTATATCATTATTTATCTTTAAAATATTTTATATAAGTATATCTAAGAGTAAAGTTTAATGAGTTAGTGAAGTTATGAAAAATATAGAATTTTTTTCGACTTTAACAACAGATTCCACCCTTTTTAATCAGTAACATCAACATAGACTAATTTCAAGATTCCTACAAATAGGCGTGTAATGTGTTTCAAGTTATTGAAGGGAAAAACAACCACTTATGCCTCGTGGGGTTGTTAAGTGTCAAGTCTCGAGTGGCGAAGGGCTGTTGAGACTTGTATAACTTTATACTATTATATACTCCATGTACAAATGCCTCTGTTCTTAAGAACACAAAGGAAATAGAGAAGTTTATATAACCACATAAACAATGTAGAGCAGAGTTCAGTTATCGGAAAAACACTAACACAGTTACTTGATACTTTTCAAGATCGGTCAGAACTATGAAACTCTAACAGGATACATAAAAACAATTGCTGTTAGTTAACCTCGACATCAAGAAGGTGACTGAGTGGTATTTTGTTTTATTATTTAATATACTACATGATTGTATAAAAAACTTCTTCGTCTTTAGTATTGGATGTAGTCATGGACGTCGGCAGGGCACTTGCACCCCTTGGGAATCTCGGGATCAACAGGAATTATTGAAATAAAAAGCCGTACCTATAAAATAAATTCATAACGAATACTCAGAAATTTTTAAATGTCCGAACATAAAATAAACCGGGCTTCAGATGTTTCCGACTAAAATTTCAATTTTTTATTAACAATCATATACGGCGATTGTAAGAAAACTAAAATCTGCACCACCTGGAAATAAAAAAAAAGCTGCCGGCGCCCATGGATGTAGTTAATAACTTTAAGTAACTTTAACTAAGTAAACAAACAGGGTAATTTCTTTGAATATTACTTATACGTTTATATAAAACAGTTTGAACAGTTTGAGCATGTGCTCATAATATACGTATATTTAACACAAATTTTACAGCTATTTGATTATTACTAAATTTTCCTAATGTTTCGCATGTTTTGGAGCCCGAGCACGGATCACTCGAGATCAGTTTTCACATCGCTTCGATCAAATAAAGAAAACAAAACAAGCTATTATTATTATTACTTAGTACTTCAATTCTTGTATTTTTTTTACTTTTCACTTATATAATAATTGGATTGAATAGTTAAATAAAATTCGAGTTTTTAGCAAAATATTAAACGGTAGTGATTGCAACCATTCTTTAACACAGTACTGGAAAGCTTCATCTCCATTCGGAGAAAAATGCAAGGTTCAATTCCATCATTGCATTATTCGTTCCTATTTTTGTATTTACTCGTCCGAATATTTTCAATTATCTTTCCGCATTCCACGGACAATGACGATCATACCCGGATTTTATTGTCCTCGGATAAACGGGCATTGGCATTACATCTCTTTGTGTTGCAAGCTTTTTGAAAGCTGCCTTTATAAATTATAATACGAGTTAAACGTTTTATAATGTTCATTATTAGCTTGTTTTATGTTCGATAAATACAAAGTATAAAATTTATTAAAGTATAATCAAGTTTCTATGAAAATTATTAGTAAATATTTTTCTAATATATAGACTACTAGTGGACCTCGCGAACTTCGTATCGCTTCAGAGTGCCGAATAACGTGTTACCTAAAACGTCATTCCATAGAAAATGTATGAGGAAACTAATTAGGAATAAATTAAAATTGCGGCTATAATTTGAGATTTAAACTATCCTATCTCTCAAGTTGGATCGAACTGCACATGGTGTGCGAATTTTATTATAATCGGTTAAGTGGTTTAGGAGTCCATTGAGGACAAACATTGTGACACGAGATTTATATATATTAAGATATAGATAATAACTACATATATACATAGAGATTAGAGATAAAGAAATTAATATCGTATACCCCAGCATTTAGAACTATGATATAACTAGTGTACCTTATCTACGTAGCAAAATTAGCTACTGTCACTAGGAAAAACTGGTATGTGTGAAAGAATTTTTAGACTCAAATTCGTGGATCGAGAAATTATACCCTACAAAGAAACAAAATATAAAATAAGAATGATGAAGTATAATAATATAATAGGAAGCTGCATTCTATAACAGGTTCAATGCACAGCATCTCGATATTTCCGTTCGAGTGATCGTCAGTAAGAAGATTCCAACTAAGGATTCATTTTCCGACTGATTGGTCGTTGCAGCTTCTCCGATCTCTTTTTTAGTTGAGAATTGCTACTTCTTTTTAAACGACCTCCAAAAAAATCTAAAGGTGGTTATCAATTCGACGTGTATTTTTTGTGTTATAAGAAATATAATGTATATAATATGTTAATTTGCCAATAGATTTTTTGCAACTATGACGGAATGTTAACAGGACAATAAACAATATTAAAGAGCTCTAAAAACTATGAATCAACTAACCTACAAGTGCACTAGACAGTAGTAAAAAAATAAAAAAATATTTTCAAGAAAATTTAGGTAAATCCGGTTCCATAAAGTTAAAGAATTTTTTATTTATTTACTAGTATGTAGCCTTTATTCACTGACCAAGTTAATATATTGATCAGGTTGTTTTTCAACATAGGCCTCCTGTAGTCTCCTTCACATAGCTCTATCTTGAGATATGAGAAGATAGAGATGTATGGAGGGGAAAGTCAAAGAATTACTATAATGTTATCAGTATGATACGAACTTCTAAATATTTGCCTAGTAAAATTATTATTTTTGTTTTATTTAATACTTTTTAGTACACTTTGAAAATTCTTTAGTTTTTTTTAACAATTATTTTGGAACTATATTTTAAATAAATTTCATTGAATTGATTGAAATTGATTCTCGAAATGTTCCACTTTTTAAGAGAAAAATCTTAAGAATGAACAAAGATTAAACGTAGTGTCCGACCGAAACAGGTATTTCAGCCGAAACCGAGACTTAAACATATGTATCTAAAATTTCTATTGTATCAGTACACATTCATAAAATTCATTGATTTCAGTAAATCTCATGTAGTTTTTACACATTTCTTTGCATATACATAGATACAGTTAAATAGTGTTAAATAAAATAAAAAGACAATCATTAAAATACGTAACAAATATATTTTTAATTTTTTTAATGTAATGTATATAATATAAACATGTAAAAGTCTGAATGTCGTTTTAACAATTATCTGTGTTCCGCGTCATGAACTTTTGATAAATGTAGCTTTAAACCGTAGGCTGTGTTTGCTTTTTAGATTCGTGGCTTCCTGTTGAATATGACTTGTTACAAAGTTTGCAAACAGCTTTAGATGAGTCGCTAATACTTTTCTCATAAAACTGCCAATTTTTTCTTTTTGTGACATTTTTTATCTGGAATAAATGAAGTAATTACTATAAGGTAAATAAATAATGTCTCATTGGTCACTTATAAAATAAAATCACTGTATAACTAATGCGGGAGGTACAGTTTAAATTAGGGAAAATGTATTAGGGTAAATAAATATGAATTCAAATACAAAAAAATATACACGTACCTACTAATTACCTATCTAAAATGGTTATGCACCATGCGTGATAAACGGGAAAAGATGAGGCGAGATGATTGACTAGGTCAGTGTTTTTCAACCTTTTTCGATATATGACCCCCCTAGTATGAAAAAATATTTCGCGACCCCCCAACACTTCGCTTTGCTACTTCGTTACAGTGTTACAAAATATATTCATTATATAAGTATATAAAAACATTATTTTACAACTACATACATCAAATTTTTGTTAATTTGTTTGTATTAACATACAAATGTTTGTGAATATATCCTTTTGTTAAAATTCTCTTACTTAATAAATCAATATTTTTAATCTTTATTGTTTTTTTTACTAAAGTTCTCTCGACCTCTGGTGACCCCCCCACAGAAGCTTCGCGACCCCCCAGGGGGTCGCGACCCACAGGTTGAAGAACACTGGACTAGGTAATTCACACGAGCTATACAGACGCGTTCCCTCATAGTAAAAGTTTAGTTAATAAAGGTCTCACACAGTAAAATCATAGCATCTAAAGTGTAACGTGAAGTCCCGTGTCCCCTAGTGGGGTATGAGGCAGATGCATTTCTCATCTGTTTCAATGTTTGATTTTATCTTTAGGGGCAAGTATGTAATCAGCGTTCTATGTCCTGCTAGACCGAGTTTTTTTTATTATCTCCACCAGGAATCGAACCCAGGACCTCTCGGTTGTAACGCTTACGAGCTTATCACTAGACCAAGGAGGACTTAATCATAGCATCTACTTTATCGTTTAATTCGTGAAGGTTGTTAAAATAAGGAAAAAACAAAAAAAAAACGCAAATCGAATTAAAATCTGAATCGAATATAACCTCATTTACTTGTCCCTTAAAAATAAAACTCAACAAAATTGAGTTCAAACATAATAAGTAAATAATTACCATTGAAATAAAATATAACATTAATAACAAAAGTAATACAAAAGAAATACTTTTCTAATCATTTAGATGCAAAACACAACCTCAACTCAATGCTATTTACGATTGATGGAGGCGCAGGCGGGCGTGTTAGCCGCGAAATTCGCCGAATGACGAAGCACGAACACCCGAAACCGTAACTTGATTTCTTAGCCGAAACCGGAACCGAACTTTCGGTCGGTCACTAATTAAAAGTTACATTTTGTCTAGTTAAAGCATTGGTTAGTTTTTGATTCATTTTCAAAAACCTCTTTATCAATGTTGATAAAAATAGTCATAGATATCGATTCAAAAATACATACAGCCCATTTGAGAACTTCCTTTTTTTAGAAATTGTTTAAAAGTACAAATGCTGAATTGATTTTCTAATGTTGCAAATAGAAATTAGATTGGCATGTTTATTGAAGGTTCTAGTTTCAACTTTCAAATTGTAATACGTTCGAAACTTTAAATTTTTAAATTCAAATCTCAACTTCCGGAAACTTTAACCTCCGTAAAACTAAAAGGTTCAAACATTGTATATTTCGTAGATAGTTCTCATGCACTATTTGAAAAGCCTGGCCCAATTTATTCGCATTTACTGAATACCTGACTCAAATAAATTGTTTTGAGGAATTCATTTATCAACAATTTAGGATTAAATTGCTGATGAAAGTTGGTTTTGATTGAAGTATTTCAGTGGTTTGAACATGCATAAGACTCGTGAAATAAGTAAGTAATTTTTGGTCCTCATTTCCTTGCTTAAGACCAACCAACCACCTTTCCGTATATCAACACAACATAAGCGTCTATGAAAACGTTCTAGTATTCAAATTGACCACAATTTGCCAAAAACAATAGCGTAGGAGCAATGAGTGAATATGTATGAGCACGGTTGGAGCTATTCAAACTGATAACAAACGTACTACGTCTATTGGCTTTATGAAGATTTGAAACTGGAATTTCCTTAGTTTAGTCACTTAAGGCCTTATCACTACATACAATGTGAACTGAGTTAAAAAAACTCGGCTTTACTCAAACGAGTAAAACCAGCTATTCTTATATTTTATTTTTACTTTATATTACCCCTATTTTTCAAAGCGGTAGGCAGCTACCACAGACAGCCTGCCATGATCCCTACCTACCTTTTTTTCAGCTATGTTGATCGGGATAAACTACCTTCTGAAGCATTCAAAAGCGACATCTTATTTTCACTGGCTCAGTTTAAGTTAAATGGAATATAATTCTGAACTAAACTTTTCTAAATTTATAGGAGTGTCAAAATTTGCAGTTGTCAAGAAAAAAAATGTGAAATTTAGATAACTGAAAGTTTTAATGTACCTTCCTCCAAGATGAATTTAAAAATCCGTATCAAATGATAAAGCTTAGAAAATGAATAATTTTCAAACTACTTCAATAATAAATGTCAGAGACCACGAAAAAGGGCTTGTATATACGCTTGTTTAATTGATAACTTTTTAATTTAATTTTAAAATTGTAATTCAAGAGTTTAATTTTAAATTCAATAGCTTAGAGAAAACCTTGACTTATTAAATATTTGTAACAAAAAGATTCCCTCTTTCTTTATATAAGATAAGAATGACGCTTAAATAAAAATAACTCGATACAAAAACAATCCTTTTTAATCACCGACGCAAAAAAGAGGTATTATAAGTTTAAAGCTTGACGAGAATGCGTGTTTGTGGCATCCGAGCTCTTAAACGAACTTACATTTAACAAAATTTACTTAGATTTTTTTTAAATTTTTAAGTCATAATTTGTTACAGCTAATCTCAAAAACAGAGGCACATATTTTGACGAGACTTTCACGAGTAGACGGTTATAATAAATTGGGTTATTTATTTTAAACTAGTACAATTATTTATTGAGCATTTCTCTACTTTATATAACAAAAAGCTTTGAATTAATTTGTAAACGCGGTGCAAAAGGAGAATGTTATATCCATTAGAACATACATAACGTTCCTTTGGGGCTTCGCTGCAGTTGGGTAAGAACAAGATATGAGGCTGCTCACGGTCATGAAGATAAATTTATTTAAAGACAATTCATGAATCTTTCTTGGGCTTTTATTGTAGTATAATTCCCATGAAATGAATTATTTAGTGAAGTCAACCATGAAAAAACTGAAATCTATACACGGCACAGCAACGGTATTTATATAACAAAATTTATAACAACGTATGCTGGTGACGGGTACCTAAAGCAGATGTGTTACGGTATTATACCTGACAAACGTATCAAGGAACAGATACGGATGACACATGTCAGCCACGTGAATGATACAAAGCTCAGACTGGAGGTAAATATGAAAGCTCTCACAATGTGAAAAAAGGAAGTGAATTCTCAAAATTTTCTTTATAAATAGCTGATCAGTTTTCTGTACCTAAAGTGAATTGCCGTAACTCCTAGCGGGACATGAGATAGACACATTTCTGTATCTTTTTTCCTGATCATTTTCTTTACGGCCAAGTAAAGTTTTGGGCCTATCCAACCGAAACATTAATTTGTACTGCTAGGATTTGAATCCAGAACCTCCGGCGCATCATGCAAACGTGTAAACCACTTAGCCACGCAGGCGGTTGTCTTTGCCTCTCCAACCGAAATATTAGTTTCTTTCATCGTCCATGCCTCGTAGCTGTAGAGAACTATTGGCCATATGTAACAAAGTAGGATTCGGACGCGAAGTTTTATGTTCAAGTGAAGATAGCAAAGCACCTCATTTTGTTATACGATTCTCGGAAAACTTCGATACAAGACTTTACTTCCTGATCAGGATACAACTTTACATTAACCACTCATACATATTTATTCTCTACCATAATATATCCTTTTCTACGTGAAAGAAACCATAGCCATTAACTAGTCTACCTATAGGTACATTTTAAAGGATTAATATGAACAATTAAAAATATAAAGATAATACCATATGAATAATATTGAGAAGTTTAACTAATTACAAAAAGCCCATATTAAAATGTCGATCCAGCGTTCTCTTGTTTAATATTTTTCATTGGATTAACCACAGTCTGTTATCAGCAACAAATGACAGTAAAATGTATACAAGTGAAACGTCCTTTGTGGGTTTTGGATTCACATTTTAATACAACGGGTTAATACGATAACATTGACAAACAGTCGGAAATCTGTGTTGTGAAAAAGAAATTGTATTCTGTTTTGTTTTTTTATTATTTAAGAATTATACGTCATATAGCATAATACTAGCTGTGCCCACGTCTTTGTCCGCGAAAATAAACGTAAACATACGTTTTGACCTCAATATACATTCAAAGATTAGCCCAAACTAAAGCCTACGCTTTCGTAAGTATTTTTATTAAAGTTGAAAAATCTAGCTAATAAAGTTTCTTAACAACAAAAAATGGCCAATAGAACCAAACAAAATATATAATTTTCATAAGATTATTTAGAACAATAGTATGTTTAAAGTCATTTTAACTCATTCATTAAAGTAGTAATAACACACCTGCATTTTACGATCAAAAGACATTGAATTAGAAATTCCGCTATGATTCCCCACAGTCAAATTTATGGATAAACTTTGTATTTGTGACCCCTTTATGTACCCACTTTTAGACCGTTTCCATGGCAACCACGTCCTTTATTGCGAATGAATCGTTTCGATCAAGAATTTTATGCGAACCTGAAGGACGATTTCAAAAAAGAGCATGTCTTTTGAAACTATGTATTTTCTTCTGCCTTTGAACGTTCGCATGATACAGGCATTCGAGTTTACTTTGTATGTAAACGTCCTACTCAAGTGTAATATTTATTAATATAATATGTTGAAAACAAAATTTAATACGTGTTATATTATGAATACATTTATTAATTACTTTAAGCAAAAATAAAAAAAACAACCACTAAACGATGAATGTTGATAACAAGATTGCGGCTAATATGAAAAGGCTTCCATTTATAAAGATTACTATTATAATTATATTTTAATTAAATAATTACTTGAGAGAAAAAAAAACTTCAAAAATTAGTTTAACAGTTTAGTATCATGATTTTCTTTTGATGACAATTTTTATCACTTAAAAAGTTTTGTAAATTAGGTTTACGTCATCAAAACTTGGACATTTAACAGAAATTAAATGACTTTGGAAACATTACAAAATAGGCATACATGTCACTGGGCATCTATATTAAATTTTTTTAAATAGAGTTATATAATTCAAAAATAAAAAATAATTTTAATGCGGGTAAACATGATAGATAAAACTGAACTAAATAAGGTCGTTATAAAAAAGCATGTTCTATTCGATTGATCAATTGCATTATAATTCGGAAGCCTTCCATTTGCGAATCTAAATATTTTCTTAGATTAATTTTAAAACAATTTTCTTCTTGCACAAAGAGTTCCTACATTTTATTCCGTCCGCGTCTCCGAATCGAGTTTCTTGAAAGGCGACAGGAAAGGAAAAACTAACAAAAATATTTTCATTCCATTTACAGAGTTAAAGGTGGCTGTGGAAATAGGCCAGCGTACTGCACGTGTTTTTTGTTAAAACTAACTGATGCTGATGTCTGTAACTGTTACGAGTACTTATAGCATTTCGGTAATATTTTAGAAATAAAATATTAAAATATTATGGCCAGCCTAGAAAACCGCATGATTTTAAAAGGATTTTTTTCAGTGTACGGCAAGAAATACATAATATTTAGCTTTGGATAACCTATGACTTCCTTGCATGTAAAGGAAATTATCAGCAAAACTAATGCAGAGATTTCACTTTGAAAAAACTTTTTATATACATTTGAATTTGAATAAAATATATTTAATACTTTCGGCTACTTTGGGTTTTGTATGATTTTTTAATAATCAAAATAAATATAGAGCTTTCCAAAAAATTGTGTTGTGCTTGCCAAAAACAAAAGATTGCATACATAAATTATTACTATGTAATCAGTAGCTAATTCCTTATAAATATTCAACGTGGAGAGACCCAGTTAATTAAGGCATCGCCGAGAAATATTTAGTCGCCTTTGATTAAGTTGCGAATAGTGCGCCGGGATTTTGGATTAATATTAATTTATGACTTGTTTGGATACTAAGTCAAATGTAATTTTACCTAAGAGAATCATTATTATTAAGTTTTTCGGTTGTTCACCCAGAGTTTTTTTCTTGATTTCAATATACATATCCAAGTACAACAGCATGTCCCATCGCTAGACCAACTGACTTTTTTTCTTCTTTGTTTTAGTTTTAAAATGTCTATTATTTGTTGGTCTATAAACTAGTGCTGTGAGAAACACAAAAACAATACATAAGTTATGTAAGCGCAGACACATTTTTGCCCTCAATTCATCAATAGTTTTTTTTTTTTTTCAAAAAGAAACTTTTTTTTGTTTCTCACGACCGCAATACGAATTTCATCTACGTGACTAAGTTAACTGCCGAAGCGAAAATACCAGAAGCAAAGAACCGCGAGAGATACCATAAGGTATTTAGTATTAAATTCAGTTGTAACTACCATTTTCCATGCGTATTTATTTTTTTATGCTGAAGCGAAACTGAAATTCTTCATCACATAATTTTCTAAATTATGAAATAAAAAATATACTTATCTAAAATATCCCAATGAATTTTTATTAAAATGTTTGTTTGTCAAAATTCCAAGAGAATATAAAAGTTATACTACCATAAAGCCGGTCGTAAAATTTCACCTTTGCACATTAATTTCTTATGGGGTGTCGTAAAATATCAAAACGCCATTTTTCAAGAGTCATCTTATACCGCTGCTTTAAAAGAGAAGAAATATTATGGCGTAACAATTATGCGAAGAAAATAAATACATATTTCTTTAATATTTTATTTTATTTTAATAGCGTATAACGGTGCAGGAGGGTCCCGTGATGGTAAAACGTCACCGCCACCCTTGGATAACCGCGCTTTTTCGTTGCGTTGCTGGCCTGTGACTTGTGAGGTATTGTTGTGAGCCTCTGGTATCCTCACTCAGTGAAACATAGTACAAGTACCATTCCATACTAGTATTGTAGAGCCCGTGGTATTACTCTGAACGAGCCGGCCCAGTTAGTGCATCAGCATAAGTTTCAGCGTGGTGGCCACTATCAGAGACCGATAATCTACAAATTAAATTATAAATTGTATTCAGACCGAAACCTAATATAAGTCAATACTAATCGGTTTGTGTGCCCTCTGATAACTATTACATAAGTCAACATAAAAATATTATTTCTTTTATTAATTAGGTATAAGAAATCAAAATCGGGTACATAGAGTCACTAAATTCGTGTTGACTTGTGTTATTATTTGTGGTACTTTACTTTCATTTTCTATTATGTATTTTTCTATATTAATATTGTAAATAGAACAGATTTTTACTTAAGAAACCACCTAAAGGACTGATTTAATAAATTTCTTCACTTTAAGGACGTTTGTACTCTTGTCTTCTATTTAAATGATAGGTGTATAACTATCATTTAAATAGACTTTATACTTAGATAGTATTATCTAAACCCATAAAAGTCATACTTAATTGAAAAAAATATTGAGTCAAGAATTCAAGTGATTTCTATCGTAGTGTCCAAGTTCCTTTAAAATAAGTATTTTACGATAAACTTTTTAGAACTTGAATAAAGGTACTTCGCCTTTTGACGTAAGCAGCTAGAATTGCCAAGTAAATGCTGACTTCGTGCCAAAGAGAATATTATTACAATTTTAGTGCGCGGTTAGCAAGTGTATTGGGCTGCTGCGAATTTAATCGATGGCTCCTTTCACACCTTTGAAGATCTAAAACAAAGGCTAAAGCCGCTATAACTTCAAGAACTCATTTATGAAAAAATGAGTTCGATAAACATTACTAAAACTTATAAAATATTTAAATCTTGCATTACCTATATCAAGTTTTTACTACGAAATAAAATTAACTTCGTTAAATTAATAGTGAACTATAATAATTCGTTTGTAAGTAAACCAATTATCAGAACACAAATTTAAAAAAAAATTGTATAAACATAGAAAACTGTATTTTTACATCATCTCTCACCATAAATAAGAATGATATTATCTTTAATTAATTCCTGGTAGATACTGGGCTCTAAATTTGCTATTCTCACAATTTAAATTTATGTGCAAAACGAGTTAAAATTTACTTATTGCATGAATTATAGCCTGGATAAAATAAAAACAAGGGGATGGTGATAAAAAATAATTATACTGGATGTTATATCATGCGTCTCTTTTCAATTATTTATGTTCATTCTTTTTTATTATCTACTCGTTACGTTTTCATTATGCTTATTACACATGAAGATACTGTTTGATCTAGGCTCCAATATGACCAAACTCATAGATTGCAATTTAACTTTATTTTGACGGAAATTAAACCTTTGAACGAACAATTGAGTCTTTGTCAATTAAAAATTACTTTGGAAAAATGGAACTCACAACAATTATCCTTTGTAGCAGAAAAGATGCCTCGAACGGGTTCTATTTTTTTTATTATTAGATACGAACCGGCACGGCAAACGGCAAACGAACAGGAGGCTCACTTACGAGAAGCAGTCCGCCGCCCATGGACATCCTCTACGGACGTTGGGCAATGGGTGTGTTGCCGGCCTTTTAAAGGGGAGGTACCCTCTTTTTTTAAGGTCCCGAAGTCGTAATAGTTCGGAAATATCTAAGAAGGCAGCTGGTTCCACGGACTGGTGGTGCGCGGCAAAAAATGTCATAGATAACGCTCAGTTGTAGAATAACGAACATCGAAGTGATACGGATGAAATTTCTCATCATTACTCAGCTGCTGAATTTGAATGTCATTTCCACCCAAAACATATAAACGTAACTTACGTATACCTACTGTTACATAGTGACGGACGAGTGCGCTATTCCGAACAGCTGACGATCGAATAACGATTACGATTATTATTTAAATCGATACCCGATGCGCGTTATCCGCAGTGTTAGTGAAACGAGCGATTAATTTGTATTGGTTTTAGGTACCGATTCCCTATGTGTTTTATTGTCTAAACTATTGCAATAATAAGCTTTTATGTCTGTCCAATTTACATATTGTATTTAAGCTCTTTTTATTTATTCAAAAAGTTTCAATTTATCTAGATGAAACAGACTCATCTTAATTGTAAGTTTCAGTGAAACAGAAGAAGAGTTTTACATGGGTGCCTCATTGGGTTCTATGGGACTGTAAAATATAAAGAATGGTAATTAACATTATTTTTATAGGTTTATTAGTTATAGGTACATAACTTTTTCTTTGTTACTGAAGTGTATGATCTCTGTAGTGCATTACGGGATATGTCTTGGACGTGCCACATAGTATTGTCAATCACAAATATAATTTAAATTTTAAAAAGTTGCGTGGCAAATCCAATAACATAAACATCAAGAGAATCAATTAATTCTTCTTCAGTTTCACTTCGCTAATCTAACTTATTTAATTTTCCTCATAATAAATGAATTAAAAATAAATTTGAAAATAAATAAAAAAGCTACCCAATCTCACGATATAACGACCCAATTTAAATAATTACGCTCGACATCAAACAGCGAATTATATAAACAAAAGTTTTTAATCACATAAGCAACTAAAAACAACTTTTAACAAAGACAGATTTTGAAATATTTTGACAAGAAAATTTTCGTTATCTTCAACATTTACCTAATACTAGCACTGCGGTGCGGTTTTACCTACAATATAGATATGATTAATCACAATAAAATATAGCCTGTGTTCATCAGGGACAATATAGGATTCTAATGGTGACAGAATTTATCAAATTGGTCCAAGTAGTTTCAGTTGTTTTAATCAAACTTGTTAGCAAATATAGCGGGACTTATCGCGCATAGAAACTTTATTTATTTACCCAGACGGCCGTGGTCACGAGAAGAACTGGGCCCAGCTCTACGTTCTACACCTAAATAAATAAAGTTTCTATGCGCGATAAGTCCCGCTATATTTGCTAACAATGAATTCAAATCACGAAAGTTTAAAGTTTATGATTAATCAAACTTATTAAAGAGCGACGCTAAAATTGGGGTTTATAACACTGACGTACCTTTGTGTCTGAATGGTCGGATTCTGATGCCGTTTTTGACGTAATAACGTCTTATAAATCGATGAACGCCGGCTGCACTTACGAAAAAGTATCACGTTCCGCCTGAGCCGAGCGTGTAAGCGATAGAGAGGCACGATCGGCCTAAGCGTGTGATAATAATCAGGCCGATTATTGAATTATTATTCAATTCAATTAATAAAAGTATGCAATTTTTCATCAATGTTTTCTTATGACGTTATCACGTAAAATTTTCGTCCGTAAACCGACTTTACAGACAACCAATTTTTTTCTTTAAAAGCTGGCTTGATTGAGATGGATTTTAAGTAGAATTTATGAAGTTCATCCATTTATGTTATATTTTAATTTGTATATCTTTAGTTTTTTATTCATGTTGTGTGTTTGTTTATATCTGTACATATATAATTCATGAATGGTTAGTGTCATCGTTATATCAATGCAAATTCTAGGCGGTTCTAGTTAGGAAATAAATAAAGAATGAAAATTCGATTGGCCATTTGCACCTAATTTTAGCTTAGGAGTCGAGCAACGGCCAATTTCACCAACCTAACTTTTCGATTTCAATAACCTTTATTTAAGGTCGTCATAATAACAAAGTTCTTGACGACAACATTATATTAAATATTTATTAAATTAAGTTATATATAGTGTTCATTTACAATCATCCTTATTTAAAGAATCTAAATTTTCATAAAGTTGAAATTGCTTTCTTTCATTTTGATAGACTATTTACTAAAATGTGTGACACAGCTAGATCTAGCATTTACACTTATTGGGGTTATTTTTAGTTTTCAATAGCCTTTGTTGGGGCATGGGACAAACATATTTGTGCATCCGTTTCACAGATCAGTTTCTCTACATGCAAGTAAATGATCCGCATTCTGTATCCTGTTATAAACGGAAGCGGTTAATCTAATCTTAACGAGTTTAATAAGTGACTGATTATAATTTTGACGTCATAAAGAAAAGAAGATATCACGCAGCCAAGAAATGTCCTAAGATAATTATAGGGGATTTGGCAAGCTTTTTATACTTATTTGTGTTCATGAAAATGGTGTTATTTTTTTTTCTTGTATAATTAACACATTAATTAACATGGATACTGTTTCAACAAAATCCATCAACTAATTTTAAAAGTGTAAGAAAATTTAATGGGAAGCCAAATTTACGTTGATACAATAGTATTAAAATAAAAAGCTTACATCAAAGCGAGCTTTCGCATAATATGAAAGCAAGTTATGAATTTAAAATAATTAAGTCAGCAACCACTACTGAAAGGTTTCTTTCAATGTAATAAAGCCTTGTAAATTCCTTCAAAAGGCACAAAGCACAGGAAAAAATGTAAATTTTTCATGGCCTTTCACTGTAATTAGATTGAAAAAAGGTGCAGTATCAGTAAGGTCTTTTGACATATATCCAATCAAAGTTACATCAGCTATAAAGAATATTGTGAAGAATATTGTATTTTTGTTTGTATTAACAAATACAATGACTATTTGCATTGTTAGGTTAAATAAACTCAAAACTACTGGACCAATTTTAAACATTTCTTCATTAAATTGGGAGCTAAAGTCTGTCCTTTACAAAGATATACAGAATTGCTCATTATAAGATAAACGAGTATTTCAAAATGATAATTTAAATCAATAAAGTTTATACAGATTTAAAAAACGTTTATTTATTGTTGTATTTCTATTATTTAAAAAATAAGTACATAATAATATGTTCTAGCATAAGATTCTACGTCGAACATGCTACAAGCTACAACGTAGTTGCGTTAGATTGTAGCTTGCTACGCCGTGCCTGCCGTATTTCTGTTTACTGCATTTGACTTCATAAATATACAAATAAACGGAAGTAATTTTCTCTCAGCATGCACTTCCTGTACTAAATTATGTACTGCACTGTATGCTGCATTTAACCAGTTTGTCTCCCCGGTGACTTCGCTGAGGGTAACTTATTTATACACTACAAATGTGGCGGTATTCTAAAGCACAGTGCCTTTATTAATGTAATTTTCCATAGTTCTACAAAGTTCAGAGGTAAATAGTTAGGACAAAGAAGTTTATATGAAGGAAAACAATGCAATATGTTTTCCTTCATATTAACTTAATAACAATACTAGGTGAGTAAAACACATAAAACGAATACTTATGTTTAACTTTTTTAAAGTTCTCAAGGTTTCGCGCATAGGCTGCAAGACAGAATTTTTGCCTGTGTACATATTTAAAATTTAAATTTAATTTTGTATAATTATGTGAATATAGATATAATTATAATAATAAGAAACTAAACTCCTCATTTTCTACTTTTAGACCGCCTCCTTGGTCTAGTGGTAAGCGCGTAAGCGTTACAACCGAGAGGTCCTGGGTTCGATTCCCGGCGGAGATAAAAAAAACTCGGTCTGGCAGGACATAGAAGGCTGATCACCTACTTGCTCCTAAAGAAAAAATCGATCAGTGAAACAGATGTGAAATGCATCTGCCCCATACCCCACTAGGGGACACGGGACTTCACTTTTATATGAATATAGTAATTATAATAAGAGTTTCTTATGCAAACTAGAAAACGAAATAATCGGATAGATACACGAATGAGTGTAAAAATTGTATCAAATTATCTGTGACCTCTGGTCAAAGTATTTGTATTCTGTATTTTGATAAAAGTATTCAAAATCATCACAAAACAATCTTTATGCATTAATTTTCGCAACTTTACGAGTAGTTTGGTTTATCTTCGGGTTCAGATTTGGTGCGCATAAATTTACATCTTAGACGTGCAACTGATTTAATCATGTCTTAAAGTTTGTATATTTTAATTTATATTTCTCGCTTCGCTGTGCAAGTTATGTGATTGTATATACAGCTTAACGTTTGAGTGATGAAATGTATAATTTGATCACGATTGTTTAATTTGAGGTTTTCGTTGAGAAATTTATTTGCTTTTGAATTCTGTTGTTTCAAAGAAAAGCTGGAAACGGCAAATGGTTTCCTTATTTTATGATATAAATTTAAGCAAAATATTATTGTATTCTAAGTATGGGAATGTATTTATTTTATTTAAAAAATAAATATTTTATTACTTTGTATATGGATAACATACTTGCATAACACAAAAAAACCTAATAAATTTAGTTATATTATAGTAATGAAATTAACGCTCACATCACAATAACAGAAAACGTATAAATAAAATGTGATTTTCCAAATAACGTTAATTAATTGATCATAGAAACTAGGCTTGCTGCCAGCAAAAATCAATTAAATCATCTAAACTTTCAGTATTCGCCCCTCGAGATAAAAACAATACAACTAACATGAGACTGTCTTGAACAATAGTCGGAGGTTTTTATTTTGAAACCAGTTACAGATAAAAGTTAAATAAAAGTTAAAGATAAGAAAAAATAAAAGAAATTGTAAATTTACAATTTTACGTTTATTTTTCGGCTATTTGTCGAACAAATATTTAGTTTCAATATATTGTAAACGTACGAATCACTGGCGTTGTAAGTTTCCATTTCAATTCGGTGGAGTTTGTTATTCAAAATTGGTCAGTTACCAAATTGTTAACTTATGTACCTATATGTACATACATAAGAAGGTATGTCTGATTTTTAAGTAGTCCATTGAGACGGAACTTTTTAATTTTCCTTTTTTCTAAAGGCTACGTGATTTCTCGTTTTGTCTAATAGAAACTAAATCAATCAGAACTTGAAATATCAAATTGAAATATCATTCCCAAAACTATGTTAAAACAATTTTTTAAACTGAGAAACTTAAAATCTCGTTGAAAATTAAAGCAAGCTTAAACAAAAGCATCTCAAAGGGTTTTCAATCAAACAAACCAAAGCAAACACAGGCAGACAATAAAAAATACCACACAACCCGGGGCGATTCATTTGTCCCGAGTAACCCCTGTTTATATTAGCATGGTTTCATTAAGCGATTCTACAAACATGTTTGATATTTTTATATTGATGCTTGTAATTGGAATGGACTTTTCATTAAGTGGACAACGCAATTCGAAATTTGTTTTATAGTATACCACTTAGTGTTAGTTATTTAGTATTAGTTAATTTACTTTTAGTGTTAGATAGTAAAAAGTAAATTTATGTAACACCTACTGGGGCATGGAGTAAATATCATTTGGTGAGTAAATAAATGGAATATTGAAAATAATATTCTTGTAATACTTTTCATACGAGTAGGAGTAGGTATCTAAACAGGAATCAGATAAAAACATTATCAAGTACGACACCTTTAAAACGTTTAAACACTACCTGGAAACTATCACTTGGAATAGAAAAATTATCCAGATCTGTTCAGTCGATCTGGCAGAAGTGAGTAAAAAACAGCACTAATTTTATTATTATCAAGGAAATAGATTTCGCATATGCTTCAAGAACAACCATTGACCCATGCACTAGTTTTATTTTACACGTCTATACTCCATTCAGTGAAACCTGAACCAAATTACTCTTTGTTCTCTAGAGAGTGAATCGTACTCTAATTATAGCAATTAGATATCAAGGTATGCCATGCCAGTCCTTTGGGAACGCTGTAAATCGATATGACCAAAACTGATATGTGTTTTGTATTCACAATAGAATTTGAAGCTTAATGATCCATTATAACGTAAATTTATTATAATTATTTCAAATTATTTTAGGTAGCTAATTTAAATTTTATGCAAATTTTTATATATTTCAATTATTTGACATAATCTTTCTAATTCTGAATAATTATTCGTCTTTTATAATTCAATTATTAATAATTTTGAGGGGAAGACGAAAGTATTAAATATTGGACCTGTATGTATGTAGTTTCTTGTGCCTAATTTTAATTCAAGATAGGTATTATTTTTAATTTCATGAGAGTCTCATGGCTAAGTGCTCTTATAAGCCTACCGCAAAGCCTGAGGTATCGGGTTCGATCCCTAATTCAAAAAGGTGAGGGAATCCACCGCGATTATATTCCCAAGCTCCATCAATGTCATACAGAAGAAAGGCGGTGGTCACAATCCTCATGAGTGAGGCAGACGATGCGAGTGATTTTTAAACACTGGATTTACTTATAATTTGTTTTTGAACCTATATTCGACGAATAAAAATATCTCAATGAAGTTAAGCCACAATTTAAATTACTTCTTAAAAAGTATTTAAAGTTTACACATTAAAAGTTAGATAGGTTTGCTCACTCGAGCGTGGGCTCTTTATTTAATTACATACTGAACTTTCTAGAATATATTATTGAAAATGAAGGGATATTAAAGGTTTAACTTTTTTTTGCCTAATTTAAAAACGATGAAATATATAAAAAATATTAAATTAAACACTGTATACATGTGTTATAGACAACAAATAATTTAGGTTATTGAGAGAATAAAAAAGTAATATAAACAAATAACAGTATTTTTCAGACACGCAATAACATAATCTATGAATGTAATAATGACATTGAAATCAAAATCACAATAGGCCATACAATATTTATTGAGTACGCCGAAATATTCTTCTGATTGTTTGAAAACACGATACTGGCATTTAAATCACGCAAAGGTGTTGTTGAAATTATATTTAAATATAGGAGGAATCACATACTTCCATAAGCTAGAATGACATATGCCATTTATAATTCCATATGGCATTCTGTATCCACGTCATATTGCTGTTTACTTAAGATTTTGCACGTAGGTATTCATGGTTTGTATGCAGACGCGTATTAATTATTAATTTAATAGGCCAGCATATAAATGATTTCGAAAATAAATCAATAGCTATTTATATGACTATAAAGTTATAATATTAGTTATAGTTTTTTGATTATAAAAACTTTTCAGTTGATTATTATAATTTATAAAATTTTTATTCGTTTTGCTCGAGTATATACCCTGTCCATTCTACAGAAATATGAGTATATTCTTTTACTTTGGAACTTCACCCGCGTTGCACAGTAAAATATAATCGGAAAAAAATCGGTGTAGTTTTTAAAATCGGTCAGTTTTTTATTTATATAATTTAATTATTTTCTCTTTCATATATAAGTATAGATAAGTTTAAAAAATATATAAAATCTACATTTAAATTGTGTTATGTCACGTGCCTACTATAAGAATAACAATTCAAAATGGATGATTGTTTTTATTAAAGATACATTTCGCATTTTTCTTATAAACACGATATTTCCATTCACACGGCATTCTCTTTGAGGAAAATTACTATAGATATGGTAATTTCAATACATAATTCATGAGAATAAACTTAATATCGTAAAAGTATTGGATAACATCGTTATATAAAACCAGATACTTATATATTTGACACTCAATATAATTATATGCCTGGAAAAATGTACAAATCCGAGTAAAAAAGCAGATAACTCTCAATAAATGAGTTTCCTGTTATCCCAACGACTAGATTTACAGCCAATAATTTTGAGATTAGATGATTTTATACTTAATTTTTCTATTTATAAAAATTTCTATCAATAATAAATACAACATAAAATGCTTGTTTACATTCATATTTTTTAGAGTGATACTCTGCAAATAATATTGAAACGATCTATTATTATTATTTTATGTAATATGAGGCAAACGGTCAGGAGGCTCACTTACGAGAAGCAGACCGCCGCGCATGGACACCCTCAACGCCTGTTGGGCCACGGATTTAAAAGTTGTTTTTAAAGAGAGGTACACTCTTTTCTTGAAAGTTTCCAAATTGGTAACAGTTGGTTCTACAAATACCTACTTTATAATATGTAAAATGAACGTGATAAGAATTAGTTTTTTCTTTTCTTCATGGAACGTCTTATAGAAAAATATGGGTTACTAATTGTATTAATATTTCTTTATCTTTTACATCATTTTTTAAATTTAATTTACTTTATATACATAAATCCAATTTATATTCGTTAAATTATTTTTAATTAATTGAACTTTATATTAGGTGCACAGGAAAACTGAAATAATTCCAATTATTATATCAATATATCCAAACATTTTACAGCTAATCCACTTATAGAAAAGCCGTCCTTGAAAATACAAGTGTTTCATTAAAATCATCCGCATATGATAGCATAATTCGTTCCCAACCCAAAAGCTTTTAACAAAACTCGTTTTGATACTTGATAAGCCCTCCAGCCGCCTAATGAAAACCATTACATTCGACTTAGCCCCGTTTCTCTTAACTCATTTCTTTTTCCATAACGACCCATATTATGCCGAGTCTTTGTTTTGAATTACACCGGGGTGATTTGTTATTTTCCGCCAAGAATTATTGTTGCTAGCGGTTGCCGTTTATTTGTGTAGTCTTGTGTAGCCAAAGGGCAGACTATTAACATTTTTGGCCGTATAATATAAGGCCTTATTAAACTGATGCGAACTACGGTTCAGGTACGAATTCAGGTTTTATAGGATGTAGCTTAAATAGTACATTTTGAAAAACTAAAAACAGGATCTGACATGGCGAACAAAAAGTTTAACGTACATATATATGTCTGTATACCTGCTATATATATACTTTAAAAACTTTAGTATGTTTTATAACAACATCTGAACTAAGCACAAATACTTCCTTCAAATATCCCTTAGACTATTTGCCAAAAAGGAAAACATTAAGAAAAATGAAGTTCAGGAAGAGTCGTTAACGTAATGCAATTTTGTTTTGAGAAAGCGTTTGAATTTTTTTAATGGTTCATTCCTAAATTATTCTATACTAGCTGACTAAATGAACTTCGTATAGCGTCAGAGAAGTCTCCGATCTCTAATATTTGTTAAATATACAATATAGTTACAATTTATCTTACAACTTTACTACATTGATTCAGCCTTTCATTGTGAATTATGAAAGTAGACTGACATTTTTTTACGTATAAAACACTAACAGCCTTCTCTAGCTCTGCAGTAGTTACCATGTAACCTGCGTATGGACAGTCGCATTGTCCTAAGACCGCTTGAATTAATTAAGCCAGAGTAAATTGATTTAAAAAAGGTTTCTGTGCAAATATAGCAAAAATACAATCCCGTAACCCCTGCGTGGGGCGCAGATATTTCTGCATCTGTTTTACTAATAATTTTCTTTAGAGGCAAGGAAGTAATCAGCCAACCCAACCGAAACATTTATATGTTTCCCTGAGATTTCAATCCAGAACCACTAGCGCAACACGCATACAATTAAACCAGTTAGCAACGGATGGAAAAAAAATCTTATGGCATAAAGAAATCTTTTATAATAATACATTATATCACTGATTTATTTTAATACATATGAAAGCTATACTAAGGAACTGTTTATCCTTAATTCAACCACTGTTATGTCCAAGTAGTTAGTGTGATGAAAGCCGTCAGTGCAGCCAACTGTAATCATATAATTCATCAAGGTGTATAAGCGCCTTATATCTAAGGGATCGACTTTAGTAGCAGCGACATAACAATTTCTTAAAGTAACAATGCTACGGTACGTAGAAAAATATTGTATTAGTATGGGGCCATATTGCTTGAGAGATATATGTAGAAGTGTTGCTTTTGTTTTCTTACACTATTATAGACTTGTATAGGCTAATTACATTTTTTACTTCGTTCTCTGGATGAGCAATCTTTAAGGAACGTTTATTAATATGGCGTATTAAATACTTCATTAAGTCCCTTGAATTCATTTTCAGGTTCAGCTGTCATTGAACTCAGATGTTGTTTGACCGAACCGCGCCCGCTCTCGCTTCGTTCAAGACGTTATCTACGCACCCAAAGTCTTATGTCTTACGGTTATTACGTAGGGCCCGTTTAATTTCCGGCTTCGTCTTACAAGGTCGCCACTTAATCTCCAGCTCCTAAGAAATTATACTGCTCGCTTATTTTAAGGAGATTACTCAAATTGCTTATGCTCAAATAATATTAGAAATAGTTGATAAAAGATGTAATAACGAACAATAACCTTATTGCAATACTAATAATATTGATAAATATTGATAAATATTGCTAAGTAATAATTAAAAAATATAATCTAAAATAATATTATAAAGAGCAAAGATTTTTATTTTGTTTATCACTACATAGTATAAAACAAAGTCGCTTTTTCCTTCCCTATATCCCTTTGTATGCTTAGATATTTAAAACTACGCAACGGATTTTGATGCGGTTTTTTTAAATAGATAGAGTGATTGAAGAGGAAGTTTTTTATATATGTTTTATAACTGCAAACCAAAAAAAACCTGCAAAGCCGGGGCGGGTCGCTAGTAATAAATAAACTCAAAAACTATTTGATAGATTTCAGGGATAGGAAAGACTATTATACTTCCGAGTGACAAAGTTACCACACGTTGTACACTCATGAAGTTGACAGTTATTTTTTTATTTTATATTTTGTTTGGAAAATATAAGTAACCTACACACGGAATAATCGTATAGACTATAGAAGTCATTAACTTTTATTAAACAAAATCAATATAAAATTTCTTAGTCGTACCGCACTGGCGACCTATAACTCAGGTTTACATGAATCTATCACAGCCGTCAGTCCCTTACAAAACCGGTTGACTTTTACTTACCCGCTTTGTTCTATACCTAAACGTTAATTATGAAACCTTTTATTAAAGGTCTTAATTAACTGTTTTATTAAGTTCATGTTCTTTTTCTAAGGACATGATATTAGAAGTCAATCAGAGTGGATAGAGCAATATGTATTGAAGATTTAATCCATTGCATTTCTATAATTATTTACAAACCTGAGTAGAATAATTAAAAATTAAAATAAACGCATCCACATATCTTTTCTTTATTGAAAGTATTTTAAACTACAAAATCCAGCAGGCCATCAATAACGAAGGTACCAGGATCGCATATTCATCAAGCCATTATTATTGCTGACTGTTCTCGACGGACGCTGAAATATTCAGCAGCTGAGGTGGCTCTGTTATTGTAGTTATGAACTGTGCTTATTGTGTATTCTTTCATTAATTCTGTACTTAATGAACAGTCGATTCATATTATCCATCTGCTTAATTAGCATCCAATTAAAAAAAGTCGATTGATATCTCGCCACAATACCAAAGAAATGAAATCTATATCTTAATATATAAAAATTACGTGTCACGTTGTTTGTCCGCGATGGACTCCTAAACTACTAAACCGATTTTAATCAAATTTGCACACCGTGTGCAGTTTGATCCAACTTTAGAGATAGCATAGCTTACATCTTAATTTATAGTTGCAATATTATTTTATTGCAAATTCGTTTCCTCATACATTTTCTATGGAATGACGTTTTAGGTGACACGTTATTATTCGGCACTCTGAAGCGATACGAAGTTCGCGGAGTCTACTAGTATATAAAACACATTATAACTTAAGAACTAATAAAACAATTTTGATGGTCTATAATTTATTTGATTCGTCATGTTTGATGAAAATATAGAAAAAGTCACGAAAAAGTGTTTATGAAGAAAAATCGTTTTCTAATACATTTTCTATTGAATGACGTTTTAGGTAACATGTTGAACTCTGAAGCGATACGAAATTCGCGGGGTCCACCTAGGGTCCACTAATTTGCAATAAAATGCAAAATTCACCTGTTTTTAGTTATGTCTGCAAGATATTGTTTTATTGGCTTCTTAGCAGGCAAGATGACCAAATTATTTTTGTTTTATTTCATCGGCAATTAATTCCGGCCCTTATCAAAATAATTTAAATGCTGACATTCTCAGCGTACAAGAGATAGTCTAAATATTGATAAACATTTCAGCCTTCCCCTTTAAAAAAATATTGATATGTATAAACAAGCAGATTTAGAATATCTATATTTCAATTTACTTGCAAAGCTTGAACCAATATTATGAACATTTGCATAAATGCATTTTCCAAGTATATTTCCATTTCATACAATTTGCATCCAATTTCACAAATCTATTGTGATCAGCAATTTTATATTATTTGATTTTTTCGTGAGGAGAGTTTATCAACTCAACCACGTCCTTTAGTTACGCGTTTGACACAATTTAATGTAGCGCAAGAGGTTCTGGTTCAATTCTGTGAAAAACCATTAAATATGCTTCAGCCTTGGCGTTTAAGTAAATTTAAATTTGTAGTCAAACAAACGTAAAGGGTCGTCTGCCATATTCTTTATTTATCTTCTTATTCATTTATTTTCTTTTTTTTTTCATTTAAAATATATTTTTTTATTTAATTATTATTGGCTTACATGTTAAGACGATTTTACTTTACATAATTCATGTGACAATTTTTCAAGAGGCCATACTGTTAATCGGATACGTGGATAAGCATGGATTAACCTTCTCAGAATAATCGCTCATCGTACAAATTGGAACTGAAATTATACGAATAGAATAATTATAGTTCATTAATATGATGAAACTTATTATATTGTTATAAGTTAATTGCATCGGCTGATATTGTGATCGCTCGAGCCGGGTTTTGTGTTTTCGTTATCAGGTGCGCGTGCTAGCCGGTTTAGCTCGAAACCGTGCTTGTGTGAGGAGCGAGGATTGACTCATAGCTAATAGCGAGCTTGGTTTTCGGCTGCCTACTCTATAGTCGTTCTTTTACGGAGCATTCACTAGTCGTTCTTAGAACGGGCATTCAATATAAGAATAGAAATAAAATAAAATAGAAAGACAGAGTTTGCCCTTCTACGATAGAAGGGCAAACTCTGTCTGATTGGGTAGTCGTGTATTTTGAGTGTATAGGCAAGTCATTGGACAACTTGTATTATGTTTAGTGTTGTTTCTGTTTTTTTTTTAATGGTAAATTAATAAATTTCTAACAGTATAATATAGATTTTGCTTGCAACTCCGCCCATGTGTTTACCATATTTCAACCTTTTCAGTATTTTTTTGGAATAAAAGCTATGTCATTTCCCAACCTCTAGTCTATCTCTGTAGCAAACATGATCAAAATTGGTTTAGTTGTTTAGTATACTATTAATAAATAAATTTTTAAAACAATAAATTCTAAACGTAATAATACAATCAAATGTATATATTTACTAACAAAAATTATATTACAAAAAAAATATGACAAAAATTAAAATTTTTATCATTTGTGTTTTTAATTCAATAACAGCAAGATAACAGAAAAATAGACAGACATATATACTTTGCATTTATAATATTGTAAGTAATTAAATACTAAGGAAGTGGGGATAAAAATTGTATTCCATATAATCAGTATCAATAGCCTCATACATTTATACAGAATAGACCACTGAAATCTATGAATTAATTCGTGATTGTATGAAAGAAATGATAGTGTGATTTTACTTTAAATCAAACTATTATTTCTCTCAGTTACTCAGAGCCATCTATTGATATTTAGCTAACATTTCATGTTCATACAGTTTATCTAACTCTAATCTTTAGTCACATTAAATGAGATGACGTGAAAAACATATAGATATTCCTGTGAAGCTGAAACGGGTGGCTAGTGTAGATATTAACACAAGATTATTAAGATTTAAGATTAAGACATGTGAGTGCAAATTGTCAGAAACTTAAAATCTTCCCTTACATTATTTGAATACCTGAAAAACATTTATTAATATGTAATAATATAACAATTTAAGGCAGCTTGAGATTCATTATACTTTCATAAGGCATAAAATGTCACGCCCTGAGAACTTTTGGTCCATAAATTGTTTAGAGCATATCTAATTAAGTACACATTTGCATTGTATTGTATTTTTCGGAAGGCATAAATAAAAATGTTTTAATTTTAACGTATCGTACATAATTCATGGTTGCAATAATTCAGCTGTCTGCGGGTTGCATTGTTTTTCGAATATTTCAGGAAAGTTCGCAACGGCTGCTTGTGTAATTATTAAATTACAGTTTCTAACATTTCTACTGTGTCCGGGCTTTAAATAATTTTGGATTTATATTAATTTCTTACCTAACTATGTAAGTATGTCCGTTAATATGTCCGCTCTAGTTTTCAAACGATTTGGATAAATACATCATTAGAATCATCTTAATTTGGAGTTTTAATGGATACATTCTCAATTTTGAAACTCTTCTGCTATTTATAAGGATGTTCATGAGATATTTTTATTTTGTTGTTTATTGTGTGCATGTTGAAGGTTTTCAAATTATATTCAATTTCACTTATAGATAGACGGAGATAATATGCCCTCGCAAACCACTGTATAAACTGTATATTGTTATTACAAGGTTTTATTTTAACAAACATCGCCATCTTGATCTTTAATTTATGAAATATATTATTTAATTTATTAATATACATATAAATCCTCCCCCAATAAATACAGCCTTAAAAGTCGTTCGATATATTTCGAGTTTATTATGACGAACATACAGACAGACAAACGCAGCTAAGGGTTTTTAACTTAGATTTTTCTGATATATTTGTACTTACCTACCCATTATAATAATCCCGTCTGCAGCCATCATTATACAATGGCTAAGAGTATACGCGAGTTTTTCCTTGTAACATTATGAACCACATCACTCACTGTCCGCTGTAATTAACTTCATAAACATACATTATATCTATCGCGTGCTTTAGTAAACGTTGTACACGCACTGTACTTGTATATTATACCAAAAGCTTTTTTGACTGAGCCAATGATGATGTTCAATCATTGTTGAAGTCTTTCAATATAGATGAGTTATAGAAAACTTTTTTTTGTATCCCCAAGATTTGAATCTAGGACTTCTTACAAAACTCCTTAGACTTAGAGGCAAATAAAAGAAAATCATTACCCAACAATTCTATTGTTTTATGCTTAGCAATATATTTATCCATTTATTTATTTAATAAAAATACTATTACGATAAATATGCCACATATTTAAAAATCCCCAAGCCAAAATATCAGTTAAAATAACTTCCCTTTTCCGATTTGTTTGAGCTGACTTTCTACTTAACCAGAGATACACGAGGAAATAAGTATCGAGAATTTCAATTGAAAACGGTGACGTTGTTTTGTTCTACCTTGTCATTATACCTTTTTACGTGATCACGGACCCCGATGACTGCAGCAAAGAGAACTGAGCTCAACTAATTAATCATAGTTAATTGGTCAATTGACTACTGTTTAACAGTATATATCTTTAGGTATGTTTTTAACCAATAACGGTTTAATGTACCATTTGTTATCTAAAATTCGGCTGAATCGACCTTACATTTCTCTGAATTGTCTCCAATTATTATTAATTTATGTAAAGTATCTGATTTGTTGCCTCGTAAGTTATATATATTCGATTGATCAAAAAATTTGTTACAGATAATGAACACAACAGATATTATTGATCCTAATCCCACTTAATCGCAAATTATAAATAAACGTCTGATGATAAAAAGCCATCTATTGATTTCTTAAAACATTGATGAAATCACTGCTGTAGCAATTTTATGGCTGGCTGTAATTACGTAGACGGAAATTACCCGGAAAAATTAATGGGCTGAAAACAATAGTTCAGCCTATAATTGCTTTGTTCAATTTTTTAGAAGCAATCGATCTGTTTCTCTAAACGGTTTTAAGAAATTGTTCTTGATAATATTATACTTTAGACAGGTTTTCACATAAATGATTTGCAATGAAGTTAAATATTTTATAGGGATATTAGGAGAGTATTATATTTCTTTTTAGTTCTTTTAATTGAAAAGGACAGGAATACATAAAAAATATTTTAGTAATATCTTATTTCCATTTCGTAAGAGTTTATTTAATAACTGACTGTAAAATCGACTATATCACGTTCAACGTTTTTTAAAAATGTTTTAAAAAAGTTAAATAATATCTTGATAATATTGATACATAATAATATCTTAAGCAAGTCTATACTGCATCCATGATCGAATTTTCCACTCGAACTCTGTCATGAAGAATTTTCCCTGTTAGAGTTAGTTTAATAGTCTGTCTGTAAACTGCTAAGATTAATGGTAGGCTCTATTTTACATACCGCTAGACCGCCGCCTAACATCGGAAACTTAATCATTTGAAAATTGCTACTTTTTCTATAAAATTTAAGCTTGAAATATAGAACTTATGCGACGTTGCAAATTAACACTTAGCGGATCTGAATGAAATAATGTTTATTTTTCACTTAATTTAAATAATTATTTGTTTTATGTAGGTAATTTTTATTACCTCCACATTATAAATTATAAAAAAACAATTCTTTCTACGAATGTGTATGGGAAATTTTTCAATGTTTTCGAAAAAAAATTCATTGCGTATCTACTGTAGCCATATAATGCAAGAACAACCAAACGTTTATATTATATACATATTATATACGAGTATATTATATACATTTTGATATAGGTTACTTTTAAAAAAGTAATAAAATCCTAATAAAAATCTCAGTCGTCATCGCACCGCAGGCAAAAGCTCTAAATAATAATCTGCTGGACCAGAAAAACTACAAACTGAATTTTGCCAGATTTACACAACAAGTATGGAGTAAAATTACGAGTTGCGCAGTGCTCATATTTTGTTATCGCCGCAACACACGCGGCTTTATTTAGACGTAAGATTATTTTCACGTTAAATAGAGGATTACTTGAGGCTTTGACGGAGTATATAATAAATTATTTCTACGTTTTACATGTATAAAAGCATGAATGTTGTTAATTAAATTATAAAAACAATTTAAAACGTTTTACAGCAATACCATTCGTATAAGTAATTTTTAGAATTATTTCCGTTTGTGTATTTATACGTACTTATTACTCAAATTTTATTATTATTCCTTTTTTCTGAAAGGGTAGGCAGTAACAACAGATATCTTGCTAAGGTCCTAGCATACCCCTTTCACTTAAGCGGCTGCTAGTACATCCTAGTATGTCCTAGATGTAGTAGAGAAACGTCTATTCAAATTAAATAGCCATTGGTAAGACAGGACAATGTTTTTGGGAGTTTTCATTGAAGACGCTGTCTAAGCTATTTGAAATATAACAGAACAATGCATAACGGGATATTTCTCTTTTATAGATTTACAAAAGTCCTTGGTGGCATATATGTACCTTTCAAGTATAGTGCACTATACCCATTCTATCTTTTATTGGCGGTACAAATTTCGCCGGGTCAGCTAGTATTACATAAAAACGTGATCGTAACTCATGAAGCTATTTAGCGCTACTTTCTACATAAAAAGGAATATGATTATAATAAGACTCCATTTTAAAATTGTATTAATTAATATTCTCATGTTATTGTGTTGCGATAAGTCGAGTACATATAAGTATATAAACATCAAAACTACAACACCGAAGGTACCAAAGCTGGCCTTTGATTAATTAATTTATGAGGTGTCTCATTAATATGGTTCAACAACTATCATCCATTTCACTTGTATGTTGTTAATTATTACAAACTTATTTATTATTTTCATTACCTACTACTTAGGTACCAACTTATTCATGAAACCGCAGTCTTACCTAAAACAGAAACAGTTAACAACTTAGAAATTATAAAAAAGTTAAGATGAAAAGATGAAGCAGTTTATTTATCTGTAACTTTTTCGTTCAGTCAACGATGGTTTTTTGGCCAGTAGTAAAACGAAACTAAGTGCGTCATCTTGTTCTAAACACGTAGTGGCGCAATTGGAGTGCTGGCGGGCCTCGGCGGCGCTTGTATTGTAAATATTACTCATTTCGCATCTATTTTGTAAATTTGCCCTTATTACTCAAGTGCTAAACATTCTCTAATGTGTCATTATAATATCCTTATACATATGTAGAGCAGTAATAAGTAATAGTTTATTCGTTTTAAGTGCGAAATGTAAAAAATCTGGTAAAGTAGAATATGATACTTTAAGTTCGTTTTCGAATTGCTGTCCGCGCTTAACTAAATATAAGATACTATTTGATTTTAATAAACGAACGACTTTATGGAAATTATATTTCATATCCACATTAATGATCTATGATTTATAAAAATTTATATTATTATATATTATATGTAAATGTATATATATATAAAAAATTAATTTTGATTCTTTTTATTTATTTATCATTTAAAATTTGTATACATTGAAATTACTTATGATTGGAATTTAAATGTAATGATTATTCATAGTAATATTTTATTTTATTTTTTAATGCATGCACTGTATATTATATAATAATTAATCATACGATATAATTGTTTAATATATTATTCGTTATGGAAATAAAAGGCTATAATAATAATAATAATAATCCACATTAACATTATAAAGAAAAAAATGTTTTCCATTTGTAATTAATAAACTTAATTGATTGATACTTGATTTAATATAATTAATAAACCGACCTTTAAGCCCTGAATAGTCTATAAGCTTCTAACTTTTGATTGATATAAAATAGATTAAGCAGCGGGGTGCAAATATCTAAGATATGGGACTTTTTTATTCAACTGTTCGTAAAAATACAATATAATTTAAGTTTATTCAATTTAACCGCCTCCGTGGCTAAGTGGTTAAAGTCCTGCGTTCAAAACCCGGGGGGAAAAATTAATTTTTCGGTTGAGTTGGCACAGAAGGCTGATCACCTACATGCCTCTAAAGAAAATCAGAGAAACGGAAAACGGAAAATCACTGTTTTTATTCAAGTAATTGGGTAAAGATCAGCCCGGCATTTTTCTAAACCATTATTTTTATTGTATGGTATGTAAAACAAACTTGTGACGCTTTTCTACACTTGAATAAGTAATAAAGCAGAACTTTAAGGCACAAACTTTTTCCTAATCACACTAAGCACAGTATAATTACTATCATTACAACCGCGGCACTACAGTATAATTTCCTTTATATATTCATGTTAATATATGCTGTATACCAATTAATATATAATTTAAAAACAGATAATGAAGATTTCTAGGTGAAGTAGAAATTCTGTTTAATATAATTTATGCACGATACGATTACACTAATGTGTTTTTAAACATCGTAATTCGAAATGATAGTTAAAATTTGATTGACGACTGAATTAATTATGTTCCCTGCCATATCTAGCTATGGTTTGAAATAACTTGAGTAACTTAAAGTAAGGTGTAATATGAGATAGAAAATACATTAAATTTAGGGTCGACATCCGTGTGCTTCACGGATGAAACCTGTTTTAATTAAATTTAATATATTTATTGAAGGTTGGATTGAAATCCATTTTATGTGTTCCCAAAAGTGGTGAATTTTAACCTGACGTATGGATTGTTTGTAAATTTTTACTTCATATACCTTAAATAAATTGAGTTGAGCATTATGCTTCACAATAAACAAAACGAATCAATATTCATAAAATATGTCAAACCAAAGTAAATTTTGCCTCAGTCTTTATTTAATTCAACTAAAACATTTTAATTAGTGTTTGTTCACTTCTATTGCGCTTTGAAACGTTGTTCATACAGCCCATTTAAACATTGCTTAACGCTTGTTTAATAATTAAATAGTGAAACTATTAAGAGGTTTAAATATTTATTTAATGATAAAGTTTTCGCCACGTCTGTCTGTTCACACTAATCTCAAAAACTAATAGTGATTTCAGTGGAGAGTTTGTGTATAATTTTTCAAGTTTTCGTAAATTGGATGAAATATGGCGATCATGACGACCGAGAGCTTTTATCGAAAATGCTGCCAAGATTCTTCGTTACTCTAGCCTGTGCAATATAATGATTCTAACTTTTCATATCAGCTATTTCGCAAATATGTTTAATACTTTTAAAGGTACAAGGCGTCTGCTTTGGTCTTTGACGAGCGCCTAAATATTTTGTCACCTTCTTTGAAACTCAAATAGCAAGGTGACAAAACTTTCTATAACTAAAGTGTGTTGCATTTTCATGAATATTGCGGTACAAGGTAGAAAACATTACACTTATCAACAGCGTTTATTTGTCTAAATATGAAGTGCCCTAATTGAAGTGGTGATTAGTTCAGAGTAATTAAAGGGAAGATTAAATTGGACAATAGTTACAGTAATTATGCATTGGCTGGTTCAGTCATTTGAGAGTCAGCTTTGAGAGCTTAACTGTTCTAATTATAATTCTCTGAATTCACTATTTTACGTTTCTTTTTATTTTATAGTGGTCTTCAAAACTTAGTACTCACTTATTAAACCGACACAAAAAGAGTGTATAAGTTTAATGTGTCCGTTTGTCTGTCGATTGTACCGTAGTACCTAAAGGAATTGACCGATTTCGATCTAATGTCAAGATCCAGATGGATTTTACTACAATTTGTGAAGTGTGTCCATCCATTTATGAGATATTTGTAATATTAATTTCTGAGGGTTCTTCAAAATTGAAGACAATTTCAGAATTGAAATTTTGCCGAAAATTTAGTACCTAGTTAGAAGTGTAGGATAAAAAATATTTCATTTCAAATTTTACCAATTTTTTCCATTAGTCAAATGTGTTTGAATTCTGTTGAATGTGAACATTTTTTTAACTTGGAAAACTTAAAAACTACGAAAACATTGTTACTTATTTGAGAGTGTCACTGGGTCCACATGTCATCAGCTTAACCGAATGTTATGTATATAATATTTGAGTTATTTGATTTCATGTCATTTATTAGTCCGATAGGACATGAGACAGACACATTTATTTTTGTCTCTTTGATAATATATCTTAACAGTCAAACCTTTTATGCTTTCTAAATATAACTGTGTATTCTTATATTTGGTCTTATCTATTCGTATTAAATTTACTATAATATTATGATATTATTTAATAAATTACTTGCTTAATTCAATAAAAACACAAAAATGGGTTTATGTTGATTAATATATTCTTAATATATACTTCTAGATATTTTGGTCTCGATTTCACGACAAATTTTTACGTTTTCATGGTGATATATTCCAACAATTTGTGTATGGATGAACTATTTTCCTGATTTATTCATTCATGTAAAAATAACGATTATATTTTTATCGAAATTTATAAGCCCATCAACGTTAGTGTCCCATTAAAGACCAGGCAGTAATCCCCACTGATCTAATACAAAATTGTAGCAGAAAATTTAAGCTGAATATCTGCAGCGTCCGGCACAAAGTTCACTCAATTTCCCGTCGAACCACTAACACCACGTGTCGATCTATTAATTCCAGTTTGGCAACGTAGACACTACAAATTATTAAATAAAATATAGTTCCATCTCTGTAAAAAATTATTACTTACAACAACTTTCTATTTATAAATTATCTACAAATTTATATCTATGTATGTACCCAAAAGTTGAAGTTGCCGATTTATATACATTATATATTAATATATATAAACGTATACTTTATATACATAAATCTCTGATATTTTGGGTACCCAAAAGGAGCAACTACCTCTACAGTAAAGTAGCAAAAAAAAGAAAATTTGAATTGAAGAAAATGCTTAAAATAAAGCAACTTGTTCTTCAAATATAAGACTGAGAGCGGAAAGTACATATTGTCCACCAAATATACAAGTAAACTTTCCATAAAATTCTATTTTCTTCTTAAAACGGCTTCTCATCTGAAACATGATTTCTACTAGTGTCCCATTCTTATATTTTCTCAACAATTTACATAAATAAATTTATCTATTTTTTTCCGTTTCTATGAAGTTATTTTAAATATCTATACGTATTAACTACTCACTTATTAGCTTTTACACGCTGCTTCAATTGTGTGGACAGATACATAAGGTTTTTTCTTTTAGTATTTAGTTAATTTTAAATACTTATTTATTCATTTACATTAAATTAAAAAAAGTTCCGGATTTAATAATTTAATCACGGATGGGTAGCTCATCTTTTAATGATGTGGGCTTATGTATCTGCCCACACAAGTGAAGCCGCGTATAAAAGCTAATAAGTTAGTCAAAATATCTTCATAGAAACGGAAAGAAATACCCGTTTCATATATAACAATGACATTCGTTGAACGTAATTCAAACGTTACGATCCTCGGACGATAAACTGTCCCGTGGTTATAGTCTGTGAAGACAAAACATCATATATTTAGGTTATAGACTATTCGACCTTTTTTATTATTTTGTAGCCGTGACGCTTGGCTCTAAATGTTTGTGAGAAACTCGATGTTACTTAAGGCAGACACATTTTTATATATGTTTTATTGATCATTGTGTTTACATGTAAATAGGTGATCAGCCTTCTTTACTTTCCTTCTATAAATTTGTTTTTTCCTGGATTCAAACTACTAGGAAATAATATATGCTACTATACTATTTACAGTATTAATCTATATATTTCAAAGAAAGCACCATCTGAACGACAAAACAATTAAACCTAGTTTATACTAAAGCTTTATAATTAAAATGGAATAAAAGATTATTTCAAGACCACTGACCTACGATCTTAGAAACAAAGCACTATAAACATTGATTTTTTGTAGATATATATAATATTTATACTATATTATTATACATCATTATATTTTGTAGGCCTTTAATCGTTTTAAAATATCAAATACCAAATTTCCACTACACTGTAGCACGCGGTTGACCAGAAAAAAGAACCTGTTTTATGCTCCTGTGTCCCGTCTGTCCGTCACTTTCAATGCTCCGGTTAACAGACTGTGTTGATTATATTACTTGATTGTCAATTTAAATGATAACGTGGATATATTTCATGACTCCATAAGTGTGTACTTAATTTTTATTTCATGAATGTTCTTCTTTTTATTTTACAATTTAAGGTGATTTTATGTTCTGTTAGACTTTTAAGTACCCATGTCATTGTCCTATATGTTTAAACTATAGTATGCCCATTGTTTATGTTTTTTGTTTAGCTTAAGGTTAGCATTTAGGATGCTTGGGTGCTACATGAAAAATAAATAAACAGCGCCTTCAAAGCCTTTATCTCTGAAATAACCGCTTATATAATCTAATGATACGAGTATATAAGATTTTAAACATGATAAGGGCACGCTGGTATACTTAGATTACAATAATTAACATTCTCTCAGTATATAACAAGTGATTTCACAAGAAGGGCAACCCGGTCCTTTCAACGGCAAGATTTTATCACGTATCAAAACATAAAGTAATAATGTCAAGCAACACTAAAGCATCCCTCACACATCCCCGTGGATAGGATCATAAACAACTACTAAAAGAGATCACGGCTTTTATCGACACATTGTAAAGGATCTTTTATGCGTTTTCACTCGGCAGTAATCTTCCTCTTACGGCAAATCCCGAGATTGGTTTAAAAACCGTCTTCAAAGTGCACTAAAAAGTAATAAATAAAACATAAATTATAATTCTGCAAAGGAAATGTTTGGAAGTATGACCTTTATGGTTAAAGTTTTTCTGTTACAGTTTGGTATCAACTTCCAAACGTTTTCTTTGTAAATCGCAAACGATTTAAAAATTTAATCTTTTCTATGTATAGCGATGAAGTGTTTAAGTTTATAACTTTAAATGGTTACGTAGATATTAAAAAAAGATCAGAAATAAAAACTTCATAAATAATTCGAGTCGATTCAGTCTTTTCTCTAGAGATCTAACAGTTTCTTTTGATAAATATCTTGTGTACTTTATGTGAAAGGAAATTTAAGTAGATTTCTTTCTTCGTGATTTTCGTATTTTTGGGTAAAGCTTTCATTTTCAACCTACTTCAAATCATTTATAAATATCATTTGATATCCTTATTCGTGACACGTGTCGTAAATACTGATGATGCAAAGCGTAATTTATGGACGACCTTAACAATTAAGATTGATCCCGGTCTGTTTTACTGATCACTTGTCTTAACAGGGATTATTAGAGTACACTTGCTGCCTAACAAAACATTTATTTATTTTCCCGAGTTTCGAAACCACTTCTTCCGGTGGAACACACATAAACCACCTAGTCACGAAAGCTGATGTTTTTCAAATACGTTTAATATAAAAAAAAACAATTATTCATAAAGATGAGCTACAAGTAGTACGCAGTTTGTCATTGACCTAGAAGTTAAATTTATGACGGGTGCAAAAGGCCTTACGTTGGCTATGGGATTTTCTCCTGAGACCCGGAGATTTAGGGTTGATAGAGTGCTTCATATTAAATTTAACACGTTAGAACAATGGAGCTGCATACTTGAATTTTCGATAAGCTTTTTTAAAAATTTATTCATTATGAAATATAAAATACTACTTGATTGCTACAACTTGTTTCGAACGAAACCAATTATGAAAATATATCAATTTATGAAAAATAGTTAAGCGCTATTATTGCAAAAACTTAACATAAAATAGCAATTAATCATAATACAAGATACCATGTACAAAGCAAAGATAATAAAAGATATAAATTTATATACATTTAAGTTTTGAAATAAAACAATATTTTAGGACATTGTCTGTAATGCTTTGAAAACATCAAGTTAAAAATTGTTAATACGAAATTTATATAGTTTTAGGTATTAATATATTATTCTGTTTTTAACATGAAAACCCTGAAGACCACGCTTTCTTAGTTGGGTATCTTCGTTGGCGAAATACCGTAAGATAGCGCATAATAATTTACATTTTTAAGAGCTCAAAAGACAGTGTAACTGGAATTGTTTTCAATCCTTTTATAGTATTTAGTATCCTAGTGCTTCTGGCCCCCATGGACCCAAAGTCTCCATTCTAAAAGGAACGAAAATATAAGAATCTAAGAGACTTTCATATTTTCGCTTTTTGTTGCTTTCTACAGTCGATGCTGCGCCACCAGCAGCCACAGAAGTAGCATGGAGATGCGAAGACGCCTGTTTGTCGATGCAAGTAGCGTCCCACACAAACGCCTTACCACGACTCCAAGCAACTAGTTTCATAACATCAGGACGCCTGCCATCACTGCATATAATGCCATTCGGCTCTAAAATGGCCGGCATATTAACGGTGACAAACGCCCTTTGGATAACATCGTTGATGCTGGAGTGGCGAGAAAAACTACCAAAATGACGATTTAAAACAAATTATTTTTAACTTATCTCTTACTCTTTTATTAATATCATCGAAGAAATTTGTCCTGATCGAAAAAACTTATTTGATTTTAGTCAATAGGTATAAGATAAATATACTACAATCTACTAGCTTAGAAATAAGCTTTTGTACGATCTAAGCTAACCGCTAATCTGCGTAACATACGGAAACTTAGTGTTCTCTGGTGATTATCCCAAACATTAGAAACTGCAATATTAAAGCGAATGTTGGTAAAGATCCGGCTCCACAGATGCTAGACTATTTCTTTTCACTTCAAAATATTCTCTTCTAATTAATAAAACTTATAAAGATTAGGTTTTCAATTGTATCAGGAATATAATTTTATAAGGGCTACAACGTGGCCGTAATGCAGCCAATCGCAAGTACGTTTAGCTATACGGCCAGCCGCATTTCGTCATCAATGCTTCTAGTAATGTGGAACACGATGGACATCGAAGAAGTTGCTGCAATTATTTATTTATACTATCGAGGAAAAGGTTGTCTTAAAAATAAATATAGGTTTTAGATACACCCTCTTCTTGAGATTTTACATGACAGCAGAGAGTTTAGTATTATTATTTTTATGTCAGTAAAGTTATTTTTTAAACTAATTTAAACATTCGATGGCTAACCGCGCCTAGTGCGTGGAGTGTTGCGCTGGCCGCAGTCAGTGCGTTGAGATCATGCGGTTTCATATAAAAATTGAAATTTCATATAAGAAATGAACCTAAACACTTTGCGGCCAGCCGTTAGTGCGTGTAGACTCAAATCAATATGATGTTATGTTACAATTTAATACTTCTTATACTTTCAGTTTTAACAATTTTCATTCAGAAAATGACATGAGATGAAATATATAAGAAAGATTATTTATCTGTTTTGTTATGAGCTACTATTATAAGCTTTTCAAGTAATTGAATACTTTTTAAAATACTTAGCTTAGAGCCACCACAAAAAGGTAAATTTTAAAATTTCAGCTTAGTTGAGACCAAAAGTAACCCGCTGGCTCATTTTTCGGCCAATGACTTAGTATAGCCACAAAACGCGGTAATGCAGCCAGTATTTTGGGTTCGCACCCCAACGGTTTTGATAAGCCTCTTTTATATTACTAATTGATTTAAATATATCTTTTTAATATCTATTTTAAGACTTTTGTAAACATTATCAATAAAAAAACTAGATAACATCATCAATTAACTATTTAGTTAATTGTCATTGTTATGATACATTTTGTAAGTGCTTCCGAGACATATAAACAATTTTAAAAATGGCATAATTCAAATAAAATTTAAGTTCTATTTAAATTTTATTTAAATTCTTAAGTTGAAAAAACTCATTAAAAACAATATTAATTTGATCCACCATCCATCAAGATTTCATCGTAGCATCACATTCTAATTACGATATCTGCTATAGCAATTTTTATTTCTATTTTATTTATTATAAGAGGATAAGTTGAACAAGTGCTCGACTATGGCTTAAAAAAATTAATGAAAATATATGCAAAAAATGTTTTATTAAAATATTTCTTTAAATATTATTAAATGGTAAATATGAATGAGCGTGATCAAATCTATATCATAGTTTAATTGACAAGAATATTTTCGTATATAATATTTACGAATTAAACTTATTGATTTAAGATTAGTTTTAATGGTGTTTATCTTTTATTCAATTTATCCTAATAATGTATAGCAGTCTTTCCCAAAGTGGGCGATAATGCCCTTTGTGGGCGCTGGAGGCCTAAAGGGTCCCAAAAAATTGGAGTCTTGGTATTATTCTTAGTCTCTTTGGTAAGAAAAGTCTGTTGGGGGGAGGGGACGCTATAAAACAACTACAAAGTGGGCGTTAGACGAAATAAGTTTGGAAACCTCTAATGTATAGTTACTAAGAGAATTGCTTTGTATTTTTCTTTGTAACGAATAAACTCAAAAACAGCAGGACTGATATGTAAAATAATAATAAGAAACTAAACTCATTATTTTTTACTTTAAGACCGCCTCCTCAGTCTAGTGGTAAGCGTGTAAGCGTTACAAGCGAGAGATCCTGAGTTCGATTCCCGGTGGAGTTAAAAAAAAACTCGGTCGGGCAGGACATAGAAGGCTGATCACCTACTTGTCCCTAAAGAAAAAATCGATCAGTTAAACAGATGTGAGATGTATCTGCCCCATACACCACAAGGGGACACAGGACTTCACTAAACTCCATATTTTGTATGCTCATTCCAATGAAATCGCAAATTAAGACTTAAATATTATATCATATATTTTGTTAATCAAGCTCACAAGAATAACTTGTATAATAATTTTAAGTAACATGTATTTTATGCTTCATGTCGCTGGTAGCAACGTATAATGAAGTTGAATAAAACGCTGATCTAAATAGCTGAGTAACAACTGTTATTTGCTAGGACTTCCGAATGATCCCATATAAGTTTCTGAATGTTCACGAACAAATATACTACATTCATTATTCCTCTTTCAGTAAAAGTAATTCCAAGTTGGATGTTCAAAGTTGTCGGCTCATTTTCCGAATAAGGACAAAAGACTTTCATGTACTGTATGAGTTTATTTCAATTTTTCAAGTAGTTTTATGCACGTTTTTACTAAGTGAATAATCGAGAAACATTTCTTTGTATTGCATTCGAATATTCCACTTAAAGTTTTGATAAGTTCCTAGTTCAACATTTGAACCAGCACCGTTATATTTTACATTTTTTATGGGTAAAAATTGCGTGTAAATTATATTAGTAGAAGATTTTAGTTTATCATAGACAGAGACAGTTAGATCGAGCTAAAAGTGAAAAAATGGAAACAGAGCAACATAGAAAGAACATTTCAGCATCTGTTTCATTTATCATTTTCTCTGTAAACGCAAATAGATGCATAGTATTTTCCGCTTACCAACCGAAATATTTGGTTCCCTGGGATTTGGACCGCAAAGACAAACTAACCACTAAACCATGGAGAGGGTTACAATACGATAGACGCGGCTAAGGTTTTATTGTGTATAGTTTCTAGATAGAACCATATGATTGTTGATACGAATACATTCGTAAATTCGTACACGCTTAATACGTTTCTTTTTAATCTCTATAGATTATATCCTATGAGACATTGACTTCTTTGTTGTTTTAAATAGCACGCTATACAACGTTCGCTATGTTAATTATTGTTTATCAATATATTATCCTTCGGATTTAGGATTAAACTGTTGGTTGGAAAAATTTCAAGGGAAACGCATGCATGGCTTTGCGGCATTTTCCGAGGTAGGTATTAAATTATGCGGACCGAGAATATCACAGATATAAAACCTCAAAGGAAATGGACGCTTACATAAATGAATATATTCTTCTATTATTTACTATTCTTCACTCGGTATCTATTGGAATAATTTATGGTATCTCCTTCTTGTACTAAGTACTGCTAGCATCAAGCTAGCATAGCTCAATGAGTGTAGACTCTTTTATTTTGTCTACTTTACACAATTTTGACACAAATGGTCAGGTGAAATTCAGTTTATAATTTTGCATACACTAAAAAGAACTATTTTTTTTAAATTATTTTATTGTTAACATATTATGAACAGTACTAAGGTAGGACTTTTTAAAACAAGTAATGAAACCAAATATTCGTTGCAATTCAATCGTATGATTGTTTAATCCCACAGACCCTTTTGGACCCGTAACTTAAGGCGATAAGGATTACCTGAATAATACTAACGCTTAGAAATTAATTTGCCCAGTTTTTTTATTTTAAAATATTTGTGTAATATGACTAAAAAATTAAATACCTATAGCTCATATTTCGGCCAACGCTAATACAACGAGGAAATGTAGCCAGTATTTTGGGTACGCACCTCAACAACTTTGATGAGACTTTTGTGTTTTTGTTAAATATTAGAGTATGTACATTATTGTAAATAAAAATGAAAAAAATAACCAGTTATAGTCTATTGTCTGTTCTTTTCATTCGTTAGTTGCTACACTATCCTTAAGTACCCTTTATGAAGTAAGGTACTGTCATTAGAGTAGTAACTATATACAATATACATACACAAAATAAACATTGGTATATAAGATTGACGTTCACAAATAATTATGAAAATGATATAAAGTGAAATAAAAAGTTTATTTAGTTTATAAATATATTGTGACATAAAATATTTATCTGATTCTTTTAAACTACGAGGGAAATAAGTAATAAAATTTTAATTAAAGTTAGCAGTTTTATACTGGGAAAGTTCTTAAAGAAAATTGCACTTTGTTGCAAGTTGCTCCATAAAAATTGGTGCTCTCGAATCTTTCAAAGCGCTTGTTAAATAAATACTATAAAAGTGAGCTTTTAGAGATTACTGCAACTACTTTTTATATTATTATATTTTATATTAAATAAACTTTGCAATTGATAAAATAAGAAAAATTGTGAATTATGTTGGGCCACAAAACTTTAATATATTTTATTACCTTCATCTTTTCAAATTTTATCTAAAAGCAAATTTTAACTGATCTATTTTGCATTTAATAGCAGATATATTACACAAAAATACCTTAATTAAATTTGATACAGTTCTAATAGCTTTGCTGTCATAAAAAAGTGTAAAACAAACGAAAAAGTTTTTATTCAGCCTATTCCCTAGTTTCCAATATTTTCAAACACCCAGCTAAAAATATTGACGCGAACTTAAATGTGACATGTGTGCATGTTTAATCAACTAAAATTAATAGAATAATCAATAAAAGTTAATAGAGTATGTTTTCGCGAATGCTGAAACTATATCCCTCGGCAAACACTCACTGAAAGACAGAAATTTGTTAACAAACAGACTCAGAAAGCACACACAACTGTCATACTATCAATATTTATTTAAGGCTGTCGAAAATCCATAACTAAATCAAACACATTTTTTACTCTTGAGAAGGCGGCTCAATCAATTGAGTCTTCTAGTCGTCTACGATATTCTCTGCCACGTATTCAAAATGGAGTCGGCTTGTTTAGCATAGTTTTACGGCGTAGCAGTTGCTGCGAAATACGACATTATTTTATATTAATATAACAAACGTAAAATAAAATAACTTGATAAGTAGTGAAATGAGATATAATCGTTATTAAAGATGATGATGGTGATGATTTGAATTTGTGATGTTTTGATTGTAATATAACACTTGTTTCAGAGTTTCTATTTTCAAAGCACTTTATATTACAAATTCTTTGAAATTGAGTTGATGCAAAACAGATTATACAACAAAGGTGTAAACTTCAAACGGTTAGATAAAATTACAATTAGAACAAATCATTGTTCACCTAAAATAATTTTGCGAACAATTTCAAAGGATAATGTAGACCACTCTATATTCGCTTACCAATATTATTGTTTAAATGTTTGAACTATTTTCAGTGGTGTAACTAAAAATGTTGTGTCAGGGCATGAAATACGACCCTATAATCACTTATATATAAACCTATACACAATTATATAATAAAAAGGTAATTTTTTTTGTTTATAGGTGGAAATCTCAGACCCGCAAATCCAATTCGATCAAATTTATCACAGTAAGCTAGATGACTGAACACACCTGAATATTTAGTTAGTTTAATGAAATAATTTTTTTGTCTTCGATAAAATCTTGGTAGATGTAGGAGACGAATATAGTAGATATTTTTAAAATTCAAACATCAAATCATGTAAAATGAAATTGCTTTTTTAACACTTTTGAATGAATTATTTCATGGAGTTTTTCATTTTGTTATTGTCTACACAGCAGGTGGCTTTAAACACGCAATAAACCTATTTGACAGTTTGGACACGAAACTAACATAAGTTATCTAGACGTCAGAATATAAGCGTATATGGAAGATATTTTCAACTATTTTGTGGGGTGCAAAATTGTTTAGACACTTTACTAAGTGTAGCGAAGAGTGAACGAAGTTGCGAGTTGGCAGGGACCGCATGACCTCCGCAAAATTCAGACGTGGCAAATATGGGGTCGGTACGAAAGTTTCAAGTCATCAAAACAAACTTAAATACGTGATTTATTCGTATTTATGTAATTTATAAGTCAAATATTCGAGATATAAAACATTAATGTAATTAAGATAATCATAACAAACGTGGATCTTGAAACAAATTATATAAATATATGTATATAAAGATTCACACGACCATAAGTATTCAAAGATTACCCCAACAAACAAAGCTATAAAATTGTCAACAAGAAGTCAATCAATTCACTTCGCCAAGATCATATTTAACAGACTTAAAACGCTTAGATTAAGCACCTTCAACGAACGTGACTCTGAAAAAAATATGAAATATGTCGATTTTTGTGTGAATTTCAACCTTATGTGATAGCGTTAAGGACAAACATTGTATTAAAGGAGAGATACTGTTTTTGAAGTAACGATCAATATGGTTGTCATTGGCAATGGCTGTAGATGTATTGAATCACCTTGCCAAAGATCTTTTATGGTTAGGGAGAATTTTGTACAATATTTAAGAGGTGAAAGTATTTTTTTCTTCGAAGAATATAAACCACATTATATTTATATGAAATAAAACAATAAAAATTTAAGAACGACTAATATATGATAGATAGATTATTGAGAAAGAAGACTTTAAAAAACTTAAAAACCTTTTTCCAAATATTCCCAGCTGTCAATTTAAACAAATTTCAAATATATGCCAAATCATACGATCAAAAATAGATTTCTTTAGAATAAAGTTTGATTGAACAGCTAATATCATAGAAAACTTTATATTTATAAAACTTAGGAATAGAAGTTTAGCTATCATGCCCGCAAATAAATCCAAACATATCAAAATCTATATTCTTAAAATTATAAATATCGGCCCGTTACAATTCGTTGATATAACAGAACTGTAAAATATACAATAAAAGAACGTTAAAAAGAAATTATTAGTTAAAGTGAGCGTTATTGTATGTAAACAGCCTTATCACAAACTGTTTGCCAACCAGGAGTAACACGGACACAATTGTAATTAAATGACACGGGGTCTGAAAGTGGCTAATTCTCACGCGCATAAAGAGAGAATTTAATCAAGCCACCCTTCAGAATTGCCAAAGCGATAGATGAATTCGAAATTGTTACGTCATTGTTTGCTTTTAAGCTCTTTTTGAGACACGAATTGCGTGAAATGACGAAATTGGTCAGGTAAATGATTGATTGTACTTTTGAGCGCACTTTTGCGATTGCCCAAATACTACATAGGCGTAACGTGACGGCCACTTTTGTAAAGCATACTACAAAAAAATTTTTAGCTTTATAAATTTGTTCAACTTAGCTTCAAAACAAAAATACGCATATTTAGACTTTTTTTGGATTCAAGAATAACTTTTATTTTTTCCAAGGAAAATAGTAATAAGATTCTAAAATATCATCAGGGCATGAAATTTAACAAACAGTATGATTTTATGTTGCAGCTCAAGGCACGAGGCATCTGTCAAATGACTCGTGACTGCTAATAAATTAAATTTTAATATAATGTAAATAATTAATAGATATATGCGTATATTATATATATTTATATAGTCTATAAATCGGTTATATATCCTCCAACAGATCATTAAAAGGGATCGCTTGATACATCCAAAACTAAAGTGACAGATAGTGAGAAAGTTTCCTCGTAAATTCGGCTCAAGAAAGTGTCAAAGTTGGAAAAGAATAAAGTTGAGAGTATCGTGGGTAGCGGCAGATGCGTGCATTTATTCAACACTATGGGCTATAAATTTTTAACGTTCTTCTAAAGTGTTGCGTTGCTATTTGACACAATTTCTACGCTCTTATTCTTTACTTAATCGCATCCATAATATTTAGTTTAAAATTTCACTTTCGTAAATGTAAAGTCGGTCTATGAATTTGAACCCTATTTTCCTTTGAAAAGGATAATAGAAATTGTACGTTTTCTATTTTAATAAAAAAGTGGATTCCTGTAACCCCTCAGTGTGGCAGACATATTTCTGTTGGTATCTGTTTCACTGATAATTTTTTTTACAAGCAAGTAGGTGATCAACCTTATGTGCATACCCAATTGATACATTTATTTAATCCCACAGGATTCAAACCCAGGATCTTTTGCGCATCACGCAGACATGTAAACCACGGTGGTGGTTTATTTTTCAAATAGTTGATTTAAAACTCCAACCTTATATTACTTTAATGGTTATAATAATAATGGAAATTTAGTAGGTATATAGGCTTTAAACCAATTTCAAAAGACCGACAATGAACATGGGATGTCAGCTTGTTTGTTTGCTTCTAATTCCTTGAAAATTTCTGTTTTCAAAAGTTTATTCAAGTTAATAAAAGTATCGGTAGTGTCTGAAGACTTTTTAATATAATTATTTGGATCAGGCAAGAAAAGTCTATTCGGAAACCCGAAAGCTTGCTCATACTTCGACCAACGCGTTAGTATAGCAATACAACGCGGTAATGTTTTAGCCAGTATTTTGGGTACGCACCCTAATGGCTTTGATGAGCCTTTTGTATTTTTGTAAATTTATTTAAGTACATTATTGTTAATATTTAATAAATTTATAACAAAGAAAAATCTATTTATTTTCATTATGAATTTTATTTGTGGCTAAAATACAATTAAGTACCTACTAGTTTACTATAAAATATCTCACTCCGTAGATAAAATGTCACTTTGATATTAGGTAAGACATACCTTCGTGTAGCGAAATAGGATTTAGGACTGTCAAGACTTATCGTAGCACAAAAAGCGGTGATAACGTTCGCTTACTTTGAAGATTTAGTACTACGTTGTATTAACGATTTCATTTGAATAGTAATAGCATAATAATTCGTTCTTCTATTTTTTTAACCATCAGAGTTATGTTAATTTTGTATTTTTTTGAAAGTATGTAAGATACAGAGGATCTTATGATACATTTATTCCCTTTAAGGCTGGTGCGGTGCTGGCTTTTGTGTGACTTTTATATAGGCTATTATTTTTTCGCTTCAAAGCAGATTTTGCGTGACATTCTTTAGAATACAAAGAAAATACCATTTTGATTAAAATGCATTTGAATTACTAAAATCAAAGTAATTCAAATGCATTTCAAAAATAACTTAAACTACTTTTTCCGTAGCAATAAAGATTTTCGTAACGTTTCGTTGGTCCCAGGAAATCCGCTTAGCATACTAAAAGGTTAGCGCTGTCGCTCTGTTAAGCAAGTAAAAAGAGGTGAGAGCATTACCTGAATGGTATTTTTTTCACTATTGAGATAGATTTCAAGCTTGGGGTGGAATGTAAAAGATACCTTTGTTAGAAAATCAGCAGTGTATTATGAATTGTGTTTGAATACTTCACGCCTGTCTGGCACTGGAAGATATGAAATTTCGGAGCGATGGCTGGTCTTTGGTTTGTGTTAAATCATCTTTGAAAATAAATTTTCTAGGGAACAAACAAATATATACATTTATCCAAATTTTATTTCGAATGCTAAAGATTACCTTAACATCTATTAAACTTCGTTTTTTTTTAAAGTCCCGTGTCCAGTAGTGGGGTATGGGGCAGACGCGTATAACGTCTGTTTTACTGATCGATTTTTTCTTTAAGGGCAAGTAAGTCATCAGCCTTCTATGCCCTGCCAGACAGAGGTCTTTTTTATCTCCACCGGGAATCGAACCCAGGACCGCCTTGTTGTAACGCTTACGCATTTACCAATAGACCAAGGAAGCGGTCAGTTAACTAAACTAAACTTAGTTACTTAGGTAATATTTATTAAACTTATTGTTAGTTGGACAAAAAAGTTCGATAATACATTCACGAATGCTAAAGTCGTTGAGTGCAAATACCAAACTTAGGCCAAACATAATTATCTTATAAAGTCAGTGAATGAAAAAATAAACATATTAATTTTGCATTTTTTCACACTATACTCAGTTTGTTTTACAACTAGATAGAAATTATACGCTGCTAATAAAAGGAAGAGGAAATTTTATTCTACCGTTTCTGCCTCCTGTAGGTTCTAATAGGAACAGAGTAGATTATAGAGTTGCTACGTCAATGTAGCCTTTGATAAAAAATATGTGTTCTTTGTACCGTTATCTCATATCAAGAACTGTCAGCTACATTTTTCTTACCAATTACCTAACAGGTGAAATTAAAGACACATTAAAAACCGGCTGACAAGTGAATTAAAAATAAGAATACCTCATGAATAGATGAACAGAGATTCATAAGTTGTAGACAAGATTCATCTTGATAACATGAGCTTTCCAACAAAAAAACCTGCATCATAATCGATTTATTCGAGCTACGTTGCCACATACAGACATTTAAGACATATATAAAATCCTTGTTTGGAGTTGGGGATTAAAAATAGATAAATTATTATGAGATTTGAGCTACTTTGTTAATAAAAAACTAAGGTGCAAAAACGAAAATTTTATGACCAATACCAAATACCAATTCAATAACGAATCATTTATCAGATGCGGCTGCGCTCATGAGTAGATCCTAGCGAGTGTAGGTACAACAAATAAAATATAACATATTTTTTTAATATGCGTAATCATTATGACTTGATTTGATATATACAAATGGTAACCATAACTGGTATAAGTATGTCGTTTCTAAAAATAAGTTCATTTGTCCAAACAAATCAATTTTTCCTCGGAATTCGAACGCAGTAACTCCGGCACAACACGCTGATACGTGAGCCACTAAGCCAAGAACGACGAAAGTTCTAAATTAAGAATTTAGAAATATAAAGACTTCGAGTATTATATGCATTATATTTTTTTAATTCAAAATACGATACGTAACGATACGTTTTAATCAGAACTTTAGCTGTATGAGAACAAAATATAATAACAGAATATGAAATATTTTATCAAACATTTAGCAATTCGACCATTTCATTCTTTTATTCGGTACTCTTTTTTATTTTGTGAGTAATTTTTACAATTTCCATGAATTATACTGAAACTGTAACTACAATAAATTTGGAATGTTTTGGGCCGTTTTGATTGGATAAATCGTATTTATCCGTCGTTATTATTCAATGTCGTATTATAGATAATTAATTAACTATTATTAACTTTGACGTTTACTGATAAAGTATTATGCTAGTATTATGCAATTTTTAAAGACACAGAAACTAATTATTTTAAATAAATTATCACTGACAATTGCCATCTGAAAATTATTTAGGACATTAAATATGTTCTGAAAAGCGTACAATCATAATATAGACAAAAATTATAACTACAAAATTATATCTACCTATGGTTTACATGTAGCAAAATAGGTTTATTTATGTCGAAAAACAGCGAAATCTTTATGAACCCCCATATTTTGTTAACGACTATCGAAGTCGAATTCTTGGTCGATTTGCTACCGTCTAAACCTAATTATCAGTTTCTCTATAGTCCAACGTTTTCAAGTAGGGACAAATAAAATTGGAGACAATTTAAAAACCTTCGACGCGACGTATTAATCACAAATAAGAGTAGGTACCTACCTCCTAAATGAAGAAAATTCAGCCAGTCTTTGACAGAAGCTATTCTTTCATCGGAGGCTGCATGGCAGGCGATAAGCGCTTTTGCAATGGAAGTTCTTCAAGGACTCCGTCGGTTGGAAAGAAAGCGGAAAATAAAATCCGTGACATTAACGCGATGGAAGAGGAGTAGCTAGAGCCTCCCTCTACGAAGCCACCGCCTCCGCCTAGCGGCGGTTCCGTGGGGGAAGAAGGGGTTGACGCCAGAGGAGGTTTTTAGTCGGTATGGGTGTAGTCATAGCATCGAGTCCGACATACCCAGGTTAAACCCTGATGATACGTAAATGTATTTTTGTCCATACCTCTGGAAAAAAACACCTCCCTCCTAGATAAACAAACAGGCTTTATAAAGACATAAAGCCAATTTTAATCACGGTAGCTTTCAAATAAAAATAACTGTTTATTAATCGGTCATGTTGACCACCTCCTTGGTCTAGTGGTAAGCGCGTAAGCGTTACAACCGATCGACCGGTCCTGGGTTCGATTCCCGGTGGAGATAAAAAAAACAACTCGGTCTGGCAGGGTATAGAAGGCTGACTTGCCCCTAAAGAAAAAAATCGATCAGTGAAACAGATGTGAAATGCATCTGCCCGATACCCCACTAGGGGACATGGGACTTCACTTAATCGGTCATGTTGACGAAGCGAAATATAAATTAAGCACTAGTTTTAATGTTTTTAAATATCTGCAGCTACTCTGAACAAAAGAGCCGTATAGCTAAAACCTATGTATAAAATTTTCCCACAAAACATTTGTTGCAATATAAAAACAAACTTCATACAGTATTAAAGTTGTGTGAGACGTCGTAAAATACACCGTAACCTGGTCATTCGGTTCCGTCGTACATTGAGCAAGGTTTTGGGTAAATTTTTGAAAGCCTAGCGCACTTTTTTCCCAGTTTACGACCGAAAATTGGAAGTGGTTGTCTTCTTTATTAGAATACACGACGGGCCGAGTTTTATGTCTCGCTACCAAAAGTATGGACGTGAGTTTTTGCAATTCGATTTTGGCTAAAGCTATTAGACTGGTTTCAGGGTAATGATGTTTTGTGAACGTGTTACGTTTCTATAGCACTGAATTCAGATCAAATAAAGCTTGAAAGAAACCTTATGCCACAGTAAGTTTTGCCACTGTTATTGTTGCCTGGGCTTTTCTAAATGCAACTCATCATTGTTGACTACAAGAATGATGTATTTGATGTACCTACACGATGTATTTCCTCAATCAAAGACGTAACTCCTTTTATAATATATAATATATATAATATAGTGTATATATATTATTTAAAAAAAAGATAATTTCGTAGATTTGTAGCTTCCTTGCATATTATACTTACCATTAAAGTAATTCAATGTAGTTTAAAATTGTACAAATTAAAACTTCAAAATTTTGTATATCTGATCAAAAGAATTATTAGCATTCTAACTAGAACTGTCCGAGGAAAATAAAAAGGAAATAAATCACGAGAGTAACAAATTTATCCGAGCCCATACGTCCAAGTTTCAAAAGAAAACTGCTCGCATGAACTTGCAACTTTGAACTTACATAGCAAATACGTTTCGACCAAGAGCACCAATTGAAACTATGTCCGCCTTGAGCTGGATTTATTGCAACATTCCTGGCACACTCCAACTTTGAATATTCCGGTTGGATGATGATAATATGGTGATTTTATTGAATATAAAATATATAAAACAATTGTGAAAATTCTCACAGAAAACACCCTAGTCTTGTAATAAATTTATAGTATAAAAATAAGCACGTAGTCTTGTACCATCGGTAATGGCAATAATTTAAGAATACTAACATTGGCACACGTTTAAAAGAAATAATAGTGTTCGCGTAATAATATATATTAATATATATAATATAATATAATATTTAATGTCTGTTTTGAAAGCATTTTTTACAAAGTTACAAATAGATATAATTTTGTAAAAATATATATAATCTATACTATAATCTAAACATAACATTTGGTAAGTCATAATACCTCTCTTTAATCAAACATAGACAAATTATTAAAGTTTTCTGTATTATAAATAACTAGCGACTCGCCCCGGCTTCGCACGGGTGAAAACATATACATAAACTTTCCTCTTTGATCACTCTATCTATTAAAAAAAAAGAGCATCAAAATCCGTTGCGTATTTTTAAAGATTTAAGCATACAAAGGGATATAGGGACAGAGAAAGCGACTTTGTTTTATACTATATAGTGATTGAACAAGACGCTTGATTCCCATACCAGTGATTTAAAATAAATCAAAAACCATGTAAAAAATAGTGATAATAAACTATTTGTTCAAAAATATGTTTTGATCTAGACTCGGTTCATGCTCTTATTTATTCCAAGACATAATTTAGAGATTTCGCCAAAACTCTGTTTAAAACTTCGGACACCTACTTGAGGTTGCCAGTCTAAGGAATGGTTCAACTAAATTGGCTTAGCAAGTATTTTGAGCACTAATCTACTTGCTCAGCTTACAACGTTTTGCTAATAACAAGATTCCCCGTTCTCTGCTTACAAAGGCCGGTGACTTATATAACTTTGTGAATATAAACTTATAATACCTATATATTCAATTATACTAGATAACATGTAAGTTAACCATATATGCATTATATAAACATAACAGGTACTTTATACGTCATCTTTAGTTATAGATCACACATCTTGAATTCAATTCAAATCTTATTAGATATTAGAAAATAGGCTTAGAAACCTTCAAAAAAATAGAACCATGGATGGTAGTCATCACTTAATATGTGATTTCTTCTTAACATGACTTCCTTTGCGTTGCCACTGTTTGCTAGTTTTTTTTATTCTTCACTTACAATAATGAATTATCATAATATAGGCCTACTTATTACTATTTGGATACAATATTTTATATCCATGAAAACTACTTAAAATATTGTATTATGCCCAAAATTTAATTATCATAATTATATTTCTAATGGGACTGATTACTTTATAGTCAAGAAACCAATTTCAAGTATCTTTTTTTAACACCAATTCTATTATATCTAAAATATTAGCATCTAAGTTTTGTAGTATTGCAATTATAGTTAGGAAACAAATAAATCAAGTTTTCTTTCAGAGAACGCAAAATATATAAATTGCAGTCATTTTATTGCATAGTTTATGTTAAGTGTAAGCAGAAGAGGTGGCTATTCGCTAAAATCCATCTAGTTCACCTCAGCTTTCAAACAAAAACTAACCGAAAAATACATTGAAATCTGTTTGTCCCATACATTCATACACCTGCGGAGATGGGGCATCAGGCACTTGCCGGGCTGCCACTGCGGAACCCCGCTGCAGACGATCAAAACGTAGTGGAGGAATGCCCTGCTACTAGATTTGCGGGGGATTGAGCGAGATGGCTCCGGGAGCCCTGGACTGGCTGTTGGACAGCAGCGTGAGGCTATAAATTCAGAGCAGGATATTCGGCCGAACGAAAATAAAAATAAAAATACATTCTCAGACACACAGTACACGTTAAAATTATGACATCCCTATTTTTTTACCTAAATTTTATATGACCGTTTTGGCACTTACGTAGAAGGTCACCTTAAGATCATGTTCATTAGTCAGTGTTCATTTAGAGATACATGACCTATTTACAGGGAATGTGTGTTCTAAGCGTAAACGATTAGCGGTTTCCATTACTAGTCATGTTCCAAGCATCAGACGTTGCTCTTTAAAAAAAAATATATTACTTATCTATATTTATATATTACTTATCTATACTTATCTATTATTTATTATATTTTAACGACCGATTGGCGCAATGGGTAGTGCTCCTGCCTTCTGCATCGAAAGGTCCCGGGTTCGAATCCCGGAAGGTGCATTTATTTGTGTGATAAGCACGAATATTTGTTTCCGAGTCTTGATTAAACTTATAAATGTATTTATTGTGGTACCCTCGTTGTTTCTGATTACCATAACACAAGTGCTTCAGCTACTTACTTTGGGATCAGAGTAATGTATGTGAGTTGTCCCAATTATTTAATATATATATATATATATATATATGTAATGCTTAAAATCAGTACGCATTAAACGCAAAGTTGACTTTGAATAGATTTCCAAGGTATTTCATAGTTTTCAATGTTTCATCTTTGAAATCTATGAATCACCTACTTTTATATTTGTGTAATTTAAACAGCGCCATCTCTTGACATGAAGCTACAATACTTCAAGTTATAACTTGAAGCTTTCTAGAATAATATTTAGTATTAGCTATAAGCTAATCTATAAAAAATCAGCACCTAAGCATTGAACTTTAAAGATTTTCTCTTAGTTTTATAGAGATCTTTTTAACTTTCCTACTATAGACTACTCAGTTTTAAAAAGATACAAAAGGAAAAACCTGTTTTAATTTACTACATTAATGTTTAAATGAAGATTTGAAATAAATTATCATGTTTGTTTCGATAAGAAAAATAACAGAATCTAAAATACAAAGAAACTAAATAGTTTTTTATTACTTATTTAGACAGTAATCGCAAGAGAGTATGTCATGAAGCCGTAGCGTTATACAATGTTCACTAAAAGCTACGTAAAGTGTAGACCTCACGATGATGGCTGCGGCAGCTTTGCGGCTACAAGTTTGCAGGTGAATTTGTGAACACAATATGTTTTTAATTAAAAAATTTTGCTACGAACGAATAATCTGCATTGTTCAACTTTGTGATGACTTTCATTTGTATTAAAGCTGATCATGGAAGAGAAATGGGTCACCTGCTTTTGATTATGTATTCTTATGTTTGTTTAATTAGATTTTTATTTTAAGCCAAAGATGTTATGAGAAAAAAAAGTATTGATCAATTACTTGTTAAATTGTAAATGCCCGTCTGCGTAAGATTAGCATACAATTTTCTAAGATCCTGGATATTTTTATCAAAATTTTTGATTCAATAGGTTTCTTCTATTCTTCGCAGGGACAAATCCAATAATTCTGCAAAAGTCACAATAAATAAAGAGAACTATACAATATGATATACGGGCCTAAATCTCATCTTGAATTGATATCCGCTATCAAAATATAACTATACTATTTAATTTAATCTGTTTGATGAGTACAGTTGTTTAAAGTATATACACATATATATGTATCATTATAAATTCACGATTCGTGAATATGATTAACTAACAACTCATGATTATTCGCGGTTTATATATCATTAATATATAGCTTAAGTTCATTAACTTGTGTAATTTACAAACGATTAAATACATATTAACAGAGGTAATTTATAATATACAGTCACTTCACATATTTTTTTCACCGCCGTGACTCTCTGGTTCACGTGTTTGCGTGTTGCGCCAGGAGACCAGGGTTTCAGTCACGGGGAATAAAAATAAAACGTACGGTTAGGTAGGCAAAGGAAATTGATACTATTCGCCTGTACATAAAATAGTGAAACAGCTGCTGAAATGTTTCTCACCTAAGCGCATCTAGCATTCATCTTCTATTGTAAATATCTTCACATATTTGTTTAAGATTTATCCAACCATGTTTTCAAGGCAGTACATAGTGAGTGTTTATTGCTATTTTCTTAGATAAAAATGTAGAATTTTATCATAAGAATACCTGTTCAAATGAGATTAAAGGCAATTTGAAAAGCCCTGACCTAATCACATCTATATATAAGAATATAAGACAGAGTCGGATTTGTTCGAAACCTTAGAACTCGAAAACGGCTGGAGCTATTTTCATGGTTTTTGATTTGTTGTATTTACCTCCATATTTTTCGTCAATATTGGAAAATTGACGAAAAAATAAAATAAAACGTTTTTTTAATGGAATAAAGTTATAAGGTGGTTATAATTCGGAATTCTGACGCGATACGAAATTCGTGGAATCCACTAGTATAATAATATAACTAAGAATCATCTCAATCACGCCAGCTTTAAAATAAAATTCACATCATAATTGGTTCATTTATTCATATGTACGGATCTATCAAACAGAGAGTAAGGGATTATAAAGATTTTCCCTTCATTTCTTTGCGTAAGGCTTGTAGTATTTGTTAAATATTTATGTGGGAGTGATGGTCCTTTTTCGTCCGTAATTTGCGACCACTTCACAAAACAAATGAAGCTATTTCTCTGTGCACTATTTCTGTGTACTCATTTATATATACATAAATCCGATACAACCTCTAAAAAAACCTCCTAATTGTAAGGCACACAATAAAAATTTGTCATTAAACGCATCAGTTGTAATAACCATTATAAATCGTACTCAAAAGTAAACGCCAATAACTTTAAAATTACGGGAAAGAATTCCGTGTCTTATTTATGCGTCCCGCATCACCAATTGGGTAACTCACGTACACTCCTCTGTTAAACATGACAAAACTCGTCAACTTGTCGTCTAACATAAAATATATTTTATAATATATGAATGAATTTTCCTATAACGTCGCTGACACTTTTCCTGTTGTCTTTTGCGTACATATTTAGCTTAAAACACCTTTTCAATGGGCTCAGTTATTATTTATTTGAAGTTGATTTTGATTTTAAAGATTAGATTGATAGAAATAATAGTATTTCTGTTACGGTACGTTAATCTATCTATATTTGTACTAATGATAAAATCTTATAGAATTTTGCGTCTGTTCGGACGACTCTGAAACGGTTTCACCGATTTTAATGAGATTTTCACTTATTTCCATCCATTTAAATTATTTAGTCATAACTAACAATAATATCTTATATATAAAATTCTCGTGTCATAATGTTAGTTACCTTACTCCTCCGAAACGGCTTTACTGATTTTTACCAAATTTTATATGCATATTCAGTTGGTCTGAGAATCGGCTACTATCTATTTTTCATATCCCTAAGTGATAAGGGTAGCCCACCCCAAAAATTAATATGGCAAAACAACGTTTTCCGGGTCAGCTAGTAATAATATATAACAATAACAAATCTCGTTATAATTAACATGTTGAAACTACTACAAAATATATAAAATATTTAATATCTCATCTATAATATAAATATGGTTGTTGTACTTCTCAAAATGTTGAAACATTGATGAATATTAGCATAGACGAAGATGTACAATTTCCATCAAAAAAAAAAAACAAAATTAATATAGCGAAAATCTCCATGTCTTTTTATTATTTGAACATTTACATTTGAAAATTATACTTTCAACTCGCTTGTTTATCATATGAGTCATTTCGATTGGCTATCCACTAATGATTTTCTTCATTATATGGTTTTCTTCATAAATAGGACCCAGTGCCCCTTGGTTTTATTTTATTACTTCAAGCTTCTAAAGCTTAATATTATAATTTACTACAAAACCAAAGTTATCAATTTTAACAATTCGTCTTAGAGTGACACGAAAAGCATAACACAACAATTCACTTCAAAATTTAGGTTAAACGTGACGTAATTTATGATTTTGACTTAATAATTTAAAAAGCACCTATATAAGCATGTGACATACTAACCAATCAAAGCCAATATCAAATTAGCAGCATTTGATTTCTATTATAGTGCGCTTTAGATTCGACTCACGTTTGAGCGTGGCTCCTGATGAGCCTTTCAGTTCTCACCATCGCTGATTGTTCTAATTCACTTGATTTAGCGGATTGCTTGACATTTAGATCCATCCCGCAGACTCAGGATGCCAAATAATGAAGAAAATCATAAGTGGAGATTGCATCATTCATAATAATAGTGGTCGTCCATTGGTCGAAAGTCGACCTCAATTCAAGAGTGAGTCAGGTATGTATGTGTGTGTAAGCTGTGTGTCATCCAAGAGCTATGCGTAATGTATATTTTATTGATTTAATGTATTTTTTATGCATAATTTAAAAAAAATATTAGCATTCTCCACTAATTGTCACTTTTAAATTTAAATCCTATTATATAACCTGATTTTCTACAAAATAAATAACGAGATCGGAATCTGAAATAGCGAATAATAATAAACCGAGTCAATAACATTAAAAAGAAACAAAAACAATTTTAATCAATTCAATTCATAAATATACAGATCGTGTAATTGTAATAAAGCCGTGATAACAATTCAAGCGTAAAAATTTGAAAAACATGACTTTCATATTTTATAAATTCGTAAATTTCAAGGCGTTAGACTGTTGCCAAGAATTTCTTACCAATCGGATCCGTTCCAAATGTAAAATCCGGTTGTGAGATAGACGGAAACGCCCGAACGGACGAGATATCGTTAAAAGCTGATTTTGACTTTCCGATTCCTTAACTTACAATTCATTCATTGAGTGATGCCAATTTTTATTTCCAAAAATAAGTTTTTTCTACTATAGGATAACTGACTTACATTCATAATAACAATAATTAAAAGCATGATAAAAACATCACCACATGACATAGAATGATGAAACAATGGGGTTTCGTGTTCGAACTTGTCAGTAACATTTGCGCACTAGCCATGCCACTCTGTATCAGTTAGAGCGGGGGAGTATTTAGTAGAAGGAGGAGTAGGTATTGATTCACAGCTAATAATATAATCTGTGGGCTTGGCTGGCCTTATTCAATTGTAGTTCTTAGAAGAAGGAGAAACTCTATCTGATTAGGTGGTAGTTGTGTATTTTAATTAAATAGGAAAGTCATTGGACGAGGCGTATTTATGTTTAGTGTGTCTTAAAATAAATATAATTAAAATTAGAATGAAAAAATCACATTTCCAAATGTACCAATGTTACGGAAGAGATAAGATGAACACACATACACATGTATCTGGCTAAAAGCTAAACAGAACGTATACTTAGAAGTACTAGATGAATTTTTACAGTTTGATAATTTCTAAGGCTTTCACGATATATTTTTAAGATTCTGGGTAAATTTACTAATAATAGTAAAAATAAACGTAAACAATAAGCATTAAATTATATCAAAGATGTTTCAAATAAGGACTTTTAGTGTAATGTTGTAAACATTAAAGGCACAATTGTTAAATAAATATCACTGTTTCCGAATCTAACGGGAAAAAGAAAAGTTTCTTTAACAGCCCGAATTCTGATTACGAAACTTGTAGAAATATGAAACACATAGCATTTCTCGAGAAACAAAAACATTAATAAATCACCAAAGTTATGAAAATTAAAAGGAAAGAAATGAATAAAGAAGGAATAAAAGCGAATTTATTAAGTTGAAACATCAATTTTAATCAGAATAAACACAGATTCCTTGAGTTGATGGAAGTTATGGAGTTTTCTTATGGTACAAATCGTTTTGTATGTTTCGCAGAGTTTCATTCCTTGAAACAATATTTTGTTAACAAAGAAGTACATGATTAAAACAAACAAGTTCTTTTAAATTTACTTTAAAAATTACATTTAGCATGGCACCAGCCTAAAGAAAATCTATTACTTTTTATGTAATTCTTTATTTTTTTATATTTTATAATAATTTAAGTAATTTTACTAAATATACCAAATCATTAATTGCACATACATTAAAATTCATTAAAGAAATGCTGCCAGCTATGAGTATAATTAAACCACAGGTATATTGATTTTTATATATATTTTTTAGTTTAATTTATTTGTAATTTTAAATGTAAATACCACATTTTGTTGAAAAATATGTCAAATATAATAAAAAAGACAAATAACTATGAACTTTTTAACCAATCACTTATTATACTGTAAATAAATTTTCACATCGACTAAAAATAACATTTAAGAATAAATATTTAACATAACATTCTTTTTTATACATATACATAGTATTCGAAAATTAAGAATCTAATAATAATGTACTACAAATCATTACAAGCCATTTATACTGAATAAAACTTTGATTTAAAACCTGGGTCCACAGATAATGAAGTAATTAGCGTCTCCCTGTACATATATGTCGACGCCTAATCACTCATTCTACTGCTGCATAAATATCACTGCTTATATACATACTGTATATGTGAGCATTTGTATAATTATATAATGTTTTCGCCTCTGCCTACCTAATGGCTAGTATTACTTACATGGGCGGATACAGGTGGTAGGTCATGTCGGTCATAACATTTTGCACACCTGGAACTGGGGCTGTTTATTTTAATCATTTCGCTGAGATTTTTGTTTCCATGCTGAATTTGTATGTATATATTTTCCTCTACATTTTTCCTGAAGGTTAATCTGAATCCGTATTAATTTGAAACTAAATATTTATAATAATGTACATAAATATATGTACAAAAATACAAAAGGCTCTTCAAAGGGTGTGTATCCAAAATACTGGCTATATTACTGCGTTATATTGATTTTTTATTGATTTTTTTATATTTGAAACTATTTAAAAAAATTGTTCAAAAGGCATAATAGATACGATCGTTAGAACTGTTAAATAAAGAATGCACTACGCCCAAATCAGGGAGCTTCCTATTTTATCGACATCAAAATCATAATAAATTTTCTATTTTGATATAAAAGCAAATCGAAACAATAGTCTCAAAGACGGATTACGTATTGAAAATCACACTCCACAGAATCGCGCTCCCCGCGGTACAGTTGAAAAAATAAAAAAAGTTTTTTCCCATCCATCACGGTTTCAAAGCTTTTGTAGGCACAACGACCGATTTTAATAGGGCTTGCACGAATGACAGAGATTCATCGGCCCCGTTGGGAAGTGCGATGATAATAAATTTAGAAGCCAATAAATCCAATTCTTTTGTTTTTGCATTTTGCGCTGTCAATTTTTTTCGTTATTAACACGTTTTCGGGTTATTCTCTAGCGCGAAGTTTAAATTAAAAATTTATGAAAAATATCTTAACCCTTAATGATTAATCATTTGCAGAATATATTTTTGCGATTAAAAGTTGTTCAATCTTTTGGTTTAGCTGCAATTCGAATGAATTCGGCCTTAAATCAACCTAATATTAACAACTAGTACAATAATAGCAAATAATAATGAAGGTCGGTTAAAAAAGGGAGTAAGGTTGCCAAAGGCATAAGGTTGTTAGTTACTAAAGACAATTATGTACTACACTAAATACACTAGCTTTTTGCTAAAAACCATTTTCTTCATACATCGTATGTTGTTTATGGATAAATTATTCACATTTGAACATCTCAACCCCTTTTCAGTATAGTGTGAAATTCAGACTCGAGTCTCGTATTCGATACATTAGGGTTGTCACAAACACGATAGCAAAGATTTTACCTTACATAAATTAACATACAATAAGTACCACTTTAAAAAGTGTTAGTCGTATATTACAAAAACAATTTTGAAAAATGTATGTCAAATTATAAAACCGCTCTTCGAGTAGCGTGAAATTTAGTTATGTTTAGTTGTAAATGTTTTTCCCCAAGCAATGATTCACGTTCAAAACTAGACTTGGCCAGCCCTGGTATCTAGTAAGCGCTGTACCGATACAGAGTTGATTGAAAAGCGCCTCGTCACTCAGGATGCGGTGACGCTAAAAGCAATTCTAAATTCGAATTCGAGATGTACAGTAGAATCGAACAACCTTACCATGTTTGTTCTGAACTTGAACTGACGCGAATTCAATATGTGCCACTTAAAAATTTGCAACTGATTACTTTGCTCTTAAATACAAAGCGAAATAAGTCTAGACTGAACTTTTAGAATTGAATACTATGATTATTTCAATTAGAGGAGTACTTTATAATTATTTCTTTTTATTTACTTTTGCTTTGATACGAAGTTAACTGCCGGTAATTCTGAACTAATTTGAAACATAATCACGCACCTAACACTATATCACTATATTATAAATAGTATATATAGTTACTTTATTAAAAGAATTAACATTTTATATTTCTAATATTTTGCTTTTCGCTAATTTATGATATTTCAGTCATATTCAGTATTGCTGTTGTAACTGACAGAATTGAGATGTTAGGTTAACGAGTTAATTAGATATTGACAAATTCCTTAAGACATCAAGTATAATATAATTTGATTCCTTTGCCGTTAAATCGCTTGAAGCTTCTCTGAATTCGATAAACACAATTTACGTAATCTCAGATCTAGCTAGCTCAAAGAGACGCTCGTATTAATCAAGTTATTTAATTAGAAATTATTTTGTTCCAATATTAAAATTAGAATTACATATAAATTAACTGCCGTTCTATTTAAATTGTATTGCAAAAAAAAATTTATCTCGATATGGGTATTAATTATCCAAATACTAATCATCTTAATGAAAAAGGCTAAATAAACATAAGCTACTTGCATAAATTATCCAATGTGACTTACATAGGTATATCGAATGTGAGAAAAAACATTTTTTTGTATAATTTAAAGCGTTATCATTAACAAAAAATAATTACTTATTTACTCGCCAGTTCGTCCTCGTTAAAATAATTTAATATTTTTTATATATAAACTTAATATATTACGTTTTGAGTAATGTCTTATATCACACATTAAAAAAAATCGCCCTCGACCATGCAGGCTATTGAAGAATCTCGCGAAGGACATTGTTAAATCTCAAATGTCTGCGCGTCTGCTAAGTAGGTACGTATTAAAATCAATTTTTTTTTATATTTAATAAAAATAGGAATAAACTCTACATATTTTTAATTAACCCTTCAACAGTCCGGGGCGTTATTGGCCCTCCCTTTTGCCGGGTCCATTCATCCCGCGCACACGTCGGTAACCCTTCGGAATTAATTACATTGCAAGCAAAAATGGCGCCGAGAGGGAAATTAATTACGTTATGCCAACGAGTCTAGAGCATGAGTGGCTCAGTAGGTTTTAATGATAGGCTGCCATGGCCGCATTTTTTTATAGAAAGACAGCTTTTTACTTTGTGTAATACTTAATTAACTAAATTAGAACCAAAATTATAAATTAGCAGTTTTAATTGATTCAGTGAAAATATGATCTTCATCGGCAAAAAGGGTGGAACTTTAATAAAAAAAAATTCTTAGATTCCGTTCATCGATATCATGCTTTCATTTGTCTTATTCAATGCTCTACTTTTTCGTTTGTTGTTAGTTTCTACTTTTTTTATCATGTTACAATGTTATATTAATTTTTTTTCAAGATCCTTAAATCATAAATCGATATTATGTTGAAAGACATAGTATATAGACGCTGGCGGTTTTGCTAGACTGTATATTATACATATTTTAAAAGATTACATAAAAAATTGCTACCTGTATTTCTTAGTACAAAATTTAAGATTTGTGGAAGTTTTTTTAAATATCATAATAAATATAGCAATAATGAAAAGGAAGAGGCAACATTCATGGATCAATTTTCCATAAGAAGCTCCGCTGAATATTGACTAACAATTCAGCTTTGTAAATTAGTTATATTAAAAGATATTTATTTTTGAATATGTTTGTATTTAAATATGAAACCTAAAAATATTAAACCTATAACAAATTTTATATACCTACTTAATTATTCAAAATACATTCAATCTACTGAGTCGTTCACAAGTATTCTAATTATATTCGAATATTTCGGTTTGGCAAAGAAAACTTTACAATTTTAAAATCGGAATTCACATTTTTCTGATCACAAACACAATTTGCAGTCGTAAGTAGTTCTCGTAGTACACTTTAAAAAAAGTCCATGTTGTGAAAGTTTCAAATCTTGCAAATGCTCTCAAAGCACTTAAGTAGGATCGACAATTAAAAATGTTTCAGGCGAAGATATATGATATTCGCTCGGGGAGTGTCAAGTAAACAGATAGTAGTCGTCAAGTGAAAACTTTACTCATAAACATGTCGTCCTTTACAAAGTAGGGCGAACTTCCAACTCTCACACCGTACTTTCTTAGAACCACAGTTCCGCACGAAGGAATGTTTTGGTGATATTAATTCAGTGTACTGTACAGCCTTGTTGGTGAAATAGTGTGGTAAGTAGAGCGGCAAAGCTTTTAGAACACCCAGTCGACAGTTTATTCAGTACTAGTTGCTTAAAGCATAATTTTTAACTCACGATTGTTTAACCAATTGGTATGTTTAGGTATGTTTTTCTGAAACTGTACCTGGAAAATTTAATGAAGATCGATTACACTGTAGTCGTGACAGATAAAGAATCTCTCATTCGCATTTATAATATTAGCTGGCATTTAAAAAAGTTGAAATGTCAAATATTTTGCATTTATTATCTGTGGCGAACGCACACGACCTTCTTGCTATAACCTCACTTTAAAACTTTGTTAAAAATAGAATATTTAATTTTTTGAATTTACTAGATCATTCTTGTTTTTTTTTTGATATGAGAATAGATGTTAACAAATAATTTTAAGGTTGTATTTTATGAATTGTAATCTAATCCCAGTAGGTAATAAATTTCGGCAATAAATTTTAAAAAGTGTTAAGGAATTTATTTCGGCCTTCCATACATACGAACATACATAGAAAGCAAATGGGTCGTCACCGCGATTCAAATATGTAAAAAATGGTTTTTCTATAATCAAAAATGTTTAAGCGATTACTTAATATAAAAAAGTGTTAATAGATATTATGTAACATACTAGGTTGTTGTACGAGTATAATGCTCGATGTTTACAAGATTAAAGTTGTTAAAGAAGGAAGTTATCTGATTAGACGTGCAGAGAGTGCATCCGAGGAAGTTGAAGTACTTACTCAATAGTTGTGCGCGCGGTTCAGCATTTATTATGAGTGTTCTTTGATTTCATGAAAACTATTGTTGCATTTAACAAATACTGACGATAAATGCGCAGTTTATAGTGTTACAACGTAGAATTTAATTATTATAATACTTTTATAGTGAGAAATATATTTCTAGATGTAAATAGCCTATTTCACAGAAATGTAATTGCTTCATACATTATATTTAAGTGCTAGCTAGTTTTTCACTCCGGTGTAAGCATATTGTGAAAAAATCGGAAGATCTCTATTTTTTTTCTTTAACATCCTTTTGTATTATTGAGTAAGAAAATAATTGTTGTTGTTATTTCAATGGTTTTTACTTACTTATTCAGCTAATGCTCAATTGAAATTCACTTATATCAGAAACGTAAATACATATCTAGTAGATATCTTTATAAAATGATGCGAAAGTAAAAAATATTTCCTTTCATAGTAAAATTTCATTATGGTGTAAAGGCGGCCATTGTAAGCAGATGTAAGATCATTACAGTGACAAAGGCTTACCTTACACATCAAGTAGATTTTGTGAATAAATAAATTATCAAGTTTCTCCAACGAAGACGGCAAATGGTCTAAGTTATATTATTACAGTCACCTTTCTAATTCAGGTAACAAACGTAATTTTGGCAATTATTTAGAATAAATAAACTGTATGTATATGAAAAATTATTACTGACTAGAAGTTATATAAAAAAAATTTATGAACGCTCCGAAAGACTAAAATAAAATTCATTATAAAATGTATGTTTGTTAGGCGATTGGATGACATTATGTTTCTATGTTTGTAGCGTAGGCGTGCAGCTTATTGCTTTTAATCGAGTGAATTGAATTAATAAATAATTATCTATTTCTAAAAGTTTAATGCAATTCAGCATTAACATAGTTTTATACTGTAGTCAAATTAAAAAGATTAAACACAATAGGAGAAACTTGGGATAGTTTTGCATAAACACATAAACTCAGACTTTAATATAATCCTACAACAAACCTAAATTGGAGACGTTAAACATACATAAAAAAATTGGATTATATATTTAAACTAGCGACCCGCCCCGGCTTCGCAAGGGTATAAAACATATATAAAAACCTTCCTCTTTAATCACTCTATCTACTAAAAAAATCCGCATCAAAATTTTAAAGATTTAAGCATACAAAGGGATATAGGGACAAAGAAGAAAAAGGGATATATAATAGCGCGTGTTTTTGAATTTCATTTTTAATGTTAAACATTTTCAATGGTTTCCCATTGAAAATGTTTAACTAATGTTGTTTGTTGTTGTTTGTGTGTATTGATGTTATGTCTTAATAATATTTCATTTCACATGACACTTTTATAAAATGATCAATCGGCCAATCACGAGAATTTCAATTTCATTATAATTTGCAATTACCACTGCTAGCTTCTTTAAAGGAATAACTTGCCGTGTATTTTCATAGCACATATTAAATCGCACCTTTAGATACGTTATTGCTAATTACAAAATCGAAATAACAAGTATACCTATAAGGATTTTTAATACAACAACGACAACGTTGATTTCTAAAGTCTGCAAAACTTAAGCATTGAATTCAATAGTAAAACTTCACTTCTCCATTAAACAATTCAAAAACTATTTAAACAATTGAGCATTCCAACTCATACAATAAAGACAAATTGGCTATCGTCTTAACGACAAAACTTGTGCATCCAGTCTCGCGCATACGAGTCTCCGTGCCCTCAGGGGCTTCTACAAACCTTTATTCTATTCACAAACTTTCTCGTTTGAATTGTAAATTTACTCGACTTTTCATAATATTAGTTTCATTCTATGCGTTATTTTATAAATTGTCATCTATCTATATACCAAAATTCTTAGAAGTGATATGCGTGAGAATGTGACTAAAGAATCTTTTCCATATATAAAATATTAGGTACTTTATTCCCAGTTTACCTAAGTATATCACATAGAAAGATTATAGCTTCCTATAAGTAAAAGAAAAGAGCATACCTCTCTTTAAAAGGTTGGCAACGCACCCGTTGAGGGTTGGTGGTAAAAGTCGATCATCTCGATGTCTTAAGTACATTTACAAGGCCGACATTGACATGGTATTATTATTAAGGTGATACTAAATATTTGTTATTCACAATTAACATTATAATATAAACCTTTATTAAGGAGAATGAGCATGCGATATTTAACCATTTAAACAATATAATCTGCAATCTGCAAAGATATCACATTCAATTCTAATTCAAAAATGTAGATTTACACTTCCTTTATCTGAAATTATTAAGATCTGGTCTCTAAAAGGCAGTCACAAATAAACTGTAAATCACATATAACAATGATTTATTTCAACTCTCAAAGATTCTTCGGAAATATCTCCAGTATTCGGAAACGGAAGTGACGAAAACAGTTCTCTTATTACTGTGATAAATTCAACTTTTAGACATTTTTATAGAATCAGAACAAAACTCAATCATATTTTACATAACCAATTTTTGGAAATAAATCATTTGTTTTTTTTAGTTGCTATTGAAATTCCTCTTAAAAACTAATTTAAAAAAATATAATTCAACTTCACAGTGCACTTAAACGTAATAAATAACACAGAAATAATAATTCTAAAAAAGCGAATATTTGGTAGCGGTATATTGGAACAGGAACTCATAAAATCTTAGTAGAATTATTATTTTTATTGTATTGTTTCCGAAATTATATTCTAAAAATTTAGTTGATTTTTTTTAGTATCCCTAAACGAGAAATCCGGTTTTATTTATTAATTAATGAGTTTTCAAAGTCTAATTAAATTAAAAAAGGCACTGGTGCCTTTTTGAAAGCAGCAACAAAATTCCTAATTAAAATCAAATTTAAAGAGAATGCTTTTTGCTTAAAATACCCTAGATCTTCAGCAAAAAGGATAATTTTAAAATGTATGACTCTTATAAAACGGAATTCCTAGTTGCTGAATTATGTAGATTTTTAACTGTTACTCTTTCTAAAGAAAAGAATGTAAAATTCACCTTACTACAATAACTAGTGAACATTTTAAAGTATTCTTCTAGTGTATAAATAAAAAATGTCAAGAGAGGGTTGAGCTGAATTCACAATGAGTCACAAGATTATCTTAGAGCGCAAATCTCAAGGAAATCTAAGTCGTAATAAGATGTAACTAAAATGAAGAAATAAGATATTACTAGGCAAAATAGAATTGTCTATCCCACTAATATTATAAATGCGAATGTTTGTGAGGATGTTCGTGACTCAATCACACCTAAACAACTGAACGGATTTGAATGATATTTGACACGCAAATAGAATATGCTTTATATATTGGTAGAGTGTTCCTGTGTGATAAAATTTTATATGCCCACATGGATGACAACTCTATTTGAAACTAACAGATAATAAATTTGTAATTGGATAATGTATTTGCATAGTAGATATTTAAAAACTGGAACCGATTTTTCAATAATCCTTGAAAAAACACACAATTGTCTTCAAACACAATTTTACTTCCTGCTTACCCGCGCGTCACACAATATTTATTAATCATTTATCGATGTCTCAATAAATATATTACTGTGGTTTAAACCTAAACACTGCCTAGAAATTATGGAGTTACAATACATAATCTATGCATAATTATTTAATAATACCATAGTATAGGTAAAAGTAAATTTTGAACGAGCAAATTTTTAAAAAATATTTATTGCCGCCATTTAAACAATCACAACTGTCATTATCACCTCCAACCATCATCATCACCATCTTAATAGAATATCAAAGTACACTAATTTAATGATTAAGTTTCTGAAATTATAATAAATTTGAGTTTTTGAAGAAATTTAGCGGGGCATAGGCCAGCTACACTTCTGCATCTACATATGTCTCTTTAATAAAAAGTAGTAAAACCACATAATAAAATGTATCTAAGAAGATATATTCCAAGTACTAAATATAAGGACAATACACATTCAGATTAATCGCAGTTCTAACTCTAGATGGGCGACGCTTAACCTAAATTATAGCAATTAGGTATTTGCAATACAAAACCTAAACAAACATTACAAGAAACAAATGTTTTCTTATCTGATCCACTAATGGCTACGATTTTGTAAAGAAAGATCAACGGTGGGGTTTCTCTCCAATTTTGTATTTTACTTTTACATTGGATCACAGCTAATAGAAACATTTTTTATATACACTTGCACACTGCGTCAGGCTGTCATAAGAGAAGGGTGTCGTTGATTTCTCCTTTAAAATCGTGGCTTTTGGAATATCGTCCGTGACGAGCAATCAGTGGTTTGGTGCCGTGCATCATTTGCCAACGAGTGCCAGAGCGGGAGAAGCAAGGTGTATAAGGTTAGTTGTGTACTTTTTACTTTCTTTACTGTTTTACCGTGATTAACTCTTGTCCGAATTCCGTGACTTTAAACCTTTAATTACTTATACAGCCCACTTATTTATTTTATATTTACTAGAACTAGCTAAGTGGTTATAGCCTTGCTATGATCGCACATGTTTTAGTGCAAAAGTTGCACTGGAGTGCAACGTTTTTTAAAATTTAATTCGATTTTTTTATCTCGATCGAATCAAGAATTCAAAAGTTATATATAATATGAAAAAGTACAGACACTTTAAGTTAACTGCCATAACTGATAGGAAATTTTACTAAATGTGCTGGAATCTTCCGTGTAAAGACTACTGCTATTCAAAGCTTGCCTAGTTCATATAATCTTATTATATATTCATAATACTACATACGATTATATTACACAGAAACTGCATACTGCATATATGAGTATGCAAATACTTGCGAAATAATATCTCTTCTCAGAACATCTTAGGCTCTAAGTAATATTAATACCTGAGCGAACGAGTTTCAATTCCAATGATAGTATGAGATGAAGTAATAAAGTTTTGTAACAATAAAATGTATTGAAAAAACTATAAACCAAAAAGTTTAAGTTAACTTAAAATTATTTAATAAAACGGAATTGATAACTTAAAGGCAAATAGTTCACATATATAGTTATATATAGTTTATTATATTCGTGCCATAAATCGCTTGCTTACGAATCTGTTGCACAGAATGATATAAAAATAGTGTATAGAGACATCTGTTGATATTTATGGAAACTAAACTGTCAATGTTAAGGTATTCATTTTTCAAAAATAAAAGTAGTCAATCGTTACTCTGCAACTACGTGTTTTACTTAAAGTATCAAAATTGTTTAGTAGTAATAACGAATATTTTTAATACAACTAATACGCGTTGCATTAAAATATAATCCACTAATAAAAAGTTTTTTTGTAGTTGGTTAACAAAACTCTTAATCTTGCAATGAAAATGTTATGGTAAAATAAAAATGACGTTTAGTAGAATAAAAATGATTATAGTACTAGTGAGAAGAAAAGTGCACTCAATTCGTGCAATAAATTTTTAACAAAAACCTACGAAAAAATATTTAGTATAATAGTTCGTTGACAAAGTCACTAATTATTTATAAAATATTTTCTAACCGCCCTTTCAATAACGATAGTTAAGTCGCCACAATGATGTGTGAGGTCCTGGGTTCGAATCCCGGTGAAGACATATTAATGTTTTGGGTAGGCACAGGTGGTTTATCACCCGCTTTCCTGAAAGAAAATGATCCGTGAAAGAGATACAGAAATGTGTCTGCCCCATGCTCAACTGAGGGGTTACGAAAATCAACTATTTCAATAAAGAAAATAAACACGATACGATTCGAAAAAGATATAATAAAAACAGGTTCGTAGAAAAAACAGGCCTTTTCATCTCAGGAATTGTGAATGAAACGAAAAGATGGAATGATAACAAAAACCAAATCACGTAGACACCTACAAAAATATAATAATTTTGTGAGAATGCCTCGGCTCAGATTGTTTCAGTCATATTGTTTGACTAACACCTAAATTAATAAACTGCATTTTAACTTTACTGATTAAAAATACGATTCATAAACATAACGTGGTAATGTAAAATTAGCCTTTGATGTACGAAGTTAAGCTTAAATAATTCTTTTACACAAAAGCTCATACGTTAGACTAAAAATACGTATACTAATTTGTCTTATGCTTAATATAAATCTAGGCAACATTGCCCAATAAACACACGCGACTCAAAAAATAAAGCAATGTGAGAATTTACTTTTAAAAGAAATTCTTTTAGTCTCAAGTAACATGACACTGTCAGGGCGAGCGCTTTTAAGTGAAGCTTAACTTTGTTCTGGCATGGCTTAGTTCAAACTTGTGCTCTAAGAATCATTCTATGACTTTTTAAGTACTCACAAGCCAATTTAAAATACTTTTCTTGTAACTACAAATGTTATAACTAGAAACTGTACCTCATGTGAAAAACGAAAAACTCTGAAACATGTTCATTTTATCTAGTTAGCAACTGAAAATTATAAACAAGTAGGTGATACCTGTAATTGTTAGCTTAGACAAAACTATCTAAATTTTCTAAATTTACATCTGGTATCTATACCATAATTCACAATCATATTAGTGCCAGTGTGGCAAACAAACATACTTTCTCAAACATACAATTTGCATTATTAATTAAATTTCATACTATATTCAAAATGGATTCTGTGTGACCCGATTTGATATTTTTCCACTCGTTCCATCTTTATGAATCAATGGCAAACTCATAAGCTCAAAAGATTTTAAAAATATTTAAAATCTTTCTATTTTCAAACGCTACAGTAAGGAGATTTACATATATCTTCCTGTTTGAAAAAGCAACCGCTCCCTGGAGCATCGTGTCACTGATGAGCGCTTGAAGCTCTATTTTCTCCGTCTGTGTTTGTCACCATAAGAGGCAATACAGATGGATATTAGGAAAAGAAGACAGAGAGAACATCTTTATAGCTCTTATTTAAAGTAGCTACATATAACATGCACATATATCAGATTTATAACGATACCATATCATTAAAATCACGCAAAAATCACTATACTTTTCTACAAAGATTATAATAAAAATAATTATCTCAATGCAAATAAAACAGTTATTATTTTTTCTCATTTTGAATTGGTTTATAGAATAAATAGTACTTATTCGATTATGCTTTGTTTCAGCGCTGTCTAATATAGGCTGCAGCGCTTTAAGCAGCAGCGCTATGCATAATGTACTCCAACTGCGCCATTGTTTACAGCGAATAAAGTGCTGTCTTCATTATTACACAATCTACGATGACTGCTTGAGGCTTCCTTGAGTGATGTTTACAGCGCTGCTTCTGTTGTTGTTGTGTGTATCAAAACGTGTAGCGCTGCTACGCTTTGTCCCATTTGCATTGTAATTGTTCCCTTTTCCCGAGTGTGTTCAACGTATGCGAGATGCAAATGAAATAATTTGTATCAGCTATTTAGATGAGCTACATTTGGATGAGAAAATTGGGACTTTAATATTTTGATTTGTTTCAGTTTTAACCAGCTGAGAATAGTGGTTTCAACGACGTAACATTGTTGTAAGTATTTAAGGCTATGTCATCAAACAGTCTTTTTCAAGGTACTATTTTTACTTCGGCATTTTTATTTCGATTTATAAAACCATCTTAATAGATCGATTTCCCAAGCTTACTCGTATTGTTATGATTAAAAGGATTTTTAATACACATATATTTAAAAGTGTAATAAATAAACTATCTGAAAAAACTGTACGTCACGAATTTCTCGGATTGTTTTAATAAATATTTGATTTGTACGATGCACCAGTATATTTACTACAATCAAATTTTTATTTTACCAACACAATGTTATTACAAGACTAAATAAACTTCTGACTTTTCAAGAACGTTATCACTATTTTACTTCGAAATAATTAATAAGCCTTCTATTTCATGACGTGTTGTTTGGACGATCAATATTCAAAGTTGTTAGGTACTAACAACTTTGTTTTTAACTTATAGAATACAAATTAGTTACATACTATGTCTTAACCTAGTCTATTTTCCAGTTAAGAAAGATCTACAAAAATTTAACACGCTAAGCCGGTTTAAATTTTAAAGTGTAACTAATTTGATAGCTGCTCCATATAAAATTTAAGGTTTGCTGAATCATAAGATTTTGTTGATACGAAGATTTTTACTTTAGTAATAGAAGTAGTAGTAGTTTATAATTGAATTAAAGTAATACTTATAATAAAGAATAAAACTTACCACTCTTTGCGGCCATTGCAATGGTTGCTCCCAGGATCGCAGCGGATGCGATTAGGCGACACAATGCCAGCGGCATGGTGAACTCTAACACATCACATCACACGCTAACATTGGACACTAAACCAAAACGTTAGCACAACACTAGCCTCCGTGGCATGATAGATGAATAATATTGTATGAATTTATTAAGAATTCTATAACATCGTGATAAATTAAAAATCTTTATATGAAATAGGTTGTCATTTTGGAGTACCTGAAACAAAACAATTTTTTTTATACTATTTAATTTTTTTAATTCTGTACATATTTATGATGTAGTCATTAATCATTATAATTATTTGGTGTCTTAAAAACCCTATTTTTATCTTCCAAAGTTGCATTCCTGACGTAAAAAGATAATTGTATTTTTAATGGATCTTCAAAAACCACAAGGAAATTAAATATTTGACTAGGATCTTTTCTCTAAATTAAAGAGGCAAGAAAAGGATTACAAACAAGATTTGCGTACAAATACAATAATCTCGAGGACCTTGGGTGCATTTCTTGCGTAACGAAAATATTAAGTGTGAAAATATACAATAATCATCCCTAAAACTCACTACTCCTAAATAGTTGTGATCCTCGTTTATTTCTGTTGTAACATATTATTTAATTTGAAATTCCCGTAACGAATGACCCGTACATTAATGAAGTTTTGATGTATGTAAAACATTATGAGTGCTACGTGAATTTTAAAGCTTTTATATAACATAACCTTTTCCATATTAATTACCTATTACGCTGGAGATTCGATCATTTTGTCGGCAGAACTGTAGGGACACGCTATAGAAATGCAGAGATTGCAATTTATTAGTTATACTTGAAGTATATAAAAAGAAGAAATAGATAATGTTGGATATATCCTATATTTTTGAAGAGATAACTGAAAAGTTTCATATTAAACATTCAATTCTGAAACAGAATCCTGATTTTTTTTTAATTCTATAAAATATCTGTTACTATATTTAATTTTCTGCTATTCATTTAAGATATGCTTTGAGTTTTGACACATTCGGAAACAATAATGAAGAAGTGTATTGGTCCAGAAGAATGGCTACATAAATATTACAGCACACTTTTTCTCACATTTTTCATGATATTCTGTCTTAAATTTATCATAGATTGCTGATCTGTGTTGTATTTCTTTAATATCTGGCGCCATGGTATTATACCACCTCTAACGAGTGCAGACTGTAGATTGCAGACTAAAGTGTGCGCGCCGTTTTTTTTCGCGGACTGCCAGAATCACACGGATTTTTTGTACGTCAGACTTTTGCGCTTTGTATGCGTTACTACATCTAATTGCATAGGTTTACATACTAAAAAGTGCACCGCGGATAGTCTGTCGTCTGCGCTGTCCCTAATAGTTGACGAAACATATATACATGTTTGATTTACACAATTTTCACAAACTATTATATTTATATTTTTGAAATAATTATGATAAATATGGATTCAATTTTGAAATAAAGTCCTACCCACTAACACCAATCTAACTTACAGTAGAGCATGGTTCAGGCACCACATGCTTTCTGCGTTTATGTCTCTCTTCAGTTACAAAAAAGCCTTTTGTGTCTACTGAATATAAATATTTTACTTCCCTGGGATCAAACATAGGATCTCCGGTGCGGCACAGATAGTCACACGCGTGAACCACTTAGCCAAAGAGGCGATTCTAAAATAAAACACAAGATTGAATTTTAATAGACTCCAAGACTAAATGTCCAATGTAGTTGCTGCTTAAAATTGTTGCTGCGTCGGTTTATTAGACTAAATGAAGGAGTCAGCTAAATTTTTGCTGCTTAAAAAGTCTTTAAAACTGTGTCACATTTAAGAAAAAGTTAAGCTTACAGTTTTACCACTATTTTTTATACAATTTGTGTGGTTTTTTTAATCCTAGATGTAAAACGTATAGTTTATAACTTAATTTTTAAATACATTTTTTTCTTCTATACTACTAATTCTACTATTTATGACAATTATAATGTTTTTACAAATATTCGCACCTAAAAATTAAAACAAAAGTAAGAATTTTGCTATTTTTTCTATTTAAATTACATAAAAACTTTAGTTGCTTTTGATTTTAACTAAACGCTTAAATCAGTTTGGAAATTGACTATTACCAACACATGACACTCCGTATACAAATCGTACTATGGACGTCGAATTTTCGAATTTCGATTTGAAAATGAGTTTATATTGCATCAGATGAAATGTGGTTTCGGGATTGCAACTCTACATGAAAATATTTTACATTGATACAATCTTAAATATACTTTTTAACCGACCTTCAAAAAAACCAAAAAGGAGGTTATCAATTCGACGTGTATTTTTTTTTTTTTTTTTTTCTTTTTTTTTTTTTTTACCGATGTTCCGCTCGTACGTCGCCATTTGTAAACCGATTTGGATGAGTGAGGTGTCAAACGATAGGGTAACTCGTCGAAGTGGTCCCATTTTTTTTTAGAATTTTTACGATTAATAGTTTTCAGCATATTGAAAGAATAGTTTCACAATCGGACGAGAAATCGCTGAATTCCGCGCGGCCATGTCGTGCTTATTTGCTTATAACTCTATGATTTATGAACCCTTATCGATGAATTAGATGTTATTCGATTTAGTATTAAATTTGCAACAAGAGAGAATAAGAATCAAAATAATTTGATTTATAGTTTTAGAGATATTGAGGTTATAAAATAAAAAATTGAAAAATCTTTAATTAGTTCGCTTTAGCAATAGAGATGTCCATGTTGTATTAAATATATACTAATTATAATAAATTGATTTAATTAAAACTCATATTGCCAAGCTTTTGACGGAATTTTATGATAATCTAAGCCATATATTTGATGTTATGGAGCAAAACTTGTCAACAGAGAAAAACATGTCATACCTTATTGTTTACGCGTCCAGTTTAGATCTCTATAGCTCGATGTAATATCAGTTTATATCGATGACTTACATACCATTTTATAAAACATTAAAAGGGTCATATATGATAGTAAAATCAATAAGGTAGAAGAAATACTTCTAGAGATAGAGAGAATATAGTAACTGAGTTCCTACGGGAAATCACAATGTGCGTTCACTTGCTTACTATAAAACACAATGAAAACTTATTTTATATGAACGATATTACTTAAATTTTTAGTATTAAACGATTCAGTTTTGCGTTTTCTTATTTTCATTAATTTGAAAATATTAAATTAAATTAATCAAATTAGTTTTTAGTGTATAAGGTAAGCGTAAAGTCAGAGCGTCCATGTTAGTTTCGTTTTGATGGTATGATAACCAACTATACGGTTTAGAAGAGCCACTCAAAAGTATAAAATAAATTAATTTTAAACAAAAAAATAAAACCGACCTCAAAACGCACTGAAAAGTAAAAAATAAATTTTGTATTATAAATGAACTTACTTTAAATAAGACGTAAATAGTGTTGATAAATAAAATTCATCTAAAATTCTACAAGGGCATAAAACTTTCATGTTGTTTTTTGAAAGGCGGTGCCAAATATATAAATAAAGACTGAATTAATATTCCTGGACTTTAATAAAAAAATTAATTGAATGGCTTGGCGCCGCGTTTCAAAGAGCAACATGACAGTTTTATGCCCTTGTAGAATTTTAGATGAATTTTATTTATCAACACTATTTACGTCTTATTTAAAGTAAGTTCATTTATAATACAAAATTTATTTTTTACTTTTCAGTGCGTTTTGAGGTCGGTTTTATTTTTTTGTTTAAAATTAATTTTAAAGCTATCCGTATGAGCATTTTTACCCCTATAGTCACTATCTGATTGAAGCTTCTTCATTCTCTAAAACTTGAGAAGCATCAGGTTATTTCAAGCTTTTATTATTTCAAAATTCTAGATTATCGAACGACAATAATACAATAATTTACAAACCTCTAAAAGATTATGTATTTCTAAATATAGTTTGTAATAAGTAGCATAGTATCTATCTTTATGGGATCAAAGGCATCAAATGATGGTTATTTATTGATGCGTTCACCGATTACCATAAGCTATATTTGTGTACGGGATATTAAGAAAAGTTTAAATACCTACTAATGAAACACCTTGCCATCTAACCATCTATGCCAATCTAAGTAATGTAAATGAACGCTACGAAGCTACGAAAAAGCGTAGCATCACTTTATTTGCTCAATATAAATATATTTTAAATAAAGAACAAAGTGGTTCAACTTGATATACTTTTTAGTACCACATACTTATCTATTTTTGTTAAAATTGTGTATAGCATGTACTTTTTATTAATTTGTTAATTAGAAATTTTAGATATACTTTACTGTATGAGAATTAACTGCATTTTGTCTTTATCTTAAGATTAACCTACCAATAGACAGCTTTTTCATTAATATAAAAATTAAATTCACTTGATCAGAAACGTGAAGATTAAACTGTACAATTATAACCTATGAAGTCAACCGAAAACAGAATGAAACGTATCATGAATATTAAAACAAAAGCTATCCTTTATTAAAAGAGATATAACGTAAAGAAATTATTAAAGAAAGTAAATGGAATGAAGATAACACAATTACGTCTAAAATGTAAAGTAATTGAGGAAAAGTGGAATTTTTTTCATGCCAAGTAAGATTGGGATCTTTGTTATGAAAATTTTCGTCTACGTAACGAAAAAATTGATACGAAAACGCCTTAAGTGATGTCAAATCTGGACGTAAAAGACTTTACGTCGAATTGATTTTTAATTTAGAATTTCATACCGAAACATTTAAGTTCTTCACCATCTCAAAAAACTCGAGAAGACATTCATGAATGTTGATAACTTAATGTCTTTGAGTAACAAAATAAATTCACGTTTACATTTCAATTAGGTATAAGTTGGAAATAAAATTAAAACTGGTCCAGATTTTTATAATAAAATCGTATAAAGTCCTAATGAAGTTGAAATAAATATGTTCATACAAACGTAGTCTTTAATTATTTTGTATCCCAACCCTTTTAGGGCAGCCATAAAAGGTCAACTATTTCCTGCACTAAGATGAGCTGGAATGTGAATAGCCGATACAAACGTTTGCAAAGATAACATACTTTGTGATGAAAGTTTTATTGGATTTACGTAGAATGCAACGGAGTAACATTTCTTGTTTATTAAACAGCTGATGTCCATGACTTTGTCTGCGTACAAAAGATAAAAAGTAAAGTATGTATAGTGTTGGTATTAGACTGTGTTTTTGCCGAATCAATCGGCCGATTTTCCAACAAACATTGTTATGGATATTACTCTATTTTATTATTCTAACGACCATTATTTCTTTCAAAATTATTCAATGTACAGATAAGCCTCGCTAACTATTTATTACTTGTTTAATGAACATAATATGGATAAAAAGACATCTAGAATAAATTATATCATAGTATTATTATATTTAATAAAAATAAAAATTAAAGCATTTGTACGAGCAAGGTAAGCATACTTTATCAATATTAATCAAAATTGATTTAATTTATGCGTGAAAGCTTAACAATCAAGAGCTTTTCCGTAGTTTTAGAATAATGATAAAAATAAACTGGGCACTTTTTAAAATAACAATTATTTTTTTAAAGAAATAATACGCTTTTTATTTAGTAAATAAAGTAAGAAACATTTTAAATTAGAACGAATAGGAAGCCTTCTACGTTCCTTCAAACTTAGATTTACAAAAACTTAATTTCTAAAATGTCTATTACTTTCAAGAAATTTTCCAAACTTGGAACCTACAAGCGAATAAAACGATCTGGAAGCAACAATGAGCCAATATTCTCAACTAACGAGCCTTGAACGTGCAATTTTCTAACCCCGTAATCGCTTAGATGGTGACGATTCTTGATTTCCTCTGTAATTCGAATTCACTTCGAAATTTGAACATTTTATCATACACACACTGTAACCCAAGGTGGAACACGTTTTAATATCTAATTATCATATCGGCTATATAAAAGTATAATGTAAACTTCATATGAATGAATATAATCATACTAATGCGTTTAAAGAATCATTTTATTTGTCGTTAGAATTTTTTAAATCACTTACTGAGAATACAAAATTATAATTATAAAAAAGTCTAATCCGAAACATAGCCTTGCCCTAACAAATTTAAATACAAAGGCATGTTTACGTTTCCACACTTGAACTGTGGAATCAATTTCGATAAACTATATTTTTAACACAGGTACCTATAACGTATAACTTTCCAATTCTATGAAGTAAATCCAAACTTAAAAATTAATACTTTAATTGACCAACCTTACCAAGTACTCTGAAACATATAGGAAACAATTTTTCATTTAAAAGTAAATAGGGCAGTATTTTAGTATTATAATAATATTATGCAATATTACTAAGTGGTCAGATATCAATCACTTAAACTTTGGGGAGAATTTGGCTATACTCTCTTCTACGTTATACTTCTATGGCGATATAAGTTAATATATATTCAAATAAAATGAATCAAATCTTTGGAATGCAAAAAACGAGGGTCTAATTATTAATTAACACAACGCGTCCCTACTAATTAATTGCGTACTCGAGGATTCAGTCGTTCAGGGCTGAATATTAATGGCCAATTTCGCGAACAATTTGAATAAGTGCTGCGATCAAATACTTCCTTTTATTTGAAAGCTTAGTGTATTTGTCCAGTGCTTAGGGTAAATTTAGATAAGCTAATCTCTACTATTATTATAAAAGCAAAAGTAACTTTTTCTGCTTCAGATTCGGATACGAACCGAGCACCTGTGACGAAATACGTTAAATGAGACAAGTGAACCGCTTAGCCATTGCTCAGTGTGCTTAAAGCTTTAAGACTTTAAGCTTTTAAAAAAGTAATAATATAAAACTATACTTCAAAAGGACTCAAAGTATGCTTTGATGTCAAATAAAACTGTTTTTTAATAGATTCATAAACAATTATTCAACTGCTTCGAAAATACAAATAAATATCGAATCGTATTTTTGTTGAAAGTCAATCAAAAACAATCAAAGTCGTAGTGCAGTATATGAATATCATGTCTCCATCTTCAACGACCATGAGCCTTATTGTAAAATCACATCACGAGTCTAATGCCAATGAGCAATGGCTTGCTAAACCTAAGAAACTGGTGTTTATTCATTAGGTAGAAAACCGAGTAGGTAAAGTAACGAGAGAAGCGCGTCGTCGCCTCATATTGATGATTGGATTTAGGATTTGTATAAATAGAGTAACATCTCAATTTGTTTAATCTGGTTTTCGAGTAATTCATTTGCTGTTCTAATAAATTTGAATAAATTTCTAGATTAAATCGTCGCATTTATCTAGTCGAAAATTCGAACGGTGTATTGAGTCAACCGAAGTTTCGTGGAACATTCAGCAAAACATTTGTACCTTATAACTTTTATTTTACATTTAATTAAAATTTATCCATTCATTTGAAAAATTATAATTTTAATCTAATGACTAGGAATAAAAGGGGTCATAAGGTCGAGCGTTCTCATTTCAAAAATCACATTTGTAACATCATTACTCTCATTTTATCAAGTTCTTTCATTTCACTTCGTATAATTTGAATACAAAGTTACGAAATCATGCGCTAAAGTTGAGTTAATGAAATTTCACCTTTACGACGTTGTGTTATGGCCTATAATACTACGAAATCTATACATAGTCACATCCATTCAACCGGATATAGTAGCAAAAAGATAAAGACTCTTCATAAATACGCCGATTGAACGCTTAACGGTTATCGAAAAAGGATTTCGAAACGGCGTAGTCGTTAGTTAATATTTATGCTAAACAACATCAAATCTTATTATTTATTGTATATTTTGAGCGCAACACTTAACTTACTGAGATTAAAGCGTGAATTTAGGCATAAAGTATTGAAATAGTTTTGATCGAGGTGATATTGTAAAAGAACATAATAGTGCTTTTATCCTTCAAGCTTCTGACTAAATACAATAGTACCTATTTAGAATATTGAGTCATCAATCATGTATCACTACAAAACTTGCATAAGTCTCTCGGTACTCTGTATGTATTTAACAAAATATAATATCATGTTTTTAGTAAAAGTCTGAAAAGTTTTAAAAAGATCAATATATACGTAAAATATGAAAAATTAACCTAAGTTATTATATTAAGTCACCTTTTGTGCAATCGTTCGTTGAGGATAGCTACCAGAGTGCGTTTGACACGTTTGTGTTTTCTGTTCTTCTGTATGGCGTGGAGTCATGGACTTTACCTCAGAGTATGAGCGACCGCTTAGAAGCCTTCGAAATGTGGGTATACAGAAGAGTCTTGAAAATATCGTGGACGGATAGGGTGTCTAACGCGAGGGTGTTGCAGATGGTGAATGAAAAGGCAAGGATCCTAAGCACCATCAAAAAAACGCAAGCTGGAGTACCTTGGTCACATAATGCGAAATGGCAACTACCATCTGCTCCAGCTCATAATGCAGGGCAAAATTCACGACAGGAGACCGCCTGGAAGGAGACGCACTTCGTGGCTTAAGAATCTTAGGACATGGTTCAACCTGAGCTCAAGATCCTTGTTCCGAGCCGCTGTGCCAGGATCCAGATAGCCCTAATGAATTAGTATGGCAATAGTTTGCATTACTATATAAATATACTATTTTTACTTATTAAAGTACAAATAGTATATTAAATACCTAGTATATTTTATATTAAAGTAAAATAATTCTACAAACAACTCAATAAGTATTATAAAATATTTACAACGAAATTGGAGAAATATTTAATTTCATTTTCTCTCGATATTGGAATCGTATTCAGGTAACTTAATTACGTGAAGACAAAGAAAGTATATTGAACCCGTCTGAATTCTAGCTTTTTCTTTAAAGTAAAATCAACTTGTTTACCAAATATTGAAAATTCCATAGAATTATTTAAATAATAATTTTCTAACCAATTTCTCTTTTATCATCACACAGAGAAGTTTATTTTCTTTAAAAAAAATAACTAAGAAAGCTAAATAGTTAAATAATATTAAACACGTTTATAATAATGCTTATGTGACATTTGCCCGCTGGCACAATACTTATGCATTGACCGAGGAAAGCGCCAACTGCTCTCGGTCAGTGCCGATATTCCCGACTATTAGCCCAGGCTGTAATAAAAATTATAAAACATTTCCAAGCACTTATTACTTATTTAAATATTTTGTACTTAAATATAAAATTTCAATCTTTTTGACGATATTATTCACTTTATATTGTATTGTAGACTAGCTTTTATTTAGCATGACGACCGCGTGGGCATTGAAAATATATTGTCAAGTATAAATAATCTAGTATCTTCTCATCAGTGAAGGGATTTTGAAAATAAGTTTAGAAATAATAATAGTCTAGTAATAGTTGATGTTATTCATCAACAGATAAAATGAAAGATAAAATTCTTTAAGATGGTACTTATTGACATCATGCAAAGGGGACAAAAGTTATTTTAATATATGCGTATAATTTACTTTTGAAGATAACTCCGCTAAATTCAGAAGTACTATACCTACATGGAACAATATCTTACCAGGTGTAGCTGAAACGTGAAGTTTTGTTTCAGTTTCGGTAAGGAAGACAATAGAAGGACATTTTTCACTCCTCTCGGTTGGCAATTTGAAAGCAACTGTGGGCGCTGGCGTAATATGGTTTAAGTCATAAGAAAAGCATCTTTAAGTTATCTTACTGATGAATCAACCTGTTTCTTCAAATTGTATCGTTATATAACATGGCGCGGAGTGCTTTCCAATTTATGAGGACACGATTGTATTAACGCTGCCTGAAAATGAAAATTATTATTTGTCAAAAAAACTACTTAACTATAAAATTTAAAGTCAGTGGCGTTGATATTTATGGCTCTCTGGTTTATCCTAAAATAGAAAGCATTAGTAAAAATAAAATCGAACTAATAGGCGTACTATAACCTTGACACAATTCTAGTGACAATATAATTAAAGTTATGTACCTACTTCTTGGACTTGACTTTTAAATCGATAGATATTTTGGTTTGATACATATTTTATTAACGATACTTTGTATTTTTGTTTGCATTAATACAACTTTATTTGAGTATTCATAAATTCAAAATTCACTGGACTAATTTAAAAAATTCTTAGTCCAGTAGGAAAGATAGACTCTGAGTGACAAAGTTTAAAATGTATACGAGGATGGAGATTCGATTAAAAGCTATTTATTTATAGATGGACCCGTAAAAACGCTTGACACCTGCAACTTGTCTCCTTCCTAGGGCAACAAATAACACATCTGCGTGTCGTAGCGACGTTTCCAATTTAGCAGCCTTTGTGCGCGTGTTGCGTTGCATACAGACCGACTGTTTCTGTTTTCTGTTAGTATTGTAAGGTATATTGCAATATCGTCACTTGCACTTTTTTAGTAGCTTCACTATATATTATATTATATATATATTAACGTCATACAAAGTTAAATGCTTATATTTTTTACTTAAATATTAAATGTGGATAGTAACGATTGTATTTTGTATTATTTGTATTTATTATATGATAATAAATACAAATCCACTTAGATCTTAACCTATAGACCATAAGTATCCCAGGCTGGTGTCCCAAAAATCTCTTAAAGGTCTCTGCGTTTTGTATTTGTATAGGATTGATGATAGAAAGGTATATTTAGCAAGTGAATTTAATTTAGATACGGTCAATAATACTATCACTTTAGTTGAGTCCCGGATGATTGCGTTATATTCTAAAATGGGTTGTGTCAAGAGGATTGTAGTTACAAAGTTAAAATGCCCTTGTATGATCAAATTGTAATTATTTTATCTAGATACTAGCGACCCGCCCCGCCTTTGCACGGGTATAAAACATATATAAAATCCTTTCTCTTCAACCACTCTATCTATTACAAAAACCGCATCAAAATCCGTTGCGTAGTTTTAAAGATTTAAGCATACAAAGAGATATAGGGAAAGAAAAAGCGACTTTGTTTTATATGTAGTGATGATGATTAGATACAGATTAGATGCTATATTTCCGTAGCGTTCAACTATTTACTATATACTAAAATTGATTAAAATCGGTTACATTGGTTCTTTACACAAAATACCTTCGCGTTTATTCTAAGTACATAGGTACAAGTCAGAATAATCCTTGATTATATAAAAAAATTAAGACATTATGATAAATTACAGTAAATTCAAGTTAAGAAAATGCTCATAGTAGATGTTCTAATTCGTAGAATAGCAGTTAATACAAAATAGATCGGTAGCCAATTTGAACGCTGGCCAAGAATAAAGAAAATTTCAACAGAAATTAAATTAAATGTCACACCACGTTATATCTTGGGAATCATGTCGTTATAATTGATTTGGATTTGCCACGTAGAGTAATGTTATTAACTTGTCCGGTTCAAACAGATTGGACGGAATTCTAGAAATTTTAAAATATATTTTCAGCAGCTTAACTTTATTAGACGAGTGAAAGTGAAATCCCGTAACCCCTAGAGGGGCATGGGACAGACACATGCCTGTATCTGTTTCACTGATCATTTTCCTTACAGGCAAGTAGGTGGTCAGCTTTCTGTGCCCACCCATTTCGAACCCAGGACCATTGGCGCAACACGCAGACGCGTAAGCCACAGAGGCGCTTATTAAACGAGTAATTTATTGAAAAATTGACAAAACCTTATTACACAAAAACATGACTTGTAAATAAACTAAATATTTTTTTGTATTATTATTTCTGTTTTTTTGCTACTTTTTAGTTCACTTTGAAGTCGGTTTTAAAATATAAAAAAAGTTTTCGTTGTCTAAACTCATCCATTATTACTTTGGCAAACAATTCAAAAATGTAAAGTATAGTACACAAACATAGCAATATTTTAATTTATAAAATTCTTCTTATAAAAGAATACCATTACTGTTAAAGTAGCAATTTTAAAGAGCGCATATATCAAAAGATAAGAACGCTACGGTTTCGCACTAAAAATACTCGTGTATTTTTCAAAGAAGTCTTAAAAATACAACCTTAGATACGATTTTTTGCGATCGTTTTTTATAGAAACATATCTAGGTATATGTATATTACTTTAAATTATCATATAATTTAAATAAAACTCCTTTTAGAACTATCTCTTACCTATAGAAAATGAATAGTGAACACACAGAAATTTGTCTTGCCCTGTAAGAGTAGCCTTGTCATATATATTCATAATAACGAATAGGTAAAAAACTTAAATATTTCAGTATATTTAATGAATAACCTTCTCGTTAATTACCGATCCAAATACTTATACCAATATTATAAAACATCATTCTAATTATGCTGTAAATATGGAAACAGAAGAAAAGCTTCTGTACGTATAATAAGTATTAACGTTGGTAATTTTTATTCCTAGAAAATCTATGTATGTTCATCTTGCGTAAACCGAGTCAATCTCAGTGATTACAGACGCTAGAAAAAACACCTGAGTAATGAGCTCCGTCCTTAATTTATTTCAATCTTTTAAAGTGATTTTTATATAAGTAGTTTTATTTGCGGTTCTTTTTATAAAAACAAAAATGTTATTCTAATCTAAAAAATAGTCTTGTAATAAACGTGAAATGCTTTAGATTATAGCGATGTCTTTTAGAGCAAGGTTAATCTCGTTATATTAAAACAGTATCCTGCAATCCTTTTGGCGTAGGACGGGGACGTCATTTACGCTATCACTTGAAAATTTCTCTTAAATTCTTGGTTTACAGAATATTCTAGACCGCGCCCAAGTTTGATAAGAACATCCAAGGAACTCAGCTGCGTTATTTTATTTTTTGATCATGCTTAATAACAACTATAGGGAAATTAGTGCAATTCATTCCATGCATTAGCATTATTTAAATTTAAGTAAGGTTTAGAAAATTAATTTCTTGAAAAATTTTAGTATGAACGATGCACAAATTATATTTCAGCAGTAATGTAAGGTAAACATTTGTAAACATTACATTGATGTTTATAGATGTTGTTATATATACATATAATATATAATGTTACTGGTTGAAATTGGCTTTCGGATTAGTAAATAGACTTTATTCGAATGTGTCCTCAAAATACACTTGAGTAAGACGTGAAATAGCTATCAAACTAAAAACTTGAAGTTGTTCAATTTCGTTGAAGTGGCTTAAAACTTGTTAGCCAGTAAAGTCTAGTAATTGCTTGTCAACAAAGTTTCCCTTGTAATTTATCATCCATCTTAATTTAAATCACAAATACTTACATAGCTTATAAAATAATAAAAAATAATCTCTCGGCAGTGGCGTAACTATACCATCTGGGACCCGTGGCAAATTCTTTTGATGGGGCCCTATCAGTAAAATTCGTCACGTTTTGTACTTAGTTTAATTTTAATAAACCACTTAAGTAGTTATCCAACCACTTATAACAATTTTATTTTCAATAGCATGGGTTTATACATTTACATTCATTCACATTGACCAGCCTATATACGTCCCACTGCTGGGCATAGACCTCTTCTCTTAGGCGAGAGGGAATGGGCTATAGTTCCTACGCTAACCCGATGCTTTAAAAAAATGTACTTTTCAAGTAAAATGAAATATTCGGTACAATGTTAAAAAAATATTTCTGAGCTCACGGCCTCTTAAGCCGGGGCCCTCTTGGGTCGGGGGCCCGTGGCATTTGACCAGCCCTGCCACCCTATAGCCACTGTCTCTTGGACTCTTTATGGTATCATATAAGTACTATCATACTCGCAACTCAAGACCAAGATTGACGTAGAGTTGTGACTCCGATGTCTGCTTAGAATTAAGAGAGGATTCGTTTTTAATGTTAAAAATAATATAAATTTTTGTAAGCCTCTTGTATATTTGTAAACATATTTAAGTATATATTTTTATTGTATGCCTTTATGTAAAAACTTATATAAATATTATAACATAGGTAAAAATATTCAAATTATTTGATATGTAGAATCAGGAGAGCTTTCATTATTTGTATTTTTCTAATTATTTTTAATGGAACTTGAGAATGGTGATTGCCAAAGTGAAAAATCTTTTTTGTAAGACATGTAGTCCAGTAAACAAACGCTTAACTTTGCCATTTGAGTTGATTACCTGAAACCAACGCGAAAATTTCCGTAAGTGTTCGTAGATTAATATACTAAAATTGCAGGGTGCTGCAGTGACGGCAAAGGGTGCAAAAAAAATGCAAAAGGGTACAAAAACGACTTTTCCGTCAATATCTCACGATTGGCTGGGAAAATAAAAAAAAATCCTAAAACAATACTGTAGAAAATTAAATTCCCTACAAAAAAATTATCAACGTATTTTCGCGTATCTTTCATAGTTTTTGCACAAAGTGCATTTAAAGGTGCAAAATTTTTAAAAAAATATTTATGTATCATTAATTCTTTTTATTATTATTTTGGAACGATCCTACATACTTCATTGGGATTTAATTAATATGTTTCAGGCGTTTTTTAAATTTATTTATGCCTTTTATCATATAATAATCTTGACATAAAAATTTCATTTCAATTTTATTATATGATAATTTAATTTTAGCATTTTCTTTTTCATTTCATCGGATTCAACGCAAAATTTCCGTTTTAAGCGTATATTTGCAGTATATTTTACCTCTCCATTTACCTGAGCTATTATAAATTTCATTTCATTTCATTTCATTTAGCTACTCCGCTACATCACTGGTCACTGGTCTGGTTCCTTAGTCCCCCTGAAATTCGAACCCAGGACCTCCGGCACAACACGCGGACGTGTAAACCACTTAGCCACGGAGACGGTTATTTATTTAGTTATAGTTAATTTATAAATAGTTAGGATTTAAGTTTTCTCGTTATAAAATTCAATTATAATTTCATAAATAAAAAAAAGTTTTAAATTTCGAGTAAATGTTTATAAATAAAATTAGAATTAACTATTCCGCATTACAAGTGCCCTAGCTTTGATGTGTGAAGTCAGTCACCCCGTGTAATAGGATGTTGGCAGCTGCCAACGACCTGCTTAGCATTTGCACAGCATTTCATAATGGAAGTTTCTACTGTTGGAACTGGATTCAATGTTTATTACAGAAGAAATAACATTAATAACTCTTTTAGATATATTATATATTCTTGTAATCTAAATTATTAAATAAAAAATCTTAAAATTCATTTAGATGTGTAATTTAAGTGTTTATTAGATAACCTAATAATAAGAAATTGACCTTTAACCAACTTTGTTCGTGTGTGCCAATTAAATATGCGTAGTCTATGAGAAAGTCTAGGTTTTTGACGAAGAAATTTTCTGAATCGTACATATCGGTTGATGCAGAGTTTATCTCATACAATCAAACAATTTAAAAAATTACTTTTTCACTAGATTACACGTTATTATTAATTGAATTATAAACATACATGTAGAAGTAGAAATTTATTTTTCTGTACTTCTATAAACAAGATACTAAAATTTTGTGTACAAACAAAAGGCCCATAGAACTTAGGCTATTTTTATTAAACCTCTTCCACTCTCTGCAGATTGAATCACGGAAAAGATAATTTTGATTTATAAGAAAATAAAACAATTTCATTTGTAAGAAGATTGTTTATTATTTTTCATTATATGTTCTTCGGTAGATTAAATAAAAGCTTTTATTGCTATCATGAAAAGGTTAGTGCTTCTAAAGAAATGAAGACTCACAAAGCATTAGCATAAAAAACTACTTAATATGAAGATCTAATCCTCATTACATAGCTCTCATGTAAAGAGTACGTAATAACTTTAGAACTTTCAGAAAATTATGCATTGTTTGTGTTATATAAATCTTAACTTAAGTTAATTTATTCTTAATAAGTTGTTGAATTACTAATGAGAAAATATTAAAGTTTCGTATATCATCTTCTTCGCAAAAAATACATATTTCAACATATTTCTGTATGTATGTTTTAATGATGCCTTCTGTGCCTCTTAATATGCGGTAATTTGTTAGGGCTTTAACCATTTATTAAAGTTTAATTACAAAAGATGGACTGAAAGTAGGTTGACGATTGTGTTGTGGGTACATAAAGCCGCCCATAAAGCGAGGAAGAAGAAAATAAAAAACTGGAACTTGGAAATCCTAATTCTACCAAACTAAAAAGGCCAGTGATCTATTTTCATGATAAATCAATTGTAGTTCTTCTTTTAAGAGAAAAATTATTTATTAGGTAACTAAACAATGTATGCTTTTGAAGAAAATCAGTTATTCGTAGTCTGTTATGTTTTCTCTGCAGTAATTACATAAAGAACTTATTATAAAAATCTTTTTCTACTTTATTATTTTATAAATAAGAAACAATCATCACCATACCATGTAACGAAACAAGCATTTTAAAACCGACTTCGAACTATACCAATTCTCATATACTTGCGTCGCCAGTAACCAATTTTCAATCGAGCTATCGAAGAAAATTGACAAAATTCATACATTCGCGTCTACTGCAAATTTTCATTTGTGTCTTTAAACATAAAGGTGACATTCCCATAGCTGGAATTTCACACATTGTGGCGTTAATATGACAATTACAGAGAAACATTCGAATTGCTAGGCGATATATAATCGAATCACTTCTCGATTGTTCCGATTTCGATTATAACCAATGAAGCGAGTTATTAGATGAATACATTTTAGCGGCAGATGGATTTGTGATAAAGATAAATCTTATTTTAGTTTATTAATATTTATTTATTGAAACGAAATTTCATGTTCAACAAAAACACATTCACTAACACTTTATAAAACTCATCACGTATTCAGAGCAAGGTCGGGATTGAAGTTAAGAACAGCGAAAATTCTGTGGTCAGAACATTTCGCGGTACATTACACAATCGATTGCCGCCTCACTGGGATCCCTAATTTATGGGCCCTGTTAAATATAGATTCCTTTGCAAACTTCTCTCGAACTGATTTTTGAGAATTTCATAAAATTAAATTGTTTTGCATGCTTATAACTCGAGGGAATTGACGAATAAATTGTCCTTTAAAATATTAACACGAAAGAATCTCTATAAACAAATACAATTTGTATAATCACAGAATTGAACTATGAGTGCTTCTACTATAATTCATAGCATAGAAGATAAGAAAAGATAAAAAAAGGTACAAAGGCAATTGTCTCAACTTTTTGATGAAGGTAATGCATGTAATTTTAATGTCAATTTACGGTTGCTCGTATATTTTAAATTGAATAAATTCATATTTTCACCGACTTTTTACGATTCTAGTGAACTGCTACGGAAATCTTACTCAAAACGGATATCAACTTGATTTAAAAAATCCATTAGTTATAATAATTACATCATCTCATAAATCATTAATAAAATATCAGCGAGGGTCACCCGTGTGTGCTGTTAATATATTCATCATTTATAAAAATCATTTAAAACTTAACTTCTGAACAAAATAATTAATATCTTAGTTTTTCTATTCAGAATACCAGTCAATGTTATATGTATTATTCATTCATGTGTACTCAAGTCATAAGATATTCAAAGTACATTATTTATTAATAGGGATACATTTCCAATTCTTCTCACAAAGGAACAGCTCGAATCTTTTTGTCACTTTAGCTTTCCACTGAGTAAGTACCAATTGCGCAATGGGCGGCCTTGATTGCTTTCCAAGTGGAAAAACTTTGGTATTGTCGTTCAAGATCCTTCCAAATACGCATAGAAAGTTTTATCAAAGATTTTTAAATGTTTTCTTTTGAATGTCAAACGTTTTTATATTTCTTTATATCTTATATATAAAATTCTCGTGTCACAATGTTAGTTACCTTACTCCTCCGAAACGGCTTTTTAATTTTTACCAAATTTTATATGCATATTCAGGAGATCTAAGAATCGGCTACTATCTATTTTTCATACCCCTAAGTGATAAGGGTAGCCCACCCAAAAAATTAATATGGCAAAACAACGTTTTCCGAGTCAGCTAGTGTTACCTATAAGCTTCTTGATATTTTGACATTAGTTACGTGCAATTGACTAAAGCAAATTTGAAGGAGCTTTGTATCACTTACATTGAATTATCTTTTATTTAAATGCTATTGGAAAATAACTAAAACTCTTGAAAAAAAACAATGAAAGCGCTTTTAAATTATCGTTTATTAAAATATTGTCAGCACTTTATTCAACTACTACAAATATTAACCCTTCTTTCGTAAACCTTAATAAATAAATTAATATGTCAAATAATTAAAATTTAATTAGCGGCACTATAATGAAATTTAATCAGTTTTCGTTACTGGTACGTTTTGTTTAACTGTTTAACTGAATGCCAATAAAGTTTAAAGAGGCTATCGATTGATAACACAAATGGTATTATATTATTTTTGAATTATAAACGTATCATTTAAATAAGAAAATTTAAAGAGTTAAATTTTGGAACAAAAATCAAATATTGAAATCGGTCCAGTTATACAGGCTTTAGTGAATTAATATAATTCAATATTTGTTGTTCTGGAGGTCCGAAACTTGAACCCCGTAAAACAAAAAATGTTTATCTTGTTTAGGGATAGAATCTGTTTAGAATATTGAGAGAAGAATAGATTGCTCGTAAAGACGGGCGCATTTATCTTTGTTTTTGTGCTTATTTTTGCATGTTTAATGTAGCTCCCTCGTGGATAATCTAAATTATTAATAAATTAATTGATGACCAATTAAGTTTCTAAATAAAGATTAAAATAAGTTTTAAATCTTCTAAATAAAACTCATTAACTTCTACTAATAAAAATAAACACGACTAAAACTAATTAAAATGTCTACCAATGGCAATGATATTTCGCTTATAATTAATTTTCATTAAACTGACGTGAATGAATATGGTTAAATGTGAATAATGCTGTGAGCCGTAAATTACGATGTCATTTGCATTTCCTAATGAAACATAATTATTGTAATGTAATTTCCAATAGATAAATTATATCGAAGTATAATAATAGAACGTTGTTAACAATACGCGTCCGAATTAGAAGAATAATAAACCTCTAAACTATCTCTTAGTAACATTCTTTTTATAGTATAGGAGGCAAACGGGCAGAAGGCAAACTAAGGATAAGCGGTTCGCTGTCCTTGGACCCCCTCGACGCTAGTTGTACCACTGCCGTCGACACTGAGCCAGTTTTTTTAAAACAATTGGGCTCTCGATACTTCCACTAACCGAACAAAAGGCGGGAAGTAACCGAAGAACCAAGTGCTAAGCAAATGGCCCCACTTCATGTCGGTGTCATGTGGGAAAGTGGTATTGCACCGGTCGTGCCAGCCCGTGTTTTTTGGCTGAAACCTGAACTGAAAACCCACTCTCACTTTTGAGAGTGGGTGTGCCATGCTGTTAGACAACTACTTAGAGATAACAATGTCTTTATATAGGTACCTACACGTTTAAAATGTGTGATTTTTTAAAGAAAAAAAAGGATTGAAATGCATTTCTATAGCACAGTTTTACAATTATTTAACTTGACATTTCGCGTGCTTTAAAATTAGCTACTAATAAGCAACTATTTTTTTTTATAATAGAGGCTCACAATGTTTAGTAAAACTGTGAGCCTGTGCCTGGATGTTGACAAAGAAGCTGTTGTTAGCCATATCTTTTGCCACGATGCTAGTTTTGCTCTAGCCTTATGAATTTTTGTTAGTATGTTTAATTTGGGATACCATATCTTGCGCTACCACTATTATGACACTATTTGTCATAAACAAACATAATTATATAATTCCTTAACCAATTCGACACAGGTGGTTTTTACTTAAAATATGGTAGTAATTTCAATCTGACTTAAATTATGAACGAGAATTATTGATATTAAACTTTTGTCTTTATGTATGAAAGTACTTTAAGATAGTACTTACATGCAGACTCAAGTTTGGTTCCAACTCAATCACTATCTGTGGGCAGAAGTTAGCCAGTTGAAGTCAACAGCTGTTAGAGAGTTACGCTGAATGGCCCCAACTTATATTCAGACCAATTAGCAACTCTAATTGTATGCGCTTGTTAAGCTATTTGAAAGTTCAGTTTATAATAAGCTGTGCCACTATACGACGAATGTTTCTGTATCTATTCTCTTTAATACTCTCTCTATCTCTAAACTGTCAGCTTTGTGGCTTTTCACATTAAAATCACCTCTAAGTCATAATTACTATAAATATGATGTAATATGGAAAATAACTGCACATTAAAAACTTAATTTTTAAGTATTTAGTAGGCTTTACTATGCCAATTGTAACATAGGATCATTTAAATAGTCCTTCTTATTCAACTCTAAATCTCACATGTATGCACCACCTGATATGTTATCCCTACTTCCCTATTATTCCTATTTTATTTTCAATAATATTATAAATTCAAAAATAACTCTAACCATCTGTTACTCTTTCACATGTAAATCACTAAACCGGTTCTAGAGACAGAATAAATATTGAGACTACCTTTTATTGCGAAAAAAAGGGCTTGAAGAGTTGGCAAAACCGAATGTACTATAAGCTATTGATACGTTTGTGTATATTGTAAGATTAGTCTCTAACTGGACAATAGTACAAAAGTGCTTTGAATATCACGGAGTTAAAATTAGAACAAACTCAAAAACAAAATGGCCTTAAACAAAAATTATCAATGGACGCAATCGTGTCTGCACCCTGTTCAATCCAAAATTCAATGCGTTTGATTACTTTAAACTCTACTAACGTACAAGACGGCCTGCTTTATAAAATATTTTATACTGAATTTTGCCAAATAATGTATTCGTGTCATACTTTTCGATTGCCACTTTAAATAACAAACATTTTGTAAAGTTCTTCAAACATTTAATCAATATTAAAAAACAAAGAACCGCGAATGCATTAACACATTGTTAACGTTTTGCACAAAAGAGAATTAACTACTGGTTTATGTAATATTAAATTTAATGTGGTTAACTTTAAATGTGCCGCCCAAATCGTGGTGGAAACAATGTACCAGTTAAGGCTATTAATCGAGTTTTCACCTGTTTCTCGATAAATGAATTATACATGAATAAAATGTTCTCACTGATATGTACTTATATTAAAGGGTAGATACAACCAGCGTCATGGGGTGGAATGTGAAGGTTACAAAGTGAACGTACAATCAGTAAGTGGAAACGAGCTTAAAGACGTACTGACTGCACAAATAATCGCTTTGTATTATTTTTGTACTTTTTAGTAAACATATATGTAACGTTTATATGCTTGTTTTTTGTTGTTTAACGTGAGTTCAAATCAAAAAACATGGCAGATATTGATATAAATTATATAGTTCACTTTATTGCCGAGTTCGATTTATGTGGCCGAATGTTTTTTCAGATTTACCTGCGCAATTATTTTTTTGTTTGGCTATCGAACCTACCTGCGCTACACAGAAATTGAATTCAGACAAACTTAGTTACAGAGGTAATTCGGGTGGCGTCATTTTATTTAAATAAATTTTTATTACCTTTATTCTTTTTATATTATAGCGGACAATGGTAGGCGAATCCCTTGATGCTAAGATATATTATATGAGTGTAGGTTATATGATACTGTTTGAAAGAAGCATTAAGGTACTTTGTACTTTTCAATAAATAACGTGTTTATGTTCGAGGATCGTAAACACTCGGTAAAACACATTAAAGACTGAGTGATCTTTGTTGTACCAACTGACATTGATGTTACTCAAATAAACATTTAAAAAGAATAAATTCTCCTAGCTAGAAAATTCAACCTTAAAATCTAACATTTGGTTACATTTTTTTTCGTAACTTTCATTCGAAATTTCATTAGCCATCTCTTAGAAACTTTATTCATGTATATTCTATCATGAAATGAATAAACAACGAAAATGTAGCTAGTTACCCAACTTCATTAAAATCAGCGCAAAAATCGTTGACTTGTAAAGTAACAACGTTATCATATAATTTTATAGATAATCAAAACCTAAAATTAATAATAACTTTAATATGGGATATATTGTATAAAAATGAGACAAACAAAGGCATACTGTTTATTGCAGAATGACATCTTCTCTCACGCGAATAAAATTACAATAATTAATTTGGTGTTCATGGAGCGTATAATGTAATTAATTATTGTTTGCTTTGTACTGTTTGCATAATTATTTCGTTTTTTACCATATGAGCACTTAAGTACAAATACTTCCAAATGTTATCAATCTCTTATTTAATTAATAATTTTAAGTAACAAATGATTCTTCTTTTAAATCTTATAAACTTTATCTATAGAGCCGGCTACTTTATTTTGTCAGCCGTATGTATGAATTGACTCCCGGGAAAACAGAATCAAATATGAAGCTTTTGAAAATACTGGAGACTGATCACCTACTTGTAGAATGTGATCAGTGGAACAGACGAAGTAATGTGTGTGCCCCGTGGGCCGTGATGCAATTTCACTTTTTTGAATTAATTGAAATAAATGATTAAATGCATTGTAATAAAAACTTCACAATTTTAACTTTATCCAGAAAGTCAAAGTCTATATCATGTTCTAATATATGAGTCAAATCTATTGAGTTCATTTTACATTTGAAAGCAGTAATTCACACACGACAACAGCTGTTTCAGACAATGAGAAATTTTCAAATTTACCGATGCATCGTTATTGCGGACCAAGTTTGAGCTAATTTTACGTGATTTATGCTCTAAATACTAACTCAGAATGTTCTGCTATCATATTATTATGTTTAGTTTTAAATTGACAATGTCATAAATGCATTTTGATTGTGTTTTGTTGTGAGCCTGATGACACCCTGATTGTAGTTTGATATCGCATAGTCATCGCTTAGCCTTTACTAAATCACTTTTGAATATGACACCATAGACTCTGTTTTACTGTAATATCTCTTTAAAAGTCAGTTGCTGTCCTTTAGTCTCGGTAAAACTAAGAAATGGCTCGACCGATTTAAATTTCATTTGCAATGATAATTTAATGGCTGGATTTTTAAAAAAATTGTTGATACTCTGAATTTTCGAGTGGAAAAATTGAAATCTAGCTGTGCCCCGTGGTTTTACTTGCGTTAATTTCGTCGTAACGTGATATTATATAGCCTATAAACAGCGTTTACGCAGCGCACGCTACGGAAGCCCTCAAATATGGATAATTTTTTTCCGTTTTTGCAACATTTTTCACTGATGCTTCGCTCCTATTAAATGCAGCGTGATTTTATACAGGTCTGGCCTTTCTCGATAAATGGTCTATCTAACACAAAAAGAATTTTTCAATTCGAACCAGTAGTTTCTGAGATTAGCGCGTTCAAACAAACAAACTCTTTTATCTTTATCATATTAGTATAGATTAGCCGAAACAACAGATATAAAATATGACATTGCTTTCTTGTTATAAATTTTCAAACTTTCATTTGCTTAGTTAAGCTAAGCTAAGATTTCAAGTGGTCTAAATAATTACTGCCTGATTCACTAATTTGTTAAAATGGAAAAATATCAGATATAATATTGAAAACGCAGAGTTCATAAATAACATCTATAAATAAATACGGCAATTAAACAATTTTAATTTACAAAAGCGTTTCATTTAAATGAAAACAGGTGCGTTATCAGTGCGCAGCGAGATGATTTATTTATTTACATGCTTCATTATGTGGCGAAACGCTTATACTTTGTATAAAAAGCACGTTTAATAAGTAAAAATAAATTATATAGTCAAAATATTATAAATAGAGGTAAAAATTAAACAAACCTTTTCACCACACTTTTCTATATAGTATTATGGTTTGAAGAACTTTTGTACTATATTAATTTAATAGATTTTGAATGAAAGAAATGCACAAAATCGTCATACAATAACAACAACCCTCAGACAAAAATAACATAGTATGCGCAGAAGAAAAGATTGAAGTCAAATGGCGTTTTTAATGTGACACTGATTTCCATTAAATTCCAATGTATCTATATAAAATCTTATTACTGGATATACACAATAAATTAACTGATGGTGAGCGTAAAATCGGAATGAGATTGTCATAGTTTCATTATGTATTAAAGTATGGTAACAAACTTTACGGTTAAGAAGAGCCGCTCAAAAGTATAAAATTAATTAATAAAAAATAAAAAATGCAACCTTAAAACGCCCTAAAAAGTTAAAAACAAATTTTGTACAATATTATAAATGAACCTACTATACTTGAAAAGATGTAATAGTGTTGAGAAATAATATTTATGTAAAATTCAACAAGGGCATAAAATGTTGTTACTTTTTGAAAGTTACGTTTGATACGTAATACTCGTATATTCATTTCATTACTTATGGGAAAAGGTTTTAAGACACCACTCAAAACGATAGGATTTCCTTTAGTTTATGAGCATAATTTCTGAAAGTTTCGGCACGCAGGTACTGTGCCAAAAAGGAAGTAAAACTTAAAGTAGCTAAAATATAGTTAATTAAACTAATATTATTTCCGTATTCAGTTCACATCTCACTCGTTCTTCACGTTTAAATCAATAAAAGTTGGAATTTCAAACGAAGCATGCGAAATTATTATTCGCGGTACAAGTTTTCGACGCTTCGAATTTAGATTTTTCCATGACATATGTAAGCCGCGATGCAATAGATTATAACGTAGGTACTGGGAATTGCTAGGCGTCGCCCGACGTGATCTGAGTTTTGTAATATCAAGTTTACTCGTTCGTATTCGCGTATTGAATCTTACTTAGTTCCAATATTAAATAGACCGTTGCTTTTTTCTTTATCACTTGTATGGAATGTTTTACATTATTAATAATTATTTTGAACATTAAATTTGACTCTGCCATCACTATTGGATACGCACAAGAAAAATACATTTTTAAATGGAAAACAACTTTTAACAACTACTAAATAGGATGAAGTTGTCAATTCAACTGTATAGTGAATAGTGAAGTCCCGTGTCCCCTAGTGGGGTATGAGGCAGATGCATTTCACATCTGTTTCACTGATCGATTTTTTCTTTAGGGGCAAGTAGGTGATCAGCCTTCTATGTCCTGCCAGACCGAGTCTCTTTTTTTTATCTCCGCCGGGAATCGAACCCAGGACCTCTCGGTTGTAACGCTTACGCGCTTACCATTAGACCAAGGAGGCGGGCAATTCATCTGTATATTTCAGAAGTATGCTTATCTCGGGATACGAATGTTATCGAAATTGATTGGACACTTTTTGAAAAATTTCAACAATACCAAAATATTCATATACTTTCGAAATTAAGAAAGCTAAGCTAGCACACTAGCTTACTTACTTTATAAATACTGACCTACGTTTTATATATATTAAAGTTTATTTTCAAATGAAGAAATATCATAAATAAATATTAACCATACAGATTACATCATTACGGACAGATAATGCCATCAAACATAATAGGAAACAATGAAACTGCCGAAAAAATTCATTTATCTTCCGAACCCTTTACCAAATAACGACATAACCAAATTAATGGTTATTTTATCACAATCAATAATGCCCTCGTCAAATAAAAATGATTTATACTGTGTCCACACGTGTGATAAATGAGCACCTTCCCAAAACTTGCTAGGGATGAGATGGCGGTAAACTACTAGCGCCTCTATATTAAAAAACATTGTATACAATATGTACAAAAAACCTTTTCCTGCAATTTGAACACTCTAAATACCTATGCAGGCAAAGGTCGTTCATAATATAGGCCTCTTACCTATATCAGAATTTATACCAACTTCAAGTTCACTAAGGATTAACTAATAATACAGAAATAATAATTCTATAAGGAAAATTTTGAAATTATGTCAATCACCTCCTAAGTATGTAACCATGTAACAAACACACAACGTACAGTCAAACTGAGAAGCCCCAATTTAAATTTAAAGCCCCAATTTTAAAACATTTCGAAGTCGATTTAAAATAAATTTCACGAAGATTACGAAACTTAATTCTATTAGAAAATTTCTGAAATTTGCCAATAAACCAGACGCTTTGACATTAAACAGTTTGTCTTCCAATGATTTATTGGACAATCTAATCATGCTTTACAAACTAAAAATATCATAATTATATTTCGGAGGCTTTCAACGTAATCGACTTTCAATTGGAAATTTAATTTTGTATCCTCAAAAGAAAGTTTTAATATAAAAGCAGTATTGCATTACATAATTAATAAATTGCCCGATTCCCACGACTAGAATTCATGTAAAGAGAAATCTGACAAATTCAAACCAATCATTGTAAAATAGGATAAAATATGGCAATTCATTACGGTGAAGTAATAGATGTGGAATTACAAATAGAAGTAGTATGAGTCGATAACCTTCTTTGCTTGATTTTCTTTTCTGCTTCTTCTATGATTAGTTTAAGTTATAACACAAAAAAGAAATATTTAAGCTATTAGATAAATTTCAAACAACTTTTCATTTTGTGTTTTAATCCCTACACCGAGATAAACGCTATTTTGCTACAACATAAAAAATAAATCTCAATAAATCTAAATTACATTCTATCGAAAAAAAGTCGAAAAGCGAGCAATATACGCGAAAAATACTCTACAGGTTTCGAGCAAAGTTATTATAAAATTCCCTAAAAAGAAGTAAAAAAGCAAAAATTCGTTTGACGAAGTTCAATTTGCGAAAAATGTTTTTATTTTATTACATTTCTCGACAGCCAGTAACGAGATCCTAATGGATGTAGACTACACTTATTTCCCAATATCTTCCCTATTAATAGTCATTTACGTTTTTCAATTATAATAAAAATAAAAACTAATAACTTACAAGTAAGAAGAAGCCATACAATTCTTTTACCTGAAACAAATTTAAAAAAAATTAATAACATAACATTTCGTTATACCTATCTATGACCACATAATAAGCAGTTTTTTGGATTGAATTTGATTACGAATATTTGAGATGCTCAGCGCCCTTTCTAGTAAAAAAATGAAGGAGATAGAAAAACGTGTTTGACTTTTGCCGCACAAGTTTAATTATTATTTCACAATCCGTCAGACCCAAACTATGAAGTAGCAGAACTAAAAAGTTTCCTCTCTGTGGAATAATATCCCTAATTCTAGAAACGTTCCTCTCTAAAACATTCTAATTTGTTGTGCAAAGAGCTGCTCGCAAGTCCTTAGTACAAAATATATATAATATGTAAAGATCTCAAAATTTCTACATGACAAAGGTACCATAATTCAAAATCCACTGAGAGGCCATCGAGATTACACTCGGGCGACAGCTGCTACTCATAATAAGATAACAGTGACGGAGGTTGTTTATATTACGACTTAATAACACAAACTTCTTGTTACCTTCGCTTACAATAATAAAACATTATGTTTTTCGGAGCTGTGAAGACGTTCGAGCTGTAACATAAATCTTTATAATATCAAATTTGAAGGGATTTTCAGATAACCTCGCCAAAAGGGATTTTTGATAGTTTGAAATTGTTTTTTCTCTATATTCAAATACATATAACTTGCAATATGAAAATATAGAAAAAAAATGACAACCAAATCCGCAAATTTAATAGATATACATAAATACTTTCGATCACTGTGAGAAACGAACGATCTATTTAATATTCAACAGTCTTTTTAGAACAATAGTACTTAAAAGTAACGTTGTATCTAAATTAATTCTTCCGGTATTAAAAGTCAGTATACTAAAACTCTAAAATGTGTTGTTTTTCTAAGATTTGGGCTTAGTTACGTTCGCGATCATATATGTGATTATCAATAAAGATATATCTGACTTTGACCTTTTAACATATTAGAAACAGAAAATTTGAAAAAACTCTGCTTTTAGTTTGCTAGAAATATTAAGAATATTTTGTTGGCTAAATCTTCTTATTTTAGATATAAACATAAAAACCAAGATTAGTTTGTACATGAAATCATATCCAGCCAGTGCTATCACCTTTTTCTTATTTCATCGTGAATGGACTCCTAAAATTCATTATCTTCACAGTATAAATATGTTTGACACTCAAATTTTCCCTTCGCTTAATTATTTCGCCAATTAACACTGAAAATACCCTTTCATAAAACTTTCTAGTAATAAAAACGAATTAACCCTCGCGCGCTGGATGTAGGCGAGCTTATTATTGAGCGACGTGTTTAGACTCAAAGAGTATTTATATTTTATACTATTCACGCTGTAACAATATGCACGTATTCCTAGTTTATTAAAATACCATTTCGGAGTTTAAGCTAGCTAGAAATTGTTTAAATGTTTTTTGAAGTTCTTTTAAAATACAGCAAATAGTAGATGACAAAATACAGCCTTCGTAGCTCCCTTCGAAACGATACGTAAAGTCAAATATAAAGGCGGCACAAAATTAATGTCTCTCGCATAAATTCTGGTTCTACAGTAAAATATGTATGAAAAATTTACGATCGCATATGTGAGGATTGTTCGCACTCGACGCTTTATACAAAATATATTATGCAATGATCAGACATATACATTTGTATACGTATGATCTAATATATTACATGAAAATCCAAAAAGTTTTTAAGTAGAATTTCGTTATTGAGATTTGTAGAATTTTGTATATTTACTCAATAAGACCGTAATAGTTTAAGCATTTACGCATTAAGAACAGATCTTTGAACAGAAGAGTAGAAAGTAAGAATGGTGTACCAGCAGCACCTGAAACGTTCATTGGAATATTATATTGGAAATTGGAATTAATTGACGGAAGAAAAAGCGACTTTGTTTTATACTATGTAGTGATAATAGATTATGTAATTTTTTTCTTTTATTTACTTATTATGTTAAAAATTTAGGTCTCACGATACCCATTATGAAAACTTCATACATTTTCCTGAAACACAGTCCATTAGACAGTAAAATCGTAGGGTACTTAAAAGATACCTACATTTCTAAATAGCAGTAATTACAGCGTTTATTCGTCGCTTCTAATTCACGATCATGACCACAGTTGACAAATTTCAAAGAGTTATTTAAAAATAACTGTCCCGCTATAAACGATCGGAATCCTGCATTTATGAACGACTCAGTTAATTCAAATACTCAAGGGAAGTCACCATAGACGATAAACATCTCACGATATTACCATTATAGATGTATGAGCGATAAATTCATAGATTTATAGAGATTGCACGGACATTGTCTGTGGTTACGGGCCTCGAATAAATCGCGCCCAATGAGAGTGTACGATCGATCTAATGGATTTATTCGACCGACTACAACCCTTGGCCTGTGCGGGCTCATTTTATTATGGAGATCGATATATCTCGAAGGCTTCCTTTTAGCTTTTTATGTTTGTCTAGCTTTGTTGCCTAGCGCTTTTGTAAAGCTGAATCTGATAGGCCGCCTCTAATTGCCAACAGAGTTGAGAACACTTTGTCGGATTAACATTCCTTTAATTGATATCATTTCACAATAACTAATTAACTATTTAAAACTTGAATATTAATTAGGTTAATTAAAATTTCTATGAAACAGAAAAATTGTTTTAGGCCTTAATTGGAGAAATTCTCATAAATAAATACATTTAGTAAAAAGTGTAAATAAAAAAAAACGGTGCTAAACTGTTAAGATTTTTTAAAAAGAATTGGTTTAATCAAAGTTCCTAATGTTATTTCATTCGTATGCAAAATTACAATTAGAATAAATCACGTTGTAGCCGTTATTACAAAAGTTCTTAGGATTAAGTAAAATGTTGTTGAGCAAACCCAAGTCTCTTGGCAAAAGCTTCTAAAGCAAAAACTTGTTCATGTTTGTTTGTTTTCTCGCGAACACTCTCAATGAGTTTTAAGAGAATTTATTCGTTTTAAATGTATATTTACGTTATTCGCAACTTGAGTATAAGTTTAAAATATAAGTTGGCTGCTCTGTTAAAGCTTTATTAATTCACACATTAAAGTTGTCTCAAGTGGGAGTGCCATGCTATTGCCTTCGGGCTTCATCCAAAAGGGGCTGGCACAACCGATGCAATACCACTCTCCAACACGACACTGACGTGAAATGGGGCTACTTTGCTTGATTCCCGCGTTTCGTTCGGTAAGTACTCCCAGTACCGGAAACCCAATTCTTTAAAAAAGGCCGGCAAAGCACCCGAGCCCCAACTAACGTCGAATGTGTCCGTGGATAGCGGAACGCTTATCCTAAGTGTGCCTCCTATACAATACAAAAAAAGTGATATAACGCATGAAACTTTAACGCAGATTTTTTTATATATTAGTATTTTTTATAAAATGTTTCAAAAGTTGTATATTAAAAAGACCTACGTCTCAAATAAAATAATTTCTTTAAACTTTGTCTGCATAAACAACGAAAGTATCCAAGTATAAAAGCAATTACTTAGTAATTATTGATAATTTGTAATTGTCAGTTACACAAAGGTATATTCTAAATGGAATGTACGACACATTGTAATACGTAATATAGATTAATATGAACGCCTGAGGATATCCAATTAACGTATATTATGTGCATCTATTTCACACCAATTGCTAGCAATTTATTATTAGATTAGTGGTTTATCGTTTTAATAAGGTTACGCATCAAAACCTACATTCATTTTGCAAATGTACTGAACAAATTATAAAATTATTCCACGCCGTGTTTACTTTGCTTAGTTTTATAGATGATTCTTTCAACAATAATTGGCAATTCTTTTCCAAGATGAAAGTCGCTTTCCAACAAAAATACTATTAATAAACTTAACTGTGCGTCTATAATAGATTTTTAAAAATACCTTATTTAAATCTTGAAATTAAAGCTTAAGAAATGTTTTTATAGTAATATGTCAGGTGATATTAAGCGTTTCAATTAAAAAATATAACAGAAAATAAAATGCAACCAGCTTAACACTTTTGTCAAGAGAATATCTCATTGACTATGTTTTATTAACAACTCACTTTTACTTTTAACGTACCACTAACTGTGAACATTTAATATAAACAAAATTTAAAATTTTATAACTTCATAAAATATTACTTATTCGAAAAACAAAGTAACATTTTTTAATTAACGCGCAGTTTTAAAATTCAGTGATATCACATCGAAGCAAGCTTTGGAAACTATCTAAAAATATTTTAAACAAAGCACAATTTACTGTTTAAAATCCATATCAAAAATTTGAACAATACAATGAAAATAGTCTTTTCAATTGAAATCTCTGTTGCGCTATACTGAACTCAAATAAACCAATTAAAATAATGGTTTTAAATATTTTTTAACGTATTTTTAAATGCTTCTATTGAACGGAACCTGATTGACATATCGAAATGTGGAAGTGTGATCGTTACGTTTGCAAATCGAATGTTTGTTTAAAGTTTTGCTCATTGCTCTTAATTGTAATAACTGGCGCCATATTGCATGAAGAAATTTTATTTATACGTGCGCGATATGATTACAGGTTTTAGGTTTTATTTTAGTAAAACTTGTGTCGTACTATAAAAATAAATGTTTTTTGCTTAATTTACATTCCACTGAAATGCATATTTGTATCTATTTAATGCATTATTGCCTTTAAAAGAAATTGATTAACAAACCTCCCAAGGAAAAGTTGTTTTCACCTCTTACAAAAAATTGGGTCAACGGGCGAAAGTTTGTTTTCATAAAATCCTCAAAGTTTTTTAAAAAGTATTTTCTGGACATAAAAATCCAAAGTTATTGTAAAAGACATTCCATTTACTCACGTCATCGGTATCGAGTTCAATACTCGTTAATGATATTAATACAATCGTGTTAGCCTGGGAAGTGAACCGGCGAACATGCACTAATGGAGATGAGGGTAATTGCATGCCACCGCGCTGACCACCCGTAATGTCATTTGGTAGCTCATTTCGTACGAAATCAATTTATACTTTTTTGGTTATAATATTTTATAAGTACTTGCATAACGATATAAAAATGTATTTTCACATAAACACGTACTTAACATAATCTATAACTCAATATGTTGTATGTGTATGTACAAAATTTGTGTCTAAATTATATTTAAAACAAGATCCATAATACATTTTCTTTATTAACTAGCCAACTTCATATGGTCTAAAGTCCCGTTTCTAAAGAATATAGGTTTGTCACCACTTTTGCATCAAAACACGATTGTTAGTAACAATGATAGTATAGTTCACTGTATTCATTTAATCGCGACATAAATATCCTAACTTCACCAAATAAGTATAACAAATGCGATAGCCACACGCTTACGCAGGTCTCCAGAATAAGACTCGATAAAGCACTCACGTAGGTAGCTGCTCGACCCGAATGCCATAAAGAAAATGATACTTTCCTCAAAAAAAATATGAGTTTTATTCCGAACAACTAATATAGGTGTAAAGTTAGATTTATGAATCATGTTTTTAGTTGAGATTCGACTTTCAAAGTAATGAGGTCTATGAATATCTAGTGAGTTTGCGTATCTAAAATAGGAATAAAATTTAAGAGCCTAGTAGATACATACCCTTTAAAATGCCTTTCGTGTAAAGAACCAACAAAATCACATTCTAACTTAATATGAATAAGAATGGGTTTTAACTTTTAAATCTGTAAATAGTTAAAGAAAAAAAATGAACCTTTAATGTAATGTGAGATTAGTTTCTTCAACCCTAGTTGCGCATGTAACTGGTTCTCATTAATGAAGACGCAAGTTATTGTCCTCTGCGCAAAGTTTTATATTTACGAGTTTAGCTCCCGGCGTAACTTGAGATCAGTTTAATAAGTTTTAATATTGTATGGGCGTCGTTTACTTTACATAGTTTAAAAGAATTTTTAAGGTAACTATTTTGAAGAGACAGCTGTAAGTTAGATTATTTTATGTATAAATAAGATTAATTAGATATATTCGAGTATAAAAACGGAATAATATATTTCAATATGTTTAAACTACTATCACAAACTCATCATCAAATAGTATATCCACACACATAAACACGTACAGGGTTTAGAATTACAAGTTTTCTAGACTCAAACTCTAAATTCAGCTGGAAAACATCTATTGTGTGGCATAAACGAACTAAGTTAAAAAAATACATAAAATCGGATAAGTAAAAGCGGTAAAAAAAAATTCTACCAAAAGTAGATCAGACAGTAACGCTCAAATTTTTTTCATTTTTTACCGGAATCTTTACGCCCGGAATATCATCCAGATCAGAAGATACTTCGTGTAAGATTATTATAAACATTTTTAGCACCAATAACTAACTAACTGATGCCCGTAACATTGTCTGCTGGATGTAGGAACCTTGTCTAATCTATTCATACTTGATTTTAGCGTAACTAACTCACATTATTTCGATATCTCTATACGAAAATTTAATATAGGTTCAACGTGATAATATTGAAAAGTATTTTCTCCTTAAAATTTTTAAGTATTTCAAATAATTTTAAAAAGGCGGTTTCATCGATAATAAATTGTAAATTATTCTCGATATATCAGACGTTTATTGCACTCACAGTAATTAAAAACTATCAGGAAACTGTCCTTTGACATTGTCCAGCTTATTTCACCGTGGTATTGTCTGCGAGTACAATACCTTCAAGGTTTATTAAAAGTATTCATTTTTATCCACAACTCTTGGTGACCCGTGTGCACCGTGAAATTACTTTTTATCAGAGAAAAGAAAAAAGAAATGAATGCATGTAATGGTAATATGAAATGAATGTTTATAATAATAAAGGCCTGTTTTCTGAAGGCATGAGGTGGTCACATTATTGCTACTGACTACTGATATTTTATACGTAAATTACTTTAACAAACTCACAGCGGATTCCGACTTAAGTTAAAACGAAAAAGTCATCTCACGCTGTGGTGCGTTTGATCGAGTCATTGTTGTGAATCTATAACAACACAGTGTGAGTTCGCAAGTGAACTCGAAACAATACAGCGGCACGTGAGTGACCCATGACCATGCAGGAGCCCAAGTCTGTCATTTGAATCATCGCAGATTCTATAATACTGTCATTATTTTCAATTATGATAGCTTTTATATTCTACCAAAATTGTCATAATAAGATTCATTGAGTCACTATGAAAATACTAAATGATGACTTGCGCTCCCGGTTGTAAATCCAATAGTCGAGACAAAAGCTGATAGCTATTACGTTTTTAAACGCAATCACCTTAAAGTAATCGATATTATATGTGTAGTTAAACAAGTTAGCAGCAGTAATTAAAATATAATATTATTTGTACGTAAGCTGTGTCGCCGAAATTCGATACTTAATCTTATTAAATGTTCAATATCGTTTGAAACCGTTACAAACTTACAAGTTTAATTAACACTGCCAAACATTTGTCTCCTCAGATAGGCTTGTAGGCTCATTCTAACTCGAAATTAAACACGCTCACATAGCATATTACAACACTTTACGAAATAACGCGTTTGAAGCTCAGTGGCCGTAGTACAAGCGATAAACCGCTTTGTTTGCGAGTTGCCTGCAGTACGTTCAAATGTTATGCAATAAGGTAAATATGTATGGAAAATTAGATAAGGCGTATAAAGGTTTATTTAACGTAAGTGAAAATGACCATAAAATCCTATAAATATTTTATTTTGATAACGTGTTTATTTGTCATTTTAACAGTAATTTTACGTACTCAATTTATGGAATTATATATCAGTATTATTTGTAAAACAACACAGGAAAAACTTAGAGCATTATCAAAATTTCTATTTTCATATAATAATTTCAGGCGATCTTCCTCAGAAAATAGCCTTTCAACATAATTTCTGCTAAACAACATTTTTTTTTACTATTGACTATAAACAAAAGTTTCATGGCCACATAACTCGCTAATACTGCCACCACACAGACAGTAAATTGCTTTGAAATGTACGAACACATTTGGATCTAAACTAGTGCGAAAATTTATTGCTTAAGCTTGCATTTTATTTGTTGTGCTAAATTAAGCAGTTGATGAGTGAATTTGTGGGCGCACTTCTAACTACTTAATGCGGCTTAAAATTCATATAATAATTATAAACTTTTATATTAGATAATTAAAATTATATTATTCTTTTATTTAGTAGGTTGATTAGTAAGAAGACATCTTTGTGCTTTCGAAACTTTTTATTTCCATTATCTAAAAATTTTCACTCTGCATCGGACTTTTAAATTAACGCGTTATATAATATGTATACAAAAATACAATAAAATGTGACGTAATAAATCACAAAAAGTAATTCAAATTAAACAGCGAAAATTCAAGCAACCGAACATTATTGTTATTCAAAAACTTTGAATGAAAGCGCCTTCACAATAATTGGCCCTACTTAACACTTGTAGGGGAAAAGGCACTTTGGTCAGGCATTTGCTAATACTAGTGGCAGTCACGAAATATAATTTTTTGTACAGAGTCAAACTCTCAGTAACTTAGGGCCCTGTATATCAGCAGTTTTTGCGCGATATGACAATCGGGCATCAGAGGCCCGAAGTCCATAAACACCCACAACGTCAATTGGGCCACGGGTGCGTTGGATTAAAAGCCTTTATTGAATTTATTCATTACAAATCAAACAAAAAAAAATTCTCCTTATTAGAACAAGTAATAATTTTATTTACAATCCATAAAAAATATAACATCTTTATATTATATGTTTGTATAGATAAAAATACCCATTGTCTGAATACAATACAGACGACAAAGCCTTTTTAAAGAGAAATAGATAACACAATGTACAGACTCCTTATTTATTGCTTCAGTTTTCTGTATCTTAAGCACACTGCATACAAAATAATTATGATTTTGGATTTCAGCCAACTTTAATATAGTTTGTTCATGAAGATATTTTCTAAGCCACAAAACAATTTGTTGGGCCACAATATATTGTTTTAGTACTGACCCTGTTGGCCACTATCTTTATTGAATTGAATAAATTAAAAATCAAATATGGCATAGAGAAAGCTTATTAGTATACAAAAATTGTTACCTATATCTATGCTAAGATTACATTTGAATTTGTTCAGCTATCGCTAAGCGAATCACACGATTTAATTCGTATTGCGTCGAAAATCGTGTTTGAACCCCGGAAAAACAAAAATGTTTCAGTTGGGTTAACAAAGAAAACTGAATTACTTTCTTGTAAAAAAAAAGATCAGTATCTGTGCTCCAATATACAATATTTCATTTACTTACATATCTTTTAGTAAAGGCACAATGGGGCCCTGGCGTACTTGAAGGCATTTTTGACAGCTAGTCTGGCCCTAGCGGTAATTATCACGCAAACATTTAAGGTTGAACAGAAGCACATGCATGTTAAGATTAACGACTTTTAAATCACGATTTTTCTTTATTATTTATGCTTGTAAACTGCTCGCGTGTCACCCCTCACATTAATTTTGTTATTTTTTGCAGCGCCACTTGTTAGAAATTTAAAGAAAAATTAACTATTCAGACTTTAAAGTTGTACATTATTTTTTTTGTTATAAACTAAGGTTACTTGTTTATATAGTAAATATATAAAATTAGTAAGTATATATAATAAGTATTTGAGATGGAATATAATAAATAATATCTTACATTTCTGAAGATCAAAATTTTAGCGACCTGGGATGATCCCACGGGACAATGTATTTATTTAAAAATACATCTAAATTAAACAAAATATTAATGTAGTAAAATCATATTTCTTGTTGAAAATTATATTTATGTATTTTTTTATTATCACTTCGTTGCAATAACAATAGAATACAGATAATAACTTAAGCTAATTGGAGTGCAACGGGCGGCTTTATTGCTAATCAGCAATCTCTTCCAGGCAACCCAACATGCCAACAACATCCGTTTATGATTACATAACATTCTGTATTAACAGAATATATTATATTATATATTTTGTAAACCTTAACGAAATTTTTCCAAATACAAAAATTTATTCAAATCATTATAACCATGACACGAAATAAATTTTCTATGTAATTTCTATATATGTGTGTGTTTTTTTGGTTTGAACACTTTTTTCACATAATTATAATAGACATTTCAAACCTAGATAAATAATATACGGCTTACTTATAAAACTGAAAGTATTCAGGTACATTTTGGTTTATGAGTGTAGTACAATATATTGCGTATATGATAAATTATAATTACATTATGATAATAAAAATTGATTATTACATTCAATTGTACTAATTAATTTTTATTTTCAGGATAACGACTTTGCTCATTACTAACTTTAAAAGTTTCAAGTATCTGTGTTCGCTGTAAGGATTTTAACAATTTTCTCTTTTTTGTGAAGTACTTGAACTGGGCCACGAGATCCTCATAGCAGACGCAGCCACTTTATTCAAGTAATTTTTTATTCGCTTCTTTTATTTAATTCCCAAATGCCAAAACCTTATTGTTTATTTGTTTTATAATAAAAAAAAAATTCTAAACGACTAGTTAAGTTTAATTGAAAGAATTAGGATGTTAAATGATTCACACTGCCGGCATTCAATGTATAGAGTAAACAACGCCCAAGGTTCGTTTTCTAACAAAACACAAGATAGAGTAAGCAAAGAAGAAGTTCTGTGCTTCACTAATAGATACGGGTTTCACTTTATTTCATTTGGAATCGCAAAAAGTATTACGGTCACTTATTAGTATCCGTAATAAAAACGAAAAATTTTCGTCCCCTTTTACTTTTCTGTATTTTCTTCGAGGTAATATAAAAAACTCATGGCGAAGGCCTCATGGCTAAGTGGTCTTATAAGCCTCCCGCGAAGCTTGAGGTATCGGGTTCGATCCCCGGTCCCGAATACAATTTAAAATTTAAATTGTATTTGGTCTCAGGTAAGACTGCCACTTGCCGGATGGGGTGTCATAAGTGGTACGAATGATTGGTTAAATTTCCACAGGCTTTCCAGCAGAAATTCAACCAAACCAACAAAAATTGTGGGTTGCCTGGAAGAGATCGCTGATTAGCGATAAGGCCGCTCGTTGCACTCCATTGCAAGAAAGTGTATAAAAAAAACAAAAAAACTAGAAACACTCATGGTTAAAACATGAAAACGACTAATATATTTCAGTATAGACCTTGAAAACAAACATACTTTTAGTTTTAATTTCACCCAAACTATAAGATAGCACTGAATTCGCTGTCACAAATTTGATTTTTTTTTTAATTAATGACAAATTTTGTATACATTGTACATGAACCATTAGAGGAATACACGAATGGATCCGTTAAAAAATCATTTACCTACCTACAATGGTACAATGTAACAAATGCATATGATATTGCGAGTATATTGTCATACTTCACGGTAATGTATCAATCCCCGCTCGCCTCTTGGACCTATATCATAGTTCTCTAATCCGACAAAAAATAAATTATTTTGGAAAAGACGAGGATGGAATAATGACTCTCTTTGCACAATAAAATATTGCTACTTATTTCTTGTGCGTTCATGCTTAAGCGTAGAAAGAACGAAAAAACAATCACTACTTCAATATTCTATATTACTTATTATTTTAAAAGGGACCAAAATGAATTATAAAATGAATAATTAAGTAGCTAACGATTGTGAAATAAGTGTGCGAATATGGTTTTAAATTTTTTATGTTCAGTCTTTAGATGTTGGTCAGTGCTATGATATTTTCGTTATAATATAAATTTTATATTTTTGAGAACGCGAATTTACCATCAATAATACTAATATTGGACGTTTTAAATATGTAGTTCGAATGTGGAGCCCTGAAACCATTCGCAGTTTTATCCACATAGCTGGCATACAATTCATTTTTCAAAAGAGAATAAAGTGTAAAAAGTACCGAATATTTATTGTTGTATTTAACACCTTGTTAAAAAAAAAGAAAGTGGGTAAGACAAATCCAAAGTTATAACCATAATAGTAAATTATTGTCAAGGCGGTAAAAGTGAGACATTGCCTTTTCTGCTAAGGCGTATATAGTGATTTCTTAAAAAATCAGGAAATAAAATTATTGTCCTAGGGTGGTTCTTAAATGTTATGGTGGTAATGGTTTTTAAAGTTAAGAAAATCATTTGTTTTGTTGAATCACTTTTTTCATTTATTTTGTGACAAAATCAGTAATGCTGATGATGATCAACTTAATGTTACATTATTCAAGTACTTAAACTTATTAATTTATTTATGGGCGCGCTCTAAAGTTCAGAAAAGATAATTTTCACCCAACATAATTATAAAAGCACTTAAATTATAAGTTTTAATGAATTCCGGGAGAAGCCATGAAAAATAAATTTTAGTATAAGATTTGTGAATATATTTTAAGATCACAATCAAAACAATCTAACAATTAAACAATCTAATAAAATGATAAACTTGGTCCTTGGTAAAACGTTCAAATGGGATTAAAAAGTGCATGTAAAAAAACACTACAAAATAGTAAGCGTTCAGAAAATTCATTTTTGCTCCTTTGAAAAAAACATAAACGCAGGTCGTAGCCCTATGCAATTGACACACAAACGGAAGGCTTTGCAAGCGGTCCATATAGGCATTAAAATTCGTTCTTCAACTAAGTGTGGGCTTGTTGAAAACCTCTTTAACTTAAACCTACGGTTATGAATAAAAAAGTTACCTTTTAAACACATACACAACTCACACACTCACATAATTCACTCACATTTGTATATTTCTGTTATCAATTCTATTTGTAAACCACGTCACCACACTGACTGTTACGCTACGGCGTAGCGCGGCTACGAGCTACGAGCTACGACTGCCGTCCGTGTAGACCCCACCCCCCGGGTACCGTGTGCTGACGTATCTTGAAATTATTGAGATATGTATTAATACAACACAAGAATGATTTCCTTTAACTTAACCCTAAAATTGCCAATGATTATTAATTTGTTTTTTGACTCACAAAGAGGTAATAATCTTTGTGTATATATTTAAACAGCGATGTAGTGTAAGAACAAAGCTAATAAATTTAATAGTAATAAAAACAAAAGTCAACCCATGACCACAAGTAGTTTCCAAGTAACTGAAAACGAGACCTCAATCATTTTTAGGAAGTACACAATAACAAGCACAAAATGGCATCTACTTAATATAATCTTAACCTTTATTCAAATTCATAAACTTTAGACTTTCGCGATTTGAACTCATTATTATTAAATATCAAAAGATCGTACGATCTTATTATCAAATAAACATTATTTATTTACCTCGACGTTTCAACCGTGTTGCAATGGCCGTGGTCACGAGAAGAACTCTTTTTTCATGTTCTTCTCGTGACCACGGCAAATAATGTTTCTTTGCGCGATAAGTCCCGCTATATTTAATAATTTATTCAAATTTTCTCGTATTTAATTTTGTGTGTCATTTCATTTAGTTTCCGTTACAATAGATATTCATTTAAATATCATAGAAACAAGTAAGTAAGAGTCGCAGTGGAATTTTAAAATCAATAATCTCAAAGGGAATATTAAATACCTTACTACATTGATTGAAAAGTATCTGCCGAGAGACTTTTAAGCATTCCATAAAACGCTTTAAAGTCTTAAAATCTCAGTTTTCTTATTTCCTGTGGATATCTATCCTAGAGAAATTTCGAAGTAAACTTATAATCTTCCTTGACTAAATTAAAGAAGATCTCTTATCGTATTTAAACTTAACTAATTTAAGATCAATATAAAATTTATATAAAACAAGATCTCAAAATGAATATAAATAGAATAATTTGTAAGTAGGTGACTTAGGGTTTACGATTTTATGATTATCTAATTAATGTTTGGCACAATATTTTTTCAAATTTATTCGGCTATAGCGCAAAAATATATTCAGTTGAGCCAATATTAAACTGCTAGTGGACATAGAAATGCATATGCAATTTACACATATACCATCTATTAGGTGTATTTGTAGGTGTAAAAAGTCTCCCTGAAAAATCAACGCCAAATTTTGTGTATAACGCGCGAATTGAAATAAAATTTAATATGTTTGATAAGTGCATACTAGGTTTATAGCTACTAAAGTTCAGCCATTTGTGGCGCGTAAAAATCAGTCATGTATCAACTATAAAATCATTATGTAAACACTGGCTTACTGATACACAGCATCCAGTGGAGACATAATGTCGTCCTCTTCTAACTTATACTTCTCACGGTACAAGCACCCTTATTTGTGGTACAAGTTATGTGAAAACTTTACATTTTTCTCTGTATATTATTAGGTATTTCTATTGGACCTATCTATAAGGATAAGGTTTTTGTCAGTATACTAACAAAAATTATTTAACTAACCGCAAAAAAAAAATTCGTATGAGTCGCATATATGAAGTCCCTAAAGCTCTAGTCGAGGAGCAGACAGATTTGCCTTTTACTGATAATAAATAGCCACTAGATAATAAGACTACTGTGCATTTAAATTGAAAATTACTTACTGAATCCGTCTTGAATAAAACGGGTAATAAAACTCAAATCAAATATAATAAATAAAATAAATCAAATTTAATATAAAGGTACATTTATTATGGTTTCAATCTCAAAATTGTGAATGATACACTATCATCTTTATCAACTTACGGCAACAGTTACAAATATATATTTTACAGTATTGTACAGTATTATAGATAATATATGTTAAAATAACTTTTAATATATTTCATATAATTCGTTTCCTCCCGTCCCTCATGCCATCGCGAAAGGCGACGTAGAACGCACGCGCGGCTCCTATTACGCCTGAAGCAAAAACGTCTGACTTGCGTATTACGATTTTTTTCTGTACTTAATTACGGCAAAACTTTCGCCTCGGAATAACTAACGTGTCTATAAGTAGTCCTTAGTAAATCCTTAGGGACGCGGTCCGCGCAGTTCTGAAATCAATTTTGTTTTTCTTTTCTTATTCGCGAGGCTATTGCCTCTTTTCTGAGAACCCGAGCAATAAACGTACGTAGAAATAAACAACAATTTGAACGTTGCATGCAAGTGCTGATGTCAGTTTATTATATAAAAAATATATAATATTTTTATAAAAAAATAATATATTATAAGAATAATCTGAGCTATCGAGACACAATCAAAAAGTTTCACTTTAAAATAGTTTTATTGAAATTAAAGGTATAAAATTTCTACCATGTTTTTCTTGATCAAGGTGTACAAAATTTTGAATTATTGTTTAAGTAAATTAGATGTAAAAGTCTCAAAAAATAAACAGATTTCCTATTGATACATCACATTTTTATAAAGCCATACAATATGAACATAAATCTATGTTTTAGCTAAATTACTTAATCATATATAAAGTTAAAATGAGGTTTTGATCCCAAATAAACTGAATTTTAATGGAATACAAGTTTTTGAGGGATTTGAGAATTATCCTTTCAACAAGTCTACAAACCCGTTTCTCTATAACTTAACCAAAATGTCACAATTCAATTAGCAAGGGTTGGCAAATTATAATGTAAATACGAATCTGGATTCTGGTGTTGTAATCTAATTATAACTATATATATTTGTGGTATTTAACTAACCTAAATAACGAAATACAACTTCAAATATTATTTAGTGCCAAAATCGTTTCCTTCTCTTCACGAAAAATGTGTGTCATTTGGTCATTTGAACAGAGTCAATCTAAACTGAGGAGATTTCTATTATAGTAATCAGCATATCTTACTGTCATGAATGAAAAGAAAATAAGTATCGTACCTTCCTAAGGTAAGAACCTCATTATTTTAGACTAATTGTGTAACTACTTATATCCTAACAGTATTCAAACTGTACGCAGCAACGTCCAATATGCAAAAACCAAAAAATATAAGTGTTAAAAATCTATCAAATGTTTTCGTCTGGTGAAAAAACCATAAACTATCAAAAATGAGTGAAATCACCTTAATTTGCTTACTTTTGATAGAAAAAGAAGAGTTTAAGAGCACGTGATGGCAAAATTTACTTAGGTGCGCAAGCTAGGCTTGCTGAAAGATCTATGAATAAAAAATTTCAAGCGAAATTTATGACTATCTAAAAAACCTTGACATGATAATTACAAATAAAAACATCTCACAAAGGGATTATCTTCATAAATTGTGAACCTGTGTCAATCACGTCGTTCAAGCGAAAAACCGCATCGAAAGCAGTCCGTTCGTTTAGGTGCTACGGCGCCATGACAACAAGTTGTCTGCGATGGTGTTTTTATTTGAGGAATTAACATTTCTACGCATGTTTTCATAGCACTCAGTTATAATTACGTATTGATCCTTTTTCAAGATCATTTTATACAGCTTTCTTGTTGGTTTATCATATAAATTTAGACGTAAAGAACGACGCAACAATTTAAATTAGTTTTTATGTGATGTAGATGGAAGCTGCACCACATCAAACAAAATAAATGTGGTTTTAATAGTCTAGGAGCCATTGATGTAATTTAATTTAAAAAATTTAATATGAGAGTAAATTTTCTGTACCTAACTCGAGTCTAGGATGCGAGAAATTTTAAAAAGAGAAAAAGAAGTAATATAAAATACAGAAATTATAAGCAAAAAAAAATATTTTTAGATGCCTCAGGGTTAAAGATTTTATAAGTTTCTGTCACATTTTGTAACAATTTCATTTCATCATTTCGAGTGAAACGTTAAATCGCTACGATGAAAATGGAAACTAAATTTTTAGACAAGTCCTCAATCAATTCTAACAAAACTTGTGATGTGTACTTTTGTGTATGAATATATCTCATAAGTATGACCTATCAAACATTAAAATTGTATTAAAATACATTTAGACTGGTAAAACATTTTAATACATTAAGTTACAATCATTAAAATCGGTTCACAATCGAGTTCCAAAAGAAATATACGGCCAGAATTGAGTACCTCTTTGGTCTAGTGGTAAGCGCGTAAGCGTTACAACCGAGAGGTCCTGGGTTCGATTCCAGGTAGAGATAAAAAAACTCGGTCTGGCAGGGCATAGAAGGCTGATCTACTACTTGCCCCTAAAGAAAAAATCGATCAGTGAAACAGATCTGAAATGCATCTGCCCCATACCCCACTACATGGGACTTCACTTTTTTTTGAAGTCTGTAGAAAAAACCTAAAACTTCATACACAGTATCTTACACTAAATAATATTATGTCCGTCGGCTCAGTAAACAATGTTTTGATTAAAATTTAATTTGCGCACTGAAAACAATATCGGGAAACCTCCCTCCAACATCTCAATTATCTTCTATTACCTACAATTAACCGGGTCATATTACATTTTAATAAATCAATTAATCTTTGATCCTTGTTAAAAGGTTTTAGTATTAGAACATTTTAGTCCGAGTTAACGTATGATAAATTCGTGTCAATGAGTTTTATTGGATTATGCCGTGTTCGTTGGTTACCATTTTAAAATAATTTTTCTAGAACGTTCCGGTCACGGGAGGTTTCTAATTAATTAAGAATGAACCTAACAAAATCATGACACTAATATGGAAGCACTAAAATTTATTTTAATTTGAGATTAAAATAATGTAATTAATGATATATATTTGAAGTAAAAGTCGTATACCTACCGTCCTATTTGTTACTTCAACAATATCATATTAATTATTATATAATATTACAGATTGTATATAAGTTTTACTCGTATATAAAAAATATACATTTCTTGATTCTTATTAAAGATGAGATTTTGTCTATTATTGCTAGATATCTAATACTGTTCTCTATTGCTCGTTCAGAAAAGTTAATATCAAATTTTAAATCTATATGTGTTATTTTAAAAGAGTTCAGTTATCCGGATATCCGGTTATGACAGGCCTAATCCGGACAGTTGACGCAGCGTATTTGATCCGGCTATCGGTCAGCCGAGCCGGGCATTCGTCACGATTACTCGCTGACATCAGCAATATTATTTTTTGTTACACACAAAAACTGATTGGATTCATTTTGGATAAAAGGAAACTAAATAACGAAACTGAAGAGTATTTTACATATAATGGTGATCGTGAATAGAAAAGGTTAGAAATGCTCTCCAATATTCTTGATGTGTTTTGTAAATATATATTTTAAAATTATTTAATACCGCGAACTTCGTATCTTCTGAAAAATTGGAAATCCATACAAAATATAAGCAAACCGTATATTTTTTTCAGATGTATTTTATATAAATGGTGTAGTTTGACACGATTGCCACTGTTTTGATATTAAAAATATACAAAACTCTCTATTTTATTATATAGCAAAAATATTATTCAACTCGCGAACGTCAAAGTGAGTTTAAATCTCGTTTTTCTTCAACAATAATATTTCGTGTTACTCTCAATATAGTCTTTAATTAAAAAATATGTAGTTTATTCAGGATAAACTTGACTAATTGGACAAACAGTCGGACGGTCACTAATTGCATTGCGAACTTTTGTAAATAAACAAGTAAACAACTTTGAGAAAAGAACAAATCTGGTACAAGAGTCACAATTTATGTGGCGCGGTGCTTTTTTTCAATTTAGAAGGATGTAGCGTAAGAGTCGATTTGTTTTTCCTTTTTTTTTATTTTATCGTAATTTTTATTTTTCTATCAACATCTAATATTCACCTGACAATTATAATTTAAACATACCATACCATTGAATTTAAATGTAGATCAATAAAAATAGTTGTGTAAAGTTTTACTGAGATCCTGAAAAAGTGCTATATAAAAATTTCATTTTTAAAACGATAAGTTTTCAAATACACACATTTATGTACATTTAGGTAAACCTACGCTATATATTATAATTAGTAATTGTGTAATTACTTAATATACCTAATTAGGTATATATGTACGCACATTATTATATATACATTCATATTTCATTTTCTTATATATACATTCTGTAAATATACATACACTCACTGTCATAAATTTGGTTTATGAACTAGTTACTAGACCATTGACCACAGAGATGTCTTATTTATTAGTACGTAATCTTTGACTATCTCTAAGACTACTTGTAAGGGGTGGGACGTTTGGTTAAAAATTCAAAGGCCTTCAAGTTTCAGGGTTGTTTTGTTTGCGCGTTTTGTTAAAGTCACTATAGATATAGCTACAGAATCCAGGCACAGTGCAATTGAAAGTCTAAGAAAAGAGGTAAAAATAAAAGGGAATAACAAAGTGAACGTCTGTCCGTTTGCCTACTATTTTATTAAAAAATGTGTTTAAGTACCTATAGAAAAAACTATGAATCTACACTATTTTTCATTTAATTGAGATTTAGGAGAATATTTTTTATTTTGTGGTTAATTCATATTTTTCAGTTACCTAATACGGAAATCGCTCGAAAAAATATATTCTAAAGAGCGAAGCGAGAGCGGATCGGTTGTATTGTATACGAGGCTTATTTACAATGATACTAATGATAGTTACGAGTTAAAATCATATTATATAAAAAGCTTAATTAAGTTTAGATATCCTATTGACAATTCACATTTTTGTTATTGTTAAAAAGACTAGATAATAAGGAGTAATATGGAAATATAATCGAATGGCTTTAGTCTGTTTAAACTTTGTTGTAGTACTTATTGTTATAAATATACTGTGTCAATGTAGCTTTTATACATTCCTCCATCTGATGGATCTCTGTTTTATTGATAAGGTCTAGATAAAGCTCTGTATTTGGTTAGAAAAATATTTTGATTTACGAATATTTTTTGCGTATTTATACTTGTGGTGTTGTTATTTTTCATGCTTTATGTAATTATTATACGTTAGATGTTGACCATACAAGTTTACAGCACTATTCTGACAGCTTTTCAGCTATAGAGACAAACCATCTTTGAAAAATAACGGTTGTTAAAAATAAATAAGAAATCTTTTATAAATATCAAAATTAAGAAGAGGAAAGGGTTAGCGACATTTCTGTATCCGTTTCACCGATCATTTACTTTTCTGATAATCTGTCTGTGTCTAAGCAACTAAAATATTTATTTTTTCGGGATTCAAATCCTACAGCGCAAAACGCAGAATGACGATTCTGGCGGTGTTTAAATCAATAATAGGTATACAAAACATTAATATGAATTATATTAATAGTAGAAAGGTAGATATTGCAATTGTGAATATAAATAGTATGACTAACCAACGAAATACTAGCTTTAGTTATCTGTTGAAATACCAGTACTTGCATTTAGCGCTTATTTAGCTTATCCAGAATTAAAACAATTTAATATTAAAGCAAGAAGTCAGCGGCAGAACTCGTGACTTAAGTGCGGGATCAAAACTTGCCAAGTGCGTCTGAATTAATTAATTTCAACGCTTTACTTACTAGTCTCTTTTTGATGAACATAGATTAATTAATTAGCAGGGAAGGAATAGATACAGCGATTTATTTATTTAAATTTTTACTTATAATTAAATTTTCGATATGTGAAACTTGCAGCGGACCATTAATCAATTTTCTGAATAGGTGCCCATGGTATGCTTTGTTTTCTTGGTATTTGAACCCAGTATAAGCGATGTTTATTCCAAACCTGGCATGTTTACTAGAATTTAATCACTATTTTATTTAAGTTAAAATTTCTTAGTAATGGCATGGCTAAATTGTAAAACTTAGAGGAAATAAACTCTGTCGGTCACCGGCGATTTACTAGCGATCATAACAGAAATCAAATGTATATAAATCCCACAATAAACCTTAACAGTAAAACCTGGCCAACGGTAATTTCAATCCCTAATCGTACTCCTAGTATAAAACGTTTCCTCTCAGAGTCAATAGTGGTCGTGGCACAAACTAAAGATGTTATAAACTGAATGTAATAGAATGTGCGATAAAATGTCCACATTATTCTTTAAGCAGCGCAGTAAGTGCTCAGCATTCACTATTCAGCAAATAAAAGAGCCGTTCCCTTGAATCTGACCGGATAATGGAAAAACAGAGGACGCTCGAGTCGCTACCGGGAATCTAGAGTTCGGAAAATTTCTATAACGCTTTTGAGAAAACTGTGATGCTTAAAATTCCTTTTTAATTTTAAATCACTAGCTGATATTCTTATTTTATTCTTCATAGAATTAAAGAAACAACAGCTTTTGTTCTCAAGGTACACTTTGAACAAAATAGTACAAAACGTAGAATTTAAACGCGGATATGAATAATTTACTTTTGAAAGATAATTCAACGGTCAGAAGTTAAATAACAGGAGAGCAAGTAGCTATGTATTTAACTAGAATACAATATTTTATATAATACAAAAGGGGTAACACATTGCGGTGTGGTAAAACGAGTTGTTGCAACGTGGCGGCTACAAGTTCATTTGTTAGACTACTCATACATTTTGTGTTTAAATACTAATATATACATAATGAAATTCTTATTCCCAAGAAAGCAGTTTAAAACAAGTTTTTATTTTATTACTAAATTTAAAAATACAAATAACCAATACATGTAACCAAAAACCTATATAAATAACCTCTACTAATAATAGTTCTTGAGATATTATTATTTTAATTTAAGTTCTAATTTCGTAATTTTGCGTGAAGTTATTTTTTTGTTGTAAAATATTAAGATTACAAAACTTTCTACTAAATAATATTCTAAATAAACAATCTCCAAAAATCACGTATATAATTGTACAATTGCAATATGAATCTTGCACGGCATGAGTGCTCATAAGTTCTCAGTTTAAGAGGTCTCTGAGTGGAGTGTTCTTCCAAGATAAATGCGGTTAGACGAACAAATAAAGTGTATATATTTATAAAATAGTTATCAACTACTTAGCCACTCGAGTTATTTGCTTACAAATGTATCGGCTTCCTCTTTCCATATTTTCGATTTCTGAATATTTGTGTTACTACTTAATAGTTATTTGCTGATCATTTGTACATGAATACTGTTACTTGTTAGGATAAGGCCCGCATTATAAACGGGAATTAACTTATATCTATTTCCAAGAGTTGAAACTATTCAAGACAATATTCGATAATACCAATGGCCTTTATTTATATATTTTATAAAAGGCAAACGGGCAGGAGGCTCACTTACTTAAAAGACGTCCGCCGCCCATTGATACCTCCATCATCAGTTGAGTCACGAGTGCGTGGCCGGCCTTTTAGGGAGAGGTACGCTCTTTTCTTGAATATCCCTAAGTCATAATGGTTAGAAAATAACTCTGAAGGTAGCTGGTTCCATAGAATGGTGGTGCGCGGCTCGAAATGCCTTAAAAATGCTCAGTTGTGGAACGAGTAAAATCGAGATTATACTAATGAAATTTAAGCCTATTACTTAATAAAAAAATGATGAAAACTTATCACTATATTTTTTATTACGCATCATAAATAAACTATAGAGCAGCTTTTGTTATGTTTTTCGCAAAATAGGTTAGACAGAGATAAAATTCTGGACATCTTATTCTAACTCCGTAACAAATTTGCCAAGACGCTACATTTGACTATGCCGTTGAGACTCTTGAGCAAAGCCTTTTAAAAGATGAGTCAAGTCTCATAAACCCCGAGGGTACAAGGCGGTGAAGACGTGAAGATACAGGCATTTCCGCTTCGAATATCAAAACGTCAGTAATGTTTGACAGGCGAGTGATACTGTATTCCATCTACTGCGGTCTTTTAATTAAATAAAAGTCAATTTCCTAACCTACATATCAAACGAATTTTCGTCTTTATAAAGATTTTAGTATTTATTTAATTATGAAGAGTATAGAATGTACAATTTTCAATTTTCAAACGACTTCAAAAAAGAAGAGATTCAATTCGAGACGTATGCTTTTTCTTTTTGTATGGGTTTTAGGCGATTATAAAGCCTACTGTGAACCGATTTAAAAGATTTTTTTCGAATGGTATTATACACAATCTCACAACAAAACTCTAAATTTATCAATTGTAAAGAATTTAAATACAGAAACTCAATTTTACATTGAAAGTATCGGATAGGATAACTCAATTCAGGCCGGGTTTTCGATTATGGTTAACATAACGCGGCATACATTAACCATATTGCTCTAATTCTAAATAATGGGGACTATGCTGCAACTAATTAATATCAGATTCAAACGGCACAATGCACGGTCAGCCAATTTTACGGACCTACTCATAGTATCTCGATTCGTTAATATTATGGTAATCACATGATTCATTGCAATTTGCATTATTTATTTCCTAGCTAATGTTTGTTACTGTGTACATAAAAATAGAAGTATAGAAAATAAATAATATAGTACAAAGCACCGCACTGATTAGGAGATTATAGGCATAGTGATATATAATCTGCTCTCGAAGAAATATAAAAAAAAAATAATTTAGAATTTATTTAGAAATATTGAGCCAACTGGCTGTATCATAACCGATTGAGAGAGTATTTTAAAGCCATTTCTAAATTAGTAATCATTGTAAATATAACATTTGTTAACATTTGTTAGATAAACATACTCTTTCTCGAATGTGTAAGAGAACATAAACACTATGTAGTTGTCGCTTCGTTTCAGACGACCACTAGAACATAGGCCAAAGTAAATAATAAATTTTTATTAAGTTCCGAGAGTGGTTGAGCTTGTCGTTCGTAATAATGAACAATCAAAGGTCGGGCAAACCGCAAATTAGACCAACTCGAACCGTTCTTAGATTGCATTGCTCGCTTTATTTTGAGATATTTTCTATACTTAATGCTCGCTTTCGGTATTGTAGGAATGAACTAATTATTTCCTTTTATTCGTAGCGTTTGTGTTTCTTCCTTGAATTAAGACGAATAAAATGTCTACCCTGTTTTATTTCATATAATGGAATGAATGGACATAATATGGAATTAGATTATGTACTACTTAAGAATTTAAAATAATATTTAAGGTTTGTACCTCGCACCGTGAATATACTCGTACTTGATAAGCAAAATCGCAATTTATGTTTTTGAATGCTGGTTGATTTACATATTTATTAAAAGGAAGAGGAACTCACTTGCGGTTAGACTTGCTGCTCTGATAGGTATGCTAGGTTCTCCTTTCTTCTTAACACAACACCTCACTAGATTTTAAGTTTATTTCTAGTTGAACACACTCCAAATAGTTTAATAATTCTCTTCGATAAATAGATATGTAAGATATGTAAGCAATGACAATAGTTTGTAATAAATTTTGCGGCAGCGCAACTCGTTCCGTGTAGCGCAGAGGTGGGAGGAAGGCAGCGGAAAGTATATATTCAATAGAATGAGGAATACGTGCAAATGTATGTATATATTGATTTATAAATAGTTACTTTTATACTACATGAATGATATTAAAACCCACCACCAGTGTCCATCACGGCCCCAGCGTAAGTCAACCCAGTTTTCCTTTCGCAGGAATCGTGCGGGTCATATTGTCGGTAATTTTTTAACTACATTTTTGTAAAACAACGTTTTTGTTCAAGTAAAGTCAGACCTAAAAATATTTTAATTCAAAATATTTTATACTTTTTTATTGCCTAATTTTTAATACTTTGAATAAACGAATTAATAAATACAAATCATGACTTTATTTGTTTTTTTATAGTTGTTGCATGAAAACATTATAGGAAGAGTAATTAAAAATCAAAGTTATAATCTAGAAAAAGTATGACAAATAATAATTCAAAGCTACGGAACCCATCACGATAATCAGAGCCTGCACTTGTCCAGCATCCATTTTTTTAAACACGTCGAGCTCCGCATGTTCACCATTTGGTTGACTGTAGCATGCAGAATTCGGACAAGGGGGACACGGGTATCAATACTAGTCGCAATAGTAGTTAAATAGAATATTTTAGTTAACCTATTTCTTATATGAGTCCGGGAAAGAGCAATATCAATTAGTTCCAGGAGACTACTGCAAAGTATTTGCGCATGAATTAATTTATAAGGGAAAATTATATCTCCGATTGTTCTCCGATTACGTAACGAGATCATTGAATATTTTTTTAGAAGCTGTTCATAAACTTTGAGTCAACAAGTTATTACTGATAAATAACTCAAACCTTTGAATTGCCGGGTCAAATTCTTAATTTAACTGTTACTATTTCACTGTAAAATAAAAATAATTGTTTTATTCCAATTAGCATAAGTAAAGTAAGAAACTCGATTAAATAAATCGGCAAATATTTTGCCGAATCGGCAGTTATCGGTAGATCGCGATTAGGCAGCCAATTTGCAGAACATTTTAATTTTTAATAAACTCCCTTGCTTGCTTAGGCCTCCCTTATTCTGGCAGCATCGAATTTTTACAATTACCTAGATACGAAATTTTGCAAATTTTGCTTAATATGTTTGTTTTTCTTATACAACCTTTGAATCTGTGAATTTTATAAACAATAACAAAATTAAAGCGGGAAATGTACTTTAAATTATTGAATCGTAGTTATTATTTATGCCCTCATCTATATCCCAAAGAATCATTTTTTCTTTGGGAACGAATGTTTCGGAAATATATACCTAACAGTTGTATCTACAATATTTAATTAATCAAATCAATTCAATTAATCAAGTCAAATTATATTTTGTCAAACTGATCATATCTCGAGATTAATATTAGAGATCTAGGGCCAAAAGCCCAAATAAGAATAATATTTCTCGAATTTTTTTCTATTAATAAACAAGGAAAATTCTATGGATCCATTTGCTATAATGAAGTGTTTTCCTTTTATTTAGAACAGAAATAATTAAAATGTGCGGCTTTTTACCCGCGCAACAATTATGAAAATTACGATGAATATAAAGTATCCATTTTCTATGAAAAGAAGTGCGATTTGTGCGTTCATATTAACTACATAAACGTTGAAGTACTGCAGTATGTGTACATTTCTTCTTAATAAGTGCGAAAATACACCCAAATCTGCTATGCAGTTTTTCGTTAACCATATACAAAAGTAGAAATTATTGTTTTAGTTTCTTTTGGATAAATCCCTCCTCATAAAATCACTGAAATATTTATATGCACTGCAAATGTACAAATTTATTATCTAATGCATAATATGTCTATATTGGTTGTTGTTAGTCATTAGTTCACACAACTATTTCTAATTGTTATCATTGTCGTGTGCATCTGAAATTTTATAAATTTTATTATTTTTTCATTTGGTTGAGATTAATGAGTACCAATTTTTAGACATTTCAAGGATGAGAATTTCATTAGAACTATAATAGTTAGCAATTTCCAACAGCTATTAAAATTCTAAGGCGTTAGCTAATTAAACAAAGTAGAATAAATAATTTTGATTAGCGCGAACAGAAGAGACTGATAGACGCGGTGAGACGCCAGATTAAATACTTAAGATCATATAGTTCGTTTTTTGGCCATTTTCCACAAATTTGACTACCAACGTGCCTATTTTGCATGAAATACCGAGGAAGCGCTACTCTAACCACCCCAGCTCCTCCACAAAGCTCAGCAATGCTTTGAGATTGCTTACCGCTCCATGAAGGGTACTTAGGACCCTAAGTGTTTTGTCCTGTATCTTTCTACCTGTTTATAATCAAGTAGGATATGTTTGGTTGTTTCCTCTGCCTCCATACACGCTCTACACAGGGGGCTATCTGTTCTGTTCATTTTAAAAAGATATTTATTTAAAGTATCCCGAAAACCCTACTAGTTGGTGTCTATATGCCCTCAATAGTGTTCTAGTAAGTTTATGGTTGGGTCCTGCAAGAATTTTTTGATCTGTCTACATGTGCTTATACCATCCCAGTATGCCTGTAGTTGTTAACTGTGTTTGAAAAATTTGAGATCAGATTTTCGTAGATCTTCGTCTGCGGGATTTTGTATTCATCAAAATCATATAAAACATTTACATAATTTAGATACGTATAAATTGTGTTTGCAAATACTTAGAATATTTTATACCTTAAAGTAGATAGTTCTTTGAGATCAATTCTTAGCCAATTCTTTATGTAATTGTGAAGAAAAGGCAATATTAATTCATTATTTTTAACTTTGCGGCTCGCCGCTAAAAGCCAATAATGACGAGCGAATAAACTGCGGTCAGACGTGTAATCTGCTGGTTTAGTGAAGCCACGGGATCCGGGTAAATACTGAAAACTATAAAGTTGCCACAGAACACCATTTGTGGTATCGTATTAACATTGTATAAAAAAGCTTCGCTTGCACTACTCGTGAGGTTATAAAACTATATGTTGTATAACCGCGATCGGATGATATGTATATAGCTAGTCTGAGTAGTTGAATTAATAACGTCTGTATTTCCAAACCTTCGCTTCCAAAAATTATGGGAATTCCAAAACTGTCTCCCACCATCCAATACTTATCTCAATCATTCCTTAAGGTAGACTTCCGAGTTGCGCGACAGCCGCGCCGCCACTCCGGTGTCAGTTCCAGTTGTTATTCCATGCCTAAAGGTGGTGCAGTTGTGTTCTTATAATTATCAGAATGAACCGATCAATAAAAAAGATTTTTTAATTAAATATTATGAAATATAAAAATTTCACTCCAGACTTAGTCCTTTTTAGGTCCATTTTTGTAGCCTACTTCACTTAAATCGTACAAAATTGAATTCTGCGACACTAAATTTATAAGTGTTTCGTCTTCTTCACCAGTGAATATGTTATTTCGGTCCATTTTTTAGATTTCAAAAAATAAGATAGCCTCAAATTCACGTGTGGTCGCAGCGATTCAGCGACAGTGCTTGCGCAAAGATGGCACGGCCGCTATCGCCCGGCGACATTGACGCTGCGTTCGAACGTCAGTTCATACGTTTCCGTTCTGCATAATACTATCGCTCTATCGCGGCGTTACTGTCGCTGCGTTAGTGACGCCGGAGCCGCGCAGCTCGGAAGTCTACCTTTAAGAACCTCCCTGGAATCGCTCTGGGCAGTCTTTATGGACCTGCCACTAACTTAATGCTAAGAATATTTTAAATCTTTATTAATTACTTTCTTAACGAAGGATCACATGTGAAGCTGGTAAGTGAGTCACAATAACCGTAATAGCTACTTACTAATTATCGAAATATGGTTCATTATATTAAGTCAACTAACCTTGAGAAGCCGAAAATCTAAATCCGAATAAACATTAGATCCTGCTTGGCTCACGACTATCGCCTCAAGCGAGAGTAAATGAAAAAATAACAATAGATATATCTATTCCTATTCCGTTTAGCTTGAGGACAACACAACATCTGGTTCGACGTTACATTTATTTTTGTTTTAGGAAACGAAAATATTATTTCTGAGAATTTTTACTGTTATTTTCGCTTGTAGAAACTTGAAAATAATAAAACATTTTCATCAAATCGTTAGCTAGTAATATGTAAAATTTCTTACATTAGATATTCATTTTATTATTACAGCTCGAGACAAAGCGAATATAAAAAAAAACATAATATGTCATTTTTATTTCAACAGTTATATACAGATCCTAGGTTTAGTCGACTCTATAATAATAAGTGATTTATTACTTTTTCACACTGAAACGATTTCCAGTAAATTTAAGACTCGAGATGTATGAGAGTATATAAATAGTCGCTAAGGTTCGGTATAATAATATTTAATGCTACTAAACCAAACCAGTTGTGGCTATCAGCTAGTATGTTTACAATACTTACTTTACCATATCTATGTATCTTTGGTTATACTAATAGACAAGAATATATATTAATTAAAAATAGCTCTCCATAAAGGATAATCAGGTTTAAACAAAAACTAAGAATTCTTTATCCATTAAATTAGCGCTTCGAAAAAACAAAAGGCGCTACTTAATAACATTCTCTGCATTTGTAAAGTATTATCAGAGGGTACTATCGTACAATAAATCACAGCTCACTGGATCTCAAGTCAGTGAACGTAAACCACTTTTTATTGTTTTATCTCATTCACTATCCGCTTTGATAGTTGAAATGGGAATGTTTTATATGAATTCTGTATGTAATGTATTGCTATTATAGACTTTAGTTTCTTTCTACTTATTTTAATTATATTTTACTGCAAATATACTTTACTCATTTTTTATAGAAAATATTGTATTACACAGGACCGATATGTGGCCGCCAATGAACTACTATTAATAACATAAGTGCCTAATATGAAATCAAAAAAACTTACCCGTCAGTGAAGTTCGATGTCTATTAAACCAAGTTTAGTGTCTATTGGCCCGAAAGATTACAATTATGTTATCCGAATATGATCCTACTCATTTGACTACCGCCGGCCAGTCGTAAGTCATTTCGTTTATATGGTTCACTATCTAAAACATTGTTATGTTAACCTTTTATAAAAGACTGATTTTTATTCCAATTGGATATAATTTCTTAGATTATACTCACTACATACAATATTTCGTAACACAACACTTTCACAAGCACAGCACTTTCTGGATCCTCTTGCAAAACATCCGCAGTAAGTTAAGAGTCACTGAAATCCTTATGACGCCTCCATGGAGTCCTAGCCCTATTTTCTTCCAATCTTCTATTCTTTTTGGAAAAATATCATTTGTCGTAATTTATCCCTCTTCTCATATGTTAAACTAAAATGTTCAACTTTGATGTAATTAATTTTATCAATGATTAAAAACTTTACCCAAAAAAAGCGCGATGGACTTCACATAAACCTGGTCATAGTTGTAATATGGATATATATTATATTAATAGGACCATGTAGGAGTGACTACGCGGTCACTGTCAACTTTTGGTTTTGTCTGTTGAATTGCTCTAAAATTGTGTATTATGTACACAGTGTCAAGTAAACAAATGTAATCTCGAGTCATGAAGTGAATAGAAGTTTACCGCCGATACTTGCTTTCTTATCTAGTTAATAATTAGACACTATGTTTATTCTAGGTACATACCTAGTATGTAAGCCTGATGCTTGAATTGAAGCCTTGCCAACAGACAATTAAATATTTTAATTAACAAGACGAAAAAAGGAAAACGTTATGTTTAGATCATGCCACTACTCTTCCAACTTGCAAACACGGAAAATATCGCGATTAAAATACTATCATTCACGGTCTAAAAGTGTAAATAATATGAAGGTCAGTTATTATTATAACTAAAAATTTAACTAAATTACACGTGATATTTTATTATATACAGCTTTAAAAATCATTCGTAAAATTTAAAAATAAAAAATAATACTACAAGTCAGTCGAATACAATTTATAAGCAACAAAAACTCAATTGTATGCAAATATTATGAAGAATGTTTGATTTTCAAATACAAGAAATAAACGTCTTTAACATTTTAAAATCAATTTTGCGGCGGATATAGAATAGGATTGCATCCAGTTCGAACCATCAACAATAGCTAAGACCTATACTTTTTACGTCTACCACTATTTTTTTGAAATTTTTAAGTGATCTTCAAAATGAACATAAATCAATTCGTTAATCAATTCGACTTGTATTTTTTGTCCGATTTTCCATACCTACGTCGCAGTCCGTGGACCGATTTCAATTAATGACGTGTCAAACGATACCCTATCGTTTGACACCTCATTGCAACGAAATGGTTCATTTTTTGATTCACTTTCAAACAGCAACATAACATTTATATGCCCTTGTAGAATTTTACATGAAATTTTATTTATCAACACTATTTACGTATTTTTATTTAAAGTATGCTCATTTATAATACAAAATTTATTTTTCACTTTGTAGTGCCTTCTTGAAGTCGGTTTATAGCGTCTGTGTGAAAAATTACTCACTCGGCTACGTACAAATTATATACTAAAATGGGTGGCAATAAAAAGTAATTAATTATTTATATTTTTTATATTAAAATAAAAAATATCTCTGTAAATAGAAAAATTACAAAGATATTTTTATATAACAATTCATAAGTGTTAAAAACAGCATGTTTAAATATCGAAGTTTTAAATATTAGTTTTTCATAGTTATACTTTGAGTGGACTTATGTCCTAAGCAACTCGATTCACAGCTAAGCGAAGAAAGAAGTCTGCAAAGTGAAAGTTATTGTTTGCTTAAAATACAAACCGGTAAAATGTGGTTCTTTGGAAAACGTTGAAATACATTTTCCTCTAAAACGAAAGTATGCAAAATCATAACCTTAATTTATGTGAGTATCACGCATTTATCAAATACTCATAAATATTAAAATACTCAAATGCATTTATCTTCAAAATATTTCATGACCCGTACGAAACTTATTCTATAGTAATAATAGTAAACGTTAAAACTATCTTAATCAAAGGTTCGGTAACAAAATTTTAAACACAAAATGACATCGTTTTTATTGAATCATTATAATATTACCATAAATAAATGTTACGTTTTTGTTAAATTAACTTTACTATAAGTATACTGTTAATATTTTTTAACCGTTTAAGAATACATTTTTTGTACTTATTGAATATTTTAGATTAAAAAAACACGCAATAATTTCTGTAAGTTTAAAAATTAAATAACATCTATTTCTGTATAGATTATGTTATTATTATTATTATTATATTCTTATTATATTTGATTTACATTATTTCATCCAAAACAAATTATTAATGTTAAGGAATAAAAATATCAACATTGATGCTTCGGACAATATTTCATTCTGTCACAAGGTCCTTAAACATTTAATTTTTGATTCACATCAAAAATTAATTAGGGCTTCATAAAATTTTAATTATGAATATTATTACGAATCCTAACGAAGGTTTAATTGAGAATCTTTATTCAAATTTATAACTGAGTTAATAGAATGTTACTCGAGGCGGTGGTTTTGCTTTAATGAAGCAAAGCCTCACATGAAACAGAGAGTGAACCATGAGTTTAGTGTCTATATTATTTTTCGTTAGCGTTCGTGTTTGTATAACACATGTCACAGCGCCTCGTAGCGGTTACTCGCAAACTTACATAATCATTCTGGGATTGACAATTTTCGAACAGTAAATAGCTATCGAAATATCGTGTGCGCATTTAATATAAAATTGAAATTAACAGCTTCTAAGGCTGTTTTATCGGCTGATATTAAAGTTCTCTTTTCCACCTACTACTGTCGACAGAGTCTATCTTAAGTAAAAGACATCTGAAGACATTCATTAGATAATTTCACTCACTCTTAATATATTTTACTGTTTTATTCATTCAACCCCCGGCTCCATAACAGTGGTGCTATAAGTTTAACTTGTCTTTCTGTGATTGGAAAGATGTCTTTCGTTTGAAGTATGACGTGATCAAAATGGTTCGTAACTACAATTTATGAAGGTGGCTTTTTTTTTCAATTGATTTGGTAGGCGTTTTGTTTGAAAAACAGTACCGATTTGTTTTGATGAAAATCTAATTTCAAGCAAATATATATCAAAAGATAAGCCTAACATTTCATCTATAATAGTAATTTAATTTTAACATTCATAATTTTAACCTCAATAGTAAATATTGCAGACTATGTATGGGACTAAGATTTATAGATTCAAATTGATTATTACTCACTGATTTAAGTTGTCCTATAATGGAAGTTGAGTTTTGTTATTTTTTTATTAAATGTTTATTACTATACAAATAGGATATAAGAGATTTTTTTATAAATGGTTCGACCCTCTTACAGTAGCCATAAATTCAGAGCAATCACCCTTTTTGTCAAGTGGACATGTTTCGGTTTAGGCCCGGCCTGATTTATTCTCACGCCAAAACGATTGGTTATCCTTCCATATTTTTACGAAAATCCATCTATACCTAAAAACTTGTAACAAATATTTATCGATACTCTATATTCAACCGATATAAAAAGAGGAGGTTCAGAGATGATGAAATATAAGTTAACAACATTGAGGGCACTATAAGAAAAATTCGACAAAAACTAAAAAAATTGTATGCCTACACATGGTAGTGATATTATGATAATTTTAATTTTTGTACAAAATATTTAGATGTTGACATGTCGGTGGCAAACAGAAACAGAAAGTCTTAAAATTTTAACCATATCAACAAAGTTTCAAATATTTTATTTGTAAAAATTTTGTTTCTCGTTTGTTGAACTCATGTTGAAGCAGAGTTACAGAAAGCTCTGAGTAATAATAATATCTAAGCTTATATTAAGGTCTAAGGTATACAATCACAAGTATTTATATTTCGAAATATCTTGGGAGCCCACGATCACAGGGCCATGAAAACTACGCACGCGATATGAAATTCCTTCTAAATTATATCTACACTGCTAGGAATGCGCCTTTGATGTGGTTTCTGTTGACTTTGATACAATCTTAGACTTATTAGTGATAATTTTGAGTATTTCAAGCTTCTTTATGTTGTTACGTATTTTATTGATTTTTCTTGTTTCAGTTCGGTAGACATGGAAGATTGATATTCTAGCCTGTAAAGAAAATGATCAGTGACACAGAAGTAGAGAGGTTAAGCGAAATTACTATATTTTTCACTATTCACCAAGAATCCTACGACCCTCCCAGTCGTAGGGTTCACGAACCTCATTGGGCTTTGACCTGGGAGTCACTATCTATTTTTCTTATTGTAATTACTAAATTTGTAGAGGAGAAAGTCTCCTTTCTCATTCTCCTAACGCATATTTAATAAGCACTATTATCTATTTATGAGGTATTCTTATATGCCATTAACATATAGGTTCTAATTTGTCTTCAATTTCACTTATTAACATTAATAAACTAATTAGAGACAGTAATAAGCTTGAAATCGATATGCATGTCACATCAAAGCTTAAATATATAATTATGTAGTATATAGAAGAGAATTAATAAATAAGTACATAAATTTAGTGTTGAAAGATAACATTATTTGTGCGTTTATTTTCATTGTATTCTAAATTTGGCTTGCTGTATTAAAAGTTTCTTGTTTCGCAATTTTACTCCAAATCAACCCGTTGCCGTCATAATCGGTAAAGAGTGATGTGGTGGAGTGAAGATGTAAGGCGGCGTAATAAAACGTCAGTCGCACTTGGAAGTTTCATCTCGTGTAATTACTGGGCGTACTGCCGAGCAGTAAGCATCTTACCGTATGTCACATTATATGTTAAACCGCGCCTTCGTGTTGTTTAAGATTGGATGTTAATATCTATATAAACAAAATTATATCTCCTGACTCACCAACTGACTGATGACTCACTATCATCACCGAGCCTCAGAAGTTAGACCCATGACCAACTTGAACAAAAATATATAATAAAGACTTTATTTTTTTTTCTTTTTTTTCTTTATTAATACAAGTTTTAAAATTCGTATGTTGTCAATGTCTTTTTTGATTTTTCACTAATAAATTTTGCAACTTTCTGTCTATATGTTATGCAATATAATATGTATGTATTTTGAAAGAACAAAAGTCCATACATCCTTAAATCTTATCAACATCCTTAGTGGAAGAAAGAAAGATTTTATGTAATAATTCTACGCAATTTTTTATCTTTATCGTGTGCACGGGATAGATGCCTGTAGTAATTGGTGTGAGATTGAAGCGCGTGGTGACATATCTGATTACAACTTCTCGCTACATCTGCGCTCCTGATCAAACCTTTGCACTATCTTTATAACGCCGCAAAATCAATATTGCTTTCAGCCTGATTTCAACTACTACCTACATGTTATTACTATTGCCAAACGTCCACGACTTCATTTATGCGAATTGAAGGAACCTACAATTGAAAAAGAGATCTTTATATTCTGTTTTAAGTTCATGTAGTTGTTTAAACCTAAATTCAATCTATTTCGCACTCATCAGATGAATAATCTCGTTATAAAAGTATTAATTGTTCCTTCTATTGTCAATATTTTATTTATGACTTAGTCCATCGATGTATTTTCATAAAAGCGGAAAAAAAATCTAACTCTCTTGACGATTCCCTGGATAAAGGAGTTTTAATCTTCTCAAACAGACCTATTTATTCCTACACCTATTTTACCCATCTATAAATATATATAGGTTTATATACTATGTACTTACTACTTATTTACTACATTGGGCCAAAACTGTTTTTTTTTAACAGCGATGCATACTATTAGCATAAGCTATAAAGTTCGTGCGCAATGCATATAATAACTGTAAATTCTCTGTTTGTCAGACACGATAAAATACGAACAATATTTAATCCTTTCAGGCTTAAATATTGTAACCATAATTTTTTAATAGTATTTCATAATAATGATTATGACTATTTTTAATAAAATATAAACTATTATATTTTATTAAAAATAGTCATAAACTATTATGTCCCTGAAAGTTTTCTCTTACATTATTTTCCTCTTTTCATTCCTTTTAGTAGGTAGGTATCGTTAGCGGTTATAATAGCAACCGAAACGCATTGTCTCTACATGGTCATGAATTCATTTCTCTGCGCAGTTCAATTGGTGGAAGCACAATATATTTGAGTGCGTTTTTATACTCTGTGTTATGATATGAATTTTTCATTAAACGTACGAAGCCGCGCGCTCTCGCGGTAATGCTACGCTGTTTTTGGACATGCACTGCCATGAATTCCCAGCGTTAACACTTTATTTGATATCTAAACATATCAAATAAAGTGTTATGTCTACTTACATATAAGAAACATATTTTCTTACAACTTAAATATATAATAACTTTCTCATAACCCGCTTGTCCCTTTCTCTAACGGTTTTTCATAAGTCCAGTGTTGCCATTGTGAAAAATACAGAAGTTATAGCAAGGGCAGGATAAATTATAAACAACATAACGTCTTTTACTCGGAAGCGACGGTCACCCAATTTCATTATTTACAATTACATTTTATTTTACTTTGTTGTTTCTATTCGGAAAAATATTTCACAGTTTACTACTGTGCCTGGCTACATCTATCAAACAATTTTATTGTTTGACAGATGTTTAAAACGTTTAAAAAGACTCTGGATAATTCCCAAATTATATTTTCCTCAACTTTATTATATTGGCTTATTTCTTATTTTTAGCGTAATAAAATCTTCCAAAAAAAGGTTTTAAACTGATTTGTCATGCTGCCCCAATAAAATATTCAATTTAGACTTAATAATCTACTGTACCAACTGCAGTAACAGCAGCCGGTGTTCCCCAGGCGACGAGACGTGGCGCTCGTTTGCGGTTATGAAGTTTTTAATTGTTCTTTCCTCTGGTTTTGTCGATTCGCATGTTCCTGGTACAGCTGTACATTATTGAAGCGAGAACATATTGCTTCACTGTTGATATTTTTTATTTATTGCGTTTATTCGTTAGTTTATTTTATTCTTTCACAAATCGCTTAACAGATGAATTACGAGCCTACCGTTTTTTTATTTGGTTAACAAGTAGGTACAAAATACACACCGCCAAACGCCAGTGATATGATTCAAAAAATCACGTCAATTCCATATTGATCTACACTTTCTTTAAATAAAAAGACGATGCACTAACGAAAACGTATCGTTAATATAGGCTTTGAAAACAATAACAGTTTATTTATTTTGACTTTCTTACTAATAACTCGCATTGCACTACGAAGGAAACAAGTTTATGGGAACTACCTAATGATAAAACATCATGAGATAAATTTTAATGTATATTTTTATACGGTTCTACGTTTTATGACTTTGAGCGATGCTTCGATGCACTTTTAAGTCATTTAGCTTAAGGAAAATAACTATTTAAACCAGCTGGAAGTGCACATACAGGAAGTAAAAATCAGGTATATTTTTACTACCTTACTTTGAACGTAAACATGTTAGGTTCGTGACTATTACTCACCACAATTATTAAAACTATTCGTTAATATCAATTTCTTACATATTCTTTTGACAACATTTTTTAGTATTTATTTATTTCATTACTGATTTACGTATATGTAACCTTTGAAATTATACATGTGTTATCTGGGAAAAGTTTTTTAGATATATAATTTTTTTGTTAGTTTCTTTAATATTGAATTATTTTGTGATAGGTATTGTTTCCGATATAAATAGAATAAAAATGGCAATACAGAGTATTAATGGCACGGTAGGGAGTAGATTAAGCACGTTTCTGTATCAGATTCGGTACGTAAAGAACCAAATTCGTAGCATATAGTTTAACCTAACCTCACTTCCAAAAGGCGAAGAACTCCAAAATGTTTTGAAGAGGTCGTTTCTTACTAATAAGGGCCGTCCGTTGATTTAGATTACTTATGTTTTCTTGTTGTATCAGCTTTTTATTTAGTAACAAAGTTTGAATAAATAAATAAATAACCTAGATTGTGACTTATAATGAATAAAGTCGCCATTATTGCAATATTAAAACAAAGAAACGACTACCCTTCAGTTCTCAAAGCAATCTTCAAACGCGGCTAAATAGCAGTGATTTATAAAATATAATAAGGTAACTTTTAATTTCGCAGCGCTCCTAATATCCAGCTATTTCTTAATAGCGGCCCATAAAAATGTCTGCGCTCTGTATTTATGCGGGTTCCCTATGCCTGTTCTTAACTAATGTGTCGGCTTTCACCTCCATTATAAGTATTTGGAATGTTTCTGATTTCTGCCTGAATGAGCGCTGGATGTTGTGCGGTAGGCAATGCCTTACTGGAATGCTTTAGTTTTGGTCTTTGTCTACTAAAGGGCGTCATAGGATGTGATGTTGATGATCAATAAATGATAAAATTTCAATAGAAAATTTATTTCAAATTAATTAATTATACTTTTTGTACATATACCGTTATAGTTAAATTAAATTATATAAATACGAATAAGTGAAATTGAAGTCAATTCTAAAAACCCCTGACATGTTAATTATAAATAAGAATACCGTATAAATAAATGAACAGATCTGTATAAACTACATCAAAATCGGTTCTTTTGTATTGGAGCTACGAGTTACAACAGAGACATGTCAAATACAAAAGAAAAAGTGAAGTCCCGTGTCCCCTAGTGGGGTATGGGGCAGATGCATTTCACATCTGTTTCACTGATCGGTTTTTTCTTTAGGGGCAAGTAGGTGATCAGCCTTCTATGTCCTGCCAGACCGAGTTTTTTTTTTATCTCCACCGGGAATCGAACCCAGGACCTCTCGGTTGTAACGCTTACGCGCTTACCACTAGACCAAGGAGGCGGTCAAATACAAAAGAAGGAAGGTAAAAATAGGACGTTATAAAATCCCTCTTTTGCGTTGGAGGTTAAAAAACATAGAATCTTTTTTATTTCTGTTTTAAAAATATTCATCATGGATCGGTCTATACTAATACAAATCTTTGAATTTACTATAAAAATCAGTGCTACTATATGAAAATCTCTTTCTATGTGTAAATGATTTGTAAACCAATTAAAGCTGGCTAGACCGTAGCGGGTGGCAGAGGGCGCCTGATTCAATTACTGGCTATGTAAATGAACCCGACCTAGGCAACGATAAGTATTCACACCTTGCACAATTTTGCCTAAATGCATGGACAGTGTTAGTAAAGGCAGAAATGTTACAAATGAGATGCCAATCAGTTTATGCGGGACAGGTTCTAATTTGTCTTTCGTCTTTGGTTCTCATTTACAACCGACGTTAGTAATTCGATTGTTTTTGTAATAAACGTTCACAGAGATAAACAAACGACAGTTATGAATGAATTTTAGTTTTTATGAGTCGAACATACTAATTCTGAACTGAATTTTAAAACAACCAAGTAAAAAATCCAGTTCTCTATTCTATCATTAAATCAATATAACGTTAAAATTATTGATATAAAATTATCATTTAATTTTATATACTCTGTATCAATTAATGTATTTATTATGGTTGAGCCACATAACACATGTGAAGACAATCATTGGAGGAAATATACACCACAAACATTACAATGAAAGCCAACTCAACAATCACCAAAAAACAAGTAGGTAAATTAAACAAAATAAAAATGCATTAATACATTTTTTTATTTTAAGCAAGTGTATAAGGATCGTCATTAATCACGTGAGGCTCGAAAGAAGGGGAGCGGTTCGGAAAAAATCAGGATATATCACATGGGGTTGGAGCGGAGTAATGAGAAATCACGCGTATTAATTTTGTACGCCATGTGGCTTGATGACACCGACGATCTTCAACAAAGCATTGCCAACAGACTTGCTTTTCCACTTGTTTAGTGTTGAAGAATGTTGCGCTAATCCGTGATCGGAGGATTTTGTAAAATTCTCGTAACCCCAAGTGGAGGCAGACACATTTCTATATCTGTTTAAATGGTAATTTACTTTAGAGGCAAGTAGGTGATCAGCCTTCTGTGCCTACCCATCCGAAACATTTATCGATTACCCCGGGGATTCAAAACGAGGACCTAAACCACTTAGCCACGGAGGCGGCATGAATTTCTATGATTCCACCTCACTGATACGTCAACTATCGTGGTCCGAGAATAATGGCCATTAAATATATTATATATTCATGTACAAATAAGTGTTTTCATATTTTCTTACGCCTTCCTTTATTATTTTTATTCCAGTAAAAAACAACCTGCAACCTTAATGTATGTCTGGACATTTTTATCGCAATGTGTAATTTTCCAAAATTTAATCATATTCATATCATAATTCTGAAAATTTCAATAAACTTTGTACCAAAAAACACACGTGATTTTGGGTAGGGGGAAGGGTAGCCTAAAACCTCACCACATATCACCAGAGGGTAACGACCGCTTAGGAATATAGGTGTCATAATTATTCAGTTTTTATTAGAGTTTCAGTTTAAATTTAGAATATTTTCACACCATGTCGTAAAATGCCTCGCACCTCCACCGTTTGATTAAAATTAAAGAACGTAAATCAGACAGGCTTGCTTAATTAACTCTTGGTCGTACTTTCAACTTATTTAGAAGTCAATCTACGAAGCACGTATTTAATTATTACCATCTTTTAAATTAACTCTATCAAACTAGAAACATCATAATTAGGTACATCCAACTTACAAAAAAATCACTTTTTAATAAAAATTTATTTAAAAAGAAACTATTGGGTAATTACTACATATAAATACAATAAAAATCCTATGCGGTATTCATAGATAGTAGTTAAGAACCATATCGATGACTTCAGCTTTCAAACAAAAAGCAAACATCAAAATTGGTGCATTTTTTTAGTAGCTACGATGCTAATAATAAACATACAGCACGTCAATCTTTTAAAATGTCTTTTTTTGCGTCGAGGGTTAAACATATGATATAGAAAGATGGATGTTATAGAAAGATCTATGACTCGTAGTAATATGACTACACTGCATATTCCAATTTGTGGGGAGGTAGACTACTATGAATTAAAATTGTTAAATAGATAGATATAAAAATCTACCTGCATTTATTTAAACCTAAACATTAAACAAAACTGTTAAAAGATGAATTCTGTACATAGAAACGTATTCTGTACGCTAATGGGCACATTAAGCCTACATACGACCTTCTCATGATGAGTAGTCATTTTGATACAAAGCAAACAATATGCTATTCTTAATTAGAGGCCTTAAATAACATTGTAGACAAAACAATTCAAACTTAAGCCTTACAAAAAACTCCTCCGTTTATCTAAATCTAATGAATGAAGAAATAAATATTCATTTATTCACACGCAAATATGTTTCCCGGCGGGCCATTAGCCGGGAATGAAAAAAACACGATAAAAACGCAAATTACTAAAACCATTTTAGTAAAGCACACGGCCATAAATCCAGGGAATGTATTAAATATACGTTAAGTAGGTATAGCCCGCTTTCAAAACGCAATTTATAATATCGAGTACATTAGCTGAGAAATGGGAATTAAGCGGGAATGTAGATTATTAAGGATTCAAAATTCACCTTAGGATTTTTAAGCCTCACCCGAAAAGAGGAGTATGTTAATGTGTATTTCATGCGATTTTTAAAATGAATTTAAAAGATGAATGCAAAGTTATATCATACGTGTAGATTATTGTTTATTTAGCAGATACAATATCTGTTTGTTATAGAATCAAAACTGCAATACAAAATCCATGCTGAAATAACACTATTATTTTCATTCAAGCTTTGTAAATTTTTTCGAAGTTAATTTAAGTCAAAATTTGATCCCGAGTAACAGCAAAAAACCTTAACATTAGAATCACTTTTCACTGTCCGAGACAGGCTTTTGACAGCTAAACGACTTTCCTTTGACATAGAAAACCTCTGGGCAATGATTGAACTCTAAGAGCCCCTTTCATCGCTGACCATTCATTACGTCATGATATGGCGTTTTATTCCATTAATAAGTATAATAAAAGTGGAGGTTTCCGAGGACAGTAACAGACTGAAACGCTGAACTAAATTTTGATTTAGTTGGGTATTGACGAATAATTGACCAATGGTAATGATATTCTTTTTATCCATAATTTAATGAGCTTATTTCATTATTTTTATTATTATCAACATAAAATTATATATTATAACCGAATCCGTCCATCTAGAAATGTGTGTATTAGTCATCGAGAGCTTTAATTGTATTGAGTTTAAAGTATTCTGATGAACACACTTTACAATGAAAACAAAACTATTTAATATATATAAACGTGCATCATGAGTTTTCCTTTATCACTACATAGTATAAAACAAAGTCGCTTTTTCTTTCCCTATATCCCTTTGTACGCTTAAATCTTTAAAACTACGCAACGGATTTTGATGCGGTTTTTTTTAATAGATAGTGATTGAAGAGGAAGTTTTTATATATGTTTTATACCCGTGCAAAGCCGGGTCGAGTCGCTAGTAATTATATAAAACTATAAATACAGTCGCATAAAACTCAGAATAAGGAACTGACAGTAAAGTGAGATGGGGCGTCTTGACCTTTGAGCATTGAGCGTTTGTGGACTGTCAAACGGTCAATTATTATCGTTATTCGCCTAAAAAAACTGATATACTAGGTAGCATTTTTACTATAGTAATAATAATATTAAAATTAAAATAACGCCTTTTATCTTTAATGTTTATAGTAATTTAGTTTAATGATTTTTACACTACTTATATACTATTGTTAAATTGGTCATTTTGTTTATATTTATTTTAGATTTACTTGTTAGTTAAGTTAAAAGTAAGTTAGCAACTTAGTTCTAAATAATACTTTTATACTATATATAAATATATTATTTATTTAAGAACCCCTCTCGGGTGAAGGCCTCTTCCAAGATATTATTTCTTGCGATTATAATGTTCTAATGTATGTAGATAGATATGTAGAACTGGTTATGTTTCGCGTTTTTTTTAGGTATTTTTTATGTGTATCCCTTGAAATGTAGTGATTGTAATCTGCGTCGGTGTCCGGTCGGGTTGGAAGAGTTTAGTTCTTCTTATATTTTTGTTGTGTATCTTCTGAGAGAGGTGCCATTTATTGTTGTTCTCTTCAGGTTGACTTTTCCATTTTTGTTCGCTACATAGTTGAGAATACCTGGATTAACGATCTCTTCTGAGAAGCTAGAAGATATCTCAGAGGTATAACGTGATGTGATGCTGTGCTCACTGTTAGCGTTGTTCTGTGGTGAAATGGAGAGATTTTTTTTCTGTTGTCTGTTGATTTAGAGTTTATTTTAAGTTTATCGTATTTTATAATTGCATTGTTACCCTTTTCTCTCTCTCTCTCTTTTCCTTTTCTCTAATACGTGTATACAGGCTGCAGGTAACATCTTCAAATTATATTTGTGTTGTTAGTATATCTAAAGTCATCTTATGATTATGAATTACAAATGTAATATAATATAATATTTGTGAACTATGTATTATAAATAATTTTGTTAAATTAAAATAAAATATAATTGATTACATAGGTCGAACTTTGGAATTTAGACTTTGGAGAGCTTAGTTGTTCTTGATTATATTAGCTATAATATTAAGATTTTAGTTTCTTGTAGTTTTTGAGTTTAACAAATTATTTCAACAATTATTGTAACCAGCCGGCAATGCAGTAATATACTTTACAACTTTAATTTATATAGACGTATATAAATTAAAGTTGATTTAATTTTCAGACGTTACCCAAAAGGCTTTTGTAATACTAGGAATATCCAGGTAAACTTATGGTTTACTTTATTTTCAAACATTACTCTCTCTGATTAGGTAGTAGTTATATATTTTAAGTAAATAGGAAAATCATTGGACGAATGGTATTTGTTTAGTATGGTTTCTATTACTTATTTAATGGTAAATTGTTAAATTGCTTAAAATATATATACTAAACTTTTTTATTTGACTCCATTTATTTATAAAAATAACCATTGATTCGGCAAACGAACCTTAAATTTTTGTCCTCAAAACTAATACTTCGAATTTAGTTCGATTACACCCATTAAAGTGGTGAGGTGGTTAATTCGTTTTCTATTAGTGAGTACAGGCTGCAGTGGAACGAAACTAGTCCAATTTCCGCGGACAATCTTGTTAATTACCTATCTTCTAGCGTCGCATACGAGCAAGTTATAAGAAAATGCGGAGGCGAAAATGATTCGCTCGATGGTAACAATCTAGATTAGGTATAGTATTGGGATTCCCTTTATCGTCTTTAATAAGCAAGTTGCCTTAATCACCTTTGCTTTTATTTCGACCTAATACTAAGATTTTCTGAATTACGCGTACGCACACAAAGACTTAACACGTATATCAATGTCTATAAACAATGATTTTAAAAGGCAACAATGTTTTTTATTTTATATGTTTTCCTGTTTAATACTTTAAGTAATACAATTTGTATTATTAAATCGTTCACTATTGATAGAAGTATTGTTGTATTATTGTTAAAATTTAAAAATATGTGTCGTCTTCCGCTTTTATTTTATCCCAAATTTCTTTAAAGCTGCTCCAAAACACAAAACTCTTTTATTACGAAATGAAACGAAGGCTTATACACTATCACATGCGCATAAAGACCACAACTGCTTGAGTATTTTTTTAAATAATAACAGAAGTGCCCATAAAACCGCACATTTGCTGTCCAAATTTCGTCTTTATTGTAGTAACTAGTGTTAGGACTATTAAAATTTTTAGTAGCTATTCATCTGTGGTCGAGTTTGAACGCTTTTCAAGTTGTTAAGGTAATTGCTTTTGATTTAGTGCCATAATTTTGTGAACTTAAAGTGGGGTGGAATATTCGTACAATGCATATTCATTTCCTTTTATGCACTATTCTAGTAAGATATAACGATATCAGTAAGGTACTGTATGTAATATTTGCTTGAATTTAGAAAATTTTGTAGTAAGTGATACAGTATTCCGTCTGAGCTTAAAGTAACTCTATGATTGTTACTTCAAACTTAACCAAATGAAATGTTTTTAATTTTACCTACCAAATTTTTTTTACTTGGTACTAATTTCAAATACTGATTAATTACATACATATTTAATTTAGGTGTAATTTTGATATGAAGATAAGTGGTAAAGTACTTTCTTAGATTACTTTTTGTCCTAATTTATTAGTAGTACTATTAGGAAGTAATTCTAGTTGAGTTTTTTTGAAAAAAAACAATCACATGCTTTATGCCGAATCGTATTGCTCCAATCTATGTCGCGCATACTGTTCAGTGAATTTCAATCCTGGCGATTGAAATCGGTTTAAATACTGACATGTATTTTTAATTTTTTTATTAAAGTCGTTTTGTTTATGTTTATTGATGAGCTTTTTTTCTAAATAATTGTTTAATAAACATAGTTAAAATTAAATCTTCATCAATTATAATGTGATAAAGATGAAGAATAAACGTTTATTGAGTATTTAATTGTTTATGTATTAATTTTTTCTTTGCAAAAAAGACACTAAAATGGGTAAGAAAACATAATTTGTAAGACCTTATCACTACCAAACCACTCTTTTGCTACGCCACGCTAGATTGCTTCGCATAATATATACCTACTTATTATTGCTACGAGAATTCGTAGACGCGTTACTACATGGAGAGTTGAATCAGTGACATCCGTAGACCTAATAAAATATTACCTACCTAATAACATACCTATAATTTTTATATTCAATTCATTAATTAAAATGCTTTGTTTTTACTTTTTTTTTTATTATCATCCCCATACAGATACTAAACTGTGTGTACTTTTGAACTTAAGACTTACCTAAAATTAAGGTATGTTAGTATACTCTATTGTATTATTTTAAATTTTCTAATGGAATGTTGAACTGTGTATTCAAAATTCAGGTTAACTCTAGATTAACGCAGAATTACCTGAAAGCCACAAAATTTAGCAGCGCGGAAGTCGCGTCCCCATTAAAGAAAACCCAGCAATATTGTGTAACACTGAGTATTGAATTACCGCGCCGGCGTGAAAGGTAGGATCTCCATAATTTTCCTGTCTTGTTTTATCTAGGATGAACAATGGAACTCATTTTGGCACAATGAATTTCATTTCGGCCGCAATCCACCAAAATACATGCCATTAAAAAGCGCTTGGTTCGTCCGGGCTATTATCAGGACAAACTACCACTATTTGTTAGTCGTAAGGTCGATAATGCCGTTTAAACGACTGCGTTATAATGGAATCGTACAGGAAAATATAGATCAAAAAGATTTTTTTCTACTTTCTACCTACCTACCTTCCTAATTTTTCACCCTAATATGCTATGTTAGTCTTTCATAAATATCTTCCTTCCTCATAATCACATCTTTACGTAAAAATTGAATAAAATATTCAATTTTTTAAATATTCTTTTGTTTTCAGAGTTTTGAGTGTGAATGTTGAACTATAAAAACTTTGTAATTATCAATTAGTATTTATATTAAGGCTACAAAATTGAAATGAAAATGAAAATCAATGTTAAACTTCTAACAAATTCGAGTTGAGGTACATTTTACAATATCAGTTTCAACAATGTTCGTAGTCGTCTAATACAGTCTCTTTATATATTGATCGCAATAAGAATAGAATCAAATGTCACAAATATGGCAGAAACAAAGTTGCTGATCTTAATCATCGGTCAGGACTCAGGATAGTGCTAATATTGTATCCGACACCTCGCTTGTTAACCGCGTGTGACATCGTCTTCTAACCGCATTGGGTGGATCCCTGTATCGTTAAAGCAATATTGTAGCTAAGTTTCAGCGGTTAAATGAACACCCACGACAAATGTTATCTTAATGAAACTATTAATATAAAAAAATACAAAAATATACATTTTACAGAAATAATAAAAATTCATGAAATACAAGAAACAGCAGTTGAAAATAGCCAAAAATAGGCATTTTTGTAAGTTTAATACTCCTAGCTCCTGATATTATTGGGAATACAGTAATTAAATATTTTTTAAAACAATAACTTTTACTAATAATAATATATTCTAGGTCCATGAAATGTTTACCCACATTGCGTATAATAAAACTGTATTAGTTTTACACTTATTTACGTGGAACGTCTAGTCCGCATATTGTGCTCATCAGGTGTTATTAATTCGCTGCTTAACTAAATCACTATCAATATCCCTTCTCATTCTGTGCACGTAACAATTACTTGTCCGCCGTAATCCAGAGCCACGTCACTAATAGCCAGGGATGAGCCATAGAACAACACCTTACCGCTTACGACTCACCTTAATAAAAAGCAGATGCTACGAGAATCCAATAATACTTCACCGAAGACATAATACGTATTACGATCAAAACAGTTTCTCGAGTTATTTTCACTTCTCGCGCAAATGCCACAACCATTTTTAAAATTATTAAAAATTGTTGATTTCGTTTTGTAATAAACTTAGGATTGTATTTAAATTAGCAAGTATTATGTATAATAAGAAAAATAACTAGTCTAACATTGTAATTAGTAAAAGAATACAATTCCTCTTAATTCGTCGAGTTTATGTAATTAACAGCAATTTTTTATTTATAAAGAATTTAGCCGAGGGTTAAGAGCAGGTCATTAATAAAATGACTGGCAACCCTGTTGCTATTTGTGGCTATTTGTACCGTGTCGATTGTTTTTGTGGAGAGACGTGTCAAGAATGTCTATGGAGGCTAATAGAACCTCGATACTTTGTTGTCCGTTGTGTGATTTGGCGTTCAAAGAAGTTTTGTTTGTGTTCATAATGTTTAAATGGGGTCCTTTCGATTTGCTGAAGGCTCTCTTAGATTTGTACTTAACTTCGATTCAAGTTTTGTAACCTTTCCATGTGTAAACAATATTAATATTTTGTTGGATTGACCTTGTGTGTTAAGGTAGTGAACCTATGGAATATTGGACAAACGACATACTAACCGACTTTATATAAGCAAATCTTCAAGTAGGTCCTGATTTTGACATAAATAAGTTAGTAATAAGAAAGTAACCTTGTAGCAATTATTTATTATAATATATTTTACTAATGACGTTATTGTGGTTGTAGCATGTTAGCTCATTAGGGCACAGATAATCACAGAAATAAGAAAATTATTATTATATTATGGTACTCTTAGATTACTGGGAGCAGATTAAATCAACTAATTAATAATTGCTAATCTAAAAATGTGAAGTTTTGTAATTATTATTTAACTTGTGAAACTTTTAAAACCATAGGACTTTTTCAACCAATTGGCGACTTTTCATCTTACAGTAATTGAACGTCTTGAAAAAGTTTGGTAAGTAATAAATGCTTCAATACAAAAAATATATTTCCAATATAATTAATATAAACCTTTGCTGAGTGTGTCAATAAATCATCTTTATATAAAACGTTAACCTCTGGAAACATAAGACAGAAGAATAAAATATATTCGGAAGCGCCGCGTTTTTATCAGTAAGGTCTGATGTCTGCAAGTCGTTAAGAGAACGGCAGTCAACCTATATTTTTTTCTTTTTGGGCGGACAAATATACACACGGTATTCTCCGCATTCTGTGTATTTTTAATAATACTATGTGCATACTAGCTGACACCTGACTGCATGCCCAGAATTTAAATAAATTCCATTCTATTTCTACCCGAAAATTCCACTCGTTAATCCATTCGCACCCAAATAATGAAAAAGGGAAAACAGTTAAAAACGTGATTATGTAACAAACACTTAAATTATATATAATATAATGGTTTTAACAAACTGTTATTATTAATTTGTTTCCGCATTATTCCAAGAAATTATTTTGTTCCAATATATGACAATACAATTATTAAAAAGGCAATCTTGAATTTTAAATCATTCTACTTGTACTGAGGTAATTAACGCATTACAAGTTATCAAAATATACTACTTATAGTATATTTTTCTATGAAATTTTCTATTTATGGAACCTTATCATAGAAAATCAGAAAAGTTTTCAGGTCTGTATGTCAGGGTAAGTCGATTCATTTTCTGAAAGGCGTAAAATAGCGAATAACCTCTAGAGATTATCTTCGACGCAAAATCTCTGTGAAAGTAGCTTTAGATTTACAAATAATGCTGTGGTGCGCAAAAACAACATTTCTTTAAAGTATAATATGTATAATAAACTTAGTAACTTAAGAAATATTTTAATTAAGCTATTTAATAATTAAAAATGAAATGAAGGTTGTCTATGTTATACAGTTATTAAAGATATCACATAGGCTGTATTATTTTATTGACTCAAAAATATATAAAATTACGAAAAATATAAAAAATTATATCGCTGCTGCCTGTCAGTTTTGAATTATCTGATACGACGTATGACGATGTAACCCTAATATAATCTAATATAGTAAAAATATTATTTCTTCTCTATTTTTTTCTAAATATTTATGCTATAGACAACAAACATAATATTTATGCCACAGACTTAAGCTATATTTAGTTGAACCCCAGTTGAACAAACGTTTTACAATCATCATATAAGTGTATCTTTGACATTGATTAGTATATTCAATGACATTACTGACTGGTATTGCGAATTGTAGAACCATGCAGACCCATCTCGCGATGGCTCTCAAAAAATTCATACTCCAAACTCCTTAAAATAATTTGAAAACCATAGTAAAAATTGCCTTCAACCAGCACATATGGAATGGTGGGTTTATGGTCCTTTGATAATGGCGGTGATTATGTTCCTGCTTGTCGGTACTGTGTTTGAGAGGAGAGTCGAAGCGGCACTACGACGACTTAGTAAGTTAGTCTTCTTTATAATATAGGCCTTTTGGAATGACCTACAGTATTTTTGGAAAACATGACATTAAGATACAATACAAATTATTATTGTAAAAAAATCCTGTCTGAAATAATTCGTTAAGATATTTCATTATTTTACGCATAGTTTTAGTCTAATAGAAGTGGATTAACAAAAAATTATAAATTAAAAGAAATTGCAGTAAACTCATTGGTACGTACTAAACTAATGTGAGAGAAATAAAATATGTTGCCACCATCGTCCTTCCCTATTTGTTTTGTGTTGTGGCATTATTTTTAAGACAATTTGATTTTTTTTTTCAGTGGAGGTTCGTCAAGAACAGCACAACCAACGTGAAGCTTCAACCCTAGAACCTGAGGCACCTGTTTCAGATTCCACCAAACCAAATGCATCTACAAACTTTCTACCTACTCCAACCAACTCTCCTACTAAGTCTAACCAATCTCTTACTACCGTCAAACCTACTCAATCTTGCACGGCATCCCCAACCCACCCTATTATCAAATCGAGTAAACATTCCACAATATTGCGATCCACTTCTCACAAAAACCTAGCTTATAAGAGAAGTGCTACTGTCATAGTAAACAGTTCAATGCCGAAATTACATGCCTAAAGTAGCTGCTTTAGCCGACATAGTTTCGGTAAAGAAAAAGTTTCTGAGATAATTAGGAAAGCTAAACCTCTCCTTTGTTGTACCTTTAGAAACGTACGTGGGTACCTATATAAATATAGAAGCAGCTTAAAAAATACCTGAATTTTTTATTTAACATCTTTCAAATAGATTCCTACATTGATAAAATAATTTTGATTAACTCTCAAACTTGCAATAAACATCGATACAAATTTCTTTAATAAATTTTCCAGATTCATATTACAATTAAATAAACGGCTGTTTATCTGCATATACCTGCCATATTTAATAAAAACAGTCTCTAGAGTTTTTATTAGTATATAGTTATATTCGCTTTGTTAACTAGAAGTACTAGGCGCATTCTTTATGGAAGGAGTTTTCTGTAGTTCGGTTTTTGGCTTCAACCAGTTTTCAAAACCGACATGTCGAAGTGCCATCAGTGTTCTTTGCTAAAATTACTGTTGTGAATGAATCACATCACATTCCTGCTACCAATTCGGTCAATCCACTCCAATTTGCATGTTTTATTATTTGGGCTGAAGCGTTTAATATACATGAGCCACGAGATACGGCTGCTTACGCTCAAATAATAAAACCGAGCGGCTTTTAGATTGCGTACATACGTATTTCATATTCCCATATTGTGAATCAAACAGACATATTCTGTGTCTTTTTGAAGACGTGGATATTGTTGAAGTGGGTAATTTTCAATACTTTTCAATTGTAATACATCAAGTAACAGTAATTAACAGCAAGTTGGTTTGAACACTAGTCCTAGGCTGTCGAGAGTTGTATTATTTTATTTTGTGTTTTACTTTCATGCTGAAAATATTTTGAATGAATATCTTATCTATTGTAAAAGAATTTATATTTTAAATTGAATAGAAACTAATCAGCTTAGACCAATATAAACATGATAAATAAATACACCCCTTTTTTAAGGCAAAAAGCTTTCATAAATTAATATATTTGATACAAAAAGAATAGATACATTTTTGACTTATTAAGATATTTTTAATAAAATACAATACTAAAATACTCGTATATTGTATAATTGAATTCATATAAATTGAATACAATAATTGCTCTTCATTTCTAACATATCAAATCTTAATCTCAGAATCAACGAGACGGGTATGACATATGACAAGGACGCATTATCCGGGTGACGGCCGGGTAAGCGGGTAACAGCGTAGCTAGCCCGGGTAATTTCCCAGGCGACCGCGTCTTTGCATGCCCGTTTCGGCCTTATGTCAACCTGGTACTAATGTTGCGCGGTTTCTACTTCCATTTATTGTTACCTGTGTACAATGTTTGGACCAGACATTCGAACTTTATTATATTTAACTACTTAATTTTAGATTTTAAAATAACATTATTTAGCAGAGATTTTTTATTCCTCTTCGTTTGAATTGCTTCAATGGCACTGTAATATATGATATCAGATGTAAAGTTTAAAACTTTTCAACGTTTGCTTATGATATTAGATTGCAAGATGTTATAAAAATAAATTATAGAAGGAAATATTTGTATAAAGCTCAAAACTTATAAACGCTTTAATAGCATGGGTGTTAAGGTAGTTGTAATAAATACACAACGAACAAAAAATAATATCGTAACAGCTTTTAACTAAATACAACTGAAAGAATCGTACATGTACTATAATAAGAATGTTTGTCCATTTGCTTGATTCAACTTACCTTCGAGGTGGCTCGACCTATCTTGATGAGACATACCAGACAGTTTGTGTTACAAAGAGTAACTTAGGATTAATATTAAAGTAATGAAGTAGTCACAGGCAGGACTAGCAATTCAATATAAGACTAGCACGAAGACAATATTATCTTTTTATTTAATACTTTTCGTCTTCAATATTATGTATCCTTGTATGTATTACTGAACACGAAGATACACGTTAAATAAGAAATTGTGTATTCTTGGAGCATTTACTCATAACGTACGTGGAAATACCTAAACAATAGCTAATGACTGTCAAAACAAATATTATTAATTTAATACAAGAAGGATAATATGTGATTTATATTAATGTATTCATGGATTCATTTCTGTCGAGACGGTTACCTGAAGTAAACGAGCTTCGTTGTGTGAATGCTAAACCGTCTGTAAGACATCGAAATATTGTAACGGGTTAAAAATCAAAAACCGGTTCAAAAAGTTGTTAAACAATAGAATACTATGTTTAGGTATATGTGCGTACTACATACGATTACTGATTACATTCATTGTAAGCTTAATCACCACACTACATTAATAAAGACGTAAAATGGTTGTTTGCTGATATGTAAATCTTTCCGATATAAAAGTTCTTTTACTAATAAAGGAGCTCCTATCGAGAGATAAAGGCTATATTTTGTATGCCCACGCAGAAGTCAGAAGTAAATGCCAGTAATATCTATAAGAAAAAGATTTAAAAAAATTCTAGTATGTGAATATGAAGTTGAGAACAAACGTTCGTAAACAAAATACTTTCTTTGACCAAATGTTTGACGAGTGTCGTTAGTAAAATATTTTCAAATCAAGTATAAGGCATTATAATAAAAGAGTCTTAAACGTAACACACTCTATCACGCGATAACTGGGAGCTATTACGTGTGCCAGACAACTTTTTTATTGGAAACATGTTAAATGCGGCTCGAGAAAGCGTTTGTTTGGGACTAAACAAACTCAATATGTAAATTTAATTTCGAACCGTTTATACAGATATTGCCTTTAATGTTGTTATAAAACAACAGTTTCAAAAAGCCGGGCAGGGCAATTTTCCTATATGTTAAGAAAAAGAAAATAATGCGCTCGAATTTATTTGTTAATACATATTTTCCTGCACAATGTTATTGTAGATGATGAAATATACATAAATATGACTATCATTCCAACTGAAAACTGAATTTGTGAGAAGCTGATATCCGCAGTAGGTCTAAACATGTGAATTTTATGTACCTACGTGGGTGAATCTGTTATGTTACTCTCTTTCACATTAATACGCTAAGTGCTTTTACATCAATATTTAATTTAAAAAACTTCATGAATTACGTAGTAAGTTAAATCCCAAAACCGCGATGCGTTTCGCTTATTATCCTTCTTTGCCTACGCAACCGACACATGTAAAATATGGTTCCTCGGTAATCGAACTCAAAACCAACACGTATGCGCTTTAACTACTTAGCCACGGCGGTGACGAATTACTTGAATTACCCTAAAATTATAGACAGATTTGGAATACTTAGGCTTTTGTATAATGAATGATATAGAGGAAAATACAAAAATAAATGGACTTCTAGATCAACCAAAACATATACGCGGTAATGAAAAAAGTTTCGACGGACGGCCTCTACACGGAAACCCGTCATTAATGTTTGTCATTACGTTTTTATATCTAGTGATTCATATGGATCATTTAACAAGTTGTGTTCTCAAATAAAATTAAAAAAATATATGAAACTAGCGAGTTCCAGGCGTATGCTTAGTTTGGTTTAGTTTATAGTTTGTCAGACATTTTTTTTAAATAAAATATATTTTTGAATATCATGTATATACTTAAGGAAATAGAAAGCAATAATAAAGATAGACAAAGGTACATCTTCAAGCTAATTTTATCAAATTGAATAATTTATTGCAACACCACGATATTTTCCAAAGATTTGTGTGAAGTCTGTGAAGTTATATTATTTTAGATCTAATAAGTTTTAACGCCATCTTCTGAGCTTCTCAAGTACTAATAATAAAATAAGTCTTCACCAGTAAAAAACCCATTCCAACTTTCAATAACATCATAGATGCCTCTAAAAGAATTATTTAAAAAATTAAACATCTTTATGAAGTTAGTTTAAACATCCATAGTTAATACGGGTAATAGTTACAAATGAATGTTAATAGTGAACATTATACCTAACCATTTTAATGGGATAATTCCACCATATATGATTTTTGCGTAACTTAACCGTTTACGCAGCTCATAAAGGAATATTACCTATGTATCTTATTTGTTTTAAAAAATTACAATCAATTTTTCTCCACCGCAACGTAATGTTGTTAAATTGCATATATGATATACATATACAGTGAAACTCGGTTAAGTGGGACCTGGATAAGTGAGAAACCTCCATAACTGGAACTCATGCTGAGGTCCCAACACTTTGGCACTGAATTACCTCTGTTAGTGGGACGAGGTAAGCCTCTATATCTGGGATTTGTTCTTTCGATTTATCATCATAGTTACCTCTATAACTGAGACAGCGAGTAAATTTTATATGCATAAACCTCTGTAACTGAGATAACATTGTTTGTTTACTCATTCTTATTCTACCCACAAATTCCACACATAACACGTTATTTTATTTTATTTAATAATTTAACCTGTATAACTGAAATAACCTGTATTCTCACCTCTATTAATGGAACCCTCTGTAAATGAGACAGATATTTATTTATACCTGTATATCTGAGACACTGGGTAAGTGGAATACCTCTATAAGTGAAACGACAGTGCAGGTCCCTTGATGTCTCACTTAACCAAGTTTCACTGTATATAGTCTATTCCTTAGTAGGTACCCTACAGGAACCTGAGATTAGCTCGTTCAACAAAATCTTCAGCTTTTTTAGTATAGATGTACAAATATATTAATATTAGATATTTATTATACTTACTTCATTAAAATAAATTAAACAGCGCAAAAACTAACATAGAGTTTTAACTCTATGTTAGAAAGGTTTTAACCTTTCTCTTAATTCTTTACACTTACACTTAAAATTATGCTAATGGTAATTATCACTTTTTTTAGAAATTCATACTCGTAATGGACTTTCTTCTTCTTCACATTTCACAACACTTAAAAATGATACTTACTATTCTGACGTCATATGAATTGGTCAAAAGTTAAATATTGACACCGTTGGTTGATGGATGAAGACATGGATGGGAAACAAAAAATTACAACAAAAACATAATACTAACAGCAACTCACTAAAACATCGTTTCAGTTTTATTATTAGTGACCACACGATATGAAAACTCCTAAATATAAGTTTCCTCTTCCAAAATCAAAAATATTTCTATATTTTCTAAAAAGCGATTAAGTATAATTGTATTAAATGTAGCCATAGCTGTTGTAAGTTTTAAATAATGTTTATTTTTGAAGGAATTTGACGCTGACTTATACCCCAATAACAAATTGACATGTTTTCTATAAGCTTTTTTTTCAATGGTTGATTAACACGTATTATTTTTTAAAGCATTTATTTGTTTTACAAAAACAAACATTTATGGAGCTTTAGCTGCAGTTGTCAAAAACAGAAAGCTTTATATTAATCAACTTGATTAATTCCGCCAATTGATATCGATTGATGCTTGGTCTAACAAACAGAAAATGTTAGCTGACTAGCTAGCATTTGACTAAATGAAAATAATAATAAATATACCTCACATAAATGATGGTCACCATACATTTAATAAGCATAGTTTTGTAACAAGTGAAAGTGAATGCTGTGCCTCCTCCGAACGCAGAACGGTGCATGACACACGGCGAAATGGTAAGTTTATCTTAAATATATATTTATTTTAGTTTATATAATTATTATTTAATTCAAAATATATAAGTATTAACTTTATTAAAACTATAGGTAAACTATAATTTGAAGTATGGAATTAAAAGAATAGTGCCTATTCTATAATTATTCAATTAGGTAGTAGACACTATTGATATTATTTTTTTATAATATATCAGTGCTTTATGTTTATTTCACATAACAGGTTTTTGTAGTATATATACTTCCTATACTTTTTTTCTTATTATATAGTTTCTTATTGTATGCCTTTGAGTTGGTATGATTTAAGTAAGCAATAACATGTAAACAAATACAGTATAAACAATATTATGTATGTTTAAGTGTCAAAGCATACTTTTCTACAATAAAATCCCAATTAAAATTTGCGAAAAAGTTTACGTTATGTATTTTTATTGCTAGCTATTGCTTGCACCTTTGTCTCTGTGGATTTAGGAGAAAGTTATGTTTCTTTTCTAAACGGTCACGTTCATACCAGTTTTATTAAGAATAAAGATGTAAGATACGGATTTTAGGTAGGTAATTCATTTAAATGTAATTCATAAATGACTTGATTAGTTATTTGAAAGGTTAGCAGTTAATTTACAAAATTTTTATTAGGTAGGTAGGTAATTTTTTTAAGGTAAGGGTTCTTCTTATAAGAAGTATACATTTTTCCAGGGTGCATCGCAGAGTGAAATTTCGGTTTCAAGCTCAAAAGCTGACTTAGTAGCTAGAATAAGAGCCAGAGTCGAGAACGCAGATAAAGATAAAGCGAGGGAAGTCGGAGGTGTTTTCTTGTTTAATATCATCAAAGGCACCACAGTTTATTCTTGGAGTAAGTGAAATAGTAATTGAATATGTAGACAATGAAAACAGTTTTGGACCAGTAACAAATATTTAACGTTGACGACATTTAAATGTATGGATATAGCCGGTGATTTTACTGCATTCTTTTATGCTCGTCATCATTTTACCTTTTGTAAAATACATATCTTAAATGATGATTTCAATGTATACTTACCGACTTTTATCACGTATCTTTATGTATACCTAGATGGAACTTAAAAAAACATATGAACCATAATATCTTAAATGGTATATATTCTAATTCTACAGATATGACGTAATAAGTATCATCTTTGATCTTATTATTATGTAATAATGTAGAAATAACAAATTCTACTTTGGTTAATAGAAGAGTTTCCATTTATGAAAAAGAACTTGTTTACTTTTCTTATATAAATTACTAGCGACCCGCCCCAGCTTTGCACGGGTATAAAACATATATATAAACCTTTCTCTTCAATCACTCTATCTATTAAAAAAACCGCATCAAAATCCGTTGCGTAGTTTTAAAAATTCAGCATACAAAGGTATATAGGGACAAAGAAAGCGACTTTGTTTTATACTATGTAGTGATAAAACATCTCTTTTACAGCAATGGACCTTAATGAAGTGAAGGTTTATGAAGGTGAGCCAGAAGAAGACCCAGACACAACATTCACATTGAATGAGTATTATTTCAAACAGCTAGTGCAGGGCAAGGAAGACCCCAGAGTTATAATGCAGGCTGGAAGGTGTTCCGTGACAGGAGATATCATGAGAGCTATGAAACTCGAGCCGTACATTAAACTTAGCTAAGGTTTATGTCTTAAGCAAGTACTAAGTTACGTATAGGGAATTCAACATGGAAATTACTGAATAATATTTATAACGGTTGATCTACTTTCATTTGAAACCCCCAAGGAAAAAAAGGGGTGTTAATAGTTTAATATTTCTGTGTCGATGGGTCTGTGTACGTTTTGTTTGAAAATTTTATACCTACGTCGGATTTCAAACAGTAATAATAGGTACCAACCTATTTTATTGTACCTAGGTACCTATGTACCAACTTATTTAGTTAATATATTTGACTAATAACTTCGTTCAAATTGTCAATTTTCTGTTACATTATGAAATAGATTTATAAATATTTGTTTTTTTTCTGTGTACTAAGTACTTCTTAATGCACTTTGAAATCAGTGTAGTTTTTATTAATGAATTTTAATTATGCGCCTACCCGTTTGATATCGGCTGCAAATGTATGCTTAAATTGCTTAAATAGATTGATTTTGAGATATCATCTCTAATCAGATGAAGAACCGTTAAGATGTGAAATCTATTCGTCAATCTATAATAATTTTCGATTTAATTAATTCTTAAGCTTTTAGAGCTAAAGCTGCGCACATATTATAAACGTTGAATAAATTATAGAAATTAGGTACCTACTATTTCGATCTATAAAATACAAAGTTCGCCAAAGTTAGTTGATTGTTGGGACGCTTTACGATTGAAACAAAATATGTTATGTAGGTACTGAATGTTACACAATCGAGCTAGTTAAACCAACTTTTGTAGCAATAATGTATTTGATTTCATGTGTATATTGAATAATAAAATGGAATAAAATATTCTTATTTAATGAATTAATTGTGTGATTAGAAAATCGCTTAGTTTAAACAGCTGAATAGTTATGAGATAAAAAATAAAAATGAAGCTCGCAAACACCGCTAGTTTTGGTAAATAAAAATAATTATAAATAATTTAACGAATATAAATGCGAATTTATTGCATTATTTATTTACTGCTGCGCGACGTTGCGACTGCTTTTATGTTTAAAGACTGGTAATTGGAGAAAGAATTCCATTTTGTCTTTTGAAATAGGTAAAGCGTCGAGATAAATAATGTAACAAATTCGCGTTTATATCCGTTAACGTGTTTTTATTTAAACGTTCAACTCTTGTAAATCAAAGACTAGAAAGAATAATATTGTTTTTGGTTATTTACTATATTTGGTTATAAACATAGTGTGCATCCACCTTTTATGATCTACGCGCAACAGGTTTGATATTACGGTACAACGGGTCAAGCACCGCAGGACCATGACATTAGCCACTATGCCTATGTTGCCATTTACACAATTATCCCTTTTTAAGACACATTTCATACATATTAACACTAATATGGATGCCAACGGAAGCGTCGTTAGTTGACGGCCCAGGGGAGGGCAACTTTAAAATGGGTTTTAAAAGGGTTTCAACTTTCATGTTAAGTCATTACTCTGAATACATTTTTTTACAAATTGACATAACCTGTCAATAAACCGTTCATAATACAAATCCTTATCAATACTCAATACTGTCGAATTTTGAAATATTCTATAGCTTTTACTTTTCAATAATTTATCTGCAAATAAAGTTTTATGTAATGTAGGTACAGGATCATCCGGATTCAGAGATTCGGAAAAAATCACGAAATAGCACATGTGGTTCGAGGAGTGTAATGAGAAATCACGTATATTTATTTTGTACGCCATGTAGCTTGATGAAACCGACATTGATCTACAACAAAGCACTGTGCCAACAGACTAACAAGATCCTTATCCACTTGTTTACTGTTGACGAAGCTTTCGCTAATCATTATATATTCATGCACAAATATGTTTTTCATATTTTTTTAACACAGTTCCTTTATTATTTTTATTCCAGTCAATTCTCTGGACATTTTTATAGCGATGTTTTATTTTATAAAATTTAATCAGATTATTCCTGTATTTAAAGAAAATCTTCTAAGTTTTAATATACTTTGTACTAAAAATAAACAAGTGATTTTGGGTAGAGGGGGAAGGGTAGCCATAAACCTCACCACATATCACCAAAGGGTGTTAAAAAGTTGCCAAAAAACATCACATCATTAATGGACCGCTAGGTGTATTATTATTAATAATTAATAATTGCTGTCGAATGATCTATTAGGATACCTAAGGACAACTGCAGAAATCCTTGATCCAATAGGTAATAAAATTGCACTTGAAGTACATTCGTGTGGATAGGCGATTTAATTTATTCCACTTTAAATATTTGGAAAGATCAAGGAGCGAGTTAATCTGAATCGAGGTATTGATGATGTAATATTCAAGACAATGAGAATTTTTATCTTATGATATTTATGTTATTGGTTATTGATTTATGTTGTTTTTTAATAAAATAATTTTACATATGTTTACCGCTCAATTAATCAGTATTTAACCGAGCTAAATAAAAGGTTATTAGGCAAATATACTCAGTTAACAAGATACCTGCGTAGAACTTCTTACATTTGGTTAGGTTTTAGAGGGAAACAGTTGTTGTTACTTGTATAGGTATTTTATATAGCGATTGTACCGGTATAACAAGCTCTAACGAAGTCTTGAGAGGCATTTTTCATTATTTACATTTGATTCCCATCCGTGGTACAGTTCACACATTTAAATCTGCCTATACAATAAATCGTGAATAAAATGACAACTGCAATAACTATTTTTACATTATTAACATTACTGACTGTGTGTAATGGTAAGTGATTTATTTTCTCCAAAAAAATATTCTAAACGAAGATTATTTAATATATTTTAGTAAACAATTAAACAATATAAAAAGATGTCTGCGTTTCTCGCTGATTAATAAAGATATATATTATATATTTGCTTTATAATATAAAATTAAGTATAATGTCCTATAATGTTCTCTATACCTATCTATTATAACGTGTATTTTATTTATTGTATTTCTCTCTTTTATTGAATCAGGAGCCCAGCCCAGTAACTATGAAATAAGCAGGAATAAAATAAGCACAGCCAAAAACGGTAACATAATTATTATAAAGTGTGTTTCATCTTAATCATTTCTTAAATAAAACCAAACGCTTTACCTATAAAAATGAACAGCAGTCAGCGAATCAGCTCTCTGACCTTTTAGAATTCAGACAACATAATATTATAACAGCAAATTATAGGTTCTGACAAAAATTAGCCTCTATTTCCGATATGAAAACTTAAGGTGACTAAGACTTATACATAGGTACCTACTTATTTAGGTATTTATTTACACATATACAACATAATAAAAAAAACGTTACAAACACACGTACCTACATAGTGTATTTAGATTTAAAAGAAATTTTTAAGTTTTTCCAACTAATGTTTCAAGAATTCATAATTTTAAAATCGCATACTTAGTACATTTTCAATACGCAATTTTATACTGTAAATTGCTGTATGATTCAACGAGGTCATACATAGAAAAGTTTACAATAAAATTATTATTATTTCAACTTGTACTATATTACATACAAACGTGAATAGCAAGGTCACAATTATTCACACCATAATTTTGACGATTCCAAGGGTGCAATTCATAAATACACTATAATATAGGTAGGTACCTACTTATTGTTTTGAAACAATTTGGGTGATTTGAAACATCGTTGTGATAACATAACACGTCATATTCATATATTTCACAGAATCATTACATCTCATAAATTTGCAGCTGTGTTACAAACATTAATTCATGAATTATTAATTTTTACTGAATTAATTCCTATGTAGGCCTATGATGTGTCCTAACGGGACTAAATTAAAAAAATCGACTATGGTCGACAATTTGCACACAATTTTTATTTAAAAAAAATCATAAAAATACTTAAATAAAAGTAGATATAAAGTAGGTAAAATGAAACATTGCCTAAACATACTTATTTACCAACTTACTTCTAAGCTTTAAGGATGAACAATGTACCAACACCTACCTAATACCTACCTAATTTGGTTATGGACGCCTCCGCGACTTAGCATATCGAGCTTAACACATGTCATTCACCACTACTAACCATCATCATCATCGCTCACCCACGATCTCATTACCAGGTTTCGGACTAAGTGACATATGGAACTATTTAATAGGAGTCGGTTATGGGCAATATCCTGGCCAGTACCCTGGACAGTATCCTGGTCAGTACCCGATTGGACCAGGGCAATACCCAGGACAATACCCGGGTAACCAGTACCCCGGACAATATCCTGGTAACCAGTACCCCGGACAATATCCTGGCAATCAATATCCGGGTCCAGAAGGCCCACCAGGTGCTCACCCTGGATGTCCCCTGTGTGACTCGTCAGTTTATAGCTACTGTTCACATAAACAAGTCCATGACTCTTGCTGTTGCGAAAATCAAGCGTGTAAGTTTTTTACTCTTTTGTTCCCCTCAAACCCTTACAGTACCTGTAGGTTTAGAAATCATTATAATTATTTTGCTTATAAGTTTATCTCTTCATTCATAAAGTCGCCCTGAAAAGATAAAACACACAAATATAATATTTTCAGACCTACCATTCTCCTGTCGTAAAACTAACTGCAATTTCCTCCACGCCAATTCTTGCCAAGAATATCATCTGATCACCAACTGCTGCTGTGTGGATCTACAGAAGAATGCTGTTGTGCCAGCAGTTGTCGTTTAAAATTGTATTTCGTACTTAATTAAGAAGAACTAACCGCTGTAGCAGTTAAAATTTTAAGCTTATGAGTTGTTAGGTTAAAAGGTTATTAGAAACGTGAAGTGTATAATGAATTCTGAATTTGAATACAAAATAGACGATCACAAAAGTCATCTATCAGTTGGCTATTGATCATTTTTATAGATTTTATTTAATTTAAATTTTTCGTGCAACATTTGTAGTACCAGTGGGCATTTTTTTTTTTTTTTTTTCAAGTTTATTCTAATGACACAAGACAAAATGTGACTACTACTTTTGATGTAACCTGATCTCAATATTGCATCAACTACGTTTCTTAGATAATATAATTTTTAATTGTGTATTGGTGGTAAGCATGAAGTGCCTTCTCACTATAAGAAAGAAATAAAGCAAGTCATTACAAAGATTTGTTTGTTTTGAAATCCAAAATAGATTACAAAGTTGAGAATAGTAAAATATTCCTTTATTTATTGTATCACATTTTTATATTTTAAATTTCATTAATGCAAATTCACTTGACTTTATTATTTATCTGTTGATATATTTTAACTTGAAAAACATTTGAAGACATCCGATATAATAAACATATATGTGGTATACATTAGACACAATTAATGTCCTAATTCTATATAGACGTAACTTAGAAAAAAAAACCAAGTTTTTGCCTTACTTATTTACTCTTCTGAAACATTCATTCTACAAACTGAATACAACGTCATTTACATGCAGATTACTTATTTAAAAAATTAATCAGATTTAGGTATTTAAACTTTATTAGTGAACTAATTAACAATCACTATTTCTCACATCTGAAACTCTCGTTCTCAACAAATTGCAAACAAAAATTTACTGCAAAATGCAACTTGAGATACAACACCAATTATAAAATAGCTAACATTTTTTGAGAATGTATTTTTTTTAAAAAATTCGTAAAGCAAAATGAAATTCACACTTAAGAACTTAAATACTGTCATCACAGAAATTGTATTTTGAAACCTTACATGCGAATACAAAGCTAATACGACTTACAACTACCTTACATAATGCTATATGCTATGCTTATGTTAGCGTTGCCATTGTAAAAAAGGAGTTACCAGTAATATGATAAAAAAAAATATTTCAAAATATCTTCATTACTTTATACTTTAGTACTTCTTTGTAATAAGATAATATTTGTAGTATTACACAAAATACTTTAACCAAAATTACAATGTCATTTCAAAAGGAAGATGACTTTAGTATAGTTACTAGACAAGCTGTTTAATACTAGGAATTCTATCCAAGTACATAGTTAAGAATTGTCTTAGTAGATAAATTGTTGTCAAACAAATTTAAACATAAATTTTCATCAGAAAATATCTTGTCTACTAGAAGAAGTCGGTGGTTGCTGCCACTAAAATTCCAATTGACAAAATTAAAAACACATTGAGGGGAGACATACGCCGATCTATTGAAACTATCTGATAAAAATAACAGTGTACCTAAACTAATATATTGGTATCAACGCATCCGGTAATGATTCTTTTCTTGAACCTGGCACAGCTCACCCTTGAAAGAAATCTCAAGTTCAAAGTCAAGATCTCTGTTGTTTCTCGCATTCTGCCGCATACCAAACGTGCCCACTATTTCTTCGCCTTTTTTAACCTGAAATGTATAATTCAAAATTGAAGACCTTAGAGAATCATAGTGTAAACGCAAAAACCTCTGGTTTTCCAAATCTGTTTCACTGATCATTTTCATTTCACACTGGTTCTTTTTGGCATCGAAAAACAAAAGGATAAATTAATTAAAATATTAATTGCAACAAGGTTCTGAATGATTGGAAATTGTTTTTTTAAACATACCGTCATATATTCATCAAAGTAAAAGACGGTCTGTTTCCAATGCGTGTACGGCGCTTCAGGGGCTGTGCTGAAGCCCAGCCTCTTGTGAGATTTCGTAAACTCCACATTGAAGAACGTCACCAATGCTTGTATGAAGTCATTGCGACGCACCTGAAAATTTAACATTATATTTACCAACCTGCAACAGTTTTGATTGATTTAGTTGTGTGGAAGTAAAAATACAATGAAAATAAATTTGCAGTAATAATATAGTACAATTTTTAAAAAAATTTCAGCATCTGTTTATTACGATTTAAATAAAGCACCTTCCCTACAGGCTAAATTATTAATATAGGAGCAAGTTTAAAATTTCCAACTGGTTTCCAAGTTAGGAACATGAACTTGTAACTTACAAGAACACACACAAACATTTTATTGTCTAAAATATGATATCTTAACTATTATTATTATACAAAACACTATAATATCTATTACTTAGTTCAAATTAATCAGAAAATAAAGTTTTTTTAAAAAATTTCTCACCTGTAAATGGAACTTTACTTCGAAATTAAGATCTTCTTTCTTGACAACATATAAATCTATCTCTTTCAACATGCAAGAATTTGTGACCACCTGAGGAAGAAAAGAGTTTTGCACTGTCTTTTTTTGTTAAAGATTTATATATATATATATTACGTTAATGTTGTTTAGTAAACACAATTATAATGAATTTTGTTTTGACTATTTGAATTAAAAATATTAAAAAAGACATCAAACTACACTACTTTTTGGACACACTATATATTTTTTATTTGTTTTGTGGCAGAAAAAATCTTGGAGCCAAACAACTCAATGAAAAGCAACAACAAAGTGTTCATACATGTAACAGACCTGTTTAGCATCAACAACATCCACAAGTGGTTCAGAGATGGCCACTTTCCTTATGGAAGACATGTCAAAACCATAGACATCATCCCACCAGTTGATCTTCTCATCTTTGTATTGACGGTCCTCAATACCACAGATAAATAATGTACACCTATAATCATTATAATTACATATTGCCAAGTCTTACAAGGACATGATACGCTGAGGTTGGGTTTATTTATGCATAGTTATTGTAACCATGAGACAAAAACACTAAGTACCTAGTTAGTAATTACCTACCCAACTAACATTTCATCTTAAGTAGTTATCTATGTATCTATTAATCCAGCTATTATTATTTTATTTCCTACTTAACCAATAATAATTTAATATATTTCCTTAGACATTATAATTAATTATTTACAAGATTTTAGTACAGACTTGAGATATTTAATATGGTTCACTATTTTCCATTATACATTAAAAGAAATATATAAAAGATTTTATAGTCACCTATCAGGGAAAAGCATGCCATCTTCGTTTAGCCACTTGTCCCGAGCAAACAGAACTGTATCCAGCATGCTCTCATAGAAAAGACAATAGCCCATCCATTCAGATATTATTATATCTACTTTCTCAACTGGAAGTTCAACTTCTTCCACCTAGGATTTATTTATTATTTGTAAAAAAATATTTATTAACTATATTAAAAACAAACTCTAATGTAATGTACTTTAATTTTGATCAGCCTAAAATATGAAACAAATACCACTGTAAAAACCAAGCATTGAAGTTAACTTAGCAATGTTGTTGTTTAATATTAATATATCAATTGCCATTCATTATGGCTTTTAATAATACCACATATAACAAACATACCTTTCCCTTTATAATTTCTATTACATTGTCCAGCCTGTTGGCCTCAACAATTTTCCGAGCATAGTCTACTATATTTGAGCATTCTATAGCATAAACTTTGGCAGCTCCTGCTTTTGCTGCAAACATGGAGAGAATTCCTGTTCCACATCCAATGTCAAGCACAGTCTACAATTCGAAGCAAAGATGGTATAATCGTCATTAAGAAAATAAACGCAAATGTAAAATTTCACTTTCTTCTTTAAAACTTCATAAATACATACTTTTCCCTTGAATAAGTGCTTATTGTGGTACATGGCATTGCGATAGGTGAGAGTACGCACTTCATCTTTTAACATTTCCTCGTGTATACCAAAATGTGCGTACGAATCAAAATAATAGTCTCTCGACGTCATCTCTTCAGCCGTAACATTTTTGTCCGGTCCTAGGAATTGAAAACTTAATAAATTGTAAAAACTAACTCTCATAAAAAGCACGTTGTAACCAGCGAAACCGCCGGCATTTTGCTATTTTAAGATTTAAGACCTACCGTTTTCCTGTACAGGAGTAGACGCTGCCGATGCACCGTCTTGTGCGACATCCATGCTTTCCATTTTATTCTTCTTAAAGAAAGACGTACAAAAATTAAAAATAAAGCGTACTTTATAACCTAGTCGCGACGATGCCAATCCAATATGTCACTTTTTTAAACAGAGGATTGTGCTATTGTTCACAATGTTTTATACGAAATTTTATAAAATGGATTCACAAAAGTCTTCGCTACCTATTACTTAATAATCAATAGACCGAAATAATGACTCTTTGAGAAATGATATAGTACAAACTTTTAAGCATCAAATTAGAATCAAATTGCAAACTGGAAAACTAAAAATTCAAACTTGAAAAAGCTGTACCTACTACCTAGCACCTCCTGCCACAGACTACAGAGATGAACTCACAAGTGATAACTCCACAGAACACATTTAATACTCAGAGTACAGAATCTATGGAAGGAGCTCTAAATGCCGGCTCTACACGTTGGCGAATGCATTTACCAATGGTATGACGAATGCTATTTGCCAACGTGTAAAAACATTGGCGCTAAATCCGCGTGGTGTCGATTTTTTAGCGCACATCAAAGCTTTGTCACAAAATTTTTGACCGCACGTTTAGTTTGCAACGAGCTTCCAGAGTAACTGCACGCACCTTAATTAATTCCTAGTCTAGTAACTATGAGTATGTACGCGTCTCACACTACTTACTGAACCAGGAACTACGAATGAAGACGATGGATTATTTTTTAAAATTTAAATTATTTTTAACCGACCTTCAAAAAAACCAAAAAGGAGGTTATCAATTTGACATGTATTTTTTTATACACGAAATAAATGCTAAATTATTTATTGTTATAATAATTAATTTGTATTTTTAACTATTATTTATTTTATTATTCGGATACAATAATAAACTTATTTTACACAAAAAAAGCTGCCGTTAGCACTTCAATATCATTTTGATAAACTATTAATATCGTCCGCTCGTTGAACCGAAGCAAACTGAATGAATTTCCAACGTATGAACACCGTTACAAATTCTTGGGCAATAACTCTACTGTCTCTGCTACACCATTGGCGAAGACATTCGCAAACGAATGTAGAGACAGCAGAGAAGTGGTATTAAATACCCCATTAAAGCATAAACATCTCGCGCCACAGACTAGAATGTAGTATGTTCACTTGCCGCTTTCGAGAACTCGAGCTATTATGTATTATGTTTTAGTCCCATTGTAATAGAGGTTGAACCAATTGCCAAACACCGGGCACAATTCCAGACTCCGAGCTACTACTGGGAAAATGATATGCTCGACCCGGGATTCGAACCCGTAACCTTGTAATTAGCAGGAGCTGTCACTACCGCTACGCTAACGAGGTAGTAATTAGTAAACCTTTCCTTATCGATGTGTAAAAATTGTATAAGTATAGAATTTGTGAAGCACTCAGCTTTTGACTGATTCCAATAATTTTGGTAACGAACTTTCTAATTTCTGTTTTCAAAGAGACATTTTCTACATCCCAACCAGCCAGCTTTTCCCATTTTGAAACAAGTTGTGTTACTTACAAGTTAATCCTACGTATATTTTATTCACTCATCAAGGATTTTTTTTCCCGTGTTCTCTCAAGTGATTAGGTATTTTAAGCGATTAGGTACCGAAATAGCTATCACTCGATAATACGAGTAAGGTGTGACTGACTACAGGCTAAATATAATAGGAGGAACTCAATGTCATTAACATGAACTATAATTAAATTAGTGCGAAGAAATGTTTAGTAATAAAATCTATTACTATCATTGCATGGACATTTCACGTGTATATCTTATCGTAAAGGGAGAACGTTACATTGAAAACGATAGCACAGACAACAGTTACCACGTATCGGGCAAAGAAGAATCAGAATAAAATACTAGCAGTCCTTGAAATTGATTTGTGAGAGGCGCACGTGCTTTCGCGCTACATTTATAGTGCAAGATATTTTCGTAGTTTATTATAGCAACAATACTAGGTACGTAGAATAGTGATATAAATGTGAGTACGTATTTCTATCAAAATTCATATGTAGAATTTTATTTTAATATGAAAAATATTCGCACTTAATAATATGACTAATTCTTACTCTCTCTCTCTCTCTTCTAGATAGATATAACTAATTCAATTAAGCAAATTATAGTAAATAATATATCAGTTATATAATTTTTAGCTAACTATTACTGTATATTTAAAATTAAATTCTGGTTTTTGTAACTGTACAAAATAAAGGTTTTCGTGTTGTACAAAGTATATATGTTTTTGCAAACTGCATATTATTTAAAGGAGCTTTTAAATTAATTCCTACGTGTGCAAATTGTTAACTTATTGAATAGGTAGGTACTTAAACCTTAGGATTTTAATCACTACTTGCCTACTTTGTTTATGTTCGCTAATCGCTATTAATTTAAATTAATTGAACATACTTACATTAAATTAAATTAACTTAGCGACCGATTGGCGCAATTGGTAGTGATCCTGCCTTCTGCATCAAAATATTCCGGGTTCGAATCCCGGTAGGTGCGTTTATTTGTGTGATAAGCACGAATGTTTGCTTCCGAGTTTTGGTTAGGTATATTTATTGTGGTACCCTCGTTGTTTCTGATTACCATAACATAAGTGCTTCAGCTACTTACTTTGGGATCAAAGCAATGTATGTGAGTTGTCCCAATTATAAAAAAATAAAATACATCTACCGTCTTTAATAGACCTAAATGTACATTGTATCAGAAAACCAAGAAAAATTAAAATTTAATAATTATAGATTTGTAATTAAAAATAGAATTGTATTTTGGAATATCTCCAAACACACGGAATTTGATGGGGTGAATATATTATATTTTTACCTTTTAAGTTCGCCATGCATTATAAAAGTTAGATAAAACAAAACAATGTTTTTTTAAACTTATTTTATAATTTATTTATTATTTATTGACACCAGCTGGATGGTCAATGCAGATTTAAATACATATTTTATAAAAAAAACACTTTAAAATACATACACGTTTAAAAAAGTTATATCCGCCTTAGCTTTTTTTAAAGTGGTTTACGCGTCTGCATGTTACGCCGGAGGACCTAGGTCCGAGTCTTTTGGGTAGGCACATTCGAATACCGGGCAAACACATGAATGTTTCGGTTGGGTAGGCACAGAAGGCTGATCAACATTAGGTGATCCTTATAGACTTATAGACAATTATGTCTATAAGGAAATAGAAATAAAAAATAGAAAAAAGTTTATTGAACAAAATCGAATGATTACACAGTTTAGCTCTTATAACTTATTATTATCTAAGATTTATTTACTTATATAAGTATATTTATTTGCATAAGTGGGAATTAAAACATTAAAAGTAGGTATTTCGAGCGACAAAAGTGATTAATCGAATGATATCTACCCTCCGCACTAGTTAAAACTGTGTTGCGGCAGGAGTAGGATCACCGAAACACATTAGGCTCCGCCTCCTTTAGCAAAAGACCAAGACCTAAGAAGATTTTATTTTTTTAGAATTTATTCACTATATTATATCAGAAAATGATCAGTGAAACAGATATAGCAATATGTCTGCGTCATGCCCACTAGGGGATACGGGAATTCAGTTATTATTTTTAAAGTGATGTAGTGTGTAATGAATACTAAACTTAAAAGTTCGTCAAAAGTCGATAAAATATCCTTTAAGTGAAGATTATTGCAGTGTTATATATTTATATATTATTTTTTTGATAACCCGATAAACGTATATTTAAAATTATTTATAGCTAAAGTACAAATTGTCTAAACATTTTTCAGACTGAACAAGTTAATTAAACAATCTTATCGAGCTTATCTAACACAGTAACGTATTTCTTAACAAAATTGCGATAATAGTATTTACTATAACACGGCAAAAGTCTGTTTATGACGCTGTATTACAATTATTAGCGCGTTCGTTATCTTTGACTTTATTAAATGCATATTATCCTAATGCCTTTATAAAATTAATAAGACGCAATAAGCTTATATTGTTTAGTTTATTCAAAAATATATTTTTTATATCGTCAAAAAGGCTCCAATTTAAAATAAGCTCTTAGAGCTCAAAGATTATTGAGAACTAGCTGTGGCCCGCTTTTTCACCCGCATTAAGTTCGTCGTAACGTGATTATAGCCTATAAACCGAGTGAAATAGCGAACAGCAAAATAATAATAGATATATATTATGTTTAATTTCTAAAATAAATGTAGCCTAGTTACTCCTTATTACATCAGCTATCTGCCAATGAATGTCCCGTCAAAATCGGTCCAGCCGAGATTAGCCAGAACAAACAAACAGACATACAGACCGACAAAAATTTTAAACAAATGTTATTTTTGTATATGTAGCGTGTATACATCTATATGCATTTATTAAAAAGCGGTTATTTTAATATTACAAACACTTCAATTTTATTTATCTGTACAGGTAGATCGTTTTGTCGTAATTATGTAATTAATGTAACATTGAAATAAGAACACAAATTTAATGAATATATTTTATTGATATGCTAGTAGATACGCAACTATGTATTAATTATTATAGTTAATAAAACTGTATTTTTAAATTCACGAACTAGGTATGAGTATTTAGTACCACGAATAAGTCAGCATATTATGTAAAAGTATAAATACTAAACGTCACGTTACAGTTTACACGTAGATACCTAATCCGGACATTGTGCTAAATATTAAAAGTGCATAACTGACCGACATAGGCCACAGTCTGTAGGTATTACAATATATACTTATCATAAAGAATACTACGGGTTAGTATTATACATCATAATTAGTATTATACAATACTAGCGACCCGCGCCGGCTTTGCACGGGTATAAAAAATATATAAAAACCTTCCTCTTCAATCACTCTATCTATTAAAAAAAACCGCATCAAAATCAGTTGCGTAGTTTTACAGATTTAAGCATACAAAGGTATATGTGGGAAGAAAAGGCGTTTGTTTTATACTATGTAGTGATTATGTATATAATATAGACTCTAGAGGTATTACTTGGAATATGTATGCGGGAATATAAATCCTGACAGCTTATAAATTGATACGGTCTCTCGTCTTCCAAGTATTAAATGCAAGTTATCAAATTATCATACAACATTGGAATCTCTTATTGCAATTATCATAAAGATTAACTTGGAATTAATATTTTACTGATATTCGTTTTTGATTGTCAAGTTTGGTATTGCATTTTTGACGAACTGGATTTATGTACCTACGTATCTGCAGGTGGGTATTACAAAAGAACTAAAATACCGTATTTTAGTTCTTTTGTTTCTTTGCTGAATTTATCCTTCACGGAATGTGTAAAGTATTTTTGGAGTTGATACAATATGTTTTATATCATCTGATTTTCTTCGTTCATAAAAAGTGAAAGTGGAGTCCCGTGTCCCCTAGTGGCGTATGGAGCAGATGCATCTCACATCTGTTTCACTGATCGATTTTTTCTTTAGGGGCAAGTAGGTGATCTTCTATGTCCTGCCAGACCGAGTTTTTTTTGTGTGAACTCGATTGTAATGCTTACGCGCTTACCACTAGACCAAAGAGGCGGTCATCTTCGTTCATATAGGTTTTGTTATTCAATTTGATAGACAAATTGTAACAGTTTTCATATTATGCAGTTAATAACTCAATGGACCAGCAGCCGAAATTATAGCTTTTTACACAAAGTAAATTTTCTGGCGAAAGCCTTTTCAATTTTACCCTTTCTAACCTTCTAAGCAACGGTTAAATGTTAATCTTAAATTCCAAAAATCCACGATTATACTTAATCTTACATTACTATATATCCTTACCTATGATTTGTAAGGAATAAAATACAGACCTTTTTCCTTTGATTAGGGTCCATAAATTCGATTTAAATAAATCAATTCATAACTTAAGCTATAGAAATAGTGGATCTTGTAATTTTATTTAAGATACGGTTAACTACGGAAATTTACTTAAGCAGCACGTTAATGTGTTATTTTAAGCGACAATAATTTATGTAGTTTCTGTACCTAATGTACATTTTTGCCAAGTGCAGATTGCAGAGGTTTTTCAGAAAGTTCGTTGCTCTCTTGTTGGCAATTAAATAATTTCTTTATAATATACTAATATTATAAAGAGAAAAGATTTGTTTGTTTGTTTGAATTGATCAGGATCTGAAACTACTGGAAAAATTTGAAAAATTCTTTCAGCATTAGAATCCTTCATTATCCCTGATAAACATTGGCTATATTTTATTGTGAGTAATAATTATATTTATCTTGTAGGCGTAGGTAAAACCGCGGTGCAGTACTAGTCTCTAATAAATGAAATGTAATCTGTATTTAGCATCTCTGATAAATAAACTTATGTGATGAAATTAAACAAGATTTTAGAGTTTATGGAGAAATTACGATTAATCGTATACTTACCAACAAAAATATTATGTAACTAAGTAATTTGATAAAAAATTGGTTCACTATTATTGGTTTTAATATAATTTATAATCCAATATTTATGTTAATGCTTCGCCGGTGCGTCGAACTTTTTTCGTTTCATTTTCCTTCCTTTGTTTTAGATTAAAAATTAATTAAATTTAATAGTAATTTAATAGTAACAATATTTATTTAATTAAAGGTAAATATCGATTTTAATAGAAATGAGAATCCTTTCCTCTAAAAACAAAAAAAAATTACTAAAATATACAATAGTCAACTTCTCATTTTGTAAACAACTCATTTAGATATTTATCAAAGTACATTTTTATTTTTATTATAATGCATCATAAAAACCATACTGCAAATGGTTTACGCTTTGTAAATAGTAGTTACACCTAAAAACACCGTGTCTACTTAGTGTTGATACATAAGCAATAACCAAGGCCACTCACATAATGAATTTTTTAGTTTTGAACGTATTCACGTTGCCTGAGGTAATGGATATATCTATTATAAATTTATGAGATATATCTATGTTTGCACAAAATATAGCAATAATTTTATACAGTTATAGAATTCGAAATGTTGCTTCTACCTTAATATGGTCATTAAGCCTCTTGGCCAAGCGATCTTAGAAGCTACCGTGACGCCATGAGTACGAATCGACTCCTGGTTTGAATACAATTTAATTCATAGATTGTATTTGGTTATGGAAGGGCTGACAGTGGCCAGCTGAGTGTCTTAATACTGTTATTATCCTCGAGACCCACACTGAATCTTACTGATGCACTAACTGGACCAGCTGGTCCACAATGATACTAAGGGCTCTCAGAATACCAGCGTGAAACTGTACTTGTACTGTGTCTCGGTGAGTGAGTCTGTTACCATCAGGGGACCCGCCTGCCCTGTTGTCAGCTATTATTTTTAAAAAATCATACATAATAGGTATCTATCCGTCGTGAACATACATCAATGATTACTTCATTACTTTTACTATAACAATGAAACACTTGTTTAGTTTTACAATTAATGACAAGTGGTAAAATTAAACAATTTATTGTTTAATAACGACCAACTGTCAGCAAGTGCATCTGCAAGTTGTGCCCGCTCCCAGGGAAACAATTATTTAATGTTTCGGTTGAATAGGCACAGAAGTTTGATGAAGCTTGTCTAATCATCAGTGGCATAGACGCAGAAATGTATCTACCTTACGCCCTACACAAGGGTCTAGGTATTTCTCAACTAATTGTAAAGCGTTCCCTTTAGCTTTTTTTTTAAGTTGATAATATTTTATACTTATTTACAAAAGATCTTTGAAAAGTAGGTCTACTAACCACGCCACGTGACATTGATTTTTATTTTAACCGTAAATATCGTGATGTTTCATTTAGCATGATTTTCGGTGCTTGAATTTAGAAAAGAATCTAACATCAAATTTTTCTTAGTAATACGTGTAAAAAGGAGAAAATTTATTTTAAAACTTTACATTATTTATTACTAGATGTAACCGGATTATATGCAACATAAAAAGTTTGTTATAAGCATGCAAATATGCATGAATAATGCTGGAAATATGTATGAAAATTGGTAGAATATGCGAAATTATATGATAAGTTTAAGAACCCAAAAAATAAGAAAATTAGTTTTAATTATTTTTATGTCAAAATCAATATACAATTAGTATATTTAAAATTATACAATGATAGACGAAAATAGGTAAAGTAAAATTACTTACATTACATTAAAAATATTTAATATTTTTGCAAAAGTAAACAATCAAGTAGGTGCAATGTACCTATTGTTCCAAATGTTCAGTGGTGAGATTGTGTTTTCGGTCATATTTACAAGTGGAAAAGGATCGCTCCACATCCACTGAGGTAATTGGGCAGAATTTGAAAATGGGTGTTAACACTTATTTGAAAACAACAATATTGCAAACTCAACATTTCCGTCGTATGTAAATGTGCCGGGAAAGTCAGTTATCCACAGACACTTTTTTCGGAGGCATGGTAGGTACCTACCTATTAAATTTCACACAAAAAAATAAAAATCTAAACTGCAAATATGGACACGTACGCACGTCAACTATGGAAACAATAATATGCGTAGGGCGTAGGTAATGGTGTAAATTGGTGTAATAAAGGTGAGAGGAGTACTGCAATAGGCGAGCGCTCTTTTGTCTCATTCATTTTGTTATCGTAGTAAAACAAAAGACGCGCGCAGCTACTGAGTGCCCTACCATGGCGCAACGCTTGAAAAATATAATTCGATTTTCGATAATACGCATCATAACTAGATCTTTGGTAAAATATGCTATTACCGCTAATGATGACTTAAATATGTAAATGCATATAATTTCTTTATTTCTTATAATACCTAAGATATACAAACCTAAAACTCTTACGTAAAAGCCTGCTATCCTTAAAATTTATCTAGATGCAAAATAAACCATTAAAAAATAGCTAAGCAAGCTAGCATTGTTATCTTATTCTTATCAAAATACGCGATTATTTGCTTTAGGTTTATAATTTTGTAATTATCACATAAGTATTAAAATTTTAAGCATGCCACGATCACTATTTATATCATAATGAAATCTGAATTTTTAAAAATCTTTACTTCGAAATCTTGTTAAATAAGTAATAAGCAGGCTCGCCGCTAGCTGTTTTGTCGCCCGCGTGCAATACCGATTGTGCCGCCCTATATCGCCCTAAATAAATCAATCCGTCAATGTCTGATTCACTACTTGAATCATCTTTAAGTTGTAGATTTAAATCTTTACAATATTTCATTAACTCATCATTGGAATAATTAAATAAGTTATTGCTAAAAAAACCAAATACGTCGGTAAATGTTTTTAACTCGTTGAATCTATCCTTTAGAAGTCATTGTTTGATCTAAGATTCTAGGTCGCCCCAAGTTGGTATCCTATGCGCACCCTCTGAGTAGACAGGCCAGGGTTACAATGACTTAAATTAGGTATGAGTCGCTCGATTTGCCGCCCCTCGGTCGTGCCGCCCGTGTGCGGTGCACGCTTTGCACGCCCGCTTACGGCGGCCCTGGTAATAAGGTATAAACAGACATGTTGAAGAACATTAAGACAGTTTCATATGATTGATATCTCAATAGTCTTTTAAATTCTTTAGAACAGTGTTTTTCAACCTGTGGGTCGCGACCCCCTGGGGGGTCGCGAAGCTTCTGTAGGGAGGTCGCCAGAGGTTGAGAGAACTTTAGTAAAAAACAATAAAGATTAAAAATATTGATTTATTAAGTAAGATAATTTTAACAAAAGGATATACTCATAAACTTTTGTATGTTAATACATACAAATTAACAAAAATTTGATGTATGTAGTTTAAAATAAGTACTATATTATGTACTTATATCCGAATTCTAACTATGGAGACGCATAAAAACGTCGTATGGAATGAATATATTTTGTAACAATGAAACATACACATACTCGTAGTACATACATGATAAAAAAGCGAAGGGTCGGGGGGTCGCGAAATTTTTTTTCATACCAAGGGGGTCGCATCATGAAAAAGGTTGAAAAACACTGCTTTAGAATATTAAATTAGTACATAGTAAAAAAATGATAGTTTCGTACTCTGTTTTTAGAACTAAAGCACTTGTAACTTCAGCTTAGAAAGTGTTAATAAATTTAAATAAGTAGGTAAATACTTCTATATATGTACATATATATTTCATATAATATACATATTATAGTGTACCTACCTATTTAAAAGATGTCGCATGAATGGACTTTATTTTTTTAAAGGAACCTTACTATTTTTATAAGCCTAAATTATTACAATATAACATCAAAATATATCTGCAATTAAAAATCAGAATCGGCCCAGCCGTTTATAGTTAGCGGTAAATATTATAGACAGACAAACAAAATTTTTTACAGTTTTGTAGTACAGTACTAAGTACAGATAATAGTTCATTGCACGTTGTTAAGTAGGTAACCATAATTAATGTTGCCACTAATAACTACTTATTATCATATTCTATTTAAGTACATAATAAACATATTGTGTAAACTAAATTAATTATATATTGTATTTGACAATTAGATATGTATATTCATTTCATATTAGTAAATACTTGAATGGAAATCATATAAATGCTTTGCTTAATTAATGATTAGCTTCGTTTTCATTCCGGGTGGAGCAAATGAATATTTCGGTTGAGTAGATCCAATAAGAACTGGTAAGAAAATAATCAATAAAACTAATTAATAATTCTGTACCATGCCTCCCTAGAGTATTACCTACATAGGAAACATCATAATTCTTACGATTAATTCAGAATTTTATTCCGCGTATATTAACTAACTGCTGGTAAGCCAAGTATCTTATTCTTCCGTATCAACAAAGGCACTTCATATACTCTTAAACTGACCCCAATAAAACTTGATGATCGTTATTAGAGTAGGTACCTACTTCCTATTTCCTGTTTAATTTGTATAAACTGTCATGTCACTTTAGAGTTTAGACTATCACTACATAGTATAAAACAAAGTCGCTTTTTCTTCCCCTATATCCGTTTGTATGCTTAAATCTTTAAAACTACGCAATGGATTTTGATGCGGTTTAGATAGAGTGATTGAAGAGGAAAGTTTATATATATATTTTATACCCGTGCAAAGCCGGGGCGGGTCGCTAGTGTATATATAAAAATGAATCGCTGAATGTGTTGGTAAGCGCAAATCTCGAGAGCTGATCTGATCTGAACCGATTTCACTAATTCTTTTTTTATGATATTCCTTGAAGTACGAGGATGGTTCTTACGGAGAGAAAAATTTGGAAAATTGTCAAAAAGGAAAGGAAAGAAAAAACATTTTACTCATACATTTTATATGGAATGACGTTTTAGGTGACACGTTATTATTCGGAACTTTGACGCGATACGAAGTTCGCGGGCTCCACTAGTTATATTATATTATAATAGCCGGTTAGCATGCATGCTAATAAAAACCCTATACAAATTATTATTACTTGAAAAATAAAAAACAAGTTAATTTACCTTAAATACGTTTTGAAATAATATAAAAATACATAATAAATAGGAATATGTATTATGGGACAGTAGTTTTATTTTTCTAATAATAATTTCACTATTAAAACTAGGGGCGTAGGCTTGCTCTAATTTTCCACAAGGACGCCGGCATGGCTTAATGAAATAAATATCCATGACTAATTGTTTCGTTGTTATTGTGGAATACGCTCATGTCCCCTCCAGTCTCCAACATACAATTGTACGTAGCCCGTAGGTATCAATGACCCGATAAAATAGGTTAGTGTGGAAATGGAGAATGGAATGTAGCGGAGATGTAGTGTAAAGTAAGTTTTTAATGTTCATCGAGAGTCCGAGATTTAACATTTTTTTTAACGTATTAAAGGTTTTTGGCTTGTTTACAAGATCTTTAAGCCATGACTTTTTAATTAATGTATTGTTCCAAGCATAATGGCGGAAATAGGTACTTGTGGCGTATGAATTTTGACCACATCACGTTTTACTAAATTACTAAATTAAGTACTTAAGTACATATATCAGTTTCCTTTAATCGTGCATATTGCCAAACAGTTTATGCTTAAAACTCTACCACTTTTACATATAAAACTTGAAAATTCACAACTTAGAAAATTATATACTTGTTGTTGCCGCGATGGCGCCAAAACTTATTTTATATTAAAATATATAACTAATATTTTGTTACAGATTAAAAATGACAAAGCAAGACTGTTTAGAAAAAAGCGATAAAGATGACAAAGAAGACTCTAGTATGCATGGAAGTACAATAAAGTTGAAACGGGAACTAGGATTGTTCTCCGCAGTCAATTTGATACTTGGAGTGATGATAGGATCAGGAATATTCGTTTCACCAGCTCTTGCACTGAAATATTCCGGTTCTGTTGCTATGTGTCTCATAATTTGGACTATATCTGGCATTATATCATTATTAGGTGGGTGTAGGTAAGATATTTATTTCTTGAACTAATTTTATAAAATTCAGTGAGTTTGTCAGTTAAGATTTAAATTTTTATATTAGGTAAACCGATATCCACAATTTACAATAGATATTATAGCTTTAAATTACTTATACTCTTTATTTTAATAAATTTTGTGGGCTTAGGTATAAGTAGGTACCGGTAAGAATTAACTTGAAGTGGTATCTATACTAACTATAAAACTTGTAGATGATTAAGATGGTTTCAACATCTACGAATATGAAATGTAGTCATATATAATATCCCACAGGAGCCCTTTCATTTGCTGAACTTGGTACGGTTCTTGGAGAGTCAGGAGCCGAATATTCGTATTTTCGAGAAGCGTTTGGGAAAATGCATAAATTTTGGGGACCTCTTCCATCATTCATTTGCGCTTGGATTTATGTAGTGATACTGCGTCCAGCTGAAGTGGCTATTATTGTTATGACCTTTGCTGAATACGCAATTCAACCTTTCACAAGAGATTTGGATCCTGATTATACATCGACAGCTATTAAACTCGGATCTTTATCAGCCCTATGTAAGTATTTAACTATGACAATGATGTACCTAAATCGGATACTTCATTTTACTATATCAGCTGGCGAACACTCGACGATTAATCGCTTTACTACGATAAAGTAACACGCTTCTACGACGACCGATTGGCGCAATTGGTAGTGCTCCTGCCTTCTGCATCTAAAGGTCCCGGGTTCGAATCCCGGTAGGTGCATTAATTTGTGTGATGAGCACGAATGTTTGTATCCGAGTCTTGGTGGTTTTTAAACTTATATATGTATTTATTGTGGTACCCTCGTTGTTTCTGATTACCATAACACAAGTGCTCCAGCTACTTACTTTGGGATCAGAGCAATGTATGTGAGTTGTCCCAATTATTAATATTATTATTATTATTTCTAATACAAACCTAAAATTTAAGTCAATTTTAACTCCTGACTGATAGGTCAAGGGGAATTGGATTTTATCAGATAATTTCTTATCAGATTACCTGTTAAATACATAGGTATTATTTAAATAAAACCTATTTTAATTTTTTTATCGACCTTCAAAAATACCAAAAAAGAGGTTATCAATTCGATGTGTTTTTTTTAAAACCAAATCTACGTCGCCGTCCCTGGAAAGATTTGCATAAATGATGTGTCAAATGATAGGATAATTCGTCGTAGTGGTGGAATTTTATAAATTTTACGATCAATCGTTGTCAGGATATTGAAATAGTTTTACAATCTGGCGAGAAATCGTTGAAAATCGTGGGGCCGCATTGTACTTATAACTAGTGATGCAACGAATACTACTTTTACGAATACGAATACGAATACGAATATCAAACCTACTATTCGGCGAATACGAATACGAATACGAATATCTCGCCATGGTAATCAAAGACTTATTTATTTGAATAATGTTTACTCTTCTAATAATTAAAATTTACAACAGGCAATTTTTTATTTAAAAAACATAAAATTTGTAGATTTTCTGGTTTTAGGCGATTTCTTTTTTCAGTCTGGATGTTCCCAGCCGTTGAAAAGTCTTTCCGAGGCGACTGTACATGGCTTCAGTAAAAAATATTTTTGGGCGAGCTTTTTCCGACTTGGAAAATGGACATCTTCTCGCCAAAAAGCCAGTGAATCAGCAGTCGGCGATAAATTTGGGAGCTTTAGATAAGCATCTATCTCGTTTTTAGTTTGCGAATCCCCAGAAAAAATATTAATATTAATATATTAATAATGCGTACAAAAATATTAGTTTTTAAATATTCGTATTAGTATTCGCCGAATACGAATATTCGGTAAATGTCTTCTATTCGGCGAATACGAATATACGTATTCGTATTCGTTGCATCACTACTTATAACTATGAAATATAAAATCTTAGCGATGAATTAGATGTTTTTCGATTTAGTAATTTTTTTTATTGATTTGATTTGATTCAGTTTTAGAGATATTGATGTTGAAAATTGAAAAACTTCAATTAATTCGTTAAGTCATTATACAGAAATGCACGTTATATTAAATTTATACTAATAAATTGTAATGTTTAATTTAATTACTTACTAGCTGTGCCCCGCGGTTTCACCCGCGTTAATTTCGTTGCAACGTGATGTTATATAGTAAAATAATAATAGATAATTATGTATTATTTACTTCGTCCGCGTATTAATTTTTAAAATAAAAGTAATAAAAGTCTTAGTTACTCCCTATTACATTAGCTATCTGCCAGTAAAAGTCTCGTCAAAATCGGTCCAGCCGTTTCTGAGATTTACCGGAATAAGACAGACAGACAAAAATTGTAAAAAAAATGTTATTCCGGTATATGTACCGTGTATACATCAATATGCTTTAAGTAAAAAGTGGTTATTTTAATATAACAAACAGACACTCAATTTATCTGTACATTTATCTGTATAGATAATATTGACAAGCTATATATTTAATGTTATGGAGCAGAACTTGTCAACAAAAAACAAAAACACACTACTGTTTACGCGTCGTGTAAACATTAAAAGGGTCATAAATGATAACAAAATCAATAGGGTACAATAGATGGTGGAGATAGAGCGAATTCGAGTGATAAATCGCAATGTGCGTTTACTTGCTATACTTGAAACACCCTGAAAACATAATTTATATGAACGATACTACTTTTATTTTTAGTGTTAAACGATTTAGTTTTTTGCGTTTCCTTATTATCACTAAAAAATATATAAGTATATTGAATAGTTTTTTTAGTATGTTGGCCCAGTTTTTTAAGCATTGGCTGAAATTTTCGGGATCCCGTATACAGCCTCGCGGTGCAAAGGGCCTCGCGCCTCACAGCCGAAAATAAATTTTAAAAAGTATGGGAAATCCAAAAGTACACGCCACAAAGTTTTTCTTATAAAAAATAAATAAAAATAAATTCTCACATTAAAAATATTCTTCTCTTCGGCACACAAAATAAATGTGAAAGAAATAATCGATATTTCTGATAAACTACTTATATTGTGTTATTATAATTAATTTAAAAATCTCAGCTGTCGTTTCTCATCATTTTATATTATCTTCTTCAATTGTCTCGCACCATCAGAGGGCCTCGCGAAATGTCTTGCGCCGCCTTAACACTCAAGGAAATGTAAACCTTTATCAATAAATGAGATAATTTTAAGATAATGATTTAATTTCTAATAATAATAACTAAGAATTATTATAACTTGTCTAATAGTTTTCTGGTTTAAAGATGTAGATGTAACAACAAACAATAATTTCAATTTGGAACTCCAAATGTTCATGAGATATTAAATTAAGTTAAACTTTCATATAATTAATTACCTGGTGCATTTAGATATTGACGAAATTTTGTAAAAATATAAACCATATTTTTGAGGTAAAGGAGAAAACATTCTAAACGGGGCAAAGTCAATCATACACACGTAAGTAAGCTATACCGCGTCTAATTTAACTCCCTCTTTCTTGATAAAACAAGATCAGTTATGGTTGATATTTCATTTAATTAGTCATTTTATCTCGGTTATAATTTATAAACAATCAACACTATTTACGTCTTTTTATTTATATATTTGTAATTTGACACCGCCTTTCCAAGAGGAATAAGATAGTTTTATGCTCTTGTTGAATTTTACATGAATTTTATTTATCAACGCTAATTACGTATTTGTATTTATAGTATGATGTACCTATGGTTTATTTTACTTTATACATGACCGACTGGAGGTTCTTGCTCGACTAGGCCAAGGCCCAATGTGCTGTAGCGCCACAATAGTATAGTGCGAACTAGGCATAATGGCTAATTTCCACTTTGTTTTGTGCGAGTGCAAGTGATAAATGAAGGTGCTTAGTGATTATGACAAAACACGTGTGGACCGTAATTGATTAGTGCGATTGATTACTGATTAGTAATCAGCGAAGTAAAGCGATTAGAAGAGTGTTCTATTTTTCTGCGAGTAGCCACGTCCCGAGTCCCCACCGCCCTTCCTTCTTTTATTCGCAGCGGGCCTGCTACCAAAAACGTTTGAAAATGTTTGTTTAGTCGCAGGATAGTACTCGTATCATACATTTGAACAAATCACTCACAATAACCACTAATTACTAATCACTTACAAGAACCAAAGTTGAAATTGGACTTCCCACTATATTATTATTTATTATACTCTTTGAATTGGACTAATCGACTGTCGAGATAAGTCATAGAGTATAGTGTTAACTGTCAGAATTGTCGTTGTCAGACGTCAGTTTGAAATTTGAACTTTAACGTTGGAGGCGTTGACCGTTGTTAGAACTTAGACTTGTAGCCGGTGCCCGGTATCAATTATTAACGCGCGGCCACTAGCGTTTTTAGTTTTATTCTATTGGCGTTTTACCATTTCTTTATCAGTGTTTATATGTTAAAGTGTATTAAAGACTAAAATCATTTAGTAAAACTACCACCTTAGAAAGTGCTACAGAACAATGACAACAAATAAAATAACTATAGAAAAATTAACCGATGAATATAAAAGGGTGAGACAACGCTGCATTGATACGTGTAATACTATTATTAACTTATATACAGACGAAGAAACGGGCCAAGATAATGTAGACAATAAATCGTTATTATACGTGGAAGGTCTTCGGACTGAAATCGAAAACTCAAATACAACGATTGTAACGGATAAGAACTGCCTTACGAGTCTGTATTTATCCGAAATGAAGAAAAGGACTGGCCATCTAGATGAACTGATTGCTTTTACAAAGGGATCTATAAGTGATACTGCTAATGAGATTGAAAGGTATGTAAGTATTGCTGTAGGTACCCAAAACGGGTGTATGGATAAATCATATTGTTAGTTAAATTATATTTGTTTTTTGCTTTCTAGATTAAAAAATTTAATTACACCTGCAAAGGAAGCTTTATCTAAAAAACGAGTAGTTCATAAAGATTTACGACTTGAAAATATGCTTAAAGCCCAAGAAATGTTTCAAGAAATGAAGATTGAATTAAAGAACCTCATACAGTCATTATTTCCAGATTTATGTGAGAATATAATAGCAACTTTGGGAGTAAGTAATTTTATTTAATTGTAGGTAATCATTAAGTTAAAAATAAATTAAATTAGATTCCTGTGTCCTTAATCCATACAATTATTTTAGAGAAAATGAAAAAATATGGTTTAGGAAGATATAGGTACAATGTACAACGACCACAAAAACATAACCAAACTGTATTTTACATGTAAAATTGAGGTGGGAAAATAAATTGCCCCTTTTAAAATAAGCAATTTGTCTGGCATCTTGTTTTTCACAATTTCTAATAATTTATATTTCATCTTAACATCATTAATTGTTTTTTTATTTTTCAGGAACTGATGGAGAAAAGATTGAATGATGACACAAACGGATACATGGAGATTACTGATGAAAACTATTCAGTCATTGAAATTTTGAAAGATATTTCTATTGTTACTAGAAACCCTTACAATTTCAATCAAGTTAAATTAGCTTACTGATATATCTCAAAATTATGTCTAGTTTAAGAAAATTTTAAATATAATTTTATGGATTCATTTTTAATCTTATGTCTGTACATTATGCATGTGTCGTTTACTCGATCTGAAAGATCTGAATCAATACTGAGCCATTGACTAAATGATCTGGTTCGTTCGACCTGTTCAATCAAACGATTGATTCAATTTCATACAAACTAAAGGTCATTTCGAACTGAAACGTTTCGGGTTGTAAAATAACTTTGGTTCAGAGTATGTATGTGTCGTTTGCGATTGATATGATTATTAATCAAAATTAGTTAAGCTGAATCCACCAACAGATCTTTAAGTTTTATAGATAGAGCTATATATTTATTATATACTTAAGTTACTTTAACAAATAACAATTTCATAATAGTTTTCTATGAGATCGCGAATGAGCTGATTACCCAAGCCTACTTCTACACATAGGGATATCGGAGCATGGTGCAATATAAAACGATCATTAATACATAAAAATATTTAGTTATAGAAAACAAATATAAATTATTAAAATAACTTACTTAATAAATCAATAGCTCTAAACTTATTTTGTTATTATGTACTTTAAAAAAAGATAAACTTTCGTAATTAATCACTTTCACGCGCCACTTCGTTAACAATCAACATGTCAAAGGACCCTATGGCACTGAAATATAAAATTGAAATGGGACCTTTTTTTGTTTTAAAGAATAAAAGTAAATTTTGAAAATATATCAGCTAGTTCAAGTAGTTTGACAATAATATAACTGCGACTAATATTGAAGTTTGAACCTTATTTGTATCGTCATAAAATAGCTTATTAAACTGAAGTAGAAATAAACTAAAACTATAAAATAGATTCTAGCTCCAAATCACCTACATTTAAGAATCATATTCGATTGTCTCTGTAGTAAATTTTAAATACCGCATCGTCGGCTCGCGCTTGGTTCATTCGTTACTTCGTCTCATTACTCAATACTCATAGCTCACTTACCCATGGATCACTACGGCGCACCGCGAGTCGCGACCTAATTGAGCGAACGAATCATTTTCAAAGAAGTGACCCATTCGTTAGCGAGGATTTGAAGATCTGGTTCTTTTGAACCGATCAATCGCGAACGACACATACAGTAATATAGGTACTATAATTTAAAACTCTTCTGTGTATAAATAATTTAATAATTATTAAAGCATTTCCATTCTAAACATGTTTGATATTAATAATGCCTCTAACACATTATGGACTAGTTTTTTAAATCTTGTTATTATATAAATTCACTAAATATAAATAGAACTATACACACACTCACACTTAAATGACTATTTTCTTTAACTTTCTTATAAAATGCTGATAATTTTCTATTAAAATAATCTTTGTTTTAGTTATTATGACCTACATAAATATAACAAGTGTGAAATTATTTGTTAGAGTACAAAATGTGTTTGGAATGTTTAAAGTTTTTGCATGTCTCATTGTTATTGGAGGAGGAATATATGTCATGGCTATTGGTGAGTACTATGATAAATTTAGTTTTATTATTATTATTCATACACAATGAAATTCGTAAAACAAAATGCTAATAAACTGATCATAAAATACCTACTAAATTCGTCCACAAGTCATTGATCCAAGGTCTTTTAAATTACATTATTTTATTACAGGCAATACTGATCACTTGCAAAAAGGTTTTGAAGGTGAAAAGATTACTGCAGGTGGCATCTCCCTTGCTTTGTATTCAGGCTTGTGGGCTTATGATGGCTGGAGCAGTGTCACAGTTGTTACAGAAGAAATTATTAATCCTGCAGTGTTGGTATTTTCATTAATAGCTTAAGAATTATTTGTCTCCTATATAAAATATCCGGCAAACAGAATATTTCGGTTTGTATTTTAAATTAAAGAATTGGTCAGAGTGTAATGTAATATTTACTAGATTACACTCTGTCTAAAATATGATTCGGTGCCAGCTATTCTGTTTGCCTAAAATACGTTTTGTTACAGGAATTTGCCCCTTAGTATTGCTATAGCAGTGCCTCTAATCACGGCGCTTTACGTGTTTATGAATGTAGCCTACATGTCAACACTAAGCTTTGCCGAGATGACGTCAGTTCCGGCTGTGGCCGTTGCATTTGGTGACCGAGTGCTTGGATCTGCCAGTTTCCTTATACCTCTCGGTGTTGCCATCGCGACATTTGGTTGCGCTATGAGCGTGCAGTTTGGTGTAACAAGGTTTTGTATATTATTCATATAAAGTATTGTGAAGTCCCGTGTCCCCTAGTGGGCAGTGTGCATTTCACATCTGTTTCACTGATCGATTTTATCTCCAACGGGAATCGAACCCACGTTCTCGTTTGTAACGCTTACGCGCTTACCACTAGACCAAGTTATACAAAAAGTTTATAAATAACACCATGTAATTATATCTTTGTGAACTTTGAGTGTTTATTGATTTTCTCCAAAAATCGCTGAATTAATTTCAATAATATAATTTATATGGGATCTCTAATGTTATGACTTATGAGGTACCAAGCAAAAAATTATATCATTAAAATCACTTCATAAATAATTGGCGGAATACTTTTTGAAAATACCTTTCGTATTTTTTTGTAGTAAAATGTATTAATACTTTCTAAAATTTGCAGGGTTTGCTATACAGCAGCTCGTGGTGGACATATGATTGAAGCGTTTTCTTTTGTTAATTTTAAAAGACTAACTCCTGCGCCTGCCGTAGCCTTGCAAGTAAGTGTTTTGTTACTATAGATAGACTTTAGTTACATAAAACACTCGTTTTATCGGATTGTAATGCTTATATTTTGAGAATTATCTATATTAAATCCTCGTTTTATTTTGTGATAATTTTAAAAGGACCTTAAATATTGTTAACATTTTCTAAACACTCGTTTTAATCTGAAGAAAAAAAAAAGCATTTTAATGTCGATTTACTTCAACGTCTTGGTACCTTCTTTCTAGCCATTCTCAACCAATTTGGTGTATGCCTCGGTCTTGCGCTGTTTCCATCGAGTTGGTGTCTACAACTTTCTGAATGTCATCTTTCCACCGCATTTGTGGTCTACCTCTTGGGCGTTTGGCCATACCTTTGGAAAAAAACGCCCAAGAGGTTGGTACCTTATGGGTACTTAATTATTCCCGTATTTATATAGTATTGTATTTTATTCTGTAACGTAATGCCCCATAATAAAAAACAGAGACCTTAATGTTATAACTCAGTCTCATTGAAATTTCTTTTTTTTTCTTATTTAATCTAAATAAATACAAATCATGCTGTTGACATTCGATTGACACGCTAGGTTAGTAGCAAAAGGTTTAGCAAAGTCCATTTTTTTATGGAATAGTTTTATTCCATAAATATTAATAATATTATTTAAAATTAATAATTTTCCTAATTTTTTTTTTCAGGCCTTCATTACCTCGATATTTATTATAGTTGGCAACATTGCAACATTAATACAATTTGCGAGCTGGTTCCTATGGTTCTTTTATGGATTGGCTATGGTCGCGTTGCTGGTATTAAGGAAGACACTAGGCGACCGCCCGCGGCCATATCGAGTACCAACACCGGTACCTTGCTTCGTATTGCTAGTCGCAATATTCCTCTCAGTGTTGCCAATAGTGCATGATCCATCAATTAAATATTTAATGGCCATAGCATTTATATTTATAGGAGTTGGAGTTTATACACTGTTTGTATATTATAAAAAAACACCGACATATTTATTAAGTAAGTAGCTGAACCATAAAGGCATTCAACTATTATTAATATTTTAGTAGCAATTTAGTATTTATATTATACTTATTACCAGGCTGAACAGACCCAACTCCATTACTCATTTAATCTAGTATCATATCATAAAGAGCTGTAGCTCCGGGGATTGGTTCCTGGTAAAATAGTATATCTCAGGTTGGAAATTTTTGACAGTTTAAATTCACCATGAAAACTACAAAATTTAAGACCATCATCTTGAAGTCTAAAAACATTATTTTGAATTCCTTGTTTGGAAGTCTCTTTATATTAAAATTTAATTTGATTTCGATGTAGGTAAGTATACAAATTTAAAAATATTATCCCCTTTTAGATAAATTTACATTCCTGATACAAGTGCTATTTGAGAGTGTGCCACCTAACATTCCTACGAATCGAGAAGACTGATGCTTTTGTAAGTTAATGAATTTTTCGACTTAGATACGATATCTGGAGGTATGGATTTCCAATTGAAATATAATTATTATATATTATCTTATAAATACTTATTTTAATTTTTATAGAATAAAAAATGTATTATTTTATAAACTTCTCGTTTTTATTGAAAGTTGTTAAATCCTATTATTATTATTATGTTTAGTATCATAGCTTTAGGATTTTCAGTGAAATATATTAAAACGTGAATTCCCGTAACAACTCAGTGGACCGGAGCAGACACATTCCTGTATCTGTTTCAGTGATTATTTTCTTTACAGGCAAGTAGGTGCCTTCTGTGCCTACCCAACTGAAACATTCATTTGTCACCTCGTGAACTCCGGCGCATCACGCAAACGCATAATCAACTTAGCCACGGAGGCGGTTTATTTAAATATATTGTATATAATGAAGATATTATGTACTGATATTTATACCCCATTAAAGACTGCAGGCAGCGGGACTAAACATTTTCTTAAATTTCTAGAGGAAATATAATTAATAAGGGATAAGGATTTAATTGCATTGATCCAAAGTAGGTATAATATGTATGAAATCCCATAACCCCATGTCCCATGGGGCAGACAGAAATTGGGTGATCAACCTTATGTGCCTACCCAAACTATTCGAACCTAGGACCTCCAGCGCAACACACAGATGCGTAAACTACTTAGCTATGGAAGCTGTTAGATGAAACAAACTACAAAGTATGTGTACCTACAGTTATACCGCAGTGCAGTGTTGGTAATTTAAAGGTACCGTACGTGAATATTTTTACCTGGCCAAGATTTTTTTTAGTTACACGCAAAGTCAAGGGGTCTATATAATACCTAGGGTACCTATGTTGTAATATTTTCTCAATATATACCATAAACTAAGTGATCAGTACGTCTCGGAAAAGACATTGCGTAGTTTTCCACATATTATGAGACGTTACGTCAGATCAAAGTGCGGTTCTAGTTATGATTAATGAATTTAATGAGAAATTAAACTTGAAGTTGGAACGCACAAATCATCGCTATTCGCTACTTTCGCTAGTATTATAAACATGAAATAATCGTTTGTTTAAATAACCTGTTGGCTTAAAAGAATCTGTGGTGTAACGTAAGTTGACAACTTGACACACATCCTCTGGTGTCGCTTGACGCTTTTTGAAAGTTTTGACTTTTGAGTAATAACTATTAAGGATTGTCTGTCGTTGAAATGGATGAACTGCCGCCGCTATAGTTTTATTTTATGGTAAAAGTGAATAATTTTGAATTAATAAAGAAATATAAGGAATAATTAAACATGACGTACCATTACGTAGTAACTGCTCAGAAGCCCACGGCTGTTACAGCATGTATAACAGGTAAACAGAGGTTTTTCTCTTATTTTGAGGTTATGTATGTGTACAACGGAGTATCTTGTTAGGCATAAATAGATTAACATTTTGCATTTGTTAGGTTCTTACCTATAATAATACTATCTACTCTATAAATAAATGTTTAATTTACAGTATTGTACACTACACTTACTACAGCCACATACATCGGTAATCATTTAAATTTTAAATCATAGCACTTCTGACTTCTCGATTTAATACAAATCATAGCATCAACATTATTTATCACATTGAATGATAGGATATAATAAGCTACTATAGCTATATTTAGTCTAATATAAATGGAAATTAAAGAGAATTTAAAAAACCTCCGACATGATTATAAATAAGAATATCTCGTAAATGGATGAACAAATCGACACATCTAGATCACTTCAGCTTCAAAACAAAAAACATCTAAATATATCCATTCTTTTAGGAGCTACGATGCTGCAGTCAGACACAGACACATCAAATTTATAACACCCCTTATTTTTATCAGACATTACAACAACTGTCTTGACACAACAACAACATATTACAAGACTCAGTAGTCTTGTCTTGAAATATGTCAGAAATATTGTTCATAAATAGTACTATATACATCTCTGAGGGAATTAAATGTCATGAACACATGACTTTTGTAGGGTGGCCCCAATTCCTAAACTTCTTTAATATATTTTTCTGTATCAGGAAACTTTACTTCACCTTCCGATCTGAACTTGCTTGTTGCAAAAGTATCCCGTCTTGACATGTATATTGTTACACCAGAAGGGTTACATCCTATGAAAGAAATTGGTCTTTATGGAAAAGTGGCAAAAATGAAGATGTTTAGACCACCAGTAAGTAAATAATCAATACTTAATATAGTTAATTACCGACAGATCTCACTTATTACATGTATAATATATATTCAAGGTGGTTTTTCATGTACTAAACACTGAACTGACCGCCTCCTTGGTCAAGTGGTAAGCGCGTAAGTGTTACAACCGAGAGGTCCTGGGTTCGATTCCCGGCGGAGATAAAAAAAAACTCGGTCTGGCAGGACATAGAAGTCTGATCACCTACTTGCCCCTAAAGAAAAAATCGATCAGTGAAACGCACGCGCACGGGACTTCACTTAAACTCTGCACTTGGTAGTTCTTGAATAGTGATTTTACAAAAGCTCTGCTTTGTCCGAAGGCTATTAAGAGTGTGCAACCAGATATCTGTTGCCGGTATTTATAACCAGCAATCAATATCTGGTGAATGCCTGAGTTCTAGCATTTATAATGAATTAAACATTTTAAAATGCTCAACTGCAGGTATGAAAAAACTGAAATCTCTGTGTCTATGATGGTTATAGAATATATGGTTTAGAATTTATTGGAATTTATTGTCTGAAATGTCATTAATTTATTTTTTAAACTTAACAAAAACCTGTTTTTTATTAATTACAGCATGAGTCTAAAGATTTGGTATTTATATTAACTGCTCGATATAATGCAATGATACTTGAGTGGAGAACGGGCCCTAATGGAGACCTAGAAGTGGTTACAAGAGCCCATGGTAATGTTGCTGATCGTATTGGTAAACCCTCAGAAAATGGCATTCTAGCAGTTATAGATCCACAGGCCAGGGTTATTGGTTTGAGACTCTATGATGGATTGTTTAAATTAATTCCACTTGATAAGGATTCTACAGAGTTAAAAGCCACAAGTTTAAGGTACACTAAGTTTTTAAAAATAAATAGTTTTTAGATACCATAATGGAATTTGTGTTTTCAATTTTAAAAATATATTATAGGCACTTTGCCTTTGGCATTAAATGTTTTTTTATGTATGTCATCATATTTTTATTTCCTGGTGTCTTGTATTAAGCATGCCCCAAGTACAAAAGAAGAAAATTTATTACATTTCAGGTTGGAGGAACTAAATGTTTACGATCTTGAGTTTTTACATGGCTGTGCTAATCCAACACTAATTTTAATTCACCAAGACCTAAATGGCAGACATATAAAGGTACTAAGAACATTATTTCCAAGTTTTTAGCTATTGAAGTATTTAGTCCATTACAAATGTTTTGCTTTTTTTCTGTTGCTGAAATTAACTGACAATGAGACTACTTAAATATTCCAAATATTTATTTTTGTTATTTATAAACTAGACAAATGAATATAATAATTTAACAGTCAACATGTTATTACAGACACGTGAAATCAATTTAAGAGATAAAGAATTCATTAAGGTGCCATGGAAGCAGGATAATGTTGAAACAGAAGCCTCAATACTTATTCCAGTGCCAAGTCCTTTGGGTAATGTTTAGCCAACATCATGCCTCATTTCACATTCTATTCAAAGCCAGATTACCAGAGTTCTTAACTTTTTAATAATTCTATTATGTAGACTGTTGTTGTAAATGTGATTCTCATCTAAAGCTTATTTGACAAGACCTTAGAGAAAAGTACTGTTGATACAGACAAATAAGTCCGTGAGCAATGATGATTAATATTGCTTAATAATAAATAGTAAAGTCCCATAATCAACAATGGAGGCATGGAGCAAAAAAATTCCTTTTGTATTTCATTCATTTAATCTAGCTTGATCTAAAACCTGTCTATAAACAGAGGAATATATAGAAGTGTTAACATTATCTAGTTTAAAATAGACACAAAAATGTGTCTGCCCCATGCACACATGCATATTATACAATGTAGCTGCTCTGTATTATAATAATGTAAGATGCATCTAAATAGGACTTGATTTTCCCTTGAATTCTAATCCAGAATGTCTAAAATTGCATTGGAATATGACAGACTGAGCTTCGAGATATTTTAATAATCTTCATATATTCTTATGTTGATGGTTTAAGGTGGAGCCATTGTTATTGGTCAAGAATCTATAGTATACCACGATGGTCAAAGCTATGTAGCTGTTGCTCCGCCACAGATAAAGGTAGAAAACAAAAACGAAGCTTTAATTGAATGTAATTAAAATTTAAATTAACCCAGAATATTTATAGCAAAATTATTTACTAAGAATCTGCAGACGATCTACATAATAACTACACCCTTATTGTACGACACTATATTTTAAATTAATATTAATAATCCTTACAAACTAAATTTTATTATGTAGTTCAACGAAGTCTTCGGTGACTTTGGCCACTTTTTATTCTATTCATCTGTTGTGGGATTATGATTTATGTATTTTAATTTTAATATATTTCTCTTTATTCAGATGACGCCCATAAACTGCTATAGCCCCGTGGGTCCTGCCGGGCTTCGTTATTTATTGGGTGATATCGCCGGTCGGCTTTTTATGCTAATATTGGAGGTACAAGAAAAAGGCGACAACACACAAGTCGTCAGAGACCTTAAGGTGGAATTACTTGGTGAGAACTATTAGAAACATATATTTAACAACAAACACATTTTTTTTAAGCTAGCCTAATGAACAAATCTAAAAATGTGGTGTCAAAATTAACCCACAAATTGAAAAATTATATTCTTCATTTAACCCAATTTTTGCAGTTGATCAACCTTCTACCAAAATTAAAGCATTTTCGAACCCAAAACTTCCAGATGAATATTATTTTAGTATTCCGCTGACTTAAAGTAAAAACATCACAAGCACCTTCAAAATAATCAGATATTGTTTCAAATATAGAAAAAATATTTTAACTTGACCAATTCCACCCCAGGTGAAATACCTATACCAGAATGCATGACGTACCTCGACAATGGCGTGGTCTTCGTTGGGTCCCGTCTTGGAGATTCAGCCCTTGTTCGTCTATCTCCAAACAAAGACGATACCAACCAGTATGTGAAAGTGATGGAAACCTTTACCAGCCTATCACCCATTGTGGATATGTGTGTAGTGGACTTAGAAAGGCAGGGTCAAAATCAATTAATTACTTGCTCGGGTAAGTGTTTAATGATTTTTTTTTACTACACTAATTTTGGAAACAAGAGAAATCGCCGGTACCAGATAATTGACGATATAGAGAGTTGATAAGGTACTGCTAATATTCACTATTGCCATTACAGAATATTTTATTATATTTTGTATTTATGTTTAGTGTGGTTTCTATTATTTTTAATGGTAAAATGCTAAATTTCTTAAGATATATTAATTTATACACCACACAAAAAACAATATAACATTTCATTCCCGGGTTTTCTACTTTCCTTTAATGTTTTTGAGACATGATACTCATGTCTCAACTTTGTAACAGGGACAGTATTTTACAATGACTTATTATCAAATTTTCTTCACACCAGGGGCATTCAAGATGGGTTCTCTTCGCGTGATCCGCAACGGAATTGGCATCCAAGAACAAGCTTCAATCGATCTGCCAGGCATCAAGGGCATGTGGGCACTTACTTTGCAACCCGGATCGACCTATCACGACACATTAGTTCTGTCTTTCGTTGGGCAGACAAGGTAATTTTTTATCACAAGGCAGTTAACTTGCGATTCGGAAATGTTTGTTTAACCAATGTCCATTGAAATTGGTTTAGATATTAGTAAAAAATGAGGCAGCTATATTTCTGATATTGTTTCGTGATTTTCTTTAGAGACAAGTAGGGTATCCAGCCGTCTGTTGATTCAAACCAACATTTCCGGGTTTCTTTTACTGATCTCTTTCTTTACAGCTTTGTAGGTAAATTCTCTTCTAACTAAACAATTTTTTTTTGTATCCGAGAGTCGCACCCTTTCGCACAATTATTAAAAGGAGATAAACAATAATAAACTGATTTTTATCCTAATTCTACATTGATGAGGCTTTCTATTAGACTACGAATCCATGATTTAGTTTTATTAAATTTGTACTTATTTGTATTTTTTTTCCAGAGTATTAACACTGAACGGTGAAGAAGTTGAAGAAACAGAAATAAAAGGCTTCGCATCTGACAGACAGACATTTTTCACGGGAAATGTGTGTTACAATCAACTCATACAGGTACACTTTGTTGAAATATCCCTTTATATAACGCTACTTTGTAATTAATTTGTAAAATTTTGTCTAATAAATATTTTAAAGCATAAATTTTCTTATGATATTTTATAGTATTCTCATTTTCTATTGTGGTAAGAGTAAGTACGTGAGTTAATACGTAGTGTGTTAGTCAGGTGACAGACGAAGGCGTGCGGTTGATAGTGAACCGCGACGGGCAATGGGTGGTGGGCGCTTCGTGGCGAGCTGGCGGCGCACGCGGTGTGTCCGTTGTCGCGTGCTCGCAGACGCGTGTCGTACCCGCCGCCGGGAACAAGATATTCCTGCTTGCCATTGAGGACGGAGAACTTAATCTCATCTCGTAAGTTCTGTAAAATCCATAGCCCCATTGTCAAACTGCTGAAAATCTCTAAAAAAAATTATCTTAGAATTTTCGTACTCCTTTGATTGAGCGATAATTCTTACGAATTAAAAGTCAACTTTGTTACCATCAAACTGAATCATAAACTTTGATAATAGAGATTCCAATCTTTTTTAACTTAGTGTTTCTTCTTGAGAGATGTATTTAAATATATGGAACCTATCCCAGTCATGCATAAGGTAAAAATACATAGTTGAGAGTTTTCATTGAAAAGTTGAAGAATCTATGAATTAGGCCTATTAGCTAAGCAAAGAAATTTGAATAAAAATGAAACTTGTAATATTATCTATTTTTGTTTGCAGAGAAGTGTGTATGGAGGAAGAAGTGGCGTGTCTGGACTTGGGTCCTGGAGATAATGAAGCTTTGTTGGGAGTCGGCCTTTGGACTGATATCTCTGTTAGAGTACTCAAGTTGCCTGACCTAACACCACTTCATACTGAGAAATTATCTGGTGGTTAGTTACTTTAATCAGTGTTTAGATTTCCTTCCAAACTGAATTATTTTTCAGTATTTACCCTGGAATCGAGCCCATACCTTTCGTGCAAAATATCTGGAATGCATCTCGTTTTGTCCATACTCAAGGTTTCTATATAATTTCATTTATATTCTGCAGAAATAATTCCCCGGTCGCTTCTAATTTGCGTACTTGAGGGCGTGTGTTACTTGCTATGTGCACTCGGAGACGGTTCCATGTTTTACTTCACCGTGGACACGCTCACTGGAGCTCTCACTAACAGAAAAAAGGTCACACTAGGCACACAGCCCACTGTGCTTAGGAGTTTCAGGTATTTGACATTTTTATAATATCTAGCATAATTGCTAGAATATACTTATCCTTTCATTAGCAAACAGTAAATAATCAGTTTGAAGTTATTCAATTTATATTAAAGTGGTTATGCTACACTAAATTCAATTCCATATAAGTATTTAGACAATCAATATCCAAATAAGGTTGGTTCTTAAAAATCTTCGATTGCAGTAAAAACTGTGACAGACCTAACTACAAGGCCAATAAGTGTATATGTTATCTCTTTTATAGATCTCTATCGACAACGAACATATTCGCGTGTTCCGATCGGCCGACAGTAATTTTCTCGTCGAACCATAAACTAGTTTTCTCTAACGTCAACCTTAAGGAAGTCACTCACATGTGCTCATTGAACGCGCAGGCTTATCCAGACAGGTAATTTAAATTATTTAAATAAATAATAAAATAGATTGTAAGATTTCTTTATAACAATCCATTGGTATTTTAATATGGTGGTCAATCCGATTTCATAGATATTGTCTGATTGCATTTAAGGGAAGATTCTTTATCCATAACAGGAATTGTTGATTTTTCTGGATTGTGTCGAACAGGACCTTTAAGTCTTGAGTAATGGCTAGATATTATGTTTAAAGATAAGTTTTTATCTACATTACATATTTTATTTAATCTTGTCCAGTTTGGCACTGGCAACAGACAGCACGGTAACAATTGGTACAATCGACGAGATTCAGAAATTACACATTCGTACAGTCCCACTTAACGAATCACCGCGACGCATCGCTTACCAGGAAGCTACCAAGGTAAATACATTTAACTATATCACTTTCTCTCTAACGGTAACCTGTTGTAAACTAATAAGTAATAACTTAAGTATCTTTAACTAAATTGACAGACGTTCGGTGTGGTAACAATGCGCGTGGACAAGCTTGAATGGTCGTCTGGTTCGGGGAGTACGGCGGTATCCGTACGCGGTAGTGCGTCTACGTCCGCTGCTAACACAAGTGGAGCGCCCCTTGCGCATCCCAAACACGGGCCACTCACACAGCCAAAGCATACGCCCACCGCTATTGACCTCGAGATATATAACCTACTTATATTAGATCATCATACATTTGAAGGTATGCCTACAATTTTCTCGTTTTTTCTTTACTATACATACGAAGTTTCATCCGTATTACCTCGATGGCATTTTTTCCACTCACCACCACTCACTAGTTGCTTTTAAAGGTATTTTCTAACATTACGATTTAAGGACGTTCAAGAAAAGAGCGTACCTCTATATCTTACCACTTTTAACCACTTTTTTTAAATTAAAAAAGGTTACTAAGCTATGCTTAATGCCGTAGAGGGCCACTAATATATGTAGAATTTTCTGATTCTAGTGTTGCATGCACACCAACTGATGGCGAGTGAATTTGTACTGTCCCTACTTTCTTGCAAATTGGGTGATGATCCAACACATTATTATGCTGTTGGTACCGCCATGCTCAACCCAGAGGAATCTGAACCAAAACAGGTAAAAATATTCAAAATTAATTTGCAATACAACGAATGATATAATTATGTATAGATTGGATTTGTATGTTTTAATATAAATTGGTTAATTTTTTTATCTTCGTTTAAAAATCAATCACTAAAAATTAAAGAAAAGCTTATTTGGAAAGTGAATTTGAATTGAGCCTTATAAGAGGATTTTATTATTTCAGGGTAGGATAATTTTGTTCCAATGGTCTGAAGGCAAGCTAACACAAGTCGCAGAAAAGGAAATCAAAGGAGCGTGCTATACGCTTGTCCAGTTTAATGGAAAATTACTCGCCTCTATAAATAGTACTGTAAGTTGTCTTATCCTACTTGTAACATTTCAAAGCATATTAATAATAGATGTGGTTATATTGTCACTAAGAGTAATAAGTTTAAAAAAAAAGTACAAAATTTTTATAATTATACATACCTTAAATTTTTTTTTTTTTGTTGTCTGTCTGTTTATGCCTTCCCTGGGGAACAACAAAGCAATAAAGATAGTTAAAATTTAGAGAATGCAAATGCTATTAAGGCTCGTTATTCAGAACGAAAGTTAAATCTGTTTTCAGCAGGTGTCAATGTAGGTATTTTTCGTTGTTCAGTTGGACAGTGTTCAATATAAGATTATGATTCTAAGGGCCTTATCCATAGTTAACACTATCAAAAAATGAAAATGTCAAGTCAAAATATCTTATCATATTTGACTAATGATTGTGTATAATATACTCTTTGGTTCTCAGGTCAGATTATTTGAATGGACATCTGAAAAAGAATTAAGATTAGAGTGCAGTCATTTTAACAATATTGTAGCGTTATACCTTAAAGTGAAAGGGGACTTTATTCTTGTCGGTGATCTTATGAGGTCCATGTCGCTTCTACAATATAAACAGGTAAATATTGTTATAAATACAATTCAAAATAAAAATAATATGGACTTACAACATTATCAATTTACCATTTTAAAAAAATAGAAACCACACAACATAATTACACGTCATCCAATGTCATGCCTATTAACTCAAAATATACAACCACAACCCAATCAGGTATAGTTTCCCCATCAAAGACAGATTATTAAATGGTACCAGTATAAGATCAACTAGTGAATGCTTCTAAGAACGACTTTAGAATAATGGCAGCCTGCCGGCTGTTTAATTGCCACCAAGCTCGCTATTTATATTAGCTGTGAGTAAATCTTCGCTCCTGATACTTCGAGCTAAACAGGCTGTTAACGAAAGGTTTCAAGCCGAAACCACACCCGAGCGTTCAAGACATCAGCTGACACAACTAAGCTTACACATCAGTATTAGAAAATTTTAAGTTACCCAAAATATTTGTTTTCTCGGGATTCGAACCCAGGATGTAAGACGTAACATGCCGATGTCACAGATTTAGTTATATAAAATAGTGAACATATTTAAAGCATAGAAGACTTACATATAAATTCACTATTTGTAGTGACTACTTCGATACTACTACGGCTCCATAACATGATAAAACTGAAATTTGGAATTGTATAAAATTTGATGTTTCCACATGATATATTTGTCTTGATGGCGCGAAAGCAACAGTGGCTGGTGAATTTTTAGTTCTAAATCCATTTACTAACTACACGCAATGTATTCACAAGACATACAATTAAAGTGGTGACTCACAGTTACATACTTCACATTACACTGAACTTTTTCAGATGGAAGGTAGCTTTGAAGAAATAGCACGAGATTACAGTCCGAATTGGATGACTGCCATTGAAATTTTAGATGATGATACTTTCCTAGGAGCTGAAAATAGTTCGAATTTATTTGTTTGTCAAAAAGATAGGTAAGATAAATATATTAGTAAATAATAACTAGGTCTACTCTCCTGTAATTAATGTTAATGCAAAAAAACTTTTTTTTAATATTTTTTAAGACTTGTTTTAGCTTGGAAAACCATAATAAATACATTTTTCTTGTATAATAATTGTAACTCCTAGATGGGCATGTGGCAGACGTATTTCTACATCTGTTTGAGATTAGAATGTCGATGATCTGTTAATTTTTTACTCTATTGCAATGTAGCGCAGCGACGACGGATGAAGAGCGTCAGCAGATGAGCTACATGGGCCAGTTCCATCTTGGTGATATGGTAAACGTGATGCGGTTGGGGTCGCTGGTCGGCCAGCACGCTGATACCGCCGCGCCTGTACACAACCCGGCTACCATTGCTACTGTCAACGGCGCCATCTGTGAGACTCGTATTTGTTTAGTTGTCGATAAAGGGAGACAAAAGGGTCCGCTCTCCCTAGAGATTAAAAATATTAAATTGAAAAAATCAAGACTCCTGAGGTCCAACGTCAGAGGCAACTTTACATACTCTACCAAAATTAAGCAATACTGCTTTATTTTGGTAGTAAGACGGTTATTTTATCTAGTAAGACTCACTATGAAAACTGGCCTTCATTGCTCCCCATAGTTCAGTCTTTATAAATCGTGGCTGGTTATTGATCTTCCAATAGTATGAGAATTTTGTTCTTTTTATACTAAACAGTCTTAGTGTGTGTGCGTGTGCGCGCTTTGAGGGTAAAGTTTCACGCCTTCACGCTTAAACTCCTTAATCGATTTTATGTAGGGTATATCTTACAGAAATATGTACCCTATAATTATGTACACTAATTCTAGTTCCACCCAGTCACAGGTATCAGGTTGTATTAAAGAATTGTTTTTTTCTTATAGAAACTGCTTCCCATATAAAAATATCTATTACCAGTGGCCAGTAGTTTATCCAAGTATTTATTTACCCAGGTCTAGTCGTTCAACTTTCACAAGAGTTATACGAGTTCTTGCGGCAACTGGAAGAGCGACTCACGCATACGATCAAATCGGTGGGGAAAATTTCTCACGCGTTTTGGCGTTCATTTAACACGGACATTAAGACTGAACCGGCGGAGGGATTCATTGATGGCGATCTCATTGAGAGTTTTCTCGATCTTAGCCGTGATATGCAGCAAGAAACCATCCAAGGATTACAAGTAAGAGACAGTTTCATACAATTTATGTAAAATGATCTAATCTCCAATGGGGCATAAAGTAAAAATATAAGCATAATACTCCGAGGGGCATTAAACAGACTACAGACACCTGCGTCCTTTTTACTGAATACTACATATTATATTATCAAGTTTTCAACCTTCCACTTTTTTGTGAATTAAATAGAGGATCGCGTTACATGTTAACGGAACCAACGTAAACGGATCGCGCTCACGTAACTTAAATATAAAAATCGACTGTAAGTCAAATATTCATGATTTTACTTAACACTTCTGTGTAACTACTACAAGGACGATAAATTGATACCAACATTACCAATGATTTCTTAAATAAATAAATTTATTTTAGTTTCAAAATTTTTATACATAGGTACTCTTTTTCGTTAAAATATATGATGGCTCTCAACCACAATCTTGTTTGTGTACCTTATTAATTTTCCTTAATATTTTGTTTGTGCAGACAACTAATGTTTTTTTTTTTAAATTTTTTTTTTATATAATATTTATTCGGGATGTATAAAACATTGTTAGTCTTGATGTACTTTAGACACCTTTAAGAGGTTATGCGTAAGTTACCAGTGACCCAGTATAAAATACTAAATTTTGATATCTGATTAGCATAATTTGTACAGATCGACGACGGCGGCATCATGCGAGAGGCAAAAGTGGATGACCTTATAAAAATTGTAGAAGATTTGACACGAATACATTAGTTATTATTAAGTATTTCCTTTCTTATTTTAGACTAGTGGAAATTTCCCAATCCACTAAGGAAAACATTTATAAATAAATCTATTGTCTTATCTTAAAATAAAACGATATAATGATATTTTTTCTTTTATTACCTGAGTAACGTATTCAACTTCTGTCTGTATACCATATACCACACAGAAATTAACCGAAAATAATTTCATTAAATAAAATATGTTTATTTTTCTAAATTGTTCACTTGTCCTAACAAAATAAAATCGAAAAATGAAATGAATAAAAGGCATTCACTGAATGCCTTTTATTCCTTTGTTGATTTTGTAAAAACTAGCTTTCATTGTATTTTACCAGTGAATTCTCGTAACCCCTAGTGGGGTACGGGGCAGACACATTGCTGTGTCTGTTTCACTAATAATTTCCTTTACAGGCAAGTAGGTGATCAGCCTTCTGTGCTTACCCAACTGAAACGTTCATGTTTCCCCGGGAATCGAACCCAGGACCTCCGGCGCAACACTCATACGCCTAAACCAATAAGCCACGGAGGCGGTATTTTACCAAGGTAATTGTATTTTATTAAAAGCTATGCAAACTCAATTAAATTGGAATATACAATGCTATACGAAAAAATCTATATAAACTTGTGTTTATCACAATTTATAGCTACAAAGCTGTCTTTATTAAACACATGAAAAATTTATATCATTTTAATAATAGTTCATATCAATTACTAAATTCCAAAACTAAGGCTCCATTAATCATCTTGAACAGCCTTACAGATTTTTGCAATCCGAGCAATACAGGTTGTAGCTCCTGTTCAATTAATAAATATGGATTATTAAAATGTAATCAAATAGTAAAATATTTTTTTCTATCTAGCTTGGTAAATTTGAAAGAATTTCTACTATCTGAAGAACCATAAAAAATAATGAGTTTATAGTAAAATGTACCATTGACTTTTTACCATTATAATTTTACATATTCATTGTCAAACAGCCTTAGGTCAAAACTACAACCAACATGCAATTATACACCTAATTTGATAAGGTTATATCACAGGAATGAAAAAACAATTACTTCCTGAACTTATCAGCTTTGTAATGTAAGAACCACATCAAAGCAAATAAGCAACTTGGAGGACTGCTAATAGGACCTGGTGAAGTTAGCATTGCCTCTATTTCAGGTATTGTCTTCTCTACCACTTCTATGATTTCATCATCTACACCACCTCCTGAAATATTTGAATTTTTTTTTTAGTTAATGTATTGAATTTTTTAATTTAGTGTTAAATTATAATCTTTTCCTTTTTTTACTTGATATATAATAATTATAATATAAATAATTAGCACAAAGGTTTTTGGATTCTCAAGAATTTTTTTTATTTTATAAAACCATTTGTATATTAAAAAGAAGAAAAGATTATATAAATATTGGATGAAGCCTACATCTAAACTTGGATGTTATATAAAAAAAAAATGGTTTGACTCACCTTGTTCCGTTTTCATTTCATCTGTGACTTCACAATAAAAGAAAGTCTGTAAAGAACCTTGGACACCAACTCCTGATCTAAAATTTTTATGAGTTTTATTTATATTTAGTACCTATATATGTATATATACATACAAAATACCAAGAAACTAAAAAAAGGTTCTTAGTTTTCAATTATTCTGTTATTTGTTTCCTATGCAGTTATGAAGCCAATAATTGAGCAACTTAAACTTTTTAAAAATTAACTAAGAATTTTTTTTTTTTTTTTGTTTGCTAAGTTAGTATGTAGGTAACTTTAAGAGGTAGTCCCTATATAAAATTGATTGGCACCCAATCAATTTTGATAAACTGATTGCAATTTTAATCTCTTTGCATTGTTAATATTGACCTTGGAATTTGCAACTCAAATACAAAAAATAAAACGGCTATCAATTAATTTTTGGATTTGTATCTAAGAAAGCAGAGGCAGATAAACAAAAAAAGAGAAACTTTAGAGTAGTTATTATTCTGAAAGAACTAAAATGTTCACTCAAGTTACAGCCAATCTGTAAAATGTGTGACGATATGCAGTTCCATAAGTTATCTAATTCTAATAAAATAAATATTATTTCCATACTCACCTGTAAGAGGTAATTCTTTGCAATTTATTTAAAGGAACATTGTAGCCACACTCCTCAAGGACTTCTTCTTTTGCTATCTCTTCAACACTTTTTTTCTTATCAATGATTCCAGCACACATCTCCAGAGCTATCCCCAAAGATGCAGGATATTTCTTTGTATCTATTACATCAGATTGTCTATCTTTTGGAGGTACACTATTATAATAAATTGCTAGAAATCAAGAATAAGAATTTTTAGATTGTAGTTAATACCGAAGTATTCATATAAATTGAACTCCATAATAAGTATTATTGTCTATGACTGTAACCTAGAACAGGCAAGAAAAGCAAAACATTCACTAATATGTAGTCACAATTTCTTTAGAAATTGACTACTCACCAGGCCGAAATTGTTTAACAAATATCATAACCTTTCTCGTAACATTGAATACAACTATAGCAACACTATCATGAACTTCAAGTAGGTCCCAATTCTTTTGTTTTCCATTTTGAGTATAATGTAACCGGAACGGCTTTACATATTGGGACTCTGGTAAAGGAGTTAGATAGACGTCCTTTACATCTTCCATAGTTTTGGAAAAATGTCTGGAATATGAGAGCCTAAAGTGATGTACAATTATTTTTCTAATTATAATAAAGGAGTATATTCCTTGATAGTTATAAAACTTTAAGAAATCCCAACTTTTTAAAATGTTTAAGCCCAGAATTAGAAAATTATTTTAAAAGTTAAAACAAAAATGGTTAGGTATTTTTTTGTCACACAGGCAGTGAATTGTGATGTGGAAACTGACATTTAATAGCGTAGAGCGTTAAAATTTATTCTTTAACGCACGAGAACAAGTACAGTTATCTGTGGGACGTCAAAACGCGATCTTGCGGAATGCGGACGTTACACTTGGACAACATTATTATAGTAAGATAGAATGGATGCTTCCTGGCAGATTTTTTTTCTGGATGTATATTGTATAATAATTTATTATATTAGGTCCATGGTGCAAAGCCATTTATTATTTGTGACAAAACGTCAACGATCACAAATTACTAATTACCTGCTTGTCAATCTACAGTCTATTGTAATTTGTCATTACTTGTCTAATGCGAAATGTCTAAAATGAAATTCAATTGATTATATTAATTAAAGTAGTTAAATAAATTTTAGAGAATAAATACTCGTGAATTATGGTTTAAAAATTGAACCTATGCTTAATTGGATAATATGGCTAAACCTGAGAAAAGTCTGAAACAAGGATTTGTTATTAAACTCTCTTACGAAACCGTTCAAAAGTTATCTGAAGAGGAGCAGAAAATAAAGGAAAATGAGTATACTTTAAAATTGAATGTTGATAATAAAAATAAAATAGATAAAAAAAATGATTCTATTCATGAAGTTAATGATTCTATTCATGAAGTTAATGATTCTATTGATGAAGTTATTCAAACTAGAATTACTGAAGATAATCAAAGAGTCACATGTTCTGTAAATGACAATTCTAAATCAACTCATATAAGAAGTTTTGAGTCGTGGGGTGAGTATGCTCCGTATGTTACATATGAAGAGGAAGATGCATTTTATACTGATCCCAATACAAACCAAAAGTATAAATGGAATAAAACAACCAATACTTGGGATTGTGAAGCTGAAAATGATGTATCTGGTAGGCAATACAGTTATGAAGAAGATACTCATGTTTACACAGAATCTGATGGATCTAAATTCTTCTGGGACCATGAAAAAAAAGCATGGATACCCAAAGTTGATAATGACTTTCTTGCGTTATATCAAATGTCTTATGGTTTTGTTGACAATACTAAACCTAAAGAAGTTTTTGAAGAAAAAACCAAAACTGAAAAGAAACAAGAGACAAACCTAAAAAGGAAATCTGAACCACAATGGTTTGAACCTTCTGATGAAAAGAACACAAAAGTATATGTGTCTAATTTGCCATTAGATACTACAGAACAGGAATTTGTTGACTTAATGCAAAAATGTGGTCTTGTCGAACGAGATCCTAGCACACAGAAAATGAAAGTCAAGCTCTATATGGACAAAGAACAAAATTGTTTCAAAGGAGATGCTTTATGTACTTACATAAAAATTGAATCTGTCAAATTAGCTTTGAATTTACTTGATGGGAGTGACTTTAAAGGAAACAAGATTAAGGTTGAAAAGGCCCACTTTCAATTAAAAGGTGAATATAATCCATCTTTAAAACCTAAAAAGAAGAAGAAAAAAGAACTTGACAAAATTAAGAAAATGCAACAAAAGTTATTTGATTGGAGGCCTGAGAAATTCCTTGGAGAAAGAGCTAAACATGAAAGAGTTGTGATTGTAAAAAATCTTTTCCATCCTTCTGATTTTGATAAAGAAGTGCAGTTAATATTGGACTACCAACAAGACTTAAGGGAAGAATGTGGGAAATGTGGTGATGTTAGAAAAGTGGTAATCTATGACAGGCATCCTGAAGGAGTTGCACAAATAACAATGAAGGAGCCTGAACAAGCTGATGGAGTTATACAACTTATCAATGGCAGATGGTTTGGCAAAAGACAAATAACTGCAGAGATATGGGATGGTAGAACAAAATACAAAATTGCTGAGACCGATGCTGATATAAGCAAAAGAATAAATAAATGGGACAAATTCTTAGAGCAGGAGGAAAAAAAAGACAATGAGGAAGTGAAGAACACATCTCAAGAAAAAGTGAGTGCCACTGAAACATAATTAATAATGTACATATATTTTCTTTATAGGGTTTATTGTAAAGTGAATATAATCAATAAAAGTTTTATGGAAAATATTATTTATAATTTTTACTAATAGTATTAAGTGGAAGTATTAAGACAATTTGTATATAATATAAGAATTTAAAAAGAAATTCAGACTCGAATGTTGGTGCCACTGACCGCATTGCTCAAATTGATCTTTCCAGTTTGAATGATTTTTATTATTGAGATGATAATATTGTAAGGGATGATTGAATATTGAGTAGGGTAATATTGTTCCATGACGTAATTTTTTTTTTTTGTTGTTGATTGCTATCATAATCAGTGACAGTGTGTTAAGAATGCATTTTCAGTGAAAAACACATCTATATTAAAACATCAACCTATACCATCCGCGGACACATCTGTCGACGTGTAGATAAGGCATTCCGCATTAGTATTTTGGTAAATTTGTGTAAACTATTATATTATCTATGAATCGGAACAGAGTAGGTTGACAATAAGCTGTATTTTTAAATGGCATTGACGCAAAAACACAGATTAGTAGTTAATAATTGACAATTGACATAGACATTTACGAAAGTAGTAACTATTTAGAGAAACAAGAATAATTATAATCAGACTTGAATTTTGATAATTAAAACCCACTTTATCTGGTTTATTAAGCTAATATTTAACTCGCTAATTGAGATAAAAGCCTGTAAGCAATGGAAGTTTGGTATCAGCAATCAGATGTGCTTGCTAGTTGATGTGTCTCTACAGTCGAGCTAACCAGGCGGTCTCGATGAATAAAAACAGGATATGATAACATGGCCGTGCAATCTGACTCCGGCGGGAAGGACGACGTGAAGACACAGTTTGTGACGCGAGAAGGGACGTACCGGTTGATGACACTTTCAGAGTATTCTCGACCTAACCGTGTAGGGTACACGAGTGGTTCTGGTTCTACACATGTTCGTGTCTCTTTGGTGTCGTTGCCGCCCGGTGGCGCTCCCGGCTCTGATGGACATGTCTCTGAAGACAGAATCTGTTTTAACCATGGAAAAGAGCTCTATATCTATGTATACAGAGGAGTTAAAAAAGTAAGTAGGCAACATTTAGGAATATTATATAGAGCACTAATTTATAATCAAAATTTTACACATTAAATTCATTTTTTAATTCTATGTATATGCATTGACTTCTTTTTTTTACATGTAAGGTAATGCTTTCATTAATAACTAACCATTTTACTATATTAGTGCTTAACAGTACTGTATATCATTGTTATTCTTATTGTGTATCATGCTAGTTTCTTGTTAAAATTATGTTTTATCAACTCAGTGATAATTTTAGATTGTGATATGACTAAAATGACATGACTATATGGATCTTTCATATATTAGCTATATAACTTAAAACAATAGATTTATCTTTAAACAATCTTCTATATAATCCAAAATGGGCTCTAAAAAATAAGCTTACTAGTGATTTTTTTGTTAAATATTTGGCATAATTTTTTTATTTTGTTTTAAGCATAAAAGTAGTAGATGCACAGAACTTAATCTGAATTCATTTTTCAAGATCAAGAAATCTATTCAGTATTTAAGTTTGTATTGCAGTATAAGAAGCATGCATTAATTATTAATAAAATTTTAACAACATTTTGCAAAGTGTTGTATATTTCAATGATATATATCTCAAAATATATTATTGAAGTATATTATATAAATATATTATATTTTTTAAGTTAAAAAGACTTATTATAAAAATCCCCTCTAAAAATCTCCACTTTAAATAAACAGACAACTCCTATTATTTTCAAAGAACCGGTCTCTAGATTTCTTTTAAGTCGGGAGAGTGCTTTTGATCAATATCTTGGACTTGCTGCTATCCCGATTTACAACCCTGCAACAATCCTCTTGTGTTATAGGTCTGATGATGCACTCATGAAGTGAATCATTCAGACCCTTTCTGATTTGATTGATCCATCTCATGAGTGACCTACCGCAAGCTCTTGTCCCTTCCGCCCCATTCTTTAGAATTAACAATAGACTAATATAAATTAATAATTTAAAAAGTGGCAACATTTTTTCTTCCTAAGCCTACTGATGAACTTTAAAGAAATCTCATTTTTAAGTGATTGAACATCAATTATAGTATTTGTTGTAATAAATTTATTTTTACCCATAAATTAAAAATAAGTAGTGTAGACTTCTTTTTAACATGAGTATAAATGTAATACTAAGACTATCAAGTACTAAGCCTACAGTAGTTACAATAAATTAGATTAAAATCTTATTTCCCTTTGAGATAACTTGAGCGTACATAATACTATTTCCTGTGTTATGCAAAATGACATTCAAAGAATTCATTTCATTAAGTTAAAGATAGGTATAATAACAATAATAAAGCTTGTTTATTTTCAATCTAAAATTGTTATTACATATTGTGTTATAATATTATATATTACAATAATATGTATTTCTTAATTAGTATTTATGTATGTATGTATTAGTATGTATTTATTTTAGTAAAATATGTAATTTCAATTTTTTAATATAAGTGTACATATGTTTGGATTTATTTCTTTTTCTTTTACTCGCTATCATAAACTTTTTTCAGTACCATTAATCGGAACCCCTTCTTGGGTAAAGGCCTCCTCTAGCTTTTTCCACACCACTTTATCTATAGTCACAGTATAAATATCACATTTATATTTTCTATATCCACCTTTTTCTAGGGCATCCTCTTTTCTTTTCCCCCCTGGTCCTCTCCATATATTATGTAGTTGTCTTGAATGTACATCTTTTGTCTGAGCTTCTTTCTATAATATATCCTGCCCACTCCCATTTCTGTTTTAGGGCAAATTATAAGGCGTCTATGACTATCGTTTTTCTTCTTATTTTTTTGCTTTTTGATTTAGGAATTCTTCTTATTTTCAGTGTCCTTATTTCCATTGCTTTCTGGAATGCTGCTAGTTTAATTTTTATTTTTGTGTTGTATGTCCACGTTTTACATCCGTATGTTAAACACAGGTGTTGTTAAAGTTGTTGAGTTAAAGGTTTATAATATATGTTGTACTTATACATTAAATATTTGTATTTTAGGCAGCGGACCTCACGAAACCAGTTGATAAGAAGATGTACAAGGGCACAAATCCAACTTGTCACGACTTCAACACAGTTACGATGACACCAGATAGCGTTTCCTTAGTCATAGGTTTTTCTACCGGCCAAATACAACTAATAGATCCTATTAAGAAGGAATTAAGTAAATTATATAATGAAGAGGTGAGTTTTCTTCAACAGATTAGCCACAGTGAATCAAATTTTACTGTGGTAGTATTTTACTATAGTAAATGAACTATGAACATTATAATCACCTCCACATCCTCTTTTACTTACCTAATACGTATTATTGCGTCATTCAAAACGATAACTCAATTGAACTAAAAATAATACTTGCAGTGGGTTTTTCGTACTTGAGTTTGATTCCGGTAAAACTAGAAAAAAATTGCTTTAGATTATGGTAAAATATGTAAGAACTTTGGAATTGATATGTCCTTTTGGTATTGTCTTTATTTTATACTAGATTTAAAAATAATGAATTAAATATCGTTTTCCAGAGACTGATAGATAAGAGCCGAGTGACTTGCATCAAGTGGGTGCCAGGCTCGAGCAATCTGTTCATAGCGGCACACGCCTCGGGGCAACTTTATGTATATAACGAGGAATTAACCTGCGGGACCACGGCGCCGCACTACCAGCTTTTCAAGCATGGCGATGGCTACTCAATACATACGTGTAGGACTAAGAGCACTAGAAACCCACTTTACAGGTATAAGTTTCGCCACATTTCTTGACAGCTATCAACGCGCGCGGCTTAACGTTACGCGGAACCAAATTATAGACAGAGGGCGAATCCGTATTTGCGGCTATATTCATGGCGATTATGAAAATGTAAGGCTACAATACTTATTTATTTACTGGGGGCTGAGGATAAAATAAGGATTTTCTAAATGTGCTATGGTTACTTCAAAATAGATATTATTTACGCGAATTTCGTATCGTGTCAGAGTTCCGAATAATAACGTGTCACCTAAAACGTCGTTCCATAGAAAATGTGTGAGGAAAAAGGTTTTTTTCTTTTATTTTATTCGTCAATTTTATAATTTTTTTAATAGTTATTCTGCTATTCGGGACGGAGACAAATATCAAAAACCATAAAAATCGGTCCAGCCATTCTCGAGTTATAAGAGTTCGAACAAACCCGACTTTGTTTTATATATAGATAACATATCATTAACAATCAATAACATTTCATTAGAAGAGCTAAGTGACAGATACTTTATGATATACATAAGTGTTTAAAGTTGGTGATTAGGTACCGTCGAAGTGGTCATATCCGCGGACGGTAATCACTAATTCTCAGGACATACGTCATACGACGTTTTTCACTTGCTAATAAAAATTAAATTTAAAATCAGTTTTATGTAGTAGGTAAATAAAAAGTTTAAATACTTAGGTATTAAATTTAACTTAACCCGGGCATCTGTAAATGACAACACCTACAAAGAAATCATAAAATCTTAGTTGAATGATTGAAGTTTATTTATTAAACATGCATAAGTTAAAACTGTTTATTTAAACACGAAATTGCATGAAATAAGCAAATAAGACACTAATTTATATTATTAAACGCGATAATCCAATGTAATTTTATTTCATATCGAAACTTTTTTGAGAACAGAGGTTTAACAAAAAGGTTTTACTACATTATCGGACTAGTGCGTAACGGTAATCAAAATACATATCACATTTTGGTTACAAGCACTTTTTTGTGTTGAAAAATTAATTGCTTCTTAATCATTAGTAACTCAATCATAATTATTAGTAATTTTTTTTAAATAATATATTTGTTTGTTTTATTATATTATATTCCAATCCATGTAATTTTTTCAAGTATTTTTATTTTTTGATAAACTATATCTGTCATTTGTAGTATGATTAGTAATTTAATAATAAATAAAAAGAAATTTTCTCATATTTGACATAAAAAATTAAATTTTCAGGTGGGTTGTTGGAGCAGAGGGTAGTTGTATAAATGAGTTCGCGTTCTCTCCTTGCGGCACTAACTTGGCGATAGTTTCTCAAGATGGCTTTTTACGCTGTTTTCACTACGATACCATGGAGCTGATTGGTCGAGCCCGTTCCTACTTTGGTGGCTTTTTGTGTGTGTGTTGGTCACCAGACGGAAAATACGTTGTAGTAGGAGGAGAAGATGACTTAGTCACTGTTTGGTCCTTCAGCGAGAGGCGGGTGGTGGCCCGAGGTCAGGGCCATAGGTCCTGGGTCTCAGTTGTCGCCTTTGACCCATACGTGGTCAGTTTCACCGAATCAGACACGGAAGATACGCGCGAAGACAAAAGTGAAAGTGCACAGTGTTATAGGCTAGGCAGTGTTTCTCAAGATACTCAGTTATGTTTGTGGGACCTCACCGAAGACGTTCTAAAACCACCCGTGCGGGCAAGAGCCTCCACGCACCTTTCACCTAATAGCAACAACTTTTCTCCGAACGGTGTTCCTGGAACAAAATTACCCCAAAAGTGTACAAAAAGTAATAAAATAGGACATAAACATTCCGAGTTAAGCGGGACGAACGCAGCGGGTGAGCCGTCTAGTGCTAAACCAGCTAAATCCAAAGCTAATAACATCTCCACCTTAAATATCAGTGTCGGAAAGGCTAAAGAGGAGACGTCTGGATCATTAGGGGTTAATTTCACGCAGCGATTAGCGGCTTTATCTTTTGGAGAGCGTCGGTCAGATCACAGACGGAACTTTAGCTTAACTAAGAGTTCAGATAAGTCATCGGCGACCAACACTGTGGCCTTAAGGGGGAAGTCAGCGGGGGCGCAAACAAACGATACGTACGATCCTGTGAAGTTAATAGGTACGCCGTCGTGTCCGCGTTTCGACGAGTGTCCCGTGTTAGAGCCGCTAGTGTGTAAGAAGATAGCGCACGAGAGGTTGACAGCTTTATTGTTTCGGTCGGAGTACTTTATAACGGCGTGTGCGGACGGGTGCGTGAATACGTGGTCGCGGCCTTTGCGTTCAGCGCCCGGGGCGGGGGGTGCCCCCGGCGCGCTAGTGTCAGGAGCGACGCGTCGGGACCGCGCTGAGCTGACTGACTAGCCGGACGTTGCTGAGTTGTACCGTCTCTACTGGTCCATATATTGCACTAGCTTTAAGAATTTCGTTCTCTATTGATTTTTTGAACATTCAATTTCTCCATCTTTGATCACTTCAAATATAGAATAATTTGTTGATAATTTTTACAATAATTTATACCACATTGAACTGATTCACGTTAGTTAACTTTATTGATTAATTAACTTTTAACAAACAGTTAAATATTAACTATTATTCTTAAAATATATTCTACTTTTTTTTGCTTTGACTCCAATATTTTTTTTTATATTTGATCCCTGGGTAGTAGTGACTGGTACAACTGTTAGGAGTAGACAATTCCATACTAGACAGATTGGTGTGAATGTTGCGTTAGTTGATTGATGTCTTGCTTCACATAATAATGCGATTTATATCTGACGGTATGAACATGGCGTCATAGCGTTAAATGTATTGGAATTTTTATTAATAAACTATTTAAATTATGTTGGGTTATATTAATAGAGATTAAATGAGAAAAATTATCAGTTTTGAAATGAAGACCCAATTAGGTATTCGAAATTTTGAATAAAGTTAATCAGTGATTATTAAGGATGAAAATTCTCAATGCATTTAATAAACAGCTTCTTTTTGAATTTCATATGAAGCAAGATATCGAGTTATAAATGAGTCTAGAGATTTTTAGATTGTATAAACTGTGTATAGTAACCGTAAGCCACCGGCTCTTGTAAATATAGGATAGAGATCGCGATCCAAGATTGCTGGGCCGACACTATTTGGGCTGTTAAATACTGTCATTATATAAAAAGTATGCATCCTCATGTTCACGAAGGGTGATTATGAAACGGGAAGACATTTTCATAGCTGTGAACGTTTAATACATAAAATTAATAGATAAATAATAAATGAAACATATTTTTAAAATATCTGAGACTTTGAAGGATCATTCTCGTAACGACCTTTATACAAACCTAAATATAACCTATGTAGTTAGAGAAAAAGTTTTAATTCGTATAGAGATGCACCGCCATAACACTGTTTATATACTTGAAATTATTTAATTGATTATATTGTTGTTGTTTGCAATTTTGATGCATCGATTTCATTGCTAATTGTTGTTTCATATAGTTTTGAAGAAAGGCTTGCAGCTAAGCAATTTAAACTTGTGGAAACTCTTAGTTTTTGATTACTTGAAATTTAATTTTCTGATGTTATTTTAAATAAGGCTCCAAGACAACTTCCGATAACGTTCGTATCGAGTTTTTGTTACTTTGAAAACGTTATGTAGAATTTTATGAACAAGTGGTTTCTTTTTTGTATGATAAATGCACACCATATCTTTGAGCTGTGACAAGAATAATTTATAAGTTTTCTGCCAGGTAATTTATTTGTGAGAGCAAATTCTTATGTTAACATAATGATTTAATAACCATTATGTTAACCTAACGTCACTATTAGTAATCTACGCAGAGCCTAAATTCATAGGAATAATATCAACTGGGTAACCGCAGGATATGAAACCTTTTTCTTAAAACTATTAATTGAATTTTATTATGGATTAAAATATATTTCAGATTAAACAAATGCAATTTTAATATCGTTCTCAAGTTGTCCTTTCTGACCCGAATAATATCGAATAATGCGGCTGCTGTCTAATAAAATCTAATTTGTCTGAGAACATCAACGCCTATTTTAATTGTCAGTTTTATTAGCTTATTTCCACTCCTTAATATTTCATTTTCATATAAAATAATCTATTTAGTCGTTCGTACACAAAAAGTCGGTATATTTTCATAACGACATTATTTTCTGGCCTATTAGATATTTAAATTCCTAGTTAATATTATTTATAAATTAATAATATTCATTATTTGCGTTTAAAGCATTTATTCAGTTACTATTTAAATTTAAAAAAAAGTATTATTTAAAAACCTATAGTAATTATTTCTATAAAAATGGAGTTTTACTAAACCTAAATAAGTAGCAATGCAATTAGGCCAGTATGTAAAATATTAATAATTATTCACCATGCGCCAAAACCTATTTGTTATTAAAAATTTGGACGCCTTTTCCTAGAGTAATAATGACTTTGACACACATAATTTAGTATCTAAAGACTACATATTAGATCTTCTGATTGACTACATTTGCCTGATATTTTTACTGAATTATAATTTTTAGTTTTTTAGAAATCTAGTCCTTAAATTGAATTAATGCTTTAAGAACAAAATTCTTACGTTGTATATAGTCAATCAGTAAATACTTGTTTACTTTAGCCGCATTTAAATACCTATTAATATTAGAATCACCATGAAAAAGTTGTAGAGAAAATGTCCTCTTGTTTTCTTTATGTAAAGATAATTTCTCTGCAACTAAAGGGGATATTTTGCGAGTGTTATCATAGCTCATTACACAAGAAATGAAATTCTTGATAATCACGTGTTCCGCATCAATATCGTTGAGGTTATATTAAATAACATTTCTTCCCAGGAGTCTGGTTCAAAATAGGCTTATTTCTTTGATAATTTTTATTATCAAAATAATGGACATACTTATTGTTAATTAAAGTAGAATAACTTCATTCAGGCATCAATGTATAATTTGTTTAATATTTCTTGTGTAATGTTAACAAATCGCAAGATTCCAATAATTATGAGAAGCCGAATGTTTTTAATGTTTGTTATTTGTATGAAGCGCTTATGGAGTGTTTACGAGCGCATGACTTGTTAATTTATTGAAGTTTTAAAACTAGTGAGACACGAATTATGAGCCTATCGAGTTTATAATGAAATAAATAGACAATTCTCTTTATTTTTGTTTTTTTGTAATCCTTTATTATAAACCTTATACACACCAGCTTGATCCTGCTACTGATGCACTACATGTTTACAGCATACAATTATCAATATTTATATGTTTTATCGTTGCTTTTTTTTAAATAAATTTATTTCCAGTGCAAGTTGTGATTTTTCTAATAAGGAAATTAAGAATTATAAAAGACAGTTTTAATCTACTAAACTTTATATTAAACAACTAAGCTTATTTTGGCTAGAAGCCAGGATCCCACTGCGTTGTGTGAGTGACATCTACTAGTTTATAACAAACAACAATGTCCCCAGGCTGTACGTCAAACGCCGTGTCGTTGAATCGAAGCCCGCACTCTGTATCATTCTTTATTGACGTCACTTCGTCCTTTAGGTGCTTCATTGAGGCTAAGTTACCTAAAATACAGATTAACTTGATAAATTTGTAAATACGATTTTTTTTTTTTTTTTGTAAAATGAAAGTAAAGTGAGGAGAAATTTTTTTACAGACTACTTGTATTGCGTTAAATACATCGAAGAAAAAACATTGATTGATATAAGTTCAAGGTGTTTTATTTTAAATGGATAATACGTTTACGGCAAAAATCAACGCTGTGCATTGTAACTAGATGGCGCTGTGGTAAATATACTAACCAACATAATTTTATAAGTGTAAACAATGAGAAAAGAACATCCATATACTTTGTATTTCACATAACTTTGAAAATTCAGTAACATGTACATAAAATCCTTCTAACATGGATTGACGGTTTTTTATAGTAAATTCTATCGAAAACTTTGTCCAGATTCTCACCTTTAAACACGCATTGCTCATTTCGTATCACTTTATACAGAGCCTGTCTCACAAGAGTTCCTTTCGTACAACGACAACCAGCCACTGGCACTTTCTTCTTCCCTTCAGAAACCAGGAACTGTTGCAAAACTTTTGCTTCACCTAAGAACAAAATATATAAGAAAAAAATATCGTTCATAAACCGTAAACTTTCAAATTATATAGAAGTTTAATAAGGGTACGATACTTCCTATTACGTAAGATTTTTTACCCAAGTAGTTCGATCAAATTTTTTTACAATTAAATTGTACACATAATAGTTATAAAAATGGTATACAAGCACGAGATTAAAATTGTGACAACTCAATAAAGTTACGAATATGAAATATGTAAGTCCATTGACTTTCACCACGTTGTGGGGTCTAAGGATCAAATTAGATTGTACCTTTAATTTAGTCTCAACTCATTTAAATTTCATAAACCAAATTTTGCAATGAGCATGAATTATGAATTTGTGGTCTCTGTCTACCTCGGGAAATAGGCGTGATAATATAAATAAATAATAAATTATTTTCTGCCTCATTAACCTCACCGCGGCAGTCTACTTTCGGTAGCATTGTTGGTAAAATCTGTATTAACTTTTAAGAGTCGAACATTAAAACAACAACAAAATCATACCAATAATTTCCTCCTGTTGCGTAGTGGGTATCTTCTCATTGATGAGCTGTTTCACTTCGTCTACCAGCTTGTAAATGACGTTGTGCTGTTTTACTTCTAAATTAAGCTTTTTTGCTTCTACCGCGACTGGGGGCGGTATGTCTACGTTGAAAGCGAATATTACTGCCCCGAATGCTTCCGCTATCTACAAGGCAATCAAAATATGAAAAAAAAGGCTGTTTTATTAGTTTTTATTTCATATAAATCTAAAATCATGGCCTAATTGTCAGACCGTTCATCAGATTCTTTTATAAAATTGTCTAATTATGTTGAGCAAGTTAATAAATTAATGATAACTATTGAAGGTCGCTATCGAAGTGCATTACCTCTAGATCATTAGGCGTCAGCTGTCCGACTCCAAAATGTACAAGATCCAGCCTTACGGTGTGATGCTCATCATACGTCTCCAAGATATCCAGAATTGCTTCCACAGATCCGTCTACATCGCCTGTAAATTAAATACATATATATGTATAATCACTACATTTACTCACGACCTTGTCCACGAAGAAAGATACAATATCCCTAGATGCATATATATTAATCAAAAATGTCTTCCAATAAATATTGAACATTTTTGAAAATAAGTTTTAACAGAGACAAATACAATTTAATAATTATTACGCTTTAATCCGGCAAGTGTATCTATTTATTAAAAATCTGTTTTTGACTAAAACAAATTTTATTTTCTTTGTAATTTTAGTATATATGACTGATAATCAAAACGTCTCAATCTACGATTTCTATGAAGCAGTGATATATATTTTAGTACCAATGTATAAAAATAACGAGCCACGATGAATAATTGTACCTTTAACAAGCACACTGAGGGTAGGATGGTCGTCATGCTGTATTAACTTCTCTCTTGGCCCAGTGGGACGTACGCGGAACCGTCCCATAGCGCGTCGTTTCATCAGCTGTTCCCGATACGACGTCTCGTGTTCTGCCTTCTTAGCTTCGATCACTTCGAGATCCGATTGCTGCTTTTCCTTCATACGCTGGTTGTGACGCCAGCGCATTACTTCGTTCGCTCTTTTCTAAAATTATTGATATACTATGGTAAATTGTCTGTGGATTAGGACAAGACCATTAATGCTGTAATAAACTGAATCCCTAGCGAAGAGCTAAAACTGACCATAAAAATAAATTCAAAATATACATAAAACGTAAGCTTTAAAAAGTTGATTTGAGTGAATTTGCGCTTAAATATATGAAACAATAAAAATTAGCACCCTATGGAGTTTCTTGGCAGAGGGTACGATTTTGAGTGCATCTTGTAACATTGAACTAATTATAAATCTTTGAAATTACCTCTGAAGGCACTTCCAGCACCAAATCTCCAGCAGCAGGCAATTCTCGCCATCCCAGCACTGACACAGGCGTGGAAGGTGGCGCTTCATTCACTGCACCACCTTCGGCGTTCTTTAACATTCGGACCTGAAGTAAAACCACAAATATGCTTATATTTCTGAGATGTGTAAATTGAAATTAAAATAAGAAAAAAATTACAAAACAATTAACAAAGGTGTTCATTATTTTTATCATGCTTGACACAGGCTTACTTACTTTTCCCCATCCGGCTCCAGCGACGACAATGCATCCTTTACGTAGCGTGCCACGCTGCACCAAAACCGTAACTTGTTTTCTGAAATTTTTATTCATCAATAATATGAGAAACAAAAATTTGTATCCCTTTTAAAAAATTGAGAGAACGGCTGATCGTGAAATTTGCCACAGTTAAAGTTTATATGGAGAAGAAGTGCATAAAGATAATTTTTTATATAAAAAGCATTAGAAATGTATTAAATTAATTAAAATAAACATTAAGCACACTACCGCTTAGATGTCACACAGCATACACATACATTCCTACCTGACTTATTCTGAATTGCGGTCGAATTTTGACCAATGAGAGACCACTAGTCTCATTTAAAGCAAAACTTAAAAACAACTAAGAAAAATACTCTTTGATAGAAAACAGAAAATATTTTTTTTTTTTTTTGTAATTTTAAGAACAATTTATTACCAATTTCATTGTAGAAAAGCGAGGTATCCTATTTTACTTTAAAATCATACATTTTATCACATAGCATTCCAATACGTCATTAGTTGAGTTTTATTAATTTTAATTTTGAAATTTTTCTTCTTACATAGATTCTAGTTACATAAATGACAAATAATATAACTTTTGTTGTAATTTTTATGAATTCCTTAATTTTTCTGCGAATAGGTACCTAATACGACAAAATGAAATTACTATAATGCGTATCATACTTTCTGGATATTCGATATCGCCTTCCTTGCTTCAGAATATACTACTGAATGGCGCTTTAATTTAATTTTAATGTAATTCGTTGTTTTAGACATTTAAAGGTAGTCACATGCAGGTTCATAGAAACATACCAAACTTAACACGATATCGAATAATGTTTTCGAGTAAACTTACAGTATTAGTATATGAGATAAAAAAAACTCGGGTCTGGCAGGGGCCAGGGCATAGAAGGCTGATCATCTTCTTGCCCCTAAAGAAAAAATCGATCAGTAAAACAGATGTGAAATGCATCGGCCCCATACCCCACTAGAGGACACGGGACTTCACTCACATGAATAGAACACTTCTGTTTTCGAATAAAAAAACCGCATAAAAATCGGTTCATTCATTTAGGATCTAAGCATCTAATCTAATCGAATCTTTGTAATAAATATACTATTTTATTAAATATATACCCACCCAATTTTTGGATCCACTTGGCTTTCTATCACAACCCCTTCCACATAACCTCCAGGGTCAGCTTTCAGATCCATCAATTGTGCTTGAAGAATCAGAGCTTCAACCAAAGTATCTAAATGTAGTCTTTTTAATGCTGATACAGCAATCGCTTGGACATCACCCCCCAAAGCTTCACACACAACCCCATACTGTGCTAGGGATTTCATTGTACGCTCCTGAAATTGATATGAGTTGAATATTTCATTTGGACATAAAAAGTGTGCAAAAAGAAAGAAATCTTTAGGCATACCTACAATGTCTACACCTGGCTTATCCACTTTATTTATCGCGACCAAAATTGGAACTAAAACAAAACAAAACATATTGTAAATACATTCCATTGGAGCCTCGAACTTTGTACCAATAATCTTTATATTTAATTATTTAATTTATATTGAATTATACAGGGACAAAATTTATCTTTAAAATAGCGCTTTAACAAAGGACTTTTAATTTTTGAAATTTAATTTCTATCCTCATATTTCTCCACTAATCATGCTCTTTCAGCCTTATTTTTAATATAGGGATCCAAAATCCCTTTCCGAGCAGCTTAATTAAATATATTACCATTGGCTTCTCTTGCCATCCGTATGGACTGCACGGTTTGTTCCATGACTCCATCATCAGCGGCTACGACCAAAACCACTATGTCAGTGGCGTGAGCTCCCCGAGACCGCATCGCACTAAACGCCGCGTGACCAGGTGTGTCTAAGAACGTTACTTTATCGCCAGAAGAGAGCTGTACTGAAATAACAGTAATTTTATTTAGGAGTCTTCTAAGTGAGTAGTGAACATTTTAACAACCCCATTTTAAATAAGGAGACCTTTAGGGAACTCTTACTGTCGTGAACGAAATAAGCAGAAAACTTGTCGCTTAGCGTCTCCGTGGCTAGTTTACGCTAATGGACAAGCATTTAGCTGTAATTCCACCATATGGTAAGTTGCGATGATGCCTAATGGGATTCATGCTTGCTCAGTAAAAGTATATTAACCCTCCTCTTAAAAAGACCCACGTTCTACTCCGGATGAAATATTGAGGATTGTAAGTTTTATTCATTATTCAGTTTTGATTAAAGAGTGATAAAAATTATCAGTTAATTCCAGTTTTTATGTCAAAACTAAACTAGATTCTAGCAATATTTTTCCATTTATGAAATGTAAGTAATTAACTTATATAAACATTCTTGCAGTATTATTAAAGCAAAATCGTGCAGTGTGGGACTTGGAGATGTCTACAGAGAAGAGATGGAACTCCTCTGTGCTTCTATCGTGTCCTAGGGTACAGGATTTTACTTTTTCTGTTGCTTTGGAATCTCCGAACTTTTAAAATTTGGTGGGTAAAAATTAGCTAATTATCACTTACTGTCATTAAATGAGATAATAGCATCACTTAGGTATCATTGAACTAGTGTTAGTATCATTGGGTTAGTGCAAATGGCTAAGAGACCAGCAAAATATTCATCTGGGTAGAACTAATAAAAAAAGCTACAATTTTTTCGAGGTCTTAAGTTTTAAAAATATAGTTTATCAAGTTATTCTATAATTTATAGTTACTCTTGAATTTTACTCACCTTCAAATGCACCAATATGTTGTGTTATCCCACCAAACTCTGTTTCAACAACAGAGGTGTTTCGCAATGAGTCTAAAAGCGTGGTTTTTCCATGATCTACGTGACCCATAACACATACGACAGGCGGCCTCGCCCGAAGAGCTTCTAAGGGCGCAGGAGGTGCGGGTACTGCGTCTTTGTTCTAAGTAAAAATATTTTAAAATGTTAAATCTGAGAATTCACAACCAGAATGATAAGTAATGAAGATATATCAATGAAAACAGATGAGTATCTTAAAAGGATGTTGTCTCTCCCAATTGGCTAAGTGGATCAAGATTCTGACATTTTGTAGGATGTCCTGATTTCTAATACTGTGGAATCAAACATTTAATTAGGAAGAAAGTTACTCACCTACATGAAGAAAATGATAAGTGAAACAGAGGCAGAAATGTGTACATCAGTCAAAAATTTTTGATAAAAGCATACCTCTTCGTCTTCAATTTCTTTTTCTGGTTTAGCAATAATCTTAAATCTACATCCAGATATTTTAACAACATCTCTAATAATCTGTGGATTGTGTATAATAGTATTCTTTTTATAAACTACATCAGAGTCCTTATCAGCAAACTCTAACGCTTTGAATACATGATCTGAAAAAAAAATATTTATTTCAGAAAGTCTTTTTCCTTCATTTATTCCCAACATGTGTATCATCAGACTACTCAATGGGAAGTCTCAGTAATGTTGTTTATGTAACATGTCTAATGTGACAGAAATTCTAAAAATTTGCATACAGTAACCTTTTTTCAATTTAGATTATTCTAGACAAGATTCACTTAGCATTTTTTCATTTAATGAAATAATTTTTATGATTTATTAAGAAAATTGATCATTCAATTAAAAGAGCAATTTAAATGTACTACAATAATGTGAGAATTTTATAAATATTATCATTAAATTTATGTACTATGTTAAAATTAGACTATATTCCAACAATATTTTGCCACTTATGAGATGTAAGTAATTAACTTATATAAAAAATCTTGCAGTATTATTTAATAAACCTAGAACAAAATACTAGCCTAATTTATTTACTAACCAACATCTTTTTTTAACACATCTGCAATTTCTTGAACTGTCATATTTCTCCATATACCAACAACTTCAGTGCCAGCTTTTGGTGAATACCTTATAACTCTTCTACCTTGGTTTTCTATTGCCTGTAATATAGTATAAGGTTAATAATGAATATAAAGTTCTTTAGCTAGAAATTTACATAACTGGAGTGTTATTATTTTAGTCTTGATGAATATTTATGAAACATAATGCCATTTTATTTTTCTTTAATTTCAAACTGATATGGTTTCTGAAAAGAAAACTACAGCAATCATTGTGGCAATTGATTATTTACCCTTTCTTCAGGACTTTTCCGTTTTTTGTAATTTGATGATGATACGGATAAAACTCTAGCATTATTTATAATTTGTATGGACTTGTATGTACTAGGAACTTGTGAAATACCTTCCAAATAATTTTTTGTTGGTAACCTAAAAATGATAAATCAATGTATTAAAATATATTAAATGTATATCAATTAATATTAATTAGAGTATTTAGTACCATTCGTAAATACTTACAGTTTTAAAACGTTTCTATACATACTGTTCGTATTTTTGTAAAATACCTAATGAAATAATTTTGTTTATAGCCACTTCATTTTCATGCTTGCTTGTACAAAAATCTTAACAACTATACAGCATCTAATCATATCCAAGATAGATTATATTAAATAAAGAATTTCTTGTAACAATTTTTTTTAGTATAAATAAATTAATACATATACACATTACATAATATATTGTTTTTAAATAAATATTACGATACGTTCAAAGTTATAGTTCGCGGCAAGTAATTACTAATACTAAGTTGACGGCATTTAGCAAGACTAGTTATGACTTTGACATAGTGGGGACTGGGCAGTGTTGCCAACTTTATTTTGAAGGAAATCGTACCATAGAATAAAAAGATCGTATTTTGCCCTAAATTATATGAAAAAAATTGTACACATCAAAACTACAATGATTTATTAATAACTAGTGGACCCCGCGAACTTCGTATCGCGTCAAAGTTCCGAATAAGCCCGGCCGCACATTATCAGAAATTTTTGTCAGAAAAATTCTAACGCACCAATCAGAAACGGCCGTGCCGGAGCAAACCAAATCCGTTGTCCGCTCCGGACTGAATCCGAGCGTTGTTAGGGCTATTCGGTAAATATCTACAATTTACACGTCCATAGATAGTAGATACAAATAATAGAACATAGAATAATATCCCCTGCTATAAAAAAACCTATAATCACAATTAAAAGTTTTTTTTATCTATGATAGAAATTATTTTATTTTAAAGATAATCTCCAGACTTATAATTTTTATAATAGATCATAGAGATTCCTCATTTATGTTTACAGCAGCTTATCATACCATGGCATTGCTTAATTTCTAATCACTAATGCTATACTTAACCATGAATTATGTTTTACTTTTATAATAAAAAAAAAAAAATACATTAAATAAATTTGATGTGTCTGTGTGTCAGGCTGTGGTATTATATCTTCTAAAGTCTTAACAAATGGACTGATCAAGGAATCTTAATAATAATAATTGAGTAGGTACTGAAAATTTCAGGTGTAGAAAACAGAATCTGTCACATAACTCATAAGTCTGTTGACTGCCTTAAAAAAATTCCATAGAGAGTACCTAGAGACTATTGAAGAATTTTCAATTTAGTCATAGACATTTACTATTTATGTTCACCGTTCATTATTTCATCTTTTGAGTTGCTTAATTGCTTTTTCGTTTTACGAATTACGATTTCGAAGATAAGTTGTCATCTAGTTCGACGCAATTAGCAATTATTCTATCAGTAAACCATATACGCAGAACTAAGTTAAACAGCACAATAACAGTTTAGGATTAAATTAAATACTGCATGATTTGACAGTGTGGTGAGCCGTGAGGTTCCTTTGAGACATCATAAAATCGTTCAGTGATGCTTCTCTTTCCCATTAACGTAAATCGTGAAGTTTACTTGAGTGTCTGATGGTACAAGAAGTATGTGCGGTTAGTGAATCACAAAAGAGGGAAACAGAATGGGGGCTTTTTTAAACAAACCTGAGACCAAGAAATATAATGAGAGCGGGGAAGGTAACGGTCTTCGCTATGGCGTGGCGTCAATGCAAGGATGGCGCGTAGAAATGGAAGATGCTCATCACGCTCAAGTAACTCTTAATGGAACTTTGTCAGACTGGTCGTATTTCGCTGTATTCGATGGCCACGCGGGCGCCCGGGTGTCTGCTCATTGTGCGGATAATCTTCTAGAATGTATCTTGCAAACAGAAGAGTTTAGACGGGATGATATAGCAGAAGCGATTCGAGCCGGATTTCTTGATCTCGATATGAAAATGAGGGAATTACCGGAGTTGTCATTCGGAAAAGAAAAGTCTGGGTCGACAGCGGTCTGCGCATTTGTGTCGCCTAAACAGATATACATTGCAAATTGTGGAGACTCACGAGCCGTACTAGCACGTAACGGGGCTCCAATATTTGCGACGCGTGACCATAAACCGGAGTTACCATCAGAGAAGTCGCGAATTGTTCGAGCTGGCGGAACTGTGATGATACAGAGAGTAAATGGAAGTCTCGCAGTGTCTCGTGCTTTGGGTGATTATGAGTATAAAAAGGTTTGGCACCACGGACCATGTGATCAGCTTGTCTCACCTGAACCAGAAGTATCATGCCATGAAAGACTGGAGTCTGAGGATGAGTTCTTGGTGCTGGCATGTGATGGAGTATGGGATGTGATGAGTAATGAAGCTCTATGTGCATATATCCACTCACTACTGCTATTAACAGATGACCTTGTTGCAATCACCAATCAAGTTATTGACACCTGTCTCTATAAGGTATTTACATGAGGCATACTTTGAAAAGTTATTGTTTTTATATATATTTATTGAGATCTTTTTAGAAAAGTTATCGTTTTATTTAATTGATTTTATTAAAACTACATGTTATGGTTACATATAAGTGCTGATGCACACAAACTAAAGTAAACGAAAGTTCTTAATATAGTCCAGTTATATAGCAGGACAAGCACAAAGTGTAAAATCTCAAAAACATAGTGGGGCATGGGCCAGAAACATATTTGCATCTGTTTCACTAATCCTGTGCATTTAAATAGATATCAGCCTGTTGTGCCAATCCAACAGAGACATTTGTTTTCTTGGGACACCAACCCAGAACCACCAGTGCAATGCGCAGACGCTTGACTCTCTTAACCATGGAGGTGGTAAACATGGAAATCTCTAAATGAACACTAAAAACATAATTTCACAGGACCATTGCTATTCTGATGTCTTTTTACCACAAAAATTAGTTGAACTAAAATACCTACACTTAATTATACATGTAGAATAATCCTTTATTATAATTATTTACTAACATTGTCCCTATACAAATTTACCATATACTTAATTATATGAAGGATTAGGTACAAAAAGATTTCAACTGGTTTTATTTATTTATTAAAAACTATAAATGTGAATACATATAAGCATATACATATACAGATAAGCAATATTGCCTGCACTAAAACCAGTTAATTCACAAGTTTTAGTTTAGAGAGTTATACATCAGAATCAGCATCATAATTCATAGTTTCATTGCATATTTAAGACATAAATATTTGATTTCTTAACATGATGATCTTATATATAATGAAGAAATCAAACAATAACCCTCTTATGTGTTAAATTTTAATTAAAGAGGTTTATGTTTAACATTTTTGAATTATTTTAGATATAACTTATAAACTTAAATATTTTGTGTATGTTCATAGTGCAGCTTTAATGAAAAATCAAGAGTTTTATTTAATTAAAAGAATAATCTTATTATGATCATATAAGGCTTCATATGGTTTACAACATAACATTGATGAAGGTCAAAAAACTCCAATAAAACTAAACAAATTAAAGCTTTTGATTTAAGATTTTCTTTGTTGTAGTCTATAATTTGTTTTTGTATTGTAAATATTTTTTTTGTTATTGTTTAAGGGTATAACATTTTAAATCCAAATTAATTTTCAATTCATTCATTTTTTAATTTTCTCCAAATTAATTTACTCTTACTTGGAATTACTCTTAAAGGTGTGGGGAAAGAATGGATTGTTTTACATAGACAGTACATAGGTATTTCAAATACTGCAAATAACAAAAGATTATAGGCAACAACATTATTGTTTGATTGAACTTATACTCTTTCATTCATTAAAAAAAATTCTGTAAATTTGTTTCTCTTGTTACAATATCATGAAATAATATAATTGAATTCTTCCTCCCCTTTACCTAATTATAGTCAGATTTATGGGTCATAAAATCATTATCAGCTATAATATAGCTGCTATGCCTTCATTTGCTACACACATATCTCCATTCCTATAACCTCTCCATATTTTCCTTGGCACACTTTTTATACAGTACCACACAGACAATCACTTTCATTCTTTAATTCTCGACTAATTATAAATTATTAATTAACAAACGCATCAAATTTCAGGGTAGCAAAGACAATATGAGTATTGTCTTAGTTGTGTTTCCCGCCGCGCCGAAGCCGGATCCGGAAGCACAGCGCGCAGACCGTGAACTTGACGAAACACTGCGACAGAGGATTACAGGTTGTTATCACTCACTATTGCATGCGTGCCAAGCGCCGAGAAAACGTACAGATGGACAGACTGACGAACAGAGTGACCCTAGTAATGCTAGTGTATGACATGGCTATGGTCACTCATAATTTAAAGCATGGTGTGCCATAAATAAGATTCTAGGACAATTTATTATGCAAATTTATCATTAATATATAAAATATATTTAACAAATTATCAAGATAATCTTATTGATTTTTTATGCTTCAAAAAGCAGTTATATAGCTTCAGCATATAGCTTTTAAAATAGCTATATTGTATTCATACCGATAGTGTCATTTTACAGTACAAAACTACTATAAACATATCAGTAGGAAACTAGTAGAGCTTCAGTAGATTAATACAACCTTGGAATAGGCCACAGCCTTTTAAAAGTGCAAATTTGTATTACCTCTATCTTCGGTTAGACCACAATCTAAGCAGGGATTAGTCTAGAAACTTAGCTAGTATAAATCTTATAAACTCCTTGACTGTGATTTGTGATCTAGAAATTCCTAACATATATCTTTGTTCATAAACAACTAAAGTACCTTTAATGTAGGTGAATTTGCAACTATCAGCAAATATTTATTTCAAAATTAAAAGCGCCAAATAAATTATGATCCTTTATTTGTAATTGTTTACAAACATTAAATATTCAGTTGCCCTTTTTGAAGGCTAATTTCAGATTTAAATTGTAATTTCTAGGCAAGAATTACATGCAATAGTTTATCTATTCTTCAAAAATATTGCAGTTAAAATGTTAAATTATACTGCACGTACACTCTTTTTGTAGTGAAAATGTTAGTACAAAATATAGTTACAATGCTAGTTAATAATTATAATTAACTATATATTATTTTTTAGGTATTAATTTTCAATATTTAATTATGAACTTAATGAAGCTAAATAGTTAATTTGTAAAATAACTAGCGATATATTACATAATAGAGAATTAATTTACAAGTATGTACTGTACAAACACTATTTTCATAGTAGATTATATTTTGTGGTACGAAATTCAGACCAAGGTGAAAAATAGCAATTACATACATCTATTTATATATTAGCCATGTTTAATATATACTAAAATATTTTACAACATTGACAATGATAATTTTTTTAGTGAATTTTAAGAGGGATAATTATTATAAACATAAGAAAAGCTAGCGGGCCAGTGAATCAAGTTTATATTATATCTCAAGTCGAATAATATTTTTGGCGCTAAACAGCGCTGGGTATCAAGAATGCCTTATTATTTAGGTTAGATATAAAATTAAGATAAAATTTCGTAACTTACCTTTGCAGTACGTAATTCTGAATATTATAATATGTTACACTTGTGTATACATTCTGTCTCTATTATTTATCCAAGGGTATGTATAAAATAATGTGTTCATTAACGGTGATTTTTATCATGTTTTCGATAATCGTATCACATTTTTGGAATTTCTATAAATATAAATTTTAAGTATTGAAACTTAAAACATACGATTTTAAAGTTATTATTAGGTGCCTATCGGTCATATCAACGGTATACGATAATCATATTGTTTGATAGTACAATCAAACAACGCTTGATTTAATCACAATTTCACATTTTGAAATCAATAAAACACTAGCCTTTTTAGACAATCTTACTGAATTTGCTTAATACATTTAGTTACAGAATATTCACACATTCTGATTTTTAGCTAACCATATTCTCTATTAAAAATGGAAAAATCGTGTGAAAGAAACTACATATTTGATACGTCAATTTGTGAGACACAGAATTTTAAAAGTCAGACGACGTGACGTCATTTTACAACAGCTCGCGCAGTCCGTCGCGTCGCTGTTCGAGAAGAGAGACACAGAGAGAGAGCGGAGTGTTGTACTGTGACATCACGCTGCTGACACGAGCTGACGAATTTTAAATGCATATAAAATCAAAACCACTTGCTCTTTTTGAATAAAACAACTAGTGTATTCGTATACATAAAAGCTCTACTGTGACAAAGTTTCAAGCGATTTTGCGTACCTAGAAACATTTATCGTTATACAGTCAGTAGTGTAGGAATATATATGCGCTCGCGTTATGTATTTACAAAATTAAATACCTAATCTGAGTTTGATAGGGTACACTTAATCTCTATGAAGCGCACGCCATTGATGACGTTGCATTAATGCCAATTCATACATTGTAGAATCCAAACACGATATGAATAGACGCTGAATATCATAGCATATCATCCATATCATCGCGTAAAGGTTGCAATCAAAAGCTTCAATTCTTATTTACATAAGGCATCCGATGAGTGAATACCAAGTTATGTGGCTTGTTTTCTAACCTACTTAGTTACGTTTAGATACGATTTACTAAGTATGTATCTAAATACTAAATAAGATTATTTATAGGTTTCACACATTCTGTAATAAAAGTGCCAAATCTCATTTCGTGTAATTTAAAAACTATAGTAAATTAAATGACAGTAGATAACTTGGGAGGTTATCTTCAAACGAATAGCACCTATTGCTGTATTATTTCATATATGCTGAAATCGCAAAATACAAAAAAAAAAAAAAAAAAAATTACCGGTAATAATCGAAAATGAAACATATACATTTTGTTCTGAAACGGAAAGCTAAAAGAAACATTTCCCATCGATCTAGTTATTAAACTTCTGGCAGCTTCTATAAATTTACTTTGGTTTTGCCTGGCTTTGGTTTTGTGTTGAAGCAAGCGATCGCATGTCTTGCTTTGTTCATATACTTACCTAGCTCCGCGTTTGCATGATTTAAATTTGATATTCTTGTACTGGTATTTACCATTTATTTTCAACATTCTATATACTCACTATAAAATGTATTAAAAGTAAAATAGAAGTACATTGAAATTCGTCAATTTTGCATTTCATTAATGAGTAGAGTTTTAAGACGCTTAAAATTATTTAAATTTGTAATTTTTAACGTAATTCGTGAATTTTTTCCTTGTACGTATATGTATTTTGCAGATACATTCTTATCTCTTACTTATAAATACAATAGTTTACCATTATTGAAACCAATGTGTAATAAAATAGCTATACTTACAACTTTCCTGACATTAAACTTAATACGTAGCGAAATTTACCATAATAGTCAATTATTTATTAGATTCAAGACACGATTTTACTAAAATTTAAATTGTATTTACTTTAGAAGTTGTAGATCTTATCAATAATATTTTTCTAAAATATACAGTAGCTTCTAGACATTGTTACCATTAATTATTAAGAATACCAACGAATAATATTTTGTTGCTTGTTAAGTTTATACAATGTAGATTTTATTTATTAGTACGTAAATTAATTATATTTATTGTATTTAGAATAAATATTTGTCCTTTTTTGTTTTTGACGTAAATGTGTTTGTTGTTATTTTACCATTTAAAGGAACGCAAATTCAGATCAGTGTTTTCTCCAATGATAATAATATATTCTGATCTTAACATATCAGTTGCCGATATCTTCTAAATTCTACTTTTTTATTTAATATAAGAATTATTAACGAAAAAAAATTAAAGAATTATTAATTATTAACGCAGTAATAAGAATATAAGTTTCTTTGAAACTAAAGATCTAAAAAAAATTACGATGTAACTCCTTAGAACGACAAATCATCATGATAAATAATTAATATTCAGATATTAATGATATTATATTTACTATATTTAATTAATAATATTTTAAAATATATAAAAATATTTTTATATTAAAATTGCAGATTATTTTTCCAAATGTTATCCACTGTGTACAATTTTATATACTTTGAATGTTAAGAGCAAATTATTGTATTCAGTAAAAAAAATGTGATTAGTGGAAGTCTTCTCTTATACTTTAATATTCTATTGAAATTTTAATGTATTTTTATTATGATAAAAATTAAATAATTGGAACTGAACGCATCGTTTCATTGCTTTGGTCCTTGTCCCCTGTAGTAAATTAATTCAAATTGGCGGGGAATTAATAACGGAGGGTTAAAGCAATGAACATGTGGTCAATCTGACGTCTACCGATATTCTGAGATCAGTGTCTGATGAAGCCTAACTAGTTGAATTGTGACGTATGCACATCTAATTCTAAGCTTATCGATTGCACGATTAAATTATTTATTGTGTGCGCATGAATGTTATTCATTAGGTAACACACGTTAAAGCCACGTTGGCTTTAGGATAAGGTGTGTTACCTACTGTAAACATTTTTTTATATATATACTCGAGAACCGAAAAGTAAATGAATACATTATTTTTAGTGAACCAGAGAATGTCGGCTTCAAAGTTGTAATGCCTGTTTGAAACGCGAGCAACGAATATAAATACACGTTTTTCTTAACCTTGACACAATCTTTAGCCACAGTCTTGGGTTTAACCTTCACTTCTCTATGGTTTAAGTTACATCTACCTGTTTTAATTATATATTAATTTTACTACTATGACTTAAGTCAATAATAGCTTAAATGGTAGACTCTTTTTGTAAGAAAGCAAACATTTTACAGAGATAAAACTGGATTGCATCTAATTTTATTTACAATTATTATCTATAAAAAATAAAAATGAATCAACAAAATGTATTAAAGCGCATAACTTCCGAACGACAGCACCAAATTGGATAATTCTTTTTTTTGTTGTGTTTGTCATTATGTGGAGAAGGTTCTTATGAAATGAATAATTAAGAAAGTTGCTCGGAACATTAGAAAATTTAAGAAGACTCAACGACAATATCAACTTTTTTAATGTAATCTTATAGCGTTTGACAATGTCAACTTTCTAATGTAATCTCATAGCGTTTGACATAACTGTCAGTTTTTAAATTATTATGCCGATTCGAATTCAATATTCATAGTTAAGACAGGGCAACGTATCTGGGAGCTTTCATCGAAGACGCTGCCCCTTCGAGAATCCCTTTGAGATATAACAAAACAATGCATAACGAGACGTTCCTCTTTTATAGACGCACAAAAAGCCCTTGGTGACATATATGTACCTAACACGGATAGCTTACGTATATTAAGCTATACTTGTTCTGTTGTCCATTCTATCTTTTATTGGCGGTACAAAATTCGCCGGCTCAGCTAGTTGAGGATAAAAATATGTTAAACGCGGTATTACTGATATTATTATGCTGCAGTGACTCGGTTCTTTACAAGCAATTTAGATTATCTTACTATTTTTCTTTGCACGAAACTTAAGGAATACGTTTATTATAATAAATTCACCTGTGACCATTTGCCACGTATGCGACATAGTATGAATGGTTTTGATAATAAAACTTATTATACAAGTAGATTATAGACCTAAATACTGTTTTGAATATTTTCGTAAATATATTTCAGAGTTGATTAAGAGCAACTGCGCTACGGATGAAATATTCCCATACATTTTCAAGAAGTTACTAGATGAGAACATCCCCGGTCTACCACCAGGGGGTGGACTTGCTGCAAAGTTAGTATTTCTGATATTCATATCTATTAAAAATAATAATTATAAGAACACCTAAAGCACATAATACAAATTCTAATTTTTATTTGTTCTCTATCTTTTTGTTTGATAATTTTATTCGAGGAATAAAACATATGGATAAAAATCTCACTAAAAGAAGTGCAATCTACTGACTACTGATTTTAAAACACATTTCTTTGATTAGAGGGTAACTTGTCCATTTTCCATTTTGATTTAGATTGACGTCATTACATAAACATATTTTAACCGTACATAAATGGTATAGTTGTCATTAGTATTACAAATTTCCTTAAACAGATTTTCTTAGAATTATGCATTTCATATAATTATTTTATTTTTTCAGACAAGGCTTACTGGACAAAATCTACAGAGAGTTTCATCCGGATCACACTGATAGCTGGGAGAGTTTCGTTTGTCCGGCCGATATGGCCGAGACTTAGCCGAACTAGGCGGCAATTTAGTAACCACTTGTTTACATTGCCACACTTATTTGCTGGCCAAATTCTACAAAACTTTTATACCGTTTAAAATTTACGATTCAAACAGTCGGTTACTTAGTCTTATATTTTTGAAAATAAAAAAAATACACTAATTGATGGTTATATGCAAATCTGTAGGTATGTGGTTGCCCACAAGTGTCGTATGAACACTTGAGAGTCTTGGCTATATGCCATTTAAATATGTGTGTTAATTATCAGTTGTTGTGGCTATGGTTACATTGCATTCACTCCAAATTTTAATATTGGCAAGATTTGTTATTGTACATAGAGATAAAAACCTCTTTTGTAAATGCGGAATTGCTCTTGGTAAACTTGGAATGATTGTTGCTTTGTAAAAATCCCTGCTGGAATGTTCACTGCAACGATCGTGTGGCTTTTCATACCTCAGTATGTATGTCATCTCCATAATCTATTATTTATACTGTGGTTGGGTTCATAGACAATTATTTTGTGTGCGATTCTTAATCTGGACACCTTCATGGCGAAGTTGCAAGCAAATCGTCAAGTGTGTGGCACAAATTTATAGTACGAACCCTTCAAAAACAATATTCCTTAATTGATATTTTATATAACAGTTTTTTCGATCTGGCGGAGCTTTTTCTTCATTTCGTAGTTAGTTTTTTTGTTATATTAATTTGACTTCGTTCATAAATGTCACGATCGTAATATAATATTAGATGTAAAATAGATATTCAAGGATAAATTATAAAGAAAACTAAATACTTACATAAATATATTAGTCGTCAAAATCTTTTATAGTAGTCGTTACGTATTCTTTTTTTTAACAGAGTTTGTTAACAATATTTTGTGAACCATTTATTTTCGTGGTAATATACTTAGTAAACAGTAATTATTATAACAGTAAAACATTGGGCATCATAATATATCGTTAAATCTGTACATAAACTTAAACCTGCATAGTCAAATCCAAATGTTTCGTATATAGTTTAGATTAATAAAACTGGGAATTGGATCACACAATTATTTAATTTTCCTTTTTTATAATTAACGACTGCTTAAAAACTTTAGAGTCACGGTTTCGGTGTAAATTGCTTTGTACTTAGAAGACGTAACACTAATAAGTTATATACAGCCATATCAAATGTGACAAAAATTTTGGATTGAAAATTACACAGAAGCAGATATTGTTGGTTTTTAACCTGTAGATAACTCCCTAATAGTTAAATTTCCTCTTGCGTGTAAATAAAAAATATACTTTTGTACCTGCTCGAGCGGAATATTAGATTCTAAAATATGAATTAGTGAAAAATGTCTATTGTATAATGTACAGCTATCTATTCTTATTTCATCAGCTTTATTTCATCCTTAAGATGGACACTCGGTTGCCCGTTTGAAGTAAGAATGGTATAGACTGTACTATGTCATGGGATTGTTACACAATTTAGATAATCTTTTTCTATCCCAAGCCTATATAATAGTAGTTTAGTGTCTGCTGTCCATGCGACACACACGCCTTAGCCGCTATGCTTGCTCAGAGATTCGTGCAAAAAATGTCTATGGTGGCATTGCGTGAACATTTACGAACATTATACAGGACAGTGGGTATTGTACTCTATGATTTTTAATACAAAATGTTTTTAGTTGTACACTTTTTTGAGCAAATATGTCGAGCAGAAGGATTTCTGTTTTATTTTGTCGATCCGAAATGTTAGCTGTAGTTGTCTGGTTGTTTTCTTTTATTATTTCGCTTTCATTCGAAAGTTGATGAGTGTGTCTCGTTGTATCTAGTAGGCGCTTGAACAATAAATACCTGTACGTACCTTTGCGTGGCTTTTTATTAACATAGATAAGATTTATTTTAAGAACTTCGATATCGCGATTTTTAATATCAGGCAGAAATATTTTAAATATATTATTAAATTTTGTGGATTTTTAATGTTTTATATAGATTTTGGCTTCGTATGTAATTGGTATCCTCACAGATATAACAATTTAAATTTCAAGGATCTGCCTGAAAAAAAAAAATGACAGAAACATGTTTGTTGAAAAAGAAACCTACAAAATCCAATTTATTGGTTATAATTTTCTAAAGACCTAATAAACTCCTGTTTGGCGACGTAATTTTCATAGGCGAACCATTCCTGTGAGGCATCAGACTCTTCCGGTTTTCGAGGTTTCACTTGCTTCTCTCTCCAACTCTTTGCAGATTGTCTTGCTCTCTGAAAGACATATTATATTAAGCAAAATGCTATACCTACTTTTTTACTTCAACTTATATAATGACATAGGACAGGTTTAAAAATTGAAACATCGAAAAACAATTCAAAGTTCATAATAGGAATCTACAAGTGATTTAATCATTTCTTGCGTCGAAATAAAGAGCGTCGTCAGAATAGAACGTTAGATTAAAATGTCATAGAAGAAATATATTGGCGTTAGAACTTAGACTGTGGAGACGTATCAATTATTATTTTTTAGTTTAAAACGCACCTCTTTACGTTGTCTGAATATCTGCTCACGATATTCATGAGCATTGTGTTTCTCATTTTCAATTTCAGCGCGAGTGCGTCGATATCTAAATAAAAAGATTTTTCGTAATACCAAAATAACGCATTCGGTTAATAGTAGGTACTAACTACTACGTGTAAATAATATTTCATGGGCGAAAAAGCTGTCTGGTGCGATATGAGATGGCGTTCTAATTTTTTTTTCTCGTTTTAAACAGAAAAACTTTATAAGATTACCTCCACATAAATAGTGTCATTTTCGAGACATAAGTACATTTACATGTAGATATATAGAAGTATTTCTCATTTTAAATGTTATAGGATAATAATATTATGCAAGTATCAAATTGCATGAATACTACGATTCGGTACACTTTTGAAGTGAAAACTTCTTTAGCATCGTTATGATTTGAAAGTCAATGAAACGAAAAAGAAACACACATAAATTCATTTGACTTAAGGGAGTAGATTGCCGACGAGCAACATCGAATTTGCGCGACCGTAGCGCCAGTGTTTCGGGAAACAGTCGTCGGGGCGGGTGAGTGACCCAAGGAGAGCGCGATTTTCAAAATGTTTTGCGACAAACGTTCCACGTTGAGTTATTATTTGAAGTTGAATATTTACAGCATAACAAAAATGTTGAATTAGTTAGAATAGGAAATCAACGACTGCCTATTTGTAAAATAATCTAAGAGGAGTTTTTCATTATAAAATGATCCTAATTAGTAATAAGAGTAGTTGAGACACAATTTTTATGTTTTTTTATACAATCATGAGCAGGTCCGGGATGACCTTTTAGTATTCTACTTACCTAAAATTCCAACAATGTATTTATTTGTGCCAAAGTTTATTCTTATTACGTAAAATATTCATTAAATAAAATAACTGCAAATTCAGTAATAAAGTAGGGTCGAAATAACATCAAGTCTATTATTTTATCTATGTTTTGTTGTATTTATCTCTATGCAATTTTCAAGAAAATGTGCCTACTGCGTAAACTCACACACTTTTTGTTTACGATCACCTCGCCGTCTAAAAAACCTTCTAGGGTTGCACAAAAATTAGTAAATGAAACACAAGTTTATATATGATTCATATAATTAAAAGTAAATTAAAATAAATAAATTATATTGTAAATGTTTTTTAACTGCAACATCATTAATTAAAAGTAAGTAAACAATAACAAATATAAGTCGCCATCTAAAAAGCGTGCTAGGGTTGTACAAAACACACAAGTTTATAAATAGTAAGCAAACAATAACAAATACGGGTTCAAAATTCAATTTTTTTTTATTTAAAAGATTATTGATCAAATTATGATTTCTACTAATTCGATAAAACCAATTACTTATTATATTAGTATTCGCTAAATTTCCATAAGATTCAAGATAAGAAAAGAAAAGGACGGATGGAACTTTTTTCGTAAGTATTGAAATGGACGAATAAACGTAACATACAAAATACAATTTGTGCTCAATTTGATATTATGTAGCTAAAGTACGCGCGTTATGAACTGAGTCGTCAGGTCATAAAATTCAAGAGATAGGAATGTGCAGCGCACCGGACCCTAGTTATCAATAAACGGCTAGTTGCATTTGACTCTATAATTATAATTATTTATATATAATTTAAATATTTAATTTCCACAATATGATCTTTTTTGTTTCTTGTAATAAACTTTCTTTCTTTTTGTATGAAAATATTGTATATGTATAATTTTTAAATATAGTTTAATATCAAATATTGTTAATTTTTTTAAAAAATAGAGAAATTATTTATGGCCCTAAGACTCAGATGATAACGCGCGTACCTACGATAGTATCCAAAACCTATCAGAATAAAAATGACAGATGAAAATCGACCAGCTGGTCAGTCTCTTTCAAAATCATTAGGCATTCTTCTTTTTCAAACCACGTAAAGCTCTTTCTTTTCATAGCCTCTAATATATTGGGCAGGTCACGAATGTTCATGTTTCGAGACTGCCGAGGATCAACTAATTAATAATTTTAATTCCATTTTCTCCTTCCAAAATTTTTCGTCCTTTTCTATAATGTAAACTTTCATAGGTACAGCAGTACCAAATCAGATGCCAAGCATGCAAACGATTCTTTTAGTAATATGTATCTGTCCCTGAATTTGGAAATACCAGTTATGATTTTTATTTATGACATAACCCTTGGAAGCCTTGTCCTTAATCCAAAAGGTATGTTTGGCCATTGCTTCATCAAGAGTCATGCCAGCTAAATATTGTGGGCACTTAGCTTCAATTAAACCATTTGCATAAATGCCATCTGGTGTAGTACCAAGAAATTCATATTGATCGTCAACGAACAAACCGCAACTTTGTATACTAATATGCTCTTGAATTTCTAACTGTCTAATTGCGGTTTCTTCGTTTTCGATACCGTACCGTACAGCAGGCAAACAGGAGATATTACTACCATAAACGATTTTACAAACAAGAGCAATACAACTTGTACTCTCCCGTTTTTTACAAACTTCCCCGAACGATGATGAGGTTAGTAATTTTCTCCTTGTACTCATCCACTCAGCACTACTTCTTTGCAAATGGATCGACCTTTCAAGCTCCTCTCTTTCAGCACAAGACAACTTTAAATCGGCTAAAAAAGATGACTTGGCTTTCTCATACAATTCTGGACTCAGATCAGGTTTTTCGCAGTTTGGTCCATTGTGATGGTTGGTCCATAGGACAGTCTTTTACTTAAAATTTCTACCGCGTCCATTAATCCGCATCCAACAATTGCTGGGAGTAGCCCAACAGGTTCTGTTCGACGAGTGTCAGGTCTACAGAAATACTCTTTGCAATTTTGGTTTTTACCAAATAAGTGTTGTGGACCATTTATGATATCTTCACTAAGATTTTTAATTTTTTCTTCGAGTGACTGATTTTGATCCCCCCAAAATTTAATTGCGCATTTTACACCCGTTCTTAAACGCAAATACCTTTCTTTTAGGAATTTACGCAATTCGCAAGGATACTTAGTCTTTCGACAATTTCTCCAAGCTATTGCAGTAGTTTCGTAAAAGAATTTTTGCATTCAATTTTTTCTACTGTTAAATTATCGTACGGACGCGAATCTAATATTTTTTTATAAGTACTGGAATCGCCGTCTGCTACAAATTTATTATAAATTACACCGTGATCAACAACAGAACGTTTAAACCCCTCGACTATTATGTTCGATTCCATCCCGGTAGATGATCCTGAATAATTCTTGAAACAACGCAGTATTTGTTTTTAACTCCAAAAAACAATACTTTATTAGTTTTAATGCCAATTATCGCAGCTGCGCCCGATAAGGCGGAAAAATTCTTACCATAAGATCTCTTGCTCCAACAACCGTCAACAGCAACAGATATTAATGGTGTACCATTTTTATCAACACCACCTATAGACACTGCGTACTCTGCTTCTTCCTTGACAGCTTCTGCCATGGAATATGCTGCTGTCTTTTCCCACCAATCACAAACCGTATTATTAATTTTATTGTATAATGAAGGTGACATGATCGGTAGGGCTACAGCGGCGGTGTATTTAACTGAGAGTAGCTCCCACCAGATGACATAATACCAGATACAATTTGATGATTCACTTCCATGCTATCTTCTTTCTTTTCAACCAAATACACAGTAAATTTCATACTACACATTCTACATTTTATGATGAGTTTTGAGTCCAGGCCAACTTTTATTTCATCCATTATACTGAGGTAACTTAATTTACAATCCATAGGACCGTGGTTCCTATGGCCTGCAGAGCTTTAAAAAAAAATGAAACATCAATTAGTCTGCGCCTAACTTCCACTTCTTCCACCTTTTTTTCTTCATAGTTTTTAATAACTATTTCCTGTAAATAAAGATAATGACTTGAATTTTTTTTAATTAAAAGCTAACTCCCTAAGAACACATATTTGAAATATAGATCGAAATCTTGAACGTTTTTCTCAGTCTTCGTCAATTATGAAAAAAGATAAACGTAATAAAAAACTGGTTGTCTGTAAGTCGGTAACGTCATTATATTATTCTTCTAATAAATAAGAACACCATTGTAATATAAACGGGCGCCCATCAATACCTAGTTTACCTATGTAAGGTAACAAGTCTACAAGAAATTACAACTTACCTCTATACAGCGCGTGTTGCTCGGAGTCTCGGCCTAATATATTATTCATCATTATCTACTTTTTATTTATTTTTTAATTTTTGTACAACCCTTAGCCAGGCGGGTATGTCAATATACCTACTCGCGCTATTTCTGACTCATTCACATAAATCTCGTAATTTTTTTTCTAGGTATTTAGAACTAATATTATTTATTTTTAGTATTTTTATATTTATCATTTGGGATAAATAAGTAGAGGAAGAACTTACATTTTATTCCGAAATCTTTTGACTTTCATATTTTTGTAGTGCGTACTAAATTTTCTTTTTGCTGGAATCGCACTCAGCAAATTATCCTGCGAAAAAAACATATTATAAATGCAAAAGTGTGTTTGTTTGTTTGTCCTTCCTTCACGCCCTAACTAAGCAACCATTCGACTTGATTTTTGGCATAGAGGTAGTTGAATGAGTCAATAAAAATATAGCTAAAAGAACAAAGATGGAATAATGCCCATTGCGTCATCAATACGACACAACTTCTCGGTAATAATAGACCTCTAACTGTTCGGCGCGCAAAAAAAGGTCGACAGCCGTTTTTGTAAAGCTTGTGATGTGAAATAAATATATGATGGGGTGTGTTTCATTTATTTATGAAATAACATGTAATTATATTATTGAAATAAAAATAAGCTGAAATAATAGTTTGTTTTTTTATTATACGAACTTTTGTTCAATAAACTGGAAAACAACAATGACTCGATTTCAAATAAGAATTTTTAATATATAACCACTAAAACCAGAACTGTTCTATTTTATAATGTTTGTCTGTTTCATAGTGATTCAAATTACATAAGTTTCTTATATAGATCCTATACATTTTTTTCAAGTTAAAGCCATTTTAATCAGCCGCGGCGATTTCGCGCGCGAAAAATCAAAGGTGCCGCGACAGATACGTATTAAAAAAAAAATTGATAAAGATGGCGGACACACGAAGGGTTACTGAAAGTAAATTAGTTATAAAAATGTTATACTTACAGTTTTTCACAAAAACAAAACACGTAACGCACGCAAATGCTGCGGTCCATACAACACGCGTGGTGTCGCCTTGAAATCCAAAAAAGCACTGGCGACTGGAGTCCTAAACCGTAAGCTTCACGTCGATCGGCAATGCGCGTGATTTCCCATACATTTTTGTATGGAGAATTTACGTGAAAAATGTATAGATTTTAGGGCTTTAAAAGAGGAAGACTTTGTTTGTAAAGGTACAAAAAAAAGTACATAGTTATATTTATTGGGTTCTTCTGTGTTCAAAAAGTGTTTTGTTTTATCAATTTATATTGATTTACTGGGTTAAATCTGAACAAAACGAAGGCATGGTCTTGCATTTTTTCTCAATTTTGTGCGTTTGTTGACGTTTATTATATAAAAACTATAAGGTTTTAAGAGTTAAAATGAGTATAAAATCAATTTGTAGTCTTTCATTTTAGTATATACAAATTATCACTGTTATCAATCATATATAAATAGGTTAAATATGAATAATCGTAACAGTCTTTTCGGTGAATTTTACAGCCTGGCCCCTTAAGGTGGTTCGATTCGGTCACACAAAACTCAAAGCTCGCTAGATGACGCTACTTTTGCAAATTTCTAGTTTTTATTTTTTTGTTTTAAAATAGTGTGAAGGACCACTCCGTCGACATTTAGGGATGGTTTTTGTACAATGAATTGTTCAGTGTTTGTTTTGATATAACAATATTTATATAGAGTGCGCGAAACATATTTTAATGTATAAAAATACAATGATAATTTCACAAAAAAATAAAAACTAGAAATTTGAAAAAATAGCGTCATCTAGCGAGCTTTGAGTTTTGTGGGACCGATTCGAACCACCTTAACGTAGGAAAAAATGAGATAGGAAGCATTATACAGTGTATCTTAAATTTTTTGAAGGTTTCATTTCTACCACGTGTGAATTGCACACATGCTTTTTTTTGTTCTTAAATATTTTTTATATCAAATATATATTGGTGAGAACTGAAAATAGCTGCTATCTACTGACTCACTTGTGGTAAAGTAGTTTATGTGCTAAATAGTGAATGGGGTTATTTGGTTGTGCTTTTGCAACATCGTGCAAAGCGTCCGGTAAAATGTGACCAAAATTATTCCATATGTAATTAACAGTATCTGAATCAAGTTTTCCTACAAGCCAAATACAAAGAAAGTGTTAAGCTAACATTTAAATTTATTATAAGCAATCTGCAATCTCGTATCGCTTTAGAAAAATTCATGTTTGAAAAATGAATTCTATTCATAAATATTATTTTCATAAAGTTGCCCGATATTTGATAGCTACTATTTAGTTATTTTAAGAATATAACCGCCTCCGTGGCTAAATGGTTTATGCGTATTGCGCTGAACGTCCTGGATTCGAATCCCGGGGAAACAAATGAATGTTTCGGTTAGGTAGGCACAGCAGGCTGATCACTTACTTGTATGTAAAGAAAATGATCAGCAAAACCGACAGAGACGTCTGCCCCATACTCCACTACTTGTAACTGAATTCACTTTTTGCTATTTAGGATGAAGAGGAACAAACCATTCGCGTAGTACAAATTCTGTATTTAATGTAATAGAATAACTTTGTTTTATTTAAATAATTAAATTACCTTTTATATCAACGGGCTTAGATTCAGGTACTATCTCAAAATCAAATGGATCCCTAATTTCCATTTTACACTCCTTGTTAGCTCGCTCCGAGTGACCGCAGTCTTTCGTCAATTTAACTCTAACATGATTCTCCAATTTATAGAGACTGCTACACGGCGCTATTTGGTATAACTTCTCTCCATTTGCAATCGTGTAACGGCCATATGTGTCGTAAAAGTATAGATCGTTTTCATTCGATTGTAACTAAAATATTTACATAACATGAAATATAACAACTTGTTAATTTCTAATGTAAATGCTGTCAAGTCAACCTTACATCAATAAACTTTCCTTTGCAGTCAGTATGAAACATGTTAAGTCCATAGTCGTAGAAGTAAACTTGATGTCCATAGTCATCGACATAATAGGTACCGATTCGATCATTGTAGAATTTCCGATTAGGACCTAAAATAAATTGTGTAATAATAATCGGGTGAAGTAAATTCTAGGTTTAAAGAGATGTGTTTAGAAAAACTTGTGCTAGTCCCAAGAATTCAAAATCATTACGTACCTTTAATGCTAAAGAAAGTGAACAGCGATTTTGCAGCATTCATTCTGAGTTCGTAAAGTCTCTCCAAGCGGTGCTTCACGCTTACCTCTAAGGCTTCAGAAGGATCGTATTTTTTTTCTGGATTCTCTAAAATCCTATAGTGTTTTGTAAGATTACAGATTGATATCGTTAACCAAGAAGAATAATCTTACCTAATTCTCTATACGGTCTTCTGAATAACGAGAAAAGTAAAACTATTATCTATTTTTGTTATATTTTTACAACATACACATTTAATAAAAAGAGAAAAATCCATAAAATCTTAAAATTGCAGTGTAAGCCTGGTTTTATTTAAATTATAAACAGAGGGAGCGAAATATCTTGAAAATATATTAATCTTCCAAAAACCTTTGAACTTTGTAAGTGTCTAGTTTGTGAAAGAATAATGCGATACTGACCGTAAGTGTTTTTTAAATTAAAATCAAGTGCCTTTGTAAATAAAATAATGTAAGTATTCATGATCATAGTTCATACTCTATATACATCTTCTCGGCAGTCGGCAAATTGTCTCTTTCTGCATTTAACTTCTGTATCGTTTTGTAAATTATGTGAAACTCATCAAGCTTTTCCCGCCAATAGGTCACTTCTTCTTTTAGTTTCTCTGTTGGAACATGTTTTGAGTCCTCAATTTTGTCCTTGATTATCGTTATGCTGCGTTGAACCTTTAAAAAATTCTAAATGATTTAAAATAAAAAACCGGTAGGTACACTTATTAGTTTGAAATTTTGATAATAAGTTATATGATATAAAATTTTAATTAAAATTTACTTTCTATTCTCTAATAGCTATATACTTATATAATAATGACCAAAAACATCCTACAATACGTAGATAGGTATATATTTTATAAGCAATTAAATATTGATCATTATAAGTAATATAGTTATAATAATTTACTTCAGCAATTTCTAACGATGAGCGTATATCTTGTCGGAATATAGTCATATGTTCTTTATTCTTATCGTAAAGTTTATAAAGAAGGCTGGTGAGACTTGCATTGCATTCTTCTTGAATATTTGACAAGTTTGAGCTTACGCGTTTGTGAATTTCTTCTAGGCTCACACGAATTTTTTCAATCTATATAAATAAAACATGCATATATTTATTAACCTACTCACTTAATTTGTATCATTGCGTGTATTTTCTGTATAGGCGCAAAATTTTGCTACAACTGAAACACTAATTTCAAGTTTAATTTGACGTGACAATAATAATAAACAATTTATATTTTATACAAATTGATTATTTTTATTATGTAATAAGTAATTATAAATTAGATACATAGTACTAACGTTTCTTACTAGTGCTAAAGCAATATATTGGTATGTAAAGGCGAAAATAGTATTTTTATTTTGAAGTGATAATTGAAAGTGCTCATTGGCAAATGTTTGAACTTTTTCTTGGGTATCGAAGCGTTGGAGCGTTTCTTTTAATTTAAGTAATTTACCCATGTCATCATTGAACATGCTTTCTATTTCTTCATACGTTTGCTTTTCTAAAGGTGTTTGTATAGGTAGAAAGTTCCTTCCGAATTCAACTTGCTTTGCTTGGTGCATATGAATGGTACGTTCCATTATAAACATAAGCCTTTCTTTATCGATATTGTAACAAAGTTTATCTGCTAGTTTGATAGACTCATCCATAACATCGATCCAATGAAATGAATAACTATTTACAATTTTCTTTAAATCGCCGTAATATGTATGGTAGGAGCCATCTTTAAACTCTGAATCCTTTATCAATTTAATGTAATGTTGTAATTTCGGTTCAATGTCTTCATGTAATATAAGGTAAACACTTTCAAGTGTCCATCTACGCATTTTTTGTAAATAATCTTTGTAAAAATTCATTGCGACCAAATATTTGTAACGAAGATAAAAAATATCAAGTCACGTCAAATCATGAAGCCAAAGAGTATTCAGTAGGTTTAGCACAGTGCACTGTGCACAGGCCATAGACTAGTTGATAGCCTTTAACAAGATAATCAAAATATGCATCTTTGAATTAAGCCTTATAAATATTCTACTGTAAGGGTGATATAGGTGATTAATATAGGTTATTGGTACATGGGGCAGACAAATTTCTACATAGTATTTTTCATTAATCATTTTCTTTATAGGCGATCAGCCTTCTGTGCCTACCCAACTGAAACATGTTTCTGTAGGATTCGAACACAGGACCTACGGTGTAACTCGCAGACGCAAAAACTAGGTGCCTATCTACTTAGCAACGCAGGCGGTTGTCTTCTACTATAGCCATAAATAGCCTTTAGAAATAAACAATAAAATCCACATGGGCATGTGTATAAATCTTTTAAGGACAGATCTTTATATCACATTTAAATTCTAAATAAATTATGGCATAGAATGGGATGGTTGGAAAGTCTTTTAGACAGAGATAGTAAATAATAATAAAATAAATACGTAGTTATCATAATTACTTATGCTTTTTTATTTATTAAAATAATTATTACATTTTTGCAGTTTTCAATGAATCTATTTACTTAAATCTGCTTTCAAAATCGTCCAAAACAAATTTAGTGTAATAGAAAAGTTCAATTTCATAAACACTTATGTTTCTTACTGTCTTTGTAAAGTCTATGCAAAGTTTTTTAAATTCTGCTTTTTCGCTATCAAAAGTTGTGGAAATATTTAAAGGCATTAAAGATAAAGCTAAAAACGTGTTATCAGGTCCACCCAACATCAGTAGCTCTTTCGAAACATGTGCCAACAATAATTCTGCATTGATTCTTAGCAATGAAGCCATCCGACTGAATGTTTGTGTTATCAATGTTTCTATATTGTTGTAAAAAACGGTAAAGCAGTTTATATACTTTTTGATTTCATTCATTAGGACAACTAGTTCTTCTGTCACATAATTAGAAATCCTTAAAATGTCTACTTCATCATCATCATCATCATCATTTTGAAGTGTCGCCTTTTTAGCAATTATATAAACTTTTAATTCTATAACTGACATATAAATTTCTCTTGTAGGGCTCATATCTTGAATACAACACAAGATCTTTTCAAATATCTGTACATTGTATCTACTAAACTTATATGCTTTAAGCTCTGACTTTTCTTTAAGCTTTCCTATAAAGCCAAACAAGTTTTTATTAACAACATATGGACTGTTAGATACATGATTCCACTTTTCATAGGATTCCCGTAAAATTGTGATGGTTAATAGCAGTGATTTAGAATAGTCTTCGTCAGTTTTACTTGAAATTATGTATCTGGCTGTTAAATTCCACAAGCAGTTATTATATGTATTTTCATGATCAGTAAAACTTTTTCCGATTCCTCTTTCAAACAGCATTTTATGGACGTGTTCTTGACTTTCTTTTAAAATAAATTCCCGATTTATGCAATCCAAGTGTTGCTCAATTTCATTGATGAGTTTAATTTTAATTGACATATTTTTTGCTTTGTTAGGCAATTTTTTAACTGATATCCATGCGGATTCCAAATAATCACCTTTGAATCTTTCAGGAATTTCATAGGATACCAACAAATCAAACACTTCTTGTTGATCTTCATCATGTAAAGATAAATTTAACTCTCTTATTACTTGGTACAGTTCATTTTGTATTTCATCATTTGAATTGATGATTTTAGCAAAAAGATCTTTATAAATGATCATTCGTAAGGAAACATTCTTCGTTTTCTTCCATACATTAAAAAGTAGGTTCTTTAAGTTTTCTGCAGTAAAAGCTGTGAATGCTAAGCGGATACCATGTTTTTGAACCGATAACGGAGCATTTAAGATACTCTGGATAAAATTGTGAACTAGAGGCATCGGTAAATTGCACAAAAATCTGTTGAACATTGGTAAACAAAAATGAACATAATCGCCTTTTATATAAGGAAGAATAGCCGATAATGGTACAGCCACTCTTGAGTAACACGCGTAGCGACATATTGCTTCTTGTAATGTTAAAAGTTTTACATTTATTTTACTGTGGTCAATTGTAGGTTCCTCCGGAATATTTTCTAACAAGAGTTTCAGCATGTGTTCTTCATTTCCAAGGCAAAATATGCCGTAAACTGCGCTTTTTAATGCTCTGCGATCATCGCCTATTTGAAGGTCTTCATCTATGCAATTTAAAAAATATTCAAGGAACGCTTTTGCTAGATCATGTGAATAGTAAATTTTAATTTTATTTAGGAACTTTGTCATTTTAAAAGTAATTTTATGACTGCAATTATCTATTTCAGGAAGCAGTTGAATTATCGTTTCTCCTTCTTTATCTTTTTTCAATAAGCGCATGAGACAACTCTCTGTTAATGTTTCCAAACGATACGGAGACTCTTTAATTTTTTCAGGTTTATTTTTAACTTCCTCAGCTTCGTATTTTTTATTTTGCAAAAATTTGTCACATCTAAACCGACAATGCGAGGATTTCATAAACTTAAAAACTTCCACTGGCAAGTCTTCTTTAGTTTTTTCGTAACATTCAAGAAGCTCTTTCAAATATTGGGCATATCTATTTTTGTCATTTTGTGTTTCATACAAATCCCATTTTATAGAATATTTGAATTGTTTAACGTAATATTTGAATAAATATTCATAGACAGACTTCTTTTCATTTGTATTCAATTTATAAAAGTTACTTTTTAATTTATTTATATCCATATTCGTATTGATATAATCTATTAAAGTAGAATCTATTTCAATGCCACGAATAATATTGTGTATAACGAAAAAAAAAGTGTATTCATAGCGACGTAAATAACCTGGGTTTAATATTTCCACGCTACATAATATTTTATTAAATACCGTCCAACTAGATTCGTCACATTCAAATATGTGTTTGGAATTTGTTATCCCATCCAAAAATTGTTTTTTGTGTTCAACACTTTCGTTAATGTGTCTTTTATGATAATAGTTTATTAAAGTCTCTAAATCTTGTTTATTCCGAACTGAATCGATTAAAACCATTATCATTTTATTTCTCATTTCTGTATCAGGAGTAATAAGAATATATTTTTTAATATTTGGGAATGCTTCGGTAAAGTTCACAAATTTATACCAAATATAATCATTATTAGAGCCTAATATCTCTTTGGCTTCTTCTATATGTTTCAGAGCCCAGATTTCTTTTTCCTCTTGCGTAAGAAATCGATAATAATCAAAATAATAAAATCTGTGGTGCATTTCGAAAAGTACGTCGCCGTATTTCAATTTAAATATTGTCTTAAGAAATTCGTATATCTCATTGTAAGGAATGAGATCAAATAGATATTTGTTATGAGAGTAGAAATCATACTCCCAGAATCTTTTAACGTTAGGAGGTAAAAGAGCAGGAATATATATTTTAGCGTCCTCCTGTGTAGTGTACCGAAGCAATATGCGTCTTTTAATTTTATTAACATACAGTAGAGGATCTTTCAACACACGATGTTTATGTTTAGTCATGATATTCTTCGACAGTCGACAACCTATTGAGACAAATGCATCTTCTGACTTTACATATTTTTCTAATAAATCCAAATATTTGTTTTCATCCACGTGATACAAATAAGCAAGCGAATTTATGAAACGCTCTTTTTGAAAAATGTAATGTTCGGTAGTGAGATATCCTTCAGCAAGAGAAAAAGTGTTTCCAATAAATAATGGCGGATAGCCATGGTCGCTTAAATAATAACAATCTTCTTTAATTAATTTCAGTTTAAAGGCCTCCGACGTAGATAAAAAGAATTTTAAAGCTAACGATTTCATTTTCATATTTTTGCAATAAATAGAAAAACATTCCCTCCTAATTTCATTCTTCATGTGATATGAAAGTTTGTTTAGTAATTTCGTCTTCATTTTTAAGGACATCAACGGAAATATTTTGTTATGTAAATAGTCTGGATTCATTATGTGTGAATATTCATCGCCGTAAATCCAGTCACAATTTAGAGCTCGTGAAATCAACAAACTATCACCGCATTTCAGTACTTCCACAATATAATCAATATTTTTATATTGTGATGCGACATCAATTTTATACAGTCTGTCTACATCTGATTTTTCTTCCATTGATTTTACATCATCAAAACATATCTTTTTCTTCACTGTTTCTGCTACTTTTAAATTTAGTTCTCTTTGCCGTTTTCCCAGAGAGTCTTCAATTAATTGGATCATTGTTTACCTGAAATCATGTTTCTTGTATTAGATTTAAAGACTCAAGAAAGTTTTTTCTTATAGAATACATTATTTCAAATAATCAATTGGAACGTCTATAACGGCTGTATTTTACACATTGGTATTGTAAGTTACACACCGATCCAGCTGTTACAAATTAGCCGGGCCAAATAGACAAAATATTTAAAAAAACCGAAATGATTATCTATAATTATATTATATATACATATAAATTGATTTATTATACATATGTATAAAAATGAATCGCTGAATGTGTTGTTAAGCGCAAATCTCGAGAGCAGCTGAACCGATTTCGCCAATTCTTTTTTTTATAATATTCCTTGAAGTACGAGGATGGTTCTTACTGAAAGAAAAATTTGGAAAATTGATGAAAAAAATAAAATAAAAGAAAAAACATTTTCCTCATACATTTTCTATGGAATGAGATTTTAGGTGACACGTTATTATTCGGAACTTTGTTGATGCGATACGAAATTCGCAGGATCCACTTTACAAATAAGAATCTTATAAATAGATAAACAGATTCATAAATTGTTGCGCAGATAGGTATAGGTAAATATAATAATTAATATCTCGATCCAGTCAGCTTTCAAACATCGATCCATTCGTTTTAAAATAATAACACCCCTTTTTCCGTCAGGAGTTGAAAAATTATATTAAATCTGGGGATGGTAACGTTTTAAAAAAGAATCAACAATTATAAAGATAATTTACTTGTAGACTCGTTAATGACTAACATTTTTAACCAACCTTCAAAAATCCAAAAAAGAGGTTAAGTATTTAAATTCAACGTGAATGCTTTTTTAATTTTGGAAAAGCTTAATAATTACAGAATATGTACATAAAATGGTAGGTACCTACTTATAATATTCAATGTCTCAAAATGTTTTACAATCCTACTTTTTGCAAAAATTATGATTGCACAAGACACTGAGGCACTAAATTGATAGGTACCTATTAGGTACTGCGCAAAATTTGCTTTGCTATTGTAATGTATAATGTAGCTGGCGTATTACGTCATCCGTAGGTACCTACCTATTGATAAGACCAATATGATTTGTATTTCATACTCATTGGATATTTTGCTAGAGTCGATTTATTAATAATTTGGTTATGTTATCTCTGTTGCCAAGAATCTGTTTGTTGTAAAGAATTATTTATCCTCATCATGACCAAAGACGATTCAAATGTTATAACTTATAGGCCAATAGGGTAAAATAACATCATTTTTATTGATCCCTTGTAATCTTATCCAACTAATTTAAATTAAATCATTAGTCAAAAGATAAAATAATTCAATTTAATTTCTCAATATTTATCTTGTAATAAAAGTACCTAGCAGTCCAAAATAAGACTAGGATATTATCACACAACATTAATAATAAAAATCAAGTTAAACAACTTAGTGCATGAAAACATTCAAAATTTCACAAATAGAAGCTTATGAATAAAGAATGTTTATGAATTCAAATATTAATATTCTTTGCATCACTGAGCATTGGTTAAATAATTTTAAATTTTAATAATCACCAGTTGGGAGGCTTATTAATTATGTTTCATAAACAATTAAAATTTAAAGGACATAAAGATATTGTATGCCTTTCTGATGAAATGGCATGTGTGTGGTACTTTTTATTGTCTTAAGTATGTACAGACCTCCTTCATTATCTTATGCACATTTTAAGAAGATAATGAAGGAATTGTAAGGTGTTATGTAAAATATGTAATCAAAATAAGAAAGTTAATTTGTTGTGGACATTTTCATGTTCATCTGATGGAGTGCTATCATTTAATTTGGTTAATTTATCCTTAGAGCCCACAAGAATTACTCCCACTATGACCACTTGCTTAGATAAAATTTTTACTGACATTATCCCTAAAAACAAGTGTGTGATAAATAAATTAGATTTACTTACCTGAGCTTGAGCAGGACTCCAAGAGGATCCTAATCTTTTTTAAATTAATACTTTCAATTATTGTTTCATAGTGAGTTAGGAGTTTGATTCTGTGTTCACATCCAAAAAGATCTTAGTTATAATAGTGAAGGTTTGTGTTCTAATCAGTGGTCATTTGGACAACTGTAGGAGATCATAAAAGCAGAGAAATATTATATGAATTGTGTAGTGAAAACTTACAATTTTAGTGATAAGTTCAAAGAAATTGTTACACAATATTCAAAAAAAATTGTAAATTAGCAAAATATTTGAGTACAAAAAATAGCAGTTATAAAATTAAATCAACTTTGAAAATTATAAACAATGATGAGACTGGGAAAAATAAATCTCGCGCTTTGGATCATTCATCATAGATTAAAAATGAAAATAAACGATTGTATTTTACTTTTTTTGATAGAAGTAGCTTAAGCTTTCGAAAATTTCTGTAGACTCTGGCCACCGAGAGTTGAAAAATCTTTATATGGTATCACATAATGTAGTAAGAAAAAAGGTTTTGATCATTTTATGGCTTAGGAGCTTTACAGGATGTTACAAAAAGGGTATTTACATCTAAATGGAGGTGAATCTACCCATGAAGCTGAACAACTCTCCCAAAGAAACCCATATCTAAATCCAAAAAAATGTTTTCTATCTCCCATAAAAATTGTCTGGTCACGTGATGAAAGTTTTTTTTCGGATTTCGATATAGAAACATAGTGGAATATCGTGAAGCAAGACATATTTTAATATTCGTTTTTCTCTCAACTAGAAATGTTCATCAGGATATAAACAAATAGGCAATGTATATTTTAATATAATTTATCAATTATAATCAAAATCACTCTTAAGTATTCCACTCCCACTGATTCGTCAGAACTGCTGTCACTGCTAGAGTCACTCTCACGAACGCTGATAATTAATTGTTCTACCTACAGAGTACAGATAAGTATTCCTGTCTCAAGACTCAATAACTAATTGCTTTAACTTATCACCTGATAAAGCTATCATATTACATAAGAAAAATATTGAACGATGTCCTAGTAATTTCAATTTCAGACATGTCTCTGAAAAAGAGATAATTAAAACAATTAATTCTATTAATGTTAAAATACCGCTGATTAATGGGGTCATTCCGTCCGTATTGTTAAATGTTGTAGCCTCAGTCAGTGTCTCCATAACCCATGTTCACGGTAACAACCGTAGAATGTAGATTAGCGATCTGCGATGAGCGTTCATTACTAAAGCGCTGCGCATATTACTTACTAATTAGTAATTACTATACAACTATTTAGTATATTCGGACGTAATTACTAAAAATAGTGCGTTCGTGTCAATGCTCTACTATAAATCAGTAGTTATTGTGCCTCTACTTACAATGAATGCGAGATTATACAAGTGAATCTAGTAATCATTAATCAATCCATCAATTAAGGGGATGTCCGTCCTTTCATAGTTTCGTTCGTAATGCAAGTTGATAGTGTAGATACTAGGTACTAGTTTTTTTCAAATATGCGATTACGTACAAGAAAATTTACGGATTACCTAGGTTGTAGACTTTAGCCCACAGAACAATATACGATACTACTTTGCTGTAGTCCATGGCTTGGGCGATTAAAAAACATGTCAATAGTCAACGTCATATAGGTACTTCATACTTCGAGATTATGTTTTTTGAAGTTTATAAAAACTGCAAAATTATCAATAATTATACTAAATCAGATAAATCAGAAATTCGGAATTTTAATATGGATTGATATCGCAACTTAATTGAGTATCTAATAAATACCTAATGCTTAGAAAAAGTTTACTCGTGTTGTTTCAACAGTGAGCACCTGTTTAAGTGTTATAAAAGAAAAAGACGATATTATCCTCTTGTAGTTTTCCGGCTAGGAAACATACAGGTAAATAATTATGAATTTTATATCAAATAATAATCAATCTCTCATGTGATCTAATAACGTAAGCGTTCATTACATAACGAATCAATAATAAACACACATCCGATCTTATTTACGTACATGTTGTATAACTATAACAAATACAAAAGAACATGCCTTTTATCCAAAGGTTGTTGTCCTTATTTTGCTTTATTTTTTTGTTTAAGCCATACGTGACTTTAGTTCCGAATCGCAATCTCTACATGTAGCTCATGGACTGGTAAATGTTATTATTACCCTTCGACCTAGATAGTTCCATGTTTATGTAATATGTTAATGTAGATAAATGATAATGATTTATGTGATACAAGTGTGATATTAATAAGATTTCTTTGTACAGGTTCATGCGTTAACCATGCATACTACACAGTAAGGTTATTCTTTGTTTACATTCACCATTTTGGTTAGTTTTAAAAATGGCAAGATATTTTGAGAACACTACTGTTTTCAACTTTAGTTGGGATCAAGTTGCACGAGGATATTGGAGGAGATATCCGAATCCTCAAAGGTATAATAAAAGAACATCAAGATGGATTAATGAATATAATATGATAAAAACATAGTTTGTTTCTTTTCTTTTTCAGTACACATGTTCTTTCTGAAGATACATGGAGCCGATATGTCAAAAATGGATGTTTATATACAAAGAGACTCCTGACTAAAACCAATAGAGTGCCAAAATGGGGAGAAAGGTAAAATTTATAATGATCTTTTCTGACTTGACCTTTAATGAATTTAAGGAGAAATAATGAACATTTTTGGGACATCAAAATGTTCATACCTTAACGTTTAACTATAGTAATTTAATGTATATTGTTGTTTTTCTATTGGACAAGATCTTACAACTCATTATGTTGTGTAAGAAGCCATAGGTAGGTACAAGGTTATAGATTAAGGTTAATCTATTCTAAATAAACTATCTAAAATGACGTGTTTATCAATTTCAAACTGATAATCAATAGAAGTTTATATTATATTTAGTTATACAGTATCAAATTAGTATTTTCTTTAATTATGTGAAATTTGAAAATATATCAATATTTTAGAAAACAATTATTACTTATTTTTTCAAAATTTTAAGAAAATAAATTATTAAGTCTTGTAGTCCTTCAATATCAAAACTACTGTTATATCTTATTTACAATAAGAAACTAAAGATTTCCTACCTTTCAAGTTGGTTTCAATTTTAGTTCTGTTAAGGACACTACCACTTGAAACATAATAGTGTCATAATTTATTTAAAGCATTTTACTGTTTCTGATTAGGATATTTTGTTTAAAAACATTTTATATTTGTGCAATTTCTTCACCATAGTCATTCATAACATTATTATTATTAGTATTTAAAAAGAAAGTTCTAAAAACACTTTGTAATTACTAAATATGAAATTATTCTTTGTCAAGATAAATTTTATGGGAAAAATATAAGAAGATTTTCCCCTTAAAATTTATTTTGTGTGATCTGTTCAAGGTCCAAAGAGATATCTCTGTTATTTTTTAATACAAAAGTAATTGATAAAAAATAATATTGCAGATTTTTCAATGCAAAATCAGTTAAAATAATTGAAGAGAGTATTGTGGATCCCGAAAGGAAAGTTCTCATCACATACACCAGAAATCTAGGCTATACCAAAGTTATGGTTAGTATAATACAAGTAGTAAGCTCTAGAGCCTAATACTACTTCCATTTTAGTCATAAAGAGAGCATTAATTAACAAATGTCAAATAATCACCATAATCATCCATATTACTTAGTAGACCTTGACCTTTAACAGGAGCTATCGGATCTATAACTACAGGTTTAGTAAAATGATTTCAAAATTTTAATATAAATTTATTAATACTAGGATATATTATTGTTATTTTAACAATAAATCAATGATGACGAGACGTATGCCGAGAAAGAACATTTGAAGGTAAACATACAATATCAGTTTCAAAAGGATTACGATACATAAACAATGATTGAGTAGTCTTTCCCAGCGTCGTATCTGCGCTATCTCCAAATCCACCAAACGGATTTTTGTGGTGTTTTTACCAATAGATTAAATGAATCATGAAGGGAGCCTATAAATTGTTAGGGTTTTTATCTAAATTGGTTTAAATATCGCGAAATTATTATATGTAGTTAGAAGGATCTCCTGCAAAGCTGGGTAGGGCCGCTACTAAAGATATTCGCTGAATTAAATATTTGTGGAAATCCTATTATATGAAGACTTCGTGTCATACGCGAAAATAAGTCTGTTTTAAACTGATGGATTAATTTTGATGAATTGATAAACCTTGGAACACATTTTGGGGTTGGTACAGGATACAGGAGTGATACTAATTTAACATTGCCCAAGTGATGAATTACTATTGATGTAAAATCAATTACTAAATTTCTTTATACAGAGTGTGGTAGAGAGAGTGGAATACAGGCCATCAGGTGCCTCGCAGACAGTGGCGGTTCGATCTGCATGGGTTGACTCGCAGGTGTTTGGCTTCTCGCGAGCTATACGAGCATTTGGCGTTGACCGTTTCCGTAAGAATGCTTCACAAATGGTGAGAGAAAATGATATATAAAAATAGTACAGATTAGTATAACAATGGAATTTAAATCAAGAAAAATTTGCATCTGCTTGTAATTTGCATATTATTATGCTTACTCGATATCAAATTGATATGAACTAATTTTTGTATGAATATATATGGGCCAAAAAATTAAATGAACGCAGGTAAAATATTCGAGTCCCTTATAACATTCCCGCCGCATGTACATGCGTAATGCATTTCCCCACGTAAGAAGAAACAATGCTCGCTGCATTTATTTTAATGATGGTTAAAACGGAAGAGTAATCATCATTATTATGTAAAATTCTGTGGTCGCTTCCATTTTGAAATAGACGTGGTTATAAAAATCGTACGATTTCTAAAGTGTATTTTGGTACTTCCAGGTAAATGGCTTCAACTACGTTTTACACAACATGTTCCCGCGGCAAGTACCACAACACACAGTATCGCATACTCTCAAAGAGATGCGTGAGGCGGCCGCTGCAGCCACAGATCGGGCTAAGGCCAATGTCTTGTCCTCTGTTAACAGGACGTAACAGGATTAGTGCCAAGGGACGTTGCAGGTGGAATCAGATGAAAAGGACGATGTAAAGTATATTGAGGTGTTTCAAGATTTGTCAAACCCATATTTTATAAAGTCAATTCTAGATCGTGAATTTTCGAAAATGAGATTCAAGATTGGAAAATCAATGTGTCATAATAGTTAAACCCCATGTTAATGTTTATAAATATATATAATATATGTATTCATTAATTGTTTACAAATTTAGCTGTTGTAGTAGTAATATATTTTTATTTCTAGTAAATTTATAAAATGGCTAAATAAAATATTCATAAGCGCAAGACCTTGCTGGTAAATTTGCATAATAATTCATTAAACTACAAAAATTGAATAAGTAAGAAATTTTGTCAAAAAAACTTAATTTATATATATAAAATAAATTATATATATATAAATTGGCAAATGATCGAGAATTTTTTAATTGAAGAGGAGATATCTCCTATTAAAACTAAGAAAACTGGTTACAGATATCTTAACTGTAAACAATACCTAAACACTAAGCGTGAAGTTTTTAAACAAAAAGGCCTTTAAATTATGATTAGAAATTCCTGTAATGCTGCCCTCGAGAGGTAATGTAAATATTAAGATGCATTTAAATTGGAGTAGGTAAGTAATTTAGAGTTGACTAGAAATAATGACAATTTTGTTGTTTCTCTTTAACGATTGTTTGAATGAATAATCCATTTAGCATTTTCGTGATATTTTTTTATAAAAAAGGCCGTCGCTATTGTTATATTTATGTTCCTAATAATGAAATTTCCACTGCCGCAATTACGTATCAAACGATTCGTAAACGACATTCCAATGTATGACAGTGTCTGGAAAATTACTAACATTATGATGTTTGTGATTCTTATTTAATTTCATAGTCTGGCCACAATTGGGAATAGTTCCTAAATTTATTAATAGAATAGTGATTGTAAGAGTAAAGCATTTAGCTATATAAATGTTAGAAGTCATGTCAATATTTATTTTTACTCAAATAATAAATAAATCTATTTTAATTTACCATATTTAGATTGTAATTAATATCAAAATATATGAGTTAAAGTAGTATCTGTTTTATTATTTTATACCATTCCAAATTTATGTTATGGTTCATATTTTGAAAACGTAGCATGTAATGGTTGTGTATGATTAAAAAGCAATCGCAATCTTGCTAAGTATAATTAATAATATATAAGTAAAAACGTGTTTATTTCCGCAACTCGACGACTAAAATGCACCTATTTTGCGTAATTAATAATATAACGACAAAGCAAAACACAGCTAGAGTTAGGTACTGTCCATATGGATTGAGAAGCCACATTTAGTATTTTAATGCAACTTATGCCAATAATTAATACTTAATAAGTGGAAAACAATTATATATTAATTTAAAAACATGACAAATACAAATCAAACTTCATTTTGAATCATTCTCTAGTTCTATTAATGAAGCCTAAATTAGTTTGTTTAGTTTTAAATTTCATTATAGTGACAACCCATTTAATAACAATAATTAATGTGATGCGGGGAAGTTGTTCCAATTTTTCTTTTTTACATTATAATTTATGTAACAGTTTACTTACATTTTCAATGCTCTATTAATTAAGAGATAAATTGCTAAGGATTTAAGAAAAGTTCATAAGTTAAAATTTTTATTTAACATTATGTCAACTACCCTTATCACCCATTGCAGTAAGCTACTCTATTTCGTACTTTAAAAAATACTATATATATATATAAGATATTTTTATAGGTGTAGGTAGATCTATTAAGAGAAATCGTAAATATAATAATATGTTGTCAATTTGTAATTAAAACTAGAAAATAGTCAATATAATGCTTTACTAAGACTATCTACAAATCCTATTACATATTATTTATTTGATTTTGATTGCTGCTCTCAACCTAGCACTTCTACTTCTAGGATTCCTAAGGACTTCTTCTTCAGTTGGTACATCCACATGCTTATTTAAAGCTTTCCAAGGTGTATCTAAGAAATGATTGATTGTATCTTTATCTTGTACTAGCATGGGGTTTAAGTATCTTAAAGGAACAGGGTTGGCTGTTTCATTAACAATATTGCCCGCTATATGACGCTTAACAATTGTATCTTCAAGAGAATGGAAACAAATTGTAACTAGTCTACCATTCAATTTCAAATAATATTTAGCTAAAAGCATGCCAAAGTTCAATTCATTGAGTTCATTATTTACAAAGATACGAAGAGCTTGAAACACTTTTGTAGCATTAGATTGTGGTCGTTGTAGCTTATCCAAACGAAATTCATTTGGACAACAAGAATCCACTACTTCCACAAGCTCTTGAGTTGTATCTATGTTTTTAATCATATACCTAGCTTGAATAATAGTTTGTGCAATTTTTGCTGCTTTTTTCTCTTCACCATAAATCTTAAAAATTTTATATAGCTCATTCTCATTGGCAGTAGCTAACACTTCTCTTGCAGTTATTTGGTTAGGGTCTCTACCAGCATCCATTCTCATATCTAAAAGACCATTTTTGCTTATTGAAAAACCTCTTTCTCCATTATCTAATTGCATTGATGAACAACCAAAATCAAATAGTATTCCATCAATTGTTGATTGGTTAATACCTTTTTCTTTTAACAAACTTGGTAGTTCACTGAATCGTCCTAATAGAGGTATAACTCTTTTAGGAAATTTTTCTGCAAACACAACAGACTTTTCATATGCAATGGGGTCTCTGTCTAAGGTAATCAATTTACAATTACAAGATTTTAAAATCTTTTTTGAATGGCCACCTGCACCAAATGTCATGTCAATATAAATTTCATTGTTAGCAGGTTTTAGATATTTTAACACTTCATCAAGCATAACTGGGGTGTGGTCCTTAAAAGGTTTAGTTGCTGTTGAGAATCGACATAATATATGGACAGCCCACTGCCGTTTGCAAAGATGTTTAAAAATCATTTTGAATCCTTTTTAAATATTTTTTGAAAAAAACTTTTGTTTTCCTCCTTTAAATAATCTAAAACTTCTTGAGACAAAATTATATTGCACTCCTCAGGATTTAGACCAGTCGCAGAACTATGTCTTGTTCTCTTGTATTTATTTTTGTGATAGTTTTCAGCCAATCTATTTAATGAATTGTACTGTAGGTTGCAAAGTTCAGTGTTCAGATCTTGCGAATTAGATAATTCAAAGGCACTCTTCACTCTATCTCGAATTAATTTACCAAGGTCCCTAAAAACAGAAACAAATGTATTAATACAGAGTTACACTACAGTAGCAATAATGTTGGAGAAAACTAATACTAACCTATCACCTTTAGAGCTATCTAATGGCCATTTGGCGATCAACCTGGTAAATTTTTTATACTGCGTTGTCATTGCTATATTACTAGCATCTTTTGCCACATTTATAAACTGTACATTTCAGTCGTATTGAACAAATTAAAACAATAATATAAGTTATTTTCAGTTTTAACAATTAACACTAATACTTGAATATGTACTTAGGCAATAGAAGTGTTGCCAACTAGGCTAATACAAAATGTGCTAAAGTGATGTTAAAAAAAAGGCCAAAAATATGCTACCTTTTTAATAATATGCTAATATAAAATGTCTTTTACCCTCATACCTACAGAGAAGAGGGAGAGATCAGAGAAGTAATATTGTTTGTGTATGGTATCCATCTGACAAAACGAAACGGTTTTATTGGGGAATGTCATAGAATTAGAAGTCACAGAACAAAATAAATTGTACCTTTTATGTTTATTTGTATTAAACTTAAATAGTTGTTCGTTACATGCTTTCATTTTTTAATTACATTTATTATATGCTAAAAAAATATGCTATATGCTAAACCACAAAATAATTTGCTATACAGAAAGAAAATCTGCCAAATTTAGCATAATAAAGTGTTAAATTGGCAACGCTGTACATAGGTACAGCTGTCAAGTCATGAAAACGAAGGATTTAGAAGGCCGCCACCATCTTTCATACGGCAACCCCATAATCAACGAAAAAACTGTTTTGATATTTTAATTTAGCCAATTTATCTTTAAAATAACTAATAAGCTTAAGAAAATCCCATCCAAATAGGTTCAGCAAGTTTGGAAAATTAAGATTCAATGACAAATAATTAAATTTCGTTTTACAGTGTTATTTAACCTACAATCACTAAAATATTAAATATGTATCGAAAAGTTTATAAGAGCAGTATAAATTATATATATAGTATAAATTATTTAAAAAGTATATGGCCGAATTTCAAGCGAGGAAGTTGCTTTCCGATTTTGATAATGTTTACGGTCGAACAGCAAAGATTACTGCTGCGTACATTATATTTTATCATACAAAATTAAGAAACTGTTTTCCTTTGGAAATTATCGGTTTTAAGTATACATTATCACTTATAAAGTGTTGTTTACATTGTGTTGAGGTAATGAAGTTTATCTATATATTTATACTATACCTTCAATAGTTTTGATCTTTTTTTAAATGACTTAAAAATTAAGAACATTTTCAGTTTCATTTATTACTTTTATTTAGATAATACGAAAATCGTAATTGATAATGATTGTTACCATTTTAGGTATTTTCGAAAGCACAATTCGACGCATTTAGCAAAGTTAAAGTTAGCTAAAGAAACATTTCAATCAGTAACATCAAAGGAATGGAAAAGTTGTATTAATTACCATGTCATTAAAATTGAAAATGAATACTTTTCCGTGGTGGAACTCTATACATATAATGACATAGACAGACTTATCATCACGACAGATGACAACAACACCAGTGAATCAGAAGAGGAAGAAATAGACCAGGGACCAGGAGTATCAGGGAACATTTCGGGAGTCGAATACCTCGACTCAGATTATTTGGACTCTCGTTAGCAAAATATATTTTTAAATTTGTAATTTTTGTTATTATTTTTTGTAAACCTAGCGACTCCCTTGCAGACAAGATGAATATAGACGCAAATCCTTGTCTATATTTGTTATGAATGTACTTATTTGAAGAACAAATAAAGTATCAACAATGTTTAGTCGAAGTATACGGTGATACCCGGGTAAACGATGGTGATGCCCTCCTTTTTTTCATGACTCTTGATAAATTATACTTCTTTTTATTATAGTAGTCTAGCTACCCTGTGGTTGTCATTTCAGATGCGCGTGTATAAATGAAATTTAATAAGTCAAACTTTTTAATCTATATATATATATAAACGAATCGCTGAATGTGTTGGTAAGCGCAAATCTCGAGAGCAGCTTCTCTCACCGATTTCGCTCGCTTGAAGTACGAGGATGGTTCTTACGGAGAGAAACATTTGGAAAAGTGACGAAAAAATGAAATAAAAGAAAAAACATTTTCCTCATACATTTTCTGTGGAATAAAGTTTTAGGTGACACGTTATTATTCGGAACTTTGACGTGATACTAAGTTCGCGGGGTCCACTTGTAATAATTGAAACTTATTTTTCAATTATATTTTTTTTCGCAAGTGTTGAAAAATGATCGTCGTATGATACACCTGAGTGTTGATGATTACCGTCCTCGGCTCTCTTAATACGTCAAAAATACCGCCTGGGTGGTAATCACCAACCTTACACTTATATTTTAATCTAATATAACATTACTACGTAGTATTAAAAGCTTTTCCTGCCAATCTAGCATTGATCTAGAACACACGCTTTCTCACGCGAAAGAAGACAAATAATTGTCAATGGCAATAATTTATCTCGCGGCCTCTTAAAAACTACACAAAAAGTCAGTTACAACTAATATATCTCGAATTTATTCAAACGTTGACTATAATACGACTTATTAGGTTTTTACCAAAGCATACAACTTAAAGATATTAGTCGATTTGGATCAACCGATAAATATTTCTAATTTCGACAAAGAAACTGTCCAGTGCAAATATTAGGTACCTACCTGAAAGTACCTAACAACAGCTACGTCATAACTATTCATAATGTTTTATTCTAAGTTACCTTGTGTGAGTTTACATTACTTAACTTTTATGTTTATTTGGTATAAGAGCTGTAAACAAATAAATGCTATGATATTCGGTAAAAATCTTTGTTAATATGAAAAACCAAAGGATGAGGGCTTTGTTACATCGACTGTACCTATTTGTATATCTACAACTTCTATCCTCGGGGCTTTGTCTACATAAAGCCAAAGATATGGGGATTGCAAAAACGCGAGACGTGTTTGAATACTTGCACAGTAGTGCACAAGTATAAATTAAAAAATTGATATTAAAAACGTAATAAATAAGAGTTTTATTATATCGGTTGGTGGGTCCTGCGGTTTGCGGGGAATAGATAAACTAATTACAAATTTATACAATAATTGTACACTTTCATTACCTAAGCTTAAACTAGACGCCTTCAAAATGAGTAAGGTACCTATGGTCTGTTAATTCTCATGATGTACCTAACAGAAAGTTGAAATTCTGAATATAATCATACTGATATTTTAACGATACATACCATCCTTTTCATTAAGTAAGTAACAATGTTAGTGCAATACAATTAAATAGTATCTCAGAATCTGCTGTTAATTCCCAGTCGGCGGTCACAAAGCTCAGCTAATCCCAAACATTATTCTCACTGACCCGGACGTTTAAGTTATCCGCGATTTATAAAGCCGTTAGTTTTTATTAGTTTAGCCCGCAAGGTGAAATTACGAGTTAGCTACATAATATATTTGTTTCATATGTTATGCGTTTTCTACTGAATACGTTTTTTAATTTTTAGATCTAACAATCAAGAATTGTTTTAGTTTTGTTTGGCGTTCAAAGCATATTGCTAAGTACTCGTGGAATGATGGATAAAATGTAGAGACCATAAATTTGTGCCCCAGTGTTGATTAGTTAGATTTGTTATGTTAGATAGAAGAAATCATTGCATTCATTAGCTTTCTCTCTTTTAAATTAAAGGCAAATTTAAAAAAATATCCGTTAATATGTTAATCCCTACTTCTCTACTAATATCATAAATGCTAAAGTAACTATGTATGTCTGTTTATCTGTTACGCTTGCACACCTAAACCACTGAACCGATTTTGATTCAATTTGACACAGAAATTAGTATTTCACAGTTTCTAAAAGGACATAGGCTACCTTTTATTGCGAAAAGAATACTTAAAGTGGTTGAATAGGGGATGAAAATTTATAGTATGTAGTAATATGGTAAGTAATAAGATTGCCAAAGATAAACATATAAATAAATATAAAAATAAATAAACAAATAAGAATAATTCAGTACAGATCATCATAAATTGTGGCTAAGATCTATCTAGATCACATCAGCTTCCAAACGAAAAACATCCTGCATCAAAATCGGTCCATACGTCTAGCGATAAACTAGCACGCAGACACACAAAATTATAAACTCTGTGTCTGTTGCTAAATGTCAAACATACAACCCCTCTTATTGCGTTTTTTTAAGCTTAATTAAGCTTAAAATTTAAGCTTTTTTTACTTATCAATTGAAAGATTACCTACGTAATAATAGGTAATACATATTTGTTTAGCTTTTATGCTTATACTCTCACCAAACCGACTTTGATTAGTTTAATTAAAATTAGTATGTACATATTGTTTTTGTTTTCTTCTTAAAAACCTAGAATTTAAAACCCACGCCCCATAAGTAACAACTCTAGGATTCAGATTGTTCTGAAATTAATGACAGGTGTGAATAGAAAGTCATTCCCTATGCACTTTCAAAGGGCCATTGTTCACAGGAATCAACGTTTTCTTTCCCGATCAGTCACTTCAAGTATTAAACTATTTTTCTTCATATATCGCTTTGTTTATTTCCATTGCTGGGGAGAAATTGTGCACGGTGTTAATACTACTACAAAACATGCAATGGATCACGAAGTTAGGGGATGTTAGTTAATGGCTAGGTAAAGCTGAACATTACAAAGTATTCGCCTTTTGTCTGAATTAAGGTACGTTTAAGGTAAACTAGATATGGAATCAAATATTTTTCGTACAGTGTGTTATTTGGATTTATACACTTTTTATATTACGACGTAGATGTCTGAAATATATATATTTATTTGAAATCTAGATAGTGCTTATACATTTCTATTAAGAAGATCGTGTAATAATTCAAAAAATGATTTGCCAAAGAAAGTAATTTTTTACTATAGCAATATTACATTAAATATAACAACTGAAAATATGCCTCAAAAATTTATTGGATGTTTCTATTAATAATAAAAACTGCTTAATAAATCTACAAGATATCTCTTTGTCCAAATACGCTGATCACTTTGCATCGGTTATATTAAAACAGAAACTATGAAAACGGCACCTTACCCGTAGGGCGGGCGGCGCGCGCACTCCGCCGCCATTTCTGCCTGCAGTCCGTAACAGCGCGTCGGTCTCGCGCCATGCTTCCGAAAACAACAAAAATTACATAATTGAAACCCCTGTATTCATTTGATTTAGAAGTAACAGTGATCAGTGACTTGACTGAAGTGTTTCATTTATTTTACGCGGTGTATGACGGCAGTTAATGCAAAGCGTAAGTAAAACTTGTCTATAGATATCCCGTAGCGTAGTGTATCGTAGACCGTAGTCCTGTTTCAGAGTGCTACGCTCTCTGTCATTCTAAAAATTTTAAATGACGTTCCTATTTGGTAAGCTTTCATTGACGCCGTGTCAGGGACATGTGTTTTATTGATCTTGTTTTTAATTACTCTTCCATTGTTTAATTGGTATGGCGTAGACTGATGTTATTTTAAAATTAGTTTAATATAAGTGTAGCCGGACTTACGTAGCGATTGTAAGTTAGGGGCAGTTAAGGGGCTTAGAAACTTTGAATCAGGATACACGGCTTTAGCAACTTACTGCGTCCATTTCCTTTAAGTGGGTAGTTTTATTTTTAAATATAATGAAATGATGTCACTACCTATTGAATTACAATTTCTGTACCGCAGGGAAATGTTAGATTAGCATGTCATTCCTGAGATGCGTTTGAAACCTCTTTGTCTCTCAGTTTCCTGTCTTTTCTTTCTATTTTAACTCTAAAGAAGGAGATCTGATATAACACAAAAGGATTAAACAAATATGTGTAGGTCTCATTCTAAACGAAATATTGTAGGATTGTACCGTGAATGCGGCAAATAATGTTGGTATTTGGTTTATATTGGCAAATTTTGTTATAATTGATCAATTTTAGAAATATTAGCGTTATTGGCACAAATATAGAATTAGTAATTTCCCCTTGGGACAGAAAATTGTAAAATTTTATACTTTTCTCTATATAACTTTTATTTCAGTTTAGCCAGTATTAGGGTTTAATAAACAAGACAAACAGACAGATATAATTATTCAAAATTGATTTATTATTACTTAAATAGGTACATAGAAAATAAACTGGTGTACATTTAAATAAAAATAGAAGGTATTTGGTTTAAAATCAGAAATAATACACTGTCAAGGGTAAAAGAAACAATTGTAGTACTAGGAAACCACAAACGAGTTTCGTAGCTTCGTAACCAGCATTTTAAAATTCCATAGTTAAATACGTATGAAACTATTGCAATTATTGCAACAATTCCGCAATACCCTATAGGATCGGGCGAGCTCTGGATGGGTTAAACGGTACAATTGAACATTCCTTCTAAAGAATTCAATCTGGAACACATTTTATGAATTTAGCCTTCGAGCTATTGGTTATTGCAATTCGTTCTCCTTTTCACATTACTTATCGGCTTCTAAATGTATGAGTTCTCTTGGGATCTAAGCTCAGATATATGTTTTGTTTATATCCAGTTTTATTAGAATAACATAGCAAAATTAGTTTTCCAAAAAAATAACATATATGTAGACCAACTTCAAAAAGCACTAGTGAATATAAGTAATAATTTTAGAAGACCTTAATTATAACGATAACGTAACACTCAAAAGAAAAAAGTAGGTACCTACAATTTAACCTGCAGGCAGACATTTATTAAACCAGTCTTAACACGATTGTGGTATTGAAGCTTTGGGATTTAAGGCTATTTGAGGCCTAATACAAAACTTTCACCAGACTAGTGAAAGTTTTGTAATCCTAAGGGAAATAAAACGATATTATTATCTTAATTCCCAAAGGTTTCATACCTGTGTTGTTCACCGACGAACAAGGTTATCCAATAATACATATAATATTTATTGTTTAACTAGTTGATATTATATTATACGAAAATAAACTGAATCGGCCGTTTAAGTATAACAAAATTATGAAGGAAGTTATTAACAAACATACTATTAAACATATATTAAATATTTGAAGTCCTATTAAAAATATGGTGTATCTAATAAATATTATCCCACAAATATAATAAATACGATAGTTTGTGAGGATGTTTGAGTATTTGTGACTCAATCACGCTTAAACAGCTGAACGTATTTGAGTGAAATTGGCACCCAATTAGAATATGCTCTGGATTAACATGCTACTTCATGTACCGGTAGTGTGTTCCTGTGGGATAATTTAGAGATATGAGTATTCTATTTTTCTACTTCAGTATAAAATTGTTCGGATGTTATACATTTCACGTAAAATAAAGGACATCATGTTTTAGTTATCCTTAGGGAATTAACTATCCATAAAGATAATTTAAAATGACACTTTATTGTAATTTTTATGTTTCATTTTATAAATTTAGAGATACGAGTTTCTATAGAGTATAGGCTATATAACCGTCACCGTGGCTAAGTGGTTTAATCGTTTGCCTGATGTGCCGGCGGTCCTGGGTTCTTGAATTCCGAGAGGACAAATGAATGTTTCGGTTAGTTATGCTGATCACCTACTTACCTATAAAGAAAATGACAAGTGAAGCAGATACAGAAATGTGTCCGGCCCATTCTCCACTGAGGGGTTACGGGCATTCACTTTTTATATAACATCACATTACGACGAAATTAACGCGGGTGAATCCGTGGGGCACAAATAGTATATAAATGAAATTATTAGCTGTAGGTAATTACAACGTAAACCCTTGTCAGTATAGGGGTAGGGTAATAGTGTTAGGGCCTGCATAGCATTAATATTCTGAAAGTTTACGTTCCGCATCGTTCCAAAAGGAGCCCTGTTTAAAACAAATCTCATTTTCTCAATATAACAGGTCTATAATAGTTTGCGAACAAGTCTGGATTACATTCCGCAGCGGGATGCGAGGCCGCGAGTTCCAATCGCCGCGTTGCCTCAGTTTGTGCATTCCACTGGAAAATTGCCGAAGCAAATACAGACTGAACTATTCATTTGGATGTATCAACTTATACATTATTAATTGCCGTGTTATTGATAAAAAATAAATTATATTAAAATACATAAATAAAATTTACATAACTATTTAAAACTTTCTACATTTTAGCGCGCCCAACAAACCAGATAATTATGACTATAAATAATACATGTCCATGATTCCAAACATGTTTAATGCTAATTTACTGCTTTCCCGTTAGCACAAAAGCATCCTTTGACATTTTGCTACATCCTACGTGTTTGATCCCTGGACCGTTGTAATAAGATCTTTTGCTTTCAAGTTTGAAACGTTATTCATTCTAGATAAAGTCCGTACAATATTAGTAAGTTTAAGAATAAAAGTTTTAATGTCATGAAAATATTGAAAGAATTATTAAAACAGTAGAAAGAATTGAAATTTTAATATTTAGCGTTACATTGATGCTCATACTATGATGTTCACGGAGCTTGTTTAACCGTCTTTTTATTTATAATAGGTTCATTCATAATACAAAATTTATTTTTTACTTAATTTTTTTACTATTATTAACTTATTTAATCGGTAGTCGTGAAAATATCTGTGAAAATGTTCTTAAAATTTGACAAATGGTTCATTATTATTAAATCAAAATACATGTAATATTAACAATTAATAAATAATTAATAATATGGATGTATTAAGTAATTTATTAATATTAAGTATACTTCAATGATAAAGCAGATTTTCTTTTCCTAAATCTTGAAAAATCTAGATTGTAAGAATACTGAAGAGCTTCTTTCAATATTTTATTTTTCACTAAATTTTCGAAGACTAAAAGGTTACCTAGGTGTGACTAGGGTTTACTTCCGAGTAAGGCACGTTTCCACAAGCTAAAGTAGCCACTTCTTAGGACTTTGTACTCTCATCACAGTCAAGTGCGAGGTTTTTAAAGGATCATACTATTATGTTTATAAGAGCGTCTTACCTGGATTTTTATAGTAGGTAGTAGGGTTTTAAAGTCTTAAGATTTTCATTAATTTACGAGCTACAATATCACAAACAGACCGATAGTAAATATACCTACTGTCTCTTTTTTGGATCGCGTTTTGACAAATTAAGTTATAATACAAATGTAAATAATGTGTAGACAAATGATGTTATTGTAATCAAATATTTTAGAACGAAACTAAAATTCAAAATAACGAAACTAGAAATTAATTTTAGCGAATTATGCATTATCACTGTAGTACATAATTTAATTCAAACGGGTGAGGGTGCAGCGTCTGTAAAATGCAAAAACTTTCCAAGTATGTCATGAGGAGCTTTACGATTACATCGGAGTTTCGGAGTTATCCTAGAAAATACGAGAAAAAGTCACACGTTATCTGTTATATAACAGCCATAAAGTACATTGTCATATCTTATTTAAATCGTAAATTAGTATAATAGTAGTAGTAGTTCAATGCAAAAAAAATTTGGCAGCAAAACGCCATCTTGTTTTCAACATTTGTAATTTGTCAAATATTTGAGTCAAATAAATAGTCGGTGTGATTTTTATATTGCGAAAGTAATTAATAATTGTGTTCAAAATATAGACAATTAAATTACAGCTTCCGTTTCAGAGATATAATATAATAAACCAACTATACATATAGAAAAATATTTTTAACGTGAACTAATCAGGCACGAAGGCGCTTATAGGGAATATGGGCTTTAGGGTTGTAAATGATGACGTCATGAATTGTAGTAGAGATGTAAGATGTTATACGACTATGCGATTACATTACATATGCAAGAGCGTTGTTTAGCTGGTTTGCAGTGAATAATGGAGTGACGTGCCGCATCTCTAGATAAATGGTAGCGATGTAAATCCATCATTCTATTACTATAATGTATTTATTTATTGTTGAACTCAGTCAGTAAAATGTAAGATTTTGATACGAAAGTAACAAATATTACGTATCTATTAAAAAGAGTTTTATGCCTCGAAGTTGAGGAAACAACCAATAAGTAGGTAATTGCTACTTTTACCAAGGTTTTCTTGAATAAATGCCTTTCCTATCGTGTTTTATATTTAATTAGGTTAAACATTTTAATGAAACATGAAAAGGAAGCTCGGTAATGAGACTTGATATTTTAAACCTATTTACAAAGTATTTAAATTAAAATTTTACCTTTGGATGCTTCAAAATATGAATAATTTGGGAAAATGCTTTACACATCTTAAAGTGGGTCTACGCTATACGAGCGCAGCCGTTCTGGGCGTTCGTTCGTTGTTCGCGACGTCAAGTATGGACGTACAACGAACCTACACGATAACCTGTCCTCGAGCGTGATGCAAATCTCTTTGTGTTCGTCAAAAAATCGACATTTGGCGAAGTACAGTCGAGCAAGGTTCACACTACACGAATTTGTGCTCGGCTCGTGCTTGGCTTGTCTAGCGTAGAACCACCTTTATAATATGTAAAACTGAAGTTAAAAAAGACGCTGAAATCCCGAATAGTGCGGATTAATTAAAAAGTTGTCAAATCTGGCGCGAGAGAGTTGGCATGAACGGCTTCTTGAAAAATGGACAAAAAGCATGAATCGGTGCGGAGGTTGCCAAGTTGTAAAGCTTTGGAGCAACTACCTTCGTTAGTCTAAGTGATTAACTATGAATGAGCCTCGTAGTGAAGCCTATTTCTGCATACCTCACGTTAGCCGTTGCACAATAATTACTAAATTTTAAGCAAAATTAACTGTTAAAATGAGAGATAAACCCAATCTTTGGTAGGTTTTATTAACTTGGCTGGTGAATTTTTGGTAATGACTACTTGTTACATACCTACTTGTTAAGGCCCATTTCACTAACTTAAAAATCAATTTTGAGTCTTGCAAGTCACCTTTTCATTTTATTTAATAATCGAATAATTTTTTTTAGATTGAAGTAAAAACACTAGAATATAGAAAGCGTTATCTCGGCCTAGTTTAAAACTCTTTTGTCGCTTCGAGTGCCTTTTACCTGAACATTTACTCCTTGCGAATTTTTAGATGGACGCTGTTCCATTCTACAGATGAGTTCGGATTTTACTTCGCTGCGCTGAATTGGTGCTGTATTGTGCTTTTAAAGTCTTATTTTTTTGAAAATAAAAACAAAGTATTATTATCTGAAGATGGACAAGCTAATCACCTATTTACTTTAACTGAATAATAATTATTAAATATTAATACTTATGTAACAAGATTTTAAATTAACAATTCTAAATTCTAATCTATAGGTAAAAAGTGACATATTTCTGCCTGTTTCATTGATCATTTTCTTTACATGCAAATAAATCACAAACCGATCTTTTTCTTTTGGAAACCAAATCTAGTATGACTTCACGACACGCATCTAAGATGTTAGACGCGTGGCTTAGCTACGAGGAGAGCTTTTATCAATATGATATCTTCTAACTCCATGGCCTGCATGAGAATTACACAAGCACTTGATTCATGTTTTTTCATCGACACTTTATAACAATTAATCGATACAATTGTTTATAAAATTTTCTTTTCATGTCGGTGGCAAGAGTTTAGTAACCAGTTATATTATTGCTTCGAAGTTAGACATTAGATAAAAGTTTTTAGATTTCTACTCGGTCTGAAGAACGTGACCGAACGCTGGGCAATAGAATTACAGCGACGATTCTTTAGTGTATACTGTATTAACGATATTGCAGCATTGGGAAGCATTGTCTTTTTACCAGCTTATAAGACTTGTTTCAAAATACGCCTACCATCTTAATACGTGATGAATTGATGAGTTAATAGTTTGTTTTTTGTAAGATCTTCTTTCACTTCTATTATTCTGCAAATAAATTTAATTCATTGCAATTTAATTTTTTATACTATTACCTATATAACGACGTGTAATGTGTGTAAGGCTTTAAACGCTTTATACAAATTTATTTCTTCAACAGTATTTTTCCCTCGAGAATACAGTCCACATTTGACATGACAACTGACATTTGTTATATTGACGTTCCCGATAGTGTCGGTGAAATTAAGTGCATATTTTCAAAACCATCACTGGCGCGGCAAGTAGGTTGTAACGACAAAAACCGACAAGAAACTCGGTAATTACACTTGTCAATTGTCAATTTTAACACAATTTTCAATAAAAAAGTCTTGTAATGTTTTTAACCGACAAAAAATTTGGATGAGTGAGGTGTCAAACGACAGGATAACTCGTCGAAATGGTCTCATTTTTTTTAGAATTTTTACGATCAATAGTTTTCAGGATATTGAAAGAATAGTTTCACAATCGGGCGAGAAATCACTGAATTCCGCGCGACCATGTCGTGCTTATTTGCTTATAACTCTATGATTTATTAATCCTTATCAATGAATTAAATGTTATTCGATTAAGTATTAAATTTGCAACAAGAAACATTTCGCTTTAGCAATAGAGATGTCCATGTTATATTAAATATATACTAATTATAATAAATTCATTTTATTAAAACTCATATTGTCAAGGTTTTGACGGAATTTTATGAAAATATAAGCCATACATTTTATGTTATGGAGCAAAACTTGTCAACAGAGAAAAACATGTCATACGTTATTGTTTACGCGTCCAGTTTAGATCTCTATATCTCGATGTAATATCAGTTTATATCGATGATTTATATATCATTTTATTAAACATTAAAAAGGTCATAGGGTGGGAAGCCGGGGCCTAGGTCTTGGTCTATTACGGAGTTGGTGAACGAGGTACATAGACAAATACCAAGAAACCTACTGCCGTGTTTATAGTGGAACACCTTAGTTGGGCAGTGCCCCGGCCAGTCCGCGTCATCCACGTCCCCGTCGTCCACCCTGGGACCTTCTACAGCGGCGCTCTCGCGCTTCCACTATCTCGGAGCTGTAGTTGCCAACGGATGCAGGGCACCAGGCGAACTTTCTGCGCCTTAAAACAGAATATTATCACTAGGGAGGACACCCGAAACCAAACCGAGCGCGTTCACTAGCTCTGAGGTGGCAGCCCCACCAGTGAACTAGGGTACTGAAGGCTAATCACCTACTTGCCCGAAAACATTCGATTCCTGAAACTGAAATTGTGCAAAACCGGACCGATAACCCTACAACGACGTTTGGCATGAAATTACGGACACGATTAGCTCATTGGAATGTACGGACCTTGACTGACGATGGCAGAGTAGCACAAGTGGAAGCAGAAATGCTCAGATATAATCTCCAGATCCTGGGGCTGAGCGAGGTGCGACGTAATGGTTTCGGTGAGGTGAGGACGGGTGGGGGCCTAACTTTATTGTATTCCGGGAAACAAAATGAAGAAGATGCACATGAATGCGGCGTTGGACTCCTTCTCTCCGGATCCGCAAAGCGGAGCCTCCTGGACTGGAAACCAGTTTCTGATCGCATAATAACAGCTCGTTTCAATTCGAGAGTGCGTAAGATTACCATAATACAGTGTTATGCACCCACAAATTCCGCAAAGGATGAAGCCAAGGATGAATTTTATAGTGCCCTCAACAGCACAATGAAGAGCATCCGAAAGCAAGACATTGTTATACTTATGGGAGACCTTAACGCCAAAGTGGGATGCGGAAATCCAAATGACCTCAAACAGATTGGAAAATATGGCCTTGGAATACGAAACGAAAACGGAGAACGCTTTGTAGAGTTTTGTCAGAACCATGATCTTGTTATTGGAGGAACACTATTTCTGCATAAGGACATCCATAAGTATTCTTGGACATCTCCTGATGGGCACACACGTAATCAAATCGACCACATTGCTATCAGCGGAAAGTGGCGCTCGTCATTGCTAGACACCCGAAACCGCAGAGGCGCAGATATTGATAGCGACCATCTCCTTATGGTTGCCGAAGTTCGTCTCAAGGTAGCCAGTGGAGTCTCCCGAAACGAGCAAATGAATAGAGTAGGCAAGAGATTCAATGTGCAAAAGCTGAGAGATATTGACACCGCAGAAAAATTTGCCGTTGAACTTCGTAACCATTTTAGTGCCCTCGATACAGATGCCACTAGTACCATAAACGAGGAATGGAATCGATTCAAGACAGCCTATAAAGAAACAAGTGCTGCTGTCCTTGGTTACAAGCCGAAAAAGAGAGACGAATGGATATCACAACGCACCTGGGAGCTAATCCGAGAAAGAAAGGAACTCCATCAAAGGATGCAACAATCTACCTCTGACTCGACGAGTCAGAGGTACAAAGAGCAGTACAAGCGAATCCGAAAACTTGTCTATCGTAGCACTAGAAAAGACAAACGTGAGTGGGCAGATAGTATTGCCACTCATGCTCAACGTGCTGCTGATGCTGGTGATCTGAGAGAGCTCTACAGTGCTACAAAAACTTTGGCTGGAGAACTTGGCGTCAAAAAGAAAAGACCTCTGAGGGACTCACAGGGCGAGCTCATCACAACATCTGAGGGACAACTGAAGCGCTGGCACGAACATTTCCAGAACATCTTCCGCTTAACGGACTTGACTCGGGGCACTTCTCATCGCAGTGTTAATTCGTCATCACAATTGCTTGACATCAACACGTTACCTCCAACTGAGGAAGAAGTGGCAACGGCTGTGCGCAGCCTTAAGAATTGTAAGGCTCCCGGTATTGACCTCATCACAGCCGAGATGCTAAAGGCGGATATGAGGACCACTGTTGAAGTGCTGACTCCTTTGCTTCAAAAAATCTGGTCGACTGAACAACTACCAGAGGATTGGAACAAAGGCCTGTTGATCACGGTGCCTAAGAAAGGAGATTTGAGCCAGTGTGAAAACTGGAGGGGTATAACCTTGCTCTCGATACCTTCGAAAGTCTTGTGCAGGATTTTGCTAGACAGACTTTCGAAATCAGTTGAGCCCTTGCTACGACAAGAGCAAGCAGGTTTCCGCCCGAAACGTTCATGCGTTGACCAGATTAATACCCTACGTATCATCCTAGAGCAAGCATCAGAATGGCAACGTGATATCTATATCACATTCGTTGACTTCGAAAAAGCTTTTGATACAGTTCGATGGTGCGATATCTGGCGGCGTTTTGACGAATTAGGAGTCCCAACCAAGATTTCGGATTTGCTCAGGGCCATATACAACTCCTACTCTTGCAGAGTTATGCACGACGGCCTTATCTCTGATGACATCGCTGTGCACGCCGGAGTGAGACAGGGCTGCTTGATCTCACCTTTGGTATTCCTGATGGTCCTGGACGGCGTCATGCACCGTGTGAATGATGGAAATCGGCGTGGGATTGAGTGGGGATTGACAGAAATTCTGGAGGACCTTGACTACGCCGATGACCTATGCCTGCTGAGTCACACACATGCAGATATGCAGTCCAAGCTCAGGGATCTTCAGATTGAAGCAGCCAAAGTTGGACTTAAAATTAACACAGGGAAAACCAAGGAAATGAGACCTGGAGTAAGAAACCCATCGCCGCTATTGATAGGAACAGAGCCGGTAGAACGCGTCCAGGAGTTCATGTACCTTGGTAGCGCCGTGTCCGAGTCTGGTGGAACTGATGAAGATGTGTTGTCGCGTATCTCAAAAGCCAGGGCCACCTTCGCGCGTCTCAGACCCATCTGGCAGTCGCAGAAACTCACCCGAAGAGTAAAATTGAAAATCTTCAGGTCGAACGTAAAATCGGTACTGCTGTACGGGTGTGAGACATGGAAGGTGACAAAGGACATCTCACAGCGTTTACAAGTCTTCGTCAACCGATGCCTCCGGCAAATTCTTAAAATTTTCTGGCCTGAGACAATTAGCAACGCCCAACTGCTGGAGCGCTGCGATGAAACACCTATTGCAACGCAGATCAAAAGGCGAAAATGGAGCTGGATTGGTCATACGCTTCGACGAGGTCCCAATCACATCCCTCGGCAAGCCATGGATTGGAACCCGCAGGGACGAAGAAAGCGAGGCCGTCCAAAGCAGTCTTGGAGGCGAACTATCCTGTCGGAGGTGCGGGACATCGGGATGACGTGGAGCGAGGCCAAACGCGTGGCCCAGGACAGGACGAGATGGCGGAGCACAATGGACGCCCTTTGCCCCGCCTAGGGGTCGTAGGACTATATATATAAAAAGGTCATATATGATAGTAAAATAAATAAGGTAGAATAAATACTTCTAGAGATAGAGAGAATATAGTAACTGAGTTCCTACGGTAAATCACAATGTGCGTTCGCTTGCTTACTATAAAGCACCATGAAAACTTAATTTATATAAACGATTCATGACAGTTTTATGCCCTTGTAAAATTTTACATGAATTTTATTTATCAACACTATTTACGTCTTTTATTAAAAGTACGTTCATTTATAATACAAAATTTATTTTTTACTTTTCAGTGCATTTTGAGGTTTGTTTTATTTTTTTGTTTAAAATTAATTTTTTATGAAACAGTTTAGGACACTCTTATTTTTATGACATGTCTGTTTCTTGTAAAAAGGCAAAACAATCTGTATGTATTTTATGTCATCCGTTTATGTCGGTATAAATTTTTTCAAATTAAATGTTGAATTACTTTTCATCTATTTCAGGTAATCAAGAAATGAAACGCAAACGGGCGCATTTATCGGGCGTCGTATGATTGGTGCCGATCAGCCATGTCCGTCGCTGTCAGTAAAATGCGTTATTTCCTCTTTTGTCTCTTCTCTCTTTCCTTTCACATTAATTTGGCGTTTGTACTCGACAAACAGAATCCATATTCTCAGTTTAGAAAATGGAACGCTGCGCTAAATGGCACACTAGAACTTGAGTTCAAAACAGATCAACCGAACGGTCTACTCTTGTATACAGATGACGGGGGCACTTATGACTTTTTCGAATTAAAGTTAGTGAATGGTGCGTTAAGATTGCGTTACAACTTGGGTGGTGGTGCACAAATTATAACAGTTGGGAGCAATTTGAACGATGGACATTGGCATAAAGTGCAGGTTAGTACATTTTCGAAACACCTAATTTGTGTTGTGTAACATAAAAAAATGACTACTATATTTATGCACATTTATGCGGACACAAATCAACCCGACAGACATTTGATAGACATTTGAAACTATTGCCTTACCTTCTTATAAATGTTGCTCAAAGATCTTATTATTTATGTTTTCTCTTTATTTTCATCAACATTGCACGTGATTGAGAAAGCGAAAGAGATTTTGAGACATCGTTTCATGTTAAGCAACGTTTACAAGGGGGTTAATTTTTAGTGAAATAACGTAACAGGTCATTCTAACTTTTAATCATTATTTGATATACCATATATAAAAATCTTGCAAACATAACTATAAATATATTTGAACTAGTTTAGCAGCTTCGAACTATAAAGCATCATACTATAATCTTTTGAACCTAAACATCCTTGAAATCTGTTGGGAAACCTTAATTCTTGCAGTAAAGTTTATAATGGTTTCCGTCAAGTTTTCGTAAGAGGAAGCGAGTATTTTGAATTTCGAACAACAGGTCAAAGTTCTGGTTCCGATAGGAGTGTGTAGTCGTGTAAGCATTGGGATTAGTTTGTATCTAAGAGTTAAGTCTATTGTTAACGCAGATATATTGTACAGTGGACAATATGAGACCTGTATAGTTAGTAGTTTAATGTCATACTAAAATCCTGATTTAATAACATTTTTTTTTATTAGTAGTTTTTTAGGGATAACGTAAGAAATATAGTATATTGGTTTGTATTATATATTTCTACCTCTACCACGCAATCAAGAACTCTAAATTATATTGTTGCTATTTTATTTTATATGTGTTTCTTATGAACGTTCAGGTGGCTCGGCGTGATGAACACACGTCCCTCACAGTGGATGGAATTACGCAGAACAAAACGTCAAGGGGCAAAGAGTTTAACTTTGGAAAATTTACCACTAACTCCGATGTCTTTGTTGGCGGGATACCAGCTTCGTAAGTACATCGAACTGTTTTAATATTAACTTATATATGAACTACTTTCATTTATTAATTATTGTAAGTAGCTTATATTCTTTGAGTATTAGGTTGTAATCAGTATAAGTTACATATCCATATTTTGTTCGTTACCTTTGACTAGAAATTACTTGAATTGAATTGACTTGCTATATAAAGAAGCTAGAACGTAGACGATATTATCGATCACGTCATTAGTGATCGTCTGTAGCGTCGGATATTCTTTATATAGTTTATAAGACTTCTCAAAGGAATCCGATGAGCGGGCTGGTAACTCCTGCTACTGAAGCTATACAAATTAGGCTTTAATTAAATAACACGGTTAAAATAGTGTAGTTAAGAGATGTTTCTCTTTTGATCGTTTTACTTAAATCTAAAGTTCGGTCACGCCTTTCATATTCGATGCGTGTTTGACGAAAGTTCGTAAGTTTCCTAAATGAGGACGCTATTATGATTTCTAGGTACTTTGGTAAAATTGTTTTATAATCTTATGTTAATTTTTTTACCGCCTCCGTTACACGTCTGAAATTCATTATGTATATTTAATCTCTCTATCCACTTATATTTTCTATACATCAACACTAACTATAAATACATCTAACATAGTCATAAGTGGATAGATTGCTTAGTAAAAGTTCTTACTCGGCTTGTACTAAGTAATAATGTACTAAGACTAAAGTAATAACAATTAATAAGCCACAATACGACCGCTGACACCGCGTGCAAATATTTTCGAAAGTTTTTATTATAAGTTAAAACATAAAAATAAACAGTATTATTAAAAACTTACATGTAAAGAATACAACACCAAGTTTTAGTGTAATAAAATTGTTTCCATTTCTAGTATTAATATTGTTATGGTAGTAGGTACTAAGTATCTCTTATGCATAATAAATGTTGTATTTTTCTTATAAATGTATTTAGCGATATATTATTTCAACGAAAAGTAACATCTTTTCTTATAAATCTATGCAGCTTTTTTAATTTTGACAATAATAGATGAATTGAATGGTCTATTTATTTATGTTACGTAGGATTGTCTTTATTTACATAACTTTGTGATGTAGAAAAAACTCTTGATGTTGTTTAGATTAGAAATCTATGTATTTGCTTTAAAATTAAACTTTAAATTTACGTATCTCATTTTCATAAAAATAAAAATCCATTTTAATTAGTCTTTGTAGAAAATTTAAACAAATTAGTACAGATAATTACATTAAAACTTCAAAGAAGATGATTGTGAGGGTAAGATACATTACTAAAATATATGTATAATATTAATATCTACCTAATTAAAATTAAAAATTGTGTTCTATTTTCTTTTCAACAATCCTTATTTAATTTGCCTGTTATTATACAAATCAATAGACCACCTCCTTGGTCTAGTGGTAAGCGCGTAAGCGTTACGACTGAGAGGTCCTGGGTTCGATTACCGGTGGAAGAAATAAAAAAAAACTTGGTCTGGCAGGACATAGAAGGCTGATCACCTACTTGCCCCTAAAAGAAAAAATCGATCAGTGAAACAGATGTGAAATGCATCTGGCTCATATTAGGGGACACGGGACTTTACTTTCACTTCACTTACACTTCACTTACTATACAAATATTTGTCTATACATATCCCACTTTTAGTAATAAAAGGACTCAAGTCAAAATTATATTTCATTTATGGAATTTCCTAATATTATTCATTTTTATTCATGGCTACTTACAGTGTACAGTTATCAAAGAATAAATATGCAAAATTTCACATTTATAACTTGAATAATAAGCATTTTATTGAAAAAGTAAGGTGGAATGTAGAAATCCAGAATCTTTAAACGCGATTTCCCAAAAAACTATTTTTTGTGTTATGCCCTTATATTACTAAGTACAATATAAGCTTTTTTAAATTTTATATAAACCGCAGTGTTTCTTAAACAGGCATCTTGTTCTTCTTATTAAGCAATCTTGAAAGCACTAGACAAACATTAGGATAATTTCTTTCGTATTCTCAAGGTAACTAACTTCAAATTCGATATTCTCAAGTGAAGACAATATACTGGGCTAACTACTAGGTTCCTAGGGGGGAGGGTAATACACCCCACTGTCCCAGAATATCAATGACTACGTGCCTCGCATGCCCAAACCTATCATTCGAACTGTCTCCAACGATTGGTAAAACTTTTGATGCTTGATACTTTGTTTGTTTAACTACAGAATCAAACAACAATGTCCATATAGTTGGTCTGGCGAATAAAATATTTATATAATACATTTCATTTAGAACTACAATAAAAACATTTAGTAATAATATGTATAAGTAAAAAATAGTAAATATTACAATATGTTTAATATGTTTTTGATATGTAAGGTACATAAGGCATAATTGAGTAAATTTAACAGTTCCGATGAATGGTTTAAGCGTAGGAATTATTTTTCTATTAAGTTATTAAAACATGTACCGTATAATCAAATTAAATAAGTAATCATCTCGATCGTATGTCATCGATAATATTAATGTCAAGCAAGTTTCTTTTTAGAAATAGCAAAGGTATATAAAATAATATTTATTTATATTTAATTACAAAATTTGTGTAACAGTTCAACCAATTGGTCAGTTTGACCCAAATTTCTTTACGAACGATAGAACAGGTAAAATTATATAAATCAGTAAATTTTTAAGTCTTAGTTTTAAGAAACCATATTCAATGAGACAAACTTAAAAATTCAAGAATGGTTAATTTTTTATTTTACTAAAATGCTTTCCGTTTTCAGTGGGTACGTTTCAAAGTTGGCAACACTTCTGGAATGTCATAATTCCGTGAAATTAAAAATCCGACTATAGAATAATACGCAATAATTATAATAGTTGCATACATATTTAATATATCTTTATTTCATATTTTATATATCTATCAGTTTTGTTACTTAGGAAGAGCTTATCACAAGTAAACCTAATTACCTAAAAGGTGATCCTCACCTGTAATATTAAATATAATAAATATATAGAATTACTTTAAAGGCAATAAAATGTTTTTTTTTATACATATTAGCTTGTACTAACGACTTCATAAGAATACATAAAAAATGTAAACCATATCACCCAGAGGGCTTATCAATGAAAGAACTTGTAAAATTGGAGCTGGTTAAAATAGTGTTTATAAGAATTTGATATATATATTAAATTATTAATGTTAATATATGCGCTAAAATTATTTTTACAGCAAATTATAATATTTGAACAGCAAAGCTCAAAGATACGACTAAATACTAATAGCTATTAATACTACTGAGCGTAGGGTGTTTTTAAGATAGTCAAACACTTTTTTTGGCGTAACCTAAATTCTGGATCTGCAGCAATAAAGAATAGAGCGAACTAAGCGCTGCCTTGAGCTGTTTTAAACGTTGAATGGTCCCTAATGAAGCTTGCTGTTTCTGAAGACTAGGTACATTATGTTTTGCGGCTTACGAATGATAATTGGATTTTGGAAATGAGATGATTTCTAATGATCTAAACATACATATCTACATACGATGAATGTACATATAACAGTTTCTATTATGTCTGAATTTTTATACAATCTTTGTGCATAAACTAAACCGTTATTAGCAATTGCAGTGACAGTTTTATTTTGATACACGACCTGGCTGAAAAGTTCTCTTCATTAAAAGTTTTGCCCTAGTGTCAAGTGAGGTCCGGTTTGAAACAATTAAAGGGTTAAAAAAGGTTAAAAGGGTTAAAATTTATATACTTTCAAACAGAAATGTATATAAATTTAAATATTCAAGTTATTTCTTTATGTTTGTTTGAAGTTATCCAACACTAAGTACTGTCGTATTTGTGTTGAGGTAGTTGAAAATATGCCTCTATTGTAAGAAGAGTGCGGTATGGATTCAATATTTTCCAAGCCCGTATACTGAAGATGACTTCAAAGCAAAGAGGAAGGTCATAAACCCAACATTGCAAAACTAATAAAAAGTTTGCCTTGTATAGAACACCCGCGAGACATCTGGCCAACCTCACAAAGAGCCATTGTATTGTTTTCCATACAATTTTACGAAACTATATTTTGATACAGTATCATCGAGTTGTTTATTTGAAGAATATTGTATTAGTCATTTTTGTGCAGTGAATTCCAGTCTTTGAATTGGACACATTCAATATTTTGTACAACTTTGAGCAATTAGACGATCAATGCTTTGAGTAATTGGATTTTTTGTTCGCCATTTGCAATATTATTTGAAGTATTTCGTGGAATAAAATTTTAAGGTCAATCTATTAATCAATTTAAAAAACATTGTAAATAAATATTTTATAGTATTTAGCAATTATTTAAAATTAATAAAAAATGTCTGAGAAACTATAAAAGACCTGAGTCGCGATTCGAATGATTTCCCTTCGTAGTTTTTGAGATTCCAACCTAAATATTTCTTCAATTAGATAACAAAATAGAAGGTCATATGAAAGTTTATTTGATTTTCGATTAAGCAAAATAACTCAACGATACAGCGAATATGAAGCAATTGTAATCGAATCAGTCCCCGGCCGCATTGTTGTCGCAAACTAATTTACCACGCGCTTGCATCTGTTATTGCTTTTAAAATCCCGCCATATTTCCCGACGTGTTTCAAAACTTTGCATAATGCAGTTTAATTGTAAAAGCTCTGTTTAATGTGTGCACAGTTTTTGATTGCTGTACTAGAATAATAGACATTAGAAGATATAAAGTTATCAATGTTCATGCAAAAAATTGTTATAATGTACAGCATTTTTTTCTTTCATCTAAACTCTAATAAATTTTATATACAGATTATATCCATTAGGTGAACATGTACCTCAAATTATTTATAAAATATAAAACATACTGACTGTAGACACGAGTACGTTTTCAGCTCGGCAATTATTTGGACTCACTCACGGATTATATTCAACCACAGGAAAATGAAAAAGCTTAGAGTGTAGGAAATGAGGTCATTAAAAGTTAACGTATTAAAGTTATATCTGGACTATACCGGTTCTAATTTAGAAATATTATTTCATGTATTATTTTGGAGCGATGTATCTGAAATGGCACAAAATTAATTTAAAGCTTTTAAAGAAAAAAAGTTGTCTAGAAATTAATTTTAGTGAGAATCCTATTGGTGATTAACATAGAGTAATTCTTGAAACATATTAAATAGGCCATCCTAACCTACAGCGAACCCCGGGACTCCAACAAACGTTTTGCAGGGCAGTGTCGAACTATCAAATTTGTCGGATTATAGAGTACTGCCTAAGACCCCTGGAATATTTTACAAACGAGTATCTTGTAATCCGACAAATTACAAATCCAATCATTAGATTGTATATGTTATACTCTGAAGTACTTGCAATTACTTCGTCGTCATCTTCCTGATTTATATTAGTTGCATCACTAGAAATCTCTTTTATAATCTCTACATCAGATATTTCATGAAAAATATTTTCGCGTACAAGTTGTAACCTGCTCAATTATGCGTTATCTACATTAGCAAAGACAGTCAAAAAAAAAATTAATAATAATAGTCATGTCGGATTACAAGGGGCGTCAAACTAGCCAGGGACCATATTACCGCGGGTACACTGTATTTATTCAGTTAGATTCGTTCAGCGCAACAAACAAATGCTATTTTGTACATGATTATAATATTTTTTACACAGATTTAAACATAAATTGAAAGCTAGACAAACAAAACACTCGTCAGAGCCCTTCAAAGGCGATTTCAAAATGGCGGCATTTTTCGTGTTGTAATACTAAGTAGAGTTTTTAACATAATAACATTAATAACTCTCATTTAATGATTTGTGAACCTAAAAGAAATTCGATATTTTTTTTTCTTTATTTTGACTATCGGTCATAAAAAATAATTCTCGTTTTTGCAAAAAAGCTACCGCTCCTTCTGTAGTTCCACTATCTTATTTAGAGTATAAAGTGAAAAGTTTGTCGAAAAGTGAAAACAAAAAAATGTGTCGGTTTCTTAAAAGGTTTTTGCTTGAACATCTCTCAAGAGCTTGTTATCCAATCTGAGTGTTTTCTACTTTGAATACATAAAGCTTTCTTTTTAAATCAAATCTTCGGATCATGTAGGTGTTAGTATTGTTCATCATTTTTAAAATTCTTTTATTCGGTCAATAAAAAAACCACAAAAAATGATTGTTCTTATTAATTATATAGTTAAATGTCATCTACTGTTCCTTTGTATATACACAGATAATTGCAATATTAATTTTTCAGAAAAATCATATTAAGTTTTTTTTTAAATTCAATTTTAAATATATAATAACAGATAACATAAAAGGACCACGCAATGTCCATTATTTTTGATGACATACTGAAATGTTTTCTACCGCGGTGTGCATGCGATTGGTTGTATTTTTTTATTTTATTTAAGAACATTAAGTAATATAATGATATAATCTGGGTCTAAAGGTCAAGACAATAGTCCCTAGGGATGAGTTGGTCTACAAAGTTTTGACCTAAATCACAACGATAATTGTCTTAATTATATCTTTAAACAAGTAGAGTTTGTTGTTAGTTTTATTAGTTAAAAGTTAGAAATGAATGAAGTAAAAGAAGCATTTCAAGTTTCCAAGCAATTGCAAGTCGTGGAAAATGATTTTCACGAGTTACCTTATAAGTGATACATTAATTGACGTTGCAGCTCAAAATAAATTACAACGTACGTAATATAAACTATTTTTGTTAGTTAAAAAGTTACTTTTGATTAGTAGAATTCATTTACATACTTAACTTGTAGTGTGTGTGTGCTGTTCGACGCCACTTTTAATTTTGAACCCCTACAAACGTATTGCCTGTCTCATAAATAGCGGGAAAAGTGGGATTTTTAATTGAAAATGTTAAGCGTAGTTCAGGCAAATAGCGTGGAACGGCTGAAACTTAGCGGTGCGATTTAAATGGAAATCAATTATGAAGAAGTAGGAGCTACTGTCAATTATTCTTTTAAGCTCTTCTTATTAATGTTAATAAGCATTAACTATTATATTCTCAATCCCAATCAAAGGTTACCTTCATTAAGCACTTCAGTCTTTAAAGTAATTTAGTCAAACGTTAAGTTTTATCAAAATTAAATTGGATGAAATTGTAGATGACATGAAGAAAAATTGTTCCTACTTTCTTTTAGATATAACTGTTCAAATTGTTTTTCATAACATCACATACTTGTACAAACTTTCAGCTTTCTGCGAGTTTGTAACAATTTTTCAGTCTTATTTGAAAAATGGGTGAATGGCAGGTGCGTCCAACAATAGAATCTAAATATTTTTTAATTGAAAGCGTTAACGAATACACAGAAAATATAACGTGACCGTGTATAAAAAACAAGTCTCTTATAGGTTTTCCACCAACTGGGTCGCGGATAGGGCTGTCAGCTTATTTATATACAATTAACTACACAGTGCCCAAATGTATACAAAAAAATATCTTTATAATATCGAAATAACATCCTTTTACACAATTTTGCCTACTTTTCCGTGTTGGTTCTGATTAATGTCAGAAGAGGTTGAACCAGTTTTGAGTTTGAACGAGACTTACAATGGGGTATAGTTAAGGATTTTTAAGCTCAGCTTTGTGATAATGGTTACAGCCTAAACTTTTAATGTAACGATATTAAAGCTACGCAATGTCGTAGGTACATAAATATTTAAAATAAAATATTCAATGAAACATAGAAGCTGTGTACATGATTTTATGTCATTATGATGAATCTATATTAATAAACAAGGTTGGATTATTAACATTTTATTGGACCTGAAATAAAGAATAATCATACGATTTGACATTTCGTACCTACTAATCATGTAAATTTAATATTAAAACATATTTTATTTCGAGCATACTTAGATTGGATACACTACTAAATATTTAACACTTGTTTTACAGAGGATATTACCAATTCAAGCTTATTTCGTTATTATATTGATAGCGTTAATTTCCTTATAAACGTTATGTAAAGTCAATGTTATTCACATTTAGTTTATATTCAAAGAAATTTAGCTGTTAAAACCGACAACATGATATTTTTCACCACAAATAGGATTATTATACACAAAGCATTCTATTGTGACAACCCTTGTTGAGATCGCTGTATTTGTATATTGAATACAACTCGTTATTGCTTTCCGACAGAAAGTTACACTTTTTTTTAACCTGGTTTGTTCTATTTTTAACAGTATTTGTACAAGAAGTTAAAGTATGAAAGCGTAACCCCAAGTTGGGCACTCCATCGATCAAATTACAGGCGAGTAGCCTGTTGTGGCTATCCAACCGAAAGATTCTTTTGTTTCCTCGGTATTCGAACTCAGGACCTCCAGAGCAATAACCTAATGCAGTTATGGAAGCGGTTAAACTGTAGCTTAGAGGAAAATAATTAGATTAATTTTAGATTATATTTGTCTGAATAAAAATAAAATAAAAGTACATCTACTAATGGTATAAGATCCCGCTATACAACGACCTTCACCGAGATGTTTATTTGATGAAACATGTTTTATATTTAATTTAATATTTCAATAAATATATTGCATATGGATTGTCTAACAAATTTCAGTCCAGTCATATAGTTAATTAATAATTAAAAAAAAATTTTTTAAACATTTCACCGGTTTGATTATTAGACAAATTCTATACCAATCGAAAGTATGAAGCCCATACAATATGCAAACGTTAGGTTGCCTATTCTTTTCCGGTCACAACTCTCTGGTTTCCAGATATAAACAGGTGAATCAATACTAGCATTTTTCACCGGTCTGGTTAAGAATTAAAATTAAATGAAAATAAAGATTATTGCATTATGAACACGGTGACCTAATAAGCAAAACGGTGAAATGTTATTATTTTTTTTTAATTATTAACTAATTATATGACTGGACTGAAATTTGTTAGACAAACCATATGCAATATATTTATTGACATATTAAATTAAATATAAAACATGTTTCATCAAATAAACATCTCGGTGAAGGTCGTTGTATAGCGGGATCCTATACTATAACTGTTCTATTGCGTTTTGGAACTCACTTTTCAAGGTTTTTAAATCATCTGGGATTTTTATGGTTAAATAACTAAATTTGCCATAAACTGGTTTTAAAATGTTTAAAACGTGTATTTTAATGTAAATTTCTTACTTATTCTAATAAAACACGTTACAAAATAGTATCCCAGCAAAATTGAATTAGTCTAACAGGAGTGGTAGGTACAGTCATAAATATGTAGTTCTCATTAATATTTATAGTGTGTGCACAGATGGAGAAAAATGACCAGTGACAGTCCTGCATACTACGGCTATTGCTTGTAATACTAATGGGAAAAAGGATCTTTTTCGAATTATAATTAAGAATGTAATCATTTTTTTTATTATCGTGGAATTTTTATGCAATAATTTCAAAGCATATCACATAAGTAGGACAAAAAATTTATTAAACAGCATCGCATTATATATTTTTTTTAAACGATTTCATGTCATAATGTTGATTCTATATCAATAAAACAATGTCGGATTATTAACATCATTTATAACTCAAGAATCAATTTTAATGATCTCTGATTTGTTGGATTCATCTAATCCGAGAATAACTATTACAATATAGAAAAATTCACGAAAATGTATTTATGAAGAAAGTTCGTTTTCTCGTCGTTCTGTGGAATGGTGTTTTAGGTGACACTGCTTTAAACTCAGAAGCGATACAAAGTTCGCGGGGACCCAAAATTGTGAATGGGATAAAAGTGTGAGTGGAATCTAAAATTGTTACACGTTTTATTAATCCATTATGTGAAGTCTAAAATAAAATCGCCGCCCGAAAACCTATTTAAGAGGGATCCTGAGAAAGGTCTCATTTTCGTAAAATTACAGTAATAAAAGTAGGATAGCGGTGCCTCGGGTATCTTAATTGAGTCTTTTTAAATTGGCTTCAGTGTAAATTAGGTGCTGATAGCGTCAGAAAAATGTATTTAAAATACATCTGTAATAAACTAGTTGCCTTTGTAAAAACCCAATGTTTTTATTAAATTGAGGTCATCTCAGTTTAAAATTTAGTAAAATCAATGTTTAAACAGAGGTAGAAATTTTTGAATTTATAGTGTTAGTGAAAAAGTTTTCTTTCCTTCGTTTTTGTATTGGGATAATTCTTACGAAACTGGAAATAATCAGGTTTTTTCCAGTTTTAGTCCATTAAATGATGGCATTTTTATAAAAATAAATGACGTATCTTGTTCATTTTTAACTATTTGCACTATCAAACATATAGTCACTATGTCTGCTGACAAAAAACTGAAAAGTATAATAAAATTTAGCCTCAATTCTTACATAAAATTTCTGTTATAAAGAAAGTACAATACTTGTATTTATTACATAACGCCATTACTTCTACCTTGGACTACGTCAGTAAGATGGAGTAATGAATTGTAGTGTCTTTAACACAAACACCGCATTTTTCTTAAACCGCTTTTGTCTTATTTATAACACTTTTAATATAAATGCCTTTATATTAGGTTCTCAAATTTATATTTAACTAACGAACCATACCGGCTTCGCACGGGTATAAAACATATATAAAAACCTTTCTCTTCAATCACTCTATCTATTAAAAAAAACCGAATCAAAATCCGTTGCGTAGTTTTAAAGATTTAAGCATACAAAGGGATATAGGGAAATAAAAAGCGACTGATTTATACTATGTTGTGATAGTGATTGGCATTTAAAATACGTAATTAACAAGAGGCCTCATGGCTAATTGGTCTTATAAGCGTACCGCGAAGCCTGAGGTACCGGGTTCGATCCCCGGTCCCGAATACAATTTAAAATTTAATTTGTATTCGGTCTCAGGTAAGACTGCCACTTGCCGGACGGGGTGTCATAAGTGGTACGAAGGATTGGTTAAATTTCCACAGGCTTGCCTGCAGAAATTCAACCAAACCAACAAAAATTGTGGGTTGCCTGGAAGAGATCGCTGATTAGCGATAAGGCCGCCCGTTGCACTCCACATAAAGGGCCGGTAACGCATCTAACAAATTCCATATTTTTTGTATGGATTTTTTTTGGATTTTGTTTTTAATGGATACGTGCCTGATTTTTATGAAACGATGCGAACTTCGCCCGTACCACTTGTTATAAATTGAAAGTCAACTATGAAATATTCGAAAGTGCTTATGTGAACCGTATTTTTGTTGTTCATAGATTATCACGTCTATAATCTGGCACAAGTTTAATTTGTCATAACAATAAAAAGAGTGATGATTGACTAATGAGCCAATTAGCGGAAACTTACTAGTCAAAAAAAGGGACTTACCGTGGTACCTATTATTGTAAAATTAGTGTCCCATTCAGGGCTGACCTAAATGCCCCGCTGCGCTGTCACGTAGTCGCCTCATTATGCACAAACATTGCCCCGCAATCATTGTCTGACTACATTAAACATTTTGTGTCAACACTGAATATTGTTAAGAAATAGGTTGAGTGATTTTACTCTATTACCAAAACAAAATTGTTCCTTTTTTATCGTTTTGTCGGACTTAATAGTCTAATAGCGGCTATATATTTTTAAAAGTATAATAATATCAATTTGTGTGTTGTTACTATCATGATTTATCATCAATGAGAAAATAAATCTCAGTAGTCTGTCCACCCCTAGGCCCTATCTGAAAAAAAAACGGTTTCTCAGGTTAGCAACATCTTTTTAGCTTACATAGTTATGTCATTATTAATATATTAAAAACAGATTATTTATAATAACAATGTTCATTCAACCGTAAATATCAGCACTGCGATGTAAAAATCTAAGTTAAAGGCCTGCTTCATCAACCAATTTTAATAACGGTTTTTTTTAGTAAAACAAAGTTCAATATAAAGCTGCAAAAATCCAATTCACTTCCTCACATCTCATATTGAGACCATATTTCGCAAGTGGTGTTCTCGATCGAATGCAGATAAAATACGGACCTTCTGTAACGACATCAGTAAATAACTAGGCCGTTGAGTTTGCCGTTTTGTATAGTACATATTGCTAGATATTGATAGGTTTAAGATAAAATATTGTATATATTCATTCGCTAATCTTATATATAAAATTCTCGTGTCACAATGTTAGTTACCTTACTCCTCCGAAACGGCTTTACTGATTTTTACCAAATTTTATATGTATATTCAGTGGGTCTGAGAATCGGCTACTATCTATTTTTCATACCCCTAAGTGATAAGGGTAGCCCACCCCAAAAATTTATATGGCAAAACAACGTTTGCCGGGTCAGCTAGTTTGTTTTACATATTCATTCATTTGGGACACTAACTAATTAAGTTTTGAAAACAATGTGTTATTTTTTCAAATTCAACAAGCTTTGATTGATTGCTTAGTTGATTTAAAAAATCTAAGCATACAGTTTTTGTCAACAATCGGCCCGATACTCATTTTAGCATTTTTTGAAATGCCTTCTAGTTATTTAGCCAACAATTCTGACTGAAAATTCACCATATCATAAAACAGAGTCGTGTTATATAGCTTACTAGAGAAGGTCCCGAGCGATTTTAATTATTTAGAATAAAACTTATTTTACCTAAACCGTTTTTATGAAGAAAGTTCGTTATCTCATACATTTTGTTTGGATTTTGTTTTTATGATATGTGCCTGATTTTTCTGAAACGATGCGAAGTTCGCGCGTATCCCTTGTTATAAAATAAATTGTAAAGCCAACCATAAAATACTCGAAATTGCTTATGTGAACCGCATTTTTGTTGTTCATAGATTTAATAGCTCTCTCGGGGTTAGGAAATTGGTAACTTTAGCATTTTGTAGCTTAGTATATTACCATTTGGTCGAAGTAAATCCAAAAATAAAGAATTAAAAAATATTTTTACCCAAACTTATAAAATTATGTATTTAGTTATTTTTATTAGTTTAGATAAAAATAGTCCGAGCTGTTTTTAATAACCCAGCTTTATTAACTGGATAATGAGAACACGTGAATATTCATGACTTAGGTATTCGCCAGATAATAAACTATGTAAATGTATTATTGACACAAAATTACTGGGATTTTCAATTGATATATATTATAGGTACTAGCTGACTCGGCAAATGTTGTTTTGCCATATTAATTTTTGGGGTGGGCTACCCTTATCACTTAGGGGTATGGAAAATAGATAGTGGCCGATTCTCAGACCTACTGAATATGCATATAAAATTTGGTAGAAATCAGTAAAGCCGTTTCGGAGGAGTAACTAACATTGTGACACGAGAATTTTATATATAAGATATTTTATTTAATACCTATAAAATAATATTAAATATAGTATTAATTGTATTCTTTCATATTTCAATGATACATTTTAACATTATAATAAAAAATCTTTGATTAGATTTATTTATTAATTTTTAAATATATTAGATTGAAAAAGAATTGTAAATTGTAAAAAGTATGCAAATTAGTCACACACAAATTTTAGTTTTATTTAAATGGACGAAAATACATAGGGCTAATTAAAATCGGTTGGGTCGTTCTCGAGTAATAAATGATGTAACTAATACAAATTTGTTTTATTAATTATAATTGAAAAAAAACGGCTTTGAAAAGCTTTTTGTATTTTTGTAAATATATTTAAGTGCATTATTGGAAATAAATTTGTAAATTTAAATAAAACACATTGTATATACTGTAAATGAAACAGTATAGAATGATAAATAAAATATATAGTTGACAACATATATTTGACACCTGGATCAAACGTTACATATTTGAAATTTGTCCTCCAGTATACAATGAGACACTGTAGAATTAAATAACTCTAAATAATGCCTATAGATATATGCTAGATAGCTTCAGATAGGCATTATTCAGAGAGATGTAATTCAGAGAGAGTGCGAGCGATCACATGATCGCTCGCAGTCAAGCCAGAGGTCTTCCTAAAGCGGGAACCAGGTCACGCGATCGCGACGGATGAGGGAGATTGTGTGATATACATATATCGTCTATTGTATACCTCTGATATTGATACTGGGCCGCAGTCGGCCGGCTAAAGCGATTTAGTTGACTCACTGCCGATCTACTCACTTTGTAGCGGATATTTTTTAAAACTTTGCTGCGATCCTTTGATGCGGATACGAATTTTGGGTACCTACTTACTGATATTTTGTAGGTTCTTTTAAAAGCACTTTATCCTGGTCTTGGTCGAATTGGCTCTTTCGTCACCTTATGGGTCCTTTTTTTTGACTTTAAACACAAAATTAAGTATCCTAATAATGCATAGTTACTAAATGACCCTATACACCCTTGAAGGGTTCGTGTTTAGGTACTGTTACTATTAAATGTGTTAAAAATTAATTAAACTTTCCGTGTGTGTTATTGTGTCTGCCTCTAGCGAGTCGGCGATTTTGATGCAATTTCAAGGACGAAGTTTTTATCAATTTGGCAATAAATTAGTTTTTCTGTATAAGTAAAATTACCTATACTTACATCTTAAGAGCTGTTGAAGAAATAGATTGCTTAAATTTAGTAAAGTTCTACACTTAAATTACAACACTGTTTTAAAGCTGTACATTTATTATTGTAAATACACAATATATACTTTGAGCTCGTGGTTAGTAACACGCTCTTCTTGTAGGCATCTATAATGTAAAGAATAAACTAAAAAAAAAATTGTTTTAAAAAAATATTTGAATGAAACCCAAATGACGTAGATTTATCATGCATTATCGGACGTAAAGCTGGTTATAAATGGACCTTCATATTATGAAAATAAAGTATTCACGATATCCAATTTTTAGAACCAACTAACATTATATTTTAAAACTAGTCATAAAACTACAATAGAAAGTGAAACGATGGAAACTAAATTTTATTTTTATTGTTTCAAATCTCATTCAAACACAAAATAAGCCCACAAAAGGACTGCACTTAGCTTATTGGATCTTTGAGTGAGCCTTCGCCATTCCAGAAGAGTCAGACCACATTATTATACTTAATTTCTGAGAAACGTGTCCAAGTACCCATTTGCTTAATGTTATTTAATTAAAAATATAAAGTTGATACTCATTTAAAAGACGTGAAATCCTGAAATTATTGATTCTTATTAGCTCTATTGCTGTAATAAAGTTATCTTATAAACGTTATAAAGTCATCATTTTCAATTGACTTCAAAGTTCAACTCATTTTGAATGTATGAGCTTCTGTTAAGGTTTGGCACCGACTTTTAAAGAATTGCCTTGTATGGTTATTTTTGTTTTATTTATTACTTTTTAATTGCACTTTAAATAGTATATAGTAAAATTAATTTTATATGTGACTATTATTAAAAAAAATCACATTTTTCTAAAAGAGAATACTGTTTTCGTCCCTAGGAATGTGCCCATACCATTTACTATATTTACTATAAAAATAATAAAGTATTTAAAGAGAAACAGAGTTGCGACTAATAATATTATCATATAACTTATATCGATGGCAAGTTGGCAAGTTCTCAAGAAATTATCTCAAGATGCCTGAGCACTCAGAGGGGTCGAAATTAAATTAGAGCCAGCAATACAACTCAAGTTGTTCTTTATCTTGAGTTTTGTTTATCGACTAAGTATTTAAATCTAAGAATATTAAAGTGATTCCATTAAACGTCTGGTCTTGCAAGGGAACATTGAAAGAACAAGACCACGGGTTAGATCTCCGATGCGATGGTCGGATCAAGTAAAGGCGGCGGTGGCACCCCCGTTCACGAATACACCCGACTGACAAGCTGCAAGCAGTAGGCAAAGGAAGCAAGACATAAGAGACGAATTATGTTGGCTGATGAGCATGATGACCACGACCACTCTAAAAAGAGTTTAGAGAAGAAGATTAAAGTGATTTTAAATCTTTTGTTTATTTAGAGATGAGATGTTCTCTCTCTGAAACCTTAATTTAGTAATAATAATAAAGCCTTTTATTCCGAAATTATAATTTTTCATTTAACTAGAATTAGATCACTGATAAATTAATTATAATAAGTCCCTAATTTCGGCGTGCCTTACGGATGGGCCTCCTCCAACATCTTCCACTGTTTCCTGTCGGAAACCTTAATTAGGTAATCTTAAATTCAGTTCCGCCAGACTCGTAATTCTAAAGCGTTCTATTGGCAAAAATATATGAAAGAAAAACTGTTTTATTATAGCTATATAACGTTCAAAGGTTGAACCAATTTTTAATTGAATTAGTCGGGCCTTAGGATAGGCTTAGTTTATATATATTTTTGGCGGTTCTAAAATTAAAACAAGGTTATAAATTCAACACGTTCATATGTTCGAATTACGTTGTCCAATTTCGACAACTTTAAAAGCTTACGGTATATAATTATTATTTGTGTTTAATTCATAACCCTCGGTAAATAACAAGTCTTTTTTTAAAAAATAACAGTCTTTTTGAAGGGTTATATTATTTTTGAAAAAGGAATTTTATTTTTATAGCTCTCACGTGCTTTATCATTACAAAGCTGTATGTCATGCATTGCATTAGTAGGTGTAACTTCGTCATGACAAAACCTCAAGTTTTCGATACATTATGTGGCATAACGCAACCCGTTTATATGAAAAATTAGTAGTAAATGTCATAAGAAGCATCTAATCGGTGCAAGAAAGCAATTTCAAATTACATTGGTGAATGTGTCAAGTCCAAGATATATTGCCACTCTCTTGATAGAAGAGGACGGCTGATAAATTGTCCGTCCCGCTTGTGTATCTGGCTTGTGGTTGTCTACTTCTTGTGGATGTTACTTTGAGAAATGAATTCTATATGTTTTGTTTACCGTATCGCTGTAACAATATTTTGTTGTATTTTTCGATCGAACTTAAAAATATAATATTGCAATCTTCTTTCTAGTTTCATAAATTAACTCATGACTGATTTAACCTATCATTCTAGCTGCCATATGTAGTTTTTGCATGTTACATACACATTTAATTAAGGTTCCTATTTTATTAAATCTTACCCAGCTTAACTTAAGCGTGAAACCATAACTAACAAACACACTTTTGGCATTACTTAAAACTAGAATTAATATCTTTCAATTTGTAATTTCAGTCATAAGGTTTATAAACTGTTTTTGTTTTCTCTTCTAGATATAATTCAAAGCTGTCGACTCTAGCACTACCATCGGTAATTTTTGAGCCCAAGTTCCGTGGTGCTGTGAGGAACGTGGTCTATTCAGATCTGCCTGGGCAGCCTCCAAGGAGACAGGAACTCAGACATTCTAGAGACCTTAAGGTAATTTCATTAATTATATAAAAGATAACCGATAAAATTTCAATATGCTTAAATATCTTGTATTTCAAACTTGGAAGAATAGTAGAAAGAATAAAAGTTTTTAAAATAAATATGTATTTTTGGGGAAAGTATTTTTTTCTAGGAATATCAATGTAAGAATATTTAACCTAATTATTTGTAAATTAACTACTGACTGTTCCGTGCTTTGCTGCGTTCCATCTGTATACGAAGATTATTAAGATGAAACTTTATTTTTTTTAACTTATATATGTTTACACAGAAAAAATATTATTCCGTTATTAAATCCACCACCGCCTTTAAATTTGTTATTAGGTTTTGAGACTTAGAAATAGAAATGATTAAGATGTTAATGATTTAAGAGAATTACATTCTAGCCTTTTTCATAAAATGGTCAATTTTGATGCTTTATTATCGATTATCTGAAACTAAAAGTTATTGACTTTAACTTAAAAAACTATATAAAATAGTTTTTACTGTAGTCCATAGTGGCCTTGCTTTTTGCAATATAATTCAATTTATTTAAATATATCCGAAATTCAGCTGTACGATTTTCATAATATGTGCGACAACTGTTCTTTGAGATCGTGAACTGAATTCCTGGAATAAGAAAAAAAATATGTTAAAATGTCTAATATAACAGTTCTAAAGCCTACAGAGGCCATCAAATGTTGAAATAATTATAAAATAATTAGAAATACAATTAAAAGCATAACCATAAAATTATAAAAATGCCTAGATTTACATGACAATTTCTCTTTATTGAATTGGTATTTTTATGTAGAATTTATATCTAAATATTTTAAGTTCATAAAAAAGAAATATTGCAGATTATTTCAAAAAAATCAATTGTAAATTATTCAGTAAATGAAATTACAAGTGGTAAATTATTACATAAATGCTTTGTCTCAGCTTTGTTATGTGAGTTGTGTCAACGCAATTTTGTAATAGGGCTTTTAAGCTTTCTTCCATAAATTTGGCATAGAAATGTCATCATAATTCGGTTTTAATTTTCCGCTAACGTACTAAGCCGGCTGTGAAGTTAGATTCGGCCAAATATTGTCATTAAATTCATTAAAATAAGTGATCAATCAACTAGAAGAGACAGAGTATACTTTCCCTTTATGCATATATAATAAAAGAAATTACGAGGAAAATTCAAAATTTTCCTTTGAACATATCAATTAAAATGATCCCTCAATTGAATTCACTGAAAATACTCTAATACAAGTCTAAATCTGTAAAGGTTAGCTGACAGAACCTGCCTAATATTTCGGGGCGACCTCTCAAACTCGATTTAGCTGACCTATTTCAATTCGTATAACTCACGTTTCTACTATTGTTTAAAGTTTTCTTCTGACTGTCTCTAGACTCTGCAAAATGTCATTTAATTTTGGATTTTGTAAAGCATTTTTTGTAGAAGCTGATAGAATTTGGATTTATATCCAGCAACATTCTAACTTCATTATGCTTGTTTATATTTTATAAGTTTTTTTAATGTATTATAAAATATATAGGTATTAAAGTCTGTTAATTAAAGGAAACGAATAAATTAAGAAACTAAGGTTTAAGTAAATTTAAATAAGTAAATTTTAATAAAAAAAGTTCCTAAAAGTATAAGATAAGTTAAACGAAATAAAGTTAAACTTAATTGCTCGAATGTTTCGTAAAGTGACATAGAAAAATAAGTAACCGAAGTCTCCTAATGTCATCCATTCTGATTTATTCATAGAACGTGTTTCGGTTTGCAAGTACATCTACATCTTAATATTTTCTGGATGTTCTAGATTATTTTATCCTTGCACATTAAATATGATATATCTCAGCTAAGTAATTACTAGACTTTATGCTCGACGTATTTGTTCAGATACAAGAACTTGATGCAAAGCGGCTATGAGAAATAGTAATAGTGCAAGTATATTTTAACATAAGATATTAGTTAAATGTTCTTTGAATATACTTTAAGCAATTTAACAATTTACAATTAAAAAATAATAAAAACCACACTAAACATACTAACCACACTACACTTCGGACAGAGTTTTCCCTTCTAAGAATTGCATGCATATTGCATGTCCTCTTCTAAGAACGACTATAGGCTGCTTCCTTCTAAGAGCGACAAGCCCGCCGATTATATTAGCTGTGAGTCAATCACCGCTCCTGATACAGAATGGCACGGCTTCACCTAAACAAGCTAGAGCGCGCACTTGTTACCGACAAGTTTGAACACAAAACATCACCCGACCGTTCATGACATCAGCTGACCGAACTAATCTATCATTATAAATTAATTCAGGCTATCTTTTGTACAGTAAGTCTAAATATTAATTATTAGGAATAAAATCTTTGTATCTATGTAAGTACCTACCGAGCTATTTTGAGTTCGTGACTAATAAGACAAATATAAAGAAAACACTAATGTCTATTTATACTAATAGTAGCATCCTTGACGTCGTCTGAGAAGAATAGTAGTAGATGATTGACCCTCCGTGGATTTTGACACTGGTAGAATCCATTTTTATATGGGACGCCATTTTATACAAGAAGAATAAATGATCCAGAACATATTCAATGCATGTCTTTCTTATTCCATTTATCTATAAATTAGACAAAAGTTTAAATAAATATGATATAAAACAAGCAAGAATTATGATTGTTTTTTTTATTTTCTTGAAAACTTTATTATATTAGTGACTGATGTCTGATACTATAGAAATTGAAAAAAAGCCTTTTCTGCTTGAAGGTGTGAAAGTAGTAGAAGTAGAAGTAAACTTGTTTTCATTAATTTCAAGTCATTGATTCTTTCCTTAACATTAATCATGATTGGTACCTGTTCAGTATTCCTTTTCCGCTCGCCTTAATGCTTAAGTCCAAAAGACATGAAACCGGTCAAGCGGAAATTAATCTCTACATTTTTCCTGAGAGGAAAAAGATGTTTTGTAGTTTCGGTGAATATTTTTTGTGCTATACGTTACATGATTGAAAACTTATCTTTGCTTCTTTGATATATTAATCTAATATATTATAAATATATTGTATTATTATTATCAAAACTTTAAAATTGATTTGACATTGCCAGTAGTCCGTAGTCTAGTTCCGTAGACGCAATTAGGAGTTCCTATACAATCAAGTAGCTCGCTTTCTGTACCTATCTAACTGACACAGGGTTTTGTTCGCAACATCCATTACTTAATAAATGTTAGGCACGTGAGTTTAGCTATTGAAGCGGTATGTATATTAAATATTAATACATTGGAATTCTAAAAGTGTATTTGAATCTTTCTTCGTCGTTTCACTCTTTTCAGAGTGGTCGTGGTCATCATAGGGGTAACTAACATAATTCGCCTCACAACATCTCGCCACCTCTGCCTACTGCTCATCAATCAAATGCACCCACCTTTACTTGATCCATCCATCACATCAGGGGTCACCTCGTGGTCTTGTGCCTTCGATCTTCCCTTTATTTCCCTCTTCCCCTTTATTTGAATAAACTAGTATTATAGCATAGGTATATCTTGTACGTGACGGGCCTATCAATTCATTCGTATTTGTAAGGGTCATGGTCTATTAAAATGTCATTACCTAACCAGGATGAATATTAAGAGGTAACAAACCCTTTTGTAGTTTATCTTATTGTATCTACATACAGTTTTCATGAATGTTGTGATTTCTAGTATTTTTTTATATATTTAAAACTATTTGCCCACATTACACGGGTTTACTAATAATTTAAAAAGTCTGTAGGCTGCGTTTCAAATATAATTTTAGTTTTAATTTTAATTAAAATTTTAATTTTAGTTAACACGGATTCGTGAAATGGGCGAGAATACGACTCGTTCTGCACATGTCTCACGACTGCTTAATCACGACCGGTAGTATACGACCACCGGTTCACACGGAGCTAACATTTCGACAACGTAGGTCATAGGTGTCTGACTATAAAAAATTATATAAAAATAAAATGTATTATTTAATTAATAAATAAACTCGTACAATGTTTAAACTCGCACAAAAATCGAAAAAATACGGGTAAGTATATACGCGGGAACCCTCACCGTCAGCAGATGTTTCAAGACTAAGCCGGTTGTGTTCACGACCGGTCCTTGACGACTCCCACTACCACGACTACCAGTTCACACTAGGTAGTGATCATGACTAATTATCCTAAGTGGTCGTTATCTCGCCCAGTTCACGACTCCGTGTGAACGCGCCATAAGAGTTGTCAGAAAAAGAACACAATTAGTACATTCCAGCTTGTTTCAGAAAATTAGTGGCCAACAAAGATGAAATCTGAAAGTAGATGTATGTTTTACTTGAAACATCTAAAATCAGTCTATGCGTTTCATCTAAAAAAATTAAGCCATCAAAGGGTTAAGCATGAAATAACTCATATTTTAATAAAATTTTGAGCTTAAAAAAGCTCGGGCCGTGGTTTTTATTAATTAAGCAACGCCGATCAATTTCAATCTCAGAAAGGTGGGCTTTTGTTGTGGGGTTAACTCGGCTTATTCAATGTTTATGTTCAACACTTTTTTATTTTTCAAACAGATTTTGGCCAGTTTAAAATTAACCTTGATAAAATATGAATAAATATTATAAATTCCTTTTGAATTCTTATTAAACACGTAACAATATGTTACTGACATTTTAGGATATTGCTGTTATGCTGAATATCTCAAACAAATATAGTAGACGATGATTGAATTCATCTTTATAAGAAAAGTTCTCGATCTTGAAGTGTATAAGGGCATACATAAATATAAATTTAAAACTATTTAAAGCGGTCTAATTGAAACTATGAATGTAGATATTATATGTAGCCTAGCCAAATGAAATTATGTTAATTAATTTATAAGATCAGTGCAGGTGGTTGTTAAGCCATGTATTGATAATAATAATTAATGCAAATTAATTTAAACAATGTTCACTTAAAACTTGGCTTAATTTCCAATTTACCTTGTTTAAATAATCGATGCTGCGTAGAAGCGTGATGTCACAATATGGCGGCATGTGTAATCCTTTTGATAACTCGTGTACTGAAATATCTCAGCCTTCGTTTCAAAATAATTGTTTATAATGTCTTAAGATGCTTCGTCTTGATGTATTTCTAGAATAAAATTCCTTTTTTACATCGCACTTAGGATTTTTGTTGAAAAAAGCCTTAGCTTTTTATTTACTCATATATAGTCTTCTATTTTGTAATCAAATATTTTGATTAGGTTTTATTTTCTGCAAAATAATAAGCTAGCAGAGTAGCTTATAAACAGAACTCTTGCCATTCTGTTTCGCAGTGGATCTCCGCAAATTATCCACTGATCCTACTCAGACAGAAATTTACTAAATTATTTTTTCAAATTTTCTCACAGTACGAACTACGAAGACATGACTTCAAGTATAAAATTTTTAAAAGCTTCTTTTTATATAATTGCCTATATAAAGTCTTGATTGAAAACTATTTTAAGTGCACCTGAATTGAAGTGTTTATATACCCTACGACGAGGGTAAATGGCAATACAATGCACCCTCGTCGTAGCCCGTAGGCAATCACATTTGCCGCCTTCGAAATCATTGTAATGTGGGTCAGCTTTTGGCCTCTTAGGCCAAAAGCTACCAACCATGTTATTTAAAATTATTACAGTTAAGAAATAAGAAATAAGTAATGTATTAAGTACTCACATATTCAAATTCTGATTGCCTTCCACAAGGTGACTTAATTATCAAAATTGTGTCTATGTTGACAGTAAATTAACCTTTAAGCTAGGCATCCACCAGGCGAGTCGCACCGGGTCGCAAACTGCGTCCACTAGAGACGGGGCGGGCCGGACCACGACTAAATAATAAACTTATTATGCAAAAAAACATTATATTCATGAATGGCTGCACCTATTTGGCTGAATATTTTCTGTTGTGTTTATAATTATCAAAATGAGCTATCTGTGACAAAAAATGTTCTAAGTGAAAGTGTTAGTTAAAAAATGTTGGTCCATATTTTAATAATAATTGGGACAACTCACATACATCGCTCTGATCCCAAAGTAAGTAGTTGAAGCACTTGTAATGACACAAGACACAAGACAAGAACAACGAGGGTACTACAATAAATACATATATAAGTTTATAAACAACCAAGACTCAGAAACAAACGTTCGTGCTTATCACACAAATTGGTGCTCCTACCGGGATTCAAACCCGGGACCTTTCGATGCAGAAGGCAGGAGCACTACCAATTGCACCAATCGGTCGTCATAATAAAAAAAAGAATGAGATAGACATTTCTTTATTAGTATGAAAGCCATCACAAAAGTTTTGTCAAACCTATTAACCTATTATTAAAACAAGGGTGATAATGTAGTTGTAATGAAACACTCGGCTTCAAAAAGAATATTACAGAACATAATGTAAAAGACATGTTTTTCCCATCAGCGAACTCCAGCGATATTGAATTTTCAATGAGTTCTGAGTGACAAGGCTTTATTATACGGCGCGTGTATCCCTAGTACCTTACAAAAGCTTTTACATATTTTCATACTTCATGATATTTTAAACGAGCTTTGACAAGGTAACGTTCCTTTGACTTAAATTATTTAAATTGTTAAAGAGATATATAATTGTGTTACACAGTATTTGAATTTTTTACTAACAATAATTTAAAAAATAACTTAAAAAGAAGCAACAATTCTACAAAGAAAATTCTACCCAAGTGAAATATTTTTTTACCACGGATTCGAATTTAGGGACTCCGCAGCAACGCACAAACGCATGAACTATTTTTCCACGGAGAAAGTTATAAGAATTACTGGCAAAGCCTAAATTTCGTATAATTTTTTTTATTTATCCAAACATTTGATATTTTGTGAGCATACAAAACATTATTTCTTAATTTTATAAAATCTTCCTGATTTTAATCTTGACGCGCCATTATTCTAAAAGATTTTCTCCTAAAGGCATTATAGGATGTATAAAGTCAATAGAGCGGTTCAGTTAAAAGCATCGCATCGTTCATGTCACAGTTGAAGACAGCGACAGTGTAAAACGTTGAACAGCTGACGTTTCGCGCCGCTAATGGCCTGCGGACATGAACTCGGGTGACTTGACTCGTCTATTTCAAAAGAGAAATATGAGTTGCTATAGCCTTTGTTACCTTTTGGATTAAATATTAAATGCATGTGTATATAAAATGATTGGCGATAACTCTTAAGGCTTACTGTCAGTAAAAACTTCAAATACTGTTTAAAAGATTAAATATCTATGTAACACTTTAAATAACTTAAGCCAGAGGAACGTTACCTTGTCAAAACTCATTTAAAATAACATGAAATCACAAGTTTACTTTGAATTAAAATGAAATTGCTAAGTAAATTCATGAAGATTTTATGGCTTTGGTTATAATATTTGGTTGTTTACTTAGACTAATATTAAATTTTAAACAGTTCAAAACAATATCTAGTGATAGTTTGATAAAGCTTGTAATATAACTCAAATTTGCTTGAATAAATATGTTTTATTGTATTTTGGCATATGACATTGGCTAGTATAGCAACTAACTTGCCAAATAGGTCGAAAGGCTCCTCAAATAAAAACATTTTAGGACACGTACTATTTCACAAGTGTGTTACTGGAATATGTCGTTGTATTGAGTTCACTAAGTCTGTTTATTTTGACAACTTTACTCTCGCGATTAAACAATATTTACTATAGAATAGAAATGACTTTAATATGATATATACGATAAAATATATATTATTAAAATTATATTATTTTAACTTTAAATTAAATAAAAATAAACTTTATTATAGTAAGCTTTTGCAAAGCAATTGTTTTTGTTAACCAATTAAGTATATTTTTTATTTTCAAATATAAAAATTTAGTTCACTAAAACTATAGCCGTTGCCTACGCGACGCCTACGTACGTAGCTCGTAGAAGTCTACGAAGAGAATTCGACGCGTGGGTGAATGAACAGTAATACTCGCGAATAAATTTCGTAATTCCATTACTAAACGCAAGACGTAATTGGATTTTCAATTGGAAAAGTTTCTTTTTAATTTTTATATTCGATTTTTGTATTTAATAAAAATTTACTTTAGTGGCAGTGGAAATGAAAGCAGCCTACCCAATTAAGAAATAAAGATCTGAACTACGACAATTTTGTATATTTTATTAAGAATTTAAATAATTTTAAAATAAAGTAATTAAGTACAAAAGTTAAGGTCTCGTTGACCCTGATTTTATTTTTTGACTTGAGTGCGGAACAAATGCTGCATGATGATTGGGACGTCAAATAGTTAAATGGATGAATGAATTTGATTATTCATAAATAATTTAAATTCCTGAACCCAGTGGTACACGCAGGCACGGAAATTTGTGTTTATATTTAAGTATTTTTTTTATTTCTAAAAATATTTGACCAACGCAGGGCTTTGTTAGTAAAGCACCATTAAAACTATTTGAGTATCGTGTTTTTTATTTCAATTTTGTTAATCTCCGGGCTACAATTAATAATTTCAATATTTCTGTAACTTGTAACAACAATGCCATCACTAAAAACAGAGAAAAATAAAAAATCACAAGGATTTCAACAGACCTTAATACCAACGATTTCTAAGTATTATTATTAAATTTTGACTTATTATATGACAAAGTAGATGATGTAGGACAACGTACAGATAAGCACCAATGTACAACATTATGTATATAGGAATAAGAAATAAAGATTGAAAAATATATAATATTTATTCAATCAGTTTATAATTTATTTCTTTACATTTGTTATAGTCATCAAGAATAAACGCAAGTGGTGACGCCTGTGAACGCCGGGATCCTTGCCAACATGGAGGCGTTTGTATTAGCACTGATGACGGACCGATTTGCGAGTGTCGTGACGGGGACTATGAAGGTGCCTTTTGCGAACGAGGTAATTACAAACACCGCAAAATGATATGTAGCACTGAAGCTTTATAAAAATTGAATTATTTGCGAATAAACTAAAGCTTTTCAAGGGCTCATCAAAGACCTAATACTTATAAAAGGCAGTTGATATAGATATTGGTTTTTTTTACTTGTTTATGGTGCGATAAAAATAATACAATTTTAATTCAACAGTTTAGTTCTTATATTTATTATCGCTTAATATGCCTATTCTGTATTCACATAATATAACACATGTATGTCAATATCAGTAATACAAGGGAGTAATTAATTGATAACAAGCTTTTTCAAATATTTATAAACCATAATAACGCCAATAGCTCTTTAGTTCTTCAGTCCGTCGTAGGAGTTATAAAAAGTTTCCTTTTGAAAACACATATATAAAAAGTTTCCATTTTATCTCTCGGAGTTTTTCTTGTTAGTTTGTAACTTTCGATTCAGATTTATATTTCATGTAAGCATCAAATTGACAAGTTAATATTTATATTTGAACTAATTTATCCCGATCTTATTCTATATGCTTTTTGATTATTTATTTATTTATTTACGGCCTAAGCTAAGAACAAAAAGTAAAACATAAAAAACATTGCAACAAAAACACCCATGAACCGTCGACCAAACTCAATGGTTCGACTCCAATATTCTCCTGTATGTAGTTACTAGTTTTCCCGCCCCTGTGACGAACAGGTCGCTTTCCGGTGAAAAGACAAGAAAATCATTTAGTTTCGCGAGCAAGCTAGGTGAGGTCTGCTGGCGATGGACAGTGCGACAAAAGTATTCGGCAAAAAGTTGGTGTCTCCTGAAACGGTGGTAATTGTTTGGTACGTACAGTCTTACCACCATACCGACCAAGTCAACGCAGTCCACTTAATGTCATCGCACATCAGAAAGTTTATCTTAGATAGTTAATTATATATATGTAATAAAAGGCAAAACATAAAGAGACAAATTTAGAGAAACATTTTATCTACAATACACGTAAATAAATATCTTATATGATTGTCTTGATATATGCCATTTGTTTCACACAATTAATTATAGAGTTAAATGCAGGTAATTTGGCCTGCTCATTACGTGCAGGTGCAGCTCGGCAGAATTTCACATGAACTTTGTACTAAGTAATTGCTACTCTGTATGGGGATTAACTTATTGTTATTATGCAAATAGGTGTTGCTTGACTTTCACAACTTAAAGCTGTGATTGAAGAATTATGTCAATGCTTTTATACTTAGATCTCAAAGGGAATTCAATACTGGGTTGCCAGAGACGATTTATTTACAAACTAGATTTTACTAGCCACCTTGTCTACATATTATAAAGCATATTGAGTCTAACTTTCCATAGTATAACAATTTTTGAGTCGGTTTTTGAGTTTACAACTAAAAACAAAACTACAAATATATTCTCACTACATTCAGTTATTAAATTTTCGTATCAACATAATTGTGCGACTGTTTCCAATATGTTACTTCAATTTGTTCAACACAAAAGTAAAAGGTGACAAGATTTAAGTAGTTGAGAATAAAGCCGAAGTTAAGTTTAAAGACTAGTTGATAGTATTGTACACTAAAGACGTAATGGACTGAGATCACGCTACAGTTTAGTATCGCGACTACTTTAAAACGAAAAACCTTTTAAAGCTCATCTCGAGCTATAAGATAAAGTTTCATTCAGGAGGTTGCTAGTAGATGTCTGAAGACTTGCTTCCGCCTCTGGCTTTATTCGTAGAAACCTGAGTCGATTGTTCTTTCCCTTTACTTTCATAACATTTTCTCTATTTAATACCAATTTACAAGGCATATACATATATACAACATAAGCATGTACAATGTACATAGTGTTTCGTGTTAGTAATTTATCTTATGCATTAAGTTTATAGATTGGTTGAATATATGAGTTTGAAGGGCTGTAAGAGATAATAAATAAAATGAAGTACAGAAGATAAATGGCCTGGTCAGTGGTGTATGCTCTACTGTATGTCCAAGTTTCTTTATTTTAGCTTCAATTTCGTCAATAATGACGCAACATCTCAGTTCAATGCAAAGATTACTCGTATATAGTATATATGTCTGGATAGAAGACTGGTTTAATCCAATGAACGATGTGCTTTGGCTCTGGCCACAGTAGAAGTAGGTATAATTAGCTTAATTAATTAGCCATTAGGTTATCAATTCAAGGCATTATCAAGATGGCCAATGAATCAAAAATAAGAAATTTAATTTTTTACTTACAACATGTTAAAGTAATTACGCGATTAAAATAACTAACTGGTCAATTTATAAGTACACCTTTTTCTTTTTTTCGTGTTATTGATTTTTGTTTCTATTTTTTTTTAAGTTAATCTAATTGTATATAAATTTTCTTTGATCTTCTTAATTTATGGAGGTCTATTGCCCAATGTTTTTAAATGCAAAATGGAAGCTCTGTGGGTAATATTAATACATTTTTATAAATACAAATATGAGTTTTTATATTAATAATCATTAATTTTTGCAAAGGCGTTGATGAGACTTTAGAAAAGGTTATAAGTTACTTTATGCTTAAATCTAGTAAACTAGCTATATAGTATCGTTTATTCTTTGGAAGAAATATTAACCCATTAAATGTCGAGGTCACGGACGAGGTCTTTGTAAATGTTGCTTGTGGAGCCCGTTCGAATGGAAATAACTGATGACTTACATTAGTATAGAAAGCCCCTCTTAACATGTACAATCACACTACAATAACTCTACAAAGGCAAGGGATTAAAAGGGTCAGTAGATTGTTAGAAATCGACGTATAAAAGTTGTTATAATTGCTGTCACTAACAGATAGGATGTCCGAGACGTTTTTAATGGACGATTTTTGAATGAACTACAGTTTGCTTATCATTCAGAGACGTTCAATGAGCTATTGCTTAGTCTAAACTTGCTAACGTCAAGTAATGGAAATCAATTTTAGCAAACCCAAAAGAGGTTTATTTTGATATTTTATTTATATTCTCTCCTGGCAACACTGTTTTATAGACAAGTAGGCAATTTTCTAAGCTATGTTCTATGTAAGTTTGTGGACAATGTGTCCGAATACGATTTTCAAAACTTATCGAACTCAATGCCTATGCCTCATGAGTTACGAATAGTCCTTATCAGTTTTGCCTTTGTTAAAAATTTAATAAAAAATTATGGTATTTTGTTAAAATATTTCTTTCAACATCACGAGTAAAATATAAACTTTCATTACGTTGCAGTTTTAATCTCAGTAACTAATGCGAAAATAAAAAACACAAAATAACTCAAAAAATGACAAGAGTTTTCCAACTATTAATTGACTTCGACCTTGGCATTTTACCTTCTGGGAAATATTCATTACTTCTAAAGTTCTCGGTACTTTGAATAGTCGCTAGAACTAATATAAATTCTTTATTGGCACCTCTAATTCATGCGAATTGCGGGTATAAGTTGTATAATATATATACTGCATATTTATGATAAATGGTATGAACTATGTGACTCACAGATATTGCGAAAGTATTATGCAAATTTGATGTGATATTGCTGTCTTTATGGATGGACGTCGATCAAAAAATCGATTTGATTGAGATTTGATTCATAGTTTTATCCTTCTTATACGATGATAATACTTTCTGTTTTATTGAACAGTTTCTTATATTGTAATTCACGCAAGTAGAAATAAAATAGAGAGCGAATAGTCAAATACTCCAGGTATTTGACGCAATTATCATAAACTCTGATATTTTTATCTCTATAATTTTTATTAATTTTAACTATTGATCGCATTAACTACGGATTTATAAACTTGGCGTATACGTTTCTTTGGTAATTTTAAATATGTGAAACTGAAGACAATTTATATTATTAAAAATATCTAATAAAATGGATTTTAATGATTTGTAGCTCAATAAAGGCAACTTTCAAATTAAAAAAAAACGCATCGAAATTGGTTCTTTTATGTAGAAGTTCTAATGTCACAGATAGGAGTAGATAGGGGTATTATTAGGTACCCATTTTTTCGCCGTGGATTAGCCTTATAAAATAAATTTTTAGAATAGCATTTTTGAACCGAACGTTCATGAATATTAAGACGTAAAGGTTAGAATGTTAGTCGCCATTTCGATGTGAATTTCGATTCAGTTTCATTCGGAAGGCAATCTAGGCTCCACCGTGCTTTGCATACAGTCAGCAGTTAGGATTATCGAGCTTTTCCCACGGAGCTGACGAATTTTACTGCATTGTGTATTCCATCTTAAAATCAATACTTATATTCTTCAATTCTGCAATTAATCTATTACCGACTAGTTGTAGCAATTTTGCGCTCTTAATTTTAGTAAATTATTTAATTTTGTAGCACAAGCATTATATTACATAACATAACACATATACTTTTATTTGTTTTATTGTAGCATTTATGAGCAAAGAAACAAATAAATAAACAAATGTACAACAAAAAAACAAATAAAAAACTACCAATAAGGTATTAGGTATATATATATAAAAGTGACAGGGCTAAGATTTGTACTAAAAGTATTGAAATAATTAAACATTAATTTTATTCAGCACACCTTTTATTAGACCTTGTAATATCGTATAAGAACAGAGTTAGGTATATATAAATACAGAATTTAAAAACTTTTCCCTTATCGAATATCAATTATTTAGAGGGTAGGTAAAGAGTGCGTCATTTCAGATTTAGTACTAAAAACTTCGAAAGAGTTCTTTAAGTAAGTCTATAGATATTTTTACTCTATCATCAGAATGCCGAGAGATCCCATCTTCAAACCATCTGGCAGCTAAAGGGCGCTTGATATTCGATAAAATATTTTTATCCTCCATAATCTATTACGGGACCATCGCAATTTGCTTTTATGAAGAAAAGGGCTAACAGATGTCAATTTTTTTTTATATTAAATCGGCGTGATCGTTTTCAGAACTTTATTACTTTTTGGTGGTTAGAATAATTTCAAATTAGTTCGTTATTTTTTGTATGATTATTAGAAATAGCTTTACTAGGACTTCGTCCAGCTTTTTATCATCAGGATTTTAAATAGTTATGTCAGTCAGGATGTTAAAAATATAAACTAATTTTAAATTATATTAAATAAAATAGAAAAAACATTCTAAACTATTATTCTAAGAACGAAGTTTTAATTCATCAAATGAACTACGATTTTATTGGTAATTATATTTTTAATAATATAATATACATATTATATTAAGGGATTATATTTTTTGCTGACAAAGAATATAATCCCTTTTTAATTAGATATTTATAAAGTTAAATATGTTTTTTGTTATCTCTTCTAGCAGTTAGTAACGAAAACAGATTGACGGATGATTTTAAAATGAAGTGCTCTTAACAAAAGTAAATTAGGCAAATTTCAAGTTAAATTTAAAAATCGAGTCTATTTAAATTGTTTAAATGTTCAAAGTGGTGTGCCCTAATTTTATATTTTACCAAATTCTTGAAAAATATGAATAATAATTTATGAGTATCATCATTACTTTGTTGCCTAGAAGGCTTTTCGGGAGTTTTTAAAAATAGTATTTTTATAGACTTCGTTGTACTATTATCTGAATTTCAACTAAACCGATTCGTATGTTTGCCGATCACATTTTTTGATAATATCTTCTTTAAAATCTATTATCCAAACTTAAATGAGAGTAAATTTGTTTCTAGAAAATTAATATTCTTAAATTTTAAATGTAAACTAAAAACAAACCTTAATTGTTTCTGTCGATACATGTTTCCTAAATACAAATTTAGTTCTAAATTTAAATTTGACATAAATATCGTGGCGTAGCAAACACAGAACAAGTATCCGGGCGTCATGTTCGTGCTATTTCCTGTAACGCCATTACGCGGCCTCGCGGAAACGGTCGAACTCAAACGATTGGAGGCAAACGGAAAATCGAATTTCACTTGATGCCTGAATGTGATAGCTTTTTGAGGGAAATGGAATTGGTAACTTTGAGTCATTTATTCTGTGCTTTAAGTTTATATGTACGTAAGTATAATATGCCTGTAGTTAAATGTATACAATATATTATTAGCTTTTAGCCAATAAGTGCAATACAGTAGTAGGTAAGTATATAGACAAGCGAGACACGACATTTTTTTTGAGCTGGCAAAACGGCCGACATTTCTTGTCGACAAAAAACGTTCTTCCACTGCAACATACGATAAAAAAATGTACACAATACAAGTGGTAACCGGCGGTAATTTTTATGATCAGTAGTTAATGTGAGCAATGGTGAAATAACTGACGTATTTCAATTTGACTAATGAACGAATAAGACACGAGTAAAAATTATTAATCTATGCTATTAATTAAATTACACCAATTACATTTAAAGTAAAGGCAATTTAAAATGTTTAACATATATACCTCTAATATATCAGAGGACATAATATGTTGTGAACATCAAAGGGAGACCCACGTTTCGCACAATTGAAAATTCAATTTGAGATCACGATACTTTGTGTGCGTACGAATAATGCAATATGCGTGTTTAAACTATAAAGAAAATAATTTAAATTGCTCTCAGAGTTTATTTCAATGGCTATTTTAATATTATCAGATTGTATGTTTGTAGTAGTTTTAGACTATAGTTGTGTCTTTTAAACTAATATTTCACATAAATGTGAACTGTATATTATATTAAAATAAGTCAACACACTAAATTAACAAATTCTACAATCACTACATAGTTTAAAACAAAGTCGTTTTTTTCCCTATATCCCTTTGTTTGCTTAAATATTTAAAACTACGCAACGGATTTTGATGCGGTTTTTTTTAATAGGTAGAATAATTAAAGAGGAAGGTTTTTATATATGTTTTATACCCGTGCAAAGCCGGGACGGGTCGCTAGTACTACTATAAATGGTACACACCTAGTATCATAGTAAAAACTTAGTACCTACCTATCTTTTAATTGAGATATCTTACAATCATGAATAAAAACAAAATGTATATTTTTTAAAATATTTTGTTAGTAAGATTGGGTTAGTGCAATCGGTTTTAAGACTGAAGTAAAAAATTTATGTTTAACACATGACAGAGAAGTGTTAAGATTCGAAGTATTTTTCTATCTTTGATCTGTGTGATATTATATGATTAAGTTATATATCGTCTTAATTAAATTATATAACTAAAGTTTCTAAGCCAATCTTTCGGGCGATTTCTCTAAACAAAAAAAGTCGCAGAAGGCGCAAAGAAAATGATAAGCCAAGCAGACACAAAAATGTATCAAATTAACTTTTACATAGATGAGAGTGAAATGCGAATAAACTAAATATTTATCAATAGATAATCGAAGTCGTTCAATAGACCAATATTACTTCGACTACAAGTGAATTTAGATCCACTATGAAACATATATACTTTCTAAAATTGAATTTTTCTTCAGCATGCGCACTTCAGCCTTTATTATTTGAACAATTAAATAAAAATCAATATAACTTTCGCTGATGTGCTGAATGCAGTTTTGACTATTGTATGTGAGAAATTTTACACACCACAACAACAACATAATAACAATAACATATGTTTTATTTAGACAGAAAACATAATGATAGTGGAATGGATTGACTTATCGTTACTAAGCTGTCTTTCAGGCAAACCAGACAAAAGAACTGATACTAAAAATTAAGACGGGCTAATGTGTATTGCGACGAAGATTAAAGTAATTTTTCTTTTTTATAATTTATTAAAATGTGCGTCGAAGATGGGACGGTTTAGTTTTGTAAACAAGAGCAGTAGATTATTTGTTGTAAAAAATATAATTCTAACAAAAAACCGACTTCAAATTGTAACTCTAAACTGAACAAATTTTGATGAAATTTAACCACACCAGCTTTCAAAGAAAAAAGAATCATCAAAATCGAAAGTTCTGAGGTAACAAACATTAAAAAAAGCAGTCGAATCGAGAACCTCTTCCTTTTTTGAAATCGATTAAAAATGAGGAATGTTGAATTGTTTAAATATTTTTCTGCTCAACAAATATTAAGAAGTATCATCTCTATAAATAAAATCTGTAACCTCTAGAGTCTAGATGGAGCTTATTACTGCATCTCATTCACGGATCATTCAGGATTAGCCTTTTGTTCAACCGAAACTCTTTTTTGCATGCATTACATGCTGCGCCATTCCCCAATACTATCACTGAATTACATGTTAAAATGTTTTGCAAATATCTACTATACAACTAATTTTGATCATTAATCATGCTTTGTTTACTCGACCTACTTGTGAATTAATTACATAATAATATAGCAGCATTCGACCGTCACAATGACTGCGTGAACATAATCTAAACTGAATTCATTTGATAAAACACCTATATTGAAATAAATTTCTGTTTTATTTCTACTTCAGTACATACTACTGTTTATTCAATAAATAAAATCCAAATAATATTTTATAATAAGCCAGTAATATTTAAAATCAATCATTGCTAATTGATTTTAAATATGTTTAGTACATATTATGTATGTAGTTTTTTTATATCAATTAGTAGGTTCACCTAATGTCGAGGGACGAAATTCAAAAAGACGTCTTTTCTTGAAGATTTCCTTAGGAGGCTTTCTTGTCTTGATGAGAAAATACCTTAGAATTATGATTAATTTAATATATTCAATAAGTTCAGAAGTTCTACAAAAAGAGCCGGAACTTTAACTGCCTAAAAATTAAGATTAAACGCCTCCCTTTATCCGAAAGTATATTTTATTTTTGATAAAATTATACATTGGTCAACTGTTTATGCGTTATGGCATCATAAAAAAAACTTTTCACTTTTGTTTAGATAGTAAGGATAACTACTAAGGATAACAAATAAATGAAGCTATTCAAAATCCCTTTGAAATTCAAATTTAGATTCACGCTCATAATATAAATGAGGTTGCACTTTAGACTAAAGCTTAATGCAAAGTATAATGCAACTAAATTAAAGTTTGCAAAGTTCTGTCCTAACTTAGCACATTCATCAATTTCGTGAGCTTCAGGTGTTGCGCCGATTTCAGTTAGAAGTTTTCAAGTATACAATAAGCAAAGGGTTAAATATTATAATAAAGTCAGCCTACATTAAGTTACGAGAAAGTGTAACGGCATTTGATTAATGATTAAGATGAATTATAATGCTTTTATACATAATGCTGTATAGCCGAGATTCGGAACACCGATAAAGAAAATTTAGTATTATTTTATTCTTATAACTTCTTCTTTAGTTAGTTTTTTTGCAATAGCGATAAGAGAATTTTTTCTCAACCGACTTCAGAAATGGTGAGGTTTCTCCATTCTTTCTTTTAAAAATATAGATAATATGATACTACTTAGTTATAGTTAATTCTAAAAGAAACATTTCGTTTTGTTAGGAACGTTTTGATCCTAAGGCACAATTCAAAAACTTTGCCTATTAGAATTGTTATTTTGGTTTTATGCATCATAGATCGTGAACCCATGGTTATAAAAAAACTTTGAAGATAAGCTTTTTTAAGTAAAATGAAGATATTTGTAATATATGCTTTGTTACAGATAAAGCGCCATCGGAAGCGACATTCAGAGGAGCAGAGTTCCTGTCATACGATCTGACGCAGACGGGAGGAGAACCGATAGTTAGTACGCAAGATGCCATATCACTGTATTTCAAGACACGGCAGCCAAATGGACTTCTATTTTATACTGGTAAGTATTATAATCATCAAAGAGTCCAGTGGCCGTACGTGAAGTCACCTCAAGCTTGAATTAAATTCACGTTGATGCTACGAAATGCTTTCTTGTCACATGCGTATTGTGTAAGACAGTATAAGACAAAGTTTAAATGAAATTCTTTTTTTGTTTTAATATTGGCGTAGCCTAGTATTGACTAACTTTCCTTTTAAGACATAAATAAGTAATTTATATATATGAAATTATAAAAGTAAAGCCTTTTAACTCATATATATTATATATGCTGTTTTTTTCACTGATTAATTATTTATTTAAAAGACATATTGTATTATTTCGTAGGGCACGAAGCAGATTACCTTAATCTAGCTGTTCGTGACGGAGGCCTGTCTCTAACAATGGGGCTTGGTAACGGCAAACAAGAGATGCATATAAAACCCTCCAAGACGAGATTCGATGATCATCAGTGGCACAAACTCACAGTTAGAAGGAAAATACAGGAAGTGAGTATTTATTCTTATGAAATGTCAAATCTAATAAAATTCTACTATCGTTAGTTCGGTGTAAGTCGCGAAGTAAATTGTAAAAGTAACGTATGTGGGAAAATTGTATGCCTCTTTAATGTCTTATATGTTAATTTATTTGATAAATAAATAATAAAAAAAGTACGGGACTTACTACCTAAAAACTTAATTTTTGATAATTAAAGTCTTGTAACCACTGGTGAGGCATTGAGCATTCATATTTCTGCGTGTATTACAATTAGAAACGTTACCAGCACTAGATTTTGGGAAAAAACAAGTTCATCCAATTGCACGTGTTTCACTTGTGTCTTTAAAAAAATGCATTAACAATACACAAGAAGTCAATGGTAACATAGGTATATGAAACATGTCATTCAACTAATGTTTAAAGATGCGCAAATGTTCGTGTATGATGTGTCTTTTTATTATTTAGGTCATTCGTTTTACATTTTATAAAATTAAAAAACATTTTAGGTAAACGTTTTAAATTTAGCTAACAAGCCTGTTTTAGAAAGTTTTGTTATTTAGTTGGAAATGTAAAAGCAATTTTTGTTTAAATAGATTTTAAAATTTATAATTTAGTTATGAATAAAACGGAAAGTGCTGTACCGGTGCGAATCCAGATTGTGCCATTGTTAAAGCAAAATTTATTTATAAACCATATATTTTATTTTGCCTTCATAAGGGTAACAAATTGTTTCCACAATATTATTTCTAAGTTCAATAACTTCGAGGCCTTTAGTTATTTACGTAACTCGTGCGTGACGAATCGATGCCTTCAATATTTGATTGAAACCATCGATTGTGTATCGAGTTGTTTATTACCGATATATTCTATAGATGTGATGTTTTCGTTCAATATTGTAATTCGACTGTATTGAATTTTTTGTTGGTGTACTTAGTATGTTCTAGTTCTTTTCAAGGATATCAAATAAAAATACAAATATATGTATACTATATTCTTTTTTCTTAATGGTAGGTAGCGATCACAGAGCTACATCTGCTTTGATCCTGACTTACTCCTTCCTATTCCTATATTTATGATACAAGTTCGCATAACGGTTGCTCTAAACCTTATTCTTTTGAAGTTCGTTCTAGATCTTCTCCAGAGATGTACAGTACTGTGCATTACTTAAACCCCACGTTGCCTTTCGTCGCGTTTACTGGCAGCGCCACGATTCTTTATATCTATTACAATACCATCTACCACTTTGAATGTCACAACCCACATATTATACCCAATAGACTAGTTTATAAAAGAAGAACCCTTCTGAAATCAGAATTTTTAAAGAAATAATTATTGCTCTATAATCTTTTAAATTGTTTAACTATTCGATGCACTGATCACGCTTTTTTCAATTTTATACCAAGAGACAACAAAATAGTTCAGTAACTTTAATGTAAAAACATAGCAGAAAGATAAAGAGATAGATTTTCTTTTAGATATCTCATGTAATTATATATAGCTGATTATGGAATTTTCTATACTTGAAATTTTTGTTTCAGATAACACCTTTTACCAGTTTTTGTCGGGTAAGTTACTTGAAGAACAACAATGAAAAATCATTTTTTATTTTTTTAACGGCTGGTTTGTTCCCGGATAATGAAACATTTACCATAGCAAATGTAATAGTTCATTTATAGATTTAATAGTTTAGATTTAATAAAAAAGGAGTGAGGAAGTGAATTATTGAAGGAAAATATTTACATGTTTTTAATACAATTTTTTATATTTTGATATTGATGTCCTTTAAATGTTTAATCGAAATAATTATCAAGTAAAGAATTTTACTTTGAAATGAAATAAAAAATCGTAGCTAAAACTTATTCAAAAGCGCGAGTTTCTTTCTACGTTTGCATCATGCAAAAGTTTAATGAATTTAGGTTCAAATGATACAGGAATAAGTCTCCGTAAATAGGAACATATATTCTATCTTGTTCGTAATACTTATAAATGTTATATCTAATAAGTCGGTATCCCAGACGTTAACTAGTAAATCAATGTATTGCTTGTTACTCAGTTCAAGGCTTCAGTAATAATAACTCAGCGAATGAGGTATCGCACACAATACAATACGCTATCAAAAGATATTGTAGCGCGGTAAGTTTTTTATTGTACTTATCAAACACGAGATTCAAAAAATAGGCCAAGGCAGTAATTTGAAAGATTCGTAGAAATTACAAGATTTTGAAGGAAGACGCAGGTTTACTTGCTGGTTAAATTAAATATCAAGTGATTTTGTTATAATTAATTAAATAATGTATATTAATTAACAAAATATGAACTTTCGACAGTTAGTTTATGTTGGAAAATGAATAAATAAAAAATAAAATAATATAAATTTTGTTTCTAATACAGTGAATAATTAATGTCAAGTCATTAAACCAGTCCAGACTAATTAATAATTCAGACTTTAGAAATAATCCCTGTTAAAACAAAGATATATTTCATGATAATATTATTACGTATTTACAGTATGAAATATGTGTTAATAATTGAGAAACGGAATATAACTGACATCAAAGTGCCGAGCCAACCAATGTTTACCGACAAACAGCGAACATTAATCACGACTTGTGAATTTCTCGTATCTCATTACCTCAACATCTTAAATACAGCTTGTGACATTATATATATTTATGATAATTGCGAAGGAATAATTAGTGTGTTATATTCGCCCAGTAATTCTCAGGTTTGTCTCAAAGACGCTGTTATCAGAATGGAAAAGCAATCATCAAAAGATTGTTTTGAGTAATGTGTAATCAAAATACCTAAATTGCGTGTTAATCTTTGTATCCATAACGTATTTAGTAGTTGTAAAGTTGCAAATATGTAAAAAACACGATACAGTTTATTAATTCGAGTTAAGAATTCAACTAATTTATCAAGCGCTGTTTGCTGTGGACGATAGAGATGCTACTGTTTGTCTCATATCTTATACGTTTTTTTGTAGCGAATACTGCATTGGTTTGAATAGGACTTTACACATTCACAAAATAAATGGACAGGCCACGTTATGAGAGTGATTTTATTACTTGAAGCGCTACAGCAACATAAGAGTTGGCTATTCAACCGTCAACTACAAAGTCAGCAAATCTAATTTATTGAATGATTTCGGATTTTATTCCTTTGTCGCGTAAGCACTACTTAAATCAAGCTTTTTTAAATCAAGATATTTATTTAAATAAGCTAAATTTCATAATCTTTAATAAGGTATGGCACTGGCAGTAGTAAGTCTGGTACATTTAATAAATTGCCCAAATGTGCATTGTCGTGGCTCAAATCATAAAACTTGTGTCATAAAATAGATGGCAGACTTGCAATTTGCTCAAATAACTACTGTATTCGTGGTTCTTTTATATGCTACGTATAAATTACAACCAACGCCAAAGAAAAGATGCTATTAGAGGCTTCCAAGAATTGATGTCTTATGGGATAACTTGGTATATTAATTAATTAGTATGTAATAATTACTATTTGATACTGAATACATATAATTTTTTTAAAATTATACATTAATCTGTAAAAGACATATAAATTAGAATAAAAACACACTCTAAAGAGAAATTCATAATTAAAGTTCAGTATAATAATACGTTGTTCAGTATTATTAATGTTCCAAAACAAATTGGATTCCTTAAATCTTTGGCGAAATAGATGGCGCTAATAACAATACTTTCGGCTGTCATACGACACAGCCAAAGGAGTCAAAAGCTGACCACAAAGACGTTAATACTTAATACATTATGTATTAACGTTTTTGTAGTCAGCCGCCCTGCGCCCATGACCATGCATGCTGTAAAGCAAGCGAAATGTAGGGAAAATTTAGTGATAATAAAATAATGGTAAAATTTTGTGAAATATATGCGCTTACTCCGTTTAGTGTTTGTTTAAAGTAATTTTTTTCAGGTTTCTGCAATAGTGGATGATGTTTATTCTGAACATGCCCATGTCGCTGGATCATTCACGATGCTGGCCAGCTCTCGGGCTCACGTTGGCGGATCTCTCAACACCAGAGCCTTACCTGGTGCGAGAGTTCATACCAACTTTATAGGATGTCTGAAGAAGGTTAGATAATTGTAATTTTTTACTTGACACTAACGTTTTTATAAGTTAGTAGTTTCATTATCGATCTGCAGTAACATTTGTATAAAACCCATATGAATATATTTATAGAAAACCGATTGAAAGTATTTATCAACGAAATTTAAATTATTAAATGTTATTTTTTCCAAAAACAAATGTAATATCATCTTACTAAAGTGATTTTTGAAAAATACAGGTAAGTGTATTTGTATTTAATGCTAATTAATGTACAAAATCGATAAAATATTATCACTTAGTTTAACATTAATATTTAAAACTTAAATTGGTATTGATTACCTATTTATGTATTTTGAACCGAAGTACTTTTTCAACTACACTCTAACATTTAAATTGGTCTGCCTGTTTTTATTGATCTGCGTAATTGTACAAGCAATGTCGTGTCTCTGGGGATCATAATTGAACCAATAGCTAAACCGTTTTCCTCCCTCAAGATATTCCCTCTACATGAAATATGTAGGTAGTTAGTATGCATCTTTTTATTTATTCGATGAATCCGTTAAGATCTACAACTTAGGGATTTTAGCAAAATATAATATACAAAAGTGAGTTATTTTCTTTTACATGACTTTTTACAAATACATGTTGGCTTCATGTCATAGAATTTTGAAAATACGTATAGTACAAAATTGTTTTAATGAAGTACCTAAATCTTAAGTAACTAAAAAATATTATTCATGTTGTTTGTGTTTTTTATTGTATCGCATCGGACCTTGATAAATCAATAAGCTAAGTCTTAATAATTCGAAGTTTTGAAGTGAGTGAAAATCACGTGAAGCTTTTAAAATGGTGTTTAAAACTCATTTTTATATTAAACTTGGTCTGTTTCCTAAGGTGGAGTTCTCTGCGGATACTCTACGCCTTAACCTGATAGACTTGGCGCGGACTGGCAGTAAGCTGATCACGGTCACAGGTCGTCTGGAGTACGCCTGTACCGCCACCGACTCCGCCGATCCCGTCACCTTCACGACCAGGGATGCTCATTTGGTAAGTCTAAAAACAAAAGAAGCATCAATCACACAAGGAGACTATAAATTATTTAATAAAACTGAAATAATTTGTGTAAAGAGCAAATATTTTAAAAACGTTTCTACGGCTAGTGGACTCCGCGAACATCGTATCGTTTCAGAGTGCCGAATAACGTAAACCGTCATTCCACAGAAAATGTATGAGGTAACAAATCTTCTTCATTAACACATTTTCGTGAATTTTTCTATAATTTTTAATAGATATTCTGTTATTCTCGGATTAGACGAATCTAACATAACATCTATAATCTAACAAGAGATCACAAAAATCGGTATAATTTGTCCATCACAGTTACAGAATAATTTATTCAAACACACGAAAATACAAATAATTACATTCAATGACAACCAAAATATCTCATCATAACTTTTATTGAAGGGTACCACAAAGTTAGCCATAACGTAATCTAAATCTTACGAATTTTTAGTTTTGTTGACTTTTTCATAAAATCTTAAATAGGTTTTGATTATGGGATTAAGAAGATATAACCAAAAATAATAATCTCTCAATTCATTATTGGCGAAAGAATTGAATAACAACAAAATCGTATAGTTGAAAATATTTTTCTTTTTGGTCGATTATAAATGATCATTTACGTACATTGGTTACAATTGATTTGATGGACTCAGTTAAAAATGATCAACGGAAGCGAATGATTCCCATTTCGCATTTTATTGGTAATGTAAACGTTTATTTCAGTCATAGAGTGTAATTAGTGTGAAAATATCAACCACAGATAATATATCGTGTAGGAATGTAATAACAATCGGCTGATTTTCTGATTGCAGGAAATATTCGGTGATACGAATATTTCTCTGGAATTAACTGTTAAAATTATTTTCGATACGTTTCGATAAAAAATTGTTTCATATTTATAAAATTTGAGAATATGTTGAATAGTTTTATGATGTAAATATATATATGCACCACCGCTTGGCGGATTCAGCTGCCTTCTGAGGTATATCCGAACTATCACGACTTAAGGACATTTAAGAAAAGAGCGCACCTCTCTTTAAAAGGTTGGCAATGCACCCGTGATCCAACAGGCGTTGAGGTGTGCATGGGCGGCGGACCTCCTTCTAAAAATACAACAAATTCATAACTACTGGACTCATTTTAAAAATTATTTCACAGAGAGAAGCAGGCTTTTTTTTCGCTAGGCAGCGATAAGGCAACCATGTATGTTTTATATATAATATATAGAACGGTGTTATCATGTTTGTATTGTTTGTATGTGGTGTATAAAAAATACATTCTTGGAATATATTCAGTATATTTTGTAATAGTAAACTAGATAACGCGTACGTTTAGTTTCAATATCATAAAGTTGGTGAAATAGTGGAAGAATAATATTAACTTCAGTTTATACATGAAAAACATACGTGCAACCTCTTTTCCTTTTAAGAGAATAAGCGCTACTTGTTTGAGAAACATTACTATTAATGTGGGACAGGGGTTGACCCAGATTATCCCTAAATTTATCTAGCCACAGATCACGCCGCTCTCACCTCATTAGTTGACAACACACACTGAGTACCAATTAAATCCGGTCATAAAAAATCTATAATCCTGCCTGTTAGAAGCAACTAAAGTACGAAAGGAAAGTCCTTAAACATGAGGCTCTTGAATTTGGCCGAGTGCTCTCATCTATCTGATTAGATCGGAACTGAATCGATTTGTGTGGACGCTTGGATGTTTGCACGGAATAGTACAATAAATGGTATAATTTATCGTGTTGTTGAGATTCCGAGAAAATCAAGGGTTATTTTGTTAATATTGCTAATGTTGGTTTATGAATTGATTAGTTTTTTATTCATTTAATGACAATAATAAAGTAGGTAAATACCTGTAAATCCAAAAACAGGGTCTTATTACGATTTTTAGTTTTGTGAAACTGATGACTATAATATGCAATGTTGTTGTTTGTGATTATTGTAATAGGTTTCAATTTAAATATAGTACGTTGTAATGATAATTTATACAATACTTAAGCATTATTAGAGACCTATACGAAAGGCAATTTCAAAGTAATTACCGATTATTCTAAAGTATTCGTAAATCATCATTCGAGACTATGATTAAAGTTCTTAACACATTTTGTTAAATATTTATAATAATGTACTTCAATATATTCATAAAAATACAAAAGGCTCATCAAATCCGTTGTGGTGCATACCCAAAAATACTGGCTACATTACCGCGTTGTATCGCTATACTATTCAGTATTCAGTATTCAGTATTGACGGGCTAGTTTTCCGCAACTTGACGTCTTATCGCTATACTAATGCATTGGCCGAAATATGAGCCAGCTTTCGGGTTTCCTGTGGTCTCAACTAAGCGCGTCGATATTTCTTTAAGCAATCGACACGCTTCTGACCCCCATGGACCCAAAGTCTCTACTCCTTAGCACATTTTGATTTTAATTTGGACAATTTCATGTTATTAACAAAATCATACAGTAAATATTGTAAAGCAAAGTATACTGTTTACTTTTTCTGATATAAGTAATATTTAGATCTAATCTATAATGAATATGCAACGACAAGTTGCGGCGGTTGCTAGTATAATTTAGTAATATCTGTATTGATATGATTTTTATGTAAAAAAACCGTAATTCTATAAGGAATCTATATAAAATTTTACGTGCGTTGCTTCGAAGCTTTTATAACAACAGCACTACAATAAGCACTACAATACTCAATAAATTATTTTTTATCGTGTTCACGATCTAGCCCTTTCCTCGCCCCGGTTGAGGTCATTCGGACCATAATTGTCTAAATCATTTTAATCCTACGAAAGCCATACTCAAATGTATGTGACATTAATAATATTTCTATGGACGTACATTAGTATTGCGATAAAATCTATCGACTATTTCTGCTTTGAAATTTGTTAGGGAATATTATGTTACTAATTAATTACGAAATTATTTTACTAATTATGTTAAAAACGAAGTCTTAAACAGAAATATGTGAATTCGTTTATGACCCACTTACTAAGAATTCCGGTCTTAATTTGCCTGTGAAGTAGTTTTTGTCCATCAGTAACTTGATTAAACTTGAGAAGCATCCACGACTAAGTGCTTCACGCGTCTTCGTGTTGCGTTGGAGATGGGGTTTGAATCCCGGAGACACAAACTGTTTCGGTTAGAAAGGCAAAGAAGGCTACTTCTCTATAAAAAAGGACCAGTGTATAGACGCAGAGATATGTCCCACTAGTGGTAATTGATTTTCATTATCTTTTCAGAATTCGAACATGGATCTACTTTATTACCACTTATTTATTGAGCTATTTACTGCTTGTTGCTTGTAGCTTTATGTCAAGAAGAGCAACAATGTTCAGAAATAAATGATATTGTTTTCACATAAAAGTATTTTTACAGTAGTCTGTAATCATTTATTCTTCCCAGATCCTACCGAAGTGGGAAGCTGTGAAAACTGGCACGATTTCATTCAAGTTCCGCACGAACGAACCGAACGGCTTAATTCTTTTCAACATGGGCGCGAAGCCTCCAAGGGTAGGTTGCACGGTAAGGGGTGAAGCTTTTGGGGTTGGACCGTAACTTAACGAGTGATCATTCATTCATCATTAATCATTGGTCATCTCATTGATAATAAATGAACTCATCATCATCATTTCATGCTCATCGAATTCGGTGATTGCATTAAATAGAATACGAGGGGATTTAGATGGATATTTAAAAATGCAATCTCCCAATCTCAGTGGATAAGGCAGGGTTCAAGATTAATCGTCCTTTTAAAAGATTCAACGAGTCTCTAATGAAATTTTCGTCGTAAACTTGCTTTAAATGTGAGTTAACTTTATGAGAGATAATTTTTCTTAATAAATTTTTATCCACTGAGCAAAGCTGCATGGTAGGTGATGAGAGATCTAAGTAAATCGAAAAACCGACGTAGGGGAATTTGTGTATGGTACCTTATAAAGTTTCACCCACTTTATAACGATGGAGTGTTGTGTTATTGTTATCAATGTGCACGTAGAGTCCTGAGCACATAACCCAAGCGACCTCGCACCCGACCTAAGCAGCAAATGTTGGTACAGAATTGTGTTAATTTTAAGCTTTACACTAAAAGGCTTTATTAATACCTACACAAATTCACACCAAGCTTCACGAAACACTTTGTTCTCCTTTTATTTCCTTATATCATACAATAATTTATGCCACAAGTTACATTATCTGTTACGAAATAGACTCTATTACTGATAGATTCCTTTTTAAGTTCTCGGCCTTTGCTTTTTGTTACGAATTTTCTTTGTAATATTAACAAGCTTTTTGCATGCAACCTTTTGAAAGGCATTATGTAATTTTATTATTACAAATTGCATGCATCTCGTGCAACGCTAAACATTTTTTCAGCCGTATACAACAATAAGTTAACTTATTATGCACTTTACTCTTGTGAAGGTTGACTTAACTGCATTATATGTGTGATTTGAAGTTTAATATTTTAAATCTAGAGTTCAGTTTAGTTAGTGAACGCACGTCTTGTCTATTTCCTTTTCAATACACCCGAACGAAATAACTTCCTCTAGCAAACTCACCCTATTGAGAATATAGAATTACACGTATATGAAGACCCATTTGTAGCAAACTTAATAAGCTAATGTGTTAAAATAAATAATTTTTTGGTAGTAGTTTTTAATTGATACTTATTGCTTTTCTAAAATAACAATCTTGCACATTAACAATGAAATATTTAACATTAGAATGAAGTATATTTTCACTTCGTAAAAGGAATATTTTAATTTTAGGTTTAAAATATAATATTTTGTAATATGTAAAATACATTTATTTATAATTGTCTATGTTATAAGGAATATGGTAAAAACAAGATAAATAGTTTTTCTTCACTTGTTAGTGAAAATCTATACTTTCAGGCCGACCTATTCGCGGTGGAAATGTTGAACGGATATATATACGTACACGTAGACCTTGGGTCAGGTGGAGTCAGGGTTCGGGCATCTCGGAGACGTGTCGATGACTCACATTGGCACGAGTTCTTACTCAGAAGAACGGGTAGAGATGGAAGGGTTACCGTTGATGGCGCTAATGCTGAGTTCAAGACACCGGGTTAGTTTTTTGTATATTTGTTGTATATAGATAGTATATTCATTGATAATAACAAGAATTCATTTACTCAGATTAAAAAAAATAGTTCTAAAATATTTACTTACAAATAAGAAATATGGTAAAATTACGTTTCTTAAATTACCTATAGATAGTTTTTCCTTCCAGTAATAAAATGCTTTCCTAATTAAGTATATTCAGGTTTTGAAGTTCAAAGTAAATCACGTAATACGAATGAGCTGCGAAGGTGGTACAAGTATAATTATTATAAACCTTACGCTTACGTCATAGATTTTAATAATTGTCGTTTGGATTTTACCTTAATACCTTGAAAGTCAAATTTTCAGTCAGTCTAATTTATTTCTTCTAATTTTCTACAGTCAAACCTGCAAGCAGCAATCACTATATATATATACCTACATATACATCTATAAATATAAAATTCTCTTAACACAGTCTTTGTAATCAAACTCCTCGGACACGGCTTGACCGATTTTTATGCATTTTTCGATAGATCTAAGAATAGGTCGTAAACAATTTTTTATACCCTTAATTTTTTTAATGATCCTACCACCCTACTACCTTACCCTTCTACCACCAACTCCCTTTTTTCAAAAGCAATATTGGTTATTAATATCGTTTTAATTTTTTTATATTTTATGTAACTACCAAAATATTCACTAGAAATAATTTATATGGCAAAGCAAGGTTTGCTGGTTCAGTTAGTATTTCTATAGATTTAAATTGCTATGTTTCATTTTGATTGGTATTATAATAATATCAAAAAATATGTTTTTTATTATATTTTTTTAGGAGAATCGAATCAATTGGAGTTGGATGGTCCACTGTTTGTTGGTGGATTAGGGTCAGAGTACTCAGCGGCTAGAACGCCACCCGCTCTGTGGACTGCAGCCCTCAGACAGGGCTTTGTGGGCTGCATGCGGGATTTAGTCCTAAACGGAAAGCCACAAGACTTAACCGCCTATGCACGACAGCAGGACTCCGGTAAGTTAAGGCCTTTGTGATGACTTGTACTATGGTAGGTACAATGTTAACGGTTTTTGGCGCTTGTTTTGTTGTTGAAGGCTTTTAGATACTTTTTATATGGATTAATAAGATGTTGTTTTTCAAGAGTAAATACACTTATTTTACAATATCAATTTTATCTCCTTATTTATCTCCACATACCATGTATAATTCCAGCATCTGTGCGACCTGCGTGCCATGTGCTGATGAAGCAGTGCGTGTCATCACCATGTCAGCATGGCGGCGTCTGCTCTGAAGGTTGGAATAGACCACTCTGTGACTGTTCCTCAACGAACTATGGCGGACCGACTTGTGGACGAGGTAATTGGTATAAAAGTAACCAAGATGATATTTTGTCTTTAACGTTTTTATAGTTAGACATTGTGTCGATAAAGAATATTTTATTTAAGATTCTAAAGCCATAAACTTTCTCTGTCATCGCACAGTCGCATTATATTTTGGGCATTGTATATTTTTCAGAATCTCCAACAATATTCCTAAATGGGAGCCAGCATCTTACAGCATCATTGGGTCCGGAGCACGTAACACAGACAGAAGAATTACTTCTGAGATTCAAGACAAGCAAGGCTGGTTTGCTGCTGAGGACGGCTTCAGAGAACTCTGCTGATAGAATAGAACTTGCTGTTGCTGCTGGGAGAGTCAGAGCGAGTGTGAGATTAGGGGATCGAGAAAAGGTTACAACTCAACGTTTATAATTATTTTCCTTCAAGGATTATACTCTATCGAAAGCCAGCCTCCGTAATTCAATTAACATTACAGGTGGTCAGTTAGCATTATAAAAAAGAACAAAATAATGACAGTGAATTACACTAATTACTGCGACTAGATGTTTTGCACATACGGTTGGACATTTAATTGTCTGTGAAGAAAATGACAAGTGGAAGATACATAGAATTGTATTTGATTTAGCAGCATGACATACGGAATTGTCTTTCAGAATCTCCTTGCTGGTGCCAATGTGGCAGATTCCTTATGGCACACGGTTCGCTTTTCCCGCCGGGCTTCAAACCTGAAGCTGCAGGTAGACGGCGGACAGCCAGTGCGCGGTACGTTATGTACGTATGCACGGGACACCACCCGCACTTTTCATTTTACCCTTTGTACACGGAATAAGGTTGGTTTGCCCCTTTTAAGTTGTGGAACAAGTAAGGATTTTTATCTTACTTCTATATCAAAAAAATAATAATATTGAAATAGATTTAATGTTTTGCTGATTAAAAGTAAAACTCAGATAAGTAAAACCAATTTGTTTAATCAATGGCTATGATGAAGATCAAAGAGGAGCTAACACCTAGTGTGCCTCTTGTGATATATTTTGAAACTTGAATAAGAATAACTTAAATTTAGAACTACTTAAAAGTAAACTTATCTCTAAGATTTGTTGTGTAAATCTAGAAAGTAATTAATAAGCGACCTACGTTAGTGTTCCTACTTGATGTAGCTTAGATGCTTTTTTGTTTATTTCTAGCTGGCACTGTATCTCACTCTTCTGTTCAATTTATGCTTTTCATTTCTTCATTTCTGTAGTTTTCCTGTAGTACCTCGTAGATTGTATTTTAGTGGTATCTGTTCGACTCATGAATGATCGAACTCATTATTTCTATATCAAATTAAATAAAATTTAATATTATTAATATTATTTCGTGTGCTTTACAACACGCGTTGATATTGATGACTATTAGATACTGATTATATCTGTGAATATAATTTTTTCTCACTATTTATCAGTACTAGTAGATAGGCAATTCAATATAATTCTTTGTATTTTAGAAAGCCTGAGGTGGAATCATTGACGTTATCTGGTATTGAGGTATCACCAATCATTTAAGAGCCTTATTTTTAGTAGGTATTTCGTATTTGACAACATTCGTTACTACATTTTGCCACAGTAGAACAGATTCCACCCATTGTAATTCTTCATTCACGCAACCAAATTGCAAACAACATAACATTTGTTACTTGGTTGTATGATCGTTTATTAATTTTGTAAAGAGGCGAAAATTTGTATAACTAAATTATACTCGAACTTTCTATATCTTTTATTTCGGCGACTCTACTCAGCTTTGCTCTATCAAAATCTATGTGCTGATTGGTTTGTAAATATGTGACAAAAAGATCGATGGTGTTTACTTTTGCTATATTATTTTTATTTGGGAGTCAATGTTGTGTTTTAAGTGTCTGAAGGAGGCGATACTTATTGCTATTGATTTATTTTCCAGCCGAGACTATTCTAGGAAAGGCGTCTACTCTTGAAATATCTACGCTGCACCTTGGTGGCCTTTACCATCCCGAGGAAGAACTACAAATGACGTCTACGCTACCAAATTTTGTTGGATACTTACAAAATTTTGTTTTTAATGGGATTAAGTATATCGATCTCGCTAAAACTTTAGGCATTGGCCTAAATGAAGACAGCAACAACATTTACGATACATCAAATATAATATTTAATGGGAAGTTCACAAAACCTGATTCGCTTAATGTCTATAAAGCGGTAACTTTTAAATCTAAACATACATATGTAGGATTGCCTTTATTAAAGGCTTATGGAAATACATATTTGGACTTTTACTTTCGAACGACAGAAATGGATGGTCTTTTGTTCTACAATGGGGGCAAAAAACAAGACTTTATAGCTGTAGAATTAGTAAATGGACATATACATTGTGTGTTTAATCTGGGCGATGGAATCGTTACTATGAAGGATAAACTGAAGAACTTCATGAATGACAACAGATGGCATACAGTGTCCATTAGACGGCCGACCCCTAAAGTACATACGTTGCAAGTTGATGAAGATTTAGAAATGCATACTACAAGTAAGTTTGAGATTCATTGTGTACTAGAGTTTTTATCGAAAATGCGAGTATAACAAACAAATTAACTTGTAGATTAATCACATTTTACTTACATTAAAAGGATCGAAGGAAATAGATGTTATTATTTACATTTGTATTTTTACAGGTTCAAATCTAATGTTGGAACTGGACAGCGTATTGTACGTGGGTGGTGTACCGAAGGACATGTATACATCTCTTCCTGTTGGTGTATTATCAAGACAGGGTTTCGAGGGATGTATGTCTAGCTTGGACTTACCTGGAGAATCACCGTCTTTGATTGATGATGCAGTTGTACCAAGTTCATCGTTAGTGTCCGGGTGTGAAGGTATGAACTGATTTTTTGTCCTTCTACATTATTCCTTATCCGAGAATCAAACCCAAAAATTGTGTAATAAATGAAATTGTCAATTTTTTCAGGTCCAACCAAGTGCACTCACAACGCTTGCGCAAATAAAGGTGTGTGTGTACAACAGTGGAATACTTACGTCTGTGACTGTGATCTTACCTCCTTCACTGGCCCTACCTGCTATGACGGTCAGTAAATCTATATTAGAACTTATTGTCTAATTTTGCTTGAGAATTATATAATATTTCATTTTATACTCTCATAACGAGATGATAGATATAGACATCAAGTAAATAAAGCCAACACTCCAAAGCATTATTATATGACTAATAAAAACATATAAAGTATTCATTATTTTATATCTGTATTTACTTGCCAAATCGAATCTATCTATATCTTTCCTCAAAGTCGTTTAGAGTTAGCATTGTGCAGATAATTCTCTTTATATTTCAATTATATAATGTGAAAATTAATGATTCTTGTGTATAATCAAGGCAATTTATAAATATTACAGAATCGATAGCGTACGAATTTGGTCCCGGTCGTGGTATAATGACGTACACATTTCCACCAAGTGCGGTAGCTGATACTGAGACAGACAAGGTAGCCGTTGGTTTTGTCACCAGCAAAGCTGATGCCGTTATACTGAGGATAGAGTCGTCCAATACGCAGGATTACATGCAAATGGAAATTGTGAGTATGACAATTAAGTAATCCTTTAAGAAGTATGTAAAATTTTAACCTGATTACCTATTCATGTTACTTTTGGAATCGCTTTTATGCATATTGAGAGGATTTATTGAAAGCAATTTTATGTTTTTACTGAAAATTGCGGTAAGAAATTTTCATGTACAGTACATGCTAGATGATCAGTGATTCAAATCCCAAAAATAACCCTGTGGGACTTTTTATTCTTCATAATAGAAAAAACTATGATTGATCGTTTGAGTAGTTCAGGCGTAACAAACAAATTCATATTTGCATTCATAATATTAATTACGATGTTATTTTTAGATTCGTGGCAATCTATTTGTGGTGTACAATGTCGGTGACGGGGAACACCCAGTAGGAGACGAGGCAGCTCGAGTCGATGACGGAGCATACCACGTTGCTAGTTTCACTAGAAACGGAAGTCGCGCTGCGCTACAACTTGACAACTACGCCGTCAATTTGAGACACCCGCAAGGTAAAAAAGCAATTTTAATAAATGCAATCAATTTTGTATTTCGTATTTTAAGTACACTGTACACTGAGTACTTTTTTACGCAACGGTTATTGAAGCTGCATTTGAATTGTTTTTTTTGTTTTTTCTCTCTATACAACATAAATATTGTTCATGTCACATTTAAAACAAAATATAAGATATTTTAAAACTTTCCATTAGTACTTCAGTTTTATACTTGATACAACTTGAATATGATTATGAAAACGAAATTCAATTTCAAGTTCAATACGAAAACTACCTCATCTAGATTGACAGTAGTCACTTATAATACCGATTGTGTGTCAAATGGTAAATTCCAGGTGGTCAGCAATCTACAGTATTCAACAGCATGTCTCGGATCATAGTTGGAGGTGGTTCAGGTGGTGCCAGGTCTTTCAGTGGAGTCTTAGCTGGTCTGGTGGCTGGCAAGGTCAGAGTTCTTGATCTGGCCGCTGCTGGGGATCCAGCAGTTACAATACGAGGAGATGCTAGAAGAGCACATACTCCACTTGATAGGGATATCAATAGAATGCAACAGGTATTATTTAATTTTTGTGTGAAAGCGTAAATAAATTCACTCTATGAAATATATAGGAACATTGAAGTAGCTAAACTAATAATCTCTTCTGCCTTCCAGACGCCTCCCTCAGGATATGCCGGTCCCGGAGTGCTAGATGAGCTGGTGTATTCCGGTGCTGGGTCAGGCTGTCGTGATGATGATGAAGATGCCTGCGTACTGCCTGATGCGGGTTCTGGAGACGATCTCATCACGCCTGTTTATGTACCGTCTACTAGACGACCTCCTGCTATGCGTAAGGTAAAATAAATCAATTTCGATAATAATCTTAAATCATAATATTTAAAATTTAAGAAAAAAGGTGATAATAATTATCAATAAAATCCAACTACTATCCGTCAAAGACCATAATTCTGGATACAATGCAGGGATAACTCAAAGCTTGCAATCTCGTCACCATCTCAGGCTTCAATTGATAGATAAATTGAAGATGATGTTCCATTTTATGAGTACGGTAACGAATGTTAAGCCTGTTTTTTCTTCCCAGGGTGATCTTAGCGGTAAATTAATGAAGCCTTGTGACGACGAAGATTGCATTGAAGGTTCTGGATCAAATGTAGATGAAATCACAGAACCGGAACATCCAATTACCACGTAGGTTTTTAATCTGTTTAGAATTTAATGAAATGAAAAACTTAAGCGTGCCACAATTTTAAACACAATTATTTGTAGAGTAAAATAATCTTTTTTTTTTAATAAAAGGAGGAATATGATATAATAACTATAGTAAGAACTTCATTATAAGCTGCAAGAAAGTTCAGACTTGTAAAATAATAGTGAACTCTATCGTAATTAGAATCTGACTGTTCAAGCTATGGTCAGAATAGTCAGACATTGTATGTCAAGCTAAGATAGAGCACAGCATAAAAAATATTATGAATTTCAGTGCCGGTGTTAGCAGTACTGCCAGTATGACATCACCAACCACGTCAATAGCCACAGAGCATGTAGACAAGGCTATATCAGGTTCCACAGAGGGAGGAACTGAGAGTTCAGGCACTACTAAGAGTGACCGTACTACTTTACCAGATCACGATAATATGCACGCGGGTACTGTGGATACTGCTACTACGCCCGAAAAAAGGACTACTCCTACTGGAGGTAGTATGTCTTGTGTAAATTTAGGCCAAATTTATTTGATCATTTATGAACCAATTCTTAATTCTAATGTTACCGGATATTAAAGAACGTGCCCAGGTCTGAGGAAAATATCCAAGAAACTCAGCCCGGTGATTTTTTTTCTTTATATATTGGTGAGATCTTGATTTAAAATCGTTACCTTGCCATGAGCCATCCAAACAGTATAACAAGAGCGTAATAAATGATAACATTTTACGCGTATCTTGAAATGTATTATGACTCATACGAACATTATGATATTTAAAAACATAAATTATGAAGTATTATTTATTACTATATTATTTTAGAACACACTCACACGAACAACCAGTTCACACCGACAGTGACGCGACACACCGAAGCTACGCAAACAACGGAAGAAGAGATACCAGACTATGAAGATCACACACACACAAAGTTAGCAACACGTTCACCTTACGGTATAGATGAAGTGGTACCAGGAAGCTATCCCGGGTATAACGGGCATGAGCCCGAAATAACTACAAAGTGGTACCACCCCAAAGCCACAGATAACAGAGTGGTACCACAGGATTCAGAATTTTTTGCAACAGTTATCGGTAAGTAATAAAAAAACAAGAAATAAATTTAAATCACAAATAAAAAATATAGGTACTAAAATGATTTGGTATAAGTAGCATGGAAGTCATAGATTCCATTCCCGGGAGTAAACGTCAAAGGTTTTACTCCTTTTGAGGGATGCACAGAACATAATTTTTAATTACTTTGTTAAAATGGATCCGAATTATGAAGCACTGGGAAATCCCAATAAAAACTAAATAGTTTGGTAACATTTTTACTTGTTAATTTAACTTGAAAAGTTTTCAAAAGAGAATTATTTGTTATTTATCATATTTACAGGTATTATAGCATCGGTATTGATAGCAATAATACTGATAGTGATAATAGTGCTGAAGCTGATGTTTAAGCTAGATCCTTCATACAAGGTGACGGAAGACAAGAACTACCAGCAGAGCGCCAGTGCAGCTTTACTTGCAAATCAGGTATAGTAGATGCCATTTTCTTGATACTCACAAGTCACTTCTTTACGACGTTAGGCGGCTATGTTCACAGCGATCAAGAAAAGTGGCGAGAGAAACTAAAGAATAGGTTGTTGCCAGCAATAAGTAAATAATAAAAATAAAAATATATGTTAAAGTAACAACTTTCAATCTTATTCAAGCAATATAATTTTACGCGTAATGCATACGACGAACATTTATTTTTTGTGCCTATGATTTCATTCCAGGCTCATTCGAGTTACCAGACAAGTTCTTCAAATGCACCGGCAGGTGGCGCTGTTCGCAATTTGCAGCCTTTGCCTCTGAATAGGAATGGAGCCACGCCACTTACCCCCATGCCTCAGCCGGTCAAACGTGATGGTATCAAGGAGTGGTACGTTTAAATGCACACGGCAATTTGGATACACCAAGTTCGATGATACGTTTATAAGCAGTTGTATTCAGTCATCATCTTACTAGTCTTTGTGCTTAAGGCCGGCTTTGTGGCTCATATAATTCCAAAACGATGGAACTCTTACATACTTATACTTACTTAACAAAAATACTTATTTTGTTTTAGAATTTACTTAGGTATACTTCCAATGCGTCTCTTAATTTAATTTCAGTTTCGATGATAGATCTATGGAATTTGTCACCAATTAAATTTATCTACATCAAAACGAAGGTGCGAAATGTTACATTTTCAAAACTAAATATTCTACTTATAAACATATCGAATTTTGAATTGTGTACCCTGAAGTGCATGTAAACGGACCCAAGGCATAACAGAATTAATCGAGATCATTTTCTTAGATACCACGTGACTTTCCACATTTAAATATTGGAAATACATAGAAGAAAGTTTTAACTAAACTGAAGTGTCATAATTTTGTTCATGGTATCTGCGAATCTGATCGCTCGCCTGACTTTAGTTTAATCGCGTGTCCATACAATTCTTATCGGACATATCAGCATAGTTAATTTTATATACAATAGTCAATATACCCGTAGTCGCTTTTTAGCTGATTGTATAAGAGATGTTTCCATTTGTGATTTATTAACACTCTTGAAACTTAAAAAAAAATTCTAGTTATTCTTAACAAAACAAAGAGTAGTAGAATAATAACAGGCCTCAGCTTCACACCGGTTTCTGTATATACTTTTAGGCTTTAGCAGTTGTATCGAGATGTACTCATTTTTTTCTATAAGTCGCCAGAAGACCCATCCAAGACCATTAATAGTTCATGCGAGAATTTTTGAACAAGACTTCTAAGAGCTTTTGTTCTTAGCTTATATTGGTGTAAAATTTTAATTTATTTAAGCGTCTTTTATTCTCTATCATTAGAATATTATTTAAATGTAAAATGCTACAAACATATTGTTATGATTTCTAACTCTGCAAAATACCTTTCACAGATTCCTTAAAGTAATTTATTCAGCTTATTTTCATTATAATATACTGTATAGAATTCGCAAATGGTGACATCTTTCTTAAGTATGAATGAAAGGCATATTATACAGTTTGCGTTGCTAAGCTTAGTGTGAAGTATCGACTGATTCGCAAATGTTAGTGTAAATAATGTTAATGTTAGTACATTCGTACGATTGATGAGCCGATAGATTGATAGAATATGGAATTGCTTTTTACTAAGTTCAAAGAACAAATTGGTTTAAATTACCCTCTGAATCAATTTGTACAATTTGTAAAGACCCCCGATTCCTTCTTCTTTTATTAAATTTGCGCACGTGCTTTTAAGTTGAACAATTATTATTAAGACAATATCGTTAATATTAGAGCTGCCAACACTGAAAATAAAGCATATCGTTCAAATGAAGACTACGGTAATATTACGATTATCTCTTTCCTATATTTAATAGATGTTTTACAAATATTTTTATCAATAAAGGAATGTAGGGTAATGTCAATAATCACGAGGAAATAATATGCGTAACTAGAACGCGTGAAGATTGGTCTTTTGATGATGGAAAGTTTTCGTTCGCTTTTTTTTTGTAAATTAAAAATAAAATTGTATTGGATCGTTGATCTGCAAGTAAACATGCATCTCACTTCTGGTATATTACCTTTAACATTGTTTTAATCAGACTTATACACTTCTAAAAGCATATTAGAAATTTTCAAAAGTGGTGTAATATCATATTAATAAAAACAATATCAATAACTATTAAAAACAAAGTTTTAAATAATGTGACTAAGAAAATAAAAAGACATTTTGTGATGCATATCATATTGGTCTAATTACTAATACCTACTCACAATTGTAACGACTCCTCTGTGTAAAGACAATCAATAAGACTATTTCACTTACATTTTTCATTTAGCTGAAGCTTTTAAAATTTAAGACGACTTATTCTTTTCAAATTAACATCTTTTAGAGGCCTAATTTAACTTCAAACCATATAGAAATTGTCTATTTAGATCAATTTATAAATGAAGTGTTTAACCCAAATAAAAAATAGACTTATTGATCCTAATGTAATTATATAATTCATAAAAACTATGTGAATATTATATTTAATGACCTAAGTGTTCAAGAACATTGTTTTATTGTGAAGTCTTTGGCATGCCCATAAAAGCGTGAGGCTAAGAACAAGCACCACTATTTTTCCGTATACCGTTCACGAAACTATCATATTGTTATCGTATAAAAGAACGTATTTAAATTGTAAACATGGAGTCCATATGAATAAACTCCTGGATTTAATATGTTCTTTATTATGATTAAACTTCATGTATTGTACATGGAAAAAATTGTGATGTTTTAACGCTCTTAAGACCTGTTGTAGTTGCGCATTGTGTGATGGTCGATATTGAATAAAATGTAAACACTCTGTTGTGATATCCTACGGAACATCTTTTCCGACTATTCATTTGCTATTTTAAACTCGTTCTAAATTAAAAAATATTTAAATACCTTTTCCTCTAGCTTTTGTGTGCGATATGCTTAAAATTAATGTTCCATCCACCGTCCCGTTTCCTCTTTCCAAAACTCAATTAGCTTTAAAAGGAATGTCATATTTATATAGATTGTTATGAAGCACAGGTTCTAGGTTCTATTGTATATAGTTAATATAATTAAGTATATAATAATAAAGTACTATAATGCCACACTCGTTTTACGGCACAAAATGTTAGAAAAAATTATTTCCCAGTCAATTTTAGTCTGTGTTAGCAATTTGTATCGAATTTAATTGTTTAAAAGTAGATTATAATTTGTTTGGAAGTTAATTTAATTGAAATTTATAAAATAAGTCTGCTTTTGAGATTAAAAAATAATATTTGTTTAAATCCAAGTTATTGTACAGTTTATAGACGACTTCGGTCGGACCAAGTTTTGTTCTACGTTAATGCGATCAGATTTTGAAATTATAATACAATGTAATTTACATCATTTGTTGTTTTATTTCGTCCTTTGTCCTTTATAAACATTTTTGACTCATCCTTTTGTCTTGAGTAAAATATTGCAAACTACTTGCAAATATTATAAAATTTTAATAAAAATTTAAATTTGAAGCTGATTGACATGCCCATAGAGAAAATATAGGGTCCTTTGAAGATACCACTTAGATATTGCCGCGAGTATAAGCTAGTTTTAAGAAAAACTACGATCAATCATTATGAAATCTGAAAGTTTTTATTTTTTTTTCATTCTTCGTTACTTGGATTTGGGGAACAAAGGTAATTATCGTTAAACTTCAGTTGTTTGTAAAATTTCTACTGAGTGCAGCATAAAGAGTAGTAAATAATTTTATTCGTGAACTTCAGATATTTTTTTACTGATGAAAAAGTAAACATTGAATTAAAGAAAATGGAGCCTAAAACTCCTTTCTCATTGTTTCATGTAAAATTAAGCTTGATATTTCAAAATTAAAAGATACATAAAGTTCACAGCCATTATATTCTTTAGTAACAAATTACCTTTATTAGTCTAAATTGTTACAAAATGTCAAAAGAAAACTGTACAGAAATAATAAACATTTTTTAAAACTGTTGTGTTGTTGAATAACATCTAACAATAAATTATGAAAATTGTTGAGGTAATTTTATTTACAATTATTTGCATACTGTTATCTATGGAATATTAATTAAACATATAAAATAAACAATATTTTGAAAATAACAACGATTACTTTCGAAATATAAGATTGACATTAACACAACATAAGATTTAAATAAATTTCGGAAGTAAAATAATGAATCCCTTAATCTTTTTTGAAGTGAAGAAGTGAATTCCCATAGCTCCTAGTGGGGCATGGGGCAGACACATTGCTGCATCTGTTTCACTGATCATTTTCTTTACAGGCAAGTAGATGATCAGCCTTCTGTGCCTACCCAATCGGAACATTCATTAGTTCCCCCAGGATTCGAACCCTGAACCTGCGACGCATCAGGCAGCGTCAATCACTTAGCCACGGAGGATTTTAACTATTTAATATAAGTACTTATAATTATGTGTATTAACAATTTGGCTTAAGGATAGGTTATTTAACTTTTCAAAAGTATTATTATCTGATTTTTTTACTTTATTTTACCGTTCTGTCTTTTACATAAGAATACATTTTTGTAGCACTGACAGTCGAAGGTAGGCAGTAATTAAAATTTCATATTGTGGTTATAATATTTTAACACTTTATAGCCATCAAAAATCAAGCGAAAAGCACCTAGATGGTTGGCAAATTATCTAATCGGCAAGGGGATTCGGACTCAAGACCTTCAGCGAAGCAGACTCTGACTACTTGACCACGGAGGCGACTTAATCTTTTTTCATACTACAAAGAATTTAAAAAAAATTTTTAAAGAAATTTTCGATAGTAGTAGAAACGACCACAGTTGCATATCCCTGGCATCGCAAAATTAATAAAATGTTGTATAAGACACAACTTCTTCAAAACACTTTAAATTCTTCTTAGAATTACTTAGTCCTAGACATGCACTGTTATAATATACTTATATATTTTACTTTTGCCAATACAATTTATTCTGCACTGGCTTTTAATTCATTATTGATGCCAGTCGGTAGTTTCAACGAAAGCATTAATGTATCCGAATGCGTGTTAAAACTTTCAGCAAAATATTTTGTCGAGAAAAAGGCTCTCAGTGGCAGTATTGTGATAATGGGCATAAATCCTGATGAATTTACAAAAAAATATCTCTTGCAAACTGTGCATAATGGGATAAAATATTCAATAATGGTCAAGACGCCATACCGTCAACATGCAAACGCTTCACACTTTCGTGAAAAGGCCAAGAATTACATGATGATCTTAGAAAACAAAGTCGACCTTAAATATTACCTTAAGTTATTGAGTAAGTTACCCACTTGGAATCCTTTTGCAAAAACCATTGTCTTATACGAAAAACAAAGAAACGAAAAAAGCAAAAATCTCGCCATGTTGTTTATAAACGAGCTTCATGCTATGAAATTGCTCAGAACAATCGTGCTCCTATATTCGGCATTAGATGATGAAATTATTTCTTACTCTTGGAATCCGTATAGCGACACAAATTGCGGTGGAAAATGTGAATCAGTATACATTTTAGACAGATGTAAAGATAATCTAATAAGCCAGATAGAAGTTCAAAGGGAAATGTTTCCATTAGACTTGAAAGGATGCCCTTTATTAACATATGCCGTTATATCTGAGCCATACGTGATGCCTCCAGTGCGGAAACTAAGAAGTGAATTATGGAACGACGCCTATGAATTCCAAAAGGGCGGTGAGATAAGTCTGGTGAAAATCATAAGTCAATTTACGAATATGACACTGATTACACGTATGTCAGAGAAAAAAGAAAATTGGGGTGTGATTTATATAAATGGTACGGCGACGGGAGCATATGGTTTACTAAGAAATGATTCTGTAGATCTTGCTATTGGTAATATCGAAGTAACAAGAATAATTCGTAAATGGTTTAATCCTACGGTTAGTTACAATCAAGACGAAATAACTTGGTGTGTTCCTCGCGCTCGCCGAGCCGCTACGTGGTATAATGTAGTAACAATATTCCAATGGTCGACCTGGCTTGCAACGTTCATGTGCTTAATCGCCATGAGTTTGCTATTTCATTTCTTAAACTATAAAGAAAATAAAGGCAAAGTATTAAAGTGGCCAACTAATTCGATTTTGAAAACATTTGGCTTGCTACTCGGTTGGAGCGTTGTGTTGGATGCACGATCGGCTACGTACAGAATTTTGATGTTTGGCTGGCTTTGTTTCAGCATCAACCTGGGGATATCGTACGTTTCGTTCTTGCGGAGTTTCCTAATGCATCCACGATTCGAGAAGCAAATAAGTAGCGAGGCGGATCTCATTCAATCAGGAATTCCTCTGGGGGGCAGAGAGATTTACCGATCCTATTTTGAGACTAATAACGCGAGCGCGTTTTATTTGTATCGCAAATATAACTCGACATCGTTCTCGGAGGGGATACGGCAGGCGGCTTACGGTAGGAATTTTGCAGTTGTTTCTTCAAGAAGGCAAGCGATGTATATGGATCAGATTTTAGGGAAAGGTAAGTCATTGATTTACTGTTTTCCTGAAAGCCACAATCTTTATAAATACGGGGTCGTTCTATTAGCTAGAAATTGGTATCCTTTATTGGAGCGATTCAATAATATAATACGAAGTGTTTCTGAGAATGGTTTGATAGAGAAGTGGAGTGAAGAGCTGTTTATTCGGCCGAGAAGCGGCGAAGGGATGAGTACCATTGTACCGCTAGGCATGCAACATTTATTGGGAGCTTTCTTGTTGATTGGAGTACTACAAATTGTTTGTTTTATTGTATTTATAGGAGAATTAGTATTTGCCTATATTGTAAAGAGAAATAATTCCAAGAAAGCAAGTTTTCAAGAAAGAATTTATTTGCCATAATTTCAATGGCATGTAATGTAATATTTATTTAAAGATTTACGGATTCATTTGCAATGACACGATCAACGCACAACACAACTAAACAAGGTTAATTTTATTTTTCATAATGAAAATAATTATTCCAAATCGATCCGTATATCATGGAGGTTTGAAAAAGCAATTCTTCTTTTTACAGTCAGATAAATCTTTTTAGTTAAAATTCTAATTCTCCGACACTGAAAATTATATTTTTTGAAACTAGAACATTTTGTGTAAGTAACAATAGGTAAAATTTTATATATTAGATACATAGACGTTACTATGTATAGATCATCATATATGGCAGAGAACCGCACTATAATTCAGCGCGGTTAATTACATCCCAGCATCAATATTGCATTATCTACAGATTATACTAACCTCTAGTTATATCCTGATTACCTACAATCAGTATATATTATATACATCGATTTTGCCTATAAATAAATTAGCTTTAATCAGCAAATTCAATGTTAAAGCAATGTGTGTTGCTTTAACATCACTGATTAAATAATTATTAAATACATATATTTTGTAATTGTTATCTATGTAATTTATGTTACTATAATAGAAATAAATTATATTTTTAGTTAAGATTAAGATAGCCATGCTTATTTTCTACTAAAGTTAAAAATAATAAGAATAATTAAACAAAAAAAAACTTCACACTTACTCAAAAAACAATACCGTTTTAGACTTTAGGAAACATATGATTTATTTTATACATAGTATACCTACATATTCACTCGTATATTTATTTCTATATTTTTGCTAACAAAATAGTTATGAAAATTCTATAGCATCATTAGCGGTTATGAACATTAATGTATATAAGAGATTAAATTATAGTATGTTTTATTGTTTTGTAATATAAATATGGTTTAGTGCCGTGATAAAAACTGATCTCAAATATTTAGTATGCAACATGCCAACATTTCAGAAGTTCGCTTAGCCAGTGACTTGCGTAACTTTGACACCAATTTGTGAAATAAAAAGGGCTATAGGTCATTGAACTCAATTATATTAGTATATGAAGTAACCATCAACTGTAACTTAGCATAACAAATGGTGGCCTTTGTTACGTGCGTCAAACTCAAGCGTACGCGAAAGATAAATTGTTACGGAGGACGGTTGGCACGGAGAGCGGTTAGGGATTAATCGTAGCTTAATCACAGCATAGGGTAAGCTTGAGATGTAATCGATTACAAGGAGCTTCGGATAGTTGAAGTGCTTCATTAGAAGTGTGAAGTAAGGGTGTACATCGATAACCGTAACTTGCCTAAGTATTATGGAGTTACTACTTCAGCTTTGATTAGTTAATGCTATAACATCTTAATTTCTTTGTTTTTTGATAAAATAAAGTGAACCGCTAAATTAATTTTGATAGTTAATTGAAAGCTTAGATATAAATATAGGATTGGTAAGCTTTATTCTAGGTAGACAATTAATGGTCAGCAGGACCAAAAATGTAATATACTTGCCTTTACTTGTGACTTCGCATATTTGTACTAAATACTGCCACTACACACATCTGTGAAACTATTTTTAAGATTAGATCAGTATTTCCAGAAATAATTTTTAAAAACAAACTATTGTTGCACTTTTATGACGATGTTTAATAACTAGTCAAATAAACCAGGCGTATATATTTTTTCAGTGAAAGCGGGCTTTGTAATACAGTTGTCAAAAGATACGCGGCGTGAGGCCCATTTGACTTCCTCATCGTACACATAAACGCTAAACATAATTATCCATAACTTGAATTTGTTCCGACCTTGTTAGGACTTTATGCTATGTGAGGTGCTAAAATTTTAATGGTTATGTTGGGATGCGGTTATGGGGTGTTACAATGTTGTTACAATTTTGTTGTATTAAATTTGATCCTCAGTAAACAAAGCAAAACATGAGGTACCTTAGTCAGATAAAAAATTAAAATGTCTTGTGGAATTAAATGCAAATATTTGTTAGGTAATATACGTACCTTATTATCTAATTCATTACTTACTAAATGGATCTTTAAAGCAGCAAGTTAAGTCACGATTTCCTATTTGGATCCAATGTAGAAGTGTTGATGTAACACGCATCGTTGTTAAGATACGTATTGAGCTATTAAGCCACAATGTATGGTTTTCGATTTCCCCCACAATTAAGGGAGCGAGATATTAAACTTCCTGATAGAATACCATTAATGTGAAAAGAATAGAAATAAGCATATTATATTTGATAAATTAATATAAATCAATTAACCTAATTAATAAATTAATCATAGTGATAAATATAAACATATAACAATGTTATTAATAAATGATTATAGGCCGACCGATACTGAAGCCTTGGTGGCGCTTTTAATTAGAATATAAAAAATCATTTTCCCGGTTGTATGTTCGAAAAAAAATAATACCCTAAGCATTCAGTAATCTTGGTCTTTTAATATACAAATATTAAAGTAAAATTATAAAAATGGCACTAGTTATAACAGAACTGCGTTTAATTTTACGGAAGCCAAAATAGGTACTTTATAACAAATTTATAATAATATAACATCTCTTGTTTGTAAAATATTTTCGGTTGTTGAAAATCTAAAAAGAGGAAAAATACGCAAACCGTAATGTATGGTTTAAAGGAGCATCTGTCTGTCAGGGACCACCTAGTGCGAAAGATCATTCATCTTTATATATTCCACAACTTTATATTTCCATATGCATTCACCCTTAACTGGTAAGACATAAAGACCAAAATACAACAGCATCTCATAACCAATCACATTGCTGAAAGGAAGATTTTCTAATTTCAGCGATCTTATTTCCAAAGGCTACGGGTGATTTTCGCGTGAGTTATGAATAAATGAGATGACGTGGTTTTTTGTTCCTACTTGTTAGTTGAATGACACTTAATATGCTCTTTCCATATTTTCGTTACGATGCTATCATTTCGTTTCCCCTCGTTTGTGATTGTTTTTAAATTTTTTAAGAAATACCTACGTTCAAGATTTTCAAGCTGGAGGTTCTGAATTCGGGTGTACGGTTTTTATATTTGTTACATTATTGTGGAGCTAAATGTATACCGATTTTAATGATTCCTTTTTGTTTGATAAGTAACGAACTGTAAATGAAAATTGTACTCCTAAGACAAATACTATATATTTTCTTTGAAGTGTTTTAATTTTTGTATCAAATATCACTTTAGTGTACTTTGAACACGGTATATAGTTTTTAAATAAATGTTTTATTTATGACTTTCTAGCTATAATACCACAATTCTCTTATTTAATTAAAATAAACTATAGTAATTTATTTATTTTAAAGTACTAATTTATACTATATGATAAAGTTTTTTCTCTATGAGAAATCTAAGCAGCGGTATCGTCGCGTTTAATCCAAGGAATTAAAATTTTGTTATGTGTGGTTTTGAGGATAAGTGGACGCGTTCAAACTGACTTCGTAGTTCAGTTTACGTGAAAATATATAAGATGACAGAATTAAATAGTCAATATTGTATTCTAGTTTCAAGGAAAAAAATCTAAGACAAAGTTTATTTATGTATCGTAAAATATAGTAAAAATTAAAGATATGAAGTAGAAGGTTATTTCCGCAAAGGATTACCTTTTGAGCGGAATAATCTGTCTTAGAAAAAAAACCCCTCTAGTACCTATTTAGTTCCTTTAACAGAATATTTAACTACAGCTTCATACCTCAGGATAATAATATTAAAAATAGAATTTAAAAATAATAATAAGCATGAATTCTATAAATAGAATATGAAGGACGAATGATATAAACCGTTCGTTTTGTAACTTAGACTACCCAGTAAAGAAATTCCACAAAAATAGAACCCACACGAGTCTTCCTTTCTTCCGTTCCTACAATGCCTTTGTGTTTTTGCTTTTGTAGATTCAGACAACCTACAATCCTATAATAGGTAGGTATTATTCGAAGAACTTCGAAAGTCAAGTTGAAAGATGTAAAATAAAGGATTTCAAATGTATAATACTGTGCCTACACAGTATTTTTTTTGAAGTCGCGTGTCCCCTAGTGCGTGGGGCAGATGCGTTTAATATCTGTTTCACTGATCGATTTTTTTCTTTAGGGGCAAGTAGGTGATCAGCCTACTATGCCCTGCCAGACCGAGTTTTATCTAAACCGGGAATCGAACCCAGGACCTCTCGGTTGTAACGCTTACGCGCTTACCACTAGACCAAGGAAGCGGTCAAAGTATAGTTATACGTTAATTTATAGTCATTTTTAAAAGAAGTTTTTGAGTTTAAATGTCATGTTCTTAAATGAATTTTACAAATCAACGTTCATTCCATACTTCCATCATTGAAGAAGCACTTGCAAAGAAAAAGACAATAGAAAGTACCTATGTATAGCTGTTTTATTTAAAACGTGTAACCTACCTCGACTTCACACCCGTGTCGCCTTTCAAATATGTATGTACCTATCTTCGCTTGTCGAATTAAGTATCAACGTAAGAAACTTTGCCAATCTTTACATTGAGCTTAATCACAGTTTTCTCAAAGATGATATAATAATTATAAGTAATATATATTTATTAGACAATATATTCGAGTCATAATGTAGTAATTGAGTTTTATAGTATGCGGAATGGGTGCCACGTGCGGCCCAGTATTACAGCATTGTCAGATGTCTTTAATGGCTTAGTAATTAACAATGGGCTGAATTCTTGCATTGCAGCTTACCTATAGGTATTTATAATCACGTATTTCAAAATTATGAAATTACAAAGTATTTATAATGGCCAAAGACTAGATCTAGCTCTTGTTAAATTCAAAAACACTTCTTGAACTTTAAAGTCTAAACAAATTCTGAAATATTCAAATAAATTTTATTAATATAAGTAAATCTTATTTTTGGTTTGAAGTTTACTTTCACTAAAAGAATGACAAGTAATTCTAAGATATCAAAATATGAATCAAAGTAAATTATTTACGTGGTGCAGTTCCAGTTTTTATAATAATTATGTATTCAAATTTTTTAGTTAAAGTGTGAAAATATTTTAAGATTTTCTGTTCCAAGATCCGAGAGTTGATTATTTTAATATGAAAGCACAAAAGTTATTGAAGTAAGAAGAAAGTAAGTAGTAAGAAGAAATTTTTTGAAGTATGTTGTTAATAATTTGATGCCATAGAGTCTATGGCATAGACTTTATGATTCACGCATTCAAAATTGTAATAATATATGTTATACACAATCATAGATTATATGTTAAAGAAGTCTTTAATGATTAAGATATAAACTATTTTACCAATCGTCTTGAACATTGGAAATATATTATTCTATTTTAAAATACATTATAGTGTTTATGTAATCGAAATAATAAATAAATTTATTATAATAAAAGTATTCACTAAAATGCAAGCGGATGCTGCGAGAGTTTCCAACCTCGTGAGATAAAAAGAAAGGTTGGCTAACGTAAAATTCGCCCGTGGTCAGTGTGTGGACATAGATTATATTTTGACTGTTTTTCAAAATATTTATGAACTTAAGAATTTTAAGACTTTAATTGGTACTTAATCATAGAAATATAAACAAAAATCAAGTGATTTTGATTATATTAGTAAAACTTGACCTGCTTTTGTTCATTTGAAAGAAAAAAGGATGGATTAAATTATGATGATTAGCACAATTTTACAATTATTTAACTAATTACAAATTTTTCGACGTCTCGGATGTACAACCTGCGTGGCGACTGACAACAAAGATGTTAAGTATCAAAATAAGGTAGCCATAGATAATGCTAGCGCCATCTATTTTCTTAAAGGAATTTTCTTTCTGATGGATTTTGGCTAAATTACAATTTGGCCTTTATGAGGTCTAAAATAAATAATTTAAAGTTCATCATGTTGTCATAGCAATACCACGTCTGATTTTCAAATCTTTGACCCACTACTCAGCTTATGCGGGGCTGTAAAATTTAACGGTTTACAATAAACTTGTGGAACTTAGTCCTTTGCCCACATGTGCTCCAATCCGGTTATACAGCCTGATGTTTTTATTATCAAAGCCTACTTCGCGATTTTCGCTAAGCCACTCAACGACTCTCCAAGTTTACGACGATATAAAAATACCACAGGGTATAAAGCTCTATAGAATTTGATGAATTAATTTTGACTATGTGTGAACATGTTGGATAATAAAAGTATTACTTTAATAGTAACACTAATCTTTTGTCAATATTAAAAATGATAATCATTGTCAAAGTTATTTTTATAATTTCTGAGTAAGAAATTCGCGCAATTGTTAGTAGGTACTTCGCTTAGGTAAGCGGCAGTTATTATAATAACATCGCCTTTATTTCAATAAAAATAGAAATCAATTATGTGATCCTTGTGTATTTTTTGCGAATTTCATGTAGGTATCGGATGGAAATATGCGTTTTGGTTGACTTTAATTTCATAATCATACAATGTTGAACAGATACAAACAGAAGTCTTATATAAATTGATTTTTTTTATTCAACAGCGCTTTGAAAAGCGGGTCAAAGTCCTACTATATACGACAGTCTGTGGCCACATCCGGCGTTTCTCAGGGCAAATCGCGGAGAGACAATACGGTTTATTCAGCGCACGGCGGCTGGTCGAGTCTCGTCCGTCGCCGCATAAATATTCAGTTGGCCTACTCGTCACTGGCAGCCTTTTCAACTGAATTCCTTGATAATTGAGAAGTTTCCAAATTTGTTTTTGTCCAATACTGCCATTCAGCATTGCGTTAACGGTAAATTTGACGACACAGATATTTATTAATATTTCCTTGCACCTTACATTACATTACACCTCAAAGAAGTTTTGACGAAATTTTTATATTTATTTATAAACACGAAAAAACGTCTGTCTGTAATTATTGCGAGAACTTTCATGATATTTTCTCACCTTTTAAGCAGCTTATGTATTTTTTAATCGATCTTCAAAAGCACCAAAAAGGTGCCAAACGACGTGTATTTTTTTGTTTTGGATGTTCCACTCCTACGTCGCCATCCATAGACCGATTAGGATGAGCGAGTAACTCGTCGAAGTAGTACCATTTTTTTTAATTTTACGAATAGTTTTTAGGATATTGAGAGAATAGTTTCATAATCTAGATTCTAGAGAAATCGCCGAAATTCGCGCGACCGCGTCGTACTTATTTGAAATATGAATGAATAAATGAATTATAGGTTTTTAGATTCAATTTTAAATTAATTCTTATTAAATAAAAAAAACTGACCTCAAAGCGCACTAAAAAGCGAAAATACAATTTATATTATTAATGAAAGTACTATTAATCAAAAACGTAAATAGTTGTTTTGATCAACTATTACATCCATGCAGTTTTTTTTACATATAATAAATTAAAACCAATGCGCCATATTACGAAACATTTTGAAATTACATCGTATTTGGCAAATAGGAAACTTTGCATCCGACAGTTTAGGAAGTTTTGCTAGAAATCATTTGACCAAAACGTGGATGTATGAACGGTGTTTCAATGACGATATTTCATTTTTGAACTATTTAATCATTATCGTTTTACACCTACAGCTGCATTTTTATATAGACAAAGGGAAAAGTTATTTATTCTCAAAGAATATTATATACACTTGATCGGTTAGAAACGTCATTCAACTTAAAAATCAATAAAATATACACTGTTCAAGAATGTGCTTAGTGAAGAAATTCAATGGGGTTTACATTTTCCAACCATATTTGTATAAATACAAATATAAAATACCTATATTTCTAAATATAGAAATGACAACGTAGAACTTTGAAATATCTGCAGACTAATGTGTATTAAAAACTTCGTCTTTATAACAGCGAAAGGGCGGGACAAAGACATTTTTGCAACAAAATTTATTTTGCCTTATTATCCTCACCCGCATACGAATCGCGAGATATTAAGTCCATAATAATGAGTTTATTTTGACAACAGTAATAAAATATGTAATTTTAAAAATAAAAAACATATATTTTATGGTTTTGAAGAAACAGAAAGATTTAATTGACTGTAAAGAAAATCTTTGACCAGACGCACCTAACGTGCTACAATTGATGTTTTGATAAAATCATTGTTTTATTCTTATAAATATATGTAAATTTGTTTTTAGTTTGTTATTTATTTATTTTATGATTTTCACACAAATACACAATATATGTTAGTGTTTTTATTGTGTAATTTTTGAAAAACTTTCACGTGCCGTTTCATAGTCTATTTGTGTTTTTAGAATAAAAAAAATAAATAAAAAAAATACGTTGTGGACCTCATGCTTCACTGTTTCAATACGTATTATATTAAAACAAAGCCACACATTACTACAAATTGAAGTAGTAAAATTGAAAGAAATAAAATTTAAGTGTCGACAATGTGAAGATGATGTCGTATGGTGCGATTATATAAACGGGTTCGACCGAACGTGCTAATTTTCAGTAGCAAATCAATTTAAATTTTAATCCAATTTATAATTGTAAAATGATTTTTGTGTCAAAAAAAAAGTTTATAAAGTGGCCAAGAAATCAATAACAGTCCCACTCTAAAAAGTAAACAATTTAAAAAACTTATTCTGAAAACTGTATTGCACAAAGGTAATTAATAAACCTGAAAGTAATTTAAAATCCAGAACTATTTTATCTAGAAATTATTATTTTTATTGTGCTTGAGATATACGTTTCATGGGTTTCAAGATCCTTAATATGGTCTTAATTTATCTTATATTTTAATATCTATTTATAGATGAAATCTTAAAAAGAAACGGCTAGTTAGGTAAATTTTATTTCTGTGCAGTAAAGAAATCGTCATTATCGTTTAAGTGACACAGCACAGTGACTAGTTACGAATTAGTGATCTAGTTTCTACGCACCATTAAAAAAGGAATAATGTTATGACATCCACTCAAAAGCATCTGCTATAAACAGCTTACCGCCGGGAATCTCAATTGTCACAGATTAAAAAGAACTGATAAAACAAAGGCAGATTAAAAATGAGAGCAAAACTTGTGAGAAAGTTATGTGGTTTAATGAGTGCGTAATAATTTTTATTATGCCGTTTCCTAGTACGAATGATTTATATACTAAACGTGAACATGCTGCGGCCAGATGGCGTTTGTAAATAAAATTCCGTGAACTGAGTTATTGACGATTTGGTATTGGGATTACTGTGATCTTGACCAGACTTCGACACCCGGACCTTTGAGAATATTTTACACATTTTACAATAAGTCTTTGGTCGCATCTGTTTATAGATACCGCCATTATTCATATATATCTATATTTATTACATTACTCGAGGTAAATTAAAAGCTATAACTTCATATTCAAAAGTTCAATACTGTCATATTATGTGTATTAAATTTGGAATTCATATCATGGAGAGTTAACTTATTATATTTAAACTATGAATAACACTAAAGACACATTGAGTTACCTTCTAACCCCTAACACGGAATTAAAACTTATCATATATAGAAAATGGGTTTAGGTATTACTCAATTTTCTTAAACTAATATTGTATTAGCCCCCTAAAAATAATCTAATGTATTTATGGGGAGAGATACTAATTGGAACATTAATTAAAATAAAACATGGATCGGTCACCCCTATTCAATATGGCGGATCGTTAAACCACCCTCGATGGATAATACACTAGTATTGTCTAAATAATTAAATATAAATTATTAAAATAAATTCACTTATAATTTAAATAAACTTTGTATCAAAATATGTTAAGGCTATAACTTTTAATGAATATTATGACTAATTTTGCCAACTTCTATTGTATTTTTGCTTGTTCCAACTCTATTATGTAGCAGGATAGAGATAACAAATTTTTAGGTTTTTATTAATAAAAATAAAATTTAAGAGCCCTATTACAAAATTGCGTTGACACATACTCTCATACAACTGCCGTATCATAGGACTGACACACATGGAAAAAATAATTATAATCTAACCTCTTAATAATATTACAAACAGAAAATAGATTTAGTTTCATTTGCAATGAATCAATTCAGTTTCCTTCTAATCGTTAACGACGGATTTAAAAAGCCGATAGAAACTGGCTATATGTTATTGATGTTGAAATGTTGATGTTGAAAAAACTAGAATTATATAACTATATTATATTCTCTTGATTCTCTTGATAATAAACTTAATACAAGTACATTTGAATACAGTTCTGGTTGTTGTTGTACTACGACAAAAGTAAATGATTGAATATCCATAGTAGATTATGAGTTAACTATGAAGATTCTCGAATCATTTTGACGACCTAGAAAGGTCCTGAGTGATGAGTACGAATGTTTGTTTCAGAGTCTTGGTTGTTTATAAACTTATATGTATATGTATTTATTGTAGTACCCTCGTTGTTTCTGATTACCATAACACAAGTGCTTCAGCTACTTACTTTGGGATCAGAGTAATGTATGTGAGTTGTCCCAATTATTATTATTTTCAAAATATGCAAAACCGAAGCAAGTATAGAAAATAAAATAAATATATTTATGTTTTTAATCTCAAATAATGTAGCATGAATGTAATTTATAAATGAAACGACCCTCGATGCAAAATTAATCCCTCCGGTGGGATTTTACTGAGGATCCCATTAAATTGGGGCTTAGAAATTATTATGGGACATGACACTTAACAAAATATTATTGTGATACTTTATAGATGACTAAGAACATCATATTAACAAAATGTAAATTTAAAATGTTAATAAATTATTGAAAATGGCTCTACATATTATAACGTTTTTAATTAAATTAACCTAATTAAAATACAGCGATCCTTTCCGAAATAGCCAACCATGCTTGTCTCTAAACTTAACTAGACTTTTAGTAAATCTAAAAACCTAAATCAACTAAAGTAACTGATTACTTTAAAGATTAGTTTAGTATATGTACTAGAGGTATTTGAGCCCGATATAGGGTAGCTAATAAAACTGTTCATTCCTTTTTTATTAACAACAATGGCTGAAAGTTAAATTGAAAGTTTTTAAGTTTCTTCGGCACAAAAAGCTTCATTCATGTAACCTTTTCAACTTCGATGAAAAAAAGAGGCGTGTACGTTTTGCGTTGTTTGTCTGTGCGTGTGATTGATCGATTACGATGCAATTTTTTGAAAGCTGACGTGTTTGAGATCGAGTAGATGACAAATACAATTAATAAAAAACGTTTCATTCGTCTATGAGATATTTTTATTTGTAATCATCATGCCGACGGGAATTTTATATTGTCACCATTTTTAACCGATTTAAAAAAACAAAAAGGAGGTTATCAATTCAACGTGTATTTTCACATGTTAACTTGAGAATTTGTCTAAGAAGTATTTCGGTTGGAAAAATCTACCTACGAAATAGTTTTTGTTATCCATCTCCAAAAGGCTTCGTTTAAATTTATTGAAGTATTTCGGTTGGAAAACTCTACCTACGAAATAGTTTTTGTAATCCATCTCCAAAAAGCTTCGTTTAAATTTTAGTAGGACTTGAAAGTACGCGGGTGTACCGCGTAAATACGGGTTCTTGTTCTGAAAATGATCCAATTACTAATTAATAAATCGTACCAATTGTTATAAGCCTTCTAACAGTAGTGATCAGCTAAACTTGGATAATACCTGCATAAATCAGGTCTAAAACGTCTAAAGTTTCAATGAGGAAGTTCCCCTGGAGTGATGCCAACGACATTATATGAAGTTTCTGAAGTGCAGTAAATCCTGCTATCAAATTCAATTTATGTATTTAGAAGTTGTTGCTCGCGGCTTCACCTGCAATTTCGATATAGCTTAGATCTTCTTTGTTATATCCGAGAAGGAAATGCGTATAAGCATGTTATTGCATCTAAATTGCATTTCCATAACCCTAAGTAGTATATGAAATAGATTTCTGTACCTGTTTCATTTAATTGTGTCTTATCAACGGTTTCAACTGTATATATAAAAATATGTATGTATGTATATATATATATATATATATATATGTGTGTGTGTGTGTGCGTGTTCAAAAAACATTTCGGGTATGACCCGTCGGGTGATACTAATGACCCAGCTTCAACATTTAGGTTTATGTTAAAGGAGTTTTATAATTTTACCTTAAAATGTAGATACTTAATCGAAATACTTTTAATTAAAATATGAGTAATGAACTTTCCAACAGCTTTGAAGCTTTTTGTTTAGACAACTACGCGTTTGAACATATTTAATGAAAACCGTAATAAAAAGCTCACCAATTTACATATTATTATCTTTCCTAAAAGTCAAAATTGTAATTCTAAATACATTTGATCAGAAATGTATTGAATCTATTTAAAAAAATTAAAATTATGGTCGATTGTGTGACCTATTTCATCGATATGTAAAACTTGCTTACATTTCATTCAGCCACCTGTCAATGGTTTAAAAGTAACACACCGATGTATTTACAACAAGAGTAATAGCGAACAATGTAAAAATGGCTTCTATAAAAACATTTCAATACAAAACTTCATACGAATAACTTTTCCAACTAACATTTATATCATGGAAATGAACATACGTGCCGCACGAATATAACTAGAACACAAGTTATGAGAATATTGTCATAAGCAAATAAACAGAGTATAGGAATTTCAACCCTTATGTCTCTACCTTACCATGTTTCTCGTTAAACAATTCTGACCCATAAAATGTCCGTAATATAAACCAAATTCCCTTGAACTGAGGATATTTTTGATCTTCCTTCGTCAAGTGATATATGTCAATAGGAAAATGTGTTCACAGAAATTTAGACATAATTAAATTGCATTAGAGGTGAAAGTCGCATACGCAGATCGATTTTTGTTTTGCGAAAAACAGGTGGGACTTTTTGCGTACAGAGCTTTAACACAGTAATAACTTCAGGATAGTTTACAACGTTTAGCTTTAAATATCAAGATGATTTAATGATTTCCAATGGTTTATTTATTTGTCAAAGTATGTTATTCACAGAAACATTTTATAAAAATCATATCCCTCGCGGTATTAAATATCTCGAATCAAGGTTAAACTCGTATATAATAAGATAGTAAGCATATAACATAATTAGATTATATTAACAAAAGCACAACTCTATAAAATACTAGCTGACCCGGCAAACGTTGTTTTGCCATATTAATTTTTGGGGTGGCCTACCCTTATCACTTAGGGGTATGAAAAATAGATAGTAGCCGATTCTCAGACCTACTGAATATGCATATAAAATTTGGTAAAAATCAGTAAAGCCATTTCGGAGAAGTAAGGTAACTAACATTGTGACACGAGAATTTTATATATAAGATAAGATGTTAGTTGAAAAAGAATTCACAAGATGTTTTTATTACCAACTTTGTAGTGATCAATGAAGTCTCCACAAGGCAATGTGAAATTAATGTATTAATGTTTACTATATATAAGAACTAATTCTTATTAAGTTTAAACAATATTAATTACAAAACTATTTACCTACGTTTGTATCTACAACGCAAATTTGGATGAAAATTAATAGAAGGTATTCGTGGCGTTTTCAGACAACTAATATTATCATATGTATATTGTCATACGTATCTTTTGTTCAAGTTCATGGTGGAAATAATGATAATGGATGTCTTCAAGGTGAAGCTTAGCATGCGATGGTTCGAACTAATAATAATCCTACGGCTTGCTGCATTCCTCCTATAAATAAGTGAATAATCAAAGAATAAGGATTGTAGATGTGATAAATGCATGTTTTGCAACATTGTAATTTAATCATTGCATGTATGATAACAATTTCGAAAAATATTTACTTAGTTGTATGTACCAAAAGACACAAGTAAACGCTTGCATATTTTTACCCCCGACACAAAAAGAGGTTGAAGTGTGTTGTGCTTCTAAATAAATCGATCAATTATGATGAGTTAATTGAAATTCTTAGTTACAATTTATAGAGCCTCATTAGAAATTATTTCTTATTAACACGTGGGTGATTTTTAAATTCCCTTCAATTTCACTTATTTTTTAACAATTGCTGTAACATCTAAAATATTCAAATACATATAATCTTTGAAACTTCAAACCCTTCACAAATCAAATGTTAAGACAATCAGTACAAAGAAATGCCTTTTAAATTTATTTATTTAAGCATTTCGGTGGCGAGACGTGAATTGTATTTATGTAGATATAAATACGAACGAATTAAGACGTACACAAACGTATAGTTTATCTTTCCTTAACATATCCTGACGTTATTAGCTAAAGACACGATGTGTTCAAAATTTATGTATGTAAATAAAAGAACTTTTCTTTATTTGGGAATGTCGTGTTGAATAGTGATTTTCTTTTTTGTTATTATTCACAGTATATAAATGAACTTGAATATTATTAATTGACTAAAAGATAACTAAGTAAATCCTTTAAGTTTATAGTTGTAAGTGATAAAAGTTAATTTACAGATGGTGTTAAACACGTATTAAAAAGAATTGAGAAATGTTAAAAATATAATTTAAGTATCAAAATAATATTTAGAACATAGTTTAAAAAAAAGCAATCAAGAAATGTTCAAAAGGAACGTTTGCAACAATATTTGAACACAATGTAGGAGAAGCTAAATTGTTAACTAAAAAATGTTTAAATAAAAGCGCCGTAGTTTTAAAATACAAATATATATATAACAAATATTAGGATTCTACCAAATAGGGACACAATCACAAGGAACATGCGATACTGTCATTAGACCCTTCCGCTAGTTATGTATTTTTATTGCGTTCAGGGTTGATCACCATTGCGAGAATAAGTAAGAATTGTGGCTCCACGATCTCATATATTGTTTTATATTCGTACATATATAAAATTTTCGATTTCAAGAACCTTATCTATAAAGGGAATCCCGTAAAGCCTACTGTGGTATAGGGCAGAGATATTTTTGCATCTGTTTCACTAATCATTTTCTTTAAATCCAAGTAAGTGATGAGCCTTCTGTACCTTACTAAACGAAACGTGTTCCCCGAGATTTGAACCCGGCGCAATACGTAGATGCTTAAACCACTTAGCAACGGCGGTTAGCGTTATAGTATTTACTTAAGGTACAAATTATAAATATATTTTCACAATTGATATGCTATACATTGTTTTGTCCTTTTCTGTTACGTTAGTAAATTCTCACGATAGACAAGGACAAAACATGGTATAGCTTATCAATTGTGTAAATATTTTTATTAGTAAGGGGGTTAGTATATATAACTTATATAACCAGGTGTTTGAATTCTCTTATCTAAGGGCAAAATAAAGGGAAATGTAGAGCCGTGAAGTGACCTTGTACTATTGTGTTTCTCAAGAATTTCAAGTATTAGCCGCCGGGCGAGAGATATTATTTCCTTATAAACTGTTTGCAAAAACGATATTCAGGCTGAAGTGTTTCAATATAGCAACAATATTGATCACAATCAAACAGCACATGGCCACTATAAAATCGTATATAAACGGACTATAAAGGAATTTGTTTACGCGTTAAGAACAAGCGCAATGTTGGAATTACAAGGATTAACTGAAAAAAAATTAACAAATAATAAACAATTTGGCTAGTATAAGACATATATTGCTAAATAAAATAAAATTAGAAAATTAACTATACCTACTTGATTGATTTTACTCAGCAATATATAAAAGTAGTTACTTGTTTGACTAATAAATAATTGATGGCTGTTTTTATTAAACGTATCTTATACGTGTCAAACATGTTTGTTCAAAGGTAATAGGCATATTTGGAAATCCATGACAAAATAAATCTAACTATGTAATGACTATTCCATTAAATATAAATACGAAACGTCGCCATATTTTGTAAGTGAATTGGTGTCTAAAAAGAGAACAATTAATATCAGTTTTTAAAATTCGCTTTGACAAAACCATTCATGAAACGAAGACAGAGAAACACGTATTGCAAACTGGTTGTCAAAGGAGCCGGACCACACGTATCTCTTGTCTCTTCAACATTTTCGTTTGGCCTTTTCATGTTCTTTTAGTCTTTTTCCCCTGCCTTTTAGAGAGGTACCGCGTGAAATTGAGGCTTGCTGTATTGAGATGAAACATCGGGCATTTTGCTTTGATTTTCATCTACTGTTTGTGCGCCGAGTGCAAATTTGTAAATAAATAGTTTTTGACATTTTCCCTTGGCTCTAACAGAATTAACTAGTACTGGTTTTCTAACTACGATTGAGCCTGAAAGGAGGGTTATGTTTTTAACTGTATGTGTGTCTACTCGTAAGGAATAAAAGACTCACACGAATTTGATAAATGACACGCCATTACCTGTGATGAGTCTTTTGAAATATAAGCTCTTGTTGCTACCATCTTCTAATGGAGATCGAATTAAAATACCATAAAAAGTAACTTATTATCTTGATTTAACTAATCAGAAGGACATCAGTATTCACTGGACACATTAAGTTATTTTAATTATAATTTTATAAGTATACTTGTAGTATTTACAAATATATATAAGTATATAAGTAAGTAACACTTAAAAACACCTCTTATTTTTTATACTCTCTAGTATCTTTAAGAGCAGAGTCATTAGTTATATTTGTATTTAATAGTTTTTAAGATTTATATATCTAAGGACTTTTGATAAATTGAATCATTTGCGAAAAAACTGAATTCGTTTATTCGAATATCTTTTCAATTATCTACGTAGTAAATTAATTTGCCACAATACAATTATGAACGGTAAAATTTTAAGCCACAAAAAGGAAATTGTATTGAAATTACAATAACCAAACGCGGAACACGTTAAAATACAAAAGCTATCAGTATTATTAATTTTAATTTAATAATGTGACTGTTAAAACACAGTTGAGAAATATAAAAGTACTAGCGACCCGCCCCCGCTTTGCATGGGTATAAAACATATATAAAAACCTTCCTCTTCAATCACTATCTATTAAAAAAAATCGTATCAAAATCCGTTGCGTAGTTTTAAAGATTTAAGCATACAAAGGGATATAGGGAAAGAAAAAGCGACTTTGTTTTATATAGTATAAAAGTATAATAAACTCATTACTTATTGGACCCCGCGAACTTTGTATCGCTTTAGTTACGAATAATAATTGTCATCGCCTAAAACGTCATTCCACAGAAAATGTATGAGGAAACGAATTTTCTTTATAAACACTTTTTCGTGAATTTGTCTACATTTTTAAAAGTCATTCTGCTATTTACTTAATAGTTAAATCTAACAAATCAGATATCAAAATCAATCCATCCGTTCTTGAGTTATAAATGGAAAATAACCCGACTTTGTTTTATATATACATAGATATATTGTCACATATCAGTCTAGAAATTTCTCTTTGAATGCGGAAAATGACTACATTAAAAACTTTATATTATTTGAAACATCAATAGATTAAAGAAAAAGATATATTAAGAAAATTGCTTTAATTTTCTTAATGTTCAACGGCAAAAAATAAGTCGCATATTTGGAATGAAAGAAAAAGCAAAATTAAAACAATGGGAACAAAGGAGCAAGGACAAAAGAGAAATATTCTCCAATACAATACCGTAGAAGCCTTAAATATGGCTTTGATATATTTTGATGATGACAAAACATCTACTGCCGTATGCGGGTTTTGCGTGACCTAATAAATTACATTACAAGTATATTGTACACGTAGGGAATATAATTACTTAAAATAAGCGACGCAGTCTATTAAAATGCTTTTTAAAATTGTATTGTTGTAAATATCGACTTGCTTCCTCAGGCACGTATTTCTTTAAATAAGATAAACAAAAAATTAAAATAAAGGTGAAAAACCCTCTCTATATTCAATATTATAGAAATATTCTTACATAAAAGTAATATTCAATAATTTTTCTTTAGAATTACGAAATGTATCAAAAATAGTTTCAATATTGAAGAAATTCAAACATCTGTAAATAAACTTAAAATATCTTCACAAATAATCAAGAAGCATGATAAAAGACTCTTAAATATAGAAAATTTAAACTAAGATTATAATTAATAAAATATAAAAAAACGACAATTTAAATAATAATAATAACAACTAAAAGTTATTTAAAAAATTTGTGGCTTATGGTAGTGTACCTGAGAGCGTTTGGGGTACCTACCTAACGGTTGCAGCATTGTCCCGCTGGATCGCAATACTTATGTGTCGTAAGAGTACTAACGCCTGCCTAGCATTTCCCAGTGAACTTGACCAGGCGCTCGCTTAGGTCTTTATCGAGCGCCTTAGCACTTGAAACACATGGCCCAAGGGTACCCTTGAGTCATTTTATACCTTTTGGAGTACTCCAAAAGATATAAAATTGTAGTTGGAGTACTTTACTTTGCTATGGTTTTAACAATATGTAATATGTAAGAACGTCCTTCGTCATTATTGTTTGCCAATTAAGTTTTGTCCTTATGTATTTGTATAATAATGATATACTCTTTTAATGAATAAACTGCCTATAAACATACAAAAACCTCCGCTGAAAACCTCCAATTTTCTAAGCATGCCCCAAAAAATCTGCAAGTAAATCCAAGATATAACAGGAAACGTTTGTTATGAGAATTTGCGGGCTGATTTTATCATGAGTATATTACATTGGCACACGTAATTAATTCAAAGAAAATTGCCTAATATTTCTGAGGTTTGTTCAGTCGTGGAAACGTTTGGTTTCCGTTCACAGTTTCTAAAATGCGTGGGTTTATTTTCCTGATTGATTCGATCCGAAATATTCCATTTTAAATATTGGAATGTTAATTATAAATTTGTACTTGCGACTTTAACTGCGTCATTACCGATTAAAATTTAAACTTAATATGCCGTGTTTAACCATTTTCACCAGTAGGTTGAACCATTTCTGAGATTAGCTCATAGCTTCTCTAGTATTTTATCATTAGTATAGATTGATGAAAAAAAATGATAATAAAAAGTACAAAGGTAGTGCGTTTTACAAGTTTTTTTAAAAATAACAGTTGCTTAGAAAGACTGTTACGAAGCACTCTATTTTTAACACAATCCGGTGTGTAAATTAAGTGGTACATTTAGATTGACGATGTTAGCAAAACCTGTGCTTAAGGCAAAACCGATTTCATTATTAATGTTTTGCTCTCAGACAATTAAATTATTCTATATATTCTGCCTAAAAATTATTTGATAGATTATTAAAATTATAATACCAACGATAGTACTAACAATGAGCGACAGTAATGAAGAATTTACTTAAGAAACATTACATACATTAAGAAACTACTTAACTGAGTTAAACTCTATTCAGTTACAAAACCAAAAAGACATAATATACTTTTCATATATCATGTCTTTTTGAAAATCGAGCCAAATATAAAATCTAAACTAAGTAAAACTTTATTTAGTTTCATAGTTCCATTTCAGCGGATGCATTACCCAAACATTTGAGTCAAACAAAACATAACTCCCTCGAGGCACATTAGCGGTGTATTCGACCGTGACTTGCCCTTATCTCACCATTTCTCTATTATTTTTACAAAAACAAACTATTTTCTTTTTTTCGTATTATTTATGGATTTTATTCTACGAAACTAATAAGCATTGTTCCTACGGTGCCGAAGATTATTCACTATTTATGGAATAGATTCCATACACTAAAATACAGATAATTTTTGAATCCACGTGTACTTTGCTTTGGATAACTGGAGAAATTTTATTCTGAACTTTTTTACATGTAATGTCAACCTTTACCATTTTTTAAAGTTACTTGACGTTTGAATAAAAAGTATTTTTTACTCTTTAGAAAAGACCTCAATGCCAAAATTTATAACAGTTGGGTAAACATTTCTAAATTTGTTTCATTGATCTTTTTCTTACTGGCGTGTAGGTGATTGACTGTATGCCTACTCTTCCGAAGCTACTTTTTTCCCGGGCTTCAACCCAGGACTGAATTCCAAACGTGTAAACAACTTAGTCATAGAGGTAGTTGTTCCACCATGTACCATCCATTATTTCTTTGATACAAAAAGCCAGGGGCGTTGAAATAAAACGATTTATCACCCGTAAATCATCTAAGTTCGAGTCAATAAAAAGTATATAACTTTCAAACAATCGAATTTGTAACCGAGTCATAAAGACATTTATTAAGAGTCGTCCATTAGCTGAATTGCAACTCCCGTCTGTTTATTATCCCTATAAAGTAAGTAAGACATTTTGACCACCGTTATAACATTTATTTTAACATTTTAATCTAATCAATGATGTATTACAGTTGCAACGAATTTTTTATAATATGCTATTACATAATAACATAATATTACAAACCTAAAACATAGGCATTATTTTTTACAATCATTAGTTTCGGCCGAGATCCGTGATTTTTATACTGTTGATGGCAATTTAGTAATGCAAACTTTAAGACTGAATAATGGCTGTTTACAATAACTTAAGTTTTTTAAGTGCTTCTTCTACACTTATTACTCAACACTCATCCACTGACACTAAATTTGTATGGAAATGACGTTTGTGGTCGTTGGTATCATGTATATGATATTATATAAAATAAAGGAGTTTGAGAATATAGTTTTGACGCATTCTGGATACATAATATATTTTTTGTATTAATGGGCCATGTATTTAAAGAGAATCTTGTAACGGAAACGGTTGTTTACTTTCTCTTATTTCATTAAAACAAAATCATGAGGCTCAATTAGTTCAGGTAATGCTCTACACAAAGATAAGTCGCTCTATAGCTTTTATAATAAAGTACGTTATTAATTCATTACACGAGCAGTAGACGACTATGAAATTAATTATCTAACTTGATGTATGAACTCACGAGTTTGTAAATTTCCATTAAATCCCTTTTACTTTAAGATCTATTTTCTTTAAGATGTTTGTTTGATAACAACGTTGAATTTACATTAAAATTCAAAAGTAAATAAAAATACTAAAACCATAGGATACTAATATTTATTAATAGTCATTATCTATTGTTGTTTGTTAATCTTGCTTGAACTAAAAAAATGGTTTAATATTTTTTGCTCTAATATTTTTTAGGTAAACACAGACCTTGACTTATTTAAGTATTAGTTATATCCTACTGATATTTTAAGACCGCCTCCTTGGCCTAGTGGTAAGCACGTAAGCGTTACAACCGAGAGTTCCTGGGTTCGATTTCCAGTGGAGATAAAAAACAAAAACTCTGTCTGGCAGGGCATAGAAGAAGCTGATCAGCTGAAGCTGCCCCTAAAGAAAAAATCGACCAGTGAAAAAGATGTGAACTGCATCTGCCCCATACTCCTCTACACGGGACTTCACTTACTTACTAATTGATATTTAAACGTTAAGTTTGATTAAAAAAACACCGAATTTCGAGGTTCTCAATTAGGGTGTAGGTATGTTTTTTGTTCTACATAACTGTAACAGAAATCAAAAAATATTTTATGATTCTAAACTTTAAGGTAGCTACTTTCAAATATTTTCTTTGTAGAATTATTATTATACTTCTGTTTTTATTTATTTAAAAGTAGGTAAAAGCAATTCTCTAAGTCCGTTTATTAATCTACGTCTTGTCTGATATTTATATAAAATTTCTCACAAAATGTTTCAAAGATGTTAAGAAGGTTAACATCTTGAAGGAGCTCATAGCACAATATTTGAAAAACATTCAAGTTATGTATTTGCATATGAAAACGTAATGTATGTTAATTATGTGTTTTCATTGAATAGCTAACATTTTGAAACGCGGATCTTTTAGCGTGTTTGTTATTATTAGTTACGGAATATTAGTTTGAAGTTTTAGCGTTTTCAATTATAAAGAGTAATGCTCAATATAAGTTATATACCTAATCAATTCATAATCAGAATATCAATTTATTTACCCTAATATTTTAAGTGTTTAATATTATTTATATGATTTTATCACACTTAACCGTTGGAACGTTTTTAATAAGGATACAGACGATACAAAAATGTATTTAAAAAAACTCTTATTGTTCATGTTTTAAAACCACTACTTGATTATGTATGCTATAAGTCAATCAAGCTAAGAGATAATTAAAAATGATGCTGTATCCAATAGATATATTAAATGTTTTCCTGCATTTTTATATGGGACATTTAGATTTGTGTATAACCTAACCCACACAGTAGCGACAATTTATTTATAGAAATCGGGATACTAATCAAGACTTAACTAGTAGTGGCCGGGACAGCGGCGCGCGCGCGCGTTTTTGTGTAGTATGTGGTTGGTCTTTTTCGTGTTTTTCCGGATTTTTGTTCTGTGAGTTATAAGTTTTGGATGAAATTAAAGGTGTGTTTTTTGTAATTTACTACTTTATTAATTAAAAATATATATCAAACATCAAATCTTACGATAAACAATCAACTGTTCTTTAAGTATTAAAATTTATTTGCAAATGAAAAACATGTCGGAGAGGGAGGGATTTAGATATAGACTCTGCAACCAGAGAGGCGGGTGCAATCACAAGGATGTTTCATACGTAGGCTACTTAAGAAACATCATGTCGCTATAACTATACACTTATGGGGTTGCTAGCGTTTATGTGAAGTATCCCCAGTGGGGTAAGGGAAATAGATTCTTCTGTTTCCTGATTGGTTTTTATCGGTGGTTCGGTGTGCAGCCTCTAAAACTGGAATATCAGATGCGTGATCACTTTGCTTAGCAAACAGTTTCTTTTTAAAAGTTAAAAGGAAAATTAGAGGTTTAAATTGTTAATTGAAATGATTTCAGACAACACTAATGGTTGTGAATAATTCAATGAAATTAACGATTAGACAAAACATTTGTTTGGTAGTCTAAACAATGTCAATTATAAGAAACACTAGAAGAAATCTATTTTTGTGGTAGTAGGTAGATAAACTTCGGCCGTGAGGGATTACTTCAACAAATTTGTGAAACTATTTTATGATAAACCCACTGCCTATCTAATATCAGATATATTTTGTAGAAGAGTTTTTAGAGTAGGCCCTGTTGTTTTTAAGCTTAAAAACCAAAAATATAGGACTTTTCTGTTTAATGTTATGTATAATTGTTATAATTATGTCGTAAAGTTATAAAGAAAATCAATGTATAATGTGAAAATTGTATTTAATTTAAACTTATAATTCTATCGTAAGTTTTACATTGTCGACTCACCCGGCAACTATGGACGTTGTCAAAGTATGTTTTGAACGCCAAGAATTACTTTCTTTATGAAACATTCATAACGATTTCTTCAACTTTGCGGCGAACAATTGACTATTAAGTATTGTCAAAAGCATAAAATTGTTAGGTATAAAGTTGGGCTTACAAACAGTATTTTTGGCTCAAAGATGACAGACAAGTATAGTCAAACAGCGATATTATATGAAAACGTAGAACTCGTAGAAGTACATTTACGAGTAACTACAAAGAGGCGCTTAAGCACACCGGAAGTACACTAGGCCATCAAGATTTACGTCCACAATTAATATCAATAAATGGTACCTATATAATAGGGAAGCGTTGCTCACGAATGATTGATGTGCGGGCCACTCATATAAGGTACGTTATTGAAATTGATTGTAAATAATGTGGCAGGAAAATCTTGCTATCATTTTATGTATCATCTTACGTAGATATATATACTTAGCTATATGTAGGTATGCAGACCGACTTTAACATGCTTACGCTTTGTAAGTAAGGACTTGATTGGAGCAGTCTGACACATTAATTGCCTTGTTTTAAAATTAAAAATGACATCAAAAGAAAAAAGTCAATTTGATTGTTACATAAAAATTGAAAGAAGAATTTCACTTAGAAATTGTATTATTTAAACAAAGATTTTATTAAGATTGTACGATCTTTGATTGATACAGCCTCCTTTAACTACGCATCAATTTGTAACAATTGCTAATATCTGCATTCTCCGAGAAAATTGAACTGGAGAGCGATTATTTAATAATAAAATATCCAATTAAATGATAGAAGAATTCCTTGAGAACAATCGAAATGTAAGCGATCGAACGCTAAATTGTAAACAAATATTCCCTTTGAATTGCAACATCAAAAGTAAATGTTAATTCGGACATTCCATTAGCGACTGGGAAAAACAAAAACGAGACTCGCATTAAGCCCCTCCTTCTTCCTTCGCGATTTGAGATTCAGCTTAATACTCCTTTTAAATGCTCGAAATAATAATGTTTTGTCGAGTTAGCGCTGGGTTTTACACATTTTGTATAAGCTACTTACGTCCGTTAATATATTCTGTTTTTGTTTTGTAAGCGTTTTATGCTAGTTCTGTTTCGTAACAAAAGAACATAGGTATACAACAATCATTTTGATATTATGGCTATATTATGATGGTTAAATTAACGACGAATAAGCTATTTTTTTTAATATTATGTATTATTGAGGTATTATGAGTGGGTACATTCGCCACGCGAAACCATATAAAATTTCACACTACAGAATTTTAGTGATAACATTAAACACGTACAGAAGAAATGTCTAAAGAACTTTGTAAAGTGTTTCGTGCATATTTTTACAAGATTAAAGATTTTCGGTAGAGGCTACAATTTTGAGTTAATTCGATACAAACATACAATACAAATTTTTCCTCTTTATAATATATGTGTAGATATAAATAAACGTATTGTTTATTTTATATACAGAAATGAGAAACGTTTTTAGTATAAGCTACTCGTATTATACAATTGTTTACAAAGTGTAAGCAATGAGCGACAATTTAAAAATTAAACATCGAATAAAACACAATACAATTCGTTCACTTTGTTAAAAATACGGCTCATTACGTACAACGTAATGCCACATGTTTAAAGTTACAATACATCATTCCGTACAAAATCTGAACGTGCAAAATAGAAATGGCCTATTTTGTACACTATGTAAAATAAGTTTAATGTTGTGTTAAAATCTTTTATATATGATATTAACGAAGCCTCAAAAAGCCTATATTGTTCCTATAAGTCCGTGAACACTTGGTGGAGGATTGGGCAGATTTATTTCTGCGCTTGTATCACTGATCATATTCTTAACAGGCAATTTGCCTTCTGTGTCTAGACAACTAAAACACTTATTTTTTCCTCATGTTTGAACACAGCACCTATGGTGCATGCAGATGCTAAACCATTTAGCCACGAAGATGGTTGACTTACTAAATTGCATAATGTACAACTGTATGTAATACACTTGTTTACCATGTATGGTAAACAATTTTCTATCCCAGCTAGGCAAGATAGATCCAGTTCACACGCGCTACGGTCCCACCTGCCGCATTAGTCACTTCCTCCTGCCAATCAATTCGCAGCCACTCCTGACACTTGCCGTTTCGATAATTTGCCAGCCATCTAGGTGCTTTTCGCGTGATTTATGATGGCTATAAAGTATCAAAATATCAAAACCATAATATAAAATTTTAATTACTGTCTACTTTCAACTGTCGGCGCTACAAAAATGTAATCTTATGTAAAAGACAGAACGGTAAAATTAAGTAAAAATTTTCAGATAATGGTTTTTCAAGGTTAATTAAGTTATCTTTAAGTCCAATTGTTAACACACGTAATTAATATATAAGTGCTTATATTAAATAGTTAACAGCCTCCGTGGCTAAGTGATTTACGTCTGCGTGATGCGTCGCAGGTTCAGGGTACGAATCCTGGGGGAAAAATGAATATTTCGGTTGGGTCGGCCAACAAAGCTGATTTGCCTGTAAATAAATATGCCCTATGCCCCAGTGACGGGTTACGGAAGTCACTATATTAAATACTTAGTCTTTCAGAATGACCTAAGGTTAGGATATTGAAATTACTCAAATGTCTTTTATAGACACACCATATGAAGTTTCAGTTCAGGGATAATGCACCTTAAGTCAAGCAACTTTAGATTAGTTAACATTTATTCATACTTTGAGTTCTTTTATAGTATTTTTTGAAAAACTTTTGGCATTAATACATTTTTTGGAAATATAAATCTAAAATCACGTCTTTGAACTTGGCTATTCTTTGATTTTGTTTGAAACTTCGGAAAGAGTAAAAAAATAGATTTAATGAAAAATATTATGACTGCCAAACATATAGATCAAGCTTATTTTGTATTTGGATTTAATGTCCTCTCTAGGCGCCAGTCTAGTTTAGGCTAATGTGCCAAGACGATACCAATTCCCTGCACAAACGTACCTTTAATTGGCGGCTGCAATTACCATTCCGCGTGACACATTCATATTGAATTAATTAATTCGTTGATCGTTACATGATGGGCATAAATGCGCCAAATAGATGTTCTAGCTTTGCGTATTGTATTACGTATCTTAGTACCAGCCCTAATCTTTTCTTATTTTTTATCACATAACAAAAATTATGGCTTAGTTACTTATGGTATTATTCCTTGCTTACATTAGATTTAATAACAATGATTTTTAACCCCAAAACTACTAGTCTTTGTCATCTTAATCTTTAATTTATTTTAGATAAAGAGTCTATGTCAACTATGCTAAAATATAGATTATTTGCTACACCAAATTTCAATTTATATATAGGGTGGCCAGAAAAGTGACGTCTAAAATTTTTTTTAGGTGCCTCGTGTTGAGAGGTATCTGAATCACACCAACACCTTGATATCTAATAGGATCCTCTATATTTAACTTAAAGACACTTATTGTTATTATATAACAATTATGCCAATTTTTCGGAGCGGTCATCCCGTGACGATTCAAATCGGAAGCTGCACTGAGCGTCGCCCGCGCTGATTGGCTCGCGCGCCTGGCGTTCCAGTGAGTTATACAAACATCAAAAAACGTCCACACATGTTTGTGTTCTTTATTTAAGTTTTTCATATTAAAATGATATGTTTTTAAATGTAAAAGCAATAAATAATGCATTCATTAATTATATTTTGACACGAGAACAATATATCTCAACTTTTCCAAATGGACGAATTATTTTTAATGTGTGTACTAAGATATGCTCGTACTTGTGTAAGTCTTTGACAAAGTGTCTTTTGACAATGTGTTTGATAATAAATCATCTGAGCTTAAGGCAGAAGGATACCTGATATTTTAAAAGTTATGTTACTTTACATTTAATGTAGTAACTTTTACTAAAAAATAAAAAGTTTAAAGATAAATAAGCCACACGAGCAGAACTATTCTCTTATTCCTATTACATTGTGATTCGAGAACTCTCTCGAATCACAATGTAAACCACGCATTTCCAAGAATCCTTAATAGATCAACTAAAAGGGAATTATCGTAAATATCTTGGGCATTTCCCTCAACGTTTAAGTGGAGTCGTGTTATATTTAAAATTGTAAACGAAAATACGTTATTTTAATAAGCAACATTTACAACTGGCATGTTGAATGGGGATATTTTTGAAGTTAAATATAAAATTCGTTGGAATTTTTCAATGTAACATCTTAATTTTGTACCAACCTTCTCATTGGATTACAATATAATAATTAAGATGTATGCTAAGTGATGGTACAAGATTCATTAGTTCGAATATTAAATATTATTTGACGTGGATATTGTTTATTTGATAAATGGCGTTTTTATTTAGACGATTTTTTTTAGTATTTTATCAAATTTGTTATAAATAAATCTTGTCTGATGTTCCGTCTACTTTTAAGAACGTCTGAAGGTTTTGCATTGATTTTTGAAGTTAACTTCTAATTTTCTTTGAACATAGTCTTTTTTTACTTTTCACAAAAGTTTATAAGTTTTAGTAAGTACGCTAATTTTTCTGGCATAAATGATTAAGGAAATCATTGGTCTTAATATTTGGTGACTCAATTTTGATGATCATCATAATATACATCATCAGCATCATATAATATATTATCATTAATTAATTTGAAAATCTTGATTACCAGTGGCAGAAATAAATTTAAAAAAAAGAAATGTGATCGTAAATAAATATCGTTGAACAATTGATCAATTTGATTTTGATGGTTACGTTAGAATGCGATTTTGAAGATTTTGTTTCGGTATAGATTAAAGGTAAAATGATATATTTATTACCAACTAACTGACCCGGCGAACTTCGTAACGCCAATAAAAGGTAGAATGGGAATCGAACGTCAAATGTTTGACAGGAAAGTAGAATAGTTTATATAGGAAAATAAAATTGTTATTTTTACTACCTTCCTCGCAATTTTTCCATATTTTCTCTCGGTTTAAACCTTTTCTGGACTACAAAAAACATTTCAAAACCAAAATCACCTAAATCGGCCCAGCTGTTCTCGCGTTTTAGCGAGACAAACGAACAGCAATTGATTTATATATATAGAAGATAGAAGATAATAGTAACTAATGATCAGCTAGTATTCCATAAAATACCGTAGCCCACAAAAGCCATTTTTCAAAGCGTAGGTAATTAGCAGCACTTCACTTACCAACATATACATTAAAGCCAAGAACAGGGGGACATCACTCATCACGCCATAAAACAAAACGTCAAAAATTCTTTCTATAATTAGTTCGTTTAGGCCACGTTCATATAGCTATCATTCATTTTATGTTAAGTTTATACACAAATATTGTATAAAATATATTTTAAGTTTACGTGTTCTACAAAGATGTTTACATCTGTATGAGGTCTTAACTTAATTATTTATTTACGTTGTAAAACATACTTATTTATTTCTGAAAAAATAAATTAACAATTATTGATGTAAAACGGAAATTCAAGGAATTTAAATTAAATGATTGTAAAACGTTATGTTATTATAGTTAAGAGTTAAGACTATATAGTTTTAATTAAAAAACAATTAGAGAAAATCAAAAATTATATACAATGTTGCACATTATACCTATGGGTATTTTTAGACAATTTTAAACTATAAGATAGAGGTAGTTGATGAACACTCAATAATTGAAATAATTCAAGATATGTGCTCGATGCATAAGTCCTTACTACAATGCGTGCTATATCATTCGCAAGAGCCACAAACCACGGCAAATCACTCCCAGTTTACAGAATGTCACTCACATCAAAGCGATCACATCAAAAGGTATTATAATGACTTACCATATTGTATCTTAGTACAATTCTTTATTTTCTCTTTCTTTTACCATGTTTAGGTTTCTTACTTATGAACGGTTGGCAATCTGACTTTAGTTGCCATGTAGTCTAAGAATAGGAACTTTAACGATATCGAACTCAAATATTGTATTTACAAACTTAGATTTTATTTATGTACAATGTAAAATTATTGTTATAACTTAAAAATAAATGTTAGTTTTGTAAAGTATGAGTTTTATGAAAAGTAAAATAAAATGGCTTTAGTTATTTAAATCACACTGTAACAATTTAAAATACCTACATAAAATGTATTATAAAAAAATTAACAAAATAACATCGAAATTGATGACAGTGAAAATAAAATATTCAAAACGTATTCCTTTACATTTTTTAATATATATATGTATATGCTTCTTATTAATGCTGATTTTATCTTTTAAATTATATTTTCGTCTAATTTTCCTAAACCATATACCACTGTAAAAAGCCGTCAGCTGCAATTTAAACTTTGTCAAGATACGCATCGTTAGGGGATCTTTTTTTAGGCGATGACAGAGTAGATTTATTTTGATTCCTCCCCTAATAATACAGTTACAATGTTGTGACATTCTTTAAAAGTTGCTACTTTGTTTTTACTATTTCTTGCCAGCACATAGGCTCTGATAAAATAAAATTCGTTAAAATCTTTTCGATCCTTTATGCTCTTTTATATTGAATAAGTATTTAACGGATGCAATTAATAACAAAAATTAAATAATATATACTTTTACATAGTTATTTTCGAATTAATTTCACCATTAATGTAATATGTTTTATTATTATTATTACTGTTACTTAACTATTATTGTTATTTTGGAAGTGTTTAAAATTTGTAATAATTACCCCAGTCATATATTTGCTGTATAAATTACGAAGCTACATGATGAAAAGAAGTAAGAATAATTATAAAAGTAAATATTAAATTATCATTGAATGACTTTTAAATTACGTCTAGAAATAAAGCAATTTATGTCAGAGTAGTTGTAATTTACGCTACCCTCATGATCCTTATCGAGCCATTTCTGATGAGGGGAAAATTATCTCTCCATATCTATAAATGCATATCTTCAATAGAATATTACTTTATATTAATTATTAACTTACTGTATTATTAGATTTTACAATTCATTTTTTTGTATAAATCATACTGCATACAAGTCAACATTTAATAATGTATACATCGCATTGAGATCATATTTACTTATGATTAACTTTATAAAAGTGTGAATAGAATTTATTAGGGGCAGTTAAATGTCCATTTCATCTAATTACCGAAACCGGTACTAATTGTATCCGATTATTTTCAAGGCAAAGGAAGCGAAACATCCGGAGGGAGTTATATTATTAGTTCGACGGAAACGTGACACGTGACCAAAATATCCTGATCTCTGGGTGACACACTGGTATTTTATGCCACATGCGTTAAAGGGCTCTAAATATAGTGGTTGTTACATTTTTATATTGCAACTGGTATGTTGTATTTAAAGTAATTAATGTTTAATTACTATAAACGAAACTTATTTTATTTATGCCTTTAAGCTATTTAATATTTTGGTAAAAGTGAGTAGCGCTCGATGTGTTAAACAGCTGGTTTAGTTAACTGAATTCCTCTTTTCTATATCTTAGTACCTACCTATATACTATTTAGTATCAATCATTACCATCAGTTATTTTTTACCAATTGTTATGATTTTTGTGTTTTTGGATTTGTCTTCGTCCGGAATAGAATATTAAAAATACAGAAAAATTCAGAAAATATGTTTATGAAGATAATTTATTTCCCTATACGTTTTCTAAGGAATGACATTTTAGGTGACACGTTATTATTTGGAACTCGGAAGCGATACGAAGTTCGCGGGATCCACTAGTTACGTATATAGTATGTGTAATTTTTGTCCCATGAATACGAAGTCACAGAAACCAGCTTTAAATATATTTTTAGGAAAAATTTAAGCTCGTTTAAATAGATATAATGAACTAGCATTATTCGTGAGTGGTCCCAGTGTATTGATAAATGATTCACGAGATAACACAACAATATATTCATGTAGTATTTATATGAATTTTTTCGTGGTTGTTGTTTATAAAACCCCGCTCTCTGTATATACAAAATTCAGGATAACTAATGTACGGGACTGAAAAATAATATCAGCTACTTTCATCAAATTCAGTTTAATAATACAATAGATATAATAACGTAGATTTTATTGTTTATCTTAGTTAACCGCAAATTAGTTCGCGTGAAAACTTACAATAAGGCCCTTATTACTCAGAAAGAATCAGTAAAACAATTAAAATCGGTCCAGTAGTATCTGAGTTTAATATCAATCAAAAACACAAACCTTTTCTTTTTTTATATCAGTATTAGTAGATAAATGTAACGCACCTGGATATCGTAGCATTCGAATATTTAATCTCTGTCCAGCGCTAAATTTTAACAGTATTCGTAAAATAAATAGAATATTAAAATTATCAAAATATTCCTTCCAGATTCTAAGTTCCGGATTTCGAGGTGGAAATCTTGGATAGTGACCAAATGTTATGAAAGAAGTAAAAATAACTTCACGACAGTTGAAGGCATTATGACGTCACGAATCAAACAGCTGACAGAACAAAATAGATTTGACATGTAAGAAAATTTAAAATCGAAGATATGTAATAAAATCGACAACACCTATGGATAAAGAACATTCCTATAATGGATGGTTTCGTGATGTTTCGAAAAGTGGTTTAACTGGGAAACAAAATAGTGAAAATGGGGAGAGATTTGTGTGTGTTGGTGAAAGTGTTAGTGATGTTGACGTTGATTAGGACGAGCCTGGAGATAGTAGAATCAAGTAAGTTGCGTAAATTAATTGTTATTTTTATATTTATAATATTATTCCTTTTCATTGGCGAAATAAAAACTAATTTGTGTTGGCTATGTAAAGAGATTTATTTTTGTTAGACAAAATATTACTTGTTATTACGCCAATATACATAGTTTTTCCGACCATAACTACTCATGTTATTTCGCAAACTCCTTCACAATTTTTTTAATTCATATTCACGGGTACTTTTATAAAAAATTAGGAAAACATAACTTCTTTTAAATATGACTTGTTCCGTTCAATCCGCCTCAAATGTCAGTCATTGAGCGCGCTTAATTCAAAATTAATGAAGAGTAATAAGCTTCATTTACCCCCCGGATGTCCTTTCCTTACCCCTTAAGCACTGGAACAAGCTTCGTCAAGTGGAAGGGATTTCATTCAAATTTTTCTATCCTATATCTTATATATTAATTTTTTATTCAGTACGTCAATCGTGAGTTTGCTTTCGAGATTTTCGTGTTGTAATATTAGCTACCTGTTAAAGTTTAACAGTTAAACCCTTAATGGCTATTTGAGTTTGCGCGTAACATTACCTAGCCTAGCGACAGCGCTTTAACATTTTTCATACAAATCCAGGTAAAATTCTGGAACGTTCTATGGAACTGTGATATTTATGAAGCTAATACAATTCAATTTCTATAATTTTAAAAATAGATTTTATATAATAAGAAAACTTCACTTTTTTCAATAATATATATGTATGATTTTGTTATGAATACAATTGGCACGTGTATGGCTGTTTGTGATTATAATCTTTTCCATATAAAATATAAATATGTAACAAAAAATTTTACTGAGCGCGAATGTAATAAATTGAGCTCATTATAATATTATGTTTGTTGATGTTTTTCTTCAACTTCTTTTCTTTTATTCGAAAACGAAAAGACTTTTTAAGGTCCTAAAAATATCGATTGATATTTGAGCAGTGGATCGAAATTAAGAAAAAAACATTAGTATTTTCGTTTTTCTTAGTTCAGCACCAGAATCATCTTTCTTATAAATTATTTTAAATCTAATTTGTTATGAGTAAGACATAGAAAACGTTATCATAACATTAAAAAAATTACTGCAATAAAACAGTCTATTTTGGCTTCGGTAAGCTAAAATAAATTAATAAATTTAGCTGGCTAAATGCTACTTTTTAAAATAAATAAAAGTTCTAGATTTATTTAGTCTTAAATGAATTTATAAGTTATTATAACATGTTAGGACGTTACTGCCAAAACCAAGAATTATATGGAATTTCACCAATTCCCATTGCTCAGTTTCTGCATGAAATGTGGAAAAGCCAATAAGCCTTCAATCAGCCAAGTTTGCGTACGTTTGAGAAACCATCGACGATTGTATGATTGTACACTGGTGGGCCAAATACTACAAACTAACGGCTCGCCCCCCATTGCTTTTTTTGAAGATTTTTATGGTATTTTGCATTGTAATAACTTCATATTATTTTTAACTGATTTAAGAAGCTGTGCTGTTAACAAAGCGGATTCCTTAATAAATACAAAGACAAGATGAAATGTTATTGCATCTGTTATGTAACTTTGACTTTTCATTTACTAGAAAAATAGGCACAGTGCTCCTTGTTTACAGTGCAGTATTGAATTTTCTATATCAATGGTAACAGTGTCGCATACGCCCTCAGGCTGGCGACTAGCCAAATTGAAATGATGTTTTGGTGCACGACTGCCTTAAAAATTGCTTGTCAATAAGAAAATGGTAATTGAAATCAGCCTGGTCACGTATGTCACATAACTCTATGCCTCTATAACATCTACTGAAGTACAATACTACTGAAATAATTGAGTATAGAAACAGATTTTTAAGTGACTTTTTATATTTTTTTAATTTCGACTTTTTATGTCACATATCTCCTTTATATTTTGATTTGTTGAATACTTAAGAGTCTCCAAAGCTATAAAGCATATTAGGTTGTTAAAAATGTCCATATAAGTAAATATGAACATACCTACAAGTTTACATTGCCCGAATGTTGGCTTCGTATAACACTATAACCTTAATCCAAATGATAAACGTTTGTTGCTTGTTCCATTCTATACTAATTAATACAAATAATTAATTATTTAAAAAAATGTCCAATATACTGCATATATTGCATGAAAGAAATTGATTTAGCTACATTTGTATTTTGCTAGGCCTCGCTTAAAACTTAATTTTATCTAAATACGGCTATAAACAAGCTAATCTTGTGCACAGCTAAACCTAGTTATTCACAAAATACCAGGTATTTGATATCATATCTACGTAGTATTTTCATGAGCTAAATATTACAAAATTGTACTTTCAGATAAAATAGAGGTGGATTCAAGCAGTTATTGGTTATAACTACTTTACATAAGCGCTTTAAGCTGCTACACTCGATAAATTTCACGTTAGTATCCGCTACAAAGCTTCTCTATGATTACGGGAATTTAATTTCTCTCTTTCCATTTATTTGGTAGTTTTTTTGGGAAATAATATTTTTATTAACGACTGACGTTAAAGCTCTTTATGAAGTTGAACTGACAAGCCCCGAAGTAGTTTCAGTTAGCTTATATTTTAATTAAACCAATACGCTATCCATAGCCTATATTTCTATAGGTTAAACTTTAAAACCATAGTTGTTATTAATATAGCAAAAACTAAAAACGGCTTGATAGTCTTGAGTTTACATATATAAATTCAAAGTTGTAAATAGAGACAAAAATGAACATGGACAAAGGATGATTAATTTCATGATGTTATCTAGTGAGCATCTATGACAATAATAATTAATTGTTAATTGCTGTTTTCAGAAATCTGGATTTGTTTTAAAACAGTGTGAAACAAAACGTAAAGTCACGTCTTTCACTAGAAGTTATCCCGAACTCAAGTTTTAGATCTTCGAGGTAGGCTTTTAGAGCTTTTTATTTTTAAGTAGGCTGATAGAACCTACTAACAGATGCAGAAATGTATGTTCCTCAGGATGCAGGGCTTTAACAATTTATAGCTATATAATATTTATATGGTATATATTACATAAAGTCAAACTGTCGATGTATGAAAGGAACAAAAAAGTTATTTAGTTTTAGCGTGTACTCACGTGTGTGAAGGATCGATACTAATCGGTTTTGTGAAAGTTAGAGAATTAAGAATTCAATCCGGATCTAAATTCAATTCAGCTTAAAACCACTATTCACTTGAAACTGAACCTTTACAACGGAACTCGCGGATTTTCATAAAAATGCCCAAAAACTTTGTTTTTATTTTGTTTGAAATATTTACACACATTATCTACACAATATAGCGTCTGTCTATCCGGTAATAGTTAGTGTAACCGGAAGAAAAAAGTGTACACGCGTTTTACCTTTTTATTGTCAGCCTAGTTCAAGATTATAATTCGTTGTTAAAGTTTCCTTGATATCACGAAATTAAGGTATGAAAGTTTCAATGAAAATTTAGCTATTGATATAAATAAAATATGTTATTTTATCTGAGTAAATTACTCTTTATATACATGAAAATTGAGAACTAAGCACTGCTTGTATTTTACACACGTACTAATAATAATCTTAAAGATATTGCAAATTGTATTAGGTAAATTGAAGATTGTCTAGTCCAGGCCTAGTCAAGGCTCAGTGTATGTTTAATTTGGTGGCTTTATAATTAGTCACTGTAATCTCTGTGATGTTCTAATTATATGTCAACACAACAGGTGTGAGTCGGGCGTGAGTTGTGACAGTATCAGAGCGAGACCTAGGTCGTTAGCATCGACGCCAAATGGCTGTAACTCATCACTTACTATTTTTATATAATCCCTGATTTAGATGCACACGTAGTTTAGTTCCGCAATAGATAATACAACAATAGCATGCAATAATATAGGGCTGCCTATCCGGACTTTCTATGTCATTTTAATATTCATTTAAATGTTGTAGTTTTCATGTTTAAATAATATATTACCTGTATATTAAAAAAGAGGTGAAAAGTTACAGGTGATTGAAACGCTCATTGTAAAATATGATTTGAAATACTTGTCTCATCAAGTGCTCATTATTAGAGATTGTAAAAAGCCGTTTGACAAAAATATTTTCTGTCAAACAAGGCTCCCAGGTTAATAAAGAAAATCTAAAGTTATAAATAATTATTTTCTTTATAGTTGAAGCAATATATCAGATTCACACTACTCAATCCCTAGTTAAAGAAAAAACAAAGTAGGTTTCTACAATTTATTGAGATGATATAAATTATTTAGGTAGATAGTATTTATCCAAATTGTTTTAGTATATTTGGTCTTTTTCGAAGGCAGTTAAAATCAAATGAAGCAAGAAAGGAAGGTAAATAGATACGTTGCTGGCGAAGAGCCAAGCGGCGACAGTTTCAGAAAACGCCACGTGTCACGACAATTTCGCTACTTCTCCACGTATTTTTTATCAAAAGAGTATTACGGTGAGCCAAAAGGATGCCTCAGCTGGTAGAAATTATCAGAGACAGCTGCTAAGATTAAACAGCCAAGACTTACATTAGGAAAAATATTTTTAGTCATTTATAATTATTTATTACTGAGTTTGTTTCGGTAGTCGGCCTTATATGCTTAGCTAAGTTCTGCTAAAGAGCAGTAAGAAACACACAATCTTATTCAAAACGATTACTCAGAGGTGTTGTGTTAAACTCATGGGCAATTAAAATCTCAAATTTCCACGAAATGTGCCAAGTGGTGTTAAGAAAAATTGCCTCATGCACCACTGATTATTATTTATATATCTTGTTGATAATTTTCGATTCGTAAATATTATTTAACATGAGTTGCCTTCTTAATTCTATTATTTAAGAGCCGAATGCATATAACTGAACGTCTTAACTTAAAAAATGTATCAATTATGTGTAATTCACAAGAGAATATAGCATGTTCTTCTTAAGTACCCTAGTATGGAAAGGAAAATCCATACTACAAATGCCACCAGAAACGATTTTATAAATATAGCAAACAGTTAAGACTATAGTAAGGTATATTTTTAATCATATACCCGATTAAAAATGTTGTCTACCAGTGAATTTCTGTACTAGTGTTTGGTGAAAAATTTTGAAATTTAAAATTTTGTTTTGTATATGAGAAGTATGCAGTTATACTCTAAGTTAGTAGCTAATGATGTGGTTTTTTACTACCGGCGCTTATTTTAACTGATCTTTGGCGCGTGTCCAGAAGATGCCGATCCAAAAATATCGGGTGTCGCTGCAATTCTGTATTCAGGACAGTTTTGATGGGGGAGCGTTTTATTTTTAGAATAGTTGAAAGAATTTTGTTTTGTTGACATCGCTTTGTGACCTCGATGCTATCAATACAACGTATATTATAGAACGTTATAACTGCTATAGATCTGTAACAAAATGCCATTATTTTATAAATATCATTAAATATTATTCAATTTAATAAAAATATATACTCGTATTATCTTGATGGCGTTACAGATGGCAAAGAACGAGGACTTAAAGTAAATACTGATTGTTATTAAAACTATTAAGTTTGGAACAAAAATCGTTCGACCCGTTTAAAGATAAGACCCTAATTTACAATCGCTGATAATAATTCCTGAAACGTATCAATATTTCAAAGGCGAACAAAATCGTTTCCTATATCCCATTGAGAAAGCCCACCGAAACAGCGATACAAGATATTTGAAAGAAAAAAGCTAATATCGCCTTCGTTATTGTCGGGTGGACGCCGCATACATAAAACATACCCTCTGCCGCATAACACCACCTATGATCTAATAACGTGTATAATCTGTTTCCATTGTTATCCAATAGTAGAAATATTAGGGATGATAACTACGCAATATTACAACGGGAGCAAAAGCCAAGAGCAGTACAGAAAGGTTTTTATTAACGCGAGAATTTAAAGGGTTACTCGCGTTTTATTTGTACCAATAACTACAACTCGATAAAAGTTGTAGCAAAGTGTTATTTAATCGATGTCCATCAAAAACATGATTTATTTGCAATGTTACTACTGCCCCTCTATATAAAAACAGCGCACTGACGTAAAACAGATGTTATACATACATTTAAAAAAGGTATAACTAAAAAAATTTAAGGTACGTTTGTTTGTCCCAACGTTGGGAATTCTTTTTAGCCATCGTGGTCTAACAGGGGTGGCCAATCGTAAGAAAGAAAAAATATCTATTAATTATTGTATCTTTTAAAATGCTCCCATATCAACGCCATTCGCGTTTATATCTTTGCTTTTGCTTTTATATGAATAAATTTTAATGAAAATTATTAAATAATAGATTTTATTAATTTAATCAGTTTATTGATTACGATATAAATTTAAACAATTGTATTAGAATCGTTTTCTAGAACAACTTTAAATCCGTAACTTATAGACATTGGAAACAAACATTTCCTAACTCAATTCCTAGAGCTCCTTTGAAGTAACACTGTCTTAGCAGGCTCACGCTACGATCCTCACAGCCGAACCTGTTTTTGTTGAGTTTCAACGATGTCCTCCACTTTGAAGAGAGGTATTATGTTCTTGTGGGTGTTCGACGATTTAAAACTAGGTTATTGTAGGTCATCGTTGAATGGAACATTATTCGATAATAAGTTTCCGTAAGATTTTGTGGGGCATGGGCACATTTTTGCATCTGTTTTACTAAAAAAAATTCTGATAGGTCAAAAGAGTTTCTGTTCCTTCTAAACCAATAGGTATATAGTTTTTGATTTTTTGGATTTCAAATAATATGTATCTATTCAAAAGGATGAAAATATCCGATGTTGTTAAACCGGGCTACATAAGCGCCTTACTATATAATTTTGTAGACTGGTTTGAATTTTTCAAAGAAAAATAACATTACATAACGCCTGTAAAAAACTCATACTTAATGTATTTTAACTGTATATCAATTCAGAATCTACCTGGAAACCTCGATTGGTTATAAACTAATTTATTCGTTATCTGATCGGGGGCTTAGCATTCAAGCCCCTATACCTACAATAGATGTTGATTGATAGAGATATATTCTCCTACAATACTTTACCTATTAAATTCTTAACGAATTTGCGACAGGGAGATATCTTTGTCTAGGTTTTATTTGTTTAAATCATCAAGTACCACATCAATTTGTGCTATTGACGGCCATTCGAAAATAGAACTTCCGTGCTAGAGATTTGAGCTACAATTCAAAAAGCAACAAGGTTTCAGCATAATCTGAGCATTACAGCTTAGAGCAATAGCATCAGATTAATTATTCTAAAAGTACTCGAGACAATACAATAAGCATTAGCATGTGCTAGCACTGTGTTGGTTTTGTCTGATGGGGACAAAGCAATCTCTGTTAAGATTGTGGAGCAGTGAAATAAATTGAGTCCTGAAATCCGTCCTATGTTATTGTTCTCTTGAAGAGTATAAAGCATTGAAGAAAACACAGACTTCATTCTACTAGAAATTAAAAAAAACCAAGAAGGAATTTTAAATAATTTTTAACAGCTTAGCTGTATTTGCTTCGACACATAGCTAACTATAATATTCTTTTTTTCAATATAATTGAATGCGCAACACTCTTTAAATGTCATTAAGCAACAGTGCTTTTTATTTACTATTGTAGCTGCTCATTTGTATTAAGTTTAATACGAATAAGCAGTAACAATACCGAGTACTCAAATTTGCAATTCACTATTTCTATTAATTTTTAATTGTTCTGGACTGTGGAGGGTCCGAATTCTACGAAATTGATAATATCGTTATGACTCAACAAAATGTTTAATTGAAGCTGATTGTTATTAATTTTGGTAGAAATGAATAAATGATTACACAGGCACGCGGTGATTAATTCATAATAAACTCAAGTACGTTTAGAATTAACAGAGTCTACTTAACCAATATGTCCAAGATATAACAAGGAATCCATACTCATTATAATAGAAGTATGATTTTAAAATGATTTTTTATTTTATTTTACAACTAGGTTTGTTTGTAATTAATAAACTCACTCTACTTAACTGTTAGTTGTTCAAAAAATATATCACTTATAAGCTTCATCATCAACGTGTGCCATTGGCTAGTTTATAGGGAAAAATTTACGATTCCAATGGGAAAGTGTAATTACATGAACGAAGTCACGCGCAATCGCAAGTTTGGAAAATTGATTAGAATGTAAGAGAAAATATTTATTTGATCAAATTAGCAAATACTTTTCCTAAAGACTAATTTCACTTTGTCATGTATTCTGGATTTAAAATTGAAAAAAATATATAAATCTAATTTGTTTTTCCCTTTGTACAATTGAAATGTAATTGAGATATCCTTTAAAATTGGACATTTTGTTTTAATAGTAACAAAAAGAAAATTTCGTTAGATGTTTTCAGATATAAGTAATTAAAGATTATTTGCATAAATGTACGTTCATTATATTTTCCGTAATTTATATTTTCGTATGTTTCGGAAGAGTAACATAATTTACAAGGTAAGTAGGTCGGTATTCTTTTTGTTCATAGTTAGGTATATAGGTTTTTTAACCCATGACGAAAAGGCGGGATTTATAAGCTTAACGTATCTCTGTAAGGCTCTGGGGGTAACATGGGCTCTGTGGGGCTATGTCTATGTAACTATAATTGTTTTAAAATTTGGAAGGATCTTCGAAGTATTCTTATTTGTAACTAGCGACCCTCCCCGGCTTCGCACGGGTATTAAACATATATTTTAACAAACAAACAAACATTATATTAACCTTCCTATTCAGTCACTCTATCTATTAAAAAAACCGCATCAAAATCCGTTGCGTAGTTTTAAAGATTTAAGCATACAAAGGGATATAGATAGGGACAGAGAAAGCGACTTTCTTTTATACTATGTAGTGATGATTAACACATCGAAGATTTTCAAATTGTCTTCACTTTTACTTAAATAATGACGTAGCACGAGGAAGAATTAAATAACTTAAGATATTTGTCGAGTAAAATTATCTGCTCGGAATAATGGAATAAAATATGTAGGGCGGTCTAAATACACATTTGTTGCGCATGTTACTTCGAGTTGTATAGTCGAGTAGACTGAAGGGTGTTGCCTCATTAAACATCTGGATTTTTTTAAATTCAGTTTACAAATCCTCTGTTATTGCTGGTCCAGACAGCCTTGGTTTTACTTCCAGCAAATCAAAATGTTTCGGTTGGGTATGTAGAGAAGTTATTATTTTCTTTCGTGTGTAATAAATAAATAAACAGAATGGTTGACACTAATTACAAGTCACAGCCGAAGGTTTCAAAGAAAACTAGAATGGAGTTAAAACTATATTTAAAATTAACTTAGAGTTACCATTTTATATGCTAAAGCTACCGATGTTAGGTAAAAAATGGAAAATTACACAATTATAAAAAAATAATAGAATTTAATAAAGTAGGTCCCACGAGTCAAATACGCTGACGCGATGCAACGTGCGCCGTGTGAGTTACAATTTAGAGATCCGCAATGAGATGGTTAATACATTAATATAACACACTTGAAAGACAAATCTAGGATTATCTACAAATAAAGGGATATATACAAATATAGAGATATAAACAAAAAGTATCATTAATATAACCTTCCAATTAACTAAAAAGCGTGATTTGCTCAATTATTTTAATAGACACTTAAAATATACACGCGATCCAGGCATCAAAATCATCACAACGGTTACATACTAACGATCTTTTTAACAGGGTTAATGTGGATCAGTCTTTACAATGGAGATTTGATTGTAGGTGCAATGTATTGCAATTTCCTAGTTGTGTGCCGATGCAGCTGCGCCTCAGCTACACAAGCAGAAAATATAACTATTATTACATGTATTCAATATAAAATGGACCGAGACTAGCTCCATTCATTGTTATGTGTTAAATTATAATATAACAAAACACTTAGCTACGGAGGCGGCTTAATAAATATAAGTTATAATATTTGAACCGCCACCGTGGCTAAGTGGTTTCTGTGTGATGCGCTGAAGGTCCTTGATTCAAATCCTGGAGGGGACAAATGAATGGGTACCTGGGCACAGAAGGCTGATTAGAATTATTTTCATTACTTGTGATGAAAATGATCAGTAAAAAAAACATAAAAAAACAGATACAGAAATGTGTCTACCCCATGCCCCACTAAAAAATTCAACAGAATTTTAAGATTGATTCATGAAATCTAGTACCATAAAGATATTTTATTCATTTCTGTTACACCTTGGCAACGACTTTCAACTATTTGTAGAAAAAAACTCTTTTACGTCTTTTTAATGTTTTATTTACTTTTTATTTATGGTTTTTACCTTGCGTTCTCTTTAAACGAATAATATGTTTGATGCTCATCGTCATGTTGAGCATCAAATTGAAACATAATATATTCCTAATTGGACTCGTGAGACATTAAGCGACATTTTTTTAAGGTAAGTATATTATTTTGAATAAATTTTAATAATTAACGCGCAACGCACATTCCTTAAGGGAACGAATCTGATATATGATAATATGATATACTATGTATGAACGATGAGGACAGATTATTATTATTTTTGTGTTTATTTTCTTCAAAATGCCTTCCGTGCCTTCCGAAGTGACGCATTTTTCCCACAAATTGAACTCGCAAGAATATTCACTTTAAAGAAGGTATTTAGATGAGCTATGAAGATGAATTTCATAAATAACAATGAATTATTGACATAAGGCTTAACGTTTTAATAACAAATGACAAGGTTTATATTATATTGTAACATGCGTCCGCCGTATAAATTAATCCGCCTGTGTTCTGATATTAATTCTAATTTAATGAGATTTCGACCTGTTTCGCAATTTGGCTGTGGTATTAGTATGTATCATAATAATCTTAATGGAAATTTGTTTGACATAAGGATATATGTGCTAACGATAATAATGTGATGGATGACAAAATAAATTTCCGTTGTTTTATAGAATAGTCATTAAAACTCAAAACTTTGAATTGGAACATGAAATGTCATATTTTAACTAATGTTTCATTTCAGCTGGTTAAATTTTAGCCTCGTTTATTAATTTATTAACAATATATCAGTATAAGACATAACAAGGTATGAATATTTAATAATGTGTAATGTTTGTAATTCAGTTCAGAATTAGGGATTTGTTTCGTAATTTATTTTTTGTTTAAACAATAGAATTAGTATGTGTGGCTATTAGATACTTGTGACTGCGGAGAAGTTAGCTGTACCAAGGCGCACAATATTTGTAGGGTCCGAGGACACGAACCCGTAAGCTTTTAAACACTGTATCCAAAATAATGAACATTCAAGTTTGTATTCAAGTGTTTGTTCCTAAGAGCATGTCGCAAAAGCGGCATTATATGTTATGTATAAAAAGAAATGTCTTATTACATCAAATGTAATCTTTTTGATTAAATTTTTTATAGTAGTTATGCTTCGGTATTATCTAACATTATAGTGGTTAGAAAAATATTTATTTGAAGTGTGAGTAATCCTACATGAGTCTCTGCAACTGCTATGTAAACTTTACATTCTTGAATTCAAAACTATTTAAATATTAAATCCCAAAGCACTGGGTTCCGTAAAGAAGTGCTGAGTGGGAATTATCGGAATTGTCAAGTAATACAATTACAGCATAGACAGAAAGCGAGTGCCTCGAATGAGGTTCATTTACCGAGATAGCATTCAAACTTACTCAATCGTCGATATCTTTGTCCTAGGGGCTATAGATCTAACTTCTCTTAGACTTCTCGTTTGAGTGATGCAGAATATTAATAGTACAATATCTGGTATAAGAAATATATACCCTCATCTGTTATATATTAGCAATAAGAAATAAATGATAATGATTTGCAATGAGTCAATGTGAAGATAATTTTGCAAATAGGTTGCTTAGTTAAATCGCACCCGGATAATATTAAATAATTAAAATTTTAATTAAATTTATTTAATCTATATCCCTCATCGGTTATTGGTAATTAAAAAAATTATACATAACACTATTATGCACTGACGCACACTACTGACGCACAACCCAATGTATTATATATTTTTGTTTGATTTGTAATTTCCTTCATTTAATGAATCTTCGTACAAAAATTAAATTAAAGAGTCCTGGAAGCGTGGTAAAATATGAATTTTATAAAAAACTTAAATTTAATTACCTAATTGTATCGATTATTTTCTATTAAACAATGTCTATTGTATTATATTTATATTATATTAGTTCTAGACTAATATAATACAATATACATTGAATATTATAACAAGAAGTGAGTGTAAAAATTCTAATACCTATCTTCTTTCTTTTTAAGTATAAGTTACAAACAAAAATCTGGCAATGAAATGCTATTTATTTGCACATCTCGGGGCTATCTTTTTTAACTTAGGTTTGTTTTAATTACCTTCGGTATATATAAAAGGGTATAATGGCTGTGTTAAAATTATATAAATAAAGCTTATATTATTTAAATGTTTTAGTTGGATATTCAAACATTGACAATTACTAACTACCTATCTCTTAAACAGTAGTTGTTGTTAATAACTAGTAAATAAATCTTGTCTCCACTAAAATTCTATAGCTCTATACGCCCGATACGAACAGAGCACTTCCAAGTTGCAGCGTATTTGCATTCAACAATACTGCGACACTCATTTTTGCTACTTAAGTGGGACATTTCAATGAATCGCCGTTGAAATCGAATCGATCTGTTGTTTTGCGTTGTTGATTCATTGTTTGGAATGAGGGGCTTTTGTTTAGAACGCTTCTCACTATTGTAAGGTTTCTTGACGTTAGGATGCATTTTCTTCGTTTGTGTTTTGAGGCTGTCTTTCAACAAGTTAGCGTTGTGCATTTCTAGTGCTGAGAAAATAAATAAAACAATTATTTATGTATTCAAATTCGTGAGCGTAAAAGTAGATTTATGTAAGGTCAAAAATGTTAGACTTACTTCAGTCAACAGTTATAAAAATTATTTATATTTACAAAAAAAGACATAATTGTACCCTTAAAGCCAGGTCGAATTGTTTATTTTATTGGAACCTCTGCTTTTAATACTAAAATAACTAGGTAGGTATAAACTCACTAGAAAATCGGAAAACTCGTCAATTGCGTTTCAATGATATCCCGAAAATTGCTTAACAAAGCAATTATCAAAGCGGGACAATATTAACGTATTTTTAGAAGCAATTGCTTTAATACTAGGAAGTATACTGCGTTTAATCTTGCTTTTCTGTAATTAGCAACTGTACTGTACATTGTAATAAACATTCGTATAATTGTTTCTGGAATTAATTAAACAAGAAAGGATCATATTTACTATTACTATAAGTAGGTACCTATTTCATGTCGTGCGTCCCGAATAAACGTAATTAAATTGCATTTGACAAAGTTCCTACTAATTTTCTCCTTCAAAACTTCATGGGGCCGGATTCATAAATTAAAATATAATTTGAGGTCATATAAATCAATCTCAATAATATAGGTTATTTATTATTACTGCGAAACGTAAAATAAGCTTAAAATCATAATGACGTATTGTGCACATGGCTGTTTCATACTTTCATGTAATACATCAGGGTTAAAATAAACATATAATAAATTAATTTTAAACAAAAAAATAAAACCGACCTCAAAACGCACTGAAAAGTAAAAAATAATTTTTGTATTATAAATGAACTTACTATAAATAAAAGTGTTGATAAATAAAATTCATCTAAAATTCTACAAGGGCATAAAACTTTCATGTTGCTCTTTGAAACGCGGCGCCAAGCCATCAATTAATTTTTTTATTAAAGTCCAGGAATATTAATTCAGTCTTTTTATTTATATATTTGGCACCGCCTTTCAAAAAGCAACATGAAAGTTGTATGCCATTGTAGAATTTTAGATGAATTTTATTTATCAACACTATTTACGTCTTTTATTTATAGTAAGTTCATTTATAATACAAAAATTATTTTTTACTTTTCAGTGCGTTTTGAGGTCGGTTTTATTTTTTTGTTTAAAATTAATTTATTTTATACTTTTGAGTGGCTCTTCTAAGCCGTATAGATGGTTATCATACCATCAAAACGAAACTAATATGGACACTCTGACTTTACGCTTACCTTATACACTAAAAACTAATTTAATTAATTTAATTTAATAATTTAAAATTAATGAAAATAAGAAGACGCAAAACTGAATCGTTTAAAACTAAAAATTTAAGTAATATCGTTCATATAAATTAAGTTTTCATGGTGTTTTATAGTAAGCAAGTGAACGCACATTGTGATTTACCGTAGGAACTCAGTTACTATATTCTCTCTATCTCTAGAAGTATTTCTTCTACCTTATTGATTTTACTATCATATGTGACCCTTTTAATGTTTTATAAAATGATATATAAGTCATCGATATAAACTGATATTACATCGAGATATAGAGATCTAAACTGGACGCGTAATCAATAACGTATGACATGTTTTTCTCTGTTGACAAGTTTTGCTCCATAACATCAAATATATGGCTTAGATTTTCATAAAATTCCGTCAAAAGCTTGACAATATGAGTTTTAATAAAATGAATTTATTATAATTAGTATATATTTAATATAACATGGACATCTCTATTGCTAAAGCGAACTAATTGAAGATTTTTCAATTTTTTATTTTATAACCTCAATATCTCTAAAACTATAAATCAAATTATTTTGATTCTTATTTTCTCTTGTTGCAAATTTAATACTTAATCGAATAACATCTAATTTATCGATAAGGATTCATAAATCATAGAGTTATAAGCAAATAAGCACGACATGGTCGCGCGGAATTCAGCGATTTCTCGCCCGATTGTGAAACTATTCTTTCAGTATTCTGAAAACTATTAATCGTCAAAATTCTAAAAAAAATGGGACCACTTCGACGAGTTACCCTATCGTTTGACACCTCATTCATCCAAATCGGTCTACAGATGGCGACGTACGAGCGGAACATCGGAAAAAAAAAAAAAAAAAAATACACGTCGAATTGATAACCTCCTTTTTGGTTTTTTTGAAGGTCGGTTAAAAATAAACTATGTTTGTATAATATCTTTAAGCACACATGAATACAAACAGTACAGTTATGTTGTTGTGAGGGCCTAGATATCGGCAAGTTATATCCACGATTACCCTTCTCTTGATAATAATTTATGTAACTAGTTGACGCTATCGTTGTCAGAATGAAATAAAAGGAATCGACAATGCAATCTGATTCAAAACTTTCGCAGTTCCCTCTTTGCCCACGATTCTTCTTTTTCTACAGAAATTTGTATATCAGAGATATAAAATATGATACGGAAATAAATACGATGCGTGCGATAGCAATAAAAGCCTTGTGCTGTTAGTAAAACAATCTAGGTTTGGGCGTGTCAAAGTCAAAATTGACAATTGTCGCCATTTTCGACTGACAGTTCGTTGTTTTTTTTTTCAACGCAGTCAGTTGTTTTTTTAAAAACCTTCTCATTTTAGTCCTTATGATACCGCATTTTAAATATATGTCGCAGTGTTGCTTTTTTGGCTTATATGTGCTCTTTGGAAGTCACTTCTTGTATCTAAAGTATGCGTAGATTAAATTTGGGGCTCCAGATTAATTCGAGTACAGTCCTAACAAACTACGTAATGAGATAAACGTCGACGGACACCCAAGTTGACTTGTGGGTTATTAATTAGATACCCTTCCCTTTTGTAGTTAGAACACAATGTGTATTGTGTTAATTCCTAGTGTAAAATACGCAATATTAATAATTATAATATTATACTTAACTCATAAATATTAAGTTAAGCCCAAAAAAGGGTTAGGTATGTGTTTGAACTGCAAATATGTCTGTTTCTACCCTTGAATTTACTCATCGGCTCAACTGGGGCTCTCGACAAGCATTAAAATTGTGTGATATGTGTCGCTTGTCAAAAAGTAAGTTTGTATGGAAATGACAAGTCATGTCGTTATGATAACGACACCCAATGTCATTTCAATACTTTAGTTTGCGTCAGGCAACACTTATCTTACACTTATGTCATTTGTCTAAAGGCCCTGATTTTTAACATCATTATTGTCTTGATGGCGCTAGCGTCATCAACCACAGTGTACTTTAAAATCTATTTTAGCCACATAGTACACAGTTTTTAAAGAAAGGAATAAATTAGGAAAAACCACCTGACATAGTTTACTATCGGTGGCGAATAATGTTTTAACAATAAGTTAAAATTAACTCATTTGATGACAGTAAGAGAATAAGACACTAAGACTGTTTTTTAAACACTTCGCATTTTAAGATAGATCGTTATTTTCAGTTGACAAGTATCAAATTTCTATCTTGAAATTGAAAATGCAAAATTGTGGGAAGTTTATTAGAAGCTAAGTTAACACAATACACTAGATCTGCTAGACTTGCTGGAGCAATACTCTATTAATTGAAATGAAGGGCTTGCGGAATCATTTATACTAAGATTGGGTCAGCGCAATTGGCCATAAGTGTAATTTCTTTGTTTTTACGCCCAAATTCATTATTCAATATACAAATAAATCTTGAATGAATTGCGATGTTGATATAGGTTGGTTGATATAGCCTTAGGTCAAGAGCTAATTTTTTGGCTGTCCCGCGGGAAATAACTGATATCCATCGTTAGATAAGGAGAATTAATCTAAGAAGAGCCGAAATAAATTCTGTCTCTAGCTTTCGGGAATATTACCGACTTTCGTATTTATTATATGTGGAACGAAAAGAAACAATGATAATAGAATTTCCTTAAAGTAAAAATTATTTATTTGAAATGTATGATCCCTTATGAACTCGCTTAACAAGCGACCTCGAATTTGCTATTTATAATGGCCAATCGATAAATAAGCAATGATCTTATCATGATGGTACTGCAGGTACCTACCAAATCTGTCAAAATCGCTCCGGCATAATGGTACAATTACTTTGAAAATAATTAACATAAATACATTACTATTTCTTAAAGTGTGTAAAAATCTCATTCAAAATAATTTATTCAAAATATAGCATACCGAGCCAAAATGAAAAAATCTGTGTTTTAAAAAGCGCAATCAGTATTACAAAACATATTTCGAATAAGTAATTATCTATGAAAAATGAGAAGTGGATTGGGTGACGCTATTCGTTACGAGAATCGATGTCTCATGCATATTCAGGGCGCGGACACAATTAGTCCTCTCCATAGTTTTGAGCCGGACCGCCAATTATATTTGCGAATCGCTTTTTGCCCGTAATTTGAATTGTCGAGTGTTCGCTTGCGATCGCGTTGCGATTGTAATTTGGCTCCCGTTTATAGATAGAATTTTGAATTACAACCAAAGACATAATCGTAATTGATAATAATTGTAATACAAATCTAACTCGTCAGTTATCTGGTTTTGGATCGCTGTTTACCTGGTTGACTCACTTTGCTAAAGCCTACGTAAGTAGCACATCCTCTACCGAGGTATTTTCTATGTATGAATGTATGAATGTAACAAATACATAAACTCAATTTAGCATTTTAAATAATACTTATAGGTATATCTTCTTTATAGTTAAGAAATTAGATGAAAAAAATAATACAAAATATTTGAAATAAAAAGCGTGCTCACAATATTAACTAATCACATAATATATAAATATTATTCCTTTATAATGAAAAATAATTAAAAATTATAATTTGTTCATATCTATTGTTGTTTAAGTCAGAGAAGGAAACTACTATGCCTTGTTATTATTCGGTTACTGCTTTGATACTACAAAGATAAGTAATAAATCCAAATTCACTCAGGTTTTAAAAAGGTTCAGGTGTCGTTACATAATTAATAGAAGAGCTTTTATTTACATCGCATAGCTAATACAGAAAGGTTTTCATTACACAGATGTTTTATGAAACCACAGACCCCGATACTAATAAAAATATTCCAACTCACAATCAAAAATTCATTTCTAAAAGGTCGAAAACAGGACTTACGTATTAGAAATGGACCTATATTATTCCATTTGTTCATCCCTGGATGTGCTACTTGTTTTTATTCTATCGCAAGTAAATTTTAAAGCTCGAAAACCATTACGGGTTTTGTCTGAGAGAACTAACATTTTGAATATGAGTAAGCAGCAATGTATATTGTGCGTAAAAATATTGTATTCCCAAAAGTATAGTTATTAAGTGAGGATCAACAGCTTTCGATACGTCCACTCTTTATTGTTAGTGGCTAGTAGACGATTTACATACAAACCAGTCTAACTAATCCGCAGTATATTGGGTTTGGATTTTTTGAAAGTTCTAAAAGCTATTCGGTTTGATTAGGGTCGGATACTTTTCAGAGATTTTTGATTAACTTTTCCTTTTTTAGTTTTATTTGAGTACAACATTATAAAGGTATAAGGTTGAACTTAAGGTTTTTTGACACATTCTTAAAATTTGTCAAAAAGACTATTTAAGGTAGACTTCCGAGCTGCGCGGCTCCGGCGTCACTAACGCAGCGACAGTAACGCCGCGATAGAGCGATAGTATTATGCAGTACGGAAACGTATGAACTAACGTTCGAACGCAGCGTCTCTGTCGCCGCGACATTGACGCTGCGTCAGTGACGCCGGGCGATAGCGGCCGTGCCATGTTTGCGCAAGCACTGTCGCTGAATCGCTCTTATTATATATTTCTATCTATTATATATATTCTTATATAATCTTATTTTTTGAAATCTAAAAAATGGACCGTAATAACATTTTCACTGGTGAGAAAGACGAAACACTTATAAATTCAGTGTCGCAGAATTCAGTTTTGTACGATTTAAGTGAAGCAGGCTACAAAAACGGACCTAAAAAGGACTTTGTCCTTTTTTCTGGAGTGAAATTTTTATATTTAATAATATTTAATTAAAAAATGTTTTTTATTGATTGGTTCATTCTGATAATTATAAGAACACCACCACCGCCGTTAGGCATGGAATAACAACTGGAACTGACACCGGAGTGGCAGCGCGGCTGTCGCGCTGCTCGGAAGCCAATTTTCGTGAGAGCTCTGACGCTGCGTCCATTGCGATAGAGCCACGCAGTTCGGAAGTCTACCTTAAAGTGTTATATAATACTTTAAAAATTTGGGTCAGGTATTGCCCCATGAGCTTCCTTTATCTCATTTCGTTGATAGTAGTAGTAGAAGGAAATTGTTACGCAATTTCAGGAAATGAAGGAAATGAGAGAATACTGTTTTCTATAGAAAACGAGATGATTTACGACAAAATTGATAACTTGCGGTATTAGGTTATAATTGCCTGCACATAAAGTAGGAAAAGGCATTTATTTTATAATTATTATTAAATCAAAAAAATAAAAATTATATTTTACTTCTAGCAATTTTTAATAACAATGCTAACCCAACTACCTATTGATATCTGGACGAATTTTGACAAAGCAATTCCAAATTTGAATTTTCAAATTCAGGCCAGCGAGGCCGAATTGCTTTGGAATGAGGTGGGAATAAAAGGTGAGCGTTGTAAATATTTGTATAAAAAATGTTTAGCGTAGTACAAAATGGATTCATTTTATTACTTCTGAGGTGTAAGCCACATCAATAATAAATAATTTGGGACAATAAACGACGATTACCAATTTGCGTGCCAGCAGCTTTAACAGCCGTTCATAAGTGCTTTAGGTATGATTTGAAAATAGTGGCCATGTATTGTCCGGTTTATTATTTATTATGGGGTCTGTTTTACTATGAAATTGTTTAAGTTGATTATTAGTGAATAGTAATATAATTGCTGCGTATATATGAGGAATATTACTTGAGAGTTTTGTGATGTAATGGCTAACTTCCAATCATTCAGAGGAAGAGGTAGCAATTTATAGTTAAAGTACATGTCAACATTTTTGCGCGATTATATCACACATAGTGTCATTAATAAACGACATTGCTGGTATGATTTAATTGTTCCCATAATGAAACCCTTGAGTTTACACACTGTGTCCGAATGCGTAACCGACTGACTAGTACTTAGAAGGTAAAAAAATAATAGAAACCACACTAAGCATACATTTCGTATAATGAACTTCCCATTTACTCAAAATTTAAAACCACTACTCAATCGGATAAAGTTCTAAGAACAACTTTTGAGCCGGCCGACAGTCAAGCCCGTAGATTGTATTAACTGTGAGTCAATTTCCACTTCCCCAGTCTAAGTGATACAGAGTTACACGGCAAACGCGAAGCACCTACAGTTTGAACACGAAACCCCACCCGCGTACTCATGACATCAGCCGACCGAACTAATCTATCATTGTATTTTTAATGTCACCAATGTCATCTGTTTAACTATTTAATGAAGAAAATAAATTTTATTAATTTTTAAGTCCTCTCGCGTATAATTTCCGCCAATTTGGTATTCCAATAGTCCATCTTATACGAAAGCCTGTCTATTGTTAGTTCTACTTCAATCTTCATCAAGCTTGGTGCTAAGCGTGAAGAAAAACTTAAAGTAGGTAACATTTAATTGAGCTCTCTCTAAACATGTACAGTGCGTAGCTATGGTTATAATAATCGTTCAAGGATAATTAACTCAATAAAACTTGCTTGTATTTGAATAAGGATTAAGTAACTTATGATTGAACGTTCCAATTTACACGAAATTAATACTCTTTTGGTTCACTAATAGTAGTTTCCCTTGTAGCTAAGAATTGTGATTAATGGAGAATCTACAAATAGGAAATTAATCTATTTAATAAATATAAAAGAGTTGTTAAGTCTATATTTAATTTAAGTATTCAAAACGACTGCACTAATTCAAATTATTTTTTTAATTATTTTTTGTTGTGTTCATTTCTATAAACGAGGATGAGAAAAAAATTAAAAAAAATCAGAATGTTATAAATGTAGGCGTTCATAAATGATACATGATTCGCGAGGTCTAATAGTATTTAATAAAATCAGCTCAACGTCAACTCTACAGAAACATTTCTTTTCCGGGAACATGATCTGTATCGTAAGGCGGATTTCATGTGACATACGTGAATCACTGAGCCATGGAGGTAGTCTTATTGTGTTTTGTAAGGCCAAATTTAATTGTAAGGCCACTTCCGTAATTATGAATTAAAGGCCAAATTCTTAATCGCGACGACAACTACAGTTTCAATCGATTTTAAAAGGGATGCAGGTTCTCAATTGTATGTAGGTACTATGTTTGTTAATTGATTGTAATGACAATTATGAAATAATTTCATTGATTTCTGTGTTTGGTATTGTTAGTAATTTCAAAGACAGACTAGGTAGATTTCCATTTAACTTATACAACATTAACTACAATATATTATTTAATATTCCTGTTAATTATAACAGACCATAATTATAAAATATTAATTTTATATATAAAATTTAAGAATACTTCATTATTCTAGCAATAATATTATATTCTATAGCGTTTTTTTCACAGATGTGTTGTGTCAAATCTCTGAATTGATAACTTCTTAAACACTGTGTAGTTATCGAGACGATATATATTAATAGTTATATTAATATTTTCATATTAAATTTGCTACAATATATAAGTACTTCTATTCCACTTGTGAATTATACCACAGACATCATCTAAGCATTCTCTTCAATTTGCGTTAGTGCTTATAAATGAGCAAAGATCTGTCTGTAATGTATACACCGTTTTGTTATTCACTCAAATATTATGTCATACAGTGAACAAGTATTCTAAATTCATAAATAAATATAATTAGTCTAAAGATGTTCAAATTTATATAAAGTTTTCTTAATGTTACCTACATTGTAAAGTAACATCTCAATGTAAAATAGAATCAAAAAAAATATTTGAGCAAAATACTATAAATCATTGATTCCTTATTAATCATTTAAAAACATTCAAGAAATTCCATGAAAATGAGTCTTCCTTTCTTTCTTCCGATAATGTTTTTACAATTAATCAATCTTATCTACCCTTTACATGACAAGGAAGTCGTGTATTATGATAGACACAACAAATTATAATTATTTTTTCTTAATTTTATGTATCTAATTTCCTTAGGAAATTTTACTTAGAAAAACTTGAAAAAGTGTATGACGTCATATCCGTAGATACATACATGTACGATAGAAGCCGTTTGTAATCGGGTCGGAATTAGGCTTACAAAAGCCTAATTCTTCAAAAGTTGTTAAGATCAAAGATCTACGTGTGAATCCTGTTAGCGGGTGGAGACGACAAAAGCCTTTGAGGGGTCGTTAAATTCAAGATTTTCTTGTATGGCAGCGTTTGAATCGCTAAATGTACTGGAGCTAGTCAATATGGATTAATAAAATAAGAAAAGTATTTGATTTTTATATAAAGGATCATATGTTTGTTATGTCTTGTAAAATAAGTTTTGAAATTGTTTAAGATAGGTCTTTATTTACTGTCTATACTTAATATGTAACAATTTAAAGTTTTATTCAACTTAAATGAAAAATTCTACAAGTACCTAATTGAATTCAAAATTCGAAGGTATAATAAGAACGTACAGTAAGCACTCTGTATCTATCGAAAACAGAGTATCTTCAATTAAATATTGACATTGCCTACGCAAATTCATGGTACCAAGGCGTGGTATCTTTAAATTGCAATATTTTTTTAATGTGTAATTTTTACATATATGTTCATTTGAATTTTTATATAATACTAGGCATTTTATACAAATTTTAACTTGGGAAGAGTGACATTTTGTATAAAAAGTTATATAAAATGTCAAATTATTACAGTTTTGTATGAAAGAGTTAAAGAGAAAAAATGAAAATTTTACGTGAATCTACTTTTGTGTTTAAGCGTTAAATAGTTTTATTCATTAAAACATTTGTGTGATGCACTAAGAAAACAGAAATCCAAAGGCATTATAGCTATTCTTAAAACTTTTTTATTGTATGTTAAAAATATTAATACAAATAATATACAAGACACACCCAACAGCAAAGAAAGCACTAACGCGACACTCCTCACGGACAATGGACACTTCCGAGTTCACTCGCAATGTTCTCACGCCTCTTCGCAGTCTTTAAGATTTTAAATCCTCTCTTTGTACTAAAAATATTAAAAAATACACAGCCTTTTGAAATGATGAAAATGAAATGTTAGATCTTTGATGGTATATTTGTGAAAATTGAAATGTTTTATTTACGCAATACAGTCCCGTTACTCTTAGGGGACAGAATTCTACGTAGGTTTCATCGATAATAATTAACATTTATTAAAGTCAAGATACCTACTTTTTGAACCGAAATATTTTTCACTCTTATTGGTTCCCGGAATCCGAACTGAGCCAAGGAATGTATATTGTACTCAAACATAGATCTGTGGAAGCAAATATTTAAACTTAATTTTAAGTGATTACTTAAGTTATAGCCTGACCCCGAATCTAATATTTGCAGTGTCCGAAAAGGGTTACATTATGTCGATAAGTGTCGATAGCAAATCGATTCAGTTTCTTGATAAAATTATAGTTTAGTCTGACCACTCTGCTTAGAGTGCTTAGATGCGGGTGACAATATGTATATTGATTAATTATCAAAGACGTGATCAGCGTATTAATTCAAAAGATACAAATCCAAACGGGTGAATAGATTTTAATTTTTTGTTCGAAAGTTTTCTTAGATTTCAACATTTATTATAGCCGTTAATAAGATATTTGTCATTACAGATACAATTCAAGTATGGTCAGTGCCTGGCGGTGAGACTCGCCTGCCTTGCGACCTGGCTGCGTCTGTGCGTGATGTCGCCATGACAATGTGGTTTAAAAACAACGAGAGTATGCCCATATATACGTAAGTCTTTATTTCTGTATCACTTTTGTAATTAAGTTACGCGTCTAACTTTTAAGGCGCGGTAAACGAAAATAAAATATTTCGGTTTGAAAGGACATATGCATAATATTTGTTAGACAATACTCCGCTAGAGATTATGTACGGACTTTCTATTTCCAATTTCCATGACGCTGCTTTTTACGTCTTATTTTAAAATATCCCAAATTTGTATAAAATAAGTTTAAACTGCACAGAGAGCGTTATTATTATATGTATATATTATAATTAAATATTATTTTTGTAGTCAAAATGACACTCGAACTTAGAATGTCAAAATGTGAAAAAGGTATAAGCAGTTAATTAATTGAATTAGAATAATCAAATGTTGGCCCGGTAGTTACAGGGTTGTATAAAGTTATTGCTACGGTGCCTCTAGCTGACCCTGTATATAGACCCTACGGATACAGACCTCTTCTAGCTGATAACAAATAATCTATCTAGTGTACTGTCAATCCTGACTAATTTAATTAACTCTATTAAAGGCTTCAAATATTGTCCTAGCAAACAAAAGGTCATCAATTAGTTGATAGCATATACTGTACACATTACACGTATATAGACAACTAATTTGGTAACACTTGTGCACAACACTATACACAGGGCCACAATAAATTATCACAGGAGGCGCTGACACGTTGTGAACTATGTACATTCGCTGACAGTTTCATATCTTTATTAATTATCATCGGGTACTATCATGAATAAAAGTGTCAAAGAAATGCTGTGTAAATTAGTCTAAGAAATTTTTATTTATTCTATTACTAGTCTTTAGATTGGTAATAATCATACAGTAACATTAAATAAAGTAGGCCTTGAATAAATAAATAATAAATATGACTTTGTAAGTTGTAAGGGTAAATTAAAAGTATGTATGTTAATTTACTTACAGGGACATTGTTTAAGCAATTAAAATAAAAAAGACGGTGTAGAACTATCATATATTTAATTTAAAAAAACAGTACACAGAAAAAGAAAATTGGTGAAAACGTGCTAACACGATAAAAGATTCTTCTTGGAATTTTTATCAGATTTTTTTTTCATATTTCTGGAGTAAACTTATGCCTGTGTTCAGAGAAAATTGGTATTTGGTCAAATAAATGAGGTCAGGCCACAAGATCGAAGCTATTCGTTGTAGGCTTATACGCATACGAGAATACTGTTTACTATCGGGAAAACATGTAACATCCGTCAACCCCTATCAAACACCGGACTGCCTAATCGCTCTTATGGGAGTTCACTGAAACGTATTTTGTCCCCGGTTGTACACAGTATTGAGGAATTGAGCTGCAAAACGTCACAAAATGAATGTAATTAATAACAGAACGGATGTGTGATAGTGATAGATGATCACTAGTTAAACATATCTTGACTTTCGTGATTTAATTAAAATATGTTACTAGCTAAACGTGATAATTATGTCGAACCGCACTTGCATTCTTTTATAAGGGCACCACGTGATAAATGAATATATGATATTAAAATACGCGTTCCACCGGAAATCTTGAATTCGAATCTTGGAGATTAAAAAAAAATATTTGCTACGAAAAAGCAAAAAAAAAAAAAAAAAATATGTCTTCTGAAAGTTATAATCAGTAGCTATAATAATATGCCTTGTGAAACCTCAAGCACAACTTACAAGTATGACTTAAAACGAAGAAATTTGAAAATATACTCCGGGCGAAAACATAGACTTATAACTTGTTTCGTCCAGTGAAGTAAAATCTGGTACCTCTAATGGAGCAAGTGGGAGACATATTTCTGCATCTAATTCACGAAAAATCCAAAGCCTTTCAATCCTTTTCTAATTCGTTGTGTTTACCTAACCCAAAATAATTATTTGTTTCACCGGCATTGACACAAGGAACCAAGTGGTTCACATATTTATCGTAAATTTTAAACTATTTAGCTTCTGCGTACAGACCGAATGAAAACGATTTATATGTAATGAATTTACGAATCTAATAATTCAAACACAAGTCTTCCATATCCATATCAAGATCTTGTATATATGATACAGCTACATAACACACATAAATCCACCTGACTGTACCGGGCACGTGAAGGCATTCCTACGTCCCGTAAATACACAGGTAATTAACTGTGCCTGTCAACTCTCTTACGATGTGGCTAGCTTCCAATTATATAGTCTACTAGCATTTACTAACGCCTTCGTCCACTTAGGCAAATAAAATATAGCCTATTTCATTCTGAAAGAGTAGATTTCCATCAATGAAAGAACTATTCATTACAAAAAAAAAACTCTAATACGCCTCCGACCGTAGCATTTATTTTCCAAAAAAGTATATAATTATACAGACACCTAAAACCAGAAAAAGGGGTCTAAGTATTGAAAATTTTAAAAATATATTAATTTAGAAACTGTGACACATTAGGTGAGACATTAGGTTTGAGTCGTGATTCCACATTTAATTTTAGTACTTTACTGAGACTTTTTAAACAATCGTTTAACAATCGTTTCTCTTTTTTTTTATTTCGAAAACATATTGAAATAAATACAAAGAAAATTCAGCTGGTTGTATTTATTTGTAGTTTGCCAAATGTGTTCCTACATCTAGTGGAGATACAAAGAGCGGGTATCTTGTGCACTTAGCAGATTAACACGAACACTGTGAATTTCTTGCCTTAACAAACATTCGATCTACCTATGTATTGGGAACTGGGTGTATAAATATCTTCAGTTAAAGAGAGCTTAAATTTAATAATTAAATAAAAACATAGTTAATTAATACTACAACAAAACCTAAAAACTATATCAAATATATTTAAAGTAGTCGTTAAAAAGTAAATGAATACATATTTTATCATATTTAATTACACGTCTAGTCACACCCATATAAATAAAATATGAGGAGTATTGTGAGATTAACTCCATTATATTTGAGTTAAACAAAATTATTTACACTTGATATAAAATATTCGATTTACAAATACATCAAATTTTTTAAAGCTCCGGTGAAAATCGGGACATTATATTGATCATATTTTATTGGGACCGCCATGTTTGATATTAAACTAAAACATTGATTGATATTAAATTAAAAGATAAGCGAATATCAACTTGTAGTTGAAAATACTAAATTTATCATAAAAAGATCATACTTAAAATTCGATTTGAATTACTGCATTTTTTACACTCATGGACGTTTGGTTAGTGTATAAAGTCGCATACTTATCGAACAAAAACAAAAAAGTTATATGCAATGGTGCTTCACGAAGAAATTTAACCGAAATTATTTTAAATACAGACTTGATACCAATGCATACGTTACCACTACTATTTGAAGAGACTCGAAGTATTATCGACTCATTGTTTAGACTTTTTCATCCAATCAATGATTTATAAAGGTTAGTTACACAAACTGAGTTATGTTGTCACTACAAATTTTTACACCTTTCAACGTGTATCAAGTTTGTTTGTCTCTTCAAGACTACACTTCACAATCAATCACCACGAAAATTAATTAATATCACCTTTAGTAACAAAATATATTCATTACATAACATTTTTTATACGCAAAATAGGCGCATCGTAGTCGTCGAGTTGCGGAAATAAGCTCGTATTTACTTATACTTAAATTACATAATGGAAAATCGGCGGGCTCAATAACTTATATAAAGGTAACTATTTATTATCTCTGCATCGATTGTATTCTGTCAATGATAGGAAGCTCAATAGTTTTAGAGTGACAGACAACATTCTTGTGGTATACAGGAAAAAGTGTAAGTAAAAACCTAGTATATGAAGACGCATACTTGATAATAAAAACAAACAGTAGGCGCTCTTGGCAAGTGTCCAAACAGTATGAAGGTACGCCAATACAGATAGCGTTGCTTGAAACGAATACAGAGCCTTAATTACTGAGCACCGCATAAACAACAGCCTGTGTAATTGTTCAGGAATAAAATTGACGGCATTTATGTTATTCAACAAAAAACTGAGTACAATAGATAAATCACAAAAACGAAATTTTTCGTGCAGAATTCTCCAGGTTGTCCAGCGATCATTATTTTATATTAACGGGGCATAAGATTGTTATAATTCTGGGTATATCTAAATATATTTTTATTACTGACTGGGCGTAGGCTTTAATAGTTTTCCGAATCTAGGACCACGTGACATTGTTTACAAGACGTAATTGGAGTGGATTTTGTTAGAAGTATTTGATAAGCTACAGTAGGGATTAAAACACGCCTTGAAAACTAATTTTAGTGGCATAATATAAGAATGATATTAAATTATACGACACAAATCTTTAACAACATTAAATTTTTTCATTATTTCTGGCAAAGACTGATATTAAAGTTAAGTAGGTGAAATAGAAAATATTTTTGTCAAATTGAACTAAATATTAAAACTAATTCTCAATGAAAAATATGCCATAACTGAAAGAAAATTACAGTAATAAAAGAGAATGTTCGCTCGCACTATGACAGAAAATTAAGTCTCGTACGACGAGTCACTTTTACGACTTCAAGACGGTAATTTATATTTCAATTACTCTATTTTCATATCATTTTTCATAATACTGTATATAAAGGTATTCATTTTGAGATATTAAGGTATCTTTGTATTTGGATCTTTTTATTTTATTATTAATACTTTGTTGCGAAAGCTAAAGATGTTCATAACGCAAGAAGACATAAATTACTTGTAAGTGGTCTTATCGCTAACAATCAGTTTCTATCAAGAAATCCTTGTAGGGAAAATGAGAAAAAATGCAACTTTATTCTCTAATTCATATACAGCATGGTGAATGCCTCTCAGAATTAATTCCAGCCAGTGAAATAATTTTTAAAATCGATCTAATATTTCCTCTCTAAAATATCAATGTAGGTAGATTTAGTGCATATAAAAAATTCAGCAACTCGTAAGAAATAATACAATATTAAATGGGTTTTATTATGATTTTCCAATTGAAAATCAAGTACAAACCATTAAGAGGCTGGACATTAATTTTTAAGTGCTCTAAAATTGTCTAGCTCAGCACTCCCAGAGCCCAGTTTATAGCCTAGATGCGGCATTAAAACAGGTAACTTTACGACCTCCACTCCCCCTTTGAGGTATTATACCTACCTTTGTCCGCAAATTGAACTCCCGACCTCATACAGCGATTTTAAATTACTTTTGACTTTAACGACGGAATCATTGTAAAATCCTATTATTTCTTTCTCAACAATAGCTTCCACATTTTCTTTATTTACTGTTGTAGTTTTATTTTATTTTATTATTTTATTTTAATATAACAGTATATTTATTTTTTATGTTTAAAAGTTAATAAATAAAAGATCATCCAAAGCGTACATACACTACGTTAAAATTAAAAAATTGTTTTTCTACCTTCCTCACAAATTTACAGACGCGAGAGAAGTTTAAAGAATACGAAACAAAAAACGTGCCTAAAGATTCCTTAAGATTATTGGGTTTCTAACTTAAAATGCTTATTGCCAATGCAGGGTAACTTCAGAAAGATAGTATGAAACTTTGTGTAGATCCTTAGATAATTTACATGTCAATATAAAACGAAAATTCCATTGTTTGCCAAATATCTATTGCATATAGCTTGGCTGTTACCCAAGTAGAGAGCATAACAAAGGACGTATAGGGTGATCATACATGAACGACTTTTTGAAGAAGAGAAATTACTTAAGTAACAAGCATAAGTGTTATCTCTTGGATAAACCAAGTCAATTCCAGAACTCATAAAATGTTTTGGTTTCGAAAATACTGAATTCAAAATCATTAGTGAAACAGACACATAAACATGTCTACCATATGACCCACATTTTTATGAATTATTTTATTATATGATATTTAAGATTACGTATTTTTGCTTTAATTATAAAAAAAGTATCCATAAAAATTATTATCAACTGGGCAACTTTATGAGTTCAAATTTTATTATTTGAGAAGTGAAATTTTGTTCGTATATCCAGGACCTATATAAAAGAGATTTAGGATGCATAAATGAATTTAAAACTTTGAAATAACTCGACGAGACGACGGAATGACGAGCATTTCATTTTAACAGTTTTATTTAAGTCAAAGAAGTATATTAAACTCCAATGTCGCAAGATTTATATCTTTACTTCTCTTTGAATGAATGAAAACTTCTGAATCATGCATTAAGCGAGGACATAATTAGAACCTTTGAAACTCATATTTCAAAGAACAGAAGTTGATACATTATATTGTTTTTACTAAGAACCGGTTGATTGAAAAGCAATATGTATATGAGTTAGCCATTTTCCGATATAGAAAAGATTTTATAGCAGAGTTCTTCACAGAAAGGGATATTTTAGCTATTTAAATTTGAAATCTGACAAAATTTAAAGGAATATTCTACTGGAATTTTTCTGTATTATGCAATCATAAAAGAAATTCTAGCTCAACCTTCGCTTGGGGTCCTACTTATTATTTATTGTAAGTTCTTTCGTTCATATGTTTGGTTGACTTAGTGAAATCTCACGTAAATCTGTAATGACGCAATCAGATCAAAACGGTTTGAACACTATTTATCACGGGAAGAAATGATCTATCACGTTGGAATAACAGAAGGCTGGTCGTTAGGTCCTGGCGAGGAAACCCTGGATACGAGCCAAGTCTTGCAATGTAATGTTTCACCATTGGCAATTTATCGACTCCCTGTAGTAGGGATTTCGATCCTACAATCCTATGAAATAGGACATAATAATTAATGTTTAAATATTAAAGTTATTGGGTTTTGTTTTTTAAAATATTATTTATTTTATTATTATTATTTATATAAATAAAACTGTGAGTTTATAAAGATACCTCTGAGTTTTATAATATTTCAAATGTTATGCATTGTTATAAATATTCAAATTATTTGACAAATTTATAATTTCAGCGCTATGATGTATGTAGAAAGAAGAAAACGATAGATTAGTTTACTTGATTTTGATTGTTCAAAGGAACGGCGCGCTATATTATGGAATAAAGGGCTACACAAAAATTTATTTCCACAATGAAGCACCAATAATATTTTAAGACATTAGTTATATAGGTTGATTTGTATATCAATAAAATAATAAGTCTAAAATGTATAGTATTAATGCTATAAAGCTCTTAATTCATTCACATAAGAACAGGTTTATTTTAATCCACAAAAATAAAATTCTATTCTAAGCCAAGGAGTCATTGCAAGCAAGAAAATTTAATCTAGCATTAAAGTTTAAAACGCAGTCCGAATCGAATTACAAAATAATCTAAATAACTTGAATCCTCCTTTTAAGGCATGTTGAAACTTTAAACTGACTGAAAGTGGAATTATTTAACTGCAATTAATTTTACTTTCTTGTTTTAAACTGAAAATTATTAGATCAGAGTAACAAAATTAATATCAAGCGTTGTTTATGTCGTAACTACAATGTATTAATAATTAATTAAATCTAGTGCACAATAGTCTTAAAACCTCCTCCCTCTTCGGTTTTCAGTAAAATAATAAATGTTTCATTATTAGAAGTATATATTGCAACTTTTATTAAAATTCAATATGCTATTATCTTTTTCAATTTTAATTATATAAAAATCGGTAAATTCTATTTAAAATGTATTTCGTGATCTCGAAAATCTCTACGATTAATATAGCGAACGCCTTGGCAAACATAAGTGTTAATTAAATTGAGTATAAAATAAGTGAATTTGATACAACTAATGACATCAATTTCTGGGTCAGCTAGTTGAGTGTAAGATATACGATAATCACACATAATTAATAAAATTGAATTGAGGATTAGTATGAGAGATCTAGTATATAAAATAAAATTATTTCAAGAAAAGAAAACAATTCCAATTCTTTCAGTTTTCGGTAATTATAGCGTTTAACGTGGTTATTATTACAATAAAATACATACTAATTAATATAAAATCATTATTGAGATAAAAACCTTCTACCTACTTCGCAAATAAAGTTTATTGATTCCGCGAGTAGTTTAGATCAAGTATTTTTCTTGACTCCCTGGAGCGGTTCCAAGTACAGGGGCGGTACTGAATTGCTTCCTTCCGAAAACCACAGCCCGTAAAACTTTTAGTGGTTACAGAAATGTGTTACTGACTTAGGCCTGAAATCACAATTATTATTCTGTTAATTTTGGATTTAAGAAATTATATTTTTCATTCCAACTGGTCTTAACTAAATTTTAAAGCGTAGAGATTCATATGAACTAAGCAAAATTGGCTAGAAAAATAGATTTTGTCAAAAAAATAAGACATCTTAAAATTAACGCCGCTTTTTAAAATGAAACTATACTCGTAATTAGAATATTATTAGAAAGTATATATAATAATAGTGTCTTTGTGCGATTTTGCGCCAATATTTTGTGAATATAATTTAAGTTTTCGTTAATTTGACTATAAATTGCATCTATTTCTAAATGGAGTATAACTTTTAGTATTTATGTAATCTTGAATTGGTGTTACAGACCTATTTATCAACTGTTTGTTAGTAAACTATACGCAGATGTAAAGAGTTGTTTTAAAATGAGTCAATGGAGGAAGTGTGCACAATTTGGCGTTACTTGTGCTCTATGATTCGGAAAAAATTTGCAGCCGCATTCTAACAATACGCCGCACACAAAGGGTTCTTTGCATTTTATAGTCCATATCGATGAGGGAAATATATATATACTAATATTCTAAAGAGGAAAGATTTGTTTGTTTGTTTGAAATGAATTAGTACTTCAGTATCAAATTTTTGAAATTGATCCTGGATATCTGGATTAATTTGAAAAATTATTTCACCATTGGAATTCTACATTTTCCATGATGATATAGCCTATAGGCCTATAGGATAAATTTTATTGATTAATAATATAGATATTGTAGGTGCGGGTGAAAACGCGGCGCATTGCTAGTATATAATATATCTTATTTCGAGAAAAATTGAAAATAACCTATTTAGTTAAAAGTTATTTACTTTTCAACTCAAATCAGTCGAAAAAGATTTAAAAAATTAGTTTTTTATTAAAAAGGGGTTACGTACAGTCACTTATAAAAGCATCTATGGCAATCGAATATGAACAGAACTATTAATATTGTCACGATAGCTTTACCTTATTTTGAAACGATTGTTTCAGTGTAGACTTTAGAAATGGCCCACCAACCCACTGGGCTGTAGCCGGCGAGTTCGGAACGAGAGCTCACTTCGTATTGAATGAGTCGGACACTGCGACAGCCCATCTAGTAATCGAGAAGGTCACGCAGTTTGATGAAGCGGTGTATAGATGTAGGATAGATTATAGTGATTCTCCCACAAGAAATTATAGAGTCAATTTAACAGTCATTGGTAAGTATCCGTCTATTAATATACAGCCGGGAATGAAGGTCTTTTTGTTTCACGGACCTGTGACGTGGTAGAATGTTATAAAAAGAAAAGAAAAGAGAGTGTTTTTTTCTTCAAGAAAAGAGCGTAAGTACCTCTGTTTAAAAGGCCTGCAACGCACCCATTGCCCAACTGGCGTTGAGGGTATCCATGGGCTTATCGTAAGTAAGCTTCCTGCCCGTTCACCTCCCATTTTATTAAAAAAATTGAAGATGATATAAGCTTTATCGGTTATTTTATTAAATGATCTGTCCGAAAACTTTTAGGTAAAAAAGACATACAATTTCTCAATCGCTATTTTTCTATATCTAACCGATAATATACTTACATAGTATTGTAAAAAAATTAAAAACAATATTTTACAATGAACGACGTTTTATAATTTTTATGGGAGATTTACAATTTAATTAATAAAAATTTATTACAGTTCCACCTCACCCTCCCAGAATATATGATAGCGAGGGTCGGGAGATCTCCGGTAACATGGCAGGACCTTATAGAGAGGGACAAGATCTAAAACTGATGTGCCAAGCTATTGGTGGTAAGTAGTATCTAATTACTAGTCAAAAGAGAAAAAGCTATTTTCATATTGAAAATTCTCCAAAGCTTTTATCCAAAAAAGCTAGTCCTAACAAAAAATAAAATATATAAGTTTAGATTTTTATAATAAGGCTTTTATGTAATTCTTGAACTGGTTCTGATAAATGTAAGTATATATATGACATTTTGGAGCATGATTTAATCTTATTTCTACGTTGAATTAGTTATGATCATTATCCAATTAAAATAGGTTGAAATTTTGAAGACTGCTGTTACTAACTTACACAATACACACATTAAATGAGTTTCATGTAGTTCAATATATTTGTAGGTAAGCCTCCGCCTGATATCACTTGGTATCAGGGCGATGAACGGCTCGGCATCGCCAGAGACGCGTCAAGTTGTCAAGTGCACATAACAAGCCTGTCACGTGAGATGAGTGGAGCAAAACTACGTTGTAGGGTGGACCCACCCCTCCTGCAGCCCATAGTTAGAGATATCACGCTGAAAGTGTATTGTAAGTATCAAAGGGTCATGAGATGTAAAGTGGAAATTAATTAAAAAGGGTTCATAAAATGCATATACAATTAAGATAAATATGTTTATAAAATTTTGTTTTATTAATGAGTAAAATTATAATGTACTTAGTAAATTCGATGTTACAGAAAATGTTCGATATCTCACTTTCTGCTGTTGTAAAATTTTATTTTTCGTAATACTAAAAACCACACTGTATACTGATAATACAGTTATAGAACCTATTTTTTTTGTAGTTTCTTGACAGAACAAAATATTGAGATGAACATTGTAGATATTACTATAAACTATTCATTAATTATAGATAATACTATACATTACGTGGTATAACATCTCTTTAAATCACTTTTGTTTCCTTAAAATAAACAAATAATTAAATATTAATATAGATAATATCTTAGAATTTCTTTAACAGTGAAACCTCAATATGTACGGGTGTCTGGAGGTGGGGCAACTCGAGCAGGTCACGAGAGATCTTTCGTTTGTACAACACGAGGGTCAAAACCAGCCCCAAACATCGATTGGTTTATAAATGCACAGAGAATTGACTCAGCTCTTACGCAGGTAGTTAAATCTTAGTCTGTCACTACCTTTTTATTAATAATAGTAAAACTTAAAGAATCTAGAATTTTTAAGGACATACAAGTAGTAGTTGCGCAAAAATTTAATGAAAATTGCTTTAGGAAATTATAAAAAAAGTTATACAACATACGCGTTCGTAGGAAAAATCATAGTATCCTATTCTTATGTACCTAAATAGTGTATTTTTTATGAGATGGTAAGAATTTAAATAATTGTTTAAGAAATTTCCTATTTTATAGTAATATTTTAGAGCTGAGTTACAAAAACCACGCTTGCTACGAAATATCGTAGACACTTGTAACCAGTGTAGAGCCTCTACGCTTCTACTTCATGAAAGTAATATTACAAAAAACAATATTTTATGCGAATTATATGCTTTAATATCTATAGTTTATGATTAAATCCATCAAAATAATATAACGTTATATACATTGGTCTGTATTTATTATTTAAAAAACGATAACAGTTTGTTGTGATTTTAAGATAAATAAACGAAAAACAATTATTAAATCGTAAAAATTCTATATGTTTATAAACTAAAGTAAATTGACAAATTTAAATATAGATAAATAGACATTTTATCTTGGAACAGGTAGAAGTAGATGGAGAACTAACGAGAAGTATCCTGACGTGGCGCGTGAGAAGAGAAGATAGTGGCAGAGAGCTGGTCTGTCGCATTTCTAACCCTTGGTTTCCAGCTTATACTCTGGAGGATTCGATAATACTTGAAGTTATTTGTAAGTTTAATTACTTATCTTGTGTTATTTTTTTATTGATTTCTGTTCAAATATTAATTATTATTTAAATGTTTATAACCAATTATAAAACAAAAATAGTAATTTATATTGTTAAGGTTTGCTTTATTAGTTTTTACTTAAATAAAATACTATAGTACAAAACTCCTATATACACAATTTAATATAAATAAACGCAGAGTTAAACTAATAATTTCAAATGGTAAGGAAGTTCACCAAATCTGCAGATAAATACTTCGAACCAATCGAATTCTGAACTGGCCGGATGCCATATGATATATTTACGGTGCCTTCAGATTATACTATACTAGTAACAAAGATGTTAATATTTACTTTAAAAAAGATTCCAATTTACCTTTTCACAATTTGACTATATGTATTTTTCTACGCTATTAACCTACTTTAAATCGCACTATCAATGTTCTTTTATACAAACACGAAAGATATTTATAGATTTCAGTTGTTTATATTTTACTATATGATATTATGTAAGGAAAAACATTTATCGAAATGTACCGAAATTAGGTTCACTTAGGTTCACAATTAAGTTTTAATAGAGAAATTTACTAGGTTTATAAATTTGTGATTGCTAGTTTATTATCCATCTGTCTGTTGGATCATTGGATATAATTCTTTTATATTTACCTAGTTAAATACATCTCTTTATTGAACAATAAATATATTCAAATCTTTTTTTTTTGTACTTAAAGTTTCCATTTATACATTGTTTAAAATTAAGTCTACAGGATTGTGTTTATTTTATTTCACTTTTGTATGAATCAAAAACAAGAGCGGTTGTAAACAGTTTATGAACGCACGTACTAAACAATAAACAAAGTTACAGTACAAACAACGTGATAATTGTACTAGTGCATACTTTGTGCGGACTTTGTCCAACGCGTTGTGAATGCACAATTAAATTTAGAATTAGTTATACGATTCAATTTTAACTCGATCAAATTTTGTCAAGCATTATTATATTTTGTTTTTGAAATTTATAATGGTTGCTTGGTGTTATAACTAAATTATAAGAGAAATTTAAAGTACCTACTTCCGTATACATAAAAAATATTTGTATTAAAACTTAGGTAAGAATCTTGGTAAAAGTAATTGTTCTTTTATTGAAAAGAAATAGTATATATCACCATTTGATTATAATATTAAAGAAGCAAATTTAATAAAAAAAATCATTTCCTGATACATTTTCTAACAACTACGTGTACTATGATGAATTATCAGATAATCAAGTAAATTTTATTGATTCGCTTCGTAAATAAAATACTGTTCGCTAGTATTTTATAGATGATAATTTTTAAAATCTGTGTTGGTTAGTCAAGAGCTTTACATTCATTAAATTGCAATGGTCGCAATTTGAGAAGTACTCGGGTGCCTTTAATTAGTAACAGGTAACATTTGCGCAATGTGTTTGAAAATTGCAAGGTATGCTTAACTACTTATTTGCAATGTCTGAATAAACTACAAGGAGGTAACTTCCTAAATTGGTCACTTAATGTATGTTTCTAATTCTAGCTCCTTTGTATCTCAAATATGTTCCGAAATCATAGATAGCTATTAAGTTTTTGATCATGTTGATATTTCAATAACAAGATTTTCTTACGGCTAAGGACGACAGCAAAGGGAAGGCAAAAATGATAGCTTCCTCTTTTCCTTACAGATTAAAAAAGCTAAATCACTTGTCCCTTTTTAATAACGAAGCTATGCCGGTATGAAGCTGGATCTGTTATCTCGTTAAGACTACTACGAAAAGTGGCCTTATTAAAGCCTTATATTCTATTTATTTCCTGGCTCCTCAGCTGGAGACAATTATAAAAAACAGTCAGTTAATAATTAAAGTTAATCACATAAAAGGTCATAAATAGCCTATTATACATTTTAATATTATTTAAATTAATCGTTGGTTTCACAAAGCAGTCTGTGTACGTAGAAATAAGCTTTTAATCGCGGTTTTACTGTAATTAATCTAGCAAATGGGAAGTGGAGTATAACGTTGCTGTGTTTATATTCTACATGTTCATTATGTATACTATTTTTATTATATTATTATTATTAAATAATTATATTTTTAGAGAGTTTAATAATTTAATTTGTTATGGACTTAAATTATCTTAAAGATAAAAACTCTTCAGATTTTTGATCAAAATGAGTACATAAATAATAATCAAAAAACATAAATGAGTTGAAATACATCAAACATATAAAGAAAACTAAATGTTGAAAACATATAAAGAAAACTAAATTTTGAAATACGAGTATAAATGGAAAAGTATGAAATAAAAACATTCGGCTTAACACGAACGAGGAACAAAAAGTTATTTATTGTGAAGTGTTAAATGTTTCTGTAACATGTTTTTGTCCTTTAACTTTTGTGTCACCTACGAGTATGTTGGCAACATTATTAGTATATATTTTTAGTTGACCACGAACCAACTTTTGATTTTTTTTTCACAAATGAATTAAAATCTGTTTATTATATTATAATAATTATTTATAATCATGTAATATATTTTGTATACAATAATAGATTTACCTTAATTGTAACAATATCTCTGTCAGTCGATCATAAAATTTTATTTGACTTTATCACAAATTATGATACGTCCACTGATGTATAAATACAGAAGTAAGTTTTTGTTGCAGACCCTCCGATACCCCAAATATCGCTAATCGAACCGAAAGAATCCCGCCATCTTCGAGAAGACGAAGACGCGGTGTTACTCTGTTCAGCTGACGCGTCTCCACCGGCATATAACTTTTCTTTTTATAAAGGATTTGAGGTATTGTTTTTTGCGTTTTAATATTAGCTACAATATCAATAAATAATTTAATAAAATAAAATATGGTTTGTGTTACTTATATTTAGAATTAATACAAGTTGTATTTATTTATTTCGCAGTGGGGAATAAGGCATTACTGCATCTGTTTCAGTATTAATTTTAAGGAATATATTGTATATAATATGGTGATCAGTCAGCCCCAACCTGACATAGCTGGAAGCAAACCCAGAAATTTCAACGCAACATGCATTCAATGTTAGAAATATCAGCAACTGAACTGCGATTGTGGTTGTTATTTTTATATATCCAAATTTTATTTAAAAATATAATAGTTTATTGGCAACTCTTATTCGGAAATCTATACTAAAATTATAAACAAACAAGACTTGTATTTCTGTTTGCAATAATTGAGCTTATCGTCTATCGATTTTAAAAATTCTCTCATTGATAGGAAGCTAAACTCTTTTTGAGTTACTAATTTAAATGCAAATTGCTATTATCTTTATTTTAGGTCCATTTCTGAATGTAGGCCATCCATGCTTTTTCATGTCATGGAGGATAAAAAGCAATAATATGGACTAGGTAAATTGTGATTTAAATCATGAACCGTTTCAATCTGAAGAGTAACTTACATTCATAACATAAGTTTTGTTATTGAAAGTTACTAATGAGATCCACGTTGGGAGCGTGTTTACAACCTAAACAAACTTTATTAATTTATATATACACTAGCGACCCGCCCCGCCTTCGCACGGGTATAAAACATATATAAAAACCTTCCTCTTCAATCACTCTATCTATTAAAAACCGCATCAAAATCCGTTGCGTAGTTTTAAAGATTTAAGCATACAAAGGGATATAGGGACAGAAAAAGCGACTTTGTTTTATACTATGTAGTGATAATTAATGGTATCTTGTCAAAATTGATTGAGTAATTAACACAGGTATTTTTAAATTACAGTTTTCTTTCAGTCATTGACATAACCTATGTATATTAATAATAAACATACATTTATATTTTTAATTAATAAGTCCTTATCTCGTAGGAAAGGGCAAACATGTTTGTAACTGTATCATTAACCTTTCTTTACAGTCAGGGATCAACTTTCTGTGAATTTAAACAGAAACTTTGTTTTTCGATTTAGGCACAGAAGTATTACTAAGGTAGATATTAAACAAATTAATATTTCGATATTCACCTGAGTGTGAGACTATAGTATGTAGTTGGGAAATTCGTAATTCGTAAAGCAATCGCAAACGGTTGCAGTTTTTATTCCGGACTGGATAAAATAAAAGCTGATATCTAAAGTGAAGTCGTTTCACGCAAATTGAAACTTAAGTCTACACGACGTGACTCGTGTAGCGTGACAACACGTGACCGGGTAATTAGTATTAAATTAATTCAACATGAAAATTCAATTTATTACGCCGTAAACGTAATAACTTTATAATAACTCCTCCATTAACTCAGCTCACTTCTAAATTATATGATTTTTAAACTGAATGGCTCTTGATACTAAACCGTAACAAATATTTGTATCCATTAAATACAATCATCAGACTAGATGTGATACGAAATTGAAAATGCATGTTATTTGCATGCTTATTTCATCAGATTTGAATTAATATTTTATTCAATTCATATACAGTAATATAATATTATTCTTTTCTTTAAAAATTAACTACTTAAGGTTTACGTCGCAAGTTCGTCCGCTTAGGCAACCAAAATATAGCCTAAAGTTAGACGAAGAAAGTACAGTTTCTTATCAGTGAAAGAATATATAAAATCGGTTTGGTAGTTTCCGAGTTTATTCAAAATACAATCTTTATAATAATAGTATAGATATCTTGTAAAGGGTTTTAATACATGTTGCGTTAGAGATACTGCGTTTGAATCCTGGAGAAATGAAGCTACTGTTTCGGATGTGTAGTTATAGAAAGCTGATACTTAGTATTGTTGCATTGTTTGTCATTTAGCACTTATCAGCTACTTAAATAAATTAAAAATATGTTATCTATCAGGACCACCTCATACGTGACGATCCTATTGGTGGTATATCTGTGGAGGGTCAAAAGCTATTCCTTCATGGTCTGAGGAGGCACCACTCAGCTAGATACCGCTGCAGAGCGTGGAACTCCGAGGGCAGTGGACTGAGTGAACCCCTCAGTTTAAATGTATTGTGTGAGTGCCTTTTATATCTCAGTTACTTGATATATTCTAATTAACCGTTAATAGTGTAGGTAATCTATAAGTGTAAAACATGGAAAGTTTTTAAAATTTGAATATCCAAATGCATAAGTTCTGCATAACGACAAACCGAACTATACTTACTAATTCAAACAATTGCATTAGGGTATTCACTCAGCTTTGTTCGGAGTTTATTAATTATTAATGGTGTATTAAAAGTATTAATAAAACATTATATTTTGTAGCCCGACCAGAATGCTCTGCTGGTAACGTGGTTCAACAGATAGCTGGGGCTCCAGGAGGTGAAGTAAGAGCGCGCTGTTCTGTCAGCGCACCTTCTGCAAGAGATGCGGGACCACTAAAGTTCTACTGGACTTATAATAGTACCAGGGATGTGTTGCCAGTAAGTCTCACATGTAATCTTACCGAGTTATCGTTACCGATAAGAAAAAAGCTTTTTCTAGTATCATTAGTGAAACTAAATTTAAAGAAAAATATATTGATTCTCCAATGCTCTTATATAGCTAACTAAATGTGACACTTGTGTGATAATGTGTGACTTTATAAAGAAGGCATGTATTTATAGATTCCTGTGTCAAATATAACGACAATGGGCTCGAGTAGCACAGCAATTCACGGCCTGCCAGATATTGACGACGAAGATCTAGGCTGGCTCGCGTGCTGGGCAAGGAATGATATTGGAAACCAGAGGGAACCTTGCTTATTTAGGATCATGCAGGCTGGTAATGTGAAAAAAAACCCTCGACGAATAACAATCTTTATAGAATCTACTTCGATTTTATTATTAATTGAAGAGATTCTCATAAAAACGTAATAATCAGTTTAAAAATAATTTAGGAGGTTTAGAGTTTAAGAATTTAATTCAAATAATAATGTGAATCTGTCTATTTTTATTTTATTTTTAATCATAAACTTACTGTAAGGATTATCTCATATGTAATAAGTCTAAGTTATAATTAAAGAATTAAAGTAAAATCTAAGTACATAAACTGACTTTGTAATTAGATAAATCATATGTTTTCTTCTTTACCAGGATATCCTGAACCACCTAACAATTGTGAAATAGAGAATGAAATAATAAGATGCGAGCCTGGGCATGATGGAGGTCTACCTCAATGGTTCGTGATGGAAGCGCTTGGTGTTAAACATCAAGAAATAGAACAAAATGAACTAGATTCTACTATGAATGATCAGGTAAAAGTTATAGAATATATGACGGAATATCGATGCCTTGCTTTTTCGTCATCAAGGTCATCCATGGATGTACTAAACACAACAGTTATTGTTAGTTCTTGGTTTATTTGCTAAGGAATAGCTATTTTACAAGAGATTTGCTTTATCCGAAGGCTCGGTCGTATAAGAGTATGTAACCAGCCATCTATTGCCTCTATTTATACCGCGCCCAACCGGCGGTAAACAAGTTTCTTGATAAAAAACGATCGAACTACCCGCAAAAGCCCGAGTCCTAGGTTGAGTGTTTAAAATGAATTAAACGTTTTTAAATTCTTTCGATTAATGATTTAAAATGAAAACAATTGGAAATCAGACGCCATTCTGATCTCAACCGAAATTTTACAACTTGCTTTCGCTGATTCACACAATCATTCGCAAAAGAGTAGCGTCAACTCATGAATCGTGAAATAACCAATGGTATGCTGAACGTTATCTAATAAAATGAACTATTCTGATAGGGAATATCTATTTCTGTATATGAACTAAACAAGACTTGATTTAATAATTCTAGGTAATGTTAAACTTGAAAAAAATATCAATTATGTAATTTGTTAAACCTTTTGCGTCAGGGTGTATCCGGACGTGGTCTAACTGAGACAGTATACAAAACAAGCAATGATGCAACTCCACAATTTCCTCTTGATGCTCTTTCTCCTGGGCGTTATACATTCCTAATCTATGCTGTCAACCCTCGCGGCAGGTCATTGAGGCCAGCTGCACTACATAGTGTTCCCGTTAGGACATCGGAAGACCTAGACCGACCAGGTTGGTAAATTTAAAATGTTCCTTGATATAACAAAATAAGAATTATACATTATTCGAGTTTAATTATCGCATAAATTTCTCAAGGTTAAGTTTTTGTTTACGTCAAGAAAACTTTATCATTTCATAAGGAATAGTAGCAGATGGATGTGCGACCCCAATACGTATCCTAACACATGACTATTGCTGACAGTCATTGGAACATTTTGTAAATTGCCTATAATTCAGTTTTAATTCTTATAATTTGATTATCCCTGCTTCCATTATTGTTGTAAAATCGATATATTTAAATTGTCTTAGATTCACTTCAGACCATGACTCCAGCTCCTCCGCCACTAGGTCCACAAGACAACAGCGTGCCTTTGTTAATTGGCGCAGTTCTTGCCCTGGTGTTGCTAACTATTTTAACAACTCTCTGCGTTACTATGGTGGTTATGTGCAAAAAGAAACCACGTCGTACTCGGGATACGGAACAAAAGTAATTATTTTTATTCATTGAAATTTGCTACAAAATTCAACATATAAAAATAACATCTCTTTTTCTTATATATGTCTTTAAGTATGTAGTTGAAACTATGGACATCAAAACATCGGATGAAACAATTTAAAAAATGATCCATTAGTTTTTGAGTTTATTCATGAAAAACAAAACTACCAATCTTTTCTCTGAATAATATTAAGATTATAATTTCGATTATTATTATTTTTCTGTTCACAATATGATGCATGCATCGTTTAACTCTTTCTAACGTCCAGTTTTTAATAGTGCTTTAACACGCAACGTTGGAGTCTCCATGTACAGTGGCGCCGCAAATATAGTACCAACTGTCGTGGTACGAGGTCATCGTGGATCCAGAGTACTGGCTGCGCGATGGTCAGGAGTTTTAGATGATGCTCCTCTTGCTGTCCTAGCACTGGATACAAGACCTCATGGTAAGGTTCTATGTGTTTCAAGAAAAATACTTGCATTTCTAAGACTATAATTAGATTAGATTATACTTTTATCCATTGAATATCATTCTGTTCTTCTACCAAGAGTTCAGTGTCGCAATATTTAATTGTTTTTTTGCTATGCGGTAACTGTTAATCCAATCAGGTGTTGTCTCATTTTTCTTGTAATTGTGTTGCGCAGGCACTTACAAATATTATCAAATTCATGATTGAGAAACAGAAATTACTAAGTCAAAATAAATTGACTAACGTTTTTCAAAGTGATCGGATAAATAAGAGAACATTCATTAAATAATTGCTACTAACCTTTTGAATCATAGTCATAACCAAGAATTAGTTTAATTCAACTTTGTATTTTCCAGCAGATATTGACAATCACAGCGAAGATGATATCCATGAAACTGGACTGATACGACACGAAAATATGGAGACACAAACTGATTCCTAAGAAAAAACTGTTAGTTATTAATATTGAAACCTCAAAACAGTTTTAGAGACGAACATGCAGTAGCGGAATAAGGCATACTAGGCACAAATCAAAAACCGCGAGGTTACACAATATTTTCAATGGGTGCACAATATTTTCAAAAGTGGTTTCTTAATTCCGATTATAGTAAGAGAAAAAGAGAATTAGTGATAACTATAGTGGACTTTAGTAGAGTTCTACAAACTAAATGCTAGCTTTACTATCAATTATATACAATATTTTTGTAATTTCAAGTGATAATGTGTATGCATGTAGTATTATTTAAGTGATAAGTAGTATGAGCAAGATTGTGTGTTTTCAGTCTACTAAGTCGTTAGTTTTGTAAATTACCTATTTTACACTATATTTCCTGAAAACAGCACTTTAGGTATTTAATTTTTTTTTTAAGTCCAGCATGTGACTTAATCCTAATCTATGACTTAGATCATGACTATAGTGAGCACTGTCAAACTTCATAAATAAAAAATAGTTTAACAATTCAAAAAAACAGATTCAGACTTAAGACCGAAACTAAGACTTATTTTCATTTTTGTTAACTAAGTCAAACTGTAACTTGTTTATGAAGTTTGTCAATAATTATACTATTTTTATATTCAATGCAGTAGCTATAACTTTACTATTTATCATTCTCTGTATAAAGCAATAGAAACAAATATATGTTTGTTCGCGCTGTTGATATAAGTACATACGTAATGTAAATATGTTATTTAACCAAAGAATGTGAATTAGCATTACCATAACTAGATTTCCATATAACATTTCATTTATACGGGTATATTTTTGAATTTAGAGATAGATAGATAATGCTGACGATTATTATCAATAATGACTGCCATTATAACATGTGCGCACACGAGATATTTCTTGTACGAGAGAAGACAATTGATTAATTAAAAAAAAAACTTAATGAAAATATATTTTTATACTTACATGTAATATTCTATCAAATTGTCACCCAAAACAATCTCGAATAATCGGAATCGATTAATATCGTTCTACTTTTAATATAAAGTAAACAGTTTATTAGACAACCATGTCATTAAATGTAATAAATGGGTCGACAAAATTTACTCCTAACGTGCATAGGCTCGATTGTATTACAATAAATTGTCGTTTGTAATTTCAGTGATTTTCCAAGCGGATGGAAAAATCATTAACTTTGTTATTGATTTTTGAGTCTATATAATAATCGACAGTAATTATTACTCGAGTAAACACCTTTCCAGTAATAGTAACTAAGTGAAACTAGTGTTTCGTAGAATAGGTTATTTATTAATTTCATCAAAAGCTTTAAAGTGTTGGTACATTTAATATTTCATTTCATTGTTTCGAGCGTAACACTATATTTTGATTGCAAACTAGCAATCAAAACTAAATTTTCAACAACCTTTATTTAATATTTATAACTCTGTTTTTTAAATGAAATATAAAAGATTTCATTTACAATTTAGCTGAATATACCATATAAAGATACAGAGATCAATTATATGTTTTTTGCACTTTGCAATCGGTTTATAGTTTCTGTAAAATAGTTCATTTTAAAGAAGCTACAAACGGACCACCGATATATTGGTGATTGTAAGCTAGATGCATTTAAAATTTATTACAAGTCCTCATTTTGATATCCGTATTTGTTTTAATTTTACAGAATTACGAAATTGATCTTCAACAACTGTAAATCATGCATTTAGTCAAATATTTAACTTCTCCGATTGTATACGTTTTAGTATCACATCGCATCGAATGATATAATAAAGATATTTTACTTAGAACCGCCTTTTTTACAATTCATGGTTTTATTTCACTGTACTCCTTATCTCCAAGTAGGTACTAACCGAGTCAACTCCACTAGAATCCTCCTTGATTTAGCCATAAAATGGAATATTAAAATAAATGAAAAATGTTGCAATTTCTCTAGTCATTTTGCTTCGGTTTGACATTTGTTGTTGTGGCAAAGATATTTTTGAATGTGCCTACGAGACTATCTAAGTATCTTTAAACATTAAGCTAAGTGAAGAGAACAGCCAAGATTCTCCAAGCAGTAAGTAAATAAAAATCAGACAAGCCAAAGTTGAAAGCTTCCGAACTGAGTTAAAACCCGAGTAAGTTTTCTTCTTCTTTTTCTATATATTGACTTCAGTTACAGTGTTGCTCGTTATAAGGCGATTAACTTTTTCCGTAGTTTAACTAGGATACCTAGGTTAGTAAAAGGATGACCTGTGAGACAGACACATGCGTGTACTTAATCCCACATGGGGTACGGGAACTAAATTCTTTGATTTTTCAATTTTAGTCGGTGTTCAAAATGACAGAAATCAAAAACGAGAAATAAAATTTTACTTTCGTAGGAGGTTGAATGCCTGCTCATATATTTTAAAGAAAAGACAAATTAATAACCAACATATTATAATATACATACTCCCGCGAAATAGCCAGTATTTAAAATTTTACAACGAGCAATTTGGCAACAATATCACATAACATTGGCGCTGACTTTACTGATTTATTACAATAATTCCCTTTAGGTTTAAAACATTAAATCTGTTTTTCTGCTATCTCTGAGAAATATACTTTTATCATAGACAGGTAATGTTTTAAGGAGTAACTATGTTTAAGAGCAATCAGCCGCGCCAACAACGGTTTTATCGTTCTTTGGTCGGTAATTATATGTGAATTTATATATTTTATCACAAAATTGATGACGTAACTATTCGTTGGAATATATGGCTGCTACGCATTACTAATAGCGAAATATCCAAATCATTATTCATCATATCACATAGCCATATCTCAAACATCCCACGCAGAATTGCCACGCACAAATTTATTTATTAATTTTATACTAGTTACATGACTACACGATGTTCTGCATATGTCGTGTTTAGCTACCACGCATGCTTTATTTAAAAACAGGTATTGCTACTTTATCCGCGCGGTTAACTAATCTTTCAAAATTCACACAGGTCACTGGTTACATCTAATTTTTGAAAACATTCAAACGTCATATCCGTTTTACCCAACTCAGGTCGAAATATAAACTTTACCGAGTACAAAATGCACAAAATTTCCTAACAAAACTTTAACCCGTGTCTGTCAGTTCACAACATTTACATAGCTTTGTGGATTACGAAACATTTTAACTCACCTTTATTAAAAAGTTAATGTAAATACGAATCGGTATGTTAAGTATGTGGTATCCATATGAAGTCGGGAGACACAATTAGTGATCTAATGCAGATTTTACTTATATAGCATTTCGAATTTAATTTTAGGATTTAAGTAAAATATTAATTTATTTTGTTATAAAAACAATTTTAAAAATATTCCACTCAAATATTAAATCCCGATTTCTGTTAAAATCTTCTTATTTGCATACAAATTATAAATTCTCGTTGCAGGTATAACCTAGTATGTGAAATTAATACCCTATATTAATATAAATGCTGATTTATATTACTTTACTTCAGGAGAAGAGATGTGCTAACAGCCCAGACGCGTCCAATAAGCGTTATGTATGAACGACAATGCGCAGACTTCATTTTTGAAAGCGACAATTTATTTTCTTTGTGTTGGGCTAAGAAACTTGGAAAACTATGCTAAAAATATAAAATTATTGAATATATCAAAGCATATATATATATAATACATTACACTATAATATAGCTTACAGATCGAAATCACTTTAAAAAACAACTAAAAATAAGTATGTGACACGCAGAATCATTACAAACATAACATTAACATTATAAAACAATTGTAAAGAAATTTTAAAACAATTTGAGGACAATTCAAATAGCATTAATTTGACGTCACCGAAAACTCACTAGGGATGAATTAAAGAATGAATCCATAGTTAATATAATCGTTAGTTAAATATAACAGTTACAAAATCGTTTAGTTTTTTGACATAATAAGTGAATTCCCTTAACCCCTAGTGAGGCATGGGGCAGACCCATTTCTGTATCTGTTGATTATTTTTATTTACATAAAAATAGTTGATCAACATGTGTTTACCCAACCGAAACATTCATGCTTTTCCCCGGGATACAAACCCAGGAACCTCCGAGCCCCAGCGCAACACGCAGACGCCTAAGCGTTAGCTACGGATGTGGTTTTCACACAACAAATACTAATATATTTAGCCTTATTTATAACTTCTATGTTAGAATGGTTTAGCATTCTCCTTATTAAAGTTATTAATTCCATCTTTAATTTATTCAGAGCCTTTATTTTATAAAATTATCTGGGTTCAATTAAGGTGTTCTTTAGAGTCCTATCGGATTACTTACAAATATCCGGTTCGAAACTGAATTCATCATTTTTTAACTAGAAACTTCACTCCCTTCTTTATTTACTTAAATAAAATATTCATAATCTTCGTGAATTGCCCGAGAGCACCGCAAAGAATGAACTCGCGGCTTTCATAGCCTGCCTCTAAGACAAGTCACGCCGTATTAGTAATGCGATGCGGAGTGCGGTCGGGAAGGCTTCGCTTGACTTTTCTCATTCGCTTTATAACTGACAGCCGCTCGAGATAACTAGATCGCTTCGAGACTTCGATTTGTACCCAACGAATAACGTCACAGCAAAAATAACATTGTTAGTAGGTACTTTGTAGCATACGTTGTTACCAAGAATTCTGTTTTGGTCCACCTACAACAAAATTTAAATAATTGGAATAGTCGTTTCATTATTAAGAGATGACCAACTCACTTCTATATTTAGAAAGGTTGACTGTACTGCTTATGCATCACTTGGTTCTCTTCTTTTGGTGCTCTTTGTTTGTGTTGGTTACTATTTTGCCGTCACGCTCTGGAACTCGAACTCAATATTTTTAAGTCAAGATGTTTTTTCCTGATTGATGTTTTTCGGACAAACTTTCCCATTATTATGGTCTCCAATGACCCGTATTTGTTATTTCTGAGGATGTGGCGGGTATACGTAACTTTTCATTGCTTGATGGAATGGACAATTTCAACTTGCCTTTCACTTTGGTATTTTAATTAAGTCCATTTTAGAAAAAAACCTATAATTTCGGTAATAACCATTTTGAATAAAAAATAAGTATTGCGTGCCTTCACTAATATTCACTTCATATCCTAATGCGATAAGTACGTTGATAAAAAATGAATAAAGCGTGAAGGCATTATTAATCTGCTAAAAATCACGCCTGTCAGTCGAATAAAACAGCTAAAAATACTAATATACATATTATAATGTTTAATATAATCAGTGTGTTCAGTATTCTGTTTTAGATTAAGTTAGAAAGGAAAGCTTTGCGAATTGTCGCTCAGTATTTAATAGTAACAATTTTAAAGTTTTTATTAGTAATCGTTTTCAATTCATACAATAATGTTAAACATTCAAATTTAAATAAAAGTAATCCTACAAATCCCGGATTTAGATTAATTTCACATCTTAGAAATGACGACACGTGGGTTTTCGTTCCGACCCAAATGTGTAAAGCAATCCAACTGGACCTTTTCTTATGTCTATTCTATAGGGTGTGTCAATAATCACATTTCGTTAGAAGCAAGTTGGTACATTGTCAATAGCCATAATGTTTTTCCGACGTTTGAATTCCCTCTATAAAACAAATTTTAGGCAAGTCTACAAATTTTAGGGACAGACCTTAATCATGTTTTATAAACCATCAAAGGGCTTGCATAAAGCATCTTCTAAGTTATTAACTTTAGATTGCAATAAACTTAAGAGCGCTATACTTTTATGGGCGAATTAGAAGACATTATATGGAGGGGTTGTGCAAACATTTTACGGAATTTAATCAAACAATTATCAATTTTATTCCATTGGTTATAAGGGCTATTTTAGTTGTATGACGTATGTTTGTTTTGTTGTGTTTATGGTAGGGTTTAGTAGGGAAATATCCATTTTTATGAGGTAAGAACGCTCGGGTATCGTATGGTGACGGATATTAATGCTGTTTATTTAGGCTCAACCCTTAATTACTGTTTATTTTGTTGTTAATTGATACAAATAAATAACTTATTTAACAGCTGAAGATTAGTGTTGTCCCCGGCAGGGAAACACTTTTAAATGTAACTCTTACTAACTCCTGCACAAAGAATCTATAAGAGGATTTATCATTCGTATGTTACACAATCTTCTTAGTCAGAGATATTACGAGTGACTATAAATAGAAATTAATGTTATATGTTAACAGAGCCACAAGTATCCTATTTAAATTGTTACAATTTTGTTCCATTATAGAGTTATTAGAATCGATTTCAATCTCTTAATCTGGAAGTGACTTTGAATTTATTAAAAACTTTTTAATTTATATAACTTTTGTGATATAACAATGTAAATACTTGCTTAATTTACCGAAATAGCTGAAAAACATTTGGAAATTAAATAAAAACTGTTGCTACTTGCTGTTATATAAAACTTGGCCGTGCCAAAATAATAAGTTCCATCTAAGCCGCTCGCGAGAAAGATTTAAAATGATTTATGTGCTTATAATGTTGCCAGAAAATATAAACTTATTTCAGTACCGTTTTCTTGTATGACGTAATGTTCGTATAATTTAATAATTTGTAACGCCAGCCTGGAGTAGGCCTTATATAAAAATTATAGGGATATCAAAGTTTCATTTTAGCCTTTGCGACGTCCGCTACAAATTTGAAAATAGCATTAAACTTAAGAAAAGATATGATATAGAATATATACGATTTATTGATTACAATTTTAGAGATATTGTTTAATTATTTATTTTATCTATTAAGTTTTAATTATAAGTGTAAATATTTAATTTTAATATTTCATACTCCATTTCTCGAAGCGTATCGTCATACATTAGGTTTGAAATAAGTTTTGCGGGTTCAGTAAATCTATCCCGGAGTGAGGTATGTAAATGTATACGGAACCCAATAATCTAATTTAATCACGACTCACTTGACATAAGTGGAGTTGACGGGGTACGGATTCAAAAGTTTTAACCAATATCTGCTCTGGCTATGAATTTCCAGAAGTTTTTTTTATTCACGTGAACAAAAAAAATCGTCATAATATTACTTATATATTTAAAATTGTAAAAGTTAATATATTTTAAGAACATAATTCCTCAATAGTTAAAAGGTATTAAGCAGTATCCCAATATAAACAAATAAAATAAGTAAAGTTAAGATGAGTATATAATATAACAAATATAGTAAACATATAAAAAAATTAGGTATTAAATTAAAAAATAATACTGGTAATATACTTATAATAATCATATATATACTGTTTACACTATATACATTAATTAAATGAAGGCCTGTATTGTATCATACATCTTCAACCTTAGCGAGAGTGCACTTTCCTACCCTTAACAATTTTATCGAGAGCCAGGCACATATAAGTTAGCCCGAAATGTTATATTGCCGCAGCATCGTGAAGATGGGAGAATGCTTTTACGTATCTCGTTCGATATCGTCCCAATAATTCACAATTGCGTCTTCCTTACACAACAATCCCATCTATTCTTTAGATGTTGCTGTAAGGTTTGGCTTTTTGGCATTGCTTGAATTAAGAGAAATCAAAATTAAGATAAATTTATTATTAAAACGACTCATGCGACTTTCATAAACAATACAAAAAAACGTGTGTTTCCAACAAAAAAAAAAGAAATTTTTACATTCTCCTGAAATTAATCAACTAAAGAAATAGTAGTTCATTATAAGTATATTTTGAAAAAAACTTATGTAATCTTAAATATTAAGTTTTCCACATAAATTGAATTTTAGAATCTTACTGTTATATAAGGTTATATAAGGTATATTTTGTATATACTACGTAGAAATAAAATATTAAAGAAAAAATCCAATTAAATACTATATAATAAGAATGAAAGTCTCGGTGGCGCTTTTGAATAAAGATAATTAGAAGGGAATTAAAAATATAATCTCTAGCAAAATCTTTAAATATCTGGAATCTTTCTCTTCCTACAGCACATGTATATCAAGAGGGCGGATGTTATTGCATCTATATTTTAGCTGCGACACATGTCGATATCTTGTCACGACATTTTACGAAATTGCCGGTGTCACGGGCTTTTCTCATTAGTGATTGATGTCCTTCGAATTTTGTCCACAAAACAATCTTTCACAAAAGACTGATAATTTATGTTATACTAACCTAAAGCCTTACAAATTAGTGTTATTTTTATTCGGTCTCGATTTTTCTTTGGAACATGTATCTTTTCATCTTTACTATGAAATGACTATGTATTAATAAAATGTACTTATTTTAAAAACAAAAGCACAAATGTGCAAAGTTTATTGTTTCAATTAACTTTGTTTAATATTTCTTTACTTCTTTGTTAAAAATGGACTTTCACAAAGTAAAGACGTAGTGCGGAAATCAAGCGAAAAGTAGCATTATGACCTTTTGAAAAGTTTAAACATAGTTGTATACCATCGCGAGTGATCCGACGAGCCGTAAGCTCGTTGCGCTAAAACACAGTGATTTATGTGCTGAAGGCGACTCGCAATCCGTACTGCACCCGACTCACTCCTAAACTGGACACTAATGCCTTAACTGTGATCTAAGAATCTATATAATGGGACCTTTGGAACTTCCTTTGATTCGTTAATCGATATCAACAGAAAAAAAGGTACTTAGTTTTGTACAATGCAAAATGGTATGCTATGCTAATAAAATACTAGGATGACTTTATTATATATTATTTTATATTGTTCTACTAAGATACCTTACACTAATAAGTACAGAATGTATCTTTTAAGTAAATAAATAAATTTTAAAAATTAATTAAATTAATGCAATATAATCCGTCAGTGCTGCGAAACGAAGAAGTTTTGATTTTGTAGAAAAATATGAAAATAAAAATAAAATTATGAAACTACTAGGTATTTTTTTTACGAAAAATTGTATAATTAAGTAAATCTTTTACAAGAATAACTGATTTCGATGGCGGTGTAATAATAATGTAGAAACGCAAGTTCGAAATAAACTCATAAACCCACTCCAACGAAGACTCAAATAAAATATAGTTTTTGTAAAAATGCCATATCCGTTTGTCTCTAACATTCATGACAGTAAGTTACCCACGTACAGCATCTTTGCATTAAGATCGTAGGAGATACAGTATCTATACAAGATTACAAAGTAAATTTTAAAGGATCAAAGTATTATATGAACATTGAAAACTTTTTAGCTTAGAATCAAGTAAAGCTTTCTTCATAATTGTGTACAATAGATTTCGAATATTATGTGCAGATAAAAAGACACGCAAATGGACTTTTTTTAGGTACCTGCATGTCAACTATGAGATTTCTATAGAAGTTTTCGATTGGTTTTATATACGTCAGCTATAAATTCTATAGTGGCCTATATTGTAATTAATGCAACAAAAGACACTATCGAAAAATATTTTACCAGATTTGTTTTGGAGCTACCTGATATGTAATGATACATTTTATCACGAACTACAAGGACGTCAAACGTTGTTGGACAGAACACGCTATGGGCAAAAAATTTATAGTGTTATATGTTATACCACATTGTTATTTTCAACACCAACATTCAACTCAAAATCACTTTTACAAGTTCTACGAGTTGGTGTATGGTACAAGAAAAAACTAGAAAATGTATTGTTTAATCTTTGTGATACTAAAATATTAAGGCAAATAATAAAATTTAGAAGTTGTCTACGATTTATGTTACTAATATAACTTATAATACAATTCAACAAAAAAAAAAAATATATTTGTAATTCTTTTAAGTTAGGATGATGACTTATAGTTGAAATTTTCAAAAAGTGTCCCATCAATTTCGATAAAATTGTATAGAAAAAAGATAGAATATAACAGTATAATAGAAAAAGAGCATGTCTGAAATATGAACTATCAAACAAAAAAAATCATTCAAATCGATCCATAATTGGCATTACTAGTGCGTATCAATTGTGTTAATTTGTTATAATTCTTTTAAAAGTATATAAAGAATATCTTCATTGTAGTCAATATCCATCTCGTTTCCGTTTCAAACAAAACATTGCATCGAAATCGGTCCATTCGTTAAGAAGTTACAGATAGGCACACAGACTACTTCAATTTTTACATTACCCTTCTCTTTTCATCAGGGGTAAAAAACAATATATTGATACCAAAGCCATATTCGTTGGGGCGGATTTAATATTATATTTTTTTCGGAAGATAATATGTGTCAGTTGATATTTTATTAAGAAATATATGCAGACTCAATATTTTTTTTCATAAGGTAGGAAAAATCCTTTCATCTTTAGTCTTAGACCGCAGCCTCCATCCGTAGTAAGTCATGTTATCGCGACCTCTGAGACGCTGCGCCTAAACTGCTTATTCTACTTTAAACTTAGATTATACAGTTTTCGAACTTCCTCCTAACCATTTTTAAACAACAAACTTTTTTAAATAAATAATATAATTTCTAATGTTAAAATGATTTTAAAATATTATTGAGGTTAAACATTAGGATAGGCAAAGTGCCCGTCAGGCAAAAACATGATCTCAAAAATAAACTCTTCCGAATACGAAAATCAGACTTTTATTTACCTATAGGATATTAATTTTACCGTTGCAAGACTCAATCCATATGGAACAGATTCGAATAGATCTGAATTTAGCTATGAATATAACAGAAATCATTCTTGAATGAGATTCATCCATAAAGGTATTCAAAGAAAAAATTGGATGGTAAAAATATTATCGTAATATGTTCTTCAATTCACGGTTATTGAATCCTGGCAACAACCGTAATTCAAAAACTTCGTCCTATCTCATATCACGACAGAGATAAACCACTTCCTACTACCTTTTTACGTATATTTTACGGGCGACCCTCAGATATCATAATTTAGATGCGGACTTAGCTATGAAAGGCAAAACTTTTCATTTCTAATTTCGCTTTTCAAGAGTCAGGTAACATTGAGTAGGTATACAACATAGAGCGCGGCTGACCGAGCTTGAGACGTAAATGATTAAACTTTTGTTGTTTCCCATTTGTAAGATGATGATGATAAATGATTAGTTATTATTAGCTAAAATAATTTGTTTTGAAACCGAAGTCAGTTAGAAGCAACCAATTAATTATTGATGACCTGGGAAATGGGAATTAGGCAGCATCTATCTTCCAACGCTCAAAGTCAAATTCTCACTTTCTTCGGCCACGAGTCACGACGAAAGGGTGACTCTATACAGCGACTTGTGATGCACAGTAGAGTGCAAGGAACAAGAGCGCTGGGTAGGTCACCCATGAGGTGGACCAATCGGACATGCTCTGAACGATCCACTCCATGAGTGCACCAGAAGAGCAGCAGCCCAGGAGCATTGGTACAGGGTTATGAAGCAAATAACGACTCCGACGTATTATCCACGACCGTTCTGTCAAGAGCGTATCGCCTAGGAAGTTAGCGTAGCACTTTGTTATGAAGTTTAGAAAAACACTTGTACAAGGGGCTTTTGTCAGGTAGTAAAAATCGAAGCACTAACTATTAAGATATCTTTTCTCCGATTGTCTGATAAAATTAATTAGGTGTTATATTTTTCTCCATTTTTTTTTAATTGATAATACTAACAACACATCAGCTACATCTACGCGCTAATATCATTCAAATCTTTGTATCTTAGAAAAAATACTGCCATATAATAAATAATGGTAACATATTGCGACAATACTGTTAGAAATAGGGTCAAAAATTATAAATATTATTCTTTGCACTAATAATAATTTTAATGTATAATAATATTTTTTTACAAGGTCACATTTATCGCTGTATTGTCAAGGACATATCGGTAGCCGTCGATGCATAATTTCTACACGACACTAGGTTAAATCTAGATGGCACTATTATCCAGTGATATCAGTCCGTAAAAATATTAACTAAAAGAGGAGGGTCCCCGTTAGAGGATAATTGATATAAAAAATTGGTTGCCTGTAAAGTCGGTATACGGGCGAAAGTTTTACGTGACAACGACTTTGAGTGGTAAAATAATTATCTTTTTATGTCTGTCTCTCTCGCTCTTAGGCGGGCTAACCATGCCCGAGTGGAAGGGACGCGTGCCTCTCACTCGCTCTCATTGTGAGCGCATAACGTGAGCGGAGCGTAACGCAGTTTCTTGAAGTGTCACCCGGCTAACCAATTTATAAGACGTTGTCACGTCAATAAGCTACCTATTTAAATACAAGGAGCATACAATGTTCAAGATATGAAAAGTCCGTTACCACAATAAACTGGCACTCCTTATAAACACGCACCGAAATACTCGCGTCATGAAGCAATTAATACAATTCCACTATATTCTCCGTTCAATTTCCAAAAATGCAAATAATGCACGCCAGATCCGCACTATTATTTTTCATTCTTTCGAATGGTACGTCGGGATTTCGCTCATTTATTATTTATAAGGTATATTTCAAACAATCGCTATACGTACATCAATATTATAAATTGATGGATGATGGTGATTAATCCAAGAGTGAAATACCTACGCATTCTATACCTCTGAAGTACAGTCACGTACCATATTACACGTATGACAGCCAGAAGCTAATTTCAACGTTTGTACACGTATGCACAAAATGACATTCACATTTATTATTTATGTACTCAATTGTAAATATTATTTTACGAAAACTAAGGAAAATTGTCTTTAGTTTCTGTTAAAGAAAAGTAATAATACTGGAAAAATATAATACCATGTTTTCGCTGCGTTCTTGAGTATTTTTCTTTATAAGCAAAACCAGCTCTCAGAACCACTAAGTCAAAATCCTTGAATAAAGTAATACGAAATGTTTTTATTAACTGTTTCTAATTCAACAGAATTAGAACCCAGTAACCCAAAAAATTTAAAAGCGTCTTTATAAGGTATTATTAGTTAAAAATTATATCGTTTATGTTAAATTCAAAATTTTAAATCCTTCTGCATAACGTAAAGTATATATATATATTTATATATTCATTAAGGATATTTATGTAGTAAGTTCAGCGCAATGCGGATTTCATGTCCTTAATCTAAAACATGAAATCATTAATAAAGCCAATTAAGACAGCTCTCAGCTTTCTGTAATTAGATCCAAACAATATCCTCAAGACATTGATTTCAGCCTTTTGATTCTAACCATTTTCCAATTAATTTTGAAAACATAGTCAAAACTTTCGCTAATTAACTGAGTAAAACTTATCTTCATTCTTGTAAGAGTTTCTTCAAATAATCAAGTTTACTTAAAATTAACGTAAGTCATGGATAATTTTGCTAACAATGGCTGTGTTCTCATTCGATTCGAGATGAAAAGTTGTAGTTTATTTAAAAAAGTTTTAGTGAGAATTTTATTTAAAGAATTAGTTAATGATTTAATGTTTAGGTACATATAATACGATTTTTGACCGCCCTTCAAAAAAACCAAAATGGAGGTTATCGAGACTTGTTTTTTTTCCGATCTTCCAGTATGACGCCGACCGCAGATCGATTAGAATGAATGAGGTGTCAAACGATAGAGTGAATCGTTGAAGTGGTCCCATTTTTTATTTAGAATTATAAAATATTTTCTTATACTCGTAGCTCTATGAAATATGAATCCTTATCGATGAATTATTTATATTGCAAAATTTATTTTTCACTTTTTAGTTTTTGTGGTCGATTTTATTTTATTATTTAAAATGAAATTTTGCATTTTGCTCGTTATAATTTTTAAAAAATTAAAAAGTCATCAAAAAATAAGATTAAGTAGATTTAATTGAATTTGAAAATATTTCAATCAGTTTTGTAGTACAAATCATGTAGCAATCATTATATAAGATATACCTTCAGCACTGATGTGTATATGTAAAAGATGACCGAGATAAACTTCACTGCATATTTAATTATGGAATTAATGCAATAGATCAACACGAATTAAACGCACTGACTGCTTTCTATTATTTCAGAAGCGAAGAAATGTAGTTCTTTTATTACACTGTAAAAAAAATCTCAATAAATGTAATTACCTCTTTGATAAAATTCACGTCCATTCATTAAATTCATGCGATGCAGTGGACTCCAGTGAAGTGTCCGGCAGAACTGACAACAATGTGCTGTATTCACTCGCAGAACACAAAGGCGTGTCGACCTGTTGAATTTCTGATAACTTCGAAAAATCGACATCATACATCATCCTGTCCATATCATATCCAATCATTGTCGCGAATCTGTGACCCCAAAATATATCACACTCTGTAAAACTTGACCGCGCCTGTACAGATTGACCGGTTGATTCTATTATGCCTTCAAAAACAACAAGTATTTCTATTTTACTACACAACAAGTCCGCCGCTGACAATCTATAAAATGGACTTTTTTCATCTATCAAATGAACCACTGTAACCGGCCATAAAAAAAACGTTTGTTCGCATTCATCTATATCAACATTCAATTCAATTTGATCGCCCATATCCATCTCTTTGTGCTCAGTTTCAAATCTTATTACGTAAGCCTGAGGTTTTATATTCAATATTCTAGACTTTCGCATATCACCGACTCTGAATATTAGACAGAATTTGTCATTTCTTAGATTTATCACAACGTGTCTGCTAAATAGAATTGTCTGCGTCCGGGCTCGAGGACGAGTCAACTTTGCGAAAAGTATGCCGACCATTACTGCCTGGAATATTGAGCTGACAATGCATTGTAGGCACATTGCAGTTATAGACTGAGGACATTCGAGTGTAATTGCCCTCTTTCCGTAAGCGACCGTTGTGTGAACTTCGATGCTGAAAAGAAAAGTTGAAGTAAATCCGTAGACGTTTTTTATGCACGGTGTGAATTTTGTAGTGTTGTGCTGGGGAAGATGTTCAAGGAGAAAGTCTCCGTGGTGATAAGATATGATCCAGTAGATGGTTCCAAAGAAGAGCCACACGCATGTGTAAGCACTTATGAAATGGATTATGGTCCATCTCCATCTTGTTTCAACAAGAGCCAGGATATAGTTAGAGAAAAGATGTTGCCTTCGGTTTGTTTTACTTTCAATGTTCAGATCACCATTCTTAAAAACAGCACGCAAGTATCTTCTTCGTACGTAAGGATTGATACGTGGTACCCCTGAAATATATTATTTTACTTAACGTCCTGGAAATATTTTTATAACGTTATTCTTAAACTAATAATATTTTTGAACCGGTTATTTTATACCGGTAAGGTTATGGGAGGTATAATTACACAATTTTCTGAGAGCGCATAAAGAATTTTATGTAACAAAGTATATTGCCTTGTATATTCGCTAATAGTCCACCCTTTTCACTTTAGTATCTATACCGTACGACTCGCTTGTACTTACGGTTTTTTGGACGATAAATTCCTGGTACTAACGGAGGTGGGCTCTCGTTCTCATCCCTATTCATAGCTGACCATTTACTTACAAAAACCATTACTTCCTAAAAACAAAACAATTTATACCTAGCAATATTATAAAGAAATAAGATGTGTATTTCGTTTGTGTAAATATCAGATTTTAAAAAAGTGATGAGAAACTATAAACTGTCTCAGAAACATACTATATCCTTACTAATATTATAAACGCAAAACGATGTTTGTTACTCTTTCAGGCATAAACTACTGAATGGATTTTAATGAAACTTTACAATAATATAGCTTATACATCAGGATAACACATAGGCTATAATTTATAAGGACTGTGTGAACTGTCCAAAATATAACGATAAGTGTCAAGTATGTAGGAAAAAATTCTGCCATCTGCGAGCTATTCTATTAATCTATTTTAACTACTTTGTCTTTTTTTTTTCAATTAATGGTATAAGTAAAATGCTAGTTGTCAAATTTCATCAATATCGGTTACTGAACCGGTGTAGGCGTGATAGCGTAACAGATATACAGACATATTTATTTTCGCTTTTATTCGCAAAAATAAATCTATTTTCGCGAAACTCAAAAGAACAATATGAATAACACATATTATAATAGAATTGATCATTTTTTAGTACATACTAATAAAATAAATTTTTACTCACTGTTCCTACAGCAATTTTAATTCACTCAACTGCTGAATAATTAACGCGACAATATAATGTTATATCCATTATTAAAATAAAGTGAACTGTCATTTATGCGCCGTACTCGTCGAACGAGTGTTTAAATACGCGATGCTTTGATAAGATAATAATTAATGACGTGAAAAAAGACTACAAAGCAAATCTGCAGCCTCAATTTTGCGAAGCTAACGCAAATAAAAAACGCAAATAATTAGCAACAATGTTGCGTTTATATTTTTATATCTTCCTTGATAATATCATGACAGCAATGTAAATTCTTAAAGCAGTGTAAAGAGAAAAATCGTTTGTTTTAAAGTTTTCATAAGTCTTAATAATATATGTTTTATTTTAATTACATCTGTAATACAATCTATATTTTACAATTACAATATTCTATACTAAAAATCCTAGAGTAATTTGGTGACGCGAACGAAGTCTTGGGCACACCATACAGCCAATAAAACCCAAAAAAAAAATATTTTGCCATTATACATATAATAGCAGTTAAGTAAGTCTACTTACTTAACGTGAATTTTGGCATAATTTTCCGTTCAAATAATAACATGCTATGTGCATTATACAACATGAACGTGAAATTAAAGACAATTTTTGAAATAAACCCGACATGATTACTCGCTAAAGAATATCGCATGAACGGATGAACAAATTTTTATAAATCGATAAGCTAAGATCTATTAAGATCAAGGCAGCTTTCGAACGAAACAAATCGCCACAGACAGACAAAGCGTCAAAAACTTATCTCGCCGTGGGGTAATAAGTGGGATGCGCATGGTAACATATTATGTTTTGTTACATAACATTAGTATAAAAGCCTATGTTTTGCTGATAAATTCTATAAATGTCTCGTAAGACTCGGTTCAGTAAGATAAAGTAATACGGTAGTTAAATGTACGATGTTTTGTCGTATTAAAGATAACATTTTTATTGTATTTACTGCAAATTCATTGTACTTAAGATGGTGAGATTTTGTCGTATGTTTGTGACTTTACGTGGAAATGTCGCAATGAATTAGATTATAAAGGATACGATTTGAGATTTGTTTTATGTTGTTTAAGATACCAGATATTATCACAGCAAAATATTATGAAAAAAATATTATGAATGTCGCTAAAACTGTCTTCTAAATTTATAATTAACTAGCTGTACCCCGCGGTTTCACCCGTGTTAATTTCGTCGTAATGTGATAGTTTCTTCCTGTTGCCACTCGCCGATAGGTAGCTATGTGCACAGTTTTATAATTTTTATTATTTATTATTGTTAATTTCTAAAATAAAAGTAAGTTACTCCTTATTACATCAGCTATCGTCTAGTGAAAGTCCTGTCAAAATCGGTCTAGCCGTTTCAGATATTAGCCAGAACCAACAGACAGACAGAAAGACATATGTCTGTCCATATGCATTTAGTAAAAAGCGATTATTTTAATATTATGAATAGAAACTTCAATTTTATTTATCTGTTATACTTACTTAATTATGTTTATAGTAGAATAAAAACCACTAGAATGTCGGTAAAGAATTTTCTTCTAAAAGTCTTTTTAAAAGTTTTTTTTTATAAGATAGGAGGCAAACGGGCAGAAGGCTCACTTACGAGAAGCAATCCGCCAATGGACACCCTCAACGCCTGTTGGGCCACGGGTGCGTTGCCGACCTTTTAAAGAGAGTTACGCTCTTTTCTTGAATGTCCCCAAGTCGTATTGGTTCGGAAACACATCGGGGGGCAGCTGGTTCGACAGAGTGGTGGTGCGCGGCAAAAAATGCCTTAGAAAACGCTCAGTTCTGGAACGATATACATCGAGGTGGTACGGATGAAATTTTGTATTCTACGTTTGAAGATGAAACTATGATATGGAAATAAATTCAAAGGTATATCAGGAAACATGAAAGATGTTTGATTAGCTAATAGATAGACAAACATATTAAAGACAAGAGGGATGGCTTGTAAACGTCAGAAACTTTGGCATAAGTTAGGAACTTTAACTCCTCACAAGAGAGACAACTTTCAAAATACAAGTAAAATACACATGTCTTGGGAGAACACTCTTATGATTAGGAGAATTCATGTTAAGTAGAGAACGAGTAACTTAATTTATGATTTTTTCTTATTTTTAAATTTAAGATTTAGTTTTTTTTAGTTATGTATAGTATAAATTAATTACATATTAGATTGAATTTCTAGTCTTGTTGTTTTAATTTTTTGTAGACTACAAAATTATGTTTCATGTAGACGAGATTTCACGTTATTATTTTATTTAAATATTTCATTTTGCCTCAACAACTAGCTTGTTGGCCACTTTCTGTAAAACTTAAGACGGTTCAACTTTCTTGATGACTATTCAAAAGCGCTTGAAAAAACTGCTCGCCTCCTTGGGCAAAGAAAACTTTCAGATATTGTATTTTTACTAGCTTCAATATAACGCTGAAATTTTTTAAAATTCACAATCTCTGCAAATTCACAGTTTTTGAAGAAATTCAGTATTCTATTTTAGAATTATACAATTCAGAAGCAAATACTATTTAAAGAAAATACTTGGTTGGTAGCCAATTTGCAAATAGAGACATAATTTCCTAATTTTTGTTGAAATTTGTTGAAGGTGACTACCAATTACTCTACTATAGTGCATTATTGATGTGGGAAAAAAGTGAGCGTTTGCCGGCCGAGCTGAATTAAATTACGAGTCGAAGACGAGAACTGATACATCACATTTTCCTCATAGGCTTTTTGAGTAACAAGTAGATACGAGATGTTTTTAAGTAGCAAGAAGTGTTTTTAGGCCATTTAAGAAAATTTGCTGTACTAGGGTTCAACAATAATAGAAGAGCAATACTATATATTGTTCGACTAGTATCCAGTATTAATACCTATAATTAATTAAAAATAATGCTCATACTCTTAAAAGTATAGTTTTTATCAATATTGGCAGGCTCATAACATTGGTAGAAAATAAAATTTGTATATTAATTTAATGATAACAGTCAAACGGTATCCTGAAAAGAATCTATTTCATAAAATTCATAAAATATGCGACCGTGAAAAAAATACCTTGAACTCATAAGAAATTTCATTATAAAAAATAGAAGCTGTATTTGGGACATCAGTCATTGTGTCTCGAAGAATCTCATATCCGCCAGTCCGATTGGGAGTAACGAAGGATATAGAGTCGTTTTCATAATGTTCGACATTAGTAGGTAAGTGTTTACAAATCAATGTATTATTGTGATATTTTTTTATAATTTTATTTATTTACACTTAGTAAGTGAAACTTTTATAATATATATAATATAATGTGCGGATTTAATTATCAACAAACTTCAAAATAATAATTGCTAATTAATTATAACGAGTCAAACAATACATTATGTATTAGTCATTGAATTTGGTTTGGCGGTTCTAATTCATAATATAGTCTTTCGGTTGGTTCGCGATCCTTATTCCAAATCCCTTTCCCGCACAAGCCTATTCATGCGAGCGAGAAGGCAAAACAGCATACGTATGCAAATTCACAAATTCAAAATTTAGTGGCTGATTATTGCTTGATCGTACGGTTGCATTTAAGGGCGTGCTCGCAGTATAGTTAAAAATAATTCGGTGACAAGGTGAGAAGCCAAAAGCAGGCCTGCTCTTCGCATACATACATAGTTCGCAACATTTTCTTCTTTCGCTTTATACCGCATCCCGTGCACCCAGAATTTATTGTAAAATAATTCTATTTAAATAAAATATAGGCTTAATGTTCACTATGTCATTCAGTTACATGATGAAGTTGCAAATATGAAATAAATAGTGCACATTTAGAAAAAATCTTTGACATTATAAATACAAGCTTACGTAGGGCGGGCAACAAACTGAAGGGCGATGTCTATAACAAGTCGATATTCTGTTTTTCGTTGTATGCTACCTTGTATATTTCACCTTGAAATGTGGGAAACCTTGATTTTTAACAATACAACGTGAGAGCGTGCTTTACATACATTCTTACTGTACATTTTGTTAGAAATAAAATGCTTTTGTTGGTGAATTCTGTCGTTTCTTTGAATAGAATATATTGTATTTATAATTGCAATGTTCTATGAAATTTTAACGAATTTTAAAAAAATTATAGGTACAGAAACCATAAAAAAGTTAAATTGCGACCTATCAAATGCAAAATCATTAAAACGAGTTAATAATTGTCGTCACAATTGCATAAAACCATAGGGTCGAATGGAGAAAATCTTGATCATTTCAAGTAAGTCGAGACATTGGGTAGCACAAACTTGAAGCAAAAGACAGAATAAAACTGACTGGAGGCCCTGTGGCTGTAGCACCTCAATGATTAAGTAAATTTACTTAACCAACAACCATTTACTAATTAGGAAATGGTCGTTTTTTCAATCCAGAAACAAAATACTTAGTAGATAACAGCGGCCCTTTTAGCTTATCTCAGAAGCAAAATGAATTTTCTGACTTGTTTAAATTATAAACAACCCTTTCGACAGTTAAGGCTGCGATAGACTTCCAAGTTGCTATTGTATTTATAAGCCCCAACTCAAAAAAGAGTTGGGAAGTTTGGCGTTTATGTGTGGGGCATTGTATCTCCTAAATGACTGTGCCTATTATGATGTGCTTTCTTTGAAAGCGGACGTAACCCAAATGGTTTTTAGAAATAATTTAAGAAGATCTATTTCATTTCATTAATGATGTAGATATCATTATTAACACGACGCGGGGTTTTAAATCATCTTCAATTTGATTTGTTTTCAGGAGGCTCGTTGCTCAGTTGATTAAGAATGTTTTAAAACCAAAAATGTTATCTCAAATTATTTAAAAATTTACTGAAGAAACTTTCTGTAGATATTTATATAAAAAAAATAAATATTTTCAAAATATTTTATTCTTAAATCTGTGTGAATTAACGTTTTTTTTTCGTTAGAATTATAAAAGAAGTAATAGTAATTTTTCCGTAAAGTCGTAAGACAAACGTAATTTGGTATTTATCCTATTTCAGGAAAAAATGTCAAAAGTAATTTAAAAAATGTACCGAATTATTTTCTGTTGGAAGCGCGCCTAAACTCAAAAGTGTTTAAGATTTCATTACTCTTAGTAGTTTCACTCAACTTAAAATAGAATAGTTGATGCGGCTGCGGGCAAATTTCAAAACGCTACGAATTAAAAACATTATCTTAGAAAATATTTCATCATAAAATTTAATAAATAATTTAATAAACAGTAGTAACACGTTCCTATGTACGCACAAAGTAGAAACAGTTATACATACATATTACAAATAAACAGGTTTGGGTTTAACTGCAGTTTTGTAAAAAACAACGCAGACTCAGAGCCTCTTCCTGATTAAATATATATAATTAAATATATAATTATATTTTTCATAGAAACTTTACTAAAAATGTAACTTTTAATTACACTTTACCGTGTCTCGTCATCAACGTATCCGTCTTCAACAGAGACCACAACCGCTAATTACGTTATAACATTTTCTTAAAATTTTGCTGTTTGTTACAATAAATGTCATATTCAAATCAAAACTTGTTTAACGAAAAAAAACAAACAAATGAAAAGTAACATAAAAAAAAAGGTTATGTTTAATGTCTATGGATGTCACACACTATAATATGAACTCAATACACGTCACGTGCATACAAAGAAATAATCCCCGTAGAGAGTGAGTTTGAGTTATCTGCCCCGTGCAGTTAATAGGGCCAATTCGTAAGTTTGAAAAATATCCCAAGTTTTGCCGTTAAGCGGCTCAGATTAGCTCTTGTTCACGTGCTGGAAGATATTATTTATTACACTTTAACTTCAAGATTTGTCTAACTTTTAAAAGTTTAGTGAATGTGCTCTGACTTTCGCGTGGTTTAAATTCGGAATGGTTACTTGATTTTCAACAAAGATAAACGGTTAATGAGCGGGAATGAAGTGTCGACTACTGAATTATTTTACAGAAAAACTAACTAAAGCCAAATAATATACTAATATTATTTATTAAAGAAGGTAAAAAAAACCTTAATTTCTTGACAACGTCTTTGTTATTGTTTCAATTGATAACAATGTTGCTGATTTTCCTGAAACCTTTCGCTTTTATGACAGCTATTCCTATGCGTCTTTGGCTGTCCGTAGTACCACCATACTTTGATATTGTAGAGCTAGTAACTGATTGTACTTAAAATGTTAGTTTATCGCGTTAACGATCGACCTCACAAACATTTTTCTTCTTGACCTTTCATCTTTTCAAGGATTCATTGATTATTCTTATTAAGTATTAACTCCTACGTGATTTTATTTTTGACGAAAAACAGCTCTGTAACAATTCTTACGTTCCAGTTTCCATTTTCAAATTTTATGTAACAATTTCGTTCCATTTTGCACTAGCCAATTTTCAGATAAGCTTTCAGTTTAAAAATTCCTGACGAATCTTTGCTCCACCATTCACCCATACGTTCCTCGAGCTGACTTCTCTGAATACATCACAATACGGCTCCGTTTCGATATCGTATTTTTATTGTCGACCTGATTGATCGCCTGAGGAACAGTTTCAAACGTTTCCTTACAGAAGTAAACACTGAAGGTTTCTAAGATTTCTCCTTTGTTGATTTATTATTATTGTTGTGTTATGTTACTTCTGTATAACTCACCCAGATAGATATTCTTTTGTTTTGTTTAAGTTCCGTTACGGTGCAAAGAACGATTTAAATAAATCTGATCTTAATACTGTGAATTTAGTATTCTTCACATTTTATTCCCCGAGGAAATATACAATTATTGGCATATTTAACATGGCTATTGTGACTCAAAAAATTTTAGTCTTCTATAAAAAGATTTTTTTTGAAATGGTTTAGTAGTTTTTGAATGTATCCATTACAAACACCAAAACAAATTGTTTATCTTTATAATATGAGCATAGATAGATTGTTATATCGAATGTAAAGAAAAATTTGGCACTAATGGATTAAAAGTAATTCATTGTTGTTCAAAAAACTCATTGATATTTAGACTTCAGTGAATAGGTCAATTAACATCAAATAAAATTCGTATAAACCTTGTTTAACTGCAGTAAAAAAAATAAAGCTATTTTTTGTCGACGTTGAGTAAGTAAAATAAAAATTAGCATTTTGCTGCAAAAGTTTTAAATGCCGTATGAAAACATAATATGTTGGTACTGCGGATTCAATTAGCGCCCCGTTCAGGTGCGAGCCGTTTTCAACCGGTTCCAGTCGGATATATCCGGATGTTGCAGGAGAACTAGTTATTTTGACTATAGTTAGTTTTTCTATTACCTTTTATAAGTTTTAGGAATTAGTATGTATTAAAAGATTATTAGTTTAGTTGGATTTTATATTTTTAACTTTTCATTAAAGTGCAAAAATTTAATAAAGCACTCGTAAAAACATTCACGAAATTGTCACTTTTAATCCCAATTTTTTCCACAATACACACACTTCAGTTTGCAGTACTTGTATTGCAAAACGATATCGATTTTATAATTCAAATTTGATACAATGTAAATAAATAGAAGTGAATATTATATATTTTACATTGAGATATATTAAAACTTTATAGTCACACATCATTCACATAACACATTTGTTTTACTTGTATAATTACATTGTTTCCGTCAGTTTCATATTCTTATAATATGATTTAATATGATTTTAAAATTATGTTATTGTGTTTTAATGGTAATTTCTTGTAACACACATTGTATTCAGAATGAGAATTTATAAATTGTATTTTATTTTAAGTAATTTGAATACAAAACCTAGAGGTGACTTGTAATATTATAGCTATTACAACATGGGAATTCATTTACACCTACTAATACTTTGATAACTTGTTTAACGCAAGTCCATATAACGGCATATTCCCAGAATTCACGCTGACACGGATATCTCCAGATATTTGTACAAATTGCAACGGTACGTGTGGTTTAATTTCATCCGACGTTGCAACGAACGAATATTATTTTCTTACCCAACAATCCCAACATTTTTGTTCGCGGCAAACATACTTTGGCGCCATATAAAATTCCTTTACGCGCTTGCTGCAAATTTGCTAAAATTTCACATCAGGCGTATAAAAACTCAAAACTTTAAAAAAAATTCCAAAGTTTTTATAATACTATCTATTCTTTATAAAGTTCCTTTTTATATTCTTAAAAAGTATTTTTCTTCACACTTCTTATATATATTGTGATTGAATGTATACATATGAGTTCGGGCATCACGCAATTATATACTTCGGGATGAGCATCAGCAAATATTGTATTTCTCGCTTCAAAATGTATAAAGATTGTTAAAACATTCGCTTTATATTCAAAAGGGAAACTCAAGTATAATCTTAGCTGCAAGTCACTAAAATATTGATTTTAGTAGTTTATTATTTTAGTATGTTTTGTTTATCCATGAAACTTGACTTATTTGGCATAAAGTTATTTGTTTTCTGTCAAGGGCAGAGACCTTCTAGATTAGGAAACCAGCAAGAAAAGTCAAGAAAAACAATTCCAAGTATGAATATCAACTAATATTCTTTTTTAATAGACGGTAATTGCATAAGAAGACTGTGACGTTAAGCTTACAGCGGTCTTTAAGGTAGAAGGGCACTAATTACTCAACATACTGCTGTTCGTAGATGATTCTATAGGTACGTATAACTTATATTATTTACCACTTAATGTAATTTTATAAAACTGAAACATCAATTTCCTGTCCATACTTTTTCTTTTCTTTGAATCTTCTAAACAATTCATCCATCTCTACGAATGATTCGTAAAGAATATTTAATTTCCGCCTTTATATAAAAGAGTTTAATAAAATGGAGACAGATTTAATATAATCCAGTTATTAAAAACATTTTAACTTATCATCAACTCTGATTCAGGTATAAAACAAGATATTTTGACAACAGTTCTAAATATCATTTTATGTTCTAATTAATAAATGTGAAGCCGGAAATAGGATTTTCGTGATTTGTCTTAACTATTGAATATTCATTAGATTCATAATCACTATTTATGTTAAGTATCTCTTTATATCTCTAATGGAAATCCCATGAAAAACATAGTATAGATAAAGATATGGGTTCTCGTCTTAAGATTTAAACCTAAACTTTTAAAGCTGAAATTTCCTCATAACACTTATTTCCCTTAATCAAATAATTAATGTCAGTGAAATTAAGCTATTTTAATAAAAACAGAATATTAACCTTGCAAATAAACAGAATTCGCTACGAAAATAAGATAAGAAACAGTGGCACACTTCAGAACGACCAGTAAAATGTTATCTGTGTCTGTTTTAAGAATATTTGAATATTTAATTTTACGTTGGGGACGCTCAGTTAGATTCTTATAGTGTGCTTATTATAATTTCAAATGCGCGGTAATGTTATACGGTTCCATTTTTCTTCATCGTTTCGCGATGTGAAAATGTTTCTGCTTAAGCACTTTTTTATTGACACAGCGAGAATCACTTGACGCAACAAGAGTTCACTTGCCACTTTTTTGTGTAATTTACCTACATTTTATGTCAAAATTATATTGATGGATATAATACAATTATTTATAAGTACTATATGTTTTATTGTTCTGCCAAATCCTTATTAACTATATAAAGTCGCGGATGATCGATTGATGAAGTGTGAGAAATGGAACTGGATTGGCCACACGCTCCATAAGTGTATCTAGATCATTTATTAAGCAAATTAAGTTCCTACAACAAAATAAAATACGGCTGCCCCAATTAGACTAAGTGGCAGAAAGTACAATCAGAGGCAAAGAAAGTTGGTTAAATTAGGAGCAAAGTAAAGACCCACTAAGGATAGAACGGTATAGCAGAGCTATCAGAGCTTCTAGAGCAGAAGCTCTAGAAGCCCTCTGCTGCAGCAAAAGAACATAGGATCATAAGCAGAGTAGGTCATATATTTTATCCTCGATTAATAACCTCACTAGCCACATGTATAGTTAATATCATAATATATACTATAGAGATGTAATTTGATATATATAGAATATAGACGTTAGTGTAGCTTTCCTCTACGGCGTAGAATCTAAGCGGCTATGCATCATCCTGCGGATAAGTAAAATTATGCAATATGCACACGAATACATGAAAATGGTGAATACATTGTTCAAAAGAAAGCCTAAAAATAGATGGACATGGATCTCTCCAAAAAATTAAAAAACGAAATCGATTACATTATGACCACAAAACCTAATTTATTTTCTAAGTACGGAGTACCTAGTCACATCATTCCCTTTGGGATCGGATCACAGATTATTGAGAGCTACAATCAACCTAAAATCAGTGGTAAAGAGTAGGTGCAGCTTTTGTAACACACCAAGAGGACTGAAAACTATCAAGGAACAAGAAATATATTTCGAAAGCCTAAAGAATTATATACCAGAACGCATGACGTCACAAGATCATTTTAAAACTAATAAATATTGCAAAAAAAAGCACTACTAGAAACTTTAAAAAATATCAAAAGAAAGAAATATAATCACAAATTTAGGTACCTCAGAAAAAGATAGAGATAAATGGATTGCCCTGGAGAAGGCTTTTACCCTAAGGGGGTCCATACAAAATTGATAGACAGACATCGATTATTCTTTATTGTTTGTGTTGTGTATATTTTGTTTTATCGATTTTTGTGGAATTGAAAAACTTATTATTATTTATAAGTAAAATTATTTGTCTTCACACATTTTGTTAATTCGAATGAGGCTTCAGAAATTACTATATTATAATCTAGTATATGAAGCTTATGAAGCATTTGAAGCTTAATTACCGAAGTAATAAGTATACGCAAGGTTCAAATTACACGGAATTAATATTATTACTCATATTATTGATTCCTTATCTCCCACTTTGTAAGAGAACTATTTCGTTGTATATTTTTGTTGTGTATCATACAATAGAATACAAATTGTATTTCTTAAATAATCTTAATGAATAAATAAAATTTATTTGAAAGTACCTGAAAGGATACAAATAACTTAGTAATTTTTTTGTCTGTCTGCTTGTTCCGGACAGCAAATTCGCTGATGTTATGACTTACTTTTTTTTATTAAAAAAATTGATTGTAGAGTCGAGCTAAACAAAAAAACGTATTCATGCTACGTCTATAGAGTTCCACAAAGGCAAATTTGTGGAGATAAGATGTGGTATGTAATTTAATAATCCCTAAATGTGCCTGTTCAGCGATCAATACGACTGCTCAACGACATTGATAGATTGACTGACAAAACTTCGTTAAGTCAATGATATTGTACAGTTGCTGATAGAATGAAATCAAACAAAAGCAATAAAAAGTAATTTTTGAATCTGTAGATTTTAAGCCTAATATTGATAGATCGGACAAAATTAAATTTTAATAAAGAAAATATAAATTGGTAGGTACTTTAATCTTAAGTAGGTACAGTAAAACTTGATGTCCTTGTATTAATTTGTCACTCATTTAAAATAGCCAAGACGCTTCCAGCACAAATGATTGTGGTAACACAGGTCACTTGAAAAAAAAGCATGTGTGCAATTCACATGTGGTAAAAGTGAAACATTTAAAAATGTTTTTCTCAAGCTTTGTACAACGATTACTATGCATTGGTTACCAAGTGGAGGGAGTACGAAGCAGAGCACAAAGAGAACCACGAATATAAGAAACACTGTATAATTATTCTCTATCTCATTTTTTCCACGTAAAATTTTTTGAATTTATGTATCTGTCTCTTTTTACTGTCGCTTTTTCGTTTCATCGGCTTTCAAATCACAATGATGCTAAAGAAGTTTTCACTTCAAAAACATTTGAAAAAATTCTACTTTCTAAATAGGCCTTAAGTTTCACGCAGCAGGCGTTTCTATGGCATTGTATAATCTGCACTACCTTACCAAACCTTTCGAAACAAACGTACTTCCGCCACCTGTCGTAAAGATTTAAAACGTACGCACAAAATATCGTCGATATTAGGTATTAACTATTAGGTAGCTTTTCTATGTCGTCGGTTAGGAGTTATTTAGAATATACGTATAAAATAATTATATATATGACTCTAGGACTGAGACCACTGGATTCGTGTCACGTCTTAACGCACTCACATTCGATCGTTTCAATCTTAAATATTTTATTAAATTCCCTTTCAATAAATATTTTTAAATTAATAAAATCCACATTAACCACAGAATTAATAACGAAACTCGAAAGCTATCATTTCATTTAATAATTATTTATGCTAATGAATAGTAGGTATACCAAAATAATTTGAGTGTTCAATCATTTATACTATATTAAACTTTTATTACTTCTGTGCACTGAATTATTTGAAATAATTATTAAAATCACTACATAGTATAAAACAAAGCTTTTCGCTTTTTCTTCCCCTATATCCCTTTGTATGCTTAAATCTTTAAAACTACGCAACGGTTTTACATAATATGTTTTATAACCGTGCAAAGCCGGGGCGGGTCGCTAGTAATTTATAACTCTCAAAATATAAACTTGCATTTTTATAACTTTTGCTAAGTTTACTTATTATTATTAAACAGATCAATTTAATAATAATAATAATAATTGGGACAACACACATTGCTCTGATCCCAAAGTAAGTAGCTGAAGCACTTGTGCTATGGTAATCAGAAACAACAAGAGTACCACAATAAATACATATATGAGATTATAAATAACCAAGAGTCGGAAACAAATTTTCGTGCTTATCACACAAATAAATGCACCTACTGGGGTTCGAACCCGGGACCTTTCGATGCAGAAGGCAGGAGCACTACCCATTGCGCCAACCGGTCGTCAATTTCAATCATTCTTTTGTAGTTTCCTTTTATCTATACGCTTTTAAATGATGATTCTGATACCTATTTAAAGTACATAATATTATATTAATAATAAATATATAGGTATTCTTTGAATTTTGTAAGTTTTTCCCTTTTTGTTTCTTTTCAGTATCCTCAGGCATTTTAAATTATTTTAAATTACAATTAAATACAAATCAAGATTTGATAATTTATCAAATCATTCATTCAAATCGGTTCAGCGGCGACGTAGGAGTGAACAAAAAAACTTGTCGAATTGATAACCTCCATTTTGTTTTTTTTTTGAAGGTCGGTTAAAAATACAGTATTTTTCGCCTTTTATTATTAGTAGGTGCACTTGTAGATCATATTGTAGAGAGATATGCCAATAATATTACATATTATGCGTTCATAATCCACATCCGGTATAAAATAAATTTATAATGCAGCCTGGTGTGGCGATATTATTGTTCTTATGATTTACATAACAATCACAATCAAAATAATACGACACTGACCGTGTGAAAAACACACAAAGCATGTGAAGACGTTCGCTTTATCGTAGAAATATTATATTGTTCAACGGTGAGCGTGTTTTGTAGCTGTGTGCGAACCGCTGCATGCAGGTATCGGCATTCGTCGACCGGCGCTCAGTAGTCAGTAGTCAGTTCCCTTTTAGCCGTTGAGCTCGGAGCGTGTCAGGCTTATCGTCTTATCATTCGTCACGGTCGTGATCGAACCTTACGCGAAATCTACGAATATAGAACATTTCTCTCTCCTATTATCAATGGATATTAATTTGTTTCCATAGAAAGTTTACTATGGATTGAGGATATTGCAGTGGTGTGCTTGGTGTATTAGTTTATTTGTGATAATTAATTTGCAATAATTGATTGTAACGAAGTGTAAAATAGTGAGTGTTTGGCGAGTAACAACTGTATATTTTATTGTAAGTATCGATTTCAAATTATTATAAATTCTTTTCATACTTGTGTACATGATAATAAAAAAAGAATAACCAATCAATATAAAATAATAATCTTAAAAAGCTAGGTATACCTAGTTATTTTATATAACCACAAATGTGATACTTATTGACCTTTATCCGATTCAAAAACAATACTTTTAGTCTGATATTTTAAGTGTCGCAAAATTTTCCATTTATGAGGCTACTTATATGGTTGATTTTGATAAGATTGCTTTGTAAATTGTAATTCTTTTTAAGAGGTCCTTTCTCTAGAAAGCTGTTTTTGTTATACTGTACCATGTAAGCAATATTATGCTATAGTGAGAAAAGCCTAAAAAAAACCTTCAAATTAAAAGGTCAAGGCGATATGCCCAATTAAAGAATGACATATAGGTAAACCCACTATTACAAATAAATCAGGTTTTGTAGGTCTAATGTTACATAAAAATACTCGTCGAACTCTAACCTCGTTTTTTTAAAGGTAGGTAGGTTAAATATCGGTAGAATTCACTTCTTAGGTATTCTAAAAAAATAGAATAGTTATGTTCACCCAAAAAAACTTATCTTTCACTACAACGTAGTTAGTAGGTAGGTAGGTACCTAACTTGTATTATTTAAGCAAAATATTTCATATTATATTGTTGCATTATTCAAATTATGTTACTAAAGTGACCTATTTTGTGACTCGGCAATATTTTTATTCTAGTTACTTCAGTTTCATTAGCATTAAAGCTTAACATTAAATAAAAAAGTAGGTAAATCGTGTGCCGAGAGAAAATCTAAATAACTGTAAATAAAAATCTTTTTCGGGAACCCGGTACGATAGAAAGTTGATATTAAAAATTCGAGGATTAGGATTTTCTTTGTATTTAGAATTATTATGTTTTCTTAATATTTTCGTGAAAATTCATAATTCATAACCACACAACTTCTTGAATGTCACTGGAGTTATCAGTGGTGTCTTACAATAAATAATCTTTAAACAATAGCTGTAGGTTAGCCAATATTAAACAAGGAGCCAATTAATGCTGAGATAGAAAAAATATCCTTCTTTTTCGCTTGACGTACCTATACAAGGCATTGTGAGTGAAGTCCCGTGTCCCCTAGTGGGGTATGGGGCAGATGCATTTCACATCTGTTTCACTGATCGATTTTTTCTTTATGGGCAAGTAGGTGATCAGTCTTCTATGCCCTACTCTGGTAGGGCATAGAAGACTGATTGAAGAAAAAAAAACTCGGTCTGCCGAGTTTTTTTTTTCTCCACCGGGAATCGAACCCAGGACCTCTCGGTTGTAATGCTTAAGCTCTTACCATTAGACCAAAGAGGCGGTCAAGGCATTAATAATGAGTAAATGTAACAAGATATCTAAATCTTAGTGAGAAATGACATACCTTTTATACTTTTACATTTTTGAGATTATGTTTGGAGACTCAATTGAGTCGCCGTGAATGTTGTCAGCTTGTTTAATGTTACGTTAAAATAATAAAATCCCTTCGAGTTTCTGGGTTGTTCTTATGAGAGCAGACTGCGTTCTTGAACATCATTTTAACTTAGATTTCAGCGAAGTTCATTAAGCGATTAAAGTGTATGTGATTCTTGGGATAACTAAACGGAATTCTAAACCGTATTTCCTCTTTTTAATTGAAAAATCAAGTCAGATGTAATTAGTGTTTTAGTTGAAACATTTTTTAATTCGAATTAAAATTCAGTCTGTTCAAATTCCCTCTATTGAAGTAGCTTCAGAGCTACTCTTAAACACCGATGAATGAACTTTTTCACTAAATGGACTGTGATTTAAATGCGGGAATTAAATAAACAAAAAAGGCATTATAATCTGCTAGGGCTGTTACGTATCAAATGTTTAGTAAAAGTCTGAAGGAAAATCTCTAGCGATCTATTAATAACACGTTTTGCCCGCGAATTCGTTCGCAAGTCTTAACGGAGTGTGGTTATGTTTAATTATTTAACCATTCCTAAACTTAAGTTCAGAAGCCAGTGAAAGTTCCCTCGGAACCGCTCTATTAAACACACAGAAAAACTTTAATGATGAACATAGCTTAATATATTATAGGTAAGATAAATTATAAGATGTTATGTGTTTGGATAAAAACAAGCATTTATATTTGAAATGTATTTGTAGAAATATTTAGACTTTAAAATCTATAACTTGATTATTGCACATTAAACTTGACCGTGTACCAGAAAGGGAAATTTATATGATTAGATGAAAAATTTAGACACTACCTATTCAAAATTTGTCAAAAATTATGAATTAAGTTAGGTTATTTCTAACATGGCGATTAACATGACTACGGCAGCCCTATTGTTATTGTTAAACTTATCTTGTTGACGAATACCTACTCTCATAATAATATTTTTTCCCGGAATTTTTGTATTTGAGCTTCTCTTATTAATTATAATAGCTAGGCTATTTTAAATATAAACCAATTGAAAGATAATAACTTATTTAAAAGCGTTTAAGCCCTGAGTAGTAAAAACAAGCGACCAAGAAAAATAGGCTTTCGATTATAGGCTATTGGAACTGTTAAAATTTTATTTTTCGTCATCTTATAGCAAATAATGGTAATATGTTATAATATAAACACTACTATAACACAAATATTTCTCTCATAGTGATTCATGGGTACACATTTCTGCATTGTTACTGATAATTTTATTCATATAAAGTAGCTGAACGGTTGTCAATGCCTATCCAACAGATTTTTTTTTGTTTCCCACCGAACACAGGCATGATTCCTGGGTTCTTTGAATAGCAGAACTATACAGAATTTGTGAATAAAATGTTTTATCCGAAAATACAGTAGAACGTGAAAATTAATGAAAAGTTTAAGTTTTTAGTTTTCTAGGTCACTACGTTTCTGTGCTATTAAAAGTTGGACTTTAAAACAGCGAAATGCTGACATTCGTTTTTTAAATATGAGTGTGGTTTTATTACGGATTAGTGAATGTATTTAATGTAATATAAATTATTATTTACTTATTACGATATTTATTGTTATATTTTTATTATATTATAGTTTACACTTAAAAATACTTCAATAAACTTATTGTATTTAAATAGATAATTTTGAGAAAATTTAAAATCGGAACTCAACATAGCGATCGAACTGCACTAAGCATAAATTATCTTTCTTTACAATGCTCAAGATCTGATAAAAATTCAGTCAACATCTGATTTTACGTAATTTAGAATAATAAAAAAGTAATTAGCGAGATTCTTCAAAGGTAATCTCGAGAGATTAATTGCTTAAATTAGCGGTCCTCGGAATAACGAACATTCCGGAATCTGGCCATTTTCATGTTTTCCTTGTTTTCTATCAAAAATGATTAAGTGAAGAGGCACTGGACTTACTTCCCTGTAATCTTATTATTTTAAAGCTCTCAATTGAATTCAAGAGCTTTTGTATCAAGGGATTCAAGGTATATACTTGAAATGTTTTAAAATTTTTTTAAAGATCTTAGAAAACAATGTACCTACTTGTATTATTATATATTTTATATCTTGTGCGGTATGTATTTTTTATGTTTTATAATTATATTTGTCCGAAACATTTTAATCAATAATTGGGTACTCGGTACCTGACTATTTATTTGATGCACTTTTGTGGCTCAAGTTTTTTATTGTTGGGTGATTTTTATTTTTAGAATTCCATAAAAAAATAATTTAATTTTGATACGTCTTACGTACCTTAAAATATGTTACATACGCAAGTTTGTGTATCGAATTAAATATTAGATACTTGTACCTAATTTATGTAAAGATCTGAGTTTTCTAGCTAGGCAGGATAGGGCTTTCAGAGTAGAGAACCAAACTGTTCTCTCTTTTTAGGTTAGTCTTTTTATTTAATTACAGCTTCGGATCGCTTTTACTTCCGCAACGACAGTATGTACCGCTTGTTTAAGATGTACATTGATAGTATTATATGTATTTTTCATGTATTAATAAACCCATATCCGTTCATTACACTTCATCTGCATAATTGCAGATTAAATAAAGGATAATAGTGTACAGCTGATCTTTATCACCAATAGACTTAACTATTTGACGTAGCACAACGATCTCAATTATTTTATTAGACCCATTATACACGTCATAATCAAAGGTTAAATTACCATAATTATCGTGATAATGATATCGGTTAAACGCATGAATATTAACGACTGGTTACCAACGGATTATTTTACATTTCAATTTATTTCGCGTTTAGCCGTACATGCTCGTTTGTTTTCATTACTCATTCATCGATGTCATAATTATCGATTTGAATAATTTTATTTTTGTACAATTAAAATTATTAACCATTTTAATTGGTGTGATGATAACAATGAATCAAATTTAAATATCAAAAACTTACATACTTATTAACCAATAATAGTTGGGAGCGAACTTTAAACACAAACCCCTATAGTCTATACTGTATATAATATATTATATATAACGCCTGAAAGCTCTGTCACTTTCTGGCTGAGGTCCACTTGTTATTGCAAAAACGAGACGAAACACTGAGTAAAGATCTTAGAGCAACGCTTATAAGTCTGAATGACAAATATTTTTTATTTCAATGTTCAGTCATATACTTTCCAGTGAGATGAACAAACATGTAAATCAGATAGACACCTTATTTTTTATTGAAAATAATATAATTCATTTTGATGATTTCGCCGTTCTAGAGAAATTTCCTTTGTAATTCGACAATTTGCTCCATTTTTGTAACCATACACGACGTACCTACTACTCACACTACCACGTATGTTTAGTATGGCAATAATGTAACTTTAGCTTTGTACAATAAATAATAACACCAACTTATTTTTGTTTCGCGAAATTAAACTAAAACACTTTCAATTACAAAATCAATAACATTTCTACGTTTCTGCGTAGGTCGGTTTTCCAATTTTGACTTGAGAAAATTGCTACTAGAATGACATATTTTTTGAGAGGACGAGTGTAACTTCATTACGATTCGAATATTTTGAAATTACGAATGGAAAATTTACTGTCAATCCCCTTCTAGAAGGGAATCGATCGTAAATTTCCCCTTTGATGCGATTAAAACGTCATAATAAATATAAGTTTGAATATTAGAATTTAAGGTGCACGCACGCTGCCCAATAAAATGATTTCAAGTAGTCAAGACAAAAGATATTTTTCTAAGATTACCTTTAACACTCTAGTTCACGTTTTAAAGTGACGTTGCCCTACTTCAAACTGAAAAATGAGTTGTTTCACTAATTGGCAGACATACTATTTAACGATAAACGTATTTTGTAATCGTTACTTTTGATGAAGGTTAAGTTACAGAACTCTTTATACAAATCTGTTTAAGACGTCTTTAAGTGACGCTTTCAACATATTGCTTTTTTACTTTCAAAAAGTAAACCGTGGGATTTAACAGTAGGCAAAATTATAGTCAGTCCTTGTTATTATAAAAAATGGTTCGCGTCCGTCGCTAGAATGTTGCGTCGATGGTATGTACCCCATTTGATAATTCAAATTAAAGGTTGTCAAAAGAACCGATTTAGCAAAAACTTTCCCTAAAAAACTATGACCTTAGGCAATCATACTAATGACTGCAACAGGGGCAAGATACTCGTGTGATGGAAAGTAAAGACCATTGCTTAATACAAACCTACGGCGATGTTGCCCACTACAACGCTTAAAGGACGGACCTTTCTGGGAATAACGTAGGCTTATAATAATAATGTCATTATCAATTTGAAGATACTTGTCGCACTAAAGTTATACGTTATCGTATAGAAGCAATTTATTCAGATTTCATGCCAAGAAAACATTCGGTAGCGTAGATAAACATGGCAGGAAGTCTTGCATGAAATCTTGCTTTTCGTTGGAAAATACAAAGCAAACGTGGGGAATTACCCTCTTTCATGTAAATATTGACGGGTGACCGGACCTCTGAGGAGCCTTCTGTTTACACAAGGATTTGATACTCAGAAATTGCTTATGTATTTTTAAAGCTGCGTTCTGATTTGCGTTACATGGTTCGTTCACGTTTAATTTCGGACTTTTGAGCGTTACTCCCTTCGTGTCTCAAGAGTCACGTTTAATTCTCAATTCGTTTGAGCTTAACACAAGTCTTATTCTGGGAATATAATAATTAAATTTTACAAACAACAAGTATCTATATTACTTACGTAGTTAAGTATTGCGTATCTAAGTGTCATATCATGTCCACACTGCTTTGGTTATGCATCATGCTGCATGGCTTTGGTTTAGTTCCTTTAACCCAGAAGATATGCTTGAAGAGCAGTTGCATTTTTGCGCCTGTTTCACGTATATTTTTTTACAAGAAAACTCATCGTTATTCCTCTGTGCCTACGTGGATCTTTATTCTAAATATATTTTTATTATTTATTTATTTATGATATAAACGGGTCAAGTCATGGCTAAAGCCTAATTTAATAGAAAATTGTTTCGTAATTATTAAATGAAATGTCTGCCAGTCAATTACATTTTATGACAAATTTGCTTAACGCTAAAGATTTACTCCTCGTAGAACTATTTTTATTTCATAAAATTCCCGCATAAATATGTAAGTAGGTAACAAGATAAAAGAAGAACAGACGTCAATTCAAATAACTGTCTGTCAGAGGTTGAGTTGAATAGCGTCGTTTTGATAAAATTTCTTTGTCTAAGGAAATATTATAATGTTAGAAATTTATCAATTTATTATTAAAAAAAATAGACACACAGCGTCCAATGACTTGCCTATTAACTCAGAATGCATAACCACTATTCAATCAGACAGAGTTTCCCCTTCTAAGATAGAATGCTCTCTTCTAAGAGTGACTGTTGAATAATGATAGTCAATTGTCGCTCCTGATACAGAGTGGCACAGCTTTGAGCTAAACCAGTCAGCACGCGCACCTGTTAACGAAAAGTTCTAAGATGAAACCCGACCCCAGTGTTATATGGTATATGGTTATATGGTAGTAGATAATGAAATGTATTTTATAAATCTATAAACTTACTTTAAAGTGTAAAAGTATATATAAAGTAGAATTAATAGATAAATAAATTAAATTTTAACCTTTGGGCGGGAGCTCCCAAATATCAGCTTCTTCCTCCTGAAGAGCGGCTCGAATCGTTGACGACCAGATCCTTTCTGATCGGCTTGATCCTTTGGCGTTGCGTATAGATGTAGGTCTGCCTCTGCATCTTCTATCGCATTTATCATTGGGTATGTTCAGAGGAGTTGTTTCGATTAATACCAGCATCTGAGTTTCATCTTCGAACGTCGAGGCAGAATACGAAATTTCATTCGCATTCCCTCGATGTTCGTTTTTTGAAGCATTTTTTTACTGCGCACCGCCACTGTGCTGCCCAGAGGTATTTCCGAAATTAAAATATTTACGACAAAAGTGACTGCCTTGGCGTTTACGGAAAACTCACAAGGTATACTTACTATGAGTTTGAGCGTTTACGAATAGTAAAAAACTAGTTATCTCAACCATAAGTTTATCGAATTTTATAAAAGGTCGAAAGCTGTCAACGCCACTGTAAGTTTTTTTAGTAGATTGGTTAAACACATAATAATAAAAAAAATGTTCCATTCCATTAAATTTTTTGATAACACTCAATCCTAAGCTACTATCAGTTGTGATGTTACGCAAAATAAGCTATCTGTTTTCAGGATTTAACCGCCTAATTTAACAATATAGACAATCAAGAGAGAACTCGACCCTAATTCTAACATAACACATTTGGACGGAAATTATTCTAAATGAGCACAAAATATCTGCTCTGAAATTAGCATAATCCGTAAGGGAACGTTTAGCCCTAGTCACTCCCAACTTATTTATGTGCATAAGTTAAGTGATTCCCTTATCATGTTAAACGTTACCTGAGAGTTAATTATCTTTTATCGGGTTGTACTAATTACCAAATGGCTTGATTACTTTCATTGGTTATTGTTAAAATATTCTATCGCCAATCTGTATATTTGCATTTCTCATTGAAACATTAAATGAAAACTCTTAACACATTTTTGCCTCCATTTCACTACTTTATCACCTATTTGATGATCGATCCTGTATTTACCTAAACAAAACATTCACTGGCGCTATGGGATCTTACAAACTTAAAATATGCATTAATAAGAATTAACAAGGCGCTTGTGTGGGACGCTACTTGCGTCGACATACTGGCGTCTTCGCGTCTCCATGCTACTTCCGTGGCTGCTGGTGGCGCGGCATCGATTGCAGAAAGCAACAAAAGGCGAAAATATGAAAGTCTCATGGATTCTTATATTTTCGTTCCTTTTGGAGTGGGTCCATGGGGGCCAGAAGCTTAGTTGAGACCACAGGAAACCCGAAAGCTGGCTCATATTTCGGCCAACGCGTTAGTATAGCAATACAACGCGGTAATGTAGCCAGTATTTTGTGTACGCATCCTAACAGCTTTGATGAGCCTTTTGTATTTTTGTAAATTTATTTAAGTACATTATTGTACATATATAAATTATATTAAAAAATAATAAGAATTTACAGCAACGAATGATCCAAACATCCAAACATTCATAATATTTTTTTAAAGTTCTCTTCGTAAATGTTATACTACGTGTTATTCATCTGTTCGATTATTATGCTGGTATACTTAGTCTATTTAAAAATCAATAAAGGGATCGTCGTAATTTCCCTCAACAATTAGTAAAAAACATTCTTAAATCACGCAACAATAAAATTACAAAACACATTTTATCCGACTCATTATTTCTTTTTCAATTTCCGCTGTGGCAAATGTCAAGAGTCACAGGTTATAATCAAAACAAGTTTGACAAGCACACAAAAGCTTCAACTAACGATATATTTCATGCAATGTTTATTACTTATTCAAAATATAACACATAATAACGACTTTTATGTTATATCTATAGCATCTATAGTAGTTCCACCTATAAGTGATATCCTTTGTCCCCTGTGGGGCATGGACAAACACATTTCTGTGTTGTTACTAAGGTAACATATTACTCTATTATATCGCAGCTTATAAAGAAATGGACCAACTACAGTGCGTTTTTGTTTGAAAACTGACGTGTTATACCTAGCTACAATTTATGCAAATCTCTTCATCCATTTATGAGAATTATTACTACTTAACACGACAGAGGGTTTTAAATTGTATTCAATTTCACTTGCATATAACATAAATAGTTCAATATAATCTGTATTAATTAATAAAACAAAGTCGGTATTTTCACCATTTATAACTCAAGAAGAGCCAGACTGATTTTAATAATCTCTAAATTGTTGGATTTGTCTATTCCGAGAATAGCAGAATAATTATTAAAAATATAGAAAAATTAACAAAAAAGTTATTATTAAGAAAATTCGTTTCCTCACACGTTTTCTATTGAATGACGTTTTAGGTGAAATCCGACTTTAAACTCAAAAGCGATACAAAATTCGTAAATTTACTGAGCCAATAACTTAACCAAAGTTCTTTTAAAGTTATTATCATCTATAATGGCTGTATTTCCATAAATACTTGTCATTTATGGAATGTCACTTAAGTTTCAACTTCGACAGATGTTTTCTCGGGCTATTTGCTGGTTTAACGTGTTTAAGTAAATACATAATTATAATATTAATCTATGTGACACCCGCCACATCATCTGTGTAGAATACTTTGGACTGTTTTTAAATTTAGTAAGACAATGGGCGGTTTATAAAACAAAACATAGCTGATTCTGATATATGCATTTATAAACCAAATAGTCACTACATGTATTAAACATTACTTTTTTTTTCGGGAAACAATCTGGAAGTCTTCCATGGCCAATTAAATAGGATACTCTTAGGCGTGCCTTACAATCCTAGCCTGTACAATCTAAACTATGTTTTAATTTCCACTGTAGCAAATGTCAAGAGTCACAGGTTATAATCAAAACATGAGTTTGACAAGCGCACAAAAGCTTCAACTAACGATATACTTCATGCAATGTTTCATGCAATAAATTTAAAAGAAATCGGTTTATGACAATTAAAGTGCGTATATTTATTGCAATTTTACATTACTATTTTCAAGTGGGACGCAGGACAAATACGTAAACTCCTGTGTAGGGCTGATCATTTTCTGTACAGGCAAATAGGCGATCAGTCGTCCGTACATATGCAACCGAAATATGTATTTCATGTATTGTATGAATATATGTATGGTTTCATCAGAATTGTCATGCATAAAAATCAATATTGTGAGAATGTATTGTATATTTTGTTTGACATACAAAATACCGGTCATTTTAGTTAGTGTTACTTATATGGAAATAATTACGAAAATTTATTGTATTTTTAAATAGATTCGCACTAAGTGACTACTTTACCACAGATAGATACACCCCCCACCATTCATCATATTTTTCGAAAAAATCCCGAAGAAAATCATTTCTTCAAATATTAATTACAAAAACAGCTTAGTGAAATCGTCGGCTCAAACCTTAATTAAACAAAGGGTGTAATTAAATGGTAATGGTGCTAAAGACGGTTTACCGGTACGTTAGTTTGACCCCCCTGTAAAAGCGTTGTGGCTTCACCAAACATTAGGATCATTTCCATCCACAGACCGTAAGAGCTTCCTTATTTATTTATGATTAATTAATGTTAAGGTAAGAAATCGAAAAAGTGTACTGTTTCTTACGCTATCTTTCTTGATCCATAGTAACAACATCCAATGGCCAAATATATTGACCTTTTTTTACATAGTATTTAAAGTGGTTTAAATTTATAGATAGGTTAGACGTCGCGCGTCAAAATCTTACTTTCCCTTAATTTTGTAAAAATTGTGAAGTAGCTTTAGTGTTAAGAGATATGTAAAATGTCGAACCGTAAAAATAAATTTAAATGCGTTAAGTTACTACAATTTTATAGTGACTATCAAATTCATCTCCTGCTGTGAAAGTTAGATAAGCAATTTACTGCAAAATTAATTTTCACGGGCTCTATTATACTTAAACTTTAATATAACTCAAGTTGTTTTTACTGTTATCAATGTCTCAAATACTGCAATCATCTGGAGGCCCGAGTGATTTGTTTCTGTGTAACCATGAGGATGATAAACAAAACAAATTGTTGTGCATTGGTGAGCGGGTTATGTTGGAGCGATAAGTGTATAATTTAATTTATTTTTATTTTGATAACTTTGAGTTGATTCCTTGTTTTTTGAAAAACGTATATTATTGATTACTTTTTTTTGGAAAAATTCAGTTTCAAATTGAGGCAAAATTCTTCGAAGGCTGAACAAGATTTGTAAGCAAGCGGTTAATAAATAAATTGGTTCAATAAAGGGACTTCTTCAGAAGCCTTGAAACTAAGTGTATTTACATGTATTTTAAAAGTATGAACATAACAAATAAGACTTCATAAGGTACTAGCATAGAATTGGTCGTGCAATAGCTAAAGCCCAAGATTTTGGTAAATGGGACATTCACCAAAACACCGTTGATGTAGGCGGGCGGAAATAATTTCGCACATACTCAGATTCATTCCGACAACAAAGAATTTTAATTAAAAGCCAATAAAATGAATCGCAGGACGGTAATTAAATTTATAGCTTTATTGATAATAAAATACACGTTGTGTTTACGTAATATTCTATAGGAATATTAATAGCCTGGTGTTTGGATAAAATTAATGACATGTTAAGTATAGATCTACTTTACGTATCGCCGTTCATAATTCATTCACGAATTTGATACTTATTTAAATTTTTTATAACACTTAAGGTGAAACATTGAGAAAAACAGCATACGAAATTCGATTTTCTTAAGAAATTAAAGGACTTAGGAATGTAGTTTTTGACTATATGACACTTCATGATATGTGTTCATTTCATCGGTTGCCATTACACAATTGGTTAAAACAGAGAAAAAAATATCAAAGTTACCTCTTATTAAACATAGATTCATATTTCTATAGACCAAAAAATTCCTCAATAATTTTTAAGTAGATTAGCCTATATACACACTTCAATTGTACAGATTAATTTTTTTGTACTAATAACAGTTTTTGATATAAACGTAAAAAACTGTATTGTCGCATACGACCTTCTAATTTAGACGCGCCGGTACCCGTTTACCCATGCATTCGATACCCCCTTCTCTCCGATACGGCTATTGCCAGCGATGGTCCTGTGTGTTTCGGACTGGCGCGCTCCGTCGAAACTAATTACATTAATTGGGCAATATACTCAGTCGCATAAAAACATTTTTTGTGATAGGTATAACTATTAAATATAATTATAAGTTTGAAAAATTGAAAATCTATAACGGTCTCTATGAATCCATCTCTCAAACGTCTCTGCGTAAGAATAATCAGAGGGTGCAGAGCGCGGGACGCAAGCGCTCTATTTCAAGAGTTATTGTTTATCAATGCCTCACCTTAAGAATTATTTTTGCTCAAGAAGAATTCTTTGTCCAATACTGAGCAATAGTGACGCTTGTTTTCAATAATAGCCATAATACTGTGCCATAAGTGCGACTCCGTCCACATTGGCATACAAGTTGTATGATGTTGTATGATACAACATATCTTGTGTCACTCGGATAATGTAAATTTTTAATTGATGCAGTAGTATTATGTTAATGCATTAAAAATAACTCAAGTTTTTCTTTTTATCATACGTGTATCTAAATAACATAAAATACAAGTGTCGGAACGGTGACTCTACAACAATAAGGAGACCTAATTAAACAGAAACCCAACTGTAATTTGCTACTTTGTGTAAAACAAAATTTAATGATGATCATAGCATTTAAAAGAATTTCCTTTTAAAATTAGTATTGCTTGGTCATTGCACCTGCTATTTATAATCAACTAATGTATTTAAATAGACCAAATTGACCTAAAGCTAGCATACCAATTTTTGTATACACAAAAACGGCCGCAATTTTAGTATCAAACACGCTGCTACTGAAGCCACTGCGCTGCTCCCAAATTACGTTACAGTAATTTTTTACATTTTATAGAAAATTTCAATTTTTTTTAAATAGTTTTAGTTTCATCAGATAAGCTACATGTATCTTCGCCTGATGAATGAATATTTGTAGGCAAGTGGGTAATAAATTAATCTTTTGAGCCTTCGTACTTTTTTCCCGGAAATCTAATCCACCTTCCGTGCAACAAGCAATTGCCATACTCCTAAAGTTTTATCGACACATAATTGATATGCAATTATTATCTACTATAATAGTTTGCTGTTTTTTATTTGTAGCTTTATCTCAATTTTATATTTATATTTAATTATGTTGCATTTAGGTTAAGATTTTTTGGTGTTGTGTCTGTGCTGTCTTGTTTAAATTGTTTATGTTAGTGTAGTCTATATTATAAATAAAAAGTCAAATTTGTCGGTAAATAACAAAGATATTCTAAAAATTTTTGCAATATTTGCTAGCCTACTTCGTGTTTCATCTGAAAATTCTCATAGTTTGTTGTAACAAGGTAAAGGAATCAATTTGGAATATTAGATTGTCTTTCCATATCGCTTCAAAGGTTTTTCGGTATTTTCGATCAAGCGTTATTTTCTCTTGTGAATTAATTATAGCTTTTATGAAAATTATATTATTTAATTATTTAGAAACTTCTATTATAAAGTTCAAGCCCTCTAAGGGTTGACTCTTACTTACTTCCCTCTAAGGGAATAATAATAATTATTATTATAACGATTTAACAGTAAAATAAACTCCTCGGTCAGGGATGAGAGCAAAAAAAAATATGTACCCTAAAATATTTTAAGAAATATAAATATTTTTATATTTTCTAATTATTTTGCATATTTTCAACGAAAAAGAAAAACTTTACAATTATGATTACAAGAGAGTTCATGTGGGTTTTCTGTCATTTATTGCATATCACTATTCTGAGAAATTCGCTTTAAAAATGGACTTCGTAAGAAACTGGCATCATTTATTTATTTATCATTTTATTTCAAAATTAATATAATATTATAATTTACTTTTTATGATAACTTTTAAACCCCTTTTCGTTTAAGAATAAAACAATTCAAATAACATCATAATTCAAAATACGAATTTTATATATAAATATTTAAGACGACTCTTGCGTCTTAAATATTTTTACGCAAAATAGCCCAGCCTAATTTCAATACATGGGTTGTTGAGTTTCCATCTGGTATCCTGAAATTTCCAATTAAAAACCCCAAATTATACGTACATGAAGGAAAAGACCGCGAGTCAGTTTTGCATTATATGTTTTACAAATACCATTTTTTGGGGAAATAGATGGCGCTAATAACAATATCTTCTGTTGTATACAAATTAACATTATTAGTCGCCCATGACCAAACAGGATGTAAAGCAAACGAAACTTCGCGAAAATCTTATATGTAAAATAATTGTAAAATTTTAAGTAATTTATTGTGATTGTGAAACTGTTTTTAAAATAAGTAAATTTAATTTATATTGTTCGAAAAAAAGGGACATAAACGGGCAATTTTTATAAACTAATGTTGGTATTCATTCACATAAATTAACTCATATCTCAGTATGACACATGTGAGGTGACTTATGTACAGAATTTCTTTCTTTTTATTTATTTTTGCCAAAATATATCTTTTCCGTTAAGCTAGATTGCTAGATACATTGTTTTTCTTTTTACGTCTAAAACACTGAGTCACGCGAACACAGTATCTTAAGCAGAAAGGCAAGAATCCTCTAATTGAAGCTGACGGGAAAAAGTGCCCGGGATGATTTATCCGGGACGAGCGTTCGGATGACCCGGATAAACGGAGCGTACATTAGTGTACTATCCCTTTATGTCTTTATTTTTATTTCTTTTATCCGCACGACGTAATTTATGTGTATTTCCTGTGGACGGATAATTGTTTTCACTAGTGCTATATTGGGTATTACTCGGAACTAATGAATTTCTATGTACATGTTCTGACTTTTTGTTATGTAAATACCTACCTGAAGTCTAAGAATTTATGTCGACGCAAATACAATATATTTGCGTCCACCACGAGTTTTTTATCAACATTTTCGAATCTTTTTAACTGTTGAAAATCTGTCAATACCAAAATGTTGTCAATCAAATCTGTCAATGTTGAAATTGCGTGTAACTGTTGAAGGCGCTGCCATATTTTCTATACAAATATTTAACGCAGACACTGTCAAAAATACGTTATTAAACTTGTGGTAGAGGTTATTGATGGTTATAAAAATGACAGAAAGATGTTCCTGGTTTTGTTGCATGCATTAAACTAAATATTGTTTCAAAGCTTTCTAACAATCCTTAAAATACTGTGACGACTGTCTCTCGAGTTACCTTGTTTTGTGGCTTTTCTTCCGTCAGTTTCTGTTCAAATCGCATGGAAATATATTTATGGCCTTTTTTATACTTGTTTTCTGATTTGAACAAAGTGTAACTATACATTTCCCCCTCGTTTAGTATGAAATCTCAAGCCAAACGAGGAATTTCTTCGTAAGCAATATTTAAGCTGGAATGACACGGCTTACGACACGTATATAGCTATTGAATGCTGATCAAACTGTTCCATCATAAACGTTTTATTCACGTAAAAGCGTATCTCGAGTGTAACTCGTAGTAAATTCGTTTTCCTTTGTGTCACGATTCTGCGTTGAAGAATTGATATTAGCAAGTATATAGAAAATGTGCTAGGATATCATTATTTGTGGTTTATTTACATAAATTATATAATATCTAAAGATAAATAAATAATTATTAGGTCTAGATTCTACTATAGGTATGCCTTTGTTTGTAAATTTTGTACTTGGATTTCATATTTTAACTATGTTAAAGAGCAGCTGTCAAGTTATTTTTTTAATTTATCAAGATTGATGAATTTTAAAAAACTCCAACAGACATTCGGATTTAAAATATAACTATGATAGTATGCGATGATGATTAAACACGTAAAAGTTTCTTTGACTATTGAACATCTGCAAGAACATACCTTCCGTCGTGCCATGCGCTTATGGGAGCTTATATAGCGCTAAAATTAAATTTATCCAAGCTGTGTGGTTAGCATAATTTGACATTCCACGTTTTGCATAGATTATCCTAGCGCGTTCAGCTTGCCTAGTATCTGTAATCTCAGCTACTTCAACGCTATCCTGCTCCGAACAAAAACCAAGGATGTTTTATAGACACTTTACTACTCTAATAGTTAAGCATTATAAAACAGTTTTAGGAACATATTTAGACTTTTACATATTTACTGAGCAACAAGGCTTGCTATTACTTTACTTACTGATCGTATGTTTTCAAATTCCAGTACATAATCTAATTGTTGACTTTAGTAGATACTGTATTTAATAATATATTAAATCTAGATAGAAAGTGAATTCCCGTAACTCTTAGGGCAGGTTTCATTTTCTTTACAGGCAAGTAAGTGATCAGCCTGCTGTGCTTACCCAACCGAAACATACATTTCTTCTTCGGGATTTGAACCCGTCCTGCGCGTAAACCACTTAGCCACGGAGGCGGAAATCTAAACAGTAGTAGGTAAGAATTAAAATAAAAAATAATAAGTACATCTAACTTACACTTTACAAAAGCAGACAGAACGAAATGGCTATTATATATCCTATGTTGTCCGGGAAATTTCCCAAAATTTCTGTTGATATAAAAACTATTACTTATTAACGTTTAAAGTTTTCACTTTACGACGATTAGCCCTTTTAATATTTTAACATTAAAGGTTGTGCAAGAACAGTTTTTCCACTTCGTAGGCTATTTGTTCCCTGTACATGTTCCTAGTAATAAAAGATTTGTAAACGCGTCAATTAGTAAAGCGTGGACGGAATTTGTTAGTCTCTGTCGTAAATGATTACGATGTTGGTTTAATTTAGAAAATTGTGACGATTAACTTTTATGAGAGGAAAACAATGTATATTTTGAGCGAATCGAAGCTTAATGATAAAATTAAACAATTTGAATACAAATTAATCTGATTGCGATTCATTCAGTCTTTTCTTTAGAATGAAATGTATCAAATCTATATCACTACATAGTATAAAACAAAGTTGCTTTTTCTTTCCCTATATCCCTTTGTATGCTTAAATCTTTAAAACTACGCAACGGATTTTGATGTGGTTTTTTAATAGATAGAGTGATTGAAGAGTAAGGTTTTATATATGTTTTATACCCGTGCAAAGCCGGGGCGGGTCGCTAGTTATACATAACAATAACAAAGTCATTTTAGTAACAGCATTTATAATTCAAGAACGGCTGGACCTATTTTTATGATTTTTGTATTTTTAGATTTGTCTTCGTCCGGAATACAGTATATTAAAAATATAGAAAAATTAACAAAGAAGTGTTTATGAAGAAAATTTGTTTCCCCATACATTTTCTATGCAATGATGTTTTAGGTGACACGTTATTATTGGGAACTCGGAAGCGATACGAGGTTCTCGGGGTTCACTAGTATTAAATAAAAGATATATTTCTCGCGAAACTTCATACAACTTACATCCACATAAAATCTCATAAATCAATCAATCATTACTTATATATTTGTATATATACATGAAATATCTTCTCTGTATATGTATCAAAGTAATGTTTGAGTAGGCATTTGTCAGTTTCATATCTTATCTAGTCAGTGGTCAAGTCTCGTCCATCCCACGGGCCTGACTATTAGTGTTCTGAATCTGAAAATACAACGTATATCTTATAGGTTATATATAACCTATAAGATATACGTTTCACTTATCACTAAAAGTGTAAATAGTGATGATAAATTACCGATTCAGCCGGCATCCGAATTTTGATGGCGACCCTTCAACGTATCTTGTTTCAAAGTGGGTCTATCCTTTATACACGTATTTTGTATCCAACGGAAGGAATTTATAACAATACACCTCATATTTACTCGTCGCTTTGTTCCCCTTGAACCCAGCTATCAGTTAACTTTTATGAGATTTCCTCCAGGATCAGGTAGATTGTTCATGTGCCATAATTATAAACGAGCGCATAAACTTTTAGGTTCTAAGATGGGATTTTTGTTGAGGTTAGTCATTGTAAATTGAGGCCTTTTGTTCGAAAGTCTGCGAAGTTTCGGGTGCTTTATTACCCTATACGAAACCATGATCTGTAAGTTTTGCCATCAGGTTATACGAAGTCTTGGAATATAATTAAGATAAAACATATATTAGATAAAAATAATAATTGACCGCCTTCTTGGTCTAGTGGAAAGCGCGTAAGCGTTACAACCGAGAGGTCCTGGGTTCGATTCCCGGTGGAGATAAAAAAAAAACTCGGTCTGGCAGGGCATAGAAGGCCGATCACCTACTTGCCCCTAAAAAGAAAAAACAATCGATCAGTGAAACAGATGTGAAATGCATCTGCCCCATACCCCACTAGAGGACACGGGACTCACTCACATCGCAGTGCTAATAATTATGAAAATATCCTAAAAAGCAAGATAGTAAGAATAATAATTAATAGTACTTGTAATTAATACTATTAAAATTATTAAGTTTTGTATACAATTTTAATGGGTTTAAGTTATTCACTCTTTGTAACAGTTGTTACAGATAATGTTTGTATTCTTTTATTAAAGTGAGGAACTTTTATGTTACCATTAACAGATTTTAAAATTTTATATTCAACGTAATAATTTGTATTCATGACGTCATAAAATTTTACCGGTAAGTGAAAAGCGCTATGAAAAAGAAATTACTTGATCCTCGAAAAAAAATTATCTATATAAAAGATGGCATCGGCGAGGCTTATTAAGACTTTCAAGGGATGAAGAGTGTATTTTTATAACGCACCTATAGAAACAGCGAGCACCTTGGTCCCACTAAAGCTTAGGGGATTATTGACGACTCAACGTTTAAAGGGTCGAATCTGTTAGAGAAAAACTACAGGTGTTTTCTTCTTAACTGATAACTTTTTTGAGCTTTGATCCATCTCTCATTAAAACTGCGCTAAAGTGCTTTTAAACTTTCAACACTTCTTACATTCCAGTTCGAAAATTGTTCTTTGTATTACCATAATTTACTATTTCAGTTGTTAAGTTCTCTACTAAAATCACCCAAACACAAGCCTAAACCCACACTTTATAATCGGGGATCATTATTACCTCAATTGGAAATACAAAGAAAATTTCAGCATTCATACTTTGACTAAAGTCTGTGGGTAGATATTTTTATTTGTACCAGAATGACATGTAAGTGACAAAGTAGGTATGTCTTATGAGAAAATAAATTCTTAAGCCACATAATTTCACGCACATTTTAATTTTAGTCGAACCCTAAGCGTGACAAAATTGTCATATATTAAAGATGATGAAAAATCTTAATACATCAGATTCTTCCCTAAAACGCTCTGTTGCACAGGACCATGCTTTGTGTATTTTGTGTCTAACATCATTCTCCCGAGGACATTAAGAAATTTGCATGATCTCACTTCCATATTAAAGTATCATACTTTCAAAAAAATATGACTAGCCCTATTTACATAATGGAGCTCTCTCAATAGAGGCCCGAAGGGACCCTAATGCTTCCCATTTACAGTATATTTCTGAAAATAGCTGTAGATTAGTTTAAAGCTTCTTTAACATACTCTTTGATCTTGGATTAGGCTGTGTTCAGAGTGGGCCTTTTTGCTCTTAGCCTTTGAATTAATACTCGATAGTGTTTTACTTTTCTAGTTTTATCTCGAGAGAATAAAAGCTTTTGGCTCTATCTGAATTTGATTACTCATGTCTCTTAGTTGTGTAACACATCATTGTATATCAAAAGTAGAAGAAAGTTTTTTGTTTTTTTATATTAGTTTTTTCAGATTACAAAAAAATTAAGTAATTTATGTACATATTATGTAATCCTAGCGTTCTACTATTTATTTATATCATCAATACTTTATTAAATATTTTAAAATGTTTTTCATGATGCAACTTCACATTCGTCTTTACAATGTGTATTTTGTAAACAACAGATTCTTTTCTTTCCGATTCATGAACATATCTTAAATTTTCTACGAAATCAAACTATGTAGTTAATTAATATAGATTGCTTATCTAAATGAAACTGTTCGTGTTTTCGTTGAGTATAGCCCTTTGTTTTCTAATATTTGTATCACATTCATAAATATACTAAAATCTGATTAATTATTAGAAATACTACTATTAGTACACGTTGTTGGATCAATAAAAGCTTTAAAATAGATATCATTAAAACACTCGCTACAATTCGTGCCATTTTGCGGCACACTGGTAATCCTAGTGTTTAATTCAAATCCCACTCCGTTTAAATGTGATCTAACAAACACTTGGAGGATAAAACTAAGCTGAACATCGATAAATCTTGCTGATTATGTCTTCTGTTTCAGATTTGAAATCGCGTTTATACGAGAGATAATGTGAGTATTAAAAGATTTTTACATTACACGTATAACTGTTGTTATTTTATGTATTAGGTTCTATCGGTGCCAAACATTCAATTATTTGATTTGTAAAATGGTTATTTCTGTTTTATTTGTTTTACTTGTAAATGCACTTTTCTCAATGTACAGACAAACCTATACGATTATGCTAATATCATAATAGAGATATCAGAGTAAAATTATTCGAGTAGTTTTTTAAATGTTGTTTTATTACAATATTATACTAACTTAAAATAGAGCAGACGAGAAACACTTAAATTTTACTCAATAAAAGAATATTTACTTATTAAATCAGTGCACACTATATTTATTATATAATATTTAAAAACTTCACTGAATATAAATACTAATTATGTTAGTAGAAAACTGAGTATCTGTAGGTTTTATATAAAAACCTTTAAAATGGCTACTACACTGTCCGTAGGTATACTTAAGACAAGTACAATGTCTTATGTCAACAGCGTACGCCGTTACAATAAGTACCGGTACCTATAATTATGGATAATTTTCAATGGCCGTCAAATTCTGTCATTTACGACCACAGGCATACAATCTTAACTAAATTATAGTTTTACCATCTGAACTAAACGATGGAAATGCTTCTCGGTCATTTTCTTCAATTAACAATCCCGTGAGTGAACTGTGAACTAATCAAAACATTGTTAAATCATTCTATGAACGACTCTATAGTCATCATTCGATCAATGAAGAATAAGCGAGTTTGTTTAATTCCAACATGCAATGAGCTTTATTTACAAAAACTTAAGACTGATCTTTGTACTGTTGAGTCAATAAATTGACTATGGCTATAGAATTGATTTGATACAAGCATTTGTTTTATAGTACAAGCTTAGGTTCCTGGGTGGTTGGGAAGATGAATATAATTTTGTGAAGTAGTCGTCATGTTCCATTCTATGTGGGCGGTATAACCGTAAACTAATTATTCTACTAAGTTTTTTCAAAAGGTTTGCAAACGTTAGCTACATACGCTTTAAAATACATGATATATTTTAAGGTTCTTTAAGTAACAATATTGCTAAAAAAGGGAGGAACTACTCATTATTGGGCTTAAAAATTGAACGTCACTTCGAATATCCGACCTTAATCCAGACGTAAAGAAACAATACTATGTCTACTTACTGCACCTAATATTAAGTTCCAACCTTCGACGTGTTTAATGTTAAAATATTCAAATCTTGATCTCAGAGGACTGAAGCAATCAAGCTTTGTACAGAGCGGACAAAGTTACTTGGAAAGTTGTGAAAAAGGCGAACTCGGTGACTCATACAGGCTTCAGTTGATTAAGGCTTAGTCGACTATTTAAATTAGAAATGTAGTGCTTCTACAGAAATGAAACCGGTTTCATATGTATGAGAATTTTCTCTTGTACAAAATTTAATGATTTTTATTACGTCTACTATTAAATTAAATTTTGTTTAATAGAAAATTTTATGTATAAAATGCTCGTGTCACAATGTTAGTTACCTTACTCCTCCGACGGCTTTACTTATTTTTTCCAAATTTTATATGCATATTCAGTAGGTCTGAGAATCGGCTAGTATCTATTTTTCATACCCCTAAGTGATAAGGGTAGCCCACCCCAAAAATAAATATGGCAAAACAACGTTTGCCGGGTCAGCCTTTTTTTTATTTATTTTTATTATGAAATCAATGTTTTCCTCAAATTTAAAAACATACAATATACCGATGTCACTCCTAAGTCTGGGATATATATATACAAACACACAATGATATAAGGATCTTAATCCTGTCCCATATTTTGATTGATACTTCACGAATTAGCAAGTTTTACTTACATAAATTATTAAAGATTTGCCTCGATTTAAAACTTTTTAATTGATTAAAATTAGCGATGTTTGTAAAGTGCTTCGCTTTGAGATTCGTGGTTTTTCGTTGCCCCAGCTTTTAATCAAATAGTTAGCTTATCTTTCAGCCTTGCTTTAATGAAATTTTCAGATTTTCATATTAAATGGATTCAAACTGACGAATATGAACAAATCTACAATGATGAATTTAAGAAAGACTAGTGGTCGCCCATTGGTCGAAAATCGACCACAATTCAAGAGTAAAGTTTGTAATGTATGCTGTGTTACTGCTTGGGTCATCCAAGCAGTAATGTTTACAGTATGTTATGGTAACAGTTGTATGTTAAGCAGTAACGTGCGTAATGTTTATTTAAATTTAATGTATTTCTAATTCATTTTACATATAAAAATAGCTTTATGTACTTCTTCTCCATATAAACTATAACTGTGGCTAATTTCACGATTCGTAAAATCCTTCGCACATTTTCGTAAAAAGGGGTGCAATGTTTTTGCTTCACGTATTAATATCATGATGATACATTTACGTTAATCTCAATTGAACGTGAACATTTTGTTTGTGAAATTATAAATACTTATAGAGAAAAACATGGGATGGCAAAATATTAAAGAAAAGTTATACACCTTTAAAGACCGGCTTAAAATAAATATTCGTTGTTACACATAATGTTTAGTCGTTAGATAAATTAAATCAATAATATAATAAATATTATATAAATTAATATTATAATAATATATAATAAGATAATAAATTAAAAATTAATTCTAAAACTGTAGAAAACTGCTTATCCCCAAAACCTTTCGAAATTTTCCAACAGAAAATAAACAATAAGTTGAAATCTGCAATCCGCGAAAACTCAAAGTTTCAATTTAACGCCGTTCTTGATCTTAAATACAAATGAGAGAATCGGAAAAACTTCGTCACGGTGAGTTGCCTCAGCCTCGTTGTAAGTTTGTATAAATATTAAATGGTGTACTTTTAGGGTTATGAAGTTGGAAAATTCAGTAATAGTTACTTAACTTTCTGAGACGGTAATATTAAATATTAACTTTAGGTTTGAGGAATCAAAATTACTCGGTGAAGCAGAAAAGAAAATTGAATATAGAACATTTTAAAGTGATGAACGAAAAGAGAATGCGAATTTCCTAAGTACTCTGATATATTAATACCCGTTTGTTATTCTGAATTACAGCGAATTTTCTTAGTGCACTCATCTCATGTTTCTTTCAACTGCAACATAATATCTTTTACTTAACATAAAATAAATTCTGCTAAGCGATTACACTATGGTTCATGGTGTTCTTACGATAAGTAGTAACTTTTTTTGGAAAGTTTAGAGATCATCATACCAAGTCTACCTCATGCCCTAGTAAGAATCTCTGAAAGAATCTAAAATATGTAGACTAAGCGCTGAAATGCAAATTTGATACGTTATCGACCTCGGTCTTATACGTAACTTTTGTTCGACGTCTGATGCTTCACCAAGGGACTAAAGATTTGAATTTATCATTAGACAATTCTTACAAGTGCGGCTATCCTCAAATATTCAGTTTGAATCGAGCTTGGAAATATGTTTTTATATAGACCAGTGCTCTAGGATACCTTAACCTAGTCTATGCTAGTTTATTAAAGGAATAAATGTATTGGATAATCTCCAACGATGGTTAATTGAAACTCGACTAAGGAGACAATAAAATTTCTCGTTGTCTCACGTTACCTGGCTTGTTTAAATATAAATAAATGGTGGAATAACAACAGATCTTATAATAATCGACTGGTTTATTCACAAATAAATCAATGGATTCGCCGCTATTAAGAAAATAAGTAGGTGTTTGTCTAAAACCTATTTAAAATAAGAAGTTTTTAGCCTATTTTAAATCTAGTCTTATCAGATGTAAAAACATTAATTCAAATAAACAAATTATAATATATTTTAAAGAAAAAAGTACAGGTACACGATATTGACAACAATATCTCATCAAAAGATAAAGGAAATCAAAAATCAAATCCAAGTAGAGTGTAGGAGTTTTTTTTTTTTAAAGTTTATATAGCATACAAAAAAGCATCACCAAAATCGTAATGAAAAGTCAAATTTATAACCTCCTAAAATGGCTTGAACACATGACCTTTTGTCTTGGTACTGATCGCCACCCATTAATCTTAGGTTAGGTAACATCATGCTTAGGTAACTTTAAGGCCACACTAATTTTGTCCAAGTTAACCTTCAGTTCAAATAGAAACTTACATGACACGCGATCACATATCGACATGCGAATCTCTGATATATACATATTTATTACATTGATACATATCGAAAACAGAAAAATAAACGTTATGATTCAGTCTTGTATGATAAGGTTTTACGATAGCGTGTAATGGACTGAAACGCGATTTGGTTGTTTAAGACTTTCATATTTTCAGCGAGCTACAGTTCTTCAAAATGATTTGCCCTTTGGTTTTTCTTTTAAATTTCAACTGCATATTTAAACAAGAATTGCAGTACAATTCAGGCCCTGAGTATGTTGATTGAATTATTCCAAAATTGATCCATTATGGTCGATTTTCACCAATTCGACGTCTTCTACGACCACTATGAAACGATCATTGCTTTTTAATTGAATCACCACAATATTTTGAACTCCAAGCTCATATAAAAGTGAAATTCTTTACAAAAAAAAGATAAAATAAATAAATAAAAACAAGTAAGCCTTGTAAGCAAAATAGTAAACACAGTTCATTTCGTGTTTCTTCTGAAATCCTTCAGTTGATGAATGCCTTTAATTTGATAAGGTTAAGGTTACTTAGGTACATAGTTTAAAGTGTATTTTAGGGTGACGTCGCCTCTGATTTCCGGCATAGACAGACAGTTGACGAACGCGGAGGATATGTTGACTAATTGACAATTTTGAATACAATTTGATTAGTTACACGAACACATTGTGCAATGTATTGGTTGAAATAAAATTGTTAGTTTTGATTTGAGTTATATATAAACAATCGTAGATCGTTGAAATAATCTTTTGGCATTTTTGTTAATTGTGTTTTCTTTAGCATACTTATCTATTATGTTATAAGTAACTAATTTGTTTACCGACAAATACGAGTACATTGTCATACTAAAATACCAATATTAAAAAAACTATCAAAGGTTAGATCAGTAAAACTCATTGAAGTATTTCAATACCATACCGCGCTTAATTACAAAACACTTCTTTAACAAAATACTTATTCTAATAATTAAAATGTGTCAACTATCTCTATATAAGTATAAATATCAAATAGGTTTAAAAAACCCTTAAAATTCATTGCTTATAAATCACTAATGGTATAATAATTATATTATCAAAAATCAATTTATTTTCCCTAACTCGTTCAATTTATAAAACCTCGCTATCACGTACATTCATCATTCCAAAATAGTGCATAAAGATTTTAACTCTATTACAACGTGTTAAAGTTGGTTTTTCAATGCATTGGATTCCACGTACGATAAAATGTGGGATCATTTTAACTAGAACACGATACATTCACAAAACAACCAATAAAATACAATTAAAAGCTTGATTCGAACAAATGTATTTTTCTATCTAATCGAAACATATTTTATTAAGTACCTTTCGCCACAGAATAAAATATTATACCTTTCTTTAGTTAGTCACTTGATATAACACTGAATTATTAATCGTGCAAGCTAATTTTTAAATTTCACGCTAAGCGGTGAGAATATTAAAGTAATTATTTCGTTCACGGCTATTATCTATTAATAATACAATTGTTATCCTGCTCTAACAAGTTTGTGAGTGAAGTGCTGGTGTCTCACTGATCATTTCTTAAAACTTATAATTATAGTGCTCAAGTTAAATATTAAAATCCTTAAGGAATCAATAATTAAGGTTGTGTAATGAATGAAAAAATGTAAACTACTTAGCCACGGAGGTGGCGTTTTACATTTCTGCGTTCTGAGTTCGAATCCCGGGGAAACAAATTAATGTTTCGGTTAGGTGGGCACAGAAGAATCACTTACTTGCCTGTACAGAAAATGATCAATGAAACAGATACAGCAATGTGTCTGCCCCACGCCTCACTGGGGGTTACGGAAATTCACTTTTTAAAGCTTTTGTAATTAAAGCTACAATAACTTCCATCTTTAAACTCAACTGAAACTAAATTATGTATTATTTTAACATGTTTTAAAAATTATTCCTTAGGCGAAATCCAACAAATGAAAATATGATAAAAATCAGTAACTATTTTTGCTTCTTAGTATTATGTACTGTATAGATTGTTATATTAGATAAGTAACAAAATTTCCTAATTCGCCAAGATAACTTTGAATATTTGACCCGTCGTTTATGTAAATTAGAGAATCCGGTATCGATGGATAATTAATAGCCCACTTGAACATCTCTCTCGACATATTTTGAACGTAAATGGAGAAAAAAATGAAAGTCGTTCGTGTTTGCTATTAAAAACTTACCTTGTTAAGGTTACGGAACATTTGTAAGCATAATTTTTATTTCACTTTACCTTTAATTTTCACAAACTTGATAGCATTATCGATAGAAAACACGTAAAATATTACACTACTACCTATAACTAAAGTGCTTAAAGTAAATATATCTGCTTAATAATTAGTTTTCCTTGAAAACGTTGTTCAAATTAAAAACATTCAATAACAATTCAACCGATTTTTTCCAGTAATGGACAGCTAGACAAAGATAACTATTTGTATCACTATAGATGCTAGATCATAAGTTAGAAACAGATTGATTACCACTAAGGGTCCGTTCAGCCAGACCCGATCGGAGAGCATCGGGGCGCATTTTTCTTTTCACACAGACCGGACACAATCGGAGCCGAACGGCTGCGCGAACGAGAAATAGTACGCGATCGGAGCCGGTCAGCTCCTCTTATTATTTCACACCAAGCGCGTTTAAGCATTCTTAATAACAAAAAAAAAATGGGACCACTTCGACGAGTTACCCTGTCGTTTGACATCTTACTCATCCAAATCGGTCTACAGATGGCGACGTACGAGCGGAACAAAAAAAAAAACGCGTCGAATTGATAACCTCCTTTTTGGTTTTTTTGAAGGTCGGTTAAAAAGCAGTGCACATGCATAAATAAACCTTAATACAAATACTAAAAACTCTGTTTTCAACGTGATAAGAATCTGATCTCCTCTCCGAGCCGGTCTGTGTGAACGGATCCTAACGCGAAAAAGAAGGTTTTTGTTAGGTTAAAATATTTTACGTCATAACAGCTGTCTTCGATGCATGTATCTAGTTGTTGATGATTTACCTATTTGATTTCTTTTTAGCAAAATGAAAGTAAATATGCCGATTGAAAATAGTCGATTTCTTTGTGGTTTTATATATTTATCCAGTCGTAATTTTCGTCATAACTTTGTGCCTTGAATGAAATTGTTAATACAAATGGGCCACCGAAAAGTTATTGTATAATTTAAATGTAAGTAGTGGGCTAGAAAGGCGATCAATACACAAGCGACATTATGAGAGGGGTCATAAATTAAGCCACATATACAATGGCGGTCAGGAGGTTGCGGTTAGGTCAATTGAGGAGTTAGAAAGGAAATGGTTCGGTAATACGTGTTGGTGCAAGAGCTGCTGAATTATTATTCTTAATTACGTGTGGTATTTTTAAATATAAAATTCGCTGACATTCTCGTGCTTGCTTATCAGCCTGGTCATGGGTATTTAAATGTATTACTGATATAACATCTGCAACTACGGTTGTTTTAGTCTAAAAATGTATTGATAACAAATTTTATATTCAAAAATTTACAAGGCTCATAATAGTCGTTACGATGTTAACCCAACATACTTGCCGGAATTTCATTAACTATACTATGGTGAGTTTTAAATTTAATAACATAAATATTAACTGTTTTTTGAATTGAAGTGTTGATTTAAAAAGTGTTGAAAGTGTATAGTTTTATGTAGGTGTCTAATTTTTGTAACAACGAATTGGTATTAGCAAAAAAGAGATACAGCATTCGAAACCGTGAAACTATAAAATCTAATCAAATATACATAATCCAATCCATTCAAAATAAAAATATGTTTTATAAAGATATTATTCGTATAACTTTTAATTAATTAACGATTAAGCAATTAAAAATATTTTTTATTATGTTGCTTATCGTTAAGTTTGAAGAGCCAAGCAAATAATTAGTGGATTATTTGAATATGTCATGTTTGTAAGCAGCATTTCCATCAACATATTTCCCTAAGGTTTTATCGAACCCGATACAGTGCAAACCATGCGTGAAAATATCGCCATACTTCGCTAAAATAAAGATAAAATCTACGTGACATGACGTTTTCACTTGTCACTCTTCTACAACGATTCCCAAAAGAATTTAAACCTCACACAAAATATCTGTGCTCAATCAACTGTTTCATACGCTCGAATACAGCGTATTCATTCCTCGCTGAATTAAAATCTGTCATGTTAAAAAACTTTACATTTTAAAAACTTTACATTTTAAATGAAAACTTTATACCGATAGTTTTCATGTTTAAATATTTAATATGTTAAATTTAAATATAAATCCTTCAAGCAGCTTTATGATTATTAGCATTCGCCATTTTTGTTTTCTATACATCAACCACAACTTTTACAAATTCCGATGGTCTACCAAAAATATTTCTATAAAAAATATCATACACCTAATGAGATATTATTGTACCTACTAACATTAATCAAAATCGATTTAAGGATGAAGGCGTGACCACCAACTTTACTGACAATTTAAAGTTGTTACTAATGCGATTCTACAACGAGTAGGTATGTGAGTTAAATTATGTAATATTAAACAGCTCTTATCCTAAAAGTATTATATTTTCTGCTCCGGTTACGGCTTGTTGCGCTGTCGTGAATAAGGTAAGACCCTACTCTAGGGTCTATCCTTATAATCGCTGAAAGGCCTTATTTAATATTCAGTTTTACCTTGAAGTCTAGTCTACTCTAGTATCCAAGATCTAGCTTGGGTTTAGATTCATTGAGATAACATATTTCGGTAGTATTTTTATTTGTGTGTAATAATTTAAATAATTGGGAAATTGATGTTACTGTTGTGAAAGATGTGGAAGTTCGTTAATGAAACCAACTATACTGCCATGTTTAAATATTTATTTGGACAGACTAATAACCAATAAATATTAAACAACTCAAGCTTATAAACTAATTAATTGCTAAGACATGTTTTTATGTTACCTTCAATGGTTACGCTGCCGTTAAATATTGGTTTAAAAATGTTCATATTACAAGTTTGCTTAAAGGTACAAAATCTTTTTATCTACGCTATCTAGAATAACATTATTTTGTATAGTAAGTATGAAAAGTAACTCTTATTTTCAAAATTTAACAATTTAGAAATTTAATATCTTTAAAATGTAGTTATTCTAAAGATTCATACAATTAGTCAATGGTGAAAGTTTCACGGCGAATGTTTCGCAAGTCAGTTACAAAATAATCTTCATAAATCGCATTAACAATTTAGTAGAGAGCTCTCGCCTTAGCGCTTGAAAACCAGTTATGAATATTCATTATTTACTCCTATAGGCCCGAATTAATCCAGCCCGAAATACAAAGCGATAGTTAATGGCAGCGCTGAATGTATATGTATTTTTTGCAGTTTAAGCCATGTTAAAATATATTTAATTATTTAATATTTAATACTTTATTAATAATCCCTCCGACCTAGTTCCACCAACGAACTATTCGGTGCAAGAAGAATTTCCATTGTATTTAGATCAATGGAAATCTCTTTCACGCATCACCTGTCTGTAGAACCAACTCTCCAAATCTATATTCTCCCATGGATATTGCATATATCGTCCATGGAATCTTTAAAAAGCTGTAATAATGAGGACCTCTTTTACAAAAAAGGTTCTAATTTCTGGTGTGTTTCTCTACATGTCACCTGATAACCTACTATAAAATCTCTTCACAGAAGTGACCTGTGTATACATCAATAATTCATTATAGAAATTTTGTTTTAGTGTTATCGAAATCTGCCCATAGCGGTCATGTAATTATTAACTAGCTTATAAAAATATTTTATAGTAAAGTTGTTGAAAAACTGCTCAAAGCTTTTGCGTACTACTTTGTATTTTAAAACAGATTTCAATTTTCTTAGACGTGGAAGGGGAAAAAATTGCTTCTACAAAGTTTTGTTCATGTCTTGCCAATACTTATTACATGCTCAAAGAATATCTTAAGCACAGCCTATGGGATAAGTTTTGTTATTATTTTAGTATCCGCTGGAGGAAACTTTGAAGCAAAGCTTTACAAGGTATTAAAATCGCTGGTGCATGCATTAAATCGCTGAAGGGCGATTGCATTGGATATTACGAAAATCTTAGTCGTGCATTTATAATATGCAATAACTCATTATTAAGGACGAGTGAAGTCCAAATACATGATTAACAATTATAAGACCTACCGCAGACTATCTTTAAAACAAATTGTAGTAATAAGTATAAATACATATTAGGACGGAGCGCATAACTTTTAAATGTAAAATACTTACTTACTTTAGTAGTTTCAAACATTAACACATCAATTTTCAAATACAAATGCATCAGTCTATTCTTAACAGATCAAGAAAAAACTTTTCTAACACTCTGCCGAACCAAATAACACCTTGTTAATTAAAGAATGCGTTTCTATTTACCATCTACGCACATACATGTATAAATATACCCACATCCTGTCGGTCACTCGATCAATAATTGCTTTAATCATCATCCAACGGGCGTGTTTGCACGCGTCCTCTCTCTAATTGGCTTTTACACTAAACATAGGTTTGTATAGAAACCAATTACTGTACGATAACCTACTGAATACCTTACTAATCTGTAGATCTTAGTCATTCATACCTTCAACCTGCTTATATTTAGGCTAGCTGATTTTGTTTCTTGATATTATATGTCATTTAATACAAAGTTCCTGACGTCATGTTTATCATTAGTCTTTAAAAGGCCATGTCATTTATTTAGTTTTATATATTACAATCAGTTTAACACTAAATTTACCGCCTGGCAATAGTTCTTAAATGGTACTTAATGTAACATTTTGAAAAGTTGCAAAAGCGATTTCGAATACGATTTGGCCTTTTGGGTGCATGACGTGCGACGAAGCTACTTTTATGAAAAATCATAACAGTTACCTAATTCAATCTACAACAGGGTTCGAAAATGATTCGTCATCAATCGCCATAGATCGTATCGATACTGCGTTTCGTGCCGAAATAAAAGCTTTGGAAACTTGAGGGTATTTTGATACGCATCGAGTCACGAGAGGTTCTCATTTGGCTTTGATCTCCGCCACGCCTGCCCGTAATGGTTGTTTTCACGCTAGTTTACAAGCTTCATTAAATCCTGAATTTCTATTGCCATCACTGTTCTTTGGTTACCGCGAATGGTATGGACCAAATATGATTAAGTAATTGAGAGTAAAGTACGGAAAGTGGTTAGCTACACGAAAATATTATGGCCTCCACTAGCGCCAAGATAATATTGAAGATAACCGCGCATAAAAATGTTTTACTGCGTTTTCAATACTACCAATTAAAAGCGGTTAATAAATAAATATAAATAACAGGGTTGGGTTAATAAGGTAATGGGTAAGGTAATGGTAAAAAATAAATAAGGTAAATGTATTTAAGAGTGTTAGATTCGAAGAAATTGTGTTTTAAAAGTTTCTTTTATTTGACGTAAGTGCTGTTAAAAAAAGAAAGACGATCATTATTTTATTCGCAACTGTTAACGTAAGCTTTGGAATGTTTTTGCAAACATTGCGATGATAAACTAAATTGGAATGTAATCGTACCTATCTAGATACTAGATTTCCAAGTACAATAATCATCAAAAGTTAATTTAAAGGGCATGACAATTCAGCGAATAGTATCTACAATCAAGCGCAAACACTGGTGCGGTGTCCCAGTCATTATAACTACAAGTTAATTGGAGGTAGGTCAACAAAGCTTAGTCAATTTTAATCGATTCTCTCAATGCCCCTGTTCCTGGTATTTTGTACAAATTTTGTTTTAATAATCGAATGTGTAGGTATAAATAATAGTGTTTTTTTATTATTCCAACAGTCATATTCATGGTTAAAACTTAAGAATATGTTTATTTTAGTATTTCTATAATCCATTATCATTTTGAAGGTCTTAGAGATTATGAATATTATGAATAAAATAAACTATTGAAAAAAAGACATTTATCTAGATTTTTAAAAAACAGTTTTAATTGTTATTCAATTCTTTCCTAACATCGATTAAGTATAATATAACAATAAGATATAAAAGTTTGTTAACGAGTACCTACTGCTTAAGGTTTTCGACTAATTATTTTATAGAGATGGAATTTGGCAAATGTTTCTCAGTTATTACGAGATAGTTTGTGTAGTATAGGTCCTTCAAAATGATAAAGGCCTAAATGCTTTGTCTCATACTTAAATGTCTTAGCTCAGAGCAATCTTGAATTTCTACAATATCGTCTTCAATTGTAAAACAAAGAGGTTGCAAACCTTTGTACAGGGCGACTGCTCCGAATAACGCCGTCTTGGAAGTTCTGCTATCCTAGTACTCAAGTTTAGTTGCGCAATAATGTTCTATTCTATTTCAGTTTCTAATAATGTTTATCTTATTTGCAACCTAAGCCACTAGCTGATATTTTGATTTAATTTGTACTTAATCCCCTAATACCTAATTTGTACTTTCTGTTTTCAACAATTGACCAGGGACCAGTCTTTCACATAGAAATAAATCATAATTTAAGCTTTTTTCTATTTTTTTCATACTAATTTCCAAATAAGAAAATAATAAAGATTTTTTCTATTTGCACTTATTTAAATACTATTTCTTATTTGAAGTTGATAATAAAACGAATTTGGATTTTGTCATGGACGTGTATTTAAAAATAATTTTTATTTACATAAATACAATAAAATATATAATACTTGTACAAATTAATCAAAACCATTAAAAAATATAGAAACCACACTAAACATAAATACACTTAATCCAAGGACTTGCCTATCCACGCAAAATCACTATTCAGTCAGACAAAGCCAAACGCATCGGTTATATTGGCTCAGAGACAATCTCCGCTACCCCCACTGATACAGAGTGGTACGTACTTGAGCTAAACAGGAAACCCCAACTGAGCGCTCACGACATGTAATAATATTTTAAATACAAGTAGGTATACTAAGTCTCCATGGCTAAGTGGTTTACGCGTCTGCGTAATGCCCGGGAGGTCCTGGGTACGAATACCGGGATAACCATTGAATGTTTCTGTTGGGTAAACACATAAGGTTGATCACCTACTTCCCTGTACAAAAAGTGATCTGTGAAACAGATACAGAAACGTGTCTGCGCTATGCCTCACTAGGTGCTACAGAAATTCACTCTTTTAATACAAAATAATTCGCGCAAAAATGGTTCGTTTGTACATTTTGGTGCAGTGAAATTCTTATCATTTATAACAATTAAAATTTCGTTTATTTTGGTTTAAGTTACGATAAATGTTTCGCTCTGTGACTCAAACAATTCGCAACACGTCTAGTTTTAATTAAATTCGCCTCATTACCGCCAAAGCGAAGATTCATTTAAAATGATAAAATATGCTGAAAAGGCATGATTTACGAGAGTAACTTTTATCACACGTCAAATATTTCACTGTACATGATTTAGAGTGCAACATTCAAATGTATCGAACAGCTTTTGATAGCATCAACGGCATCAACTTGATTTGTTTACACGATATTAAGTTTTATTGCGCAATATACGAATGCATTTGTTATAATTTTAATTCCGAAAGGTCAATAATTCAGAAATGTGTTATCGAATTCATTAAAAAATGCAAGAGATTTTATTACAAAAATAATAGTAAAGATACAATACTTCAAATTAAAATTGCACAATTTTTGTTGTGTTTAAAAACCTATAAAATTTCTTAAAACATATAGCAATTTTTCGTTATAAGATTTATCTGTATGAAATACATTGCATGAATTACTCTGGTCTTACCGCCTCTTTGGTCTAATGGTAAGCGCTTAAGCATTACAACCGAGAGGTCCTGGGTTCGATTCCCGGTGGAGAAAAAAGTAGTCTTTTCTTGTCGTTGGTCTGGTAGGGCATAGAAGACTGATCACCTACTTGCCCATAACGAAAAAATCGATCAGTGAAACAGATGTGAAGTGCATGATCCCACTAGAGGACACGGGACTTCACTTTACTTTTTTACACTCTGGTCTTATGTACTTAGTTTTTCTACTTACATTAAATATTCGTGTATAAATTATTTAAATTATCGTTTAAAATATGCATACTTGCATATGCATTTGTTCCACGCATGCATGCGTCGAACAAATGGTCTGACATCGTATTAACATTAGATGTCATACTAAATATCGACGTCATCGAACGACAATTATTTTATTTTGCTGAAATATCAAACGCAAAACGGAGCTTTATAATTGCTGACCAATTATGTTTTGTCAGTTATACTGTTTGCGAAAATCAAATTTAATAAACGGATTCGAAAATTTGAAGAGAAGTTTCGTGCAGTTAAAACGTGAGACTATTTTTTTCAATATTGAACAAGATAGATTTATACAAAAATTACCTTTAATTAAAGAGGTATGAACATTTGAAAAATAATCACTAGGTCTTCTTTTTAATTCTTCTCAGATTTGAGCGTGTTCTTGAACAGCCTGTAAATTTAAGATTTACTAGTAAGTGACGATCATATTTGCGATCATGTTCTCTAAGAATAAATATATTTTTGACTGACTTAACTTTGATTCAGTATAATAACATTATAGATTTCTTAAAATGAAATAAAGTTAAAAACGACCGACTTTAAAAAATGTTTCTCTGATGGGACGCTAGACTCTTTTTGAGTGATATATCCTGTGTATATATACACGGAAGTTGAATATTTTAATAATAAAAAATGCCTTTGTCAACGTAATACTTAGTCATTTTATGTAATGATATAGAGATTGCTATCCGTCCTTAAATCTAAAGGATACAATCGAAACCTAGTAACTTTTCACAAGAGAATATGACACATTTATTAACATCGGCAGACTTTACGACGGATATACACAGACGTAAAAGCCTTAATAATAAAAAAATCTGCTGCATATTTACATAACATTTTATAACCCTCGCACAAAGCATCAAAAGGCACCTAAATTATTCATATGCCGCAAGAATCGTAAAAAATAGGACAAAATAATAAAACTATAGGTTTATTTCTGCTTTATAGCTCGCGATGACAGGTGAGGCTTAGTACCCGCGGTCTTCGAGGTCCACGGTATATTTTTATGTGCCGTGGGACATTGCGATAAAATAAGGACAATTTGCATTGAACGGGTTGAATTTAATTGAAACAAGAGTGGTCTAAATAGCCAATAACCGTGACGTAATCAGATCACGTTGCGGAGGAAATATAAAACCATTCGTGTTTGATAGGGCTTGCTCGTTTTATGAAGGGATTTTTTATTTGTGTCATTTCATTTCAATCGCATATTGTATTATTGTATTAATCTATCTAATAAAATTACATAACTATTCCGTAAACATTCCGTACAAAATGAAACTATTTTCTCGTTGTTCGTTCTATATGCACAACGGATATACCACATGAATATGAGACGCGTAACCAATTGTTAAGTCGGTAGTAGTTAAACCTATTAATAAAACATTATTTTCTACTAAAAAAAGAACAAAAATAGAATTTAAAATATTAGGAACAAAATTATCCCGTTAATGTGAATGGTCTATACCTTAAATCTACATACTTAAAGGGTTATTTATAGTTATTTTTATAGGCGATTTGGTATTTATTTACTTTTCATTTATTATTAAGTTAGTTCTGTAAAAGCAAGTTATGACGACAATTTTTATAAGTCTCTAGATATATATCTTTATTTTATATTATAAGTACATACCTCCATGTACTATTTCGCTAGCTCAATTTTAGGTTAGGAGACTTACGAAGTGACTGTCTTTTACAGCATAGACTTCTTTATTCCTAATTGATATATTGTCAAGTGTGTGACTTTTATATTATATAAACTATTGTTAAATTCAGAGCCATAATATCAAATTTTGCCAATGTTACGAAACTGAATTGTAATAAAAATAAAATCGTATAAATGTGCGGCTGTACGCCAATAAATAAAGATTTACCCAAGTTTCCTATAGATTGGATAAAGATATTTGGGATCAAATAATACGTCAGCAGGAAATTTACTTGCTCGCTTCTAAGAACCTAGGTATAATCTCATTTTCTTAGCCTTGCTTTCGACCAAGTCTTAAAATCGAATCAACTTTTAAGTTTAATTTAATTTTCGATGTAAGAAAACTATTGGGCAGACGCAAATGCAATTGATAGATTACATTTAATTTTGTATACATATATGTAAAATTTAAGGAAAGTAAAAAAAAACTAGTCTTTTTTCGAAAGTCCATCATTTTTATTCAGATTTAGTTAATTCAGATTTAATGTTTTTTCATTTTAAAAAACGTAAGAGCCAAATGACGTCACATGTAAGTACCTTATTTCTATAAAGATACATAATATTATATACAGAGAATATATTATATTCTTTGTACTCTTTGTATATTATGCCAAAGTAGGTAGTTCTGAAATTTTCAATACTCAATGCAGCCATCTCTCTATCACACGACATATTGTGTCGTCATTGAACAATTTTAGGTTTAATTTTAATTTCTGGGAAACTAAGTGATCAATAAAAATTTCGTCTTTTTATTTTTGTTTAATTCATATTTAAATATCGAATGCTAATAACATAAATTAAAACTGGCAGTTTTGAAAACGAAACAAAAGGTTAAACTTTTCAAAACATCGATTTGGAACACTTCAATAACACATAATCATTTATTAACTCTTATTACACAATAATTGACTGAAAGGTCTAATTTTACACAGTTATCGCGAAACGAATCGTTGAATAACGGGTACATTACCGGTCAATAAAATTTATCGGAACGGCTTCCGTTTAATTCGAGCAATCGATTATCGACTCCGATTCTAATCGGGAAGAAGTTCGTGACCACACACAGACTTTAGAACATACGGTCTGAAATAATGTTTGAAATCGTGACGTTTTATTTATGTGTGAATTTTGTGTTCCCTGCATAAATAATATTAAAGTTCTCTCTTGAATTTATATTTTTATTAAATAAAATTAAAAGTTTTTATTTATGTATTGGACTCTGGCAGTAGCAAACTAGAATACTAACTATTTCAAAATGTTAATAAGTAAGCAACATTTGCTATTGGTTGCAGAAGGCAAAATATGTCATTCATTTTAGAAACAAATATCCAAGTTATATACATATTAATTACATTAAAAATTGTATTTGCAAGCCTAATGAGTACATTTCATAGAGTATAATATAACATAATATATTAAATTATAATATTTCATAGATTAATCTAAAACCATTGATAAGACTATATACAAAACAATTTGGCCACAAGCATCATATATAATGTTCAAACTAAGGCACTATGGGTAAGAATTCAAGAACATTTAAAAAAGATCGATGTTAATTCCTAAAATGGTGATGTTTTGAATCAGGTTATTAAACCGTATCTGCACTATTAATTACAAACTGTTATTATCTGTTACATGACAATAGATTTAATTGTATCTAGTTAAAAAGTATTCATTATTAAATATTAAATCTGGAAAGTAGATATACACTGCATGCACCTGATGTATTCCCTCGTCTTTTAACGAATCATACACGGAATAAGTTTTCTGTGCTTCAAACAGAAAAATATTTTCTTCAGTATTCGGGCACAGGGCTCATAATATAATAACAAATATGTTTGTTTGTTATTTACGTATGAGTTCTACAAATACGAGGTATATAATGATAAATACGGTATCTAAGGCAACGGTAGAAATACGAGTAGAAGAAAAACTAGTAGCAATTAATTACGTCTGGTATTTTGGTTAAATAGACCAGACTTTTATTGTTGTTATTTTTCTTTGAACCGTTATTAGTATCTAGAATTATCGTTCGGTGTACGATATTTTACTAAATCACTTATATTTGTTAATATATAAATAAATCTAAAAAATTACTATTAATATAATTTCGTATTGGTTTAAATGATATTTCTTACAGTTTCCATAAAATCTTCCGCGATGCTGTTTATTCCCTCGCCTCCAAGAAATATTATAGTTGTTTAAAAAATAAACATATAGCTGGTATTGCCGCTGAGGGTCGAAATTAAAAATAAATATTAACTGAAGTTTGCTATATTGCGATTCGTGAAAAAATATGGTAAGTTACGTTGATATAAATGAAATATTGATATTTTAAAGAAATATTGAAGCGTGGTTAAATGTAGAGATTGATAAATCAGGTCACTGTTGAACTGTTTCATCGAAATTATCATCGTTCTAATTTTACGAGTGTGCCAGGTCAGTAATGATGTTTCAACTGCTTTAAAATGTATACAATTAATAAGTAGTAAAAAGCCAATGAGTAACCGGGCAATCAAATAGAAAGTTAATGAAGTCATTTCTTTCACTGTTTACAATTAAAATAATTATAAATATTGTAATTAACTGATCATTGCGATTTCATCCGCGTAGCCATACGATGTATATCCTGTTTCACTCAGTAAGAATCTAGCTTTCCATCAATTCAAGAATTTCTTTGGTCCAGTAGCTTTTGAGTTTATTCGCTACAAACATACAAAAATTCAATCCTTTCCTCTCTTTAATATAAGTATAGATTAGTAGTGTGAATTCCCGTAACCTCTACTGGGGCATGAGGCAGACACATTGCTATGTCTGTTTCACTGATTTATTTCTTTACAGGCAAGTAGGTGATCAGTCTTCTGTACCTACCCAACCGGAACATTCATTAGTCCCCCACCCGGGATATCCGACGCAACACGCAGACGCGTAAACCACTTAGCCACGGAGGCGGTTATAGATTAGTATTATTTTTTGTTAAATTTATCAAATAGTCAAATGAAGGATGATCTACAAAATAAAAAGAATCGTTACAATCCGCTCCTAATTGGTCTCACAATTGCATGTGCAAAAAACATACATGTATAGAACTGAGAACGCAACTAGAACAATTTCAAATTACGTAGAAATGTTGTGGTAATTTTCTTTTGAAATTCTCGACATTTTCAATATTCATAAACTGCGTATGTTATGAAAGTAATCGAGTTTAACAAATTTGAAGTTAGCTTAGTTATCGTCAGCTTTGTAAGCTCAAAGCTTTGTATTACTTGTAGAATCGAGTGTTTGTGATTTAAATTTATACAAATATTAAGTAAAATTCATAATTAATATTATAACTTTTTGTGAACATTTCTAAATACGTCTGAAATATATATATATTTAAAGAAAAGAATTAATGTAACTAAAATCCATATTAATGTTTTATCTGTCCGTCCGTCGGACAGTCGGACTCTTTATTACCGCCAATATCAGGAATGTCCAGCTAACTGGACAAATTACAGCTTGTATTATCATATACCTCAAGCTACACTTTCAAAGACGCGTGTAAAATTGTTTTAACACTGAAAATTCGCACAGCACTAAATAAATTGTATAAAAGACCATTAATATTCACGTTTCTTAAATTTTTGTTCTTATAAAATTAGAAGAACTTAGTTACTTAAGTATCTTGTGGCTTTTAAAACATAAGCTTTATTTTAGACAATAAACTTATAAATTAAAGAAAAATCAGTCCCATCCATTTATTTCCTTCTTCGTAAGAAATAATTTCATAGATATTACTTACATTAGAATTTTGCAAGGAAAGCAAGCAATTTTTCTCTTTCCCAACGACAAACGGCGCTCAGCTATTGTCAAGATATTTACTATCTCATGAATAATGCCCATAAAAGGCATAACTGCGTAATTTATTACTTGAAATATTATGATAATGACAAGAATATAACCGTAGTTTCGATTCGATTAAGTGTGCTTTTGCTGAATGCTACTATTGACTTTTGATACTTTCAAACCACAAACGAAGTTGATTGAAAAAAGTATTAACATTAGCCTTTATTCTTAACTAGCTTCCTCTTCAATCACTCTGTCTATTAAAAAAACCGCATCAAAATCCGTTGCGTAGTTTTAAAGATTTAAGCATACAAAGGATATAGGGAAAGAAAAAGCGACTTTGTATTATACTATGCAGTGATGATTCTGTCAAACTGATGTATTTTCTTATTAATTATTAATGTAGCGTTTGTTCGAACACTACGAAGTCACAATCTATTGTATTGCAGTAGGACGAGTAGTCGTATTAACTACACATGGATCATGGAATATAATGTGTTTATTAGTAGTGTGAAGTAAATTATTATTTTTGTACTATTTGTCAAATAAAACCAGTGTGTAATAATAATTTATTTCAGGATTATTCCCATAGTTTTGTTAGTAGTATTTTTCTTAAAAACTAGTGTTAGTCCTTATATTTATTTAATTAAGAAGTTACAATAATTAAAAATAAATAAATAATAATAATAAATAATAATGGTAAAAATATAATAATGGTATCCTACGCTCCTTAAATAATTAAAGTGTTATCTATGATTATTTTAGAATAAATTTTTAACTCTTGCACTGCAGATCCGATATTATTTAATACTCTATTTCATCAGCTTCATAACAAAAAACCTATCGTATCATAATTTATGATTTGGCCTACATAACAGATAAACATAAAAATACATTCCTAAAATTTAAACCTCTTTGAGACGTGGTTTTATATGGATCAATTTACTACAAAAGGCAAACAGGTCTTTTCTAATATCAGTAAGATGCCTGCTATAAATATAAATTTGATCAGAGGAACAGCAAAATCCGCCAAAGCTTAAATCTCTATTGAACATAACCTACTATAATCTCGACGTCAACAAGGGCACGTGCCATATATCACATATTTGGGATTTTCCAAGAAAAAAGGAATTTTGTGCAGCAACACTGCTTCGTATCGGTTTATTATAAATTATTAGCTTAGGAGAATCCCTTTCAATCTTAGATTATACTAACTTAAACATATTATCACACATAATTGACTAGCATTACATTATAAAGATTGTATTTTACTTCATGCAAATTAGGCAATTAATGCGATAGGATAAGATTAGAATGAATAGTAACTGTTCTGTATAGACCGTAGACGCAATCATAACATTATTGTCAATTTTATTGGCTATTTGCGATTTTTATACATAATCACATCATAAATGAATTATAACTACAATAGTAGGTAAATTATAACTACAACTACTTATAAGACTAATTGGATGAGTTATTTTTTTTTTGGGTCACTTATTCTTATTATATTAAAATTTGACTAAATTAAAAAACAAATGATTAGTGATTAATCGTGGATGTTGAAAAACAGACACTATATTTTTGTGTTTTGGTTTTCATCTTTTATCAACTCCTAAGTTTTTTATTACTTGTATTAAATGTTCTCTAATATAGGCCACTTGCATCCTTTTACCTTAAGTATACACAGGCTAGATTTAACTTGAAAATTTTGGTTTATTACAGGTTGTCGACTGAGCAGTTCAAAATGTAAATAAATATTTAAGTATAAAATAGAAGTAAATAATTACTTGAAGAAATTAATTATAATATGTATTTTATTTGTTCAAAAAGATGCCACAAATATCTTTTCGGAATAAGCTTCGTAGTAGGTACATTATGTGTAAAGTATTTTGAAATATTTTCATACTTTCTCTTTATAACGTAAAGTGATTTATTTTACAAACAAAATAGGTAACAAGTAGGTGGATTCTTTTATTCCGCCGTGGAATAAAGTATAAGTTTTAAATGAGAGTTCAGTCGTAAATATATTTTACGACAATTCTATTGACCCCCGTATTCGCTACAGTTGTGGGCCCATTGTTGACCCTTTTATGACTCCATTACTTTATGACAAACTGTATCGAGCCATCGGGAGACTATTAAGTTGTTCACATCGTAATCCGTCCGTCTTTAAATGATTCAAAAAGTATATATCTAAGTATTGTTGTGCAAAACTTTTGACTTTTTATTCAGTACGTGAGCGTCTAATATACTAGAGATGCTTTTATAAAGTATTTTTGATTTTTTGTAAGTTTAAAAAATAAAACAATAGATTACTAGGTAAATATTTAATTATACTAGAAAATTAAATTTATGTAATTTTCTTTACAAAAATTGTTGATTTAAAGTTTATAAGAATTGCTAACATTCCTTTTTTAACTGATTTCAAAAGAGTAGGTTCTCGATTTCGTATGTTTTTAACGCAATTTTGAACCTTCCGACGAACGACGAACTCATAAACCGTATATAATTATATCTATCTATCAATGGACTACCTATAAAGCCTCCCTTAATAACTAAACTCAAATGAAAGCAGGGAAATTATTTGAGATTTACTAAGCATACCAAGTTCCACTAGTTATATATGGCTCCAATAGATAAGGACTTCTAATGGCATCTGGATGTTGGAATTCGTACATTATACGGACGTAATAATTAGAGACCTAAAGGGGTCCCTTGTGGAACGCCACAAAAACTCAAAATTACTTGTTTGCCGAACTACACTTGCGGACTTAATTAGTAAAAGTTTCCAAGCCAGTTTTTGCTAGACTCATGAGCCACAATGCTGGAAAGATAGCTATTTGCCTATGAAATGAAATTAAGCTTTTAATCGGGCGTGTTCATTCAGAAAAAAGATTCTTGTCGATGATTTTTACGTCCGGTTTGTTTATTTAGCTCTGTTACTACTGTATTAGCTTTGAACCTAATTTTTGTTCAGAAATAGTCATAAATAAGCAATGATAAGACACTTAAATAGGATTCACATTTTTTAACGACCTTCAAAAGAACCGAAACGGAGGTTATCAATTCGACGTGTATTTTTTGCCGATGTTTTTCAAAGAGCAACATGATAGTTTTTGTTGAATTTTACATGAATTTTATAAACACTATTTACGTATTTTTATTTATAGTAAGTTAATTTGTAATACAAAATTTATTTCTTACTTTTTAATGCGTTTTGAGGTCGGTTTTATTTTTTTATTTAAAATTAATTTATTATTAGTTTCATATTATGGTATATAAATTAAACCTTCTAATGATTTTTTTTTAATATAGCATAGATATCTAACCTGATTTTAAAAATTAAACAATAATAATTTATAAAGCATCTTCTATAGTGGACTATGTCAAAAGCGCAAACATTTAAACCTAAATAAACAAACCTCATTGTTTCATATATGAAATGAAACGAGCGATTAAAGGATTTCAACGAGATTTTTATTTCATTTTTATTGTTAAGTAAATGTTATTTCTGCTGAATTACGATTTTCAAAAGCTTACATTATATATTGGAATATTTAAGCTATTCCAATTTTAGTTTTAGGTATATAACAGATGAGTTTATATAATACTCTATTTTGTTGCGCCGCTAAAGCCAGCTTATCTCATTTTTATTTACTCAGGTAGACTGAATGATTTGAGAATATGAAAAACGGGTATTTATAAACCTCGAATGATTCGCCCTAGCTTCGTATTATTGTTGCTTTCTGTAATCTGTATCACTACATAGTATAAAACAAAGTCGCTTTCTCTGTCCCTATATCCCTTTGTATGCTTAAATGTTTAAAACTACGAAATGGATTTCGATGCGGTTTTTTTTAAATAGATAGAGTGATTAAAGAGGAAGGTTTATATATATAAACCTTCCTCTTTAATAATATATATATATATATATGTGTTTTGTACCCGTGCGAAGCCGGGGCGGATCGCTAGTAACTTATATAACTCTTCTCGTTTGAGTATCATTATTGTTCATTGAATGCGCAATAAGTAGCGATGTGTATTTCATATCCTATTACATATTAAAGTGACATTTGACATATTGGTCAACTGTCAACGAAGTGGTTAGAGCCTCAAGTTAGTCGCTGTGGTCATATTTGGATGTGTTCGTTGGCGAACAAGTCTCTTTGACGGAAGTCATCAGCGAGAGCTGATTTGTTGCCAGTCTCGGTTTGACTTCGCCACGTTTCAAAAGAAATCCCTTTATGTTCAAACCGTGTGTCACTATTTTTTAAGTGATCGAACATTAAGTTGTTCCAATTAAATCAATAATGTGCACAAGGATTGATATTTTTAAAGTCCAAAACCACCAACAATTGACCACGACGAATCTAATAATGAATCTTAATAATGAACGCCCACTCTTGCGAAAAAGTATTTTAATAATAGTATATTCAAAAAATATATTATGTAATAGGAAAGGTGAAACCCCTAGAGACTGAAATTACCGTTAGTCATAACAATATTGATATTGAATCTCTTAAACAGCGAACAGAATAAAATTATCCACAACATTGGTTGGTCTGGAAATCGTCGCGCACCAAATTGGCAATTTACATTTGAAATTACTGCGAAGCTCAACAAGCGATTTGGGAGTTTCAGGGAGAAATTAATATCTACATGTTAATTTTATTATCTCGAATCACGTTCCCAATACGAGTTTTTAATTTGTCATTAATTGTATTTGAATTTCCAAGTATTTTACTTTGCAATTTTTTAAACGCTTTACGTTTTTACGGTATTGAATGAATATTTCATCTAGTTTTAATTTATATTATATGTTTATTCTCATTACTCTTGACTGCCGTGAATCAGGCAATTAAGTGCATAGCCTTTTGATATAGTATAGTCTAAAAAAATACACGTCCAATTGATTATCTCCTTTTACATTTTTAGGAGTTCGGCTACTACTTATGGAATAATATTATTAAGTTTTTTAAATTTGAAAGCGTCTGAAAAGTTCCTAAAAAAATCGCATCGTGCCCAGTCGATGTACTCGATTAAAATCTGCGTTGCCACAAAAAGACATACAGAATAGGTACCACTTCTGGTTTCGATTATTAAAATTACAGTAAATAACAATCTATTAAAATTTAAAGAAATAAATTCTGAAAAGTATCTTTTTCGTTTTAAGTGTAAGAAATAAAGTGTAAAACTAGCCAAAACTAGGAAGCTTTGTCTTAAGCCCCACCCGCACTATTCATGAAGTGTTTTCGTACTAAATGCTTTTAGCAGCGCTATTGTAGAAGAGTTCCTATACGCTCGAATATATTTAAGCTTTAATTGAACTGGTGCCAAAAAGCTGTGTAAAGCGAAAAAGCCAGTTTATACTATGTAATGAATTTTAGAAAATAATTTATATTTAAAGCCGATACAGTACTTGGTTATATCAAGTTGGTGTCGTAAACTCCTTTATTATTGTCTATGGACAGTAGCACTTGAACCTATTTTTTCACATACATGCTGCGACTACTATCGTGGCGGACAGCCACATTTTTGTGCTGTTGTCACATAAATACGTCGTCAATATAACAAAAATAATTTATCTGCTTTTCTACAGTTGGTTATATTTTGCTTAGGTTCTTATACCGATATTATCCGTGAGACCCGAACTTAAGTCTGAAAACCTGGAAGCTTTTTTAACCTCTGACGCAAAAAAAAGTTTGAAGTGTCTGTGCGTCTCTCTGTAGCTTCTGAACGATTAGACAGATTTTGATATGGCTAGTTTTTTTGAAATCAAATTGTCTTTATTATGTTCATCAATTTATGAGATATTCCTATCTGTGTTTAACATGTCGGATGTTTTAAAATTGTAAGTGAAAGATCTAGCTAGATCATGTTAGCGAATAGGCCTCCGTTCCACCTCTAATTAATTATTTTTGTCTTCTTGTGCAACAAATTATATAAAATAGATTCTAATCCATATGTCCCGCTTGATACATGATAAACAAAAAATTTTAAAATCTTATGGTTTTGTCAAGAAAAAAAAATATTCAAATTTCTTATAATGAAAAACAGAAATAAAATTCATTTCGGATTCTTTCCCGATTAAAACATAACAATTAAAGTTTAAATTGGAAAACTTGGACAACTTCGCTTTGCTCTCGAATCTCGATTGATACTGAGCTTGTATTAAAATTTGTATTTTTTTCCATTTTACCTTTTATCTTTATTCGTCTTTAGTTAAACGTTTTGTACTCGTTGCTGCGTAATTTATACACAAAATAAGCTGATATTTTCAGCCGCGATTTTCTTACATTAAAAAAAATGCTTTGAATGCCAAGGATTAGTTTATTATTCATAAACATAATATAACTTTTACGAAAATCGTTTATAAAAGGCAAAATAAAGTTTGTACAAAAACATAAAATACTAGCTGACACGGCAAATCACTTAGGGGTATGAAAAATACATAGTAGCCGATTCTCAGACCTACTGAATATGCATATAAAATTTGGTAAAAATCAGTAAAGCCGTTTCGGAGGAGTAAGGTAACTAACATTATGACACGAGAATTACAAAAACATAAAATGTATAATATTAGACTCACCACAGATCGTCGGAGGTTGATAATAACTGATTTAAGAAAATAGGTATGTTGAAGTCAATATAAAGGAACAGAACTTTAATAGAATTTATATAGCCGAATATTAGAATCTATATCAATATGCTTAATAGTATTATGTTTATACATAGTAAAACATTTAGAGATTCTTAAACTCTAATATTTGTATTTTATTTTATTACTTAATTCGCGGGCTTGGCTGTTGGCCGGCAGGCTACAGTTGTTCTTAGAAGGGGACAGCCTGTCCAATTGAGTAGTGATTGTGTATTTTGAGTTAATCTGAGAGTAATTAGGCGAAGAATGTTCGTGTTTGGTGTGGTTTCTGTTATTTTTTTAATTGTACAAATTGCTAAATTGCTTAAAATAACATGCATACATATTTGTGTTATTCGTTCAGTCTTAAAATAGTTGACCCTTACCTTATAAAGTGTGCTCCGTCTACAAGCTCTGTTGTATCGGAAATTTGCGATCGCTCTTTTTCCAATACCATTTACGAGAACCTCCTCAACATATTTCATTTTATGATATTGTAAGACTGTAATACCAGTAGAAATGTTTTATAGAATACTAGCTTATACTCGCGACTTCATCCGTTAGTTACAACAGCCTATTGACCCCTTCGTGGCTTAGTGTTTTAAGCATGTGTTGCGTCAGAGGTCCTGCGTTCTTACCCCAGGGAAAGAAAAGAAATGTTTCGATTACTTCGTGTAGGCATTAAAGGTTACCTGTAAGAAAATGATCAGTAAAATAGATGTAGAAATGTGTTTGTCCAAAACCATCTTAAATCTTAAATCGATAGGTAGATAAATCTTCCAAAAATATAACGCGAAACATTTGTTTTAAAGATTTTTCAAATAAAAAATCATTAAAGGTATTTTCATTTCAATATTCAATTTATTAGATCCGTCCTAAATAAACAAGTAAACATCGATATTAAATTAAATTGTACCGTAACTGTAAATATGATTTGCTACCTAATTAGACATTTTAAAATAATAATAATAAAATGTATTTTCGACTTGAACAATTATTCATAAATTTAAAATAGTTTATATTTACGGGCATTATGAATGTACCTAGTGGAACTTCTTAATAGCGTGAATAAGTAGTATTCAATAACTTGTTCAATAGAAAATACTTCTGACTCCGACCGCTCTGAAAATTTTCCCTCAAATTTTACGATTTCACGAAATCCACTCAACTCAATCACGTTTTCAAATAAATCAACTTGTTGCTGAATGCTTACGTTTCAAGGAGCTGAAATTAGATTGTATTGCCTGCTCATTTTGTCGCTAGTCTTTCTGTTAACCGGCTGAAAAATCGTTGGTATAGAAAAAAATACGGGACGAGAACTTCTAAGAAAGATGTCTACAAAAGTCCGTTACTGAAATGTGCTTTCGGAGAACAATCTGTGTTTTATGTTTCAATCTTCGTTCTTAGAAAAGAATAACTCTTGAAAGATTCTTTAAATGCTTACATAAAAGTATAATTTCTATACTTACAGTTTCAATCAACAGCTTTTTTTCATCAAAAATTTTTTTTTACATAAAAAATAACTAAATACACGTTCAGTCTAATAAGAATACTAAATAGATGTTAAATATTATTAATGATTACATAGTTTTTAATTTATTGTGATACAATAGCCAAAAGTTATATTATTTATTAGTAAAATTTGTAATTGGCCGTAACTGTTGGTTCGTTTATTGTTATGCGAAAGGTATATAAAGAGTCTACAAATATTATAAAATAGAAATATATAGTACATACATATATTACGGTAGATACACCGTAATGAAATCGGGTTACTCATAATATAAAACAGTCGCTTTCTCTGTCCCTATATACCTTTGTATGCTTAAATCTTTAAAACTACGCAACGTATTTTGATGCGGTTTTTTTTAGTAGATAGAGTGATTAAAGAGGAAAGTTTTGATGTATGTTTTATACCCGTGCAAAGCCAGGGCGGGTCGCTAATGTTACAATAAATAAAATTAAATTGCTTTCACACGTTTAACATCTTCTTGACCTATATATTATCCTAATGAGGTTCTAATAAATCTTTTGAGAGAGATTTAAATGTCAGGTTAAGATTTGAATTCGCCCTTTGATGAGTTAGATAGTACTTCAGATCTACTCAATCTTACTTAGTTTTATCGTAAAAGTATTAGTAGGTCAAGTTGATCTACCTAGAGATAGACGATGGTTAACCTGAATTTGAGACTCTCATACTAAAATTTCTCTGTACTTACCTACAACATTCGTAGGCTACTCGTTCGCGAAGAAACAAAAAGAGTTCGGAGTGACAGTTTGGAGGGCTGAACGGCGGCATTATTTAATCTAAATATAATGATCACTGAAACCACTCGAAGCGGCGCGAGACTAACAGCTCTGTATCAGTGCTAACTACCTAGTAGTTAATTTAACACAGACAGTTATACAAATTCAGGTAGCCATTTACTAGCTTATAATTTATTTCAAACGATTTTTTTTATTTAGTTAGATTTAAGTAAAAAGAGTTCGGGCAATTATTAGTGATATAAATGCCTTTCTGTGGATATAAGCAGTGCACAAATTACACTTTAATAGTAAGATTAAGGAAACACAGAATATCAATTTATATGTACATTTTTAATGCGTCCTTGTCTTGAACTCTTTTAATACACCATTTAATGTATGACAACACATCCCTTTTACACTCCTACGTTATTAAGGTAATATCTTATTAAATATTCCCTCTACATAATTTTAAATGTACAAGACATTTAAAATTGTATTCAAAAATCGACACCCACAAACAGCTTTCTTCATACATATATTGAAAGTGAAAAGTTCAAAACTATTCATCAGTACATTTTCAAAAATATTTCAACTTTTTATCTGAGTCAGGTTGGACTAGGATTCAGTTTTTCATCCCGTTTATTTCCCTCAGGATCACAATATCCACGCGAATGAAGACGTTGCCAGCTCTTGTGATTAAATAAAACAGCCGGAAACAAATTTCTACAAAAATATCCGAGTGTTTTACAGTTAAGCCTTGTTTCTTAGATTTTAAATTTATAATTTTATAAACCTCTTTTATTTTTAGAAGTTGGGCTAAAAATAAAAGTTTTAATAAAAAAAATATTACTAGAACTGACGTGTCTGGTGTGGGTCACCGCAGATCAATAAATGAACCGATTTAGATGTGGTTTTGTTCGTGGATCTTAGCTACAATTCATGAAAATCGTTTTATCAATTTGATTTATTCTTATTTATAATTAACACATTGTAGGTTTTAAATTATCTTCAATTTCACTTAATTTATATTGCGAACAGTTTGAGTCAGATGCGTAAAAGTACTAATAAATAATATAAATAATACTATAAGTCAGTCAACATCACTATTACTAAAGTAGTATTTTTGTATTGTCATCATTCCTTATTTTCTTTAGGTATCTGCCTTATTTTTGTAAAGCAAAACCTTACAAAAATTAGGCAATTATCTAATAATTTTATAAAAAATCTAATGACGGTCTCATTAATTGTAAATATTATTACAATAATCAGAAACTTTATTTATATTTGTATATTTCGCATATAACATAGGTTGTTAAAAGTCCCCGTTGAACTTGAGATGATAATTTCGATTTAAATAAAACATCGTTTCGTTTTATTTTTTTAACTTTAAATGAATGTGCTCAAAGAAATATTTTCTTGTATATGTTTAAGTCTTAGCTTTTTGCCTACGTTGAAAAGTAAACAAACGCAAAAGGCCGATTAATCCCGATTTCTGTAATCCTTCACAGGATTGACCTTTCTGACAGAAAGTCTTCTAGGTTTACAGAAGTTTCTAGGACATAAACTCGTACAAACGATTCTACTGTTATGTATCATGACATTTGAATCAACTTCTATAAGATGAGATTAAACAAAAAAATGTTTAAGAGTCTGATCCTACTTCACTACCACTGAACTATTTTACCGTGACTAAAAAGCCTTACTCAAGTACCTAATAAACGGATTTACCAAAAATCTTTTCGGTCCACACGCTTTAGACCCTTTTCTCAAATCCTCAGCGTTTTTGTAATATTTACTTATATTTCTGTAGACTCGCAAACTTTGTGATCATTAATTCTTAAAGTTGGAAGGTTCTTCGTTATTTGACTTTACCAAGGCCAGACTGATATCGCTTTCTTTATTTTTCTTTGCTAACTTCATCCTTAGAAATTAAGTTACGATGAAAATGGGAGTAGTTAGAGAATCAAGTTTGTGTCATCTCCCAAAGTGATTTGAATTCTTAGGTTTTGGAATAGTAGGTAAATCATGACCGGGTTTTTTTCATTTCTATTTAAATTATGGTAAGTATAATAAATCACCGTCTATAAAGTTTGGTAGACTAAAAGATAGTAAAACTTATCAATATAAAAACTAAAAGATTTTTTGTATTTCCTTTAAAACTAAAAAATAATACAATGCAATTATAAGTGGAATAATCGTTATCCCTGCCATTACAATTATCTCAGATTAGTGTAAGCAAATAAATATTTGCATTTGTATCACGAAATCCGCTTGTTAACAAGTCACAAACTCGATGTCGCATTGTAATTACATCCCGGAGGAAGTAACAAAATTGAATTTCTTAATTGCCTATCCGAACCAGAAGATACTTTGATGAACCCAACTTCGGTCATCGGCCGGTTGCCCCGAAAATTTTCATTAATATTTTTTCCTACTCCACGAGCCTCGTGGGGAAAGTTTTTTAATCTCAATCGCAGAGTTGTCAGAAGGCAAAATTACATTTACCTTAGTGTACTAAATGTTTTCGTCTCGAATAAATCAAACGATGGTATGTCGGATGAAATGTATTGGTAATCGAAGTATGAGAACATTTTATTGGCGAAATATATTATGGCTTCCAAGTTTTGTTGCCTTTTATTTATTACGTTCTTATAACGTTATGTATGAATGTTATAATTTATATCTAAGATGTTATGAGTGTAGTTGCCGGGCAGCATTTTGAGCGTTCATGAATCGATACACGGACCACGAAATAAATATCTTGAAGAACTCAAGCCGCTATTTGTAAGTAGGTAAACGGAAAAACTTAGGGCAACGTTAAACATTAAGGAATTCGATCCTAAATCTAAAAAGTATTGTATGCATTGATTTAGTTATGTTTTTACTAAAGCATTTATGAATAATTTCATATGCAGCTTTCTCTTCAAGCACTACTTGAGCAATGATTATAGCTTGATTATAAGTGACGGCTGGTCCATACATGCGTTCATGCACAACACTACTTTATTTGAATAATTAATTTCTTTATACCACCCAATGAATGATCATTATAATAAAAAATTGTGTCCTCTGTAACGAAACTTTCAAGTTCTAATAATATAAAAGTTATCGCATATGAGATACACTGATCTCACTCAAATAAATAAGAAACGAATAAAGTATGAAGTAGGTAAGTAGGGTATAATTGAAACAGCATGATTTATAAGTTACGTGAAAAACATTGCAGTCGGGAAGGGTTTCGTGAGGTAAAATATTGCCTTTTAAATTCTTTTTCCTTTTGTAAAGGTTATTTCGTGACAGTGGAGATTACATCATCTATCTTACGGTCCAGCTATTTGGTTTATGTAAATAGTGTCTTTGTAAGATGGAGATTCGGGATATAAGCAAACAGAGATGTAGGTATGAAAAATATATTTATTACAACTTAATAGGATGCAAAAAAACATGGTATACGCCCATTGGATACAATCATAAAAAAAGGAAACTTGATTTCACCCATAGTGAGTATGAAAAGACTTAGCCACAGATGGATGTCATGATTTCAAAATATTTCTTACAAAAATCACCAGATCAGGCAAATAAGATGTCAATAATAGCCGCGAGATGCTCTGAGTTCTCGTAAAAACAAAATATTTTTTGAAAACTAGTCCGTCGAGCATAATTTCACTGTCCACACTTTGCAATAACTTCTTATATTGGCCTTAGTGCCTCTGGTTATGTCTCTGTTGTGTATTCATGGGTAGATAAGGTAGCTGTTACCGGGCATCTGTTATGCTTTGCATTCTTAAATAATAATATTTAATAGAACAATGTCGCCACTTCGATCCGGTATCTATCCTGAAAAGGATTGCGAGCGGAAAATATTTAATTAATTCTTTATATTTTTAGCGTATACTCGTACATACCACCCGGATAACGGATATAAGATTTAGCCTCATGGCTAAGCGGCCTTATAAGCGTACCGCGAAGCCTGAGGTACCGGGTTCGATCCCCGGTCCCGAATACAATTTATAATTTAATTTGTATTTGTATTCGGTCTCTGGTAAGGCTGCCACTTGCCGGACGGCGTGTCATAAGTGGTATGGAGGAGTGGTTGAATTTCTACAGGCTTGCCTGCGGAAATTTAACCAAACCAACAAAAATTTCGGGTTGCCTGGAAGAGATCGCTGATTAGCGATAAGGCCGCCCGCTGCACTCCAGTGCAACAAAGTGTGAAAAAAAAAGATTTAATTGTACCTAATACTAAGGCGATTTTTAAAAGCAAATAATTTATCAATGTTATATTTCTTTTCTTCGGTTTAGTTTAGCTAGCTTTAACTCAGGTCTTCATCCTCTGCATGACATAGAAATGTAATTTCTTATCGATGTAAAGTTTTTTTAATGTGAGAACGCAGAGTTAAATAAATAAACAACTCTTTTGCATTAATAACATGACTTTTTACCATGCATTAAATACCTAAATAATATCAACTTAGAAAAATTTCACAATCGATGTCGTGGTAAGTCAGCAACGCAAATCTTAGCTACCATACCACCGCAATAACTTGATTTTTTGTTTAATCGATCTCCGATTTGTAAATGTCGTGTGAATAACAATTATGGCGTAGCCTTGTACATATATAAGAAAAACATAATTATAGAAACTTAATTAGTATTTGGAAACTTAATCTTGTTTTCGATTCGCTTTTTATACGCGACAAACTTAATTATTGTAAAATAACACATAAATTATGTATGAACTCATAAGTGCTCTTATTTGAACGATTTCGCTGGCATTTTAATGTTAACAAAACATTGAATATTAATGTATTATTACTCGTGTGAGATTATTTTCCCCTACGTTTGACAAAAGACGAAAGCGGCAAGAATGAAAATGAATATTAAGTAATTAAATACATTAATTACACAGACATTAATATTATACAAATAAAATCTTCTTCGTCTTATTTTAGTGGTTTATATTTTGCTACGACATCACAGGCTATTGTTGTTTTAAATATTAAATTTCAGAGAACCCATACTCAAAAATAAAAGGCCGGCGAAAAAATAAACAGCTAGTTTAGAATATTTATAGAGCACTTCCCAAATTATCTAAATCGATTCATGGCATAAGATCTTTTCAAAATCATTATATCACGACATAGTGTATGTTGAATACGAACATAAAATTATCTCAAACGGGAATTCCATAATTCGTGCAATGAACAAACAAATACAAGGCTATCGCATATTCGAAACGGAATTACAATTGTAAATGACTCGCCATCAGATAAGCCGTTGAAAGTTGACCGTGATTTGTCAAATCTATCAGCTTAACCGGAATAATGTTCATGTATTTGTCTAAATAAGAAATTATATCTTTAAACTGAAAAAGAAAGAGCGCTTATAAAGATATTTAAAGATTACCTTAGCGGATGATATTGGGAATTTTGATAGCTTTACACTTTTTACTACCCTATTGTATTAAAATAATAAAAAGATTGGATTAAATTATATTTAAATGAAATGAAGTCCCAAATTTCCCTATTAATTTTGATAATTATAGAGCCATAATTTATAATATATTTGATATAACGTAACGAAATCTTGTTATTGAGCGGAAATAGACCAGTCATAATAGTTTTAATTGCATTAATAATACAACTGTTATGATAAACAGACAATGAAATATTTTGTTTTTGAATAATTTTTATTCCTTTTTCTAACAGCTTAAATTGTTTTATTGCAATTTTATTTACGCGTTTTCTCACGAAACGTGTTTTTGCTTTATTTTATACTACAAATTCAATGTTTGTTTTAATATAAATTCTTATCTAAGCTAGTTGTGATTTATATTTTACTACCGTAAAATAACAGAAAATAATACAATGTATAATAAATTTCATGCAATTGTTAGGGCATTAAAAAACTTTCCCATTAAAAGTATAAGTACTAGGTTACCATGAGGTAGGTATGTCCAATAAATTTTAGAAAAAGTAAATTATAATTCTGAGAAAAATCGAAATATGATCTGAATATTAGTATGATAAAGTTTCCGCTAGCATCTACTTAACACTAACTACTAGCTAAAACAGTTTTTATAAATGAATTAATTGATACATCATTAAATCTGTACCGCAATATGTTATAATAACAAATTACATCTGTCCGAAGGCAAGGTTGAGTCTGTAGTCCCTCATCCTATAAACAAGCCTACTATCGATCAAGCCATTAAAAATTCATACGTAACTTTTAGCATGCCTTAATTCTTGGTATCACACCCTCGCCTCGGGATTTCAAGTCTCATCTCTTGAATACGTATTATGTTTTTGCCGCCGCGTCGCTGAGGAATTCCTTTGAGGAACTCTATAATTTATACAACACTGATTGCCATTTGGCTTGTTACAGTTAGAAGTTATATATTATGTGTTTACTACAATATTTACAAATTAAATTGAAAATTTAATTTGTGAATTGTGTGATTCAAAAATTGTATCCAGACCATGTTTGTTATCTTACACATCAGCATTTAGTATAGGATCCCGCTATACAACGACCTTCACCGAGATGTTTATTTGATGAAATATGTTTTATATTTAATTTAATATGTCAATAAATATATTGTATATGGGTTGTCTAACAAATTTCAGTCCAGTCGTAAGCAATGCCAACTGAATGAGCAGTGTATCGTCAAGGATAGATTTGTGGTCATCGATGCTTTCTACACGGCCAAGAAAACCAATGCAGACGTAGGAAGAAGCACAGTTCTTATGGCTGCTCTGAAGATGAACTTTCTGCGACCCAAATTACTGCTTAGCGGCGCGGTGGCGGTGGCTCCCCAACTACGAACTAAACTGGGGTAGACACCACTTGGAATCTGTACACGAAATCTATGGTTTGTGTTTCTATCCTACGTCTTAATTCGTTAGCCAAGGTCAGGTACTCTGTTAAATCTAGATACTCACCTGCATCGCAACGTGGTCAGTCTTGTTATACTATTATCAAGTGATGTCAGTGTGTAATAATTAACCAAGGGAGGAGGGCACCCTTTACAACTGTTAATTATTTGATTACTATAATAATAATAAGGGGTATACAAGAAGGTCTTAGTGTTTTTTCGTATAAAGATACGAATTTAAACTAAGGCCGTCACCACAATAAATAGGTATTATTTTTACGCACGCACCAAACGCGAATTAGTAATGGACCAGTAAGACACACCCGACTCGCGCAATTATTTTTTCGAATGGCCCGTCGCGATGCGTCTACACACCGCCGACTCCAGTACCCTCATTTATAAGTTATATTTGTGTAAATGTAATTACTTTGATTATTTAAGGTATATCATAGGTACGGCTTAAATCAAGCTACTCTCTAGGTAAGTCACGTTTGAGGCAAGGCTCGACCCTCGTCACGCCGTCCGTCTGTCACAGGAACCTTGGAGGTCACATTTATTTTTTTAGTGGTGCAAAAAGGTTCCCCTCAGGAGGAATGATGTTGAGTCGTAATAGATTTCTGAGTTACCGGTGTAATTACTTAAGACTTGATTAATTGTGAGGTTTAAATCAACTGTGTTGAGAGTGAATTTGATCCAACGTTGATGGTACTCCACGGTGTTGGAGAGTTGATATTAAAGTTGTTTTCCAGAGTAAAGTTCTTATGTTCTCTAAGGTTCATCAGTCTTGCGTCAGCAAATATGATTTAATACGTATTCGTAATTTAAAAATGACATTTTTATTAAAATTTTGTTTCTAAATAAACTTTAGAATTATAGATATCATATTGTAACTTATATTAGTAGTTGGTAAAAATGCAGTGGTTTTTAAATATCTTATATGTTTAGAATAAACAATCTCTTTATAGTTCAAAATTGATTTTAAATGAATTTAGAAAATCCAAAACTTCGTAAAGTTGATGACTAAAAAATAGTTATTGTAACTACACAACCTCTTTTCTATAGGTTTACATTTTTTTTAAATTAATAAACTCGTATGTACAGGTAATACGTGAAGTAGTTATATGGAAGTAGTTATCTCTAAAGGATTGCTTTTAGCTGAAAACTCGGCGCATCTTTTCTGTGAAAGTAATTTAAAACGCTAAAGAAAAAGTGTGGGGAGTGTATTTTTGTTAAAATATCGAATTTCTGTATAGAAACAAGATTTTCAAAGCTTCAAAACCGAAACAATAGAGCATTGTTCGACGGTGAATAGATTTTCCGTGTCGAATATTTCAGTTATTATTTTAAGAGTTACCTTAAATAGTTTACAAGAAAATGGCAGACTTTGTGGTATCCAGTAAGGACGTTATATAAATAACGTTTTCTGTTTCTACTTCCTTTAAACTGTCAATTACTGTACCTAAACATCCCGACATTATACTATATACAATTTGACTAGTAAAATAATATTTTTCTTTCTTCATGATTTCATAAAGACTGATCCAGAATTCTGTTGAATTTTCTCAATGTCTTCATTGATATACTGTTTTTTCATACGTAATTTAATCGCTAATGTAGGTATTTTTTAAATTTTAAAACAATTCTTGCCTCCTTACATAAGCTGCTTAACTTGACCTAATGTCACAAACACTCTGTCACATGTGCAATTGTTTTAAAAAGAAGACAAAACACATTAAGCATAGATCTTATTTGTGCTATAAACATTGCAAACAGGAGAAGGTCAGATTTTTAATAAAAACATGGTACGAAGGAATAAAAAACTTTTTTCTTATTTCAGGTACAAAACGATAAGTTAAGTGATAGTGAACTGAGTAGTGCAATGATGTGCTCGTGAACAGAAGGCTATGAAGCGGCCGGGGCCCGCGTGGGTCTGGCTTACGGCCCTCACGCTGGGGCTCACCACCGCCTACAGCGATACTGACGAATTCCTCAGCGATCTTGACAAACCAGGTAAGCACTTATTGTTCGGATCGGCAAATCTGAGTCACTTAGATTATTAAATTAGTTTTGAAACCTCAGTAGAAAAAAACTTTATGATTACGCAAATGACGTCGCGTAATTTAACATAATAAATAATATGATTAAATCTAAATCAACTAAAGGCACAAAAACCTTAGTAAAAAAATACTTTTTTTTAAAAGATTTTTTAGACGAATTGACTTAATAAGTAACCTTCAGATTAATTTCTAAAACAATTGACTATTGGAAAAAAGTCTGTATCATCCTCAGCCTGATCATTTTGTTTGCATTAAAATATTGTTATTAACATAATTTTTGCTGACAATCTAGATTCTAGGCTGACGTAGCGTAATTAGGCCACCTAGGTTTTGAATTGTTCTTTATTAGGGTCATGATTAATTATCATAATAATTTAAAATACAGTTTTGTATTTGAGTTTTAGAATTCAGTTTATCGTGTTTGTTCAGTGTTTGAAAATACTGTCGAGTTTTTGAAACTGTCATTAATTCATGAGATTTATTTTAACGAGCTTCTGATATTTATGAGTTCATTCAAATGAAGGGATTTTGAAGGTTCTAATGCTTTTTTTAATTCTTCGTTTGTTTTGTTATATTTGATGAATAGGACATTTTTGAACAACAACATAAGTGGAATACTAAATTTTTAGCTGAATAGAATAGTAAATTTTACTCCGTAATAGATGGCCAGTTCGTAGCCATAATGCCTGCGCATTTATTTTTTCTTCTGAGTGGAATTGTTTCTGCTAGAGCAGTCGTGATTAAAAACATTTTGATGGTTAATAGGCCACGAACATAGATAGGAAGAGTATAAATTATTTTAGTATTCTCTTTTCGAAAATGAGTAATATTTTCGAATATAAAACCTGACTATACATTGCAGTAAATATAGGTCTTTATGTTGGTTTATCACGCGACGCGACGTTACGTTACCCTAACGACATGCAACGGATCGTTACGATTTCGTACATGTTAATTATGAATTAACGACTTCCGTGTTGCTTAGTGATCCCTATGTAGTCTTAAAATTCTTTATTTAAGAGGCAAGAATTCGAGAACCCAAAACGCCACAAAATTTATATTTGTAGGATTTTTAAAATATGATTAATTTAAAGGTACCATAAAAATACTATTAAGTAAATTCTGTATAGAATTAAGGCTCAAAATAATAGTCTCGAGTATTCGGCTATCTTTCCAAAGCATGCCTGGAACCTCAAATGTATTTTATATACATTTAAATATTTTTTCCAATATCTCTCCAAGCTCCAAGGCCCAGGCCGTGCACATACCGGTAGAACATTATGCTTAAATCGGGCTATCACAATCATTAGATCAGATAAGCAATTACCTTAATTGATTTTTCTTATTATTATTGTTATTGAGTCATAAACACTTTTCAAAGTGACATACTAAATTACGAGTAAGAAGTTAAGCCTTCAATGTAGTAAGGATTTCGTCTCTTCCATACATAATGTTTAAAATATCTGTCTACGTAATATTTAACTGTATTTAAAACCCATTGTAATATGCTTATACAAACAATTCTATAAGATTAACATTTTATTATTCGATAATACGTTTGTAAGAGGCTTATTGTCACGCATTATGTGGGCGAGTGTACTTAATATGTCAAAATAATGAAAGTTTTATTTTGAGAAAATATTGTTATGTCGTATGAAAGATGATATTTTGGCGTTGAGTCACTGTAAGCTCACTTGTTAACTTTTTAGCTATTTAAAAAATAGGGTTATAAAATTGAAACATATAAAAGTTATAACTAATTTAGTCTAATTTAATTCTATAATAAAAACTTATTTTTTAAAAACATAGACTTCTTTTTAATACAGTTCTTCGCAGACAAAGTAAACCGCCTTATCTTATTTGAACTTTAATTATATTTGCCTATGTGTATCTATTCTCATGTCATAGGCTAAATTATACACAATAAATATTTTAATATAGGACGTTAAATTAGTATTATAATTGTAATATAAATCATAGTTTTTAAATCCAGGCTTAAAAAAATAATCATTCACGACTTAATAGCGGGCGTTTACTGTGAATCAATGTATATTTCTTGATGAGTAGTGACGTTGAAGCAATCACTTAGAAACCTCAAGAAAAAGGCGTGAAGCTTGAAATTAGTTCCATTAACGGACTCACCGCAAGATATCGTGCGGGGGAGAATTATAGCGAACGGGGAATATTGCTCGACTTACTTCATTATAAGCTTTAATACTTCGGATAGATTGTTATTTTTGTACGCTCTTTAGTCTATGATAAATAATTAAATCGGAAATCACCCTCCATAGCTAACGTGTCTGACATAATGCCTATCACGCAATAGGTTCTGAATTTTGAAAACAAAATGCTGGCACTAAAAACAAATGCTGATCAAATTCTGGTCTAAATAGTGAATTGTGAATGAAATATGTGTGACTAAGTAATACAGACTAATTGAATTTTATAATTGGAATTAACTATACACAAATTAATTGTTGAAAATTGATGTAAGATAATTGACCTTAATTTAAAAAACCAACTATGTATATATAATCATTGAGACTAATTTTATTACTACGATGGGGTGTTGTACTATATGGAAGGCTTAATATATTTGAAGAAAGAAGAACTTGTTCATAAGACGCGATTAACGCACTTGAGGGATGTGAGAAATGAATACCCATTAATAAAAATATATATTAATACTACTAAATGGACTGTTCGCGATATGAAAATAATCATTCGTTCTTTTTCTTCCTTAGTAATAAAGACAAGTATTACTTTGAAGATAATAAGCCTATAACCATTCTACTTATAATATTCCCAACCTTTCAGGAAATGCGAAGTATATAATAATTAATGCGTATCATTACTGCGGGGGGCTGCAGCTTAATGACACTATCTCATTTTATTATGAGAGGAATGTGGCAAAAATTTTGAGGGTGGTTTATATTCTGACCCAAATATTTCGGTCCGGACCTTCGAGGGCCTTGTTTAGGAATGCAGTGAAAATTACACCCAGCCCTTTTCGTAATCTATTGGATATTTTGCGATATTAACACTTCGTCTGGCTGTAAACCTTTTACATTATTAATAGATTAATGTTTTACGTGTACTAATGCAACCACACCATCAGTAGCTCTGTTGTAGAGCTACTGATGGTGTGGTAAAATATATTTCAATAGTGTCTTCATTAGTTTTATTTGTATAGGGAAATCTTACTACGCCTCTAGTGGTTGTTGCGCTACTTGGTCACTATCGGAAAACTTATCTAAATAATTTGAAATTTCTAAATCATTTTATAGTAAGTAGTAAATACTTATTATTACACAAGTGAGGTTGAAGACAAGTTAATATATATTACAATTAAGAATAATCTAAACAACGTTGTGTGGAGATCTTATTTATCAATTTCTACTATCACCCTTAAACGTTATTGGATGGCTAGGAGGTGCTTGCACCATTGCCATTCTAATAAAACCAGAAAGATGCCGTGACACGAAGCCTTTTAATTGATTTCCTCACTTTGAAGAGACCATAACCACTTGTAATATTTAACGAAACGAAAATACAATGCTGTACATTTTATTCCCTTCGTTGTTTACCGAAGGCTTCGCAAATCATATTCTCCCTGATATTTAGCAATTGTTTTGCTATATATCATACATGATATGTTTTGCAACGCGCCTTTGGTTTGTATGTAAGCATACCTACCTTCAAATTTCAGCAAGTCTTAGGTTTTATTGCTGAAAAATATACATATAAATTTACTTTCCCATTGCTAAAAGGTGGCATTGACTTAAATAATGTAGGCCATAGTTGAACCGAGCAACCATAATTTTTACCCCTTGATATATCCTGCATCCCTTACCCGTAAGCACATTTGCATTGCGTATAACCAAGGAGGTCGTATATCATTCCAAGCGTTTAATATATTATGCCTGAATATGTATGAGAATAACTGTTTCAGTGTCATATTGTACCGAATTTTTTTTTGTTTACGATAAAGGGCAGTGAATATGTAATGTAACCCATAAATTTGCGATTGCCTCAGTTTTATAAAAAATTGATACCCATTACAATAGGTAACTTTTATCACGAAATTTAAAACGAAGTACAGTTTCTTGTTTAAAAAATATAAAAGGTGCCGCAGCTCGTAATCGCGTGTGTGGACTATAGATATTCTAATTTTTTATCTTTTTGCTAATTTAGAATATTGTAAGCAATTCGGATTTATAGTCCAAACTATTTTTAACAGCGCTGTTAAAATACTTGGGCCAGCTTTATACTGGGTTTTTATTATTTGGACGCCAAAACAGTGAATAAATCATTAGCAACTAGTAGGTAGTTGGTATATTTCATTCACCATCATTTAATTGGTTGTGAGCTCAGATATTTAATAAAATAGGAGTGTTGTTCCCAATACCACTGTATTAATAATATAAAAATCTCAAATAATTGATTCCGAAGCAAAATAATCCAAATATTACAAATAAAATAAAGATTTGTATTTGCCGGATAGCAATTTGGGCAATTATCTTAAAATTTAACGACAACAACCCACGAAGTATCCTACATACAGATGTTTTGTTATCTTTAGATAAGCAAATAATGGTTAGCGTTTAGATATAAATATTCCAGCACAATATTTCAGATTTGTATACAATTAGATTATTATTTTGTTATTTCAATGGTACATAATGTTTTGCGAACACACAACCGTAATAATATTTGAAGGTGCGGCTGAACCGTATTCTTAAGTTTTACGCCTTTTCGACATGATTTAATAAAAAATAACTATAATACAATATTAGTATAAATCATTTATACAAATATATTAATAAATTTAAATACGTTTAAATTATATATCGTTGCCTTGCCGTATTTTGAATTTCTTCATTTGTTTTGAATGAAATAGATTATAAATAAGTTTAAAACAAAATATAGATACAAAAAACAGTAGACATAATTCCATTCCATTCATAAACTAAACTTTTGACCTAAATCAATGTTAACTCACTTTTCTATTCAACCCAGGGCTTAACCTACTTCATATTAAAATTGTACAATCGTGAATGAATCGGGTTAAGGGTATACTAATGATTTGTTAATTAACTTCAACGAAACGTAAATATTATTAATAAGTTGGATTGATAGTCTGTAATGTAGCGTACCATTAAATCCTACCTATAAAGTTAATACCGCACCTTTAAATTTAATAAAAACTTGAAAGAAATAATAGGGGATTGCACTAGTGAAGAAATAATTGTAATAACAACTTGGATTCGATTGCAATAGTGCAATTCTGGTTTTGTTATTAATTTATTGCTAAAGCTACTTAAAGTTCCTACTAATTACTCATACCACCTTCGCGGCGCAACCGATGCAACTGAATATGCAAATGTGGAACCCAACTGTTGTGACCCATCAAAACGCGAGGGTATACGTGGCGGGAATGGCGAGACCTTTTCACCGCGCCCCGTCCCGAAAATATCAAATACCTACAAAACTTTTGTCCACGTCTTCTAAAGACAGTGTCATTCGATATTAAAATTAAAAACATACAATCCACAATTAACTTTAAAATGAACATTCCGTCGTTAATATATAATTTGTTGTTAATTATTATTACGTATTGACATGAAATTTCGTTTTCAGCGTATAATTACTAAAGGATCATTATAATTTCCAATAACAATTATTTATCGCTCACTGTGGCACTTGTATATTTATATTATAATTTCTTATGGGTATTTTATTTTAAATAGCCTACCTGAGAAAATAGATAAATATATCGTTTATACTTAATCCGTATCCAAAATGAAAAATCTAAAAAAAGCGATTTTTCAGTACTAAAAAAACACATTAAATCTTAGTAGCTACATATTATAAATGAAAGTAGAAATCCCTAAAAAAATTCCTACATCAGCGGCATCTAACTTTTAGCCACAACATTTCAAGAGCATACTACTACCATACTTTTTTAAAGTTATTTTAATTTATAATCTGAGCACATATGAAACGAGACGCCGCGAGTATGGTAAATATATGAGTAGGTACATCTCTGCACAGCTGGATTGGGCCGCTACATCATCATCATCATAAAAATACGTGAAGCAATAACTTTGTACCCCTTTTTTCGAAAGTTGAGCGAACGGGTGATCGTGAAATTTGCCATAGTTAAAGTTTAGATCAAGAAGAAGGGTATAAAGCTATTTTATTACATAAAATGCATTCCAAATACATTAAATTAATTAAAATAAACATTACGCACATTACTGCTTGGATGACACGCAGCATATGCACACATACAATACCTGACTTATGCTCGAATCGTTGTCAAATTTAGACCAATGGGCGACCACTAGTATTATATTTACACACAGTTTATTAGAGATCCATACACAAATATAGATATTATTGTTTTTCGTTTAGAATTTAAAATGTACCAGTAAAGGTGAATGAGATATATATGAATTCAAAAGTTTATTTGGCAAACAGTGGTGTTGTTTTAATCTGTTATTTCTCACGTCCGTGATTTTAATGTGAATTAATTATGGATATATGAATCCTTCACAAGGTTGTTTTGGATTTGAAAAATAGACTTGACCTCAAATCTGGTATTGACTCAATGTGATGATATTGCGTGCGTGTTGGTAATGAAGATTGCGTGCCATATTGACTTTTATAATTATACTAGTGGACCCTGCGAACTTCGTATCACTTCTGAGTTCCGCACAATAACGTGTCACCTAACGTCATTCCGTAGAAATTTACGAAAGAACGAATTTCTTCATATATTCGTGAATTTTTCTATATTTTTTAATAGTTATCCTACTCCGGATGAAGACAAATCCAATAACATGAAAATTGGTTCAGCCGTTCTTAAGTTATAAATGGTGTAACTAACACGACTTTGTTTTATTTATCAGCGCGATTATTTAATATCAAAGTTAATAAGAAGGAAATAATGTATTCACCTGGACATTTCTCCCAAAGTAGTTTCTCACTCTGCTTAGAAGTCACGCTTAACTGTCAGCGTTTGACCTTATCGATTTTTGTGATCAAAATAAAAGATATTATCTTTATTTTGCTACAAAAGAAGTATAAAATTAGGCTAAAATCTGCGAAACCTACATTTTAAGCAGGTGTAATAAACGACCCCGTTTAACAACTTGTTTCGTAACAGAGAAGTCTTGATGTTATTTTAATAATTTATTTTTATCCAACAAACTGCTTACATTATCATAAATCACATTTTAAAAGAACTTTTACGATGTTAATTTTTGACGACATTGTTAATCTTGTTTAAAATACAAGTACTTTTTGAATTGTAGACGAAATTATTGTAGAAATATTTCAGTTTAAAAGCTTAGCTTTACCTTAGTCTTTAATTAATTTACACGGTTATATTCTAGCTGGCACGTTCAGTCTTAACTTTCATGAAGTTTCATAAATCGAAACTGCACATAACTTCTTCTGACCTACCTTTAAAAGAAAGTGGTTCGGATGTATTGACATTTCGGGCGGTGACGTTTGTTATTATGTGTTATTGTGAAATAAATCCATAATAATGGCAGATTTATATAGGGTCAGTAGCTGTCGTCAGTACTGGCGCCGAAAACTGACTCATACGATTTACACGCAGTCAGTATTTCGTATTAGTAGTCTTTACTGACGGGACAGTGCTGTACTGACTTGAAATCAATTAACACGATTTTCACTATGGCGGTGCCAGGTCAGCACTGACTCAGTAGTGCACTGACGTTAGTTACTGACTCAATGTTAGTCTGCCTTAAACCAGTCCTAGTCTGAAAAAGATACACTGTTTTAATTATACAATACTCCGCCTAAAGATGATATTACTAAATACACTTGTTAATGTTATAATAATTAATGCCTTTATTATAACTATTAATTTTATTCCAATATTTCTATTTATTTATATAATAGCTGACAACAGGGCAGAAGGGTTCCCTGATGGTAAGAGATCACCCCCGCTAATGAACAACCGATCCGCTATACACCGTAAAGTTGCATTGTCGGCCTCAAAATAGTTTAGTTGTAATAGTTTTGTATGGACTATTTGTTCGCAAAACAAATCCTTTTGAACAGATTTATGTACTATTAGGATTACATACACTAGTATTGTGCATGATATTGTAATTTTTATGTTGAATAAAGTAATTTTGAACTGAATTGAATCCGAGTCTGAGCATTGTGCAGAGCATCATATTATGTCAATTTCGTGGCTAGATCATAAAATTAGCCATTTCATGATCAGCAGGCCAAGGCCATTATCAAAACAAATAAGGTATTAAAACAAACATGAACTTCTCGCATTTATTAGATATATCCGTATCATAGGATTCGATCGAAGAGATAACTCTTATGTTAGTTATATATTTTTATGACTACCCAAAAAGAGATAAATAATGGCCTGTAAAGAAAATAATCGGTTAAACTGTGTTTATGCAATGTTTAAGAATAAATCGACGTCACTTTTTTATATAGTTACGAATAAAAAGTATGAAAATAAAAACTGCGAAATAAAGCAGTAGTTATCAACACGATGCCTTTTCTCAACTCAAAAGAGATAACAATGAAAGAGAAAAGTCATCCTTTTTGTTTCGTCCAAGTCCTGAGATGTCGAGTTTTTGCGTTGAGAATTAATGAAGATCTAAACAAACAGAGCTGACGAGAGACGGTTCATTAATATAAATAATTGTCGTAAAATAAAAAGAGAAACTCAACAGCTCCTTTGGTTACGCTTACGGGTCACATGGAAGTTATAAATGGTCTTAGAATTGATATATTTATCGCCAACAGATAGTAATTTACCTAATCTATGGTTAAAATTAATTTGTGTAGAATGAATTTGTAGAAAAAAATGTGTATAATATGTATTATTAAAAATATAGATCGTATATTTTCGATTTACACCGACATCCAGTAGTTTTATTTGTAAATATAAAATGTTATATCAAATAGTAATTGTAAATCTATATACTCTTTGTACAGAAGTACAAAAAACAATCTTACTTAGGTATTTTATAGTATTCTGAAATATACGTAAAACATAAAATTACATAAAAAAGATGGGTAAATTCAGTGTCATTCCGGCTTGTGCTTTATTGTAGATTTGTTAGCTTTTCCCAGCTATAATATGTATATTGTAAGCAAAAAAACGTTGTAAATTCTCTCACAATTTTGTAAACTTATTTCACAATCTTGATGAAACCGTTTATAATGAAACTGAGGTGAAACAGACCCCATGTTTGAAAAAAGCTTCAAAAAGCCTCGTTTCACTGAAAGGGTTAACGTTAAAGTAATCGAGTGTCATTACTCGACTATGAATAAATTACACAAGTTCCCGGCTAGCTTTGTGCCATGGCCTGTGGGTTAAGTTATAAGGCATGAGATAGGAAAAAGAGACCACAATTTGCGATTCAAGAATAAGATGAACTCAAAATTATGGTACGGCCAACCAAAGCTTCGAATTAAAAAAGCTTATTTATTACTAGTATTGCTAGGGAGTCTACTGCCACAGGTAACACATTATTTTTTATTTCCTTTCATTTATGTAGTGGGGTTCATCATAACGCTTTCTGTTTGATAAAATAAAGTCAGCGACGTGTTTTAGTCACTGCCAGATTCTACAATATTGTGCCAGTCTTAATAAAATTGCAAAGATGCTAAATTGCTTAATATTAAATGTCTTACGGCATGTCGAGAATTGTTTGCATTAAGTTTATCACTAAGACCACACAATACGCCTCAACGCGAGTCAAAGCAAGAGCGAACGAAATTTGCCATTATGACGCAGTACGCCTCGCGATAAAATTGTCCTGGACGCCGTCGGCAAATTAACTTTGTAAGTCTTTGAGTAAAAATATCATTACGTGTAATGTGTGGCGTAATACCCATTTTAGCTAAATCATATTTTCAACGGCGATGTGTCATTTCGCGAGATTCAGATATTGTTCAAAACAAAGTTGCATTTTATAAGCAGATCAACTTGGATATACAGTCATACTGATGCAATGCAAACTACAAACACAATTTAGGTAAATGATATACATCACTACATAGTATAAAACAAAGTCGCTTTTTCTTTCCCTATATCCCGGTGTATGCTTAAATCTTTAAAACTACGCAACGGATTTTGATGCGGTTTTTTTAAATAGATAGAGTGATTGAAGAGGAAGGTTTTTATATATGTTTTATACCCGTGCAAAGCCGGTGCGGGTCGCTAGTAATCTATAAGATGCAACTTATTAGACGACAGTTTAATCAGTGAAATCATTTCACAAGTGATATAAGATGCAGTAGAATACAGCAATAGAGACTCAAGAATGGGATCTATTATCGTTTTATCTTTGTTAGGTTTAAATGCATTTATTTCTGAAAAAGAATTACAAAATTAGCTTATATGAGAAATACATTCAAATACAATTTCATGCTTCAACATACTGGTACTTTATATATAGTTATTTATATATGTATATCAAATAAAATAACAACTATGCACATGCATTACCTTTAAATATTGCATACATCTCAATGAAATAATAAAACAGGTCATCAAACTCGGTACTAAACAAAACAATAGACTAAACAACCTAACAAAGAGTTCTGTTTTTCTCAATATTGTAAAAAAAAATCTTCATTACAATTAAAGAAGTTTGTAGTGCGAGAAATGAAAATAAATTTTAAACAGTAAAATATATAATAAGTGCGAATAAGCGTCTTAATTGCAGGCTCCATCACAATTTAAAAAACCTTGAAGAAAGCAAAGAAAAATAGGCGAGACCCAACAGCCTGATATTACGAGACCCTGTAATTAACTCCGTAATTAGATCTTGCCACGGAAATGTTTTATGAAAAATAAGTGAGATTATACGCAGAATCATTTAAATCAAGTCTAATAAGCATTTTTTATTTATACCAAGGCATTCGAAACCAAATAGAAAATTTTATATTAGCTACAAGAGTCATCTGGATAAAACCTGTAAAAAAATCAATCATGTAGTTTTGTATTCATCATGAAAGAAATTTTCCTTGTTCCTAGCTTTAATAATAAATACCGGTGAATAAAAACAGGTCTTGTATAAAAATAGCATTATTAATATTATTGTAAAATTGTACGGAATAAATTTAAAATTATTATTTCAACGGTCTGACAAGATCCGGGTTGAACTCTTGAGTTCAAAATAGGTTCAAAATAGGCAGTGGGTATGACGTGGTAGGTAACGTATTTTTGATGATATCTAAAACATTGGTGTTTCAAAGGCAAGGAGGTCGGTATGAATAAATTAGAAAAGTTTTGAATGGAGCTTTAACCCGTAAGGGCAAAACTTTGTAACATTCACAATATATTGTTGGAATTTTTAAATTATCCTAAAATAAATAATGTATTTCACTGACAGATTTCATGTTAGCAAAGAGATTTAAAAAGAAACCCGTCTAGAAATTTTGGAAACATATTAGTATTTAAGGCTTTGCTTATTTATTCGTAGTAAACATAACCATTAGTCAAATATAGAATCTTCAGTATTTTACTATAATTAATTATTTACTCTGTTCTGTCATTTTTAACTTCTGTTTGTAGTTTTAAAATAAATAATGCCTATACATACCTTAGAAGCTTAAGAAAATACATTAATGAAAGAAATCTAGGTAACCACATATTTATTTAAAAAACCGTGTTATTAATGAAGCTTTAAAACGCCTCATTAGGTATGTGTTATTTATAAAATGCTCTAGAAAGTATAATTCATAGTTTAAAGATGAATGCAAATAACTAACCATCATAAAGTACAGTAAGTAGATATTGAGGTACAATTAGGTACACGTAGGTATATTCAATATTGTTTCGTTTAAAGTTTTATATTTCTATGCATTTCATCTAACAACAGAAATTTCTGTTTATACATTACCCATACTGCATATTTCTAGCACCGTATGCAAATATACCGCAAAACGACTGAATTTATATTACGTCAGTTTATCTTACGAGCGAAGTCGAGCGTCCGGCGTAACCTAGCGGCGCTAAACTAATTCTTTCGATATAACCGGATAATCATTATTATAAATACGGCTATCTTATATTATTTTCTTTTTGTTGGACATTTAAATACTTCAATTTTTGTTCAAAGTAAGCTGTACTGTAGAGTCTGAAAATGTTTAATCTAAGTGAAACCTTAGGTATTTTTGCTTGAACATGCATATTAAAGTCAAATTTTCAAATTTGGATAAAATCAAAAGCAATATATATGTAAATCAGAAGATTGTATTGTAGACGTATTAGTCTTCATAGTTTCCAGAATTTGTAAAAAAATATGCTACATAAAAATAAAAAAATAAAAAAAATAAAAATAAAATATAAAATAAATATATATAATAAATAATAAATATGCTATGCTATATATAAATATATATAGCATAGCATATATATATTTATATATAGCTATATGCTATATATATATTTATGATATGTAATTTATATATGATATATATATATATATATATATAATATAAATATGACTAATGTATTTAAAATTTCTTTTTCATAGCTTCATATTTACGATACTGCTTCATACTTAAGATATTAAATTCACCATCTTTAATAAAGTTATTAATTACTTGAATTTCGACTAATTTGCACAACTTGTGGTCTATACTTGTTCTGACAAAACCTCAAATGCGCTGGCTCTACGCCTAGTCACCTAACAATACATTTGCGAATCTATGACCATTTAAATGTGTTACATTACACTGACTCTTATTTAAAACATTGTTACAGTATGTATATTGCTGAGCATAACAAACTTAAATATTTATAGAATCAAATTCAGAATCAAATTCACAGATTTTAAATCTACGGTGGCCTTTATAGGAATAAAATAGAAATTCTCAGACGTCTATGTCGTTAGGTGCAAAAAAAAACTTTATAGCATACATCAAGCTTTTCCCTCACTCTCAGCCCCCTAAAGAGTCGGCGTGAAGACGTAAACGGTCTTATCAGAGCCCCTCGTGTCTGAACAAGTCGCAATCATCGTAACAAACCCGAGGGTGACCGCTTGAACAAATCATTATCTGCGTCACACATGAGCAAACATGCGATTATAAAAACGCAATAAATACATTAACAAGAATCTTTACGTGCTTGAATAACCGTAACGCGGGGACAGAGTTATCAGGGTTTTGGAAAATATAGTATGGATAAGATTATTACCACCTGCCATATCTACTTACACAAGTAAGTAAGTTTTACTATAATATTTTTAAAACTAACGAGACCTTGACATACGTAGTCTATGGGCATAAAGTTTAAAAACCATAGGTTTTCTATCAACAGAAATAATTTTAATTTATGTTATTTTGAAAACCTCGGCTTATTAACAATTACATTTGTACATCTTTCAATTACTATAGTTACAAAATTTAATACAAAAATTGCTTGTTCATATTTTTAAGTTCGTAGTTTGTAATCACCCTTAGACGGGAATCGTGTATAAGGGGAATTCCTTTTATCGCAGCAATTTGTACCGTCTAGTGGTCGTACATAAAATAATTCGAAACATTTGAATATATTCAAAGTTTTTATATATAAAAAATCCAAGTCACTACTGTAGCTTTTTATACGTATGCTTTTTAGTCTAATTCGGTTCTACTTCTCTATTATTCTAATATTCTACAAAATATGTGCAAATACGATGAAACATTATTTGTATTGATTATTTAGAAAGTTCTAAACCTTACTAAAATGTATATGATCCCCAGGAATATGTATGATACGTAATAATTCTAAACTAAAATTAGCATTAGAAACGTCTCGAGCCGAATAGAGCTGCGGAGGTGTTATCGGCAATCTCGGGGTAATCCTCAGTCAGATTGCATTTCCTTATGCCTGGTGCGTTCCTGTTGAGTGTCAATTTAGTGAGATTACGCTCCGCTGCAGCTCCAGTGCGACGAATTACGTTCTTGTTACCGAATTCTGTGAGGATTAATTCTACTGTCAACTAGGTTTCTGAAACTACCGCTGAAATCAGTAGATGCGGTAATTCTAAGCTATCCAACGATTTTCGTTGTTTAAAATTTATAGGTAATACTTTTTAATTCTTAACAATAATCTAGTGTACTTCACTGTAAGACGATTTGTACTATTTGATCATTTTTAGAGTTCCGTACCCAAAGTGTAAAACGGGACCCTATTAACTACTAAGACTCCGCTGTCCGTTCGTATGTCCGTCTGTCACCAGGCTGTTTGATGTATTTCTGTATGTATCGAAATGGTACGCGATCAAAGTCATGAGTAATAGTTATTATATATTATTTTGAAGTAACTAGAAAAATAATATTAAACATATTGAACTACCGTTGTTTAATAAAGCCTTAACCAAATTAGTTTCTATGTTCTCTCATAGTCATTCTTAGTCCATCTTGTTTGTAGCGCGGGTCCAACTAGATATTTCTTGTCATTGGAGAGTTCAAGGTTATATTACATTACTGTACCCTTGCCAGATAAGGGTCTGCACATGCCGTAAATTGCTTAGCATTGTTGTAATTGTAAACCAAAGATTTATGGACCTGAAAACGATAACAATTACAGTTGAATTGATTCGCCCAACCCCTTTATTGCTTGTTGCGATTTCTAAAGACGCTTTGTTATCTGAACTCTAGTGGCACTTTTAGCATTACTGTGCTAAATTAGTAGATGGTTTCATAAATTATGAGGCTTAGATTGGAACAAGAGTAACTGCGAAGCTTATCGAGTAAGTGGTTTAATTATATTAGCCATTTTCATTTACAGTTTGCTGTCTCATGGACGTGAGGTGATGGTTTTATTATTCTACGAATTATTTTTTTAATTAAATTACTATTTCAAGAATCACGTTATTAAATCGTAAAATAATACAAAATTAATTAAGATGAAATTAGTTGTAATGTTTTATTATATACATCTTCCTTCATAGAAGTATGTTTAAAAAAACATTAAGAATCTGATTGATGATGACTGGATTCCAAAATATGTCACCGAACGAAATTAAAAGACAAACGTTGAGCTAATAATTCATTAAAATTTTACAAGATTTGTATGATACTGAATAGCTACTTTGATTCCCACACGTATTGAATAACGAGGAAGATTTTAATTCCTGACCAAATTGCACACTTCCGGCTCATTAATATTCAGTTCCTTGGAGTATATCTGTATAATTGAACAAGTAGGTATAAATACATCTGTCAATTTGAATAGGGTCTTTCAGGGGGATTAAATTATGTAAATCACGTCGAATTCGGCGCCTAATGGGAATCATGTTTCGAGTTTATAGCTTCAATCGGCGACCATCTTCTGCCGGGAATTTCAAACAGCGTGGTGGATTTTACTGATTTTAACAACTTCTTTTACTTTTTAGTGATATTGCACTTTTTATTTGAACAAGTGACTCGATGTAACGTCACTTTCATTCATGTACAATTAAAATCTTTACAATATAGGTTGGTACGAATACTACTACGAACAATTCAGTAATTGCTTAAAATTTTCATAAAAGTTTTGCTATAAAGTGGATTGATTGATCTAATTCTAATACATTGATGTAGCATTGCCATTACCTACTAACACAAAAGCTAAATCCTAAGTATCACAGAACCACTAATCACTGATCGATGACGCGGTGTCAAATGAATAATGACAATAAAATCCGACATCGAGATGAGAGAAGACAGCAATTAGAATGTTATGCCGCGTTAGATTGATCAAGCAAAAACATCCCTCGGCGGAAGACAACCGTAAAGGATTAAAAGCGACCGAGCGTTTTATTGTTTTCTAATATCCCGCTGAGTTTAGGAGACAACCTTAATTTATATTTTATAAAATACGATTAGTTTCAAGTGGTGTATGTTAAACAAGATTGTTTAAATTGGCCCCTGATAAGAAAAAGTTTCGGGTTGTGTGGTCTGCAAAAATGTTTAAAGACAAACCGATGTCAATATTGGACTTCATATCACTGCATAGTATAAAACAAAGTCGATTTTTCTTTCCCTATATCCCTTTATATGCTTAAATCTTTAAAACTACGCAACGGATTTTGATGCGGTTTTTAATAGATGTTTTACCCGTGCAAAGCCGGGGCGGGTCACTAGTAATATGTATGTATAAGAGAAAACTTTATAGGAAATAATATGTTTATACTGAGTAAAGAATTTTTTGTATTTATCTTAGGAACTTTAATATATTAGACTTAAATAGGTATCTGTTTTCGTTTTTAAAATTTCAGTCATCATTTATTAGCTTACCCATTCTTAATCGATTTTCTCTTGCATTTTGCTCATAAAATCTTTGAGCACAAATTCAAACTTTTGCCGTTGATTAAAAGCAAAGGATTTACTGGTACAAAGTACTATCTACTTAGTTTCTGTAATACTTGTTTAATAACTTGATAGTTGAAACTTTGTACAGTAGTATTGGTTTAAATCAAGAATTATAAGAACTTATTATATATTCATTTTCAATTTCCTGGAATAACTGAGGTGGAAAGGTGACTTTTACCAAAATGGTTTCGTCATTTATGATAAAATAATTTTAAAAAAGTGTTCACGTTCTAAATTATCTCAGAGTAAAACGCACTCGTCATGACGTAGCTACCCGATTCTCTATTTTGTCGTGTCTTCAATTTTTCTGGTTCGAGCGCTTCGCGTCTTGTAAATCATTATCTCTTAAACTAGAACATTCCCGACGGACGTTTGAATTACTGCGTAGGCCCTGCGTATTGTAATTATTTATCTGTCGGTTGTCTCCGTTGAAATACTGCGGAGAGTGCTCACTGGGCTAGAAACTTGCCCTTTCAGCTCTTTATATTTAGAGATAGGTATTTCACTGACACCCCAACCTTTGATATTCACGAGACAGTTTGTTTTCAGACTTTATACGTACGTGCATTACCTACAATTGTATGTTTTCGTCGTTTATTTTAAAGACTCTTTCTTATCTATAAATATTAAAACCCACACATGCAGATATTAACTAAACGTCACAGTACAGTCTGCTGACATAAGAACTTCAATAAATGATTTTATAATCATTACTAGCGACCCGCCCCGGCTTTGCACGGGTATAAAACATATATAAAAACCTTCCTCTTCAATCACTCTATCTATTTAAAAAAACCGCATCAAAATCCGTTGCGTAGTTTTAAAGATTTAAGCATACAAAGGGATATAGGGGAAGAATTGTTTTATACTATGTAATGATTGTTATTGGTAAATAAATCCTCTATCCTCTACGAATAAATTACCTATTGTATTTTCTAAATGTAGAGATAGCTTTTAAAATTGACATATTTAATGGAAAATGCGTGGAAATAACTAGACTTGCTTTTAACGACCTGTTTTTGACAGCCTTCTATCTGTTTAAGTAAATTGATACACAGGGTTTGGTAAGATTAATTGACTATTAGTAATATTTGTGAGATAAACTTTTATAAAGTATGTATTTCTTGTGAATTCATGTGACCTGTAGTGGAGCATGGGGCATACACTGTATCTATTCTGTATGTTGCTGTGTCTGTTTCACTGATAACATAGTTTACAGGCAAGCAGGTGATCTGTGCCTATCCATCCGAAACATTCATTGTTTTCCCGGGGGCTCGAATTCAGGACCTCCGGCGCAACACGCAGACGCGTAAACCACGGCTACGGAGGCGGATGTTATTATAACACTTGTAGTTTTTATTTTCACTCCTTTTTACCATCCAGTCTTTTTTATCCATATCCAAAGTTAAATAATGCTATCATAAATAATCAACTAGATGATTTTATGACAGCAATAAAAAAAAATATTTACAAACATTTTTTTAAGTCGTATATTATATGACTTTACTTACAGTTAACACAACAATAAAACAATTATCAGACAAGAGCATTGTTCTTTAAAATAGTGTAAGAATTATTTTGCGTACTATCTTGCATATCATAAAGGCGGGCTTGTTTGAAACTTTGGCTTTTTTAACCGACCTTCAAAAAAACCAAAAAGGAGGTTATCAATTCGACGTGTATTTTTTTTTTTTTTTTTTTTTTTTTTTTACCGATGTTCCGCTCGTACGTCGCCATTTGTAAACCGATTTGGATGAGTGAGGTGTCAAACGATAGGGTAACTCGTCGAAGTGGTCCCATTTTTTTTTAGAATTTTTACGATCAATAGTTTTCAGCATATTGAAAGAATAGTTTCACAATCGGACGAGAAATCGCTGAATTCCGCGCGACCATGTCGTGCTTATTTGCTTATAACTCTATGATTTATGAATCCTTATCAATGAATTAGATGTTATTCGATTTAAAATTAAATTTGCAACAAGAGAGAATAAGAATCAAGATAATTTGATTTATAGTTTTAGAGATATTGAGGCATTAAAATAAAAAATTGAAAAATCTTTAATTAGTTCGCTTTAGCAATAGAGATGTCCATGTTGTATTAAATATATACTAATTATAATAAATTGATTTAATTAAAACTCATATTGCCAAGCTTTTGACGGAATTTTATGATAATCTAAGCCATATATTTGATGTTATGGAGCAAAACTTGTCAACAGAGAAAAACATGTCATACCTTATTGTTTACGCGTCCAGTTTAGATCTCTATAGCTCGATGTAATATCAGTTTATATCGATGACTTACATACCATTTTATAAAACATTAAAAGGGTCATATATGATAGTAAAATCAATAAGGTAGAAGAAATACTTCTAGAGATAGAGAGAATATAGTAACTGAGTTCCTACGGGAAATCACAATGTGCGTTCACTTGCTTACTATAAAACACCATGAAAACTTAATTTATATGAACGATATTACTTAAATTTTTAGTATTAAACGATTCAGTTTTGCGTCTTCTTATTTTTATTAATTTTAAATTATTAAATAAAATTAATTAAATTAGTTTTTAGTGTATAAGGTGAGTGTAAAGTCAGAGCGTCCATGTTAGTTTCGTTTTGATGGTATGATTACCAACTATACGATTTAGGAGAGCCACTCAAAAGTATAAAATAAATTAATTTTAAACAAAAAAATAAAACCGACCTCAAAACGCACTGAAAAGTAAAAAATAATTTTTGTATTATAAATGAACTTACTATAAATAAGACGTAAATAGTGTTGATAAATAAAATTCATCTAAAATTCTACAAGGGCATAAAACTTTCATAACATAAGAACATATATCCTAGAGCTTTGTAAAGATAGAAACGTGAATAATAATAATTTTCTCGATAAAAAAAATCATAAAGTTGACGCTAAATCGATATTTCAAACGGTTGGTACTAAGAGGTTTCTTTTTGAAATAATGTCAAAGTAATATCAAAAGATAGTGCTTTTTATTTACTAAGGAATTGTAAAAAATATTATAATTTAGTTATTATTTATCCCTATGAAAGAAAACTATGAAAATCTATCCGTTCAGGCGCTCGCACCGGGCGGCCACTGGCCACAGGCCAGTGTCCGTCGAGACGTCTTCGAGGTTGGATGTACGCTATTTGTCTCCCAAAATTCCCCCCGCGTTTCAAATCGGTGCAGTACAGATTTGGGGGGCTGAGGTAGCGTGAAATACTTAAACTTCTTGGATAAGCTCGCCTTAAAGCATGAGTTTAATTTGAAAACATATTTACGTGACGTTGTTTAGTAACGTGAAACACTATTATCTACATTTGTTAGTCTTTCCTCTACCATTTATGTTTGCCATTTAAAGGTCACGGCTATTATCCCCAATGGTTACCTTCAATTCGAAATAGAAAGGGTATTTTCTAGTAGGTATGTCAAAATCTATTTAAAAAAATATATAAGTAGTAATTATATAAAATTGTATAGCAAATGGAGTATATTAAAAGTAATTTTCGCTACTCAGCTGATTGCATAGCCACTGAATTATTAAACTACATAAGTGGTCGCATGATATTCCAAACTTCTAGTCCCTATTTATAGTTTCGGATATCCGGGCTGGTTCCAATAATTATTAACGAGCTCACCGAGTTTGCAAATGAAAGTTTGTATGTGGATCGGAATTAAAATGGCTACAATTCTGTAATCCGACCTGGCCAGTAATCCTCGAACTCATTAAAATTGGCAAAGAACCCGGATTGGGATCCTAATTCCGTTGGCAAGGGTCGATTGAAATTTTTTGTTCTGTGTTTTAATGGAGATAAATAAGAAAGATCTCACAAAAAGGCAATACTTTTTGTCACGATTTTAATGTTATATAATATTTTTCAACTGCCTCTAAATAAGCCGCGTGACTTACGTACAAACAATAAATACTGTTTCACTTTGAAAGGCACAGAAAGTTGTTCTAACTTGTCTGTAAAGAAAATTATCAATGAGGGGTAACTATTAATTTATTTATCAAAACATACATTTATAAAGCTAAAGCCAAAGCGATGTCGTAATACAAATTCAAAATAACAAACTAAAAACTTCACTATATAGTATAGAACAAAGTCGCTTTTTCTTTCCCTATATCCCTTTTATGCTTAAATCTTTAAAACTACGCAACGGATTTTGATGCGGTTTTTTTTAATAGATAGAGTGATTGAAGAGGAAGGTTTTTATATATGTTTTATACCCGTGCAAAGCCGGGGCGGGTTGCTAGTAACTTACTAAACGCACTAAGTTGTTACTTGGATTAATTTAGTGACTTGCTTTTGTTATGGTTAATAGAAACTGTTTGCTCAGCTTCGCTCTGCCAATAACGTTATTGCAACGTTGATTTTGAAAGCCCCCGGCATGGATGCGTAGATAGTATCGACATTACTGTAATTAACTATAATGAAGCTTTTCGATAATAATCACCTTACTATAAAGTAATTTAGTTTATTGAATTTGGAATTAAGTTTTTATACTGGATGAATATTTATGAATTTTAGTACCTAGAGTGAAAGTTCACTATAATTGGGCGCACCGCACTTTTTCAGGGATCCGTAAAAATATTATCCCGACGCGATGCAATGAATAAAGCAATGCAAATGTTATTAGCTTTTGGATTGACTTTGATGGGACTTTCACTAACAGATAGCTGAAGCTATAACGAGCAACTCGGGGTAACTAGGTAGGTAGGTACTTTTATTTTAACTACGTTTGCAAGTCTTAAGTTTTATTTGGACCTACTAATTTATGCATATATCTGACGAATTTTAAACATTATATTTTCATATATTGCTCAGCTGTTTCAAAAAAAAAAAATACTGGCTACATCTGTAAAGCGAAGCGGACGAAGTCGCCAGTACAGCTTGTGTATCAATAACATTAGATTTATTTGCATTAATTCGTCGATTTAAATTCAATGCGGTAACCAAGATCGGTATACAAAGAGCGAAATTGATGAACGAACAGTCTTTAATTAAATTATAATTAAATACAGATTTACAAGTATAATATCTTCTAATGCCAGATTTACGATTCTGTACAGTCAAGATATTGGCTCGTTTTAACTTTATTGTAACATTTACATTAAATATTTGATGACTTATAAGAGATTTTATAAAGTGATTTAACTTTGATATTTATTTATTTATCAACACTTCGTTGCAATAACAATAAGATACAGATAATAACTTAAGCTAAATGGAGTTCAACGGGTGGCAATATATTTATATACATATAATATTGATTTATTAAAAATTAAACTAGGTAATATGAAACCAATATCTGCAATAATCTTTAAGCTCAGAGAAACGTTTTTCTTAGCGATAATTGGCTTTAGAAACCAACTCTTTACCTAAGTCTTTATACAATTTTGTAATGCTTACTTAATTTAATAATGTTACTTTGTCTGGAACCTTACTGTATGTACTGTTCGTTTCGAACATTGTCTGTTAAATTCTTTTTCGAGGTTGCTTATTTTGGTTCCTCTTGGTTTTTTCGTTATTAACACATCAATCGAGATTCGTCGGGTGACGCGAGCAAAATAACCAACTCAGCGTGTTATGATGGATGACGACTTAATACACACAACTGGTAAGGGCTTTCAGACGCTCCCAACGGACGTGCTCATCCGATAAAAAACCTATTAACAAAAACTCGGTTTTATTAGCCTTTTTGCGAAAAAACTAAATGATATAGAATTTTTATCACCTAACGGTCCGAAGAATCCGGATTTGATAGACGTGTCACGTGATAGATGCGAAGGTTAATAACCTAGGATTGTATTTCGGTATTTCACAGTCGTTAGCTGTTGACTAACAAGTTGTATAGTTGTAGCTTGTGGCATGTGAGCATTCATTCATGGTATAATATTTATTTTTTAATAATTTTTTATTTTATTTTATTTATTATTCATTCGAAGTTTAAATTAATCGTAGATGAGCCTGTCTTTGTAAAAGCCAGGAATAGACGAAGACACCTAAGAAGGTTTTTTAATTTTGCAAAGGTATTGTTAGTTTGACGTATTATCCAGTCTATGTCTGTACAATCTAGATCCTAAAATGGACCGATATCGATGCGATGTTTTTGTTTGATTAATTTTATAATATAATTGATAAATTTTAGCTACTAACTACTAATTTATAAATCAGTTCATCAATTCATGAGATATTCATATTTATGTCGGGGATTTTTAAATTGTAGGTGTTCGATTACTTGACCTGGAGGTAGGATATCTTAATGACTTTAGTTGTAAATGATCATAAAGTTGATGTGCGTTCTTTGAAAAATATTAAATGCCAGATGCAGAACATACCTAAAGGAATTCATTCCTTCTTCCTAGATATAATATAGTAGATAAAAGGTAATTTGAAACAGATTTTTTATTTGTAAATATTTTTTTATCAATAATTTTTATTCATAAATCGTATGTACCTAATTAGTAATTTTTTTATGTTTTCTTTTACAACACAACATACTTGATTGTAAAGGAAAGGGTCATTATAAAGGATTACTTGGGTAAATATGAACTCTCTCTGAAATAGAATTTGTAAAAATGTGTCTAACCGATATATTTATTGACTGCGTCACAAGACAGGTGGCCTTTGGGAGAATCGCAGCAACGAACAGAAATGAACTACATATTTTTCACAATATAAAACGTGTCACGTTATCGAACGATATTTTCACGTAAAACTGGAAAATACTTGATAGAATTTTTCTCATAATATATTTTGTTGCCAATTTAAAAGTGTTTTAAAAAAGTCATTGTTAAACGAATCGATAAACTTCAGCTTAGCATCATATGTTTTTCGTTAAAACTCTATGAAAAAATATTTTGAATTACATTAATTGTAATATATATTGACATTTTAAAGAATTACAAGCCACGAAACCACCAAAATTTTAACAAGCTAGTTACCATACATTCACCGGATTAAAATTCAAAAAGTCAAAACATTAAGTCGGCTTATAAGCCCATAAAGTAGCTAAATTCCCTTCAGTCCGGCTCTATATTAAACGTCCGGTAATTTATGGCCACGCCCACTACCGAATAGCGAATTTTTTTACCCTTTTCCGTTTAATTTATCACTGCGTGTAGCTATTTGCAACTCGTAAATTATTCATTTTGTTGTTGTGGTCAAATTGCAGAGATATTTTTTCTTATTTCATAGTCACTCGTGGTCGTGTTGAAATTGCCAAGTTATTTAATAAATTATATTACAACCTTATATATTGTTAAATTCTGTAATATGTATTAATTAATACGCTTTTATTAGCTTGATCTGTATGTCCCTACGCATATATAAAATAGAATCTTTACAGACTTTATTGTGACCAACCTGTTTATTTATTTAGGTTGAGTCACATACACATGTCAAAGATTACATGTTATATTAATTGCAATGAGAAATAGACACACAAACAAACAAACACGCATTACATACGCATATACACATATGTGTATATGTGTATGTATGCGTATGTTGATATCAACAACAATCATATACGTATTTTGAATTACTTGGTAAATAAATCTCAATAACCTTGATCCTTGTTATGAGACAAATTTCCCCTAATGCCTAAACCAAGAACTTAAATGAGTTTTCTTAAACAATCCGTAGTTCACAATCTCTGAAACTCGCAAACATCTAAGTACATGTCTACGTACAGACAACTTATAACTCTTAACGCGAACAAATTTCAATATTCAACACGATATTTCGGTGTTTACATCGCGTGACACTCTTTGTAGATTGACACAAAGTATAAGCCACGAGCGATTATCATTGTTTACCACAAGTCTAGTAATGTATTTTTTCATTAAGTTCATACAAAAAACTTATTAGGAACTATAGGGCCTTTAAGGGCGAACATAGCATGCAAAAAAAAAACAGTAAACCGAATAACAACAAAAAAAACGAGACCGAAGCACAACTGTGAGACTTGACCCATGGCAGAACACATCAATAGACCTGTATCGGTTCACGAGCCTACATATGCGGGGAAAATATTAGTTCGAAACGAGTACGGTTCGACAGAAAGGAGGAAGGAGAGGTTTTGTTTGTCGTCGAGGTCATCTTCTAGGGACGTTAACCTGTGTAGTATGTACCTATGTAGTAGTTGCGGACAATTAATTTTGTTATTTAGGAGTTTGGTGAGGAAAAAAAAGTATAATAGATTAAAAGATAAAGTGTTTCTAATTTTTTGGCAGAAGAAAGGCGTTTATTTTCCTATAGCGTCTGCTTTAATTATACATGTATAGAATCTTATAAGTGTTTACGCGCAAACTTACTTGGCCACTATTAGATTGACATCAATCCAATAGTAAAATATCCATCAAAAACTTCGATTAGTAATCTCATGATTTTACATATAAATCTATGCATTAGAATTTTTTCTATCATTTGGTATTTAGACCCTATAACGGAAAACTAAAAACAAATGAACATTTATCTAAAGGTTTATTCAGTTATTAACAACAATTTATTTATAAATAAGCATATGATTGTTTATTATAACAGCGTTATTGTACAAAGCTTTTAAACTATAAATCCGTCATTTACTTGATTTTCCCTAACTAGCTTTTAATAAATTTAATAGTTGTACATAACCTTACGTTTGAATGAATGTCGAAACCAATAGCTTAGACCAAACACGTTTCTTTTGTCGCGTCATCAATCATCTTCAAAGCCTTCCGTTGGTCGGTGTCGAATATTACTTACCTACTTGTACCTACTACGCTGTTTCTACAAGATAACGCGATTTCGCTGTTGCCTTTCACATGTTTGGATCGGAAAGTTACTTTCTCGAGGGAATCAAGTAGGATTAAAGTTTAAGGATAAATAATAATAGTTATCAACGATTATCCGTTAAACGTTATAAAAATATGCTTACATATATTTAAAAAATAAAAGATTTTGTGGATATTAAAAATTATTTCTTATTGATAAATTAAATCGTAAGTGGAATGGAAGATAGTAAATGAGTAGGTATAATGGTGAAAAGTATTGATATTTTTGTTCTATTTCGATTAAGTTTTCTAAAATTCTAAGACGATTAAGTATAATATATAATAAGTTGCGAATATCATAATATAATAAACAAATAATTAATTAGATAGAGTACAAGAAAAAACATATGTAACTGTAGAATATTTCAAACCCGCAATCACAAAAAACAAGTGTAATAAAACAAATAATTCCAAATCCAACGCTAAGTGGATAAATAAAATACATCGAAACTCATATAAAATTAATAGGCATGCGTGTTTTTAAAATTCATGCTACAAGCTTCTGTATAATTTAAGGTTAATTAACTACTGAACCGAAAAATCAAATTGTACCAATAAATAGCTGAAATAAAGGTCTTTTAAATGTCAGTACTTGAAACTAAGTATATGCTTTGTAATTGGTATTTTCTATGGGTGACATCCTGGTAACCCGGATACTGCATATGGGGCAGACCGGCGCATAGAGCACGTACATTTCTAAATCTGTTCCCCTGATCACTTTTTGACAACATTTTGTGCCTTAAAACTTAGTATCACCAACTTCTTACAGACCACATCATTACCCAGATACTGAGACAGGCAAAGGCTAGGTAAGTATGATATGCGAGCACTAACACTATCTTCAGAATTGAAAAATGTCTGAAAGAATGCCTTCCAAACAGGTTTCTTTTTTGTTTCCGCAACGAACCCAGAATTTTCCGCACTCATTAAATATCAAAAGCAGTATTTAACAGGTTTTGTAGATATATTCAGACTCTCATTTAAATAAGGCATTTAATGTTTGTGAATAGAATGAACTAAATAGTTGCCAGAAAATAGAAACCAATAACCATTGGTTGGATATGGCTTTGTAATTTTGAATGATACTAGCCTAAATTAGCTATATCTATTCGTTTCAGTATTTACAGACGATTAAACACTGACAAACACACACAGTTCAATTAATAACACCGTAATATTCGTAGCCAAAATCGATATATTGTAAATGCTTTAAGCCATAAGCTGTTGGACAGTAAAAGTGCCCATTTTATGTCGTTAAAATATACATAGACGGTTCTTTCAGGAAAATAAATACCCACTATCTCAATCTTCCTAGTAGAATTGGAAACATGCCTAGGTGTGCAAGGTGAGAAAAGAGCGCGCGTGGAAAAATTTCAACAGATTACATATCAGCTTCCTAATTCTAGTGCGCATCTCGAGATTATCCATATGAACAAGTCTTCTGCTGAGGCAAGCAGTTAGTCTCTGCCTAGAGTCTTTTGCTATCTTACACATTTCTTGTTTTAATTTGCTATTTTGTTTTATAAAAAAAAAAAAAAAAAAAAATACACGTCGAATTGATAACCTCCTTTTTGGTTAAAAATGAAGAAACATTTTTAGTTTCAAATAAGTAGTTGAGGTAAAAAGTTTCAAAAAAACGGGTAAAAGTTTAATAATTGTAGTCTGCTTTTGCTTAACCAAATGTTATACATATGTAAAATGTTAACGTTTTTAAAACTTGGACCGTTAACCACTAATTGCTGACGATATTAAAATATGCAATCCTTCACTGAATACGAATGTTTTAGAATTCACATTTTGTGCTAATTCTAAAATTACCTAAATGCTTTTACTAATTAACTCATGAATTCTGTTTTTCTCTGTACCTGCATTCATTTTTTAAAGGACTTCTAACTAAATATTTTATTGAAAAGCTACTTTCTCAAATTGCTGTGTCTGATTGATTTTATATATTGAAACAGAACTATTATGAATCGTCCTACAATAAATGAACTTAGTAGAAAATAATTATTGATAAAATCCCTGAGGTTACAATACAAAGAAAACGTAATGAAATTCATTTATTCATTGCTCCGTATCGGAATGAACCAGAATATTCTATTGTTTTCTAAGAAAACTCTAAGCTATTCATTTCGCAAGTTTGAACTTGTTCTCTTGTTTGACAATTTTATGTTGTCTTTTTAAACGTGAGCTTAAGTGATGAATGCTATAAATTCTAATGTAAAATATTTAAATTCTAGTTTGTACACTCGATTTAAACACTTCCTTTAAATTTACCATATACTTCTCACAGAAAGTTTATCTTTAGAGCAACTATAAGACCTGTCCTTCTATTTTACGTCTGAATTCATTGCTGTTGGTCTCTTTAATTACGTATGTTGGAGGTATTATGGGAAGCAAGCAAAGCAAGTACCATTAGAGAAATTTGCGGCCTTGCGAATAATAACAGACGGCGCGTTGTGTGGCAAAAATACAAAGTTGTTACGAATGCATAGAAGATGTTTTATAACCACGGCTCTCCTGTTTTTTGTCATATTATATTATATTTTGTTTTTATATATATCTGAAGTGTAGATGCAAGCAGCTGTCACAACTCGCAAACATCTGGAAATAATATCACAATTCGCTTAGCAAATGCGACCCTATTTTCATACAGTGTCATATAGAGTGAAACTTTGTTGAAACTTGTAGAACTACTTGTTGGGAAAACTTTTAATAAATGCGCCACTCGCAACTCTTTCTCACTTAATGTTGAATGCGAAAATGCTCTAACTTGTTCACTCCCATGAATAATACGCAATACTCTACCTTCGTTTAACGGAAGTTTTATGATTTTAAAACTCTTGTTATGAGTTCATAGTATAGTATAGTAATTATCCTATTTTTGTTTCCAAGATTAAGAAGAAGATATTACTAAAAGATTTACAGTTTTAATATCCTTTCCCAAAATTATCGTCGGACAGTCACTTTTTGTGAGAAGTGTATTTGAGAATTTTACTTTTTTTACTTATTTTACTTACCGAAATATTTATTTATTTATATTCTATACGAATAAATGAAATCGAATCAATTTATATGCATATAATAGTATGCATATAAATGTAGTTTGTAGTAGGTATGTATACAAAAAATGTGTCCCTGATAAAAAGATTAATTAACATTACTATATTTTATGATAAAACAACTATTATCTGAATTACTAACTAAAAATACAATCAATCTAAAAAAAAATTAGAATTAATTTTCTTATTCCATATTAGAATTCACAAAATATACCTAATAACTACACGACAATTCATAATGCAAACCACGTTTCAGCGAATAGCTATCAAAATTGAAATGTCTGTTGTCACGTCGCAAGACATGACAACTTCAAGACCACCGACTATAGAATACAAAAACATACATGTTTACATGCATACATCCAAAAAATATTCACAAGATGAAAATATACAAGTAACAAAAGTGCTTTTTAATTTTTTTGATGCGGGTTATGGTCATGTCCGCGGACTGATTTTGTCTTTTACTGATGGAGTTATGTTATAAAGCTTTTACGAGTTCGTATGTTTTTTGAACGTACTTTGTTGAGCTCCAATATATCGTTGCAGTTATTTTACACAGTAACTGTCATCAAGCGAAGTCTCGACAACAGTTGAATATAAAGATTATGAAATAACTCTTTGGTAAGTACTTGAAAAGGGAATAAGCCGTATGATGACTAAGGATATGCGTAGACATCGAGGACGGAATAGCAGATGATTAAAATTTTTACCATAGGACATTCAAACTTATCCACAGGGAATACGACATAATTACAATGTTTTAAATAGATTCCATGGCATAGAAAGGGATCTAAAGACACGGAGAGCGCGCTAAGGGATCCCGTCAGTACTGCGTCTTGCAACGGCACGCTGAAGGACGCCATGACCAGTTGTGATGAGCCCCGGGTTCTTTTCATAGATTGTCAACTCGAAATCTCCTTCTAACCCATCTTCATAATATGAGCATGTGCATCTTGTGTGATGCGGCATGCTACGGCACTTCGCAGGATTTCTTGGTAAACCACCAGGATGCTACAGTATCTACGGGCTAATGTGCGCTAACTAGTGGCAAAGTCTTTAACCATTACGTCCTCGGTATACGTAGACCTTAGCCGAAATTGTCTGTGAATAATGATTTATAAAGTTTATTCAGACTTAATAATTAAGAGTAGCCAGTTTTACATAAGCTATTGCCTAATTATTTAGGATGAATTAACACCATTAACGCACGTAACATAAACAATAGCTTCTTAACGAATTCAGGACGGCTCAAAATTCGCTCTAATGGCCCACGCCGGCCTGTTATCTTCACATAATCCGAGTTGATAAGCGTGCCATTTATACATGTGTAGGGTTGCCAGTAACTATGGAAAAATCATTTTTAACACGCTATTTACCTTTATCTATAATACTATATACTTGATCGTCATTTTCACCTAACATTGGATTATATTGAAGCCTTAAACAATCAAAAAATTATAAATAATGTTTTTTTTTATGTATTATTCTTCATGAAACTGCTTACAATTATTGATCGCGTAGCGTGTTGTGGTGCGTAAAATTAACGTGTATATATATATATAGTATATATGTTTACGTATATATGTTTTTCTTAAACTCCGTGTCATTGTGATTGAACGTTTCTTACTTTAATCATAGTGAGCTGTGTGGTTATGTGGTTCATGCACCTGATTTCCATGTTGTGCTAGATGTCTTGAGATCAAGTCCCGCGGACATGAAATATGTATGTCACGTTCGAGATTCTACAACTTTCATTTTTTTTATATATTATTATACACGCAAGAACATCATTCGAATCACATAGAATATAAATGACTAACTACGTTTAAAGATGAGGCATTGAGAAACACACAGGAGATTCAATTTTTATGAAAAATTAAAGGACTTAGGAAAGTAGTTTTTGACTCTAAGACAACACTTCATGATATGGGTTTCATTTGACCAGTTACCAGACCAGTTACACAATCGGTTAAATTTTGTAACAGAGAAAAAAATATCAAAGTTACCTCTTATTAAACATAGATTTACATTTTACAGGTATACGGGAACAAAAAATTTCTTAATAAGTAGATTAGCCTATACACACACTTCAATGGGACAGTTGCATTCTTTTGTACTAGTAATAGTTTTTGATTTAAACGTAAAAACTGTATTGTCGCATACGATCTTTCTAATTTAGACGCGCTGGTGCCGGTTTTCCCATACATTCGATACCCCCTTCACTCCTGTCATAAGCGCTCTATTTTAGATTTATTGTTTATCAATGCCTCATCTTAAATAACGGATTGTTCGTACAAACCAATTTCTATGTATGCTGTATAAAATAAATATTTATGACAATATTTTATTGTTTTATAATTTTCAAATGTATGGTTGTGACAACCCTGTTTTATTCACAGACACACAAAGTACTACGTGGTTCCGTACAATAGAATCTTAAGGTCTTAGAGAATTCAAGTAATGGGAATTATTCTCTTAATGTAGGAGAAAAAGGAATTATCTCGTATTTTCCACTTGACTGTGTCTTATGGTGCGGACGATGTTATTATTTTAATTATAATTGTTTTAAAAAAATATCAAATTATCATTTCTTTAATAGATTGTGTTAATTAGTGGTGGTGATTATACCATGTGTTGCTGTGGATATTATGTCATTTGTAAAAAAAACAACAAATCTTACCATTTTCCATAAAAAATAAATGAGTTCATTAAATATTTTAATTAAATTATTTTTATATATAAAGATATAAGATTAATAGATGTTAAAAGGACCTCGAGATTTTTTTGACAGTCATCAGTCTATGACAAGGTATGTACTTGGTAGACTAGTTATCAAGTCTGTCAAAATGGACCATAATAACTACATAGATATAAAATTCTCGTGTAACAATGTTAGTTATCTTACTCCTCCGAAATGGCTTTACTGATTTTAACCAAATTTTATATGCAAATTCAGTAGGTCTGAGAATTGGATACTATCTATTTTTCATACCCCTAAGTGATAAGGGTAGCCCACCACAAAAATTAATATGGCAAAACAACGTTTGCCGGGTCAGCTAGTAACTACATAGAAGAGAAATTGAACACACTTTTAAAAAATCTCCCAACATTTCTTATTACAATTAAGAATACCTCAATGAATTTCTTATATTAAGTTAAAGTCTTACAATTATTTTATTTAAAACTAGTGGACCTCGCGAACTTATCACTTCAGAATTCCGAATAACAACGCGTCACCTAACACGTCATTCCATAAAAAATGTATGAGGAAACGAATTTTCTCCACACTTTTTTGTGAATGTTTCTATAGTTTTAATAGTTATTCTGCTATTCTCGGATTAGACAAATCCAACAACTCAGAATTCATCAAAATCAGTCCAACCATTTTTGAGCTATAAATGGTGTAAATAACTCGAATTTGTTTAATATATTTATAAGATAAAATATTTTTTTATACTTAATCGAGTAACACACAGTAAGTCTGTTGTATTCATACTTTGCTGTAGTTTCTTTCTAGTAGTAAAATACCATTTCGTTTGTAAAATGTGTCTTTGTTATCTGACAATGGACGTTGTCTATGTAAGTCCAGTAGCGTCTTTTATTTCTATTGGTTCTTAAAATGATTTATGTACGTATATATACGTACATAAATCAATGTAATGTTAGAATAGGCAAACTTCTCCATAAGCTTCGCATAGAAAAGCAAATAATATTTTCTCTAATCTTCAAAAATATCAGTAATAATTATTATAAAATATAAGATTTTCAGAATCTTTTATCAAACACGAACTGTTCTGGATGATTAGTAATAAAATAATCATTATAGTACCTACTACATGTGAAAGATATAAAGGGGAAATAATTCCCTTAAATTTTCTAAGAGATATATAATAAGTTTTCAAAGAAAATCGTTAAAAATACGAACTCACCACAATGTAGGGTTAGTAAAAAATAAAATATTTATTTGTTTTTTTATTTACAGTAGATATGTATATTTATAAATTATTTTTGTGTTTATTGGTTTGAATATCCCTATTTGAACACGGCACTCTCACACGGAACACAATTCAAATTTATTTTCCGTAAAAATTCACCGCACGCGTCTCATTAACACGGCGGTACAGTAAACAAAACAGAGATTTATCAGTGACCCAAGCCCCGGCCGGAGCTGGGTATAAACACATCAGAACCTAATTTATCGGCCCTCAGGCTCCCTTGGACGTGTTTAAAAATTGCGGCTTGGGTTAGCTGCTTTTTATTTAATAGCCTTTTAATATTTCTTTCGGTTTGCGCAATTTATACATTTCATTTCTATTTAATACGTTATTTATGATAAGAAATTCAAAGTTCAAAAAGCTACACCGCTAAATATTTGTTGCTCGAAACAGAAAACGAGCTGCAACATATATTTATACATAAAATTGAGATATTTGATACGTCAAACGAAGTAATTTCACAATAATATATTAAAATACTAGTCCCTCTACTTAATTTATATTATAAATGCGAAAATCAGTCTATCTGTTATGGCTTATGCTTTCACACCAATCGATTCTGATTAAATTTGTCACAGAATCAAGCTTGGAAAAGGACATAGGCTTTTTTATTACGAAAAAACACTTAAAGTGATTGAAAAAGGGGATGAAGGTTGTGTAGCTATATTCTAAATCTCATCAAAACCCGATCAGTCAAGCATCACGGAGTAATATGTTATATTGTACATTGTACATGCTCTCAAAATATGTCCCAATTTGTATATTAAGAGATAGTATTTGCGGAAATATATTTTAAGATGAATCTCATTCGTATTTGTTTTATTAAACATTTATTTTTAATATTTTAATTAATTATTTTTTCAGGTACATTTTACGAGTAGTCATTGTTAGATGGCTTTATATTTGGGTAAGTACTTTAATATAATATAGAGGTGTTGAACGTTCATGTTGCAGTATGATTAACCGTAAGATTTATTAACACTCAAAGGGACTAGAGTCTAGAGAACCGTTATAAGATCAGCTCCTGCATTATCTTTATGACTCTCCTCTCACGACTAACCTCTATGTGGCTTAAGTTATGAAATACAAGTGCCCCATTGAAACAAAAAATCTGATTCTGTTCAGTAAACAGCTTATATATAACCTTTAACAGCTTAAACAATTTTCTTGAAATGTAGCCGAGAGAACTTTCAAAAAACCGATGTAATATCGGAACTCTAACAGTAAACTAATAAAATAATAAAACTGCATTAAAATTAGTTCTTTTGTCCAAAAGTTATGACATGATATTCAATATTCATACACACGCAGATTGACATAAAATTAATTATTAGATTTTAATACCCGTACCGTAGACAAAACTTAATATTTCTGAAACTGAATGAAGAAAATAAAAATTCCATTCTTAATAAATGTGGTATTCGCTTCAGGTCCGTACTTAAACCATTCCCCCTATAAACAGGAGAACGATGAAAAAGACATCGTGAGATTTCGGACTAGGTGAGAAGTCAGATCGCATATGTGATTACCATTTACGAGCCGTTTGATTTATTTAACATTTGGGAGCTGTCCTCCCGAATAGGCGTTATTTCCCGGGTTTTATTGTCAAAGGGTTTATGATGGAGATAATGACTCTACTTTAGCGCCTTACGGTGTTTAAATAAACACTTTGGGATATGGGGTACGTTACTTCTGAACATTCAGCTGGGTGAGGCATAAACTTCTGATTTTATTGAATAATACGACTAGGCTTTCCAGATTTGTGCATAAGCTACGCCTAAAGTACTTCGTTAAGCCGCTAAAGCCTTCATGAGTGTTTCTGATAATGCTACATTCAAAGAACTTTAGACTCAGTGATGCATTTCGGCGGGACATAGTACCTACTGACATATCGTTTCTTATCTGTAAATGTTCATTTATAGACAAAGGGCAGTTCAATTTCCAGCACAATAAGTTTTCAGTGCTCCGCATGCACCACCTTCCTACATTGTTATAAGTGAAGTCCCGTGTCCCCTAGTGGGGTATGGGGCAGATGCATTTCACATCTGTTTCACTGATCGATTTTTTCATTAGGGGCAAGTAGGTGATCAGTCTTCTATGCCCTACCAGACCGAGTTTTTTTTTTCTCCACCGGGAATCGAACCCAGGACCTCTCGGTTGTAATGCTTAAGCGCTTACCATTAGACCAAAGAGGCGGTCCCTACATTGTTATAAGTCATTTTTAATAAAACATTTTTTAAGATGGTCACATAGCTACTACGTCTAAGTTATCCGCGTATACTGGAATACGCCACTTTTATTATACTGAATAGCAAATAAAATTAATCTCCAGCCCATGAATACACCTGAAGGCTTAAATTTCCGTCGGTAAGTAACTACTGCCATATATTTCATGTCGGCCTGAATAAAGACGGTGCTTGCTTTGCACTGGACATGTTATAAATTGCCACAGATTCTCATATACGCCACTAAATCTTTAGTGGTAGGTAATACTTTGTAAGACTTTTGAGGGAAAAGTGTAAGGTTCATGGTTATCTTGTTTTGTTTTGTGAACCGTACTCCTAACGTACGTAATTTTCATTCGCTTATAAATTCTTACATCCAAAAAGCGACGCTTATTACGCTTAAAAAAATTCTAACAGTAAAAGTTGAAATTATGTTTACTAACAAAAAATCAACTGCATAGCACGCTCTGGTTCGATTCCAGGTAAAAAAAACGGTTTCGGCTAAAAAATTAATGACTACTTGTCTATCACTAACCGCCTCCATGGCTAAGTGGTTGTCACGTCTGCGTATTGCGCCAGAAGTCATGGGTTCGAATCCCTAGGAAACAAATTAATGTTTCAGTTGGGTAGGCACAGAAGGCCTACCTATTTAATCGTAAAGAAAATGATCAGTGAAACAGATATAACGCTTATACTTCAATTACTTTGGGATCAGAGAAATGTATGTGAGTTGTCCCAATTATTATTCTTTATTTTCCGTCACAGCCATGCCAACGTTCAATGTTTTCACATTAGCTCTAATTAATATCCAACAAAGTATGTACTCGTACGACAGCTTGCTGGCAAACCGCAGTGTACAAGGCTTCCACTGTCTGTGTTATAATAATTAATAAGAAGTTACAAAGCACACGACCAAATTTGTGTTATGTACCAATTATTTATATGTAACATAATATCAACGATACTTAAATTTACATTTCTTTGTTAATATTTTCATAGATGTACTTAGTATCTTGTGTTAGTTCAAAGTAATTTAATTTACTTCTATGTAAGACCTCATTTTGGGTATAGGCCTAGGTATATATTCACCTATCGGCTATCCTATCTTTGATTTGATCCAATCTCTCCTGTAACAACGTTATTACATAAGTATTTAACTAATTTCTGTTAAGATATAATACGATACTGAATTCGTGTTTATAAAATATTCTTATGTATGATAAAATAATAAAACTAATATTGAGAGAGATAAAATAATTGTTTGTTATGAATAAACTCATAGCAGACCGAATTTAAAATTATTTCTGCGTGAGATACACATATATTCTATATGCCCACGCAAATGCAAGTAAAGGCAAGTATTAAATACAATACAAACATGTTAGTTAACCAAAAATAATTCCTGAATTTAGTTTTATTCTATAAAATATAGAGTGATTTGATTTGACTATAGCTCTTTTTCGAAAAAGGTATTGTAAAAGTACAATAAACAAAGCTCCATGTCAAACAAACATGGAGCAATACAATGTTTATAAAAGCTACCATAAAACAGATGCTATATTGTAAGGGTCTCTCTACAGCTATTCATATTTTATTTGTTGGTAGAAGGAACTGCAATCAGTTAGCAATATACGGGTGAGTCAACTTTAAACATTGAAACGTGGATTTACATATAAAAAGTATAAATTTGCTGGGATAAGGAAATAAAATATTAGATATAATTAGTTCTAGTTTTCAATATAAACGAATGATAGTTTAATTTATGTGTTCAATCTCTGCATTACGGTAATAAATATCTTAATACAACATCCATTCCAATATCTAATGAAGAATGTGATAAGACCCCTATTGCCTACAGTTGCATTGCTTCACTATTTCAATGTTCTAACTTCTATAGCTATGAATGTACATTTCACATTTTTCCATGAATTTCTTGTTACTATACAGTATTGTTATACATTATTATATACTAATAATATAAATAACTCGTCTTTTTACATTATTGGCCATTTTCACTAACCCAATCTTCTTTTAGATGTCCGTTTTCTTTTCGATCCTGCCTCAGGACGCTGTCCACTACAACGTAGACCGTAGTGCTACTTTACCATACTATGACCGTAATAGTAACGTGTCAGACAAAACTAAAATTCTATGTATTAATAAGTTTGAGACGATGCCTACTAGACAATAATATTTTGATACTTTCTAGTGGGCATAGTATAGCGTATCGTGTAGCTTTCCGATCCTAATCGTATATTTAGCCAAAAGTTTTATCTATTGTCAAAACTAACACCCATCCTTATAATGTGTAATTGCAATCCATTGTGAGGTTTCACTCGTTGCCCGCTCGTTCTATCTAACATTAACCGACAATGTAATATATGAGGCAGCAATAAATTTAGCGTCAACTGAAACCAGCTGACGAGATGAATTGAGTTTCGAAGTTCATACATTGTACAAACATCCGATTCTATTTCTCAAACTGCTATCACTCTTACTTTGAATGGGACTCCAATTAAAAACTTTCAAAAATATATCATTCAACAGAAATAATTTCATGTTATTTCTGTTTTATTATATTTTTGTTATTTAACGTCAGAATTATAAGTATGTAAGTACCTAATTACGAACTTATAGGTAAAAATACGTGCAGATATATTAGTTGGTAATTAAATACTAAATTATTTCATTTACTGATAGCTATGAATCAGCGAACATCGTGCCCATTTGGAGTTATAGTGTTATCGCAAAATAGGATTAAAATCAGTTTAAAATGTATACTCGATTGAAGGTAACTCAACTGAAAAGGTATTTGGTGTATTAAGCGAATCTCATATTTGAGGTCATTTGATCGAAGATTAAAAGTGAATTTTCGTTACCCATAATGGGGCATGTGGTAGACGTTGCTGTATCTGTTTTACTGATCATTTTCTTTAGAGGCAAGTAGGTGATCAGCCTTCTGTGCTTACCTAACCGATACATTAGTGTGTTTCCCTGGGATTTGAACCCAGGACCTCCGGTGCAACACCCAGACACGTAAACTATTTAGCCACGGAGGCTCATCGAAGATTCAAATAGAATTTTTAAGTGTATTTTCATTTTATTACAGTATTATGTGCTATTTTGTTCGATGACTTTCTGCCATTCTGTAGGTAATGACATGATCCCGTTACTGTTTAAATTTTGAGATTTCTGATAAAAATATCGCGACAAGTAGATTCGGCAGTCCTCTCCAGAGGTTAACCTGACACTGCCTAAAGAGTCCTGAAGATACCGAAAAAGGTGGAAATCGGAAATGCAAGGTCAGGGCTTTATGGCGGATGCATTAACACCTTTCTTCCAAACTCTATTAATTTTTGTTGAGTGGATAAAGATGTGTGTACTCTGGACCGCTATCGTGATCTATCTATTGATCAATTTTGACAGCTTTCTCTCAACTTCTTGCTTTAATCTCATCAGTTGTTGGCAGTAGACATCTGAATCGATGATTCTCCTTGACGGTAAAAGGTTATAATGAGCAATGAGCAATGCCTTCTCACTAGTCACACAGCATTACCTTATTGCGAGTTAATCCGGGTTTTGCCATAGTCTGTGAAACATGACTGACCTTTGACCACGTCCTTTTTCACACGTCCTTGCCGTACGTGATCCACTTTTCATAACCCGTTACCAAACTCTTCAAAAACGGTTCGGTTTCATTACGTCTCAATAAATCACAAATGAGTACAGGGTTCATTAGGTTTCTCTCAGTGAGCTCGAGTGATCCCCAAATATCAAGCTTTTTTGTGAACCCAGATTTTTTTAAATGGGTCAAAACTGTTCTGTGATCAAATTCCAGATCTTCAGCTATGATGTAACTAGTGATACGCTGATCTTTCTCCACTTATTAAAAAATGGCGTCCATTTTATCGGTAGATAAGTAGTAAGTAGTAAAATGCGCTTAGGTATATCTATTCCCTAATAACTATTTATATTTTATATAATACATCTCAAATGAATGCTTGGCAAAAACAGAGGCTCCCACACAACGCCCTCTGCGACCCAGCCATTTGTATTTAGCGGAATGAATAAATATGCGCCAATGGAAGTTTCATATCATTTTCTAGATGATTTTGAATCATCAAGTCTAGAGGAGAATATTGACTTGTTTTAATATAGGCAGCTGTGGATTTTCCATAAACAACATTTCTACAAGATTTTAATCTACATGATGGATTAGAATCAGTATCGATGTCGTGGTTCTAAAATCTCGCATAACTGTATATTTCTAAAATTAAGTTAAAAAAAAATCAATACATGTTTTACACTTCATATTTACATTTTTATGAAATATGCAGTTGTATGGTTGTGTAGGTGTAGGTAATACATACAAAGTCGGGAACTACAAAGTCAGCTGTTGTTCATTCCAACTGCTAACGCAATTAGTTGAAATTTAGGACAGTTGAAAACTACTCCGCCCGTCTGTGTTGTGTTGTATCAGTGTTTACAAATTATTATAAATATTGTATACTTTTCCAAAAACAATGTTAGATTCGTAGCTATATTATGAATACGATTATTTCAATATTTAACAAGTTCTTTGCTTACATTTTAAGAGACATGAATCTACTACTTACCCGTTATGTTTGCGTCTTTCATAAGAGGTAAATTTATGAAACTTAATCTTAAGCTTAACCGAACCGGGTAAATGGACAAAAATTACTTATGGGTCGATATTAACTGAATCGCCGTATTTATTATATAAGTACGTATATAAGATTGTAGACTTGGAAATGAATTCAGATAAAACATTAAGTTTATTTTTTTGTAAAGGCAAAATAATTTAAAAGATGAACCGAAAAACATCGTTAACAAGCGATATTTTCTAGATGATGCATGTGAGAAGAAATTCTGATAGAATTATAAAAACCGATTTTTAAGACAGTATTATGATTTGTATAAAATTACGATTTGTATAAAATAATTAAATTACTATCCCGTGCGTGCTCTTTATTCTGTTGAAACATTTAACACTGAAATTGTAGTGAAGACAATACTTTGTTTCTAGTTTTCAAAGGAGCTATTAAGGTAAACCTGAAAGGGCGGACGTAAACTGAAATAAGCCTATTAACAAAACTTCCCGAGTAAAATATTCCCAGCAGTTGTGCAAGTTTAATGTAATATCTCCTTGGCACAGTTCATGTGAACTAACCAGTTGGCATATTTAAATAAATTGACCTACTCTGAGTCAGTTTTCTGCAAGAAATTTAAATTTCCTAATTACTCACAAAATTGATTAAATAAATTACTAATATATACTATAAAATAATAAGCGTGCGAACCTAATATATTGCAGCAACGATTATTAATTTAATTGTCTTCTGTAGTAAGAATTTAAAGAGCAAAACACTTAAACGCAGTGGAGCTTATTTTAAATACATTTCAACAAAGCTTATAATTTTCTGGTAAGTAGGTGTTTTTAAAACATTTTTTCCTCAGCTATTGAATCTAGGCCGCTATCTTATATAAAATATACATATTTTCATACATTCTTTTCTGAATATCTCTCAGTAATTAATCTCTATCGACAATAAAAAAGACTATTTCTGACATTGATTCGGCTCTCGCAGTGTCTATACGACGTCTGAAATTCATTAAATGTTCCAACTGTTGTTTTTAACGTAAACCTCGGTTTAAGAGAAAATAAAATATTAATAAAGCCAAAATGAAGCTAAGTTTGAAATCTGGCGTGTAATTAAGTTACATTTACCTATCTGTGTTTACCTGTTTGTTATAGGAGGCTTATTTTAGAACAATGTTATTATTGGGCTAATAAATTACATTTAAGATATTATGAAGGCCTATCTACTGTTCCCGGAATTTATAATAGACTCAAAGAGGTTATCTAATTTAAACGTGATTCGATTTGTTCATTAAGCTTCTGAAATTAATTAATGCAATTGAGTTTGTGCAAAAAGGATATAAAGTTTGCTCGAGACAAATATTCATTAATTTTAATTTAAAATGGTATTTTTGCTTTTAACACCACACCAATTAAATTTTCAATACAAGACCAGCCGAGCTTTACAGGTAACTAATAAGAAAACATAGTTTTAACGGGTTAAAATTCACAAAACGCCTACAATTTTACAACTTTACTATCTGATAACCGTTGTGCACGTGTCAATATTAATACAATTTAAGCCTTTAATTATAGAACCAAATTATGTGAACTAAATGACTGAAGCACCTGATACTCGTCCAGGCTTCGAATGTGTCCTTGAGCGATAATAGGTGGGCGACCTCCTTAAAATAGAATTATTGTTACATCATTATGTGATCATTTTATTATTTCTTACATAATTTAAACTTCACTTCAGTAACTGTTAATTAAAAGTTTTGAAATCACTTAAAGACAAATTCTACAGTAAATTAAATTGAACGACTGAGTTTAGAACAAAAAAGTCGATAGCCGTTGAAGAATTAGAAAGAAAAAAGTGAAAAAAGTCTGTCCCGAGTGATTCAATTTGTAGCTCATTTTAGTTGAAACTTGTTTGTTGGCTTCTCGTTGTCTTAGTGTCAGTGAATTCATTTTGTATACAAGTGTTTTAAATTAATTAAATTATATTATGTAATGGTTATAAATACATATTATTATGAAATTATCATTATTATCAAATGTGTTAGTAAAATCATTGGTTCATGCTGTTTTCGCGAAGGCTTTTTTCATTTGCGAGAATCGTAATAAAGGAAATCTTTCTATTTGGAATAATAGATGTATGAAACAAAGACGATTAAATATTTGTCAATGGTTCAAATACCTATAACTGATGACTTTTTTTGAAAATCTTAAATCTACTTATACTTTTATTTGTACCAATTTTATTTTAGTAATTGTTAAGTTAAGGAAATATTTATGACTCCAAAAAAATAGAAACTAATGTTTAGCTTTGAAAAGCACCCTAAGCAAATATGGATGTAAACTCCTCAATATAAATATGAGCCAATGCCTAGACATTTTAAAGAGAAAACATTACTATTAAACAGCTGTATTATTTAGTTTTTTTAATATAACACTGAGGTAGTTTGGATGATTTAAATTTATTTCACTGACCTGCGGCGCCGAGACTTGTAAGCTAAAATACACAGTTTAAAATATTATTCGAAATATTTCCGTGTCGTTTACTCTTCTAAGTTCATCATAATCCCTCCCGCTGAGTCCTTACATTAAAAACGAGGCTTCACATTTAAATAATTTTTCATTATGAATTATAACAATATATAATTGTTATTTAAATGGGGTTTAAATATTTTATTATGGGTTTTAGGATTCAATATGTTTCATTATACCTATGTACAATTATAAAATACTGTGTTTTCGATTGTTTTTACTAAACTTTTATAAAGTTCCAAGAAGAAACAATAAGAAACGAGTGTTTAATTGCTTTTGTTTCGAAAACTTTACACAAAAGGACGGTGAATCATAATAATTTCTATTACTAATGAATAAAATATTTTCTATTCTTTACTTTTTTGGCATATTGTATAGGTATGTATTTATTTTTACTATACCTACGTATTTTTGGATAATATTTTTGAATAAATGTGGAACTATAGATAAAAACATGATTACGGTCAGTCAATAAATTGGTTCAATCTTTGTAAAGCCATAAAGCATACTGATTAGTCATTGACAAATGAGTTTGCTTTAAAAAAGGTCTTAACATTAATAAACAGAAATATAATAAACAAACCAAAAGAATAAAGAAACCGAAAAAGTTAAAAGAAACTTACAAATCCATTAGTTCTATAAAGAATCTAAACTAAAAAAAACTAAACCGATACTGATACAATGATCCCATTTATCGAACATCCTATCACCGGGAGTGTAGAGTGCCCTTACCTTGAGCGATGCGATATCGTCTTGAGCATTGTTACCTTTCATAGACATTCATTTTTTATAGTCACAAAAACCATGGGAAAAATAAATAAAAAACCTAAACGTATGTATTAAAACCTTTTCATATACCTACTGGTAAAAACAGGAATCAAGTTTTGTCTCGCACACCGATAAAAACATGTACCTACTTAAGTAATTGCTCTATGGGTATCTGATAACATACTTTTAACCATTATATATATATTGTTTCACATGGAACAGTCTCTGTAGCTATTTTAGTCAGACATCATCACATTACCTACTAAAAGAGATGTGAAAATGTCTCGGTCCAATGCTCCACTGGCGGCTGTACAACTGAACAGATGGACATCCGAGTAGCTAGTAGTAATCTTGGCGAGCATCGTATCGGATCAATTAAAGCGAAAGATTTTAATTTTCAACAGCTGCTCATGCAATGATCTTAAAACTGAGAGACAATAGTCTGTTTATGAATATTACACATGCTATCTTATGATATATTGTATTTGAATGCGAGGCAATTTAAACAGATATTTTGTAATGTAACATTTTGGATTATTATTGAGAAATACAATTTATGACTTGAAGGGAATATGTAATTTTTAAGTGAATATTTTGAGATATAATATTGATTCCAGTTATTATTAAAAATTAATTGTAATTTTCAATAATAACTGTAATCAATATTTATATTGATAAAGCACAATACAAGCACATGTTGATAATAATGGCATGGCATGGTACTCGTGTAACTACATGGTCCTAAAATCTGTTTGCGAGAAAGTCCATTGAACCTCTACGTTTTCCAGTAAGCTATTAACATATAAGTGCAAGTTATACCGGCTGTTCACTATCCGTCATCGGTTAGTTCAAACAAACATTTAAGATAGCGCCATCTATAAGTAACACTTGTTTTTGTGTTTAAACATTTCGCTTACATTAGTCCTATTCTAAACATCCTGCGTTAGATACAATTCAGTTTATTTATCTTTTACTCTTCAAGTTTTCTTAGAAAAGATTTATTTATTTTTTAATACAGACAATTCTGTACCGCTTCTTGGAATATTAGGGATAAGATATCTAAGAAACTACTGATGGGATAGCTTAAACAACAAATGAAATGTAAATTAATGTTCAAACACAAATACAAATTTAATTGTGAGAATTTCTCCATAGCCAGATTATGCGGTTATTCAAAGTAAGGAATTCGTAGATAAAAGTTTTTCAGCGACAGTTAAATCGCTCATAAAAACTAATTAATACCTCTATCGTGAATATGGCAGCTAACCAAAATACTGATCAATTTATTTCGAACAGACAAATTACACTTGTCCACTCTGAATGCCAACGACCACGTTAAACCTTTTTTCTTTTACCAGTTTGTGCAAAGGCAAAATCGGAGCCATTTTTGATAGTGACCAGTGAACCGAGCAGTATTGTTCAGTTTTGCCTATTCGAATTCAATTTTTGCGGCTATATTCCTTAAATTCTGATTTTTCGTTCTGTCAGGGTTTCCCAAATAAAAAGCGATATGTTATTTAAGGAGACAAATTGATCATTCCCAAAATGGAAAATATTAATTTGAATGGACAAGGTTAGTTTTAAAGTAAATTAGACCTAAAGATGTAAAGTATTATTTTATTCACACAATTTTTTTTTTGTGTGAGTAAAATAATATTTGTTAATTGTTTAAAATTATCAAATTCACTTAGATTAATAAAGATAAGCATGAAATATTATTATTAATTTTTTTATTTATTCCAAAAACCTTACAAAACAAATTTTCTATTAATAATCTTGCAAATTTAAGCTGACATAGCAAAAAGTCGTTTAAAAGTTCAAAAGTAGGAAACAAAAGCTATGAATCTCAAAACATTACGACGTCATTCATATAGATTGCAGAAAGTTGAAAGAGCATCAGAGTTTAAACTTTTTATTTGTCACAGAATCGTTATTCTTCATAAACCTTCTCCGCTGGGACGCTAATTCAGCACTGCTGACACCTGCGGACGTCCCGGAACTTCTGTCGTAAAACAGGAAATGTCACGATGAAAGGCTTAACTTTATACTTTAATCAAATACTTTTATATCTCATTTTAATATTATATACTTTTAAAAATATTATTAAAACTAAAAATAAAACTAAAAATAAACTAATAATTAATTAACACACTTTCTAATTATTTTTCTGATTTGCTTGTTTTTTTTATCACAGCAAAAACTTATTAACAAAAATTAATTTTCTAGTGTAAGTATATGATTACAAATAAGATCAAAAAAACAAAAAATGTATACAGTAAAAATGTAAAATTTTTGAAATAATAATAGGTATTAGAGAAATTTCTCTAATATATATTATATTATTATTATATTTTCTATAATTTTTATAATTATATAGTTTAATTAGGCCTATTCTCGTGACCATCTGTGGCTGGTTTCGGTTTACGTTGCGGCCCCTTTTTGGTCTTTGTTGTTGGTGGAGGTAGTGTTGTTGTTGGCGGCTCTGTTGCTGGCGGTTTCGTCACTGGCGGCTTCGTTGCTGGCGGCTCCGTTGATGGCGTTTCCGTTGCTGGCGGCTTCGTCGCCGGCGGCTCCGTTGCTGGTGGTTGCGTTAGCGGAGGTTGAGTTGTTAGTGGTTGCGTTGCAGGTGGTTGTGTTTCTGGAGGTGGTAACGGGTCGGTCAATACTTTTTGTGTAGTTGTAGTTGGTGTAGGTGGATCTGGAGCCGGAGCTGGTGCTGCTGCTGGTGTTGTAGTGGCTATTGTTGTAGGTACGGTTGGTAGAGGTAAAACTGGTGTTTCTGGCGGCATTGTTGATTCTTTTGTTGTTGGTTTTTGTGTTCTTGGCGGTGGTTTGTGTATAAGTTTCTTGAAAGGCTTTGCTGTTCCTCCAAGCATAATCTTCATGACGCTGAGTGGCATCCAGTGTCCGGGCATGTCCGCTTCGACTGGATTTGCTATGTATATCAAAGTATCGTTTTCTGGATTTGGCCATTTTGCGGTAATAATCTTTATAAGTACAAATAATGCTACGATTCTGGATGTCACTGAAAATAAGTGAAGTAGAATAAAAATTTAAGAATCTACAATCCTTTTAAAATTTAAACGATAGAATGTAGATGCAACTCACTTTGTTCGTAACTTTTTCATTAGAAAATGTTTTTCTCATGGTTTATAATTTCTCTGTTAAACATTTCGGTTTGTGTCGTAGACACACAAGTTAGAACTTAATTTTCTTATTAAATTAAGCGTGGTATTTTATTGATTTTTAATTTTTATGCTGTTTTATTAGCCTGCATTGCTATTTACTTACATCAAATTACATTACATACAGATCAATAAATCGTAATTCCAAAGTTAACTGTGTTCTTGACAAGTGCAGGAATACCTATTTAATTTTTATAGGAAGAAACACTCAAAGATTCTTAAAAATAAACTGATTTATTTTATACTATTACCGATTTCGTCATAAATCATTGTGACGAGACAATTGATGTAGCGAACTACAATATTAGGCACATAATGTTTAAAAGACGTATCAGCAAATTCTGTGGACACACACACACACTAAGATTAATGATATTCTCATAAAAAGTTAGGTTAAGAGACGTCAATGATTTACTGCCCTCAATATATTTTATTTTATGTATCGCCCACGTTTGAACTTATTTCATGCTCACACATAATAACGCTCTGCCCACAAAAATTTGGATTTCCTACTTGAACAAGTACCACAAGTAGCTCTTGTTCCTACTACCTACTCAGCTGCTATAAGCAGTTTTTATAATATTTATATTTAAAGCTGATTGTGAGTTTAAAATTATATTTGTCATATTTGGCAATTTTATGTCAAAACTATTTTCTTTAAATGTGTAATACTCGCGTAAATAAAGCTATTATAATATATTTTATAATATATTATGTGTAATATTTTTTCGTGTCGCGGATACAATAAAATGTAAACGAAATTCTCAACACTAATTAATTCATTGATAAGCAATGTCATACAACGAAAATACAATTCCTATTAAATTTGTATGAATTCTACGATCATTTAATTATCATACCAATTTGACATAACGTAACAAAGCGAGCTTAACATAACAGCTTGTTAGCTTCGTAATAGACACAAATAATCGCCTTACAACAATTAATATGTAAATGTAATATTACTATGTCCGATCCGACATAAGAGATCCTTCGGAGGTATTATGTTGTCAACTAGCATTAACTTATGTGCTTAGTTACATTGCAACTACATAATATTTTAATAAAATATAGAGGCCTCATGGCTAAGCGGCCTTATAAGCGTACCGCGTAGCCTGAGGTACCGGGTTCGATCCCCGGTCCCGAATACAATTTATAATTTAATTTTTATTTGTATTCGGTCTCTGATAAGACTGCCACTTGCCGGACGGGGTTTCATAAGTGGTACGGAGGAGTGGTAAATTCAACCAAACCAACAAAAATTGTGGTTTGCCTGGAAGAGATCGCTGTTTAGCCATAAGGCCGCCCGTTGCACTCCAGTGCAACAAAGTGCGTAAAAAAAATATATTTTATTTCCAAGTAGTCTCTCGATGTATGCACTTTATTAATTATAAAAAGTATCCTATGTCTCAAATCGTTCTTTACGAACAGAAGAGACGATTTTTCGAATTACTCTGCCATCCGATAGTCAGCTGGGTCAGTTTGATAATTAACATTCAAATATACGTTTATACGTGGATTTTTTTATAAATTTTTTTCTTAATCAAAAGAAAATAGGGACTCGAGTCTGCTGCCAACCAATGATAAAGCACTGATCTTATCGTTTCGGTCTCTAACACTTAAATCAATTAAAATTTGTTCTTAGGTCGTCGACGTTAAACTGCTATAATATTACTAGCTGACCCGGCAAACGTTGTTTTGCCATATTAATTTTTTGGGTGGGCTACCCTTATCACTTAGGGGTGTGAAAAATAGATAGTAGCCGATTCTCAGACCTACTGAATGTGCATATAAAATTTGGTAAAAATTAGTAAAGCCGTTTCGGCGGAATAAGGTAACTAACATTGTGACACGAGAATTTTATATATAAGATGTAACCTACCAAATTTCAACATCGTACGTCAAGTACCTACTTCACGAAATTTCGTTTAGTCGGTGAATGACCTTTCGCTTAAACAATATTATAAAGGACTTGGATTTGTCTTCAGATCTAGGATTTTCTAAATCAGCGCCTTTTTATAATATTTAGTGCTTCTATATTATATTTTGTTTTACATTCAGATTATTCTGAATGCTTCCACCCACATTTTATTTTATTACATTATATTGGATGAACATTTGACGTGAAAAATTGTTATTATTAAGCTATATTAATTAAAATAATATTTAATTGATTCTAATTTCATTCGATGATTACTCACTTTTATAATAAATACGTAACAAAATTGGGTAGTTCCTAAGCGATACACGTTGTTAATATAAAAAAATATAATATGCTAGTAACTGCAAGTAAAACTTAATTACGAATCAAAGTTGATGGCCGTCGTTAAAAGTTCCTACGTACCGAGTGCCGAACTAACTAACGTTTAACAACAGAGTTCTATTTATTTCTTATTATGTTTATTATTACAAACAGTCTAACGAGTCTGGTGAACAGTGAATGTGGATGGTGAGGTTCGATGTGTACACTTACTTGAACTTTTCTAGACATTCTGTAATGAATGTAATGAAAGTTTATGAAGCAAAAGAAGATGGAAAAATCGTAGCAGGTAGAAATTTGTGGTAACTGCCTACCTCGGTGGCAATAATGGTTAATTATAAAATTAAAAAAGGAAAATGCAAAATATGAAAAAATCCATTAAATTAAATTAGAGGAGCTTATTGTCAGTCTGTCATTGTGCTGCCCACACAAAGGAGATTTAATGAGATTGAACTTTGTCTGATCCTTTGTTTTAATACTGATACAATTACTTGTCTTATTTGCCAAAAACTTTTTTCTTTGTATTAATATTACTAAACTACTATGAAAAATAAAGCGTATGATTTGCTTCATAATTTTTTTATAAAAACTATTTGAATATGAAACTGCTTAAGAATTTATTTATAGTATTGTAAATATATTAAGCATTTGATAAACTTACTATTTCTACTACTACTGCGGCACTACAGCCCATTAGGCCTTAGCCTAGTCGAGCAAGGATCCTTCCAAGAGTCTCCGTGGAACTACTTTCTTCCATTCCCGTCCCGTCGTAACCTTGGCTTATAGATATTGACATCAGGCTTGCCATATAGATGATACAGCTCGTGATTGTTCCTTGTTCTCCAAATGTCACCTTACTGTATGGCGCCAAAAATCCGCCTGGGAATTTTATTACCCGTAGTATAGTTGATCGATGCCCGTAAAATATTTCGTATGATAAAAATGCCAAACAGCGCTTCCAGCTTGCTAGTACCTATGTTTCGCGCAAACACGCAGAGTGTGATTGACTGTGTTCTATAAATTTCATGAAATTTTGGTAAATATATGTATGCACAGAACATTAGTAATATTAATGATTCATAGTGCTTGGACAGCATGAATTATTGAACTTTATAAATTATCTATGCTATGTAAGTAAAATACCAAAGAAATATTTAGGATCGTATACTGCTTGTAGTTTTAAATGCAAACTTTCAAATATTGATATGTTCCAAGGTTTTAAATTTAAATTTATTTGCATTCACTCATCCACTTGAATTAACGGAAGTTTAATAAAAAATATTATTAAAGTTTAATAAATAAATTTGAAGTAAAACTAAGATTATAATTGACCCTCAGAGAAAATCCATACCGAAATAAACAGTGTGATGAAAACACTATAAAGCTAACGTAGGTATGTGCAGAAAATTCATATTAAAATTCTCATAATGTCCAATGACATTCCGCGCGATAATAATATTTTATCTCTCCAATATAAAAGTTTAATGCCCAAATAACCGACGGTATTTTAATATGACAAGTTTTAAATAACTGATGAAAGTAATAATATAAAATAGTAAAACAAAAATCATACATAATATAACAAAATCACACTTCAGTAAACTAAAATATGTACTTTAGATTAGCTTAATTGAAAAGATTGAGGTATTATGTATAGTCCCTTGTATGACATTGTTTTCTTATTTTGTTTGATCTTCGTTCTTATATGTTGATAAGCGATATCAACACGTACATTGAAGTTGCATCAGGCTATCTGTTAACGGAGCATAGTTTGATAAAAATAAACAACTTTAGATATCTCTAAGTGATAACTTTTATTATTCTATTTTTGAAATAACAATCAAAAGTGGCCTTGAACAGCGTTCTTTCGTCTTAAGCTTCACTAATTTGAGGCAAGCCATTCGTTTCGTAATAAAGGCACATTCGATTTTAGTGTTGCTTTTCATATTATTATTGTATCAATTTCTCAAATTTTATTTCGTCTAGACATCTTGTTAAGTGTAGAAACGTATGTCGTCAAATCGTAACATTTTTGAAATGAATTCACTTCCAAGCAGTTTGCACAGCATTCCGTTTTTGAATGAACCCTTCTCCCTTTGATTTTTAAACAAGATACGGTTTCCACTCGGCATATTTACTGATACTTTTTCCTATAGTAAGTTATCTCGTCGATCTTAATACGTAAGAATACATTGAATTCTGTCGGATAACAAGCGCATAAACATCACATTTTACACACAACTTCTTCAATGAACAAGATACACATCTTGTTAACAATAATAGAGACTAGTTTAAATGCAAATTGCTCTGGACACATACAAAACTTAGTGACCTCTATACTTGTATTTGATCATGTTTCATTGTTACTCAAAATCTTGGGATTTTGAGTAACATTATATACATTTTGCTATATTTTTATAAATAAAAAAGCTTTGTTATGTAGTTGTAAGGCTTTTGATTTGCAAATACAGTTATTACCGTTTTTATAATAAGATTAATTTATACGATTTTGCAATTATTTAGGCCTAAGAGTATAAAAATATATTCTCTAAACTATATTCTAATTTTAGAACGTAGATAAAGGCACAAATATTTGATAAAAACTTTAATGAAATATTCATTTTATTAACATTCAATACCATTTCCTACACTTAGTGGTAAATACCTATACTTGTTAGTAAAGTAATATGCTTTATAGACTTTTTGTGGCAGTGTAAATTCGGGAAAACTACGTGAGATGGCAAAAACTATGTATAATTAATAATTATTATTTCTTATCGCACACTCCTAACATCCTCAATCATAATGAACAATGACATTTTCCGGCTTCCAAAATCACAGAGAACTTTAAGGTAACAACAAAGCGACTTATTTCAAATATTGTCACACTATTACCACCTTAGTGACTATGCAATAATAAAGGTCACATTTGTGTAGCACAATAGATAGTATTTCAAAAGGTATTTGGATTCTGCCGCCCACCTGTGACGCGTAAGGAGAAGTTATGTATTCAATTTAGTTCTGAAGCATATTTAGCATTGCGTCAGTAATGAATAGACATTGCAGTATTTCTAAAGGACAAGATGTAATGAAAATTTAACTGAAACATATAGACTTGGGGGAATACTTTTAATGCATGAATACGCCTTTTCTGCAATTATGACGAAATATTTACAACGATTGCGGTAGAAAACTAAATGAGTGATTTTTGCTTTGAAAAGCTAACTCTGCAGATAGAGTTGCAAGAAACGTTATTTGGTCTTATTTTTGGGAACTGTTTATTTTCGAGTTGTAATTATTAAATATATTTTTAAATTAAGTATCCTGATTGTACCCTTATACTATAACACTATAAAAACAGATTAAGAAACTGTTATTTAACCAAAAAGGTTTAATTTTACCGCGATAAAACTATTCCAACAACACGATTCAAACAATTTCTTCAATATTTTTTTCACGCAATAATTCTATTCGCCCCTCAATTTAACCCATGTAAATTGACATCACAATGCAACACCTTATGTGGCAGCATTCAGCACCTAACTTGTCAACCCAAGTATAAAAGTTATTTGTTGTGACAACAGAATGAGATCCATGTCGTAAACTCCACGGGTGGTCGCATCAATAGTTCAAGGGTTGGCAATCTATGATTATAAGATTTATTTTTTGGAATTTTATATTTGAATTAATACACACTATTTTGTTAATTTAGAAACTAAGTAATAAATAACAAACTATAATAAAAACAATTAATCAATTACCTACGGAAGAAAAGCACGATGGTTAACGCGTATTGTAAATACTTTTTTCGAAAACCAAATGTTTAATTTTATTTCATTTAATGAGTTCACTCCGACATTTTGGGCAGTTGATTTGAACAGCCCTATGTCAATTTCAGAAGCTATAATAAGTTCACAGCCCTTTGTTTACTGTTTTAAAATATACATGGTAACATTTAATTAATATTATTCGTTTTTTAAGACCTAAGGTAGTATCAAAAATAGGATACCGATGTAATAATTGAAATAAAACAGTTTTTTTATACAATACATTTTTTTAAAGTAATCAATTATTTATTGGTTATATTAGCATCACTTTTCATTCATAGTTGTCAAACATACCAATCGAGGTTTCGAGACTGCCTTGACAATAGTTCATCAATGACAAAGTAATGATCATATCATGCCGGTAGTAGAGTATCAAATTTGTTATAATCACTGTAGTAACGCCAGAACAATTTCAAAGTAATTCAAATAGCAAACATGAGAACCTAGGTATCTAAAGGCCAAAGCCAACGTCATCTAATTGTATAGTCAAGGATCGTTCTTACCTCTAAATATTTATGTAATTATATGATACATACCGAAATATTTATTCATATACTACATATAGTATATCCAGCCGTGACGAGGCGTCTTTAGGATTTTTAGCAATTTTTTTTAAAGTTTTTATACATACCTATGCGAAAACAAAAACAAAATTTCAAATGGATCCAGCCGCGACTTTAGGGGGTGATCTGTGAGCTAGACTAAGGACTGGCTATTGTTTGATACACCTTTTTATCTCTGTGTATTATATCGTTAAAATGTATTTAAATCATAAGAAATCTTTTCGCAATAATACTGGGTTTGACATTAATAAAGAGATATTTTTCAAGCAATACGCTGAGTCAGCAACTTCGCGGGATAATGTTTATGACAACAAAAGACGACAGACTGGACCTCGCGTGTCGTGAATTGCAAGAATTTTTACATTCTTATTATTATGATTTTGTACGTGAAGACTCTGTAAATAAAAGCAGCTACTCTAACTTTTTAACTTACAAAAAAAAGGTTCTCAAAAAATTTGACTATTTTTTTACTATTTTATATTTGATACGCGATCCACCAAAAAATAATTACAATTATTTTTTGGTGGATCGCACTATGAAATAACGCACATTACGCACATTAAAATATCATCGTAAAAAAAACTAAAAGTACACGTAAGTATATAAAGACGCTGGCGGGGTGTGCTTCCATTCAGCAAAAATGTTGATGAAATACTATGTACAGTGGCCCATGTTATATAATTATTTTATATAGTCTTACGTAACATTTCTTTGTTATTAGATATAGTTACTAAGCGTGTTACTAGTTTGCTCAGTAATGCTCAGTTTTGGTAACAAAGACGCCGTTCTGTAATCGATCCACAATCCACTTATACTAAAAATCTAGTAAACTATTACATATTTTGTATTCAGTACAGTTATTTTAATATAAATTATTGCGCTTATTTAGATTAATTTACACAATTTAATGTGAGCGATGAATTAAGCCGCCTTCCCACGCATCGTTAACCTCCAACGAAATTAATCACCATTAAAAGTGAATTTTTCAAGTTGAGCTATCCATCTAGTTGCCCATTGTACACCTACGTCCACTAATAAGACTTGGCAATAGAAAGAGATTTACTATAATAATTTTAAAGAAAGAAGAACCGTTGAGGTCGGATATTACAACGTTATTATTATTTCTAATGTAATATTAGGAGTATCCAACTATGATAAAATACCAAGTACCAAAACATTCTGTGTAGGAACTATACCAATCCTTCCTCAGGAGTCACTCATTCAATGGAGTCAATCCATTGGTGATAGAGTGCTTAATAAGCGCACCTTTTTGTCGGAGTTTCATTTTTTTATATATCTTTTCAGAGTTCTCAATTTACATCAAACTAGGAAATAAGTAAATATACTTTAGCACAAACATTTTGAAATGGTAAAATATGTCCGAGTCTAAGGTTCAAAGTCGCTACTTTATGTTCATCGTTGAAAAATGTGGTTTGATCGCCAAATTTTGCACTGTTCAGGTCCAATAAAGATGTAAAGCGAGGTACACACTTAGGTTTTTTAATTGTATTTTGAAAGTCTCAACTAAGTAAAGTCGTAGTGTGGTTTATGAATCTTACTCTAAAATATTCGTAAATTAACCAATGCAAAAGCTTTAAAATATCTTGTTTACAAATAATAACGCCTTACGTCAGTACTTCAGGCTCTACCTTTGAATGATAAAATTGCTAGTCAGGAATTCATTCAGCACTTACAATTTTCCTTTTTACATATCCTATCATCAAATCTTTTTGCTGAGTATGGAATACTATATCCGTAAAATCAGAAATTGATGTCTTCATTCAGATTATAACATCGTTACCAGAGGATTTTGTCTCCTATGTCTACGTACTACGTTGTAATGTTGGCTGAGCTATGGTAAGTTCATTATGTACTTAGGTTGTTACAGGCAACGAGTCCATTTATGATTATTCACGATTCAAGTGAGCCCGATAAGATGATTACATATTGTATTAATTAGAAACTATGAATAATAAGACAAGATATAAGACTAATAGAGTTAATGTTATATTAAATTAATTATTAATAACGAGTAACGAAGTGATGTGCAAAAACAATCTTAGAGATAGTTTTAAAGAAAAGTAAAGTGATCGATGGCGGAAGATATAAGATGATACGTATTTATAAGTAATGATAGAAAAGTGTATAAATGACCTAAATAGGCGTAAGTTAGGAGTTTTAGATGTACAACAAGCAGCATCCACGCGATTAATGATCCAACTTCCACCGTATGCAGATCTAATAGGTAGTTGGCTCTAACTAATCTGATACAGATCTTGTATAATATTATCCTGTGAATGCCTTTATCTAGTTACATCATTCAAACTTAATACGTTGCGATTCATTCATGTTAAAATAGTGATAAGCTATAATAGTAATTAAAATGATAATTCTCTTTGCAATACTTATGGTTAGATTAACCGCGTCCGTGCATAAATTTGTCACGTGTCTAACAATGTAAATGCATATTGAATAGAAAATTCCGAATTCTATTCCCAGGCAAACAAAAAAAAATGTTTCTATTTGGTAGACATATAGGGCTCATTATGGCATTTCACTATGCTCTGAGATTGGAAAACTGAAGCGCATTTTTTATCAAATACTAATATTATATATTTACATATAAACAATGTTTTTTTGTTTAACACATGTTTATCGTGTAAATATATTAAATTTTCCCATTTTAATATTAAATCCGTAATAGAAGCGAAAACTTCTAACTACCTCGTTCTCTAAAGGAACTTTAAAAGCGTTATTTCGTTAATTAACTAAAGTATTTATGTGGAGATTTAAATTGGTGCCGACAAGTTGTTAGGTCCACTAAAGGTCACCGCTGGGGACTGTCAACATTGTTATAAATCCGCTGATGATAAACCCTTTAGTTACGTCAATTACTGTGATTGATTCACAAAGTGACATAATTCTTTTGTTATATTCCTGTTTTAGTTTTGAATTTATTTTCTGTGTGGTTCTTAAGTTACAAAAATAAAATACTAATACGGCTGTATAATATTTGTAAATATAATCAAAAAAACTTGTACACTTAGCATATATAAAATTGACACTCGCAAAATATTATTTTGTAAATAATATTACATACTTGAAATAAACTTTATTTGAGTTTGGATGTCACTTATAATATTCAACACGAACGCTAATATCGTTCTTATATTCTACCTTATAAGTTTATGATTAATTGTGTTTACAACTATTTTGCTCAAAGCAACTTTAACTAAACTCTTTACTGTGACATTAACGAAACGTAAAATATAAAATTTCCCGTATAAGTACATTGATATAAATTGATTTTTAATAAGAAACTGATAATTCAACATGGCACTGACCTTATTGAAAAGTAATTACTATAAATCTCATGGCAAGAATTATTAACGTGAACAGATTATGTATACACAAAGCTTGTGTCGTTTTTGAACTTTAAAATGCATTAATTATTACTACTTATAATATAGAAACATCATGCTAATCGTTTTCACCCCACCATGGCAAGTGATTCACACGTCTCACATGCGAAATAGCTGACGCAAATGAATTCTGTATCACATGGCGTATTTCAATTTATGTAAGTCGTTCTAGATCTTCGATTTAACTAACATAACGCGAACAATACACGTCGCTATAGATAATTACAGGGAGGGCAAGGTTTCTATTTCTTTTTCACTGCCAATGTAGATAATAGCACCCATCAAAAACCTGGGTTGCCTGCGGTCCGCAGTCCCTCATCGATCTTTTCTAACAATGAATCCAGTTCATGCAGCGTGACACAGAACCGGCGGTCTAATGCGGTCACGCTAATGAGAACCGGTGTACGGGCGGTTAAAATATAAGTTCACTAATATTCGTTTGCTAAATCAATACTATAATCCGATTTCATACGAAAAATGGTAATTCTAATTAACGTTTACACAAAAAAAAACTATTTTATTCGTTTCAAATGGCCTTAAGCATGATTCAATCCACATGAGACCTCTTAGAAAACAATAGGGCCTTATTATCCTAATTACTAGTTCCGGGTACATGTTACTTTTTACAAAGAAATCGCTTTTATTTCTCACTAGTGGACCCCGCGAAATTCGTGTCGCTTCAAAGTTCCGAAAATAAAGTGTCACCTAAAACATCATTACATATTAAATGTATCAGCAAATTAATTTTCTTCATAAACACTTTTTCGTTAATTTTTCTATACTATTAATAGTAATTTTGCTATTCTCGGATTCGACGAATTAAACATAACAGAGATCATTTAAATCGGTCCAGCCAGCTTGAATTATAAATGTTATAAATAACCTGATACCCCTATATATAGATTTGATGTTTTTTACTGCTTTAAAAACCCCGGAAAATTAATTCATTCCATCCTACTTCTTTAATATTTTTTTGTTTTATATCTCTTTAAAAGACGTGTAGTTATGATAGGTAATAAGTTAATAAGATAAAAACCTAATGAGTTTAGAGAGAAATTTTAAATTACCCAGTTCTTGATATGCGGCTACTAAAATCTGTGCGTGTTTACAGTTTACTTGCTAGTTGTTTAATCATCATTGCAAAAACGCCGTCAATTTTGATAGACTCATTTATATCAAGATGTGACTGTCAAATTCTCACCGCGAGTCATTAATCAAATTTTTCTTACGTAAATAATTACGGCACGGATGTCTTTTTATAAGGGACATTACTCAATCATTTTGCATATTTTAAATCTGTCAGAAGCCGGTTTTGTTAAGGTGTGACTTGTTACTTTATTGGTGCTTATACTAAGGTCGTATTCAAAGTCTTAAATCGTATCTATATACTTAATGTTTTACTGTCTAAAAGTGAGTTTAACCTATAGTATTACGATCAAGTTAGCCGATTTAATTTATTTCAAGAAAATCGAGATTTTCAATCTAAATTTATGCAATAAGCGGTGAATCTGCCATTAGAAACTTAGTTACTCAGCTGTTTTTTCATCTTCTATTTACTTGCTTGAGTCTGTTATTTGCAATGGTTGATCAAGTTTTCTTTCTTTGACCGCTAAAACCGCTTTTAGTCTTTTTTTTAACACTTCGTTGCAATGGAGTGCATCGGGCGGCCTTATCGCTAATCAACTCTTCCAGGCAATGTTATTGAATGTAGGTTGGGATTTTAAGAACGTGTTATAAATATAATTGAATTTTTTTCTCGATATAAGAATCTATTCTTCCTAATATATTCGTCCTATAGGACGTCCGTAAGTGTAACAAAATTTGATAATGATGAGATAAGTAATTTCAAAACAAGCTTAAATTCGCATTCACATTACGTAAGATTAATTAATACTTAATCATTATGGTGTGAGTTACAGATAAGCTTCGGGAAACCTGATAAAGGAAATACAGCCTTGATTTCCAACAATTAAAACATTTTGTAGAAATGTGTGTCAAGATTTTCAACTGTTTGTTCAGTTGACGGGATTGATATTGGTCAAGTGACTTGCGAGTTTACTGTATACATAACTAATATTGCCGCACATACAAAAAATAAGCACTTGGAATTGAATACTGAGAGTCATCATTAGTCAATCAGAAGACTATTACTTATTGGTTTGCGGCATTTTATGAACGTGGAAAACATTGTGCGTCCAACGATTGAGATCACTTTAAAAAGTCTGGACTAGTTTCAAAAATTACTCATACATTTTAAACCAAATTAATTAAGATTTGCGTAGCATACTTGTGAAATACTATCCCATGATCCTAGTGGCGCAAGCGGCATACACATTTCTAAAGGTTTTTCTTTATAAGTTAGTGTGTGCTCAACTGTCTGTATAATTAATTATTATTTAACTAATAAAATTGTAGAAACTTAATTGTTTTTTTCAATCAACTAAATACTAGTTGTACCCCGCGGTTTCAGCCGCGTTAATTTCATCGTAACGTGATGTTACATATACGTGTTACGTCAAATAAGAAATTTTAGTTTTTTAAATAAAAGAACATTATAAATTATCCCACAGGAACATACTACATACACACCGGTATATAAAGTAAAGCTTTGTCTATTTGCCAAATTTCATTCAAATCTGTTCAGCCGTTTAGTCGTGATTGAGTCCCAAACATCTTTACAAACTTTCGCATAAGTGGTGCAAAATGTTCGAGTAAGCCTCGCCCATCTTCAATATTTTAACTAAACTCTTGATCGACTTACCCTTAACTTACTCGTAAAAACTTACTTAACTTACACTAAAACATACGACTACACCAAAATTATTTGCAGTTTGGTAGCGTAAAAATAAGTTACGCGCAAAAAATAAATGAAATCAAAAGACACCGTACATCTGCTTGGTAACGGAAATTTACATGTTTATCTACCAACATTTCCTATTACCCAAAACAAACAGGCTAACAAGCCTTCGTGCTTGTCTGAACGTCGCAATATTCAGAACACCGTTTTACTATCAACAAACATTTTGTCAGACATTAAGTGCACACCTTATTGGCGTGTCCAAGCTCCATTCACGTGAATTAAAACTAGCTTAAGGTAAAGCCACACTGGGAAAAAACATTATTCTTTTAACCTTATTCCTAACAATCTGCTTAGTTATATCGCTTTAATCTTGGCCTTAACCTTTTAACCGGCACAAGGTTATAAGATTACTTGGTAAAAATTAATGTTCACTATACAGAAGAACGTCACATATTTTAATACATTAAATTAAGAATCTGTAACTCGAGCGAGTAAAAAAAGTTTATCTGTAAAGACAAAATGCGAATCACCAATTTGCCTGTAAATAAATGTTTAGTTAAACAGATTTAGAAATCCATCCCCCATGTTCCAGTAGGGATTACGGAAAACAACAAATTGGTTCTGCTAAATGTACCCTCAACTTTAAATACCTCGTGACTTATTTAGTATTAATAAGTTATGAGCTTACTCCAAACCTTCCTGACTTTCTTGTGTTTAAGCTTAATTGATAACTCAATATGATCATAATTACTGTTACTAGCATCCAGGGATCTGCACTAGTTCTATGGGTGTTTTCTCTTCTTTGAATTTCCTCTTCCTTGAATCAACCGAATAAATGCTTTAGCAGCTCTACCTTCGGCTATCACCATTTAACATTTAACATCTGTAAAATCACGCGTGACCATGTAGCCTGTAAAGCACGCTAAACTTCCAGAAAAATTAGTTATAATCAAATGATTGTATTTGTTAAATAAGCTCTTAATTCATTCAAGCTTATTTCTTTAAATGTGTTACTCAGGTAAATAACAATAACACATTTCTGTAAACGAAGTGGTTCAGCCGTTTTTAAGTTTTGCGACCAGCAACATGTTAGGCAATTAATAGTTATTAATGTGGATCTCTATGCTAGAATACAAATGTACCTAAATGCAAACTAAAGCAAATGCAACTCAACAGAACTATTTAAACGCTTCGCAACTCTATAGCCTTAAGAGTATAGACTATACAGTTGGTTAGTTACAGTCTACTATTTATGGGTTAATATTAAGAAAAAGTATTCTATATCAGGCCGTAGATGTCGTTTCATTGTCGTATTAAGCGAATCCCTGTTACAGTGCTATATTTGTCAGGCGGCTGCAGTAAGCCTGACGTGGATTTAAACTTGAGCTGTTCAGAACTAGCGAGAAATGCTCTTAGTCTATTATAAATTGTGTTTTATATACTCTTTTATCTGTTGTCTTATTTCATGACGATACTTTTCTATCTCCATTAAGTTTCTAGTAAGTATAGTATTATTAATTTATCTATTAAACAAATAAAACATTGTTATTTCTGTATTATACAACATTTTTGTAATTAATTGTTATAAGTCTAGATTCATAGTATTAAATTATTTGCTTGCAGCACAGTAAAAAATACACAAAATAAAAAGTATCAAATGAACTTTTTAGTTAATTTATGTATAAACCTATTTTGAATTTTTATCTTTTGTATGTTTTTATGTCGGTTTTCTCGAGCGGAAACTGTACTATTTTTTTACTAATTACGCTTCGTAAAAATAGGCTTCAGCTTTTTGGAGTTAGTAGGTCAAATGAGTAAGCAGCAAAGTTAAGGAGAGTCGCTTATGAGCTGCGCTACAGTTTGGGCGCATATTGAATACGCTAAGTGTTCATTCGTCTATCATTGAAGAACACGCAAGCCAGCCCCTTCTTTTACAAACTGTTTATCCTGAAAAATCGGGATTCTTTGCAAAAAAAAACTTTGTTATGTCCATGTAGACGAAATCGCGGGCCTCATCTAGTTAAATAAACAGTCTCGGATGAAAAGAAACACGACAATATTTTATCTTTTAGAGCATATAAATAAGTTATTAATTTTTTTAATAGATTCACGAAATACAAAAAAACAGTAACTTAATTATTAATATTACTATACATATTATCAATTGTTTGGATTTTATGATTATTTATCTTTAATCAGTTTAGAAAAAATTCGACAATATCACAAAAAAGTAAGAAGGCAAAAAATGAACTTTGAAAACGTAAGAAGTCTTGACCTTTTTGCGTCCGCGGATATTCAAAGGCATTGCTTTGGAACCTAAATTTTATATGAAGTGCCCTATTTTGGAATCACGAGACTGTACAATTACTGTGTTCTAAATTTTACTCCGAAAACTACATGGACACATGAAATTTAAAAGTTTGTCACACAGTGAGTGTGACAAAGTGAACCCACTGTTTACCCGCTATAATCTATTGAGATATGTACATATTATATTATTCACATTTTTACTAAAGCTTTTAATTCAGTTATACTATTAGTTATCCATACTTACTTTAATCAGACAAAAAATTATAAAACTAATCCTTTGGGCTGATTTTTTTAAAATTGATATTTTGCACGCCCACACGACATTCGCAAGAAAATAGTGTGTAAATTGTGTAAAATAAAGCTTCTGGCGTTTCTCTTAAATTTTGTATTTATAATTATGTAGGTATTGTACAACCTACGGTGTTACTGTGAGTAGCTCGAGTATTTTACGCCTCGTCACGCCAATAGTTAACTTTTAATTTTAATATGATTTAAAATTTCATTAACCGTCTGTAAAGTCGGCACCTATTGAAATGGTATGTTTTCTTTAAATAGTTTATTCATGTATAAATGTATTTTCAGTGCCAACGTCGGACGTCCAGGGAGTTCTAGGGAAGAAAGCTTCACTGCCTTGTGATATTCAGCCGCTGCACTCCGACGACGCGGTGGTGATGGTTCTCTGGTTTAAGGAATCAGATGGAGAACCATTATATAGGTGAGAAGTTCATCTCATACTTACAACAAACATACAGTTACTATATTTTTTATATTAAAAAAAGATATCAGTGTACCTAACAAATTCATTTATATGTGTTGCTAACGAATTTTGACAGTAGGATTTAATTATTTGAAACCTGTCAATCACTAGCGATATTTTCATTTACAAAAATATTTTATTCAGTCGCTATCGACTATCGAATAAGACGACATGTACTTACTCTGGATTAAAGTACCTAATATGTGTTTGTAACGGAGTTCACATTTGGTTGTGTAGTGTAATAGTTCAATTCAAGGATTTAAATAATAAATTAGGGACAAATAAGTTTTTTCTAAATAAAATTGGTGGAAAACAGTTTTAACTTACTTAGTTTTAAGATCGAAGCGCTGCCCTAAATGGACACCTAAAACGCTAGTAGCCATGTTTACACAGTTCATATTTCTCAGTTACGACATCCGGGGTCGGTCATACAACCAGCCGAAGCTCTGGTCTTCGCCTCTGGTTTTTGGTAACCGGGCCTATTTCCGTGGTGGAGCAACACCGGCTGTCCTCATGATTGACAACGTCATGGCAATGGATGCTGGCGTGTACAGGTGCAGAGTGGACTTCAAGAACTCGCCCACTAGAAATCTTAAAGTTAATTTTACTGTTATAAGTAAGTTTTTAAAAATACATTATACAACACATCGTTAATGTAAATATCTAAGAAATGCTGCTAACTAGCGGTAGAGGATCTAAAAACGAGCTTTTAATTTTTTATATTGATTGATTTGGTTTACATCTCGATAATGCAATATGATAGTTAATATTTTTATACTCATTTTGAATGTTATTTCCTGTAGTACCTCCGAACCGTCCAGCAATATACGACGCAAAGAGAAGAGACAGGACAAAGCTCGTGGAGCCGTACAATGAAGGCTCCAATGTCCTGTTGATTTGTGAAGTGGAAGGAGGTGAGAGCTAATATAACATCTACATGGTTTTTATTTGTTTACTCTGGAACTGGTTCAAATTGAAAAAAAATTTTTGAGTTGGATAATCTATAGAAAAGGTTATAAAATAAACGCGGTTGAAAATGGGGACACAGCTATTTATACATAAAGTTAAATCCATAACCATTGTATGGTATGGACCAAAGATATTATTGCATCATTTTCACTAATCATTTTATTTAATGACAAGTAGGCGGTCACTAATCAGGCTCCTGTGCCTATCCGACCGAAACATTGATTTCATTCCCTGATACGAACCCACGGCCTCCGGCGTAACAATCAAACACGTGAGCCACGGAGCCGGTTTAGTTTAATAATTATTCATAGTATAGATAACAATTTTACGAAGAATTAAATAAAAACAGATAAACAAAATAATGAAATAAAGAAATGCATATAAATTTACTAAATCTGACGTAAATTGTGTCCAATGCTCCACTGGTCGGTAAGAGACTTAATTTTTATCTAACAACTGCAGTTTAAATACAATTTAATATTGTTTGACAAATAAACTGTATCCGTAATATACAGTGACAATGAAATAACTAGGCACAAAGGGGACAATTAAGTATTATTGATTGCCCAGCAATTGCTCCTGACAATTATTTTCGTTTTGTATCGGGCCGCGTTAATATTTGAATACACTTGATTGATTAAGCCTGTAAATAGTGTTTAAATTGTAACAATGAAATCGGAATATTTGATTTGCAATTTCAATTTGAGACTTATTCTATTCAAAGCTTGGAACTACGTAATAGTTTCCATTATGTGGCATAAAAAGTTAACTCACATCATTATTCGTCTATGTAATAAGTAAGCATTTTAAGATCAGTTGAAAGAGTACAATCGCTGCTTTCAATAGAATGAGTCGTGAATACTAAATAGCGACGTATTGATCCAAAGTTTGGTTAACGAATGAAATTTCATTCACATTTCACTGTTTAATACTTGACGTTGTTATAAGTAATCGATATTGCCCTGTGCCTGAAGGTTACATCTCAGCATCAGATCGTAATCTAACCTATATTATATATTAACTAACTTTTAGGTAGTCGCGATCTCGTCCGCGCAGCTTTCAAACATTTCTCTTAGAAGACATTGCTGCCACTAGTGTATATTTCCTGCTGGTTTTAATAAGAATCTGATATATTTCTATTTTCATCAGAACCCATATAGCAGACATTTAAACAAATCTATTAATAACCGACACGATAAAGGCGTTATCCAATACATTAAATTATCTCTTAAATCTTCGTCAGATCGTTATCTGTATCATTGAAATCAACGTTAAGGCAAGACCACCTCGATCGTACTCTATATTTGATATCTTACATACTGCTCTACTATACAATTACAATACTTTGTCATTGCAGATCAGAATAAAATATCACCGTTCGTATATCTATTACCTATAATTGGCTAAAGAACTTCTAAAGCAATGATAAACGCGAGTTTTAGCAAACCAATCTAAAACAAGTTAATGTCTATATAGAAATTTAAGTCAAATTCTCCATAGCATGACGATTAAAACAAAAAAATAGTAATTTAAAAATAAGGTTTTATTTGTTTTCGAAATCTTTCACACAAGGTGGCAATAAAATGTAAGAGTGAATGTCTATAATCAAACGTTAATGTGTCATCTTCATATTGTAATAATTATATACATCAATATGGTCACGGCCGTCTTTGGGCATCATTAGTGTGTTGTCTATTGTTTGAAATATAAACCATAAAAGCTATTATGTTATTGTTTTATTTAATTACATTAAAACGTGTGAATGGGCGGCTTAATTGTACATTGTGAAGGCGTGATACAGCTTAATTGATGCATTTTGAAAAGAGGCTCCCAGGTGGTTAACGCCCAACTTTTTTTGTCTTTGGTCATTGTTTAAAAAAAGTCGGAGAATAGACTACACTACTACTACTATAGATTTATTTAATACAGCAAATGTTGACAAAACTAACAGCTTCAAGAAAATTGTCATTACAGAGTTATACGTGTATTTGATACATTATACATTATGGTATAAGTGTGTGAAGTTGGTGATTGCCGCCCAGGCAGTATTTCACGACAATCATCATTGTTTTATTTAGTAAAACTAATTTATACTATTGAACGCGATAATCCAATGTGACCTAAATTCGTATCGAAAATCTTTTTTGAGAACAATGAGGTTTTACTACATTATCGCATTTGCGCGTAATGTTAACCAAAATGTCACAGTTACAAACGCTTTCATGTACCTAACACACATAAAGTCACTTTGAAACTTCACGTTGAAAAAATGATTTAAAACCTTTAGAGTGCCAGGACTCCGCCGACAGTACTCATACATACATACACTACACCTACTGTACCACCTACTGTACTACTCATACATATTTGTTCTTATAGGTCGACCGAGACCACGACTCACCTGGTATCTTGAAAACGTGGTCATAGATGACTCGTTCGAGCAGCGAGTTGATGGCATCACGATGAATACCTTGACCTTTCCCAACGTCGGCAGACAGCATCTGAATGCGAGGCTGGTTTGTCAAGCTTCCAATACAAACCTAGCACCGCCGGAGACCAAAGTTTTAATATTAGATATTAATCGTAAGTACCTGAACTATAATATCACTAAGAGTCGGTCGTGTTTCGAGTTATGTTTACATAATTGTCGAGTGAGTTATTTCACAATATTTTGGCTTTATTCGTCAAATGCTCCATAATCCATGTTTATTAATTTAGGAACATTACATTACATCTGATGAAGTGCTTTTGTACCTACTTGAAACAGCCCAGGTCGTATTATAAAAAGACCTTTTTTAAAAAGATTTAAAAGATATTTTTTATTCTTTGTAGGTGGGGTAGCAAACGTATATAGCTCTAGATTTTTCTGAGTATGCTCTTAATTATATTGAAACAATTTATTCACCTCTTATTTTCATCCACAGTGAAACCAATAACAGTAAATATACTGAACAAAGAAAAGCAGGTGTCCGCCGACAAAAGATACGAAGTAGAGTGCAAGACGACCGGCTCGCGACCCGACGCGTCAGTCTCTTGGTGGAAGAACAATAGACAACTCAAGCGAATGGCGAAAAATGTGAGCCTTTGTCTATGTCCATTGTCCTTTAATTAATAGATCTCTTTTATTTGACAATTTTTTATTCCAGATTTATATAAGGCAGAAAACTCACATTTAACGTAATGTAGTTTAGTAAAAAAATTAAAAACACTAATAATAAATAAGTTTTGTCGAACACAATTCATATCAATTATATTGATTATAAAATTATATAATACCTACATTACTGCAAGTAGCAGAATTAAATAAAACTTTGTAATTACTAAAAAAAACAAAAAACTGCTTTGATGTCAAATTGTTATGAGTACATAGTTATTTAGTTTTTATTAGCTGCCAATAAAAAAGTAACTATGCCTTACATTTAAATTTTACTTTTGAAACTCGAATGTCTATAATTTGTGGCATCAACTACGCATTTACTTTTTTAACGAAAAGTGAATCGATATTACTAATGTTGAACTTAGAAGTAGGTAGGTATGGAGGTCTGCATTTAATATTGTTAGTTTATGTTAATGCATAATCTAAAGATTATTCTAACCTTTATTATTATATCGAGTTAGAGGATTCGCTTGATCGAGAGTAAAACATTTTATACTTTCTCATCAAAATGTACCTTTCTTTTCTCCAGGTATCGCGTTGTAAATTAATTACTTCGGTATTAAGAAAGCTCTAGCGCTTAATGTGAATTCCTTGAAGACTAAGATTTTTCTTTCTTTAATATTGTTATCTTTGTTTCGAGTATAATGAAACTAGGCCTTTTAATAAACGCTTTATTAAGAGAGTACAATGATAAGAGAGTATAATTGTGGACAATTAAACTTTTTTCTTTGCTGCTTCAGTTTCGTAGTTATATTTCAGAATGTACTTAATTGTGTATGTATTTGCATAATTTTCTTAGTTAAGTTTTACCTCTGTATAATCACAACATTTCTTTTATTATCCAGAGAAGCAGACGCAGAAATGTCTGCCTCTTACACAATTAGGGTTGCTCCACTTCACACATTTTAAACATAACCAAGATAGCAATCTAACAGCTAGTCTTTTTGTAAGAAAAGACTTAGCTAACCCTATTATTATTTTAGTTCTCAGAAAACAATGAGACGCTAAGCGTGCTCAGTTTAGTGCCGAGTGTTGAGGACGACGGGAAGTACTTGACATGCCGCGCTGAAAACAAACACATCCCCGACTCTGCTATTGAAGATAAATGGAGGCTCAACGTCCACTGTAAGTTTTTGAATCGGGCTTCTAAGAAAGAAGACGATCCTCTTTTCTATCATCATATTTTATAATTGATGATATAAGTTAGAATCAATTTATAATAGTTAAAATTAAGTAATATTAATGACTACTGTATTTTGAAACTAATTCGTTTCTAAGTTGTCTTTGTTTGATCGCTCAACTGAATTTGATAATTTTTGATATACGTATAGGACGGCATATTTATAAATATCTGCTGGTCCCGACCCAGTCACGTGCATCTTAGTATAATTATATTTATATCTTCCATCAACACATATCAATATCTATAATTTTGCGAATACATTACTAAAAGTAATGCAAGTAATATCGCATTTATAATAACAGCATTACATAAGCGAGTGTATGTTCCTTTAACTGTTATTTATTTATATACATTTACGGCACTTGAGCCAAGAATAAGAATTTAAAGTAGAAAAACAACTAAATATATGTATATAAAAACACACAACAACAAAACATGAACTATTGAGTAGAAATTCAATAGTTCAACTCTATCTCTTGTGGGTACCTATAATTCTAACTGTTGTCTAGTTTTCAATTAAACAGACAGCACAACTGTCAACAATTCTCAAATACCTACTATTGAAACTACCTATTACGCTATTTTTTAATTTAGATTACAAAGAAGAGATGATAATAATATGAATAAAGTTTTGAATTATAATAGTTAAAGTATATTTTTATTACAGAATAATTCAAGTACTTAAATTAAATCCATCCTAGATAAATATAATAATAATTAATTAAAATTCGTTTACGAAATAACTATGTTAATTTCATGAAACTTTATAAGGCAGACTATAAACGAAATTTATTCCATTTTATGTTCATAAATATAGTTAAATACCAAAATTTATTTATAATACCAAAATCTCTTAATTGATTTAAACGTGAAAGTGCAATCTTGTGACTCCTGTGTGGGACAGTCACGCTTATTTCATTTACCGGCAAGTAGGTGATTAGCCTTTTGTTTCTACTCAATCAAAATGTTTATTGGTTTCTCCGGGATTCGAAACCAGGATCTCAGGTGCAACACATTGATAATTATGTTAACCAGTTAGTCATAGAGGCTGTTGAAGGTTGTAGGCAAAATCTTTCAGGTGTAAAATATGTAGTAAGAAGTATTCTCTCCTTTCTTTAAATAGTTTTTTTTTTGGCACCCAAAAAGTGTAGTAAGCTTCTTATTAAAGTATTTTAGTCTAATACTTTGTGACGTACTAAGACCTAAACCTAATTACGTGCTAAAGAATCTTTATTTCACTGATAATAATATAATTTTTTATCAAAAGATTTCGTACTGTGTAAACTTCGTAATATCTTTCACAAAATTAATTTAAGCGAACTTAAATTTATAATCAATGAATATTCCTTCTTTCTCTCTAGATGTACCTATCGTGGAGTTGAAAATGGGATCGAATTTAAACCCGGATGAAATAAAGGAGGGAGATGATGTTTACTTCGAGTGCACGGTCAAGGCGAACCCAAAGACACATAGATTAGTTTGGTTTAAAGATGTAAGTATTCACTTATGTATTAAAAAGAATTGTGGTTTTCATATGAATAACTCAGCTTTATTGTAAAATATATTTAAATAAAAACACTCAACAGATTAAGTGCATTAGCTTCACACAATTTTTTTTAAATAGATGGCGCTAGATACCTTCGGTTTCTTACTAAATTTGACATTTACCATCTGTAACATCTGTCGCCCGTGACCATTCAGTCAATTTTATCTTGATATTTATACCCGTAATACCGGCTTATTTATTATTTTAATACGTAAATTTTTTTTCTTTAAATGTGTGATCCTCGCGTAATTAAATATATTATTAAATTAGAAAAGATCTGGCTTTGATTAGACTTAGGGAATCTGTTTGGACAGTGTTTGGGGTAGGCATCAATGATTTTGATGAGCCTTTTGAATATTTGTTATATATGTTTATTTAAGGTATATATAAATAATTTTAATTTATCTGTAATCTTAGCTATAAAATACGAGTAATACCAAATTAACGTCTCGGCAAGCAAGCTAAATGTATGGCAATTTTGTGTTATCAGAATACGGAAATATTTCACAATGACACTGCCGGTATTATTCTGAGCGCTCAGAGCCTGGTACTACAAAGCGTGATCCGAAGCGCGGCGGGTGACTACACATGTATGGCAGCTAACAGCGAAGGCAAGGGAACAAGTAACCCTGTGTCTTTGTTGGTGCGATGTGAGTATCTCTAACTTTTTTTAAAATATTTACTGACGTAGCTTTAATTTTTAAAATTTATTTATACTATGGTATCGTTTGACAAGTGTTTCTAAAAAAATATACTTATTTACATAATTTCTGGTACATTTTATTTACATAATTTTATTGTAAAATTATCCAAACCTCAATAATAACAAATTGATAATTATTTTTTTATTTCGTTTCTACGTTTTTTTATTAGTTTAATAGTTTACCTTTTAGAGATTTAGTACTGTACTGTGCTAGTAGATAAACAGAAAATCTGTTTCATTCATTAGAAATTCCCATTTTTTCACATAGAAGCTAGAAAAGCTAATGGAAACTTTTTTCCGTAGCTCACGGATTGGCTCATACGAATCACAATCGAATGTTTGTTTTCATTGTTTAACCTGATCCGATCTAATTGGATTACGTCAGGTGTTTTTGCTATTCTACGTCCCGGGACTCGTCCCACTTTTACTTCACCACATTTTAGTAGATTAAAAACTTTCCGTACGTAGAGATCAGATGTGGCACTCCAGATTGTATAAATGCGACGTGTTAACTCTCAGACGGCTTTCTAGTTATTTTTTGCAATTTTATGGCAACTTGGTGAAAGTAACTTAAAGTGCATCTTAGATGCAAATGAGCTCTAAAGGTTTATTCATTCATACTATATTTTCAATGTAACAAATTGAATACCACTCTATAAAAGTCTATAAAAAAATACAATAGGTATTTTGTTTTAAATTTAATATAAATTCACCAACATTTTCTCGTAGTTACTTAAAAAAAGGTTTTATTATCTGAAAATTTTTATGCTCATAAAACTACATCCTGCTAATGAGAATAGTAAATCTTAAAAAATATTACTTACTCCAAATTATGTTAGAAAAAAGCGGATTTATATTTAATTATTAATATATGTTTTAAATAATAATATTACATGATCTGACCTTTTTCGACCGCTGTAAAATTAGCTATAACTAAGTAGGAACGCATTTGCGTATGTCATTCTAGTGGACGCCTACAATTTTGTTCTGCGGAATGTAAAGTGACTGTATTTACAGCGGTCAAGATATTTGGAGAGATCTATGGATACTTGATTTCTTTTAATACAATTCCTAGACGCGCCGGTGTGTGCGGAGCGTCGTGATAATGAGCTTTTCGGAGCGCTTAAGCACGAGACAGTTATGCTGCATTGCACCGTCGACGCCAACCCCGCAGTGGTCTCCTTCCATTGGACATTCAACAACTCGGGCGAGCAGACTGAATTACCACCACGGTATATATAATTTGTATTATGTAGTCATTGTATTTAGTATCCAAAAAGTTTATAAATATTCGATTCAAAGAAAAACTCACAAAAAATTGAACGTTAAAACATTCTTATCAATGAAATAAATTTTAATTATAATCATGTTATTCATCAAAATTTTAAACATAATAAGTACCTACTAAATACTCAATATTATTAATAATCATTAATCATAACCAATCATTAATATTTCTAAGCACAGACTTAAGGTATGGTTAATAGATCTCTTTAAAATTTAAATTATCCTTGATTAGGTTATCCAGTGACCATGGCCACACCTCTACGCTAAATTATACACCGAGCACTGATATGGAATACGGAACACTGGCTTGCTACGGCCAGAACATTGTTGGCCAGCAAAAGGTGCCCTGTGTTTTCCAGTTGGTGGCTGCAGGTGAGTACTGAGTAGTGAAATCCCATAATCCCCAATCATTGGGCATATATCTGCATCCTGCGTTTAATTGATCTTGCTTGCCTTATAAACCGATAATTTTTTCCTTCCCCATTATCGACAGTATAACCTCAAAGTACACATTAAATGTCAAAATGATTATAATATATTACAATTATTGAAATATAAAATAAATATTAAATTAATTTAAAAATAATTATGTCCAGGTCGGCCATTTCAACTGCAGAATTGTACAGTTGCCAATCAGAGTTTGGACTCTTTGTTTGTGGAGTGCGTTGAGAACTTTGACGGAGGCCTACCACAGACTTTCCTTATGGAACTGCTTGAGCTACCCTCACTAACTGTACGTATCTTCAATTAATTAATTTAAAACCTTAAAAAGGTTGGCTAATTTTGGATTAAAACAGCCAAAGTTTAACTTTATTTCAGTTTTTAATCGACCTTCAATAAAACCAAAAAGAAGGTTATCAATTCGACTTCAATCGAACGAATTTAATCAGTTCGAAAAGTCTTATATTGTACCATACGACTAATAACATCTCTGTTTAAGACGATAATCCTAGATTACTATATACTTTGTAACATATCCCAAAAATATTTTTTACCTTAACGCTAGCAAATATTATCAAAACTCATATTAACACTTATTTTTCCCTTTTATTATTATAACAATAAAAAATACTATTACAATAGGTCCGTTACAACGTTTCAACGAATAGAACTCCACCATTTTTCGAAATCCGCGGTCTTCCACCTGGAGTCAGCTATCGAATAGACTTGTACGCTGTCAATGCTAAGGGCAGGAGTGACGTCACTACCATAGAGCACGTCATTCTGAGGGGACAAGCAAAGTATACAGGTGAGTTATGTAAATTGCTAAATCAGATATCAGATAACGGGGATTCACATATTAGATTATCAACACACGCAACAGTATCGTGTTGGTATTAAAATTTCTTTTTAAAGATATAAAAGTAATATGTCTTTAAACGATAAAAATACGAATTAGTTAATTTAGGATAGCAGGTTTTAAATTATTCCGCTATTAGTATGTACTGTATCTTTTCAGTCTATGTACAATACTTATGTGAGTTTCATACATATATGGATATTTATCTATTTATTATTATGTTATCTACCTGTTGTCCGCTATTATATATTTAAAATAAAATAGTCTCTTGGATATGTATTATTGTATGGATTTTTTGATGAAATATGTAATATATCTTTATAGCATTCTAACGACTACCCCTCGTTACTTTTACAGTGGCTATATTTTACATTCTACTTGCAATCTTGTGATTTTTCCACGTCGATCGGTATAAATAAACATCTTCAAGCAATTTTCCTTAATAAAACTATAATTACAATACAACCTACTTATTCACACTGAGCTTTGAAGCGAAACTGAACTTTATCGACTTGATTTTGGGTGTATTTTAATATGAAAAAGGTTTTTTCTAATTCAGGAACCACTTATTTACTACCCAATAATAATAAAGCCGTGAATTCGCTTGTAATCTGGGCTCTAGAGTCACGCCACAACAGAATAAGAAATGGCTTCATTTTGAAGGGTTTTTTATACGTTCTGAATGGTGATAAAGATAATAGGTTTTAGAAAGGTGTACAAAACGATATATTTGAATTTTCCTTAAGGCATTTTTTAAATGCAGACGAGATGACAGACGATTTGTATAAGTTCGACGTTTTAATCTCAAGTTATTATTAATTATTAGATGTATTTTTTCAAAAATATTTCGTTCCCCTTTGAAATATTGATGTCTATTTATATTTTAAAGGTTGAGTTTTCTCTATAATTCCCAAAGTGTTCTTATACAAAACCCAACTTAAAATGTATGATGAAAGTAACTTACATTATGTCTCAATTACTAGTGCAATTTGAATAGTTAAAAAAGTTTCACTTGAGATCGCGTGCTTACACGAACAGTAAACGCAAATGAGGAGTTATGCTATCGACTGTACCAGTCGCTTTATTTATAGCTTTAAGCTCACTGCACAAATCTGGGTCTATTAAATTTATTATAGAGAATTACTTAATTTAACTTTAAACATTTAACAATATCATTGAAACCTAAAATATATTAAAAGCCTAATAAGAAAAAATAAGAAATAGCCAAAAAAGTTAAGTCCTGTAAATTTTATTTAAGTAAGGGATATTTATGCATCATTTTCACTGTTCATTTTCATTACACACAACCAATAAATAAACTTTGTGCGACTTCCAAACTAAAAGATTATTATTCGTTTTCTTTATCCACATACTGACAAAGATAAGTTTTGGAAGCATATATTAGAGATTTGCTCTACAAGTAGCTCATAGAAATCATCTACAACGATATTTGCTAAGGGCGTAGTAGAGAGATTTCAAATAACAGTTATAAGAGGATGTTACATGTCAAAACCATGTTTGGAATATATTATGTTTGACAGGTGAAAGCAACTCCTTGGGGGTATCTCCTGTGCTGGCATCAATAGCAGCGATTTCAGCATTACTCGCTGCAGCTGTATGTGGCGTGCTAGCTGTATTGTACCGTCGGCATGCCAGACATAGACACCTGCCAGCTAAACACGCGCCTTTGAGGTAAGTCTACCATTAAATCATCTTTGTTGAGAATATTTATAGCCTCAAAATGTGACCTGCGTATACAGTCAGTCCTCCTATGACATCTTATGGTGGTTCGATACGGTCCCACAAAATTCAAAGCTCGCTAGATAGAGCTACTTTTGCCAATTTCCAGTTTTTATTTTTTTGTGAAATTATCTTTGTATTTGTATACATTTTAATTTTCTTCGCGCACTCTTTATACATATATTGTACTATCAAAACAAACATTGAATAATTCATTGTACAAAAAGCATACCTAAATGTCGACAGAGTGTTCCTTGTTTTAAAATAGTATAAAGGAAAAAATAAAAACTGGAAATTGGCAAAAGTAGCGCCAACTAGTGAGCTTTGAGTTTTGTTGGACCGTATCGAACCACCTTAAATCATACACTATGTAGCGATTCCTAGCTCTCTTCTTAGACCATGTCTTGAATGCCAACATATGTGGCAGGGTTTGAAATGTATTAAACACAACACAAGAATATCTGCGTTCAATCACAATTTCTATTTACCCCACTGTGGCAAAGCCCAAAAAAAGAGATTGTGCTTGACATGTATTTACATATATTGTCAGTTCTTAAATAAAATAAATTATATTGTAATTCATCAGTGAGGCGATATACAGTGAACGTACGGGACAATGTCCTACGCCAGTGAAGCAAGAGGTGTGTGGAGAGGTGTGCAATACGGGTGCTGCTGGAGCGGGTGGGGCACTGCTTAGGGATGACCCCGCAGACGATGCTGATCCAGATATCATACCCAACCTTTATGGTGAGTCTTAGACCGTTCTATCAACCAAATATCAGCCATGACTTCTACTCCCAATTATGCTTAACTTTTAACCAAACTATTAAAGAAAACCGTTTGAACAGATTAAGCGCGTGTATTTATCTCAAATTTTACAATTAATTACTAAATTTTTCTGAAAATTCTTGATGCTCGAGCAATGATTCTTAATTTCATAAACATATTTTCAAATATGCTACACAAAACAGACAAATAGTAGATACAGTATAAACCAAAGTCAGAAATTTTTCATTCAAACATTAAAACGAAGGTTTCTTTTTTATGTCATTTTCTACCTATAAAATATGATTCTTATTCTAATTATTAAAGAACAGAAATTTTAAAGAATATTTTTTAAATTAAGAATATTGTATTTTTTGTTGCAGAGCGTCGCCCAGTCTCGAACGGCTACATGAGTCTCCAGCGACCGTTATCCAACAGCAAGCTGAGTAAGACCGATGATGCGAGATCGGAGCCTGATGGCGCCGGTTATTATGACTTTCGGAAGAAGGACTATAGAATACCTTTAACTAGTGTTAGTCATTTTACTTTTTCTTCTCTTAATTAACTTCTTTTGATTGATAATATCAGTAAAACAATAAAAATTCCCTTGTGAATAGTTTTTTCGTATGATATCTAAAGTTGTTTGCTTCCTTTGTTAAATAGATCATGGAATCAAGATTTTCTCAAACAGGTGCTATTTTAATAATATTGTCATGTGCAGTATATTTATCAGCAACAACGCGATAAACTCAAACTCAAAAAAATATTTATTAATATGTTTTCCTTAATACGTACTTTTTCTTTCAGCAGTCATACCATAGCTTAGGGCGAGCAAACAAAGGTGTGTCTACTAGCCCCAGCCCAGGAGGCGGCGTGACGTCATCATTGACTGCACACCGTTTGCGGCCGGAAGTGGTAACCACGTCACACCGCGTTCAAGAGAGCTGTATATAGATGCGTTACGGAGCATTGTTGTGAACAGCCTGTAAATAGAACAAATAGGTAAATTTCATTGAATTTCCGTCTGAAAATCTTCATTCGCTTGAATTGTCTGTATTACGATACATTCTACAATGCAGAAGTAATTAAGTTAGTTTTTTAGTTTTTTGTTGTTGATATAAATTGTGTAAGTTCAGATTAAGCCTTGAATATTTAAAAAAAATGGCTATTAAAAATAAACTGTTTTCAAAGATATGTAAAAATGAATTAATTTCAAACTGAATTCTATTATAGAACCATTAAAATAACTTTATGTTTATATTAACAACCATATTTTTTAAATTCACCGCCAAAGAATGACTTTGGATCTGCTAAAATCATAAACTCTTTCCCATTTCAAAATTTTCCTTTGATCTAAGTAAATCATAACAATGCTCAAATTCCCTCCGAAATTGTATTATAATTAAGCTGACTGTGTTCCTTTTATCATAATGTATATTCAATTTTCACTTGTCTATAGCGTGAGTTAAGGCCAAATTCATATTCGTGACTTTAGCTACATTTTTCCAGAGCTTGCTTTGATTGCCAAAGATTATTTACATTTTTAGTGTTGTGTATAATCATTACTTTGTTATGAAAAGTAGACTAGAGTTCAATAAAGGCAGATTAATTAATGGTAGTCGGTTGAAAGTTGACTTTCAGACCAAGTCTTAAATTCGATCTATGAATTTGGCCCATAGAAGTTCACCTTGCTGATAAACTTCGTTATTATATTAAGCCCCGACCGCATCATCAACAAATCGTGAGAAAAAGTCATATTGTCCTTATTCGTCATGTGTCGCTCGTTGTTCCATAATTGCACTTGTTAAAGAAGGGCAACACAAGCGTGAATGTTTGGCAACTAGAGAAATATTCGCGGCTACGAGATGCTACGCGACTGTACAACGTTGAGGGTGTGGCGGAAGAATTACGTATTAATTAATTATTAATACTTAGTTGCACAAGAACAAAAAAATTCAGCAAAACAAAAATAAATAAATAGCCGTGCAATAGGCGGCCTAATCGCTAACAAGCGATTTCTTCCAGACAATACTGGCAAAAAATAAATAAGAGATCGTGGGGAAGTGACAAAAGTGCGAGACTTATAGGCTGTAATATTATTATTTTTTAATACAAGGATGTTACAAATAAAAATTAAATATACAATAAAATAAACTGCTTTTTTGTATCTTAACTAAATTATTAAAAAATATATTATACGTTTATTTACATAAGACTTTAGTCTTCACTACATAGTATAAAACAAAGTCGCTTTTTCTTCCCCTATATCCGTTTGTATGCTTAAATCTTTAAAACTACGCAACGGATTTTGATGCGGTATATAAATAAACCAAACTATAATAAACTTTTATTCAGTACTAGCGACCCGCCCCGGCTTTGCACGGGTATAAAACATATTTTATAAAAACCTTCCTCTTCAATCACTCTATCTATTAAAAAAACCGCATCAAAATCCGTTGCGTAGTTTTAAAGATTTAAGCATACAAACGGATATAGGGGAAGAAAAAGTGACTTTGTTTTATACTATGTAGTGATAATCACAAATCTTAATACTTTCAATTTAATAATATAGTTGGTTTTTAATTTCACAATTTAATGTTATATTACAAATTAATATAGTGTTAATAATCAATAAATGCAAAAGCTAGGTATATGAAATCTAAAAACGTTAACTGCCCTTTTATAAAGCGTAGTTTTATCGGCAAGCGTGGTTATTAGATATAAGTTAGATACTTGTGTATTGTGATGTGGTTTATGTTTTAATATTGAACAATTTTATTCATAAGTAACAGATATTATTAGCCCACAATGATTTATGTATAATGTATTATTTATGATACATTTATTTAGTATTTTAAATGATTACGAAATTATTTATCTTCACAATGAAGCGACCGATTCTATTATAATTTTTTTTTTTTTTTGAAGTCCTAAGGCCCCTAGATGGGGCAGAGGGCGTCCACAGTACGTCGCCATTCCTCTCTGTCCTGAGCTACGCGCTTCACTTCGCTCCATGTCATGCCAACTGCCTTCGCCTCCGCGGTGATCGTCCGCCGCCAGGATTGCTTAGGGCGGCCACGTTTTCGCTTTCCTTGAGGGTTCCAGTCTAAGGCTTGCCTCGGTATATGTTGGGAATCCCTTCGTAGCGTGTGGCCTATCCAGTTCCACTTGCGACGCTTGATCTGGTGGTCGATTGGAGTCTCGCCGCATCGTTCCCATAGATCCACGTTTGCGATCCTCTCTGGCCAGAATACACCGAGAATACGGCGAAGGCAGCGGTTGATGAAGACCTGGAGCCGCTGCGTGATGTCCTTAGAGACCTTCCACGTCTCACATCCGTACAGCAACACGGTTTTCACATTTGACCGAAATATCTTGAGCTTAACTCTTCTGGTCAGTTTCCGCGATTGCCATACAGGACGGAGCTGGGCGAAGGCTGCTCTCCCCTTGGCGATCCTCGAAGCGACGTCCTCCTCGGTACCTCCCGTTTCCGATACCACGCTACCGAGGTAGGCAAATTTGTGGACCCTTTCCACCCTCTCCGTGCCGATGGACAGCGGCAAAGAGCTTGTCGCTCCACACCTCATCTCCCGGGTCTTTTGAATATTGATCCTGAGTCCCCTCTCCAAAGCCTCCCGTTGTAGGTCCTCCAGTTTTGATTGCATGTCGGCGCGTGTGTGACTCAAAAGGCATAGGTCATCAGCATAGTCCAAATCTTCCAGAACATTGGTTAATCCCCACTCTATGCCTCGGCGCTTGTTCTTAGTGGTGCCATCAATTATGCCATCCAGGACAACAAGGAAGAGGAGAGGCGACAGGAGACACCCCTGCCGCACACCCGCACGGACCGGTATGTCCTCCGAGACGAGGCCATCGTGAGTAACTCTACAGGAGTAGTTCCCGTAGATGGCCCTAATTAAGTTTGTAATTTTCTCGGGGACCCCGATCTCGAGTAGACGGTCCCAGATACAACTCCATCTCAGCGTGTCGAAGGCTTTTTCGAAATCCACAAAGGTTAGGTATATTTCCCTCTGCCATTCTGATGCCTGTTCAAGAATTATGCGCAAGGTGTTGATCTGATCCATACACGATCGGTTGGGTCGGAAGCCTGCCTGTTCTCTGCGAAGAAGAGGTTCGACGGCCCTCGACAGTCTATCCAGTATGATTCTGCATAACAACTTAGACGGAGTCGAGAGCAAGGTGATGCCTCTCCAATTGCCACACTCACTGAGGTCTCCCTTTTTGGGTATGGTAATGAGAAGGCCCTTGTTCCAATCGTCAGGCAGCTCTTCGGCTGACCAGATGTTTCTTAAGAGGGGCGTCAGCGCACTTGCAGCAGTGGGGGATGTCGGCTTTTAGCATTTCTGCTGTGATGAGGTCCATCCCCGGAGCCTTCCCATTCCTCAATGATCTGATGGCCCCTACCACCTCCTCCTCTGTAGGGGGAGACACATCGATGTCCAGACCCTGCGCGGGCGGACTGACAGTTGTTGCGGCCGAAGTAACGGGGTCCGAGACCCGGAAGATTTCCCCAAAGTGCTCCCTCCATCGTTGCAGTTGACCCTCAGATGTCACGATCAGTTGGCCTCTCTTATCCTTCAAGGGCTTTTTATTATAATAGATACGTGGAATTTTGAAAATATATCTGTGGTCATAGATCAGATAACGATAAATTCATTTTTGCTCAGTATGACTCATTAATATAGGTATAATCGCCAAAAAATGCTATTTCATTTGGTCATATCAGGATAACTACATGCAAAATATTACTGTTGTATTGAATACTAATCAGATAATTTTTTCATATATCGAGTGTTTCATATTTTAATAGTGCCTTCAAGATTTCCTAATAATTTATTGCTTGTCCTGTAAAGTAATGAAATTGCATTTATCATATTCTGACCTATGGCCACAGATATACATGCATACAATGACATATATTGTACGAAATAATTTTTGAAACGGCAAAATCCTTTGTTTCTGCAGGTATGAATCTTGGTCGTATTGTTTCAGACTCACTTTTGTAATGTATGTAACGCCAAAGATCAATTTTTTTAAATTATAAATATTTCTTCAATTTGTGATGAAAACTATAGTATCAAGATCAAAATAAAAAGAAAAATTACGAAGATAGGTACAAAGTTGGATTCTTTAAATGTAATTTTCTGTAAAGGTTAACTTGCCGTCTCAAGAAGAGTCGGTTATTGCAAAAAGCTAGTTTTTTATAATAAAACAGCGAACAGTGCACAGAAGTAATGTCACATCTAATATTACGGCCACTCGGAAATCATTACGCGACAAAATGCAATTTCCTTTCTCCGACTTTTATTCAGTTACCAACATACCTCTCCTATTTGGACGCATAAAACAGTGAGTTTTTTGAAATGAGTTATTTTGTCCAAAAAATACTTTTCTTCAACAAAATTATAAATTTCATGACACTGGAAAAATGAAATTAATTATGTAACCACAGAATGAAATTATATATTACGATTGTTAAATTAGTACCTACCCAAATATTATAATTGAGATTTTCAATCAATTCTTCCCACGTTTTGATCTATGTGTCAGTGTAATTATCTATAATTCCATACCATAAGAATAAATATTAATACATTAATGGTGTGTGAGTTCGGAAACACGCTATTAATTTGAATGACAGCGTTATTGAAAAATGATAATACCAAAGGTGTACATTACACCTACCGCCTCCGCGGTTAAGAGGTTTTTAAATATTTGCGTGTTTATTTATTTATTTTAGGAACGTAACAGACATAACATAACAACATAGAAAAAAAAACTACAATGATACGTCCTACAAAAATGCTTCACAATAACAAAAACTCGTAAATAAAGTAAATACATGAGGAAAACAAGTATTCAGACAAAAAAACACTAACTATTACTTGGATTGTAAACTGGGATGCGAACAAAAAGATGTAACTGTTTAATATGCAATTTTTTCTTTCTTTTATCAAGTTTTTACCTACTTGACCCCCAGATATGTTAACGAGTCTGAACTACTTAAAGATTCTAAAGTGATTTTCTTCTCCAAAAATTTGAGCGTTATACAATCAAGATGAGTACAGTCGATAATAAAAACTCTTAGATTTTATTGATTTTAAAGATTTCATAAGACTAGAAACCTGTTTATGTAGGACAAGGATATTGCTGTTTTTCTGAAAAGCCTTTCTCCTTTTATGTGATACTTAAAATATTAATTAAATTGGCCTAGACGTTCTGTTTTAAACTTAGAAAGACATTTAGCGACGAACTTTATTCTTTAGATATATTCGTGACTGACCTTAGCTCTCGATCTAACAAAATGGAAATAAACAATAATATTCTCCTTGAGAATTAGAATATAACGTGGTTTATTGAAAATTGAACCAATTTCAAAGTACTTCAGAAGCAGACAAAACGTAATTACGATTTATGAAAAATATTTCTCAAGAAAAATGTGTTCGTAAGACCGAATTTATCTTGTTGAGGATGTTTTTAGACTGCGATGAATAAAGTCGTACGACAAGTCAAAATATTATGTTTTAACAGGAAGTTATGAAGGAAAAACTTTTGTGTGCTTATTGCATTTTTACGTTACTTCCTTTCACATTATATTAGCCTTAATCAAAAAGAATCCGTAAAATATGTATAAAATTTGTATATATCTTATATATAAAATTCTCGTGTCACAATGTTAGTTACCTTACTCCTCCGAAATGTCTTTACTGATTTTCACTAAATTTTATATGCATATTCAGTAGGTCTGAAAATCGGCTACTATGTATTTTTCATACCCCTAAGTGATAAGGTTACCACAAAAATTAATATGGCAAAACAACGTTTGCCGGGTCCGCTAGTTTTTATATATTTTTTTTTGGTAAGAAATTTCAAATATTTCTAAAAAGTATTATTTGCTTTACTTATTCAACGAAACATAAATTAACGAGGTACCGCGATCATTCCTCGGACCGACGTGAATTTCTATTGTTGGTGTTTTATTTCGTTTGTTTGGTGTTTGAAGTCCAATTATCATCGTAAATGTTGGATGAATTTGTGACTTCTTGGATATAATCCCACGGGTAAATTAGACCAGATATATTTAAATGAAATTCACCTGTAATCCTAAGAATTTTCGATTTAACAAGCATATTATTGGAGAGACTTAAAAGCAATCGTGGGATAGAAAATTCATTGAATCATCGTCGTTATATTTCGCAAGTCAAGAATTTTTTGAAATTGAATCTCAATGAACTAAATATTTTAATCTTATAACTCAATAAATATCAACTCAAAATAAAATATAATTATAAAATGTAGAAACTAATAAATAGTTTCTAGATTATTAACTGATGTGGCCGCAATATTTCTTATATTAATATTGTAATGTTATAGGTGAACTCTTGTAAATATTCGCTCAAACATAAGTGAACTTAACATTTTATTTCGAGATTATTTAAACGATTAAGATTTTTATTAAAATATGTTTAATATTAACTATTTAAGTATTAGATTATTTTCTGTACTTACCTTTGAAATTAATAATGTATACGTTATTATTTATTAAACCTAATCAAGTTTTAGTTGTTAGCGTTCAAGACTTGTGTTCATAATTTATTTTCAGAAGCACAAGTTTTATTTATTTCTAATGTATGTAATCTAGTACTGAGAAAAATTTATTTCCAACTCATTACTAGAATTTTGCGTCTAATATAAATTTTATTATATGTAATAAGATTATGAAATGTACATTATGTAAATATGTAAATAGCCAAACAAATCTAGTCTTAAATTAGTACTAACGGTGCTAAGTATTGTAAAAATTAACAAATTAGGCTATTGTCAATTGTCGGTTCATACAAAGTATGTTTCATTGTTGAATGGAAATTCGTTTCTTGTAAAATGTTTTGAAGTAAAATGTCGAAGCATTTATGATCATATGGCTTTTATTTATACACTGTATTGTCTTCTCCCATAGCTCAGTAGTGACGTAGTTAGACGAAAAATTGCAATAGAATAACCACGTGGTGCAGGACTTCTTTTAAAATAGATTAGGTGTACATTAGAATTATTTAAGCAGCACACTGGGGTTCTATCTCAACTAAGCAACAAATTATTTCTTTATATTAACATATAGATTGACAAAAGTTAGATGTAATACATATATGAGTCCTCCAAAACGGCTGCAAAATATATAATTTGTGTCAAAAAATAAATTTTAAGCTATACTAAATAATTATGCGTTAAAATCATTACATAAGTATTGCAAGATACTAGCAATATATAACCTAGCATATATTATGATTATGTTAATTATTTCTAAAGACGTAACGTGAGTATTTTATTAAATTATTAAAATGTTGATCTGCAATAAATTAGTGTAGTTGTAAATCGTAGTTACAAATTACGACATTACATAAAACCAAATTTTGTTTTAATGTTTACTCACTGCGCCATTTGAAGGAAGAAATGTTTGCGTTTGTTTATATAAAATATAATATGACGCCAACATAAAAAATAGCTTAATATTTTGAGCGTAATTTTGGCTATCTCTTCCGAGTACCTAGGAAAATTCAGAAAATATTGTAGAAAGCGTAAATGTTTTTATACGTAACATTATATTAAATGTAGATAGTAATTGGAAAGAAATCCTCAGTATAATTACATCTCATCTCAACAAGTGCAGCCTTCTTGGGTGGAAGTGGTTCTTTTTCCCATATACCATCATCGAACAATCAAAAGTGGTTTCTTAAATTAAGTTTCTTGGTTAAGCGTGAAGCGTAACAAAGTCAGGTTACATTTTTAATTAGAATAAATGTCATTGTAGCGATATTAACTATTATTCATTAGTTTAATGTTTTTATAACACTAATTTAAGGCTGTGCAAGACCTAGAAACCTACCACAAAACTTGAACAAATAGTTTGGCCTTAGATGCAAAATTTAATTTTTTATAAAAATTGTTTCTCATAAATACTGATTATAGTGCGTAAGCTCCGTTAGAGAAAATATACTGTGTCCCATCAGGCACAAAATATTTATAAAGATCGTAAAGTTTATAATGAGACAACAGATAAAACATACGTGAGAAGAAATTGAATAACAACTTTGTTAGGCGTCTATAAAAAAATAATTTCCTGTGTCAAATTTATAATAGGCTTATTTTAAGGTAGATTATTTACGTAGTCCAACGACATGATATCTTATTATACTCATATATAACATGAAATATTATAGCTTGCGTTATGTTTAGAATGAGGATTTAATCGATCTTTTCTAGTCATGATGTTAGAAAATTAACCCTTGCTATATAATATGGAAGATGACTTTATGTATTTCAAAAGCCCATCTTTACATAGTCACCGAATTTAATTCAGCATTAAACGTGAAAGAATTATTAGCAAACTATTATATTATTTACCAGTTCCCATTTACTTACCAGTTCTCTATGAAATTAACTGCATTTTGTATTAGTAATATCATTATCATTGATCTTATGTAAGGTAGTGGCGACGTAACTTGGAGTCTTTTATATTAAGTTTCCGTTCAGCACTCGCCACTAGAGATGCTTTCTAAACATTTTCCGTTGCATTATTGAGAATGCTGACAGTCCCATCGATTGTTTGTTCACAGATATGCGCGCAGATACTGGAAAGTACCTATCCAAATTTAATATATATTTTTATCATTTGACTGTGATTTTTGGTTTAGTAATTTTGAGATAGATAAAATAGGTTGTCTCTTATTAATAATGCTGCTTAAATAATATAAAAGTTTTGTAGCCTGAAATTAAATCAAATAAACGACCCTAACTTTTGTTTCCCCGAGTCGAACCCATAACCTTCATCGTAACACGCAGATGCATCAACCATTTGGCTAAGGAAGTGATTTGTTATTCGTTACATAAGAGTAATTATTACAGAGAGATAATAACTAAACATTGACCGCCTCCTTGGTCTAGTGGTAAGCGCGTAAGCGTTACAACCGAGAGGTCCTGGGTTCGATTCCCGGCGGAGATAAAAAAAACTCGGTCTGGCAAGACATAGAAGGCTGATCACCTACTTGCCCCTAAAATAAAAAATCGATCAGTGAAACAGATGTGAAATGCATCTGCCCCATACCCCACTAGGGGACACGGGACTTCACTTACAATAACTAAACATACATCTAAGTTGTAAGTATGAATTTATGTCACACAAGTTTAAACTACAAAGTAACTTCTACTTTAATGAAAGATAAAATAATATTTTCATAAAGACGGTATCTTATCTAGCTCAAATATTCTTTGACGTTAAAGATGAAGTCTAAGTGGTGAGTGTAATATAAACTTCTGACTGTTCCGTTTTTATTGGAAGACTGCTCGATTTCAGTCGCAACCACTACTTGTTGTGTCGCAAAAACGAAGTCTTCGAAAGAAGAGACCGAGTCTCAAGAAATGTCTCATTTCGAGCGTAAGTTTGTGTCTATTTCCTAAGACAGTAATACTATTACTGGCATAAAAAATCATAAAATATCTTTAACCCTAGGCCTCCAAGTATTAGTTTTGTTTAATTATTTTTTCTTTTTAGTAGACGTCTATTTAAAAAATATTATAACAGAATAGAGCAAACGCGTAATGCTTATCTTATTTTCGCCAACTCAACTCAAGCTAACTAGCGGGTGTGTTGCCGATCGTTGACTTGTTAAGAACTTTTATTTTATTTGAATTAGAGTCGAAGCCGCATCATCATTTGTACTAGTCAATGCTTTAAATATATAAGTCATTCGATATTTACATATTAATTATTTACACGGTAATGTTTGTATAAAGAGTAGATGATAATTGTTTTTGAACTAGAGTTTACCATTTAAACTATAACCACCATACCACCATACCATACCATTACCATACCATTTATACTACTATTATTAAAACAATACCAGTATGGCGCCGATCCTTCCGAACAAAATCACGAACAACAACTAACAAAATTAAGAAGCAAAACAGCAGTTGGTTAAATAACATCCATTCAAGTACTTAGCGGATGCTTTCAGTAAACAAAAAGAGATAATATGATTTGGTCAGAGTTTTCATAAGTGCTGGAAGAAAGTCGGCAGAAAGAAACTTCTATACTTTTGTTTACCTTTTACTTTGTCTGAAATCGGCCGGAATTTCAAATAGAAACTTATTGTATACTCTCTGGATCTTGAATATTTACTATTTTAGGCATAAAATATACAATATTTTCATGTTCTCATGTTCTTTGCGGTAACGGGTAAGTAGCGACCACATGTCAAGTACGTCCTGTATGTAGTAAATATGACTTGGTCTTCTAGTTCCAAACTCACGCCATTCACATTCGTCCTCACGTCCATCTCGAGCATTCTTATGATATGTCGAAACTCTTCCGTAACCCTACCGTAACAGTATACGCAATGATGACGGTCTGTATTTTTTTGTAAAAGAAAAGAAAATTACTCGGTGAATTTTGCTACAGCGAATTTCAAAATAAATGGAAGACACAAGAGTAAACGGTGAATAACAATTTCTCTAGCTAGCCCATTAATTTTCGTTTATCAATAACCTAAGATGAGAATGAGTTGTCATTTCACGAGTATAATTAGTTAAGGGATTAAGGTGTCCTACAAAAGATGTTAAGGCCACGAAATATAATATATAATCTTAAATAATGTATCGAGATAAATAGTTTGATTTTTGAACAGAAATAATTTATGTTTTCATATTAATTACAAGGTTAATAATTTGAAATAATAACAGAATGTTAACTAATATAATAAACGTGACTTTTGTATCGTTTTTACACGTTCGCTTAACCGATCGTCTGGACATTTTGTACACACATTGTCAGAAGGACCAAAAAGGATATATGATAATAAAGCAACTGCAAAGGTACACTAAAACTGAATAAGTAAAACAGAAATAATAATTGTAAAAAGAAAATATTTGTAAGTAGGTGCCTTAAGGTTAAACATTTTATGTTTTTAGAAAAATAATCATTAAAATCGATTCATAATTGGCTTCACAATCGCGTTACATAACATACAGAAAAAAAACATCCCAATTGAGAACCTCGTTTGTTAAAGTCTGTTTACAATAGATTGTTTGACAAGTAGTCTTATAGATATGTCCGTTCCCATGTCCGCTGGTAATTACTACTAAGTAGCTGAAACAATTTTGACACATGGTCATTAGATTCGCAAATGGCGCGAGTTCACTGGGCATATAAATTTAGCACTGCATTATTGACTAAATAGTTCTTGTTTTTTTAGATTCTAGTGAATGTTAGAAATGGTTATAGGATTCAATAAACTGCTGACGACAGCGGGTAACATTGACAATCGCAAAATTAATGGCCACATAATTAAGTGAGTAAGTAATTTATGGGCAGCTGAACGCAATAAATTAGGAGTTAAGCCAGGCTGGCCATTTATAAAATTGATTCTAGTGTATAATGCGAGAAATTTCCTTTTTTTCAGACGTCATCTCATTTTAAAACGAAGATTCGACTATTTGGATGGTGAAGGCGCCATATGCAGGGTTTGGATTAAAGAAAACCCTCGTATTTAACATATGGTTATGCGCTGATGTTGAAACAAAATAATATATTTTAGTGCATTTTTTTTTTAATTTTATTTTAGATAATAATTGGCTAGTTAGAGAAAAGTCAGGAAAAGATGCAGAGATGTGTTTGCCCCATGCCGCAATAACGATGCTCAGTTTTTTACACCAACATTAATTTTATCTTTGAATTTTGACCATGTCCCGTTTAAAGACTTAGAGTAGTCATAGTTTTAGTTGGGACTTTATCTGTGTGGTTCTAAAGACACATCATGGGGCTTCCTTTTGTGTACAATCCTCATCTTTATACCATATTAATTATTAACTTCCACTCTGTTCTATCAATTTGTCCAGATATTTAGGAGATAATTTGGAACAAGCAAACTGAGGAACGGATCATTTCTTTTCTTATTTCGACCGCAATTTTACTGTTTAAAAAGTTATCACGTTGATTTGATTTATTTTGTAGTTTATGTTACTTGATTTTTATAATTCTTCCAATAACAATGTAGGATTTGATACCTATGAATCTTCTATTTCTGGCATATTAAACTTTACCGTTTAACCGTAAAATTTAACGCGTAATAAACAAAGACAATAGGTGTATATGATTGTTACCACACACGTGTTGTATAAAACAAAAGTATCTTCATTACTGTTTCTTAAAGACATCAATAAATTCCTATAACGCCTACAAAACATTGGACAGAACATGTGTGGTCATAAAAACTGTTTACTGTTTAGTCTAAATTGTAAAAAAAAAATATTATTGAACACTTTATTTCAATTCAAAGCAAATACACCTTTTTTAGACTCTAAATTGATGCAAAATAAATAAATCCTTATATTCGCTGTTTGCGATTTCTAGTTGGTCTTAAGTTTTAAAAACAAAAATGAATTCATGTTTAAAAACTTAAAACGTGTGAATTTATTTTTTATTTACTTTTACGTAATGTTTTTTTATATTATCTATTTCATAAACGTAATGCACGAGTGATTTAATATTATTTAATGTAATAATATATCACATGGCACGGCTTTTTATGATATTCTTTTTTTTTCATAGTTTTTTTCTGTTGCCTACTTCTTATAAAGTTTTGTTCTCTTTCAATTAAATAACTAAGGTTTTAACTACAAACGTGTTTAAAAATCGCTGATTCAGTGGCTCTAATATCAATATTTATATCCGGCATGATTAGTCGAATCAGGGACGATTAAGTACCAAATAAAAATAAAACTCGCTCGGCTAATAAAATGAAATGACCCTCTGAAATTCTTTCACCGCGTCTTTGTGTTCGGGACTTTCTTGGTTCTAATTGTGACTTTAGTAAAAGTATTTAAAGGTATTTAAATATAGTTTATGGGTTGTTTTAACGATCTGGGCCATGAAATTTATATAATAACTAAAATATCAAATAAAATTGCCTTTCATCTTATACTACAGGCTGTTTTAACGTCGTTAATATATATTATAACTACCTGTACCCGAAACATGTTTGCATAGATTCCTTTTCTGAATTTAAACTACTTCGTAAGAAAATTTTCATTGAAGCAGACATAGAAATGTGTCTACCCTATTAAGAGTTGCGGAATTAAAATTTTAATCAAAATTAATAAAGTTCTTTGTCCATTTTTGTATGTTTCCGTGATTTAAAGGATGTAGCATGGATAGTACTTTTAATTTAATACTATTTTAATTGAGAATAGTTTGTTTATCTTAGAACATCACCTATTAAAGTGTCGACAAAATACCTCCATTTATTTTTTAAGCTGGAACAAAAAGCCGTAAGAACCTGTTACTTTGATAAAACGTATAATATTTTTGTGTCATATTAAATCATGAGTTTCTCGAATAAACAATTTGCCTCAGTTTCAATTATCCGGTGTAAAATGGATCTAGGTAACAAAATGGTATCTTTACAACGCATCGTTAGAGCCCGCATACTGTTGTTTGATCAGCATTAGCGACTATTGACAGACATGCCCGGCTGTCTTTGTACGGTCTAAGTATTTAACTAAATCTTCTTTAAGTTTTTGAATCACTTATAACTATGACTAAACTTACTTAAAAACTTTTCAGGATTCAAGAACCGTTATCAAAAAGTGAATTCCTGTAAGCTCTCAGTGGGGAATGGGGCAGACACATTACTGTATCTGTTTCACTGATTATTTTCTTTACAGGGAAGTAGGTGATCCTTCTGTGCCTACCCAACCAAAATTCATATTTTGTTCTCCCGGGTTTTCGAACCCAGGACCTCCGGCGCATCAAACAGACGCGTAAACCACTTATATAAATGTATATAAATAAATGTAGCATTAATTACAAATATGATAAAATGTTCACGCCAATTGTTTCAATTTTGTGCAGAAAAGATACTTTTCAAAATTTCGTTATAACCGCCGAGTTATTTTACCAATTAAAACAGGTATGGATTAGTAACCATACCCTAAATACTAAGTCTCTAGATAGCTAGCAAGTAATTCGAGCTTCAACCCACACTAAGGTACCGATTGATAAAACATTTAAAACGATGGGATACTTTACATGTACTCACATTTATCATTTAATGCTTTAAATACGATTTATTAGAAACACAAAGGCGGATAACACTATGATGCCCTTATTCTGGTAAAATAATAGCATTTTGAAGTCTGCAATAAAATAGTTCGGTCCTGTTACTTTGAAAATAACCATGTATTTAAAAATTTAAGAATTTATTTTTATCTTTTTTATCGGCCATAGATAGAGTATTTCCATCACTTTATTAGAGCTTATAAATACTTTTTTCTCAAAGCACGACCCTCATGCAGTATTAAAGCACCGTCCGATCTCATTAACTGTTAATTAAATGCATTCGCCTCCAATCTAACCCATAAAGAAGTACAGATTGAGCTTCTTATTTCTTGAAAAATATATGAACATTATCGAAATTATTGATATTATTACGGTTTCCACATATAATTAGATATTGTAATGCCCGTGGTTTAAAAGTATTGCACTAATGTACTATATTTTAGTTTATTATATAAAATACTAGCGGACCCAGCGAACTGAGTACCGTCTATAAAAGATAGAACACACTTTTTTTTATTTTAACAACTAAACTAACCCACAGATGTTTCTTAAGAAAGATTGGATGATTATATTTTCTGCCTAATAAGATACAAATCTTAAATATTGAATAGAAAAGATCTTTAATAAAAAAGTAAAATTGAATTATTGAAAATCTCAAACGATCGTTTGAAATATTCAGAATAAGCCGTTTTAAGGTTATTATAAACCAGTTGAGTAACTGGATCGCTTGAATTGTGCCCCGGCTTTGTTCTATGAGTAATGGTCGTGTCCAGCAGTTAAGTTAATGGCCGCACTTTTAACCTTTCCTTTATATTTTATTGAGTTATTTCCCTAATTATCTGAGAAATATTCCGATTTTTCCGATTAATGATATACATGGAGGTTACATTTTCTATTCACCTTGGCTTTGATTATTTTTTTTCAATTGTGATAAGCTGAACCATATCTATGCTGAACTCTAACTCAATGGCTTGACTAATTTTGATAAATCATTAGATTTTACATTGAGGCGTACACATTTTACTGATTCTTTCCTTTCATTCCTTATTTTTGTCCAAACTTGTAACAAACATGTAGTTAATAAAAAAATTAACTTGTTATATTAATGCTGCTAACGCTACAGGTACAAGATAACATGCCCGCTGGATACAATTCAATTGTTACGGGTACACAGCGAAACACATTTAAATGTCAAAACACGACCATATACGGTCAACAACAACAATATGGTTGGGCAATTTAAATATCAATGTAATTTATGTATCAATGTAAGCGAAATTGTATTTATTATAAACCAAGGTATATTCGTACTAAAATCTTCAATTCTTTAAAAGTTTTACATTTTAAGTATCACTACTTTGCCCATTATCGCACGAGTTCTATTAAAATACCAGTCGGCATTCTTAGGTAAATCTTATGGATATAATACACCCCCGCTTATGTTCCTTTCTCTTTCAGTTGGACTTTAAAGACTTATGTAAAAGCATTATATATTTTTCGAAAAGTGGAGTTTTTTTACGCTAGAATCATCCACATTAGTTATTCACAATGATTGAAAAGCACCCGCGGGGCGGTGTCTAATATTATTTTTGTGTGTCGTAATATTTTATACTATCTTTTCTACCAAATAAGCCTAGTCCAATTCCAGGTAATTTATCATCTGAATAAAAATTCAGCCCCCATACAAAAATTAGACAACTCCTTTACAAATACATGTAACAAAATCTGAGGAATTATTTTATTTGCAGACAGTACATATTAATAAGAATGCCAGACCCAAAAAAAAAAATTATTAAATAGCTTCCGTTATATGATAGCTTTATTTTTGTCATAAAATGAAATATCATAATATCAAACATAAAAGTTACAAACCAATAAAAAATAGCTTTCTATATATACGAATCCAATCTTATAATCCTAATACAAATCCAAAATTTAATGCGAAACCCAGTAAAGACCTTTGATTTTTTTTCGATTTGTTTCAGAAGTAAGATTTTGATACAATTATCGAATTGAAATTAATATTAAAATGAGTAAATATGTGATCGTCATTTTTTTAAAATTGTGTGTTGTTCATGTGTGTGTGAGGCTAGGTCATTATGCAAATACCTACTGGAGAAAATTTTATTTGTAAATTAATAGAATTTTTTTAAAAATTGCTAATGTTTGTGAAAATTTTCGTTTCTAATAAAAACCGACATAATTTGGTGCAACAAAATTCCTGCATAAACTAAAGCTCAAAGATAAGTATTATTTAGACGAAACCATGGTTGTCATGATAGATGACGAAATGCAACAATTAAAAGTATTTAGGTTACCAATGAAGTAGGCGGCAAAAAGTTATTCGTACTTTGTATTGTTTTCATACACCCATTGACTTAAAAGTCCAAAGGTTAAACTCAAAGGGTAATTGTATTCATAATAATATCATATTCATATACTTTAAACTTCTAAATATGTAAGTCTATTTTTGTTATAGATAAGAGAAGGGGCCCAACTGTAAAAAGTTATGGCACGGTTCAAAAAATGGTTCATATTTTTCTATTTCAAAATGTAAAATATCAATACAAATTACATTATGGGAAATGAGAAAACTATAAAATAAGTTAGGAATTCATTAGGTACATAAGTTTATCGATTGAAATACTATCGATTAGTCTTCATCTTAAGTTCATCTGTTTAGAAAAAATTGGTTGCCTGTAAAGTCGGTATACGGGCGAAAGTTTTACGTGACAACGACTTTGAGTGGTAAAATAATTATCTTTTTATGTCTGTCTCTCTCGCTCTTAGGCGGGCTAACCATGCCCGAGTGGAAGGGACGCGTGCCTCTCACTCGCTCTCATTGTGAGCGCATAACGTGAGCGGAGCGTAACGCAGTTTCTTGAAGTGTCACCCGGCTAACCAATGTATAAGACGTTGTCACGTCAAAAAAAAAACATTATATCATATATTATATTGATCGCCTCCTTAGTTTTGTGGTAAGCGCGTAAGCGTTACAACCGAGAGGTCCTGGGTTTGATTCCCGGTGGAGATGAAAAAAACACGGTCTTGTAGGGCACTATAGGGCAATAAATTCTTATAATTGATTCTCTTCAAATATAAATTGAAATCAAGTCTTACAATAATAATAATTTATATCTACATAATATGTTAATCAAAATAAATTATTATTTTTAGTAAACAGAAATAATATTACACACATTAAAATACATTAGGTTTACAAAGACAAACCTCGCATAATTAAAATTTAAATCGGGAATTTGTGCTTAGTTTTAATACGACGACCCTTCGCTAGCGTTTATAGCTTCATTATAAAGTAATTAAATGGACGACGATTAAAGAAAATACAGTAGATATATAACAATCGGATTGGAAGTATCGTTACTTCACTTTATAGGTATACTTATAAACATGAATTTAAACAATTCAATCAATTATTCAATCTAGCTTAAAAATAGAACCCATAAAAGAATTTAGACTGTGAATGTGATAAATAAATACAGCATATTCACACACATTCACTCACACTTATGCACTCTACACACACACACACACGCATTTATACTCTACTATAAAGTAATTGATTCGTCTTGTAAACTTCTTTTTATCCTGTTTAAAATTGTTGTCTTGATACCATTGTATAATGTTGTGGAAGAGTGGAGTCTCCTAAAACAGGCATTTCTTTCTTAAAAGGAGGCCTATCACCAGTTTTTCGTATGTTTTTTGAAGACAATAAAATTATTCTTATTCTTACATATAAAAGAAAATTAATATCATTTAAACTTTGTATAATACGTATATAAAACAAAGTCGCGTTATTTATACCATTTATGATTTTTATGATCTCTGCTTTGTTGGATTCGTCTATTCCGAGCTATTCTCGGAATAACTATTAAAAATATGGGTAAAGCCAAAATTTTATCACTAGTAACATAAAAGTAACAGAATAGTAACGTTAATTCTTTTACGTTACCGTATCGTAAAAGTAATGTAAAAGTGTTATAAGGCACAAGTTAAAATAAAACGAAATTTTTCTATATATAGAAAAATTCACAAAAAAGTGTTTATGAAGAAAATTCGTTTCCTCATTCATTTTCTATGGAATGACGTTTTAGGTGACACGTTATTATTCGGAACTCTGAAGTGATACGAAGTTCGTGGGTAACCTAGTATTTAATACACAAAATCTATAAAAGTATAATATTATATGAAGCTGTTAAATGCAGAACATTTCCTATTAAGCTTTCTTAAAATATCGCTAGAAGGAAGCCAATTAAAAAGTTAAATCAGGGATAAAAATAAGGATATATTTTGGATTTCAAATCTCACGGAAAGATTAAATTTTCATCCACGTTACGAAGCGGAAAATGTGAGTCTCTCAGAACGTATTTGCAAAGACTGAAGGAAATTCTGTCTCATGACAAGGGTCCAAAGAAGGTTGCTAATTGAAATCGGAGTAAATAAAAATGTAATCATCCGACTTTCAATGTAACACACAATTGTATTAAATTGGTTTTTACGTAAAAAGTACCTACGATGCTAAAAGTGAAACACATTTTATGATACTAAACTGTGGGAACATTTTAATAAAATACTAGAAAGGGCTTATGATCTGTATATCGGAAAATGCTTTGATTAAATTGTATTTATGGTATTGAATCATTCCAAGAAAAATAATAAATAATAAAAATTTAAGTTAATTAATAATGTCTGAAAGTTCATCAATTTTATAATACTAATCAAGTATGCGACGTTCGTACGGCTCCTATATTGATCTAATCGAATTTCAAGAACACTGATGCCGATTGCTCCCAAGTTATAAGCTATTGGCTTATAAATTTAAACATTTTATTTAAGTCAGTTACGTATTAAATAACTTTAATTCTAAGGTCGCCTTTATCTTGCTTATTTAGTTGCTTCTTTATACACATAATAATTTATGGCAATCAAAAAGTATTATTTTCAAGAAAATGGACGTAGAGGCGCGACCGGGAATTTGAACCTCGGAATATTGAATTCATATGTTTTGAAGTCAGATTCACTAAACTAAATATTTCTTCACTCTGGATCTAGATTAAAATTCCTCGTTCGTCTAGAAAGTATTATTTAAGTGGATAAACAATTTTAAATACACACTAAATAATATTTTCTTAATATAGTAAAAACTCGAAAGTTGAAAAGTGTAAATACGAGTATATGTTTTTGGTATTCGCAAAGATCAGAAACGGTTAAATTAATTTCAGTTAAACTTTCAGTGGGGTTTTAAAAAATAACATACGTTTAATTAAAAAAAAAACGTGTTCGGGAAAATATTAATAAATCTATCATTACACTTAACCACCCTTTGTACATTAGTCTCTAAGGTTCTGCTGGTTCTGAAGCTCGATTGCCGGTAAAAATTGATCCAGTTTCATTTTCTTTCAATCTCATTGCAATCACAGCTATATGAGTACTTCAATAAAGTTCCTGTGTTGCCGTATCTCGTGTCTTAGGACCACTCTATTAAGGCACGCACAGTGGCAATTTGTCCGGTTTTTTGTGCGTGCAACCGAAGTAATTGTTAGTATTAATTCGACGCTGTGTTATAATGTCGATCACGCGATACCACCTCTGTTATTACAATAAATTTATTGTATAATCTATAGGATTACTCTATTTTTGAATTTTTACGTATTTCTGAATGACATATACTTTTTTAAATTCTTTAACGTATATGAATTGCTTTTACAACACTGTGTATGTTTTTTAAATTCATTATTACTTTCCAAAATTTTGATTTTATAGACAATCAATTATATTGCACACTATTAAGAACTGACCGTATAGGTTTAATATTGAAGATTGTATTGTACTACCTATAAGAATATTGTACCACGTATTGTACAATGTTATTGTAGGCCTAAGGCCCGCCGTAGACATGTTTCAAAATTAGTTTAGGCGTTCGATAATTATTTGCAGTTTTCTAGTCGGAGGCTGGAGATTCTTTCTTTTAAATATAGTGTTTAAGTTGTATCGATGATGCTAAAAAGTATTTAAATTGATATTTTTGACTTTGTATGCATGGAACCTTAATAATCTTTGTCTTCACACTATTATTTTCTTTTATTTTTAACTACAATTCTTCTATAAAGACGCTTAACTTTACCATAAACTTTGTTATTAGTGTTATAAAAGTAATAAACATTCAAACTGATTTGCTCAAGGTCAGTAAGTGTTCATAATATTAGTAAAGGCAAACATTTACTTGCTCCTTTGTTGAACTGGTAAATGCACGCATCGTTTAGCCAATGTATACTTATAAGTCTTAGTAGAACCATGATTAATTGTTACTATAGAAATAGGAAATTAAAGATACATTTATAATCGATATATTTTTAGAATAATGGAGTATTAAATGAAAACTGATTAAAATTTTGTTTGTTTTATAATTCCCGTAAGTGTATTAATTTACTAAATGAACGCTTTGACTTATAATATACAAATATAATATAGGCTTACTTTCTAAATTAACGATGTAAAATGTTCGCGATTGGGAACAAAACTTTAGCTACACAACTTATAATGAGCAACTGTATTGACTTAGCGAGTAAAATACACCAACTATTTGAATGCACAACCAAGAATATCGCTTACAATTTTAATGAGATCTTTTTAAACAAAGCCTTTTTAGAAATGATATGAATTGTTTTTCTTTTGTTTAGTATAAAAGTGTTTTTATTTCAATTAGTTAACATGGCTTAATTTAAAGGGAATTATAATTATAATGGTCTGGTCAGACAGCGGGCGGGTCGTGACGCTGGCGCGATCTAATGTACCAATTACTACGAGTATAGTAGAGGTAACACAGAGGATGACACATCGTGGCGCTTGGCCTATTAGAGATCCGTTGCGGTCCCGACCCGCCCGCTGTCTAACCAGACCATATACAAAAGAGCGTTTATTTAAGAAGGCGCTTCTAAGATTTTTTCATCAGGTCGCTTTTAATCTAGTCTTTAAATACTACTAACTAAATTATCCTAACTATTATATTTATTTATTTGGAAGGCCGGTTGGCGCCAAAAAGCCCTGGATTCGAATACCTGTAGGTGTATTTATTTAGGTGATGAACACGAATGTTTGTTTCCGAATCTTGGTTGTTTATAAACATACTAGCAACCCGCCCCGGCTTTGCACGGGTATAAAACGTATATATATAACCTTCCTCTTTAATCTCTCTATCTATTAAAAAACCGCATCAAAATCCGTTGAGTAACTTTAAGGATTTAAGCATACAAATTGATATAGGGACAGAGAAAGCAACTTTGTTTTATACTATGTAGTGATATACATAATACACAATATACATAATATATTTACATATTGAATCATACATCTTATGGTAAAATAATATGCTTGGTATAAGAAACAGTAGCTAATTGTGTAACAATCTACTATTCCTGTGTATAAAAACTAATTAAGTTAATTAAAGTAACAAAAAGTCAACTTTTTAGTATTTGTGATGTTTAAGGTCAATTCAATTAGCTTTATATAGAGCAATTGTTTTTCGTGACTTGTCCAATGGGTTCGGTATTAATCTGTCTGGTTGCTGTGTTTCAATTGTTAGTTGTGATTGACTAACGAAAACCGCTTATTAACGTGACTCGTACATATGGATTGGTTAGATTTTTAAATAGTTACCTTACAATGTATGACATCGATTTAGAATATATTTAGATCAAGCGAAGTTTTTTAAGGCGACATAATTCATATACATTGAAATTAACATTTTTTTAGTTAAACAATCGAAATGGTAACTTTAAAATTTGGCAAGAGGTAACTTTTAAACGATTCAACAGATTTTTTTATACAATCAACGGGTAGATATAATATCTATTTGATGAGAACATTGTTTTGTTCGACGATAAATAAATAAAAAAATGATTATTTTATTTTATTTTTTATCGATATTAAAGCTCTAGTTCTTCCAAGTGATAAATATTCGAATGTATCAATATTTAAGAACTACTACGGAACACATAATTCTCCGAACAAATTGGAGCAAAAAAGTAAATCGTTCGTAAAGAGACTCATAGCTCGCACCCGACTTCATATTATGGACTTTTGAGTTGCTATAGATAATCTTTATCAGGCGACTTCAAAAATAAGAAAACGAGAATACTTTTAATAATCTTTGGTAATTAAAAGTCTAAAAATTTATTTATTATTAAATATTGACACATACACTTTACTTCCATTATAATTCTAAACTTAAATGTTTGTTGTTTATATTATCCAGTAACAATGTCAATACGGGCCATTAAAAAGAACACCATAAACAACACGACCTTTACAAAAGCTGCTGAAAGCAAAATCTTGTAATTTGCGATTCAGTCTGCCTCTGCCCTATTATCGCAGATTCATAGACGCAGACACGGAGTACCTCGACTCGCATCTATCAATTACACCTACCCTGATGTGCCAAAAATACTATGATGTGTGACAATGCCTCTTTTCTTACCACTCTGTTTTGCTTATTAATGAGGTTCCCAGCTTGTGCCTGAATTTTTACAACATTTGCATAATTTGCAAAGAGTTCATAGCCAATAACTGTCAGTGAGTTTCCGAACGATTGCCTCCCGGAGCCACGCCCGAGTTTGGCACTAAAATATTTAGACCAACCATTTATTTCACACGCGTCATTGTTTTGTCCGGTCTGTCTGATATAAATCTCTTTGAACACGGTTCAATGGAAATTATTGTGTTTTTAAAGGCTTTCTTTATCTTAAACAGAAGAATCATACTAAATAAAGATAGGTTATATTTAATTTTAGTACAAAATAGTATTTAATGATATTATAGAATTACATAAGTTTTCGTTCATGTGTGATTAGTTAACTTATGACATAAATAAATATATTTTATCTGACCCCCTAAAACCACGAGGCGATGTTCAATTGTGTATTTTATAAAATACATAAAAATTCCTTTAATATGATTGATATGGTTTAGCCTAAAAGTTAAAAGCTAAAATAACATTAAACATTAAAAAGGTCAACATCGCAAAACAAAAAACTTTAATGTTAAAAGAAAGTTGTCAAATTTTGTCAAATGAGAAATGTCACTTCTGGCGATCCAATTCACCGAAATTTGACTTAGCCGCTGTATAACTTATGAATTCTGTTGTTTAATATATGGTCGTTTAGATAAATAGTACTTACTTTCAAGTATTTATAGTATTCGCCAGTATTTTACGACCGCCTCCTTGGTCTAGTAACTAGTGGTAAGCGTGTAAGCGTTACAACCGAGAGGTCCTGGGTTCGATTCCCGGTGGAGATAAAAAAAACTCGGCCTGGCAGGGCACAGAAGGCTGATCAAATACTTGCCCCTAAAGAAAAAATCGATCAGTGAAACAGACGTGAAATGCATCTGCCCCATACCCCACTACACGGCACTTCACTTCCAGTATTTTATTTTGGAAATTTTATCACAGTAATTTATACGAAGTTTGTATAGTGATTTCCCGTAACTCCTAGTGGGACATGGGAAAGACATATTCGTCACTGATCATTTTTCTTTACAGGCAAATAGGTGATCAGTCTTCTGTGCCAACCCAACCGAACTACCTTCAGACACGAACCCACTTACCCACGAAAGCGGTATGTATAACATAGTAGAAGCAAATAAATAAAATGTTATTAGTTACTTCATATTTAGGCAACTTCATCTTATGAGGTAAATCATATTTATTTTGCTATCGTATTTAGCCGCATGTATTCTGGTTAGCTTTGAAAAGAAAATTCACAACACAAAGAAAGAATCCAAGTAACCTGTAAAAATACAATACATAGCTTATTTCGAAATATCTTGGAAAAGTTTCTGAATGAGATGGAACAAATTATTTCAGATGGCCATGGGGCGAGGAAACGGTTAAAATAGCAGAAGGGGCCTCCCGGGGGCATTGTTGAAGGCCAACGGGTAATTTAATCTCAACTAATCGAAAGGAAAAGCGATAGCTTCAGAACACACAGGTGAAAATTGTAAGCGTTTCTGTAACATTGTTAATAATTTGAGGGATTTTACGTTTTGTTTAATTTTATTACAAATACTGCCTCCTACAGACGGACTCTTATTGTTAACGACATTGTCCCGTTTTTATTAAAAATTAATTTATTTTTGTGAAGAGAGGTTCAAAATTTTTGGTAGATTGTATAAAATTAACTCAAATTGTGTACCATAAATAAACACTAGGTTAATAAGAAAAGTTATTTAAGAAAAGAGGAATAAAAAAAGGAAATATAAAAAACAAAGACCGAGATAATAATGAGTATTTAAATAGATTGTCTTCATGTACTTTATGATTGTTATTTATCTCCATTACAACATTATTAAAACAATGGTCGAAAGCTTTTTTCGATGTGACTTATTTTTTAGACTCGGACATTATGAATTTTAATTGCGGCCTTTTTACAATTACACGTTACTAGGATATATATTATACAAATAAAATAGCTTATAATGAGTTAAATAATGAGTATTTAGAGATTTAGTAGAAGATTTAGTAGAGATATTTCCTTTTTTCCATAAATATCTTTTAAAATTGTTTTGTTTAAAAATCAGACTTTAATACTGTACATTTCTCGTTTACCCAGGTAAAAGCAACATGATCTGGCATCAGTATGGACGGTGAATCTCTAAATTTTGACACGATCTTGTTTAGATTGAAGCATTCTTGTTTATTTAATTAATTTTCCATAGTGGTGAATATATAGGTAGATGATTAATGATTGTGTTGAAGGAGTTGTGGATTTGCGTAACTTAAGACACAAAATATCTTTCAACCAACGTTTTGGTGTGTTTAAAAGCATGAGATTCTAGCTGTTGACAGCGACTTCATCCATTTATTATCTTTCTCGTGATAACTGTACACTCAAAATGTATTTTTGCATACTATCTATCTATCTATATACCATGTTTCACAGCAACTTTCGCAATTATAATATTAATAAGTTTCTTGAGTCCTATCTGTGATCTGTAAATTTGCAATCAAATTAAATTGTGAACTCACCTTGAACGCCTTTTGAACAGGTATCTAATTCTAGTAGTAATTACGATACAATAATTTTAAGCAGGATCATTCAAAATTGAATAGAAGGTAATTTATATAATATTCACAAGTACATCAAGAAAACGGACATAAAACACTCGTTTCGATTTATTTCAGAAGTTTGTTCCGACTACGTTTATTTTATGCACCCCAACTTGCCTGTTTAACATTTAGCTTTTTTCTTTTTATTGTACGAACGAGCACTTCTTTTGTTAGGCAAGGAAGTTACAAGGACATCCTGTATATTGTGTTGTAGAGAGATATAGAACGAAGGAATAAGTTTAGTAATAGCTATTGTATTATTACGGAGTTTAACTTTTAATAAAAATACACTGTTACGGGGCATGAGGCAGACACATTTTTGTCTCTATTTTACTGATATTTTATTTACAGCAAGTAGGTGATTAGCCTTATTTGCCTACTCAACCGAAACATTCATTTGTTTTGCCAGGCTTCGAACCCGTTAACTTAGCAACGGAGGTGGTACACTTTTACGGATAGAAACGCGAATTTAGAAGATGATTAATTTAACTCGTATTTTTAGCCATCGTTGTCAAATGGCGACTGTCAATCGAAAGAAATTCATCTATAATAACCCAGGTTACCACGTCCGGTGTACTAGTAATCAAGGATTAAGTATATATTAAATATCAAAAAATCAGTCTTATATATCTGAATGTCATGGCAACATTTGAAGCTGGTATTTACTCTGGATTTTTACAAAAGGACTTTCTATATTTTTGGAAGATTTAGTCTAAGGTTTCAATGTATATTTTTATGTCAAATCTATTTTTTTTAAATTCAAATACTTATTCGAGTACTTGCTTTAATTAAATTCATATAAGTATTTTTGCTGAAAGCAAAATGTTTTTTCCTACATCTAATCAATAATACTGTCAGTTTATCATATATCTTTATTTTTTTTATATTATTTGTTTCTTTGCAGGGCTATTTAAATTCGTGTCTTTAAATTTATTAAAAACAGCTATGTGTCTAAAAAAGTTTCAATCCTTTAGCAGTATTTCTCGCACGGACTAAGTCGCCAACAGAGCGTAGTGTTAAATTTTATTGTGTTTTTTGTAAATTAAAAACGATAAAATGCAGTTACGAGCAAAAATATTGCCTACTTAACTCAGAGTATGTATTATATTATTGTAATTCCAAGCAATTTACCTAGCAATTGATACCTGTTTATTACACCACATAAATATTCCTTGAGCTATAATCTCGCCAGACCACATTAGACCAGGAGCTAACAAATATTTATTTTTATATTTTGGATATAAACTCATACAGTCTCTTTGGCCAATTTATAGGTTTTCGTTCATTTAGTCTTAAAATATTATAGTTGATACTTTGAGCCATTATTTATTGGTCAATTATAATTTTTATTTAAATACTTAAAACTGTTTGTTTCAAACAGGAAATAAATTTTTAAACGTAAAATATTTAAAGTAGGTATAATTATTAATCAAATATATGAATCAAATAATTTAGTTGAGGAATTCCAAGAAGTAAAATCGTTTTTTATTTATTTTTTAATATCATTGAAATAATAATAAGAAATATTCTCTTTTGTGTAATTGTATTTAAAACTAAACATATCTGTAGTTATTCGTTTATTTGATGTTATTATCATCCTGAAATCACCGATAAAATTTTAGACTTAAAAAAAATGAAATAGCAACGGACAAATAGATTAACTTAGCCTTCAAACAAGTGAAATTGAAGAATGTTTAGAAATCCTCCTGACATGATGGTTACGAATAAGAGTATCTTGTAAATGGACGAACAAATCATCATGAATTATCTAAGGATTCATCTCGATCACTTCAGCTATCAAAAAAACTGTATCTAAATCGGCCCATATAGCTGCGTGCCATAGTATATACAGACACACAGACATGTCAAACATTTTATAATACCCCTTTTTTTGTCGTCGGCGGCTATAAATAAGTAAGTACGCGGATATGTTTGCCTAATTGAAGGTTAAGTTTCTAAACGTAACATTCAATTAAGCAAAAACTATTGTAGGTATTATAAAAATGATAAATAAACATTGTGTTTAACGCCGCGACTAGAAGTTATAAAGCGCAAACATGCAGAATTACACGTAATATCTGTCAGATCAGTAAAGGGTTGATCATAATTACCGCCTCAGGCTTCGCAGGTTAACGCCATTACCATATTATCGCTTTGAGAAAAAGTGCGATATTACAAAACGACGCCGAAGTCCTTTTAATAGCTGTTACCTGTCAGCCGGGTTTTTAATAAACTGACTGATATTGCTGTTTAGCTTTTTGCGAGATACGTACCTAGTATAGTAATTACGTATAATTTAAGGAATAAAAATATTCCTTAAGGATAAAAGAAGTATAAAAATGATCTTTTAAAGATAAAAATGATAATCAATAAAAAAAAACAATTTAAAAATCAATAAACTTTAAATTTTCCTCTGTATATTTCAGATTGCCATAACTTTGGCATAATGTTCTGGATATTGGATGCAAGTATGAATTAAATGCAATATTGATAGTTAAATAGTACTTTGAAGTTGATATTTTTCTACTTTTAGATACAATACTTGTACGATTAAATGATTTTTAAAGGTTTTAAGCGCACAAAAATAAATTGTTTATTTAGATTTTCATGTTACCAAATGTTGCTCATAATCTTTATAAGCATGTTCGTAATATTGTGGAATAATATTTTTTCAATTAATTTATTCAAAATGCAACATATGTTTATTATATATCGAATAAATCTATATATCGAAAAACATTACCCGCTAGAGCGTGCGGTTTTAAAACTCAAACGCTACTAATTAATCGTGGTTTTGCCGCAGCCACAACGCGGTTGCACTCATTTGGTACCTCCAATGTGGTTTACTGTTTTCTCGGATCCGCTTCACTGGATTTACTTTTAATTTATGCTGTTTACCTTTCAATCAAACTACGCATTATATTATGTTGTAAGTGTAAATATGTATGTTCCATTAAATTATATTTATATAGTTAATGCAAAATAATAACCAGTGATCAATAGTTAATATAATGGTATATTCAAGTTGACAGACAGGCACGTGTTAAAAATATCTTCAAGTGAACTGCAGGGATGCCAGAGAGAGTCAAATATAAAGTTCCTGCGACTGCCTATGATCTCGGTGTGCTCAAAAAATGCCAAAAAGTACCAGTATTATTGCTTGTATTGATGTACCTAAACAATTTCGCAATATGTACCTAAATTGCGAAATATTCGTTTTAATTACCCATTAAAAATCCTCACGTTTCTTTTTTTAATATTATTATACAGTTGTTGAATATACATTTACTACAGTGATTACTATTTTTGATTTGATTGATTACTATTATATACTACTTACTGTGATTGTCAGGAATGTCCCGATTTAAAAAGCTGAATAACTTACCGAAACTAATCCAAACTTCGTCGCATTCAACAAGATTTCGAATTCAACTCTCATACTATAAAAATCTCAAATTTTCAAAGAATGTACGCTACGAGAATAGTAGTAATGTAGCAAGAATTACAAGGATGAGTCCGTTTTAATTAATCCTAGTGGGTCTCTCGGGTTCCACAAGTTTTTCCATTTCAAATTGTATGAACTCCCTCCAGCTAATTCGCATTTGATTGCCTTTTGCGGCGTTGATTAGGTTGGCTTCAACGACTGTATTTTTACCTTTAACTTATGTTATTAAATGTATACGTTAAGGGTGTACATTATATACATATATATAATAAAAAAATAGTATTTAAAATATATAAGCTCAAAAACCCATGGACAAATTTTAAGAATTATTTCGCTGCCAGAAGCTGTATTTTTCTGGAGTAACATATTTTGCATAGCCACAAAAGCTAGTGTTCTTTATGTTTTAATTTTTTTTTAGATCTATCTATTCCCCCTCGCACAGTATCTACACTAGTTTCAATGCATCGTGACATGACTTCACATGAAAATCTACGGTGAGTTCGCTTAACATTTACAATACTTCTGCTAACTGAACCTGCCAATCGAAGTCCCTAGAAATCCTGAGTGATTGTGAATTTCAATTAGAAATTATTCTTTTAAATAAGATATATCAGTTTAAACATGATAAATTTGTAATAATACAAATCAAGAAATATTTTACCAATAAAACACATTTAAAAAAAAATTATTACGTATTTTATTTATACAACAAAGTTCATTTCAGTCACTTTGGAACCGGATATCCGTTTATTAACGGTGCCTTAAAGTCCTAACATAGAACTTAATGCTAAGTTCGATCTGCAGTTTATTGACTAGGATGCCATTAATTGCTTTGCCTTGCCCGAGTTAGACCTAAGTAATACTTATATTAGAAAATGTGCTTGTTAATGTTTCATAGATTGATTGTTTATATTTAAAAATCTTGGCCTGTTATTACAATCATAAAGGGTACAAAGCCGTATTTACTAAAAAAAAGTTATTCTTATAATAAAAGTTCAAATTTATCGCACTTAAAAAAAGGATTTATGATTAAATCACTTATCGCGAACCCATAATCGCGTTCATCTGTGATATTTTAAAAACGAATATTCAAAGAAATTACAAATGTAGATTACTAAATGTATTATTTACGTTTGAAACTTATTCTAAATCTATTTAAAGTATTGAAATATAGCTGAAAAATCTATGCTAAATAAAGTACCCACTCGTATATTATATATCAAGCATATTATATTTAAAAAATTCTGCTTTCTTGTAATCTTGAGATGTTGAGCACGCACCGGGGTACTGTTTACTCCTAAAAATATATAGGCTTTGTTTTACTATAACTACTTATTAGTATTAACACTATTTTAGATTTCTTCTTTGCTTAAATCAAAAATAAGTTATTAAAAAATATCTAAACGAGTAATAAGCAATCGAATATTAGAAATAAATAAAACCCGACTAAAGCATAGATTATATAATTGATGACAAAAAAGTCCGTTTTCCAAAAGCTTTAAAGGTAATTGAAGCACTTAACAAGATATAATGAAAATACCTCGTCTAGACTAAGGTTGTAGTTTTTCCGGGCGAATAGCTCCATCCGGTTTCCGGTGGCGCAGGCCGGAAGTTTGTACGGGTGGCTTCCGGTGCGTTGTCCTTGCTACAACCTTCGATTATTTCCTATTAGATTAAATAAAACTGTTCTGTTAGGCTATATTTCCTACAAAATCTTGATATTGATGGTACCACTGTCGAAGATTTGAAATGATTTGTAAAGATTTGATAAATTTGTCTAGAAGAATACAGCTCCCTATCAAAAGAATTTTTTAAATACGATTTTTTTTCTCTTTGTAATATTAACAAGGTATTTCAATTTTGATATTTTCAAAAATTCATATTTTGATGTTAATTAAAACTTCGTTTCTTCCTAAAGGAATTTGCCTCAAGGCAGCATGAAAAAAATTAAAAACTTTTCGCTAAGGCAATACAAGCAAGTCATTCAATCCAACAAACAGAAAGTAAAAGCGTTCAGTGATTAATACGCACGAACGGAACATTTGTATTTGTTTTACTTCACAAAGAAGTCTTGACGTGCTCCATTAAGCGGGGCTGCCCATTCATTCCCTTCATTCTTTCGGTCATTCGTTCAACGATCACCTGGGGACCATATTCCCTCTAATATAACGTTATTTTGCCTTTTTGCTTACGAGTTTATTTGTTACGGTATTTCAAATTACTTCTGTATGATTACATATAAAATATCACAATGGCTTAACAACTACTAGCTTCGTAGTTCAGTTGACGCTTCTAACGTTGATTAAATTTTAGAAAATTAAAACTGTTTCAGTTTAGATGGCATAAAAAGCTGACTTGCCTCTTATGACCAATAAAATAGACAAAGATATATTACTTAGGGTATGGTATTGAAGGTACCAAAGACAGATTACCGACTTCTCTGCTTTTCTTTATGTGAAACGGATCTCTTTCTGCTCTACTGTGGGTTACCAGACTTCACACAATTCACAAAACTCGATGTTGCAAAACAACTAATTGATTCTGTACAGGGATAGATTATAGTCTAGAAAAGCATACTAAGAATTTTTGATTTACGAGTCCTGTGAGATAGTTGTAATGCGTATTGTAATAATAATATTATTGATAGTATGTGATAATAAGTAAACAAATCATTTGTATATTGGTTTTAAAATATCGAAGAATCAACTTAACCAAAATCAATCAACAAACCAACATTTTTAATGCATACAACAATTTACATTTACATGAGTTTTTGTTAATTTAGCATAACGAATTTTAATATCAAGATTTTTTGGGCGCTTTTATGGCCAAATGACACCGACTGAGCAAGAGCAAGAACGACCTTGTTATTAAATCAATTCGAATTGCATTAACATGTATAAACAGAATCTAAGCAGGAATAATTCGTGTCGCACCACAAGGAGGTGGTTCCATAAATCGAGTACTCAGTGCGCTCAGTAATTAGGTAAGCCGTGTGATGCGGGGCTTATGGCATCACGAGACAATGCTATTTCTAATACCAACTGATTTATTGTTTATATGGGGTTGTAAAAGACGTTTGGAAAGAGAAAATTGAATGGTGACGCTTTCAAAGCGTGTTATTAAACTTCTAATTTAATTTCTTTTTTTATAGTTTTGTTTTTGTTCATCTGATGAACTAAATAATTAATAATGTAGTATTCCAAAATGTATTCTAACGAGAAGCTTTGTTCAAGAAATTTTAGTGAAACTCTATGTGTAATCTGATTTAGATTTAATCTGAATATGAATGTGAACTACTAATTAACCTTTTAAATATTTATGGCGATTTGATGGAGGCAAAAGTCATAAATGAAATTATAAATTAATTAAGATACAAAGAACAAAAGCCAGATGGCACGGGACAGGGACAGATAAGCGAAATTTTATAATTCCAATCTTCTAATTGGCTTCTCTGAACGCCTAATCAGCTAATTTGTTAATTTTATTTCAGTAGCCAAATGGGCATGGTCCAAGTTAAAGGTAAAAGTTAAATTCGATAGTTTTTATACCCAAAAAAAAATCACTTAATAGAGTATTAAAAATGTATATCCTTAAAAAGTACATTAATTGTTATAATAAATATTGTTATTGTATAAAATGATGCTAAGTTCGCGTAGACCTTAGATATTCGTAGCGCCTACAAGACTACGTAGGCCATACATGTATGAAGATTGTTGATGAACCGTAATATGACATATGAAATGTCTTTGTTAAATATTTCCGTAACCTTGTATCTATCACTCTACGAATAAAACTATTTTTGAAGTCCTTAATGCATAAACATTGTTTAATGTAAAGTAAAGTAAATATTTAGTTAAACAGTGATTAAGTTAACAGTTGAATCTCTCCTGTTTTCTACGAGGGATGACATGCAAATGGTGATAATCCCAAATCCAATATCAAATAATAAACCTATAAATGCTAATATAAAAAATATTCTGAATTATCTTACAACTTAGTACCTTGATCGTTTCTTTTCGAATTAAGCAAGTACATTGGTTATTACTCGTTAACGGAGAAACCGAAGGGTTCCGTCCTTGTTCCCATTTTCCATTGCCCATTACACCCAAATGCCGGAATTTTACAAACGATCCCTAATATCCTTTTAATTTACACAATTTGTTACATATAGGATATTTTAAATTTAATAAATTTAAGTATACACTTATATACATTCAATGTAATTATAGCTTATATATAAAGATTTTATGTTTTTGCCTGATTTTACCTACCTACTTTAATTGTTTTGAGTCACATATTTTGTATCACATTAAAAAAACCATACAGGCTGTAAAGTACGCAAAGCGCCGAGGAAATTTAGTAATAATCAAATAATAGTAAAATTGTCATAAACATATTGTACGCAATATATGACAATTACTCGAAAATGTTTAGAATATACGTGGGGTATACTAAAAGTTTTTGGGTGTGGTCAATTATGGAATTCGAAAATGGAAATTTTTGGGAACATGTTACTTTTCAAAATTGTTTGTCGCAATCAAAATGAAATGAATTCGTGAACATTTTCGTTAAAATTTTATTTTTTATTTTTGCTGCGGTTTAAGTCAACAAGACAGTTGCCAAAGACTTCAATTGAAATTTGGTGATGAAGCACCATGTCGCAGCTCTATGTATTCGTGGTTTTGACAACTTAAAGGTAGACTGCCGAGCTGCGCGGCTCTATCGCAACGGACGCAGCAGCTCTGACGCAGATTAACTTCCGAGCAACGCGACAGCCGCGCCGCCCACCGTTGTTAGTTCCAGTTGTTATTCCATGCCTAACGGTGGTGCAATTATCAGAATGAACCGATCAATAAAAAAGATTTTTTAATTAAATATTATTAAATATAAAAATTTCACTACAGAGAAAAGGACAAAGTCCTTTCTAGGTCCGTTTTTGTAGCCTGCTTCACTTATATCGTACAAAATTTAATTCTGCGACTCTAAATTTATAAGTGTTTCGTCTTCCTCACCAGTGAAAATGTTATTACGGTCCATTTTTTAGATTTCAAAAAATAAGATAGCCTCAAATTCACGTGTGGTCGCAGCGATTCAGCGACAGTGCTTGCGCAAACATGGCACGGCCGCTATCGCCCGGCGACATTGACGCTGCGTTCGAACGTTAGCTCATACGTTTCCGTTCTGCATAATACTATCGCTCTATCGCGGCGTTACTGTCGCTGCGTTAGTGACGCCGGAGCCGCGCAGCTCGGAAGTCTACCTTAAACGTGGACCTGATCTGCGACTGCGGTTACTGACTTTACTATAGAAACCGGTTGAAACTGATAAAAAAATATTAAAAAATTTACAATATTATTCTCTTTATACGTTTACAATAATTTTACATGTGCATCTGAAGTTTTAAAAGCTTTGCACGGACAACTGCGTGTCCAGTGGTGCCGTAAAATGATAAAGAAAACTTAGGTAAACTAAAATGCATTAATTGCGAGGGAATATACTTTGAAAAACAATAAATACTTATATCGTAATTTTTATATCTAGTCTTATTTATCAGAATCCAGAAACTTGCATAATAGGGATATGCTATGGAAGTCAACAAAAACGGAATTTCGATATTGGTAAATGCAACAACAAGGTAAGACGTATTAGGGTAATTAATCTAATTCGGAGATGTCCCTAATGGTCCCAGTGGCGCCATCTGTCCTATTCCCGGTGACTGTTTACAACTTGCTTAACTCCATCGATCAGTGTACGTGAACTGGATCAATTACAAAATACTATTATTTTCGAAATTATTTATTGTTTAGGGTATGTAGGAAGGGGTTTAGAAGATATCTCAAAATAATTAATTTTGATTTGTCTACTTTTTGCGATTTGAGTTAATCTTACATTACCGTGACAAATATTAATTGTAAATAGGTATTCTTAAAAACTATAGACCACACACAGACACCGCTTATACAATTGTATGTGTGTGTTAACAGGCGTTGACGATCTGATGTGACGTATTCAGCTACAGAGTTTATCTTAAACTTCTGGGTACCTATCCCTTGTAACAAGTGATTTTGTATTGATATTTTGGAACCAACTTGTTAGTAGGGTGTCGCTAGTTTTAAATATGTTTTACGAAATAATCTATTCATCTTATCTTTAATGTGAATAATTTACAAACACAAACTCGTATATGGTTTGGGGTCAGAAAGTGGAGAGGCTTACACATCGATAAGTCATATTAATGTCTGGTTTCACTTAAGGGGCGGCGCGCTGTGACGCCGACTAATGGAAGACGCGAATTTATACAGCTGATATACATTTATCATCCATCGTCCATGATCCTTGGGTGGTCTGTACCTACATGGATTTAACGATGATTTTTTTTAGCAGCACTATGTATTACATTTGTGAATAGAATAAAGATTCTTGTTAACAACGCGGATGTGGATGAAAAGATTGGTGCTTTGTAGAATGTGGAATTGCAGAATAGCTTTGTAGAATTGAATAAAATGAATATTTATAGTTTTTTCGATATCAGCGTAGTACGTAAGTAACTCTAAAAAAGTACCTTTGAGATTGGTCGCTGAATGCTGTTCTCATGAGGTAAAAACAAAACATATTCATATAATTGAAATTATTATATTTAGTCGTGTTTAATTGCACCAAAAACACATTGCTCTCCTTTCTGTATAATCTTTAGATTATAATGAAAGCTTGTTTAATTTAGGTGAATATTCCTTAATGAAATCTTGATCACCTCAGGTAAGTATTGTATAGAACAGGCATTAAGTTGTTGACCAACTTTGATACACCCTCCAATAGTTTATTTATCGGATTATAAAGCTTATCTTATAGTACTAAGATTCTATTTAAGATGTATAATTTGTTAAGTATCGATGTTCGACATCTTGTTTCAATATGCCGTAGTTTTGAGGGTTATAGTAGAGTTCCGACTCATTTACTGTTTGGAAACTTGGATCAAATACACGTTACATGGATCAGATGTACTATGCCCAGCTATTTATACCACATTGTTGATTATATCGTAAATACTTCCTTCCTTATTAAGACAAGGATAAGTGCTTTATTATGTTCTCTCGGAATATAATGTATTATTTCTTTCCTTGTTAAGGGACAACTAGGTTTTTTAATTTGCTAAGAATACACGCACGGCCCACAATAATAACAGTGAAAGGGGTTTTTATTCGCTTTTTCACTCAATAATTAGGATTTTATATGTCAAAATACAGTATCTATACCTATAACAGTATATATAATTTTATTTAGAGCATTTATTTTTCTAGTAAATAAAATAAATATATAATATACCCTATATGATGAAATACGTAAGGTAAATACAAAGCTTATTCATCTAGAACGTTATGTTGGATGATAAAGAGCAATAACAGTTGACGTTATCACGTAGCCAATTCGATTCCCGGACAAAGTGTACAGTCCTCGGTGCCAACGTCTTGAATACGGTACGAATACAAAATGGATACCTTAAATAGAACGAACTTTATAAATGTGCACAGCAAAGCAGAGTTACCTATTTAACTTAGTCAAAATTATGCTACTAAAGCTCATCACTACATAGTATAAAACAAAGTCGCTTTTTCTTCCCCTATATTCCTTTGTATGCTTAAATCTTTAAAACTACGGCACGGATTTTGATGCGGTTTTTTTTAATAGATAGAGTGATTAAAGAGAAAGGTTTTTATATATGTTTTATATCCGTGCAAAGCCGGGGCGGGTCGCTAGTTACTAATAAAACAAAACGCTTCCGTGGCTAAGTGGTTTACACGACTGCCGTCTGCGTGTTTCGCCTGAAGTTTTGGATTTGAATTCCAATTTAATATATAAATATTTTGTTTGGGTAGGCACACAAAACTGATTGCGTATTTGCATGTAAAGAAAATTACTAGTTAGATTAGGGGATACGGTATTTAATTTTTATAAATGTTTTGATTAATTTCAAAGCGGACTGAAATGTTGCTTTAGTAGATGTTGTACTTAATTAAAATTCACCAAAGGCATAATTACGTAAAACAACTGAACTATTTATGAACTCAGCCGCGGGCCTAAAACATCAAAAATCTTTTAATATTGTGTTCTCATCCATCCTTGTACAAAATTTCAAATAAAAAAAAAAATTACCTGAAAATCACGTATAAAGATTATTTAGTTACAGCATATACACATACCTACTGCCTTATTCCAAAACGCGGTTTAAAGATAACAAACCAGGCCGGGTTTGTTACCAGAGAAAAACCTAATTTTTGTAAGAACGTTAGACGTGTATCCTAGCAAATAATACTGAAACATCTTTAGTCCATGTTTTTTAATAAGGCCCATAGGTTATTATAGCATATATATATAGCTCAAAATATTAAAGGTATTTAAAAGATAACGATCTTCTGATTATATATAAAGTACATACTTACATCTAAAAAAAGGAAGGAAAATTTATAGTTAATAATTTAAAATTTATAGTGCTAAGTTTTTTGTATTGCTAAATATATTGAAAATTGCGTAGTGAGACTGAGTTGGTTCATTAGGTGAATCGTTAAGTACTCGTGCAAAATGCGGAAAATGTCAGGTGCAATACTATACTTATCTCGTACACCTGTTCTGTTTTACACCGAATAGAATGAGAACATGTTATCAAGTAAAGCGATTTCTTAATAAATAATTTACATGAATAAAATGAAAATGATACTATTTTCAAACTTCCAACAATTATAATTTCCAATTTTGTTATATTAATTAAGGTTAACCCTAGAAAAATAACCTACACCACAAGCTCCTCTAATTTGCCAAGGCATGTGCGAGACAATATCACAAATTTTCTTCCAAACCCAACTGTCTAGAACTCTAAAGATGATGAAGAAGAACCTCCAACCAAATTTGGCAATGAATACCAAAAATTTTGCTCATACAATTTTGAAACTCATACATACCTATTTCTTTTCAATCAATGGTTCCTACTTAGGTATAAAAATTTAAATCGTATAAAATTTATACTGGTTTAAATTATATACATTTCTGTGCCAGTATGAGTATATTTTATCAAAATTCGAAAAAAAAATATGCGCCGCGCTGAAGAGATATTGAAATTGTAATTAAAGAGATACCCATAATATTTAAGATGAAGAGACTATGTTTTATTTTTATAATATTTCTCGCTATCGCTTGAGCCCGTGAGACTATCCCAGACAGAGCTCCACAATGTTGATGTTGGAGTATTTTGCTCTAATGATCAATAGAACCGAGGGGCAGGCTGAAGCTCATGTTTTAAACTATCTACGGCGTAGATTCTAAGCTTACATTGTCACTACTCGAAGTGCTCAATCCAATTAATATGACGTATATTGAGTAACTCAGTTCGGGACGCCATTCAATAATAATAAATAACAGCTTCCATTCAATCTTTGAGATGAAAACGAATTATCTTTATAAATTCATGTCTTTTAATAATCTATTTTAAAAATAATAATAATGGTAATGTGTTGTTATGGGCAAGTCTTCCAGAATGGGTGTCAAAACGAGATAAAAAGCACTTCATAACGTAAGAACCATGTTTTCTTTAATTCATTGGAAAGTATTTCTAGATGCCAAAGAAAACTGATTTATCCAATTAATTCTTATTAAAATGCTTAAAGGAATAAACTCCTTAAGCATTCGTCCCGTTTCCTATATTAAAATAACATATTTAGATACACTACTCTTTGTCTTTAATGTATTTCGCGAGCAGCTGCTTAAAATACAACTGAACTATATTTTTCCTTGTAGTATCAAATTTTTAAAATTGAAGTATTTTTTAAACTATTTTTTCTATGTGAACTTTAATATTTTTGACCTTACTCAAACAGTACTAAGATTTACTTAAGTCGCTTCCTCAAATATAGTTCATGGTCTCATCTTTTTGTTTATTCACGCTGATCTACAAATAGGCGTAAAGCAATTATTTTCACAACCTCTGGCGTAACTATTCTATCTGGGGCCCGTGGCAAAATATTTTAATGGGATCCTATCATTAAAATTTGTCACGTTGTGGTTAGTTTAATTTTAATAAACCACTTAAGTAGTTATCCAACACTAATAACAATTTTATTTTCAGGAGCATGGGTTTATACATTTACATTCATTCACATTACGCCTATATACGTCCCACTGCTGGGCATAGACCACTTCTCTTAGGCGAGACGGAATGGGCTATAGTTCCGACGCGGGACCCGTGGCATTTGGCCAGCCCTGCCACCCTATAGTTACGCCACTGTTTGCAACACAATGGTATTATTAGTAACTTGAAAGACTTTCTGTAAAGAGTTTTATATCGTGAAACTATTTATATTGCACAAATGATATTGAAGACTATTTAAAAAACCCCGACGTAGGACTTCAAGTCAAAAAATTTATTCATTTTTCGATTTATATATTAAAGCGGTACAGACAAATTCGCGTTATTAAATACTATGTTTTCTCCCCTGGTACTGAATCTATAAAGATAACTTACTGTATTATTACTGTATTATTGTCAATCATAACTTATTATGGTTGACAATAATACAGTAAGGACAAGTAAAGGAACACGAGCCACTCGTGTTGTCGCTGCATCTAATTGGCTTTGAGCTATCTTTTTAAAGAGCCTAGACTTAGTAGAGCCTGTTTCCATAGTTTGTATAAAAAGGTTTATATTTATGATATACATTTGACCTCCTTGGTAACACTGATTGTCTGGAATATCACTGTCATGTTATAGTAAAACAATTTCTGCGTTTCTGCTTTGAAAGAGATTATAAAAAATACAAGTTGCTACTTCCATTGTAACAATGTACAAAAAAAACAGCCTTTTTATAATATTTTCAGCAACCAAAAGTCATAAAAATAATTCCATATAAACTAATTTCTATGTTAAATAATATTGTTTAAATGTTACTTATTTAAATGATGGGATTATTGTAGGTAACTAGTGTATTTTAGCAGAAATACCACATCACAATTATTATTAATATTAGCTGATTTTGTGATTTAATAACCGGCGAAAAAATATTTACTTATATCGCAATAACTACTCAGTGGACACACACACATACTTAAGCTCTCATTGACATCGACTGCATAGGCTCATTCATCCTCTGAAAATATTGACAACCCCTTTCAGCTTGAAAAGCGCTTGAAAATAAAAGGGAAGACCCGATTTTTCCTTACTTAGTCTCTTCAATGGAACGCATAGGGAGTTTCCGAATAACTCTTTCCGCAGTAAGCCTTTAAAAAAGTGTTTTGGTTGAGGCGCATGAGGCTTTAGGAATCGTGAGATCAAAGATAGCAGACTTCTAGTAATGAACATTTTGAAGGACTATTCACGTAAGTGCAGGCTTTGCTTTGTGGAAGTTAAATGATTACTTTCTATTGTGATTAATTTATTTAAAATTATTAATTAAAACAGACAAACATTGTTATTGTAAAGGAAAAAATTTCTAATTATGAATGTATTGTTTAAACTAATCTTATTGATGACTCTTCAACACAGAATTTTTATAGCTATGAATCTTACTCTAATGAAGATATTATTATTATCACTTTATTGTACATAAAAGCCATTTTGTCATATTGTGTTCCTATAAGCCAGAATCCCCTATCCCTAGAGAAAGGGAAGCAATGCTCTATCATCAAATTATCAGATTCCGACGGAAGTCGGGGATGACCTGAAACAAATTAAATAGACTTTCCCAGAACTCAACAGTGTGGCTCTATCACTGAAATGCTTCATGAAGTCATGGACCTTAAGTCATTTAAATTTTTATTAAAAAAATTATTATTATATTTTTTATATACAAATGTGTTTATATATGTATGTGAAGGAGCGAGGAATCATTTTATTAAGTATTAAATATTTTAATACTTAATCTAAACAAAATGTTAAATAATTAAAGGAATAAGGTAGTATTTAATTACTACTTCCGCCAGCCACACATCACGCGTGCGTGTTCTTATGTCTGATTGTATCACATATTAAATGTATGTTGCTGTCTTATCGAATGGAAACTTGCAATTATTCGTAGACTTAGAAAAATGTCCCTATAACTTACTCTTAAATGATTAATTATTTTATTAACCTCGTGTGAAGTCCACCTATAGTACATTAATTTTAATTTATTTTTTAGAAATAAAATGCATTTGCCAACAAAATGAATAAATCTTATCAAAAAATAGAATAAGCTAATCCTGAAATGATTAGGCGTCTTTAATATAATTCAAAACAATTGTTTTAGAATTTTCATCCATTTCTCTACTAACTTGTATGATAATTACAAAAAATTAAGTGTACACACAAATTTTTTGAATAGAAGGTCTTACTAGAAACTATTACATAATCTTTGCGCTATATAGAAGATTTTGAGAATGAGAGCTTAATTATTAAGCTTCCTTCGCCTCTGCTAGGATGCACAAACAAATAAAATAATATCAAACATTATATTAATTCAAATATGCTTAAAATAATTGAGATACATATAATTATTAAGCGATTTTCAACGAGCTCGACCGAGTGTGTAATAAAAATTAATGCAGTATCTGCTCGGCGTAGCGATCTGTGTAATTCCGATAAAAACTGGCTAAGCGTGAGCCTTTTCGGCTCTACGATACGGATAGTGTTAAAATCCTTTTACTTTTCGATGAAAATATCAGAATGTAATGAAATATCATATCAGAAACAGTGAGAAGGCAAAAAATTTTGAAATTATTTAATTTATATCTATTAGAAATAATAAATTTGCAATTTTTTTCGCAACACTCAACACGCTGTGTATTTTAAAGGAAGAATAATAATAATCAAATAAAATGTATCTTTAAAAAGTTAAAAATGCACTCAAAAGTAACAACAAAACAGAAGCCACAGGTCTATATACGAATTAATCTGTAAAATAAAAACTCTAGTAACTTTACTTATATACAACTTCGGATAAAATAGTTGTTATTTTAGACACTTAAAGGTTTTTAAGTGCAAACGGAACTCTAAAAACGAATAACACCCATCGGCTTATTACTTCTGTTTGCTGAGATAAATGAACTGCAACGATAAATTCTTATTAAAGCTCGACTTTATCGGGTGAATTTACAACATTTTAAATATACTCTCCACTTTGGTAATCTGAAACATTTTCAACAATTTTTTAATTTTTTTACCTGATAAGTGATCATTTTTAGAAATTAGAATAGATACATTCAATTCAATTTCAATTCCAAACATCTTTATTAAATCATAATATTTACAGTACAATTCCCAGTGTTAGTTTAATCCTAGGACGTACAAACAAACTTTGACAACGTTTTTTTAAGCTAAGCGCTTAATCGAAAAACTTATAACGATAATTTTGTAAATACGTGTTACGTAACTTATATACTTAAAACTAAGCATATATATACATTGAATAGATACATTGCGTTGTCTTGAAATCACTAATACCTACCACTAGTAGCATAAGTTCGCATGATACCGACCACGTGCGTCAATACAGCGAACAATAAATTGCAATCGTGGCGCTATCTAGTGAGTTTATAATATCAATTATACCTTTATTGTATAAATCAATTGACTTACATAATCAATTTACTAACTGTTTATACGATAGCAAAAAAATCATCATATATAAATACGTGAAGCAAAAACTTTGTACCCCTTTTAACGAATTTTGCGCGAACTTTGATCGTGAAATTTGGCACAGTTAAAGTTTATACGGTTCACCGGTTCAGAAGTGTATAAAGCTATGTTTTTTATAAAAAATGCATTAAAAATATATTAAATTAATTAAAATAAACATAACGCACACAACTGCTTGGATGACACACACATAGATACCCGACTTATACTTGAATTGTGGTCTAATTTCGAACAATGGGTGATCACTGGTTATAATAATTAGGTAATGAACTATTTATAAGTTTTTGTTAGTTCATGACATAATTCCGTAAACATTTATGGGGCACAGCCTGCTTCACTGATCATTTCATTTGGAGGCCTTTTTCTTTCATCGACATTTAATATTTTATTTATTTACTAGCGACCCGCCCCGGCTTTGCACGGGTATAAAACATATATAAAAACCTTCCTCTTTAATCACTCTATCTATTAAATAAAAACCGCATCAAAATCCGTTGCGTAGTTTTAAAGATTTAAGCATACAAAGGGATATAGGGGAAGAAAAAGCAACTGTTTTATTCTATGTAGTGATTACTGAAAAATATTATCCCAAAGAATGTTTCGGTTAGGTAGGCATAGAAAGCTGATCACCTACTTGCCTGTAAAGAAAATAATCAGTGAAACAGATAAAGAAATGTGTCTACCTACTAGGGGTCACAGGAATTCACCTAATTATCCTACAGACACAAGACAATAAACAAGTCGAATTAATAACCTCCTTTTTGATATTTTTGTAGGTCAGTTATAAATACAACACACGCAAAAAGGGATTCGAATCCATAACCTCCGACACAATGAATGAATGTAAAATGCGTAACCATTTACTTGTTTATAAATCACATCAATTGATAACGTATACCCGTAAAGGCCGCTAAAAATTCCTTTCGAAAATTACATCAGTTATTAAAGTAATATAGGGTTATAAATATGGAAATAATGGCATTACTCCGGTCCTTGAGTGGAAGGAAAGTTGCTAAATGAAGGTGCGCAATTCTTTCGGCGGTGAATTTTAATGGATTCACGCTGTTATAGCCCGCTTTATTAACGGATTTTAACAAGCCTTTTTACAGTGTTGCTTTAAGTTAGCCTAGAATATATCATTTAGCACAGAAATTAGAATAATATTACCTATATGGAGGTCGCAATTTTTTTTCATTACATGCTATGTTTTTACGTGATAAGTATACGAACGGGATACGCATTGATATAAATTATATTGTAATAATTTAATTTTAATATAATGAACTCATATACATGGAATTCCAGAAAGTAAAACTTGAACGTAAGTGGCCACCGTCATCTGTATGAACTACTACTTAATACTCATTAATTATCAACATTGTGTGGCAATTAGTGGTCGTACGATTGATGTACTGACACCGCAACAAACCGTTTTTCATTGATTCTCTCACACGATGTATTTAACTTAAGATTTATGACAATGAAGTATATGAGAATCCTTAAAAAGCTACTATTTTCAATATCTAACATGCTAGTGATTTTTGTACTTAGAGCACAACTCTTGAAATGGAACTGATTACCATATAGGTGACGATATACAATGTTAGCAAGTTTCATATACAAAATATAAAAAATGAAATTGAAGATAAAAATATCTCCCAAATGGATTAACATATTCTTGTAAATTTTAGGTAAAAGTCACCATCACGTTAGCTTTTGAACAAAAAAAAAAACGCATAGAAATAAGTTATTTACCGGTTCATCGGTTGTTTATTCTAAAAATAAGAATAAAAACCTAATTAAAAAAGTAAAAAGATGCAGTAATGTTCAAATACTTATCTATTGTATGCAAATAAAAATCTTATAGAGCCTTATAGTCTATTAGGTATAATATCTCACATAAAGATGTATTCATTATGCCTATGGAGGACCTATTAAGAGATTATCTTAAAATATAGAACGGCATGATCTCTTAATTACCAATTAAAGTGGTATCTTGTCGCAAGCGCATTCAGTTTTTCTCCATAAATAATGGTGAAAAATTATTCGCTATCTTTCCATCGGCGCTCGAAGCGGTTTGCCTTCCGATTGAAGTTTATTATTTGATCCTTACTCACACCGTCACAAATATAAAATGATAAAATGGGCCCCATATCTACTTTTTACAATTGATATTTAATGACAAAGCAATGTTATTATACAAATTTTTAGTGGTATTACTAAAACTCGTATGTCCTACCAAACCTTACGAAATTGACTATAATTAAGTACTGACAAACGACCGGACTGCATAGCAATTAATAAGTTTTTAGTGGGAGAAGTAAACGAATAAGTCTACCATTACCAATTTATTTTCAACATGTTTACACAAACAAAAGATAAATAGAGTCATAACTATTCGTTGATACCATTCAACTACTAGCCAGTTGTCTTGTTACATTTAAAATTATTATTTGAAAAAACCACTTATAACATATACCCTTCAGAAGCTTCATTTCCTCATGTTTATGACCGTAGTTACGAGACGGTGTAAGGATACGCCAACACCCACAAACGTTCCAACCTATTAATAATGATCGATATATTTTAATATTCATAGTCTGATCCCGCCACAGATACGTTTAACCACATTAAATGTTAATTCCCCTTTTTAAAATGGAGCAGGAATTAATGGCTCGGCAAATCCAGCAGACATTTTTTATTTTTTTCTTGACGTCCTTAATATAATGCCTTCAATGAATGCGCTCCCATGATGCTCTTTTAGAAAATTTAATTGGACGCTTTTTATAGAAATAATAAGTACTTTTTGTTAGTTATTGAAGCTGTTTTCAATAGAGATAAAATTTAATAACATAAAATTAATTTGTTGCCGCATTTGGGCGAAATTTATTTGTAATTGGATTTATGTGTTCTGACCGGTGAATATTTAATTAGTCTATACAGTTTAATTAGATTTTGAAAGCTGTCTTTAATATTGACGGAAAAACTAGGCACTTTTTAACACCTTGTTTTTTGGGAAAGAGTTAAATTATAAATATTTTAATGTAAGAATAAAAGAAACAAATAATGAATTTGAAAAAAAAGCTTCAAATTGGAAATAAAACGAATTTACTGGTTATGTATCAATAAAAGTTGTATATATTTGATTTCCTCGTATATGTTTATCGAGTAATAATAGTGTTTAGCTTTAGAAAATACATAATAATGTATTTTATCGAAATTGATAAGCTTGAATATTTCATAAGAAAGGAACATTTTTTACTGGAAGCCCTAAAATTTGCATGTTATGAGTGGAGCCAAGTTATGAGCTAGTACCTACGTGATGCGTCCTGTTTTCTTATAAGTAAACATTTTTTCTTTTACTAAAATATTTTGTATCACGTTTGCGTACGTAATATGCGGCATTGTTTTCTTTCATCACAAAATCAATTTATATTATAACCTACTTTTATATTAAAAGAAACGGTTAGCGATTCGTAGTTTAGTTATTCACGAATTGATTTATTAACACGCCTTATAGATCATAGATTCTATTTCGAAAAAAAGAATCTCAGAAGTTACATACTTTCCTGTAAATGCTGAAACAGACAGCGCCATGAGTTTGACATGTATCCCACGACTTTTACAATTTCCACGTCATGTATTACAAATGTCTTATCTGTTTCTCATGCGTTTCTGAATATACTCTTTCTTTTGTACTATTATTTTCTCTTCCTATTGTACTATTTTATAAATACAGCTTCGCTTAGAACGTTACATTGTGTGAAAATAAAAATAGTATCTTTAGAGTAATAACGCTATACCTAAACATTTTTTCTATACTTGAAATAAATAGCAGAGTTCGTATTGAAAAAAGGCAAAGATGCGTAACATAAATAACAGCACTTACCATACAAAAACAAGGCGATTGGGAACAATATAGCGAGTCGATTTCCCGTTTGGGCTATCTTTGCCAATTGTTTTCGCCTCTTGGTTAATATACAAAAACACTTGGAAAAGATTAAAAATTTATGTCTACGGGCGTTATTTTTATACTAAATGGCATTATACGACATTGTGTACTTATCAATCATCATTTTTTAGAATAAGGTTGGTCACCTTACACCATACATGAAATTTATTGTATTAATATATTATATGCTATTATCATACAATATGATTCGCGTGCAATCTTTGGTGCTAAGTTTGCGATTATTATTATTTTTATTAATAATTCAAAATCGTCGTAAAGTTGTTGTTTTGGTGAAATGATTTGGCTAAATATCATTGCTTTTTAATAACATAAATTATATAACAATAGATTACATGATTTTCCACTTGACATTATTTTCGTAATAAATTCCAGTGACCTTCTATGTACTCATCAAATATGTTTTATAATGGTCGGCCATTTTACCTAAAAGCTAAGAGCAACAACCCACTCCTTTTGTGTTCCTCATATGGTGCTAGGATGATCACTAACTTGCCTGTCTGAAAGTTAAATCCGCCCCATATTACAGTGTTAAGTTACTTGTTTTATGGAGATTTGGGCTGTTTAGAAATTGTTAAAATAAAAAGGTTTACACGCAAGTGTGTATTACAGTGTATTTTAACAAAAAAAATGCTTAATATCATTGTTACATTTGTGAAGATTTTTCACACCACTCATAGTGACCGCCCATTTATAAGACCTATTTGTCAGATCGCTGAAATGTCTAAATATCTCCACATTATTCTGTCATTTCCAATATCAATTCATAAACAAGAAAGTGGATCTCCCGGTCAGGTGTCGGACGACAAAAAATCCGAAACCCTGAGGCAATCCTTGCGTCAGCGCCATACTTATCGGCACGAGGCAAAAGCGAAAGCAACTTTACTAGCTACATAGACAATTTATTTATTTATTAAAACCTTCATTGTTACCCAAGGTCACGAAAAGACTAGTATCATAAAATTAATTTAAATAAATTATATAATATGTAGTTATTAATTTGAAAGTAGATTCGAATTTTTTATAATTTGTATAATTTAGTAGATTTAAAAATATATAAAAGGATACGAAATAATTAGAAAAATCACATTAATCATATAATTTTTTAATTACAAACAAAAATTTTAAAAAAATGTTGAGATATTGTAATGTGCTCGTACAATTTGTTCATTTGTTTCCATTTACAATGGAGCAATTTAATAATTATACATATACCTACCTATTTTTAAAAAAAAATTCATGATGGAGAATATAAAAGCAACTGATCGTTTCTTATGACTTGTAGCGTACGAAAATCGTGACAAATTGAATCTTTTCTCGCCAGAGGCAAGACAAAGGTCGATTCACATTTTATTTGCCATCTGATTCGTCCGCTCCAGGCTGCCTTCATTTTCATCACTCCTAATGGGATTTCAATTACTTGCCCGTCGACCATGATAATTTATATTACTTTATCTGAGCTTTATTATATTTGTTTATCAGTAGCTCTGCCTGTTTAGATTAATATAAAAACTTTATTAAAGCTAATCTAAACAGTTATAACTCAAGCTGAAAATTCGCGTTAAAAAGAAACCTTAAAGAAACAATAATAGGTCATTATAGGAAAACGACTTTTCAAAATGTATATCGCTATAATAACCTCTTTAGTGTGAACAATATTGGTGGCTCCTAGTAATTGTAAATCGAATGAAACAATCTTTTGAGTTATTGAATGAAATCTGAAACCTTGCAACTCCTAGTTGAGTATTTTTTTTAGGCACGCTACATCTGTGTATAGGTGATTTTGTTACAGACACCTGGTGAGCAGCCTGTCTGAGGCGTATTTTTATTACTTCAGCAATCAAACCGATAAAATGAATCACACCTGACAAAATGAGCTAAGCTCTCGTTATCGTTAAAAATCATAATACCAAATATAATTTTGAATAATAATCAAAGGAGCGCAATTCGCCTGCTCGACTGGCAGCAAATTATAAATCGGCTAATATTTATCGGGTAGGTAAATAGCGTCGGCAAACAAATTCCCTTTTTTCATTTGATCAGTTACACGGCGGCTTTGATCCCGATCGGTTATTGCCTTACAAAGGGTAAACTTGTATATTTGTCTTGAGCCGACCCTTGTTGGTTTCGCCCAAGATTTAATAATAAATTTGGACGTTTCAATAATTTATTTCCTGCCGATACTTTTAAATTTTCGAGATAATTGAAAATATTTTGAACAACGAAATAGCTTAGCAACTAATTAATTTTGATGTTCCGGAATCTCTATAGGAAATTATTTTATCATAATAATTACCTCACAGTTTTTGTTATTGTTGAAATAGAAATCAAGGTTTTTTAACGATGAACGAAAAACGCAAAAAGTTTAAGTATTTGAAATATAAAAAAAAATTTAAAATTTAAGACAGATTGAAAAACCCGCCAGTATATTAATTACAAATTTATATTCATATACAATCAGAAACAAATCTCGTCAAACAAACAAAATAAACCGCATAAAATCAGTCTATTCATTTATGAGATGCGGTGCCAAAGACAGACACATAGACATTTACAACTCACAACATCCTTCTTCTCACGTCGGTGGTTAAAAATAAAAACAAAACAGGTATTTTATTGCAGTTTTGTTACACATTGTAAATGCAACCTTTGTCCTATCAAAGTTGCGATTCTACATATTTTCATAAGTGCCTAAACTTGTGTAAGTTTAGAAGTTCTCAACTTGTAGCCTTCGGTCGTATAGCCTTCTTACGATATTAAATTTGAACCAGTTTAAACATTGTAAATATAAGAACGAAATTAACTACATAGAATTTTTATTCAAATTTTTTTTTTTTTTCAATTTCAAAACATCTTTATTAAACCATAATTAAATTTTTTTACAAGCACAATTTCCAGTTTTAATTTAATATTAGAGCGTACAATCATAATATTTTACAATGTTTTTTAAGCTAAGCGCTTATTTAAAAACTTATGACGATAATTTTATTAATACGTGTTACGTAACATAAATACTTAGAACTAAGTAACTAGATAATTTATTACAATAGACAAAAAATTGAACTTTATGCAAGCTTTAGTCTAGCATTTGCATTTACTGGCTTAATTTTATTTTGTAGAATTTTTATTAAGTCTTTATATAATTTTTCAGCTTGTTTTTATTTTATGAAAGTACTTTGTCATACGTGTGATATACACTTCATTGAATTAAACTCAAAATTGCAAAACCTCTATAGAAACAACAAATAATGCACAAGGAAAATTCCTTTTAAATGCAACTTTAACAATCGCGCCGTATACGTAAGGCCGAGTACAAACTGGGAGTACAAAATGTTTGCGAGTCTCAGTCGTTAGTGAAGCATTATTATTGTTAAAAAAAAACGCCTGGCATATGAACGTTAGCAAATAAACAGGGAAATTTATTAAATATTAATAAAATCACAGGCGTAAACTTCATATTAAAATTATTTCACCACAGTTAAATAATGCTAACTGTGCCCTGCGATTTCACCCGCGTTAATTTCGTCGTAACGTGATGTTACATAGCTTATAAACAGAGTAAAATAGTGAACAGCAAAATAATAATAGATACGTATTATATACTTCGCTCGCGCGGAATAGTATATTAATTTCTAAAACAAACCAGCTATCTGCCAGTGAAAGTCCTGCCGAAATCGGTCCAGCCGTTTCAGAAATTAGCCGGAACGAACAGACAGAAAAATTGTAAAAAATATTATTTTGTTATATGTACCATGCATTTAGCTGCAAGCTGTTATTTTAATAATACAAATAGACACTCCAATTTTATTTATCTCTATAGAAGATTATATATCATCTTATTCTTAAATAATATTTCAAACGTGACAGTCTTTTTATTTACGCTTTCATAGCATTAACCAGTAAGTATTGTTAAAAGAAATGATATTTTCTATCCTTATTATAAGGTGACGAGCTTTATCAGCCTTATCCAGAAGTTAATATAATAGTTAGAAGCAGATGCGGTGGTGCGTTTATAAATTGCCTAATATAGTGCATTCTCAAGACGAAAGTTTCCAAGTAGTTACGTTGTATCGGAATGATTATGGCGCTCTACTAAACCACAGAATACAAAACAAATTTGCAGATTATAAACGTTTTTATTAGTTTTAAAACAAACTTAATTAATTTTATAATAAATTTTTCTTTGTGTGTTTGTCTCTGGATAACAAAATATGCAGATCTCATTCTTGTATGTTAAGATCATTTACTTTTTTATTTTCTAATCGGTGTCGATAATTTTTTAATTTTGAAATCCTAGAGTTTTTTAAATTATACTTTTGAATAAAAATTGCTTTACTTAACTGTTCCTGAGAAATGCTCCTTCTGTTTCTTTAATATTCTGTGTAGAGGGTTCTTACCATTGGAAAAGTTATTGAGAGTGGAATTTATTGAAACATTTTATTTATCTATTTGTTTTTCGTTATATTCATTCCTTCGTTTATATACCCCCCCATGTGGCATATCACATTCTTTTTAGTTTTTTAACTTCACTTGAAAATATCCATAAGTATTTGTATTCCACAGGTATTAAAAAGGGTTAGGAGTAAAAAGTCGGTAGGTACAACCGTTATCCTGAAGTTATATTATACTTACTATTATAATATTACTAGCGACCCGCCACGGCTTTGAACATATATAAAAACCTTCTTCTTCAATCACTCTATCTAGTAAAAAAACCGAATCAAAATCCGTTGAGTAGTTTTAAAGATTTAAGCATATAAAGGGAAAGAAAAAGCGACTTTGTTTTATACTATGTAGTGATTAACGTATAATAAGTATATTTACGAGTAGTTTAAAGTTATGTATGTACCTATATATAATTTCAGGACCGGTTATTAGTCATTTTTATTATATTAACTATTTCCTATTACTATTATTATTATAATAGTCTCTACTTTCCATATTTATAAAATTATTGTTACTATGTTAAAATCGTTATTTTAATTCACTATGTTCAGCTCACGGGTAATTTTCCTTCATTTTGCTCAAAGACCGCAAGATCCTTTGTAATTTTTATATTTCGTTAATACATATCTGTTTTTCTTTTGTGTGTTGGTATATTTGCGCAATATGACCAAATTTATTTTGCATACGATATTTAATATTAGAAATACATTTACCAAGAGTCGCTAAACAAAAAGTAACATAGAATTAACATAATTGCATTACTCAACTCCACAGTAATATTAAAGGACACCTGTCCTCTAACTTTTGCCTCGAAAATACATTTTTTGGACTTCTTTCATAAATCAAGCTAACTTGTTTACAAAGTAATTTTCTGAGCGACCGAGAATGTTTGAGTGTAAGCTTAATAAGGTTGCGGGTACATTTTCCTCGAAATGCGACACAATTACAATCATGATTGTTTACTTAACATCATCCTCGTATATTTAAACAAGGTTCCACATAGTAAAATAACTTAGCAAGTAAATGTATTAATTAATTCATAACTTTTATTATACTGCAGACAGTAATATAACTTTCATTGAAGAAATTTTTTTACTTTTCCTGGTCGTCTTTATCGAATCTTTTTATTATTACAAATGAATATTCAGCCAAATAAGTGCAGCCGTTCTGATGTAAATAATCTGTAAGCTGGTTGCCATAAAACCGCAGAAAAAACGCCGTAGAAGCGAATTCAAGCGAGATCTAAAATCTAAATAACCCATGTGCACGCAGCAGCGCAAGATTTTCGGCGCTCACTGTCACTGTCCCAGCGGACTAAGTTATTAAATATCCTATACGCTTCTTGCGGTAGTCAGAAACTTTGTAAAGATTCTACGTTCCCTAAAAGTACAACAAAACCATAACCAGATAGTTGATTTGTCAAGAATTTCGATGTTAATTCATAAGAAATTTAAGACACTTTAAAAATCTCCATGATGATAAGAAATAACAATGTCTTGTAAATGGATGAACAGATAATAAATTGTAGCTAATATCTGTCAGCTTTGAAACAAAAAATAACCCACATCGATATTGGTTCATTACTTTAGAACCTAGGAAGCCACACACACAACAAAATTATAACACGACTGTTTTTTCGTCGATGTTTTAAAAGGATCGTGAATACAACACTTCTTTAGAAACGTAATAATTTTCAATTTCCAAGTAATTTCTGTAAGGTATATAACAATTTGTCCCAAGCCCGCGCTAGTTCTCATCCGTCCCAAGGGCAACCTTTTACTGAACAACTAAACTTGGCACATTTCACTAACTGACACGTTTTGACTCACTAAAACTTTTCAACTGTTTAACTTTAGCGTTTTATCATCTGCACCTTGGAGGATATAGAAATCGTTTTACAGCGTATGATAACAAAAACATATAATCCATAATATACAGCATCAAAATATTATGCAAATGCATTCATTCAGTCAATTTGAATTATTCATAATATGTGAAGTTCACAAGCTTTAGGCGGGGGCTATCACATCGTCTTTTAACTGATATTAATACTTTCTTACAAGGTAGGCCTTCAGACCCACTTATTTTAGTTATCCGGGGATTCGTGCCCAGAATTAAGCTACTGATTTTATATTTTTATTTATTTTGGGTACTTTCGTAACCGTTCCATCCAAACCAACAACTCTTGTAGATTTAAATTGAGGACGTTCTTTTGTTTTAACAAATTGATTAAAAAAGTGCGTAGTCTACAGATAGAATCAAAAGCCAGCTAAACTACAGATTTAGTAATAAAAAAAAGATAGGTGAGTTTTACGCGCCCTATATTCGTAATAACCAGTTTAACTTGAGCGTTTTATTATCCACACGATTGACCTTACTAATGTTTAGCTTTAAAAGAATGGGTCACTATCTGGGGATCCAGTATGTTTCAAGCTGATTTAGTAGACACAAATAATTGAAGTTTCCTTGAATAAATTATTATTATTATTATTGATTGGGATATCGATGTGCCGCGTCGACCAAATTTGATCTATTGTGGGAGCCCTTTATAGTTCATTACTGATTCCCGTTGAATCCAGGATCAAGATTCTATGGGCTATAATGTGTTGTACCTCGTCGGGTTGCAGTACATGTCACCCTAGGTGGGTACTTCTTTTATGCATAAATTATGTTTTATTGCTATTAAAATAGCATTTAATAATCAAAAACTTAAACAAGCGACCATGAAACATTTTAGTTTATTGCTTTATTTTTTATGTATTCTCTAATAATTAAAAAAAAGATGAACTGACGCCTTTTCTTTGAAGTCATCTTAGCTTTTGATTATTTAAGAAGATAATTAACGGTAGGAATTATATAATGATTTTAAGGATTTTCCATATCTCTGTCTTTGTAGTCCGATTTTACTGAAAGAAGTCCATTAAGTACTACTTTTTAAAAATTATTATGAATGCTGAGAGTCTGGCAAAATATAGAGATTTATTTGGAACTATGAAGCCACCGAGAATTTTAATTTTAAGTTGAAATTTTAAGACATAATTCACCGAACGAATTTTTTTTACTTTGACCGAAATTTTTAAAACTTTCATCATTTACGAAGAAGATTATTTTAAACATACAAATATAACTCATAAAAAATCAATTGCAACAAAATTTTCAAAATTTTACAAAGAAATTCATAACTCGTAAACTGAATAACAAAAAAAAAAGACTTCAAATTGTCACTCTAAAATTACAGAACAGATTTTGGTGAAATTGAAATAGGTGTTTTGGATACTCCAAGGGGTCTACCTCTGGATTTTCACTGACACTATTGGGCAATTGTATAAAAATTTACAAACGAAAAAAAAGTCTATATTATGATAAGAAAACAGTCTTGGAATGCTAGACTGTAATTATTAATAGTGACTTTAATTTATGCTTTGACTTCATATCAACATATAGAAAAACTCATTCAAATTTGAAGTATTTTGAGAGATAAAATGTTATTTGATGTGAAATAAAATGTAAGATGCAACAAAATGAAGGCATCGCCAACTCCTAAGACATAAACTTAAAATGCGAACGGGTTTATTACACAGTTAAATCTACTCACATCTACTTCGTTTTATAGTTTTAAACTTTTACATTAAACACTAATTTAATCGACCTCTCAAATCGACTGTTCTTTGACTGTTTTTTGAGCAGCATGTAAAACTTAAGTGATCATAGAGGTATATATCTGAATAAGCAATGATTTGTGCCACTAATATTATTAATGCTAAAGTTTGTGAGGGCGTTTGGTTTTTTGTGATTGAATCACGCTTAAACGGCTGAATGGATTTAAATGAAATTTGGCACACAAATAGAATATGCTCTGAATTAACATAAAGGGTTCTATACCTATTATTTGGATTGTATTGTGAAATTTTTCACGATAAGCAAAACCCTGTTTCAAAATAACAGCGCCGGTATTAAACTTTCAAAACTATCGTTAATTAATAAAACTTTTCAAATATTCGTTTTAACTCGCTACTGTTTATGGTAACTTCTATCCATTTTGCTTCAAACCTACTCAGAGTTAAAAACTTACTTTTTTATGTCGGTTATTGCTGCAGGCTGTTGCCGCTTTTATATAATTAGATTAAACAGCACAAAAATATTGCATTCCACTGCACTACACCGAATACGAAAATACTAACTCGACAGTTTTCGATTAAATTAATTTACTTTTAACCATAGAGAAAAACAAAAAGATGGTTATCAATTTGACATGTTTAATGCAGTTTATCTCGTTAAAAAAGTTCTCTTTATCACAGTGACACTTATTTTGCTGTAATATCATACATTTAAATTTAATTAATAGCCATTTTCGCTAATCTACCGTAATTTTAGCTTAGAGAATGCCGCAGTGATCTCATACTATCTTTTACTGACATACATGAAAACAAGATAACCAAGTCAAGGGTAGATGAAAATTACCAAAAATATCATAGTGTTTAATATTTTAAGAAACTTTCTAGTTGAGCATAGATCAAAGTGTTTTTGTTTCACTGACCACTTTCTGTATAGTTAAGTAGGTCATCAGCTTTCCGGTCTCTCCGACTGCGCAGATGAAATAAGGCTTTTATTTCCCCGTGAGTCAAACCCAGCCACGCAACACACGTTGGATGTCAATGTTATTTATTTTATTTTGATTATTATGCTACCTATATAGACAACTAATTTAAGGTTTTTTCAAAATAAGATGTGACAGGTAATATTTGCAATATTGGGTTGGTTGAGTTACAAAGAAACAGCAGTTTCATGGCACCTTACTTCAGAAACTAGTACATTCGAGACATCTAACAATCCAAGCGAACAGACGGTGCCAAATAAAATTTTCACATTTGCCGAAGCAGGTGTAAAGTGCTGCGTGATGTACAAAGAATAATGTGAAGATATGGAAACTATATAACGAACGTTCAATCGTTTAAAGCAAACATTGAATATGTAAGAAAAATTAAGAAAAATCTCGTTATCCTAATGGCTTCTGATACTTTATTTCTGTGTTGTTAGGAGGCTTAACAAGACAATTTTAATAACATTTTAAATTCTTTCTTGTCCTTGTTACAAAAGTGGCAATTACAGTGGCCAAAAAGAAATAAAAGAGTAAGAGAAGAATTTAAAAATCTCTGAACGAATGAAAGTCACATAACAGTGACTATCTAATGACTCTTCGAAATAACAACTGAAATTTTAAAAAAGATCGTTTAATACTTTTCGACCCGTCTCAATATTTTATAATATTTATCTTTGCTATACCTTTTATTATTACAACATCTCATATTTACTCTATGACAAGTCTTCCCGCTCGATTTGAATTTATTCCCCTAACGAAACTGTTCGCAAACTTTACTGCATTTCAAAGTTTGGAATTCCTAATGTTCCGAACTAACACACGATGTCAGGACTCGCCGTAAAATCTAATAGCCTAGACGAGAACCAGGTGTCTGGGGAAAGACGCGTCAAAGCGAACCTGCACAATTATTATGACCTGAATCGTTACGATTTTCAGAGGTTTCACCTTTACAGATACTTGGGTCTGTATACATTGACCAAAATTACATTTTCATGTTATTAAGTGCAATGTATATTAAAGATAAATCTAACCTTTAAGTGTTTGATTTTTGTTGTATAAATAAAATCGCAGAAATTTAACCTGCAGTGAATTAAAACAGTAATATTATACACAATTTGCGGAATTAACGACGTAACTAAAGTACAATAACCCATTCATATTTTCATAACTAAATTACATGTTTGCATTTTATTTTGTAGTGCGGAGGTGCAATGTTTAAAATTTACAAGCAGCTTGAGGACCCTTGCAGCGGTGATTACGCAGAGTGCCCGTTTCATTGTTGAAACCGGTTGAAACTGGTTGAAACTGGTTGAAACTGTTGACACGCCGACCGCCTACATTTCATAATAATTATAAAACGTTGTGCACTATTCGCCATTTTGCCTGCATTGTTTTAGTGCAAACTACGAAATGTATGCATATTTTTTGTGCTCTTTTGTCTGTTTAAATTTTAAGTGTTGGCAGAGTTTTAGGTTCCATACAAAAGTTTCTCTGACCCTCGTTTTTAACCTGATTCTTTTTAAACAAAGTTGAATAAATTTGTCTTTTTAACCGACCTTCAAAAAAACCAAAAAGGAGGTTATCAATTCGACGTGTATTTTTTTTTTTTGGCGATGTTCCGCTCGTACGTCGCCATTTGTAGACCGATTTGGATGAGTGAGGTGTTAAACGATAGGGTAACTCATCGAAGTGGTCCCATTTTTTTTTAGAATTTTTACGATCAATAGTTTTCAGCATATTGAAAGAATAGTTTCACAATCGGACGAGAAATCGCTGAATTCCGCGCGACCATGTCGTGCTTATTTGCTTATAACTCTATGATTTATGAATCCTTATCGATGAATTAGATGTTATTCAATTTAGTATTAAATTTGCAACAAGAGAAAATAAAAATCAAAATAATTTGATTTATAGTTTTGGAGATATTGAGGTTATAAAATAAAAAATTGAAAAATCTTCAATTAGTTCGCTTTAGCAATAGAGATGTCCATGTTATATTAAATATATACTAATTATAATAAATTAATTTAATTAAAACTTATATTGTCAAGCTTTTGACGGAATTTTATGAAAATCTAAGCCATATATTTGATGTTATGGAGCAAAACTTGTCAACAGAGAAAAACATGTCATACGTTATTGTTTACGCGTCCAGTTTAGATCTCTATAGCTCGATGTAATATCAGTTTATATCAATGACTTATATACCATTTTATAAAACATTAAAAGGGTCATATATAATAGTAAAATCAATAAGGTAGAAGAAATACTTCTAGAGATAGAGAGAATATAGTAACTGAGTTCCTACGGGAAATCACAATGTGCGTTCACTTGCTTACTATAAAACACCATGAAAACTTAATTTATATGAACGATATTACTTAAATTTTTAGTATTAAACGATTCAGTTTTGCGTTTTCTTATTTTCATTAATTTGAAAATATTAAATTAAATTAATTAAATTAGTTTTTAGTGTATAAGGTAAGCGTAAAGTCAGAGCGTCCATGTTAGTTTCGTTTTGATGGTATGATAACCAACTATACGGTTTAGAAGAGCCACTCAAAAGTATAAAATAAATTAATTTTAAACAAAAAAATAAAACCGACCTCAAAACGCACTGAAAAGTAAAAAATAAATTTTGTATTATAAATGAACTTACTATAAATAAAAGACGTAAATAGTGTTGATAAATAAAATTCATCTAAAATTCTACAAGGGCATAAAACTTTCATGTTGTTTTTTGAAAGGCGGTGCCAAATATATAAATAAAGACTTATCGAATATTCCTGGACTTTAATAAAAAAAATTAATTGAATGGCTTGGCGCCGCGTTTCAAAGAGCAACATGAAAGTTTTATGCTCTTGTAGAATTTTAGATGAATTTTATTTATCAACACTATTTACGTCTTTTATTTATAGTAAGTTCATTTATAATACAAAATTTATTTTTTACTTTTCAGTGCGTTTTGAGGTCGGTTTTATTTTTTTGTTTAAAATTAATTTATCTACTATTACATCAATGACGTATATAATGACGTACTTAGATATATAGCTTAGTTTACTTAAAAAAAAATATGATACTTCATAGGCGTCATTTGCCAAAATTGTCATGCTAAATTTGAGTATAGCTACCACTTATACTGGTATTCTGATAGTTGTGCCTTGCAGGCGCTGTAAACCGCCGCTCTACCACTTGTGGTGGAGCGCCGTGGAGCGCCGTGGAGCGCCGTGGAGCGCTGTGGAGCGCCGTGGAGCACCGTGGAGCGCCGTGGAGCGCCGTGGAGCGCCGTGGAGCGCCGTGGAGCGCCGTGGAGCGCCGTGGAGCGCCGTGGAGCGCCGTGGAGCGCCGTGGAGCGCCGTGGAGCGCCGTGGAGCGCCGTGGAGCGCCGTGGAGCGCCGTGGAGCGCCGTGGAGCGCCGTGGAGCGCCGTGGAGCGCCGTGGAGCGCCGTAGAGCGCCGTAGAGCGCCGTAGAGCGCCGTGGAGCGTACAGCCAAACAAAATATTTTATTTTTTATTTCATTCCTTCACTCAATAATCTAAACACTTATTTTATTTGTATGCATTCAAACTCTGAAACTGTATTAAAAACTACTTACAATCCCATATAAAATTATTTCTGATGTAAAAGCTATGCTTAAACAAATTTCATTCCTTAACGTTATAACAAATTCTCCAGCATAAATATATGGGTTTCTCGTAAGTTCTCAAACGATACTAATCAATTTCTGGATAGATGTAATGGCAACGTTCACTCACCGCTCACATTGGGTCAGATACGTCAACCTCGATAAGATCTGCGGGAAAACATCTAGAATCGCTTTTCTGTAAGGGTTTTCTTGTCCCTATTTTAAAAAGCTTTTAAATCTTCTTAAACTAAAGTTTGTCTATAGAAGTGGACAAATGCATATTCCGGATAAATATCATGAATTCTCGATTACAATTTGCAACCGACAAAAAGAAATACTTTTTTATACCTACAAATAATTTGAATTCTAGTTGACGGCTCATTAAACTTATTCTAAGTTACATCTACTACTATTACTATGTATACTATAGCAGATTTTAAGTAATATATTGTTTAAAAACAAACGTACAAAGGTACGTAAAGGTAAATGTTAAAAGAAATCAGTTTCAACTTTTTCTATAATTGTACTCGCGTAACTAAAAGATTGGAAGTGGTTAAACTTGGAAGGAAGATGGTTCATTTATGAGCAAAACCACATTGTATTGATAATGCTTCAATAATTCATGCTTAGGTTAATGCTAATGAGTTACCGTTTCTAACATTTTTTTTTTTCAAAAACTATATTGAACCTTTTGGCCTTATTTTAAAATACCGGATTCTAACGATGCAATCCCAGTGATATACGGCACGTATACACATAGTTTTAACAATAGGTTGGCAAGTCGCCGCCGTCTGTGGGCATCCGTATGCCGGGCAGAGCCGACCCCGCATACCAAATGAATCCCAACCTAATCCCACCATCCGTCTCGAACCCGATCCAAGGTGTACCTTAATCGCTCAATAGGAATTTAGAAAGAAACAATCCCCGATAAAACGAATTGTACCGATTCGGAACGGCTACGCTCATTTGTGTAAAAAGAAATGGTAGGAACAGTTGGGTTTTTCAATATTAGCTTCAAAGTTAACATACAAATGACAAAATTTGAAAACAAACTCACATAATATGAACTTCTATCGTAATGCCTCTGCCATGTCTGACAGATAACAACTAACCGCAGCTCTGATGCTCTCGAGTATCATATATCAATGCAGGTTAGCTCCTAGATTCGCTTTCCTGGAAAAGCAAAAAAATGTTTGAGTATGAAAAGCAGGTCTTAGATTAAAACGCTACACAAATTACAAAATGAAAAGGCTCACTAAGGAAGATAGAGGAAAATCAAGGTGAGGTTTTATAACATAGCCTAATCCAGATATCTGAAAATAATAAATAACTTGTCTCTTTCTTAATAAAATAATTTCAAAAACATCCTATTTTTTTAGCTATACGAACTGTTCTTTTCACTCTGGGATGATTTGTTGGCTGTCTACCAAGTAATAGATTTATATTAATTGTAAGCTTTACGTACGAGAAAGTTTATTGAACTCGATAGGAAAAAGTATGCAAATATTACCCAGCCTAAAGCTTTTACTAACTAACAAGAGATGTCAAAATAAATCTTAATTTAAGTTACATTAGACTGCCTTCACCGTTTTCTGTACGAATATAACGTCATTGAATTTAAAAGTTTAATATAGACAGCATTAACTAATATAGTTAAAACAGAGATAAGTATTAAAATATTTATTAGAACACCGAATAAATTCAAATGAAAACAACACAGTATTAAAAAGTATACTTTTTAACGTCATCATAAGCTTTTTATTACCGGATTACTTAACAATTGTTATTAACCTCCTTCACCGTGAAAGTAAGAGAACATTTAAAATGCTTGATAAAGACATAGATTGGTATTATAATATTGCCAGCAATCACGGAATTTATATAAACATGTCGATTGTCACACTATACACATGTCACAATTGTTTTCAAGATCTTTTTCTTGATCTATAGGTAAAAATTAATCTGTGTAATAATTTTATAGGTATTGAATTTTCATTTACATAATATTAATATACTTATTCTCAAAAGCGTTCTTTTATCAAGTCTCAGCTTTCAAGTTAATATCTGGATTTGGTTGACATTGTTGTTCATTCTGACGCGACATCAAGTGCTGGCATTGATGTTTTCTGAGAGCCGCCCTTAAGAAGATCCGCCATTGAAAAGGAGATCGATCGGTGTCAAAGTTTCTAATTATTAACAAATATATTTCATTTTTTTATGTTATGCTATCTTAGCCAGAAAACTTTGTAACACCACCATCTACCGCCAGCTATCGATCCCAGTTTTGAAGCGAAACTAAATTTTTCTCATATACTCACTAATTAAATAAGACCGTGCTTAAGTCTTAAACCTACATTATTCACAAAGCAAATCTTATTCGTTTTCGTTACACGTCATATACAGCTGCAAGTAAATTAAGTTAGTAATTACGTTGTTATAACAAAATAAATTTGCACAGTTATATTAATTAAAGCGGTTAAACTATATAGCAATGGAGGGGTTAACTCCCGGCAACAAAAGGTTCAGCATAACATCCCATTTTCCGGGCAAGTTAAAACCGGCAGCGTTTTACATTAATTACCGCAATACAATACAGGGCTTGTTTTATTATACGAGATACATACGGTTCCAAAATTTAAAGAATATTATAGCTAAACATACAATAGCCTCTGTCTCTTACAAGAAGTCTTTTTATTAGGGAGTGAATTTTTAAAATCAGTCCTGTAGCTGAATTTATTCATTGAAATAAATATAAAATCTATTCCCTTAGTAAAATTATATTAATTTATCATAAAACTTGTATTTTTGTGAATATTGGGATAAAAAGTAGGTATCCTCTTTTCATCTTTTTAATAATTGATCAATATGTAATTGAAATTTATGCGTATCAAAGAAAACAAACTCAATTTCACATTAGGCATACATATTCCAAAGCTCTGTTCCAACAGTGTGTGTAAACAAATCAAATTTGAAGGCAAATCATTTGTAAATAGAACAGATCAATCAATTTTGGTTTTCTGAACAGTTAAGTCAATACATTAAGTGAATACATTACTTACACACACACATAGATACTAAATAAAAATAATTTATTTAAAAAAAATATTTAGAAATAAAAAAATACCGCATTTCTGGGGTGAAAACTGATGCTGATTTTCTGCGCGAAATACGATCCAGCCCTCTTGTCACCAGAGGACTCGACCAGCCGCTTTGATAATTCCCCAAAAAGGACTAAGCACGGCCCAAGCGTTACCACACCAAATGCGGCAAACTGATAACCGGGTTTCAAGGTTGAATTTACAGGGTTATAATATTTTACAATAAAATAGGCCATCTAAATGGGATGTTAATTTTGGCGATCTTTAAGAATCAAAAAAAAAATTGGATTTGTTTCTTGTAGATAGTATATTATTCACACGACTTTTTAGCCACCGATGCAAAAAGAGAGTTATTATAAATTGACGTATTTGGTTGTTTGTTTGTGACATCGTAGCGCGTAAACGAATGGACTGAATATGATGTAGTTTTTAGCAACAGTTTATAAAGATCTTTTAATCCATTTATGTTGTGTTTGTGTTAAGTTTTTTTATTTTTTCAAAACTAAAAAAACTAACTAACTGAGGCCTATTACATTCGAACCTTACTTTTTGAATAAAATGGTCAAAATTGACCATTTAAAACTGTAATCTTTTGACAAATTCGACTTATAGAATAGTATAAAATATCTACTCCAAATTTTTATATACTGAAATTTTTAAAAACAAAATCCCAATCGTAAACATAAAATTACAAAAAAAAAACGCTCAGATTTAACAAATAATTGCTCTTACTCTTTTACTTTCTTGCTTTGAAATATACCTAGCATTTTACTCGATGAAATGTGTGCCTGTGTGTCAGATGTGAGCGCGTGCCAATGCAGCTCTAGTGCAGTGCAGATTTACTGACGGCATTTAGTTCGACTACTTCACACATGATACTAAGTACAATACCGCACTACATTGAACATACCAGTGATAGTTACTGCGAACGACTACCGAAACAAAGGCTGATTAATTATCATATTTATCGTATCGATTATTGATCGGTGTCATAGAACCGATCTCTATGCGCCGTCTCATTCGTGTATTGCATTTCATCCTTCTTAGCATAGTTAGTCAAGCTTGGGATTATTTTTGTTTATTATCCGGTCTAGGTTAATGAACCAAGTTAACGATATTCGCTATTATTTTTGGAAAACAAGGAAATTAAAGGCATAGAATGATACTTGTTAAGGCAAAGAAATATCGGCATAATTTATTAATTTGATTTCGAACTAGACTTAGTTTCAAATAATTATAATAAATATACTACTACTTAATGAGAACAGTAAATGTTAATTCAATATGAATACTGCGTATTTGGAAGCTGTCATTTACTTTAAAGTCATTTTGTATACTTAAAGTTAAGCACGTTTTAAACGCGAGTGAAAAGCTGAGCATCAAATGATGTATCGAACGATATTAATCACACTTTATTGCTATAAATAAAGCTTACATGTGACGAATGATAATAAACTATTTGCTTTCAATTTGTATTAATGGACGAAATTCAGTTTATTCATTTACTTTAAATGGCAATTTAATATTATTATTTTACCTAGTCTTTTCGTGTGAAAATCGAAACGCTTGAATATAAAACGGACAATTGAATTTGTTATTTGAAATACATAATGTATATAAATAAAAAAATATTGCTTAAATTTTTTTTTATGTAATTATATTAACAGTTTATGTCGTATCCGCCACATTACGCCGTTATTATAAATGAAAATTCTTACACTCAAATGGTTATAGTTATTACATAATATATCGATGTAATTTTTTATAAGAACATAATAATATAGCTTTTTCTCTTTTTATATGATTTATAAAAGGCCAAGGACACTATCGATTAGACCAGTTCAATTTCAAATCAATTAATAAATCAAAACCCATTAAACATACTTAGTGCAATCGATGCATTGGTTTTTGGCGAAAGCACAACGAAATTGGTGAACAAACCACACATTACAGAATGCCTACCTATTTAATCCCCTTATATCATCAACATGCTTAGAAATCCGTAAAGTCACAGGTGGTGTGGCTGAGTTATTAATAGCTGGAACCTAGTTCTCACGCCTTGATGCCCCACGTCTTGATACTATGAGTTATGTCTGTCTGTACATATTAAAGGAAGTAACTGTTGGGGAAATTTCACGAGTGACAGAGAATTTGATGAAATTGTGAGCTGACTGTGAACGTTATTTAATTAATTTCAATAGGTGACACTAATTCCTTTCTATATTTTAAATCAAAATATCTATTTATCAATTTAAAGGTAGACTGATGACATTCATAAGCGATCATACAATATGTGATTCTATGGAAAACTTTATATTATTATTTTAAATCTCAACATTATAGTAGGAACCTTATGATGTAAGTGTGTAGAGTTTGTGTAATTACCACAGAGGCGGTTTAGAGGGCCGAAGACGGTAATCATCGATACTCACTTGTATCATACAACGTTTTTCAATACCCTTTCTCATAAAGTAACTCTTACGCATGATTACATATTATGATAGTCGGTAGATCACAACACCTTACAACTCCGGATCTGATTATAAGAAATCAGGTAGTCCAAAGACTCCACTCTTACAAATACCTTGGCTGCGTGGTGAATGATTATGATGACTTTAACTCAGAGTATGAGCGACCGCTTAGAAGCCTTCGAAATGTGGGTATACAGAAGAATCTTGAAAATATCGTGGACGGATAGGGTGTCTAACGCGAGGTGTTGCAGATGGTGAATGAAAAGGCAAGGATCCTAAGCACCATCAAAAAACGCAAGCTGGAGTACCTTGGTCACATAATGCGTAATGGTAAATACCATCTGCTCCAGCTCATAATGCAGGGCAAAATTCACGGTAGGATACCGCCTGGAAGGAGACGCACTTCGTGGCTTAAGAATCTTAGGACATGGTTCAACCTCAGCACAAGATCCTTGTTCCGAGCCGCTGTGTCCAGGATCCAGATAGCCCTAATGATAGCTGACCTTCGGTAGGAGATGGCACCACAAGAAGAAGAAGAACTCTTACGCACCGCACTTGGGTATATAAATGCGTTTGTAACCAAACTATGACACTTTGATTACAATTATGTACAAGGGCGATAATGTAGTAAAACCATTTTGTTAAACCTCTATGTTCTCAAAAAAGAGTTTCGATCCGAAATAAAATCACATTTGTGGTTCGATATCGCTTTTTTATATACCGAAAATTCTAATAGACGACACATTGCAATACTTTGATGCGTAATCTAAATGTTTACGTTGTAGTTTCCAGTTTTCTGTAATAATTTGTGTGTAAAAAATGCAAGAACCTTGACATCGATCACGTAAAGCTAGGGCTGGTGTTAAAATCTTTTTCGCAATCAAAATTAAGTGTAATAAAAACAGTATTTTTATTACACTTGATTTTTACATTTTAGGATGAGTAGGCAATTCTAAAGATCTATTTAAAAGACTCATCATATCATTTATTATTATATTTCGTAGCATTTATTACAAATGTGATAATAGGCTATAAAGCTGTTTTGATAAAAATAAATTTCTTTATTGCAGCTAAAATGTGTAAAAACAGTCGTATTCTAAAAATGTGAATGTTAACGAAATACAGTTTGTTATAAATTACAATACTAAATGTACTTTGATTATTTTTTTATCTAATTATTCGGGTTAGAAATGTTCTAATTGTTTGTCATGAATTTATTTGTAAGGTAATAAAGGTGTTGTTTGTGCTATACGATTGATATGTAGGGAGTTTTAACTGTTGAATATTTATTTTGACAACCCTGCAATGATAGTGGAGACGACATATTAATCAGTCACAGTGACGTCACAGTGCTGATGAATCTATCTCCACGTTACGACCCACTTTTCCAACACTCTCACTGAATAGACCTGATATTATCATCTATTCTAAATCGTAAATAACCCTTTTTCTCATAAAAAAGTCTTGACAACGATCTAGGTGTTTAACTGACTGATTGATTACATAAGTCAACACGAATTTAGTGTCGAAGTTCTGTGTACCCGATTTTGATTTCTTATACCTAATTAATAAAAGAAATAATATTTTTATCTCATAAAGTTTGCTTTTAAGAGTGGTCTAGCATTTGTCAAAAATCGTATATTTTTTATCATCGTATAAAGTATAAAAGCAAACTTTTTTATAAATTAAGTTTTTGGTTATTTTTCAATGTAAACATTCAGACAATAGCATTAAAAAACAGACACAAAAAAGATTTTTTTTTATCAAAAAATGAAGTCTGTTTTAATTTTAAAATTAATCTCACAAAATTTTATAGAGAAAAAATATGTAGTCTTGTAATAAATCTCGCGACTGCCCAGCGGTAGAAATTCTGTTATGGAATTCAAATGACAAAAACCAAATTTTTTCTCTTTATAATATTAGTAGATATATATGGTAGTTCATAACTTACAGACAGTCTGTATTTAAAACTCCATAGATATATTATATTAATATATATACATAAACAAACCGTGATGGCCTATATTTTGTCTTAGAATGATAACGTTGAAACACAAAGCATCCCATAGCGCCAAAATTCTGTAACTCGAAAAACTTAGAGCACCATTAAAAACGATAAGACCGCAAAAATTATAAAGACAAACGACGTCACAGAAAAATATAAAGGGACCTCACAGCACCGAAATGAGTCTCTAAGTGCACAAGTTGAGGATTTATTGCAGACAGTTACCAACTGCACTTAGTATGTGTAAAATTAACTGTAATTATTGCAACAGTGTGTCCTGTTTGTGATAAAATAATGGCTTTTGTTATAAGACTTATGTATTATTTTAAGTTTTTATAAAACTTTTTCATCTTTGGTCCAGATTAAGCTCCATATTAATTTGAATTCAATAATATAAAAATTATTTATTATACCCCCGAAAACATAATAAATTATTATAGATTCAAACTCTGGTATTAACCCTACTTGACAATATTACAATTAAAATAATAACTAATAAATAACATAAAAATTAAAAATACAAAATACTTACATACAGTTTTAAAAAATTAAAATGGTGCCCTGTGGCATTGACCTTTAACGCTGGCAATATTTCCTCGCTGAACTGTAATATTCATGCGCTGAGCGAGGAATCTGCCAGCCCTGGGGTCTCCAGTGGACTCGACAAGGCGCCTGGTTATTTATTTCATGACCGCCGGAGCACTTGAACCATAGTCTAAGGATCACTACTCCAAAGGGCATAAAATTATAGTTGGAGGAGAGAGACCTGTATTTTTACCGTTTATTATTCTTCGCAATATTATCTGCCGCACCGGCTTTTAAAGTATCAACGCTGGTGGCGTCACATACCAAAGCTCGTCCAATTCTCCAAGGGATCAACGAAATCCCATCCGGTCGCTTGCCATCGTCTATAATAATATAATAATTGTGTCAAAATGGCACTTCCGAAATTGGTTTCGATGCCACAATGTGATTGATAACAGAGTAGCAAAAATATCTTTTATTAGGTTTCGCATTGAAAGAATCGGAGTGAACACTGGACAATTTGGTCATTCATCAATATCGTATTTATAGATTTTGTATCATATAAATTTTTTTGTGCATATTTTACCTCAACTATGACCCCGTATTTTATATAACAAAGCAAAAAAAAAATAGAAAATGATATTACAATATGCAAATTGCTACATAAATTCGCGACTATGAATAAAATGCGCGACTAAGAATTTCTACTAGCATTGCAATGATATATGAGTAATGAAATTCGAATCTCCAATAGCAATGAGAAAATAGATATATTTAAATATTTTTGCTTTATTTTATTTTTTCAATTTTATACAATAGGGAATAGACAAATTATATACACTGTCTATATTTACAGATTTCTTATCTCAATGACTTGATGTTTACCACAATTATATGGGTCATTTCTCTTTTGATTTTGGTCACAGTAAAAGCAGTAAGTTGAATTCGCTTCAATCAATCATAGTATTTGACAGACGCAATCGGTTAGCCTGTTGACAGTATGACATATTAATCACGCGGTAAATCTGACTTCTTGCATACTGACCAGTGTTATTGAGGGTAATGTAACATTATAAATCGAGCAATCGTGCAGTCTATACATGAAAATAATATTTAAGCGTACTGTACCCACCTTAAGGACCTATATCAAACATAAGTACACGTACGTTGTTTTCAATCACTATCACTACATAGTATAAAACAAAGTCGCTTTTTCTTTCCCTATATCCCTTTGTATGCTTAAATCTTTAAAACTACGAAACGGATTTTGATGCGGTTTTCTTTAATAGATAGAGTGATTGAAGGAAGGTTTATATATATGCTTTATACCCTTGCAAAGCCGGGGCGGGTCGCTAGTTTACTATAAACACAAACTGTTAGGACTATACTAACCACTTCGGTGGTTAAGTCGATCAATGTCTGACATTTATGTTTTGGGTAAAAAAAAAGCATAATTCTGAAGATTGTACTTATCTGTAAAAAAAAATCAGTTAAACTTTGATCCACTAGGATTTACATCTATTTTAAATATATATAGGTAATAAATATATTTATTTAATTTATTTATTATACCCACGTATTTAACACAGACTGGTACCACTCAGAAACTTGAAGAATGTTATAATAGACATAAAGCGATGATTTATATTCTTCAGAGCCAATTAGAAGTCGACATTATAAGAACCATTATGTATATTATCATGATAATAAGCTCTTTGAAATCAGAGCCAATTATGATCAATTGATGGCCCGGCATATCATTTGTCCTAAAAATAAATTTTTAGATCCAATTACTTTGTATGAAAGTATTGTTATTTTAAATATTTATGTAGTTTATATTTCTGAGGACTCAATTATTCTAAGTACATATTTCTATAAAGTCATTAAGTGCATGACTTGTCTCATTGTACGAAAAAAAATCCAAAGTTCATATTTAATTGGTATTATACATTTATTTCAAAGGATACAACATCATAAATTTGATACAAAGAAAGAACATAATATTCTACATCGTAGTTTAAATAGAAACAGAGTAAAAACCGCAATTTATAAAAGCCGAATGGAAGATATTTTGTTTCGTGTAAACTAACCAAAAACTCATCTGAGCCAAAACAAACTGTTAATTGGTCAGCCTGTAGGTGCTAATAAATTAGGCGGTGCACACACTAGCGTCCTTAAGTGGAGAGCACACGGTGTCGTCGGTAATTCGCCTATTAATCATGGCTGGCGGTTGACGCCGTGTGCACTCGCACTGCATCATAAATATAATCGCATTTTCTATCCACGATACGATGTTGCCAATACGATATGCTATTTTAATAACACATTTACATAAGTACATAACTATAATGTATATTTAAACTTAATACTGAATTTTTAACTCATATTGTGCAAGTAAATATAATTCAATAATTAAAACTTATGTTACGCGTTAATTTATAATTTTTACATTAATAAATTATTAAAATTATTTTTAGATTTCAGACTTCTGAGAGTGTTAACTAAAACCACATTAAGGATATCGTACCTAGTAAATGGAATTTGCTCTACGATCTACATTTTTCAGCAGCTCATGCATAGTTCACGTTGGAAATATTAGTAGGAAAAATGTATACATGTTATTTATTTCTGCGCCGGGAAGAGAGAAAAATTACACTTAAAGGTTGCAACGTACGGGATATTCTATTATTTTCAAAATTTACATAAGTCAGTTCTAGATTGGTATATTATTACACTTAAATATTCGATCAAGAATGACCCAAATCGTGTGGCACTTTGAGATGGCGAATAAAACGATATGATTACTGTTACAAGTTTAACCAACTACTCGTCTTCTACGTAGATTAAGCTTTCTGTAAGCTTTTAACTTGGATTCTTCTAGGTATCTTCCGTTCGGAATAATAGCAAGTCATTTCATTAAATCGTCACTACCATAGTTTACATGAGGCTTTAAAAAAATAAACGAGCAAAAATAAAACAATCAAATTAAAGTAATAGTCGGCCAAATAAGGTTATTTTGCACTTTGTAATAATGAAAATGCTTGCACTTGTTTACATTGTGTCGACTCGCGGTGCTCGGATATAAAACTGTCGTAAAACAACACGTGGCGATGAAACCTACATTTTATTGCCTTTACTATGTTAGTATATTAACAACATACAATTTAAAAGACATTAACTATTTAAGTATATATTGCGATAAAACTACTTACTTGAAAATCATCCAATTATAATTTTTATTTATTGCTACCTCCACTTAATATATCTTGTTTTCAAGCTAAATTCTAAGCTTAGATGTAATTTCTGTATATCTTATATAAATATTCATCGTCCAACATCAAAAGCATTTAATTGGGGACGCAGCATTCATATGCTCATATATTCGTTCACTCATTTTAATTACACAAAAGCAGATAAAAATATGAATTCACAGTTGAAACTTTTGTATTTGGAATTGTTGCAAAACAAATTAAACGTCAACATTATCATCAAAATTCCAAGGTTGGCAAATATATAATTGGACTAGTGGACCTCGCGAACTTCGTATCGCTTCAGAGTGCCGAATAATGTGTCACCTAAAACGTCATTCCATAGAAAATTTATGAGGAAACTAATTAGCAATAAATTAAAATTGCGACTATAATTTGAGATTTAAACTATCCTATCTCTCAAGTTGAATCGAACTGCACATGGTGTGCGAATTTTATTATAATCGGTTAAGTGGTTTAGGAGTCCATTGAGGACAAACATTGTGACACGAGATTTATATATATTAAGATTAGCTAATTGAATCACATGTCGTGGAAGGCTTTGTGAATAGCAGTAGAGAGATATGTGAAGTTATACTAGGTCAGAAGAGCTAATGCAGTTAAAACGTGGTATAAATCGTCTAGACACACGTTGTAGGCTGAGTTGATTTATTGGTCCATTTGTCGTCGAGCCAAACCGCTGATTCATTGGACGTATTATATCTTTACTTAAACGATGGATAATAATAACTAGAAAGTTCGCAAGGAAACTGTTCTACGAAACATTTTTATTTTCAAACGCTTATTGTGCATAAAATATTGTTTGTTTTAAATTTCACAGCAACTTGCTGGTCATCGCCTTCATTCTATATGTATCTCAAAGATTTTTGAGCTTTCGCAATTGAAGGCTCTTTTTATTTAAAGGGAATCTGTACCTAACTCATCATAGACAATATTGTAGCTTACTTTTTGCATTGTAGCTAGCGCGCCGAAGTGGTTCACCCGTCTACTTTTTGCATCATGTTTATCAAAATAGACGTAGAAATATACCTATACCATATTCTATTTTTTTATCATATGTTTTGTGTTCTATATATTATATTTATTTTTATAATTCCTAGTAGGGCATGGGCCACGCTTCACTAGGTGTTACAAGATTTCACATCATTTCACATTGGTAATAAGCATTTTTTTATAAAATAGAAAACTAAATTAGTTGAATATTTCAAAATGAATCATGTAACCGATATTGGACAGTAGGTATTTGAAAAAATGTCTACACATTGTAATAAAGAATATTTTTCAATTTGCACTAGCTCGCATGTTGGAAGAGACAAACGACAACAATATTGCTTGTGAAGTTGGATTTGTTCGATTTTTTCCAATTCAATGGAACGCCATGTAATTTACCAGTTGACGTTTGATTTTATATTATATTTAACTAGCGACACGCCCCGGCTTTGCACGGGTATAAAACACATATATATATATATATATATAAACCTTCCTCTTCAATCACTCTATCAATTAAAAAAACTGCATCAAAATCCGTTGCGTAGTTTTAAAGATTTAAGCATACAAAGGGTTAATTATATAGTGTTATAAATTATTAAAGTGTTTATTATCCTTCTTGATTAATAGTTTAAATACTTTTATTTCAAGGCAATTTCATTTAAATAACCTCATTTTGAACAATTAAATAAAAGGTACAATTAAATTTAATAAAAGGACATGACAGTAATTTAAGATAGTAACGGTAAGAGACTCGGGTTATGCATCTGACGTTTAACCAGTTCTGGATTGTAATCCTGGAGTAACAAAAAATGTTAAAAAATAATAATAAATGTTGGATAAAAACAAAAAGCTACTTATAGGAAACTGTAAAGAAAATAATAATTGAAACAGACGCAATGACGTCTCTCACTAGTGAATAAATCCAGCCTAAATTAAAATAGATTCATCGAACTAAACTAGAATAGCTATAGGGTTAAGCATTAATGGACACCAATATAGTTAAGTCCTGAATTAAGCCCGACCAGAAAGCCATCGCATACAACGCTATGCAGCATCGTAATGGCTCATTAATATGAATTAATTCGCGCTCAGAATTATTGACTATACCATTTCAAGTCAACATAATTTACGACTAAACACATGGGTTATACTTTTATTAAAAATCAGTTTGAACTTGAAAAAATAAAACGTTGAAAAATGATATTTTATTTAAATTAAGGTGGCATCAATTTGCATATTCAACGTACATCAATTAACATACCCAAGTCGCAACTTATTAATGAGTAACAGTTACAAAATTTAACGACGTAATGCATTGTAACATTGAAATATTTATAACAGGATATTTTTCAACACATTTTGTATAACTTTACATTTCGTTATCAAATTCCACATTTGTCCATAGAATTTTATTTTTTTCGTAACCGCCGAGTCTGTCACTGACTGCTTGTCATATTTTTTAGAACGACTATTGAGCGTTGGGTCACGGATAAAATAAAAAGAACCATTGTCAATAGCAGACAAAAGCTTTGGTCATGAACTGCCAAATATAAACTAGGTGCCATACCAATTTTATTATAGTGTTGATGCAAGCAGAAAACGTCAACCATGTCTTGGATTAAAAATATCCGAGAGTGGACGGGGATGAATTTTTTGAATTCATACAGAAATAAAAAATATTAAACTATCATTTATTTATATTATACTATAAACCGTGCTGATAAACCGAGCTAAACCGTTCACTGATCACAAATTAAAACTTAAATTCATCACCTACGCAAGTCTAAGAAGTCTACAGGCGTTGAAGGCAATCATCCTTCTCTCTCTATACGGTATAGTGTGTTGCTGTTCATACTCGTAGTATTGTTGCTGCGAGTCATTTTTGATATTTAATCGTATACTTCAATAATACTCCAGAACTTTGTATTAATTTAATAGAAGTAAAATAAAGGAAATTACATTGTAGAATATATAGGTATATAAAATACTAAGATTATTTCGCAAATATTTTACGATGACATTCTATATGATTTGAATTTTGAATGCAAGTTCTAAGTCTCTTTACTAAAGAGGCTATACGCAATTCGCCACAACGGCTATACTTTGTAAACTTAAACAATAATTTTTTATTGGAAACTTAGAACATTTTGTCCAAGAGGCATTCAATGACACGTCATGATCAATTGAATTAGAGAGATTCATTGAGTTAACTTCTGAAATAAAAGTAAAATAATATTCGTGAATTTCGCTTTATATGTTAACAAGTTTACTGTTCCGTAATAAATATGAATAAGTTAAGCATAAAACAGTCAGCGAGTAACGACTGAAACAGAAATTAAGTTAGTACAGTAAATACGAAAAAGCGGCAGTCTGCTGTTAAATAAGAACTAAAACTTTAATGCTCCTGCAAAGAATCGACCAAAAAAGTTTACAAACACTCCTAGCACATTTATTTGTTGTGCGAGAATCATTTATTTTCTGAATTTTATTTAATTATAGAAAGTATTTTAATAAAAAAGTAATCTTGTACATATTTTTACATACATGTACTTTGAAATATATCTTTACGAGAATATCGATTTGCATTAGGATACTAAACCATAGAACATAATGAGGCCTCCTGGCTAAGCGATCTTATAAGCCTACCACGAAGCAGAAGGTATCGGATTCGATCCCCGCTCCTGAATACAATTTATAATTTAATTTGTATTTGTATTCGGGTTCTGGTAGGGCTGCCACTTGCCCGACGGGGTGTCATACGTGGCACGGAGGTATGGTTGAATTTCTACAAGCTTGCCTGAAGAAATTCAACTAAACTAACAAAAAGTGGGTTTCTTGAAAGAGATCGCTGATTAGCGATAAGACCGCCCATTGCACTCCATTGCAACGAAGTGTATATAAAAAAACATAAATTATTTAATTTAGAATTTTCACGTTACTCAGTATACAGTAGACAAATTATTTTGAGTTTTTTAAAATACATGTTATCAGTACCTATATAAACATTATTTAATTACATTTTTATTAGGTACCTATATCTAAAGATGTATATATTAATTAAAACCAAATAGAACTACAACATTCCGATCAGAAATATATCACGACAACTTAAGATCATTCCATGAAACTAAAGTTGACCGCGGAGAAAAACGTCTCAGACCTAAGACACCACTTAAATGTCGACCCTCTACAATTGGAATTTTAAACTGAGCACTTCTTTTTAATTGAACCGGCTATTTTAGTCAACTCTATTCCAACTTTGGATTAGTTCAAGACTTATCTTTAACATTTAAAATTCCTCTCTTAACTTAATACATAGATTGTACTAAATCTATTTTCATGAAAGTTACCAGGACTAAAAATACCAAAAAATTTATAATTAGTAGAAGAGAGCTTGGAAAATCGAGGCATTGTGAGTACCTTAAATTATCAAGGATCCAAAACGGGAAATAGACACACAGCTCTGAATGGATTGCAATATGGTAAACAATTCTCCACTCGTTAGGGGTTAAACTACACAGGGGTTAACTACAATGGCCCATTGGCCAATGGAGCAGACCTTATCACGAGCCACCTTTTTACCACTGGCAATCAAACCCAGAACCATCGTACTGAGTACTAAGATTCAATGAATCTGAACGCGTAAACTAATTGCCACGGACGCGATTGCGTAACCTACTAAGGGTCTGAAACTGGAAGCTAGAAGCTCCTAGATTCTACCCAAGCTAAAAGAGGTTAAAAAAAGTGCCTTTTTCATCATAAATAAAGCCATTTATGGTAAAATGATAGCCGTCTTTCTTATATACTGCCATTTTGATTATTTTCGGTTGTAGCATTAAGTGGTTAAGAAACAAAATATAATCAAGTAGTGAAGTTACTACCCGCCCCATAACTATTTGAATTCACTTGGATATAAGTTTAGTCAGTTTAACCTACTTTTAGTGCTTGACTAATTCAATAATTCGACGACGCTCCTGAAAGAAAATTATGCATTTACCTCGTCAACTTGAAAATTAATAACAATTTTCCGATTTTCTCTTTATCCTTCATTCTTGATGGCATTTATGCTTGAAAACGTAAAAAGAGATCGTCTTACTGTAGCATCACAGCTCCTAAACGAATGCTTTGAAATATTAAACGATTTTGATATTTTTCTTTATGTAAATTTTACAGGATCTGATTTAAGATGCATTTTCTGGAGATTTTTATTAATTTTCAAAAGCAATCTAAATTATGCATACGAAGCAAGCAACCCTGCGAACCAAAATCTCTATAACCGCCCTAACAATTAATTAAAATTTATCCCACGTAAAATAATTGAATACAAAGTAAAATAGAAAAGTAATGAATCTAACTTATCCCCAGTCACGTATTCCTCTTTCCAGCCGATGCCATTTGCTAAAATTTTTGATAGAATCTCACTATAATTAACCATCAAATTTTATCTTTGCCCAACATTTTTAGCCTAAAAACCAATGAATGTCAGTACATTATGTGAGATACGCTTTGAACGAACCTGTTAAACAGACGGGAAAGTAATTAGTAACGAATGACTCCTCGTTTAGTCGAAACCAGAACATTCAATAGATAACAAAATAAAAATAGTGAATAAGTTCCAAAAAGTAGCAATGAAAAATACAAAAGTTGTTCTGGTTTAGTCTATGAAGCAATCAGTGAAGAAAGAGATTGTTCATCTACAAACTTATAATGAAAATTAATTCTTTAGTATTGACGCCTTTTGACGCCTAAATACACCTAGCACTGTGCTATCAGACATAATAAATGCCTGGTACCTTAGTATTTCATATTTGTCATAATAAATATATATTGAGCCGGAAATTTGATGTTAAAATCACGAAAAAAAAAAGAAATGTTGTGTATGTTGTTGCGGATCACCTATTTTTCCGTAGAGAAAATGATAAGTGAAACAAAGGAAAATGTATATGTTATATGCCCTAGAGGTTATTAGTCCCAGAAATACTAAAAAGAAAAAATTAAATAGTGAAAAATACCTAATCAATTAAGAGATAGCGGCGTCTGTTCCGTGTTCTATCATCTGCCAAACCACTGTACCGTAAATTCTCTAAAAAAAAGGTTATATTTGTTTTAATCCCGACAGATTCATTGTTCTGCCGAAGATATCGAGTAGAGCTTGTTCATTTGCTGGAAATTGAAGATACTAAATCTTTCTGTTACTAAATAAAAGCCTTGGTGTAAGAACCTGAAATTGGCAGATGTTTGTACTTGACTTTAGACCTACGTTTATTTTGAAATATCAATTAAATAATAATATTATAATGCTAGTATTTAAAAAACGAATTAATAACACCCTCTTTCCTTGTTAGGGGTTATAAAATAACTATCAAATAAAATAATAAATCAATATTTTATGTTACGACGAAGTGAAATTAAAACACCCTAACTATATTAGGTACTAGTGGACCCCGCGAACTTCGTAAAGTGTCACCTATAACGTCATTCCATAGAAAATGTATGAGGAAAATGTTTTTCTTTTATTTTATTTTTTCGAAAATTTTCAAAATTTTTCTTTCCGTAAGAACCATCCTTGTATTTCAAGGAATATTATAAAAAAAGAATTGGCCAAATTGGTCGAGGCGTTGTTGAGTTATGCGCTTACCAACACATTTTGCGATTCATTTTTATATTATAGATTTGCAACTTCTTGTGTTTCTAGACTAAATCGGTTAATGCACTAAAACTACTTTGGCATGTTTCAGAGAAAACCAACACCGTCTTCAAAGTTCTGTAATAAAATCTTACACACTTCATACTTGTACACACACACCATAGTATGCACACAAAAAATAGTAGTGAAAATGCTTGATAAGGGTTTCAACATTATGCGTTACTTAAATTTCACTACACTAGTCGCACACCTTGGTCTATGAAAATAGATCCGAAATATAATTAAGAACACTCAGTTTATTTTAAATTTTTGCATTACCTATTTGAATAGTTGCTAAATAGTTAGCGAAAAAAATAACCATATCATTTGCAATGATATTTTAACAAACGGTATAGTAAGTACTTCAATTCGAATAATTTCATTAAGCCACAGCAGTTGTTGCTTTTTATATTTATTTGTATTTTGATTTTTATAAAACGCATCTTATTGATTATTAATACTTACTTACATAGCCTATTATAATTCAGCACGAAAACATCATTCAAGAGAAAACTTTGAAAGCGGAAAGAACAAAAAGTGTGAATTTTACGAGCTAAAGATATTTAGATTTGCACTACGTTTGTATCCACTGTGGAGCTTTAGAGCAACAGCACCGCCATCTAGTTTCACGCAAACACAGTAACAAGGTTAGTGTGACGCCGCTCGCTATTGGTTCGCGCCTCAGGACCGACCCGGTTTTAATTACTGTGTACACGAGCTTGTAAAACTTGCTCTGTATTGGAACATTGTTTAACTCAAGGATGGAACACATTCTGAATTAACCTGATAAACATTATGTATTCCAGTTAGATAATTTACAAAATATTTTTTGGTGAAAGCAATCTTATACGCATTGAATATGAAAATCTTAGTGAAAGGTCGTAGTTAACACCTAGTGGGGCATAGAGTACATATGTTTGCATTTGTTTCACAGATCATTTTTTATAGATGATTGTGAGTGATATGACCGCTATCCATGCCACTAAGCCATGGACGTTGAACTCATAGTACTATGTAGTGAAGTATCTACTAGTAACGACGAATACTTAATATTTTATTATTATAACAATTTTTCATTCATGAAAGTTTGGGGAGCTAAGACATGACAGTTCATATTATATTATTTACCTAACAACAAATATTTCTTCTAAAAGTATAAAAACAGATCTTATCGTTTATGTACATAAAACAATAACTTTTGCCTATCTATTGCCTAAATTTATTAACAAGAAATTATTTATGTCATATTTGAATACCTAAACGAGTCAAGAAAAAAAATAAAAGGTTATTTGACAAATTGTATAGCTAATCAGCGATCTCTTCTAGACAACCCAACAAGGAAAATAATAAAAGTAATAAAGGAAAAGTGCAAGAAAGTGAAAACTACTAACGAAAACCTTAATAATAGTTTTATTAGCAACCTATCCGCGAAGTCGCTCGCTCGTTTTCTGTAGCTTACGTAACGTATCTACGTAGTATATAAAAAATGCTTTAGTTCAATTTCTATTTCAACTTTAACAAAACAGACAATATCAAAGAAGACAACATGCGCTGAAAACAATGCGCACCTAGTAAAGCGCGGTTGTGCGGAATACGGGGTGTTTACCGGTTTACAGCAGTTCCACACTTCGAGCCAGCGATTACAAGGCTGCAGTAAGTTCGCGAAGCTTATTAAACAGCTATACTGGAGCAAAATGTAAATTAGCAGGCAAATTGCGACCTGCCGGAGCTAACGACCCTTATCCTCTATGTCGTACTCAGCGCGTCTCTCGCACCGACAATTTCCTCAGCGAAAACTCGACATTTGAAGCGTTTGGTGTCAACTTAATAGCGACGTCTTGCGCGAACTTGTTTTGGAACAGAGTAATGTAATATTATGTTTCTGCCTACGAGATGAGGGAAGATAATACTTAGAAATGAGAAGGGGGTGAGATAAAATATTACGTTTAGGGTAACAAGAATATTGATCCAACTTATCAGTACAGTATTGCAATATACTTGACTTTGTGGTGAACGCTAGAACAACGAACTGGAACTCAAATATACCTTATTTAACTTACCACTGATAGATCGTACTTCAATTTTAAAAAATCAACTTGCGAACTTGCTTTTAATAAGTATGTAAAAAGGTGCAAACAACTATTTGCCAATATCTTTGATTTTGTACATAATGTATACAAAATTTATTTTAAGAAGTACATGTAAAGTTTAAATGAAAAAATTAAACCTACCTCAAATCGCACTGAAAAGTGAAAAATAAATTTTGTATTATTAATGAACCTACTATAAATAAAAAGACGTAAATAGTTGGTAAATAAAATTCATGTGGAATTCAACAAATGTAACTGTCATGTTGCTCTTTGAAAGGAGTAGGAGTGGTACGTCAAAAAAAAATACGCGTCGAATTAATAACCTCCTTTTTGGTTTTTTTGAAGGTCGGTTAAAAAATCTTCGTCTATTTGAAGAAATGGCTTTTTTATAAATGCAAAATGAAAACTATTAATTCGGCCTTTTTATTACACGACAATATATTTTTCAAATTTTTATGGAGTTTATCCTATTCCCTCTTTCATAACTAATCAGTCAACAGATGAAACAAAATATTTTTTTATTATAATCGTAACTGTGATGTTTGTTAATGTCACGATTGAGTAGAACTATGAAGATTGATACAATCAAAAACTGATTTTCCCACAGTTGATGCTTTAAACTTCTTTTTCGCTTATCCGACACGGTTTCGAATCGAGTTATCTTCTTGTTAGCAGTTAGACGCCTCGGTCACATGTTAGTCGGTCTTTAGCAGCTTGCTAACTCGCTTAGTTTGTGACATGTTCCTTCTAACCAACAATACAATCCTGGGAGACAAACTTGATACTTATATATTCCAAATAAGAGCTACATTTGCGTGAAAGAATTGTCAGCTTTCTTTCCTAATGGAACTACGATGCAATCTCGTTGGTTGTGAAGTTTTGAATATTGGAGCTGAGTGCTGCGTTGCTAAACTGAATTATTGTCAGGTTTAGAGATTGTTTTGAATCTTGATGGGATTTTGTTACGAATTATGGGTTGTTAGATATTTTAAGTAAACCGTTTATATCATTAAACTGTTTCGTTTTAATTTTACAAGGGCCGGCCGTTCTTGTGTTATTATACATATATACGTCAAAGTCACATGTGAACTCACCTCACTGATTATTAGTGATAAGTCAATAATGTGCGATCGACTAATCACAGCTCATTAGGTAATTTCATATCGGGACTGGCGATGAGAACGTTCAAGTGGTTTGCAGATTACTTCTACAGTATTTTACTTAACGTTTGATATAACTGTCGCAATTATAAAAGTATATTCTACATACTAGATACTGTATACACTAGCATCTGTTACTCGCTACTCCATTATAGCTAAAAAAATACAGTACATTGTCAAAAAATCCATTAAACCTGCAAACATGTTCACATCAATCTTCATTCAAACCAGCCCTTCTAAGCTCGAATGAAATAAATTACATTTTATTGTGCGACACGTCGCGTACGCATGGCACATATTTGTTATGTATTGCCGTATAAGTGCAGGGCCTTTCACAAAAAGATTTGAAGGAACCTTTTTTAATAATCAACAATAAGGCAATGCGTATGAAAAAGTATAAAAGTAGACAGTTTCTTTCATATATTGAAAAGGAAATATTGTGTAATTAATTTTTCTTTTGTTGGAGACTCTATCAAATGTGTAATTGAATTTTTTTAACATCAAGGAAATTGCTAAAAACTAAAAACTAGTTTAGTTTATTTGTTTTCGAAATGGTAAATATAAATTCTCATGTTAATCCTAAAATAATAGAACCTTTTTCATTAAATTATGATTACTATTGAAGTACTAGTAGTCATTACTAAGTAAATACCGGACAGAACGCTAAAGCCTAAAATAATATAAAGCCTGCCCTGCCCATGTGCAATTCAGTGAATCGACTTAAATACGAGCGCCCATCAATCTCCCGGACAATGACACCTCGTTATGTCGCCGCGCCGCCGGCATAATGCCATTACACGTTGCTGAAGTGCCGATATTTGAGCATAAAAGAACAACCAGTACTTTACTTTAATTAATTAATATGATAATACAGAGAACAATAACAAAACATTTATTGTCTCATTAAAATTAAAAAATATTGTATGAAAGGCTGTACGACACTGCTATAGATTTTTTAAACACTTCGTTGCAATGGAGTGCAACGGGTGGCCTTATCGCTAGTCAGCGATCTCTTCTAGACAACCCAACGAGAAAAATAATAAAAGTAATAAAGGAAAAGTGCAAGAAGGTGAAAACTACTAACGAACACCTTAATAATAGTTTTATTAGCAAACTATCCGCGAAGTCGCTCGCTCGTTTTCTGTAGCTCTCACAACGTGACAGTGTTATGTTTCAACATCATATATTATGTCTATTATATACTAGCATAGAGACTACATATAACGAGGACATTTTGTTTATGAATAAGAATTTAAGTAGGTACAACAATATGGACCTCTTCTTAGAAAGATACTATTTTTCTCTTTAATAAAATCAGTCAATACAGGTAAAACAACTCAATGAGTTATAAAAATCATTTAAAAAAAGTCTACAATACAACAAAATCACGGTCAATTCATTCAATACAAAATTCAGGACGCAAAATATAAGTACGGTTTTGATGGTATTTCAAACATTTAAAAACTTCTTCTTCATTCCAATTAAAACATATACGCATCACTACATAGTATAAAACAGTCGCTTTTTCTTTCCCTATATCCCTTTGTATGCTTTAATCTTTAAAACTACGCAACAGATTTTGATGGGGTTTTTTTTAATAGATAGAGTGATTAAAGAGGAAGGTTTTTATATATGTTTTATACCCGTGCAAAGCCGGGGCGGGTTGCTAGTAGACATATAAATAAGCAAATAAATAAATAATTAGTGTTTGGTTTTACCTGAATTAGTTTTAGTAGTTTATGATATTTTGAATTAATCAGGCACCAGGGCTGTTGTTTATTTTGTTTGTACATTGAAACATTTTGATTTTATTACATATTAATAATGTCATTAATATTTCATCTCTACCCTCAAATACCTAAAAGCCTGTTAATCTAGCAATTTGTATTTTATTCATACAGCAAAAATTAATCAAGAACCAAAACTCAAGTCCATTACAGACTTAGCAAGTTTTCGGACGTAAGTAGCCGCAACAGTGGCGTCGTCTAGTGAATTCCGACGCTGGGCTAACCGGCTAATTAACTTTGTGACAAGTTCAAAGCCAAACTTAGATGCTTCGCAATAATAATATATTTAGCACCTCTACGCTCTGACGCGTCACGGCCTTTAACGACGCACGAAAGCTTAACATATTAATCGTAAGGATACTTCAAGAGATTAAATTTATACTAGATGATACTAGCTCATGGATTCATCTATGGTACTAAATTAAACTATAATATTAACAATTTATTTTTATGCACAATAATTGAAATTGAAATGGACTGGACTTGTATTGCGGATTAAAGACAATAAATGGACAAAGAGTGTGACGTCATGATGAAGATGACACCAGGCAAATATCACAAAGGCAGACCCTACGCGCGATAGACAGACGACAAATAGCAAAAGATGGAGAAATCCTAGGACCAAAGAACTAGGAGAAATCACACGAAAGAAATGGCAATCCTAGGAAGAGGCCTACACTGGAAAGGGATTTCTAAATAAGCAATATATTTATGTATAATATAAAAGTATAATTTATATATTACTAAAATATTTTTTTACTCAATAAATAAGTAATTTTATAATAAATTAAACAAGAGAGCAATTTAACCATAGAATACAGTGTAAAGATCATTTAAAATAATAATTGTAAACAGTTATTTTAGGAAATAAAAGGTTTTTTTTATTTTTATTTATTATTTACATTTTATTAGATTTGAAAAATGATTCGTTTGGGTAGGTAGGTACAGAAAATTCACATACTCGTCTTACTGTATATGACAGATGCAAATAAGTCAACCGCAAGCTGTCAGGGATATTTTACTCTTGTAGATATCATTACAGAACAACAGGTAATCTCTATTCATCCCCAAGTGTTTTGGTAGTTGAATTATAGATCTGAATTCCCCGTGAAGTTGAAATATAAATTGATTGTAGCAACTGTATTGTGAGAATAACGATCCATTGTCCGTCTCTCATTAAAACCCGGCTCATTACCACGCCGTAACGAATGTACGTACTGATGCTGCATTGTAACAACTTGCACCAAACATGACGTCATTAAAGCGTTGATAGGTGAATTTTTAATACTGAACTTGCAGTTGCTTGTAACTTTATTTTTCAATAATTAAATTTGCATTTGCACACAATACTTATTACATACAAGATTGCTTGCTTATATTTTGATTAATTGCTTCCATAGCTCAAGTTAGTAAAATCAGTTAACTAATATTCAATCGTGTTACGCAATGTGTTTGATTTCTCAGAAAACAATACCTATTATTTCAGATTAGATACAGAAAGCAGATAGATATACAGAAAATGATCGCTGAAAAAGACGCAGTGCCCGCCATATGCATCTTGTTTTCCGTATATAATTCTTATATTAATTCCTCTTGCGACGTCATATACGTAGCGTATTTCTGATACAGTTCACTTCTTTGTAATTATAATTTATTGTTTCTTTATTGATTACTATAAAATGATAATAGTTTTCTACAGAACGAATTCATTTCAGTAGTATTAAGCAGGTATGTAAAACGATTTAAAAAGTGTAATCCACGCTTCTAATAGGACATTAGAAACATTAGACCATTTTCTGTGCCAGTCCAACCCAACACTTATTTGCTTCTTTGGGATTTGAAAAGAGGAGACAATAAACCATACAACATGCAGACACATGAATCACTTAACCACAAAGATAAGTTTCATCAAATCGAATTTGGGCAAAAGGAAAATTCGACTACATATTTGTTGTTAATGTTGCAATGGAGTGGAAAATCTATTTTAGCTGCTACTATCTGTACGAAAAAGTGACAAGGGTGTGACCATATAACAATATTATCTTGAACATAAAGAAGCGAGAGGAGGCATACTTAAATTATTCATGAAGAACACAACAGTATTAGGTAAAAACCTTAAAAATACAAGCAAAGCCCGAAGAAAATTTTTCTAAAACAATTTTGTTCGCGGCTTCATCATAAAACAAAACAATTCTTAAAACAACGTAGGGCTTAAGAAACTAATTTCCAATTCAGGGACTTTCCAACGGTGTTTTGAAACGGTTTCAATACTTTTTTGTTATCGCTTAAAGAATTTTTTTGAATAAAGGAAGGCTATAATATAGAAGATTGTAGTATGATATTTTGAATATCTTTTTACTAATGACTATTCGAAATAAAGTTTTGATAGGTACTTCCTATTTGAAGGCGTACAACGTCTAATGGAGCAGACGCATTTTTAGTTATACTGTAAATACTTAGAATACTTCTTCTATACATTTATACAATAAATATCCATTTAAAGATATTATTTAAGTATTTATATTTGTAAAAGATCAATTAATAGTCAACTGAGTGTTTTTTTAGGCATTTTTTGCTGCCTGGAACCAGCTGCTTTCAAGAAACGTTCGTACCTCTCTTAAAAGGCCGGCAAAGTGTCCATGGACAGCGGACCACTTTTCATAAGTGAGCCTACTGCCCGTTTGCCTCATATTCCATTAAAAAAAATATATGAATATAAAGTCACTCTTCTTGGATAAGTCCATTACCTGGTGCTAAGTAAATGGGACATCTGGTGACGTCACAAAAGGCCTGTGAGTGATGCCTATATAATCTGATGGGAGCCATTGTAAGACGTTTGCGGAGTTATCCAGTCATCATATTGTGGAAATATACGGGGTAAAATTCAGAACTAAAGTATAAGCTGACTTTAAATCAACAAATATTTGATTCAGTCGTAATCAATACGATTAGAAAACTACTTTAAAATAATATTTTTTTATTTATTTTTAGTTCTTTCACGTTTAAGACATACTTTAGGATACTTTAGGGATTCAGTGTTCATTTCAATCTAAATGCTTAAAATAAATAACAGTAATAAATAAGATTTCATGAGATTGAAATCTATTTAATAAAAAATATAAAGTAAATTTAAATAAACGCTATTTGTACTAAAATGTTTGACCATTTATTTGTGCACAACAATAAAAGCTGTGCAATACGAACTTTCATAAAAGCACAAAACAGGACCGCTTGGACGTCCTTGCTCAACCAGGCCAAGGCCCAATAAGCTGCGCCGCGATAATAGTCGTAAGTAATTCGAATTATTCGCAATTATTTCCCCTATGTTCTTGTTCTATCTGAAGCCTGCTTGAATGAACACTTGAGATGACGACATAATCTTGACTCGCTTACCTTACGACCCGGCGTCTTTCACATACGTCGCTTACTTTAACTCAATTTATCTCTACTGATATGGTTTCGTTTTTCTTTTGACCTGTTGAACTAAGTTTCCTGTAAGTAATAACAACTTATTAACAATAATATTATAACAACCAGATTACAATACACTTATATATGATTCCTATTTAGGTAGTAAATACTAGTATTAAAGTAAGATAAGCTTAATAAAGAAAAAAATTGACTCTTGAGTGTCGGCGATTTCTCAACTGCTAAAGAGAATTTAGGAGCTTGAGTATCAACTTGAAACTACAAACTAGGGAAAAGTCAAAAACTGGCTAATATATTGGCGGTTCCCAACAGCTTTGATGACCCTTTAAATATCTGTTGATGATATCTCTTCTAAACTCCTCTTCACTTCCCCGGATATCAAAGATACCAGTGAAATTTTATTTCTTTGTTATATATCTAAGGAATGAAACAGTTTAGGTAGAGGAAGATTTTAAAAAATTAAAACATACTATTACTTATTTTTTGTACTATTAAATAGAGATAAAAAGCTTATACTAATAATAAAAAGATTTTTGTGACGTTATCTACAAATCTAAACTATGTGTCGAAAATTGTTGCTACTCACACTACATGTTATACTCATACTACGTACGTTATGTTGTAGACACTAATTCCAACTTGTCAATAGGAGAAGCAAACTTTGCTAACAAAATTCTAGTCGATCCGAATATTTTCAGATAAAAAGTGGATAATATAGTGACGTCTGCATGCATAATCGATGTTTTATAATCGTGAGTCACGCTAGATCGGTGAGTGGAGGGAAGTGCGAAAGCAATTTGTATGCAAATAACGATGGAACTCGCTCTACGGGTGCAAGAGATGATAGATAGCGTTTGGAAAAAAATTAAAAATCCTTACAGTAATAAATCGAAACAAGATCGATTTTAATGTTTAGTTTAGAGATAACTTATTTGTTATAAGCTAATCTCGGCTTATTCTTATAATAATTGGAATTATAGATTTCTTCAAATCCTCGTATTCTTTCTCGAAGTCGACTAATCTTGCGTACTTGTGCTTTTTGTTTGTCTTAATACGTACTTACGGTTTTATAAACGTTCGTTCTATCCTGTTTACGAACGATGACTTTTCATATATATTTTCATATATTCATTTTAATATAATTTTACTTGTAGGAGTTTGTTGAATTTGGTGTCTTGAATCGGCTTGAATAATTCTAAAGTATGAGCTCATAACTTAGATCCTCTATTACAAGATAATCTTAGTTCACCAGTCATATATTTCTGTGAATTATTACGTGTAACGATATCAAGCATTAGAAAAAGTTGATGAACGTGAAATACGAAAAGTTCAAAATGCTATTAAGTAAAATTTTTGTGTTTCTATTTTATAAGGAATTTAAAAGATATATAATAATATTTATTTAAACAAAAAAGGGCCTTATTACAAAACATGGACTAAAGATGCTTCAGTATTAGATGCTAGGATACACGTCTAACGTTCATACAAAAATGAGGTTTTTCTCTGGTAACAAACCCGGCCTATCTTTAAACCGGGTTTTGGAATAAGGCAGAAAATATACAATTTAAACTATCTACGAAATTTTAAAAATCACAAGTATAATTTCACAATAGAACAGAGTGGCCTGTAATTATTATAGCATAAAGTTCTATAATCAAGGCCAATTCAAATGATAAATATATATAGTGTAGAAATTTATTTATTTTAACATACAGCATTAAACAACATTGTTTGCAAGATTTATCAGAAGTGTCTTTCACGGATAAATTTTATTATCATTATTTTTACTATCATTATTTTATAATGATATTTAATACATAAAATCATCATTTCCTTGTGAAGAAACTCAAACCATCACATATTTCATAAAGATTTTCAATATTATTCGCAAATTGCAACAATCTTCTTGAAAGGAACAATATTGTATGGGTTTTATTGGAAGAGGGTTACCATGTGACGGTTCAAATAATTTATCTGCTGATATTGGTTTCAGATTACTTTAAAAGGGTGGAAAAAAACCATCATCAATTTGCTCAAATACTGAATTTATAACGTAAGTAAAATATTATGCTCATTATTTTAAAATATTCAAAATGGACCAACCACAAATTGGTGACAAATGAAAATAAATACCTACTATATTTTATTCTAAAAAAAAGAGAAGCTACAAAAAAATATTAAATTATAGTAAAATATTAAAAATTATGTATCGTATTTTAAAAGGTGTAAAAAACTCTTTTCTCTCTGCGATTATAATAGCAATTATACCTTTTTTTCTATTTTTCACATACTATATTCATTTAGCCATATTTTTTGCGTTGTTAAAAATAAAATAAAAAAATATGACACGTCGATTTGATAACTTTTTTTTGGTTTAATGAAGGATTGTTAAAAATAAACGCAATTTAAATTTAAAGTTTAAACATTTAGTGGACTGAAGAAACCCACTACGTATAGAAAAAACCGGCAAACTTTCCAATGGACAAGGCGCTCATTAACTTTCAAATGACCTAAAAAAACTATAAATGAAGAAGAAGAATTTCAGAACCATGAATTTCATTACACCACTTATTTACGCTACGCCGTACATACTTTACTTAATGAATTAAACAAAACTCATGAAGAAGGTGCCTACTAAAAATCTGACAAAGCTAGAAGTGAGCTTTATACGTCTTTTAAGTACTTGTGAAAGTTAAAAGTCAACGTGGCTGAAATTTTAGGCTGAAATAGACACAGCGAAAGTTTTAATCAAAATATCTTGTTATAATAATTTTATATGCATTTATACAGTGTGGTACACTGTTGTAGCACTTTATTGGACAAGCCATAATAAGAAGAGCTCCAATATTGACTCACACTTGCAGCTCCGTTAATCTCACAGATATTATCAGGCACTAAAGAAAACCTGCTTGAAGCGACACGACATTCGTAAACACTCGCCGGGAGCTCACTTGACGATAGATTAAAGCGGTCTGTTACACCGTTCAGAGGAAATATTTACGTTATACGTCTTGTTGACTCGAGGAAAAAGAAAAACTTTTCGATTTGTTTAATTCAAAAATATTTAGTTTATATATTAAACTTAATACATAATTTGTTGTAACTAAAATATTCGTGTTTTAATTTTAAATAGCTTAAGCATACAAAGAGATATAGGGAAAGAAAAAGTGACTTTGTTTTATACTATGTAGTGATAGTGATTAACTCTTCATATAAATATTATATGAGGAGTTTTCTTGCATATTTTTTCAAAAAGTATGAGATTTTAACAGGTACAAGACGGGATTCAAATATAGCAAATATATTATTTTTGCTATAAATAAAGACTTGTTCGATTATAAGTGCTTTCTAAAATATACCCAAATAGGTAATTTTTATTAAAATCTTTCTTACTTTTTACGTTCTTACTTTTCTGTATTTAATACATTATTTATAATATCTCTTTGAGTAACATTAAATTTATCGTATATGCATCTGTGGACTGAGTCGCCAAGAAAAGCTTAATTAATAAATAAAGCTGTTTATTTACAGGTTAAGAGTACCGTTAAAGATCCTAGATTATCTTCAAGGTTTTTTATTACATCACAGTGTAATATACAACCCACTTTTAAAGGCTATCCATACATTTTTCTTCGTGTGAACGGAATGAGGTGAGGATCTTCGTAATTGGAAGAGATGGCGTCGGGCAAATAGGATCGAATGTTTGCTTCTAATTCATTATTGGAGCGAGTGGATTAAGTGAAACGTTTGACGAGCAATAGTGTTGGGGCATGTATCACTTCGTATGTATGAGTAGGTGTACAGTCCTAGCTTAGTGTGCGTTTGTATTCATTGGGTCGCTTTGACCACTACTAAGGTAAACTGAGTGTTGTGTCGATTTAACTTAAACGTGTAAAAACTAAAATGAGGCTTTGGTTTTGAGCGGTCAAGTTTAGATGTGTCATTTTTATTTCAACCACTAAGTCGAGTTTACGTTATGAACTTTCTAGCTGTCGCCCACCGACAAATCCACTTTGGCTTAATGACATTTAATGAGTGTGGTATGATGGTGAGGGTATGAATCCTGGGGAACAAAAACGTCAGGTAGTGAAAATTATTAGAAATGCATATAGACAAGTCTTTATGGCACTACGAAATTTCATTTTTTCAAATAAAGAATTGAAGTGTCCGTTTAGTCGAGCTTTCTTACAAGGACATGAATATGCCTTCCAAACTGGAACCTATTTATTGCTCGAGAATTGAATGCCTTGTTAGTAGGAGCTATGTTTTTTTGTATTCGTATGAATAGGTGTATACCTAGATATCATCTAGAACTATAATTGTGTCGACCGCTTACTATCTGAAGATATCTCTTATTCCTTACAAGAATAAATTTCAGAATTCAGTTTAAATGCCGAGCGTTATATACAGCAAAGTGGATGTAGCCACGCGAAAAATCTCGACAACCTTTGACGACATATAAAATCCTATTGAATTTGCTTCCTGAACCTACAAGGCGCTTACATTTCATTCACAATACACAGTGTACTAGTGTTGTGCTAACTGCTGATATATTTATGTAGAAAAATTTTACTGATTCGTATAATATGTATTTTTATTTTTTATATATTTTTGAATATGTTATCAGTAAAAGGCTCAATGTTAAATTTAACAAAGAGCAACAATTATTTTGTATTCCATAACCTATGACAGACTGATTTACCTCATGCCTTGAAAGTAATTAAATCAACTGTTAAAATTATTTGGAAAACAATATACGTTAAATTGAATATTGTAACTAATTTCTTATGATTACCACTCCAACAACAGTTGAAATATTTGTATTTTTATTTAAAAACTACACAACTGACTTAAAAATAATTATTGGACGCTAGAATTTTATAATGCATCATTCAAAGCTAGAATTTTATAATATAACACGCGAACAAATTCATGAGTAAAAGCTAGTCTATATTATTTAAAAAAAATACTTATATATTGTCCATATTACGTTGATTCCGTTTTGATTTACAACTAGTTTCGTATTAAAGAGAAATAATCTTATATCCCAATTAAGAAACCAAAAACTTTTTCAAGATAGGAAAATTATTTTTTACAACTAATTACGAACGCAGGTCAAAATGGTCACGACGAAATCTACAAGAAAAACTTAACTATAAAAACTATATTTTAGCATTTTAGCAGGAGCATCACTAGTGTGTCAGAGCGAGCGATATTTTATTTATTTTCTTGTATCGGGATTGTTTTCGCTCGGTCCCCGCGGTGTAGCTTACATTCAATCTATATTTTAATTAAACTTTGCTTCCATAAATATTCTACACTAAATTATAAATGTAAATTGTCTGCGCAATGTTACACTGAATAGATTTTTTAAAAATTGAATATTTATAAGTAAAAGTTTTACATAAATCTCTGTATTGGTTAGATTATCATCAGTTTATGCATATAGGCTTTACCTTCGCACAAGAAGCTATAGCATCATCCATTATTCATCAACTATTGTAGAACTAAGTAATATTTATAGCTAAATATACCACGGAGGTGATCTATCATTACTGGTTCTACTTTATAAATAGCTGTAGTTTACCCTACAATGTATTTATTGTCTAAATTGGATTGTTGGCGAGGTTTATTGACATATAAAAACATAAATTTTGTAATCACGATTTTAATTCCAAAATAAAATTTTACATTACCCAGTGAGACGTTGATTCCTTGATACCTCTGATTGATCGACCCACTGCGTTCCAATGCTCGCAAAGGCTGCAACATGGATTGTCTCGAAAATCAGAACTATTTTAATTTGCAAAATAGCCATTAATATCTTACTTAAGTAAATGAAAAATTAATAATTAAGTACAGCACTTTCGTTTTGATTAATTATTATTATTCATGAACAATAATGAACCAGTTGAACACAGTAAGTTTGAAAACTTTAGCAATATTTAAAAGCTCTCGGAGAGCTGTTAAATTTCGTTGTACCGTAGATGACCGTTACTCCACGTAGCTGCTTCGTAGCGCGTAGCGATTCCGTCGTATTAGAGTATAGTTGCGTAGCGGCATCGTAGAACGTAGCAATCTTGTGTATTAGTTATATTAGTAGTATTGTATGTAAAATTCAAAAAAAAATGCTATGAAGTAAATCATTTAAATTGTTTGTAAAAACGCATGAACAAATAAAATCCCTAAATAAAATCCTAAAATTTAAGCTAAGCACTTTTGATAAAAGCATTAAAAAAACATACATTGTAACGGATATTCGATAAGGCGCACTTGGCGCACTCAATATTTGAAAGCTGTAATTGATCAGTTCAGTTATTGAAAGCCGCTCCAATTTCCTCGTTCACTGCTTTCAACTGGACGGGCTGTGGTAGCTATTCGCTAAGAAGTAATAAAACAGACTTACTAAAATCCAAAATTATTAAAAAAAATTATATTCCATAATTCATTTAATTAACGCAAATCCTTCATTTATATCATATCTATTGATATGTTTATCAAAATACTAAAGTTATTACTGCGTTGTACATATTTTTTTTATACATATTAAAAAGTACACATCATATTAATTATATTACCTATTTTGAAATGTAACTTTATGACTATATAACATGAAACAGTGAATTCTACAAATATTAAAAGTCTATAAATGCCCATTCTAAAACTCTTCCTGGAGACATATCAAGATAACTTTTATTTATAACATTAACGAATTGTGTTGTGTTTTATTTAGAAAATGTAACGTTCTCTTTAAAAAAAAATATATTTTCTCAATCTTCTTTCTTACAGTAGTCATATTAATATATAGCTTTTATATCCGTAGTGGGAGAAAGACATATCTCTGTTTCGCTGATCATTCATTTATACAAGAGACAATAAGTGTATCTTGACTGTGAAATTATGTACCTTCCAATCAAAATAATTTATTTTTCTCCGGAAATAAGATCGACGACCTCACAACATGCATTTAAAGTAAGACGAATAAAAGAGAGATAGAGACGATCAGCCTTTGTTACCGGCACATTTTTGTTTCCCACAGAACCAATCCGAGCACCAAGTGCCTTCACTCTATCAGTAGATTGACCATCAATGCATGATGCAATGATTTACACAAGACAGACCTCACGTTTACTTCGTATAAAATAATTATATCATTTAACAGTTACTTACAATAGCGCATCCCAAACGAGGAGTAGCTATCCAAAGTTTAATTAAAGCGAAACGAATAAGGTGTAATATTTCTCACTCGCTATATCGTTCAAGTTCTATTACTATTTAATAAATCTATATTTGTCAGTTTAGAAAACTATATTAAAATTATTTTAATAATATAGCTCTAAAGCTAACGTAAAGAAATTTATATAAATATCAAAATACTTTTAGTGGGATGTCAGGTATATTTAAATGATGTCTCTTTAAAAGGCCGAAAACGCACCCGTGGTCCAACAGGCGTTGAGGGTGTACATGGGCGGTGGATCTCTTCTCGTGAGTAAGCCTCCTGCCCATTTGCCTCCTATCTTATATAAAAAAATCTTGAGGTGATCCTTTTTCGTGATCTTTTTATGCTACTCTTCGTTGCATAAAAAATTCTGTCAAGCATTCAATGTGTTGCGTCCACACAGCCAATAACGTAGATATGACAAATGAAGCTACGTGTTTCGAAAAGGAGTTACAAAAATACTTAGTATATCTGGATCCACCGATTCGATTCTATAAATATTGTACTTTACTATATTGTAACTATTGTGTGAAGCCGGCCGGGTCGACTAATATTAAATATTTTTATGATACATCTTCTGATACTATTTTTGTGATAGCATCGTATATTTTTATTTTAATCTTGTGATTAGATAAATTAATTTTATTCAACTGTTAACATAATCTGTACAATGTCAACGACAATGCGACTACAGTTGTTTCAAAATCAAATATTAGGCGACTGTTCTTTGCGTTTGTAGCGGCTTAATGAGCTTCTCTTGTTGACTGTTCTACAATCAGCTCTCTGACGACACCTGAGTACACTGCTATCATTATTGCGCTTTTGTTAAGAGACAGGTACTCAGTATTGGTTATTTTTTGTACAATTCTCTTTGACAAACCCTTTATAAGTTAGACCGTACGCTTAATAAAACATCATACCAAATTCAAATTTAATTACACTTCAAGATAATGACAGTCTTAAAATGAATACAAACAATATTTTGAAGCCCGTGCCTCTAAAACTAAGACTACGGTTTGCAAAATATTTCCCTTGTGAAAAATGTAATGTAAGTATAAAAATGTTAAAAGAATTATAAATTTTTACAAAATTCAGATAAATTTAATAACACCGTAGATAAAAAAATTATATGTGTATATAGGAATTGACAATAAAAATGTCGTTGTAATGTAAGAATAGGTTTAATCACGTAAAAAAGTGTGTTCAATTTAAATTGCTTCGTAAAATGAGAGATCGCACTCATATTTCTGCGTCATTGACCCTACCGAATATAAATTTGAATAACCGTGGAACAGGATTTGTTCTTAATTTGAAATTCAAATTGTGCAGAGAATGTAACTCGCCCGCCCACTAGAAACGGAAAAATGTACCCTCACAAATATAATTAACATAAAAATTGATAAAAACATCGCCATTTTGTATCGTGTTGATTTTTGTTTCATTGTACTCTTTCTTGTTGACAATACAAATATTTTTTTATAATGTAAAATATAACAGGTATATTATTGGTATTTTAATAATTTTATATTCTGTGCTCAACTTCTATCGGAATTACATGGGAGCAGACATTGTTTGATGCCAAATCCAATTGTGAATATAGATAAATATAGGGACCGAAATTCAAATTATTCTTATGTATTAGGTACGTAAGTTTATATATTTACTTAAGTTTCGATCATTCTGTTAAACAAACAAAACCAATGTTAATGACGCACCCTACTCTAAAAAAACGAGTCTAAACTAATTCGCGTATTACGCTATAAGTATACGTATAGCGTATTACGCTACACAGTTAATGACTAGTGCAGTAAGATAGTTCTCAAAAGCACACAAAGAACATTAAAATTTAGGCTTAGAAAAATATTTGTTAATTAATCGCATAGAATTTCAACATTTATTTACAATAATTTACTTAAATATATTTACAAAAATATAAAAGGTCATCAAAGCCGTTTGAGTGCCTACCCAAAATACTGGCTATATGACCGCGTTGCATCGCAATATTAACGCGTTGGCCGAAATATGAGCCAGTTTTCGGGTTTCCAGTGGCCTTAAATAAGCGGGTCGATATCTCTTTAAACAATTGACGTGCTTCTGATTCCCATGGACCCAAATCTTTATTTTACAGGGAACGAAGATGTAAGAAAATAAATAAATAGAATATCTAATTTAAGTATTATGGAGATGTATAAGCTTTTACCATTATGTTTATGAAGATAATGTTAGTTCGGTGCAGGTTCGGTTAATGGAATAAATAATTAACTGTTTGTCATGTTAATTTGCTGTCATACACATTCATTATTTCCAAATATCCGAAAATATATCCGGTATATTTGAAATTCAGATTTCAACAGCCGTGAGTCAGCCATTATTCCAATATTTATGTAAACGAGCAAAGATGCGTGAAAACGTACAATCATCGGATTAACACCCGACATTAAACGCGCTTTGAAATAAAATAAACATTAACCTGATTAATGATTTTCAGCATAAATTGTTATAATCTACTTGTTTTTACTCACGATTTATCTTCATAAATATACAAAGAAACGTATTAAATATAGCCTATGACATTCTGGAAAAGTTTTGTTCTTACCAATGAAAGTTTGAAAAAGTTACCTTTTTTATTCTATTTGTATAGAAATTTAGATTAAATTGAAGCATCTCTTTAACAAAAATACAATCCAACTTTTTGCGAGATTGCCGTGTTTCTGCTACGAAGTCCCAATACAGATGAATCTATGATATCAAGACTCTGAGGAAGGGACTAGCCTATGTGGGGCCGAAAACTTAAAATATAACATTTATCTACGGAAATGATGGGAAAATTAGAACAACTCTCATAATGCTTCATTTCGGTATAAAATGATTTTAATATTCTCCAACAATATAATGTAAGGTCAAAGGGAACAATACCGAAGGGCTTACTGTTTAATGAACTCTTGACACTCGTGATGGGTCACAAATTATTTATTACAAGTCCAGATTTGGGGTTCCATAGGGAATATGATAGTATTTCGATAGTGGACGCTTCATCTAAAGTTTTCCTGTAATATCTAAAGAATATAAATACTTACATAGGTAAAACATAATAGTAGATAGGTCACTAACCTTTAAATTGAATGACCTTACAAATAATAATTAGTATTTAATTCATTTTGTTTTTAAATATGTTGATATCCACTTTAATTAATTATGTCACAATGTAGCCAATATTCATTTCGTAGATCTGTCATCTTCAAGCGTAAGAAGAAACGCAATTTATTTCATTTATATAAAGCATTTACATCTCTATACGTGTCATGGAGCGGACACTTGAGGAGATGTAAATAGTGCGTAGTCCTTTAAAATAGGGATATAGAACTCAGATGTGTTCTTTGATGTATTCTGTAGCCCTTGGTGGGTAGCCCCGACACGCTGAGGGTCTTTCAAAAGTTTTCCTAAGTTTTGGGAGTCTGGCCACAATCTAACCAAGACTGTACACCGATAACTCATTTCCGTGAGTAATCAGTGCAATATTACTGCAATTAGTTTAGAATTACTGCAAAATATATATTTTAGAACAAAATAGTGGTAAGTTACTTAAGTACAAAACAAGACAAATATTCATAGATAGTTCTCATGAGGAGTCCTGTAGTGAGTTAAAGGTTTCCAAATTGAAACCTAATGTAAACTTTCTTTTCCGTTCTATCATAAAAATTAATTGTAAAAGTGTATCAAAAGATGTATACCAAAGTATTGCCTCAAGGTATCAATCGGTTGATAACGTATAAATTCTTAAAAATAAGTTTTGCATTTCTTGAAGTCGAATTAACTTATTTTTATTTTTTTTATCGGATAGGAGGCAAACAGACCGTCACCCATGGACAGCCTTAACACCTGAGGGCCACGAGTGCGTTGCAAGCCTTTTAAAGGGAGGTACGGTCACTAAGTCGTAATGGTTTGGAAATACATCAGTAGGCCGCTGGTTCCACAGAGTGATGGTGCGCGGCAAAAAATGCCTTAGAAAACGTTTAGTTGTAGAACGACGAACATCGAAGTGATACGGATGAAATTTCTTATTCCTCATTTTACGAAACACGGAACCTTTAAGGAACAACTCAAATTAATTTGAAAGGATGAAAAACGACCAAGACAAATAAAGCTAAGTTAATAATTTCGAGTTTGTAATAAACAGGAATTGTTCATCACAGTTTATAAACTGAGTTGATTAAATGTGCTTCCAAATGGCTTCAGATACTAAAGTGTAGGGCAAACAAGTCGTAATTATACTAATTATGATTTTACAGAGCTGTAAAGAAGTAACGGCGAACATTTACTAAAAGAAAGCAGTAATTTTATTATTTAACAATATTCTTGCAGAATATACACTTTTTTAAATAAAGTGATTCGTTAATAGCTTTATATTTATAACCCAATTGCTAGGCAACTCTTTTTGTATGAATGATTTTTATATGTTTGTTTAATATTATTTGTGCTTACTTTAATTACAATTTAGAAAATATCGTGTATTAATAGTTTATAGTTAACTTTTAAAATTTATACTTACATTAAATAAAAGTATTTAAGTATTAAAATTACAAATGTGTAAAATTAATATGTTTTAAAATACATTTATGACTTTAAAGCATTTTCTCCCTGATTCCAGTGACGCGTCATAAAGCTCCCAATCGTTGGTCTCGATTTGCATAAAAACGAAACAAGATGGCGGCCGTACATGATAACGCTGCACTATCAATAAAAACAAACGAAGCAGAAGTTGCCGATAAACGTATTTCTCAGTAAACGGTCCCATTCATGGCCCCAGCACACCGAGGGTTTACGAGGTGAAAATTTCTCTTTAATACATTGAAAAGGAATATTTTATTCAGATCATTTTTGCTGCGGAATACGTCGTGTGTTTTATAGGACGGAATAAGATATAACGCCTTTAAAATGAATTGATATTGAATACCATTGATATAGAAATATATCTATATTGAATACCAATAATTCATTGCGGTCCTTTTAATTTATTACATTGATGAATGAATTTGATTATTAAATACTTCACTTTCATGATATCTTCTTTATAATAAAGGCTTTAATTTATATTTTTTTTGCTATTTAATGGCATGCTTTGCATTACGTTTTTATATTTGTTGATTTATGTATAATTATCACCAATGCATTTTTACTATATTGGGAAAAGGCGCAGAATAATATCGCAAACAAAGATTGCTCAGTGAAAAAATTTAAGTCACTTTTAACTCTTTAACTCACACTATATAAGACGCTTAACTAAGAATATATTATTTAATAACCTAAGAGAACTTCTTTTATGACACGTAAATACATAAATTCTCTTGTTTAAAAAATTGAAGGAAAGCTTTGTTGAAAGTATTTTTAGCAAAAGAAAACAATTCTTAACAAATTATTTTTAGTAGGTAGGTAGATAGTAAATTAATCATAAAGGAGGCGAGAGAGATAAGTCATAGGTCCTATAAATGCTTTACATTATGTTAAAAATAATTCTCTACCATACTAACATGACTTATTTCGGAATCTTCAACATTTTCACAAAGCTTAAGACACGTCGCGTATCAAGGAATAGTACAGTAGTCAGTAACGAGCCTACGACTACAAATTACCTTCATGTGGTCACGCGCCACACGGCGCCAGTCACTGAGCGTGAATTTCATCTTATCGCCTTTATAAATTGGTAGCGATTCCCACCTGTTTGTTTGTCTAGAGTCTCTAGTCTGTGGATTTAGAGTTCAAGATATAAATCCATCTTGACAGAAATCCGATACACAGCAACAAAAAAAAATTACCTCTTAATTACAAAATATTAAGGGATAAACTAATGACATTTTTTGCAATACATTTATCAAAGCCAAATATCAAAATAAAAATATGAAATTTTCTATCTATTACGCTAGCCGGCTTATTAACATTTCTTAATTAAATATATATATATATCTTTTCACGCATATATTCGTATTTCATATTAAAGGAAAGAAGATAAATTTAATAAAATAAATTTTGAAAGAAACGAAAGAATCCTTTTAAATAAATAGCTTTAGGGATTTCTACATTACATGCATCTTTTATTCATTAATGACGAGAAAAAGGTTTCGAAAAAGATACGTTCACTATAAACGGCTATTAGTTTTAATGAAAATTGGAAATGTTTTATTTAAAAAATTCACTTCCTGGCCCCACACAGTAGTACGCTCTTTGAGGTAATGAGCCGCTTTCTGACGGTCGTGAAAAATTATATGAAATCGCTTTTGACCCACATACAATTCATTAAAGGTTCATTCAATTTCTCCACGCGTACATTTTCTTTCTTTGAACTTAGTATAATACATACTTGCTAACATATGCTTCATTATTAATGAAAAAAATATTTTTTAAATTAATAAATATTATTACATCAAGACAAGCCTAAAATCCAATAATCCAGTGAACTAATGAAAAACTCTACCTCGTGTAGAATATATATTATATGTTCAGAAATTATGCTGAAACCAAATGAAAATATGTTCAGTATATTATGTATACTCTCTAAATATGAGACTTTATATGTAAAGACGTCTACATATTATATGGTATAATACATGGCATGGATTTAATCTAGAACTTTTTGATTCTTTTACCTAGTATGGATGCCCACAAATAGACTCTTAGAATAGGTACGTAATAATATCGACCCTTACTTATCTGCTTAATGGATGAAATCTATTTATATCATATATAATGTGTTGAATATTATTTTGGCAGAACACATAAAATTTATAGGTGAAAGTCTGCGCTTAAACCTCAGCTACATATCGTAAACTTTTTCTGTGTTACTGTAATCTAACATTTTACTTACGTTTTACCTACTTACTAACTTTTAAGATTTTTTAAATATAAATAAGAGCTTTTCATTTTTACCTACCTAACTGAGTAATCGTAAAACGAAATTCCTATTATTTGAATACAAAGCATGAATCTAAAAAACTATCCATCGAGGGTTAAAAATTGTTACAAGCAATCAGCTGTATTGAGAGCGATGCCAACATACATACGTGACGTCCATCCTTGTAATAAAAAGGCAATATTTCAATATTTCCCAATAATATTCAATGCAAACGTGACTTAACTCTTGTTTTACACTGCGTGTGAAGCACGATTCGTTTTTATTATACGAATAGTTTTACATTATACGATTTTTAAACAAGACTTGGATGGCTATTTGCTCAATTCTAGATCAAAAATATCACACTCAAATTGATACAGTGACTCAAGTGTGGCACACATAACAAAAACACTTTGTTCGAAGGGGAATGGACGAAATATCCTATCCCTAATTGATAAATTTTATGCCAATCTCCAAAGGACAAAACAACTGTTATTTACGATTCAGATAACTACTTATGGAGTAGACACATTTCTGCGTCTGGTTTAGTTTTCTTTCTTTACCTATGTAATTATCTTTCTTCCACATAAAACATTATTGTTGCTAATCTTAAAGACAGAAATTCAGAAGTGTGAGCATTTGAGCTACGGAATCGCATTTTACTATAATCGTATAATATCGTATCGTTAATCCTAAGAGGTTTCAAACATTGCTGACGCGACTCCCATATGCGTGTGCTTTACGAGGGCCCACAAAATATCGTCCCTTTATTTGAATCGCAATGTTATCATTCTCAGATTGCCGCCATATTCGAGGGCTCTCCGTGAAAAACTTATTCACTGTGTGTGACAATATGGGATTTCTTATTATGTCTTCTATTTTTTACACTCGTGAGATGTATGACTATTGAATAAAAAATTTTTTAAAGAATTTATAATTATTGTGTACTTATTTGCTTATCTGTTCTGTTATCTACATTCTACGCTAATTCTTTCTGCATCTAATTACGATTATTTTAGTAACATTATAATCGAAATGACGATTACATAAATATACCATAGTATATTTAATAATCTATCTTTTAAATAAAACCAGACTATTGTAGAGTTGGGTGTAAAAAGACGAAATATTTTTTGTTTTGCCTGAATTCGAATTTAGAAACTCCGGCACATCACTCCTTAAATGTAAGGGTGCGAAAACTTAGTTACGTATCTACCAAAGTATAATAATAATAAAATTATATATTATCTTATTATTGTATGAAGTGATAAAAAAAGTTTTATTTCAATCTCCGGAACAGAAAGTGGTTCAGATATGAGGACAGTTTACGTTCAGGAACCTTACTCCGCGCGCTCGTTTTGGTTTCATGAACTCAACTTTTGCAGATAGAGTGAGATAAAAAGTATAACGAGTGAGTTAAAATAGATGACTTAAATTTCAGGTTTCATGTTATAATTATTCATTAAGACCTGCAGCGCGGAAAAATTTAGTAGACATAATTATATTTTGTAAATTTATATTTTTCTACAAGCGTAAAGTTTGCTGAATGGTTAAATACTTTTTATTTTATAAAGAATTGAGAAATTTCTCAATGTTTAGTATAAAATATGAAATATTAAAGCGCCGTTAAAACTACTCATATAATTAAGGTGGCATGACTATTTGATACGATTTCACCTCCTCGGACCTAGCGATCAGATTTATTTTGCAATTGTTCCTTGTAAATTATCCGTATGAATACTGAAATCAAACTACACGCGAAATGTTTTAAAGCAATTAAACTAAGAAACAATTGAAACCACACTCAACATAAATACACTTCGCCCAATGACTTTCCTATTTACCCAAAATACATAACCACTACTCAATTGGACAGAGTTTCCCTTTCTAAGAACGACAATTGACTATCCCTTTTTAAGAACTGTAGTATGCCGGCCGATAGCCAAGCTGGCAGATTATATTAGCTGTGAGCTTCGATCAACAATACCAACTTAGATATCGGGGTCGGCGCAAAAAATACGCCTCGGTAAATAACAGCGCACTTGAGACATTAGCTCTTATTTTATTTAGTTTTTATAAATTTTCTATATTTTTAATACTTATTATCCTATTCCGGACGACAAAAAATACAAAAATATAAAAATCATAAAAATTGTTTCAGCCGTTCTTGAGTTATAAATGGTTTAATTAACACAACTTTGTTATATATATAGTACAAGCTGACCCGGCAAACGTTGTTTTGACATATTAATTTTTGGGGTGGGCTACCCTTATCACTTAGGGGTATGAAAAATAGATAGTAGCCGATTCTCACACCTACTGAATATGCATATAAAATTTGGTAAAAATCAGTAAAGCCGTTTCGGAGGAGTGAGGTAACTAACACTGTGACACGAGAATTTTACATACAGTATATATAACAAAGTCAACACATTTAATTCTTGTATGAGCATATAAATTGTTCTCTTCATTACTTTACGGAGAATTACACGTAGGTATTGTTCTATTCAAGCGCACTTATGATTTATACACTTATTTTCAGCGGAGCGGGTGTTTTAACTCATTATAATTTAACTGCTTCATTTGCTTTACGTACTTGCTGTTATGAAAATGGATGTACATCGGTATGATTAAATTACTGTAAAATAACATCATTATTTGTGAATTACGATATATCTAAATAACTAATATATTATGTAACCACTAGACATTTCATGTATTTTATAGATACATTTAATTTCATTCACGTTTCATGACAAGAAACAAACATTCATGTTAAAATATATAAGCTGGGTTACCTGCTTGATTAGAAAGGCACAACATGCATAGAATTGTTTTGGTATTAGATACATATTTGGTTTGGTGAAGCACCACTAATTATTTGGAATATGACCCTCTAACTCTCTACGTTAGATAACTTTTACTCAAAATAACCCGTTTGATATTTAAAAGTAAAGTCAAAGTAAAATATAGGTCAAACATTTTTTGTGTCATTTTACTGATAATTTTCTTCACTTACAAAACGATGGCTTCAATGCCTACCAAACAAAAACAATTTATTTTTAAATATTTTACCTTCTATAAGCATTTAAATTAATATCAATATTTCGCATTTATTATAGCCAAACGAGTAAAATCAATAATTGTTTTCAAATAAATAATCACCAATGAGTATTGACCCGGTTAATTGTTAATACGAACTGCACCAATGTTTGCTGGTCAATTAACGAGATAATAATGATATACACGAAGATTTATTGTGTTCTTTTTTGTATTTTAAATAGAAGGAATGATATAACAAGATTCTTGATTATAAATTTTGTAACCCTGACGCAAAAAAGCAGTATTTAAATCTTATGTATAAATTCTCGTGTCACAATGTTAGTTACATTACTCCTCCGAAACGGCTTTACTGGTTTTCACCAAATTTTATATGCATTTTCAGTAGGTCTGAGAATCGGCTACTATCTACTATGTGTTTATGTATACGATTAGACTTGATTGAGAGTGTTCTTAATAAGATAAATCATTCTCACCTCCACAGTCACAGTTTTTATACAATATATATATATATATATATATATATATATATATATATATAAAGTATGAGATTTAAATTTGATCTGTTTGTTTATCTTCTATAATTAAAAGATTTGCAAAATAATACCAACTATACATTCATTATGAAGAATTGAATCATTATTTTATTATGAAGAATACATTAAAAACCATTATAGGAGAGTCAGTATTAGCGAGCCCCTCAGCATCCGCCAGTAAACGCTTATATACTCACTTATTGCTGAGACAAGCAATATGTATTTTATGTTCCCTTCAATATATATATTATGTTGCTGTTCAACTCATGTTATTAGTTATTAATTAATTACTATACCTATTACATTTCATTTTTGCATTTAGTCAATGCTAATAGTCTCAGTTCTCTTGTAAATATATTATGATTACAAATTAAAATTTTCATCTAAAATCACAAAACCAGGAATAGTTACTTAACTTACATTCACTATAGTATTTGTAATATTCGCTATCTAATAAAAGAAATATATTACGATAGTTTGACTCTTTTGCGCGACAAAATATCTTTCTGTATGCAGAAATAATCTTCGATCCAAATCGGCCAGGCAATTCCTTTAATTGGCACACGTCTCGAAGGGGAACAGGGCTCCGGGACGCGTCTGCACTCGAATTGGATTCATTTTAAAGTTATTTATTTTTCATGTATCCGTTCACTTTATTTACGACCTTCATACAATTTCAATAAGGTGCAAATCAGTTACAAATAAAATGTGTTAGTGATTAAATTCGCATCGTATGCACGGAAGTAGGTACATTGACTTTTTCGATACTCAATTGATACTGTTTGTGTCGTGATCCTGATTACCATGACTGAAAATTTAAGATGCGAATAAATTAAATGGAGCTTGACACTCCCTAATATGGATTTTTTTTTGAAAGTTAGAATCTGTATAGTAAAGATTAAAAGACCTATGCCTTCGCAGACTTTTGCAGAACTAAAGAGGAACAATCCTATCATACATGAGGCAACATTTTCAATTAAAGCTTCCAGTCTCCTAATTTTTTTGCGAAATTTTAAGGTTACAAATTACTTAATTGGAGGCAGGAATTATTCTTAAACAAACAGATAAAATAAATCACCTTATAAAGGTAACCTAACCTAACCTTTTAAAACAATGCAGTAAAAAACGCCGTTAATCCTTAATGAGGAATAAGACCGAAAATTTATGTTTCATCTGTTTCACTGATGTTTGCGAGCAAGTAGGTGATCAACTTTCTATGTCTATCCAATCCAAAATCAAGTCTTTGTTTTCCGGTATTCGAATCCAGATTCAAAACGCAATAATAAACGCTTGGACCACGGAGCCAAGAATACGTTTCGTCTAGCTAATAATAATTAATTATGTAACAGGTATCATTCAATGCAGTCCAAACTAGAAACCAATACAACTTCGTCATGCCATTTGTACTGAATAAGTTGACACACAGAGTGACTGAGTGAGTGACCGATTGATTGTGACATGCTGGGAGTGAGATAAGTTTAATTTTGTTTACATTCGTATGTTTCGGTAGAGTTACCCCGTTCTTCGCTAGGATGGGGTACAATAATTTCTAATGTCGCAAGTACCATGTGTGATTAGTCTCTAATACTTATTTTTATTTTCGTTTAATGTTATATAGATTATTATAAAAAAAATATAAACATGATTATCATCACAACTGAGTGCTTGGGGCGTTTTCTGCACATGTTAGACGCGTGACCAACTAAGGGGAGTAAATTAAACAATAATACCAACTCGGTGCAAGTGTCATAAGATTTTTCTTTGCACCTCTGCTCTCTCGAGTTTTTATTGGCAAAATGAAGTTAATTCTAATCATTATTGAATAAATTTTAGAATATTCTTTACTAATTAATAACGCCTTTCAACCTTTTTTTAATTTTATTTCATAGTTTTGGAAAGGCTCATATAATAATGATATAAGCGCCATCTGTCTATACACAACAGAACTATCTTGTTTACGGAAGTTGAGCTTATTGTGCATGTTGTTTCTTCAACTAAAGCGGACCCCAACAGAGTGCGAATTATTGAAGCTGAACAAATAAATATAACATACATTGCTACTTGTATAAGAACTTTAGCTATTACTGTCTTAGCTTCTCCTAAGACAATAAGCAATGTAAAGCTTTTCTTAGGGTTGTTAGTGTATTTCCTTACGTTTAGTTCTAAAATGCGTGCTGCCTAAAACATTTTAAATATAAAAAATGTTTAATAAATGACTTTCAATTTAAAATTTTGACAAATGTGTTTTTAACGAACAAAAATCAGTACAAAGGTAAAATTTCAGGTACAGAAATGGGTTTGTTTTTTCAAAATGCTACAATAAGTTACTTAATATATGAATAAACTTTTTAAAACAAATTTTACGCCTACTCATCCGCAAGCATGTTCACAGTAATCACAGTGCTTGTTTGAAATCTGCCTTTGTTCAATAAGACTATTTTAGTTTGTTTTTTAGAATGTTTTAATCCTTTCTTTCAAACCCAGTTCATAATTTGACGCAGAGTGACGAAGCATGTTATCGCTACAGGCTTATGAAGTGCTTTTCAATAATAACAGGATTGTTGCTGAATAACCTCCTCCAACCTCGTGTCATTATATTTGTCAGAACTATGTGACAACACAGGTTTCTGACAAATAGTTTTACTTTGATTTCAGTCGTCTCATAATAATACAATGGCAGGTTGGAATTAATATTTCAATAATCTATATTTGTCTTTATACTATACCTACAACTTCATACTGGAAAGATATATTATTGAGGCATCATAATCGTTTTGACAAAGCATAAATATCTTATCTAATTCTTTAGTGAATAATATAACTTATGATATAAAGGAAGATAATAAAGTGGGAACATCTTCGGTACTTTTTAAGCCACGCTAGATGATAGTCCTAATAAAATAATTGCATGACATTAGACTTTGTCGAATATGTTTGATTCGTTTCCTGTACCCAATACTAATTCGTAGGTTTTCCATGTCAAAAGAGGTCGATAAAAGACTCAGATAAACATTAAAACATCGTCATGGAAACCCAAACTATCCAACTAACATTATGATAATATTTACTTTGGGATCCTTGTTATTTAGCAATTATTTGTTACATGTGACAAAAGTTTGCTTTAGCGCCGCAAAAGTTAAATCCCGTTCAAAGTTGAAGCTAACATGAAATATAAGTTTGGACGATATTTTAATTAAATTATCACTCAACAAACTCTCTATTACACGATGTATCTCAATCTAAACATCTGCTATAACATATTCCGTGAATGTTTAAAAGTTTACAAGGCCTTCGTTTTAAGTTTGTCACCTATTTTGAGTAATCACATCGGCTTTTTTTGGAATAATCGTTTCCACCTAAAATCGGAGTATATTTTGACGAAAACTCAATACCACGTAGGTACAGCTAGTTTAGCACAAGTGGTAGCTTGAGTTTAATAAAGACTAGGGCTAGACATAGAAAGCTTTGTAATGCAAATCCATTTGAACGCTAAGACACTGACAGGCTGTAGACAATGCCTTTAGAATATTTAACAGCAATCTTTTTGTGAGATTTTAACAAACGCTCGCCTCTCAAATACACAAAATATATAAATAAGTAGCTTTTATCTGTTATTTATTTATACTTATTTACTCAAAAAATATAATGTAAAGTAATGCTCCTAGATATAATAGTATGAGTGAAATTCCGTTACTTTAGTGGGACATGTGACAGATACAGTTCTGCATCTGTTTCTCAGATTGTTATCTTTACACGCAGCCTTTGTGCTGCCCTAAAGAAAATGTTTATTTTTTCGGGATTCAAACCTAGGAATTCGGACATGTGAGCTGCTTATTGTACTTACATTAGGTCGTTTTCTAGTTAATGTAACGTTTCAGATATTTTCTTATTTTCACTTTATCATTTTTCATTGAATTTTATTATATAAGCATTAAAACAACTCCATTTTTTATATTCTTTAAGCTTACTAGCAATCCTTGCGATTCTGGGCGAAGTCGCTAGTATTTAATTGTGAAAACGATAATGTGACTTTTTTAAAGCTAAGTAACATGTGTTTCCTCTTAACCACGTTTATTGCCATATTCACATGAATAAATACGCTACTACCGCAGACCTTGAATTGCTATAACAGCGAAAAGACAAACAAAGTTAACTCATTTATTACATTTATGTGTTAACTTCATATTTGCCATCTTGTATGTGATATGGAGAAACTAAATACCGCGGTATAATTAAAGTGTAAAATTTGGATTATTACGGTCAATTAATCATTTATTAGTGTTAGAAAAAATGTATTGTTAGTTTGCTCTAATTAATAAATCATATTATTAAAAAATAATAAAACAAAGAGAAAAGTTAGGTTACCATGTTTTATTAATTAATTTAGATCTACATAATTGTACAAAATTTAAATAGAATGACTATCTAATTGTAATCGTGTGTACTTATTTAAATGTTTTTCTTTATTTTCCCATATATTGACTTAAATGTTACAGGCTTTTTTTAAATAGATTAACGTTGTGAAAAGAATAACTTTGTCTGTAGACTGAACTGAAAAATTTAAAATAAAAAATGTAGATTTTGTATTGTGTAATTTATATATGTACCATCGTGTTATGTTATTTTTTGTATACGCGCCGAAGACTTAATTAGCAACCAATAGTAATAAATATTATGATCTCTCAAACAATTTAAACAGAGGTCTTTTAGCATCATACATTTATTTTTAATATAAGTACAATATTAAAACACTCGTTTGTTAAAATATTGCGCAGTTTTAATATTGTAATCCCCATTTCATATAATACATTTAAGTAATTTTTGTTTAATGAATTATAAGATCTAGAAATAGGTGTTTAATATTGATTTGCAGTCTTTTTCTTAACTTATAAAAGTAAAATATGCAAATTCGATTCAGATAAAGGTTCGGGCGTGTAGGTACATAGTAAACGTTTTTCAGGTAAAATTGAAAAGAATCGGCGACCAAAAGCCACTAAAATTTAATCCCAGTGAAACGTTTGATGTATCGTGTCGGATGCGTAGTATTTTTTATAAAAAACGATAGAAATCTGTTTAATTTGATTAAGTATTTATTATTCAAATACATTTTAGAAATGGTACTCAGCGAGCAACTGCCATTTGAAAGAATTAATTCTAGAATGTATTCGTAAGCAGTTTTTTTTCTATTAAAATGTTGCCATATACACGCCATCTATATATTATACAGGTTTTGTTTTAGCGGTTGACAATTTAATTAATTAATTAAATATAAAACTATTAAAAATATATGAAAACAAACTCAGCAATGTATTTTCCCCATGATAACAAAATTAACGACTGATTTTCGTATCTTACTTCAACTTACGTTACTATAGAACTTTCGTATTAATTTGACATCTGCATTCACTTATCCATCCGCAATAAGAAATGCGGAGGTTCATACAAAAGCGGGATTCGCACAAATTGCTTCAAGACATAAAATAGGTGAGTCCGGCGATTGGTGCGTACAGTCCACATGTTCATGTTACAAGTTCAGACTTCAGACGCGGTTGTTATTGTGTATATGTTTCCCGTAAATCAATCACTACGTGTTTGTTTAACAATATACTATTCTTGTTATTTTAATTCTGTTCCCATATAGTTTATTGTAAAATAATCCAGATCCGTATCCTGCGCGGATGTGAAAAAATCTACATCCGTCCATCCCTAGTACCAATGTATAGACATTATAATATCTTGTGTTTATCTTCACTTTTACAACAAAAACTTGAATAAACAAAAGTTATTAAATTATAAAGTACACGAGAAGGTGAATCGTAATGATTAAACGAAACTTAATTTAACAGGTTTCGACGTCAGAAATAATATAGGCTGGGGAGTACGGGAGTCAAATGAAATTGATTTAAATTTTTACTGAACGTCTAATTCTGTATACAATACTACGCTTTGTTGAAACATGGGTAATGAAAATTAAAATTTTAATAGGTGATTTTGTTAAAGGAGAACTCAAGCCTACTTTACTTGCCTACTACGGTCGATTGGCGCAACTAGTGCTCCTGCCTTCTATGCCAAAAAGTCCTGGGTTCGAATCCTGGTAGGTGCCTATATTTGTGTGATTTATTATTTATTTATTTATACACACATTACGGCCTAAGCCATGAACAAGAATTAAAACATAACAAAAAACATTGAAACAAAAATACCCATGAACCGTCGACCAAACTCAATGGTTCTCCTGTATGTAGTTACTAGTTTCCCCGCCCCTGTGACGAACCAAGAGAGTCTCGCTTTCCGGACCAAGAGCAAGAAAGCAAGAATGTGATGAGCAAGAATGTTTGTTTTCTAGTCTTGGTTGTTTACAGATATAAATATGTATTTATTGTGGTATCCTAGTTTCTGATTACCATAACACAAGTGCTTCAGCTGCTTACTTTGGGATCAGAGCAATGTGTGTTGTCCCAATTAAAAAAAGTTATACAATACAAATTATGAATTTAAAGAAAAAACGAAAACACTATGAAACGTTTATTTTATGTAATTATTAAGCTCTTGAATGCTGTAAGAAGAATAGAGTTTTAAAGAAAACAAACTACCTAAAAAGGGCTAAGTTATATAGGCGAATTGGATTTTTATAGCCTTCTCGTGGAATGTATAATTTTTTTATAACTCTGTCCGCGTGACGGAATAAAATATAAATAATAATAAATATATTATGTCAGTCGGCAAGTGTCTTTGATGGATTCAATCTTAATTAAATGGATCCAGTAACATTATAAACACTTAGTCAAAAATTATGTATTTTGTGATATAAATTATTCTATAATCTTATTAAATATAATATGAACATGAGTTCGTGTTTTTCGCTCTCACGCGTAAACTGCCCGATAAGAAATTAATTTCAATCCCAGTAATAAAATCGTTATTCTCGGCAAACCTCAATACAATATTATCTGACATTTCAAAGAATTGTTCACGCAGCCGTATAAATTGTGATTATATACATAATATTATATTTCTCTATAAACTCAAAATATCTTTATTATGTTTATAACGAACTGAATCGATGTCTGACAATCCGAATTCAAAAACGGAATCATGGAGATTGCTGTATTTTCAATAACAAAAAAAATAACGCACAGACACAAAAAGGGAGACACGCCTTTTTAGAGGCTATTTAATTAATATTTTTAAATGTATTCAAAGCTATTTTTGACGTAGGATAATATTTAATGTCTTCTCTATCCAAAACTCAACGAAAAAAAGTAAAATAAATTTACTGTTTTGTATACTTCGAACGACTAACACGAGTGGATCCATAATAAATGTTCATTTCAAACATCGTGAAGCTCTAGAGAATTAAGTAATGATTTATTTTATTTCCTCGCTAATGATATTTAAAGAGGACGTAGGTAGTTTAAATATCAATTTCATTGTATGTGAGTATAGAGAACAGACGTATTTGTCTTTAGCTTAGTAAATCTTGACCAAGGTTTCATTAAATTTCGGTTACAGTGAAATATTTTTAAGCTCCGTAACAATGGCCATTGAATCGATATCACATATCCGAAGTTTTGTGATATTTCAAAATATTTTTGCTATCAATCGTTCGTTCTTACTAAACAACATTAACTTGAAAATTATATCGTATTTTCTTAACACGATAACATTCATATTCACTCTATGTATCATTATTTATGATGAAGTCTACAAAAGTAACAATGTCTGGTATTTTTATTCAATTAAAATATTGGCTGCGTTCGAAGTTATTTACTTAAGTGTCTCAACGAGAAAAACAAAGATTTTCTTTCACAATCTTCAAAAGCTGGATGATCAAGCTAATTTTCGAGATAAAACAAAAAGAGTGAGCAATGTTGCATTATTTATGATAGCATTGTCTTTAGTGTCCCTATTTCTGGATGTTGTTGGTATGAAGATTATTCGTTTACCGAGAAGTGTAATAATTATGGGTACATTGGCATTCTGCGCGACGGATTCTGAATTAAGTCTCTATTCATTGATTACGGAAATATTTAATACACAACTGGCAACACTCATAGAAAGCGATCCAGCAGTTGGTTCTATGGTTTATAAGCGGCTATTATTCAACGCCATTTGTTTCTCACATACTTTTCGTGATCAGGTAATATTAAAATATTACACAAGCTTACACAAACGTTAGCTAGCTTTAGCTTCAATCTAGTCTCGAAAAGACATTACGAAATCGTTCCATACGAAATTTTATAGAAAACAAATTCAAGCTGAAGAGATTCATAATAAAAAGGTTTAAATTTATATTAGGTTTAAATTTTAAGGAATCACAAGACAAACAGCTAACACAACGAATAGACAACATTGACAAGTCCAATAAAAAATCATTTAAATGGGTCCAAACATTCTCTATTCATAATTAACGGTTTTATTTACCGAACTTTATTGTACATATTCAATCCAAGTTTCTAATCAAGATTCTTAAAAAGTTTCTAAGCGTTTTGGGACTCTTAAGAACTCTAAAACTTATTTGATTCCAGAAGAAAAATATACAAAAGGTATGATGAAATACTGTTAAACAATACAAGAAATTTTTTTTGTATTTTTTTCTTAAAGTCTTGACGTAAAATATACGAAAAATACATTTTTTTCTCTATACAATATCAGTGTGTATAATTAATCGTTATAAAACTTCAACTAATCGGTTTTGTGTTCGAAAGTATTTGTTTAAATAATATTTTGATTTTCAGACGATTGTACTTGTCTTTATTACGCTTTTTATGAGTGTAATTTACGCTGGTACTTCTATTATAGCCCAGGGTGTTGGGGTAAGTTTAAGTAGAAACCTCGTAATTAATTTAGGTTCCACGAGATATTATTTCCTTATTTTCCAGTATTTTTTGTATGTTTGTGAATATTGTATAATACTAAGAATATACAAGTCTGATACGGAATAGCGAAATACACATATTCATATATCCATTTCACTGATCTTTGGAAATCCGTTTTAATACGTCTTGTAATCTTTTCAATACGTGCTTTATGTCTAAATAAAATGTGAAGCTTTGAAATCACTTTTAATAAATATATAGTATGGTGTTTGTTCATGATTTCAAGAAATGGTACGGATGTCGGATTTTGATCGATCTGATCTGCGCAGAAACAAAATTGTTGTACTAAATATTAAGAACGAGACGGAAAAACGCGTTTTTGCGATAAAGATCCGTGATCGCAAACTATGGGTGCTTTAAATGTGTTATATAGTATTTGTTTGAAAATTACTTTTAATAACAATATGATTTCGTATATGTTAGATTATATTGTTGATAAATTTTCATTTAACCGTAATTGTATATAACTAGATTTGTATATTTCGCTTAAGTTAGGACAGAAGACTGATCCTACCCACGACCTAAAAATAATGGCGTCAAAGTATCGACATATTGCATTCTACGTCATGTCACAGTTATAAGGAGCTTATATAAATTGAACGATTTATTCTTAGAAATAAGAAGCTGCACAGCAAATTGGTATGAGTAAAACGAATTATTGAATAATTATAAATCTTCCCTCTTACTTGTTGTAGGTAGTCTATTTTTACTCTCTGTATCATTTATAGGTTGAACTGCTACGCATTTTCTTCCTTTGGCGAGAAATAAGATCTCTTTATTCACTATGGGTTTTTTGTACAGCAGTAGAGAGAACCAGAAAGCTATGTGAACGGCTGCAATTTAGACTTGGTGAAAGACTTGTGTTTGAAAACTTGGGTGAGAAAAATATTATTTACATATTAAGTTCTTGATATAAATTTAAACACCTCAACAAGCCTATTTTAATTATAAAATGTTTTGTAACCCTCCTTCAAATTACGTAATTTAAAAGAAAGTTTTTTAATATTTTAGTTATCAATAAGATTCTTGATTTGATTCCTAAAATCGAGAAAAAAATCTGACTAATCTGAGAAGACTGATCGCCAAAATGCTGTATTAGTCCCATTCCCCATTACAAACTGGGATTCCAAGGCTCCAACTCCAACAGACTTCAACAAATTATCTATTATTCCACCTGGCGTTATATTTTTGATATACATTAAGTGAGCTTGCTGCTCATTTGAATTTTTATACAAAAATGATTGTAGATGAAAATGTAAAAGTTGTCATGCATCGCTGGATGAAATGCATACGCTCAAGGCGGTTGCAAAGATTGATTGGTGCCGCCCCGGTTGTCACATCGAGCCTTCCGTTTAAAATATTGGACTGGACATTTAATTACCTCATTATTATTGTACAAGTATGTATATTCTTTATTAAAAACAAAGAAAGAACAAAACAATTAACCTCATTTGAATTTTTATGATTTCAAATGAGTTTAATTTTTGTCTTATGGCTCATGATCTGTTATTATTTTACAGCTAAACTTTTTAATTTTTCACCACATATACTTTTAAAAAAAGGATGACAACGGGCTGTTATAATTTTGATTATAAATGAAAATAAAATAGATTTTTTTTATTCCCTGTTCTTGATAAAATTTTCCTTAAATTTGTTAAAACAAGGAATTGCGTCGTTTCGTGTATAAAAGCATTCCATTTATTTTTTATTTATTTTTCTATTTTTTTCCATTTTTTCTTTTATATAATGATATTTTGTATTACATTTTGCACTAACAGTAAATCATTTATACTAACTCAATCTTAGAGATCCCAAATGACATGCAATATAATTTTGTACAAGAGTATTTTAAGCTAAGATAGAGTTAGCGATCAGTTATCGCACATTTGAAATAAACAAGAAAGGAGTACGGAGTTTAAAAAATAAATTTTTATTACAGATATACATGGCATATAAATAAATAAATCAGTTTATATAGATAAAGATTTAAAAGAGAGCAACGGCGTGGAATTGATGCCATAAAATAATAAAAACTTAATAGATATTATCACTTTCAAATTATATGAAAACGGCACGGTACTTAATGTATATTATGTTGTAAATAAAAAATAATAAAGTATTTTTTTATTAATAACTGTGCTGCGTTTACCAGAATACAAACAAGATCTACATATTAACTTTTAAATTGTTTACCCCGTCACAACCAAGGTGATTATATATCAACATTGGTTGAGTTGAATAACATAACGTTAAGAAACCTCTATGCAAACGGATCAAACAAAACCCTCTTTTTGAGCGTCATTGCAATTCGATAATGTAATAAATAACAAAAGGATTATTTACTTTACAAATATACTACATAAGCTTTGTTAGCTTTGTGTAATTAAATCATGAAACAGAATATTAAACTGAAGTATTTCTGTCAATAAAATAACTAACCATTAGTAATAAATTACACAACCAACATAAAGCGTTATATTCCCAAAGCTCCTAATTAATAATAATATATCAAGTGGAGAAATGAGTTACCAAATGATATTATTTCGAAATGGGTAATGCGTCATTAAGCTCAGAACAGACTTAATGCGAAGATGACGCCCACGGGTGATGACTAAAATTAATCCTGGATTATAAACTTATGACCATGGCTTTTTTAGGAAAGCTTTATACGTGTTTCATTATTAACACCACCGTGGCTGAGGGTCATACCAATGTTAATGCTTGTTTCACGAAACATCCTGAGTTCGTTGCCTGCCATATTTCCTGTAAAAAAACGCAGAAATACGTCTACCCCATTCTCGTGAACAGGTTTTATGGTATTTCAGTTTTTATAAATTAATGAACTTAATCGTTATGGTGGTAATTTTGGTGTTGAAATACCAGGGGAGTAGAAACTCGTTGATAGTTTATAGCGATATAAGAGCGCTTAGCTGATATGCCTGAGTAATCGGAAACTATCACATTTTTCAGCCAACGCTTCCGCGTTATCATACCGCGGTAGCGATTATCTTTTTAAGTGACTATTTAATTGCCTTGATAATGAATTTGTAGTATTTTCAATGCAATAAATTGATTTTCAAAAGGCTTTCATTCATGAATGTGAGTGGGTTGTTTGTTGCATCGTTATGCCCACTTAAAACCCTCGTTAGACTAAAAACATCAAGATAGATTTATTGGTATTTTAATACGACAAACGTACGATTTTTGCTAAATAATATACTTTTAATAAAAGTTTATAGTCATAATATTTACATACTTGACCATTTATATGGTTAAGTGGTTCTCTCATCTGCGTGTTGCGCCGAAGACAAATAAAGTTTTCGTTTAGATAGCCTGATCACCTACTTACCTTAAATGGATAATACAGTGAAATATATTTATATAGACATTAAATAATGTCTTTTGTATATTTATACATTTAGGTTTTAATGTACCTGTAATTTAGAAATATTTATTTTAATGTAACATGATTATAAATCTACAACTCCCACATTAATTTAAAGGGAGCGCCGCGACGGTAAGTCCCATTTTGCGTTTGATAACGTAATACTCGTTGTCTTATAAACTATAAGCTTTAAGCTCATGAGATTTATGTTAGCTCTAAATAAAGCTCGTCGTAGCTAGGATGCGCATTTTAAGTTCAATCAGAGTAAATATAGGTCGCGGCAATTGACTTTTGAAATCATTTCGGTATTGGAAAAATATTTTAATAAAAAATTAATGCGTTGGTAATATATTAAAATCTCAAATGAATATTTTTAAATTTTAATTAAATAACAAAATCACGATTTTTTTTAAACATATTTTATAACGAAACCATTCACAATCATCGTTACATTATCACTAAATTAATTTCAGTCAATTTTTAAAACAATATCATATAACAATTTTATATTCATTACAACAATTTTATAATACTTTTGAAATGAAAACATTTTTTCCTGACTTTAAAAATATTCTTACGTACTTTTGATATGCAATGCATCATATTTATCTAAAAACATCTCATCACCTTTACTTCGTAACCATTTGCACTTATCGAATCTTAGATATGTTTCCTAACGCCTACTTTCAAAAACCTAACATAGTTACCGGACAGTTAACAAATATCTATGGTTAGATTTTTTTTTAAGTTGTTACTAAAACAAAGTTTATGTCAATTAGTATAAACGGTCGTTAGTTGCTACGGTAGCTCTTACTGTTATACATGAAAAGTAGTTGGAAGATTGCCAATAAGGAGTTACCTAACATTAGATTAGTGCAAGTACCCAGAGTCCATTCATATTTCTTAATACATAATTTATTGAAATGCGCTACGCAAACTTACTACGCACCACGCGTAGCAAGCGTAGCGATGTATAACTGTGTTTATTACTAAAACTTACTAGTAATAGGTGTACATTTATTGATTATTATTACATACAAGTATTAGTTAACAACACATTTAAACAAAATGGTTACACGATTTACACTGACACATCTTCGTGTTTTACCTCTGTTTCTTGCGACTTATTAGTTGTTCTATTGAACAGAAAGGTTCTGGTAAAAAGTATACTGGTGGTCTTATACGTATAAGTCCCGTGTCCCCTAGTGGGGTATGGGACAGATGCATTTCACATCTGTTTCACTGATCGATTTTTTCTTTAGGGGCAAGTAGGTGATCAGCCTTCTATGCCCTGTCAGACCGAGTTTTTTTTATCTCCACCGGGAATCGAACCCAAGACCTCTCGGTTGTAACGCTTACGCGCTTACCACTAGACTAAGGAGGCGGTCAAACTTATACATTTAAATTATGCATATTTACAATATATTTAGATAAAGTATTGATTTAACTCATATAATATACACTCGTTTTCAATAAATTTCATTTAAAGTTTATACTTGATACAGATTTTAAATTGCACAAATCGGGATTTTTTGCAAATTGCGACTTATAAATTAGCATCAATTCATTAAATAACTTTCAAAAATAACTTTCAAAATCATTATGTTAATATTACGTTAATTAAATCGTTCTTGAGATTGAGTTTTAAAGTTACCAAATGAGTTAGGTAAAATAAAGTTCTACAAGTTAAAACTCATGTGTAAATTTTGTAGATTCAATGAGTAACAATTACCTTAATTAATTATATTACGATTTTTAAATAACAGTCACCAAACTACCAATTAAATTTACTTAAATATTATATAATAATGCATTTAAAGCGATACCTGTATACTTATGACTTAATGTAACAAAAAATTAATTTTTATTAACGTTCTATAATTAATTTATAATAATTTTACAGTCGAGTAAAATTCAACATAACGTTTAATACATGTATATTGTGATCTATTACAAAACTTTAAAACATATATCGAATTTACCGTCTTTATATTAACAAATCAGCCTTTTAATTAACAATTACTCGTTCTTAAGGTCTCTAAGCGAGAATTCTCTCTCATCATTATGGAAATACTAATTAAAATTATAATAAATTATTAATTATATAGAAGAAAAGAGAGAAGCGTTTTATACCCGACAAATGTAGCTATAAAAAAGTAAATCTTTTACAGAAAGTTTACAATTTCGTTTATAACAAAGACAAAGATTTGGCACGATGATTAATTGGTCAAAATTGTTTTCACTTATGTTATAACTATACACTTATTTCTCTTTCTATTATTTATTTCAATTATATTACTTAATAATCAGCAGTTTTATGCGAAATCCGGGTTCTATAAGTCTACGACGTCTTTCTGTATCAACGACATGATTCGTAGGTAGCCTACGGATTATGGATGGTATTATAAAATATAGATTATGGTGCAGTATGAATACAATTAGGTACCATATTTTATATAGTTTTTTAGTTTAAATACAACTTTCACGTACATTGACAGGCCCATGGCTGGCTTCGATGTCCGTACTGCGAGCTGTTACTCCACGATTTACTACCGATATGTTCTGTAAACCATATAAATTTTTAATATCAAACGATTCCTTGTAAGTAGTTTTCAAGCTGCTGAGTAAATACAGATATCAAGTGTAATAGACAATAGACATCTTCTATTTCAACTTTTTCTATTTATTAAAGAAATAGATAGTAAATTAACTACTTTATACTTTAACTGATTTTTAGTTTGACCTTTGAGTAGAGCTTTGACCTTTATGATTAAATTTTTAATGTAAATATCAGACAGAATATTTTGCTATTATACATATTACGTCTCATCATTTGCAAAAATGTCATATAAATTCATTTTATATTCTTTTGATATTTAAACTCTATGAAGCAATTTTCACGTTTATTTAAAACCGAAACTTCAATACAATTGAGTGGAATGAAATGACAACAAAATTTCATGAAAATTAATGTTATCTACAAACAAATCAAAACACTATTCAATGAAGATAGAAAAAAATATATCTGGTTTATTCTTCTTATTTAGGATAGCATCTTACTGAAAAAATAAAAAGTATATTTTTTTGGCATAGAAATCAAGCTCCAAGATCTAAGAGCATGGGGCTCAAGCCATCAGACGCTTTTAAGACCTAAGCAAGATAACGATCTAATGTAAAGAGATTGAACTACAACCGAACCTCTGTCTTAAAATGTATAAAAAATAGTTTTAAGATATAACTTTCTATTTTAAATTAGTATAGGTTAGTTGCGTATTGAAATTACAAATAGTTAAATACTTACATAGTTACTGGAAACATGATTAATCCCACGATCGTCGTATATTCGATAGGAGTCCTTTTCATTCACACAATTTTTTTGATCTTCTATTTTCTTTGCTGTTATGAAAATTTAAATATAGACTTGTAGCATAAATATGCGTATGTCAAAATATTATTAGAATGCATTTGTAAAAAATTTAAAAGCGCCCCAAGCGATTACATGAACATAGAACAGATAATGAAATTATGAACATAATATCATCTAGATACTTATATTTAAGTAAATAGTAAATTCATGGTTGAGGCATTTGTACTACAACTGCTGCTTGAGGTAGTAAAACACATACAAGAAAAACTGCTTACCGTAGTGCACTGATATAAGATCTGGATCTTCGTCCGGGCCAATTTTCAGCTCGAATTGGCTGCTATAATCAATCTTTGGAGAGGCTGCGTAAGTTTCGTCACGTTTAGGATACGAATTCACGCTGTCCTCCGCGTATAATGCATTACTGTAGAATAAACACAAAACATACCTTTATCTAGTTTAGTTCTTAAATTTCGGAATAGTTTAAAATGTATATTTGTAAATATTTTGTAAATACCTATGTATTTAGCGCAAAGCGTTGAGAGCCACATTTAATATTACATTCTTGACCAAGTAGTTATTTCGATGATAGTGGCATTATCATAAAATATATTTAACAAAGCTAAAAACCTCATGGAATCGTTAATTGTTTACGCTGACGCGTGTTTTGAAGATGATTTTAAGAACCCAGTCTTAATTAACCACCGAAAACTAGATTTCGAAGGACCAATTACATGCTACTTACTCAGAGGGCTGTTTATCACTGGCCATATGACGACGATAAATTGCAGCAAGCACTGTGCATACAGCAGCGCTCATCAATGCTGCTGTTGCGATAACCGACGCCAGCATTGGTGATAGAGTAAAAGGACTGTATGAGTCTGTAACCAAGCACAATACAAACAACACAAATTATTGCCCCACTAATATAATTACTCTTAGTTTGATTCTCGAAACGTCAAAAGTGTTACAATATAATTATACACTTTTATACTACAATGTTATCCAGACGTATCCTCAGCTATTGCTGCTGCAAGTAAGCTATATTAACTGTAAATCAACAAACTTACAACAAATACGCTGTCAGTAAAATAGGTTAAGATTGTAAGCGTTGGGCTGCATACTCAGAAAAGTGGCTAAGTACGTTGTTGTATCGCTATATTAAACCTAATTATAAATTAATCAATTTATTAACTGAATATAAGCCAGCCGTGTTTTCAAAATTACTTTAAACAATAAAGGGTTTTTTGTCAAAGATACAATTTCATCCTATTTTCAACCGATGCATAAAAGGTATTAATTTTGTCCTAACCACAAGACAGACTTATCAGGTAATATAATTAAACAAAAATAAATTGACTAAAGATCCGAAATGATAAAACATTTACCCTTTTTATATTCAAGGATAAGTTTTCTTACAATTTAAATATGACCAAAGGAAAAGTATAAAGGTTGCACACCCAATTAAAAAGTTTTATTCAAATCGATTCTTAGGAATAAAATTTTACCCCTAAGAATAAGTATAAAATCCTTGGCAGACATAAATAATGCAATATTTCATATGATGAGGTATCCTTAATTCGCCCATTTTAGACTCTCATAAATATTAATTAATTTATGTAGATTTAATCTTTCACTAAGACATATTATAATGAGAGGTCAAAGTTCTGGTTTCGGAATATTGTTCCAATTTCGTGATCAAATCTTGGTCTTGTTTACTGGTTTGTAGTCAAATATTAAATTTCAAAGAGCATTTCTATGAAATTTAATATTTGATATGTTTCGTTAATAGACAACAGATATATATTCTTTATATATTGTCTGTATTTCAGGCATTATATCCTAAAATATTTATTTAAATATTCCAACTAAGTTCGACATTCATATATTTGCCTTGTACAATTATTATTAATACGTTTTAGTACATTTTGAGTTCCGTTTACAGTTTTTTTAATTATTATTTATTACTACACGCATTTGAGTGTAATTTTTTTACAATTATTTTCACAGACCACTATCCTACCAAACAAAAATAATCACTAATTTTTTTTAACTATTGCGTAACAAACATACAAAAAAGTATACAATCGATTGAAAATTAATCGCTGAATGTTTTCGACTGCTTGGCGCAATTGGTAGTGCTTCTGCCTTCTGCATCGAAAAGTCCCGATTTCGAATCCCGGTAGGTGCATTAATTTATGTGATGACCACGAATGTTTGTTTCCGATTTTTTTTTTGTGTATAACCATATAAGTATTAATTGTGGTACCCTCGTTGTTTTTTATTATTACCTTAGGATTTAGGATTACCATAACACAAGTGCTTCAGCTACTTACTTTGGGATCAGAGCAATGTATGTGAATTGTCCCAGTTATTATTATGATTTCCAAAGCGCAAAATCTGGAAATTTGGGTCTGAAAATCAGGGTGGATCTGGACTGATTTTGTTGTAATTGTCATTTCTTTGAACTATTTCGAAAAGTCTAACGTTTTGAGTACAGAAAAGTAACCTAACCTAACGCACTTTCTTTTTCCCACACCTAAAATATATTTAGTGCATACGTTGTTGGATAAGCTAATAGTTTTTAAAAATCAACGTAAGTTTTGTCCACTACCTATCAAACCGATTTCATGTAACACGAATTTTAAACAAAGAATTTACATAGAGAGAATTCAATAAAATTCACAGAGAGCTTTTTTTAAAATTAATTTTAAACAAAAAAATAAAACCGACCTCAAAACGCACTGAAAAGTAAAAAATAAATTTTGTATTATAAATGTACTTACTATAAATAAAAGACGTAAATAGTGTTGATAAATAAAATTCATCTAAAATTCTACAAGGGCATAAAACTGTCATGTTGCTCTTTGAAACGCGGCGCCAAGCCATTCAATTAATTTTTTTATTAAAGTCCAGGAATATTCATTCAGTCTTTATTTATATATTTGGCACCGCCTTTCAAAAAACAACATGAAAGTTTTATGCCCTTCTAGAATTTTAGATGAATTTTATTTATCAACACTATTTACGTCTTTTATTTATAGTAAGTACATTTATAATACAAAATTTATTTTTTACTTTTCAGTGCGTTTTGAGGTCGGTTTTATTTTTTTGTTTAAAATTAATTTATTTTATACTTTTGAGTGGCTCTTCTAAACCGTATAGTTGGTTATCATACCATCAAAACGAAACTAACATGGACGCTCTGACTTTACGCTTACCTTATACACTAAAAACTAATTTAATTAATTTAATTTAATATTTTCAAATTAATGAAAATAAGAAAACGCAAAACTGAATCGTTTAATACTAAAAATTTAAGTAATATCGTTCATATAAATTAAGTTTTCATGGTGTTTTATAGTAAGCAAGTGAACGCACATTGTGATTTCCCGTATGAACTCAGTTACTATATTCTCTCTATCTCTAGAAGTATTTCTTCTACCTTATTGATTTTACTATCATATATGACCCTTTTAATGTTTTATAAAATGATATATAAGTCATCGATATAAACTGATATTACATCGAGCTATAGAGATCTAAACTGGACGCGTAAACAATAACATATGACATGTTTTTCTCTGTTGACAAGTTTTGCTCCATAACATCAAATATATGGCTTAGATTTTCATAAAATTCCGTCAAAAGCTTGAAAATATGAGTTTTAATAAAATGAATTTATTATAATTAGTAAATATTTAATATAACACGGACATCTCTATTGCTAAAGCGAACTAATTGAAGATTTTTCAATTTTTTATTTTATAACCTCAATATCTCTAAAACTATAAATCAAATTATCTTGATTTTTATTATCTCTTATTGAAAATTTAATACTAAATCGAATAACATTTAATTCATCGATAAGGATTCATAAATCATAGAGTTATAAGCAAATAAGCACGACATGGTCGCGCGGAATTCAGCGATTTCTCGTCCGATTGTGAAACTATTCTTTCAATATGCTGAAAACTATTGATCGTAAAAATTCTAAAAAAAAATGGGACCACTTCGACGAGTTACCCTATCGTTTGACACCTCACTCATCCAAATCGGTCTACAAATGGCGACGTACGAGCGGAACATCGGAAAAAAAAAAAAATACACGTCGAATTGATAACCTCCTTTTTGGTTTTTTTGAAGGTCGGTTAATAACCAACAATAAAAATTGAAATGGATTTTTTTTTTCATTTCGTAACTGTTTTTGCACCGCATAAGCCTCTAGGGCTTTAGCATTTTTTGAATAACAATCTCTCGTGGATACAATGTACTAATGTAGGTTCAAAATATTTTATTTATTATATAATTAAAATGCAATATCTTCAACAAAGTTTAATGACGTGAGATTGAGGGCTTAAAAACACATACTAGTTCATTTCTACTAGTTTGTACAAGTAAATAAATGTAAGAAAAGCTATTTTTCTAATGAAAATGCGACAAACATAAAAATAAATATATATCCTAATTGAGAACCTCCTCTTTTTTCAAGTATGTAATTCCTTATTATGTAAATTTATGTTTTCTTTGAAACATCAGGAAGACAAATAAAAACGAAATAATATATCACGAAAATTTTAAGAATATTTTCATATCTTATCTACGTTAAACCTATAATATGATATAACAATATTCAATGAAAATCTCTGTGCGTAGTCTTCTCATTACCTGACAGGAACATCATATTTATACAGAATCTATAATTTAATTTAGGACCATTAACATACTGGATGTTAACATAATATGAACTTTTATTTACTTTTCCGCCCACTGTTCACGATAATAATGAGTTATCACTTTTCACCGCATACTTGTTGGAGGAATTTTGTGATTTGTGCCTCGCTTTTAAAAGTTTAGTAAGTAAGTATATAATATATATCCCCTAAGATTGCAAAAGATAATGCATTAATAAAATACATTTTCGTCCGTATTGTTCGTGCTCGCATGTACATCTCCGTAACGTACGAGACAATATAACTTGGCTGCAACAATCAGATTGGACGAGATACAAAACAGAATAATAATTATTGATGTCTTTAATATCGCTTGTAAGTTATGACTTTACCTTGAGGTACTTAAAGTAATACTCAATGATGGAATCTACCTCCATAATGTCATTAAAGGCTTGCCTAATCGTTTTTGTACTCGTATATACATTCATATCAAAAATCGGTTGTTTTGTTTTAATGTCAAAATTTTAAACTAATATTTGTATTTTTTAGGTACATAAAATGCTTTTGAAATACAATTAACACTACATACTACTAAATTATTATAAAACTGATATAAAACTACGAAAATAATAACAATATTAGTAATCAATATTGGTTCGGAGTTTACTAAACTCAATCGATTTTTAAAACGCGATTAATCAGGTTTATGAATAATTTGGGTTAACAATGGACAAAATATAATCAATAACGATACTTCCCGCGACGCCACGAGCGATCACACCATTACGCGGTTTAGCTATACAACCAACAGCCGATCAGCGCGCATAATAAATTACTATGTTTATTTCCATGTATGATTAATTTTAGAGAATTTTAAAATCGGATCACTAACCTATTTTACTATGATTATAGAAATATTTTTTTTATTTTAATTGTATGTACAACAAATAATTAGTACACATAACGCTTAATACACACAAATATAATAAATACTAGCTGACCCTAGAGACCCTGAGTTGTTTATTAATTTTTGGGGTGGGCTACCCTTATCACTTAGGGGTATGAAAAATAGATAGTAGCCGATTCTCAGACCTACTGAATATGCATATAAAATTTTGTGAAAATCAGTAAAGCCGTTTCGGAGGAGTAAGGTAACTAAAATTGTGACACGAGAATTTTATATATAAGATATTTTTTTAGGAGGACACGTATATTAAAAGCAAATGTAACATTAACATTTGTTTTTTTTTTTCATCAAAAATTGCCAAACTAAGCGACAATATTGTCCTATAAGTTCGTGCGTTAGTTGTATCGAATTAAATAGCGAAAAAATAATGTTTTCGAGACCTTATCATAGGTGACATGCGAATTTCTAACTATGAAAAAATTCGTAAAATATTTATTAAAGTAAATAAAGACTGTATAGAACGTGTTCAAATTGGGACATTAATTTAATATTCTCAAAGTGATAAGTTTGCGCAAACCACCAGTACGGACTAACTTAAAGTTGTTGTAGTTGTCAGAATTAATACATAGAAACTGTATTTCAAATGTATGTTATGGCCAGGATAATATATTTTCCCCTCTTAACCATTTCAATAGTTTTAACCTCAGGTTTTAATTTCCTCTCCACCCACTAGTTATGTTCAATAAAATAGTATAACCTTTTTTAATATGAATGTAATATATAAAACCAAGTCGGGCTATTTATTCCATTTATAACTCAAGAACTGGAATGTTCTTCTCGAAATTCACGAAAAAGCGTTCATGAAGAAAATTCATTTCCTCATACATTTTCTATGGAATGACGTTTTAGGTGACACGTTATTATTTACTCGGTACTCTGAAACGATACGCAGTTTCACAGGGTCGACTAGTATTTATGTAAAAACTAATTTACTGCAACAAAATATAATTTAATTGTCATTACAAGTATGTATAACTAACTAATAATCTTTGGTGAGCCTTTTGTATTTTTGTAAATATATTTAAGTACATTATTATAATATAATATTATATTTATTATTAGTAATTTGTTTTCTATATATTTAAAAAAATGTATGTATAAATTTCAATTACAATTCAAAATTTTGATTTTTTACAACGTCAATCCATTTTTTATTACAAAACAGGAAAACAGTCTAGCATTTTATTTTCATAGTGCGGCACCGGCATCCACTTAATGAGAAACGCTGATTTTGTAATCCATAGTCTACGAAAGATTGTTACTTACCCATGTATCTGGACGAGATGACAGTATGCAAGCTGAGAATTTCTCCTCGTCCGTTGGCATTTGCCGCGTACAAATTCAGGAGAAAACTGCCGCGTGCGCGCGCCGGCAGACCACTTGCCGTCAAAACCGTTACATTTGACGTTACGTTCGCTTGAATCTAATCGATAATTAAAATTAGAACTAGAGATTGGTATTTTTAATTTCATTTATGAACTCTTATTAGGCTGCAAAAAACGTTTCTGTCTCAAAAATATGATTAGTTTTGGAGCTTTAAGAAATGTTCTTGCAATTACAAATACTCTACCTATATAAGAACAATATTTTTTTGAAAGAATAATTTTAATATTTAAAGTTAAATTTTTCCAAAAAAAAAAACTAAATTAACATTTAATTTAACTCCTTCATAACTATTAACTGGCTAACAGTGCCAGTAATGATCAATCAAGATCATCCGTTTGTAGCGATTAATTATATGATAAAAATTTAATTGGCATCATGTACAAATGTAAAACACGATTTTGATTGACTTAGAATAGTTATAACAAATCACCTAGGAAGGTATATAAGTATATTACCATAGCATTTGGCAAAACTTAAGTAGGTAAACGTTTTGATTAACTATTAAACGTTAGCTTAACGTTTAATAGCTTAGACAATAAATCTCTTTTGAAATATTTTTATCTGTGAAATACATTGAATAGATATAATATTAAATATTATAATATTTAATATCCTTAAACATGAATGAATGTTGTAAAATTATTGTATTTTAAAGATTCATTGTTATTACGGTCGAATGTATTGAAGAACCAGTTTATAAAGCTTACATTAAATTAAGCAGTATTTTGATTGCTTTTCAATAATAGTAAGCGATACGCCGAAATTATCAGATATCCTTTTTGATTGAAGGGAACATAATACTGAAATACAAGCTCATATTTCATTGTAATAATCTCAGATACAATTTTTATGTTGGAACAAAATATTTTAATATTATAATAATATCAATTGTTAGAAAAAGTGTTTCAGATGCAGTATATTTTGTAACCCTCCTTAAAAAGAGGAATGTTATAAGTTTGACGAAAACAAAATCTCTCAACTATACCAAGTGAACGCAAACTTTTTTTGATCTGTGTAATTGCAACGATTCGTACATTTTTCTACGTACCCTTAACTTTGTGTCTATGGTAACAGGTTACTATAATATTATTACCAACCGAAGAACAACTACCATTTGTACATGTTCGTAAATTTTAAAATTCGAATGTTTGCGATTTCATAACGATATGAGGAACAACTCACGATCATGGATGGCAATTCCAGTACTTCCATGTGAAATTCCTGAGGTAAACCTCCGTCGAAGCCTTCCTCACACTCCACTTGCAGAACGGAAGCACTATGGTTCACAACAGAGCAGTTTTGCAGCGGTGCTGGTACACCTGTAAGACAAATATTGATTAAAAACGTCGTATATATTGATTTAACGGACGTATGTTTAAATAAATAAAAATATGTATTTATTGTTTTTATTGTACGATTATGAAACAAGAAAAAATAGCAAAAAAGTTGATAAAAATTCGCCTAAACAATTTCTCACATACCAAAAAAAAAAAAAAATTAATAAATTTATTACCTATTGCAGCATCCAGAATGATACCTGGCACGCTTGATACTTGAAAGCTTCTAACTTTCCCATTTTGCTGATCTATATTTATATTCTGAATCGAAAAATCCAATTCTACAAATTAATTTACTGTTAGGAAGCATAATTTTTTCATTGATTGAATATTTCATTCTGATATATTCAAATTTATGTGTTTTTGTGCAGATAAAAATATTTTTTTACATACTCTAAATTACAACCAAGGTCTGGCTGTAACGATATCTTTATTTATTACAAAAGAGCTCTTAAAAAACTGTTTGCGCCCTAGTTCTCATCAATGCTTTAGAATTATTTAAATTCGTCGTGTTGTAAACAATTAAGTTATAGGTAGCTGTTCTTTTTTTTTTCTATCAAAAATTATAAATCTAAACAAAGTTTAAAAAACACATTTTTTTCTTTCCTAAATTCATATAGTCATTGTCAGAAATATATTTATATAAATTATGTACTTTGAAGGAATATTACAGCAGCAGAGTTTATTCCAGAATTTATTACACCTACTTTGGATTAAATAAGTAAAATACGGCAAATTTAATTAACTTGAGAAATAATTATTAAAACTTATCAGCTGTAAGAGCTTGCGGCAAACTCACAACTTCATTATAGCTGGATAGTTATTTCTCATTTCTGACGTGGTACCTGATGTTAAATTTATTTTTTGTGTGGAAGACCTACTACAGTAGAATAAGTAAGTATTATTCAAGCAGAAGTGTCGCCTGAATACATCTATGGCATTTATTTTTAAGAGGTTGGAACCCAGTTTGCATTTTTCTAAGAAATTATTATAAAAAATCTACAAAATATTTTTTTTTCTACAATTAAATTTATAATACCGCCGACCCGCCCCGGCTTTGCACGGGTATAAAACATATATAAAAACCTTCCTCTTCAATCATTCTATCTATTAAAAAAACCGCATCAAAATCCATTGCGTAGTTTTAAAGATTTTAAAAGCATACAAAGAGATATAGGGGAAGAAAAAGCGACTTTGTTTTATACTATGTAGTGAAGTACACAAGAAAGTCAAAGTTCACTTTATTTTAATTGTTAGAATAATTTTAGTCTAATTATAGCCGTCTAATGGATCTAGTAATCACTCATCATATGAGCAAGGTAAGATCTGATTAATGTGGGTTAGGTTTAGCCCCCTCTAGTTTTGTTGTTATTTAATATAATTTCAATACTTTACGACCAGCATAGAGCGACCGACTACTTTGACAAAATAACTAATAATATTTTGATATAATATACTTGTATAGAAATTTCAGTTTATGAACTTATGAAAAGTTTCAGAAATTTAATGTTCGACTATCTCAACTTGTTTAATAACTAGCTACTTCACTTGCAAGCTCTTTTAAAGCACTTTCGAATTGTAATTTTTGAGAAATTCACCACCGTCCATAAAACTTCACAGAATATTCGATAAAGAGTTCACTCGTAGCTAAATACTTTAATAAAATTAACAACGAAAATCTTTTCAATCCTTTTCCGTTGCCACCTTGTTATTTAAAAAAATATAAAAATAATTATTAAATAAAAATATTACTGTTATAAGGTTAGCCCTTGTGGAGGATGGAGCATGGAACATATACATTTTTGCATCTCTTTCATTAAGATTTTTTTTCAAAGCCGATCATTTTTTGGTACCTCAGATTCAAATGAAGAACTCCCAAAAAAACTGTATTAAATGTCCTAATCGTAAACCACATAGCCTAGAGGAGATGGCTAGATTACTGCCATATAATAAATAACATAAAAGCATTAAAAATAAAAGAGTATTCAAAGTAAATATTTGATAGCGATATTAAAATTCAGCATTCACATGCTCTCTCCTCTCAGTATGCAATATCGTATGTTAAGATGTGAAAAATGTATTGCGGTCGAATAAACGTACAGATCAATGAGCCATAACGTAACTCGAAAATCGCCGGTTTGTTATTGCTGTTCACCTGGGATACTGAATTATTTTATTTAGTGTCTACATTTAATAGCCACCTTTGATATTTATTTGGAAAAATAGAGACTAAAATATACTTTAGAAGAAACCGACATTTTATTCCTTCTTCCCGGAAAGTCTGAGTAACTACGTATTTCTCCTTATCAAGTTACCCCCTAGAGCCAAATTGTTACGGAGCCTAATTTTTTGTCCTTAATTTACTTTCTGGGTAACCCAGGTAACGACAAGAAAGGTTAAGGTTTAAAGACATTTATTCTCACTTAAGATACACTTATAACTCACATGAGAATACTTAGAAATAAATATGTAGGTAGTTCGTCATCGCACAAAAAATTTAGTATAAATAAAAAAAACGACAGCAAAGTATTTTAGCATCTCTACGCTATATTCAATTTCGCCTCACTCTATGTTTATTTTAGAAATGTAACATTGCATCGCGCATACCTTTGTCACTGAACTAATAGTATAACGGTGTTGTAAAAAAAAATATGTTTTCGCGTCATTGCGGGTCGCATCTATAAATTTAACATACACCGTGTATTAAATATTTTTAACATAGTATTTTCTATTGCATTAGTGTTAAGTTGATGTAAAAATAAAAATAAGAACAAATAATAAACGATTGAATTTTTTGAAACGTAGGTATGAGTATGGAGAAACGGACATAATTATACTACATGGAACTTCTCCGTAGTCGGGTCATTTCTTCAAATGCACTACTTAATAAACAACTTCTTTAGTTTTGGTTTGCATAAAAATGCATATAATGCCAGAATTTTGTGTTTTCAGGCTTACCTTTGCGTTCATGAATTAGTAGGATAAGTAATTTTATACATTTCCTAGATATGCCCACGATTTCATCTGCATCAATAAACGTTTGAAATGTAACATATCGTATTTTAGGTATATACAGGAAAAGCCTGTCATAACAGATTAGTGAAAATTGAAATTACTCCGAGCAAATGCGAGTCTTCTCTAGGATTTTATTATTAGTATAAAATATGTAAAAAGGTGTTCGAGAAAAGATCTTACTTGTTGCCACAAGTGTGAATGTGCAAGGGGTGCTCTGCTTGCCCTCGGAGTTCAGACTGGAACAAGAAATGATCCCAAATTCTTCTTCTCTATTCGGGGTGTATAACAAGGTGGAAATAAAACCTGATGTTTTATATAATCTGCAACAAATAATATATAGACATATTTTATCTGTCTCATTAATTCAAATACGGGAAAAGAAATGGTCTTGCCAAATGTTGCATGCTACTATAGTTAAGCACTTTTTAATCAAAAAAATGAATATGTAACACATATTCACCGCTACCGTAATCCGCCATTAGGCCAACAGATCACTCTCCACAAGAGGATGTGGCTAGGATGGAAACAACCAAAATCACAAAGCCAAACTGGCATATAGTGGACTCTTTAGAAAGGGAGAAAACGTGGTTGTCATAAACAATCGTGGCGACGCGATGTTCAGTCACAGGCGAGACGCGATCATGGCGTAAGGTTGCTGTTTAGATTCATAAGCATTTCTTCAACTTGCTGCAGCAACTAGATTATGACTTAAAGCAGGGGTCTCCAAACTACTGCCCGCCACTGCCATCAATCCGGCCCGCGACAGCTTAAGACTAGTGTCATCAATCTGGCCCACGACAGCCAATGTTTTACTATTGTTCTACTATGGCTGTGATAAGTTGAATGGAAGATAATGTAAACACAGAATGATAATTACTCAGTTTTAAGTAACTTAATAACTTTAAGTACGACAGAAATTATGATGCAGAAAACTCAAGTATTTTAATCTTACTCATATTCATAACTAAGAAATAATTAAATTGAAATTAATCCCACTAATAAAACCAAAAAAAAACACTAATGAGATTTATGTAATTGTGATTTGTCATCGACAATTGTTTGTAGTTGTGGATTAATTTAACTTGTAGGTTAAATTAATCCACAGAATTTGTTCACATGTTGGGCAGAAAAATTACAATTGTTATGGCCCTTGCAATATACCGAAAAAAATATTATGGCCCCAAGGCTTCAAAGTTTGGAGATAACTGACTTAAAGTAAGAGTCCAAAGTAGGATTAATGAATCGAATGAATGGGTGAAATAAAGAAGGAGTGAAATAATAAATAGGCGGAAATATAATTAATGGTTGAAATTTGATGTTCCAGTGTGTTTTATTTATATGAGTATCACACATTTAAATAACGTTTGAATGGATTAAGCGCATATAAATATTTAATACAAATTTTACAAATATTTCATAATTACTAAATTTTACAATAACTTCATTATTACTAAATTTTCCTGAAGTTTTGCGTTAAATATACTAATTTGTGTTAAATATAAATGCTTAATCCGTTTAAACTGTTTTCTTTAAATTTGACGTTCCTTTATAGAAAAGTCGAAGTTTGTTAATAAGGTCTTCAGATTATTTATTGATGGGACAACTAAAAATTCACTTACTCTTCATCTATTTCTCTATATTCCGTGGAGCTATTAAATGTCCATACGAAATAGTCAGGCGGCGGGTTGGAGTCCACTTCACAAGCTAACTCTACCGTTTTGTCCAGTGCACCAAATACTTGGCCGTCCTCCGATGATGGATGACGACACGTTGGTGGATCTAGCAGAAATAATTTGTAACACGTATTCTATTTAAAATAAATATTCATCGGTATAATAAACCTTTAAAATATACCAAAACATGGACAATCTAATAATGATTTCAAATGCAAAGAGCTGGATCTATATTCTGTTTTGAATTGTAAAACTCGTTTACTAAGGAACGCAAGAGTTGACAACACATAACATAACAACATATCTATAGAATAAAAGCTGCAGTCACAACATAACATTAGATAGGATTGGTTTAAAATAAATACATAATAAACTGTGACATTCCATTTTGATCTCAAACTGACTGAATTCTCAGTAGATAACATTTTTAGTTATTTTTTCAAAATTTTGTATTTTAGATACGTTTATGCTTATTGAAAGCATATTATGATGAATAACATAAGACTTTAACCTACATCTGACTTGTAAGCTGACCGCGTTGCTAGTTGCCTTTCCTTCATCGTTTTGGGTTGCACAACTGTAATCTCCGGTAGCGCTTCGATGTACCTTCCGTAGCACTAGGCTTTGTTCGCTCACAATAACTCCTGCGCTAGAGTTATTCTCTATAATTGTGTTCTGGGAAAAGAAGTCATTAGAAAAAAACTTTGTTACGTCGTAATAAGCCTAACTTAATAATAGATAGAAATAGAATATGTCCTATCATATTCCGTAATTCAAAGGAGATTAACAAATTATTCTACAATATAATTATAGTAGGTTTCTTGAGGTACCATTATTTTTTTCAATAAATTTTGTACGGAACAGTGCTATATTCAAAAAATATTTTGCTAAAACGAATGGCAAACAATGTTGTTTAAATAATTAACTCAATAAAAATTTGATGATTGAATAACAACATACAAAACAGATTACATTATTTATTATTCTCAGAACAGACTCACAAACTCTAACTTTGCCACGACTGACCTCTATGGTACATACATCACGTATATAAATAATTAACGGACGATTGAAATATTCGTTTGCCAGGATATTACTCTCTTGTCTATGACTTATAAGCCTCGTGTCTTCTTTAGGAGGGGCAAATAAAGTAATGGTCATTCGAAATTCTATACAATAATGTATAGAATCCGAAGATTCCAGAAAATAATATCTTACACTTTTATTTATAAGTCAGTTTTTTTCATTAGAACTCCAAAAATCAATGAAACGTAGTGTATATTACAATTAAAGCTTTTCTGTACACATAATCAGAATTCGAAGCGCATAGCTGACTTCAATCCTGTTACATACAAATAATAAAATATTATATATAAAGATTAATCTAATAATATAACATCTATAGATATCGTTATGATATTTTAATATTACAAAAATGTTCAACCTCTTTAAACCACAAAAACTTTTTAGGAGCCGGGTTTGCTAGTGCGCTGCATTCGAAGTAGACGTCGTCCCCTTCCTTAATGTGAGAGGGACTCAGGTTTGAACCCAGTTTGAGACTTACTATTGGCACATCTGTCAAAGAAATAAATTTGTTGAAAGAAAACGTGGAGGCTCAATACTCCAAGTATCAAGCAAATATACATATATTATGCTTTTGTTTACTGACACTTTACTCTTGTAAAGTATCAGTAAGTTATTAGGTTGTTTTTCTTATAATTTTTGTATCTTTTCCTTGGAAATAATTAAAGTAGTAAGTAGATCACTTTAATAATGAAAAAAAATATTTAAATACGGCCCCCAGATTGTGTACATTTTTTACACACAGTTGAAACAATTTCTAAGGGTCTACAATCAGATAACTACTCTACTGGAATGTAACAAGTTTGTTTTCAATTACAGAACTGCCCATTAGTACGAAACATTGAAGGACAGTATTCTATACCCTTATCACAAAATAAATAATGCCCCGGAGATACAGTAGTAGAACCGTCGATAAAAGAAAGTTTTTATTTTTAAAATTAAAGAAATTTTTAGATGATCTCTTTTTAAAACATTCACGGATATTAGTGGTAACAAGATCTTAGCTCAAAAAGTTGCTAAGAGACATGCTGTCACCTTTTTTTGATTCATGAGGGTTTAGGTAGTCACTGTCAGTCATCATTCAGTTGCAATATATAAACAATTCTACAATGTTAACTTCATTTTCGAACCATATAAAACCATAGGTTTTATAATTGTTAACTGACAACTTTGATCATTTAATATTATAGTGCGATTGTTGTTCGAAAATAGCCGTTAGGAGTCTTAACTAAGACAGTTAATGGTAGTGGTTATTTATGTTTAGCCACTGTGTGGGTTTATATATTTTCCTCTCTCCTTCCATCAGGTATGGGCAGATTTTTCACAGATATTTCAAGGTCAACAAATGTTTTTAAAATATAAACACATTACGCAAGTTGTGTTATTCCAATTTTCATTAAAATTATGTATAGAGTAACTTACGTCTACAGATAATATAGTCAATAATCTTATTATTCATTATAATTATAATTTGTTTGCTAAAAAGTAGATTTTAGTGACTTAAGTATGTATGTATTGAAAATGAAGTACGAAAAGGAAGGTGATTACTAAAGGTAAAAGTACTGGTTAATTGAAACGTTTTAATGTGTAAACGAATATACCCACAAACTAGATTGTGTAATCATTCGACGATACGAAAATGATTGAAAATCGAGAAACAAAATACGTTTTTTTCTTTTAAATAAATTTTCTTTGAGGTAATAAAAATAAATAAATATCAACTCCGCTGATTCATCTCTTATACTAGTATAATTTGTATCTTAATATTACTACAAATGATTAAACCAAAGGTGTTCGTGTCTACCTTTATGTTTATTGCAATTATCTAACGATCTATTAGAGGCGACATTGATGGACACTCTCTCTGTATTGCAATAACCTATTTCATTCAATCTTACTAAAAGCTTTCAAAGGCTACATAATATGCATGAAACATATGCGGTACATACCAATATAGGTACAATATGTATCATTATATTAGTTTTTCATTTCGGTAATTTATTTAATGTACATTGGTATTTCGTAAGAATGAAGTAGTTTTTCATAGGTCTAGGATATATTAGGGTAGAATTTCACCCATCTACTTATTTGCCAATGATACGTTTTTAAAGAAATATATTTATAAATTCAATTAATTAAACAATACTTACAGTGGACATCCAGTTTCCATACATCTTCAAGAGTGCTAGCGCTGAGGCGACGGTTTTCTGCGCGGCATACCAGCTCTGTTTTGTGGTCTCTTGCTTCCGGTACGAACTGCACCACACTCCGAGTTAAATTTGTCTCTGAGAACTGTTAATTTTGATTTTCTTTAAAGTGATACAATTTATTTCAGATTCACAGATCACACAATAAATTTATTTTAATGAAATTCGACTTTCAACAAAAAAAACTATTCAAAAACCTAATTTTACACTTATATAAGTGTAAAATTAGTGTGTAATTAGTGATTTTTCGATATTTCGGAAAATGTTGTATAACTTTAAATCTGTAAGATTTTGCTGAACATATATTGTGTTTTTTTGGTAGGTATTGACCCTAGCTATCACCCCCTGCAGTATGTCGTACTATTTACTGGACACCCTGTACATGCAATTTTTGTCTGTACTTGTTATTTGTTGAAAAATGTTTATGAACTCAAATTCTGCATTAAAAGCATATGTGTACTATTTAAAGCGACTACGAGTTACTTCATTAATTATTTCTAACTTTGAGGAGTGCTGGATACTAAATGAGTCTGTGAATTTTCTATTTCCAGAATGCTCTATGTAATACGGCTACGTCACTTCTGCATTTTTCCAGCACAATACATAATTGAAGCAATACCTGCCGGAATTTGTCTTTTTGTTGTTACTATCAAGATTTTTATCTATTAGGTACAATTTTAACAAAGAAATAAAATATTTTAAAAATACAATTTATTAAATAACAAATTTAAATTGATAATAATTATGGGCCTAAAAACATAGGTAATACCTAAAGTCTCTTGACAAGTTATGTGCCAGCTTTTATACAAGTATTCATTGAACATCGAAGTATGAATGTATTTGAATATGAAATACTTTTGAAAATTTATATTTATTCATAATAAATATTATGTATACAAAAGAACCCTGATAAGTAGATTTAAATATTGATAAAACATGACGACCGATTGGCGCAATTGGTAGTGCTCCTGCCATCTGCATCGAAAGGTCCCGGGTTCGAATCCCGGTAGGTGCATTAATTTGTGTGATGAGCACGAATGTTTGTTTCCGAGTCTTGGTTGTTTATAAATTTATAAATCTATTTATTGTGGTACCCTCGTTGCTTCTGATTACCATAACACAAGTGCTTCAGCAATGTACGTGATTTGTCCCAATTATTAATAAAAAAATATATTAAAAAGTCAGTGGTTGTAAAAATTAAAATTTTAAAGATGTCATACGTATTAGATATATTATAAATATCTCAAAAAATAGCAAGCGTATATTATAGTGAGTATACTAAAATAGTATATAGGTCATTATATGGCACATGAAATGTTTTAATGTATTCTTCACGTTTTACGCTAATTATAAAAGTCATAAGCTATGTCAAGTAAATTCAACCATTTGGTTCAAAAGCTAGCAGTGCACATGGGTGCGTCAAATTATTCATATAATATATAACGAATTTTATACAATAGTACCTATTTAAAACCGGTTTTATAGTAATTCAGCCACGAATTTCCATTTAAAAACTTAAATAAAATAAATGAAAATATTATATAAATAAACACTCAAACAAAATAATTTAGATAAGAAATAATCTTAACTTGATTTTACTCTGGGCTTTTTCAACACAATAGGTAGATTATATAGCTTGTGTTGCTCAAAAAGAGTTAAGCTTCAGTGTGAGAACGAAAGAGTAAGAGAAAAAGAAGTTCCAGGATATTCAATATATATAAAGATTAACAGCTTTATAATTGAAATATTCAATTAATAACCCAAACTAAAAACAGAATCGAATTTTGTCACAATATGTTGTAGCATGGTTTTGGATTTGAAATAAAAAGTTTTATAAATTACATTTAGTACACCCATGTTCATGTTAGCTGGATTTTCCATTAAGTTTTGGACTTTAAATCTTATATATAAAATTCTCGTGTCACAATGTTAGTTACCTTACTCCTCCGAAACGGCTTTACTGATTTTTACCAAATTTTATATGCATATTCAGTAGGTCTGAGAATCGGCTACTATCTATTTTTCATACCCCTAAGTGATAAGGGTAGCCCACGCCAAAAATTAATATGGCAAAACAACGTTTGCCGGGTCAGCTAGTATAATATAATTTCATTTATTACGCTCATGTCCCCGGTTAGCCGGTTTTCCCATCAACACAGATAAGTACAATTGACTTGAAATAAATTAAGTGAAAGCTCGTATTTAAATCAAATAACGCAACACAGCCTAACTGAATTCCGAGTTAACGTATTGATAGATTACTTAATTCAATATTATTCCGGTTTGGCAGGTATTATCCCGGCTTTTGATCTCCACACGTCCTAAAAGAAAAACTTCATTTTAATATGTTCTGAAATAATGTTTTATTTCGATGGATATAAAATACTGACATATAAAAAGCCTACTACACTACTTATATGAGACGTACCCATAATATTGATAGAAAAAGTTCAAATCTTTGAGCTCCAACTAAGCAATCTCCACTGAGAACGTCGATATCTCTATAAACATTACCTCATATCTCTCCTCAAAAGGCAGGCAACTTACTCGAGACCAAACTGGTGTTCACTACATTAGTAATCTCCTGCCCATTTGCCTCCTATTATATTTAAAAAATATCATTCATTTTAAGAGAAGTGTGAACAGTAACACAGACGCAACGAGGGACTTTGTTTTATATTATGTACTATAAATCTTTGAAGATTATATAATTTATTATTTTCCCTATTTATCGGTTCCGTTGCTCTATGTTATTATCAATAAACCGACCCGTTATAATTAAATAGACAGGGTAGAATAATATTACTAGTAGACATTTCCACAATACAAGTTGATATATGATTTATGAATAGGCTTTAATTAATCGAGCAATGTCCCCTTTGTAGAAGTTTTTAAAAATACAAACGTAATTTTTTGAGTTTTGAAGAACCTCGGTGGAGATAAAGGCTTATTAAGAATGAATAACTATCAAATACCTTGTTGTACTTAATATCTATATATAATTATATGTAAAACAAAGTCAGGTTATTTACACCATTTATAACTCAAGAACGGCTGAACCGATTTTGATGATCTCCGAGAATACGAGAATAACTATTAAAAATATCGAAAAATTCACGAAAAATTGCTTATGACGAAAATTCGTTTCCTTTTAAATTTTCTATGGAATGATGTTTCATTTGACACGTTATTATTCGGAACTCTGAAGCGATACGAAGTTTGCGGGGTCCACTAGTTATAACTACTTGTTAAATACGTTGTGATAGACAAGATGACGTCTTTAATGACTTTTGAAAGGATTTTAGAACTGAAATTCCGTCATAAATGTTCATGTTATGATGAATTCGGGATAAGGGTAATATTTGTAGGTTTGTTACCTATTATTAAATTCAAAACTACCATTTCTGTCTCGAAACAAAGATCCCCACAGTTGCAACTTTACTACAATATTAAATACTTTTATATAGACTTTTCTCAGTAATGTACAAAAGTAAACTACCTCTAGGTAGATACTTAGTTTACAATATTTTTAATTCCATTCTATTTAATTTATATTTTCCTATATAATCTACATAAGTATGTAAACGTATAACTGCCGAACGACAACACTTAATTGGATATATTTTTTTTTTGTATTTGTTATTAACTTAACGACAAGTGCTATTGACAATATAAACTTTTGTAATGTAATCTTATAGCGTTTGTCATAACTGTCAGTTTTTAAATTATTATGCCAATTCGAATTTTAGCTAGTTATTAATATAATTAAATATTATCAGTCTAAATATTAGGTTGCATTTTGAATTTTATCTAAAATTTAAAGTATAAGGTTTTGTTGCTTAAAGCACTTACATTTCTGACATTCTTCTTTAAAGGCTTGGCGCCTCTCCACCAGGTGATTTCGGCTGGAGGTTGTGAACCGATACTGACACATTCGATCTCGTATTTACGGTCCGCCGACAGTGGTCCTCGCTTTTTCAATATCTGCACGCTCAACGGTCTTACTGCAGAGATTAATGATTTTTAAAACTATAAAGTTTAACAGAACGATACGGAAATTGAAGAAATTATACAAAACAAGTGAATTTTACTGCCTAAAATTTCGTTCTCCGTTTATTACAAATGTTTATTCTTGTATCCTGGCTTTACAAGAGCAACATTTTGAATTGAATTTCTAAAGTAACTTTCTAAACTATTGTAACAAATCACAGTACACTACCACACATTTACTTTTTAAGCAGCTGCATAATATCACAGTAATCCCTCGTTACAGTATTTTTTTACAACCGTATATTTTTTACAACGTTTGCAAGTTTTTGCAACTCGCCGCGGGTAAGAGATGCACTTTATTTTTCCTACTCCATATTTTATTTGACTGATTTAAACCGAGCTCCATTGAGCTTTACAGTCTGCTTTTTGACACAATATCTGACATTTGTCAGTTGTCATAAGTATAACGTCATCACAAGGATACCAGCTCGTCCCTTTATTTTAAGGAAAGTTAGATACTATTTACTGATTTTAATTTTAGTTCTAGTTCATTTATTTACATATACATGTTTGTTACGTAATAACTTACGTGTGAACCCTGCTCAGCGAGCGACAGCCCTACTACATTTTTGTAGTAGGGCTACATACTCTCATAATTGTTAGAATAGAATAAGAATCTAGCTAGCATCGAGCTAGGTTAGACGCATTTGTATTAGGATATAGTTATTAATTAAAATTAGTTTCATAAGATAATTGTAGTTTTTTTGCGACCTCCGGTAGCGACCAACATAATTTGTTTAAAAATATACGAAAAAAAACTAAAGCATTTTCAAAAGTCGACTTTTTATTTTATTGGCATCGATTGAACTCGCGATGTATTACACTTAAGGGTATACAAACTAGCCCATGTTAATATATAAATTTAATTTGTTTGCTAAATAGTTTTCTTAAGTAGAAATGATTATTTATATTTGGTCAATGTTTGTTTTGAAAATTAGTACCTACATCCTGGAAAAGTTGGGCAAGAGGAAAATGAAAACCATTAATTCAAATTACTCACGACGGGAAATTAATTCACGACTTTTTAAATTGCATTTATAAACTTTCTAAGATATTCTTGAGACATCAGCTATATTGTATATGCCCACGCGAATAAACTTATTTTTCTACAATGATTTTTCTATCTATTTATACATAACTAGCTGTGCAACGCGGTTTCACCCGCGTTAACTTCGTCGTAATGTGATGTTATATAGTCTAAAAGCTTTTAGCTCTAAAAATGACGATACTTCCATAGAACTTTTCATCCCTCCCCTTTCAACCGCTTACGTTTTTTTACAGTGTACTATCATCAATAGTTTCCGCAGCGCATGCGACGAAAGAAGTTTTAGGGCACTTTTTTACACTTTGGGTTACGTTACTTAAGTTTTAGCAAGGATCCTTAATCTTTTCTAGCAATAAATATACTTATATTACTCAGAGTAAATGTAGCTTTTTAATGGTGAAAGAATTTTTGCAATCTGCACAGTAGTATTTTAGTTTATTCATTACAAACATACACACAAAAATACAAATCTTTCCTCTTTATTATATTAGTTTAGATTACTGACTACTCACGATTGATATTCAGAATCAAAAGTTTGGTCTGCGGTGGCGCCAGATTTGTGTTGTTGGCTTGACAAATGAGTCTCGCATTGAGGTGTTGCCGTCCTACCTGTGGGAAACTTAATGTATTTGTGGTAACACCATCACTTCTCTTCTCATATGAGTCATCTATTATAGTGTTCTCTAAATACCAGATTACACTTGGCCGTGGATTTCCTGGAATAAAACATTGCTTAGAAATTAATCAAGAAGAAGCAACATATAAAATATTATACTTATAATTTCTAGAAGTACTTCATATACCGATTATCTAACCGAATCTTTGTCAAAGATACAGAGTCCTATATAATTGCTGCATTTTGTAATAATTAATAAAATTCATTAAAATCACCATAAATAAACACTATTCCGGTGACAGGGGGTAAAATATTATAATTTTTTAAATTTCTATTACTCATAATTTGACAGACTTACTAATGTATTTTTACTTTAGTCACTTTATAGATTCATTTAATGAATCTTATGTATCCTAACAATGAAACCAAGAGTGTCACTATATGCATTGTATATTTGTGTGGCAACTAAACTATGGATGCTAATTTTTCTTTTAATAAAGTATAAAAAGCCTATTATGGATTTTTAATTATTATTTGGCAATTACAAACATTTTAAATATATTTCATACATAAAGACCCATTCCAAGTAAAAAAATAATACAAATTGACATTAATTATTTTCGTGCATATACATATTTTTATAATTATTTTAACACATAAATCTCTGTCTTAGTAAGGAAATAATCTTATGTCCTTACTTTTGTTTCAAAAGAACCTACTGTATGTCGGCCTAAAATAAAATCTAGTTTCATTGGTGATGGTTGATTTTTATTTTTCGATATGAACTTTTGATCCAATGGCAATAGAAATCGTTCTTAAATAAAATCTAAATGCAGCTATGCGGCCTTTAGTGAATACTTATTTTGATATTTATAAGAGCAGTATAAATCTTAAGAATGGAGTACCCTTTCACTCGTGGTACATATCTAGATTAATAGTTATAGTCGCGAGCTTACCGCTGCACAAACAACTGAGATTTTGCAATTTATTACTCCATGTGTGACCTACTTATTTTAAAGACAACGTTTTTACAAGAAAAACGCTTTAAAAAAAGTCATAGTATATAAATAGTATGTTAAGTATCCAATTCGAAATAAAATTTAATAGATAATTTGCAAGTGACTGCGACTGAAAATTATTCATGATTGAAAGCATCGTATATCGTTTCACTCGTCGGAGTGGTTAATGTATTTTCAATAATATGATCCGAAACGAAAACAACAAATCGTTGTAATAAATATTAATTTGTTACAATAATTTTAATATTATTTTTTATTAATAATATTATCTATGTGATGTTTTAAAAGGTATAGCTGGGGTGATATTATTTAACAAAATATATCATTGTAAATATTCGCAGAAAACTTAGCTTAAGTAAAGCCCACATCCTTTTACTCACAACGCTGAATTACCTCAATAAAAAAGACACAAAAAACAGTTTTATAGATATAAAACCGATGTCTTGTAACATTCATTAAGGTGTCACATGGGACAGGACAGAGCTACATAGTATAAAACAAAGTCGCTTTTTCTTCCCCTATATCCCTTTGTATGCTTAAATCTTTAAAACTACGCAACGGATTTTGATGCGGTTTTTATTTAATAAATAGAGTGATTAAAAAGGAAGGTTTTTATATATGTTTTATAAACGTGCAAAGCCGGGGCGGGTCGCTAGTTAATATATAATTGATTACCTCCATACACTTCACACAGCAATTCGATTGTGTCACCTTCATTATAAGACTCCATCAGACGCATTACAGCTCTCGTCATCGCGTCCATTATTGTCGGCCGGTTGGGAGGAACTAAGAAATATAAATATGTATAATCTTGTCTAAATATAGTATACTTAATATATTATTATATGAGTATATACCTATATTTGCATATTCAATGGGCTTCATACTTTCGATTAGTATAGAATTTGTCTAATAATCAAAACGGTGACAACTTAAAAAAATAAAATAAAATTATTAATCATATGACTGGACTGAAATTTGTTAGATAACCCATATGCAATATATTTATTGACACATTAAATTAAATATAAAGTACGTTTCATCAAATAAACATCTCGGTAAAGGTCGTTGTATATCGGGATCCTTTGCTAATAGATTATCTCGATTCGTTATCGGCGTCTATATTCGTCTAGAGAAAGCTTAATATAAAAATATAGAGTTTTTACTAAAGTTCTTCAAAATAACAAAGTAATTCATAGACATATTTTAATTGTGTATGTGTATTTGTTTACTAGATATAAATAGACTAGTACAAATATTATAGAATTTGGGTTAAAACTACATGAGCACTTATTTAATTATGTATATACAAATTAAATCAAAGCAAATTGATTTTAGACAGTTTACTTAGTAATAAGTTACAATTGATAAAACGATGTGTCAGTCTAAGTTTCCCTTGGGTGGTCGAACACGCTTAAAGTTGAACAATTTGATATACAAACTCAAATGAAATTTGTTGTGTATTCAAATTCTCAAATACCTTTTTATACACATATTATATTAATTATATGTGCATGAATTAACAAAGCTACAATATTTTAAAAATAAATTTAATACCCTAAAATACAAGGATTAATTAATTAATTACTTATTTTAATGCAGCAATTTGAAGCACTACTTTAAAAATATAACTTATGTTTTCCGACAAATCAAGACAACATTAGTATTGACAAATCAATAAATATTTTTTGAATCATAAAAAATAACAGATTTTTCCATTAACAATATATCCGATGTTATTTTAATTTTATTACAGAATTTTATATTCAATTCGCCCTCTTGACTAAATTAGCTGGCAGACGCCAATACTGATACTATAAATGCTGAAAACCTCGTTTCCAGGAAAGTACGATAAGTTAAAATAAAAGAAAATGGGTAAGGAAATGTAACGGAATTGACTTTTATTTAACTTTATAGTCCTCGTTAATACGTGAGAAACTGAGAATATTGTAATGTGTTATATTGGATGGCACTAACACTTATCTTGAAAATCGAAAGGAAATTCCTTACAATGTTTTCAGATAATAATCTCCAAAAAAATTACAAAGTCTACGTCTACCCACCTCTTATTTTCGCAAAGCCTTAAAATCTTTATCTATTCTTAAAAAGTACGTATAAAAACGGTGTCAATGTACGTTATATCGATTCTGGAAACATTTTTGTCTGATTAAATTATGAGGGTTAGGAATTAGACGGTTTAGTTTGTTGATAAAGGTTCAGGTGGCCAGAATATTTAATATGTAGTTGTAGGTATAACAGTGTATACGTCTGCTCTATAAAGAGCTCAAAATAAAAGAAAAAGATGTACATATTTAGGTACTTAAACGTATGGTCCCAGAGTTGTAAGCGGTGCCATCTATAGCATAACATTCTAGGAGATATGCAATATACTTGAAGCTATAGAAATCGTGAAAATTATAGAAATTCGTTCAGCTATTTAGAGCTCTTAATTTCAAAGTACCTCTGTTCGAATATGTTACAATTTAAGAAAAAAACAGAGAACCCAGCATTCAATTTAGTAATTTAGTTAACAAAATATATACGTACTGATAACTGTAAAATTTATCCTGGAATTCCGCGTAGGCGAGTCCTTGAAGTCTACCCGACATCGGTAAATCCCACTGTCTTCTGGAGACACACTCTCTAAAAGGAGAGCAGAAGGCGAGGCGTTGGCGCGGAAATAAGCTCGGGCACCAAACTTATATGGGGATGACCAAAGCTTTGGTTGGTTTACTGGACGCCCGCGCACGTCGTAACTGTACACAATACAAAATTCAGCGCATTTTATGTCCGCAAATCTGAGATCGCGCCACGCTATGTCTCACCAATGTCTTAAATTTGAAGATGTATAGTATCTAATCTAAACAATGAAATATAAAACTTTGCTTAATTTCTTAACAGTAATGATTGAGCATAAATAAAAACTAAAGAAGAAAATAAGATCGTTCCCTTATATGTTTATAATAGAAAAATTTGTTCAAATCTTGATATTTTTTGACAAATAGGTAATATCATCATGGCTACCCAAATTTCGCAAAAAAACAAAAAAAATTTTTGCGAAATACTTATATGGTAATTTGATAAGTAATTTCTAAATAATTAAATTCCTTACGTGTATAGCGGCTGCCAGTCAGCACCCTTAAACCATAGCACCATGGTTAACATGTCATCCGCAGACAGGGGCTGAATATCACACGGGAGAGATGCCTTCTTTCCCAAGACCCCTGTCACCATAATTGGCGGCACTAGAAATAACAATATAATGCTCACTGCTTGGAGCCTTTAAGTTTAAGCATAAATATTTATTTACTGTAGATAACGAACGCTTTATTACGCCGATACATTTATTTTATCAGGCAAATATATATGTTTTGTACTATTGAAACTAGAGATACATCGATATGCCTTTTTGCCGATACAATACCGATACCGATACTCTTATAAAAATATCGTTGATACCGATACCGATACAAACTTTTAGTGAATTGAAATTAAATTAAGGTAAGATATTATAAGAAACACAAGTTTGGTTAAAGTTTTTAACTTCTATTAAATAATAAAAACAGTTACAGACTTTGAATGAGATTCAAGGTTTAGCTATTAAAATTAAGAATTTTGTGTAATAATTAAAATAAAATCAATAACTGTTAATAATTAAAATTAACAAGATTTTTGTTTAAAAAACAGAGCATTCTCAAGTTTTGCAGAGAATTGAGAAAGTTGAATTCGGAAGTTTGTCTGTATAAGACCTGCAGTGGAAAATAATCTCTCAGATGTATCGTTGTATCGGCAATAAAAATATCACCGATGCCGATATATCGGCAAACCCAAAGTATCGCCGATATATCGGTATCGGTATCGGATGCATCCCTAATTAAAACATAATGGTCAATATAATATTTATCATAATTGTGAAAGTGAAAAATTAGATATTTCCTGGTCATACGGATCGTTTTCTTAACAGGTATAATTACAAACTGAATTGTTTTTTGAATTTCGCGGAAATCGAACCTTCGCGCAAAACATAAAGTACTGTTATTCTGGTAATCATAAACATGCAGCAATGCTTTGAACTGCTTAAATATTGTAGATGATAATTAAGTAGGTATAACTATTTGCATATAAGACATTATGATTTCATGTATAAAAGCTAAATCGCAAAGCAGACTCGTGATAATTTAGCTGAATCTTAATTATAAAATTATTAATCCTTAATTATGTGAAGTTAATTTCTATTGTCTCAGATATCGGATGTTACTTGAGGGCACGTCTGCTCTTCCAGCGTGACGTTCTCAGGGTGTCGAGTAACATTGACGAGTAACAAGCGCTGACACGTGTCTCATATTACTGCATAGAGGGAGACTGACCGTTTGACAAGTTAGTTGCTTACAATAAGCTTGGTTTGTTAGTTGAAATCTGTAGGTTTCGAACATTTGTATTGTACGATAGATTACCGTTTCACATAAGTGGGTGAAACCTGAAACACAGTTACGAATCGTACTGGTCATAACACCAGTAGGATTCGTAACTGTGTTTCACACAATACTGCGGTATTCATATTATAATAAATTTAGTATTTTAAATATAGTATTGTGTGATTGTAATGCAAGTATATTATAAATGCCCCGTCCGGAAAATCTGGGAAAAAATCATTTTATTTATATGGTATGGTTGCATATTTCATTTATTATTCTAGTTTTAAATAAATAGTATGTCAGTAATGTATAGTCGAAAACAAAATCAGTAATTTTGGTTTTTAGCATATTTTTAGTTAGCTAAACAGTCTCAGTTTAGCTAACACGGTTGTATTAATAACACTTGTTACACACATATGTAGGCGATGGGGGTTGGTGGGCAAATCCAGATTGTTTACAATATAAGCGTGGACATTGGATATGTTCGCTTCCAGAGCGCCACGTGGGGTCGTTGCAGTGAACTGTTTTATAGGGGTTAAGATACAAGTGAACGCGATTAAATAAGCAATTAAATTTCGTAATATTGGTTTACTACTGATTAATACTTTATTAATCAAGCCACTTCGAGACATGATTATATAATAAGGTCTTATATACCATCATTTATACTCATAGATACAGTTAAATATAATGTATAAATATTTGGTATTACATGGTACTTCACAATACTTCACATTATTACTATGTATACACATAGGAGACGTCGCCGGCAGTTAAATCACACACAAACACGCCGCTAAACTATATTATTTTATTAAATTAAATCTTCATAATTTTTAATTCTTTCTCACATAGCTTGCAGTAAGTGGATTCTAAGCTAGTGCCTAACTTTCAAACATATAAAAAAGATCTTTGTCATATTGATATTTATATTATAAATTGTATTGGGTCAAAATATCTTCATTTATTCAGTTTTAAGAGAAAACTAAGGTATTTAAAGAGTCCGACTTGTACCGCACAATCCGCACATGTTATAAACAAGTCTTTGTGGATATCTCGAAGGGCAGTTGGTCGCAGCCGCGTTTGTTTTGAAACCCTTCAAAGCAACTGTTCTAATAACAGAATCGACTGAATTGGTCCGTTGATTGACAAGTTTAAGGTTGTATAATCGGAAATAGTAAAACAGTTGATTGATTTACAAGACTTTATTCCTGTTTAGCTCGACCGGTGGCCGGTGGTTCTTTTTTCTAATAGAAAAGGAGTAACTGGCGATCACAGTTCCGTTTTCTGTCGAATGCACCATTTAAACAAGAACCGAAAACAACATCTTATAATATTATGCGCATCGCTTTAAGAACAATATATTTTATCGTCCTATTTAATAATAATAAGTAAGTAGCTAAAGCACTTGTGTTATGGTAAAAAGAAACAACGAAAGTACCACAATAAATACATATTTAAGCTAATTATATAAGTTATAAACAACCAAGACTCGGAAACAAACATTCGTGCTCATCATACAAATTAATGCACCTACCGGGATTCGAACCCTACCTATTACGCTGACTGGTGCCTATTTATTTGTTTGACTTCTCTTTAATGTTAGTAATATCTAAAAAAAAAACATTAATCTAGTAAAATTTTATTTGGTAAAAAAGTTTTTATTTATATTAAAAATACGAATTTTCTATTTGTAAATGTTTTCATTCTACTGTAACAGCGATCCACTTTCTATAGTGTTTTCAAATACTTTAATAGTATTGAATATCACACGCATATTGAAGCTTAACAAATTATTGTTTATTTTAGAATACAAAGGGGATTTTACAGAAGCACTAATTTCTATTTAATAAATATATTTTAGTACACAATCACATTTCAATTGGTCATAATGGCATTTCGCTTTGTTTGCATTTAAATGTGAATTTAAAATTTAGTAATGTCATTAAATATTCAATACAGGCTCAGGCCTATTTCATGCTGTTCATAATTTTTTGCACATTGAGGTTAAAATATATTACCTATGTGGTTTTCTGTTACCGTGATTTACCACAAATACATAATATAATAGTGTTACAATTTAATTGAATCGGCTGATGTCGTGAACGCTCGGGTGGGGTTTCGTCATAAAACTTTTCGTAAACAGGTGCGCGTGCTGTCCAGTTTAGCTCTAATCCGTGCCACTCTGTATCAGGAGCGAGCTAATATATGTGACTGGCCTATTCCCGGCGGCCATTGTTCTACAGTCTTTCACTAGTCATCCTTAGAACGGGACCATTCAATAATCTGTCTTAGAAGGGGAAGCCATGCCTGATTGGGTAGTGGTTGTGTATTTTGAGTAAATAGGCAAGTCATTGGACGACATGTATTTAAAGATATAAATTATTAAATTTCTAACAACAGCAAAAACTGTTTTTGCTTTCTATAGGCCTAAGGGAGGAAAGCTTGAAGGTTGTGTTTTGAAAGAAACGCGCGTAGATTTGCGATATAGATCATAGAGCATTAATTATGGAAGATGAGCTTTCTCTCAAGCACAAAACACAATTTTTATAAATATCACGTTTGTAATGAATTTGAGTTATAATATGTTGTTTTTGTAATTAACTCAACAGACGTGTACATTTAGTTTATGTTATAATTAAGTTACATGAAAGAACATAGGTGAGGTGACTCGACGTCGACATTGGCGGAGAGTTTCCTTTAAGTAATTACGGAACACCTTTCCTTCTAACAAGAATTATATAATAAATATTATTTAGCAAGAACCTATAAACGCAGGAACTTGAGCCCAAAGAAATGTTTTATTAGGTACGGAAGTAGGTACAATAAACAGATGTGTATTCAACGTACTAGTCTCAATAGGGTTCAACACCAAATTTTAATAGCTACAATATTAGTACAAACTAGCTTTCAAAAATAATAGAAAAGAAGAAAATAAAATTTTAATAAGAATACTTAAAATTGGAGAACTTAAATTAACTTTCCAAAAATAAAGAATCTTAGTAAAGCCACTGATTGTTACATTAGTTTGCTTTGTAGAAAATATTGCCAGTTCGTCACGCCCATTGAAAAATAAGAAGTTGAAAAGAAATTTGTAAGTTCTCGACGGCTCTTTTCAGTAAACTTCAAAATTCACGTTTCACTCCTTTATTCACGAGTAAACTTATTCCACAAGAAAAGGTAAAAAGATATATAATTAACATTTCATTATAGGTAAATATAAATCGAAACAGTAAGAAAATTTAAAAATTAAAACATACTTAAACATTTGGAAATAAATAAAAACAAGAGAATGCAATAACAAGAGATTACAAAAAATCATTAGCGCGTTTAGTAACTGTATTTAGGCACGTTACTTAATATATTGATGCCACGAATGTTCGCTCTCTAACCGTTACATTACACTCCTTTACTACAGTCAGCCACCCACCCTAACACATTTGGAAGCATTCGCGCTGTACATCGTTGGACACGTTTTCACATATTTACTGCAAGAAATAGTTTTTTCCTAGTTTTAAGAAATATTCTGTTTGGTAAATATCAAAATTGTCTGTCTTTGCTTTCCTATAAGTGCAACCTTGAAATAGAAGCTACTTTTTATTCCAGTGTACCTTTAAAAAAGTATATAAATAATTAGTAATTCCAGTATTATATCCTCTCTGAAGTTGGCATCCAACCATTTTAAATTCGAATAATATTTTTAATTTCAATTATCAAAACTTTAGCTTCCACTATTTTTAAATTAAGAAAGTGCCAACCCTAAAAACAGTTAACATGATTCTCCAGAATAAACAGAGCCACTGAGAACAGCTGTACCTGATGCTATACAACTACAGTATTTACAAACTGTGTGATAAAGGATTTTATAAAAATATGCGTCATAAAATTGCTTTTGTTATGACGAGGTTAATGGCTACAAAACATTTTAAGCAAAAAGTAATCGATATGTTGATTATCAAGCTAAATCTACTTAGAAGAATAAATTGGATTCCAGAGACTACGTACTTACAAACATAACCTCACTTCCAGAATCTTAGCCGACCAAATATTCAAACTTTGATTAGATTTCGTTCAACGTGCCTGTCATTTTAATATCAACTCACAAACTAGTGCGATAAAATCTAATTTGCATCGACAAGTGGGGTAGTGCGAACTTTGAATAACCTATTTTGGTAGATAGAAAGCGATCGTTTAATCCCAAAAGACAATGTGACGCAATAAATGTACTAACTTCTTAACTTCTTTCTACAAGCAAATAGTTTATCAATTTGATATGTTTTGTATAATCATCACACAATAAAACAGCATTCAAGACAGTAGCATTTTATGTTACAATGTGATATAACCTTTCGGGTGCGAACCCAAAATACTAGGTGCTTATACATAAATGCCACAACGGCTATATTGACTATTCTATATTTGTAAATATTTATCTATGTATCTATGTATTTTTGGAAGGTTATTGTAGGCATTGAGTAAGTATTTAAATGAAGTAAACAATAAAATATTAATTATTCGTGACCGATAAAAGACACTGAAAAAAGTTTAAATTAAAAAATTAAGTTTAAATATATTTTGAGGAACGGGTATCTTAAGGCCACTCTTTTAATTAAAGCCTCCATTTATTATCTTACGTTTTTTACTATAGCAAATACAGTCGAACCTCTTTAAAACAAACTTCGATAAGATGAAAATCTCTTAGACTCGAAAAAAATTAACTGTTTGCCTCATTCCCTCAAAAGCTCTATTACGGGAAATCTCGATCCTCTATAGATCAACAATATCAGTGAGTCCAGGCAGACCTTGTTAGAATATGTTTTTCCTTATTCAAAAAGAGAAATTGCAGTATCGTGAGCATGCCAATTTAAGTTAATCGAATATTTCTAAGTTTAAAATAAACGCTATTACTTGATTTATTTTATGCTTTAAGGAGATGAAATTGGACTTATAGATTTTTAATGAATTTATATAATTGATTGAAAGAAAAATAGCTGTAACTATTGGCTAGTGTTTTATTACAAGTTTTAAGAGAAGCTTATTATATGAAAAAGGAGTTATCAAGAGTTAATGAATAAATTTAACGTGGTTTCAGTGAGCTGTGCACTTAATACTGCGTCTTTTTTACTCAACTTTTTTTAGAAAAAACTTGGTCATCAGGCTTTTTCCTTAGAGATTAAAAGATTTTTTGTTCACCATAAACTCAATGAAGGAAGAGCTTCAAGTTCTGACTACTTATGGGTAGATAAGTGGTGCTCGCGTTTGAAGCGAGAAAATGGCTGGTGTAGTAGGCACAGAAGAAGAACAACTTACTCAGCTGAAAAGATAATGTGTATGGCTCATGACCACCTCCTTGGTCTAGTGGTAAGCGCGTAAGCGTTATAACCGGGTACTGGGTTCGATTGCCGGTGGAGAAAAATACTCGGTCTGGCAGGACATAGAAGGCTGATCACCTACTTGCCCCTAAAGAAAAAATCGATCAGTGAAACAGATGTCAAATGCATGCCCCATACGTATTAGGGTATGGGGCAGATCACGTGACTTCACTTTTTACACTTTACCCATATGTCGCTAGCATACAATTTTTTGAATGTAAGTAATCCATATTGCCATCTCTTAATGTTCACAGAAAGAGCGTGCCTTTAAAACTACGTTGTAGTTGTTCAAATACCATTACGTCAGCCTCCTGCCTTCTTTAAACAGTTGCAATAATTAAAAAAAACGAAAAATCCGGTCCCCAACTTCCATTATTACCTTAATTGTTCCTCAGAGAACCGTAATATTCTTTGAAGTAGTTGGAAATTGTGTCAGGGTTAACATACGTCAAATACTTTTGACTTCATCTCTTTTTCAAGGTGGCTTTCAACAGTCATTTTCTCTAGACCAAGATTTAAGTGAATGTGCACAACATTTCATATTTTGCACAACCAAATAAGCATCAGTTTAAAAAAAGTGGTTAAAGGTAATAATTAAACCAATTAAAAAATCTTCCGACATGTTAATTACAAATAAAATCCCTCACAAATAAATGAACACTTACGAAATACCAGCTAAGACCCATTTCGATTTGAACAAAAAAACTGGCAATAAAATCGATCCATTTGCTTAAGAGCTATGTTGTCACAATTATATATCCACAGACACACAGATACGTCAAACTTGTAACTCCGCTAAACTTCGATTAAACATTATTGTCTAGGCAGTATGGTGCAGTATGGTCGAAAGACTTTAGCCTGCCCTTTGGGCGAATACAAAAAAGACGTGATTGTCATTTTTATTTGTATTCTGTTTAACAAGGCAACTTTGAAATTCAAGCTTTTTATTTTAAAAATTTCATTTAACTTATTTTTGCTGGGTCGATAATTAAATCAAGAGTTAAACACTATCAACCTAATAAATGAGTTTAGTTTAAATCTAAAGTATTAAAAAATAAGTAAAGCAAAATTAAAAAATTAGTTGAATGTAAAAAAATTCTTTGGATGATAAATGTAGCAAGTAAAACGCTGGAGGGTAGATGTAATAATGTTGGCTTGGAAATGTTAAAAGTTGTGCATAGATAAGCATCGTTATAGATAATTGCTGTGAACTTCGCCGCGAGTGTTACAACTTTGCTTTTATGATATGTAGGAATCATATTTGCTAGATACTGAACTTACATTTCCTTCTATTTCCTCACACACTGTTTGTGAAAGTGCTAACTGTTTATTTAGTCGCAAACCCTTAAATACAATCTCTTATATAAAGAGAAAATATTTGTACTTTGGCTTGTAATAATTGTAAAATTGACCAATTTCAAAATTGCAACTCAGTTGAATTCTCGAGTGGAAGCTAATTTAATACATGATAGATTAGTTTGGTCCGCTGATGTTGTTAACGCTAGGGTCTAGTTTCGCGATCAAACTTGTCATTAATAGGTGCAGCATATGCTGGCTGTTTTAGCTCAAAGCCATAACATGTCACTCTGTATCAGGAGCAGAAATTGACTCACAGCTAATATAATCTGCGGGCTTGGCTGTCGGCCGAAATTCTACAGTTGTTTTTACAATGAAGCATTCAATAGTCATTCTTATAAGAAACTCTATCTGATTAGGTAATTGTTATGTATTTCGAAAAATAGGAAAGTCATTGGGTAAGTGTATTTATGTTTAGTGTTGTTTTTATTATTATTTAATGGTAAATTGCTAAATTGCTTAAAACATTCTATAAATAATATGTAAACTAAAATCACTAATGAAAATCGTGTAACAGAAATGATTTCAATAACTTGTCAATGAAAAGAATAGTCAAGAATCACCGAAACCTGCCTGATAGCTAAAACACCGCAGTCAGAATATTATAATATATTTTCATTGAAGGTTCCGTTAACGAATTGCAAATTGTTTTTTCATAAAAAGTTTCGATGATTAATGTTACTACCACTACTTACGTAATACTACATAATTACCCAATTTTATTAAATACACCAACCAGGCTTGTATAAAGTATACCTATTTTATTAGCATAATATACGATTTGTCTTTGACCAGCTTTCGTCCGCGTATACGATGTAGACTTAGTGACTCAAAAATAGTCAAAAAATTCCGTTAGTAATGTTCTTAACAGGCATATAAATGTAAAAAAAATATATTTTTTTTACAGACTCGCTGTTAATACGAGTGACAAATAGTAAAAACAGAAGTAATGAACAGAATTATAAAGTAAATTGCTTATAGAGTTGACCTATTTTTATTCAAGTTGGACTTTCAAGTTTTTCTAAACCGTATTATTTGAATGTTCATTAATTCAAAAGTGCGAAACACGTGTTGGCTTAACATTTGCTTAACGTCATTAAAGAGCGAAATAAGACATGGAAATGGTACATAATATTTTTAATACACAAAAAGTTACTTTGATAATTTATTTTATAAATGTTGGCATTATTTAATAAATAAATTTGGTAATAATTTTAATTAATAAAACAACACGTTGGTAAGATTAACACATCTAGGTAGTAAATACGATTCATATCTGTCGTAACATCTGAAAAGTCCACATTTCGTAAAAAAATACGTATAAGCTTCGGTGCTAAAATAATGGTGCTACAAACCGCTACGTTAATTTGTCTGTAATCTTTTTTTATATATGAAGAATTAACAGTAAATACAAATTATAAATTAAATAAGTATTACACTGGACAATTAGCAATAAAATACTCGTAAAGCGAATATTTTGTCGTATGTTGTGTTATAGACAAAATATGTCATCCTGTCTGTCCATTCCTTATCTTTACTTGTTCCATCGCATCATTAACAGGTTCCTATTATTGGAGGTGGGCGTACGTTTTGTTTATTAAATAGATTTTGTTTATTATATAGGTTTTTGCCAGTACTGCATGGCGGGTGGGTGGACGCAATTTTAAATTAGTGTGTTGTATGTGTATCTTTCTGTAATTTTATATTGTAACGACATATCAGGTGGACGGAAAAACCTGAACAGGTTTATGCTCCAACTTACTATGTCAGTTTTATTTGTAGTTTCTAATAAATAAATAAAAATATTTTTGTCTCTGGATGGGCTTAAAAAAATGTTTGGAAAACCATATGGAAAAGTGCAAATTTATATTACAAAATATACATATTCAGACTCAGGGTAGAATTAAGACTCATGAGTATTTTACATCAATCTTAATTTGCTAGTAGAATAAAATAGCATAAAAATCGTATGTTCATGTACTTAATGCTAAAATTAATGAGAAGGAAACTTTTAGTAGATAATCGGCTGATTTTTGTTTTGCTACCAACAGCTTTATGTTTGCTGAACTTCGCATTTACTTCATCAACAATAGGTATTAAGTACTTGAGTAAAATTCCAAAACTACCCAGATCCGTTAATCCGTTCTCAAATGATTGATAACCACCAAATATTGACTTTTATAAGCAAATGAAAATCCTTACTTATATTGTGGTGATTATTTTTATTTTCGTTTGGACTGTACTTTGTATTGATACAAACATTCTGATTTCAATAACTTTTTATTTTATCTACTTGATCTGTACTCGAATTTATTGTTGATAAGAAGCTTAAAGTATCATCAAACACAAGGAAAATTTATTCTCTCAGCGCTAATGTGTAAATGATTAATAGTAAAAGAAGTAAGAATTGAAAATATATGTGAGTTAAGTGGGATTTCATTAAGAACTGCTAAGATTAGCAAAACACTGGAATATGCGGGTGCAACTGCATTTAAAGATCCTCGGGTCGCGCTTGAGTTCTACCGGGAACTAAGCGGATAAACTGAGTTCAATCTTCTCGCTATAGTAAACTGACACACTCTCTATATGCACCTTTGAAAAACTCCCCTGGTTAAAAGCATGCATACACATGCTTGTAATGCGACTGCCGACTGGCAATCACGAAAAGATTTTGATGATTTTAGGTTCTATGGAATTTTTATTTTGTTATTTATAAATTTCAGTAAATTTTGAGGGTCATTAAAATCGAAGTCGGTAAAAACGAAGTTTTATCTTCGAATTACGAAAACGAAACGTTCTCAGATGGCACTGTGAATTTTTGTTAGTTCATGACTTCTTCAGCTTTTCATATCGTAAAGCTGAAAATAAAATACTATTTTTATATTACTTTTATATATATACTAATAGGTACATATCACATAGTTGATAGCTGTTGTCCTTAGGTGTGAAGAGATGGTAGATATTTTATAAATATTAAAATTTAGAACCATTTCAAAAACATTTCAGTCATACGAAAACAGGAAACATCCTAAAGAAATGTAGTAATTTAAAGAAACAACGAAACTAGTTATCAGCTCTTACCTGGCCTGTCCAGGTCTCTTATGTATCCATCATTGTTCATGTAGCCCCGAGTGATGGTTGCCATAGCAACCAGCAGTACCAAGACTTCCATACGCACAGGTCTAGGCACGCCCAGGTGTGCTCTTAAAAATATTTCCATAGCACTTTTTAACTTCACTTAGTACTTAAACTTATCTCAGATTCATCTTATACATTCATCCATGTTAAACACGATGTTTATTTTACGTTTAGCGGTCACGGTTTAAAATTAAAACACGTGTCACGTGTATAAACAATACGAATGGCGAGGAACGTGCACCCCACAGAATAGCTCGCGGCTGACTGATCGAAAACTCGAAAAGCTCAGTGAACAAACGGTTAGACTTAAATGAAAAGATGAAAGTTTGAAACTAGGAATTATAGTTGAACGTGTAGAAGTTTCAAGTGCATAAAGCTGCTGAAAGGAGCTTCAACGACTGGTATACATTTGGAGCGGACATCACGCTATGCGGAACAGGCAAACATTCACTACGAATATAAAAGCCTACACAGTTTTCAAACACTATATATGAAATATATATATGAAAAACTAGTCGCTTAGACAATTACGAATTAATTTTAATTTGTAAATAATTAATTAATTAACGATTAGACGCTTAGAAAATTAGGCACTTCAACTGAGTTATTATAATTTATAACGATTGTATTGGGATTTACTATATCTGTATTAGCTTTGTATATTTTTGTTATATTTTACATATATACCTAAGTTTATTTTATAGGCCAACCTTCCATTGTTAGATCTTGAATAGTTGAATTGTTTATACAGAAAACCTATTGTCTTTTTTAATACATATATCACTACTAGATGCCTGAATTTGCACTATGTATAATTAAAATTATATATGTATGTGCATTTTGTTTATGTATTCAAACATTACTTATATATTTTACTACTATAATTTATACAATCTACAGAATTCCTGTAATAAATTTAAACCAAAAGTTTCACACATTTGTATGAAATTTAATACATTTAATATGATAATAGGTATTGCCGGCCTCGCGTATATAAATTATCATAAAAGCTGAGTTGAGTACGAGTTACATTACACCTATATATTATGTACCAATTTAATTAATTCGCAGACAATTTATATCACCTCACTTAATACAAATTTCGACGAAGGCTAAGTTCGTAGGCGAAATAATTTAATCCTACTTAAAAGTGATTTTAATACCCTCGACTTTAGTAACCCACTTAAAGCGAAATTAGATGCGAAGTTACAGGTCTCTGGGGGTTGATTCTTGTGCAAACGGTTTTTTTTCGCAACTTTTTCACTAAAAAGTAATACATTTACAACGAATTGTACAAACAGCTTACCTGTAAAATTTTCCGAAACTTTTGTAAATTGGTTTGTAAATTTTATAGATTTCGATGTGTAAGATGCATTATTGTTTTGTAAATTTTGTTACTACATGTCGTATTTAAAAACTTAAATATTTTAGATACGATTATTCGAATTGTTCTTTTAGATACTGATTTTACAACAAAATAGTCGATTGAAGCAATAATGAATAATTCATACAGACAGAGATCGCAAAAGCAGGTCAAGCGTGATCCTCATTCCCATGCAAAAAGAACAGGATATGTCACATCGGACATTATTCAAAAACTCAAGGATATATACGTATCATTTGTATAAACTGAATTCTTTCGAGTCACAATTTATCGTGTTTAAACCACGCTGCAATGTAAATTGATTTATTTTCCCTCTGAGAGTAATACTTTGCCATGCGCCAGGAAATTAACTCTTTTATAGTACTAAAAATATTTATTGGTAAATGTGAAAAATATATTGAATTGAATAAGTGAAGATTACCCACTTCAAAATTAAAAACACGACGTACAAAGTTGCAAACAAATATTTAAAAGGCAGATATGTTTAAACAGGTTTTAGTTGGGTAGAAGATATGCAAAGTCAAGTCAAAGTCAAAATATTTTCATTCAGTGAAATCATATTGGATCATTTTGAATATTATGTAGTTTATAAAAATAATTATTCAAAAATTATAATATTTGCTTTTATTAAGACAGAGTTAGAGCAAGTTCAGTCTCAAGCTTTTTTATCATCTAACTAATCCGTTATTGTTTTCTTTTAATTGTTTTTTTATATTTAATTATTGACAGCTTAAGCATATCACTTGGGAGTTTATTACGTGGTATACATAGCCTTTTAAATGATTTACTAATTTTATGGAGCCTGCTAGTAGCAATAGCGAGTTTACTTTTATTCCTAGTATTAAATTAATGACTATTGAAATTTTTCTTAAACAAGGTAAAATTTTTGTGTAGGTACATACATCATGCAGAAGACGGAGGAGTATATTGTGCCACACCACAGTAATACAATGATAAGAAATTTTACTATAAATTATCAAAACATTCTTGGACAAGCAAATCAATCGATATCAACAAATATTTTGTTTACTAAGAATGTGGTTTTTTTATGGGTGTTTTGTAGGTATGAGAATAGGTCGTAGTGAATTTTTCATCCTATTACCCTCACCCATAATGTTTTTACCGCGAGAGTGTGTGAAGCCCTTGGGCACGGATAACATCATAATCATTTCATACCATAATAATTATATAATAGAATCTATGTCCCATTTGCGACAAGAGTTTAGAGTGTACTGCGGTTTTAACATGGACATATTTTGTGTAACGTTCACTTTTTGTTGTAAATTTAGAAATTTCTGTGAAAAACGTAAAACTATTAAAAATTGTAAACACCGATCAATCAAATAAAACTGCAATTGGATTGTAGCAAAATGTCAATGATTTATTGAAACACTGCGCTCATATAAAACGCTTAAAATTATTTACGTCAAGCTATTTAAGCTGACTGAAAACGCAGGACGATATATTATGTATATTTTTTTCATGCAACAATTTAATATTGAATATTTAAGTCGATTTAGTATATGGGTCAGAGTAAGCACTAACTGACTAGATTTCTTTTGTTCAAAATTTTATTTAAAAAAATAACAAAGTTTTTATAATTTTATTGGATTAAAATGGGTTATTATCCTCTTAAATAGATCTTTGAGAGCGGTCTTATAAGCTTACTACGAAGACTGAGGTATCAGGTTCGATTCCCGGTCCGAACGCAATTTATAATTTGTATTCTGTCTCTGGTAGGGTTGCCACTTGCCGGATAACGTGTCATAAGTGGCACGGTTGAATTTCTTGCCTGAAGAAATTCAACAACACTACCGGTGCCTGTACCGGTAACATGTGACCTAAATTACCTCTAAAATACAGCCGTGGATGGACGAGGGAACCCTCGGAACCTTTTTATTAAAAAGGCAGAAATTAAATATAAATTATCAGTATGCGTAAAAATATAAAATTCAGTGAAAATCTCATTTTACAATAGAGGTATTATGTATATTTATATCTGTCTCCTGACCCCTCACCATACATTTATTATATTTAAAACAAAAGTCAATCAAAGCTAATAGGGACCAAATCTTAATGTCTTAAAATATTAATACTTCTACTAGAGTTTACTGCGAATAAATAAATAAATGATTATTTTCATATCTTATACAATGTGCAAAATAAGCAAAAGTGTTTTGAATAACAATGTAAAGCTGCAAACGTACGTTAACCGGTAATGACGTCACATAAATTCGTTGAAACTGCATACAGCTAAACTAATTTGTAGATTTTACTCTGTGTGAGATTGTTTCGCTTTGTTACTCGTACACTTTTATTTCTATAATTCTTTTGAATAATATAAATATCTCTTGGTTTTATTCCACAAGGAGAGATGAGAACATTGAAGGGTAAAGGAGTTGACGACCTTTACGAAAATTGTCTTTCAAAAAGTAATAACAGAATTGCCTATAACTTTTAATATTATTTCACTTCTTGGAATTTGGATAATTAATTTCAAAAACGGCGAAATAGCACGTAATGAGAAAAAGTTTCTTTACTTTATATTATGCTGCAGTAACCTACAACCATAAACGTATATGCGTGATATAATGTAATTATTTAAATAAATTTAAGAAGCGACCCTATTTTAAAGTTTTTGTGTTAGCGATTCATTAATGTTATAAGTATTGGCATAAACCAGAGCACGTGTTTATAATGTGCCGATACACTTCATAAAACAGCTTGATTTTGTACGTCGAATAGATTTTTGTATAAAAATGATCACATTTCAGAGTCTATATAATTTAGATTTGAGAAGAACTTTGACGTTTATTTTATATTATTACCATGTGTTAATCTTAATCATTAAGTAGTTCTTATTTTTATTACTATTACCATATCTAAATGAAGATGCATTACCTAAATTTAAATGTGTGAAACTTTCATTTAAAATACAACATAAAATTATATAAAATGAACTTTAATATTTCATTAAAACATAACATTTAATTGGAAAGTGTACAATGAGAAAAACAAAACTGAAATCGTGAACGATGCCGACTTTACAGACCAGCCTTTACCTTAAAACCCCAAATATATTATTTTGTTTTCTGGTGAATCGGAACCAGGATCTTTGCTCTACATGTAAGTATATTATAATAGTATTATTTCCCGGAGCGAGAGCTACAAAGGCGGTTTTTAATTAGGCTTAATGTTGTATACAAAAAAGTTATGAAAAATTAAGGCTACACCAACACTAACAACCGTTGCTGAACTCAATGTGTCCCTAGACGCGTATCACAATATAATGTGGTGCGTCGTTCCCCGAAATTGTGCTGGTAATGATCTCGACCTCATTATAATGACAGATGACGTCACACGTGCCACCCCAGAGACAATGCCGCGACTCTCAATCACAAAATGATTTATGACCATATCAACATCTAATTGCAATGATCTAGAATAAAATTGACAACTTAAGCTGGATTAATTGATCCAAATATTATCTTTTAATTATGAACCAGTAATTTAACATTACTAATAGTATTTATTCGAAAGTCATCTTAAGATGTAGTTTATCCAGATAAAGAAGATATTTAACTGATACGGATGCCATTTGGCGTTTAATGTTTTCTTAAAATTTTGATCGATGTTGAAAGAGCAATATGGATAAGTTACAGATAGTTATCGTTTCTTTCATTCAAATTACAATTTATATGAAATAAAGAGATAAAAAAATTATAACTAAAAAAGGCCTAAGGAGTAATTTTAGATTTATGACTAACCTGAAAATAATCTTAATCTCAGGTAGAAAAAGCATTTTTTAACATCTATAATAGATAATTTTCGACGCATCAGACATTTGAACAAAATAACATTATTGTTAGAAACTAATTAAATTTAAAGCGATATAAAAAATATATCAATCCCACTTCCGATATCAGGAATATAATGGAAACTAAGACATAATATACACGCCATCCAATGAAATGCCTATTTACTCAAAATACACACCAACAAACCAATCGGGTGTGACAATTCGTTATATAAGAAATAGCTATGTAGGATTTTATATAATCCTGAAAAGTGTGTGGGGAGCCCCAGCCTCGCTGTCCCACCGTGAACTCCAGCTCACAACACACTGAGTTCTCCTTGATAGAAATAATAATGGAATCCTCAAAAAATATAAATACACTTCACCCAATGACTCCTATTCACTCGAATTACATGATCACCACACAATAGGACATGGCTTCCGCTTCCAAGAGCCGCCATTGACTGCTCCTTTCCAAGAACAACCGTAGAATGAAGAGTTACCGCAGAATGAATCACTGCCTGCAACCAAGCCTGTTATTTATGCTCGCTGTGAGTCATAACTCGCTCCTAAGGTCCGTAGCACACCTTGTCCATATCTTGTCCGTATGTAGGAGAAGCGGAACTGCCTGTTCTAACGCATAGATTCTACTGTAATTGTATCTCTTTCCCCGCGCGGTTTCGCGACGCCAGCTACACTTCCGCGCTCCTGCCGCCATTTTGTTGCGGTGCCGCGTTTTGTTTAAACGTGTTTGTGGAAGTCGACAAAAATAAAAAGCGAAACTAATTTTTTTTCATAAAATGGATGTTGATTTTACGGAAAAATTGATTCAAAGGGACAGAAATAGACCTACAATTTTTATTGTGTTTGTCAAATCTATTTCAAAATTTCGCTCCGATTGCCTCAACTCAACTGAATCGCGTGACGTTCCGACGCCCAGTTCTGCTACTACAAACTACACTTGATTGCAGCGGAATTCCTACAGCGGTTTCGCGACTGAAGTTTCGCAGCGGAGGTGTGCTTCGGGCGTAACACTGAGTAGCACGGCCTTCGAGCCATACTGGCTACCGCTTGCATCGTAAAACCCGAACTGAGCGCTCACGAATCCAGCTGACACAACTAATCGTGTTCGTGATATTATAATAAAAATAATAGGCCAGGACTTCTATCTTCTTATGGACGTTTTTTATAACTAGGATAATGCCTGAACAATATTAACGTATTAATTAACGTAATAAGTTCTTAGTTTCACTTGGGCAATTAATAACAATTATTATATTCTATCTTAATCAAATTACATTAAAATTACGTATTAAATTGAAATTCAATAAACTATATAGTCTTTATTGTATGAATTCACCAAAATATCATTTCCAACTTTTATAATATTACCGTTTTCTGGTTAATTTATACTTTTATTTTAACTATTATTTTATACGCTCTTCAATAAGTTCTCATTCAAATGTTGAGTGCCGTTTGTACAAATGCAATTTGATTAATTCTCCTGAGTTTATTTTGAAGAGGAAGCCAATTTATAAATAGCAGCTGAATATTAAAGAATAAAATGTTTACTTATATAACATATAATTATTATAATAATGTAACTAACCACAATTTTTTTACGATATTGTTAAAGCAAAGCGTAGAGGCGTTACACCACGTCGACGTAGCGGCGTAGCACTTACAACCAACGCAGAGATCGCAAGACTGAACAACTTGTTGGTACAAACTAAAGTTTTTCTGTTTATGGGACCATAACAAGAGAAAAGTGAGTAGATAAATAGGGTTTTAAATAACAGCTTTATATGCCGACAGAGTAAAACTATATTATTAGATAATATCTATATATACAGGGTGTCCAGTAAATAGTACGACATACTGCAGGGGGTGATAGCTAGGGTCAATACCTACCAAAAAAACACAACATATGTTCAGCAAAATCTTACAGATTTAAAGTTATACAACATTTTCCGAAATATCGAAAAATCACTACTTTAAAACAGATTTTTAAGCATCTCGTAATGAAAAATTCCTTTTCTGGTATTTTTTTTTACATCAAATTATTCGTGAATAGTTACTTTACTAATTGATAAGTCTTTTTTCTATCAAAAAGAAGAATGTTTTAAAGAAATAATATTTTTTGTTTAAATTTTTACAGAACAATTTTCTTATCGCTTAACTTTAACCTACAGTGGTGAAAAAAAAAATGTATGTGACAGTTTTGTACAACAGATTTAAAAAATAGCTCGTTTAATGGTGATTTTGTAAAGATACAATACTAGTGCATTTTCATCAAAAAAATACAAAAACATGCTATTTTAGTTCCAGAGAAGCTGATTTTGTTGAAAATGTAATTAACGTAATTTTGACAAAACCACTACGAGAATAAGTATTAGCTGCTCATTTACGCGAATTATTAAGTAATAATTAGTAAAATGCGACATGCACTGGTAATGTCAAAAGGTTTTACCTGCTCGCCGACCGACCCGAAAAGAAAAAAAAGCGCATGTGCTATCCCGCTCTTTCTTGTATTGTGATTTTGTGTCTAACCCTCTCAACCTTATTTGCGACGTTTGCCAGTGCCCACTGCACAGAAAATTCGCGTAAATGAGCAGCTAATACTTATTCTCGTAGTGGTTTTGTCAAAATTACGTTAATTACATTTTCAACAAAATCAGCTTCTCTGGAACTAAAATAGCATGTTTTTGTATTTTTTTGATGAAAATACACTAGTATTGTATCTTTCCAAAATCACCATTAAACGAGCTATTTTTTAAGTCTGTTGTACAAAACTGTCACATACATTTTTTTTTCACCACTGTAGGTTAAAGTTAAGCGATAAGAAAATTGTTCTGTAAAAATTTAAACAAAAATATTATTTCTTTAAAACATTCTTCTTTTTGATAGAAAAAAGACTTATCAATTAGTAAAGTAACTATTCACGAATAATTTGATGTAAAAAAAAATACCAGAAAAGGAATTTTTCATTACGAGATGCTTAAAAATCTGTTTTAAAGTAGTGATTTTTCGATATTTCGGAAAATGTTGTATAACTTTAAATCTGTAAGATTTTGCTGAACATATGTTGTGTTTTTTTGGTAGGTATTGACCCTAGCTATCACCCCCTCCAGTATGTCGTACTATTTACTGGACACCCTGTATGTAAGAGATACAAGATCCATATCGGATGTAATCATTACTATAAATCACAATATTAAACAAATCGGCACTAATTAATTATTTTCACACTAATTATTAGCAGTTCGTCATTGAATCGGTGACGCGCCTGCGATCCCGCCAAAAACAATGAATCTTCCTCTTCTTTTGTTTTAAAATGGCCGCCTCGCTTTCACCAACATGACGCTTCGCTAGAGTAGCCCGCGCTTGTCATTTGTCACATGGCCACCCTTCTGAACCGTGCGCCGTCATATATTATATAACTGCAATATTAATGTCTTAGTAGACTGGTCAAGAACAGAGAGTAGACTGACTTTTTTTTAAAACTATCTAGTCAGTTTACTTCTTTTTGTAATTTTAATTGACTTCATGCACAAAATTTACTAATGTTAATACAAACATAAAAGTATTACAATTATTAAAATCATAAATGGTCTATTTAAAAAATGTTGAATATTGTAGTTGTTATAAAAAATATGCCTATATTTATAATCTCAATAAAATATTCTTGCTTTGCTTACTAATAATGTACATGATGTAGAAGGAAATTTTTTACCTATTAATGTAATTTTAAAAAGAGGCAACAGTTAAAAAGGAGGCACTCAGCATAAGCTGCTTACCCCAATGAAGTTGGTAACTGCTGATTTTCGTACTCGAATTTAATATATTGATATAAATTAATATTGATGTTAATTATGTTTAATAATATGATGTTAATTAGTAATTACTATTGCACTATAAATATAACTTTGTCGATATTAAGAGATATTATAGTCTTAAACTCTTTTTCATGATATAAAAAGATTAATAACAAGTTTATGATTAAGTAGAAGAAATTATGTTTACGCAATATTTTCAGACGTATAAACATATTTATTTAAAAATTTATAAAAGCTTTAATTATCCAAAATACCAGCTACATCGCTATAGGTACTAATGTATTGACCGAAAAATTTCGGTTTTTCAGAAGGTTCAACAAAGTGCGCTGATAAGCATTAATAATTTATTCGTCTTTTTAAATGTTTTTTTAAATTTTTAGCCAGAATTCATTATCATCTTCTATTAGTGAATTCATAAAAATATTAAAAAATATTATTCCTTGTTATACATTTATCTACCAATTAAACATAATTTTCTATAAAAGGCTGTCAAGCTGAATAATTGGCACTTATTAAAGTAGCTTTACTCAAAGACACGAATTCTACAATGAGACGCTCTGAGTAGGTATTTTATCAGTTTTAATTTTAAACCGCTGCGAGGCATCCTACGTGTCTAGAATAAATTTACACTCAAAAGCTATATTTACGTTATAAATAAAAATCTTACTTCGTCGAGTAGATTTCCTTTTGTGTCTGAGTATTCTAAATTAATTTGATAAAAATTTAGACTACGTTGAATCAGATTGCCGACTTTGTAACAAATAGGTACTGCTGTAAAGGTGCTGAAGTACATTTTGAAGAACCTTACTTGGTACCTAATAAAAATGAACAGTTACCTTTCTTCGTTAGTATTGATATTCTTTATCAAGCTAATAATTAACTTTAGTGACTTTTCTACGCTTTTAATTAATGCTATTTATCTTTGTGAAAAATATGTCTTCTAGTTTTTAATATACTAATATTTAAAAAAAACTAAATAAATAAAAAATAAATAAATAATAAATTTAAAAAAATAATAATAATAAAAATAATAAAAATAAAATAATATTAAATTCAAATCATATAAAATAATCATAATCACCGTAAATTATAATCATTTGAACATGGTTAAATTCAAGTTGGTTACTTTATGAACTGATATTAATAAATTGTGTCTATGGTCTCAAATAAGGTTTGATATATAAAGATATGGCTCCGGAATTCGAACCTAGGACCTCAATTCCGGTGCAACACGCAAATGTGTGAACTACGAAGTCACCATACAACCCAATATGATATCGATTCAAAATAAATAGCGTTACGATCTTGTCACGTGTTGTAAAATCGAACCTCAACGATATACGATGACATGACGCTGTGTTGACGAAAATGTAGTGATGTTATAGGGATAATCGTTAATATCGATGTATTATTTAAACATAATTTATCTAAGGTTGAGTTTTATTAATTGCTCTGTCTAAGCTGTAGGTACGTGTTATAAAATTATATCAACAATGCGGTACGGAGACTATGTTCTCCCAAAGATTTCTAGATTTCTAGTTACTTGCTCTCCACATCCAACACAAAAGCTTCCTCAGTGAACTCCAACTAAAGTTATGTAATACATATTTCATTTAAAAAATATTTAAAATTTTCCTCATCGTGTTGTAATATTCCAGTAGAGGTCTCTGTTGCATTCTGGATCAACAAAAAAACCTGTTTAATTATTTTACTGTAATTTTATGAAAAGTTAATGACATTAAAATTTTGTAATGGTTTTAAACCTAACCTAAATAATCGAAGCTATTTTAAAATATAAAATTTAAAACGATATAACCAAAAAATAGTAGAATTGTTTCTCTTAGATATATAACTTTACAAAATGAAACTTTATAAAATTAGATAAGATACTTAAGATAAATATTTCATGCATAATAGCCCTCAACATCATACAATTAAATCTTATGAGTTATAGCAAAAGTAAAAACAACAAGGGAAAAAATTATTTCACAACGCGATCGTTCAACAATGCGACTCGAGTAATGTAATATAATATAGCCATCTATGGAAGGTTGGGGTGGGCTGCTATTTAACATCAATAACAAAATATAATTAAGATAAAGCTTATTGTAGATCCAAACTCGATCACTACCAAATGTAAATCAAATTGTAGGAGAACTGTTACTGGCTGGAACAAAGGCGAATGGATTGAATATTGAACACTTCTCTAACTTGAATTGCTTCAGAACAATAAATGCCGATAGTAAATGTTCAAGAACTTTTACTGGAGAAATACTTTATGGAATTGTTATCATAGCGCCCAAGTTTTGTTTTAAAAATACATTATTTTAACTATAAATTAAATAATTTTCAACTTTGAAACATCATCTATTACAATTTGGTACTTCTTTTATTTATGTAACTGCCTTAAAAATACATAGTCTATATGATTTATGACATAAGGGCTGGAGGCTGATCCGATGTTGAGAGATGGCTCGCTGGTGTATTGCTGATCTTTAAGAGAATGGTATGTCCTTTTCTTGAAGGATTATATCCAAAATACTAGATATAACTTCACATACCTTAAACTACTAGACCTTTTAACAACATCCAAAGGCGCTTTATATATTTTCGGAGTGAAATCGTAATTTTAGAAAAAAAACTCGCTACCATCTGTAGACCAACTGCCTACTGTCATACAAGACTTCTCATTCATTATAGAATGCTTGGTAGCTAGCTGGTTCTCCTGTATATTGATTGCGTGGCATGAAATGCTTCAAGAAATGCATTTATAATTAAATATCGTTTATTAAATACATAATATTTATCTATCGAGAATAATACTTTAGCAAAATCTATCGATATCTGAAGCACAAACTGGCTCTTACTGAGTATGTAAGGACATCAATTGTCAAATTGTCAGACACGTGTCCACTGCAGACACGTCACTCCTCTGTCTGTTCCGCTCTATGGGTTTTGCCGTCAAGTGATCGATATTTATTATTGCTTACCTACATTTGCGTAACTTTATCCTAAAATTCTAATTAAAATCCATTACAAGCTAACCAACAAAGCTACAAAAACACTAAAGTACAGTTTACTCAAGCTAAATGTACCTACTGCTTTCACATAAAAAAGTAATTTTCTATTTATTTGCACTACCAATTTTAACAACTTCAACATGAATCATACTAAATGTAGAAGAATTTAAATCAATGTACAACAAGTAGGGCGAGCGTCTGACGGCTCATACAAATATTTGCAATTCGAAACGAGTCTATCGAGGCCTCCGTTTGTTCGTCTAAGTGCCCAAGACGTCGCGAACTACTCCACCTGTCTGCCTCTAACATTAAGTTGTCTTTACTTTGATAAGTGATTGTTGTTGTTTTGTTTAACCGTGATTCGAGTCGTAATTGCTAGACCTACATTATTTTTTAATTGGTAGCTTAAATCGATTTCAAAAATTACAAATTATTACCTCCTTAACGACTCTGCGTATTCCGCCAGCGATCCTGAGTTCAAGTAGTGGGGAAACGAATCATTATTGTTTCGGTTGAGTTAGCTCAGAAGGTCTCGTGGGCCTACCCAACCGAAATTTTGTTTTTTTTTCCCGGTGTTCGAATCCAGGACGTCCAATGCTATATGCAGTGCCTAAATGACTTAGCCACGGTGATAGTGAATCATTTGTAATGATCACTAGTAAATTACTTCAATTAAGATTCAATTTAGATAGGATTATGAGCGCCAATTTACACGACCTCAATAAATTTACCAAAGGCAATATTACCTGTATAGTTTCTCTACGCTTTACAAATATAATTTATAGTTCTAGCTAACATTACGTATAAAAAGTAGCTTTATTTATTAAGATATAAGGGTATAAAAAAACAATTTTTACATAATATGTATATTTTTAAGTATCTACTTGCATATTTTGTTGTTTTTTTATTGGTACTTAAATGAAAATCAAAGTATTTTTTTGGAGTAGAGACTTTGGACTTACGGAGGAGCTCGTCGACCACAGGTAACCCGAATGCTGACTCCTTTTTCATACCAGTGTTTTGGTTTCGCAGCCCAACGCCTTTGTTGTGCCTTTTATGTTTTTGTAATTATTAACAGACACAAATATAAATATTAGCTTTAACAGATAATATAAAATTATGTAAAATAACTTATTAATTATTTTTAGTTCAAATTCAGCTATGAAACTAATTAAAACACAAAGAGATATTTTAAAATACCCTGCCGCAAAATTTGATATGAAGTTTAATGACTTTGGAAGGGACAAGAATTAAAATTTTCCAACCCGTTTCTTGATATCGACGACAAGGGAAATCTAAGCTTCGTCTTCACTCAGTAGGCGTGTTCCGTCACAATAATTACCCTCGTAACAACAAACACAAATACGCGAAATAAAGCTTTGATTAAAGCACAAAAGTTTCAAATTGCAAAACCACGACACAATTCCTTAAGGAATTTAGATTCGCTATTAAGATTTCTTCATTTAATTTATGTTGTTCTTGTAAGAAATATTCATGCTTTACAATTTAAATTTTTGTCGAAAGAACTTGACCATTGTGAGTTATATGTTTATATCTAACAATTATTTATTTATTTAAAGAAACATGTCTGTCTATCTGTGGCACCTTAGAAATCGTAAAGAATGAACCAATTATAAATCGGATTATTTTTTTTGAAATCTGACATGATCAAAATGGTTCTTAGCTACAATTTTTGTAGATCTGTTCATCTATTTTTATGAAATATTCTTGTTTATAATTAATGTTCTTAATCAGAGGGTTTTTGAATTGTCTGTATAACTTTTGGTGGTTTAATTGAACTGTATGTATTAATAAATATAATTGATTTAATTGCTGAAAGTCACTGAAAAGAAAATTTAATATTGAATATTTAAGTATTTTAAGATGTACTGTGGTATGTTTAATTATTGGTATTTAAAAGTTAATACATACAAACAATACAAAAAAGATTATAATCTGCAATTAAATTATTTTCCGACCAAAGTATGTAAGTGCAATAGATCTTTGAATAGTATCAGAGGGTGCTGCGGTTATGGGGTCAATGTTCAGCGCCGATCGCTGCGGATTTCCGCTAAGTTATCACCCATAACTGCCTTGCGGGATAAAGCATATTGAAAGCCTTTTCATATTCCACAGCAAAGGAGTTTTATTGCTTGTCGAGATTCCACGTGAAACATATTCGCTTTTAATTTAGATTTATTATTTCAATTGTACTGCTAGTAGATTATAGATATTATTAAAATATTTTTTTTAATATAAATATGATAAGGAGCAAGGAATGTATTAATCATTTATTATATGGTTAATATTTATTTTATTTTGTCAAATATTTGGACTAAATAATCTAGCAAAATATTCTTACAAAATCTTTAAATAGTGATAATATATAGTGATTTTGGATAATGATTTATTTCATTGGCTCATCATAGCTTTCTGTATGCATATTCGAAAATGCAGGCTGTGTAACTGTGGCGCACGTATTAGCCAAAAAACTGAGACAGTTTAAATTTGCTGGAAGTCTTTTAATGAACACTATTTAAACAATCAATTAACTTCCATAAAACAAAATTCCTAACCACAAACAGCACGACAATACTTATACTAATCATTGCATACTTTTGCTGCTTGTTTTCAGTGGTCGACCCGCAATGCCGCAAGAAAGTTTTTCAATTTTGAAATCCACGATCAATCAATCCTTGATGGATACTGTACCCAATAAATAAAAAATGAGAGGTATAGGTTTAAGGAATATTGGTTGAAACCAAAAAAAAATGAGTTTTAAAAAACGAAACTTTACTAATTTTTTTTAATTACTAGAAATATTTAGCTAATGTATTCAATAGATTACATATATAAACAAAATCATATATTTTATTACATATATGTGGTATTCGATAAATCAGCAAATTAACAAGTAGCAACTTAAACACTACTTAACCATCGCCAATCCCTCTTCCAAACGTGGTTTTAGTGAATCATATGCTTTTTAATCGGCCATAAAAAACACCCAAAAGAAGGTTATCAATTCAACGTGTATTTTTATTATTATTATTTCGATGTACCACTCCTACGTTGACGTCCGTAAACCGATTTGGATGAATGAGGAGGAGAATATAATATTTCAAATAGCAGTTAGTTAGTGCGTTTTGAGGTCAGTTTTATTTTTATTTTTTAAATTAATCCATTCTTCGTATTTTTATTTCCTTTTTTATATTTTTGTGTGCCATATGGTATTTGTATTTTAATATTAGTTTGTAAATTTCATACGTTATGCACTTATTATCCAATATCCGTCTTTCTGTGTGTTGCCAGGAAAAAATATATTATTAGGTATAAGCATGCAAAGTTGCTCGTTGCGCTGAAGATACTTCTTGATGTATAAAATGTAATACTGTGTTTCTACATGCAACAAACTTTTACAACTTCATATAGACCTTATATCATTCGAATCGAATATAGTTTAAATTTAATAGCTTCATTTCATACTCGTATCTAATATGAAATGAAGGTAACAAATTTAAAGCAAGTTGAAGATCCCAAGCTCTGGAACAAGCCTGCCTTTAACTATACACATTAAAGCTTTATATTGTCCATTATTACAAACTAATAATGTGGTCCATCTGACAACGGAGATGCAAGAATAAAACGAATCATACTATTTAGATTTCATCTATTTAGCGGGAATAGTCAATCGTGACAAAAATGGCACAGGCGTGCCATTTTGTTCGTTTCATGTCACATTGACCATACTATCTTATTAAATTCAAGTATTTACCATTCCTCTGAGGCTTCACATTTTCGTTATAAAAATGTTAATACAAAAATAATTTAACATCCCAACAATACTAGAATATCAACAATCGCTATAACAACAAACAAAATTATTTTAGCGCCGATGCAGATACCCGCATATAGTGTGGCTCCAAAATCAACTTCATAGTGGTAATTAAAATAGAAATACGATATTGAGAGGCTCCCGGAGGCTTACCCAATAATTGAACGGCGATTTTATGTCCGTCACTGTTTTGCCATTGTAATAACTTATGAATTTCTAATATCCTAACATGCCGCACCTACTTTGATAAATTAACCGGAAATGTTAGCAGACATTTTGCGTTCAGACCTGAATAACTTATATTCCCTCTATTTTCTGCCGCATTCCCCACGACCTCGATTACTCCTGTAAACATCCATATAACCACACTATGATTACCAATAATGAGTTAAAGCAAATGCATTCACTCTATTGAGGGTCTAATCTAGATGTAATTTCAATATGAAAATTATCAATATGGTGTTTATGGTCGAAGATAAATAAAGAAACTGTAATTAACAAGAGTTGGCCCATTGTTAAGGTAATATAAAGATGATACTAATGGATATCCCACATAGCCTATCCCTATACACAGTAAGTAAGTGAAGTGTGAAGTTCAGTATCGCCTAATGGGGCTTGGATCAAACACATTTCGGTGTCTGCTTCACTGATCATTTTCTTAACGGGCAAGTAAACCATCAGCTTTCAATCCCTATAAAAAGTAATTCAAAAGGTTAATAGTAATAATTTCTTTATTAAAAAACAAACATATTCAATGAAATAAGCATCTCAGGCTCTTGTCCTGTGACTTTCAAGTTTTGCATCAAATTAAATTAAAATCAAAATCAAAAATTAATTAATTTTGTTTTCCCAAGAATCAAGCGTCACGAATTTAATGTTAAGCGCGTGAAAAACGTAGTTATTGAGTTGGTTTATATACATGGTAAACACGAAATATTTTTTTTTTTACTGCAGTTACTTTAAAGTAAACAGAAAAGATAAATAAATAGAAAGCTGAAAGAGTTTTATGTAATATCGGTTCGTTGCTTCCCGACGACATATACATAACTACAATTGAATTAGTAAGTCGTTTTCATAATATTATGCGATACGGTTTTATGTAAAGTGGTATATAAATATATACTTTCATTTCGCACAATACAAGTCTTTTTTATATAGTATAAATGAATTCCTGTATTCCCCCTGGTAGGGCATGGGGTAGACATTTTGTATCAGTTTCAATTATCATTTTTCTTTACAGGCAAGTAGGTGATCAGCCTTTTGTGCCTATCCAACTGAAACATTCCTATGTTTTCCCGGGATTCGAATCCAGGAACTTCGACGCAACACGCAGACATGTAAACCACTTAGCCACGGAAGCTGTTTGTGGTGTATACTTTCAGTTCGCACAATACAAGTCTTTTTTTATATAGTATAGTATTGCATATAACACAATATGCAGCTCTTATGTTATCTTATATTATCATTATTTCTTTATGAATATTACATTATAAGTTAATATAATACCAATATAAAAATAAATTTTCAAATATTTTATTTTGTCTACGAATATTTGGATATGTATGTCTAACATTTCGCCAAAAAAGTCAATATGCAGACACCCTTACTCAGTTTCAGACAGTTCATTAGTCGCATTACGTCACCAAGCGGAGCTCCAAGCGCTTTAGGTTATGAGCCTTTGCCACTTTCATCTTTTTCACAATCATATATCATTCTGAAAACAGGTAACTTACGTGGCGTAAAAACTGAAAAATAAGACGTCAATTTCCCTTGCTTTTATATAATTGCAGTTTGCGTTGAAATTTTCCATTTACACAACAACGATGTCTTGCCAGAATATCGACTCAACATCACTTTTGAAGTTTAACGCATATTTAGAGACATTAAGATGTTGTTTAATGATTACCTTATATGTAAGATTCAAAAAGCTGATTTTCATTTTCAAAGAGAAGAAGAAAGTCGTAGATCTTTTATCAAGATCATATACTAAAGTAACTATTGCCTAGTCAAATATAACAGGTATATTTATATATTTACGATTTTGTCAATTTTCAATATTGATGAAATACGAACAATGAACGCAGATTTAGTTTCAAAGTTTATATACCCGCATGAGGCGCGCGTTAGTTTAAACGGAAGTACCAATCTCAGATTAGATTACTAGAAAGAAAAGAAATACTAAATATCAATAACACAATTGATTTTAATAATACTTGAACTCATCAAAAATCTGAGACTCAATTAATTTATTATTTTTGAAACTTCTCATAAACTGGATTAATTTTGAAGTGAAAATTCTAAAGAATTATCCAGTTCTCAAAACACTAAGGTTGCCCATATAAAGTTTCGCAAGTCTTATTAATTAAATGTACAATGAATGAGATTGCGTATGGGGGGAAGGAAAGGTGTAATTAGAACACATCGTTATCTCCGGCAGTATGCACGCGCCCTTTTATTCAATGTGAATAACTCCTTTTTGTATTTTTTCGTTTGACGCCGCCTACGTTGCGTATTTTTATAATTACTGAGGACAAACAAAGCTAGCTTTTAAATGAGTAATTATTGTGATCGTTAGCGCACTGCGGTTTTTATTGATGCACATAATTTATATGCTTGTATTCCGTTTATTGTAATAATTGGGACCGTTTTCCGGAAGAATAACTACTTAATATATAAAATAAAGAGATAAAATATAAATTAAGGTAGATTTTTTTATAAAATTACGTTAATTACTGTAGAAATTGAATCAATAGTTCATCTATTTGGTTTGGTCGGGTTGGCCCTTTAGTTATAATGCGTGATCGTAATACTCCCTCGCTAGGTGGCAGATACAAAGTGCTTACGAGATTTGACACCCTACTGATTGCGATAGACAACGAATATCTACGTAACATTATTATAAATGGGTGTTGTTTGTACTTGTTTAAGATTTAGAACTATTCCGGATTTGCGGTTGAGATGCGTTAATCATGTCTGTGGTTATTGTGTCAGTTGGAGGAGGACCAGAGCAAAAAATTATATCTAAAACTTGATGTGCGATTATTTGAAGTTGTTTTATTATTTTCAAAGCTATTTACACTTATATATTTCTTCCATATATATAAAATTCAATATTGTCATTGGATACCAAAAATTGTGAACTAAGACTATCCAATAACTATCATAAATTTTACAATTGGACTGATTTCTTAGAAGTCGTCTGCATAAGAAAGTAAAATGTATATCACTCGAACAAATTTTATCTTCCTAGCAGTAAAAGAATTTTTGGTTAAATTAGAAATTACAGCTTACAAAGAAAATTTTACCACGTTATTGTATAAAGCATAGATAATCTTGTACAGAAGTTCTACATAAATCTATATCTATATTTATGAATAGCCAATGTACATAGAAATGAATATTGTCTCTTCATAAAGTCCAGTACACAAAAGGGTATTTATATTTGTTAATATTATAGTACTGTCATCGTGAAACGATGTTATTTCTTATCTAGTATCGGGCTTATTGTACGCTATACTATATGCTGTTGTTGTCAACAGATTTGATACTATTTTTGGTATGAAAAATAATTTAATTAAAACTTTCGTTAAAGAAATATGAGTTGATTATGATCAAATACGTTTCAATGCTTCTATGGTCAAGGTGGTCTGATATCCTTCTTAACTATGTAGAAAAGGGTGTTATTTTAATTTCTTTAATATTCATGTTACTCTTACTGACAACGCCTTTATATATTTTCATCGACTTTTAGGCTAGAAGTCAATGAAGTAATCTCGCATTTTATAATATCTTTAATGTACATAATCCGGCTAGTTTAAATTTTATTACATGTATTTTACTTCCAAATTTTCTCTTCTAAATAAAAGCTATAGAGAATAAGACATTAGAGGTACATATTTTAAAAAAACCTTACAACAAATATGAATAATAATTGATGTTCGTAAATTATTTATTTAAATGTTGTAGTAGCATCTCGTAGACCGTAACTCGTAGCTCGTAGCTCGAAGCTCATAGCTCGTAGAGGGCCAGAATTCCAGATTAAGGGACGTCAGTGCAGCCAACTTTATTTTAATACATTGTTTTATTTTGTCGTTTATGTGTTTGTTATATGTTTAACTGTTTTAATTTCGACATCTATTCCATAGTTGTGATAAGTAAAATATATACCGAATATCACACTATTTTATGTATCATATTTATTTTGATTCGGTTACAGACCACAAATGAGATATGATGTTTAATTTTTGTGATTAAACTTAATTAAAATTATTGAGTTAATATGTAAAATTATAAGTAGGTACTAAACACTTTTGAATTGTTTATGTTCTTATATTTATAACACGTGTAAAATAAAATGATTTTCAAGAAAAGAGCAACCTGGTAGTTACAAAAAGTTTGTTGACTTTTTATTTATTATATTGGCAAATATTCTAAATATTTTTCATATATAATATCGTCTTCTGTTATTCATCTATCGAGAAGCAATAGATTGTAACAACCATTACAGTTATTGAGCACAACCTATTCTTTTGAAGAAATCGTTCATATGTACCACAGAATCTTAACAATTTCTTTTGGAAAATTCAACTTTATTTCTACAAACTTAAAGACTATTCGTAACCTTTGAAATTATGTTTGTGGTAAATGGATGCCGATTTTGATTCATCGCAACTGGAAGGAGCAGAAAGGAATTCGCTTACATAGGAAACGCTCCCAAAATGTATGCTAATGTTTCCTTGTGATTGTTTCTATTCACGCGTTATTTTTACGAGCTAAGGGTAAAATGCATGAAATGGATACACAATACATAGTTTTTAATTTATCATTTTTCTATTTTCCGTCGTTAGAATCATATAATTAAATAATAAGTTGATAAGTCAAAGAATTGGTTTTGTTTACCTATCCTTTGCAGATGGCTTCAATAGTTTGAATTTACTTTTGCATTCAATGTGACTTCTTCGATTTTATACTAAATTAATCTCAGTCTCCAAGATAAAAAACTTAGGCTTGGTTTTTAATTTTAAATTTATTAAAGACGTTATGCATTTTACAATCAAAGAATCTTGTTTGGAAAATCCATCCAAAGCAGCTCTATAGCACCCAAGTTTTATATTTTGAATTAAGCGTTACAAAAACATTTTATATTAAAAAACTTTTTGCGTTCACCTTCACACATTTTAAAATTTTCACATTTTTTAATTGTTAATAAATATAAACCAATTAAATAACAAAGAGTTAATAAAATAATACATAATATACCTATGTGCAAACTTATACCATACTATAGTAATCGTAATATCGAATTATCTTTCAAATTTAATAGTTTACACTTGATAACTTATTAAACTCACTCCACGTTTTGTTTAGTTAAGACGAGGGTATAAGTACATTAACTGTACATACGACTAGATGTGTTTCTGGATTTCCTTATTTATTCATTAGTTAATGTGTTTTAACAGAGTTTTTATACTGTAACCTTGAGACTAAAACTAAATAGCTAATGCCTTAGCAATTATTCAAAATAACTTGTAAAACTCCATGACTAGGTTAGTTCATTACCTGCGTTGCGCCGAAGGAATAGGGTTTGAATTCTAAGGAAACGTTCCGTTTCCTTGGAATTCAAACTCTTTAAAAACGTGCACCACGACGTGCTATGAGATTTTAGACTTACTTAACTTAGCTATTATGACAGAGTATTATATAAGCATCAATTCAATAAAGTATCACTTATTTAGACATTTAATAGGATTTGTTCTCCTGCTACCATTCACGCGTATTATCCACTGACAAATGCGACCATAAAGAGGATTTATTCCGCCCTCGCACTGCTTACCGAAGCGTTTGTGTTACCACATGTCCGTGCTGGTTCTTCACTCAGGTCGATATTTATTATCGAATTGATATTATTAGTAGGGCAAACGAGGTTAGGATTAGCGAGATTTTACGTCCTTCAACCTGCGCAGCTTCTTTTTCTTTTACATATATTAATTTCTGGTACAATATTAATACTGTATAGATTGTGTAGATTACTTTGGTCGGCTAAAGTTACGTATTTTGAGTAAATAGTTATTGGACGAAGTGTTTAGTGTAGTTTCTTTTATTTTTTTTTGGTAAATTGTTAAAGTGCTAACAAACTAAAAAAAAACATATTTTGTCAAGTAAGTCAATTAAATTAAACAGACAATTAATAGCTAATATATTATCACTCCTAAGATGTCCAAGATTACCTGTTAATTTACCTGTAATAACACATTATTCTATACAAAAAATTATGGAGGAATAAATGTAAAAGTATCAACAAAATGAATTTCCCATACAGTTACATTTTAAAGTTACTTAAAGTTACAGTTATATTTTAAAGTTAGTTTCGGTTAATATCTTTTAACCGCACTATCTTTACTTTTTAACCCACAAAATACGAGGAAAACTAAAATCAAGAGCTTCGTATTCAAAGTCCGCTATCAATCTGGGTGTAGAAACGATCGCAAAAAAAATTGAACTGATCGGATCCACTTGTAACCGGTTAGAGCCGGCTACGACCGAGTGACACCCTATGACCTAGCGCGGATTACTAACATATATCCGGCTTATCCAGTTTTTTATAGTTTTTCAATCAAATCTATACATGCTTTTTAATGTTCGTTAATAAAGCCAGATACTTATAATATAAGTCAATCTTATATAATATATAAGATTGACTTATTGTAAACCAATAGGTACCATAATATTAATACATGAATACGCAAAATTTTGTACCCCTTTTTACGACAATTGCGCGAACGGGTGATCGTGAAATTTGCCACATTTAAAGTTTATATGGAGAAGAAGTGCATAAAGCTATTTTTTTATATAAAATGTATTAGAAATATATTAAATTAATTAAAATAAACATTTCGCACACACTAGTAGCTTGGATGACACACACACATTTACACACATACATACATGACTTACTCTTGAATTGTGGCCGAATTTCGACCAATGGGCGACCACTAGTCTAAATAAATACACGACAATCTCTTGCCTGAAAAAGTTTACATTTTTTTGCACAAGAATAATATTATTTCACTGTAGATATGCTGACTCCAAAGTTATGTTAGTCATGCATTTGATACTAAATGTATGTAGCGGCAGTGGCCCCTGGTTCGAATGATCATCTATTTGCCTAAAGAACCAGTGAAACAAACGGAGATATGTCTGTTCTATATACCACCAGGGGTCACTGGAACTTCACAACTCACAGTGAATATATTAAGATGGATTAATTGTTATCAAATAAGATGAAAAGAATCACATCTTGGTAATCTTTGCGACGTACCTCATTATTTTCACTCAAATCCCAAACTCGTGTATAACCCGGGATTACCGTTCCTCGCAAATGAACTGCGAATTTCTTTCTCAAATCACGCCTCATTTTGCAAGAGCCATTGTTTATCAATGAATAATGGACGCGTTTAAAAGCTTCCCAATTTAATGCATAAACAATGGAGTTTTTATAAAAATTCTTCAATTTTGCAACGAATGCTTGCTGGCAATTTGTAAGTGCTTGACTGGAAACGGATTTCAAATGAAATTAACTTTTAATTCTTCCTTCAAAGATTTACTTATAAAAACTAAGAGTAATTTATATGCAGTTTTGTTTGCTTAGCGCAACAAACAACAAAATTATTTTTTTATTTCAACTGAAATTAAAAAATACATAAAAAAATTATTTTTATAAATCTTATATTAGTTTCCCTTAAATAAAATTAAGCTGTGTCTATATTGGAACATTTGCGGATAGTGATGATGTCTTGCGGTGCTGGCGGCATCAAAGAATATCCTCACTAGTCGCTCTCACCAATACCGTTTTCGCTGTAGTGGCTTTCTTTATTTCATTCATTATAGTCGCAAGACGTGTTCCGCCATTGTTCAGATTTATTTCTCCTCAGCTCTCCTAGCAACTGTGGCATCCCTATTAAGGTTCACTCCTCGTAAAAGCCACCCATACCCTGGTTGTGGCCGCTCTCTCCCAATAGGCTTATCATGAGGGTCGTACATTTGTGCTAGAAGCATTCGACGAGGTCGAGTAGAAACGTTAAGAGAACTTCCATGGAGCGTCAAATAGTTAAAAACTACTACATCTCCTGCCGATACTATAATAGGCTTTGCTTTTTCGATCGGGTACTTTTTCTGGAAATAAAATGTTTACAATTGTGACAAATAGATTTAAGATGAGGCATTGAAAAACAATAAATCTAATATAGAGCGGCTGCGACAATAGTCGGTAGCCGGAGTGAAGGGGGTATCGAATTTCTAGGAAAACGGGCACCGGCGCGTCTAAATTAGGTCGTTACAGTTTTTTACGTTTAAATCAAAAACTGTTACTAATATAGAAGAATGCAACTGTCCCATTGAAGTGTATGTATAGGCTAATCTACTTAAAAATTATTGAGAAATTGTTTGTTCCCATATGCCTGTAAAATGTAAATCTATGTTTAATAAGAGGTAACTTTGACAAAAAAAATTCTCTATTACAAAATTTAACCAATTGTGAAACAGGACAAACAAATAAAACCCATATCATGAAGTGGCATATAGTCATGTCTCATTTCCACTACGGATACAATACCGGTTTATTAATCATAATTTCCTTAAGACAAATTATACCATCGCGTCGTGTGTATTTGTTTAGATTAGTAATATTGGTTTATTTTTTGTAGACAAAATATTATATTGGTTCCGATAGCACGTTTACATATTGGTATAAAATTGATGTTAGGTTGGTGGAATATAAATAACAGAATACTATAACTATCAAGAATTATGCTTTAACAACACGTTTCAACTGTTATGACTCAGCAGCCATAAGAGTTGGTTGAAACGTATTGTAAAAATGGATCTTTCCCTTAAAACAAAACAAAAATCAATTATCATTAGTATTCAATAAATAATTAACAGTATTTACAAACCTGATCAACGTAGTGAAACTCGCTTCCTTCTTTAGGTCCGAAGTCTTCAAGAGGTCCAAACTTGTGCGAACCGGGCCATACAAACAATGTACCATTTTCCACATTAGCGTCGTCAAGAAAGAGAACAGCCGCTGTCATAGTATCCTTCTCGTATGGGAAATAATGATAATCCTGAAGACACAAAAATAGTCACAGGTTTTTAGTCTTGACGCTATTTGTCATAGTCAAAATATAATTTATACGGCCTGGATTTGTACTCTATTAATACTTATCAGCTGGCTGGTCTAGTATGGACGTTTAGCAAGAGATAGGAATACGTGGAAATCTTTAGGGGAAGCCTTTATCGACAACAGTTGTTCCACACAAACATCCAGTTGCCGATAGTTCAAATAATAGAATAGATTAAATTAATTGTTTAGTAAGTAGGCATATATACTAATTGTAAGAAAAAGAAGCCATAAAACTATAAATTCGTCCGCGTGGGTAAATACAAAAAACAAGTCATTCAGTTATAGTCTAGTTTTGATGATTTACTAACTTCATGATTGGATATTATAGAATTAAATAACGTATCGTAACAATTGAAGAGTAATAATTTAATGTAATGAAAGCCATACCTGATGCATGGGGTAAGCTGCGCCCTTCTCTGGCGGTTTATAGTGAGCCTTAGTGTGATGCAGAGCAATGTTGGGTGTACCCATGAGATCTTCCATAGCATCGAGCAGATCATCGTTATACAGATAGCGACCAAAAACTGCGTGGTGCATTTGTAAGTTATGAATACCTTTCACCTGAAATGAAATATAAAAAAGCGGTTTTATTGTGAAAAATATTTCAGTTTGGATAGTTTGGCTAATCACCTACTAACCAAAACTTTATAAAGTAGATGCCTTAAATTACCTCACAGGACCGGCTACGTGTTACATTAAATAGGTTTTGAATTTCAGTATATAATATTTTATTTGCAAAATTTGTAGGTACCATACATTTGCCTATTAATACAAACTACATGAGTAAAGAGTATTAGTTTTCTCTAGATTTATTTGAATATATTTTATTATTTATATTTTATTTATATTTATATTTATATTTTATTTTCCTTTTTATATTTTATTTGCATTATATTCAAACCAAATTATCGGCCGAATTATTATTTATAACAATATAATATGTTTATAACGAAGCATTCGTATTCGTATCATATAATTTTTAATCATTACATAATTATCGTGAACTTGAACCAATGATAAAGTTATTTACAAAACAAATCTAATATCGACGTAGATTGATGCAAAAAAAATATGTACTAAATTTGGCAAGGTGAGTGTTCTCAATATCCTTCACTCCACCATTTCAAATTCATCAAAATCCGTTAAGTAATTTTGGTGTGAAAAAGTTACGCAGTTGCAGTTTAGTATTAAAAAACTTTAACTTTCATATTGACATAGATGTAGCGATACATGTGACTTCAATACACTGACTTAGTTTCACAATTTCATTTCTTATCCGGTTGCTTCAGTTGTCTCCCTATATATATTTCCCTAATAATGTACTGGTACCAGAAGTAAATTAATATAGTGTGTATTTTAATAATTTAAATCTCCACAACATTTAACTACCTTACGATAGATAATCTTAACAAATATTCAAAAGCCCAAAATGAAAAAAACTAATTGCATCACTTTTTTAATGCATTGGCTGAAAATTAAGCCAACTTTTGAGTTCCTCACGTCTCAAATAACGCATCGATATTAAGCAATAGATCAATTCAAAAATACGAATAACATTTACTGATATTCGTATTCAAAGAAGATAGTAACTAGTATCGGCTTTAATATACATGATAGAAGATAATGACTTATTAAAATACGTACTGTATAAGGACTGTCGCTAGCTCTATAGTTCTTTTCACTTCCTACCCAAGAACACTCCGTCTTGGCCTCATTCTTCCTACGAAACAGATCGTCATACTCCTCAGTTATCCTCTGAAGTTCTTTACCCTTTATCAATTTTTCTAGTAAGATGTATCCATTGTCTCTATAGAACTGCAGCTGATCCTGGCTTAGTCTACCCATGACGATGGCTTGTCTTCAACTAAGGTTCATGCCATCATTATCATTATACAACAACAAAGGTCACGGCTTTTGATAATTAATAGAAATTAAAAAAGTTTAAATCGTGTTTATATTTTTGACTGTATAGTGTAATATTTAAGATATCGCTCGTTATTTCAGTCAAAAGAACTATCCAGAAATAATATAATGATTTCAAGGTCCTTGTGAGTTGTGTTGATCTTGATAATATTTTATTTTTATTTCAATAGCAACACAAACACTGTAACCGCACGATTACGTCCGAATGATTATTTAAATACCTATTTACCCACCATTCGTAAAGTAAATACATTTTATTTTTTTTAAATCAAAAATACATATACGGCTCTCACTTTATTTTTAATAAGAAATGGAGTCAGCAATATTTTAAAATACTAATTAAGCAATCACTCGTGCACTATAGTAAATATAAAAATCATTTCGTTTTAGCTGTTTCAGAATTTTTGCGATGTTAATAACCAGTTATATAAATCGATTGAGCTAGACTTTATATACTTCTATTAAAAATTAACAACTATAGTACAAAATATAGACATGCATATTATTAAATGTCAATTTTCTCCATATAAAAAAATTATCACCTGCATCCTTACACTAAGTACCTAAAAGTTCTCTCGTAAAAGAGGAATGGTTTGAAAATAGATCTTGATATATTATGTTCGAGATCTCCGTTGAGTTTACGTTGGCATTTCACGGGTGTTGCATATTCTTGCAAACCAACATTACTTACAGTTTTCCTTTAAAATTGAACTTAACGATTTAAAACTAGTTCATTTTACTTTTGCAAAATTATTCAGTTACGTTGTCATCAATTCACTCTTTTATAAATTAAGTTGCAACATTTATAGTAAACAATTTAAATGCCCTATGCATTTCCACACGTCAAGGTAACTTAATTTTATGCACTATATTACAATTAAAGTTTAAAATATTGTTCAAAACTTATTGTAGATTTAAAATAAAAAAGCAACGGAGATATTACTAATAACTTCGTAAGGGGCGCATCGCAATTAATTTATATACCTGAATGTAATTAAAATTCGTTAACATTAAAGTAGAATAAACGAAAATAACCTTTATATAATGCATTAAAAGGACGCTTGAAATACAATGCGTATATTCATGACATAATCATGATATAAAACCATCTACCAATACTCTAAAGAGGCTTCACAAATGCTATACATAAATTGACTCATATGTAGGGTCTGGTCAGTCCCGATAAAAACAACAAATGACCCACTATTATTCTGTCCTTAACAAAGAAAGAGAAATTATTTTTAAGTGAGCCCATAACGTAACCTTTCATGAACGTTGGATGATGTATGGTAAAGATAATGAAGACTATTCGAAGGGCATACGTCCTCTTATGAATACTGAATGACGTCCATTATTCTAACGTAGGTGTAATTTCGGCACATGACTGTTTCAAAACAAAAGCTTGCTACTGTTTTAAAAAAGGTCGTTTTAAATACCTACGTTTTATCAAGATTTTTTCACACTTCAATCATTTCAAAGGTCCTGGTACAAATTGAACTTTCAAAATCGCCTTGAATAATAATTGAAATTGAAGACAATTTAAATACATAATTGTGCATAAATTGTAACTAAGAACCATGTCAATTCCGTCAGTTGTCAAACAAATAACCGTATCATAAATAGTCCATACGTTTAAGATCTAAAATGCTACAATCACACAGACACTACATGTGTCTGTGTGATTTTATGTGTACTTTAACAAACTTTTTTGCATCCGGAGTCAAAAATGGCTTGAAGAAAAAGGAACTTTTTTATATTTCATTTATTATTGTTTTCATCGCTCTTTAAAAATATATCTCTAACGAAGTTGTGAATGTATTGTTTGATCGTGTAAGGAAGAGTGTATCTAAGGGGCCCTTGACTAAGATGCGGTGCAGAGTATGAATGATCGCCGTCATCCAGCTTTTGTGGCATATCTCCGTCCAAGGAGATTGGTGAATTTTTCCCCACGGGCAATGATACTCCAAGCCTCTGGCGTAGGGGACTCTCGAGCCCAGCATTATGAAAATTCGTGGCTAGTGTTTCAAAGTGAGAACTCAATCTTTCCAATGGTCCTGGTGTTAGTAATGGCTTAAAGTAAGTATTGATATCATGACTGCAAGCTCCTTCGTGGACCAAAAACCATCCTTAAATAAAATTTAAATTTAGATGAAAAGTGTAATAAATAAATACTTATCTTTTCCTTAATTATAAGTCGTAGGTATCTAGCTAGTCAAAAATGAATTTAAGCCTACTATAGAAAAACGAGTTGATTTGTAAAATATTCATTTCATCTTTATAATTATCATTTAATTGTTCCTGCAGTATCGGATGGGTAAATACATGTTTGTCTCTTCACCAATAATTATCTTTACACACAAATAGTAAGAAATCACCCTTTTGTTTCTATCCAAATGAAACGTTTATTTATTACTAGTGGGTCCCGCGAACTTCAGAATTCCGAATAATAATGTATTACCTAAAACATTCCGTAGATTTATGAGAAAACGAATTTTCTTCGTAACACGTTTCGATCATTTTTCTATATATTTAATATTAGTTATTCTACTATTCTCAGATTAGACGAATCTAAAAAATCAGGGATTATCAAAATCAGTCCAGCTATTCTTGAGTTATAAATTGTGTAAATAACCCGACATTGTTTTGTACATATAAATTACTAATTTTGATTTTTCTCTTTGTTTCTAATTTACTTAAAACTATCTAATGTAATAAGTATCTACAAACGGTCTCTGAAGTCGGTCCTGCATTGTTCATCAAGAAACTTGCAATAGCTGTCGAAGGTATAAAATCCACGAAAGAACTCGTCGTACCACCAACCGAGGCATATGCCCAATATAGCAAAGCAACGTTGGTAATCCCTATTATCCACTCTCCTACCACACACTTTTCCGATCCTATTAATTAAATATTATTTTAGTCCTTTTGTTTAGTTTTTACTTGGACAATAAAATATAGCCAGCCTATGAGAACAAATATCTTCCCTGACATATAAACACACCCCAGCCTTTGAGACAAAAGAGTGCTCTAAATTATAGCCAGGGTATGAGAGGAAGGAGGTGTCGTCAGGAGAGGAAATCTGAGTCTCGGTAAGAAAGAGTAAGGCTGGCATCGCTGTTTTATGGTAGTGGTGAACAGCGATGACGAATATGATGTTCTTCTAATATGGTAAAGAAGAACCCGGTTGTGGACGTCCAGTGGGGGATTCTCCACTGCAAGCACAGGTGGTATCCCCCTGGGGTAGTTTTCTTTTCTTTTGCGCCTTCATAATCTACTTGGAGAGGAGGGGGAGGGGAACGGGCTCAAAATGGGAATCAAATTAACTATTCAAAGTAAAGCATGAGGCTACGTCTGAAATGTGTCTACATCTAATATAGTAAATTAGACGTAGACACATTTCTTCGTCTAATTTACTGATTATTTACAGGCAAGTAGGCGACTCTTCTGTGCCTACTCAAAAGAAACATTTTTTATTATATTATTATAGTAGTATTGATTCAATACTTCTAAATTCTAATAACAGATGATTTTTACACAAGATAAAATCATAAAATAAAATAAATAAATGTTTTGTCTTTAAGCTGGTCCAGATAGTACAAGCCTTTAGTGCAAGATATGCATGAACATTTATACCTTCTGTAGAGGTAGTTGCATTCTTCGCCACAAACAAGAGGCGTTTTGGTCGTGGTCTCATTTGGCCCAAGCTCCTTCTCCAAATAGAGCCAATGCCCACCGGGCCAGTAAGGCTCATAGCCGTGATTTGGGTTATAGTCAGCCTGAAGACTTGGTACATTCGTTTCAACCCATTCTTTAAACATGCTGCAATAAAATTGAGTTTAAAAAAACTGACTCAATAATTTTTTTACATTTATTTATTTATAATACAATTATTTGAAATAATTACTACATTTATTTATTTACAATAATTACAAATGTATAAAAGGCTAATCAAAGCCGTTGGGGTGTGCTCAGAATACTGGCTGCATTACCGCGTAGTATCCCTTTATACGTTTGACGAAATATGAGCTTTCTGGTTGCCTGTAGTCTCAACAAAGCGCGTCGATATCTTTTTTACCATCGACACCCTTCTGGCCCCATGGACTCAAAGCCTCAACTCCATAAGGAACGAAAATATTAGATTCACATAGATTATCATATTTTCGTCTTTTGTTGTTTACTTCGATTAATTAATATTTCACTGTATCAACTGCCAGTTTTTATGAAATCTAGCTAAGAACATTTTTGATCAAGTAAATTTTTAATAAAAGAAAATTCACAAAAATATTTCTTACCCCTTTGATGCTTTAAATAATTCCACTGGATTATATAAATATAGAACTGAAAGAAATGTAGTGTAATAATAAAATGATTCGATGAGGTCGATTTTAGGTGGCTTCTTATTTTGCAGGGTGACTTGACCTTCATAGACGAATTCACTAGCTAACTCACCTCATACTATAGAATCTACCAGAAGTATCGTGTTCAAAGGCTCGCGTTTGCATTCTAGCAGATTAGATTTTATTCATTCTATTTCTTGATAGTTCTCTGGAGATTTTTCAAAGGTATGCCCTTTGAAAAACCTCTTTTTTGACTCAACCACTCGGCCACCGTCAACAACTAGGGCGTGAATCGAACCAGGTACCCCTGTATGAATAGTAACCTAAACTAGAAACTAATCATCTCATTCAACTGATATACTATATATTTCTCGTCAGCGACCAATCGCAGCAGAGTAAGGTGACTTAAATTCAGTCTGGTAGGTAAAATAAATATCTATATAATTCTGCGCCTATTATAATAAAATTAATACATTATTGCCCATTGTATACAAAAAATATTTAAAAATAAGAACTATTAATTAAAATAATCCTAATAGAATATTTTTTCAAGATTAAATGAAAACATACTAACTGCACATAGTGAATAGGATTTCCCAAGACATAACTACGAAAACTAATCAAAATTATCAACTACTTTTATGCTTATATCTATAAAATGCAATACTTTTTCTTACAATTATTGAGAAATAATCAACTATATTCATATTAGGTTTTAACTTTTTAAACCTCATCAATGGCTAAGTGGTACATGTTTCCCCGGCGGTCCTATATTCGAATCCCGGAATAAATTTCTAAATAAATTGTCGGTTGGCAGTAAAAAAAAGTATAATTTTAACAATCAGCGAAATTATATATTGTAGTTATGCATGAAATTCTGTTCTAATTATTCAATTCTATCCTTAATAAACATGGCACACGTGTAAGTCCGGGGTTCGATTTCCTAATAAAAAATGTTTTCGTTTGGAAGGCGCAGTAAAGTCTACTTTCGCCTACTTACTCGTTCCTGTTATCCATATCTACTTATTATAAAGAGAATATATTTGTTATACTTTATTTGTATGTTTCATTTATATTATTCAATTGAGATTAGTATTTCTTGCGAACGAACACGTGAGTAAAAGATAATTAGTCAGCAAAACAGTCGAACTTCGCCATGGAGGGTTACAGTACGAATCCTAAACTAATACTTCGTAAGAATGTAAAATTGCAAAACATATTTTCTAAATCTTTATTTATTGAGTTTTTAAGTTGGTGTTGTAGATTTGCGGTAATATACACTCTTGGAAACCGTCGTTTTTAACGTTGGAGGGTTTCTCGTTGAGAATTCGGTTTGATACATCTTTGCTCTATCAATGAAGTCGGCACGTTTCGTTGGATATGGTTTCAAGGTACCGTTCTGACACTTACCACGATATGCGATCTTCCACTCTATCACGAAATGCAACAATTTTGTAACTTATTTGGTATTTCTTCATACTTATAACCTGTATATTTGTTTGTGTGTCGGTGATAACGTAGCTGCTAAACGAGTAAGTCGATTTTATTTTATTTTTGAATTAAATGTTGCCGCTCAATTGGACACTGGTTTGTTGCGTTTCAGTTTCTTAGACTTAAATGATTTGATATAAGCATAGAAACGTGACCAGTTCAGAACATTATTAAAATAAAATCGTATGAAAAAAATGCTTTTATAAAGTGATTCGCTTCTTTTAAATTGTACTTCAACCGTAATATATGTAAAGGCAATCCGTATGCTACAATCGTTACCCCTTTTTAAAATGCGCGAATTTTCGTGCGATGTAATATTTGTAATACTTATGTCATTAATTAAAACCTACTTTGCCGTCCAGTACAATCTTCGTTCAGCAATTGGCAGTAGTTCTCAAAAGTTTTATGTGTATAATTATTTCCTCTTCCACATACTTCGCCGTATCTTGAAACATAATGTAAATAAATTATCAGATGGTCCGAAGTAGTACAGTGTGCCTTTGCAAACCCAATTTTTTTATTTGTAAATATATATGTATATAATATATATTTACTTTAATTAATAATTTGTATTTATATTTAGTATCTATGTGTGTGTAAATACATATTAATTAATTGTTGCTTTATTTTTATATTTATTTCACGCTTTTGATAAATAAAAAGGTACGGAAATTAATTAGTTATAAACTTAATAGCCTTTTTTATTAGTTTAAAGACTATTTTTCGTATGAAAGTTGAAGAAACATTTAAAAAAAGGAATCTAGCTTAGCAAGCTGCCCAACGCTTCCTAGGTGTATACGTAATAATATGCCGGCTCTGGATTCATACCGGTAGAATATACCTACTTAGCCCTGAGTTTACCTATTTTTTATCAGATAGGAGGCAAACGGGCAGGAGGTTCACTTAAGCTGTTGGGCCACGGGTGCGTTTCCGACCTTTTAAATAGAGGTACGCCCTTTTCTTGAAGGTCCTTAAGTCGTAATGGTTCGGAAATACATCGGAAGACAGCTGGTTCCACAGAGTGAAACCTACTATAAGAATTGCCTCAACTCTGCCTGTAGCATTCACGCGTCACTGCCGTGATTACTGTCCCAAGAAAACCTTCACCTACCAATACTTGGGAGGTAGAGGTCACCGTCAGGCATCAGGAGCACGATGCAAGGAGAAGGAGAATTGTCTCAAAATTATTTCATTGTGACCTATTTTGATATTCTTGGTACCTAGTCTACGAATACTAATTTAATTTGTTTTATAATTGCCTGAATATTGCAAATAGCACATTCAGGTTTTTATAACATTGTTACATATTATATTGCTGTTATAAAGACCCAATCTTAGATTAAAAACCTAAATAAAAATATCTGCCATATTTTAGTCCCAATTATAAATTTACCAAGATCCGTTCAATCGTCTAACAAGGGGATGTTTTTATTACCTACTTATTAAATAAGTATATATTTTATTCCCATTTGAGAAATAACTCACTCTTTATATATAAGATGGCACTCCTCTCCGCAAGCGTGATCCGGGCCAGTTACCTTTTCGAGCTCTTGCAATTTACTATCATACCCTTCCCAATAGGGCTCGTATCCTTGGTGAGGATCAGATTTTGTTTGTCCTTTACTTTTTACGTCAATTTCCCCACTTAAAAAATACATTCAATCCTAACTTCATCAATAAAATTCTAAAAAATCTCATTTTATGTTACGTTCTCAGTCATACAACCGAATACATAAGAGGACTTTTAATGTAAGAAAAGCAATATTTATGAACTTTAACTAGAACAAAGCCGCTTCTTTTTTGATATTCCTTACATAGTGTGTTTTCATGCTGATCAATTGAAGAGTCAAAACTTCAAATAATAGTAAAACAAAGTAACAAAATTAAAAAATTATCCAAATTTATGTTTCTGCCTCAGATGGCCCTATTATTTTTATTCCCGATATGTCGCCTCCAACATTAATTTCGAGTGGGTACACTCACGCTTGTATTATGCTCCCTCTCCTCCCGTCAGAAAAGGGAGCAACGGGCAATCCGAGAAGCATGACAAATAATACGACTTTGCGCTTTTTGCACTATTCGTTCAACCGTTGAATCCCTATCTGCACACGTTGAAGACACAAGAAGAAAGCACAGATAAGGATTTTATATCCTTCGCATTCAACACTCATAAAAATGTCACACAATGTCGTTTACCGGCGCCGTCATGTGCGCTATAAGCCTTATACCTTATAGTATAAGTGCTTTAACACTTTACCTAGCGTATTGCGCTTCGCGAGGGTGGGCCATACCCTGCCGGCGAGCAGTCCATTCAATCGGATGCCATCCCAACGCTTGTGGCTCAAAAATCTCTGAGAAACCAGCATTTATCGCCGAATCAAGCCAACACTGCACTGCGGAACAATTTACATTTTTAATTTCCACTTTGTTGCCATCATTCACGTTTCAAGGATGTATTTTAAAACTTCCAGGAAATAAATATTGTTTATCGCATACAAAAGTATCTTACACAATGTTAATTAACTGAATTCAGACTATTTTCACCCATTGAAATAATAAATAAGATTTCATAAGAAAAATGTAATTTACCGAGTGTTATGTCTACTATAAGTGAAATTGAAGATAATTTTAAAAAAAAACCCAAATTTGCTAATTACAAATAATAATACCTCATAAATGGATGATCTTCATAAATTCAAGATAAGGCTTTTTTTAATTGCGTCAACTTTCAAAGAAAAAAAATCGTATCAAAGTCGTTCCATTCGTTTAGGAGGTACAATGCTATAGACATACACAGTCTTACAGACACGTCAACCTTATAAAGAGAGGTGTTCTTTTTGCCTCGATGTTTAAAACGCTTCTTCGAAATTCATACAAATACTTACAGTATAAAATAATTATGTTCATGTATCTGTTTACCTTCACTTAGATCTAAAAGATGGAGGAACTTTAAAACTAAAATATAACATTAAACTGGAGCCGTTGATATATAACAATTGCTCGCAAAATAAAATAATAGTTACTGGATTGATGGTCTCATAAATTGTTATGATAAAAAGACCCAATCAAAAAATAGTAATTACGAATCTGACATATGATTAATTTAACATTAAATTGACAAAGAGACTCCGTGGATAAAAGAGATAGATATCGAGTTGGTAATGATTTTTTCCAAATATCGGGTTGGTAAATCACTTCATTATATTATATTAAAAATAATTATGATATTTTTTTAACAAAAACACGTGTGATACAGTCGCGATAAGGATGAAAATTTATAATGGCTGTAAGTAAATGAAGTAACAAGCGGAATTTATAATTGAAAAACATGTAAACCTCGTTATTTCTAACAACTGCATACACTTTACTTGACATAATATTTTCATTTTAAACTCTGTATTTTAAATATATTGATATTACTACAGATGTATTATTAGAACAATTATTAATATCTTTTATTTTTAAATAGTTCTAGAAAACTAACTGCGTAGTGCGCAGAGGCGATGAGAACCTGGAAAAACTGATTGTCGTTGGGAACACCGAAGGCAAACGATCGCGTGGGCGTTCACCAACCAGATGGACCGATCAAGTGAAGGACTCATCGTCCTCCAAATTCTACGTGATCGTGAGAGACGCACAGAATCGAGACCGATGGAGGCAGATCATCCGCTCCAGATGCTGCCTCGATGCTGACCACGATCCTCAGATATGAGGGACCGACGATAGAGAGAGAGAAAACTAACAAAAGGTGGAACTTAATCATATTTAATGCAACCACTAGCATTAGGAGTAAGGTGTGACCTATAAAATATTTTTCAAAAAGTTTATTCCATTAACACACCTTTAATGCGGCTCTATTTCAATAGTCGCTTGCTTTGAGAACCGTTCTGCTCTCAACGTCACGCCATTGCTTATTTACTTTAAGAATTAAAAATGCGCTCGATGTAAATAGAAACTCATTTATTTGCCGACATACTTCAGCATTTTGCCGAGATTCTCAATGTGTTCAACTTGAACATAACATTAAACAATTCAAGCCAACACATTCATTTCAGGCCAGAATAACTTGTTGGATACAACTTCATTATAACATTTACTAACAACCAACCGTGTTTGAAAGTTTTATACCTATTTTATACATTTGTATCGAAACATAATCCCTTAGTTATATATTAATAAATTTTCAATGTATAATAACAACATATCATCACATTTATTATTTATTTGCATAGTTTAACAAAGACATGATGTTGAGTAATGATATTACCTATGTCTTGAAGAGTGACAGAAAGGCACTTAATTTGAAGCTATAGGAAGTTGAGATCGAGAGAAGAAAACCACGATATTGTGAACGGTTATAAACTGTAGTCAACACAGGTTGAGAAAGTTCTTTAGGTATGCTATATATTATAGTTATTCCGCGAAAGACGTCAATCAATGTAACACGCATGTTTTAACCCTCTATTTCAAGTGCTTAGGGTAGATTGTGTCTTACAGTAGAATAATCCATTAGTGAAAATTTCTACAGTTTAAGTTTGGAGGTAGTTATAAAGGATTAGAGATCGCTCCCATCTCACTAAACAAAGATTAGATGCAAACATGATACAGTACCTGTAAGATCCTGTCACGCAATGTTTCATGAACTAATTTTTGCTATTTTATTTATTACGGCGTTTATTTTTTATTTTAACAGTGAATCTCCTAAAATTAAAAATCTGTTATTAACTAAATAATCGTAAACCTTTATGGTTAAATAATATTCCTATTGTTTCAAAGGTTCTTTAAATCCGATGAAGGTTCAATTGTAAAGATGTATGCCTTATTGTTGGTGGTTAATAGTAAAAGGCAATTGATTATAATATATATATATTTGCGTCATGATACAATGGACACGACATTCGAACATTGCATTAATACAGCGACTGCCCGCTTAACAATTGTCTATACTCTACGCAATAAATCAATAACGTATAAAGTATATATTATTGTGTAGGCACAGATGTATGGAAAATATAACTAGGTTTTTTAATTTTTTATCTGGTTCAAACTTGTCTAGCTACCGTGAATGGTGGGTTGCTTCTATATTTCTTCAAGTATTTATTTTTATATCATAGAGATAGCGTTCTCAAATCTGTTCTTCAAAGAAATAACTTTTTGGGACCAGAAATATTGATTTATCCTGTCCATCAAGGTAAATGAGAGCTTAGGTAAAACAAACATTACGTTACTATTACCCCTGTCGAATTATTTTATAAATTTTGGTATCTACTATAAAAAAATAGAAATATCTAATAAATATTTTATCAGAATAATCATACCATAGGACAATCGATGATATATCGTCTGACAACCAAAATTATATTAGTAGGTATGGATTTTTTAAGTTATGAGGGTCCAAACTTGCGCAGAATAGCCTTTATTAACGATAGACCCAGCACATAATTTCCGTTAGGCAATATTTTGACAAACATTTTAACCAGCAGAGAATTATTTATGGTTGATCATAAATTAAATGGGCGAATATAAATTATAATCATGTATAATATTAAAAAATCTGCGAGATGCAAGCAATAAAGTGATAACGGCTTGGCTGTGGTTCAGCAGATGCACTTTGATTGGCACTCTTCGCTAGATATGAAATCGTAGTTTTAGTAGTGACAATAAAACTGTTCACTTCAGAAGCTGATATTAAATAGTTAAGTTTTATTTCCCCGAGGTCAGGTGAGTTGAGAATGTTTATAGCTTCAGTAGGTAATAGAATTTTTAACGGCCGATGAATGGTCTGCATTCCTCGTCCATACATTCCTCCTTATGAGTGTTTATTTAAATGGGATTTTTTAAACAAAATAAATTTACAAAAAACGATTGCGGACAGATAGCTGTACCTACCTCCCAGTTCCAACTGTATTAATTTCGTAGAAGCGTGATTTTATAGAGCCCATAACAACCGAAGACTATCCAATACAAAAATAATTTTTCAATTAAGAATTAAGAAGTAGTTCCAGAGATTAACGCATTCAAATACACAATCTTCAGCTTTGTGGAATTAGTATAAAATATTTAAATGTGTGTGTGTTTTGTTAATATAAATATGTAAATATGCTATTAACGAGCTACGTTAAATAACCTATATCATTCGAAGTCTTTTTATCAGTGAAACAATTTTTAGATTCAGTTTGATGAATACAGAGAAGTCAGAATTGAATCATTGCTGAGTGGTTTACGCATCTACATGTTGCGCCGGTGGTGCGGGATTTGAATCCCATATATGTAATTTATATGGTACAAGCGACCCGCCTCGGCTTTGCACGGGTATAAAACATATATAAAAACCTTCCTCTTCAATTACTCTATCTATTAAAAAAACCGCATCAAAATGCGTTGCGTAGTTTTAAAGATTTAAGCATACAAAGGGATATAGGGATAGAAAAAGTGACTTTGTTTTATACTATGTAGTGATAGTGATAATTATTAATTAGGTATACCTATACAAAAAATTATTGTCAAAGTGAATTTTATGTAAGTGTATTCGGTAGATCTGAAAATAGGTCGTAAACTATATTTTATAGCCCTATGTGATAAGGCTGGCCCAACCCAAATAAAATTATTTTTATTTTTTGGACAGTTTCTTATATTTATTTTTTTATGATTTGACATTAAAAATACATGTAACAAATATATGCAATCTATTACTAAACACAACAAACAGTAAAGTCAATTCATATCCTATGTACAGTATAACAATTAAATTAAAATTAAATTCTGGCAACGCAACATAAGCGCGGATCGCGGTGCGTTTGTCCATGGGCAGCGGTGGTGATCTCTTACCATCAGGGCAGCCACCTGCCTTGTTGTCCTCTATAGTAGGCATGTATGTCCACTATAATAGGTATGTATGTCCGCTATGTATACAACTTTTATTATTGCTGAACAAAAGTAATATACTGAATAATTTTTATATTTAATTACATTAAAAAAACTTTCAATTATAGAATAATGATTGGTATCAATGATATGAGACAGTTTCTCAAACATCTCTTATCTTAAAGCACTGGATATTAATCAAAGTAATCATCAATATCTATATCAGGATTAAGAATATCATCGCCATATGGTGTTAAATCAATTTGATCTAATATTAAATTTTCACACATTTCTTCAAGGTCTGTTTCTCCAATTAAAATAGCCCCTTGAAGTTTACCATTCTGTAGAACAAATTTAATATACTCAAGTCCAGGAGTTACTCTAAGGAGAATCTCATAATTTTTATCAAGTCCTTGTCCATTATATTTACCTAATAGCACAACTCTATGACCAAATAGAGTAGTACAATGTGTGAATAATTCAAAAGAGAAATCCTGTAAGACTTCTTCTCTCGTCATACTGGCATGCATTGCCTTTGCAGCCATTCCACCCATTTGTCTAGCTTGCGTCCACAATCTAAGCTGAAACCAGTGAGGTGAGTATTCCCAAGATGCACATGCAACATCTCCAGCAGCAAACACATCAGGAATTGAAGTTTGCTGTAATTCATTGACAGCTAATCCACCATCTTTGCCCAAAAGTGGCTGCTTATCCCAAGTAAAATTGACAGCCGGCTCAACCCCTGTTGCTGATATAACAAAATCACACTCCACTGATTTTCCATTGGATAGTTTAACACAAAGAGGATACTCCTTATTTTCTTGTTCTACAACACATTCAACTTCTGATTTATAAAGTATTTCTAATTCTTGATGCCCTGTAAGGTTTCTAATATTTTCTAATTTGCTATACCAATCAGGGCCCAAGGCAGCTGATTTAAGATTTTTATTTATTGATACCAAGGTATCTTCTTCGCTAAAAACATGTCTTCTTAAAACTGTATTTTCTTTTTTATCTTTATCTTTTCTTACTGAATCTTGTAAGAATTCTGCCGCACCTGGATCTACAAATGTTGCTGAAATATAATCATCTCTGATAACCCAAGTTTTTTCTATTCCTCTAGTGGCATAAACTATTTCAGAAGCAATTCCACCATTTCCAACTATTACCATTCTACGCCCATTTTTTAACTTTTCCTTAAATTCCTGTACTGATTCAGTATCTCTTATGCCAAGAATTCTACTACAATTTTTAGAATCAGATATCAGTTTAGGTATTCCTCCAGTGCATATGCATATGACATTATAACTAATAGCTATTCCTCCATCAGTAAATGCAATTTTATTAGTAGTATCTAAATGTTTTAAAGAATCATAAACAATTTCAAGATTGGGATGGATTTTTCTCAAAGAGCTTGCTTCAGTATCATGCACATCAAATTTCACTATTGTTTTTGCATAAAAGCTAACATTACTGACATTCTTGACTAAAGAGGATGCAGTAATAATTATGAGACTTTTTTCTGGATGCAGTATAGCTAACGTTTCCACACAAGTTACTCCAGCTATTCCACCCCCAACAATTAAATACTGTGCATTTAATTTAGACATAATAAATGCACTGCGTAAATAACTTTTAAACTGTGCGATGTTGATACACTCTACACTTTATATGATGATATTTATAATTTATTAAAACTAGTGAGTTTTTTTATTTTACACAATGTTATAATTTAATTCCATATTTTATAACATTAACAATAATTACAAGTTCCTTCCTAATTCCTATTTCAAATTTCAATGTTCATAGTTCATACTTCATACTAATTCATAAATCATAGTTCATACTTCATAGCTTCATACTTCACTCTTCAGACTTTCAGACCATAGAAATTAGAATTTAAAACAGTAATTATATCCCAGATCCCTACAATTTCAGAGTTCAGAAATGACGTTTGGTATCGATTTCATAGCGATAGGTACGATGTCAGTTCCCTACAAATTTCCAGCGTTAGTGGGCGTCGAGAAATAAGTGAGACGTTCTTATCTAAAGACAGGATAATTCGTTTATACATATTGCATAGTTGACATTTTAAAATGTCTTTAGCATCTAGCAGTTTTATATTACAAACCCATTAATGTCACTTGGGGCTGAATACAAAAGCACCATTAGCTAAGACACGCTACTTTTTGTATAGGAATGACATTGACAATAACGCTCTTTGAAACACCTACCTCTTGTTAATTTCCCTACAATATCTTTACTTGTTATTCGTTAATGCACCGATCTCGCTAACGGGGTGTTCTGCATAACCCCTTGTAAAGTATGATTGATCATTCTACGGGAGTTTTGGCGCCAACAACAAGCGCGTCATGTTTTATATAATTTTCTGTAAAAGTCGTGTATTTTCGAGATGTTATGTGTTAAATTGGTGGAGTTTTAAGCATAAACTGTTCGGAAAGGTGCATGATTAAAGGAAAGTGATATAATTCAGTAAAACCTGACTTTGTAATGTGGTCAAAATTCCCTATAAGCTACGAGTAAAATTTTTGCCATTTTACTTAGGGCACGAAATAAAGACATTAATAAAATACAGACATAAACATAAAACAATAAGTTTTCAGAGAAACAATAAGTTTTAAGAAAAAAAATTGCGATATTGATTATTACGTCCTTTAGGACATCACTATAACTGTCAGTCGTCGAGCTGTCAAAAAACCATTAATAAAATGGACAAACTTTATTCAAGCCAAAAACCTTTAATAATAATAATAATGTTAAAGTATCGTTTTACTTACCTCGAAGTTTGAAAATGTGTTCATAGGACATATTTTGATAATAATTATGTCGCGTCGAATATTTTATACTGTGATTTTCTTGTGTATATCAATATTTTGGTGTTTCCCGTTAACATGGAATTTCACATTTTTAATTCTATATACTACTTCTTTATTAGTGGCAGTCTTTGCATTTACTTTTTTGGGACATGTATCGCTATCGTCGCCACACCAAACGTCGCTATTTTTATTTAATAGCTTAGAAAAAGAATCTCGCATGTTAGAAAGTGCAATAAAGGTATGTATTTCGTATGTCCATGGTGTAGTTTTTCCAACAAATCTTAATTTATTATGTAAAATAAAATATGTTTTAGGATGAACAAAACAATTGGAGTTATTCCAATAAAAAACCCCATTTACCTGTTGTGTTTGGGAGAACAGTTGACAGCCAGTTGCAACAATTGATCGACTATTTTTTAAGAGATTTTGTTACTCGTTGGATAAAGGATCTGACCCACAAACCTGAACCAATTATAGAAAAGTTTAAGGAACATGTTTGGGGTGCTGTACAAACTATATATGAGAGATTACTAAGAATAGATGCTGAAAAATTATTAGCTAATGACATGGTCACCAAAATAACTCAACACTTTGAAAGAATAAGGATTGCAGCTAGTTGTGCGTTAGTAGGCCTTAGTTATTTGCTAAAAAAAATCAGTAATAAGAACATCACCAAAGTTATTGTATGTGATTCATTAAAACTTCATTTACTGTGAATCTTAATTTTTCAGATTGGAACTTAATCAACCACCAGTATTTAGTTTAATGCCTCATTTAATGTCTCCTGATACAGAATTACATTATCTACGTCAAATAAGTGAAATGATAGTTATGTTTTTAATGCCAAGATGCTACTCTTTGACACCAGGTTCACATCTACTCCGAGAAGTATTGGCTTGCAAAAGTTAGTAAATTTCATAATATTTTACTATTGGACATGAATAATTCAAAACTGATAATGCTGATAATTATTAAGAATTATTATAGTTAAACTTGTTTTCAGTTTTACAACCTGCTATTAACATCATCACTGACCCAGACTACATAAACCAAAAGATAATACAATATCTTGAAGCCCAAAAGGAAGTAGATGCAATGCATGTGAGGACTCATGAATATGCAAAAACTTTTGAGGATTATATTCGTCTCATAAATAGCTGTAATAATGTGGACACACTAAAACGCTTAAGGTATTAATTAACTACTTAATAAACTTACCAGTTTAATAAGCATTGTTTATTAGACTGTAAAAGCTGTTACATGGCTTCATAAACATGATAAAAAGAATGAGTTTTGTAAGAGAATTGTATTTGCATTAAATAAGAATTCATTGATTTTGATGTATATTTTTTTTATAATAGCATTTTTTTTAATTAGTGATTTATTACAATGGTTTTAATTTTCAGATATGATATTGTGACTCAAATAATGCAAGCAACAACATTGCAAAACATAAAACGGGCAAAAGGTGTGGATATTGATGTGATCGAAAAGAGTGGTAATCAAAACAATGTTAGTCGTCAACAAGTAGCTGATGCTAAGAAGCTGAAGAGATATATAGATCAGTTGTCTATCGCTAAGGCTGACTGTGAAGCTGCTTTAAGGCGGTTAGGCTGGGATGGTGCTTTTCCAGCAGTTGAATCTAATATGAAGGTTGGTCTATAATCAGTCAACAACAATCAATAAATTATACAGTGTTTTGTAGGACTAGTTACTTTTAAAATTATGAATAGTTTCTTGACTTTGTTGTTTTACATTTTGTTTCCTCATAATTTAATCATTTTTGATAAGGACATGGATAGATTGTGTAGGAGGAACATACTTCATTGGTAGTGTTTTTGTTTAAAATAAATTATTAGCCCTGAAATGTTCTAAAACATTACAGTGAGATTTTGTAGAAATATGTGAGTTTTAATTTTCAGGCATTACCATTACATAAAATTATAGAGAGTGTTACTGGTAGGAGGTATCTCTCAATGTTCTTAGAGACATTGTGTTCCCAAGGTCTTGTGGGGTTTTGGACAGCAGTGGAAGAGTTAAGGCACAGCCCGAGGAGCAGTTGGCATCAACTTGGCGCTGAAATATTCTACACTTATATCAGATCACCCAGTGCAGAGGTCAAAGTTGATAAGGTGAACTGTTTGTATTATGTATCTTTAGATGTTGCCCTGAATTAATTCTAAAAATACAATTTTTATGATAACGGGTTGATTTAGATCAATATTAAGCACAATTAATATCTGATCTCTTAGTTTGGAAGGCATAGGCTAAAAAACCACTTGCCTAAGTATGAATACGTTTTCTTATCAGTGACCTCACGTAACCCATCGACAATCGATTAACATTCTAGCTAGCTTTTTAAGTATGGCTGAAAATTAAAAACAAAAATACTATGTGTATATAATAGATTATTAAATAATTTTATATGATAACTTTTTTTAGGAAACGAGAAAACGCATGGAATCATTTTTACTTGGAGATACTGGACCAGAAGTATTCTATGAAGTACAGGAAACAGTAGTCGAAACGATACAAGAGAAATATTATCATTCATTCCTACTTAGTGAACAGTACAATGCTTTGATTGCTGAGTTGGCTACCGAAGAGGGTAACAAAGGTAATACTTGTAAATATTAAACTTTATTAAACTTAAGAAGAAATTTATTTGAACTGGAGTGAACCAAAGTCAAACCCTAGTTATCTTTTATCTACTTTATAAAAAGCTCTAAGAATTCATGTTGGGAATGCACTCCGAAACTACTGAGCCGATTTTGTTATATAAAATATATATTTTAATATTGCACTATTTTTAATATTTTCTAGAATTTATATAATAATCATGTAATGTTGTTTGTCTGCGCAAAGCGCATTTTTTGTTCAAACTTATTTCGAGTACAAGGTAATGTATCGCAATAGTGGTTGATTAGAAATATGGCCGTCCGTTGTACGCAACGGCTTTAATGTTTGTAAAATGTCTTATTGCATTTTTGCGTAAAAATTAAAAATAAATAAATGTTCAGAGATTATACTCAAAACATCGCACCAACTCTCAAGCAATTAACTCATATAGGTATACGAGTACCACTCTGTTAATAAATAATAGTTTTAAAAAACTAAAAACACGCTTTTTATAGAAAACCGAACTAAAAAAAATAGAAAATAAATTTTAATAAATTTAAATTAAGAATAGTGTTAAAAATTTCAATAAATATAAATTAATAATAGTGTGAATAAAAAAAATGTATTTTATTTTAAAAAAAATTTATATTTATTGAAATTTTTAACACTATTCTTAATTTAAATTTATTAAAATTTATTTTCTATTTTTTTTAGTTCGGTTTTCTATAAAAAGCGTGTTTTTAGTTTTTTAAAACTATTATTTATTTTTTACTTTTTAGTTTGGTTTATTTATAAAAGCATGATTTTTTAGTTTTTTTAAACTATTATTCGTTGATAAACGGCTACCAGTACCAAGGAAGGCCGCAGGCGCGCAAATTACCTACGGAGAGTTACTGACATACTGACATACTGACATACAAGTGAAGCTAATATAAAGCGTGTAAAATTGATGCTCGCACAAGATATGTACGCGGGTAGTAATATGTAAATTTATTGACAGAGTTAATATCAGAGCGGTCTCCTATCGAAGAGCGTCAATTGTCAAATGAGTCTGTTTCGTCAGCGGAAAGCGCGGGAACCGTTCACCTCACAGAACACTCCACTTACGCCAGAAGAAAGCTGGACCAGCTACAGGAGAGGCACAATAATAAACAACAGGTAGGATCTGATTGTGTACATAGTATCCTTAGCTGATATTCAGAAGCGATCCTCATTTGCAAAGTATGCTTTGAACATCGAAGAACTAGATTTTATTTTAAATTGACTTTAAAATAGCATAAAAATCAGTTTATTCGTTTAGACGCTACGATGGCACCGATAGAGGCACATCTATCCACAAAGACGTTAAACAGCGTTAAAAAAGTATATAATTGTGATTAATCAGGCCTTAGCCGCCCTACGAGCGTCTCTCAAGCCGGAATCCCCTGCGCTGACAATGCTCGCGAACGAAGTAGAAAGGCTTGCTGGCGAACAGATGAGGCTAGAAGCGCATTTGGCCCGAACCGATACCTGGGCGGAACATTTGGGAAGATGGAGGGCCACTGTGCATAGTGCTGAGGTGAGCTACTTTATCATATAAAATGACTTAGCTAGCTGATCCCGCGAACTTTATATCAGAGTTCAGAGTTTTTAACAATAACGTATCACCTAATTTCTTCATGAACACTTCGTGAATTTTTACGGAGATGAATCCAACAAAATAAAGATCATTAAAATCAGTCCAGCCGCTCTAGAGTTACAAATTGTGTAAATACTGTTATGGTGTGACTGTTTTATGTATAAAGATTTAACTACATCTTTCATCTAATACTTTGTATAAATCAAGTTCAAACACATTCATAAACGTAAAAACAATTATCAAACAATGTTTTCTTTTTAAAACTTAGATAATTGACGAATCAAAGCCGCCCCAATTCGTGATAGTTGTTCATATGGCGGAACAGGATACCAGTGATGATGACAGACCAGAACAGATTACCACCGGTTGGGTGCTTCTCAAGACGCTCAATGAATTTCAGGTAAATTATGATTATGTTTAACTTGATCTTGTACCAGCTTTAATATGTCACCGTATTGTGCACTGTATAATGTATAACATGACATTAATACTTATAGTTTATAATCTATATTCTATGTCATTTAAATCGTCGAAATTGTTTGTCATGACAAAGATTTGTAACCAATTGATAATTTTAACCAAAAGAAAACTGACTTCAAATTGTAACTCTAACTACTGAACAGATTTTGATGACATTTAAATTGGGCCACATGGGAAGCAAACTTTCAAACAAAAAAAGGATCATCAAAATCGGTTCACCCAGTCGAATGTTCTGAATTAACAAACATAAAACAAAACATACGCGACGAATTGAGAACGTCCTCCTTTTTCGAAGTCGGTTAAAAATTTGGATTCCTAGCCGTCGATCCCAAACCTGGATTAAATTAATTAAATCTCACAAAAGCTTTTGTGCGATTAAATGTTATCTTGAATGTACAGAATTGAATACTTTGTGTTTCAGGAACTGCACCGAAAACTAAGGCCTATGTGTTCAGAATTGAAAAACGTGGAGCTGCCTTCTAATTCTTTTAAATTCATATTCAGCAAGAACGACAGGAACTCGTTAGATAAAGCCAAAATTTTGATACAAAAATATTTAGAGGTAAGCAATAATTTTAAAAAACTGACGATACTCAATCGCACAGAAAATATGTCTCTCAGATATGAGCCAAACATTTCTGAATCTGCCTCTTGGCTGTCTACATTTTTGGGTTCAAATTTTTAATACTTTAATTTTTTTTTTAAATAAATGCAAATAATTTAAATTAAAGAAGCAATTAATTAATAATAATATTTAATATAAAACTTTATTTTTTCAGTTCGTATTAGAAGACGATAAATTAAATCAATGTGAAGCGATATATTCATTTCTTAATCCTAGTTCGGAGTACCTTAAGCAAGGTGACCTGCCAAAGAAAAATAAGTTCTCTTTCTCAACATTATTTAAAAGGTAATTTAAAAAATCTTTCTACGACATCAAACAATATATAATTTTCATCTATATGAAGAATTTTCTTTTTATGTACATAATATATTGACAATCTAAGCGAGACTAATTCAAGAGCCATTTTTCTAAATGCTTAATGCGCTGTAAACGACACCCACACTAATGATTTATCAAAATCGGTTTAGTTCTTGAGAAGCTATAAAAAAACGGCAGGAATAATTGAAACCTCTTATTTGTTTATTTATTAACACTTCGTTGCAATAAACAATAGGATACAGATAATAACTTAAGTTAAATGGAGTGCAACGGGCGGCCTTATCGCTAATCAGCGATCTCTTCCAGGCAACCTAACAAGGAAAATAAAAAAGTAATGAAGGGAGAGTGCATGAAGTGCGAAAGTAGTGTGTCCCTCTTAGTTGTGGGATAAATTGATAAATAAATATTTTCATTACTAAGGGGATACGCTCGTGACTGAGCTAAGACGTCGGAAAATAAATATAATCGCACTAATTGAGTTGGCCCCAAAGCAAGTTTATTAAATAACAAACAATACAATACAAATACAACAGTTTAAATAGACTGCATACATAATACATACGAAAAAATCTAAAATAATAGCAATTTGAAACACAAGATTTTTAGCACTAGATTACTTCTGTTATTTTAGTTTTGTGGAATAGATGTCATGTCTATATAAATATCTACTTATACTCACCCATAATGATAAGGGAAGAGCGGTGTCTCCTGGCAATCAATCTTAGATGTTTTTGTAAACACTTTGAATTTAACATGGAACGGACAGTTCAAATACCCCACTCTTTAGCAGACGGTATTATGCAAAGCTGGACGCCATATTAACATATAGATCGCCATTATTAACATAAGCCAATGAATATGAATTTCAGTAGTAGTGGTGAAGCGACAAGTAGATTGTCGACGGAGAAGGAAACGCATTCAACGGCTGATGAAGATGAGATATCCATGTATCTGGACGGAAATGGAGATGCGACCAAAAATATGACAAACTCTATGAGAGGTTAGTAGAATATCTTGGTTCAAATTAATTGGATCGTTCGGAAAGTCATTTGGCATTTTTTTTAAATGAAAGACAATTTTCGTCTAATGAATAAATATTTTATTTAATCATTTGTTATACAGATGAATGTGATAACTTTAACAAACTGAAATTTTGCAAACCAGTTCTGTAACTGTTAATTTATTTCTGGCTAGTCAAAAAGTATAATATGATGAAAATGCAGCCTTTTTTTTCTACTCTATTTATCATCATCTACTTGCCTATTAAGAAGAATTGATGCAATAAACCCAGAAATACCAGTAATTTCACGACTAACGGTATCTAATACCGTCATTATTATTAAAACCTTTATCTAATTTAAAAACATCACAAAACATTTTTCTTAAAAACTATGTAAATCAATTTTATTTTGGGATTGGAATTTAGAACCCCATTCTTCTCTGGATAAAAGCATCCTTCGGCTAACTGTTAAATAAACGGCAATTTTTAGACTTATTTTTTTCCTTAGCTAAAAGGTTTTGGTCTTTTTCTAATACCAATATTGTTTTCCAAAAAATGTTTTAGGTACAGGTTTAATAACGGAAGAGCGCGACAGTATAGCTGAGCCTCTGTACGCGTTGCTCAGTGAGGTGTTTGATATGCGCGGAGTTTTTAAATGGCTGCGAAAAACACTTGTTACCTTCGTTCAAATTACGTACGGACGGACTATTAATAGGTAAATAATTAAATTATTACCCTTCTCTGGCTATATACGTATATATATAGCATGTATATAATACATTGGTACTAGCTGACCCGGCGAACTTCTTTCCGAAAATAAGAGTGAATAGCCATTCTTAAAATGTAGATACCACTTGTATATCTATAAAAGAGGAATATCTCACCATGTATTGTTTTGTTATATTTGAAAAGAATTAGAGAGCGTTTTCGATGAATGGTTCGATTATTATCATCATATTTCATTCAATTGACACAAAACCTAGACAATTTATATACTGACACCTTCATCTCATGAATAAATATATCTATAATCTCATTTTTAAGTTTATCGCTTGGTTGAAATTCAACCACACCTCCGTGCCACTTATGACACTCCGTCCGGCAAGTGGCAGAGAGCAAATAAAAATTAAATTATAAATTGTATTTGGGACCGAGGATCGAACCCGATACCTCAGGCTTCGCGGTAGGCTTATAAGACCGCTTAGCCATGAGGCCTCTGCTTTTTTAATTGTCAATGTTAATATGAGTAATATTTTGTACAGGCAAATAAAGGAAACGATATCTTGGTTATTTTCTGAACAAATGATGCACTATTATATCAGTATTGTGGTGAAGTCGTGGTGGCCGGGCGGGCTTCTCAGCGAAACCACGACATATAGGAACGTTAGGGATAAAGGTTAGTTTATATCATTTTCAAATACTGCAACAAAATAAATACATTATTTGGTGTCTTATAGAGATATAAAACTCCGTTCAGACGGAGCATGGATAACTTTGTGATGATTAACGCCTGAATCCGATACCCAAAATTCATAGCATAGTAGTTTTTTCTATTTTATTTACCCAATATACGTTTCTATAGTAATATTTCTACTACTAACGTAGGCCTGTGGACATAAACGATCATTAAAAGCTCTTACCAAAAATGACCGCTGTCTGGTTTGAGCCGATAAGAGAGTCCGCTTGATACAATGAGCAACTTATTTTACTGACTGACATAAAAAGAGATACTCAGTTCTACTGTATGTTTTTTTTATGTGTGTTACCTCAGAACTTTCGACTGGGTGAACCGATGTTGATGATTCTTTTCTTCTTTGAAAGCTGGTGCTACCCGTGTGGTCCCATTTATATTTCATCAAATTCTGTTCAGTAGTTTTAGAGTTACAAGTTTACAGTTATTTATAGAATATAATAGGAGGCAAACGGGCAAGAGGTTCTCAGAGAGACTTAGTATAAGTGGACCGCCGCCCATGGACACCCTCAACGAATTCAAATTGTGTCTATATTCACAGCGAGCGTGAATTTGAAATCTATCGATTAAATGTAATTGTGATTGACATTGGCAACAGAACACACCCGCACACTAGCACTGCAACAGCTGAGTGAGAGTATAGTGGGTGGTCTGTCGTCTCTGGTCGGCGCGCACGCGGCGGCGCGCGGCGCACACAAACTGTTTCATACGCTGCAAAATAGCACGCACAACAAACAACTTTTCTATGTGAGTAGCCTTTTCCTTTATAGCTATGTAATTAGGTGACCCGGCGAACTTCGTACCGCCAATAAAAGATAGAATGGGTATAGTAAGCCATCCTTAAAAGGTAGATATTGCCACCTTTTTTGTAGATCTATAAAAGAAGAATAGCCCACCGTGCATTGTTTTGTTATATCTCAAAGGGCATTAGGCAGTGTATTCGATGAAACCACCCAGGTTGCTTGACTTTTTCCGACACTCAACAATTATCATTATATTTCAACCAATTTACACAAACCTTGACTATATTATATACCTAAACCTTCCTCATAAATTTCTCTTATCTATTGGTTAAGTTCGCATGATAATCCGTCTAGTAGTTTTTAAGTTTATCACGAACAAACAGACGCGGCAGGCGACTTTGTTTTTGCCTTTTATATATATATTTTATATAGATGTAACTGGTACTTATTGTGTTGGCTCTCCATTGTAAGTCGTGATTGAATTGTGGTGTAATTTCTTCATGTGCTTTTCTTAATGTGTTGTGTGGCTATACCATAAAAATCTCGCCAAGTTACCTGGAGAAATATTTATAAATCTCAAAAAAAAGGACTAGGAAAAGATATAGAGTCGCATCTATGAGCTTAATCCTATTTCTGGGGTTATTTGTTCGTCTGGCGGCACGTAAAAGCAAATTAGTGTAACTTGTTTTATAGTATAAGTTTTATTTAAGACATTGGTATCTTTTTAGAGTATAAAATAAAAAGATAATGACTATAAAAACATAATGATAAGACTGTAAATGCAACAGACATACAATTAACAGGCCCATGAATATCCCTATTATTATAATGCCAGGTGGTTTTATTTTTGTGGATATTGCAACATTCTGTGGCGAAGCATCAGAGTAGGTAATCGTCTGAAAAAGAATTATTTATATTTAAAAAATATCACGAGTATATACCTACCTACCCATTGAAACGACAAGTTATTGAGGGATTTTTAGAAAATTTAACGCCACTTTTTTCTAAGTTTTATATAACTTACTAATTCATAATCCTTAAAATCACGTTTTTATTTGAAACTAGTAGACCCCGCGTATCGCTTCAGAGTTCCGCATAATAACGTGTCACCTAAACGTAATTCCATAGAAAATGTATGACACAAATTTTCTTCATATATATAGACTTTTTCGTGAATTTTTCTATATGTTTAATAGTTATTCTTGTATTCTCGGATAAAATAAAACAGATATTATTAAAATCGGTCCAGCCGTTCTTGAGTTAATGGTGTAAATAACCCGACTTTGTTCTATATGTTTATGAATATATAGACCAAGTAACACGTGTTTCAAATGCAATACATAGTGCTACTCACCGTATATTGTAAATTTTGGTCCTTCTCAATTAAAAGTAATTTCTCGCCAAGAAGACTATCTGAAAGAACAAAATTACTACATAGTGCTATTTCCTTGTATCGGTTTATCTGTTTGAGTCTTCTGAATAAACTCAATATGGCTAAACGAATTATGATGCGACTGTCACTGGTTGACGTTATGAGTACCTTAGGCTATTTTTAACCGATCTTCAAAATAACCAAAAAGGAGGTTATCAATTCGACGCGTATTTTTTTTCCGATGTTCCGCTCGTACGTCGCCATCTGTAGACCGATTTGGATGAGTGAGGTGTCAAACGATAGGGTAACTCGTCGAAAAAGAGCAACATGATTTATGCCCTTGTTGAATTTTACATGAATTTTATTTATCAACACTATTTACGTCTTTTATTTATAGTAGGTTCATTCATAATACAAAATTTATTTTTTACTTTTCAGTGCGTTTTGAGGTCGGTTTTATTTTTTTGTTTAAAATTAATTTTTATTATTCATTAGGTACACTTTATAAAAAGATTACCACTGTTGTCCACTCCAATAGAGTTAACTTCCTCCAATTCGCCATTTTGTATTACAATGTTTCCATAATCTTCATTATATCGATATATTTCTTGTGCCAAGATATTCGAAAAGTTATTCTTATTTCTCGTGTGCTGTCTTCTTACTTCGTTCAGGAACAGAAATGCTCGTGATCGCTGACAGCTCTTAAACATAATTCATCAATAATAACAGCTCTACATTTTTATTTTTACTCGCGACATCTTCCGCATCGAAATACATATAAAAATAGTCTATGACCTATGTAAAATAGTCGAAAAGAATTCAGCTCTCTATAAGAAGAAAAAAGAAGAAATAATTTTTCTAATCGAATCGGTTGATTCAGCAATTGCCCTCAACGAAAAATCACAATTTTATCTAATTATATTAGTATAGGCTGATGGTAGATAGAATTGTGAGAAAAATGAATGAAAGGTACCGTATTTTCTTTTCCAAAGTTTTTTATCTTGATATCGTTGTATAAGTGGATTTTATTGATTCAAAAAAAAATTATTTTCCATATTGAATTAAATAAAGGAAAGATTTTCCTTTTTTACTATTCATTTTCTGTTTTAGTAATAACATTTCTCAATAATTTGAAAGAACCGCTTATATCACGCCAGAAATCCTCGTTGTTTCAAATTCCTTTTTTTGTGTAAAAAGATTTGTAACGTTCTAAACTTACATTTAAAATATCTTCGTCGACATTGATGAAGTGAATATTTTAAATTGTGATATCAGGAAATATATTTATATCATGTAAATGAATTAAATTTGTATGGAGTTAAGCCAAATTTACGCTGGACAACCCCTACGCAAATAGAATGTTTGTTAATTCCATTACGGCTTTAAGAAATCCATTTATATTGGCTATAAATGCAGAAATAACTGTTTGCTTAAATTCTGATATTAAAACTAAACTATTAAATCTATGTAGAACGATTGAACCGGCCTATTTTAGTCGTAGAATATTTTCTATCCTTCTTTCTCTTTTAAGTAAGTCTTCTATTAAGAAAACATTCTGAATTACATGGTAAATCTATTTAAATTGTAAATAAATTTTCAAATAGCGAAAAAATGACTCACCCTGTCCGTGATACAGAAATAAAAACTACTTTCTTCTTTAATGTAGTGTAGTAAGAATCTGCCATGTGAGTATGTCATTTTATTATTACGATCAGGAATCTTCTTCATCACCACCTCTACGATTTCGCTAAAGTTTCCATCACACGTTGCAAATTTGCTTAACACAACTTTATCACACGCAACAGCACCGAACAAGATTGGCATTGTTACACAATACAAGCGAGAATATTTTAATCCTAATAGTTTACGGTGTTTTAATTATCGCGCGGAAATGTATACAATCATAAAACACGTGTGCTCGTACTTCGAGATCGCTATGAGATGGCATTCGTCGGCAAACTTTGTATTATTTAGATATTTTGTTCTTAAATTAGACTGCGGGACGCTTCGCTCCATCGAGTTTGTCACTCGTAAACCTGATAGGTGAACAATCGTTTGATCTTATTTTGATTGAAAAGGTTAAGTATCATATTAGTACGCGAAGCAAAAACTTTGTACCCCTTTTTACGAAAATTGCACTGTGATCGTGAAATTTGCCACAGTAGAGTTTATATGCATTATAAATACATTAAATTAAATAAACGTTACAATACTGCTTGGATGACACACAGTATACACACACATACCTGACTTACTCTTGGATTGTGGTCGAATTTCGACCAATGGGCGATCACTAGTTATATATTAATACCGAAGTGTTTTTCAATATTTCAGGAGCTGTTCGAGCTGGTTCTTCTCGAAGTATTTCCTGAGCTGAAGCGCTACCACACCGCATCTCTAAACGAAGCCAAAGGATACCGACAATAGATAAGAGACAATTTATTATCTACAGGGATATCGAATATTTATTTTATTTTTATACTCTTATTTTTGAATCTGTTAATTTTAGTACAAAGTACGACCAAAAATTAACGCTTGATGATCTCATTTCACGACACTTACACTTAACTTAAGATTAAGCTGATTTGACATATTTTTTTATCTTTACATATTTCGATTTTAGATTCCTATTTTTTTATTTAAAAAATTATCTAACTTTTTTATTATAGATAGTCAACATTCCATAGTTCTAGTTTTATGTTGTTAGCCTTTTGAAATTATGATTCGGTTTATTATTAACATTAATTTAAATTTTAACAGAGGCTATATAATATATTAAATCTTAATTTTAGAAATTCGAAATAAACAACAATTTTGTGTCTGTTTATTTTATTCTTAATGAAGTGACTTGGTTATATTTTAAATCTATTGATTATTTAATTATTAAGACTTTCCAAGTATTAGGGACCTTAAAGAAAAGAGCGCTCTAAAAGGCCGGCAACGCATACGTGGCCCAACAGGCGTTGAGTGTCCATGGGCGGCGGATTGTTTCTCGTAATTGAGAAGCAATCCGCCCGTTTACCGCCCATCTTATTAAAAAAAGTATACAAAATGTTGGGAGCTTGTCGGAATATATTTCTTCACCGAGAGTTCTTTTTAAACATCTTTACATTAATGAAAATGAGATTGTGAATTCAGGAATGATTTATAGGAACTGTAATTCCGCTATCTCGCATCCTCTGCCTTTAATCGCGGTATGCGAATTTGCGGATTGTTCCGTATGTTAATTTTTGTGCCAAGTTATTTCACGGTTACTTCGCGTTGTAATTAAATGGAGCGCTCTACTGCTTTGGTATTTTAACTTGTACCTGACTGTTTATTACTTCTAAGGACTATTCGACTCTTTTCTAACACTGAAATTATGAAGAAAAAATCTATAAAACTGGAAAAAAAATCATTTATACCATTGGCATTGTATTCAATCACGCATCTGAAGAATTATTGGTTTTTAAGTAATTATTTTCATATGAATTACTTACTTAACGAAAATGAGAGATAATCGGAGACTTTATAACAAACTGTTATTTTAACTTTATTTATTTACCTCGACGTTAACGCAATAAGTTCCGCTATATTTGATAATAATGAGTTCAAATCGCGAGTCTAAAGTTTATGATTTTAACCTTGTTATTGTAAAACAACAATTTTAACCAGCTAATTGAGCAGTTTTCGATTTTCATGAGTAACGTGGTTAGGATTTAGAATGTTTTTTGATTTTTGATAAATGCTATAGGCTGTATTTTTCGTTTATTCATTTTTTATTTCTCTATCAACTCTTATGATACCTCCAAAAACATTTTAGATAAAACGTGTTACAAAATGTAAGCTCTTCTATTAGACATGTTAGGTAATTAGTGGATATTGTTATTTTTATATAGAAAATTACTTATTTTCTACTATTGTAAATACTTGTGCATTTCAATGTGTAGGTATTTGAATACCTCGTTAGTTATACGTGGTTGATGGGGCCTAGTCATTTAAAACTATTTAATTACCTGTCTATTCTATTAGTTGTGAGACGCGAGTAACTGCCTTCCCGGCTAAGTGGATTACGCGTCAGCGTGTTGCGCCGCAGGTCCTGGTTTCGAATCCCGGAGGGACTAACCTGGTTTCGGTTGGGTAGGCATAGAAGATTGATCACCTACTTACCTGTAAAGAAAATTATCAGTGACACAGTAATGTATCTGCCCCATGCCCCACTAGGGGTTACGGGAATTCACTTATTCTATTAGTTCATGAAACCCAGTATTTTATAATCCATGTACACACATGCGCCTAAAATTAATACCTAAATCCGTGATTTTATGTAAATGTAATGACAATCTAAGTATATAGAAATTTTGTATACATAGCAAACAGTAAACCAGAAACCAGGCTGTTTATAAATTCTTAATTTAAGCACTTTACGTTATACGTAAATACTTAAATAGTCAATCCCTAGAATGTTTAACGTATAGGTAACCTATAAAAACTCTTATTTTAGGCAATCGTTGCTTAAGATATTCATTATCCACCAATTAATTGGCGCTTAGCTTAGGCCTGTCCAAACATTTTATTTCATCAGATTTTTTTTTTAAGAAAATTATATTCACCTGATAGTTGCTATAATGTCTTTTATTTACGCGAGTATCACATTTAAAAACAGTGAACGAATTAAGAGTGTATATTTAACACAATTATTTAATTATTGCTAAACTTGACACTGATCATAAACATGTGTTAGTATGTAATCCCTTGAAAGGTCTTGTTAACAAACCTCAAAAGCAATTAAATGTGAAATTAATTTATATTAAAGTTAAACATACTTTTCAAGTTGAAAAGTATATCAAAGGATTTTACAGTATTCACGCAAAAGGCCTCGCTTTAGAGTTAACACAGCACAATGCTAAAAGTGATTACGTATTAGTTAATATCTATTGAGAGTGTTAATGTATATTTATTAACAATTTGGGGCTATATTAAACGATATATTTTAATGTTGTTTAGATGTATGAGACATTTTCATTTTTCATCTGTAACAGAATGTTCAATAAAAAATGTCTTACTTTTATTGTCTTGTTATTTCTAGCTACATACGACGGATACATACATTTTTCGCAACTATATACATAATATAGTTGCGAAAAATTGTATGGACTTTGTTACTCAATTACGCGAGAACGGCCTAGACAGAATTTCAGATTCAGATTCTAGACTAATCAGTCTAGTGGTAAGCGCGTAAGCGTTTCAACCTAGAGGTCCTGGCTTCGATTCCTGGTGGAGATAAAAAAAATAATCTCGGTCTGGCAGGGCATAGAAGGCTGATCACCTACTTGTCCCTAAAGAAAAATCGATCAGTGAAACATGTGAAATGCAGCCCCATACCCCACTAGAGGACACGGGACTTCATTTCTCTAATAGTTTGTGGGAAAAACATAGTAAATTAAATTAGTACTGTCACAATATAACATCAAACAGCGCATTTGATCCCATCAGTTGTTTTTGGAACTATCCATTAATATATATCTAAAAATGTTCCAAATGTTTTTATGTTGTAAAACTCTTGTTCTTTTGTTTTCAATGGGAATTAAGTGAATCTCAGATACGTATATGTGACCAACCATGCTACAGTTTGAAGTACAACATAAATTTGTAAAGGATTGCATAGTTGTTAGATTATTTATAGTTATCAATGGATACTAGGAAATGTGGAGTTGAAATGAAACACCAGTACATTTGAATAATTTCTATTTATTACTTTCAGTACAATAATAAATTGGACAACAGTTTTAACACCTCTTCGTAGGAGGCTGTAGAGGTGTAAAAGCTGTTTATTTACTTACAACACTAAAGATCGAATCTCATACTGATATTAAAGTAATTAAAAAACAATAGAGAATTTGGAATTTTGGCACAGATCGCACTCACACGCTTAAATTAAATTGGGAACTTCATTGTGTGCGCTTTTAGCACCTTATGGAAAACCGGCAGAACCGATCCAAACGTTAAAAAATAAATTTCCTTTATCGTTTCGTACTCAGTTTACTCACGAAGCATCTGTTATCACAGCACTCAACGTTTTCCCGCGCTTACACTATAAATGTAGGTAATAAAACGACCCAATTAAAATATTTACTTAAATCTAATTGAAACGTCATATAAAACTACTAAACAACTTCTCGATTTAAAATAAAAGAATGAGATGTAATACCTAAATAATTGATTACTTAACACACGATAAGGTTGTCAATTTTTGAATTTTATTCAAAAATTTTAGTCATTAGCTTGTGAGTACTAAAAATAACGATTTTAGTAATAAGTTTACCGTTCGGAACGATTAATTGCAAATTGAAAATCAGAAAAACTAGTCTTTTATCTAGTAATTATAAAAACATCTTTACATGAAAATATATTTAGCTCTATATACATATATGTATTTATGAAATCAATATGATATAATTTTTCTATTGAGTCACTATGAAGATGGGCTTAAACTATAAAAGCATTCGAAGTTACGAGGTAGCCAAGTAATAAAATAATACTGCATACTAAGCCATAGTTTTCGACATCCGTCCCATAAACTATCTATCTTATTTTAATCACCCTGTGAAATGTCATACACTCGTCGCTGACACAGAAGTGTATTTGCAATAACATTAAAATAAATCTGTATTGGAACTTGAGAGCACGTAAATCTTATTTACTAAACAAATTGTTGTGATATGAAGTGAATGTTTGTCCAACCTTGCACAGGTTAATAATTTAAAAAAGCAAATTTCAAATATAAACAAAATATTTACAATTAAATACAGGATGACAAAAATGTCACAATTAAAACTAATTATTTACAATTGATATTTTATTGTCACCATATTATCGTGGTGAATTATTACTAAGATTTAGGTTTTTCCACGTGACGCCACATTGTGACTGATCTGAGAACTTAGCCGTTATTTTACTACACACAAAACAATATTTAAAGCGTTTAGGATTCAGGTAGATATTGATTTTTTATCGACACCGAAATTCATTTATAAATCTAATTTATTAATTAAAAATGTATGATAATTATTGTATAACTTACATATAATTGTCGTAGCGCCGAGTGAAAAAACCATTATTTAACAATGCGAAAACAATCATCAATGTGTAATATCATCAACAGTCATACATTGTTAGACCGGGATATACAAAGAGAAATAAAGAATCTCAAATTCCCATCAATTTCTGTATACCATATTTTAAAAAAATTATTATAACACTAGATAAAAATCTAACAATATGGCTCGTCGTTCACTCCCCAGGAGCCACGGAGGGTCGAACGAGAAGCTACTTGTACAAAAATAATACAAACTATCTCATTTCTTATTAAAGATTCTAATATATATTTTTATTGGCGATATCGCGCTTACAAAACTTACCCTCAGAAGGTCCGGCTTGTGCGCTGATTTTCAAGTTTTCAAAGTTAGATATCGCATTCTGGATTAGGCTTACGACACAATATGCCTAAACACGACTTCTATGAAACGAACTACAAAATAAAATCTTCCATTTATTACGTTCGTTAATTCTATTTACATACTTTTTCTATAGGTTACAATTTAGTTTTTAGGATAAAAAATTGGTGACCAATAAGGGACGTATGAGTTGTGATAATAACTTTTCACACAGATATTTAACGATATAGTATTTACTTGTAACAAGAAAAATGAACCTCGTTCATTTAGTTGTTTAAGAGATTGAGTACTTTGCAGTAGCACTCCGTCTAAAGTAGGTACTAAAGGTTCTACATGTATCCGTTATTAAGTTTACTGTTGCAATTCTAGAGGTGTAAAGCGCTTGGTTTTGCGCAAACTTATTGATAACTTAAAAACCATCGGCACTAAGATAAATTTTCCAAATAAAATAAAAAATATAGTAGGTAGTTTCAATTACAATCTCGCGCAAAACCATGTGTTTAGCTTAGCACCTCTACAACAACAGTATCAAGCTTTTGAAGTCCATTCAATGCTGAGCCGTTTAAGTGAAAGAGTGTAGTGTGACCGGTTCAAAGTCGTCATGTGTGGGCGGCCTCACTGGCAAGTCTTGTTGCGGAGGAGGTGCGGGCAAGAGGCTAGTGCCTTCAGGGATGTATACGTTTGTCACACGATTCTACAACAATATTATTATATAGAGCAGGTGGTATATTTAGAAACTTTTACGTCTAATAAGTTTGTAAAATTACTAATAGGTAATAAATATAACCATATAAATAGGTTTAATTTTGAACACAACGCAATTTTTTTATCCATCACACCTCGTACATCCAAACCACCTACGATTCTATCCATTATGACATTAATAATATCTTAGACCAATTTCATTGAAATGTATTGTACCCAGTCGTTTAATAACTGGACTTATATAATATTTACTTTATGTTCCTACTAAAAAAAATATTAACGTAGTTTTTTTTTACCTGGCTTTTTTCATATTTGAAGATTCCATGAAGGCGATAGCTCTTCTTGTCATCTTTGTCATCTGATGATTGCTCGTAATTCGGATTGTGGAAGGAGATATGGCCACCAGAGTCTCGATTAGTGTCTTTTGTTTCGCTATCTCGGTTCTTAAGCACTTTTACTGTAATGATATAACAAATGTGGAATATTTTCGATCATATTTGCTAACTATTCCGCGGAAGCGAATCTAAATTGAAAGGCTAGAACAAAACAAATCTTTCTCATCAAAGTATCTATGATTTAATTCATTTCATGCCTTACATCATAGATATTATGTTTGAACCTCCTGAGCCCCATGTTCTCAAAATGTGAATTAAATCAAGAAGTGACTACGGCCTCATAATATGATTTGTAGTCATGGTGGCATATTGTTCTCATATAAAGACATAATATAAACAAATACACTGGCAATTAAAAATAATTTAAATTTAAAAAAATTGACTAAAATTGTCGCTATTTAAAAATAATATTGCCCTACAGTTAGAAATGAAAAGTTACTTACAACACACAAATCCGATAGCCATAGCACCAATGATGATTATAACCACAACAGAGACACCAATAACTATGACTCCAGTATGTGAACGGGCCTCGGGAGCTGGAGGCGTCAAGTCGATGTCTTTACTCGTATAGTCCATGTAGTCAAAGTTAGGTGGGTAAATTGAAGGCATACGGAGATTCACCTTTTGTCTTGGTGCTGTTGATTAATTATTAAAGAACATTAATGTAATAAAAAGGTTCATGTATACCTATTTCTTAATTAGGGATTTACTTGAATTGATGCCAAACTTACTTATCGAACAAGGAATATCATTCGGGTGTTCTGGGCAAGCGCAGATATAATCGTGTCCCCTAAAGAAACAGAAATGGGTGCACCCGCCGTTCTTCTCCATACACGGGTTCCAGCCATGTTGCCGCTGATGCGACACAGCTTTTATCTCCATTGCCATCTCAAAGTTTGTGCTGACGGCTGTTACATTCTTGCCCGTATTCTTGTGCGCTCGCATCACGGCCTTTTTGTACCAATCCGTCCAGTATATGTATTCGCTAAACTGAAATGTTTTTTGTCTCTTAATTTAACTTGATTTACATTAATTTCGTAGAAACTAGTGACTTCATACCTTAAAATTGGAGATGAAAATAGCCTATATCTTTTATTTTCTTTCTTAATGTTCCAACTCGCTCATTAGGTAGTACCTATCATTGAACAGTATTTAGAAAGAGGCAAATGCCTTTTGCAATATTAGGTAACGCCTTTATTTCATAGTATTATACCTATAACTCTGAACCAACTTTTTACGAGATTTCATATGCGTTAGTCTCCGTAGGCGAAAAATCAATCAGCTCGTTCTAACCTAATAATTCTAACCTATTTTATTTATTCATCTTTAATTATCTACCTGCGTCATTCCGAAGGGGTTCTTAGCATCTGGTACAAGTTGAACTCTATGTTGACCATTGAGATCAGAAGTATCAATCCTATCCTTCATAGCATCTGTCCAGTATAGCCTGCGTTCTACATAATCAACAGTTAGGCCATTCGGAAAGCCTAAATCATGATCGACGATTATCTTCCTCATAGTACCGTCTAATGCCGCTCTTTCTATACTTGGTTTTTCTCCCCAATCACTCCAATACAAGTAGCTAAAATATTATTAAAAATTAAGACACTATTATTATTATATATTACAAATATTAACCGTTTTATTTATAAAACACCTCTATAATTCCATTTTAGCTTTAAAATGTTCGGTCACTGAAAACATTAAGAAATGAATTTGAAAGGAGACAAAACAATCTCAAACTAAAATACACTTATTGGGGCGTTTAATGCTATTGAAAACTAATAATGTTATTTTTGAGACTAACCCTTTCGCTGGAAATAGTGCAACGGATCGCGGTTCGTCAAGTCCTGACAATAAAACCTTTCTACAAGTGCCGTCAAGCTTAGCAACTTCCACAACCTAAAATTAAAAAATATTTTTGATGTATTGTTTTTGTAAAAGAAGGATTATGATACTAATAATAATTTACCAATAAATTGTTTGTTGAATAAGACGAGATCAAGATATTTGAAAACATGTCACATTTATACATAATCTGTTTATTTGGAAATATAAAAATTAAGCAGATTAACAACAGCGACTGAAAAAGACCGCTAATTTTGTACATTTATCAACAATAAAAACTTTTAACTTAAAATGCATCGATAGGGACTTAGTAAGCCTGATTGGTTATTAAAATAAACAATACGTAGGTACCTTATATTCATTATCAGTCCAATACAAGTTATCAGCTATCCAATCCACCGCCAGACCGTTTGGCGTCTCCAAGCTCGTGTTCACTATCATTTTGTTCTCCGTCATGTTTTCCATATTTAATGTCCTACAATATATAAACAGTTTTAAATCCCATTAAAATAAATCCTGTTCTTATAAAACTTAAATAGAAACAACAGAACACAGCTTCAATTTTAAATTAATAGCTTTTGTTGTTTTAATTATTATGATGAATTTTGTCAGGCATTATAGTTTTGAAACAATAATTCAGACAAACCTGATTTCATTTAACTTCACATCAGTATAGAAAATTAGTTTCTTATCCCAATGAAAGTCAATAGCTATCGAGCTCTCCATATGGTCTACGGGTATATTAATATCCCTTAACTCGGGTGTATCGAGAGAAATTATCGTCATACTAGTACGGGTGGCGAAAATAAGAAAGTTTTCTGGGTGTTTCTTGCATATCTTTGGTTCTACATCTGTGTTATTCTCAAAGAGCAATCCTGTGGGACAGGCGCACGAGAAACTGCGGGAATTGCGGAGGCAGAGGTGTGAACAACCGCCGTTGTTCATTCCACATACATTCTTCTGTTTATAGTCACTCTAAAAAATAAAGATGTAAAAGGAAAGGTTAAGTTAAGTGATAGGTGCTGCTTGCTGAATCATGAATGTATCTTTGAGACACAATGTTACACTTATGTCAAAGTAAAGAGAAACCAAATTTCGAAGGGGACACAAATGTTGCGATCTCCACTTAAAGAATGGGAAGAGAAAAGGCGATATGAATGAAGCTGATATAAAAAGTCACAGAAAAAAAGTAACAGAAAGAAAATTAGACTTAAAAGTTGTTCCAAAGCCGCGTCTCTTAAAAGCTCTTTAATCATCGTTATGTTTTAGTATTGGGACATTTATTGGCCATACGATTGTACCATTGCAATTATGATTGCTTCTTTACTAAGGTTTTTCAAATTAAATGCAAAGTTCTGGGGACTAATACTTAACCAGAGTTTTAACATCATATGTGCGTTTTTAAAAATACCAAATTCAAATAATGTTACCTGGATAGCTCTAATATCCATGAGCCCTTCGAGTTTATCGCGTATGATAATTTGATCCTGGACGTTTTTCTTATCTGCTCTATGCAGAGCTTTAGTTTTCCAGTCAGTCCAATAGATATATTGCCCCATTATGACGATTCCGTATGGATATGGTACATTGCTTAGTACAGTCTTGCGAGACCCTCCATTGAAATCCGCGCTCTCAATAGTATTCGCTTTAGCGTCGTTCCAGTAAATACGGTTTTCTAGTCGATCTACGGCTAGACCGTTGGGCCATTCTACTCTTTGGGATACGATCACACGCCTGAAAATTATAATTCACAATAGGTGTGCAATAAAAACTTATTTAACTTAAAAAAATAACCAATATAAAATACAAATGTTTTCTATTTATATAAAAAAAAACAAAAATTATATTATTTTTTATTTATATAAAATATAAATAGAAACACATGAATGTTTCGGTTGGGTAGGCAAAGAAATCTGATCACCTACTTTTAGAGCCTTTAAAGAAAATGATCAGTGAAAGAGATACAGAAATGTGTCTGCCCCATGCCCCACTAGGGGTTACGGGAATTCACTTAATAAATAATTCCAATCTTAATTGTAGTGTAGCACTTTAATCTGCTTTAGAATAAGAAATAAAGATAAAATATATTTGATTTGTTGCTGTTTGGAGACCGGTGAATAAAATCTTTACAGTTTTTCTACTCAACTCAAAAATCCCATTGTTTAACACGTAATTCTTAAAGCATCGTGTTAAGCTGTTTCGAATGCAAAAATGTTTAATACATACAAACAAATTCAAAATACTTCTTTAAACTAATTGGTTGTAAATGTTTAGGTTCTTTTGTTAAATAAAACATCTACCTATGAGTTCCATCCATGTCTGCTCTCTCAATCTTGGCATCTGTTCCCCAGTCCGACCAAAACATATAACCACGTTCATAATGCAGGGCTATACCACGAGGTGAATCTGTGAAAAAATGTATAAAGTTTCCATTCAAGATATTTTATGGTCATATTATCATGTAACGATGATAATTTTTTAAGTATATTTCATATATTTTACCTAATCCTGTCCACACGAGTAATTTCCGATTGGAACCATCTAATTCTGCTACTTCGATGCTGTTTCGGCCGCCATCCGTCCAATAGATCTAAAAAAAAAATAACTGTAATAAGTTTGTCACTTATCACCTTAATTTAATTTTTTTAAATAAATTTAAACCACAATTAACTTATTCTAACCTTTCTCCCAATAGAATCCACAGCGAGGCTGTCAGCTGTCTGTAATCCCCGGGTGATGATAGTTTTGACCTGTGTCCCGAACTTATCCGCGCGAAATATTACTCGCTTCGCCGTATCCGTCCAGTAAATCAGACCTAACAGTGTAATTAAATATTAATATAATCAATAACTGTCAACTTGACATTATAAGTAAAGACATTATGTTATTTAATTGAATATTTCGTTAATATTGACATGGTGGGATGATAAAGGTTATGCAAGATATCCTTTATCAAATTCGTGAGAATACATGAATGATGACATGATGAGAGGCAAACCTTTTTTGTATAGAAATGACAATAGATGTTTCAAAAGATTTCATTTCATTTTAAAAAAATACGTCACCTGTATTCTGATCAACGTCTACTCCAAGAACATTCTTCAGTCCTTGGAATGGGTACACAACGTCAACAAGATATGGGACGTCAAAGGATACGAATCGAATATCGATGCGATGCGCGAATATAAGGAAATCCATTGGTCCTTCGGCGCACCTTTTGCCATCCTCCTGTCACGTTTATTAAAATTATTTAACTATATTATAAATGAGTGATAGACAAATATTTTCCCTCGTTTATTATTATTAACATGTATATACTATACTATAATGGCCTTAAAAAAAATCTAGATGTAAAGCATGTAAGTGGTAGTCGTTTTTTAGATCCCAACTATACTCGTTCATTAAAAACGATCAAAAAGTTTGAAATTTAAAGCATAATAAAGGAATAAAATACCTAATTATTAATATAATTAATAATAATATTCGGAATAAAGTATGATTATCTACAAAAAAAATTACCATCAATTTAACACCAGTAGGACAAGCGCACGTTCTTCCGTTTGGTTTAAGAAGACAAAGATGGGAACATCCGCCATTATCTCTGCTACAGCTGTAAATCAAACTTTAATTAGTCACTGTCATTGAAAGCGGAATAAAATCCTTATTTTTCATATATCTCTATAAAAAAACAAGGATTTTATTTCAGCTCTAAAGCTGTATATCTCTACAGCCTCTTTATTTATCCCCTTGTTATTACAATAATTTAAAGAATTACTAAACCTATTCTATAATGTAAATATTTATAAGAGATACCATGAGTAGGTATTAATATTTATTTTTAACCAAACAGTAATTCATGTATTTTTGAATAAAAAAATATACTATACTTCATTTCAATATTAATATAGAATAACTAGTGAGCCGATTTTGCAATTTCTGACAATAAACTAAACTCGTTCTGAGTTACAAAGGCTAGTCTATAAACGAACTTGAAAAATAACAAAAAAAAATTATATCGAGAAAAATTTTCTTACCGATTATTGCCACCTTTCCTTTCTTTGTGGAACACTCTGACATCCATCAGTCCTGCTACTCCAGCGCCGAGTGTTCGTCGATTCTTTCCTGTGTACTTATTGGCGGCTTGTATGGAGTTGGCGTCCCAGTCAGTCCAGAATACTTCGTCACCGTAGAGGTCCAGTCCAAAAGGATGAGGCAGTTGTTGGCCTACAAGTTAATTTAAGATGTAGACCAATACAATTACATATTTGCTACTTAAACACGAAACAACATAAATTACAATGCAATTCACACAGAAAAATAAATATGTTTTTAATAATCTTCATAATTTTGTTAGCCTAGATTACTTTGTATGCTACTGGCACTTAAAATATCCAAACGGGAAGTACTTTTTAAAGGCGAAAGAATAATTTATTAATAGCGGTAAAAATTAGAATTACTTCTTAAAATCAACATAGCCCGAAATAAATGCAAGGTCAATGAACATTCTATGTAAATTTGGCTGTAGTTTTAGTATTTTGAATCTGATAATAATTTACTACCTATTAACACAGCCCGGCCAGTGCCATCGAGGTTAGCGTATTCAATAGTGAGATTGCCGCCATCAGTCCAATAAATTCTGTTATTTGAAAGGTCCAGCGCTAAACCGTTCGGCCATGTCATTTCACCAAATATCAAACGTTTCCGATTATTACCATCCATATCAGCGCGCTCTATACATGGGCTTCGACCCCAGTCCGACCAGTACATTACACCACCTATAGAATATACATACCTAGTACATACTTAGTATTATACAATTATACATATTATAAATGTTTAGTTGTGATAAAATAAAGATAATTTATGAGAGGAAATGTTTTAAGTAAGACATACATACAAGATTTTAACCACTGATACTGTTTATAACACATACCTAAGAATTAAATATTAATAATATTAGCTATAAAATAATCTCTGCTACATAATATATAGCCTAATAAAATTATTATAATAAAAAAAATTCACGAAGAAAAATTCCTATCTACGAAGTAACTAACTATCCTTAATCTTAAATGCATAATTTTCTAAATCTACCAATTTATGAAACTTAATCTAAATGTGTAACGTTATCTACTATCACACTACTCTTCTGCTACGATATTTGCTACGTAATTGCTACACGTAGGAAGCAGCTACAGCGCGTAATGCGAATACTTCGAAATTTATGATACGTTCTCAAATATTTTTTATAATAAACGATTAAATACACTTGTGGATGACAATTCATTATTATAAATTTGACTAAAAATACGTTTCTATGTACCTTTGGGATCGACAACAATGTCTCTTGGCTTATCAATGTTTTCCCAAGCAAGTAGACTTCTCATAGTACCGTTTGAGTTGGCTACTTCTATCCGGTTTGTACCTGCATCTGTCCAATACAACTTGTCGGTCATCCAGTCATACGCCAGACCAGCCGGGGATACTACAATTGAGGTACCACATTAGTAATTTTAAGAGAAACTAGTTTTCAAAATATCATTTAAATACTTTTTGTAAAATCTAGAAATAAAACAAGTTCTATACTTACTCAAATTAGTGTTGACAATCACAGTCTGATTGGATCCATTAAGAAAGGCTCTATTGATGGTGTCCTTTTCCACGTCTGTCCAGAAGATTCTTTTTCGCGAATGATCCCAGTCAAGAGCCACCGCTGATTTAATATTTTCCACAGGTATTACCTATAGGTTTTATTATAAAAAAGATCTTGTAAAAGTTATAGGAATATCTTCATCGTTTTAACAGTTGAAGCAAAAGATATCACGATATAAAGTACACTATTTTTCCACAAAAATAAAAATATAATATTGAACGAAATGTCAACGCAACTACTACGAATACTAGACCATACATACACCACAACATACCATGTCTAAAGAATCCATCTGTTTCCGTGGATTGAGTAGTTTTAATCTTATATCTTTCCTCCTTGCATACAACAACAATTTATCAGGTGTATCTTCACATGTACGACTGAAATAAGTAGTTAAGATTACTTGAACAGTTTCCGCTCGTTATAGCAAATCTTACTTTTCTTTAAGTTTCCTTTATATTATTTACACGTTAGGTAATTCAAAGCCTATTCAATATTACATGAAATGTATACTTACCTATCAGATTTAAGATTGAAACCGATAGGGCACCGACAACTGTAGCTATTACTGTTGGGTAAACAAAGATCTGAGCAACCTCCGTTGTTGGAGCCACAATGATTTTTATACGTAGTCAATTGCCGTAGAGGATGGAAACTGAAAAAATAACAAATATCTTTAGCTTCATACAGTTTTTAAATTATGCGAATAACATATATTGTTCTTTATTAATAAGCCTCAATATTTTTTCAGTTTTTTTCTTTACGTCGTACTAAAATTCACAGTCATTATAGGTAAAAGAAAATAGCTAATCTACATATGTGCAAAGTTAGGAAAATTTATCATTGAACTTGTTGTAATTCTCTGTATATTTGGCCTAATTATTATATTAAATATTCTCTCGTCATCTCGCTCGGGTATACGGATCTAACTAGATTCTTAGGAATGAAACTGTAAAAAAATTATGGATATACCTCTGTATGTCCATAGGTACTTGTAAGCTAGCAAGTATTGTCTGCATGCCCATGCCTGTTTTCTTATTAATTGTGGATATGCTTTTTGTATGCCAATCCGTCCAATAGATTGCGTCTTCGAATACCGTAAGTGCGAATGGGTGCGGTACGCCTTTGTTTGTTATCTAAAGGATTGAATAAATTAAAGAATGGATACGAAAGACATGTTTCTTTAGATTCATAGATTTTTACTAAAAAGCTATTAAATATATAAATGAATATTAAAATGGCATTATATTTATTTTATCTTTTATTATGACTACTTACCCGTTTCCTGTCTCTGCCGTCAAATGAAGCTTTTTCAATAACATGATGTTTGGCATCCGCCCAATATATTTTGGACTCCATGTAGTCAATGGTTAGGCCGTTGGGCCAAAATATTTTGTCAACTATAACGCTCTTACGCCTACTACCGTCCATATCAGCTCGTTCGATTTTAGGATTTGGACCTAAGACACAAAATCTTTTATGGAAAAGTTTTTGTTATGCATTTACATACTAATTTTTGAATAATAATTTCAACTATAGTCCTGCAAGTAACCAGTTTCAGAACCGAGGAGACATTTTTATTACTTGCAGATGCTTAGGGATAGAGCAAATATACATAATTTCCCCGACTCTACACTTAGCATATCTTATTAATTAAACAACCTAGTTTTACTTCTAGAATAAAAAAGGGTGTGAAGCACCATTAAAATGGGAAGTCATTTTATTGATAGAAATTTAGATTCCAATTACCCCAATCAGTCCAGAAGACCAGCGCGTCTCCGGGATGTACAGCAATAGCCCTGGGTTTATCCAAATCACTTGAAGCTAACACCGCCCGATGCACACCATTCAGAGTTGCCACCTCTACTCTTCTAGTGCCAGAATCCGTCCAGAAGAGAAGATCATGGATCCAATCAACTGCCAACCCACTTGGAGTTTCCAAGCCCCATCGTATCACATCTGTTGAATTTGTCACATTTAATATACAATTATTAAATCAAAACTGTTTAAACTAATTTTCATTTAAAGAAGGTCGATCATAATTGACCTAGATATCAATCTAGGTCGATTATGAAACTACTTACTACTTGAATACTATTTTACATCTTAAGAATCAAAGTCTGTTAATATTTAATAGTATACCTTAACTGTGGTTATATATTTAAAAGTACCCGTCTACTTTTTAATATTGCGTTTGTATCAAAATTAATTAAAATTTTTGTTTCATTAAAAAAATGAGTTTGCAAAAAAATATTTCCAACCACTGTAGGAAACACTTAAAAACAATAGTCATATCTGTTTCTTATTCGTCTTCTTTAAAATATTTATTATTACTTATAACTCGATAACATTACTTGCATATTCTGCATTTAACCAATCAAACTATATTAAAGTAAATAGGAAGTAAATTATAAAATTTCGAATTTGGTAATAAATTCAAATGCACGTTTATTTTTGCTTGTTTCTATTATTCTCAATCTGTCTCAAAATGATAAAAGACAGTCGTCATCGACTCTTACGGTCATTATTGTTTTACTATCATGAATTACTGTCACTATGCTGGAAAAAGGCAGAAGTCAGAGAAGTACAGCGAGAGTAACAGGCGTATCATTTTCTACGATGCAGTCGTCCAACGTTTCCGAGAAACTGGGCAGAAAATCGAAGACCACGAACTGGCAGACCTAGTGACCGAGTTTCGTACTGACCCCATATTATATATTGTTATATATATATGAGTATATGTTGTTAGAATTACCCATGAATTACCTGATATATTGTTGCTCTCCAAGGGCGCCACTCGAATAACCTTCATATTATTCTCAGTCCAAAATAATAACTTCTTTTCATAGTGATAGTCCAAAGCTGCAGCGTTATGTAACCCTTTCAACACCGTCACGTAGTTGTTACCAGATAACCACACCTTTTAAAGAAATTAAGTTTTAGTTAATTTAATTTTTAATAGTCAGGTAGGTACTTAAATCTTATATATAAAATTCTCGTGTCACAATGTTACCTTACTCCTCTGACGGCTTTACTGATTTTTACCAAATTTTATATATAATAAGATAACTTTATTTTTAAAATATCCTTATTTTACAATACATACATAATATATAAAAGAATTTTATGAATTATTTTTTTCTATCGCCATATCAATATTAAAAAATACTCTTATAGGTTTTTTTAAACTTCGGAAAGATTTAAATAGCAAATAATTATTTTTATATAATTTCTAGTAGTTCAGATTTAGTTTGTTATTAGCTATTCCTAAGAAATGCAATGTGTCTTAAGAGAATAAGTTACCTTACGAATACCAATACTGTTTGAAAATAGTAATGTAGGTGATTCCCCAGTCGCTTTACAAGATCTTTCATCCGGCCTCAGTACATAACCGGTCATACATCCACACCGGAAGCTACCCTGCATGTTGGAACATGTCTGAGAGCATACTGGGTCCTGTTCATACATACATTCGTCGATGTCTCGGCAACTGTGTAGATAGATATTTCTTTATAAAGTAGATTATAATGAAGAGATCTTCAGAATTTGAGAGGTATTGTCATACGAACAACGACCCCGGGTAGTGTGAACTTCTGAACACTTTTCTGAAGCGAAGGAAACTGCTTAATACTGGAGAGTCGCCCATACAAGAACACAATGATTTTTCTAAAAGCGCTCTGACCCAGTTAAAAGACATTGTCAATGCAAGAAAAATTCGCATGCGTGGAAATAGGACAAAAATAACTTTAGGTATCAAGATTTACCTTTCTATTCTATTAATAATCGCGTTATTAAATATTATTTACTACCTAAGCAACCTTCACTACAGTTTCTCTGTTATAATAAAGGAAGCCTCACTTTCGAATTATTTACTTTAGTGTGTTTATTTTTATTAGTCTCTTATAATAAAACATAAAATAAAACAAAATAGTATATTACATAGATATTTAACATAATATGGAATCATGAAATAGAAGCAAAACAATGTTGATTTGATTAAAGATTTTAACCTATGCTACCGTTATATATACACACTTATTACGTAACTGTTAAAAGGGAGCGCAATTCGACTTAAGTCAATTGAAATGAAAAACCAATCAACAGAGTAGGTAATTATTCTCTATTATATTTTGCCTCTTTTCCTTTAGCGTTGGAGATATTGATACCAACTTTTTACTTTAAAATCCTACAAACACTACTTACCTATAGCCATCCTCGCTGAGTAAATAGCCTAATGGACAGGCGCACGCCGGTTTTCCATCATAAGTAGTAATACATTCTCTCTCACACTTATCTCTTGAGGTACATTTTCGCCTCTTTGGACATTTCTCTTCATCATCTCCTTGAGGACAGTCCTTCATGCCATCGCAAACGTGTTTCCGGTTCACACAATTTCGAAATGCAGAGCTTGATGGCGACTTGCACATATATTGATCTTCTTCGCAATATACTTCACAGTTTATTTCATCTTCACCGTTTGAGCAATCGCGAACACCATCACATAACCATGTTTTCTAGAGAAAAAATATCACTTTACACAATACTATGTTTCCTTCTTTTCTTGTCTATTCGAATATGTAAACAACAAGCCATACCCAACTAGTATGGAACTAGGGGTGGTGTAATATATGTATAGAAAAACCATGGTTTTTTAATGTATTGAAAATTAAAAGTTTAATTTAAACAAGAATAATTTTGCTGCAACTCATCTTTCACTTTATTTTTTTAAATTCACGTTCTACATCAAACCATTCGAGGTTCTATTTTAATATTTCTATCATACGTAAACATACCGATATGCAACGCCTATCTTCGCAAGTGTGCTCATCTGCAGTGCAATTCCGTATACCAACAGCTTCACAGTTCAATTCATCGTCACCATCCGTACAGTCTCTGTCCATATTGCATCGCCAGCTCTTTGGAATGCAGCGACCGTCATTGCATCTAAGCAATAATATAATAAGTACAGAGTAAATATAAAAATATACCATATTGTATTACAATATAACTATGTTATCGCGTTCGAAGAAAGTTGAGCTGGTTTTTAATAAACTATTATCATCAAATTTCTTAGTAAATACAAGATTCTTAAAGGTAAACGTAGATTAATTTGTAAGGATTATTTATTATTGTCAAAAGGACAGAAAAATTGTTAAAAGACTGATAAATATTGCAACTTTCATTTTAGGAGGTAGGTAGGTATTCCGCTTAATGCGGCGTCGTTATAAGAAGGATATTTTTAGCTCTCATTGTGGTGGATATTAAAATACTGTAATCTGAAGTACTTAACTTACGGTCAGTAACAATAGTACCGTCAAATATGTCATCTTACTTGTACTCAGCAGTTTTGCAGTTCCCAGGCAAAAGTGGACAAGAGTCCTCGTCAGTCCAGTCTCCGCAGTCATTATCGCCGTCGCATCGGAAATCTTTTCGCACGCACTTTCCATTGTCACACTCGATTTCATTTTCCCCGCATCGTGAGAGATCCACAGCTGTACATATATACATATACTATATAATTATAAAATTTTACAAAAATGAGTAAGATATGTAAGTGGAGATTTATGGTCAGACACCTTTGGAAAAAGGGACATAATTATTTTACTAAAAAAATAACATTAAAATCACATAACCTTTTGTGAAACCCATATATTTCTCCATTTATTTCATTAACCAATAGTAATAACAGATTTTTACAAAAGCCTTATTTTATTGTTTATTAAAGAAACTAATTATTTGTTTTCTTCGAATTACCATCAAATAATAAAAATATGAAAATGTTTAAAATATATTAATAAACGAATTGTATGAAATATATATAAACCTGTAGAAAATTATAAACAAAAGATAATTAAATTAACATTTATCATTTTTGTTATTTGACATTTAAGATTTTTATACTTGTTTAGATTTGAGACTTGTTAAGTAATAGTTTTATGAGGGAAAAGATTGAACTTATGCAGCCTGATAAGGACTAGCTCTATTGAGTACTGAAAGTAGGTTAGTAGGTCATAGAGAGTAATAAAACGATAAATGATACTCAAATATATTTGTAGACGTAATGAAAGACAAAACTAATAAAATTATCGTGATTTTGATAATAATGATCAGACTTACGACAGTCAGTCTCATCCGAGTTATCAGGACAATCAGCTTCTTTGTCACATCGCCAATGTAATGGTATGCATTCTCCTGATATGCAGGTAAACTGTTTGTCTCTGCATCTAAACAATAAAATAAAAACGGATAAGTCAAACTTAACTAAAAATGTACAAATAAAGATTTAACCTTTCTGTAATTTATATTTAAAAGCATAAATTAAGCATATCACAATAAAAAATTGTAAAAATGCAGTTACTCGCAATTTGAGATGACTGTAATGTCACCACGATTCTAGAGAAAGATCTTTTACCGTGAAAAGTTTAATTAAAATAGCATTGAGCGTTAAAATCAAGGACTCCGAAGAAATAACACAATTAAAAACAGTTTGTTTCAATGTATCCCTCGCCCACGGAAGGGGATATATCGGGTCGAGTGACGGCGCAAGGCTTGTGTGGGCGCGTTGGCATGGTAACGGAACACCCTCCCGCTCTCACAATCCGCTCTCTTGCCGCCCAACGCATTATCGATCCGCCCGGTGCAGGTCAGCTACGATTTCAGCGATGCCTCACAAATCGCAAATTATATTATCACAATTTCTTTTGATTTCATCTAATAGTTGACTCTGTTTAATTTGATATAAATACTATATATGTTATAAACATGGGTTAAGAAGACAAAGAGCAAACAATTTTACTAAAAATATCTTTCGTTCGTTTCGTTTATATCTCAAATATAGCATTTAAAATAACCAATTAAAAGCTTTGGTATATATTTTATTAGAATAAGTTAAGTTAATTTAGATTAAGTATCTTAGTAAAATCTTGTAAAGATTTTGTTATAATCTTCTCTGGTAAAATACGTAGAGGAATTTTGTAGGTTTCAATCAGGGATGAGGTCACGTAATGTATGCAAAATAAATCTATTGACGTAACTCTACGTCAACGAGCCGAGATCCCCATCAATGAGATTATTTCCATCTCGGCAACCATTCTCATACTATAGACACTCTGTTTACAGTTAAATATTTTCGTTACTTTTAGAAATAATTGTGAAGATATGCCATTCTACTGTATTGAATAAAGCTGATTAATTTTGAGAGAAATGCGATCCTATGTACGTGGCTCTTTATTGATTCTATACCAAAAACTATATAACAAGTTTCTATAAAACATAGTATTTAAAAGGTATTTCTTGTTACTACTTGTGTGCAGTTCAGTATACTCGTATAACAAAAATAAATGGAATAAACTTATAGTTCGTTTTTTTTTGTATTTCAAGACCCTGCTGTATTTAATGTGTATGTTACTTACTTTCCTTTAGGACAGGTTATTTCATCAGAGTTGTCTCGGCAATCGTTGTCGCCATCGCACACCCATTCCTTATGAATACACAGTCCATTGGTACATGAAAACTGCTCTTCAGTACAGTTCAAGTCAGGACCTGGTGTAGCAATATTTTAGTGAGCATAATTTTTATTACTCTAAGGTAGCATCTAAAGTAATTTTGATTCATTTAAAAAGTAAAAAAGAAGTATAAACTACATTTAAGATGATTAAATGCTTCAAGAAACTTACCACAGTGTGTCTCGTCGGAGAAATCACCACAATCGTTGTCACCATCACAGAGCCAATCAAAAGCAATGCAGACATTACTGCCGTGGCACAGTGTTCGATTGTCCTGTTCATCGCATGACCTGGCACACCCGACTTCATCTTCTTTCTCCTTACAATCTGCATTTCCATCGCATCGTTTTTCAAGTTCAATGCACGTACATGATGCCTGCAGTGTAAAAAAATTATATAACTAAGGTAAATACTACATTGTTATTTTAAATTTAATTGTTAGAGATCAACTTATTAATTCAAATTATTCATAAGTTATAGACTACTCAATAACAGTAATGCGTTAAATTGAAAAATGATGGGAGCTTATTATTATAAACTGTTTCTCACGCCACACAGAGTTTGATAAAAGCCGTAGGCTATTTTTGTTCTAATTCAATGAAGAAAATGTACAGTTTCTCAGAGTTTACATACTAAGCTTCCACAATAGTAAACATACAAAGAATGACTTTTAAAAGTCTTTTTCTACGATGAATCGTAGACAGAGATTCGTAGCAGAGGCTACGAAATTTACGAGAGCCCTGTAGTTGATATAAAGTAACACATGAAGTTTACGGGGACTTCATATCATCTGTGGTTGAATTAAAATAAAAAATAACCTGACAAGAGAAGTATTCCTTGGAACATGGTATGTGACATCCAGTATCATCACCTCCGTCGTCTAGATCATCAGCCACCACGTAAGAATCCTTAGGATTTATATAGATTCGTCCATTGTCTATAAATAATTATATTATGTTCTCAATAAGATCACACGATATATTTTTTGTTGTTTGAATGTGGTTATAAGTATATGATCACATTGATTAGATTCAATAGTATTTATAATATTGATAAAACAACTGAGTAAGCTTACGTTATCTAAGGAATTCAACGTCTTCTTTTCTCTAACTGAATTATCAACAGTAACAAAATATTATAATTCATTAAATAAGCTCGTTTTTTAATGTTTATGAATAGCAAAGTAGTTTATAGGCTCTATAGAGAGATTATAGAAAAATGTGTTTTAACTTACGGTGCCAACCTTCCACTCGCGTATAAGGATTGTGAGGCCTAACACCAGGAACCTGCTTGGGCCCAGGTAGGCCGATAGCTGCTGGTTGGTATGGCGGCACTCGTCCCACCGAACGAGTGTCCGGCACTGGCGACTCCAACGATCCATTCGCGTTACGATTGTAAGGTACCGCTACTGAGTCATCGCAGTATCCTAGCGGAGATTTTATTTTGTTTATTTAAGCAGTCTAACAACAACAACACATTATTTAATCGCTTACTCGTGACCATGAACTTATTAATTAAAATCGATGTCTACGATACCATCTGGATGAAATCAAAAGCTCAAATGGTAAGTGAAAAACTGAAAACGCAGTCTGGTAAGTCACGTCTTCCAATAAAATGGTACCGCTTAAGTTAAACTCGGTTGTAGTTCGGCAAATAGATTTTAGTAAGTGAATTCTAAAATAGATAAACCTTTCTTTTGTACCATGACGTCAACATGTCATGTTGGCGTCTCCAAAGCTAAGATTGGATAAGTGCAAATAACTATCACAATTTTTAAATTATTTATCACTTACCACAATGTATAAATATCGCAATTATGCTGAGTAATATTATTTGATTTAGCATTGTGACAGTTGTCAACTCGATAAAAAGTGGAGGCACCATTTAGGTGACCTGGTCTTGCTCAATGTCGCGCGATATAGATCTTGGAGAGTCTAACATGGCTCAGTCCAATCCGATACTTCTAATAGTCCTGTTGAGAAAAACGAAATAAGAGTTAAATAATTGCAGAAAACATTATTTTCCTTATATATCGCAACATATATGCGTACATATGTCATGACCAGACCTCAAGTCTGTGAACAGCCCATAAATTCATCTCAATTTCAAAGTTAATTTGTAATTAGAAACACAAATTACATACGCGTTAATTTAAATAAACCAGGTCCTTACATCAGTATGTTACAAATAAGGTAATAACTGGCTTCTGAAATGATTACCTAAGTCCTAAATCATTTCAGTTTCCAAGTATCAAACAGCTTCTTATTGATAAGAAGCTGTATAATACATGTTGTTGTTCGATTTCTTCATATAAGAAATCGAATATATATAACGCCATATAAATTCAGTTCACCCACGGAATGACGTCAGTATCATGGTATGAATTAAGTTATTAGGTATTTTTGTATTCAACGTTCATGAATACGTTAGGATAAAAATAGAACTATTGTTTAAGTTGGTATAGAAACTTCTTATTATCAAATACATATTTCTTACTAATGTATTTTTATTATCTGAAACATATTAAAATTTACATTGATAGGAATATTGTCTTGTTTATTTTTTCATTGTGAATGAAAATCTTTCTTGTAAACAACTTTTTAACTCTGCTGGCCAAATCAAAATCATTTTTTTTCGGTTATAAACTGCAATATTTTTTTTAGGAAAATCGAACAAGCTTCTGTTGTATCTATTGGGTCAACCTAAGACTTGCAAAAAATACTTTATATTCTAAATATTATTTCTATCCCATAGATATTGCAAATTGCTTGTCTGTTAGAATTGTCTTTCATATTTCAACATAACATGAGCTAAAGATTTACAGTAAAGGTGTTATTAATCCCTTGTTAAAATCACTTGTTCGTTACAAAAAATTGCCTAATGATATTATTATCTGCTTACTATAATAATAACGTAATGTCACTTGGAGGCAAAATTACAAGAATATACACTAAGGCTCACCTCACACAGCTGGAATGTCTCTCTGAATTCATCAATCTGTATTCATATTAATTAAAATGCCATACAATGTCAAGAAATTCATAATCTGAAAAAATGTATGTGAATGTATGTGGAGCATAGTGGAATCGTATGAAATTCAGAGCTTTCTGAATTAAGAATCTGAATTCAGAGAGACATTCCCTCTGTGTGAGGCTAGCCTAATATAAAACAATGTCCGCAACTGTTTGTTTATCGGAATGATATTTTTACATTTGAATTTACTATACTATTTTTTGCATTACTTGCTAGTAAAAAAAATGACATAGACGCAGAAATGTTTCAGCAAAACCTTTTTCTCTCAAAAGTAGTTACATTCCCTTTTTCCGTGAATTAACTTACTAAATCTTTACAGTTTTTCATGCAGTAGATACAAACATTTAATCCAATCTAATTTTATTCAGGAATCAGAAACGAGGTTGCCTTAGCTATATAGAAGTCGAGTTGATTACATAAGCCTTAGAGATAAGCCGCCATATTGAAGAGTGTAAATCCCAGGTCTATAGAGAGCATGCGTGGCAGACACGCCACGGTCTACTTGTTGATCCGTTTCCATTCACCACACGCAGCCTCTTTCTACGCGTTACATTTATGGAACTACCATGTTTCCATAAATTATTTCGCATACGGTCATTAAGCTATATAGATGTTTTCTTAATTAGGTACTAACGTTAAAATTGTTTAAAAGAGTTTTTATACATCAATAAACATCATATTGCGTTTTTACTAATTTCTTTTCATTCCTCTCCCGTATTCATTGGTCTCAATAAAACGAACGTTGTTCTAAAAGTACGTTTTATTTGTCTGTCAGGCTGACTATACTGAGTCTAAACAAAATTAAGTTCTCTTGTTAAATTAACCTTATATATACATGTATATATACACATTACCTTACATTAAAATTTTATTAACATAATTATTAAAACAAAATTCTATATTTTTATTTCAGAAGAAAGCTAATTATAGTCCATGAAGTGCGTATTCAAAATAACTAGACTGCCTTCATCCATTTTATACTAAGATCTGTCAATACTAGCTAGGTCGAATCAAAGGATATAATATAATATATAACGATATATAACGATAAGTAATATTTTAGTATATAGCTTTAAAGATTCTGTATTTTATATCTAAATAATTATTAAGATATTTAAATACAAGCAATAAACTCGTCGATCAATACGGCTCAGAGGCTGCGCGTGTATTCATCCCCCTCCGCCCGCCCTAAGCTAACCGCCCGAATCCCGCCACCCACGAATGTGACCGTGAACATTTTCTGCGACGTCAATTTCAAAATGGATTAATTTTTTGGAAAAATCAAATGGAAATGTAACAATTTTAATTTAGTCTTAGTTTAATATTACCTTCATAAGATCGTTCATTAAAACCTGCTACGTTATTCATACTGGAGGTTGCAATATTTAAAGCGTGCTACGTAATATAGTTATTAATACATATTTAACTAAAAAGTAACGATTTAGAATCAATTTTTGCTTAAAAAATAATTATTCGTACCTTTCCTTTGATAATTAATAGAAGCAAACACACGACATAATTACAGAAATTCACTTCACAAGTAATCAATTTCACCTTTTAATCACAAGTGTTTGATGTTTAGTAACTTGGGTCACTGGAGATAAAGCGATACGTTCTGGAGCACGGCAGGTACTGGCTGATCTGGAACCTTAGCCGCCCGCCCTGCGCCGTGCGCCCCGCGGTCTGCGCGACATCGATGAATGGAACGCCCGCCACTACCTATAAGTACCTATAACTTGCCTACATTTATATTTTCCACTGAGAATAACATTCGATGAAAATAGATAAGCTTACAGATGTGTTTAACTTAGATAAATCATAGTACATTTACTTAGTTGTAAGTAACACTTATTACTAGAATGATACATAGAATACGTAGGTACACAATTGATCAAGAATACAAAATCTTCTTATAAGAGTATATTATTGGATATTGTAAAAATATTTTAATCAGTTTTTTGTGCTTTTCCAAGTCCAGTCCCTTGACATTGGCCTTTATGTTTCAAATCTTTTCTTTGTCCAGGGCCAGTCTGAATAATAGTTCCACAGACTTAGTCCCATTTCTTTTAGGATATTCCTCAGCCAGTAAGCTCAAAGTCAATCCCTTAACAAATAAAATAAAAATCATGACAAATAAATAAACTGTATGCCTTCTATGCGTCTACTATAAAATACAAGAAATATTTTAATAAATTTCGCATATCGTATACTTTTTATGCCTAAAGACAGAAAAGAAGGCAAAAAATAGGTCTGAACTTGTAAAGATTAGTCAATCTTTACAAGTTCAATTAACATCATCATCGTTAAGGAAACAACCAAGGTGATGAGATGATGAGCTGCTTAAAATAACTTTAAACACATCACTACATAGTATAAAACAAAGTCGCTTTTTCTGTCCCTATATCCCTTTGTATGCTTAAATATTTAAAACTACGCAACGGATTTTGATGCGGTTTTTTTAATAGATAGAGTGATTAAAGAGAAAGGTTTTTATATATGTTTTATACCCGTGTGAAGCCGGGGCGGGTCGCTAGTACACCCAAAAAATAGGCTTGAGACAAATGCGATTACGACGCGTTATTTCAACGACATCTAATGAAAATATTCCGTACCTCGCTTAAATTATCTCCTTCGCTTAATGCTTGAAAGTTATTGAAACCCTTGAAATAAGTTTTCTTGCAAATGATATTATAGTTTTCTTTTCTACAAAAAGATGTCTCTAATTTAAAGATCCGTACTGCCGTCTCGTGGCATTTATTTTCAAAACATCACGTACATGCTATATCACATAGTTGACCAACCATGAGATTACTATGAAAATTTTCAATAGATTTTTTACTATTGGAAAGTGTCAATTCCACAATTGCCATGTAAGTTTGCGGGTAACCGCTAGAGGCGCTATAAGATTTTCCAAACGAATACTTAACGCTATCCAATAATACTTCACCATCTGTTGCTCTGTCACAAGTCCAGATTTGTTGACAGAGGTCCTTAATACTACGGTAAAGAGTCGTCTTGAAGCCTTTAATGACATGTTGCAATGGCCAATGTGATGAAATTCGTATAAAATAGAAACGAATCTTACTATAATACTAGTAGTTTATTATCTTATCCATACACTCTTATTTTATTATATTTTATCTTTCTTATTATAATCGATTAAAATATTTCTTAATAATTTATATAAGTAAAGTGACTGAAGTGATCCGTACAGCAAATACAAGCGGACACTTTATACTTTGCGCCCCTTCACTGATCACTTTCTCTAAATGTAATTGCCTGTGTCAGGAATTTAATAAATTCAAATACAAGAACATAGGTAAGTCGTTTTATTTTACAATATACTATTTACTTAATAAGCTAATATAATTGGTTTGGCAGCTACATCAGTAATACAAACATCGTGTGAACTAATTGAAGTGTAACAGAAATATTATTTACAATTTTCGTCGATCCCTAACTTTATTTTCGCTTGATTCACAAATTTTAACTACTCGTAACAGTTACTCTACCATGAGATTGGTGAAGAATTTTTTGATAGCGTCAGCATATACATTTGTTTGGAAAATGTGGCAGTACCGCAAACGGATATGCTCTATTCTGCGACTTTACCATCTACGACTATGCAGTAGTTGCAGGTTGTAAACTGATGAAGCAATTTAGAAAATTACGGCATTAAACTCGTGTTAGACGTACAAATCTTGAACTGTAATGTATCTATTACTTGTAGCATTATTCAACAGAATCAATTTCATATTTAAATCTCTACCTACTATAGACTATCTTTTCTTGTTATTTGGAATTAAGTTAACAAACTATACCGTAACTCTTACTTTTTTATGGTAAAATAGAGGACGACGTTTATTATTTCGAATATAATTGTTATGGAAATTGTATTCACAATGACATATTTTAAAACTTGAGACCGGTGATTCATTATTTTACTTGATAATTAGCCAAATCTTATATTTTATTTCAAGGATATCATATTACATTTATAACTTTCTTTTATATACTTAAATATACGTGTATTTACTTACATAAGTTTTTATGCGATGAAATGGCAGTATTTACATTTCATGTATTAATAACTAGCAGTGGCGGATAGTGTCGTGAGCGCCCTAGGCAAGCAACTCACTGACAACTTTAGAAACGAAACTTGTAGATTTTTTTTCGCGCACGCCCTATTCTTGCGCCTATTTTGCCTTAGAGTTAAACGAATAAAATTATACAAAGAATAATATAATAATTATGATAAAATTTATTATTGTTATCAACACTTATGGTAATTTACACTGTCCCAATTTAAGCTTTGAAGATTATGCGACCAACTCTCTACTACTGTCATGACTAATATAAATACATTTGGCAAATAAATGTTTTACAAATAAAAATATACAAAAACAATATTCAAGTAGATTCAATTACATATAGTTCCTTGTCATCTGACGATGTCAATTAGTTAATATTTTTTAAAAATACGTTTGCGGTTTTATGAGCATTGTTTATGATAAATCGTACTTACTAGTGGACCCCGCGAACTTCGTATCGCTTCAGAGTGCCAAATAATGTGTCACCAAAAACGTCATTCAATAGAAAATGTATGAAGAAACGAATTTGCAATAAAATAATATTGCGACTATAAATACGGATGTAAGCTATCCTATCTTTCAAGTTGGATCAAACTGCACACTGTGTGCAAATTTGATTAAAATCGGTTAAGTAGTTTAGGAGTCCATCACGGACGAACAACGTGACACGTAATTTATATATATTAAGATGAATTTAGCCTGATGCCAATAATAAGCAATGTTTGATTACAATTAACATTATTACAATATTGGCTACTTATCTCGATTTATATACATTAACATCTTTACAAATTTAGGTATTGGTATTTTGAGCCTCATATGAAAATTAAAAATAAATAATAATTTTATACATAGCCTTATTTGAAACCTAATCATTACTAACACTAAGCAACTTGTTCTCGGTGTCATAATATTAGCTATATATAATATTACTTTAGTGTTTATATGATATAAGAGTTAATTAAAGTTTTTAAGAAATTGCGTTTGTGTATGGCTAAATGCTATAAATTAACAGATTATAATCATAAAAAGAAGTGTTGTTATTATTCTTAAATTCATAAGAAAGTCTTTTGACTACTTCCTTAAACTCAATTCGTAATGTGAAGGAGAGTGACAAAACATCTAATATTATTTTAACATTGAAATCTTATAGTATATATAGATATAGATAATTTTAACTTAATAATTCGTATTATTCTTATAATAACTTCAATCGAATACATAAAACACCCAATATATAGCGTTAAATATAAGGAAACTGATAGGAAAAATGACGCGGGAATAAGTATCTATGACGTTGACATCACGAATCTTCGGCATAGAAGCCTTCAGTGCATGAGCGCTTTTCCGTAGCGCATGCATAACACGAGGTTTGTTGGTGGCGCCATCTGAAAAAAAAATTATAAACATTTCGCTGAGTTTGCATTTATGAACAAGAGAGCATAAATGACTATTAAATAATGTATTAAATATACTTAAAATGTACCCATTGTCTAACTGATTAACTAAAAAAGTTGTTTATATCAATAAAAGCTCAAAAGCGATCAAATGAAAAGTACTTTATATTCATGTATATTCAACTTATTCATAAATCATAGGCGACGTCTTTAACATCTACAAAAACTCAACTATTCTACCCATTTCACTACTTTAGGCGGCATCCTGAACACAAATCATTCACTCAATTCATTCGAAATTTTAAGATAATACACAAAATTGATAACACCTCTTTTTTAAGTTGGTTAAAAATGCATAGCACACAATCTATCATGTCCACCACTTTTCTTATTGGATAATATGATTTACTTATATTCCATCTTAAAGAATTTCATAAGGTTTTCCCACAATTATAATATTAAGTTTCCAATAGCAGTTAATTTGACTTACTTTTTGAGTTCCTCGAGTGTGGCCGAGTTCTATATCGTAGATTTGTGTGGTCACGTTGCAGTCTCAGGGATGGCGGAGCTCCAGTGGCTACAGGTAGGGGCTTTGACCGTAGCCCTAACAAAGGGGACACGCGTCCTGAAGTAGGGGTACATTCCCTTAATGCTATTATCTCCTCGGGCGATCGAGTACCTGCAAGGAAAATATATTTTCGTCACTTTAGCATTGTTGATCAGGCATTGCTTTAATTTTCCTTTTACTTTCTCTTTAAGGAATACTTAATTATGAAAAACAATATCATTAAAAAGTTTATTGAAGTGGTCAAGATGAGATTATATTATGGCTTAAGTTATATTTTTGAATACGAGCTAACATTTACTTGAATGTATCCGCTTTAAAAGAGTCCTATTATACCACTTTATTTTGTACAATGCTCCATAAATGTGGCACTTGTAAGTTATTGTCGCAGTGTAAGTTTGTCAGTTTTTAATAAATAAATTGATAAATAGAATCAAGTTTCAATACACTACCTCCAGAGCTTTTTAGATCCTTTTCAACACTAGTACTAGCGGACAGGTCTTTGTTTTTTAACTTGGCCCGTTTTCTTGCCCTCGCGCCCCAGTACGTGTAATTAACAGCGGCATACTCGAGCAGTGCCGCGAAAACGAACACGAAACACATCACAAGGTATATGTCAATGGCTTTTACGTATGAAATACGGGGCAGGCTGCTTCTTACTCCAGTGCTTATTGTTGTCATTGTCAGGACCGTAGTAATACCTGAATTTGCATGTAAATTGAATTTGCATATACTATTAATCACATTGAATTTATTTTCTATTAATACTATCATTAATTTGAGCCACGGATTGAATATTTATTTAATTTCTATATCCCATCTTGTGTTAAATACACACATGAATAATTATTATAATTCTAGAATTTTCTAAATGTTGAATGAAAACTTAATGTTGAAAGAAACTTAGATTATTACTAGATTAGCCTAGCAGCTTTTACAATTTACTTTAGTAGTTTTTATTATTAGGGCTATAATTAGGAGTCACTAATACTCCTATAAGAATGCTTCATTTGTTTTGTCTCACCTAAAGCGACCCTCGCGGACGTGGCTTCATGGTTGATCCAAAAGGAGACCCAAGACAGCATCACAATCAAGATACTCGGCAGGTAAGTTTGGAAGACGAAGTATCCAATATTCCGTCTCAGCTTGAAACTTAGTGATAAACGCTGATAGATGCCTGTCGCTAACTTCTCCTGCACAGTTAATAGACACTTTAGAAACCTATTTCAAGTTCTGCTTGTTTACACTCTCAGTCATATAGAACGAACAGAAACTTGTCGTGTTTTGAATTTTGGCAAAGTAAAAATAACTAAGCTATTTAATGTTAATTTCTAGACTGTTCAATTTAACACAATAACACAACACAACAACACAATTAAACACAATTTTGTTTGTTTTCTAGATTTTATAAATTACTATTAACATTGGTAAACGTTGCTAGATGTTTTTGTTTGCTTGAATATGCTTAAGTTTTCTAAAAATATTTTTTGCCCATTTATGATTTTATTTAAAAGATTAATTTGAATGGATGATTCTTAATTTTGAAGTAGCAAAAAGAGATCTGAAGAAAATTTAGCACACAGTAAGAATCTGGAATAATACTTAGACTTCTATGTTAAAATTATGCTTAAATATTGAAAAAAGGTGTAATTATAAAGGTATAATCGTTACACGAATAAAGCACGAGATGTTACACTTAAAATATAAAGGTAAATTTATTCAAGTCTCTCATACACTAACCTCTCAAAGTGAAAATTCAAGCTGTGTTTGCAATTTCTGAGAATATGCAGTTTCCTGTCTTAAATTACTTATTCATACAGCAGGTAACCGATGAATGAATGAATTTTACAAGAGGAATTGTAAAATAATTGTAATTTTTGTAGATTCGTTAAATATATTGATAAGTAATTTACAGTCTCTATAATTTATTTTTATTTAAATGTATGTAATGTATTTTTAAGTTTAATTAAGAAACATTAAAATAAGTAAATCAATTTCATATCATAATTTGGATAACAACACTAAATAATAGTTGTGTGAGGTAAGACTGTACAAAATGCTCAATCAGGTTTCTTCTGAGTGACCAATAGTGGTGAATTTAATATTTAATTTCAATAATTTGAAGCATCGTTTGACCACGGGGAACTTTTATAAGTAATAATCTATTACAAGAAGTATTATTCCACCTCGCTAGTATAATGAATCTCGTCTATTTTCCATAAACTCAGGGTCATATTTCATAAAAATATCATATATGTACAAAATGTTGATATCGTCTACGAACCTTCCTGTCATTCGTTTCATGACCCAATATCGTGAACTGAGGAAGTTCCGCATCCTCAACACCTCGAACTGGTGTGTCCTTCCAATACATCACTACGTCAGATACGGTGTAACCATCTATATACAGACGTACTGTTAGAAACTTTGTTTAAGCAGCATAATCTGGCCTTACAGTATAAATTAGAATAGAAATATATAGTCATTGCTTTGTAATTAAAGTCCAGTTTAATACAGACTCCTACAACGAAAATAAAAAGAAATTTTTTAAAGGAACTGAAATCGCTATTAAAATTATAAGCAAAATGATGTTTTACGCAATGCTTAAAAGGGTTTTTAGATTCGTAGAAAACGCGAGCAATAAATAAATATATCCACAATTAAATGTGGCAAATTTGTGGCAAGTTATTAATTAATAACTTACGACTTTCGTATTTTTAATGTTGGTTGCGTTTACTTTGAATCTACAAAGCACCTGTCACGATTTTATTAAATATTAATTGAACCATTCAAATCAATTTACGTATGATCAATTTACAATTTAAAAAAAGTGATGTTTAATGGTAATAATATTTGGAGGTTCAACATTTTACTAGTGCATGACAATTTACAAGCAGAAGTAGCATCTTCCACAGTGCAATAGCAAAGCATAGCTCAGCCATTATATCAAAGTTATGGGGTCACACAGCTTTCAATCTCGACGGTGCAATTCTGGCTGTCCAGGGGGTAGTAATGCAGGTCCATCATACAGGCAAGGGTGGCTGTGAACCGCATGCCATACGTAATGCTGCCATCACCTCCAAGACGAACTAATTTATTGCGCTCTGTCACATCATGAAGAAAACTGCAATGAATAGACGTAACCTAATTTTATTGTGACGTTTTTGTTACGTAAAGATTTTTACTAAATAATTCTACTCAAAGTGAATTTCGTGAATCGAGACTTTACTTTTTTTAAAAGAGAAAATGTTAATGCAAGTGATCATAATATCTCTTGATTGTAATAAGAAATTTTATTGTCTAGGAAAATGAAATTCAGAAGCTGCAAAAGAGTTAAATACTTAACCAATTTATCTAACTGACTAATTGAGCTCAATTATGTGATTGATTAAGCTTCAAGTATACAAGATTTAGCAAACAAATTATTATCTTAAATGTATAACATTTTCTATCTAGATGGTATAAATTCACGAACCTATTCTTATCATTGGCAAAAAATGTATCCGGAACCCAGATCCTATCGGCGAAGTCACCAGAAAGGGTCAGGACTTCATCGGTTAAACCAAACTCGAGCCTTTCATCTTTCCAATACTGGTTTAGGTAAAGGGTTATAGTATAATCCTGTAAACAACTTCACTGTCAAAGACTATCTTGAAAACGTATTCAAATTTAAAAATAACTTGTCTTCGCTTCTCAGCTTATTCGATCTACTTGAAAGATTAAAAATAGGATTGAAGATCTAATCAAAAAAGTTTTAGTAACTTATAGTCCTATACGCAATTAGCATTTGCATTATTGAATGGGAGGTGTTATACTGAGACAAACATCGATTGGCTGAGTCAGCACTCCGCCCTAGGCGACCGACAACCCCCAGCGATGTATGTCAAGAGCTGGCCTTGCGCTCTTTCTTCTTTTAAAAGCTTAACGAACACGATGAGCGATCAAGAGCAACATCCTTGAAGCCCAAACGAAAACTTGTCGAATCTCCACCGATGTGCGTCTACTTCGGACTCTACTCCCAGATAATAATCTTTCATGCTTACAAACTTAGTTCTTCACATGCTAAGCTAAATAACTAAACATATACCAAAGAAATGAGGACTTATGATGAATTAACGTTGGTATTTGTAAGCCTGTTCTTTTTAAGTAAATCTAAACCTTTTGAAATAAACCTTACTAATAACCTAAAGTTTTAGTAAGATTCTAAAGTAGTAGTAAGTCTTGAACAAATTGCAATTTTGCAACAAATTATAACCTTTTTTACATGAGAGATAACTTATAATATTTTGATTACATTTAGAATAACATACCATATTAACTTCTGATATAGCATCAAAGCTGGCTATAGTCAGATCCATGCCAACGTACAATGGATCTCCTGAAAGCAATAAGGAATTATGCACGACATGCCGGTCCTACCGCTGACAGGCCGTCTGTTTACCGAATCAGCAATATCTTTTGTACATCACGTCATATGCTTGAAAACATTCAATATCTCTCCAACAGATTACTATCAGACGCTCACTCAGTATCTTAGTATCGAAAATATTAGAACGAAAACAAGATATTTTGTATTATATAAAGCAAAACGTATGCAGTATCCTACAGAAGCCTTCATCCGTTGCATTTAAAAAAATATTTCTTTAAAATTTAAGTAAGATGAGTAGTTTTACTAAAGAATTATGTGCTCCGTGTTAACTAAGTTATCCTACAGTTATCCTTTAATGTATAATTGCACTCGTTGAATTCTTTTAAATGAAAGTATAGTAAGTAAATTGTGAGTTAATATAAATAATTATGAATCGACTTTTTTGAGTAACGAAGATATGCTAAATATAATTATTGATCAAGAAGATGATAAAGTTGTTTATTATTCATATTTAATGGGATTTTTATGCAATCTTATAAAGTTATAACACATTAAGCCATGAATCATTATAAATTTCCTGAAGTGATGTTTTATTCACAGTGTCACTACATAGTGTAAAATAAAGCCGCTTTTTCTTTCACTATATCCCTTTGTATGCTTAAATCTTTAAAACTGCGCATCGGATTTTGATGCGTTTTTTTTAATAGATAGAGTGATTGAAGAGGAAGGTTTTTATATATGTTTTATACCCGTGCAAAGCCGGGGCGGGTCGCTAGTATTAAATATAATATGTAATCTAACAAAGAAATAGCATTAAGGAAATAACACAAGAAAAAAAGTTTTAATTATTCTAGTTTCAGTGTTCTTATAATTCTAAGCTTGATCTGGTATTTATATAAAAAATATATTTTACCCCCGAAATTAGGTCGCAGTCGTATATCATATCCGTCCAGTATCCGTGTCACGGTGTGTGTCACATTCTCCATTCGATCAACCGTTGCCGTGCGCTCGCGCGCCTTGTCTAACCTGCAATATTAAAAACATTATAATTCTTCTTCCATACTGACAGTGTTTTCTATCATAGACGCGCTCACACTGTTACACAAAATATAAGAACGTATGGAAACAGAAAAGCTCCGAATGAAACTGACAGTTTCTCGATGGCTCTAGTAGGATACAATTACTTTCCCCAATGCTTAGCTAGTAAAATTATACAATAAAAATGCTGGAACATTTCTGAAAAACACACTACAACGCAGAAAAATTCAGACAAATAAAAATAATTTATGCAATAAACATTAAACATACAAAAGAATATTTAATGGTCATCTTCTGTTGAAAACATTAATTGAATTCTAATATTCTTTGATTATTAATATAACACTAATTCATTGTTAAGTAAAAACAGATACGTGATAATATTATTCACAAATTAGATATAGTTTATTAATAATTCGACAGTCAAATCAAAATATTTCATTATCTGTAACAAAACTGTACTTACACTGTTTGATTAGTATAGAAACGTGGATGCTCTATATAGAGGTAAACTATTTTTTTGCGTTCATTTTTAATTTCCAGACCAAGTCGAAATCACTTCTTTTGCATTTTTTACTTGTTGAGATTTTTATTCCCACGGTAAAACCAGTCAGCACAACTTGATAACTAAGATACCGCTAGTTATTTACTAAAATATTTTTCAGTTTCGTTTAAATAAAAATGCATTACATAAGGTCAAAACTTACTGAGTGATTTGCTTTTTTAGGTACTATACCTACAGAGGTTAGAAATTTATAAACTAATAAATTTATGTAGAAACCGCACTTTTTATTTAAATTGGGTTTCCGTAATTATTTATTCTGTATATAATTCCACATATTTTACATCCGTGTATATTATTTTTACATATAAAAGAAAAAAGAATTTTTAAATGCCCGTTTTTCGTGTTTCTTTGGACATTGATTAAGGTCATATCAGCGTAGAGTCCCTGTCAAATTACACCTCGAAGACGCGGACATATAAATGAGATTCCTCGCACGAAATTACCATTTAGCGTTAGGATTCATCAAACTGAATGTGAAATTGAGTTACGGAGCTCGGGACGGCAATTAGTTCAATGGATTTACGTGTAATGCCTTTCAAACAGCAGGTACATGAATTAAGATTTAAGAATTAGTCAGCCATCTGTGCTTTCTCGTAATGTACGTAAATTTTGAACAAACAGAAACATTCGTGGTTCTATTCTTCCTGCATTCAAAGCTCTAAAGTTATCTATTAAACATACCTACTAATCAAATTAGGACCGACTGACGCAATTGGTAGTCTGCCTTCTGCATCAAAAGGTCCCGGGTTCGAATCCCGGTAGGTGCATTAATTTGTGTGATGAGAAAGAATGTTTGTTTCCAAGTCTTGGTTATTTATAAACGCATATATGTATTTATTGTGGTACCCTCGTTGTTTCTGATTACCATAACACAAGTGCTTCAGCTACTTACTTTGGGATCAGAGTAATTTATGCGAGTTGTCCCAATTATTATATTTAAAAAAATGAAACTTAGTATTCATTATGAAACAATGACCTTAGTTCATAGATTATTATTTTCATAGATAAACTACAAATTAGTTACGATATTTGAGCAGATAAATAGGTTTGAAATTTTATTGTCTATGTTTTATTATATACTTATCCTTACAGCGAAAACGAATATATTTTAAGAAATATTTATTGCTCTTGATTTCGCGTCGGCCGCCGGAACTTTACACGAAACTCGATCTTATTAAAATAAAATAAAACTGTTTTAAAATAAATATAAATTAATTTTATTTTGATGAGGTACGTTATTATATTTTATAGAATGATTAGATATCAAGGTAGACCTCGAATTAATTAACAGTAGTACGTCACATAATCCTCTTAGATATTGTATAAAAAGCAGTATTCTATCGTTGGATGAATTATTTAAAAATTTAAAGTTATACAATATACAGTTAATCTATCATCAAATATCACAATAATCATGTGATTTAACCGCAATTTTACTACTGCAAAACTTAAATATCAGAAGCGAAAAAGTTCGTCTTAACTACGAAAAGCATTCGATAGCTAAATCGTACTAAAAATTAATATAAAATACTTACTTAACTGGTGCGAAGGTGAAAAACAATAGGATAAAAATCATAGAGACCGGCGCGTGCAGATAGCACGAAGGCAACGTGCGACGCGCGATCATCGAACGTCGGAGCCGCGCGGCACTTGCATCGCGCGATCACACCATTCCCCCACAATTCAACATAACTCCGGAAGGTGTTTACATTTAAGTACTGCGAAGCTTGATAAGTAAGTTGATAAGCTCTGACCGGCAGGAGCGTTCTCAACTGCCATAGATCGCGGAATGCCGTCGCGCCTGCGCCACCATTTAACATTAAGTTCTCTGACTTGGACTTTTCCCTCCTTTTCGTTACCAGAATAGGATAAAATGTCAATCAACTGTTGTAATCTTTTTAAATTTTTCCGTAGTATTAAAGAACCACCGTTACTGATAATAGTAATATGAAAACATATTGCTTGTCTTAGCAATGAAATAAGGATATATAATTAGTAAATCTATGTTCTGTACAACGTAAAAGTATCTTTGTGTATTTTTTTTCACGGTTTCACTTTATTATTATTACACTTTCATTAAAATCTTTTTTTCTATGTTTTGACAGTTCTCTTAAAATGTTTAAAATTTTGTTTGTCAATATAACAATTTTTATGTCATTTCATATGTGATTTCATGTACTAAATGGGCAAAAGAAAAAGATAGGTGATAATAATTGGTTTCTCAACAGGTCCTTTATTGTCATAAGAGGTGTATAGTGAAAAATTATACAATATAGCTCGTATACCATTAAATAGCCTTAAATTGGTACCGATATGAAAAAATCTATAATATATTCGGATGTTTTTAAAATAATTATGTCAGTAATCACTTTTCATTCATTTTTGTACTTAATAATATTTAATACCGAGGACTACAATACAACTTTAGACATCTCAAAGGGAGTGAGATCAGGAATCTGAGTAGAGCTTTTCGATTTTACTGCAAAAATATAGAAATAGCGAACAAATTTCAAACTGGATCGGAACTCACAAAAGAGATTTAGATATGAATTTCTCGAGTATTTGTGATATTTCATTGAAGATACCATTCCCTTCGTTTGATCACATCACTTTCAGTCGAGATGTCAGGGGATACTTTAATCTTATTACAGTGACGACTTATTTTCATAAACATACGTAATAATTTGAATCTTGCTTTTATTAAAAATTAATAATACTTAAAGGTCGGCTTGGGAGAGATGCGGATAAGTTGTTGCACCTTCTGTGCATCCTACCTAAATATTTGTTGTGATACTTAAACCCTCAACATGCAGATTTATGAAACAGTTAAAAATATGTCAAAAATTAGCGCTGCGAAATCTATTGATTACTATAATATACGAGTAAAAAGCGAAAGTTATAATCACGTTAGAATAGCTTAACAGATCTCAAACGAATGAGAGTAGGTATAAACTAATAAACTCTCTTAGATTTTAGCTTGGACTTATTAATGCTTTACCTATTTTAATGTCATGTACTCAGTTTGGGCTTCAGATTAGTCTTTGTATTAAAATCATGTCTTATGTATGATCGATTCTTATTGTGTATCCCATAAATATAAAGTAATAGATAAAATAAAAAAGTGTCCCCTAGTGGGGTATGGGGCAGATGCATTGCACATCTGTTCACTGATCGATTTTTTTTTTAGGGGCAAGTATCAGCGTTAATCTCCACCGGGAATCGAACCCAGGACCTCTTGGTTGTAACTCTAACGCGCTTACCACTAGACCAAGGAGGCGGTCATGATACATTACATTACAGTACATAACATGATAGCTAAATATCATAAACATAAGCTTTGTAGAGAGTGACGTGCTCAAGATAATGTGGTAATTTAAACGGTCCAATTTAAAAGCAACAACGTGCTTCTCATCGCCGCACTCTCCCGTTAAATGTTTCAACCGCAAACTACTATCAAAAAGTCTAAGAAATACACACATTTACAGAAATTTCATATTTTATGAATTGATACTTTGTTTTTTCTTAACAAAGTATTACTTAATAAAATGATTTAAAAAAATAGAAACTTTCGATTGCGTTTTGTTTTCGTTAAAATAAAAACTAATTATTTATCTCGATTTCATGTTTTCGTTGGTAAAAAAATAAAATAAATAAATAAATTTTTAAAAAAATAAAATATAAATTTGGTAATTATCTCACTTTTAACATATTGAGATACAGTTCTTAAAAATATTTTTTGTTGATTTTCCAGTTAAATTATGGACGTACCAACACTTAATCTAATAGAAGTTCGGCAACTACTTTAATTACACTAAACCAGTCAAAATTATGCAATACAATCACGCTATTTCAATGCATAAAAACCGCTTGAATATATTTTCTCGCGCGTTTTTCCGTCTTCTTAAGCATATTTCTTCTTTAGCAAAAAAATTTTTACAAATTATATATGATATATAAACACTACCCAAGATCCCTCTATATCTCGCTGAACATCGCATGGAAAATCGGCGCAGTAGATTTCGAGATTGTCGCGAACAGACACGGCGGACTTTATTTTAGAATGTGTACTGTGTACACCTAATATATTATTAATTTCACCAAGCTAATTACACTAGATTTAAATGGAATTAAAATAAATATTAGTCGTCTGCTGATAGATCTACAATATGGTAATTGAAATTCTGCTTGAGCTAAGCGTGATGAAATTTACATTTTAATCCATTCTCAAATCTGTTATGGCCTAAACTCAATTTATGCGGTTGAAGCGAAATGCATTTTTCAGTCTGAAGTCGTGACATAAAATTAATTATTGTCATGCCTTATTGTGTTTTACTATTTATATATAAACTTTAATTTCGACCTATAAAGCAACACAACACAATAATTAAATTATAAAACCAGCACAATGTTAATTACATGAAATAAAATTAAATCAAAAAACAATACGAGAAGAATTATGCATCAAGAAAAAAAATGATTTAATTTTCTTTTATCTCACTATAATATAATCTATAATTTTCATAAAAATATCGAAACTTTTCTGTAAACTGTACTTTTTACTACAAGTATATGTTATAAGTTCAAGTGGCATTTAAATAATAAGGTGTTAAGATATTGATAATGTTATCAAGGATATTAATTTAATATATTAATAATAAATGATCCATTATAATTATTATAAAAAGATCATAATACTCATCACACCTAATTTCACAGGTATTTAAATTGACGACCGATTGGCGCAATTGGTAGTGCTCCTGCCTTCTGCATCGAAAGGTCCCGGGTTCGAATCCCGGTAGATACATTAATTTGTGTGATGAGCACGAATGTTTGTATCCGAGTCTTGGTTGTTTATAAACTTATATATGTATTTATTGTGGTACCCTCGTTGTTTCTGATTACCATAACCCAAGTGCTTCAGCTCCTTACTTTGGAATCAGAGCAATGTATGTGAGTTGTCCCAATTATTAAAAAAAAAAATATTGAAAATTTTTTCTAATGATTTGTATAAAATAAAATGTCATATTAAAATTACAAAATTAACGCAAAAACTGATTAAAAAATTGTATATCTTAAAAATACAATTCTTTTTATTTTAATTCCAATTGGATGAAGTGAGGGCAATATACTTGTTAGTATTAAATTACTTATAATAATTATGATTTTATTAGAAGCATCATAACAAGATTATTTTTATTTTTAGATAATTATTAATTTTGATTTATTTAGAGTTTATAGGTTAAAATATAAACAGCATGGCTGTGTCTTTAGGAACGTTACTCATAGCAATCAGCTAAGCCCTCGGGTTACCGTCATTTGTCAACCATTGTCTCATCCAAGACACTAACACCGACTTTGTATAATCAATGCTCTAAAAACGTAAAGATTAATTAAAAATTCGCTTTGAAAGTTCCTCGACTACCAGTTTTAATAAATACAGCTCTTTATTTGAGGAAGTAGTAGTTTTTCGCGATTTCATTTGCGTGAAATGTAAAAACAATATTCCACGGAACCGAACGAATTCCGAGTAAAGAAGTAGCCTATTTTACTTGTTATTATTGACAATTATCCTTTAATTAATTAATACTGCTTGTATATAATAATGTAGATTAATAAAAATAGAATTTATAAAACCTTTTCATAGATATCAAAATAGCACGCTAATTTTGTTTTATGAATAAACTCGTTATGTAGTTGATTCATTGCGAAATTCTTCAAGATATGAATATTAAATGTACATAATATCTCAATTTCTGTAGAACGGGCGCTTCGAACTTGAAAACGCGTATTAGTGCAACCAAAGAGTTAAGCACTTATGTCATAATTATTTATAAACATTTAGAGAACATAATGAGCCCTATTTATTCGAAAATACAATTTAATAATTATAAAATTTTGCCTTATTTATTTAGGCACACATAACACTTTAAAAATACACGTAACTACCAAAAAACATTTTACAGCCTACAATCAGCTGTAAAATAAAAATAAAAATAAAATAAAAAAAAATTAGCTATAACATCGAATAATTAAAACTTTAAATTCTTTAAGTAGTATATATAGAAAATATGAACGCATTTCAGTCTACTAAGGCTATATTTCATTAGCTTGGATTAAAACTTTGTTTACTTGTGAAGGAAATAACTATACAATCATAAAAAAATAAAATAATAATAAAGTATTGTAAGTATTTTTTATAGTTATATAATCGTTTCAATTTGATAAAATAAACATAGAAGAGAAAGTTTATAATTACGTCGGTGGTTAATTTTCAAAGATTGTTCGCGCATGCGTATTGTTGCGTCCCTTACTCTAGACAGGCTCCGAGGGCGCGAACAAGACGTCCAACATCTCGTAGTTCTAGCGCCTACACGCGATATAAAAAATAACCCTTAACTGTAACAAAAGTTTATGGATAAATCACCATTATGATCCGGTCATCACTGACTGTTGTAATAGTGCTCCTAAGGTAAGCTTTTTCATCAATTTATAACTTTGTTTACATGTAGTTGCAAATTCAAAGTTTTTCATCGTTAATTATAAGTAAAGTAAAATTGTTTTTAAAAATGGAACTATATTTACATAGATGTTACGAACCTATATTTACGCATACAAATTTTCATCATAACCGTTTAAATGCCTACAAAAAACGGAATTACCACGTTGTATCGCTATACCAACGCGTCAGCCAAAATGAGTTTGCAGCTTTTTAAATAATAAAATAATAAAATGTGAAACAATACAATTTTTATCCTCGTGAATCCCTACAACGTTGACGTATTAATATTTTTATGAACATAAATATAAAACATTTTAATACATACGATACTTACAATGCTTTTCTCTTATCCTTTTTAAACTCATTTCTGAATCTACTAGTACCTACTTTGGTTTACTTTAAAAGGAAGATTAAAGTTTGTTGTAAAATTTAAAAGCAATGCAAGAGAAGCCGATGCTCATACAAAGACACTCTTCAATATCACACGTTGGTTATAAGTTTTTTCATCATTATTTTACATAAATTTGGTTATCTGATCAAAGAAATCCGTTCATTAGGATAAAGGTTTGGTTAATGGTTAAAAACCACAGTTTTCATCTAGAAAATTCAACCTTCCCTCTCATCTTGAGGTTTCGAATGCAGCTTCGATTTATTTAAATTGTAAAATTTTGACATACAGAGTTGGGTACAAGAGAAACCAAAATTGAATACCTATGTAAAGAAAATGAACAATACCGAACGGAAAGAATGAGAGAGGCCTACTTTGTGTTTGCCTTTCTATGATTTTCTTTATTATTAACATTAGAACTCACGCTAGGTTGTATTTTATACAGAAACTAATGAACACAATAACAATGTTCGTTTCAAGTTTTGAGTGCATACTTCCAGCTAACAAGTTAGTTAACAATTCAACACTGCATATTGAATATCAGTTATTAAAGCAATACGGTAATCGAACTTTCTACGTATCGAACTTTTAAACAACTATCTGATAAAACCTAAATGAAACTGTTAATACAGAAATTTATTTTGATTTACGAATTTTTTTTCAGTTCCAGTTTAATAGATAAAGTCTGTGCTATTGATATAAATCAGCGTACAAAACTTAAGTAGAAAAAATTCAATAACTTCTGCGTAAAATTGAAGTGATGTGATGTATGAAAAATGTAATTGCGCTAATAATAATTACACGCAAATTTATCTAAGAGTGTCCATGTGGGCACTATAAGATTGATGTTTCTTTTAAACATGTATCAAAAATTTATTTATTCTTCAAACCCGCAGGTACATAGCCATTCATAACGCGATTAAACTTTAGACGGAAACTTTATGTTCCTTCAAAATGATGATGAACAACGATAATTAATAGAAACACTTGAATGGAAGCTTCTTCGAAAGAGGAAATTTATAATCCAATCCAAGTAGTAGTCTCAATTCATAATCAACGTTTTACTAACATCTTTCCAAAGATTATATCATTCGTTAGATGCCTGAGATTTGATCATCACTACAATTTATTGACTCAATATATCGTGTTATTTAGGTTAAATAAAATATGTATTAATTGGGAGAAATATTTAAAGGACATAGGTACATTAGGTAGGTACATTAAAACATTCAAAATATTTTAGCTAACGGAAAGCGTAAATGCAAATATCTCTTACATATTCCACACAATTTGAATAATTTCCATGAATGTATTTGTGGTTCACAAAACATGCTTTCTCATATAAAATATACGTCGCGAAAAATACAGCATTGATATCTTTTGTGTTAAATTTCTTAATTGATAACAGAAAATATTGAGATTGTATTTCTTTGGCTTCGTAACATTTAAATAAAAGTATGACAAAAATTTTTTATAAATTGTGAGGAGTTATATTATTTCTCTTAATAATAATATTATACTCAATCTCAATCCAGCCTATAAGAGAAATATCTATTGCCAAAGTAGAGGGAAGATTATAGTGTATATGCAGTGTAATCCGATGAGAATTATTTCAAAACATGCTCCTACCGTTCATTGTAGTCCGTAGTAGCGGAAGTAAGCTGCATGCATTGATAGATTAGGATGGAACGTTATTGGAAGGCAAGCCAAGGCTCAAGCGAACCTATCAGTCTGCATACGTGTTTACAGGATACCACTTCATCATTCAATTGAGGTCAAACTTGATGTACAGTTTAATGAAAACAATTTGTTTTACAAGGGTTTTTTAATTTATAACTGTAATATACTTATGTAGGCCGCAGATTCACACTTTCTAGTTCAGATAAAGATCTGGTTCTAATAGGCTTATTCTAGGTACTTACCTTGGCAATGGCGTAAAATTATTCCAAAATATTTGTTGAGAATAATATAAATAAACAGGATAAATATATTTATATAACAATATTTAGAGATCTGTCACCACTATCACTTAACATTCATGCACTAAATTTCAATTGTCATTACACCTAATTCATTTAAATACACATTTAACATAAAAATCCAGTACAAAAAACTTAAATCCACCAAATAATTTCCACAAAACCGCTTACACATGTCGCCAGGACAAGACTCGATTAATGCACTCATGTAGGTAGGTAAATATTCGCTACCTTCAATAAAAAAAATAGTTTTTTCTTTGAAAACTTTTCCCGAAAGAAAGTTATATGGAGCGTACGCTAAATTTAAAAAATAGTTATACGTTACACGGATAGACACAAATATTAAATGTATTCTTATTTCTCGTGCGAGGATAGATATTCAAATCGTGCATAATAATTCTTACGAATGGAAACTTTCGTGTGAGATGCATTAGATGTTTATAACTACACAAATCTGAAGTGTTGCATACGAATTCAAGAAAATGTTATCTGTATTTTGCCCTCGAACAAATCACAGCCTTTTCGCTTATCATTCGCTCAATGTCTATTCAAGAAACCTTTCAAGGGCTTCAACCTATACATTTTAAGAGTATTGAAATGTATGAGTTTCCTTTGAGCGCTTTTGACATCAGCGTGATGGAAAGAGTTTCAAAAGATGGATTTTATTTAATTATGCCTCCAAGCAGCGATACATTAATCTTACATTAATATCAATGTTTTGTATAAAATTTCTTTGACACGTACGTCCGAGACTCTGAAAATACTCAACGCATTATTTATTTTATAAGCAGAAAAAAGAAAAATATTATAAAAAATTAAATATACTTCTGCTAGTTTTATAAAATTAGTCAAAGATAATATTGATATTTATTCGAGTTTGAATCACGTTGTGATATCCTAGCAGTTTAACGAGGTGCTTTGCAAATTCTTGTTTGAAAAAGTTTGATGTGTTCCTGAAGTTTTTATTTCGCGATGGTCATTTATCTTTTAGTTGGATTTGTGTTATATTCATGAACAAAAGTTAAATAACATAAGTTAAAAATAAAATAATAAAAATATAAAATAGGTGGGATTGCAGCCAAACTTTTGTGTAGCTTTTATTAAAGAAAGTTTACAATGCAGAAAAAATGCAAAATAAAATATAATTTTGTATGTTGTGTTCATACAGATTGTGTAGATTAAAAATCTAATCTATTTCCTTATCTGGCTATAGAAAGATACCAGAATATAGAAGAACAAACAAAGAATGCGAGCAGTTTTTGCATATTTAGCAAATATAATTTATGAACAAGTAAATATTTATAAAACTCATTTTAAAATAAATCGAAAACAACAAGCTAGCGAACAATACCAAAAATCTGAGCCCTGCATTGCAATCTACTTAAAGAAATTGTAATATCTTGTTTTAAATGGCTTTTTACTGAAGCTTCGAATTCGAAAATAATTTCTTTAAAATGTTGAAGTACACAAGACAATAGTTTTATTAAAATGACTTTTCAAATATGTTTTTTCTCTAAGATTAATACATAACAGTTAAGAATTGCTGTTTTGGTTTTAAGGTTCACAATTATTGGATATTTTAAAATTAAACGCTTTAAAAATAATGTATGTGTGTAAATAATGTGAATTTTGATATATCCCTTTATGCTCAAAACCGATTCTACCGAATGTAGGTACAAAACACAAAATATGTTTTGTCAGCATTCTCTGTAAAACCTCAGGACTCTGTACTTTCTTAATGTTTTTACATATTTGGTAAACAATTAATGGTCTTTATTCTTAATCTTTAAAAAGTTACTGTAAACGTCAACATGAGAATGAATCATCTACCATGGATTTACTATCCAAACAGTTGTCCATCACATAGTGAATATTTACGGGAAACCGCTAACAGCGCTGTCAAAGTTATAATAGAGCAATAGATACAAATTTTATTATTCCAATTCATTGTTCAAAATTACTTCATCAAAAATTTAATTTAAAATATGTTAGGAAACAAATTTTCTTCATGGATGTGCTTTTCATGAATTTTATGATTATTAAACTTTAAGGTACGGAAACAAATCTATTACAAAACATTTAAATTAAAATAGTTCAGCCATTCTCGAGTTATAAATAGTATAAAACGCTTTTATATATAAATTAGGTAACTTAAATGGTGGTTCGATAACTTGACATGCTGCCAATTAATTATTGAGCGAGATGATGACTCAATGTCAACGACCATTTTACTGCGAGATGAAATTCAAGTGACGATAATTTAAAAATATTACTGAACTTAGCGGGAAATTAAAAAACCCTGAATTTGATTACTTTTTACACAGAATTTTTTGTGTGTACACAGTAATATATCACTACACAATATAAAAAATAAAGACCGCTGCGTCGGAACAGATTTTCACAAATTAAAAAATGATTCATAGCTAAGATTTAGGTGTATAATTATATCCTATTAAAAATTTACTAAATTTTTATCCTTCCAAAAATACCAAGCCTTTCACAATTTCGCCAATTTTTTAATATTATGTTCCATTTGCTATACCTTCTAATCATTTGATTTTAAAAATGGAAGCAAATTTAACTTAGGCTAAGTAAAGGATGAAGAATGGTTTTCGCGGCAAATGCAATTTTTTATTTGACTCAACAATAATGACACAATTTATCTTTATAAAACAATTTTTTAAATATGCTGTTTTTTTATTTTAACATCCCGACTTTGAAACATTGTATGATGTAATATCATTTAACTAAGTTTGTTTTAAGTTATATGTATTTAATAACCATAGGTTTAACTGAAAGTTAGGATAAAAAATAAAATTCCATAGTTATATTGAAATTAGGTTGGGTTAGGTTGATATTACAATTAGGGAGGACGGGCACGATAAAAATTTAGATATTCAAGAAAAACGATAGAAAAAATATTTGTTAAAAATAGACAAATTCCGGCAAATAAAATTTTTATTCGTTCAAATTGTCAACTTAATTAACGTGCAGTTCGTCTGAATCAAAATATAATATATATTAACCTAGTTACTCACACAACTTTGCATGCATAAGTAATGAAAAGTATCAGTCCAAAAATCTTGCCTTTATCTACATCCGACAGTAGATTTTTATATTAGTCCGTGTTCTTACATAACTGTTTTCAGATATCTAAGTGTTTAGTAAAACGTGGAAAATGCTGGCAACTAGAAACTCAAGGGAAGGAATGTGTAATAATCCAGTTGGAATTTACTTTGTAGTAAAATGTTTCAGGTGGTGTCTTACAGGTTTATGTCAATTCCTCAAAATTGCAGGAACACTTTTGAAAACGAATATTTCAGTGACTTCTAAATAGTAGCAGTCCAATTTGAATTTGTTACTGCAATGAAAATCGCTCTAAGGGATGAAATATAAAACAATTTTATCTTTTCTCATAGTTTTGTTAAGATTGCTACACAAAGGTTCGTGCACAACACGAATATCTACGTCGAGACTTTGAATACAGTTAGGTTCCCTTAGCTGAATACAGTGAGGTACTTATAATTGTAACCTTTGTCTCCATTCTCTAGGAAATTGGATTTATTTATTTTTATCTTGGAAAATTTTAGACGTCTCGCGAAATATTGTTACTATCCTAGCTAATGTAAATGCGATAGAGAATATTGTTGTTGTAGCTTAAATGTAAGAAACTCTCATATTTACTGAACTAACTTAAAACAGGGCAAATAATATATATTACTATTGGACCCCGCGAACTTCGTATCGCGTCAAATAATGTGCAATAAAATAATATTGTTATGAAGTTAGATCAAACTGCACGGTGTGCAAATTAAAATCGGTTAAGTAGTTTAGGAGTCCATCGCGGACAAACAACGAGACACGTTATTTATATATATTAGAGATATTCTTACGAAATAATTTCATGCAAACAAATATTGCCAGCACAAATTATTATTCAATAAATGGTAACATTGAAGTATAATTTTAATCGAGTCCTCGTCAAAAAATTTGACAATTTCAATCAAAATAGAAATATATACATTTATTTTATTAGAAAATATGTAGAAGAACAAAAAAATACTTATATGATTTATTAAAACACAAGTTTACAATGGAAGTCATCAAATTGAATAAAATTGCAATAGTGTTCAAATCACCATAATGTACAATATAATGATTAAAGTGAATCTTTTCAACAAATAGCATAAAATGAAGATGTGATAGAAATCGTAAAATTTACTCAAACCCTTAACGTATAAGCCATTCCTACTAATACCGGCTCAACTTAAATATGTATGTATTGTGTAGTAAGTATGTACATTTGTCTTGAGAAGAAATAATAGCCATTCAAACAAATTATTTATTCATCAAGATGACATAAATATTTGTAAATCTAAGTACAATGGACGAAACATCCTGACTCGGACAAATGTATGATTGGGATTTGCTTCTGGAGAGGTATTTACCATATTTTGGACATGCTTTGATGGCATTAGGATATATTCTAGAAGAGATAGATAGTTTTGAACCACCTGTTCCAAGCGCTATTGTGCTAATTGGGCACTTATGCGTATTGACGGATCCACGCACCATGTCAACAGAGCAAGAAAGTGTTCGACTTATAAACATTATATTCTTAATCAGCAATCTGCTAGTATTTGTTTACGATTTCGTTTTATCTCTGGAATTTAACATGCCGCCAATAAATGAGTTGGATCAATATATGGGATAGCACAGGATTCAAACTTGAAGTGACGACTGAAACGGCAATGGTGATTTTTATGAATGTCAATAAGTTTTATAAAATATAAGTGCGTTACAGTTATTATAATGAATAGTAAATAAAGAGAGCTTGTGCCTTGATAAGCATAGGTAGGAATATTAAACATTCAATTATAACGCTCTTAATTTTCAAATAAGTTCACATTCTTAAATAAGTCGTCAACAAACTTTATATTATAAATTCTGTACCTAATTCCCAATTTTAACTCATTATTTTTTACAAAAAATGAGTTAAAATTGGTTTAGAAACTTAAATAACAATGTTTTATCTTCCTTATCAGTGTATTATTTTTGTATATCATTTAGCAGATCTAATAATATTGTTTTATACATCAAACGAGAAAGTTTTAATTGAAAATTGAAATTTGACTCAAATGTATATTTGCGTCACAAAGGTTTTAATTAAAATTATCTTCAGCTAACTTAATTTTAACGAAATCAATATTTTAAAGTTCTCATTTTTTTCTTATTAGCAGTAAAGTTTATTGAAGGTAAAACAAGCCGTCTCCAAACAATAACTGCTTGTTGTACTGTCTCAATGTCAAATCGTTATTATAAAGTGAGTTGACAAATTGTATACTCCGATGAAGAGCAAAAGAGTACTTATCGAGAGAGGTTCTTGCGAGCAATGAGAGCATAAAATCGCGGCTTTGTCACTCCTCTCGACTGAAAGAAATAATTTATTGAAACTGAGAAATATTAGAAATGAAATTCATGTAACAATTTACGTAAAAATTATCATTTGATACTATAATATCACTTTTAATACTTACCGGTAACTTTTTAATACCTAACGATAACTTTTTTGTTAAGTGAATTTTATTATTGTACTAAGGCCGCATTTGTGAGAACTTAGAAAGCTAAGTATATAATTATGTAATTATATACTATTTATACCTTATACTTATAATTGGGACAATATTTTGATATTTAGTATAAACATAAAAAGTATAAAATTCTCTTAAACTAATTTTACTTTTACCCCAATGCTGTACTAAAGTAAACCCGTTTGTATCAAGAGACAACAGATTATTTGCAGTTCATCCAAAATGAAGCTTATTTTCATACAGTATGATTTAGAATACTTATTAAATGCTACAATAAATAAATAATATATAATACAAAATATATTGTTTAATAATACTTTTAACAAGAGACACGATTATGCTCTACAAAAATGCTACGGCGTAGCTTTCTGCTACGACGTTAATATTCGATGAAAACGTGAATATTTTATCTATTAAAAATTTTATTTAAAAATATCAAATATCTTATAAATCAAAACTAACAATATAAATATTTTTATAATTGTCAATTTATAAATAATCTGTTAGAAAATATTGAACTTTGTGTGTTCATATAAACTTTTCTTCTGAAAATAGATTTAGTTGCCGTACATTTAGGTAGTCGTGTTTATCACGGTTCGTTAGTGAGTTCACTAAGCTTTCGAAAAACTTTTCTCGTCTTTTCTTGGTGAAATTATAAGATATAGGGTTCAGCTTCTTTAACTCTGAATAACTGCTATTGCCATCACATAGCAATTCTCGTTTACCCTTTATTCTGTTAAACTTGTTTACGTTGTTTTACTGATTTCTTTAATATAATCATGTTTACTTTAAATTTGTACTCATTATAATATGAACATACACCTGTTCCTTAACCAATATAACTAATAACCTCACTAGCCAATAATGAGACGTTTGCCGGAAAATTCCCGATTCGATTCCCAGAGAAATCTCTGTTTCCGTTTCGGAGACACAGACGGCTAATAGCAATTATGTTTGTCAATTATGTTTTATGATTATGAACATTAACACAAAAGATTTAGGTCATATTGATTTTGTTTCCATAGAGTTAGATGGCTTACTTTTTAATTTTTTCGATAAAATTAATTCGATATTTTCAGCAAAATTCGTCAAAGTGGGCACTTTAAATCGTAAGAAGGTGCTTGGCAACTTTGAAGATCTTGCAAAAAATACATTCTTTTTATCTTTCATTGAAGTAATACTCTCTTTAGCAAGACCGAAAAACAATTAATAATCCCTAAATACATTTTTAAAAGTACATTGTTACAAGTGAAAATGTTTTCTTAACTTAATGTAACATAATTCAACATTATTTTAAAAATTAAATTGCCTACTAAACGTCTTACACTTTCTAAATGATTAGTATAGTGTAAAGAAGGTGTAATTGTTTACGATTTAAATAATGAAAAATGTATCGTTTCAGTTTATTCAAAAATTCCTTTATTTACGATGGCCTGAAACCCACTACTACTTAAGTTAATATATTATATTTAACGACAGAAATAATTATTATCCCTAGGATAAATTATTACTAATGATATTAATTAGATATGTAAATTTAACAGGAATTTTCAAAATTACTTTCTTTGAATAATAACTGTGGACACTATGTGACTGTGTGAATAATAACAGTTAACTAGTGAATCATTACTTTCCACTCTCATTAAAATAAAAAGGTTAATAATAAGCCATCATTATTTAGATATATGTACGTGTAAAATAAATTATGAGGCAAGAAGTATTTGATATTTATTATAAGCAGAGCGTGCAATCATTTTGATTCAGAGAGAGCATATGAAGCAATCACAACGTGCCAGAGTTCAATTAGAATTACGTGAATTGAAGCACCGATGCAGCAGCTATTGCTGATTTTCTTGGAATTTATTCAACTTATATATATGTTATCGGAAATGTATGTAATCCGTCATTGTATACAATTCCTAGGAAAAGTGAAGTCCCGTGTCCCCTAGTGGGGTATGGGGCAGATGCATTTCACATCTGTTTCTCTGATCGATTTTTTTTTAGGGGCAAGTAGGTGATCAGCCTTCTATGCCCTGCCAGACCGAGTTTCTTTTTTTATCTCCACCGGGAATCGAACCCAGGACCTCTCGGTTGTAACGCTTACGCGCTTACCACTAGACCAAGGAGGTGGTCGACAACAATTCCTAGGAAATGTATGTAATTCATAAAATCGCACGGAAATTAATAGATAGTTGATTTTTGAAGCTTTAATTAGTAAGATAATATGAAGATATTATATTTTACGGTATGATTGTTACCTGATTGTCTCAAAGATTGCTTTAATAAAAATTATTATTCTCATTTTAACAACGTGTTTTATTACAGAAAGCATTATTTTTATACATTTCCTAAATAGCTTCGGAATTGTTTACATTTCCTAGGATTTTTATACAATTTCATACATTTCCGTTAACATATATACTAATAATACTGTAACACAGATTTAATTTCTCTAGTCTCTCTGACAGATACCATGTTGCAATCCTTAAACAAAGAATGATAGTTACTTAAATTATAAGAATAAATATATTTGAACATATATTATTTTGATATATTAAGTCATTATCTCTCAAAATAATCCTTAGTTTGGTTAATATTTTCCTTACGAAATCAAGCATACACGGATTAAATTATTTTCTTCTTTACTTTTTAAATATCTTGTGTACCAAAACAGATAAACAAAATATATAGTTTCAACATTCAGCAAAAACCTGAAAGCTACACATATGGTAAAATATATTGTATAAATAGAAGGAACATTTCCCATGAATAAATATAACGTAGCCTTTTATATTGTGCGGCTATCAAGGAATGCCTTTAACATAATCTAAAATAAAAAAGGGCTTCCTCTACCTTTATTGTTACTTATGTACAAATTTTATCGTTTCTTTTTGGTTATGTTGATTTTACTGTTACCAATAATTTTTCCTCCTTTTTCGTTTTTTTAAAGGTCGGTTAAAAATGGTAAAATTATTTTTATTATATAATTTCAAAGCATTAAGAAATTACAAAGGTCCTTCACAAAATTAATTTCGAGAAATGATTTAATACCAGCTGAAACCTATTGCTATCGTAAATATATTTGTTTAGAAGATTAAATGAGATTGGCGCTACTTTTATTATTATCGAGGTCCGAGCGACATGACAGCTGGGAGCTACGAAACTTTGATTGATGAGTTTAATAACTTCTAAAACAAAAATTAACAAAATTGTGTGATTGAAGTTTTACAAATCCATTTAAGAATTTTTTTAAGTGTGATGATATCGTTTATCAAAAAGTATTGGGTACATCAAAAGGCTTTATTTTTCTTAATCGTGTATTTTTATTGTTTGTTGCGTTTTTAGATTTTGTAACGGACAAGATAGAGCCAAATAATTGATCAAAGCAAATTTACAAAAAAAGTCATGTTAAATCTTATTACAGCTTGTCGCTGGCAATATCTATTGTCCGTAAAAATTATTAAATTTTATACTTTCTCAGTACAAGCGTTTACGCGAAAGGAGCCGTCTACTTGACAACTAAAAATGGAACATTTCCGATATCACTCACGTCCTTAGACCCAGACAGCTCAACGCAAAACTTTCCAAGGATTTTCTCAGCAACAGTTGAGAGTCATAAAAATGAGAGTGCACTTTGGGACGATGAAATTTTATTCTCCACTTACTTAAACACTACTTTCGATGAAATAAACTCAACAGAAACTGACGTAAAGGCGAATCAAAAACGTAGTATTAATGATGCTGTCTCCAAGAATATTACGGTTGTATTGGAAAACTTATTGAAGAATTATGAGAAGTCTCAGCTGCCGACACACGGGAAAGGTGAGCTTGTTTATATCTTTTTTAATATTTAGTACCTATTAAGATTACAAATATTATGCATTGCTTTGAAATTATTTATAATTATTCATAAATACGCATGAATTAAAATACACATCGACTCAAATCCACATATTAGTAGAAAAATGGCAAATACAATACAAATTTGTTATTTTCAGGCTATCCAACGGTGGTTCAAACAAATATTCTTATACGTAGTATGGGCCCAGTCTCTGAATTAGATATGGTATGTGTAAATAGAAAATAATAACGTATATATTCGGTATAATACTTAAAATCAGACCAAAATGCTTTGAATAAATCAAAGTATAGCGAAACGTCTCGTTGGTCTATACTCTATGCTAAGACGGTCATACCTCTGACATGTAATAAACGAAAGATTTAGGGTATCATTTTCAGAGGAAAAAAACCTTTTTCTTTGGAGAGCACAGGAGGATACCTACTCGTAAATTATTGACTAGATGATCTCACTTTATTTCAAATAAATTATATTTGTAATTCAGTAATACCAGTTTCGTATTACTTTCAGGATTATTCAATGGATTGTTATTTTCGCCAATACTGGCGAGACACGCGCTTATCGTTCCTTGGGCCAATCCGATCATTGTCACTGTCTATCAAAATGCTGGAGAGGATCTGGCGACCCGACACGTACTTCTATAATGGAAAGCATTCTTATGTCCACACAATAACTGTGCCCAATAAGTTATTGCGAATTAGCCAACACGGAGATATTTTATATTCTATGAGGTAACCTACGTATTCAGTGATATAAGTAATATAATGATATTGTAATAATAATATTATTTTAAAAAATTGTAGAAAAATATTTGGCTATTTTAAAACTTTAAAAAATCAATAAAAATACTGTAATAGAAACCAATACAATAATTAAAGGGAGTAATTATGTCAATTCCCCTGTTTGTTTGTTAGATTAGCCAATAAAAAGTTCTGCCACTTCCTATATACCAACTCATTTCCTGTATATATAATGTTATAAATTAATTTTAATAATTATTAAGCTATAAATCTATAAAGCTTTTATGGGTAAAGTTCTGAATTGATATTAGTCATTGCCATATTTTTTCTTTTTTTTTTTCTTTAAACAATATTAATCATATAAAACATTACGTACGGGATATTATGTCTTAATGAAATTTACCGCTTTTTTAATCTGTGATATTCGTGCTAATAGGCGATAGTACAAAATCAAACTAATTAATATGATCATATTATATTTACATAAAATCTTTTTATTAGAGCTATAGCTTTGAGGATTACTGTCTATTCAATAACGCGCTCGTCAAGTCTTCGGAAATTAGTTTTATAACGTATTTCTATTATAATGAACATTTTTCATTTAAACATTTGTTTACAATCTTGCAACACGATTCAAATCTCATCAGAAACTTTTTAATTTCAAACCTCGAGTTAAATTCACACACAGACATATACATTATTAATTTTCTTAGAAAATGAACAACGGAGCAAAAAAGAAAATTAAAAAAATTGAATAATCGTCTCATGGTTGGCGCTTCATTAATTTCATCGTTGCTTACAACAAAGTCCGCCATTTTAATTGGCAGTGTGAAAAATGCGCCACTCCGATTTCATACCTGATTACTTTACGAGTAGAATATGATTAATAATTTAATAAAACTTTCGTATATAAAACTATGAAATTCAATAATACAATACTAACTACAATACAGATACTTTTATTTTATTTTTTAATGTATTGTTAATTATTTGAGATAAGTGAAAGAAAATTTTATTTTTCATATGTATCTCGGATTATTATTATTTTTTATATATAATTCTTTAACCGATGGATTCAATTTCATGTTTTCGGTTCCGTAGACACTAGAAAATGTTGAGTAAAACAGATGCAATAATGTTTCTGCACCACGCCCAACTATGGGTTACAGTATTTCACTTTTAAAAACTGAAGATTATTATAAAAATTTTGTTTTACTACTCAGTTTTACTTCTTCCTAATCTTAATTATTACTATAGAGATGTACAGTTGTCTATAATGAAACAGTATTTCGACAGATTGACTATTAAAGCCAAGTGTCCAATGGAACTTCGAAATTTCCCAATGGATCGTCAGTCATGTCCGCTTATCCTTGGAAGCTGTGAGTACAAACGTTATCGATTTTTGATAATCGCCTATCAGAAGGAATTATTAGAGCGTACCAAATCTGGTATAACACAACAGCTCGTATGGAGTGTGCGTTTTGTCGAAAACAAATCTACATTAAAATCAATTTCATCAGATACATGTTAGAACTTCTGTGACTCACGTCTGAAACTTAATAAGTGCTCCTTAATAGAAAAAAATGTTAATGTTCTATTTAGGTTAAGGACGGAAGAATATCATGTTCTAGTAAAAAAATTAATCAGTGAAACAGACGAAACGTTAGGGGTTACGGTATTGTATTTTCTTGTTACATTGATATATAGGTATAAGATTGATAAATAAAGTGTTTGTCGAGTCATGAAAACTTGCATATTTTTAATTCGAACGTTTTCTTTGATAAAATAGATAGCATAGAACCTTTGATTGTCTCTTTGTTTTATTTAAATATTTGTTGTCTTTAATATTAAATACTTTCCTATGTCACACATCGGTATATTTTCATAATTTATAATTAGTACCTATTTACGGGCAGAAAATAGCAAATTGTCCGAATTTAAAATAGACAGTTAAAAGCCTATAGTTAAGTGTTACTAAGAACAGTTAACATTAAGTATTAGTAGCCAAAACTACTTAAGCTAAATATAGCTTTCACTGATTGGAAAAGCTCTTTCTGAGTAACATAATTTTTATTGTCTATCTATGACCACATGAACGAAGTAAATGTTAATCTATAAAAAGCTTTATTTTCCCGCAGATGCATATTCAAACCAGCAGTTAGTATACCAATGGCAGAATTCTCAGAGCGTAAACTTCGTCCCCGGGATGACGCTCTCTCAGTTTGATCTCATAAGCTTTCCGTATAGAAACTTCACTTTTACGAGACGCGAAGGTATGTCACTTACATGTTATCTTATTTAATACTAGTGGACCCCGCGAACTTCGTATCGCGTCAAAGTTCCGAATAATAACGTGTCACCTAAAACGTCATTCCATAGAAAATGTATGAGGAAAATGTTTTTTCTTTTATTTTATTTTTTCGACAAATTTACAAATTTTTCTCTCCGTAAGAGCCGTCCTCGTACTTCAAGGAATTTTATAAAAAAAGAATTAGCGAAAACGGTTCAACTGCTCTCGAGATTTGCGCTTACCAACACATTCAGCGATTCTTTTATATATATATAGATCATAAATCATGACTGGATATGCATTCTAAAATAAAACAATGGTGTATTTATTATTACTTAGTACCTAAGACGATCTTAAATATATATGGATTATTGTAACCTTCATGCCTAACTATAGCTAGGTAGTATTTTAGTAGAATATTTTTTAATCCAAATCAACAAATTTAAATGATACAGTGTATAAAAGTGAAAAAAAAGTGAAGCCCCGTGTCCCAAGGCAAGTAGGTGATCAGCCTTCTATGCCCTATAAGACTGAGTTTTTTTATCTCCACCTGAAATCGAACCCACGACCTCTCGGTTGTAACGCTTACGCGCTTACCACTAGACCAAGGAGGCAGTCAGATACAGTGTATAGTATCTACTAAATAGATAGATACATTTCACTATTATTACCACATCATTGAAAAATAGAGCCCTATCCATAAAACGTTAATATCTCGATTATTACAACGCCTAAACAAATACGAACCTCTCAAATATTAGCCGAAGTTTCTCGCTCAGGAATAAGTCACATTAATAATGGGTTAATCACTAATTTTCCCTATAACATAATATAACATTCCAACACCACTATTATTTCTAGTACCTACCTAGTAACTACATAGAAATAAATATTTACCAGGATGAATTTCTATAGACAAAACATGAAGCATCCATAAAATGACATCTAATTTTGTTTTTCAACAATATTTTGTTCTTTCGTCAGTTTTATTTTAAAAAGGTTTTCTACTTCATAACCGTACAAAATCAGTACGCAAATCAATCTTTGAATACAAATATGAACTTTATGAAAAAACAATTTTTTAAGCAATCATCAACATCATCGCTTACCACAATTTCTGATATGTATAACCAAGAAACATTCGAGTGTATTATTTTTCATACTATGACCGTAAGACACTATTTACAAAACAATGTGTGAACTAACCTAACTCGTCTCTAATATAATTTCGTTAATACTACCTACTGATGTATGAAATAATTCACAACTTGATAAAAAGCTAAGCTCCAATATATTTCCTTCGTACTTGGTATAAAATAATTTGACAGAGGTTTAAATTCCGATATCGGTTTCCTCTCCTCATAATAGCTTACACCCTCAGCCTCACTAATCACGAGTTGCCGAGTTATCCGCTCTCGGTTTAATGTGATTCCGCATATTTACACCTTATGCTGAGTTTCCCCTGAATAAAACAGTTTTTATTTTAAATGAATATAAATACTTTATTCTACGTTTTATGCAGTTTTGTATTGATTTTTTCTAAAAGTTCTTTCACGCGTTTTATTAGCAGCTCTTATTTAAGGTTTCAAAAACATTTCAAGTTATTATAGTAAGTTTTGCATGGTCGAGCGTTGAAGTTAGTTTTTCTAAATAATTGAAATTTGCCCTAAAGTAATACGACTGTATAATATTATATATAGGTACCACATCTTTAAGTGTTCCTTCGGTACAGCCTTCGGGGACACGAATTGGCTTTTACGCTTCACAAAATTACATTTTCTTTGACTAAATTGTGAAATTATAGAAAACATTTCATAAATTCACCACTTCGCTTCGTCAATTATATCCTATCTTACTTTGTTAAAGGTATGGATGGATCAGAAAACCGGAGAACGTTGAAAGCTTTAATTCTTATCAATCAATATGAATTTAATGAAACGCCTGTTTGTTATAACCGCTTAGACGCAATATTTAAATTTATTGCCTTTATATTCTGATATAGCTAGGGAGGATAAGATTGCTTTCACTAAGGGTCGATTTAAACCAAACGTACATATAGCTAGAGCTATAACTGAGAACAAAAGCATTATTTCTCGATCTTTTATCAAATATATGAATAAAAAGACGTAAATGTGTTGATTGTTTATAAATTCACTTAAAGAATAGAATTAATATCCCAGGATTTTAATTTAAAAAAATAATTTAATCACTTGGCGCCGCCTTTCAAAGACCAACATGACATGATAATTTTATGCCCTTGTTGAATTTTACATGAATTTTATTTATCAACACTATTTACGTTTTTTTATGTAAGTTCATTTATAATTCAAAATTTATTGTTCACTTTTTAGTGCGTCTTGAGGTCGGTTTTATTTTCTTATTTATAGTGTAAATTAAACCTTGTTTTTAGCGTTTACACCAAAATATTAACTAGCCAAAATGAGAACCAAGAACTAAACTTCTTGCAGAATAGATTTTAGATCAGCCGAATGAATGCTCACTGCTCATGTCAATCCTGTGTTTGGTAGTGCCACGTTATCACCGACTCTGACAGCAATATTATAATTGTGAAAGCTGTAGATATTTATTATTTTGTCTCAAAAACTCAAAAAGAAAAGAAGACACTCAGACAATATTTCAATAGGTAAACATATTTGCAATTTTCGAACAAGTATTTTGTTTGCGAGTTGTATTTTTATAAGGCTTAGTATAAATAAAATATAAAGTAAAAACGTGTGAATATCCGTCTAATAAAATTGATAATTATTTATTGTAAACCAGAAATAAAACATTATTAAGATGCTAGTGTTATATATTGATTAATCTGTTTATAAATATAATATTGAGCTTCGCTGAAGTTATCGCGTAAGCTTTTAACAATCAAAGTTAGTTTTGCAAGAATCGCTACTATTATCGTACTAATTGCCTCGAGCTCTCCCAAAGGTAATATTGCAATCTCATGTGCATAGTGCACTGCAGTCGTCACTTTTCACTTGAATAATTCATATCTTCGAATGACAAACAAGGTTCGAATAACTTTGTAATTCAATAACCCATTTAAAAAATTCTCAATCAATTTATTCAACAAAGATTTTTTTATTTGAAAAACCATTTGATAGTTCAGTTGGTCATAGTCAAAAGTAAATAATTCATATAGAATTACATGAATAATCGCTTAAGGACGTCACTTAATTCTTAGTTTATAGGCTGTTGAAAATCTCGCCCTGCTATAAGAAGAAAAACAATGTAACATTATTACTTGTCTGCCCCATTCTCTTTAGGATTAAGAGACTTCACACTTCAACTTGAAAAGCCATGGATATATCCATTTTTCGTGGATAAAATGGCTGCGGTTATAACAAGCGCAACAATTTAAATTTTCATATTATCGTAGTAATAAAATATTTCAATAAGTTCTTATGTGCAGGTGAATTCTCGGTGCTTCAAGTATCATTTAATCTTCAGCGGCATACAGGGTATTTTCTTATTCAAGTGTACGTGCCCTGCATACTGATTGTTGTTCTCTCCTGGGTGTCGTTTTGGATACATCGAGAGGTGAGGTTATGAGGTTAATAAACATTTGCTTTAGCTGCCTCTTCACGTAATATAATTTACATCAATATTCAAAATAAAAAAGATTTTATATTTTACATTCAATAAAAATCACAAGATTTCGCTTCCTAATTTAAAAAAAAAATTAATAACGAAAACGTGATTGTTAGTCTTCTATATTTATTGGTTATTGCATAATAACTTATTAATATTATAAAATTACCATACGTAATCATCATGACGTATCGTACATACTTACCAGAGGTAGGAAAACTTTTATCAATTAAAACAACTATTAGAGACGAGGCAAAACAATTATTCATAAAGTGAATTCGTGGAAGAAGCTAGTAACAGTTATAGGACCAAAAGCTCGTGACAGCCATGAGGTACATGCAGTTAACTTTTCCTCAAAAAGAATATTGGTCTAAACGAAAGGCAATATGTTCATGACTAGGTATAATATAGTGTTTTTGTACCAGACAATAAATCTGTACTTTCTAGGCTACATCGGATCGAGTTGGCCTAGGCATAACGACAGTGTTGACTCTGTCCACAATAAGCCTAGACTCAAGGACCGATTTACCAAAAGTTCGTTACGCAACTGCCCTTGATTGGTTTTTATTGATGAGCTTCTTTTATTGTATCGCAACCTTGCTTGAATTTGCGGGGGTACATTATTTCACTAAGGTAGGTAATTAATTGATAGTCGTTTGTGTTTTAATTACAATATTGCTTTATTTACCTAATTATTTCATTAAACAAGAAATAGCTAGACAAGAAACTCATTTTGTGCAAAAGATTTCGGATCTGTATTATTAAAAAATATTACTTTGAAAAGATATCCAAGTATCTATGTCAAGTACTAATAGCAATTAATATGTTGAATTTGATTTTATTAGTTTAAACATCTATATTACACTTATATTTGCTTTTAATACTAAATTAAATAAAACTACATACAACGATACATTTACATTCAATTTTATTTCAGGTGGGATCTGGCGAAATAGTTATTGATGATTCGGAATGGGAGGAATTGATTGAGGAAGTTGGAGGTGATGCATATGCTGCACGACAGCTTGCTGCCAGAAGAAGAAGCTCTGCTAGATCTACGAATAACTGTGTATGTTATAGGAGAAACTTGTGTCATTATGAAATTAATATACTAGAGACAGAGTAAAAATTCTAAAATGTCAACTAACTACAAAATATTTCTATTAATTCAAGTAGTCGATTTACCAAAATTTGACGATAATACGTAGATAACGATAATATTTGGTGATAATATAATCTATATGGTTTACAAGATTCGACTTACTGTTTGAATTTGAATTACTACACGATTAACATGATTAAAATAGTAATTCGAATCTTTTCAGTCATAATATACTGTCTGAGCACGAACCTACTGTTAAGCAGATGTAGATGCACGTTTCCTTGTTTTCGGTATATGGGCATTGGGCTATACTTATTAACGCATATGTACTTGTCATACAAATATTTTGTGCAAAAAAATCGTAACGCTTATTGTGTCCTTCAATGAAAGTAACAGAGCGAAATGCCTTCCCTATTAAACATAATTAGCAAAAAAATTAAGTAATAAAACTTTTTTTAAATATCTATCGTTGTTAATAAATAATAGAAAATGGGGGCGAATATAACAATGTTTATATATGATTTATATGATTATTAATGTCTTATAATTTTGATTCTTTACACCAGAGCCCTTCATTCCCGGCTCAAAGTAACAGCTCTGCAGCCAGTGACCTGCAAGAGGAACAGCCCTCTGTTCGGCTCACAATGGAAAGGACAACTCAAACTGAGAACAGAGTTCCTCGCTGGAGGCAGCTGATGTACTGTCTAGCTGGTGATGACCAGTATAGACGCCAGAGGCAGAGAGAAGCTGGTCAGTTATAGTGAAGGGCCGTAAGCTCTAAAAAGGCATAGCGTAGTTTTTATGGTCCTTCAGTCAAAGTTTCATCGTTTATAATAAATTAGACCTGTAAGAAATGAAATAAGTATGTTTGCTAGCGTGCGTCTGGCAGGCGTCATATTAAATTTTTGATAAGGGTATGAATCTAGATAAACTTAAGGTATTTTTGCTGTCGCCAAGTCTGGTAAGAACTATACTTAATTATTATTGTTGTTTCCACAGGCCACCGCGGTCATATTAACAGCGTATCACACATTGACAAGGCCGCTCGAGTGCTGTTCCCCGCCTCCTTCGCTTTGCTTAACCTTTTCTATTGGATGATATATGCTTTCACAGATGATGGCTTTGCTTGGAGCGACAACCCCATTAATCGAGTTTAAAAGACACTATCACTACTAACTGCCTCCCCGGCTAAACATGTCTGGTGTTGCGCCGGATGTCCTGGAATGGCATCTCAAGGAATTTTTTTTTTTTAATTTAATAAATGTTTTGATTGGAGACTCAGGAGACTAATTATCTACATTCCTGTAATGAAAATGATCAGATGCATAAACGTTGTGTCTGCTTCATGCTCGGTTATACAATCATTTAAGAGTCGTCCATTAATCACGTGATGTTTTAGCATACTCTTAAACCTCCTTCCTTTTCCCTTGGTGATATGTGGTGAGGTTTTAGGCTACCCTGCTCCCTTTTGCCCAAAATCACGTGTATTTATTTATTTTTAAAGTATATTTACATTTTCAGACTATTATCTTCAAATACAGGTATCTGATTATTTTGTAAAATTAAACATCGTGATAAAAAGGTCCAGACAACGTCTGTCAACCTTAATAAGTTACAGGTTGTTTTGGTTTTGAAGGTGTAAAAGCTTTTTGGTTTTGGTTTAAAAATCGCGCGTTCAACGAAAAATATATACACGTGACTTCTCATTACACCCCCCTCCTTGTGATATTTCGTGATTTTTTTCTGAACTAATCCTCCCCTTTCGAGCCTCACGTGATTAAATAAAAAGTGAAGTCCCGTGTCCCCTTGTGGGGTATGGGGCAGATGCATTTCACATCTGTTTCATTGATCGATTTTTTCTTTAGGGACAAGTAGGTGATCAGCCTTCTATGTCCTGCTAGGCCGAGTTTTTTTTATCTCCACCGGGAATCGAACCCAGGACCTCTCGGTTGTAACGCTTACGCGCTTACCACTAGACCAAGGAGGCGGTGATTAAATGACGATCCCTTATTATTTTATCTTATTATTTTTATCACGATCATATTCTTCTAAGTCGGTAATCCGCCTTCTGTGTATTTTTTTTTGTTCCTCTTTTTGAAAGGCAGATGCGGATTAATTTACCTACAGAGGTCGCGATATTAATTTGATGTAAAAAATATGTAGGGATAAGGAAATATTGTTATTATAATTTACTAGGAATGGAAGAGAAAATATTGTAATCATTATTCTATTACATATTGAGGTTATGAAATTAATACCCATTTTCACACATAATTACTGTATTCGCTGTAGACTGAAAAAATACAAAGTTGTAGGTAAGGAAAACATAATATAGACATAGGTCTTAGGATAGTTTAGTTACAATTTACTTGTACGTAAAAAAGGTATGTTGTAAATAGTACAAATAACAGATTTTGATCGTAGAAGTATTATCTTTCATTTAAACAATACAAACCCAAAAGACGATAATTTTCAACATTAACATCACTTTCAACAAGTTCTTCATTTCTTTTAAAAAATCATGCTATTTCGTTGTCAAAAGAAACCGAAAACGATGACAAAACGATCAAAATGTGTCATCTGGAGGATAAGAGAGCTAAGGCTTATCAGATTTGGTCCAACATTCAATGTCTCCTTCACGTTCTACCCTCAAAATCAGCTCCCGAGAAAATTCTTAAATACATCTAGTACATAGTAAATAGACACTTTCAAGGCATTTGAATTATAAGTGGAATGTAATTTAAGGCTTTATCATAAGTATAAGATAAAGGCAATGTATAGGATTAATAATACATACCTACGCATTATATAAATTTATACTTCTGGACAAAAATTTATAACATAATAATTAATGATTACTACACTACACTACATTTTGAAGGCTACAATATGAGGCTATGCTGCATTAGTAATATTATTAACGGTTAAAAATATCAAGTTATATACTCAATATATATTACAATAATAAAACAAGTTAAAAGTGAATATGCCTAACTCTAATTTGTAAATATCGGATAAATATCGCTGTTAATGCACGTTATGCATTCGTAAATTAAATATACATAAATTATAATTAAACATATATATGTTTAATACATACATTTGTGTAATATATACATACATATATAACCTATTATTAGAAAATATAAAAGTAAAAATAATTTTAAAACAGATGTAGGTGGAAAAGTGAATTTGGCAAGACATATTACAATACAATGGTATTTTTCTTCCTGTAGTGATATTTTAATACATTTCCCAAACAGCAACCACAAACTGCCACCTGCCACGATCCCTCCATACCTCTTTCGCTTCACTCACTTTCAATAAACTCATCGCTCATACTGCCGATTGCGGATGCTTTTCACCTGCCCCTTCTCAAGTACTTCCTGGATTTGGTAATGGTACTAAGTCTACAAGCACCCACCTCACTATTCCAATCGTGAAAATAATAGACAGTAAACCATATTAAAAGCGAATACATAATATCGAAGAAAACGTGACATCGCCTACTAAGTACACTACATAGCTTATTTCCTTTGACCACATTCATAAAATTGTTTCAGACGTTTAATTAAAAACACTACCATTAATTATAATATCAATTTAGGTTTCTGTAAGTACCTACAAATAATTAAAATTAAAGTATCACAATTTTTTATTACACGTCATAAACTTTCGCGATTTCAACTCATTGTTAGTAAATAAGCGGGACTTATCGCGCAAAGAAACATTATTTATTTACCTCGACTTCGACCATATCAGTTCTTTGCGTGACCATGGCGATTGCAACTCGGTCGATATTTATTACACGTATCGTTTACAAGACTTGGGGATTACTTTTACAACACAATTTGTATTACGTACGTATTTTTGAAGTAACCTACTTCAGTAGGTTAAAGCCGTATATTTATTATTTATTGTATACATATTATGTAATATTTTAGAACTAAAGTAATATTTCATGAAAGTAATTTCAAGATGACAAGTTCAAACATAATTATAAATCATTTAAGTACAGAAACATGTTTCAGTGTTAAATAATTCCAAAGCTTATACCTTTATATCACAAGAAATACCGACCGACGAGAATTGACGGCCGATTTGCGCAATTGGTAGTGCTCCTCCTGCATCGAAAGGTCCCGGGTTCGAAACCCGGTAGGTGCATTAATTTGTGATGAGCACGAATGTTTGTTTCCGAGTCTTGGTTGTTTATAAATTTATATATGTATTTATTGTGGTACCTTCGTTGTATCTGATTACCATAACACAAGTGTTTCAGCTACTTACTTTGGGATCAGAGCAATGTATGTGAGTTGTCCCAATTATTATTATTAAATACGCGGAGATCGGCAACTCTTTTGATGTCTCTATGCAATATTTGGTCATACCACGACAGCTAAATGCGATAAAAGGATATATAACATTTTAACTTGATCAAATTTGTAAAATATAAAATATCTACACATATATTTATTCAATACATATCTTTTTTTCGTCAATCCTTCAACCTTAATTTATAACATATATTGGCAAAATTTAATACAAAGATCGTATTTGTCTCATTATCTATACTAATATTATAAATCTGAAGAGTTTGATTGAACGCGCTAATCTCAGGAACTACTGGTTCAAATTGAATAATTCTTTTTGTGTTATATAGTCCATTCATATTATGTTTATGTTTTTCATTATATTTATAAAAATCCCAAGAAATAACCAGTAAGTTTAACGTCCTTGCATATATAAACTTTTTTTGACACGGATTTTACATCATATATGGTATACCGCAAACTAGAACACCAGAATCACAAAAGCAGTTACGTTTTTATAATACCATATATATGCACATTGATCCATATTATAATTAACACTTAATTTATGCCAAATATTCTGTCGGCACAGGAGCAATAAATAAAATTTTCCTATATTCAATTCACGCGGAATATTAAGACGTCATTCATACAATCAATAAGTTAATCTTTTAAATATGTATCTACATACACCAATTAATCTATAGTTTTTGTATAATTAAATTATGTTAAACGATAAAGGTTAAATCACAGATTCTACTTTTCATAAAATTAATTCTCCTACCTACGTATTTTTCTTACCAATGACAAGGTAGACGTTCATATTGTCTTTGCCTTTAACGTATACACTGCCTCTCGGTTCAAAGTCATATCTAGACGAGAGGGCTGAAACACAAGCCTCTCCGACCTGGATTCTCTTGGGGACACCAGTAGAATCCATTCGCGAGGCAATATTCACGGCGTCACCCCAAATATCATAATACAACTTCGATGTCCCAATTACACCCGCCGTAACATCACCAAAATTGAAACCGATCCGAAGAATAAAGTCGAACTCTAGCAAATCTTGATTAAAATTATCAACAACCTTCTGCATCTCGAGAGCAAAATCCATTAACTGGTACAGATGCTCATGCGGGCCGCGCAAAGAATGCCTCAGACCCGGATTGAGCCCACTAGCTGCCATAAATGTACTGCCTATAGTCTTAATTTTCTCAACGTGTTGAAATGCCGGTCTTTCTAATAGTTCATCAAAGTCTGCTATGAGTTCATTGAGAACGCGCAAATATTCTTTGCCCTTTAGATAGGACTCGTCATACATTTCATTGAAATTAACGATACTCGCGAATATGATACCGACGTCCTTATGATTTTCTGAATATTTGGCAGTATTTTTCAATTGATCGGCCACATGCCGCGGTATGATATTATGCAATAACCAATCCGCTTGATTCCTCATAGTTTGGACCTTTTGTTTATCTCGATTCGCAACCACGTTACTATAGAAACTAAGGCGATAGCTTATCTCAAATTCTCTGTTCAAAAACCAAACCAAAATTAACAACAACGCGATATCCAGGCACAGCTCTTTTAAATGAATTTCATGTTGTACAGTATTTAATACGTTTGTATTATTGCTCTCTAAAAAGTCTTCTAATATGAATTCTGTCATATTTGTAATATTTTGAGCAAAATTCAAACCCGACGTAATATCAATCGATACTAAAGACCGAGTATTAACTTCACGGCAGCCCAGCAGAGCTAGAAAGAGAAACAAGCCGGCATACAAAGTCACCAGAGCGTTTTTCACGAGCCAACTCATCTGTGTGAAATTACAAAAATGTACAATACACACATTCAAGAGGTAGATATAAAACGATTGTTTACCCTTCAAAATCGTTAAAGTCGTGTTTTGGCAAGAGAAGTTCAATAAGACCGCTAATATCGGTAGACTTATTAGTAAACTACCGGACAAGTGCCACGGATACCAATTTGATAGTTTTCTAAATATTTTGACGGACCGCCTTAAGGCTTGGGTGATGTCGTCGGGGTCAACTTTCGACCTCCACTTCAAATAGTGTCTGTACACACACAACGAAATGGCCACAACTTCTATTAACACGAATGCAATGAACCAACCGATGGAAAAGCGCCATTCTTTGTACACTATTACAATAGAGGTAGCAACGATCAAAAATATTATTAAGGATACTAATATATCTAGAGCGGTATTGAATCGCGAGGTGGTGAGTGTTGGAGGGAAATCTTCAGAGTCGTCGCTCCTGTGGGCTTCGTCACGGTAAAGTCTTTCCATGTCTGGCGTTTTGAAGAAGAGCGTGAGCCTATTCAGTGGAGGTTGGACAAAGTAATTTATCCCGGATCTAGCGTTGTCTTGAACACATCGAATCAGTTGTAGGTCGGATTGTTTTCTTAATTTCTGCAAGGATTGGACTTGTTCTTTGTTGAGCGGTGGTGGCAATTTGGCCCGCGACGGGATATCCAGTGAGGACTGACTCGACGTATAATACCCGGAAACTCTCTGCTGCATTATATCCACTTGGGAAGTCGCCAACGAAACATGATTAAGCACGAAAATCTGAAAGAAATTTGCTGGTTAAGGCATAAAAATCTCCACATTATTTGGACTGAGTCTACTTTTAATATAATATACGATTTAAACACCTATCTCAGCAATTAGAGTACTTCATTTTAAGCAACAATCTATTTTACATAGATACTTGAAAGATGAAGAAATATTAATTATGAATCTTAAAAGAGAGTTAACTTTGGCAAAGTCGCGTCTATGAATCTGAACCGAAGACATCATAATCAAACATCTAAATTTAAACTGAAACAATTTCACGGGTAACGTAAATATTTATAATACGAAATCTTTATCTGGCACAAAAATAAATATGCAGAGTAAGATGTACAAAAATTTAAAAGTGGTATGTGACGTATGAAAAGAAAATATAAAAAAACTAGGTTTTACTAAATTAACGAGCAAGTGGCATTTGGAGACTCGGTTTTCCATCAGAGATCGAGTTTAAATATTAACTAACCTTGTGTAAATAATATTATTGCTAATTTTGAAAGTAAATATCAGTGCACTCAAAGTCACGGTTTATGTGTCGAGTTAAGAATAATATTTCATAAAATATATTGTGATGTAAATTTTGGTGTTTTCAACATCTCAATAATAACAAAACGTAGCTTATTCTCATGAATGTAATGTGAAAAGTCTTAGATTGCTGCTGGGGAAGTTGCTTTATATTAAACAAACAGTAATTATAATATGTGAAACATATTTATAGCTATTTTCATACCATTATTTCTGGCAGATATTTGTAAAATTTGTAAAATCTTCCATCATTAATCACCACAAAAAGTACTTCATCGTAACCTTTTAACTCAATGGATTCGACCCCGGGACATCCGTATTTACTTTGACGTGACCAACTGAGCCACAAAAGAAAAAATTACCTGTTGTTGTATACTAGATCGTCTACTCGTACTCCTGATGCCAGAGTCTTTCCGGCTGTTCACTGAAGGACAGACACTCACAATATCATCGGAAAGTCTCACAGGCTGGTTGGGTATCAGCAGATTCAATTTTCTATCTTTTGGTCTGATCAGTTCACCCTGAGTCGCTAATGTTGAACTTCGGGCACGACTGACAGGTACTGGCTGAAATTTTTAATATGCTCTATTAAGTAAAAAGTAATCTTAAATTTGATAAAATTTTAATGAAATACAAAACAAAGTTTGAACTAGTTATTAACGCAATTCAAACGCAAAACAGACTTAAAGAACAAAATAGCCCTTTCGTCCGCTATTATATAAAAAATAATGTACTATATGCGGACGAAATTTGGTGTTTATTAACATTCACACAAATTGTTAATCGCTGAATTTAATTATTTGTATCACCTCTATATATGTTATCATCCCCATTTAAATGTAACACGTAACATTCAAAATAACATCTACAAAACAAATTACTTTTATAGCAAGATCTGTTTTTATAATATCTTTATTTTATTTATTTATTCAGGCACAAACAAGAACAGAGAAACCAGAATCTAGGTAGAAAAATGCCAGTCATAGAAAGTTCTAGCCCATTGGATATCGGTTGGACTTATACACTTTCATTCTACAAAAATAATGCATATATATAATGTATACAATAATTTTATACCTCTAAATTAGGTCTCCCATATTGCGACCTATAACTGCTACTTCTCGCAAATGGCGACATATTACTTCTAGACTGACTTAAATATGATCGTATATCGATTATTTCCTTTTCAAATATCTCTTGCGTGTGATGATTGTTTAATTTGTTGCTACTGTGTAAAGGTCTAGATTTTTCATGAGATTCTATCACAATGGGAACTTTATGGTAACCATTGTTTGTCTGTGGGGCGTCGCCGGTCTCAACTAAATGTATCGTTTTAGCACTAAAATTCTGTTTCTTCATCTCGTGTAACGGAGTGTCAGAATGTTTCCTCAAAAATTTCGGTACCTTCCAATATTTTATTTTGTTCGTGTACTTCCCATAGCTGCCTGTAATTAAATAATCTCGATGAAATTACTTTGTTATTAACTAGGCTGAGATTGAAAACGAAGATTGATTTCAAAGCGAATCTAAATCATAATTTAGTACCTAGCTATGTAGCTTTAAGACTGATATGACTTATTGAAACAATTTGTAGGTAGCATAATGAGATGTTTGTCACTCAAAGCACTTGATAGTCAATTTAACTCTTATCGATGCAAGTGGCTTCTTAAGCATTATGTAATTCACCTGATATAACATATTTTTTAATAAAAATATTATGGTAAAATTATTACAGGTTTAACAGGCTAATGTAATCCCATCGTTTATACGGTATTAAACATAGACTGTAGAGCATCGTTTCTTAGCCGGGGGGGTCAAGTTTGTTTTTAAAGGGGATCGCAGTCTCTTGAAAAATAATAAATAAAAACTACATATAGGTACAGAAGATTCGTTTATCAAAGGTATGAATTTTAGTGTAGTGTTATAAAACTAAATATTATAGTGTCGCAAGATTTTTTACTTAACTTTTTGGCTTTTTCGTGAGTCGCGACATAACAACCATAATCAACCATTTGGTTGAGAAACGATGCCGTAGAGGAATACAAAAATATATATATATAGATAAATATGTAATAATCAGTGAATAGAATCGCTGAATCAAAAGTCTGTTCTATGTGTCACTGTTTACGAGATGTAATAATTCATTTACATCACTCGTTCTTGTTATTATCATAGCAGTTTTTGATAACCTTATAAAGCAAACGAGAAATGCTTTGTTAGATTAACAAAATCCAACAAGGCATTTGAACATCACCAACACAATTATAAGATAAAAAAAATTAAAACAAGATTTTTTTATTTATTTAAATATTGAAGCAACAGTTTTCCAAATCTCAAATTCAAACTAAGAATGATATATTAAAATGGCATCCGTCCTCGTCAGTAGTTTGTTACAGGAAATAATAAAAAAATAAAACGACTTGGATGTTTATCAACTACTAAAATCATTTCTAATAACCTTTCATCAAAACGCCTACAGAGTAGGTGTAATATAATTACGTTTTGCTGATCACCAGCGTTTTTATAATTGTCCTATTTTATCCGCACAAAGACATTTTCCCATGCAATTGAACGTCCTACTGGCGCGTGCCGTGATTGGTCTATTGTATCCTAGGACCGATTTAAACCAAATGAACACAGAGCTAGAACAAGAGCATTCATTCTTGATATTTTAGTGTAAACGAAACGTCGTAGCGTTTACACCAAAATATCAACGAGCAACAATGAGAACCAAGAACTAGAATTCTTGCACAATAGATTTTTAAATCAGCCGAAGGATGTGTCAATTTTTTGGTTAGTAGTGCTTCGTTATCACCGACTCTGACAGCAATATTATAATTGAGATTGCTGCATTTATTATTTTGTCTCGAATACTCAAAAATAAAAGAAGACAGACAGACAATATTTCAGAATGAGCATTCGGTCGTTTGATGTAAATCGGCATTTATAATAACAATACATAGACACCTCTTTCAGTTAAGACGAAATAATTGACCATTTTTTGCATTTTCATAAATATGTACTCATGATGTTATTGATTAAAGTGCGGCTGTAAAAAATATACCTACTATTCAGATACATTTCAGAATAAATTAAGTGGAAATGAAGGCCCGAGGAATAACGAAGTGATCATTTATTTTAGAAGAGGATTTTAAATCAGATATTTAAGTACCTAAATCTTTAGGGTCGCTGGGGTAGTACAATTAGAAATTCGTATGGATGATGTCATCACAATACTTCAATTTATTCATTAACAGAATAATAATAATAAAAGTAAGCATAGTTTTAAATGTAAGTACAGAAAATATAACAATATATAAGAAGCGGTCACTGACATTGATACAACGATGACTGAGCATTTGCATATAATTTACCATTGTTTACGTATAACATCGAATCGCAACGTGGCATTAGATTTTCAATAGAGATTAATCAAGATGCAAAGACCATCACCTTCTGGTTATTAGAGCCATATCTTATCTATACGGCCTACGACTTGCGTTCCTGATATCTAAGGCTTCATAAATAAAACTTCGGTCTTGTTTCCAATAAATTAATATTCACGCTCAAATAAAACATTTTTAAAACCTATTTTTTATTCACTGTTTTAATCAATGGAAACTTTTTATTAACATGACAATATAATTTACTGTTATAAGTTAATTTTTTTGTAAAAATCTAAAGCTTCTAATTTATAGTAATATAATATAATTATAAAATATGTTTGCGCAAACATAAAACTACAAACGAGATTTATAAAAGTGAACCGAACCGAAACATAATTTCTCCGAAAATCAAACCCAAAATCTTTAGCTCTTCGCATATGAATATCCGACGCGTGACCAACAAGCTGCGGAGACGGTTATAGCAAAATGATGGATATTTTTAGCGGTTTTATGAGTGACCGCGTAAGGACGATAATAACTCTATTTAAACTCGAAAGTGCAAGCGCTTGGTACCAAGTCGATGATACAATTTTGTAGCTTTTGCTTCGAAAGAAATATTAGTCGAGTTTTACAAAATATACAAACACAAAGCCGGTACTATATCTAGTTCAGTTTTATCAAGAATCGGATAATGGAGAACTGTACACAAATAATAACTAAGCATGATCAGATTTCCGTTAGCTAAGGGCGTTTCCCGCATGTAAAACAATTTAGTAGGTGTCTTATTTCGTTTTCTGATTTTATGAAACTTTTTTCCCTATTGTAGGATTTTTAACATTTGGAAGAAATTTGTTTAACCTTTTATATTTTATTTGAATACTAGTGACCCGCCCCGGCTTTGCACGGGTATAAAACGTATATAAAAACCTTTAATCACTCTATCTATTTAAAAAAACCGCATCAAAATCCGTTGTGTAGTTTTAAAGATTTAAACATACAAAGGGATATAGGGGAAAAAAAGCGACTTTGTTTTATACTATGTGGTGATACTAATATAACGAATAAATTACGTACGTTTGTAATTTAATGTAATTTATCCGATCAAAACTGCAATAACAACAATAAAATAATGGTGTAGAATCGCTAAAATAACATATTTTCTATAATATGTCATTGTAGAAATTACTTTATTCAACTTACTTCTGAATAATAAAAAAAAAATACACGTCGAATTGATAACCTCCTTTTTGGTTTTTTTGAAGGTCGGTTAAAAAAAAACTTACTCACCAACCGATGTTGGACTCTTCGAAGAGGTATTATTTCCATTTGTAAATCGCTTATCCTGTTTATCGTCCAGGTCTGTGTCTGAATCCAAAATACTCGGAAGGGAACTAGCTTTATTAAGAAAACTAAATGGGCTAGGTGAAAGGAAGTTGGAATATTTAGCATCAGGCTTTGGCTTATCGTCACTCGAAGCGTCGCTGGTCTTCGCTGAGATTGGCAAAGGCGAATGACTGATAGAGAGAGTAGATTGCGGGGAAGCAGCCGGTGATATGATAAGACGCAAGTTCACTGGATTAGAGGGGGTGAGGCAATCATGGTCGTACGGAGAACTCAACTGGCGGCCCTCTATGAAGTAGGTTTTATGACCTGGACACATTCATGGTATTTATTAACAAAACGAAACACATTCAAAATTTGATTTTAATCCAAATTCTTACCGAAAACTTCTTCTCCTTCTTCTAAAACATAAGAGCCCCCTAGAAATTTACTCGTTTCTTCTGATATATGCACGCGACCCGGTTTTCCTGTTGACTCCATTTTATTTGCCAGAGTGACGTCATTACTCCAAACGTCAAATTTAAATCTGCGAGTCCCAACTATGCCACACAACACAGTCCCCGTGTGAACTCCCACCCTCATATTAACCCCTTCACCACTTTCCCGATCAAATTCTTGAATTGCTTCTATCATACCTGAAATAGAAATTATTAATAATAAACGACCTACATGTCATACATAAATAAGAATTGATTTATTTCTTAAAATACATTATCAGTCATCTGGGCTTTGGGCTTTTTTTTAGATGTTATTTTTGCTGGCAACTTCACTTTTTTACAGAAGATCGGATGGAATTTCATAAATAATGAAAGCATAAGAGACTTTAATTGTAATTTGTGTATGGAATGTATAAATTATATTCAAAAACATCACTCCTAAATTTTACTATGCATTCATACATTTGTTTGGTATGCTGTAAATATAGGATGCTTGAAGATTAAAGAAACATATGGATGCAACAAAGTTGGAGGTCAAACAAGCAATTTTATCGGTCGTTATTACGATCGATTTATCAATAAATTTTTCCATAAAAAGAAAGAAAATTAATACAAACAATGGAATTATAAGATTCCACATACCCAAGCCCATTTCTACACAGCATGTCGCGTGATCAGGCCGGGGTTCTGGACATCCAGAAACACAATAATAGCAATCTCCTAAAGTAGAAATCTTCTCACACCCGTGTATTAGACACAATTCATCAAACTTTTCAAATAGATCATTCAGTATATTGACTAACTCCTCTGCACCTTTGTTGCTGGACATCTTTGTAAATCCAACAATGTCAGCAAATAAAATGCTTACATTATCCATTGAGCTCATGTTAAAAGGTCTGAATAGTGATTTGATATCTGAAGCTCCGGGGTTAGATGTTCTTGCTTGAAGAGGATTATGAATTTTAGAAATAGTTTCTGTATCTGTTACTTGCTCTTCCATTAACCAACTGGCAAGTTTTGGTGGCATGACTGAATGAATCATCTTCTCTTTCAATTGCTTTTCCATCTCTAACTGCCTTCTGACTAGCAAACTTTGACCCACTTTCATGAAAGTACCCCTCATTCTAACAAAAGTCATAAGGTAAATGTGTACACCAATTATATGCACACAAAAATGAAGTAAAATTCTGACCAACATTCCAGGATACTGCAATTCTTGTTCAGATAAATGTAAAAATACATTTAGGGTCTCAAATGCTATGGAATAGAGAAGTCCTATTGTGACACAAGCAAAAAGGGGCAAGGGGGTTAATGTATAAATTATCAAAAGTATTTCAATACACATAGTAAAGTGACCAGATTGACTTATATCAGCAATCAAGAGTGAATTTGGATCTGATTGTGTTGTCAGAGATATGAGGGACAGGCTGAGGAAACACAGAGCAAGAGCCATAATCATTGACAATCTGATTGTGTGCACTTTATATATCTGGGTAAATGTTAGGAATAGCATTACAAATGAGATTAACAATACCCCAGCAAATATTGAACATAAAAATGGCCACTTCACAATCACATCATTCAAGCCAAGTACCACAAAATAGATAAACCATGATATGGAAAATATCAAAATGTATAAAAGTGCAAATCTGGAAAAAAAAATATTTATTACCAAAACAATAACATCAAGTTTCATTTCACACAAGAACTACATCAATTTATACATTACTTACCTGAATCTTAATCTTATCTGTCTAAAAGAGCTATTTCTATATTGTCCCTCAAGTATAGGAGAGTCAAACCTTGGATTCCACCATGTCCCTGATGCAGCTCTTTCAAAAGCAATGGGTATTGCAAAACCACAACAATTTGTTGTCGAGTTGTTATGAGCCAAGTAAGCTTGCACATGAGGTGCCAGTCTTATCTGAGCATCTTCCCCTTCAGAACATTCAGCATCTATTTTCGATTCAAAATGCTCCGACGCCTCATTACAACTCAGACAACCACTATGTGTACTCATTTTGTCTTATTTGTTCACTCTACAACCCATTCTTTATATAAACCACTGTTATAAGTTCTATCTTGAACCTAAAATAAAAAATGTATCTGTACTTATATTTTTAAATAATTAATATAAATAAAAACATTTAGTACTATAATCATAATGATTGATATCTGGGTCATTAGAGTCAATACTAAAGACCAAAAAAATGTAAACAATTATTATACAGTTTTTTACATTAACTTTTATAATTATTATTGTTAACAATTGAATATATGTCAGATGAAAAATAAAGCAAGATGTTTTTCAATAACAACAGGCTAAAAGAATCCAAGCAATAATCCAAAAATACATGTTTTTGTACATTACAACAGCAACATGTCCATGATAAACAATTACATTATAAAACAATAATTTGTCTTGTAGTCAACATAAAAATAATAACTATAAGTACACTACAGTTTTTATAAGAGTTAAGTATATATTAAAAAAATCTTAAGTCTTGAATAGGTACCAATTTAAAAAAGTTCAAAGTAGAATATATCGTTGGTAATTACTGTTGTGCCTAGACTCACCATTTTAAGACCAAGGTTAAAGTTTTTGTAAAACAAATCACTTTTGCAACCGTGTTGATGATAAAATAGAATATTTATAAAATAACTGATAAAAACTGTTTACTAAAACAATTTTTAACATGTCAGTATATTGAATTCTTGAAATAAGACCCGACTAAAAATTTGACTGAACAAGCAATAATTAGTATCATCACTATTCACTCGCGAAATTCAACAACTATATTTCAATTTAATTTCGCGTCTCGACTCCAATAACTCGATCTCGCAAGTACAAACACTGACAATCTGCAGTCGTCAGACAAACTGACATAACATTATAAATTGGTTCTATTTCTCAGAGGAGGGAAGGTAGGTATTCACCTACCTATCTAATAAGTACCTACCTACTATTCCATCAGATTTCAGACTTAAGAGTTTAGATTTTAGGGCATACACTTTAGACGCTTGCCAAATATACATCTTGTTTGGCAATTGACTAAAAGTTACAGCGTAAAAGTGATCAATCCTGAGACAATCAATCAAACCTCACTAGTTCTTATTTCATGGAGGTTAGAACGAACGACAGAGATCGCTACGTACTAAGGCAATTTAAATTAAAATAGCCCGCCTGTCCCTGATAATTTTTTTTTCTTAATTATAATTCATTTTTAACCACCAGCCGCGCTGCTGTCAGTAAGTAATATCTTTGAAGTCAGCTGTTTAACAGTATGTACTATGTACAATGAGTAGATAAATTAGTTTAGTTATAGTAGTTGACAATTTAGCGATCGCAGCGTTTCATTTATTTTGTCCATATATTTTCTGGGACACTATTTTCTACAGCGATAGTTCTCCTTCTCTCTAACCTCCATATCTGATTCCGTATCACAAATCTAGCCCAGAATGCCTATTATTTTGTATTTGTATTATTAACATTTAACAGTACCTACATCCTCTTTGTTGCGTCAACGACTCTACACTTTTTTATTAAAATTGTAATTGACTGCGTTTCACATAGTATAAAAGAATATAATATGTTACAAATGCAGGGCTTTTTGGGCTTCATCCCAGGATAATTTTTTTGAATTAATTACTAATTTGATTAATTTATGTGGGCCCCTAAGTAGTATTAGCCCAGGGTCCCTAAACTTAAGGTTTAGGGGGCCCTGTACAAATAAGTGGAGGTTGCTTTGAAATTATTTTGATATAAGTAAAAATATTGAAATTAAAGAAATATATTTATTTGGGTATAATATAATATTCAACATCCAAAAATATTAAAACTAATCTTCTAATGTAGTCTTCTGAGTATAGCCTATAATATGTAACAGGTATGCTATAATGCTGGAAGACTTAAGTCATAATATAGAAAATCTTTTTTATAAAAACATGCACAAAATATTATCTATTAACAATATACAGCACCATTTTATTGCTTAAAGTTAGTTCTTGATCAGTAGATATTCCAAGAAATGCAATTTTCTACAATCTATGTAGCACAATATCATTTTCATTGTATTCAAAATTAGAAAATGTCATAAATTTTATGCAAAATAAACATAGCCAGCCAAAACAATTATTCATTATACATTCCATCTAACAGAAAATCCATTCTTTTATAATGTCTGTTTTTCCAGGCCTCTTGACCTCTTTTAATAGCCATGTATCCAACAACAGCAAACATTGGTACGACTAATATTGTTATCACAATTGGCATGACAAGATCTGGATGACTGTTTTCATGCATTTTTTTCAATTTGGCATCTGGTTGTACCTCAATTTTATCACCCAATTCATCTAAAAGTTGTGAAGATAAGACAGTTGGCTTATGGACCTTTGTTTCATTATTTTCCTCTTTAGCTTTTATCTCATCATTCTTTTTCTCATTAGCATTTATCTCATTTTTGTATGAAATAGGTTTAGGAATTTTTGCAGTATTTGATCGATCATCTAATGTGTTCATATCACTAGAAGATAATGAATCTTGCTCATTACTATTCAATTCTTCTATGTAATATTTTACGCCTTTTCGTGGCACTACTGATTTAGTTTTATTTTTTAATGATTCTGTATCAAAATTCAATACCACAGTATGACTTTCTTTTGGTAAAGTCATTGTTGAATTAGAAAGCAATGGACCACCTTCACTGGCTATTATCTTAGTATTATTCAGTGTCTGATGTAAGTTGGGTATTAATTTTACTTCTTTAGCAACATTAACAATTTGTTCAGAAGAAACTACATTTAAGTGTTTATAAGGAAGAAATAATAACATGCCACAAAATAGATAAACAATCATGGTTTTTTTCTTTGGCAAAAGTAAAACTTTTGTAATTATCTACCAAAAGTAAATCAAAAGCTTTTGAGAATAAAAATAATATCATAAAAAATTGATTCAAAATACATAAAGAAAAATTGAAAAATAAAATATACATGTATAAAAAACAAAAATAAGATTGTACAAACTGTAAAGTGTAAACTACCCAGTGTTGCCAACTCCGGCTAACACTAAAACTACAAACACGACTCAAAAAAAACTATAGAAAACTGTAGATCGTTTATCAAAAAATTATAAATAGCCTGTTTTTCTTTTTTTAAAATATCAAAAAAATCATCTATTCGGACCAATCAAAGCTCAAAACGTAAATTCTATAATGTCTTACAAAACAATTATAATCACCAGAGGTCTGTGGAAGTTTTTTTTTATATGATAGGAGACAAATGGGCAGGAGGATCACATATAGAAGTAGTTCGCCACCGTCTATGGACACCCGCAACACCAGTTGGGCCACGGGTGCGTTGCCGGCCTTTTAAGAGAGGATCGCTCTTTTTTCATTCATTGTAAATGAAATATTCTAAATTTAGAATATCGTTCAAGGTATCATTAGCTTTTATCTAATAATTGTCGCCTTATAATAAATTTTGCACTGTCTGTAGATATTCTTATAGTTAACTAGAACGTTGTTTTGCCATATTAATTTTTGGGGTGGGCTACCCTTATCACTTAGGGGTATGAAAATAGATAGTAGCCGATTTTTAGACCTATTGAATATTCATATAAAATTTGGTAAAAATCAGTAAAGCTGTTTCGGAGGAGTAAAGTAACTAACATTGTGACACGATAATTTTATATATAGTGAATATTCCAGTGTTCACAGAAAATAACTTTCTCTGCTTTTGGTGTGCGCCGACCCCAAGACTGTGGTTTTTTTGGATAAGACTGCTGACTGCACCACTTCTCCGAGATAACGCGCGATCTTTTTTCCTTTTCGCACTTTCTTGTAACGCAAAATGACAACATCGCGCTTAAAAATTATGAGTAGAACAACTAAATGTGATTAGATAGTTAACATATTGTCACTGCTATTGAGTTTTATTTATGAGCATCTTCACTATCATCACTACATAGTATAAAACAAAGTCGCTTTTCCTGTCCTTATATCCCTTTTTATGGTTAAATCTTTAAAGCTACCTACGCAACGGATTTTGATGCAGTTTTTTTAAATAGATAGAGTGAAGAGGAATGTTTTTATATATGTTTTATACCCGTGCGAAGCCGGGGCGGGTCGCTAGTAATCTGAAGCTGAAGCACTTATGTTATGGTAATTAGAAACGAGGGTTCCACAATAAATACATATATAAGTTTATAAATAACCAAGAATCGGAAACAAACATTCGTGGTCATCACACAAATAATGCACCTACCGGGATTCGAACCTTTGGATGCAAGCGGCAGGAGAACTACCATTGCACCAATCGGTCGTCAAAATCGTGGTACCTACGAAGGTTGCCGGGTCAGCTAGTATAAAAATAATTATTTTGGCTAGTTTAGTTCATCAGTATCGTAAATTTGGTATGTTATGCAAATGAGCACGCAAAAATGGAATCCAAACTTTCTATCAATCTATATTAATGTTCAAACTCCATGTTCGTAATCAAAGTTGTGAATATTTGTTTAACCTCCAACTATAAAATTAAAAATAAACCCTTATTTATTTATAACCATCATATAAATATAATAAAAATATTGTATAAAATTGTAAGCTATTGATCTATTTAATACAGTCGAAAAGACATTAAAATAAAGTATTGTATTTAAAAGAGACAAAAAACACATAGCAAATAAGAGATTACGCTAAAATCCTAAAAAAAACTGTAGATTAAAGATTTGGTAAACAAAACTAAAAAGCTAAAAACTGAGTACCTATTTTCGAAAAACTATAGATTTACAGTTAAAACCATAGAGTTAAATATTTACTCATTCAAATGACAATTGCCGTATTTAAAATTTCTAGCTAAAATGTTTCGAGTTCCTCGAGGTCACAAAATTTGACAATTCCGACTTTCAAATGACATATTCAACGATTTGATGAGATGATAAAATCTTAAAATATAATATTATCAAACGAATATTGTGGTGGTTATTATGAGTTTGTGATCAAAAGTCATAATGCGTACCCGTAGCAACTCTGGAGTACGTTTAGATAACTACCAGAGGATAGTGCACCGGCTAATTCTCGATCATCAACAGCCAGTCACTGGATTGTTTCCAGCTAGCCCTCATAATGATCATGCTTGGATACGAGACAATTTATACTGTATATTAGCAGTATGGGGGCTTTCTATGGCCTTCAAGAAAATTGCAGATCAAGACGAAGATCGAGCAAAAACTTATGAATTGGAGCAAAGCTGTGTGAAGCTTATGAGAGGCAAGTTAGATGATTGTTGTTAGGTGTATACTTATACACTTAAGAAAATGACAACTTATTTATAAATGTTTCTTATTTATAATAGCTGTCTTTTTTAGGTCTACTCATGGCTATGATGCAACAAAAGGAAAAAGTTGAGAAGTTTAAAAGTACACAAAATCCAATGGACTCACTTCATGCCAAATATTCTTCAATCACTGGTTGCACTGTTGTAACAGACACAGAATGGGGTCACTTACAAATAGATGCTATTTCTCTTTATCTTCTTGTCCTGGCACAAATGACAGCCTCTGGTCTGCAAATTGTATTTTCACTGGATGAAGTAGCATTCATCCAAAACTTAGTGTTTTATATAGAATCTGCTTACTGCACGCCTGACTATGGAATTTGGGAGAGAGGAGACAAAACAAATCATGGTTTGCCTGAATTAAATGCAAGTTCAATTGGCATGGCTAAGGCAGCCTTAGAGGCTATGAATGAGTTAGATTTGTTTGGAGCTCGTGGAGGTCCATCTAGTGTGATTCATGTTTTAGCTGATGAAGCACAAAAATGTCAGGCAGTGTTGCAGTCAATGCTGCCCAGAGAATCAAACAGCAAGGAACTAGATTCTGGACTTCTCTCAATTATAAGTTATCCAGCTTTTGCTGTTGACGACCCCTATTTAATAGCTAAAACAAGAGATACTATTGTAACTAAATTACAAGGGAAATATGGTTGCAAAAGATTTCTAAGAGATGGTCATAAAACACCCAGAGAAGACCCTAACAGACTTTATTATGAGCCCTGGGAACTAAGGATGTTTGAAAATATTGAATGTGAATGGCCATTATTTTTCTGTTATTTAATAATGGACTATTGCTTTCAAGGTGATAAGAATAATGTATCTAAATACATGCAAAAGTTGGAAATGATAATGATTAGAAAGGATGAGAGCATGAAATTGGTACCTGAACTATACTCTGTGCCAGCAGATAAAGCACATTTGGAACAGAGTGAACCTGGCAGCCAAGAAAGAATTCCTCTTGGTAGATGTCCTTTTATATGGGCTCAATCATTATATATTCTCAGCAAACTGTTACAGGAAGTGAGTATCTTTATTTATTTAAAATAGGTTTGTTTTGACTTCTTCATGCTTCTCTATGTAAATAAAAATCCAGTTTAAAATGTATATATATTATGTATTTTGTTGTTAATTGGTTTAGAAACACATTTTATTACTATAATTTACTTTTCCAGGGCTTTCTTGCTGTTGGTGAATTAGATCCATTGAACAGAAGGTTGTGTTCTGAAAAAAAGCCAGATGTTGTTGTGCAAATTGTTATTCTTGCTGAGGATAATGAAATCAGAGACAAATTAATGGAATATGACTTGCATGTTCAAACTATCAATGAAGTAGCACCAATTGAAGTTCAGCCAGCAAGAGTTCTCAGTCATCTTTATACATATTTAGGTAATGTTTTTGCAAAAAGTTAAATAATATGTTAGAACAGATACATTTTTTCCTATATTTTTTTATAAAAATCGGTATCTATTATTACACTAAATTATTATGTCACATCCAAAAACCTAATAAAGAATCATCCACATTTTTAATAGGAAAGATTTTATTGTATTTACAGGAAGGAATAAAAAATTAGGCTTGTCTGGTAGAAAATCTCGTGATGTAGGAATTCTCAGTACAAGCAAACTTTATTCATTAAATGATAGAATCTTTGCCTTCACACCCCAGGTAAGTGCTATATAATGGCAAAAAATGTAATGTTCTTGTTTACAACAAAAAAACATCTTTTAAGAACTGTCAATGTTTGTTTTTATTCAATACTCAAAGCAGTACCAAAGGTGAAAAAGTTCGACATCTAGAAACTAAAGACCAACCAAGAAACACAGGCAAAGTATGTTGACGTAGTCTGTCGGGCGCCACTTAATACCAATACCCTGGTTCTGATGCTATAAACACCCCTGAACAATCAAGAACATGCCTCAAGAGTACCCTGACCACAGCTGCAGAGGAGCTTTAGAGAACAACAGTAGGAGAAATAAATGGTTTAATAAAAACAAAGCCCACAAAAAATTATACAATGCTTTACTAGGAAAAGGAGATAGGAATACTTGCAATACCGAAGAGCAGAGAAAGAGTTCATAAAAGGAAAAAGAGTCGACTTGAGAATTGAGGAAAATCAATTGCACCCGATTGTGGCAAACTACCCAAAACGTGAAGTTAGATAAATGTACACCAAAATTAATCGGGGAAGAAGAGGTCTTAAGCCACAAACGGCTGTAAGAGCAAAAACGGCTAACTGTTCAGTGATAAGAGGGGAATTATATAGAGATGGCGAGAACATTTTCAATAGACGGATTTTTGGTCTAGTCTGCAGTTTGAAAATGAGATAAACCTAATCTGGACTGGCAATTATAACACCACATATATAGGGCATACCATTACTTAATACGGCGTATAAAGTCCTTACCAATCTTCTATACAAAAAGATACCCCCTATGTTGAACCCAGGATTGAAGAATATCATAGTGGTTTCCCACTAAACTGGTCTACCACAGACCAAATATTTTCCAGCAAATCCTGTAGAGGATTTTAGAGTATAACATTGAGACCCACTTGTTCAAAGATTGCAAGGCTGCATAAGACAATGTTAACCCACAGTTCCTCTACCAGGTAATTCACGAACTGGAAATTCCTTCCAAACACATATCGTTGATGACATTACAAGGGTTTGTGATTGTCTGAGTATAATTGAGAGCAATGTATCAGAACCACAAATATTGAAATCTCGGGGAATGTATTCGTCAAATCTGTGTAGATACTAGATTATGCGGACGATTTCGATCTGGTTGCAAGATCTCTAAAGGCAATGAAAAGGGCATATTATGTATGCTCTACCTACGTAGAGCATCGATGGAGATAAATCTTAAATAGAAGCAAAGTATATTAGGGCCCTTAAGTCCACATCCAGATCGGATCCTTTATTTAGAGCAGAACACAGCTGTAGATGCAGTAGTGGACTTTGTATATCTTGGTTCTCTCTTAACAAGTAAGAATGATACAACAGTCAAAGTCACGAGAAGAATCTTAGCTGCCAACAAGTGGTGGGCCCTTGGTGGGATACTCACTCAAAGATTATTCAAAAGCGTCTAAAGATACTCCTATATCCACCCTCCTAAGACCAGTCCTCATATATGGCTTGAAATGCTGGGTACTGACTAAAAAGGAAGAAATCTACCTAATGGTTTTCGTACGAAAAATTCTTAGGTGGATTTTGGCTCCATACATGAAAGTGATGTGTGGAGATCAAGGTACAATCATGAGCTGTACCACCTGTATGGTGAGCCTGATGTCGTGAAAACCATTATTGTATAAAGGTTACGATGGGCGGTTTATGTTGTCCGAATGGGGCTTTGTTGTGTTGCTCTACTCTCTTAGTAGAGTTTCGCGAAGTCTTTTCAAGGGAAAACCTAACGGTCGACGATACCGTGGCAGACCAGGTGTCGAGCAGGTACTTCAAGTCTTGGGGTCACAAATTGGAAGCAAAAGGCACAAAATAGTACCGACTGGAGATCCTTGCTCGACTAGGCCAAGGCCCAGTGGGCCACGATATTAGTATTAGTAATGGTTTTTTTTATTACTTGTTTACCCTATGCTTAGTTTTTGATAATATTATATGTCATATTATATATTTTTTAAACCTTCTTTTGCAATGATTTCCAATATTATGTTTTGTTTATTAGTTCTCTGATATGAAGCGTTTCTACATTGCATCTGATTATGAATTGATGGTAGACATGCTTAAATCAGAAATTTATTTCTTGAAGTCCTCATGGCAAAATCTACTGGGAAGACCTCTTATAGTTTTAACTTTGAATCAAATGAATTTAGGTATTTATTCCTCATTTCTTTATTTTTGTTCGCTTTATGAGTATCCATTATCCACCTATCCCTTAACTAAATGTGTTTGTGTATATATTATGGCTTTCAATGCGAGGTTTTATTAATGTCATAAATCATATTGGTTATATTTTTCTATATAGTTTCATATCATTTTCATTACAAAATGTGGTTTTCAAAGTCAAACACTTGTGATTTCGAGATATATACATAATTATTCGTAGGTGAAAATTACATTTTTTCGCAGATTTAATATGGAACTGGAAGGCAAACAATTTTTTTGTCTTAATAAATAACATATAAATTACAAACAAATATGATGTCGTATTTACATGTAAATAAATTGTATAACTGTGTAAACAAAAGATATTTATAAATATTTTATGTCCTTTTAAAAGAAAACAGTGAAGGGATTGAAGTTTGTATATTTATCACAATTTTACAATTATTTAACTTAGCATTTCCCGTGATTCTGCAGGCTTTAAAGCACGCAAAACGTCGGGCAATTTAGATATAAATGCGATAAATGTACGCGCTTCAATCCGTTCAAACCGGTTTCCTTTAAATGTGTGATACTCGCGTGAATAAAATCCATTATTAGGTTTTATTCTCAAACTTATGTCATAACCATCCTGCATGCCTGCCCTAGAACTTTGACTACGAGGAGTACTACATGACTCGTGACCCGGCGTTGCTCGCCAGCACGTTCACGGCGAATGTGGCTTTTCTTGGCATGAGTTGGAAACAAATGTTGGGAAGGCCGACTATTACATTACTTGCCACACAATATTTATTAGGTATATTACTTTACGTTATTGAGTTGGGTGCTATTTTATAATTTCTTTCTCTATTACAAATACGGAGCTGTGTATGGGCATATCGTTCTTTTCAATGGTGATAATTAGCTTATACGTTATATGTATATACATACTTATAAATTAAATTGCCATCGTTCTAAATGCCATGGTTGAGGAATGCCGGAATAGACCCTAAAGTTTAAACCGTAATAATAAAATATAAACCATCCATTACATTATTTTATGATCGAAATTTAATATGCTCGATACCGTTTACTTGTTATGATAATCTAAAATTCAAAATTGCTTTATTACTATTGCATTAATCTTTATTGATATTTTATTTTACTTTCAGCTTTATAATATACTCTAATATAATTTTTATTATTACCATTTTTTTAAATTGTGCATGCATTAAATACTGCAATATTTGTAATTAAAAATCTATTTATTAACAAGAATTCACATAAAATAATTGTCACACTTACTTCCTTAAATATTAACAATATTCGCAGGAGCCCTAATTGCTTATATTTTAGATTATTTTTTTTAATAATTATGGTTAACGACGTTAAAATATTTCAGACCATGGTAAAATTCCAATGGCTATGATAACAACTATGAAGAAGTTGAAGTCTGGTTATATAAATGGTACAAGAGTCACTCTTGGTAATCTTGGTGACTTCTTAAGTACCTCGGCTATAACCAATCTTAGTTTTCTGGGAAGCCAGGAGGATGGATACCCTGATAGTGAGTATATATATGTACTTACTAAAATTATTTAGTTTTAGAAAAAAATAATTCTTCTGTACCTCTGTTTAGACCGCCTCCTTGGTCTAGTGGTAAGCGCCTAAGCGTTACAACCGAGAAGTCCTGGGTTCGATTCCCGGTGGAGATAAAAAAAAACTGTCTGTCATAGAAGGCTAATCACCTACTTGTCCCTAAATAAAAAATCGATCAGTGAAACAGATGTGAAATGCATCTGCCCCATACCCCACTAGGGAACACGGGACTTCAATTTTCAGTTTGTTTAGTGTGGATTTTTGTCATTTTTACAAACATAAAAAGTATAGAATATTAAATGTATGTAATAACATATTTAGTGCAACGCGTTCGACACCCTAAGTCGCTAGTTTTAATATTAAAATAATGTGTTTTAGGACTGAACCCACAAGTGCAAAGCTACCTAGAGGAAAATTTACTGAAGTCGTTTAGCAACAAGTTTAACTTCCTGTCGCGTCCAACTGGATCTCGTGGTCGTACGCTACGCAGGCGAATGTCAGTGAGGGGTGCCATCAAGAAGACTCGATCAATTAATGTGGATTGTAAGTAATCGAATATTTACACACATACACTAACAAAGGCTATAAAAGGTTTTTATAATCTTATAAGCTTTTTTTTTCACATGTTTCACTGATCGATTTTTTTTACCTCCACCGGGAATCGAACCCAGGACCTCTCGGTTGTAATGCTTACGCGCTCACCACTAGACCAAGGAGGCGGTAAGTTTGCATCTGTTCCATACCCCACTGGAGAACAAGGAACTTCACTTGTTTTTTATAAGCTTTAGTAATAAAAAACAGCGTGCGTGCATCAGTTCGCATTGAACGGAGACTACTCGGGATTCACGTGAAAAGTTTAAGCAATTTCAAATAACCAATTTTATTATAGTTACTAAATATAGATTGTACTTTTTAACAGCTAAAAATCATACCATTCATAATACCAACATAACGAAATTTCTTGAATTCTATAGAAATGGCCCGTGGAATAGAACTTTTGTCTTAACCGAAATATTTAATATTTACAGCGGAAACTTTGGGAATGGAGGGAGAAAACGTTGGACCCCAAGGATTACTTGAGAGGAAACCTTCCTGGCTAGAAGTAGATCCCACATTTGGAAGAAGTCCCTCACCCGAAGATGCAAAGAGAAGAGCTTTTTCGAAGTAAATAACACAAATTTTATCAACAAACTTAATTTTTATACAAAAATTCTGTAAAGTATTTTAACTTTCATAACAAATAGAAAACTTACTAAACAATTAATATACCAATGAATAACAATAATCAATTTTTATATAAATGATATCAGTTTTTATCAACTTTTAAAACCCAGTAGGGTAGGTAATACCATTGCTCTTCTACCAACCGCACTGTTCTGTGCATCTTATTCCATTGTTAAATACATAGATTTATAAAATATATTCATTCATTCGTTGGTTGTCATATTTATGATTTAAAATTAAATTTTAGAGGAACATCGACGACGACTTTGGTTGTTACACCAACTATTGCAATCACAAAAGAAAGTTCTCCATCACCACCCAAAGATGAAGGTAATTTGAATTTTTTACAAATTAAGCAGACAAATTCTAGCGACCTTACTACTGTTAAGCTGTTTACCGAGTTCATACAGTACTCGGTAAGAAATAATGCACATCGACATCTAGAAAGAGACATTCGGCTAATTTCGGCTTTGTAGAGCATTGTCCCTTTCGCACACTACATGTGTTACGTTTTGTCAGTCTTTCGACAAATGCGGTGTAGTTAGTATTTCGTGCGAAAGGGACAACGTTCTACAAAGCTGAAGTTAGCCGATTATCTCTTTCTAGAGGTCGATCTGCATTATTTCTTGCCCAGTACTGTACATTACATTGCATAAAGAAAGTGTCGTATCTACGATACTATATTTGAAAATTTATATCTGTTTAATCATATAAAATCTATATCTATATCCTAGACGATTTATATCCAAGACATTATTTCTGCAAATAAAAAGTTCAGTGTCTTTCTCTTAATTATTTTTTCGCTATCATTTAATTTTTTTAAACATTTTAATATCCTGATTCTTTATTCTCAATCTTGCCAGAACGAATAAAGAGTTAAATTTGTCACTGAGAATGATAGTCTGGCTGGTGATAGACAATCTCTCTGTAGTAAATATTATAATAAAAATAGTAGGCATAACAAGGTTCTCTTACTATGTATACTACTCAAACGGAATCCCGGTCTAGTAGAACATACGGATAAAGAAAAACATAAAAATTTCAGCAACCAACAAAAATTTGCCCATACGTAATCGCACCACGTCTGAGAGTCAGAACTTGGTGTACGCTGAACAAGAGACAGATGAATTGATTGGGATGCTGCGGGAGACTGAGAGCTTGGATGAACAAGGAGACATACTTCAATACTTGGTTGATACTCATGGACTTGATTTTTGTACCGGTGAGTTTAATTTTTAAATATCAAGTCGTATAAAAATCAGTGATTATTCTTCTTTATGTTTCTTCTGTTCAAATTCACTGTATGTAATATTGACATATAGTTAAGTCCATTTGTATGTATGTTGTAAAAAAATTATATCTACCTCAGGATGATATTTCTGGATAATAATTTTTTTACAGGAGTGCTTGAAAACGGCAAAAGCGTAACTGTAAAAGACCTGCTCAAGGTCTTATATGAGAAAGCCTGTTCCCAAAAGCTATGGGGCCTCGTCCGTCATACTGCAGGGATGTTGGGAAAACGTGTTGAGGACCTCGCTAAAGCCGTGACCGACTTATTGGTCCGTCAAAAGCAGATCACAGTTGGAATGCCACCTAACAATGAGAATACTATCACTGCGCCTTTACCCGAGAACGAATTACGTCAACTTATACATAGTGTAAGTACTTTTTTTATTTACACAATTTTTTTTTAAGCTCTAATACAAGCTTAAATGATTATAAATACGTTTTAAAATGGTACTACCATATTTTATTAGAATTCTTAAAAATAATGAGTTGAAATTTTCATACAGTCGTTGCGTCATGCTATTGATGGGGAAAATCAAAAGGTACGCACTAAACATAAATACAACAACACACTACAACACTACACACACACACACACACACTACTACACACTACACACTACAACACTTCGTGTAATGATTTACTTATTTACTACAAATACACAATCACCTACCCATTGGAAAGAATTTCCCTTCATAAGAATTATCACTGAATGCCGGCAGCCATGACTTCAGTATTTATTAATATTTCGAAAGTATTTCAAATATACCACTAAACACTCAATCACTGAAGCAATATTATGTTACTACGACAGCAAAAAGAACAGCAAAACAAGAAAGAATTACTAAATACATCGTAAAGACGCTTGTTGAAGCACTCTAGGGTACCAAAATCATAGATTGTTTGTTAGAAGTCAAACGTTCAATAAAAAAAATCATGAAATTATTATAATTGTTCACATAGTTTATTAATTTCTGAAATGTCTAAGGATCTATAATACTTTGAGCTCTGTTAACTAATTTTGTATGGCAACTCGAGAATGGAGTAAATTATTTATTTTTTACACTTTTCGCACACACATCAAATCTGTAATATTTCTGCAGCGATACCAAGTTCCCGCCACTTTATAGATACTGTATACAGTATCGAATCATATAACTATATGTATATGTAAATATATATAGAGTTATTTAATTCGATATGATATTATGTGTGCAGGCACACGGCGACGACGAAAGTACAGCGATGCTGACACAAGAGTTGCTTGTCTATTTGGCTATGTTCATACGAACTGAACCGCAACTGTTCCTTGAGATGTTACGACTGAGAGTCGGCCTTATTATACAGGTAAATTTTAATTTTTCTAAATCAACTTATTTGCAGAAATATTTGTTTTAGTCGATTTCGAAGAAGTCTTCAAATAATAGTGGATTCTCAATAATTTGTCGATTGACCATATTGACCGGTGACGTCACGTATTACCGTGAAGTTATTTTACAACTGTATCGTGTATAAAATGATTGCAATAATATATACATTATTCCAAATTATTATAGTAATGTACTGTAAGTGCAGTATACTGCGCCTTCGGAATCGAAACAGTTTTTGTTTCTCCAAATCAAATCATAACTTTCCACGAAACAGAAGGCCTGTAACTTAATACTAATAATTCTAGACCACTGTCAAAAATTACAAACTTCATAAAGAATAGTTTGACAATTCGATTTAAGTTAGATTAACGTTTTGGAATAACGAGCTTTTTATATAAGCGGATTAAAATATTATATTTATTTCAAATCTTTTTAGGTTATGGCATCTGAATTATCTCGAACTTTATCTTGTGACGGCGAAGAAGCATCAGAACATTTGCTCAACTTATCGCCGTTCGAGATGAAGAATCTTCTCTACCACATACTAAGTGGAAAGGAATTCGCCATTAATAATGGTATGTCATAATGTCTATACTAATATTATAGGTAAAGTTATGAATCTTTGTGATGAATAATTGTAAAACTTTTGTACTGACTAATAATTATTTTACTGATAGGGAACTAGACTCTTTCTAGTGACAGGCAATATTGTATTCTCGTGGTTAATGCATAGGACTTGGCTCCATCGCAATAACGAGCAAGTCCTGTTTTATTTCATTTTTTAAAAGTTGTGTATTTTCGAGATTTCATATGTAAAGTGAGTGGAGTTTTAAGCATAAACTGTTCGTCAATAAAAACGATAAAAGGAAAGTGATATAATTTAGTAAAACGTGACTTTTTGTGATGTGGTCAAAATTCCTTATATGCCTAAAGTAAAATTGCCGCCATTTTACTTGGGGCACGAAATAAAGACGTTAATTTAAATAAAGACATGGCTTAAAGGCCCTGTAACGAAGCCAAAAACCATTAGTAAATAAGTTGTTGCGTACACGGACAAAGAAAAATCTGGTATTAAATATTTACCGCCTCCGTGTGCTAAAAGTAGCATGCACCTGCGTGTTGCACTGGAGGTCCAGATCTTTATAAATTAGTATACAAGGTATCAGTTTGAAACTTATTATTTTGCAATTTATTCACATAGATCGGGGCTTTTAATAAGAATATTTTATAGATTTGAGGGTCCATGATTAACTGGAATTATTAATTGTTAACAAGCGTTTTTCTCAAAATACACGTTTTGGAATCGACGTTGGACTACGATTAAGTCTCGCTCAAAATTAAAGTCTAACTGGCATTCAACCGTTTTTAAATTAAACAATTCTGTAGATTTAATAGAACAAATAGACTGAAAAATGTTTTTAAAGTGAAGTTTTTATTATATTTGAATTCGAAACTATATAAACTTTTTCTTTACAGCAAATTCACTGTTCGGTATACAGGAAAAGTTTAGGAAGGAAGGCGAGTTACTGTGGCTTTTTTCTTGTCCGTTTATTTGCACTTTATTCCTTTATTTGTTTAACTGTATCCATATTCTGATTATAATTTGTTTTCCTTTACACCATTTCCAAAGCAACATTGATTTGTTTTAATGCCTAAGTTTTGACAATTCCATTGGAAATTGTCAATACTTTATTACGAAACTTTGTTATTAACCTTTTCTAACTTAATATCCTAAGCTACAACTTTTACCCCATTGCGGCGATGCCCAAAAGCAGAAACTTCTCAACGGTTAAACCGACTTCGAATTGATATGATACGTTACCTAGGTATATAGTGCAAAACAAGATCTTCTTTATGTACTAGTGGATCCGGCGTATCGCTTCAGAATACCGAATAATAACGTATTACCCTACGAATAATAATATGTCTAGAAACGTAACTCTCATACAGATAGCGCTTCAAAAATGAACCCACCAACGTTTGACCTTGACAAACATCAAGGTCAATACGTTCGCACGTGATTGGTCGCGACAAGGCGATGTTGGCAAGTGGTTGGTCGAAGGCCACGTAAATATGTAACATGGTATCTATTTGCGTGGTGCCATTTTTAAGTTTGAATTACACTTCTAGACATATTATTCGTAGGTATTACCTAAAACGTCACTCCATAGAAAACGTATGAGGAAACAAATTTTCTTCATAAACAGTTTTTCGTGAATTTTTCTATATTTTTAACAGCTATTCTAGAATTAGACGAATCAAACAAAACAGAGATCAGCCGTGAGTTATAAAGGGTGTAAACAATAAAACAACCCGTCTGTTTTATATGTATATAGATTAATATTTTTATTTCTCTATAGGTCGCGGTAATTTCTCAATAGTGAGCAACAAATCAACTCGATATGGCAAGAAATCACAAATTGTACTCGAAGGACAGACACTTCAAGGGATTGAAGAGAGTGAGTATAGAAAAAAAAAAATTGATTTAACATTTTTTTTTGTGATTTTTCATATTGTTTCTATAAATCTTAATTCTTCTAAGTTTCATCATACTTCGTTCTAGTAACGTACAGTTGTAAGTTGTACAAAGGTGTAATGGCAGGTGATCGGTTGCCAAAAACATTCGTTTTGTAAATATTATATTTATTTTAATTTATAATATTGTTAGTAATTTATCAATTTGCCATTAAAAAAATAATAGAAACCACACTAAATATAAAATTTAAACATGTCGTCCAATGATTTGCGTAAGTATTTCCTCAAAATACACTACGATTACCCAATCAGAGATTTCCCTTCAAAGATTAATGAATTGATTAAATATTCTTATTAGAATGAATTATTCTTAGAATAAAGGTTTTTTGATATAAATTTCGTGATTCAGCACCAGCTGTGGAGCCTGACCGCCAAGGCCAATGGCTGCGACGTCGTCGCTTAGATGGAGCCCTAAATCGTGTACCCAGAGACTTCTATCCACGAGTTTGGGGACTTCTAGAAAATGTACTATTAAACTAAATATACTACTTAATACTAAATATACTATTAAAACTTAACTAAACTAAATGTATACTAATATACTTTTTATCTAGGATTAGAGTAAGGCCTGTATTCAAAAATTCTTCATTCTCAATAATTGTAATGTCAAAAACGTCAAACATCAAAGAATTTTTTTTAAACCCTTTCCAAAACTAGGAAACTGTTTGACGTCTGTGGCATTGTAGCATCTAAAGGAATTTGAAAGCCGACATGTTCAATATGGATCTTAGGTATAATTTACCTGTGCATCCATTTAAGAGACATTCTCATTTTTCATCAAATTTCTTTTTTACACCTTTTGCGAGCCCTCTCAAAAAGACCTTGTGATCGAAAGCAAGCGATAAGAGGATTGTCAATATCTGATTAGTGGTATATAACAATTTCCTTTTCACGCCTCTAAAAGTTTAACTTATAAATATGCTTTTATTGTGTTTCAGTGTCAAGGATTAGTCATCCAAGGCAAAATACTGCAACCCAATTTGACCCAAGAAATGACGTCCGGAGAGTTGAAATTCGCATTAGTAGTCGAGACAGTACTAAATTCTATTCCTCAGCCCGAATACAGACAATTGATAGTGGAAGCACTTATGGTCTTAACACTGATCGTGGAATACAAAACAATTAACAATTTGGGTGGACTGATCACAGTTGAACATCTGGTGCATAAGGCGAACCAGATATTTTTGGAAGATCAGGTAATAATGCTCATTGCTCACCCTAAATATTGTTAGTCTCCGCGGCTAAGTTGTAAGCGTCTGCGGATTGTGCCGACTGTGCTAGGTTCAAATCCCTAGGAAACAAATGTTCTGTTTGGCTAGGCACAGAAGGCTAATCACAGAAAGCACTGAAGGCCTATACTAATTTTATACTGCTTTTTTTACTAAACAAGACAAAATACAAGCTTGAGAAAAAAATTAAGTATTATGTGGATTTAGGAACTTTACCAAATTTATGATTGAGTATGTATTTTTGTTTTTCAAAAAGTTGGATATTCTTAGTTTGCTAATTTTTTTTTAAATCTCAGATGCGTTGTAATGGCGATGCAACATTATGCTGCGCTAAGGCAGATTCCTTCGGCGGTGGTGAGGTATGCGGAGGGGCGGCGGGAGTATGTCAACTGTTGTACGACAGCGCCCCTAGCGGCAGTTACGGCACAATGACGTACTTGGCACGCAGTGTTGCCAACCTTCTAGCGGAGCGTATGCCACGGGACACACCCATTGAGTGTACTATCACTTAAGATTGTTATAAAGAAATTTAGCTATGTTAGTGTTATCAATATTTTAATGAATCAGTTAGCACGCAATATCATAGCATTGTTATTTCTATATACATTATCAAAATCCTTGAAGAGTTTGTCAATATAATTACATAGTTTTAGTATGTTACCTAATCATATACGCAAGTAATGATTATTACTTTATTTGCTTTATAAGGCCTTCAATAATGTAGGTATATCCTTAAATAATGTTTTGTATTCATATTATATTATATTGCTATTGCAAGAAAAACTAAATAACAATACAATATATTGGATCAGGATACAGAAATCAGAGATTTTCTTATGGATTTTGTTATAGAATCTAATTTTTATTTTGAAATTGTTTTGTGTGTGTATTTAAATCAAAAACTTATAAATCAATTAATATAACGGAAAATACCTGCAAGATTTACCCGTAAGAAAATACTTAATATTTTTCTTTCATTATGACATACTGTATATACCTAGATGTACACTACATGAATCTTGTATATAATATAAAAAGACAAAATATGTGAAAAAATCAGTTCTTATTGCAATTTTACTTTAATTCTAAAGATTTGGACACGGTTCATAAAAACGCAGGCCACATGATTTTGTAATAGTGCAATTACCTACTTTTAAATATTTTTATTTAAGTTGTTTGAAAATTGAATAAATAATATTTGCCAAATTATTTGTTTTTAAACATCTTAGATCATAAAAAATGACAATAATAATTAAATATTTATTTATATTCAATATCATTTTTCTACAACACAACAATTTTTATATGATTTTGTCTACCTTTCTAAAATACTAAGCTTCATCTTTCTTTCCAAATGGATTCATTTTTGACAGCCATGATGTTGATCTGAAACACATTTAATATGATAAACATTAATTTTTAATTAATGTTTTAATGACACTTCTAATTAAATTGTTTTTTCTTATAAGATTTGGAATCTATAATTCTAATATGGAATAGATGCATTTCTGTATATGTATTTTAAATTAATCAACTTACGATATTTCATCAGCCATTGGTTTGGCTTCAATACCAGCCGCCTTTAGTTTTTCAACCAAATTTTTTCTATAAACATTCTTTAAGGGAAGAGGTTTGTTTTCGGCTTCTTTAATTTTTGCCACTTTACACAAAGCTTCATACCATGTTAATCCATACCATTCTATTTCTTCCGGAGAATACTGCAATTAATGTTTATTTGTTAGTTTAAAGTTAAATAATTTAATAGTACAAATAATTGCATATTGTTTACTTACAGATGACAAATATGTTTTATATTCATCATAAATTAATTTTTGTTTTACTGGATCATAAGCATGTCTTGGACATCCATTCATCAACTCAGTTAGAATTTGCTTTTTTAGTTTCAAGGCTAACATTGAAACCAAATCACATGCTGGTGTTTTAAGTAAGTAATGATCAAATCCATAATGATCATTAATAAGCTTTATAGTTCGATCAGTAACAATGACTGAAAGGTGTGTGTTTAACACTTCTGATTTTACAACAGTCCTCTTGAGCACAGGTACCCAGTAGTGGGGCACTCTGCGTTTTTCAGGGTCACGTTTTTGAAAACCTTATAATAACAAGCATGATTAGAATGACTTCTCTAGTATCAATTACAAATCATAAATAAATGATTGTATAAAAGATTAAGCTTCTTTTAATGTTCAAAATAGTTTACCTTTAACTATTGCTTCTCCACCCCATATTCCATGATGAATTTCTTCTGGCTGTTTCAGTGGAATAGATATATTTTGTACTGGAAGTGTTTCACCAGTGAGTTCGTCACGCTTCCATTTGCTATCCTGCGGAATAAAGTGAACTGCTGCTGGTTTCAGAACCTTCCATTCACGCCAGAACTTCTTATAAGCAACAGGTAGCTCGGCCGCTATACCTATGTCAAATCTGCTTTTCTTCTTATATATCTTGGACAACTGGCGAGCTGTCGCCTATAATTATAAAACGAAAAACAAATTTCTGATAAGGTCACACGTTCTTCATTGTCAACACGACATGATGCAACAAATACTATGAATTATGTCGTTTAAATACCTGAATACGAGAAGTAGCCATTTAATTTTACGAATGAGGTATCATGTAACAATAATGATTTATTCAAAACTATATTAAATTCTAATAAATTTTGCAGTAGATAACTACCCTAACTAGTCCCAAGTTATTTCCAACCTGAAGTCGGGCAACTATCGTAATAGGACTGTAAAATTGACGTATTATAATCAAATTTTATCAAAATTATCGTATTCATCAAGATTGTGACTATAATACATTAAAAAATCATATGAAACGTGATAATAAGTTGCAAAATACGCTTTATAGTTTAAATCTTTAATTTTTTAATTAAAACAATCCTAATTAAATGTTTGAGATATGGAAAAGACCTGAGCTGAACCCCCCTACCACTTTAAAGTGTAATAAACGCACCTGCATTTTAAATGTATAAAGAAGAAAATAATGTTAGAAGAATGAAAATAAGAATATTTTTCAAACTTTTAACTCAAAAGATTCTATATTTATATTTCTTCGTAAGACAAACAAAAATATGCAATATATTCTCTTTGAAATGCGTTAGAAATTATCGCATATAGTATACTACCGTACATCGTACGTATGAAATTATGGTACTGGTGCGATAATTATCGTACAGTTGCGAATCCTGCTCCAAGCGCTGCAAAATTGAATGTCAATTGTCAAAAAATATGTCTCTGTCAAATATGTCGTCTCTAATAATTTTTATTACACAATGACCTATCGATAAAAGTCTGTGCTTTTTTACATCAATTATAACAATCTGTGCTGACGTGGATGTCCGATCTTTATAAAATGGCAAGTGATTGAGTGCGAAGTTATTGTTAAATATTTTGAATTTTAATCTTCTCTTTTTAATTGTTTTAATAGGTTAAGTTTTACACCGTATCATCATCAATAGTTATTGGGCGCAGTAAATAATATTGTGTCCGTATTCATGTTTTCAAAAGATATACAAATATGTCTGACAATAAAAACATTCCCAATCCTACTGAAACGGATCAAACTGAGGTCGGTTCAAATTTAGCAGTGTCTCGATGTGATGTGGCAAGTGTTACAAGTAAAAGCAGCACTAAAAATTCTAAGGTATGTATTCGTGCAAAATATAAGCATATTATTATTATTTTATTTGTGTAACGAATACGTTGCTCGCAGTTATACGATTATAGAGCAATGTCGAAACACACTCTAAAAGTATTACGAAATAGTACTACTACTAGTAATATGTAACTGTAGTTCCTGTCCCTACGTTTAATTTTGAGTGCAGCAGAAATAGTTATTTATTTTGTTTATTATGAACAATATTTCCTTTTAGCTTACAGCAGAAAGACAAATTAAGTTTGAAAGAGCTCAAAAGTGTTTGGAAAATGCTGCTCTTGTGTCAAAAAGAATCAAAGAGCACAGAAAAGCAACAGCAGAACTGTTGGGTCGGCCATATGGTAATTATTTACATACTAATAATAACTTTATTAAGTAATAAAATATTTTTATTACTTAAGACCATAACTGTGTCTGGAGACTAGAAATTTTAGTTATATATTCTCTTTACTATCTATCTACTGTTACATAATTCATACAAAATCTTGTTGATAATAAACTATTTGATATCATTATAAATTTACAGAGGATGATAATGCAGATAATCAATCGGAAATGGCAACCACCATGAGTGAGAAGACAAGTTACTCTGTTGCGACTGATACTTCAACTACATTATCTGTCCAAGATGCACTTAACAGTAAGTACGCAGGTCATAATTGGACAATATACAGTGCCCGGCAATAAATATTGCATATCACCTTTGAAAAGTCTGCTAATTTTGGTTTTCACTTAGCATTATGTCTGTTGCACACTACCTATATGACTTGTATAACAAAAATAAAAAAGAACTTAGTTCCGAATTCAAATTCTTATTTTTTGGAAGGAGGATTGCCAATGTGCAATATTTGCCACCGGTTACTATAACTGAAATAAAATTTAAGTATTTCTAAATATTACTATCATATTATTATTTTCAACCGCATTCAGAAATTTAAAGCCATACAAACAAGTACATATTAAGTATGTTTTTATTTCTTTACCTAATAAAATAATACCTATAGTTCATTCGCGTTAAGAAAATAGTGACTCATCAGTGCAACTGCAGGGTAAGGGTGTATTCATAATGGAGAAAAAAATTAAACATTTTTTTTTCAAAACATTAAATAAGTTTAATAGAAAAATAATAAAGTATCAATGATTTTAAACATGTTAAAATATTCCTATTAAGGTAATTTTTAATGTCAACTTAAACGCTATATTAGTAGAGTAACACATATTTGGATTAATGGTAATAAAATAAGTACTAAAATAAAAAAAATACAAAATTGTCTTAAAACTAAGTACTTAAATCGCTAATCAGTATCGCTAGATTCTCCCGTTACATTTATTACGAATGAATTTTGTTCTGCATGTTCCATGACGTCATCCAAACCCCACATGGTATTTTCTTCGCGTATCACGTGGTCGCAGCATTTCTTCCACCGATTGGCGTCTACTAACGCGATTGCGTCATAAAATAATTTTTTTACGTCACTCATTTTGAATGTAGTATTATTCGCAGCAATATAATTTTTTATTTGGGCCCACACCATTTCAATCGGATTTAATTTACAATGGTAAGGCGGCAGACGAAGAATTGTAATGCCATTGTTTTTAGCAGTCTCATCTACTAAATATTTATTATATTGTGGGGCGATTTCGGCGACTTTCAATAATAATTCTTTTTTCAAATAACTCATATCCATAGATATGCCTTTGTTTTGCAACCACTCTAGTATTTGCTGCTTATTCCAACTGGCCGTGGGTATTTTTTCAACTTTTACCGAATGGTAGGGAGCGTTATCCATGACAACCACACTTCCTGGTTCAAGCTTCGGTATTATACCATTGAACCAATTAAGGAATCTTTCACCATCCATTTCTTCATGATAATCTTTTGTAGATTTAGATTCAAAGACTAGTAAACCATCTTCCAGGAATCCTTTTTCGCTGCCAATGTGCAATATAATTAACCTTTTCCCTTTCCCTGTCGGAGCTTTTGGGCCGGTTGATAAGCCATCTTGGAAAGCTTGTCTTTTATTCTTGACTGTTGTATCCAACCACACTTTTGTTTTTACGTGTCCGGCGTTTACCCACGTTTCGTCGAGATAGTAAATGGTTTTATTAGCGTTTCTATATTCTTTTATTTGTCTTAAGTATTTTCGTCTCCATAAAACAATATCTTCTCTTTCCACTAACAATGTTCTACTATCTTGTTTATTGAAATCAAAACCAAGCTCGTGCAGTATTTTGTGAAGTGTTGTACGTTTGAAAACAGGAATATCTTCATCAGCTTCGCAAAGTGTTATTATTTTGTCCAATGTTGGATACTCGTTATTTAAATATATAGAGTGTACTTTTCTCCTTATTGCACATTTGTCTAGTTCATCTAATTTATCGACCGTGGATAGTCGAGCTCTTTTTTTCACAGGTGATTTCAATGTATTCGTTTCTTTTTGTTCTTTTATAATTTTATAAACAGTGTTTTCGGACACACCGCATGCACTTGCAGTTTTAATTACTATGCTCTCCACAGTCTCATTTAAATCAATCTGTTTGAAATACTTATAAACATTGTAAATTACGCGTCTCTCTCCACTATGTATAATTGATCCACTTTTATTTTTTTTAATAGGTGAGATATCCATTTTCCAAATTTAATTTTAAACAAGTAGTACGCAAAATACACAACCGATCAGTTCGAAGGTCTGACTTCAACTGAGCACTGTGAACTCGCCTTACTAATTTCTAGCGTTTTAATTGGCTAGGGGGCGTGGCTTGGCCGGCAGTCGGTGATGAGTCACTATTTTCTTAACGCGAATGAACTATAGTTATTGTATGCCCAACAATAGCCATGTCACATTGACAGACATCAAGTTATATAGTATTTTTTTATATTTACATTTTAATGATTCTATGTATGTTCTGCCTGTATAAGATTAGAGTACATTTTAAATAAATATTAATTAAGTAAAACATTTGTTAAATTATTGTTTCCTAGTCAGAAAAGCAAGTTAATTTTGTCTACCTAAAATATTATTTAATCCCCTGTTTAAATTATTTTATATTACAAAAATAATATTATGTAGTTCCAGGAATAAGTGAAAGTTTAGCAAACACTTTAAAGCAAAAAGAAATATTAATGCAAAGAATCAAGCAATATAAAGAAATAAGTAAAAGGCCAGTCAAAACAACTCCTCTTATTAAAAAGGAAATAACTCATGAAAGTTCAGAATTAAGAAAGGTAAATATTATAATAATTTCTCATGTTTATAATGTGAAATCTTTATAATTGAAGAAGTTACAAAATAAAAATGCCAAATTCTAAAATTTATTTTCAGAGTACTGACAGTAATGAAGTTTCCAAGTTAGTGAACATTGTGAAAGACAAAGAAAATGCAATAAGTATCATGCAAGTTAAAATGAAGGCCATGGAGACAACTATTTTGGATATGCAAGAGAAACTTAATGAAAAAGACCAAATAATAGAAGCAAAAAATAGGGCTACCACAATTATATCAGACAGTTTAACCAAAAAAGGTTTGTATTAATTAATTATATTTAATTTTTTAATACAAATTTACTTTGTATGTATTAACTATCAAATCTAGTCCAAATTTGTTCAGGGATATCTTATAACAATCACATCAGACAAATACTTAAAAATTTATATCATTTCAATTGATTACAAATACACAATATTTAATTTAATTTATAAAAATGACCTCTGTAAATGCATGCATATTGTTATTTCTATATAATTCTATTACAATCATTTTGTTACAGAAAAAGATTCATTAGATTTATTGGAAGAAACAAGAGAGCAAATGGCTAAAATGCAAAATAACTTTGTTACAATGGAAACTGAGTGGAAAGAGGAGAAACTCAAACTATTAGCTGATTTAGAAGTCAAAGATGAACAACTGAAAAGTCTTAAAGAAGCTAATACTATTCTTGAAAACTCGCGATTTGAAATCAGCTTGGCAAATTCTAAATTATCTGATGAACTTGAATTAAAAGCTAAAGAAATCCTGATATTACAAGAAAAATTAGCGGAAGTGACTAAAACATCTGCAGAGAATGAAAATGCCTTGCAACCAGAAGAAGAAAAAGGTTCAACGAAAATTCCAGACTTGATGGATTTAACTAGAAAAATCGAAATACTTGAGCAATTAAATTATGAACTAAGACAAACTAATAAGGAACTGGAACATCAACTCAACTTTTTAAGTAATGAAGGAAAATCAATAACAACCACTTCTCCTATTAAAAAAGGTAGCCCAGTGCCGACACGTAAAGGAAGAAATACTGCTTCAAAACTGAAATCACCTTGGAGTAAACTTTCAGCAGAGGCTCTTAATCAAGATCCCGAAAAAAAACCAACAAAATCTGATATTACCAAGTCAGAAATAATATTACAAGCACTTAATAAAGATTTATTGAATAAAGAATATATTATATCACAGAAAGATATTGTCATAAATGAGTTAAAATCATGCAACGGTCAGAAAGACAACATCATTGATGAATTAAAATTGCAAATTTCATCACAAAAACAATCAGTTCCTGACAAAATTGATGTAGGCATGTCTACTGAAAGGACAGAAAACATTGCAAATGTTCACAGGGCTGAATCAAATGAACAATCACGAGACGGTGACTTAGAAGAAAAATTAAAATCTGCCCAAGAGCAAATAGCATTGTTGAATGAAGAGATAGATACGGCAAACAAGAATATGATTAAAGTTAAATCAAATTATAAGTTTAAATTGAAACAAATGCAAAAGACAATCGATAAATTTACTTCAATGTCCGATTCAAATGCTGAAATTTTGCATTTGAATGAAGAAATTCATCAACTCTCACAGAAAGTAGCAGAATTAGAAGAAGAAAAGGGCAATTTACAATTACATCTGGTTGATTATGATAGTGGAAGGCGTAAGTTTAACTCATTATTTTGAAAGCTTTATGCATCCAAAGCAATTTTGAATTAGCGTAGCTCAGTTGTTAACCTATGTAATATTTCAATTCTCCAGAAAATAATATAAAATGTTTCAGTTTGAAAAGCAAAAGAAACTTATGACCTACTTATCTGTGAAAAGAATGATCTGTAACAGACACAGAAATCTGTTTATTTTTTTCAGAATCCCCCACTAACGTGAGTTACGTATGAAATTTAACAATTTACCATTAAAAAAAATAACCACACTAATGTCTAATGACTTTCGATATGCCTTGAACTTTTTGTTTTATATTTTTTCAGTGACAGACACAGAGATATATAAGAAAATGCTAGAAATGGAAAGTGTAGCAGAAACCAGATTAAAATCAATAAGCTTGTTAGAAACACAAAAATTTGAGTTGGTTCAAGGTAATAAAAGGATTAAATTAAAACACATTATGATGTTGCATATTATAAATATAATATGTATTAAAGATTTCTTAATTTTCTTCATTGTATCTTATTTTGAATCTAAGTTACATATATACTATAATACATAATAATTAATAATATAATAAAAGACAGTAGTGTTATTTCCAACAATTTGTTTCCTTTTTTATTTTTTCTCAATTTTTAAAAATATTTTTCAGAGTTACACAACTTACAACAAAAGAACGCAGAAATGGAAGATAAATTAGCTGATATATCGCAACTTCAAAACGAACAAGTTTGCTCTGAAATTAAGTCTGTGCAATTAGAAGAGCAAATAGATGAATTAAATGCTAGTAAGAAAGAACTGGAGTTGGTTATTGAAAATTTAAAGCTTGACAAAGAACAAATGGAACGGAACATTGAAATGCTTAAAAATGAAAAAGAAGAGCTATTGCAAAAATTAGAACATTATATTCAAGAAAATATGGATTTAACTGATAAGTTGGAAAAATTAAGTGCTGAAAAAGTAAGTTCAGCTGAATCAATCGAAATCGTAGAATCTTTAACCACACAAGAAAAATTGGAAATAGAAGAATACAATAAAGGAATAGAAGCTGAAAAACCAACTGATGACAATGGTTATCAAAATTCTGATACACAAATGTCTTCAGATAGTACACTTATAAATAAAATCATACAAGAAAATGAAGAACTCAAAAGCAAAATAGAACTGTTTTCACAAGAAAGGCAAGAAGTAATGGAGAAAATGAATAATATATGCTCAGAAAATACTACTGTTCATAAGAGTATTGAAGATTTGGAAAATCAATCTCAATATTTGCAGAAAATTATTGAACAATTAACTAGTGAAAAAGAAGGATTGCTTAAACTTAATAAGGATTTAAATGTTCAAATAGAAGAATTAAAACTTCAGCGACTGGAAATAGCAAAAGAAGCTGCCGATGTTAAACCCATAACAAATGAAGATATAGTTGACAGTCCCCTTACTGAAATTCACCAGGATGATAAAGGTGTTGGAGACAAAGCTTCGAAAGGAGCTAAATCTGTAAAGCAATTGACTAAAGAAATATTGAAATTAAAGAATATTATTAAGGAAAGAGAAGACGATATAGCAGATTGCCAAATGAAAATACTTTCTCTTGAAGAGAATCAACAAAAACAAAGTGAAATAACCCAAAACAATGCATCATATGAAGTTAAAATTAAACAAATTTTAGAAGAAAATGAGAACCTTAAAATGCAGAACGATCTTATTATGAATGAAAAATCTGAACAGACACAACTTAAGGAAACAATTGAGCATCTCCAAAAAGAGATTCAACACCTACAACGAGAATACAACTCTGCAGTTAATATTCGTGATACGAAAATACAAGAATTAGAAAATTTGCTAATTGAATATGAAAAACAAGTATTTAACTATAGTAATACGCTTCAGCAAAAAGATAAAGATATCAACGAATACGTCAATCAAGTAACAAAACTGAATGACATATCTCAAAAACTTAAATCACGAATTGAAGTTCTAGAGGAGGAAAAAGCTAATGACCAAAATGCTGAACTAATACAATCATTAAACCAACAAATATTACTTTACCAAAATGCTTTGACAGAGTGTGAAGGAAAGTTAAGAACACTAGAAGAAGAAAAGGGCCAGTTGGTGTCTTTGAAATCTAAACTTGAGAACAAACATGTAATCCTGGATTCAGAGCTCACTAAGTTAAAAGAAACTCTCAATGAAAATCAAAAAGTAATAGAAGAATTACGACGGCAACAACAAAAACATAAAGAAGAATATGCAGAAATTATGTTACAAGCTAAAGATCGTGACGAAGAAATACACGAAATAAAATTGCAACTTAGAAAAGAATCTATTGAAAATGAAAAACTAAGAACTGCATTACAGCAAAAAGAACATGATTTCACAGAGGCCATGAATCAATGTAAAGAGCTTAATATAAAACTTGATACTATTTGTCATGTGCAAGCTTCACAAAGTGATTTAACTGTACTAGAAAATAAAAACAAGGAATTGATAGAAAAATTTAAAAAATTGGCTGTAAGTCTTAAGAAAAAAACTGCTTTGTATTCCGAATTAGAAAACCAGTATGTCGCTATAAAGAAACAACTCGAAATGAAATCTGAACAGTATGAACAAGCAATGATACAAGTCGAAACTGTTCCCGCATTAGAGGATAAGTTAAAGTATGCAAACGAAGAATTTAATAGAATTTTAACTGAAAAAAATATTCTTGAAGAAACCCTTCATAATACAAAGTCGGAATTAGTATCCTTACAACAGAAATATGAAGTCGCTGAAAAGGAAATTGTGAACTTAAACGATGAGATAAATATTCTTAACAAGGATATTCATTTTAGCCGAGAAGAAAATTTACAGTTACAGTCAAGCATAGAGAGTCTGAATAACAAACTTGTGGAGTATGAAATAGAATTAAAAAATAATTCTAATCTTTTAACTAAAATATCATGTTTGGAGTCTGAAATTGAACAAAAACAAATACAAATCTCCAATTTAACTACGGAACTTCAAAGTAAAGATCTAAACATAAATCAATTGCAATTTGGTCTCGACGCTAAGATTCAAGAGCGAGATATGTATATTGAAAATTTGCAGTCTGATATAGATAAATACAAGAAACGCATTTACCGTCTCGAAGAAAGCATTTCTGCAATGGAAAATAGACGTCACTCTCTAGAAAGAAAAGCAGATCAACTAGATATCCAGCTACAAGAAAAACACAAGTCTTACAGTGAGTATACGATGCAAGAAGATGAACTTGTTACACGGTTGGCTGCTTTAATGGATCATGATAGAGTTCTTGAAAAACAATTACAAGAAATAGAAAATGACAATAAAAATCTCCAAAATAAGATACATAGTATAAATGAAGATTTACTCAAGTTGCAAATAACTAATTCAGAATTGCAACAGCATTGTGGTAATTTAGAAAACATATCTTCCAAAGTAGAGCCATTAGAGGCTGAAAATTGTTTGTTCAGAACGAAAATTGAAAATCTTGAAGCTAATTTGAAAAAATTACAAAATGAACATCAGCAAATGTTAGCTCAAAGGAAAATTGAAATTGATGATGTAGAAGCAGAATTTAATACTCAAATCGAAGTAGCCATAAAAGAAAAGAAAAATCTAAATGAAAAAGTTGAAAAACTAAATGAGCACACACAAAGATTAGAGAGTGAAATTCATGAATATAAGGTTACAATTGAAAACTTGCATATTAATCTTGATGAGTTATCAGTGCAAAATAGTAAACTGATTAAAAAATTAGAAACAGAAAAGCCCATTAGCCCAGATTATACTGATCAATATGTAAGTGAAATAAACAGATTGAACGCTATTATTAATAGTAAAAATATTCAAATAACAGAAGAAAATGAAAAAATACAAACTTTGCAAGCGAATAATAACTCTTTGAAATCGTTATCAGAGAATAATGTTGCACAGCTATCAGCTAAGCTTGAAGAAACCTTACGGCATCTGGAAAGCGTATCAAAAGAAAATGAAATGTTAAAGAGTAACATCAATGATTATAGTCACTTAATTAATCAGAAAGACGATCAAATTAAACAACTAATTGAAAATAAAAAACTAATTTTTGAAATGAATATTCCTAAAACTGAGGGGATGACTATATCGTCAACTATTGAAGAGTTAAGTGAAGAACAGAAATCTTTATCAGCATTGCAATCACAGATACTTTCAGATGCTGAAATAACCAATCAAGAAATCAAAAAAGTCAAAGAAATTGAATTAAATAATGCACAAAGTTCTGTTTCTAATCAACAATCAGAGGGTTCTATTGAACCTTTAATTATATCAAAGAAAGCTTACGTATGTTCTTACCCCGATAATAATGAAAGCAAAGGTATGGATCCATTCAATTCAGATGAGGGTTGGGGTCTTGGAGAAAGTGAAGAAGTATATGATATTACGCCAGGCATCACGCAATTAAATCAAGAAATACAATGCCTCCAGGAAAGTAATCAAAATTTAAAAAAAGATCTCGAGGCTGCAAATAATAAATTATTAAAAGCTGTTAAGAAATTAAAAGAACTTAAAAACACAAATGAAGTGTTGGCAAATGAATTAAAAAAATCAAAACAGATATCTAAGTCATCATCAATGTTAGATAAGGCCATTGAAAGTGAATTATCTTATAATCTTCATATATTAGAGAAAAAAGTTCAAGATCTTAGTGACAGCCTTAAAAAGGAGGAAAAAGATAAAGAAATGCTAACTAAACAAAATGAAGTACTTAAAAACGCAAATGATAGATTAATAGAGCTGAAAGAAAAAATGGATAATGAATTGGAATTGTGGAAGTACAATTTTAAACAAGCAAATGACAAAATAACTTCAAACCTAACTCAACCTCAATCTGAAATTCAATTTGCAAAAACGCAAACTTTAACAAAGAATGATTCCAAACTCGAAAAGGAAATTTTAAAACTTGAGAAAGAAAATGATGAACTACAAGGGCTTGTTGATACAATTAGAACTGAAAATGAACAACTAATGCATGAAATTAAATTATTAAATACGGAATTATTAAACCTCCGTCAAGAACGATTGTCATATGATGAATGCAGTTCGCTTAAGAAAGAAATAGAGGAATTAAAAAATACAAATAATGATTTATCTACCACATGTGAGAAACTGCATGAAGATGTTTCAGTATTAGAACAACGTTATGCTGAATTATTAAAAATTAATGAAAATTTAAAGATCTCTTATGAATCCCAACAGTTAACACACGAAAATAATAGAACAGAAATTGAACATCAAAATTCTATTTTACTTCAAGACATTGAAACTCTCAAATGTCACAAAGAAGAAGCTTTGATTCAAATTGATTCTTTGAAATCAACACTTGAAGCGGTAGAATTGAAATTGCAGCAGGAAATACAAAATCACAACCAAGTTAGGCAAAATGCTACACTTTCCGAAAAGAATGATGCCATTGACAAAGACTATGAATCTTTGAAGGTCCAACTTGAAGATGTAAATAAAATTATAGCGAACTTAGAATGTGAAAAAAGCACTCTAACGAAAAATTATCAAAGTCAAATAAGTGAACTCGAACTAAAAATCAACAAACTGAATTTAGAAAACGATCAACTTTTATCAACCGTTACTGAGTTAAGATCATCAGTTTCAAGCGCAATGGATCAAAGAGGTTTTGAAATAGCAGAACTATGGAAACAACATTTAGCACAACGGGAGAGTGAGTTTCAATCTATTGAACAGGATTTGAGAATGCAGTTAAACGATTTTGAGAGCAAGTACGAACAACTTCTTGATAGTGTACAGTCATCGACACAGGAAGAGACAAACAAAATTTTAATATTAGAACAAGTCACATCTCTTCAAAATAAATTACAAGAAAAAGAAGAGCAATTAAACAATTTACAAAAGAAATATGAAGGTGTTATACATCAATTGGATATTTTGCGGTCTGAAATGGAAGATGAAAAAATTATCCACGAAAATAAAATATTAGTACAACAAGAAGAATACGAAAAAGTAATAACTGACTTGAGAAATGAAATCCAGAAACACAATGATGGCAGTGATGTAGTCAATGCTCTGCAAATTGAACTCGTTGCTACTAAATCTGTGAATGACAGTTTAAATCAATGTATAGAAGAAATTAAATATAGTTACGAATCGAAAATATCGGAATTAACGAAAGCAATTCAACAAAAAGATAGTGAAATCTTCCAAAAAACACAGGACTATTCAATTAGTCTTGCTGATAGGAATAACGAGTTTGAACTTATTAGGAAACAGTTATTGGAATTTGAAAAGAAGGTAGAAGACTTAACTTATGAAAAAGAATCTGAATTAGCAGTTCTTAGATTAAAGATGCACGAAAGTACTGAACACTATCAAAAATTACACACCGGACTAGAAGAAGAAAAAATTAAATTATCGGAGACGTTGAACGAAAAGGTTATTGAATGTACAAATCTTAATAAACAAATTATCGATTTGAATAAAATTTTAGAAGAATATGCAAACAAGGCAGCTGAAACGCAATTGGTTTTAGAAAGCCAAGAGATAGAGCTTGTAACACTTAAAGATGAAATTGAAAGTATGAAAACATCAATGAAAGCCGCTTCTACAAGAATAGAGAAAAACGTTACATTCGCTTCAGATACTAAAAGATTGGGAGATCCTGAAAGTGCTGTTAATAAGGAGTTACTGGATGCTGTCCCGAAGGCTGAATTAGACTTGGCATTATACATGCTGCATCAAAGAGATGTACGCTGCGAAGAATTGACAATGGAATTAACTCAGTTATTAGAAGAGCGAGATACTTTGCAACTTCGACTTTCCGACAGTTTGCGTTCATATGAAGACCTTAAATCGCGTTACGGATCCGTGAGTCTTGATACTTCGATAGACACAAGTCAAGATACAATATCTGAACTGCCAAGCTTCACCATAGAAAAAGAATCGCAAGTAGTTGATGTTCATCGTGCTCAGACGTCGCGAAGTAGTAGCATTAGTGAGACTGATGGAGAAAAACCAAAACTACAAGCTAAGTAAGTCTAAATACATCATTATTTTAAAACACTTCACTAAAGTAACTAAAAAATTTTTACTTTTTTATTTTACTTTGCATAGAGAAACAAAATATTTAAAATAATCGATTCCGAGAATCAGAATATCAACTTTTACTTATTTGCAACATTTGAACGGTAAACCTACAAAACTATGATTTCCCATATCTCATTCTGCAGGTTTTACTGTGAACCTTATAATTGAACGCAAGTTAAATCGATTTTGATTTGATATAAAAACATACAATGTGTCGAATTGTAAACGTTATATGTGCTAAGTTGTGATAAAATTAAAGTAATTATGAGGATAAAAAATAAGATACATGTTTTTATGCAATTTGTATTGTTAATTATTGTGGCGTTTGATATGGCATTTAATTTAGCACTGCATATGATCTTTAGCATTCAGTTTTATTTTGAAAGACGAACTATGACTATAATTTGACCATTCGTGAATCGTGATCTGTTGAATGTTTTACATCAAACTAAAATTGAGATTCAATCAATTAAACATAAAATATTTTTATAAAATTGAGAAATTGATAAAGCTTGCTATTTTTCAGACTATCCGAGCTGCGTAGTGTAAAACACAGCCGTGACGTACGCCTACGTCACGAGAGCGAACAGAGACAGCTCGGAATGAGATTGCTTCATCGGGACGTTGCCAATTTGCCACCCGAGGCAGTCGAACAACTTAACCAGGCACATCACACTCTATGTAAGTTTATGATAAGACATTTTATTCTTTGTACAATTTACAAGCAATTGCCACTTATTTTAATGGCAACTATCATCCATGTATACGAGAAATATGAAAATTATAACTAAAAAAAATAATCAATAGCTTTAGAGGCTTCGATCAACAATACCAACTAGATATCGAATGGGCGCAATAAATACGTCTTGGTAAATAACAGCGCACTTGAAACATTAGCTCTTATTTTATCCAATGTAATAATCGTAAGTATAAGATAATATTTTGAAGATTTGTGACTATTAATTACTAGGTGCAATGGTTGTAATTAGGTTGAACTCAAAACTGTTTTAAAACTTTTGTCTCAGTTTTTTAGTGAACAGACTATATAAATCTATATATTTACGCAGACAGCATTTCGCTTTGAGTTTGTACTTGATCCGTTATCTAGTTGGTATTGTTGATCGAAGTTTAGAGGCAATAAGATAAGTCTTCTGTGCCTTCCAAACTAAAAAATTTCGTTGTGGCCATCAAACTCAATGTCTCCCACGCAGGACGCGTTTAATGTCGAGATCTGACCGATCGTAACGTAAAATATAAAAATTTTAAACGCAACTGGTATTTTTAAACAATTTTTCCTTTGGTTTTTTTTTTTGTGCCCCTGACAAAGTGCTTACCAAGCAAAACATGTTGAAACCTTTTCTTGATGATTGTTTTACTCGTTGAGACATGAAAATATAATGAACTCACATTTATGATTTTCAATATGGTTTTATAATTTTCAGCTCGTGACTCCCAAAGCACCCCCACGGTGCTGCTGAATTGGTTACGAGGAAAGAGCACTCCAAAAGTTGTCCATATGTAAATTTTAAATGTTATGTAGTGTGTAGGCAAAAAACAAAGAATTTTTTTTCAACTGAAATAACTATTAAATTTTTATCCAAATACTATTATCAGCATTTCTAATAATTTTAACTCTTAACTTCTAAATTTATTGAGTATTTTTGGTATGTTCGGTTGGAAACTGTCTTGATAAGTACTTAAGTAAATGACAGTAAATGCTGTATCTATCAAATATTTAAATTCGGTTTTGTAATCAAGAAGTAATAATAAAATTACTAACATCAATCTTAGCGATGACTTTGTAAAATATTTATAAGAAAAATGTTACAACATAACTATGATGCACTATATTGGGATGGAATAGACTGTTTTGGATGATAAATATAAATTAAATTTTCTCCCATATTCATTACGAGTCATCGATTAGACGATTCGAATGTAATACACTTTTCACTGTTCGAAAGCTGTCCCATATAAGTCATGTATCGAGATGATATCTTTTTTCATACAAATGTTTTACGCATGCGCAATCGAATAATGTGTTATTCATAATAATATTAAACACCTCAATGAGTATTTTAGTTAATGTTTCGTTAATCTGTCCAATTACGAATGGAATTTTAAAGGAAGATTAAATAACTTTTATTTAACTTACTTTAATTAAACTAAAATATGGATTTGAATATTAGAAGACGTATATGTAATATAAGTCGATGCAGCTTTTCTCACTAAATATTTCGATTCTCTTAGAAGAAATTCAACGCAGTTCACTCGGCACAATTTTATAAAGTTTGGAGACAAACTATAATTGTGAATCACTTGCCACCGAACGATTGTAAAAACTACTTATTTTAATGCGAAGTATGTTTTGTTTAGTTTTATTTGTATAATTGTACATACACATGCTACACGATGTCCCTCACTCACGATGCTTCTTTGACATGCAACGTGACTTGGAAAATAAAAATTTACGTTCACAAATAGTAATCCTCGTTCTAATCACAAAAATAAAAACAATAAATTATACTAGATTATTAAAAAAGGTTTCTTTTTTAATTTAGCTAATTTAACTCACCGAAATTTTCCTTTATTATTTATCAACTTTCTATTGGATTATATTTGGATACTTCCATCTTTCTTTAATCTAATATCTGGAGACTAAACACTTGTGCTTGTGTTGCGCTCTTTGGCTCACGTGGCTACGCGTAGCATGATGAATAACATGGCTATACGAGGTCTGCCTAATTCCTTCATTCGTTTAATGTGTAGCAGAGCTAAGTTTATATTAGGGCTATAATATGTAATAGTTCAAATGTATTAACTTTCAATTCATATTAATAATAATAATATTAACAATTCAGTAAATAAAATATGAATTTCTCTTCCCGAACGAACGAATTTTTTTATATATTACAATGTTTATTATGTATCATAATGTATAATATGTTAATACAATTTTAAATTATGTAAATTAATTTGATTAAAAATTATAAATGTGCCTTTTTTGACCATGAAAAAACGGAATTTCAATTCTCTAATATTCAATCGAGATGAAATTATGTAGGGCGCTTTATTGGAAGCTTTTTATCACGTTAAGCTTCCTTATATTATATTAATAAACGCAATGTGGTCACCAATGTGATTGTGCAGCATTTGTATATTTAATTGTATAAATTTTCAAATAAATAATATAATCACAATAGATTTTTATTGTATGTACTTCACTTAAGACATTGCAGGAAACAAATCTTCAAATCTTTCTTTCAAATTTCTGACTTAAAAAATTATTTAATTGAAATTAAATTCAAAAGCACGTTCGGTTCGGTAAGGATAACCGCGATGTTTGTTAAATCTGAATTGAAAAAAATAAATAGAATAAAGATGTTTTTCCATTTTCTAGGAAAACGGTGCGTCGCAGCTTGATTTTGACGATATTTTCGCCACTCTGGACTATATTATAGACTGCTTGCGGCCCAGCGCACCTTTTGACAATAAATCATTATCCAACACTGGCGGGCCACTTGCGGCCCAGCACACCTATTGCGTATAAAACATATCCGTGGCCCAGCGCACCTTTTATAAAAAATCCACTCACGCAAGCCGCTTGCGGCCCAGCTCACCTTTTACCTAAAATAGGTACCTACATTATCAAAACACGCGGGCCGCTTACCGCCCAGCGCACCTTCAACACCTAGTCTAAGTATATAAAACTGGAGAACGTTTATTTCGGTCAAAATTAACAAAAAATAAAAAAAAAAACATGAAGATTCGTGAAAAAAGAGGCGCTACATAGGTTTCGCACACAGACGCTGTGAGGGGTCGGCGAGGCCCTATTCTATCATAATATATACATTACTATTGGACGTACCTACTGAAAGAGAAGAATTGAAAAACGTGATTTAATTTTGAACATTTTTATTGCAGATTTTGGTCTTCTACAATATGTTATAGTCAAAGATCGTTTAATACAGAGAAACTTAAAAGTAAATCACAATATCAAATCAGTGTCAAAGTACATACAAAATAAATTTAAAAATTGTTTTTTAACGTTTCGAATTTAGATTTAGGTACATGGTCATATCAATTTCTAAGATCACATGAGCTGTGAGTACTAACTTGCCATGTTTTCAGCACTTATTTCTTAAAATATTCATCAAACTTATACATCGATCTAAATCTACATCTAAAGCCTGTCCAAAGCCAAAAGCAAAAATAGCAAAAGTAATGACTAAAGCGTACGATTTCCCCAGTTTTACAAACAATATAATATTAAGATAATATTGTCTGTCAAACGATACATTTATGTGATCAACATAGCCAGCAACGTAACATTTATCGGAGAAGGAATGTAAATACATTACATAAGCTTTACATAAACTGCTGATGTAAAAATGTTAATATGATATATTATAACGCTTTATGTCATAAATGTCGATTAGAAGAAATACTTTAATAGTCAATTTACTTATGGCACCAAATGCTTACAGCATAAAATACTTTAATATGTACAATGTTCTATTTACAAGTATATTCTCAAATAACTTGAGAAATGTGAAAAAATAAAAAAACTGTGCCATGCTTAGGCTACATCTGAAGCTTACATACATGGAAGACGTTGGACTAAATTACCTAAAAAACGAATTCTTATAAATGCACACGACTTATAGTAATCTTAAAGTAAGCTAACTACGCCACCCGTACTAACGATAATAAAACTTATAATATCTGTGGAAACTATCACATTTTAAAGTTAAACTTATATCTTTTATACTCTACACTTAATAACTATCTACCACAAAATAGAACCATTAAGTACAAAATTCTAATGCCTATTTCCATTTTTCTTATTTCCAATAGGTAGTCAATGTTTTAGGAACAATAATGTGGGGAAACAATATTTACCTATATCTAAAGTATTCTATTTATAATAAATGAATCACAATCTTTCTATTTCAGATTTTGTCTAAATCCAACTTATAATATAACATAGTACTCCTACTTTAACATATTATGACTGGAAGTGACTATGAAATCAAGTTTAAACTGTTAGTCAAACTATCACATTATACATTAGGCACTTATAACTAACTGTTGGTACAATGTCAATAAGGAACAATGATTCTGAAAACATTTAGAATCATACTTGTTTTGCTGTCTTATCAAAATAATATTACCTACTTTCAGGCAACCCTAGTCCCTCAGCTATAATATATATCTAATAGTTATACAATCGCAATGTTGTGGCAATAGCAAGGTTTTTAAAGGTTCCCTTAATATTTCTGATATAGTTTGTTGAAGTTAATATAATATAAAAATTACAACATTAAAGCGTAATGTAATTGCCTTCCCCCAACATAATCTTTTGAATATTATAAAATGATATATGGACAAGAATACAAATCGAAACTTTATCAACCCGTTAAATGTCGAGAAAACATTGGAAAAGTAGTCGACTTTGTGGATTGACGTGTTTCTTCCCGTCACGTTATATTAATACATAAACGGAAGCTTTAAGTATATAATAAGTTTAAATAAGAAAATATACAGTCATTAAGATGGCTGTCATATGTATTATTTTATCAGTATGAAGAAATAACTTTGGTCCCGTAAACAATGATGTAACAAATACGTTATATTTTTTACATCTAGATTAAGTATATCAAAAATGTCTCAAAATATAATAGATGTATAAATAAAATGTGTCAGGCGATCATGAAAATTATTTACTATAAATAAGAGGTAGATCGTAATTTCAAGATACCTATTATCAACTAATAGAGAAATTCTATCGGTATTATAATTTTTACCATGTTTTTTTGGATGTTATGCCTCTAACATATATGGAAGAACTGTAAAGCTGTTTTACAAGAAGTACAAAGGTCCAAACGATGTTAACTATCAAGATAAACTCCTTAGTTCTTATATTATAAAATATACACGAAATAAGGTACTTATGTTAGACACAAAATGTAATTGTCAGTCTTCATATCAGTCCTTGATCACGGATGCACCGTTAAACTAAATGTCTTAGTTTATAGTATTTTCGTACTGCACCGAAATTAAAGCAACAACATAGTGTTAGCCCAACAGGCTAATTTCTCACAGAATCATGATTGACTGCTTAGAAATGGACATCTCTGACATCGGTGGGAGTAGCGGCGTTATTGTGAGGCTTGTCTTGGGTCGGCTGAGGCGTCCAGCCCGACGCCTCCCGGCTCTGTCCGTTTGGGACAGAGACCACACGTTCAATCAAACCCTGCACAAGCTCCTCAATTTGTTCCAGACACGTTTGTAGGCAGTCCTGAGGATAAAAATATTTCATTAAGAAATACATTTTTGAGAGTATCGTGAAAGATATATATTGTGAAATACATACCAAATCAATGCCGGTTAATTCATGTAATCGTGCTAGGTGGCCGTCCAATTCCAGGCCTCGCAATGCAGCTGCAATGCTGCACGCTGCGAGGGTGCTGGCCGAGTATAATGTAAATTCATAATCTAGAAAAATAAAAAATTTCGTTCTTAGTTACTTACCACAGTTACAAAATTAGAGATACAAATGGCTTTAAAAGTTCAGCTTTCTAAGATATTAAGGGTCACCTTGTTTAAACGAAATAGCTTATTTTCTACTACATAAATTTACTGCCTATGATTTAAATAACAAACGAGTGCTTTACCGAGCGATATCAGTATAAAACCGGGTCAGAATGCTTACACAGTAAATGTGTAGATACCTAAAAGCGGATGTGGAACAAAGTTATTTTACATTTAACGAGCGTTAAGTACTTATGTCATAAATAATTGTGTATGCGTATTTTGGATTTTCCAGCTACACGAACGCTATGGTAAAAGTCAACGCATTAGCGGCGTAGAACTACGATGGCATAAAGGAAGGATCTCCCGAGTAATGAAATACATCCCTCTCCTTCCCGCAGGTTGTTGGTCCCTCTCTGGAGAGTACAGCCTTAAAGGAGCCGGCAACCGCCCTCGCGGCCGCATTCCTCCGCTCTGCGCAACCGATTTACTGGAATATTTCTCACGAGCTCGCTTTGGCATAACATTATTATACCTATATTATAGCCTAAAAAGGCACCAGTACACCAATCCGGGCAATCAACTCCGTATGAGTCGATCAAGTTGTGTGCAGACTTTCTGCTTAATTGATTTGAAATAAAACTGAACATTAATTCAGTAAAATGTATTTTCGAATAACAGCTAAATACAGGTACCTATTAGAGCTCTTATGACTGGTTTAATGCAATTAAGAATTGTTTTGTTATTTAGTATTCATTTCCTTGTCTACTTTATAAATAAAATAAAACAAGAGGAAAACTTATTCGAACCTTCTAAAGATTGTCAAATGCTGATTCTTAAACACCCGTACTTACATAAAAAAACAGTCTACTATTGATATGGAGCGGGATTATTAAAAAACGTTGACCAAAAAAGTTAAAAAGCCTCTATTGGGGATTGAAGAATCGCGGCGCACCGTAATCTTAAATTCTGAAAAAGTATAGGAACGTAGACAATATAGACGGAGCATCCGAGTGCTCTCCATTCATGATTAAGTATATTCTATTATGTCGAACAACGTATGGATACCGAACACTCTTTCAGCTTTACTTAAAGGATTTTTTAATTTGCATGGCGGCATACCCAAGATAAAGGGTCTGAAGGAAGGAACAAAAACAAAGATATTAAACAACGAGAGCGGCCGCTCACTCGATGCATTTGCATAATCCTGATGTTAATCAAACATTGAAGCCCTACCGTTTCGCAGTTCGACCAGCATACCGGTCATATGGCCAGATATCACCAATTTGAGCGTTTGTGCTATCAGGTCAGAAAACTGCCCTAGATTTTTATAAAAAATGAGAATAAATCCGCAAACTATTCAATCTGAATTTAAATTCTTGAAAGCGGTATGTAACTTTAGTTGGAGTTTCTAACCAAGTTATTTTGGCATCGAATTGAAACATACATTATAAACGATTTCATAGCTATGACATAATCATCAAAAACATCCTTGTACATGTATGGAGATACTGCGAGACATCGTTCCGGGCAATGTTCAATGTATAAGTATTTGAGAGGTTTTATTTAAGAAGAAGAGGTGAACGATCGCGCGAGGCCGTGGTACGAGCTATATTGTGTAGACCTAGAGCGTAATGCCTTACAGTACGAATACTTCAAATTCGAGCCAGTATTTCCGCCTTCGGTAAAAACGAGATCTAGACACGAAAAAAATAACAATATAAAACTAATAAAACTTTGAGTTCCTCCAAATAATATGTAATCTTCTCTATATCTACATCTATTTATATATACAAAAAAAGTCGGGTTTGTTCGAACACATAACTCGAGAACAACTGGACCGATTTGCATGTATTTTGATTTTTTGTAATTGTCTCAAGCGCAGTGGAAGCGTCCTGGTCCTATAACCTGTGAAAGCGTGAATAAGTGTACACTTTATAAAAAACAGACATTTATTCACGTTTTTACAGTCCCGAATAGCAGAATAACTATTAAAAACATTAGAAAATAGACGAAAAAATAATCTAAGTATACATATGTAAACTCTTCCCTCAAATTAAAGAACGTATTTAAATAAAGGTTTCGAATGTGGTTTCAAATCGACAAAATATATCCACAATATTCGCATAATGGCGTATTGTAGATTTTTAAAATGATGTCAGTAATGAAAAAGGATTATACCTATATTGGTTGTCAAATTTCATTATGCGTATATTCAGACATTTATTTTATGTAAACTAAGGAAAATATATCAAGCTACTTTAACAACAAATGACTAAATTAAAAAAAAAATCAAATCGATTTCTCTCACTGAATCATTCCAGATTATTTTGTCAGAGTCAGTAGGTATATTATATTTACGTAGCGTCATTTAATTAATGTTGTCTGTGATTTATTTTGATGTTTGAGTATTATTATTAATAATGCTGCGACCAAGAAGATCTAATCATTTAGGAAAAAGTGTTTATGAAGAAAATTCGTTACCTCATACATTTTCTATGGAATGACGTTTCATGTGACGCGTTAATAATCGGAGCTTCAGATACGAAGTTCGCGGGGTCCACAAGTTGGATATAATTTTTATTATGGTCAACTCTATTAATTCTGTAGCCAAGATAAAACGAATAAAAATATCTTAAGGCGAATAGCGTGGTTAGATATGTCAGCATTAAAATAATCCATTACAAATTTAATATCCCTGCAAGTTATGACTACACTGAGTAAATTGTGCCATTCGAGTAATCATACATAATGCGGGCTGGCTCGATACCGCGAAGTGTAACTACCACTTCATGCAGGGCAGCCGCCACCATTTATCTCTTTAAATAAAGATTCTATAGACACATTGAATGCATTTGGAAATGAAAATTCAAAGTATCTACTTTAACAAATTAACATATACCTACTATATACTTATATATCCTAGTTCATTGCTCTTGGTTTTTTACGATCAATTGATAAAATATAGTATTGATAAATTCATTGGTTTAAGTACTTATAAAATTTTATTCAACTGTGCCCAGAATCAAAGTGTTTTGACTCGTTATTGCAACAATGGTTTCACTTCAACTTTTGATACATTCATTGAAATTAAAATACATAACGTATATAAGTAAAGGATAAATGATTATATTATAATAAGCACGTAAATGTTTCTAAATAATAAAACGTAAGTACTAGCAGCAACCCTGATAACAATAAGGATAACACCCACGTTTTAAAATGGGTTAGGGTTTCAGCTTATTGCATTATAAATGATTATATGGATTACGTATAGACTATACGATATCTATTGTCCGAGTGAGAAATGATAATATGTTGTGTATGTAAAGGGCAAAAAAAGAGATGGAGCGTGAACTTCGCCAAAAAAATAATAAGACCACGGCGGCAAACAACAAAAACCGTTGCATAAAAACATATGATCCGCCGAGGGGTGCGCGGGGTGCGGGGAGTCCCGAGGCGTGCTGGAATGCGATCAGGCGAGCCGCGTGGGAGGTGCTGGCCCCACACGCGCCCTCACTCTAACCCTCACTGTAAACAAACCTATTCACATCTCACCAGCATCTCACCCAATCCTTTCAAAGAAGCCAACAAAAATTTGCACGCAACATTCTACAAGCCGTACTCTATTCTTAACTTTAAGATCCTTTTTTACCGCCAGTATGGCCCTTAAACGAATAAAATAACGTTAAATAAAATCGACTATAAAGTGCGACTAAATCACTCGTAACCTGTAATTGCACATAACGTGACTGCAGCCTATTTCAGTTGACTATCAGTTCCAGCAATTGCTGATAGCTCCACGCAGATAACGTAACTGCATTGTGACTTCACCGTGAGAGCCTTTTCATTGAATGGGTTAAAATTAAATTTGGTATGCATGGTATCTGACGTAAGACATGAATATGCATCTGAATTTTGAACCGTATTCCGGTTTGTGGCATAGTGCTTGTTCTCTATTCATTTGTCGTTAGGTTCAGTGACACGTGACATCCACATGACATACGCCATAGCTAGGAACGGTGAATGTTCAGGCAACTGCGCAACCGTCGTGACACGGCATGATCGACGATATCGCCAACAAGTCGTTAATTACAGAGACGCCGCTTCCAGAGCCTTTTGACTGGCTTTAGGTGTTTACTGATATTTGTGAAACAAAAGAAACCTATAACTTGCGAGTACTGTAGAAACTGGTGCATATAGTAGGTATATGAACGTAATTGAGAACATTGTATATTTTATACTACGTTTATATGTATGTTTAAGTTTAATAAGACCACTTTAAGTTTTATTCCTATAACAAGGAAAATCTAAAGTACATATTATTAAATTATTTAGCGACTATAAACAATATAATGCGATCAGTCTGTTAATTATATATTAATTAGGGTTCATTAGTAGATTCCTGTATCCGTGGTTAGCCGTTATATTAATAACTCTATTTATAACGAGTAGAGATAGAGAAATTACGGTATATAATTGAGATCATTCTTATGGATCCTAATGGACACAACTTTGGGAAACTCTTTAGATTGAAACTATTTTCATGTAATTTAATAGGATTAAAAGGAAAGCTTACCTCTCACTGCAACGGTAATGAAGGTCTGGGCGTGCCTATGGACCATATCACTGGTGACACGTCCTCGGCGCAGCGGCAGCCGTGATATTAGAAGTGGTAGAAAGTCGTGAGCCGTCACTCCAGCGGCGTCCCATTTCAGCTTTGAGAGCACAAGCAATTCCCAACTCTGTTAACAAATTATTACACAATAAGTACACGTAGAACTACTGAACGTTTAAAAAAGTTAATTTTCTATACATATTTATTTTCCTTAGATGTAATGCGTCGAAGCTAAACTTACATACCAACGTAAATCCTTAAACAATTATATGCATTGCAAAAGCTACCTGTTATTACTTTCTTATCAGTGCGCACAGGAAACTTATGTCAGGCATAAAAATTAAGATTAGCAAAACGAACAGTTCGAAAGCCGATCGAACACAAAGAAATGCTTATTGCCTAGTATAATAATGCTGCATTCCACTCGTTACATCCGCTGCATAATCGTAAACACGCCGAGTTTCGCTCAACTTCCCGGAACGGAGCATAGGTAGTCCCCAACACAACACATTGTTTAGCTCAATAAAGTCAATATATGTACTATTCTTTCTTTTTTCTTCCGACTCGAAGAAATGTTTATGCCATGTGGCTCAAAGAATTACCTTCCTGGTATAAAGCCTGACATAATCGTTCTAGAAGAAGAATCGTTTTAGAACGATTGTAGAACATTCTAGAAGAAGAATCGTTTTAGACTTTAAAACTTTTAATTCATTGAGGATTGTTTTGCTCAAGTTTTTCTGTATGAATATGATCACAGCTTCTGTTGACCTACATTAATAAATAATTGCTGTGATAAGGCGACCTTTGTACAAGTTTGCGATATGAATGGTGATTTTTATGAATAACTTGATTATTTGTGCCCACACACACAACTTCATATGTAGCGATGCATGGCCGTTGACAGATAATACTCGATGTTTACATAACTCAAACGATGGGGTCGTCCGGACCGACAAACGTTTGCTCAATTCTACTGAACAAATATATTCAAAATATTGATACGGATAGAGTTCAGATTTGTCTGTGATGCGAGTGAACTTGAGGCCTATTGATACTTGATATTCAGTACTTGTGAATGAATGAGGCTCATCACTGGAAGTCGCACGATATGTGATCTTTGTTTTAGTGTGCGCCAACTAACCGTGCGGCCTAAGCATAAGGTTAAAGTGAAGGATATAACAATGACTTATAATGCTTTGGAAACTAAAAAGAACAGGTGAGCAAAAGTGGTTAACGATGGTGGTATGCGGGTCGACCGCGGACTGAAAGGATTCCGTCTCGCGACTCGTTGTCATTGAAAAGCTTCGGAAACAATGCACTCATAAAGAATTTACCGCAGACTGCCACTTGATATACCGACCGGATGTATATATCATGTTAGTTTCAGTTGAAGAATTAAGAGCTGAAAACGCGAACCGGCGTGTTGGTTTCAGCCCTGATCGTGTGAAAGTACAAATAGAACTCGAGACGTGTGGAATGCAGCTCATAAATTTCCAAGTCGGTGTTCATTAGAGGAGCTGGCGCGGTAGCAGTTATAGAGGCACGTTACAGCCAATAAAGCGAGCTATGCAAACAGCCCTCGTCGTGGGCCCGCGACACGCTGAATTCTATACACGTTCCCAGGCTTCATCCGATTTCATCGACCACTACCTACATACTACCTGTTTCATTTATAAAAACTACACAATAAAGTGCTGAATCTACTGCACTACTCTTTTCCTGAAAATTATTATCTTTTCATTTAATTCCTTATAACTGTGACTTTGTCAGCGTAGAATTAAAACTAATGTTAGTAGGTAGTAATTAGTAAAGGACAAAACAAGACAAATAACTCCTTATTGAAAGTCGGTTAAAAAGACACATAAATATTACCCTTATCATACTTAATTAAGGTGTGAAAAACTAACGAACTCTCATTTTATGATTGTATTTCTAGTCATAATTAGGTTTAAATTTTTTATCTTACTTCATATTATTTTATACACTTTTGCAATATAAGTTAGATCAAGGTACCTATATCATAGATTGACAGCGTTTTGGTCGGAAGCTTTATACTTTGAATACTTAAGTTACTTCGAGTATGCAAAACGTGATACGCATTCTTTTACACTACAGTGAAGCTAACGTAACACGTTATCACAGCACATTCTTGTAAAGTGATGGTTAGCGATTACGAAATCATGATATGCAAAATATTTTTGCATTTAAACAAATTTTGAACCTAATCGTAAATCTTAATTTATGTATATGACATAGATGCTGTTAAAATTACACAAAACATTTGTTGTTATTAACGCTATTGAAAAATTAAACCATTATTTTACCTGGTTTTGTCAAGGATAGTTTAAGCAACTTCAACCGCAAAATCTTCGTTTTATTCCTATTGTCTGTGCCCGCATAGTATGGGTTATATTAACAGGTACAAAGTGATATTTTATTGTTGTTCAAAGACTTTTAGTGGCAAACTTTTCAATTATTTTAAGAGAACAAAATCTTCAACTTTTTCTCTTCACTCAACAAAAATTGAATAACTTTCAACTAACTATTATCAACTTTTATAGTAATTAGTCAATAAATTGTTAAAAAGTAACTTTTATAATGAATGTATTAGAAAATTAACCCCAATTTAACCACTCGTTCAACAGCAATAGTTTTATTAGAGACAGTAACTTGTAATAAAATATTGTGAGTACCTATTACTTACAATATTTGTAACATTCAATCTCTATTTGAAGATTTAAAAAATATTGATTTTAAGAGCACGTAGATAGTAGGTGTATTTATGGTTGCGCTTAGTATGGTGATAATATGAGTTGTTCTGGCTACAGTCGTGGAGGTTTCTTTGGCGAGCAGCAAGGAGCCGAGCGCTGGAATGCGACTCGCCCAACCCCCTTCGCCCCTCACACCTGAGAATAACGACTGCTCTCGTGGGAAACAATAGCAAGAAAGTACGACTCAAATTGAATAAGAAAACTCGTTTCTGATAACACGTAACGAAAGTACTCTAAAGTAAAAGAACACGTATCTAAAATGTTAATTAACTTGTATAAATATCAAGCCCATTTAAGAGCTTTTGCTTAGTAGGTACGCATTACACGCGGAAACAACAAGTTCAAGCTGTGAGATCTGCAAATATTATGGTGTTATTTCACTTGATCTCGGTAACTTCAATTATCATGCTTTGTTAGTATATTCACGGAATAGAGATATTTTTTATATTATGCTTATGATGACGATGAAGAAAAAAGCTGTTAAAGCGACGTTTCCTATACAAAAAGGCAAAAACAATTCAATACGCATCATTCACTCGGGCAGACGGGAACGAGTTATTGAATTTTCTTTGAGCGGTGCCTAAAAAGAAAATTCAATCAACAGTGTAAGGCCTTATACTTCAATTATAATAAGCGTTTACTGTGGATGTGAGAACGCGCAGGTTTTATGATCATACCGAAGCGGCGCGGCGGCTGTGATTCCCGAGCCCTGTATTAAAGCTGTCTTCGGTTGCCCTTTTTGCTTCTGTTGCTTGACAAGCTTAAAGTACCCAACAACCTTATTATATCTTATCTATCTCTATAATGAAAACTAAACATTGGATATTATAATGTAGACTAAATAAACACTATATTTTCATCGATCATCGATATTTTTAATGTTGTATGTTTGTTTAAGTCAAGTAACTGTTATTTTCGTCATAAAGTAATGAATTACCATAATAATGATATTTTACATTAATATAATGCCAGCACAAACGGTATCCTAGTCGCCCACCATTCGTTTCACTTGGATAAACCATTGTAATAGGTTTAAATGCGAACAGTGTGACCATTTGAGATCAGTAAACTGGGTTAAGTTATAAAACGTGAAAACATAATTATAATAATAAACACACTTGATATAACATCCGTTAACTTACACATAAGTGAGGTTAAAAATTATCTCAATCATGACAGTATCCAGTCTACGCAATATCGTAGAGGGTCTACGACAATGCTACGCCAATAATCACTTTAATATGAAGAAGCGCACAATAAAGACCTTCAACCTGCCAGCCCCCAGAACGAATGTCGGGCTTTGCGTATCTCTTTTCAGAATGTGTACATAATATTATGATGCTCATTGCTCATCCTGATATAGACTTGTTTTCGAGCTAATCTTCAGTAGTTTTCAAGTGTAGGAATATCAAAAATTTGCTCCATTGATTTTTATTTTTTTGTAAATTATCACTTTGAATGTTTGCATTCTTTCTAGTATCTTCTATGTATTAGTATCTATGTGTACTTATGTATAATGTTTTTTTGTAACTGTTCAGAATATGTCTTTATTGTATTCTTTGAATTATGTTTTGTTTCTTGATGTCATAAATAAATAAAAAGACGTACCTACTACATAGTGACTACCCTACATACCTAGAACAGGTTTTTTAATTAACGATTAAAACGTTAATTTATGTACGTGTCCTTATCATTAATTTTTACATTTCCAAGTAGGTATGTAGGTACTTTATTTATTCTTGGGTAAAGAATTAATTTCGTAGAAATTACTACAATTTTTCCTACTAAATTACACATTATCTTGTCTAATTTGATACAACATAAGAGCAAAATGAATATTAAAAGCATTTCAATGTGAAAACATTTAGAGTTATTTCAAATTTCATCTTCATAGATAGATGCTTTAAAAATATAATAATTCCAGCAGTAGAAACCGAATAAAGGAAGTTTATAGAGCTACCAGCCAAGGTTAGTTACTTTTCGTGAGATAAAATAAGCGGCATGCTTCGTCTGTAATTGGTCTGATTGAATCGCGGCTCTCGTTCGACGGTTCCAAGAAGGATGCCGCCTCGTTAGGGGACACTGTCCGGGAACGTCTCCTCCCAGACTTCTCTCCGCATTCCTTACCCGATTTTGGCTTCTACTTTTTTCGTCAACAAGCGAAATTATGTAATTTATCAATTCGCTTCGATTTGCGTCAATACAAAATAACCTAAAGACATCACGAGTAATACGAAAAAAAGTATTATATACCTGCCGCTAGGTATCAAAGCAAATAAATAAGGAATGCGTTAAAAACAAACGAAGTCGAACGTATGACGCTAAAAGATGCGGCGTGCGCGTGCATTTATTATCTACGGGAGGACGGGGCTCCGACGGGTGGCCGCGATGTCCAAAATGCATTCACACGCAATATATAATTCAACGCAGTTTATATATAGCAAATGGACTGAAATTTATAACAAAAGAGATCTAAACTATAATTTAATAAGGCATAGATTACAAATTTGGCTATTACAGTACAGACAAAATGAGTCGCCTCTTGTAAAGTATGCTTTGAACGCCAAATATAATTTTATTTTTCTTTAACTTTGCTAAAGTTGAAGAAGTGTTTATGAATCTCATCTATTCTAAAATATTTAAAAACAGGCTATGTTTAATTTATCTTTCTATACGTATATAAACGAATGCCTTATCTATGATAAAGAGGGAATCGCAACTTGTGGGCAATGACCGTATAATTTAACCAACATTAGGTTAACTACACAAAAATTTACTGGCTTTGCTTTAGTTATACAATTTCAAATATTTTATTACCAACCACATAACATGATATTTGATTACGTAATATGTTCAAGCCTCGCCCTAACTCTTATGTGTTATAATAAGTTAAAAACTAGATAGCCCGACTTCCGCTGCGGAAAGTCTACTACAACTTATGATTATAAATAACTGTGAAACATTTTGAAACAAGCTGAATATATTACTTTGAGTACAATTTAAATTGCATTCTGTAATAATATTAGGTATATATGATAAGACAGGGTCATATAGCAATCATATTTTGTCAATTATTAAATAAAACTTACGCATAAATCCGATAGTGTGATGCTGTTAGCGGTATAGAAGACCAGCAAATCTGCAGGTAGTCCCCGAGAGCTCGGTTCCCGTAACTTGGAGGCTACCAGCAAGCAAGCCGTGCCCAATAGTTGTAATTGACTTTTTCCAACGGTGCAGATACTAAGGAACCGATCTAGGTTGGACATAGCTAGTGTGAACACATCTTCCTGGCAGTTTTGCTCTTCGCATACCTGCAAGAAAGCAATACAACTCAGTATATAGATTCTGTCGGCATTACGGCGCCGCACCTCGTTTTTATCACACGGAATTCCTGATAACCTATATAATTCATAAAACTGTAATTCACACTTAGTGCGATAAATACAAGCCTCGTGTTTTCCTACTTATGTTCTTATCAAAACGGTTACTGTACGTTAATTTGCCAAAGAATGAAGACAAAAAATATTAAATAGTTTTGCCATAGTTGTTAAATCCCGTAACCTCTAGTGGGACATGAGTATGAGTATTGGTATTGGTATTTCTCTAGGATTCGAACAAGTCTACTTATCCACAAAGGCAGTCTAGCCCGAGTTAATTGTGCTTAAAAGGAGAAAGTAAAGTATTAGCAAAGTGCAGTGATCTAGTTAGTAAATAGAGAATATCACGAGAGACGCGATCAGTTCGCGCATAGTTTCGCACGGTGTAATCTGAAACACGGATGCGCTGCACCTACTGTGATGTCCTGAGACATGCTCAGCTGATGGTCCCACGCTCGAGCCGACTCTCAGCTGATTAACTCATAGGCAGAAGGGGCCATTGTTCTGTTATTTAAAGCGAATTGCGGTGTAAATACATTAACGTCATTACGTTGTTAGTTTTTGTTACGTATGATAATGTTAAATTGTATATTTCATAATACATGCAGGTAGTTATATTCGCCTAAGCTATTTTAACGATAGGATACACTTTATTGAAATGTCATAACTAAATATTTTTATAATACTGTAATAAAACAATAGATGTAGTAGATAGGTACATAATATTGTGTCGCAATATTGATTTTAAACCAAACTAGATTATAATATGAAATGTCATTGTCCTTTCGGGAAATATGGTCAGCAGGGTTATCTACTTGCAATTAGGTATGCGACAGGTTTAACGTATAAATGGTGGGTATAATGTTTCGGCAAACTTGGTAAAGTGGCAACGAGACGCATGCGTCGCCAGCGCAGGGTGACGTCAGCGCAGCGCCGCTCCCACGTGGCTGAGCTCGACTTTACAGCTGACTGCTCTCATATGGCCCGCCTTACATTATCGTAGTTCCATTATCAATTCTTACTATATTAATACCTCTGCTGAATAACATCCGACTTATTGAATACGTAAGACTACTCCAGCAATGCGTACAAAAGAAAACAAATGCAAAATAATATAAATTTATATGCTGATAAATATGAGCTTGTCTAGGTACTGATAAAGACGCGTCCGGCGTCAGCTGTGTGCGTGTCAAAATCAGCTGATTATTCAAATAGAACGAGCACTTGCATCGGTCGGCGACCGCAGCGTTACGCCCGGCCGCCGGCTGGCAGGGCCCCTCGCGCAATCAACAGACACCACATTCCGAATCACTACTTTAACTTACAACGTAATAATACCATTTTCAACTTCGACTTTGTTTCTTTAATATTATGAATCAATTGTCTAATACACTAATCAGATACCTATTTGAAAGATATAAACATGATCAGCTGATCATGTAAACAGTGATGATAACCGCATAATATTCACTAACATACTTTATTATAAAAAATTGTTTTAGAATAAAGTTACATTTAAAAATAATATTAACCTAATTAATTATCAAACCTTTACTAAAATATCTTTTATAAAACTAAACCAACCAGTAGTGATGCACAAGATTTTGTACAAATCACGTTTCTAACACGGATATCATGCACTCGGTTAACATTAATGGTAATCATAATTCCATATACCTAAACATGGAACTCATCTGGCACCGGCAGCAGGTAACTGCATGTACACAGACACAGCGGTACCTACACGTGGCCAGTGGTCGAGTGGTTAGCAGAGCAACAAGATGGCGAACGAGCGGGTGTGGGTGCGGTATGAACATGCGGTGGCCCTGAGCTCACCTCTAACATCCACTCGGCGACCACTCGGCGCATTTGAGGAGTGATCTCAGTCTGCACAGTGCCGAAGTAATTGGTGGTGACCGCATAGCGCTCCTCGGTGCGCAACAAGTTGTCCAGCACGCGCCGACGCAGCAGCACAGGGTCGGCGGCGGCGGCTGGAGCCGGCCCGGCCCTTTCGCTTCCAGGGCTCACACGTTCCGCGCACATTAGCTCCATTCTACACCGCACAGCGGCTTATCTAGGGCTCGAGTTTCCTCGCGAAGTCGCGTCGAGAACAGCTGATTGAGCGTGCAAGTAGAGCTGTACGAGTTGCGTTGCGACGACGGCGGCAGCCCGAGTCACAATGAGTGGCCGTCATCGAAGCGAGCGACCGGCCGGCGAACATATGATCGGCGGGGTGAGGGGTACGGGCGGAGCGCCGCCCGGTCCGTGAGGCCCGCACGCAGGTTTCTCCCGATTCGACGCTCAAATAATATAATATTATCTAAGTAGGTACATAATTATTGTTTTCTTGCTCCCTCATACTCCATCCTGATTTTTGCTTCTCATTCTATTATTTACAAAATGAGATGAATGTTAACGAGCTATTAAGAGATCTGCTTAGCTAACACGATTATTATTATATTTTTAATTTAATAATCCTCATTAATTACTAATTTTATTCTACTCATTAACGTATTTTTCAATTCATGTTTTAAAAATTTAAACATTTGAAAATAATTACGTGCCATTGTTAACTTACAGTTAGTTTTCATTTTACATACTAAAATATAGGTAGGTAGGTAGGTATATAAATAGGGGAACTATCAAGCCAATAAATAGGTAGGTATTTACCTTTTTCCTTCCTACATATTTACATTTGGTGTATTGTAATTTACCTATTCGATTTAACAAAGCTTACGTAGGTATACTCACATATTTGTTTATGTACATGCCTATTTATTTTACGTTTACGTTGACGTTAAAAAAGCCCTAGACGTAGGTATCTACTAGATAAAAGGCAGAGTGTACTAATTAGTCTATCTCATGTAAGTAGGTACAATAAATTTTTACTAAACCTAACCCTAGGGCTTAGCAACAGCGTAACGGTATTCTGACAGTTATTCTAAAATTCTATCATAACCTTTCATAGTTTTCAATTTGCTATTCAAAATTCAGCCATATACCTGTCACAATTAATAAGAAATCACAGCGTCGCATTTCACACAAAACCTGAATCAATGTCACGTTTGTAAAAAAGAATGTCTACAAATGCCTAATAGTTGCTATGCAAGCCAACAACTCCGTCGAAATGTATAGAAATCACTATATTTTACTAGCATCCTCTAAGGCTATGTAACGTAGAAAGAGTCTAGCTTCCTGTCAGTCTTAGTTTAAATTTAATAAGTTTTTTTAGTTTTAATAAACAAACAATAGTAAGTAGGTAGGTATTTAAATATTTTTATAATATTAGTGTGGATTGTAGATATGTACCTACCTACTTATAGACAATACAAAAGTGGAAAACAAAATAGCTGGTTGGATCTGGATAAATTAGCTCAGGGGAAAGCCGCCTGTGATAATGATCCCCTAATAAATTGTTTTTGTTTTTGATATTTATTATTCATAATGTGCACACTTAAATTTTGTTCATGCGGGCGGAAGCCATGCGGAAGCTAGGATAGCCCTTGGATAGCCTATGTTAATAATATAATGAATGGTTTCTAATAAGTAACACGAATACGTATCTGGTTTTAAATTTAATAAAGATAATTCATTTTAAAATTTTAAGGTGTTATTAGCTGTGATCAAAGAAAATCGGCTACATTTTCGGGTTTTTGATACGAAGATAACGCAAGTAATACTGTAATAATTAATAATGACAATCGGCTGAGGCTGTAATGTTTGAATAATTTAATCATAATTATGGATTACAAAATCGAGCCATTTAATAGTTCATCCGAAAAGAGGGCACCGTAATCTCCGGTCCCTAAGTAATACCTAATAAGTAATAAAATTGGATATTGATATTATTATGTACCTATTTGTAATGCAAATATTATGTCCCACTTCCAATCAGCTGATTAGTATAATAACTACAGAATATAATGTATACCTACCTAAATACCGTACCTTATTTACCGCTTAGTCATTAAATCAGAAATACTTTGAATGTGCAATTATGTAAAACAATTATGTACCTAAACAATATATAATATAGGTAGGTAGCTGCTTATCTAATTTTATAAATAGCTAAAATTCTGTCTCCATGCAATAATATTTATGCTTTCTTTGTGTTAAGACTTTGTTTTGTGTACTTACCTAATAGCTAAGGTAAGGTAGGTACCTACTGCAATCTTGTCACCTTTGTAGGTAGGTAAGTATAGAATTCGATCTTTTAAGAACGCCAACAACAGTAAATTATTTCACTTTATTTTATTTCTTTGTAGAAGTAGGTGTGTGAGGTTTTTTTTAACAATAACAATCTATGGTCTACCTAGTAAGTTGTAATTATTACAAGTTTAATAACGGTACTTAAATATAAAAATTAAGTAAACTCGATTAATTAAATTAGGAAAATCCCTACAAAAAGTACATTCATTATTATTACTCATAGATTGCAGTAAAACAATACACTTGCAGGTGTTAACGAATCTTTTGCTCGTTTGATGCTTCGAAAGTTGCGTAGGTAATAGGTACATTCGTATCCAAATGTCAACATCCACGTAGGCTTTCGCGCAAGTGACAATACTGATGTAAATTTAATCATTAGTTAAATTGTTTCAGGCGCCTCATCATACGTTGATGATTGAAAAAGTAAACCTTTATATTATAAATGTATACTTACTTGATCTTTGATTGGTATTTCCATCTATCAGCAGTAATGGTTAGCTTTTAACATCTTATAACATCCGTATAATTAAACGGTTCAAAGGAATTTTTTCTTTAATTACCAAAATTTTATGTAACAACAACGTGCCTACGTAGGTATACATGGCCTCAAACCTAATTAATAATAAAAATTATGTCCTTATTTTAAAATCCAAAAAAGTTTTTCATAATATGTTTAAGGTATTTTTAAACAATTGCTTTTTGCCAATACCAATTACCATCAATACTTAATCGATCTACGAAACATCAGCATGAAGTATCTAGGCCTTAGGTAAACACTTGAGACCTTTGACCAAATTTTTGGAAGTCTTTCCGAGCCCATATTGAAATGAGCTTGAACGAAACAATGAGCAGGATTCTAAAGCACAAGCAATAAAGTGGAATGCTTAGTGTGAGCGGGACATCACTTTTTCTCAGAAGAACAAATACGCGACTTGGACGTCGGAACGCAGCAAAGTGGAATGTAACCGGCACCGTTCGAACAATTGACTATCCGCAGGGTTATTATGTAACTAACAAACGATAAGCAATGAGTGATTTTTAGCAATAATCGCTCGAAAATTGCGTTTTCGTATTACGTATGACCACAAACCATAGCAATGCAAACAATCGACGGTGCTGCCTCTGTTGAACAATCGACGAATTAAATATGCATTATTATCGCGTTCATGGTGGGGGCAGCGAATGTTTTGGTATCACGTAAGGGTTTTGACGACGATGCGATAGCGATCAACCTGCGATAGCAGTTGTCAAGTTGCGATGACTCTTTTAGTCATTGTTTCATTGATTGCTGATCGCTGTGCTTCTATTATTTCCAATATTTACACTTAGAATGTTAACGGGGGTGTGTTTTACGATGCTTAAAATCAGTTTTATACATATTGTTGCAATTTAATTGGCAAAGATGTTCAAAATAGGTTATAAAATGTATTTAAATGCAAATACCTATGTTGTGAATTCAATCTCATTTTTATATCATAGTTTATATTTCTTTAGAATATATTGTTTTTTAAATAATTATCATTTTTTCGGAATGCCTTTGGAAAAAATGGAGTAAAACACGAAAATGTTTTTTATTTATAATAGCAAATAAATTATATAATTAGTTCTTAGTTTCATAAATAACAGTGCATCAACGAATCTGTTCAAGAAAGTATATTTCCATAATAACCTACTTGTTGTATTTTGTTATTTCAAATTATATAAAATAGGTTTTCATTTTATATTTAAAATACTAAATGCAAAATACGTATTTACAAAATGCTTTATTAAAATAAAATACTTTTAGTTTTAAACTATCTTTATTTTGTTAAAAAGTTTATTTATTTCAGTCAGCTAATAGGCTGGTAAATTTACTTTGATAACTTAATTAAATTAAATTTTCTTAACATATTATTTTAATAAAATAATTTGCTCAAATATACGCTCATCTTTCACTTGTATGGTCTCATAATCATGCTAGTTCAATGCATTTGGCAACCTAAGTGGCCTGCACAAATAACTACTAGGTACATGTGGCCTGACAAGAAAGCAGTTCAATTCAGTGTAGCAATAGTGAGAAAAAAGTACAATTTTATGTTCTAAAAGCTATTTCAATTAAAATATAAAATGCTTTTCTAAAAAAGTATTTAAATACAAAATGGAAATAGGTATTTTGTATTTCAAATGCCTACTGTTATTTTTAAAATGTCACATCTCTGTTAATTGGCCTTTCAATACAAAAACTTGTTATGTTTTTGTGAGATTCATAGAAGATGTAAAAGCTTACATTAAAAATGATATTTTTTATGGAATATAATTAGATAGGAGTCACAAAAACTATTACTTATTTTATATTTTAATGATAACTATTGAGTTTCTTACAAAAAAACTTAAGAGGTTGAACAAAGTTTATGATGGTAATAAAATATCAAGTTATATGTTACTTAAATTTTATCTTACAGTACAGTAATGACAAAATGTATTATAATTGTATGTATTTCATAACTGTCTCTATAGCAGACTGGTAGCATATGTGTACATATATCCTAGTACTTCTTCACGAGTAGATACTAACGGGAGTTCACTTTCTGAAACAAAGTTTCATTTAAGAAATTAAATTAAATTGTTTTTATTTTCTAAAGTTCATGTATTATTGTGATTATTACATAGAAATATTGTAGACAACTTAATTTTATCTAATAAAGATATGAAAATATTTAATATAGGTACCTACTTCATATTTTATAATAATCTCAATGTAAAAATAATTTGACTCAAATATAAAGGAACTCTTTATTGAAAAGAAAAAGGGAGGTCTCCTTTTAATGACCCTGGCTTTGTATTTTGCTTAATATCTGCCCAGTAATAAAAATTGAAAAGCAGATATTATATAAATATTTTATAAAAATAGCAATATCAAATTGGATAACTTATAATTACTATGACATTAATTTAAAGAAGAATTACACTCATTGTCAGTGTATGTTTAAACTCTAATACTAACTTCTTTTCACTGATGAATACTAATTATGTAAGTAATTGCACCAAATGATAATAAAACTTTTATATTTTTCATGCACTGTACACACACACATAACTAAAAGTACAAACTAACCTTTTCCCACCCATCTCCAGATTTTGCAGAACCTAATCCAAAAGAATTTAATCTGTTGGCAAGTTTATTTCATTTTTGGCCGACGGTTTCTTCAGATGTAGGCTCGAGACCTTTGGCTAAGCCAGGGTTCTCAAGGAGGAAATCAAAAAAGAGGTCTAATTGTTCGTTTGACAATCTGTTGGCAACTTTATCTGAAATTAACAAAATGGTTGTAAAGCACTATTCGATTGAACTAGATAAATGTTTTTCAATTATGTTACAACTGCTTCCAACATACCTGCAATTTTATTTGTGTGTTCTTTGTTCTGAGACTAAAACTCAAATAAAATATAAACTTGTAGATGTAGGGCCACTTCTTATAATCACTTCAAACTTCAAAGCTGAAATACGAGCTCACTGCTTACGTTAGGTAATAAATAATTGTTAAAACAAGTGGCATTGACCCTTTTAAACTACGTAGGTGGACTAGGTGGTGTATTTTTTCTTGAAACAACTGTTACATTATTCCCATAACCTCAATAAAGTATAACCCAATTGCGAACTAATCGCTATTTGACATTTCCAAGGCGTAAAAGTGCATAAAAGCGATGGGCGAACCATTAGCAAGCGATACGTTAGATAATACGAAAGATTCCGTCATTGGATCGCGGATGGTTTGTTGTCTGCTAAGTGATTGTTGATCGCTGGCTGATTGTTAATTTTACATAATCAGGCTGCCGTTTGAAGTAAGACTGTACGTTTAGAATAGATTTGCTAATTTGTCGTGGAATCTCGCTTGTGTCAATAAAAAACGCAAAAATATTATATAGAATGCACGACTTCCACGGATTCTTACACTAAGTCACTCATTGATAACGAAGAAAAATATTTTTTCAGAAGGAAAACAAGTTTAATTTTTTATACGTCGTTACAAATGCAATTTTTGTTGTGTAAATGGGTATTTAAAAAATCGAGAATTACATAACGATGTTTTATAAAAATTAAATCAAACAAAGATATATGTAAGATGTATTTACATAGTCAAAGTAGTCAGTTATTAAAAAAAGGTGTAAATAATTGCTGAAATACGAAAAGAATGAGCGTTATAATTTATGGGTGATTGTCGGCGTTCATCACAAGCCATTATTAGGAATTTTCTGCCCGTTGCCTTTTATCATAAAGTGATGTTTGTCGCTGTTTAAAGATTTTTTCTTTAACTAGAACAGTTGACTTCTATGAGACGAGAGTAGAGTTGGAAGATTAATTATTTCAGTCCTTTCTTTGTATTTATGAAATACTGTAAAAGCTTTGAAAAGCTATTGTAGGCAGATGCTTTTAAATTTTAGCATTGTGTTCTTAGCTTTACCGTGTCGACCACACTGCCCATTCACAAAAATTCTTTTGAAACTAAACTCGAGAGCAAGAATCTGGGTCACTTAACCTACCTGAAGATCTCGGAAACTAATAATGGCATAATGAAGTGAATTGTGTTCAATACTCCTTACATGATGGTATTAAAACTTCTTAGTTATTATAAAGTTATGTCTGAGAAATGGGAGAATATTCCCCAAAATAAGGAACTTGGTGTACAGGATGCCACACCGCGTAAACGAAGTAATGGAAGCACGAGGAGGCAATACGAAGTATTAAAATTCAAGAAAATCGTAATGTTGTTCAAAATGTCATGTTTGCTATTTTCTTCATGTTATTTTTAGTAAATAAAATGTAGTGACTCATAAATTTTATTACTTTCATTTAAGGAGTATTATATTGTCTATTATACACAATTTATTTCATTACGCTGGCATTCTTAATTTCCGAGATTTATAGGTTTCTTTATACAGCCGGACCGTAAGTTTAAGGGGCCCTAGGCTAATACTACTTAGGATATAGAAAAAATAAGATACTAAATTTTTTTTCGCATTATCATCTATTTTTGACTTGGATTTTGATGACTTGATATGGTAGATCCGGCCCTGTTTTTTTAAGTGACCCGGATTCATTGCTCTCGAGTGTATAATTAGGTACATGTAATTCTGGTTATAAAGTATTTTTTGAAATTTAGCGAATTTAAAAAAAATTGGAGTTCGGCAATAAAACTAAAAATATGTTTGAAATCTAATTAGGTACTTATATTTCGTTATTTAGTTATAAAAAATGTATCATCATCATCATAATCCTAGCTTATGAGATTCTTACGGCGGCGGCTTAAAACAACGACCAGACCAGCCCATAAACTAAAGGGAGTTTATGGGCTGGTCGTTGTTTCAAGTTGACGGCTACATAACCTCTATCTATAATTTGTTAAATATATAATAAACTTGTAATAAATACATTATCTCGCTATAATATTCAATATGTTTGAACAATACACTGCACAAAACAGTAGATTTGTTTATCTATTGATACTAAAATGAAGAAAAGATAATTCATTGCACGTCAATAACCATAAGTAGGTACCTACTACATATCACACTATCATTTGATTTTACTAACAAAAAACCACGTTACCATAGTACCTACATAGATGTTACACACACAAGTGCGTAGGTCCATATGGATGTCTGTGCATAATGAATTAAATTTTTATTTTAATAGAAATTATTTATTAGGCTACATTGTAATATATGCCGAATTTTTCTCATCATGAGAATTTTTTATGGAAAATAAATTAAATGCTCGTAATTGTCAAAAAGGAATAATATAAAAAAAGTTAATCAAAATATTATAAGTACCTACATTAAAAAGAACTTTTTTGTCGTAACTTTATACGGTTGTAGTCGCTATTATAATCTATTATTGTCTTATCCTATTATCTGGAGGATCTTATTGGGTGGCTGGTAGACAGAATTTCCGATTTGTTAGTATGTGTGAGGTCCCGGTCATCAATTTTTAAATACTACACTATACACACCAGGTACTTATACAGTAACACAACACAAAGATCTATTAGTAGATTGTCTTTAACCTTATCTGACATAATAAACAATAACATACTCGTAAGACGTTCCCAAAACTTCAATTTTAAATCTTGAAAATATAATTAAAAAAATTAATTCGAGTAAAAATTCAGAAAGTGTAAATCAACGAATAAAGTTGACAGGGAGGATCTTTAAAATTCAAATAAATAAAGAAACACCTATAATAAAAGATGTTATATTGAAATTGAAGCCGGCACGGTTGAAATTAGTTTTTCTGAATTACCGCATAGTGGGCCTCAGTGAGCAGACTGGAAGTGAGGGCCGTTGAAAAAAGCGACTAGAGACGGCAGAGACCATTGACCTGGTAAATAAATGTTTACTGTCCTTGAACGGCGCGAGCTGCGGGCCACGTCCGGCGTTACGTCACCCAGGAGGTGCCGATGGGTTTCAGTAAAACTTAAAATATAAGCGCAAGTCCTTGAAACTTAACTTTGCTTACATTATATGGCATTCCTGTTATCTGTAAGTTGTAACATAATACATAGCTGTAAGTTTCGGTAACTAACTGACAATCATTTACGGACAAACTTAGTTTAGTATAAGTACATTTTGCTATTTTCTTTCCATTCTTGAAAGTAAGAGCAAGGTTTCGCCCTTATTTTCGTAGTTTGTATTATTTTTTTCTAATATCTCACATAACAATGTTACAATGATATACGTATCTACTTTGATAAAATTATCCCTAGATTTAACGCTCTATATCTAATGGTCTGATTAATATTAATATTTTATCACACACGTTGTAATAAGGTCATTGACTTTGTCCAGTGTTCAATGGAAATGTTAAAATAAGCAAATACAATTTAATATAACTCTGAACGCTATAAGTATTATATTATTAACATAATTAATCAATTAATTAATTTAAGTGATCTCCGGTTTTTTTTGATGTGTTATTTCTACCTTCATCAATTAATTACGACACTATAACACTAGATCCTTATCAAAGCACATTTTTAATTACAAAAAGAAAAATAGGTAGGCATGAAAGAAACAACATAAATTGATACTACTATAACAATTAAGATCTGCTATGACGCTTGGCTAGAGTTGCTAGTGTGAACCAGTCTGGAACGCCCTTTTTGCTAGTTAATTCATAACTGTTTATATTCATATAGCCTGTGCGAACTGTCTCGCCGTGCATTTAGAGACAAAAACATGTTCAAGATAGAGGTATCAGTGCATGTGAAATAAAAGTAAGGGCATGTCGCACGGGAGGATCAGCTGCGCCGGCGCAGGACCGTGTAAGTGCTCGATCTGGTACTTCCACATAGTTGAGTGCGCGAGGCTCACGCACTTTTTGCTGGGCGACATCGGCGAAGGTCGGTCGAGGCGAACCACGAGCTTCTAACATTCCATAGACTATGAATGAATAGTTGCTCGACTGGTTGACGGGCGCATAATAAGTTGCTTCAGATTAATTTGACAACAAACATTTAAGTTGGCGAAAACCGGAATGACACTGCGCACCCGCCCCGTGGGAACGCTAAACCGCTCGTATCCGTCCGATCGACGTACTTGTATTATGATGCTGCGATCGTTGGTGGTTGGGGCTTTGTCGAACAAGCCGACAATTTGCTTCGCAGAGTTTTTGCCTCGAAATTCACACGTTATTTTAATTAAAAAAGCTTAAATTGAAGATTTGTAATAGGTATCAGTTTTTATCGATATAACGTTCTTTCTAAAACTTTTCATCTTGAGCAGACTGGTTACAACTAATAAGAGGAAGTAGGTATCTTACATGTGTACAATACAATTTACAAAGCTAGCCAGTAAGGTGATAGCACGTGATAATGACCAAAATATATTTTAGGTTTGATAACATTTAAGGATAATTTTGTAGCAAATATATTTGCAGTTCTTTTCATATTCACAATTTGGTAAATAATATGGAACTAATATATTTTAAAGCTGCATTTGTATCACTTGATTGCATTATGAGAAATATTGCAGGTATAAATGTTTGAATCGAGATTCCAACGCTTTCTAATTAGCCGAATCGTTTTCGGCGATGCGACGTGGTTGTGACATTTTGTGGCACCCACATTAGATCCAATCGCAATAAGAACATGACAACTCAAGGATATTTAGAGGTTTTTATAAAGAAATTAGATAAATTCATTTATTATAAAATAAATTAATAGTAAAGTAGATACAACACAAAATTTGATTTATGGTGACTTTAAGGTTTTTGAAATTGGTACTCTGTAAGTAGGAATTTTATCATGAAATACCTATAAATGTTAGTAAGGCGAATCGAAATCTTAAAATAATTTTCCGTCTGTAGTGTACTGTTAAAATATATATAATAAATACATGAATAGGTAATCAAAAATATTTTTGCCTAGATATGCTCAAATAGTTACGCAGAAAGCTTTAATTTCAATGTATATTAATGGCAGAAAGAAAGCAACGGTTACTCTCCGCTCGTTATTTAAAATTTGACCGTTGCAGACTTGAGTCGTTATGATCCTGATGATGCTAATGAACTTCTGTTTTTAAATTTATGTAACGTTAACGATTGCCTCTTATAACAAGAATTAGTCACAGAATAAGATAGGATAACAAATGTACACCAGATGATGAGGTCAATGATTTTTAATTGTACTTAACACCTCTCAGGGCACTCATGTGCTACGAAGGCAATTATTCCCGTTTACTTGATAATAATCTATAGCCAAATTGCCCTCCAGTGTTCGACCCTGAACCTTAGCAATGTTTTTTATCTTGCGAGTATCAAAATAAAAAAATTCGGCAGATGCTCGTCAAAGGAACCTTGATAAGTAAAAATTTGACTTGTAGCTCGTGCAGTACAGAGCTCACGTTGCGATGTTTGCTAATAAATAGGGCACTGCTTAACGATATAATTGTATAGACTTCCAAAACTAGTTTCGGATACTGATTTATCATCGAGCACTTTATTATCTAATTTATCACCTCCCACATTTTACATTTCCTCTTTAGATATTTATGGTGGAAAAACGGATTGTGTGAATGAAATTTTAATATTTTATAAATTTTTGTTTCCTTTTCGCATTTAATCAAATCGTTTAGGGTTTTACTATCCTCTATTTATAAAATCGATTGTTTGTACCATTTGTTTGATTTTTTTTTATAGACATTTTAATTTTTAACGCTTTGCAATAAAAAATATACAAAGGAAAAACTGCTGTGCTAACCATGATTTCTATTTAAATGTTAGCCACCACTGCCATTTACCATAAAACCAGTTTAAATTAGCTCCGAGTGCCCTTTTTGAGAACACCCGCTGTGTCTTATCAGTGTGCTTCTATGTGTGCTCTACTCCTACCCCACCGGTGTCTTCACATAACATCCTGTCGTTTGCTTTTCCTTTGAAGCCTCTTGTTTAGTCTACATTCCTGAGATTGAACGTGTTCATACAAATATATATCTTGCTAGTTTAAAAAGGATTATTTGTTTATTGTCATTAAAAGGTTTTTCGAATTGTCTAAATAACAATAAAATAAGTTTCATTAGTGATTAGGTCGATGTTATTGCGAAGACATAGTGAAACTGCTCAGCAATTTGATTAAGTAACATACGAGTATTATTCTAGCGGTCGTAGTTGCCTTGAGTCGGTCGTGGCAATGACTCGTGGGCCTTGAGACGGTGGTAGACAGAAATCGGGCCTCTTCGCTATCTCAAACTATTTATAAAACACGACATGAAAGGCATATTGGATTACGACATCCAAAATATTTTTATTGACAAATAAATAATGCGCAGGTCAATAATTTTGTTACAGTTTTATAATTAAATACCATTTCAATCAATTGCAAGAAGTAGCTACCTACTTACTGAGAATATTTTTAGTCTTAAGTCAGAAAATATGAAGTATAGTAAGTATGTCTTATATGGTAAGGAATCTTTTAACATCGTCCGAGCATATTATCTTAGAAAACACATGTAAGAAACATATAAATATGTAATGGAATACGTGTAGCTTTTATTAAAATATGTATGTACTTGTAAAAACAAAATCATTTTGCCGAGTACACGATCAACATAATATTTCGCAAAATGTGTTGATCTGAACACACTGTCTCTTATCAAGTGCCGTCGGTGATATTTGCAATCGAATGGGGGCGTTATTTCGTCATTCCTAACGTACATTACGGAGCACAATATTGAGAATGCACTAATAAAGTGCCCACTTACAATTTAATCAATAAACAGCTTATCAAATTTGAAAAATCGACCATTGAGTGCAAAAATGCAATAGTCGTTATTGTAATTGTTTGATAAATAATGATACTGCTAATATTATAAGTACGTACCTTACTTTACTTTCTTAATCAGCATTACTTTTTATCATATAGCTGATAATAATAGTACCTTCATGATGTATTTTACCTATTAACCAATATTATCCAATATTTTTTCATAACATACTCTTTCAGTTTAAAGTATGAATCTAGAGGTACTATTTTTACATACATATAAAGTAATGTTTTTAATTGTCAAATTGTACTGTAACTGTAGCTTTTTTATACTTGAATTTAATACAGAGAAAAGTTACCGCACCATATCAGTTGAATAACAATGAGATTCGTTTGAAGTTTAGTTTCACCACAATGATAAATACAATATCAATCGATTGATAATTTATCTCAAACACTATCATATACATACATTACACATATTAATGCAACGGAGAAAATTGTGAACGTCAAAAAACGCACTATTTTTTACAACTGGTCGTTCCTAGGAAGTCAGCAATCATTGTGCTTTTCTGTTTATTCATTACTGATTAACTTTTTTACTTCATTGCATGGCACTGAATTCTATAATATATTCACCCTCTTACAGACTTTAAAATTAGTTGTTTTATACAGTAACTATTGTCATTGGTTGTGGAAAGTAAATAGTTATTAGATATTTAAAAAAACTGTAGGTACTTTGCATTAAGTTAACTTTAAAATTTCAACTAGAAAAAGTTTTTCATTGTGTTTCAGGAGTTCATGAATAATGTCCCTTGTGAGTTGAGATAGAAAATAAATCTATAATATCATATTAGAGCTAAGGTTTCTACCATAATTTGTCAGAATGACGTATAGACGATTTTGCATATCGTTGAAATAAAGTGTGAAATATGCGGACTACATCAATAATTCTTTTTAAATGGAGCGTTTTTATTAGTGTTCGAAAATAAAATGAGGTCCTACCGTAGGTGGTGCCAAATATACGCACACTGCTGACTAACTTTATTAACCTATGTCATATCAGTGTAAACATCCAATATTTTTGCGTGATTGAATCCAAGAGTTTACTCTATTTTGGAATGTTTACATTGCGATAACTCGATGGTCCTATAAAAACTGATAACAGCTGTATGGAGAATGCGTGCAAGATAAATAATTAAAAGCTTATTAATCGTCGTTTCTGCTTAAGCATTCTGTTAACGGCATAGAATTGATGTAAACTTTTTCCATTGCTATTCGATTTACTGCGGCTGTAAAGCAAAGCCTTTTTCAAAGGCTAATTAATATTAGATACGATATTGTATTGAGTATTTAAACAAAAACGAACCGGCAATGATAACCATAATATCTCATCACAACATTTGCTGAAAGGGACCAAAAACAAAATAATGTGTAAATTATGATATAATTTTTTAAACTCTGAAGTACGTAGGTATGATTTACTAAACAAAACAATCATCAAAAAAAAATACACGTCGAATTGATAACCTCCTTTTTGGTTTTTTTGAAGGTCGGTTAAAATCGGTTCCAGCGTCATAACCGCATGACATAGACAAAAAAGCTCAATTTTGAACCTCCTTTTTGAGGTCAGTTGTTTACCTTTATCTTTATTTCAAAAGAAGGCATTTTTTAAATCAAATTCTTTCAATTTGATAATATATTGAATATTATATACAGACCCCTCTTTCCCAGTGGGCACTCTGGGCAAGTGCCCAGGGCCCCGCGATCGATAGGGGCCCCCTCAGATACAAAGTACCTAGATCCTGTCAGATCACCAAACGATAATCAAGATTTATTACCAAAAAACTTATATTATAATTCGAAGAAATTGAACCTAAATTACTGACTACAATGCGAAATTACTAGCTTATACATGCGTGAAGCTATTCTACTCTCGCCCAAAAATTAGGCTTTCCGACTTCAGCATGCTTAGATAAATTTAAATTGTATAATGATATACTAAGCACATACACATTTTAAAGAAAAATCATCAGTAGTACACTCATCAGTTTGACTCGCTCCATTAAAATTGAGCGAACGAAGCGAAGTATGAACCTCCAAGTTTGAATTAATTATTTAACGAAAATTTGGAACTGTATATTGGAAAGAATAGACAAAATAAATAATTATCTTCAGAAAGAAACAATAACACTGGACGTTGCAACTAATATGTTTACTTCACTTGACGATTTTATTATTAACTTCAGGGATAAATTTGATTACTTCGAATCGTCTGCCAAAGAAAGAAACCGGGAATCTGACTACAAGGACCTATCTCAAAGAACAAAACGCAGAAGTACTCGCCAGAGTTTTTTTTAAGGGCTCCGCGCCGTCAGTCCAACTGAATGGAAGAGAGAAATTTAAAATAGAAACCTTTCTTCTTATAATTGATACCCTCAGCGTTCATTTAAAACAGCGATTAAGTTCGTCTAAGAATATCAGTAAACGTTTTGATTTATTTTTTCGCTCGAAAACTCTAAATTATGAAGAGTTGAGACAAAGTTGCACAGAATTTGCAGAATTTTATTATGAAGATGAGAAAGAGTTAGAACTAGAATGTTTGCATTTAACAGAATGCTTGAAAATTTTTAACAGTGAAAATGAGGATTATATATTAAAAATATAGCAACTTTTGAAAGAAAACAAAATTGAAGTCACATTTCCAAATGTAGAAATCGCATTGACAATCTTCTTAAGCATGATAGTAACTAACTGCAGTGGGGAACGCTCCTTCTCCAAATTAAAAAGAATTAAAAATGAATTAAGAAGTACAATGCTTCAAGAGAGATTAACCAGTTTGTCGCTGATGTCCATAGAATCTGATGTGCTAAAAAACATTGATTTTGAAGAAGTGATTAACGATTTTGCCCATCTGAAATCTAGTTGAGTTCCTCTTCAAATAACATAGATTTTTAAGCACTAATTGTAAATGCTAAAAGAGTTACTTTTGTGGACTCTATTACATTTAGCTATTCGTTTCATGTGATTGTTAATTTAAAAAAATTTAACCTTGTTTATCTCCTTTCTTGGTCTATTCTAACAAAATAGTGTTTTGTCAAAGTCATAGGGGCCCCATTATCCTAATATGCCCAGGGCCTCCAATAGGTTAAAGACGGCCCTGATTATATACAAAGGACAAAATTTCACTTTGGCACAAACCCACTGCCCTTTCGGTGACCGTTGGTGATTTTCTATTAATTTCCTATTTATGAGAAAGAATTGACTAATAGTAAATAGTAGTAATTGACAAAGTAATTTTATTATTTATGACATTTTAGCACTTGTTCTAAGTTTTTCTGTAAATCATACAATACAATTACTCATTATTTCGAGTTATCACCGACTTATAGAGATATAGAAACTTGAAAAAGTAACTAATGTTAATCAGGAATCTCCTATGTGAAATTTCTGATTAAAATTATTAATTGTTAAACGTACGCAATACTGAATTGGCATCATGCGGAGTCACTCTGGTTACTGACAGGCAGAAACGTAACGAAGGTTTATGTTCTAGGGTTTATTGACCGAAAACATTGAGACAACTTAGACAAGCACTGTTTCCTGTGGGGCAAGGGGACCGCTCGCCAGTTCACACGACCCTGCAATGAGTTTTAATTGAGTACGGCGGACTGCGCAGGAAGCTGCGGCCACGGTCGCTGCCTAGGGCGACCTTTCTACATACAGAATTCGACACCAGACTAATTAGTTAAAAAGATGTGCTCATGCGTATTACTTAAGACAATTACGTCATTCAGCTATACAAGCGAGCTGCCTTGGCGAGTTAGCAGATGCTAGTCTATTGGCCATCTTTGTTGGTAAAATTAATTATAAAATTACTAAGAAAAATAAGCTTTCTAGGGAAAAAGAGTAGGTATGTACAAAGAATTAATAACAATAATAACGTTTATTTCTCTTAAAAATTTTACACAATTATACAAGGTTGAGACCACCCAGTACAAATACTAATTACTAATTAATATTAAAATTCCTGTGCAATAAAAGCCGTAATAGCATTTTTGGCTGAAATTCCACTTTCATCAAATTAGTGCGTTTTATAAATCTGACAGACACGTAAAAGACACGTGCTTTCATTATTTTTCATTCATTCTATTAAGGGCCACCAAAAAGTCTCTTAATAAAGGGTTAGTGAAACTGATTATCAGTCAAAGTATAGCCCGATAAAATTCGTTTTTTGCTACGAATAAATTATCAAGTAAAAAAACAAATTTACTAATATAGGTGCAAACTTAGGTTATTGAGTCGTATTTTTGGAAGAAAATGGACTTATCAAAGTGAAGCTTTATTGTCTTCTATGCATTTAAGTCTTGTAGGCCACGACTTGGAACTTTTGACCATCGACTTAAATTAGTAGAACCATAAAATGTAATATTCAGTAATTTGTTCATTAAGTGATGGAGTAGACTGTTAATAATTTTAAAGAAAAGGAAGTCATTAATTTATTTTTTACGTCTATAATATGTATTTAAATTTTAACTGATGTATGTCTTTAAATGATTTTTTTTAATAAGATTTGATATAGAAAAAATAATAGCGGCTAAATGCATGTTTCTATAACCATCACGCATAAAGAACGATTTAAATAAATAAGAAGTAATTAGTAGCCAAATTGAAACTCGATCTAACCATAAAATATAAGATAAACTTGAAATGGGCGTAAATTTTCTTGAATCATAACTAAGAAGGCTTTCAATAATTTTTAAACAGAAAAAACAGCGTAATCTGTAGTAACAACACAGAGACACAAGTGAAAATGAAGACAATTAAAAAAAAACCCCGACATGTCTTTCTTCCATAAAAAATTGACCGATTTCATCGATACAGCGAATAAAGCTTTTAAAATGGAAATCTGGCAAAGCAAAGTCGTGACGTAAGTGTCAAAATTCCAATAATACTGAGTTTTGTATCACAAAAACGTTCCAGTAGACGAGGTGCAAAAAACCTATCTATCGAATTTCAATTGTAACTGGGATCACCGGCCGCATCAATGAACGAACAATTTAACAGAGAAACCTTTAGAAGAGGTGCCACTGGGATGATTTCTTTATCTTAGGAAATATTATATATAATAATAATCCATGCAAATGCAAATATTGTGTGCGCGTAAGGCTTCTAAGTGAATGAATGAAAGTGCCAAGCATCAAAGTGACAGCAACTTCAAAGTCTCTTATGCCAAGAATTACAAAATATATTCGCTACTTAATATTTTTAAGCATGATTAAACAGACAACTCCGTGATGTTACATTTTTGTCCAGTAACAAATATGTGTTCTTCTCTAAACAATGGCAATTTATCATAATTGATTAATGACATATTGTGAAAGCACGGATTTCACCGGTGCAGCAGACTGCAGCGTCAAGAGTAACTGTTTTATTCAAATGACTGCTCCACTTTATCTAAAATACAAACGCTCTCCGCATTCCACGCGAGTATCTTTATATAAATACATTACTTTAAGATGATTCAATAAGATTAACAGCTTTTTTAACAGCCAATAGACGAGTATTTTAGGGTATTTTAACATATTTACTATACAGCTTAATTGCGATAATTAAAAAAAATGTAATATAAAAAATAGATATTTCTTTACCTTATACACACAAAAATTATAATTAAAAGTACAATACACACGTACATTTTATCTAATGTCTGGAAAATTTCGAATGTAGGTAATAAGCTTAATTAATAGAATTATTACATTCATATTTTACTCAAAAAAAAACTTAAAATGGCGAAAGAGAAACGTGTAATATAAATTGCATATAAATTTCCACTAGTTACGTTCAACAATAGAGCATTATTTATTTTCAGTTCATTTGTTTGTGTGATTATGTTTCAACACATGACAGCAAGATATTGCCTCGATGGAAATAATTTGCGGCACGATTCAGCCGTAGGCCCCTTCCAATACCTATTCAGACCGCCACGCGCATCATACTAATTTTATGGACGGCCTAATTTGAGGTTTCGACACATCAAATTATTCACTAACATCCTAATAGCATCTATTTGTTTTCCTAACTGGTGTTAAAGCGATTTTTAAATTAATAATTTTGCTCTTAGATCATGTGTGATCATGATAAAATATATATAGAATCTTTGACAGGACAATAAACTCCTGTGGATCCCTCAAAAGGATAAGCGCGAATGTTATGAGCATACATCCTCGTTATTTATGGTTAGTTATCGTTGTCGAGCCGGAGGCTTTTCTGAGCTTTGAGTCGTGACAGCCGTTTGTTAAAATAATCACGAAGAAAAAGAATGCCGCCTCCCATTAGGTCTGACTAAACGCGGCTGTTGACTTGAACAATTTGCACGCGCGAATAGAACTTGTCTTAGGTTCGACGTATTCTTATTTCCGCTTGGATACTTGGTTTCACTGTTAAAACATTGGAAGGTTTTTAACGCCATCTTTTCACGAATGCTAATGCGATAAAAAAGCTCACAATTACTTTTTAGGTGTGATTGATTGTTATCACATCTTTATCTAGGTGATACAATAGCTTTTATGTTTCTGTAATATGTCTCGCTCAATTGTTACTCTGTATAAAAAAAAACAATAGATGTCGGCTGACTTAAACGGACAATTATTGACTATATCAATATAAAAGTATGCAGCCATTTTTTCAAGGTAAGAAACTGTTGACGTTACAGATATTGGCTAAATAGAGTACTTTTGTTCCGAGAAGCGGTAATTAGCGATAGCGGCATGTGTGGCGTCCGCGGATCGCGCCAGCAACGTGGGGGTAGATCCGCAGATGGAGCCCACGCGACACAACGTCTCAAAAAAATGTAGACGCGATAAAAAGCCGAGGCGTCAGGCGTGAGAACGACGCCACGTGGCCATTCAGGCATTTGATTCATTAACTGAGCGCTAAGGGCACGACTTGATTATTCGCTCATGACCCCATCACAATAGAACGCTCTACATACCAATATAACGAACTACAATGAACTGCATCGAAATAATGCTTTATTGATGCAACTTTGTTAGCGTGCGCATGATAATGTTTAACCTCTTATATATTATGTACGACATTGAATCGACTGTTTTATTATACTAAATAGTAAATAAGATATTTTTATGAAATACTGCCAACTTTTTAGTTTTGTTCTTTAATTTAAGAGATTTCTTATAGTATTTGAATTTAAAGATAAGGCTAATTGGTTTTATTTGTTTACCTCTATAATAAATTCGAAATATACGAAATTTCATGGATATCGATTTAATGGGTTAAACATCAAAGTGTAATAAATATACCTTTGGTTTCCAAATAATAGTGTGGATTTAAACAATCGAAATCAGAGACAGACCACCGGTTCAAATTTAAACTATTATAGGTTTAAGTATCTACGATACTACTTATTAGTAATGATGCCGCATATTTTTATGTTAAATATGGTTGAAAAATAAAAATGAAGCACACTGTGGAATGTAGCAAAACAACTAATTCAATACGAGAGTGGGTGGCGAGCGGGAGTGAAAAAAAATATCCGTCCTCTCAGAAAAGGACTGTTGTACCGCTCCGTAGTCAGGAGGCTTCATTGTTATTTTTCCGGGATAAAATCGCGGTCTCGCGGCGCCCGCTATAAATCAAGATCGATAGAGGTCGGGCCGGACGCGAGTTATTTTTAAAATTGCGTGCACAATATAGTGTTTAGGCGGAATATGATAATTGCAGGAGGCGCCGCCGTAAGCCGACACCGACTAAGGATTACAGACCTCAAAACCCGTCGTGCCCCGGCAACCGCCCGCCGCGCCCCATCACGCCTCGTTACTTACGGAATTCACAAAAATTATATTAGATCCATTCAGGTTTTTAAAATAAAAAAGAAAATCCTAAAGTCGCTTGCCACGTTTTGGTATATCGTATTGGAGGTAAATTAAAGTCTAAATAATTGATATAAATAATAAAAAAATATTATATTTCGTCTAATATTGCGCTTGATAATATAAAGTAATAATTTTAATCTAGCTTAAAATAAAATATAATAAAGAAATAAGTTTTTTATAATGCATTGTCAGTTGTTAAAATTAGATTTTAAATACTCTTGAAAACAAAATCTAAATTACATAACCGCGCGTAAAATGTAATTTTACGGCGTTTGAAGTAAATTATAAACCGTGAGGTATGTTAACAAGCGGGTTTTTTGCGTTTTTCAACGCTGCTTACCTGATTATTGGGGTCACAGTGACATGCATGAAACAACTTTTTTATACGATAGCATTTACATTTGAAAACGCATCGGCGGGAAGTTATACTGCTGACAATTACAAGGGAATGTTACCCAATAATGATAACAAAGCTATTATAGAATCTATGAATAATGCTTTGATATTAGAAATTAACATAATATTTTTTGTTGAATCCTTTGGTGGGGGCCGCGAACAGGTACTAACTATGAGGGTGCAGAATTCTTTGAATGGGCCTTATATGTATATGCATAGATACAAGCCATTAAGGATTCTAATACCTATATATTAACGTTGAACTTCTACTAACAGCGATAAAGCTTTTGAGTTGATGTTATAAGCTGATGTACGCTCAAAAGTAACTTTTAAGTATGTTACTAAGGTAGTTAATCACTTGTTTCGGGAAGGTGCGAAGGCAGGTTAGGCTACTATCAATCAGAGAGGCGCCATTGAGGGTTGGTCGAGGCTCGTGAGAAATCGTAAACACTTACCCGCTTTATCGGTTACATTTTTTTTTGTTCAAGCGGGTCCAGTCAATTAATGGATTGCGCCGTTACTTCGTTTATTTTTGGTACCTACCGGCTTAGGTATTAGAAGAAACTAATTTATTTTGAATGCTTTGACAGGCACGGTATAACGAGAGCCTTAAAAATTACCAAACCTTATGTTATCTCTGATTATTATAAATTGACGTTATAATGTAACCCACGGGAGGCCAATCGATTAAGTCTTTACACGATTAGGTGCCGATACACAATTACCTTGTCCTTTAGGCCATATCAACTTTATCGAAATGTTTTAATACAAACTGGACTCGGCAAATAAAATTATTTTCACGTGACCTGTTAGTTATATCAAATTGCTTGGTTGTAAGCGTTTTAGAATTGAGACAAATATTTGGAGTTGTCTCAGTATCCTGACGCACATGTGCTTATAAAAAACTGTAGTGTTTAGTGTGGTTTGTGTGTGTTGACAATGCGCATAGCTGCGGCAAAGCGATGCGTCTGCGTCGACCACCCTGCTGTATTTTACTCACAAAATTCCACTTAACAAGCTTAAGTAATACAAATATCATCGAATTTCCTAAATAAATATAGTTAATTAGAAACGGTACCTAAGGGAAGATAACGTACAATCTAGTGAGACTATCAGTTCTATTAAATGATTATTTATCTGATAAATAATGCTTAACTGCATCAAGGCCGTGCAAAAAAGTGTGGATGCATATCTACCTACTTATTTATTATCGGCCATACTTTAACTGTTGCTGAACGATTTTTGTACTCATTAAATCAATTCGGCGCTAATATAGGTTTAAGAAACTGATTAGTAATGTCAAAACTTAGACATTCGGACCCGTGTTTAAGCCTGTATATGATTTTTATTTAAGTAGATATTTTTAGTGCGGCTTTCTGTCAATTTAATGTTCTTTTTAGCCGTGAGTATTACGGGTCAAGGAATCCCAAGACAGATTGGACGAAAGTCGCTAGATGGAAAGTATAATATAATCTGGATATAGTTACTTTCGTCGGTATACAGGTATGCAAAATAAGAGGGCAAAGTTGCTATACCCAGGGCGCCAAATTTCAAATTACGGTCTTACATTTTAAGTTGAGTTAATACAAGAGGATTGATATTTTTTAAATATCGAATACAGAATGCTTCGTATACAAAAAGGCCGTGAGATGTGGCCTTATCAAAGGAAGCCTATAAAAATATTTAATTTAGTTTGAAAACACTCAGACGCGAGTTGCCTTTCAGCACATCAAAACGGAATCGTAATAAGTTTAATCTCTGATTAGATATCCTTTGGGAACAGACAACAAAGTGAAATTCGTTTTTATGAGAATTTTATCACTAGCTGTTGCCCACGGTACCAGGCGCCTACGTAGAATTATGTTGATGTATATGTCAAAAATGTATTTTTATTTGTAAAGAATTTTAAACATCGTTTTATATTTTATAGCAACTCTTTCTGAGTGATATATTCCATATTGTAAATACCCACGCGAACGAAGACGCAATTAAATCAATAATATTATAGACTTGAAATTTATCCGTTCCGAAACTATCTGTAGTTATAATGTGCATCGGTCAATAAATATTGCCTAATGATGTTAGTTATCTAATGCACTGTGTCGAATGAATGCCATCTATTCTCACGATCCGAAACTGGAAAAAAACGGCTTCTAAATTATCAACGGCTACAAGTCTTTCACTATGAAATCAACAATGTTTATAAGGAGGTCGATTTTATTTCCACTTATCTATTTTGTTACAACTAGCTACATTTGCGACTTCACCTGTCTAGCCTAATAAAGAAGCCGATGTCACTTTAATTGATGGCTTTCAATAGTAAAATAATTAGATTCGAATTCTGAACCTTTCATAGTCTTATGTTAATAAAGGAAAAATAATTACACTCATTCAACGGAAGTCTGCAGAGGGAAACTCTTAATTTTTATATATAAAATGATATTTTATCTCGTGTTTATCGACATAACAAACAATGTTTATTTATATACAGAATCCCGTCCATTATTTCTTTAGCCTTATTATTTATATAGATTTTGTAAAATAAAAAATCCGTTTCAGTTCTTATTAGTTTACCCAAGCGCATCCACCTATTCTTTTTTATAATCTGTACCTAACGCTAATATTTGGTTGATCTGTAATTAGTTAATCTAGTGAGACTACCATTAAATGATTATTTATTTGATAATGCTTAACTGCATCAAGGCCGTGCAAAAAAGTGTGTATGCATATCTACCTACTTATTTATTATCGGCCATACTTGAACTGTTGCTGAACGATTTTTGTACTCATAAAATCAATTTAGCGCTAAAACAGGTTTAAGAAACTGATTAGTAATGTCAAAATTTAGACATTCGGACCCTTGTTTAAGCCTGTAGGTATATGCTTTTTATTTGTATATGTTTCAGTTTTTGTTAATACCCAAGCGCATCCACCTACTTTTCTATAAAATGTGACGCTAATATTTGACTGATCTGTAATTAGTTAATTGGTTAATTTAGAGATTTTAATTACATAAGTAGTTGTTTTTATATATGACAAGTAATTATACCTACTCAAAACTATTTTCGCATTTCTGTCATGCTGAGATAGTCTGTACCGTGAAACATTTATTATTTATTATACTAGTGGACCCCGCGCACTTCGTATGGCTTCAGAGTTCCGAATAAAGAGTCACCTAAAACGTCATTCTATAGAAAATGTATTGAGGCAACTTATTTTCTTCGTGAATTTTTCTATATTTTTAATATTCTGCTATTCTCGGATTAGTCGAATTCAACAAATCAGAGATCATAATAGGTCCATCCGTTCCTGAGTTATAAATGTTATAAATAACATCGACATTTTTTAAATATACGGATTTTTTTTTACGCAAAAATAGGAATACTTTAAGTTTGACGTGTTTGCGGCATCTTATCTCCTGAAGTTCAGGACCTAAATGAATGGTCCTATTTTGATGCGGTCCTTCTTGTTTGAAAGCTGACGTTTACGAGATGGAACTTATACAGATCTGTTCAGCCATTTATGAGGTATTCATATTTTTAATGACACATGTCGAGTTTTTATTTAAATTGTCAACAGTTTCAGTGTTGCTAAGTTTTATTTTCATATGATTTAGGCCCAAAGGTAAAGAGTTTTTTTAAATATATGAATGTGTTGCTATTTATCGATCGATTACATCATTTTTACGCCTGTTTTTTAAAGCTTTATACAACTATAAACTTATATGAAGTTTTTAACGTTAGTAATGGCTACAATACTAATTGTCTAAATTTTATATATTTGTTTGTGTATGTGCTTTAGGAAAATACTGGCAAACGGATCTAGAAGGCTAAATAAACACTTGTATTGCTACAGCATATTCATTTACCTAAACATTATTTGCATATATTCCACATAGATGCCTTAATGCAACCATTTATACTCAAGCCTGCCATAACGGAACAAAGATCAATAAATAAAACCATTCCTTGTAATTCTCACAGTTCGCCCCTTTGACTGTTTCGAACCTCATTCCATTCAGCTTTCATCTCGCTCTTGCTGACCTGTAAAAGCATGAACCTTTCTCTTTCTGCAACTTTGAATATAACCGCCCTCGCTCGAAATTCTGAGAAATGAGCTCGTGGCATTTTTTAGAACGCATAATAATTTGATCGGGAAATATTTATGGAAAGGGTGGTCGGACCGGCCTTGCGGACTAGTTGGACGAGTCAATTATCAGTTCTCCATTGTCGGTACCTGAAAGCCACGAATGGGTGGTTATCCGAACATGAACGATTTTAAGCTGGAATTTATGGGATACTGATAGACGATAGAAGGTGGAATTTCACACAATCAACCCATTCTCAAACCTAAAGTTAAGTGTTTGACCACTGATAAATTGATTGTGTCTGTGATATCATCAACAACATTTTTTATAGCTGTTTTCGTTAAGTTATTACAAGATATTGTTTAAATTACCAATACTTATAAAGTTTAAAAACAAAATGTTTCTAAATGTTTTCACAGTGTTAGGTACTTATTTAATTTGTGATTTTTAAACAGCACTATCTCCAACACTACCTGATACTAAATTCGTAGCAAAGTGCTACGGCGTTGTGCTACGCATTTCGTAGCCGTTATATTCTTGAACGTTGCTAATGTAGTTTAAATCAGCGCTTTCAATATTTAATTACAATTACATTATCTTTGTTCTATCAAAGATAAGTATAAAAATAGTAAACTATTATTATTATTATTAGCTATTTCATATATAAATTAACGTGCAAGTAATTCAAGCAGGATGTAATTAAAATTGTAGATTTTTTTCCTATAAAGTCACCCACCCAACTACTGGCGACCGCACAGCGTTCGAGATCTACCAACTAAACACAATTTTATTGTCGTCCTAATTTGTCAACTTCCAAGAGGCGTGTGGCGTTCTTGGCGCGGGGAGGGGTTCAATTTCCGGCGCATGTGCAAGACAATACAGTTGAATGGTTCATTAATAGCAAGTCAATGAATGAGTGCGTAAACACATGTGCGACAATCACCCCGGTGCCCCCCGGCCTCTGACATATGTGCTCTTGCAAAAAGACTTTCGGCCACTTCGAGGAATACTCTGTTTTATTGTCTACGTCCGATGCTTTGCTGCTAGTTCTTTTAAATAAATATTTTTGTTTGTACATGACATATAAATTCCTTTCCGTTGTACATTTTTATAGCATAATAAGGATTCTTGCTTTTTGTTGTTAACGAATTTTATCATCATAGGGCTATAAAGTTTACCTACATATATAAAATTCTCGTGTCACAGTGTTTGTAACCAAACTCTGAAATAGCTTGATCCATTTTTATGCATCTTTTTATTTATATTCGGTAGGTCTAAAAAAAGTTTTTGAACTATTTTTTATATCCCTAAGTGCCCACCCCAAAATTTTATTTTTATTTTTTGAATAATATTTTTTATTTGCTTATGATTTGGCATTAAAAAATACATTAATTTCCACCCTTCTACTACCAACCACCATTTTTTAATAGCCATATTAGTACTGTAATCAATTCTCAAGAAATAATTTATATGGAAACAACGTTTACCGGGTCAGCTAGTATACGTAGGTACATGTATTTATAACAATAAATAATATAAAACGGATAAACATAACATAATATTCAAACAACAAGCATTTCCAACGTTACCAGAAGATTTTAGAAACTTTGTCTTAACTACGTTTTACCAAGCATTTTATTTTGTCATAACCTCACAATTACTACTGCATGGTAAATGAATCCTATTGAGAAATATTTTTCAAATTCCTAGTATTATGCAGGCAACGTGGGTTTTTGGACGGTACAGCTTATTGTCGTCCCTACGTTAGCTTTTGCTTCCTGTTCTTTTCAATTTGTTTAGAAGCCAATGTAGGCGTAAAGCCAATACCTGCGGCACAATGAACAGGTACTCTTAAGAAATCAACGGTCTTTACCGTTGTTTAATTGTTGGTGCGACCTGTTGGCGCCAGATCCCCACTCCATTGTATAATATTTATTTTCTATTCTGTCTCAGGATGATGAGCCGTTTGTCAATATACTTATATTCCTTTATTAGTGCTTCCAATCTGTTATCCTCTGGGATTTCTGGGATAAACTAAAAAGAACCAACCGTTACAGTTGATTTATTGATAACACAACTATTAATATTTGTTTGCATATATTTAGTTTATCACATCGACGGCCGGATATGAACCGTCTCGCCGCCATTGGTTCTCTTATCGGCAAGGATTTAATAATCTAATCCATACTAAGTCGAAATATTAAGTAACTTTAATCGTAGCAAAACCATTTAAATTTTGCAAGCAATCTTCAAACCGTCAAAACGCCGTCAGCCCGCATTCGTTCATTACGAGATGACTTAATTGATGATATAAATAAGTTAAATGAACGGTGTTGTAATGGAGGTCACGTGGCAAGAATTCGCCACAATTGCCTCGTCAGGCAAAATTAAGGGTCCTTGATGGGCGAAATGGGGTCCTACACGATGTGTTTATTACATTACGATCACGAAAACGATAGAATTAGTTTTTATTTACGCATTGAAATGGATATGCCCGTATGCGGATTGAGTAACACACACGGAGGGCCCCTTCTCAACGTAAATATTTATGTATTGCACAAAACTGAGTGTTATATTTGGAAGTCCATAAATATACGTCGATTATATTAGCAGTCACCCGTCGCCTTTCCTTGAAGGATCGAATTTAAAATAGATAATTCAAATTTCGTGGGAATTGACTCGGATAATATTTTATAAGATGTTTGAACATGGTTTGAACTTTCGCGGCATGATATTGAGTTACAGATATTACACGTCGTTATTTACTTATCAAGAACGCAAATTTTCAGTCAGAGCCAGATATCTTTTGTTTATTAGTTAACTCCTTCGTAAAGTGAAGTCCAGGAACCCTTAGGGCTTAGGGGAAAGGGGCAGTTACATTTCCTAAGAAGAAGAAAGAACCGTTACGAAGAAACAAATGTTACGTCTTCTCTGATGTAAGGCATACTTGATTTTTTTCAGAGTAATTAATGAAAAGTATTATTCTAAAATACGAGAATAAAATTAGATTGTTTATACATATTTTGTCGACAATAGATCAGGGGCGATATTTTTAATACGTTTATATATGTCAAAACTACAGAACGAAATTTGATATACTACGAATATATGATCCATTTTCCAATTTTTTATTTCTAATTCTACGCAGAAAATAATAATATTACTTAAGACTTAATGATGCATTGAATTACTTTTGTGTTTGTGTGATATAACTTACTTAGATAGATATCTTTTGAAATTTAGCCACAAACTTCAACTTTCTATTGTTATTTTTTTCTTATGCGATATTTAGCTGCAATCTATGCAGTCCATGCAATAAACGAGAGGACAAGAGTAACGTATAGAAGTAGAATAAATAAATCATGGAAGTAAGCATAGCCTGTAATTTCTCAAGCGTCATTTATTACTTTAAATCCTACCGAATTATGTTCAGCGATTTATAAATCCTGATAAACACACTGAGGCCCAAGTTGAGAGGCTTCTCTTTACACAAAAAAATTACAAAAAATTAGTGTCAAGAGGCTTACGTAATGATGTTTCTAAAGAGCAAAAATCGTCGTCATCGCCGTCCATGGATCTCTACAAGGCCAGTTAGTCCGTTAGTGACCAACTGGCTGGTTGGTCATGTACCTATAGCCAAAATACCAGTAGTAGGTATTTGCTCATTCTAAGGCCAACAACCATTTGGACATTGGATACTGAGAGGCCATGTAGATTATAGAACTAGTAGTTATTGTTGCCAATCCGTAAAGGCTTGATACGTAAACGTTCACACGAAACGAAAACGTTTCATATGAACGTTTCACTCGACGGTCATCGAGGTGGTGCATTTTATCAATTGGGATATCTGCCCCTCCAGGAACATCAGTCTTTAGATATCTGATTACGTCAAAGTTTGATGTGATTGTTGTTTTATCTACTCTGTGACTGATGCACTAGAATTGCTTATCAAAAATCATTGACCTATGAGACTAATAATGATAACTGCATGGGAAATACAACGCCATGGGAACTAATGGAATGTATGTTATATGCTTCACGATCATACTTTATTTTCTACTAGCGACCCGCCCCGGCTTTGCACGGGTATAAAACATATATAAAAACCTTCCTCTTCAATCACTCTATCTATTTAAAAACCACATCAAAATCCGTTGCGTAGTTGTAAAGATTTAAGCATACAAAGGGATATAGGGGAAGAAAAAGCGACTTTGTTTTATACTATGTAGTGAAGTGACAAGCCGACCCGCGAAATTTATATCACTTCTGAATTTAGTGTCATGTCACCTAAAACGTCATTCCATAGAAAATGTATGAGGGAACGAATTTTCTTAATAAACACTTTCGTGATTTTTTCTATTCTCGGATTCAACATAATAGACATCATTAAAATCGCTCCAGCCATTCTCCAGTTATAAATGGTATCTTTAAATAACCCGACTGTTTTATTAATTTAGATTATGTGGTTTACATACCGGTTCTGTACCACAATGCTCTCAGTTACCTCAATAAAACATTGAGGTAATAGGAATAGTATATAGTATTTAATCCTAGGGTATGCCCAAATATGCGCTGCTATGCATCAAACTATAATTGGTAGGAAAACAAAATATTGTTTAATAAATTAATACCTAAGCATAAATTTTATGCTGTAACTTTTTTGTTTAGTAATTTGTGGGCTATTTCAATTTACCCGCTGGTTTTTATAGACAACCAAGATCATCAATATCAAGAGAAAATAGAAACCATTGACGTTCTCAAATTCCATGCTCAAAAGGTAGAATTTGTTGTCGATAAATATTAGCGGGGGGTGGGATGACCAAGTGAATTTGTAATCATATATTATGAAGCTTTGGCATATTTACCCTACTTATGGATGTTGTATGTTGTTGGATGGAGATGATCCTGACGTTAGGATTAAGCAGCAACATTTAATAATCTATATAAGTACCTACTACTAATTTCTACTCTAACCCTACGCATTAGAGTAAGTATATTATTTTTACTATTCCATAAACTTGATAACTGATAATTCAACAATTTTCAGTTTCCTAGTTCCAAGGCGGAGAAGAAATCCTTACGTCTCTAATTCAATCTTAATATTATTAAGAATCCGAAAATATTAGGAATTGTATAAAATAAACAAATTTCCAAGTTAAAACCAATTCTGTTATATTTTATCAAAATCGATGTAGTGGAACAGTGTAATTGAAGACACCTTAAAAAAATCCTGACATATTAACTAGGTACTTAATTTAATTTTAAATAAGAACATCTAATAAATTAGTGAAGAGATAAATTATAGCAAAGATCCTTTTCGATTAGGCACGTTCGCTTTCAATTCATTTAGCAGTTACGTTGCGAAGCAAACACACAGAACACAACACAGAGACAACAAACAAATTTCAATTAAAAACATGCGTTAAAGTTAAACTCGCCTGAAGAGCTTATGATTATGTAGAAGACAAGAATGCTTGGATTAGATCGTTCTATCGCCTGCATGTAACGGTTATAAATCTGAGTCTGTAAACTGAATATTGTAGCTGACTAAAAGAGCGACTGCTGGGGAGTTTCTTGCGCCGCTTCTTCTCCACCAAAACGCCACCCTTACAAACCAAAGGGCAGTTGATTATAGTCTTTTAGCTATAGGTAATATAAATATTGTCTTGCATTAAGTAACTGTTAACCAGTTCTATAATGATTAAATTTTTTTTTACTTTGAAACCTTTTTTGCGTCAGTGTTAAAAATCATGGCATTCATAAAAACATAATCTGTATGATATTATTTATAATTTAATTTCTTTAGACCACTAATTAAATAAAGTATGGGTTTGTATCTTATCGAAAATGTCTAAAACAAATATTTAGTAGTGTCAAACAGGTGGTTGTGATTTACTTTCACAGCGAACACATGACGTACATTACGTTATTGACAGTATAGAAACCACCCTGAAGGACAACCGAGCGTGGGAGCTTTGCGGGGGTACCCACTAATGTATGTTCAAAATCATCTTATTACTTTTGTATTATTGTTGCTTTTGAGTTTTGACCGTCATTATACAATAACCGCGTTGCATAATACGATTCGCACGCACTGTCCAACGCAATTTTTTGCACCAATTGAAATCATTTCTTCCTGCAGTATCACATTTCTCGACAATGTATCAACTGTTTCATTGATTCCACTCTGTAGGTATCACAAGATGTTATCTAATTTTTATTGAACTTTAAGGATGTTTATCGTCGAATTCTTCGTACAGTACAGTAAATCCTTTGTCTTACATCCGAATCGCTATAAAGAATTTATTGTTTTATGACTAGAATTCAAATATTGTTTCACGCGTAGAATTCAAATATTGTTTGGTGCGTAGATAAGGGTATCGTTGGCGCTTGGAACGAGGGTGCTTGTTTAGTTAAAGAGGAATGCAACTTGGCTAACTCACACGCCCAGAATGAGTAGGATATTTTTAGTAGGGCGCGATTCCTGGAAAAGTCCGAAGATGGGTCGGAACCTGGCGCTCGCCGGCCGCTGCACTGTTGAGCGGCTAGTTTTGATCTTATTGTTAATGGGACGCCAAGTTTTTTCGAAGGCTTCGGAAAAAAGGTTTCATGGTACCCCAGCGGAAACGTTACGGACCCATGTGAGGTGTTATTTTTAATCGTAGGTCGTCCTTTGTTGTTCAGGAATGTAGATGGTCTGTCATAACTTTAATGGGCGAGATGGAAAGATTCTTGAATTTCTATATATCTAAGAAATAAAGAACAACGTTGTAAAGATTGTAATCGTTGCAATAATTTCTGATTTCATAAGCTTATATTATAATTATATAATAATTTCAAATTTTCATATTTTTTGATACATTATGTTTCATAGAATATAAGGTCTTCTTCGCTTTGAATTGATATTTTTATTGAACAATGGATATATTTTTAAGCAAAATGATTTTAATTACGTGAACAAGAATGAAGCTTTTATGCGCTCTTTGGATACTATTCATTATTTACAGTAACGATAGGAATCTACCTATACAATTTTAAGTGTCAATCGAAACAAATGACTCTTAATTCTCATTTACACTTTCAAAGGACTGACATAAAATAATCTCCAACATATGAATGATACGGGTTTACGAGGATCCCTCAAACAAGAGGATTAATATCAGTGTGTGCGTGTGCCTCAAGGAATTTGAAGGTCCAATTACTAGCGGGCCGCCTTTCATTAACAACTTTATTTATAGAGGCCTGAATACATTGCGGCCTTTTAATCAATCATATGGGATAAAAGTGGCATCCGGCGCTGATCATCCCATGATGCAGAGAGAAAATATGGGAATTGAAATTAAACATTACGTAACGCAATCAGCACATTAACATATTGTTTCATAACAACATCGTACGTAGTTACCTCTTTATCAATCTAAAACGATATTGAAGTAGGCCAGCCTCATGTTTGTTGTAAGAGAAACTGCTTTTACGAGCATTTACACATACCTACCTATTCGGTATTACTTGGGTATTACTAAATACTTGACGCCTTGAGACTAAGGCGTCAAGGCCTTCAGTCGTGACTTTACGTTTATCATTGCAAAGTATACTTTCTTTGGCGTCCAGCCAAAGAAGTTGCCTATTTTAAGATTCATGAACATTTTTTCAAGCAGGTATGCTAGGTACGAATTTTTTTTTATCTTACAAATATCTTTGTAGAATTATTATTGGCATATTATAGGTAATCTTTTATGTTTTATTTATTAAGTAGATACCTACTTTTAAGTGCAGTTAATGAATTAGGTGCATCGTTTTTTTAAATAAATTTTATTTCATGCTATTTAGCACCCAAACATCCTAAATGCTAACCTTAAATTAAACAAAAAACATAAACAATGGGCATACTATAGTTTAAAAACACAGGACAATGACATGGGTACTTAAAAGTCTAACAGAACAAAATCAACCTTAAATTGTAAAATAAAAAGAACAACCATTGAAAGATTGAAAGTAACGTGTCGTCTACGTTAGCATTTTTGTTAAATTTTTCGAAAAGTGCTCAATCAATTTTGATAAAATGTATGTGGAATTACCTCAAGACCTATAAAGAATTTTTCTAATCGGTTTACAATTGACTTCACAACCGTGTAACAAATATACAATACACTCAAATTAAGAATATCCTTTTTTGAAGTCGGTTAAAACAATACTAATAGAGATGCAAAGTTAAATTTTTGAATCGTATTTATGATTAAAAGTCGACTTTCATCAGTCAGAGTGCGGTCCATGAATCTCGGCATTATAGGTGTAGTGTAGTGCTTTAATAAAAAAAATGTTTCTGTTCTTCATTTTTAATACCAAAGATTTTTTTCGAAAGCTTAACAAATTTATTTATTTAGTTTAATATTCATATTAGGATTATAAAATTCAATTTCAAATTAACTGAAAGAAAGCTATCCTATTTCCAAGGTCCCATCGGTAAATGGTTCATTACTCAGGCTCGAGTGGCCAAAGCGGCCGAAGGCCGCACGCAGTTCCCAAAAACATCCCAAGACGTAACATAATATTTCCCAAGCAGCCTTTTATTTATTAGACGAGCAACACAGCCCGGCGCCGCGACAACTCTGTTCTGAGAAACGAACACCGACGTGTCGGCTCGAAGCCGTTAGGTAGTCGAAAAAAAAGGATATTTATGTTGAAGAAAAAATCGGGGTACGAGTCGCATTTATCTCCGAACTGTGAGCTATGAGCTTTTTGTTTAAATCCCGATGTGCAGGAATCCGCAGGTAACGCCTTCATACAACAATTTGTTAAACACGAAAAAGACTTGGTCATTTCAAACATTAGTAATTAAAAATAAGAAATGCCACACATACCTTTTATTTTTTAATCTAGATTATTACAACAGATTAACGGTCATTTTAGGACACAATCTAACTCTGAGATGCATTTTTACTTTTATGAAAGTCGACCTTCAACCAAAAATACGATCCAAAAATTAATATGCATATAAATTTGCGCATAATATATGCGCATTGTTTTTTGCGCAATGTTAATTTTTACTGATATCAAGTAATTTTCGTTTTTTTATACTTAATTGAGGCCTTTATATGTTTATGTTGGTGTGGAGGACCACAGATTATTCGTAGCAAAGTTGAAGAAACAACGTAGGCATATACAGTATATAAGTACCTACCTAAGAAACTAATCTTTGGCGTGTGAATACTTTGCAAAGATGAACATACGTCCAATTACAATATGTGCATACTATGAATATATTATACGTTAGATTCAAAGATCTCTAACTGCCAACTTATCTCATAGGTATTTGAACCAAGCCGTCTTAATGACACACTTTTATCTTCTCTTCAATCCTGGTTGTTCCAGGTTGTAATTTAGGAAATAGATTTATAAAAGCATAAGCTGATTTTGGGTTATTAAATGGCCACGGATTGGTAGCACGCATAACAAAGAAGTATCATGTCTTGTTCTATTCATAAACCACATAGAGTACGAGACGAAATAATTATACGCCTTTTATTACTATTTAAATTTCATACGGAATTTAAATAGTAATAATAATTATCATTTATGCATAAAAGCACATGGGGGATCGTGTGACGAATAATTACAATAATTACTTTCAAAATTAACTTTAATTAAATTAATCATTATCGATTAATACAAAAAGTTAAAATTGTAAGTAAAAAATAACAATGTTCCATAATTAGATATCCAATATTGCGATTGATTCAGTCTTAGATATTAACGTATATATTTTCTCGACGTGTTGTTTCATAACTAAGGTATATCAGTAGCCTATGTATTGAATAAACCATATCAAAATTGGTTACGCATCTGTCCTGGGTTCAATCCAAAACAAAAATGGTTTGAATGGCATATAAGACTAAAAATAATGAAATTTCACAAGAAAATAATTATTTGCCTGATTATTAGTTTTTATCAACTTAAAATCTTCACTTTGTTGTCATCGATAGATACACTTTTACAGAGAAATCGTTTGCAATAATCCTCACTCGACAGCTTAACAATACAAAATTCGTATCACAATAGATTGGAAGCGACTTCGATAAGCCGATTTAAAACCCTAATTATTGTTCACTTGACCGCTATATTCTTTAATATTTCAAAGCACACCCGTAGAATGGATTTTTTTTAAGGATGATAAAATCATAGTCAAATAAGATTTTTTTGATACTTCAAAGTTCTGCTTGCTTCTCGGAATTAAATGTTTAAATTTGAACCGCGATACGGTAAACTTGGTGTAAATACATAAGTGAAATGGAAGCCAATTTAGTAAACCCCTCAGCAAGATGATTACAAAACTAGAATCTATATAATACTAGCTGACCCGGCAAACGTTGTTTTGTTATATTAATTTTTGAGGTGGACTACCCTTATCACTAAGGGGTATGAAAAATAGATAGTAGCCGATTCTCAGAACTACTGAATATGTATATAAAATTTGGTAAAAATCAGTAAAGTCGTTTCGGAGAAGTAAGGTAACTAACATTGTGACACGAGAATTTTAAATATAAGATATAAAAATTAATCGCTGAATGTGTTGCTAAATGCAAATCTCGAGTGCAGCGGAACCGATTTCGCTAATTCTTTTTTTATAATATTCCTTGAAGTACGAGGATGGTTCTTACGGAGAGAAAAATTTAAAAAATTGCCTAAAAAAGTCTCAAAACAACACTTTTCTATATTACCATTATTCGTAATAATACCTACTTAAAAGTCAATTTGAACTTTAATATCTTACCATTAAGTGTTAGAGGAGGGGTCCGGGAAGGCAAAACAATTAAGTGACGTTAGTATCGTATGAATCAATTATTAATAAAAAATTAAAGAATAAAAAAGTAAAAAAAATTAAAGAATCGACTGTTAGGAGGTACGAAGTTCGCCGGGTCAGCTAATATCTGTATATAAATGTAATATAAATGGATAGACAGATTTTCATTAATTAGCTTAGAGTGGCTTATACTCGACCACATCAGCTTTAGAGTTTAGAACAAAAAAAAAATCGAAATCACTCATTTGTTTTGGATCTACAATGCCACATACCATTTTTTCGTCGGAGGTTAGTTAGCTAGATCTAAAAATATGTAAAAGAGAAATCAAAGAGACAAGGCTTAATGGGCGTTGAGCGTAGGCAAATAAAGAATAAGTTAACTCTGTTTACTAATCACTCATCAATGACGTACCTATTTCTCCAAAATTTCCTCAATGTTTTTCGTATTTGTATGCATACAAAACGTCAAAAGATATTACGAAATATCTAGGTATTCTAAAATTAAAAAAAGAAAACATTTGTATTTTTGTTTAAATCCTTTCAATCATGGAAATCTAAACTTCTTTCAAGTGACATAGGCTATATAATTATCTATCCACGCGGACGGATATAAGAATAAAAATTATAAGAAAAATTATAATGAATATTTATTTAAGATGGATAGAAAATACTCAATTCCAATTTCAGAAAGAAGTTTTTTGATATAATAAATATTTATAATATTCTAAATGTCTAAGTTTATTGTTTTACATACGTCACACACATTGTTTCATTTATCATTTTCTTAACATACAAGTAAATGAAAAGCCTTCTGTGCCAACCAAAATATTTTTATATTATACCTGGCAATGAGATAAAGGCAGAGACATTTATAATATGCGCGCGAGTTCATGTCCATAAGGGCCTGAGGCGACGCGCGGGAGCCCCGCCTTCGCCCACCTCGCCGCATTTGTCTAACGTCGAGTGTTGTCCTTGACAGTTATCGTTACCGAAAATCTACGTTAACGCTATTGTGTTATTTCATTGTGAATTAACTGCTAAAATGCAATCGACAATTTCATAATTGAAGTCAGCGACGGCGAAGATACTGATTCCGACTCTGATCTGTCGGTTGTCTCTTCATCTGATAGCGATTAAATTGGAATTTAAAAAATATTTTTTTCTATTAGAAATAAATAACTAATTACTCATCACATTTATTTTACCTTAGGTTACAATAAACCAAATTGACAGCCGTTGACTTAATCGGTAGTTATTATCGGCATTACCATAATTAATTAGGTCACAGCACTACCGCATTCCTCAGGATGGACATGAACTCGCGCGCCTTCTATACCTGTTTAAACGCATAAACTGTTATATATACAAATCTAAATTGGATTCGTCTAATCTGAGAATAAGCAAATAGGTAACTATTAAAAATATATAAAAATTCTCGCAAAACTGTTTATGAAGACAACTCGTTTCCTCATACATTTTCCATGGAATGATGTTTTAAGTGACACATTATTATTTGAACTCTGAAGCGATATGAAGTTTTTAATAGAGAAATATCTTAGTCCTGCTAACCCCAGATCCTTCAAATTCCCAAATATGTTCTACAGAGAGAAATTAACAGAATGTTTAAATATATTATAACAAACATAAACAAACATTTATTATTTAAAATCAATATTGCTAAAATCGTCCTCTCGCATCGTCTTCCTCACACATGAGGGTCGTGACCACCACCATGTGTGATCTTTCTTCTGTATGACATTTAATGAGGTGGATTTTTTAGTAATATAATCGCGGTGAGATTCCTCATACTTCCGCAAATATCGTCCTATAGTTGGTCAACCTTGTATTCATAGTATTGGTATGATTCGTAAATAAATAAGTAAGTAAAAAATAAATCACTGTAAGTGATTCTGGTTTTACTCCCAAGCATATCAAATATCAGTTAATTCCAGTTATTTTTTGAATATAACAGTATATAAACACTCACTATGTATCACTGTCACTCCCTGAGTAATCAGCTAATAGCAGTAGACTAGACGGCTTACTCTCTGATTGAGCACATTCACTATTTGCTTTCTTTGGAGTAAAATTTGCTTCACTCGTTTCTGCTTTTATACTGGATTCGTTTGTTTCTATTTTTCTACTTTTCACCAGATTAGCCAGCGGATTCTTCTTTGTTATAACACCAATACTTTTATTCCAAGTTTCAGATTTCCTCACTTGAGTCTTTGGGGGATCCTCCAACTTTATGTGCTTAGCCAAGGGCTCTTCTTCAACATCTTCAATAATTTCTTCAGCAACAACTCTCTGTTTGCTGTTGGTGAATTTGATAGATCTGGAAAATAAAAATATTTGGAATTAACTGGGAGACTGACATTTATGTGGACACCCACTAACACTGGAAATTTGTAAGGAAAAGACATATTAAGTTGTGTCTACGAAAACTACATCAAACATGATTTTCGTATAAATTTCTAGTGTTAGAGGGTAGAGAAATGACAATAAAGGTCTACGGGGCATGGACAGAATCCAAAAATACAAAAGGTAACAGTTATACTTGCTGTATTTAAAAATAATAAACCATTCATGGCTATTAAAACTTGCCACTTGTATAAGTTTCACTAATTCAATACAATTGGAGGCATCTTACTTAAACTTAACCCCAATTGAAAACTTTGCCAGTAAAGTTAATAACTTTTTAAGGCTTTTTTTGTTTTGTATGGTGTAAAAATGATTTGTGCAAATTGGATTTAGTCAAATTTAATCAAGATCTAATTTAAATTCAATAATAGCTAAGGCAGAATTTTGGAAAGTAAGATAATTATTAAATTTAATTTATTATTAATTATTTGAAAAAATATATCACAAGCAACAAGGGATAATCATCTACTAATCTATAAAGAAAATGATCAGTGAACAGTCAAGACATGTGTCAGTTTCTAGGTTGCACCAATAGGAGTTACCTATAGGATATCAAATTTTTTTTTCTCCAATTTGATGACTGAGTTATATAAGGATGAAGATAGTGAAATCTAATTTCTATGTAAACATTGCACCAGAATAAATAGATGAAATTGTTTTGCCTTTAATCTGACTGCGGGTTTAATATTACCAATTTATAATTACTTTATGAAATCATTATCTTCCTGTTCTTCCCTAGCTTTTCTCTGTTCTGCAGTTTCTGGCTGATATTGTTTTAACATTCCTTCATAATCAACAGTTCTTTGTCTCCGATTTAACTCCTTCAGTTCCTCAAGGCTTTCCAATAATTCAATTTCTTGTCTGGATTGCTCTGTTCTGTACTCTGTAAAATAGTTAAAATAAAATAAAATATTAGGATATTTATACACGTTTTTACCAATAAACCACAGTTTGAAAGTAAAAATAATAATCTTATGCATAATAAATGAATAAAATTAATTATCAAAACTAATTAAGTATGTACTTTTCTCATCACAACTTCAATACTTAATTTAGGTTATCATAAATCCTTTAACTCAAAGGAGACAAATATAATTATGGTAATAAATGTTTCTTCTTTTAAATATTACTTCAGAGACAGCTTTTTATATTTCTATAAAAATGTAATTCAGTAGCATTTCAATTCATATATGTATATGAAGGACCATCCTTTGAGAATTGCCTGCTTAATCTGATTTATTTTTATGTGTTCGTTATATTCAGAACGAAATTGTGAGAAAGTTCTTGAAAAATCTAATAAGACCGAAATTTTAAGGTGATGGTTATAATATTTCGATAGATTAACTTTAATATATAGTTTAGAGTAATTTATATTATTATATTATTATTAACATTAAGTATTACTAGTCCACTTTATTTACTCTTTTATACCTAAGAGCTTCATGGGATTATTGGCTTCCTCTTCCTTCTGTTCTTCTTCCTCTCTTTTTGCTTGTTCTTCTGCTAATTTAAGTGCCATGAAATTTCTTGTTGCCCCAGCCTCTATTTCATAGTCTGTATTTTTAGGATCAGTTTTGAATGAGATTTCTTGGAGACATCTTGTGCACTATAACATTATGTTAATAAAATTAAGATAAAATTACTTTACTTTCAAACTGCATCCACTTTCTGATTTGTTGAAAAAGAGAGTTCATTGGTTAAGCTGCCTTAAGCAACTATGAGTTTTCTTTGTAGCATTAATCTAATAATAAAATTAGCACAGGTAGCTTGTTTTTTTATATGTAATTCATACTTCATATTTCTAATTTAGGTAACACATTGTACAATAAATGTATATTGTTTAATTTTATATATTTTAGCATGTGGTTCGCACCAAACATAGAGGATGCATTTAGGTTAAGATTATTTTTTTTTGTCTCTTTATGTTGTCTTGGTGCAACAACTTTCTTATTCTACTAAAGACTGTATAAAAAATGTCAACTTACTTTTATATAAAATCTATAAATTCTTATACCCAAGTAATCTTCATTTTCGACATCCTCTTTTCGAGCATTAAATTTTTTTCCTTTATAAATGTACTCCCCGCAAGTAGCGCATCGCATGTTAAAGGGAGCCATAAGACGTACTGTATATTGACGATTCTTCGCTAATTTCATACGGGGGATTTTCGACGGATCGAAATCCGGAGGATAATATTTCTGAAATCAGCAAGGCATAAAAATAAGAATATGTATATACATTTTTTTCAATAATAACTAAACATTGTATTTTATTAAAATACTTACATTTAATACTTTTCTTTCAGACATGTTTTACAGAAATAAGAATATCTTCCAAGTTCTAATAAAATATAACCAACACAATATTTATAGGTGAAATCGTTCTTTTGTGAAAAAGGCGACTAATCGACTAACTATTACAAATAAATTGAAGATCACAAAATATCACATTTCACGTCTAACATAGCAAAAAATACTACACAATACACATTGCAATTATCGCCAGACGCCAACTGTCAAACGTAACGACAATGGACTCTTTGGTCACAAAATGAAATTGACGGCTGACACATCAAACGTGTTGAGAAGCGTGCTCTGTTGCATTCGAATGTTGACCAGACAGTGCCCGCCAGTTGGCACAGACTTTTACAGACAAATAGACATCGGACATTTCCTATTATAGTCGAAATTTTTGGGATCATATTTATATCATGTAAATTACATGCCTAAACCATCGATGCATAAACTTATCTGTATTGGTCAGATAAGTTTAATTAGTTATAGTGAAGTAGTTAGTTAGTTAGTTTATAGGTTTATTTTAGTTTAGTTTAGTGTTCCCGCCATCGTTAAAGATGGTTCCTGCGTTTAAGATTGTCAAGTTGCAACTCAAAAAAAACTGGGCCATGACCAATTTTATCTACCTATTTATGATGCAGATAGTATTTTGAATTAGTATGTAGATACTTTATTTATTAGACACCACCACAATTTTATCACTGTCACAAATCAAGTACAAATACATTTTCACTGATTATTTTTATTATGATAATTTAAATCTTCTAATTGTTGTTCTCAAAAGAAGATGAATTTCCTGAAATGAAAAAAAAATATTGTTTTATCTAAGATGACTTATACATAATAAATTTGCTTTAGCTTAGTCGTTATATTTTCTTCTAAGTAATAAGCTACAGCTTCGTTTTTTGTGCAAAATGTAATTATTAAAATCTTATTTAACTACACATTAAGATGAAATATATTTTTCTTATGGAAATGGAACATAGCATCTTTTTTGTTACAATTTGTTCAAAACAAGAACCTGTCTTTCCGATTTCCACCAGCTGCGAGTTCATGTTCCAGCGCAGCAATTTTCTCTTCGTGCCGCGTCCGTTGCGCCTGCGCCCGCCGCTGTTGTTCCTCCAAAGCAAGAATTATCTTTTCCAGCCGATGTATTTGTTGTTGTCTCGCTTCTAATGTTGCAAACAATTCTTGAATCTCATCGGCTTTCGCTGCGATTTGCTTGTTTACCTGTTCATCAAAGAGCGCTTTATATACCTAATTGCTATTTAATAAATAATATATAATTTATGAAGAATTGTAATTATTGATGCTCTTTATGATAATTGTAATGTTCCGTGGTAATAATAACCTGCCGCATTTAGAAATCGACCAATACATCAGCCCTAAACTCAAAGGCATTTGAAGTTTAGGTACTAGTAAAACATTTGATAGGTAGGTAGGTAAGTATATATGATTGATGGCGTAAATTGTCGCTTTAAACAAATATAAAAAAACGCGTCTCACTTCATCTACAATTTTCATTCGGTGATCTAAATCTTGTTGCAATGCAGAAAGCGCGCGACTTTGCTCCGTTTCTTTGTTCTTGAGCATGTTGATCAATTCCTCACGAACCTGTGTCATATCTTCTAATTTAAAATCTTAATCGTAAAAGGCATAAATAAGGCCAAAGCAGTAAGACGTAATTGGATATTAAACAGTTATAATTACACCTAGTTCGTTTAGTTAACACCAAACTCAGTAGATACCTACTGGTTCGAATTGAAAAATCATTTTAACGCAGATGAAACTGCTACCTAGTCTATAATAAAGATTTGAATTTAAATAATTGTTTCAAAAAGTAACCTTGATGACTCTTGCCTGTGCACGTGATGTTTTGTCCTGCTGCTCAAGTTTTAGTTCCTTTTGCGCTAACATTTCTGCTAGCTCTTCGTTACGATGCACGGTGTCAAGCAAGTTCAATTTAAGATTCATTATCTATTAAAATACAGGAGTTCAAATCCCGAAAACTAATGTTTTCCGAGAAGAAACATTTGTTTAGTCAACTAAATTATGAAAATTACTAGCCTTATTACTAAACATGGACTATATTTAGATGTTTCAGTATTGGTTGCTAGGATACAATTCTCACTTTGATACAAACATGACTTGTTTTGGTTTAGGAAGTATCGTAGCAATTAATACATCTTTAGTCCATGTTAATAAGGCCGTTATTGTTTTAAGAACATGAAATTTTATCACTCATACATTAAAATATCACGAAAAGTGATTGTTTAATAAAAAATATTAGTTATTTCACTGTAGAATTACTTACAAATAAATAAAATCTCCCACTATTTAGCGAGAGTTTAGATAATATAATGTGCAATATATAAGTTTTAGGCCGTAAAGGTAATGTACCTCTTGTTGAAGCTCAGGATAGCATGTTCCACTCGTTGTATCTTGGCTATTAATTAAGGCACGATTGTGAGCTTGTAAGTCGTGAACGTATTGTTCATATTGTATAACTTTCTGTTCACTGAAAATACCAAAGTAGGTACATTAGGTGGACCAAATTTTTTTTCCAATAACGTTCTTGGGTTAGAACATGCTCTACATTTTGGTTTATTTTATGTTTGATGAATTCTTACTTGAGTTTAATATTTTTTGTAAGATCTCGAAGCTGGGTCTGCATTTTACCAATAATCTCCTCTTTACTTTGAAGTTCGGCTGCCAATTTCTGTTGTAGACTCATTTTGTTTTCTGATTCCTATGTAAATTGTATTTAATTATAAATTGATCTTAACATTTGAAAAATATCACCTTTTATCTAAACGGTAAAATGAATCTGGTACGTAATGCTACAACAAAGATAATAATAATTATTTTGACAATTAAAGTAAGTAGATAAAGTATGAATCTCACAATGCCCTCGAATATAAAATTCATATTACATTATTATGATATTATAAATAGCTATATCACTTGTAAACATTTAACTTCAGTCATATAAATTTAATATTTAAAAATATAATAGGTATATGTATCTGTTTTCTCAAAGACATTATGATAATAATAAGAGAATTATAATTACTGCTATTTTCGTCATGGTCTCCAGGAATCGAACTTTTTCCTGTTTACATGCAACCACTTCATCTTCAGTCATTCTTAAAGTATCTTTAGTAGCCTCTAGCTCTGCCCACAAATCCATTTCCCTTTCTGTTGGAAGATCTAAAAAAATATATGTATATGTTATCATCTCTTAGTTTACCTTTTACAGTAGAGTAGGGAGTGTTCTTCAATGATGCTTGTAAAAAAAAATTACAGACGCTTTTTGATCTATGATGGATCAGGTAGTATTGGTATTTTTTTAAATAAAGGTCGCCAATGCACTCGTGGCCCAACTGGCGTCGAAGGTGTTCATGCACGGCAGACCGCTTATCATGTGCCTCCTGCCTGTTTGTCTCTTAAAGTATTTAAATAAATCATACCGGGATTTGGTTTGTTTCTTTCATATTCATCAATTTTAGCTTTTAGATCTTCAACAGTAGTATGACTATTATTTAATTGTTCTTGAAGAGCATTTTTGTATCCGATTTCTCGTTGTGTCGTTTCCCGTTCCGCTTCTAAAGCTAAGTTTAATTCTTTAAGTTGGTTGTTGAGGTCTTGAATAGCTGATTTATGCTGAGTCGTCAAACTTTTGATTTTTTCTTTGAGATCAGCAACTCTGTTTATACATAATTATTATAGAGATTAAAACATTTTCATATTTTACTTTATGGTTGTGTGAAAAATGTTTGTGTATTACCTCTAAAAAGATACCTGCCGCCTTTCAAATAGCAACATAACAGTTTTATGCATGAATGCAGAATTTTACATGAATTTTATTTATCAACTCTCTTCACATTTTTTTATTTATAGTAGATTTATTATTAATACAGGATTTATTTTTCACTTTTAGTGCGTTTTGAGATCGGTTTTATTTTTTATTTAAATTTTTTTATAGCATAAAAAAACATGAAGTTTCTGTGACAAATTAGATAATAAAACATACTCAGCCTCCAAGGCATCTCGTTGCTGCACTAAATGTGCGTTCGAGATTTCGCCAGTTTTAACAGAATCTCTCCATTTTCTAGCTCTTGCCTCTAGCTGCACTTCGCGCTGACGGCCCTGAGAATATAAGACATATATAAAAAGTATGTAAACGTGTTTTTTTAATAATCTATTTAAGTCTATTTTTCAAGTCTTCAACGACTGATATTAAATTTTCAACGATTTCACCGCCTAACTAAAAATGTATGTATTTAAGCAGTCGCTTCATCTGTCTACGAACGTTTTCCGTTTTTCCGTTTATACATGGATTAGTTTATTTTGGTATTCATATAATAAACACAACTTTTATTCAAATGACATAACCAATGGTCAAGTTGTACAGGGACTTGAAATATTTATTATCGACTTAATACTAACTACCGTATTAACTATAAAATAATTGACACAAATATGCTTCTCCATTTTTACAGACTTGTGTACACCGCAGATACCTGATCTTCCAAAGTTTTGACTGTGCCCGTAAGATTCGTAATGCTGGCCTCAGCTTCTCGTAGCTGTCTGTCCATCTTTGATATGCGCATGCGCTGCTGCCTCACTTGATTCTCGCTTGTTGCAAGTTTGTCTTTCAATGCTGCTTTTGCTGCTCGTTCTTCCTCTAATTCTTGGCGTGTTTCCTGATGGCCAATAAAACCAGCAAACATATATTTTTGTTCGAATTCCCATTAAAAAACAACTTTTATCTGAATAAATTATATTAATTTTTAATAATCCACGCACTGTCTATGGTATCGCAGCTCCAAATGGACCGATACTGATGAGTTTTGTTTTTTTTGTATAAAACAAAAATTGCACTAACTTTACTTGATGACAAAACAAAACTAAAACTTAAATGCAGCCTCAATAAAAGGTGCGAATCGCATGCAAAGGTCATAAAAATATCCAAGTATTCATTAAACTTACATTAAAATTTTGAGATAATGTTATTAACATTTCGGAGGGTTCATAAATTGCTTTCAATTTCACTTATAAAAAATAATAAATTTTAAAGCATACCTTTAATATTTTCATTGTTTCACCATCAGCAGGAATTTCATGCACTTCATTGATGACCGCCTTTGTGGATTCAATATCTTGTCGCAAACGCGCAATTTCATTTATCAAAGACTGACCAACTGATATTAAGGTAGCCCTTTCTGCATAAGCGCGTCTGTAATATAATTATAATCCAATTTGTGTACCCACTGTCATAATTTGACGGAGCTTCGCCAAATAAAATGCCGTTAACTTGTTACTAAATGTAATGATAACATAACATTAGCAAAATATGAAACATTTAAAAAAATATATTGGCTCTGTGCCTTTCAAACAGTAACAAAAATGGGAATAAAACTCAAGACCTAAATGTCAGACGCGTGTCCAACTAAGCTACAGAGGCAATGAAGTATTCAATTTTTTTTGTATTTTTTAAAATGAATGAAAGTGCAATTATCTTTGTTTTTGTGTGTGTTTTGATTGTTTAATGTAGACTACATTAAATGTAGACAATCTAAAATAAATTAGGGTTTAAATTACGAAGATATTAGGAATAGCTAAGCAATACAATCACTCAATTGTACGAGTTAAGTATTATAAATTCTTCTTACTTTGATAACAATGTCATAGTTTCAACTGCCTCTTCAGATTTTGCTCTCAAGTCGCGCAAAAGCTCACACATTTCCAAACCCCGTTTATTGTAGGCATCGATACGAAACCATGCATCGCTATCTGCTTCTCCCTGTAAAAGACAAAAAAAGTCTAGAATTTAAATTCTATAGTATCTATATATCATAGAGCATAGATTCAGACTATCCCTAAAAAAATGCAAATTCCGTTATTATTATCGGGTTCTTATAACGGAGACAGAGAAAAAAAATATTACAGTACTAAGATAAAAAATTATTTACATACCTCTTTCTCTACATATTGTTTTACCCAATCAATTAACTCCTGGCGTTCTGTAAAAGCTTGAATACAGAGTTCCGCAAAGCACGAGGGAATATTCATTGCTCTTCCCTCGACGTTGGCAAGAGCATTTTCATCTGTTGATAATTATAATAATCAAAAATTGATTGAGAAAAGAACAACACTATTTAAATAATATTTATAGGGTATACAAGGTTTCGGGTAAAAACTGTACATACGTGTTTCTGTACCTACTTTGCGACTTTATTCTATTTCCACTAGGAAATATTATTTTTATTCAAACTTAATTTTTTTTAAATTAAAAAAAAAATCGTGAAATTTTTACGATTATTTAAATTCGTGAATTCACGTGGCTACGCCATGTTTTCCGTTCCGAATTTATTTGCGAATCTTTGTCAATATCCTTACAGACCGTTTAACAGATATAATCGCATACAAACCAAAAGGAGTACTGGTATTTAATAGTTCTCCAGCACCCTCAGTGGTAGAATTGGCATTTCGACATAGATCATGTATTTCTTCCTCCGTCCAGTCAGCGACATTACATAACACTAGTTCCGGTAAACCTTCGCCACTGGCTAGATGGCCTTCGCTGAGTAACTGTTCCCTTAAAGTTCGTAAATTTTCAAATACTTCTAAGGTTGCTTGCTGAAAAAATTAATAACTTTCGTAAGCTTCTATCCTTGCTACACACCATTTTCAAAAGAAACTTAATTTGGAAAGAACAATATTTTACTATTTTCGATAATATTTTGAAAAATTTAACGTTATTTAATAAACCTACTTTTACAATTTCGTCTACGTGGCCCAATAAAATATAGCCTTCGTTAGGCGTGTAGCTTAATATTAAATTATTAATTATTTAAAATAAATAATTCCAAGTTTAATAAAAATGTTATCTAAAACGATATATGAAGAATTAACAGTTAAAAATTAAAGAATTATTACATTGGATAATTAACAATATTCAATAATACTGTATAAATGTACCTAATGTGTTGCGTCGCATAAATAACAAGGCAATTTAAATATATTGTGTCATACCTGCTTTAAATCGAGTTCCTTTTTCAGTCGATGAAAATGCTTTTGCTTCGAGGCATACAGGGTTTTCATGTCTACATTTTCATTGGATGTTTTTGGTGCGCTAGTGACTGGGGTAACAGGCCGAGTGGGTTTTGAAGGTGTTTTTGGTCTCGATGTGACCTTTTGTGGGGTGTTGGGGCGACTGTACGGAGTATTAGCTTTTTGGGACGGAGTAGAAGGTCGACTTTGAATTCGTGGTGTTTGGGGTCTAGCTTTAGGTGTCTGCGGCCGGCTTACGATTGGCGTTTGTGGCCGACTGTTATTTGGTGTCTGCGTTCGAGTTAGGTCCATTGATTCTGGAATTTGAAATCTTTAATTATATTTCTTTCCATCGATGATTATACATGGTTCAAATCGTTAAGTTTTGGAAAATTACAAAAGTCTCTTACACGAAAATTGTTGCTTACCCGTCACTCCTGTCGCGGCTGCTTGAGTTTCTTCTTGCGTAATATTATTGAAATTATCTCCAAAATCAATATCTGAAATAGAAATATTTATAATCACAATAAACAATACTATTCGGCATATAATACCGAATTCGTAATTTTTTTTTAAAGAGACTATAATATAAAAAATCTACAACAAAGTCGGTACGCTTTTTATATAAATTGTATTATTAGATTTGGCGCAGTCAATCAGAAGATGCACCTAGATTTCGGGGTCTTATTCATATCTATTATAATAAATATAAATAATTATTTTTACATTACAAAACTAACCTAATTTAACATCGTTTTGAGCACTCTCTATAGAGCTTTCAGCGAGCGTTCCTTGGTTCTCCGCATTTATTTCTTCTATTTCAAAACCAACTTCGCGGTTATCAAGTCCCTGAAATATTTTACATAGGTATACAATTTACATAGGTATTTCTTTTAGAAAGCTTCTGATGAAATTGCTACAATGAATCGATGTCTATTTTATATTTATCGTTCAATCATTTTTACTGTATAACTCAATTTATAAGGAGATTTTGTATACAAGTTTTTCACTATTCTATTAAAAAAATTAAAAGTTTTATTAATCTATAATTTTAACTTATCCCGTCAATAACGAACACTACAAAAGGAATTTCCAATTTAATCTAGTCTGAAGTTATGCACATACTTTTTTATTTACATAGTCTAATTGTAATGTAACAAAAAATATTTATGTATTTAAAATATATGTTTCCTTCTTGTAGTAATAAAATTTACAGTTTTGTAGAACGATTCTATTTGTCAGTATTTAATAATACGTCCTTTTACGAAGAAATTTTGAGTAAGGACTTCTTTCTATTTCTTTTTTCTCTATTTCACTTGACTGAATATATCTGTAGTTACTGAATCATTTAGGACGTCTGAATTCAGTGAGGTGGAATAAGCGCTTTAGTTATATGAAAATATCTTTTAAAGTCAACTCACTGTGGCGTCGGCTGGTGAAACTTCCGGTCCACGATTTCTGTTTACCTAAAACAGCAATAATTTTTAAAAATACGATTTATAAAATGTTAAAAGCAATTGATGTTTCTTATTATGTCTATACCTTAATTTCAGTCTTTGAATCTGTCTTGCCGGTTTTAACAATGGCAGTTTTTATCTGAAATTGATAATGTTGTTTTGAAAATAGAAGTCATAATTTAAAAGGTTATCTACATTGAATCCCTTATGTATTCGCCCAGTGTTTTAGATAAAACTTAAACATTTTATAACCGCTGGATCTAAAAAATTATCAAAAAAGTTATTGAAAAAGTGTCACTTGCTCTTACAGTTTTCAACGTGAATATTTTATCTACAAGACGTTTTTGAACAGGTATTAAGACAAATGTTTTTATTGAATAATAGAAAGTTGAAGACGATGTTTGTTTGAACGCGTTAAACTCAAGAACTATTGGTTCGAATGGCTAAATTATTTTTGTTTTTTTGATAGTAGAGTGGAGCGTTAATATTATTTTATCGAATTTTGAAACGGAAACTTTTCCAAAAGTTGTCGGTTCTAATAACGTTTAAAACTGTTTAATGAATACTGCCCCAAGCCCTTTAAAATTTGGAAAAATACACTTTTTTAGGAAAAAAATTGATGGTTACTGTAGTTTAGTGTAAGAATTCAATACTAATTATCTAACTATAGCAACTTATGTAAAAACAGAGAAAAATGGCTAAAATATGAAAAATTACTGAATTTTGAAATCTTTCTTAGTCTCAAAAACCGGTATAATTTTACGAGGTTAAATACGTGTTCTTAAAAAAAAATGTTTTTGGAGGAGCTGGGATGGCAGGACTAGCCGCCCGGCTCAATACGCAAAATAGGCGCATAGTAGACGTCGAGTTGCGGAAAACGAGCCCGTCATTACTTATACGTGTTCTTATGAACCCGTCTCTCTTTATCGGACCACAAACTGCAGCAGAGGCTTCTATCACTATTTTAATGCACCTTTTTGTAGCTTGAGTGTGACAAGGGAACTTTTTCAAAAGTGGTTTTATAAAATCATAATTTTCGAATAGTCCATTTATCGAAGGCTAACATCACGCTAACACTGATAGGAGTAGAGCCTCAATTAAATACGTGGGTGTAACGGTGCGCAGCTGGTTCAAGATACTTTTACCCGAGATGTGGTTGGCGACGGCGGTGATCTTACTGGCGATAATCGTGTTGTAGGCGTTAAGTTCCTGTTGGTAGCATTTTTGGCAGCGCGCGCCGCTGAAGCGGCCGTTGGCCGAGGAGCTAGACGCGGAGCTGTTGCATCTATAAAATTAGTTTATATTACATAATTGTTGTACCATTTTAAACGTTATTTCATTTCTTCTGCTGATGAAATTGATATAGTATCTTATATACCATTTAATAAACAGACTGTACCTAATTGTAAAATAATATTTAAAGAGTCGAATGATAAGAATAAAATGTTCAACTAAGTATGTCGAAATACATTACATTACTAGGACTATGTTGAGCAGAATACTACATGTAGTCGCAGTGCTTTTCTAGATGGTATCTGTTTAGAAAAACCGATTCCAAGTAGGTAGTTATTCTGTAAATCTCGAATTCGAATTCATTTGAGAACCCGTCTCTGTTCTATTATAAGTTCAACGAACAATAAAATGTAGCGTAAAGTAATTACTTACCTACCGCTTAATTCATCGGTAGGTAAGTTTGCTAATTTACACAATACCATTGAAGATACTAATGTATCAAAATCCATCATCTATGAAAAATTAGACATAAGAAGCCCTCTTTTAGTAATAAGTGGATATTATGAATCTCGAAAAATCGGTAGCTCGCTCCAACTTACATGGTTTATCTTTGTAGGATTTGACTGTGTTTGACATTTTGATTCATTTGCAATAAGCCAAATTAGAAGGCAATACCAGACGTGTTAAATTTTGATACAATAATAACATTAAAAAACCGTGAACTGCGAAAATATGTCTATGTCATGTTTGTTCTAATTTCAAATGCGACATATTTTTCGTTTTTACACATTATTGTCCGTAGAGTTTTCACTATAAAAATGTGCATAGATTCAAATTATTTTTGTTTTAGAAAAAGTAAACAGTTGCCTCCTTGGTCTAGTGGTAAGCGCGTAAGCGTTACAACCGAGAGGTCCTGGGTTCGATTCCCGGCGGAGATAAAAAAAAACTCGGTCTGACAGGACATAGAAGGCTAATCACCTACTTGCCCCTAAAGAAAAAATCGATCAGTGAAACAGATGTGAAATGCATCTGCCCCATACCCCACTAGGGGACACGGGACTTCACTTCACTTCAAACAGTTAAAACCTTTCCGACATGATTTAGACATAACCAAAAGTCAAAAGACATTTTTGGAAAAATGTTTCCGATTGATATTCTGACAGATTTTGTAAATAATGTTATAATACTGATCACATGGTAAAAATTCTTGTTGTTTTCATCAAATACTTAGTAAATTATGTTCAAGAGGTAAAAAGTCAACAATGTCCAGTGACCTTCATGTAATAGGTATGTGCATACAAGCAGTAGTTTATCATAAAGCATTTGGCCATTTTATATCTTGTCTTGTTGAGTCTTTCGATTGAGAATGGCTTTCTAATTTGAATTGTAAAAGAATGATCTTTTGGTGATTTTAATTAATCTGAAAAGGGTCTCTTTCTTGAATCAACTTTATATTGCTTATAGCAATAACAGATGTACCAGGCGGTCAACTGAAATCTCGGATACCGCAGCGGTTAACAACTCGAGGACGTCAACGTTACCCATATAAACCTAAAGTTAACATAAACGAACCAATGGTAAAATTCTGTATTTTTTAAATGTGCAACAAAGTATAAAACTAATTTTCTTCGCAAATTTGTCCGTGTGGACAACCGGTAGATTATCAAAATAAAAATGTAGTCTATCTCACTCAGAAGAGGTCAAACTTGGAATCTTTAGAACAATAAATCCTCAAAGAAACAAAGATCAAATTTTTCAAGCGTATTTTTCATTGAGGTTATATCAGTAATGTTTATCTATGTATGTTTTTTCTATATATCGTGTTCAATAGTAATGATATAAGATTTTTTATCAGAAAAACAAAGTAGAATCTGCTCCCACACCTGCTCTCCAGTCCCGTCTTCCTGTGAAAAGTACGATTCGACCACGATCTTGTGAGGTGAGTTGTTATACCTTCATAACTTTAATGTAATAAATTGAAAAAGATTTGTTTGACCTGAAAAAATCTTTTGTATTCATCAATTATAATTGATTTAATTTTCTTGTTAATTCACACTTCTCTATTCAAACTTCATTTTCTTAACGGAAAATTAGTTATTTCTAACTTCTAAAATGTTTTTTTTATGCGAAGCCATTATTCTTGAAGAATTTATATTTTAATATCTAATTAAACCGCTATGTTTTTCTTGCAGACTCGGCCTAAATCAGCAAATAAAGCAAAAGACGATACTAATCAAGCAGTTCAAATGGAACCCGTTCCACGACCACCACGAATAGAAAGGGAAAAGTTGCTGCCCGCCCAAAAAGTATTCTTTAAAGTCTTCTTATAAATTTAAAACCGTACACAGAACTTTAGGTTTAGGTTCTTCAAGTTGAATAAGACAGAAGGAGAAGACGTATATAATGTCTTTTGTAGCTAGCATCATATTACAATAAACAGTTTGAACGGATTAAGTCCGCATGCTTATAACAAATTTTACAATTATGTAATTACTAGCAACCCGCCCCGGGTATAAAACATTTATAAAAACCTTCCTCTTCAATCACTCTATCTATTTAAAAAAAACCGCATCAAAATCCGTTGCGTAGTTTTAAAGATTTAAGCATACAAAGGGATATAGGGAAAGAAAAAGCGACTTTGTTTTATACTATGTAGTGATAACAAAATTTTCCCGACGTACACTACTTTACATCCTGCATGATCAAGGGTGACTGACGACAAAGGTGTTGTCAAAATGATGACAGACGAAAGTATAGCGCCAACTATTTCTCCGAAGAAATAATTTGTAATAAATATGTTTTATTTTCTTGTTGTAAATTTTTATGAATAACACGGTATTTATTATATAGATATAATATAATTGTATAGTGAGACAAGAACACCCATTCATAAAAGATTAGTAACGATCTTGAAACCACCTGTGATAATATTATGAAAAACAATTGAATGATTGTTTTAGAAAGTCTTGGCAGCATCGCCAAGGAGGAATACTAATGAACGGCCGAAAGAAGTCGGTACTACGAATAGAAGTCCAAGGCAAATAATAACTGTACCTAAGCAAGTTGGTATTTATTTGGTTTACCTACATATTTAACCTTATGTCATACATTCCATAACGGATCTCATCTATGAATATAAAAAAAGCAAAGATACCTATTAAAATAGTTCTAATCAATACGTTAATTATATACACATTTAACGTTGTATTGATTCAGTTAAATCTTCTAGATCTTTGACAAATTTGATAAAAATCTATCAGAGTAGATATTATTAGATAAGCATTTCTAAGTGATATATAACTTATAAGGTTATATCTTTTATAGAAAATTCTACCAAGAAATACGTATACAAATAGAATATCTTCAATTTTACCAGATCAGGTAATTAATATTTTTTATTACTCTTAAATTTTTTCTAAATTTAAAATTACCAACAATTCATTAAGTCGTAGCTAAAAAGTGAATTCCTATAACCTCTAGTGGGGCATTACTGATCATTCTTTACAGGCAAGTGCCTTCCAATCTAACCCAACAGAAACTTTTGTTTACCACAATTCGAACCTAGGACCACCAGCGGAACACAGAGACGCGTGAACCACATAATAAATAACCTTTTATGATCAAATTCGTAGATTTTGACCTTGGCTGTAACAAAGATGCGAAAAATTAATTGATTGAATTTAGAATTTCATTGTAAAAAAACATTTTTTAATTAACGTAATTGATAGGAGACAATTAAACGATGTGAGGAACTCGAAGCGCACGATGACTTTGCAGAGAGCTTTGACGTGGAGGGCTCGAATGACAATTTAAGTTATAACGATGAAGGTTCGTTATTTCCATTATTCTAAATTGTATTCTTGCTAACCTTGAAGAAACTATGAATAAGAATAACCTAATATTTCTTAAAATTGAAGCTTTGTATGTGATAAATAAAAAGTGCTATTATACAGTATATTTGTGTCATTTGACACAATTAAACTAATTATTCTATTATTATTTAATTGATAATTGTAGAATCCCTCACGACAAGAAGTGAAAAGTTGGTAAAACTTAAAATGAATTGGCAAGAAAAGATTGTTCAGTTTGAGAAGATGAAAAACGAACTCAATGATCGTCAGGTAATCTTTGATATATGTATGTATATAGACCTATATGGAAACAGGACTGAATATACATATAGTAAAGGTTGAAGATATCATACAAAAATTGTTGCTATTCATTGGTCTACTGGTTGGTATTAAAAAGTGTGTTAATAACGGTCTCATGTCAAATACTTACTTATATTGCTTAGGTGGTCATGCATGTGTGTCCGTGGAAACAAAATATTTTATTTTGAAAAGGCGCCACAAACACACAAAAAAATCACTCCTTAGTTCATTCAACAGGACCTTAACGAGACATTTTTTTCGTTTAAAATAGAATGCAATCCTACAAGTGTACGCGTCAATGCGAGTAACGCACCAGGAAATGTCCAAACTTGGTCAGAAAGCAATTCTGCCGACAACGGAAGACCTCAAAGTTATGAACGTGGCTAAAATGACTCCGGCACAACTGCTTCAGCTTTGTGAGGAATCTAAACGGAGGGATGGTTTGTATTAGATATGTATCTCTGGAGCTAAACATATGAACGTAAATATTATACACTTCACATAAAAATAAATGAAGTTTGATAAAAGACTGATAGAGAAATAGATTACAAGTTTCCTCAAACTTGTATAACTTCTTATTGCGCGTGTTTTCTGATACCTAGGCTAATCTTTATTTATAGCCGCCTTCCTGAATAGCGGAAAAAGTTTATTTCACTGATATAATGATAAAAATTTAAATTTCGCAACTTAAGAAAGTGATACACATTATTTTAAATCTTCAGATAATCAACTTATTATAAAAGACTCTTTGGCAATTGATATGACAAAATTAAAAAATATTCCCGTGAAACTTGTCGAAACCTCCGAACAAATATTGGCTCAACAAAGGGAGTTTACAAAGTGGTTCCAAAATGTTATAAGTCAAGAGAAGGTTAACCAATTATTATTAATTTTATTATTTTAAAATAAAAAACTAAAAATGCATGCACAGATACCTAATTATTACATTAGCTAATTCTATTGGATTATAATATTTATTGTCTTCAATTTTATATGACGTTTTTATACTACACATATCTATATTTAAAACAAAGTCGACTTATTTACACCAGCTATAATTCAAGAACGAATCGGCCGATTTTGATGATCTCAGATTTGTTGGATTCATGTTCATCTAATTTCCGAGAATAGCAGAAGTGTATGAAGAAAAATCGTTTCCTCGCACATTTTCTATGGAATGACGTTTTAGGTGACACGTTAGAGCTCGTTCCCACTATGTCGTCTGTCAGGACGATTTTTTATCGTGTGTCGTAGCGGCAGAACATTTTATATGAAGCTATTCACACCTGTCCGACAACGATTTTGTGTCGGATCCGACAAAAATTATCGTGTGTTTTGTCAGCCCTCCCGTTCGGAAAATAAACGTGTCGGATCAACGCTCGCATATGATCGCAAATGGCGCTGTTCACATTTGTGGGATGTCGGGCTGATCCAAAGTAAATCTTTCCCTCAGAATTGGGTGCACCCAATATCTTCTATTTTTATTTATTTCGTTTCCTCCACAAATAATACATCACAACAAAAGCTTCATCGACGTCCATCGTGATGATTGACTGAATGGTACCAACCAGCTGCGGTCGTGGCCAATAGCCAACTAGTGTGAACAGAGGCGCCGACACACGATAAAAAATCGTCCCGACAGATGACATAGTGCGAACGAGCTCTTATTACAGTGTGCAATAAATGATAAGTTACACAGACCTATCTGATTAAAACCATCCTAAAAAATGTCCTTGTACATTTTTCGATCCGTTTTATCAGTTTAATAACTTTATCTCTATATGTCTGGAATTGCGTTATTCTACGAGAATTTGGGCATCCCATGAGATATTTGGGAGGGGTGGTCCCCTTGAGTAAACTTTGCAACGAGAACGATGAAATATTACGAAGACTAATTTTAATTGAATTAAAATATTCGAATTTATGTGAATAAAATAATTATAGGAGTGCAGCATTAAAGCTCTATCGAAGAAAATAAGCGAGTTTAACGCTGAAAATGAAATGCTTAATGGCTTATTGCACACCAGTCAAAATGAATTCATTAGAGAGATAAATGAGAAAATGGAATTTTTAAGGTAATTTATCGATATTTTTTTTTATTGTACGCCTTCGATTTAGTAAATAAGGATGGTATAGAGGTTCATACGATTCTATTTATCCTTTAAGCAAAATTTCAAATCGCTAACCACATCGCTCATCGACGCGAGTCTCGTGGCCTTTTTTAAAATTATTATCATCAATTATAATTAGTATTTGTGGGTATTATTTTACCGTTAGATTTATATCCTCAAATGATCATTGAAAGAAGCGAAGAAATGTTCTCTAACAACACTAGGAGTAATAAGATTTTCCTGTTTTTTTTAAAAAACCTTTCAAGGATGAATATTTTTTGCGTTTTAAAGCTCGAAGAACTCTAATAAAAAATAGTAATTGCAGAAAATGTGTAAATGAAGCGATTAGCAATCAGCTTCGAAATGAAAAATTAACATATGAAGTTTCCGAAATGAATTCCAAAATATCAGATCTTCGTAAACAACTTACAAATGCGGAGAATCAAAAATCGTTTAACAACAAGTTTAAAATCGAGGTATAATGTTTTACTTGATAGTTTTGGACTAGAATATAATAAAATGATAATTGTTTGTAATTATTAAGAGCATCTTAGTTGTGTAGGTACTTATTAACGCCTATACGTATATCATATATTATATTCAAACTGATTTTAGTACTTTCTAGTGGTTTCTAAATTTATTTCAATGGAATAAGGAATTCGAGAACCGCTAATTTACGCTAACATTCAATACTTCTTGTATTGAAGTTCTTGGAAAGCTATTCCCGAGAAAACAATAAAATATTTCTGATTTGAATTCACAAAAGGCTCATCTTCTAGTTGCCATTGTATCTGTCCGAAGCTCTACTGGAGATTCTGTACTTTTTTTTATGTTACAGGAACTTGAAAAAGATTTAAAAGAGGAGAAAATAAAATGTAGAGTGCTTAGAGAAAGAGTATTGCGAGCTGAAGGTCAAGTTAAAATGGAAGGAGAGAGATCTGCTAATTTAGAGGCAGCATTGAACCAATCCCGATTTCATACACGTAACTTAGAACGAACTATATTGCAGTTAAAAGAGCAGGTTTGTTTCATACTCAAATTACTTATCCAACAATATTTAAGGGTAGTCGCGTTTCTTCAAAACCACCTTCTTGGCTAAGTTAATCTAACTTTTTATAAGCGAGAGATTCTAGATTTGATTTCACCTATCGAGGAACCGAATTACTCGGAGAGAAACGGTATTCGCAATAACTCGAAACCAAATTGAGATCGATAAATACAACATTGAAATGAAAACTCTTTAATTGTAACTTACGAATTCCATTTTCTCTCATTTCTTTCTATGTTTGTGATTACATTCCAATTTTTATTTCGTGTGTGAAATATTGAAAGTCATCACAATGTCATGATATGTATATATTTTCAAGATACTTGTTTATAAATAAAATCAGTAAAGCAAATGCATACTATAATAGTAGTATATATATCTCACTAGGGGTTACAGAGTTAACACTATTGTTAGGTATTATTAATTGTTATAGAATGAACGATTGCAAAGTGACTTCGATACTGAATTGAATAAGTTAAATGAATCTATACAAGAAAATAGTGTACATTTAGAAGAAATAGCGGATGCTCGAGAGAAACTTCAATTGGAGTAAATTTTCAAACATTTGTAACAGTAGAAAAAATATCCATTTCATTTTACATTCACCATTTATAACATCTTTTTTGGGATTTAGTTACAACTCATTACATACAGTAACGAATAAGTTGATAATATCGTTATTTAGCTTTAGAACATGCAGATCATTTAATTGCAATAATTATAACATCTCTGTATTCTTTGAATAACAACAGAAAAGAAGACTTGGAGAAGCGTCTTGAATTGTTATCAGTTCATTATAACGAATCAATTAATAAATTAAAACAAGAGCTTAGCACCAAAGTAACGCAATTAATAGAGCAAGAGAAAAATAATATGATAGAAATTGAAGAGAAGAAGAAACTCCAAGGAACAGTTGAAGCTCAATGTGCAAAAGTTTTAGAAGTCGAATTACGGTACGAAAACTTAACAAAGAAAATGGACGATTGTGAACAGGAGTTAAGTAAGTGAATGAAGTATGTAGCCTTCTTTTCAGTGGGGCATAAGTCAGAATATGTTTTTTGTCTGTTGTAATTTAAATGAGGTGTGGTCATCTTACCTACAGAAGCAGTAATAATTATCAATTCATAATAAATATTTATTTTTAACCGCGTCGTCTCATGTACATACTGATTAGGTATACCTTAGTACTAAATACTATATTTTAAAAAAATAGTATGTACTTAATGTAATGACTAGATGTCAGGAAATGGCACTCATACTAGTACATAATAAAGCTATCAAAGTTCATACATAAAAACACGAAATATGTCAAAGATTTTAGTAGTTTGTAATTCCTTATTAACATAATTATGACACTAGTTTTTATCAGTTTACGTCATGACAATAGAATTTATAGTGATAAATATATATTTTTTTCAGAAAAATCACAGGAACGAGAGATTAAATTGGAATCTGTGGAAGGCGAACTTAATAAGGTCAAAACAGAAATAGAGCAGTACAAACATAAATTGTTGGAAAAAGTCAACATAATAAAGGAGATAGAGGTAATGGACCCTTATTATTACTATTTCTTTATAGGCATGTACGTGATCAGTCGTTTTGAATACTTATCCGAAACTTAGTAATTTTGTTTTCCTAAGAATTGAACGCAGGACTCATACAATTGCAGAAGCGTGATCAACTACAGAACGGTTATTATTAGTACTTTTAAATATGAAAATATTTTAATTTCGACGAAGTGACTCGCGGCACAATTGGCGTCATGGGCGTCCATAAGCGACAGTCCATGAACAATCTGCCTTCTATTTTATAATTACTTTCTTACCCCACTGTATTTTGTCGTAGAGTGAATTTAAGGAGGCTCGAGCGTTTGAAGTTAAACTAAAGAACGAATTGAAATCAAAGGACGATTATATCACCGCCTTGGAGCGAAAACATGCCAATATGGAAGAAAGGCTAAGGGAAAGGTAAATACATATTTTTAAATTTTATGTCACTACACATTAAGCAAGCCACAAAACACTGAAATCTATTTATTTATTTTTCCTGCTGCAAACTGTCGGTGGACTTAACTTATGAATTATATAAATTTTGTTTAAAAGCGACATGATCGATTTGGATCTTAGCTTATTTAAGAAGATCGGCCACAAGTGCACGTGAAGCGGTAACTAGTGACCATGAGAACTAAATATCCTCTAAAACACTAACGCGGAAGGACGTGAGGACCCACTGGGATTACTGTCCCTTGGAAATCTCCACCCACCACACACACATACTTGAGAGGTGGAGGTCACCCTTAGACATGAGGAGCACGATGCAAGAAGTAGTTTTTGAGTTTATTCAGTAGAAATTAAAATACAAATATTATCTTTACTATTGGTATAGACTAATAAATTGTTATATTAGGGAATCAAAAATGGAATCTTACGAAGAACAGTTGTCTTCTCTTAAGAAACATATTATGGAGCTACAAGAGTGTTTTGGTGACTTTGAAAATATAAGTGACTTGCGGGATATGGTAAAGATCTTATTTAAAACTAGTTATGCCCAACACTTAATATTGCTAAATGAATTAAATTACTAAGTAAATTATTACGAGCCTACCCGTTTGCCTCCTAAATTATAAATAAAAATGCGAATTTAAATCGATAGAAATGTTTTTGAACACAAACTGAAACATGGCTTCTCTAGCATTATATTATTATCGCAGCCGTGTTAAATTTCATCAATAAATGGACAACGATAGCTATAGAATTTATGTTACTCTTCAAATTACGAATCAAGTTAGAAAATCTTTGATGAGTAATCAAGTCATATACAATGTAATTACTTTTACTTTTTATTTGGTAATTAAATTTTAAGGTAAATCAACAAAAGGAAAAAATGAATATTATCACTAGCGAGAATCATGAACTCGCTCAAGCACTACAGAAACGCAAAATAGATTTAGAACTTGTAACGGAAAAAGCTGTCAGACACGAACACGAGATAAAGCAACGGGACGACATAATCAAAGTCCTTTCACAAAAAGAAGAAGAGCAAGCTAACATTATAAAATTGTTAAAAAACAATTTCGAAAATAGAGCCCGACTGGATAATGATGTAATTTTTTCATTTATATTCTAGTTTTTATATAAAAAATTACTTTTTAGTAAAAAAGAGGTAATTTGTACATTAGGGAAGCATTAACAATTTAGGTTAGTAACAGGCGGCATTTGCTAAATAGCAAAGGAGCTATTTAACAAACAATACTCGTGACGAAAGAATCTTTGTTTTTTTATACAACTAATGAGCCACATTTTTTACAGCTTAGCAAACAAATTGTAGAGAAAAATGAAGAAATTGATGTGCTTATTAATAATTTAGAAACGAGAAAGGGACAAATTTCTCAACTTGAAAAGATCATTTTGACTTTAGAAGATCAAATGCGCAAAGCTAGTCAGCAGAAACGAAAGGACAATGAAAAGATCGATGCACTTGAACGAAAACTTGAAGAATATAAAACAAATTTAGAGACAAGAAATAACGCACCAAGCAAGAACCTTGACAGTTTGTTTGAAATACTGGAAGATGAGTTGGGAAACTCATTTGAACAACAGTATAAAGGCGATACGAATAAAATTAAGAAAAATAAATACATACTAAATGACCGCCAAATACCAACTTCTCGAGCGAAACATCAGCTCATTCATAATGAACGCGATATTCAACATACCAATATATTAGTGGGAGATTATACGCACAAGCCTTCAGTGAAAGAAAGAGATCATTTAAATCGAAAGAGGGCGAATGCCCATATGGAAAACTTTCAATGGGCAGCGGGTTGCGACAAAAACAACATTTCTATCCCCCCCTGTTCAGAAGATTTCAATACACCGATTAAAGAAACTATAGAAAAACATCCAAAACACATAACTCGTAACTTACAATTATTTGTACCTGACAACTACAGAGACGACAGAAAATATAAAATGCTAAAACTGGCAAGTCACAGGCTTTAGTTCATTTGATAATTTTGTGATGCCTTTGTGTTTTGTTATTTTGATTTTTGATTTTTGAAATAAAAGTGAAGTTACGTCTTAACTGACTTTATTTCTTACAAAAATATTAAATTATTGCGATTACCCTAAAACAGACTAGAATCTGAAACAAAAATGTTAATTCATATGTATGAGAAGTAATTTTACTTCATACGGTTGAAATGTAAATTTGCATTTAATATAGATTTCTGTACAAGAAATCTATGAAAGTCGATTCAAGAGTGTTTACCGTGCATAGCGCTTTTTCTTCACTGTTTTATCCATGTTACATTCTGGATTTACATACAAGAAATAAAAATAACAGCTGTATCAGTAAAACATAACAAAGAGAATATATTTTTAACATTGTTAACAAAATTACTTTCGGCTGGAATATTAAAGTTAAAAAAGATACCAACTTTTACTATTATATACTAGCTGCGGATGCGACGAGCCTGTGTTGTTGCGGGATCGTACAATTTCGCGTTCTAGTAATGTCCTCTTTCGTTCTAATTGCGTCCTCACTCGACTTTCCCTCTCGAGTTGCAAACTTTGCGCTAAGACTGCGCTCTCCAAATGAATTACTCTGGAACGCTCCGCTCGCAACGCTGACCACGCGTCGGCCGCGTATGAACACATTGATGTCAATGATCGTGAAACCTTAAAGAAACCAAACTGTTGAAAATGTAATTGAAACGTATTTTAATTAAGAAATATTTCAATACTTTTAAATCAATATTTTCAGATTACAGAATACACATTTTTTAAATAATAACATTTCTTTTTCGTGATTATTTTTTTACATATAAGTAGGAAGAATCCATCTATGGTTTCCAAAACAATTTTTATTTTGTTTCTTAAGATTCGAATTCACCCTGGCTTTGAACACTCTGCATTCCACGCAATAAGCTCTAAAACTTATGTAAGGGCCACTAAGCCACGGAGATAGTCAATATAATAGGCTAAGATTGCAATAATTCATATACCAATTTCTGTTTTTATTGACGTTACTTTATTTTGAAAATTATTTAGTTTGTACACACTTCAGGATAAATTGCGGGATCAGATTCAGGTGGGTCGGTCTGAGCATCTAGATTTGCAATTAAACTCCTCCGGGCTCGTATCATTTTTGCAAAGAGGTCGGCAGCTCGCTCATGCCGCTCCAACATAAGCGCACGTGACGCTGCGGCAGATACTAATGCCGAACGCTCCCGGGTTAACGTCTCAACTTTTATTTGCAATTCTAGTAACTGTAAATTAAAATTTTATGTAAGTGTAGCCATTCTCTAATAACTTTCATTATTTCAATGATGCAAGGGAATGATTTCAACAATAATTATTAATTTTTGGGCAGGCATATTTTACCTACTAATTTCTTCAAGTTTGTATCTCAAAACTAAATTTGTATGGGTTACCCTTCCCTCATGCCGTGAAATCCGTGCAAAATCCCTTGCATTTCAATGATCCGCCATCATATATTTAAAACAAAGTCGAGTTTGTTTTGAGAACGATTGGATAGATTTTCATGGTTTTTGCAGAATTTATTATTTACATTAGCAGAATAGCTATTAAAAACATCGGAAAATTGTCGAAAACATAAAATAAAAGAAAAATAATTTTCCTCATACATTTTCTATGGAATGACGTTTTAGGTGACACGTTATTATTCGAAACTCTGACGCGAAACGAAGTTTGCGGGGTTCACTAGTTCCAAACCACGAAAGCGAATTAGTTATTCTAAGTCTTTATTTAACTGTTTATTAAAGAAATATAATACATATTTTCTTTATTATTTCTAATAACCTCTGTTTGTAAATCTTCAAATGTTACATCCCTGGAATAGCAGTCGTAGTTACGCAATTTCTTTATCTCCAAACGCATCGCGGCGTGCTGATTTTCATATTCGGTCATACTTTGTTCCCTAATATGAAAAAAATGTTACAATATTTAAGTAACTATAAATTAAAATTACAAAAATATCCAAAAAAAAAAGGATTTACGAACATTATTTTTTCATTTTCTTGTTGATTTTCAATCACACGTTGAAGGGATATAATTTTTTGTTCTCTACTTAATAATTCCGTCGCTAATTTATCATCTTTATTCGTGCCTTCTTCTTGCTACAATAGAAAAGTCAAAAATCATTAAGGCAAAAAAAGTATAAAATACTAGTTGTACGCGTGGCCATACAATATAGCCTATGTCACTCTAAGAGTCTAGCTCCCCAACAATGCAATAATTTTTAAAATCGGTTCCGCAGTTTTTGTGTTTTTTCGTTACAAACATACAAAAAAACAAATCTTTCCCTATCTATTTCGTTTGTATATTAGTATAAGAAAAGAAAAATAATGAGGATTAATCCATCCTTAGCTCCTAAATTCTATAAATTGATCAAGTATTTAGAACGAACGATGAAAAAATATAATTTAATATTGACGTTCACAGGTGACCATGTGAACGATATTTCGTGAAATAAAAAAATTTGATTTAACTGCATATATTTTTTTTTACGCATAAAATATGTTACCGCAATCTTTGATAAGGAATTCAAAAAGCTCTCCTTATCAGCTCGCGCTTGACGAAGGTCATCTTCAGCTTTCGATAAGGCTGCACGTGTCACCTGAAGCTCCTTCCAAATCTCGGTTTCTTTATCAGTCGGTTCGGTTTCTAGGACAACAGTATATATTGTCAATGTGATAATACGCAATATACTAATATGTTACGCTTGTTCGAAAACGTTAGCAGACTATTGAATTTGGGGCTAAATCAACCTCAGTAAATTAAAATCGTTGCATAAATCGAGGTAAAGAGAAAAAAGAACAATATATATGCCAATTAGAGCGTGCTCATCGCCTAACGTAAAGCCTTAAAGATTTTCAACTGCACTTTCTCAGAGAGAATATAATAAATTTGAAGTGGGTTTACCCTTCGATGGTAAATATTCTAAAACGCGTTTACGTTCCAAATCAACAAGGCGCATTGATCGTTCGCGTATACATCGCAATTGTTCTTCCAATTCCTTTATACGAGCCTCTGACAGAGCTACATTATTCTCAGCTATTTTTCTTCCCTTTTCCTATTAGGAAATTTAATATTAAATTAAATAGTTTCAATGATGTAAATGCTAGTGAAATCGCGTTTTTTAAATGATCTAAGAAACAGAATACACAGTGTATTCACAAAGCTAGACCATATCAAAAAAAAATTGTCCAAGTCATAATAGTAATAAAGTTAGAGGCGATTGAAATCACGTGGGAACTAAATGAATTGAAATTTGAAACACGACGGCAAAGTCTATTTAATACTTTGTATAACTTCATGGCACCTGTTCTGCTACCTTCGCCTGCAGCATCTCGCTGCGCGCCTTCTGCTCCTGCTCACGTGCTTCGGCCTCTTTCTCTGCGTTTTCTGCTTCTTCTCTCAACTCTTTAACCCTAGAAATATTAAAATAAACAAATTTATAGTAGAACCTCTTAATAAACATATTTTAGTTATCGAATATTTTATCACTCTTCTTTAAATTAATTATTATTCTGATGGAAAGAATGTAAGTCAACTTGACTAATAATAATTTTATAGGTAGGTAAGTATAACTCGTCAGACGCGTTAATCTTTAACAAATTTGAATAAAATTGTGTAGGTGGCCAATTAATTCTTAATTTTTATGATTAGACTAGCTGACCCGGCAAACGTTGTTTTGCCATATTAATTTTTGGGGTGGGCTACCCTTATCACTTAGGGGTATGAAAAATAGATAGTAGCCGATTCTCAGACCTACTGAATATGCATATAAAATTTGGTAAAAATCAGTAAAGCCGTTTCGGAGGAGTAAGGTAGCTAACATTGTGACACCAGAATTTTAAATATAAGATATTACACAAAAAAACAACAAAATGTCAATTGGCGTATCAGACGTGGTTTTTTTTTACTTCAAACACCGATGTTGTGTATGACGTAGTTTTTAAGTAATATAATTAATAAAAAATAAAACATAAAAATAAAAGACAGACAGACAGACAGACATACCTCAGTTCTAAAGCATCTCGTTGACGCGACAAAGCGTCTATTGTAATTTCCCCAGTTTTGGAAACCTCTAATAGTTTTCTTGACCGTGCATCATAACTAGTTTCACGATGGCGGTACTGAAATGAAATAAACAAGAATAAATAAACAACCAATACTGTTTTGTAGCTTTACCTAGGTAACTATAACTAAAAGGCCCATTCACTATCCTGCTTAGCAGTCCAGCAGTGGGCGGAGCTTGCAGGTCTGTTGTAGGATACAAGGTGAATCCTGCTTGGTATTGCCGGACGCCATGCAGGCTGCTTTCACAATCCTGTATAATGTGGCGGAGGCAAAGTGGACTACCGTAAATGGGCCCCTTCAGGTTTAGCAGAACGTCAATATCATGATACGATATGACAACTGACAAATGTCATTTGTTATGTCAAAACGCGTACTGTGAAGGTGGATGGAGCTCGATTGAAATCGGTCGAGCAAGATGTGGAGTAGGAAAATGAAGTTCTTGGGCATGAGGCAACCTTGGGGCATTTTAGTTTACGAGGAAAATAAAAAAATGTGTGGAAAAATACTCTAACAACGTGAGAATACTGTAATATATTGGGGGTACATACTGCTTGAGAAATAAATGTGTACTTAGTTGTTTTGTCTGTGATTTTGCACACTATGCTTTAATTTGGTATTATGACAAAACCTAAAACTGCCACTTGTAACTCAAAGCTTTTTTATTAAGATTTGAGAGTCACTAGATAATACATTTTAAACAATATAATGGCCACTGCAAATTGAATGAACGATTCCGCTGGATGATATCACAAAATTGCACTTGGAGACGTTAAACGTTAAACCGAAAAGAATGATAGCCAAAATAGAAAAAACAGGCATATTTAGGAAGTCGTACTCAGCTAAAAGTAATACTATTTATAAAAAATATCCACACTACTCACAAGTTGTTCCAAGTCTTTATGCTTCTTACGAGCTACTTCAAGTTCGGCGCGTGTTTCCTTCAGCTGTTTCTCCAAAGTCGCAACCCGGGCCCTCGCCACTCGAAGCATGCTCTCAGCAGCCGTCACAACGTCTTTCAACGCATCTCGTGCCGCTCGTTCCTTAGTCAATTCATCACATACTTCCTGTTACAAATACGTCGTATTGATTTGTAATAAAAAAAATCTAAAATCATCTTATCATCATTTGGCTGTTGCGAGTAACAAGCAAGTTACAAGTATTTATAATAAAGGTTAGGATACAATAATTATTAGTCCACAACGAGGGCCATTTGATAGGTCACTTGTTCTACCAGTGCTTGTTTATAATTTTAAATCCTGTTGTTGTGTGTCTATGTGTTTTTATACAATAATATATGTATATAATATACCTGATATTTTTGTGCCATGTCTGTATTCTCTTGAGGGTTCTCACTCTCTGCTTTGCTATTCTTTTTCACTAACTCTTCAATTTTCATGTTAAGTAAGGCGTTATCTTTTTGCAGCTGCTCTATTTTACTCACGAATTTTTCTCTATCTAACCAAGGTATCCTAATAAATATACAAGTGAAAAGTCATTTATTATGTACCGCGTAGATCGCTTGAATCAAACTACTATTGTCAATACTAAATTTGTATGGATGTTCGAGAATACCATGTTAATTGTACCTACTACCTAATTAAAGAAAAAATGTTAAGATTTTAATAATATCTACATATTAATTTAACTTAAATAATAAAATAATATTCATTCCTTACCTTGCTAGATCAATAGAGTATGTTACTTTCTCTTTTAAATTTTCCGCTGTTCCAGCAACAAGTTGATGGAGTTCTTCCGTCTGCTGGTCAAGTTCACCGTTTTTGGTTTTCCACTCTAAATTCTGAAAATAAAAACTATTAAGACTACAGACTTCATTAAAATGTTTTTTTTGTTACTTTTTCAAACTGCTTGTAACTTAACTGTTTGATATGTAGCTCGATCACAACGATGTTTTGAACGAAGAAGATTAAGCATTTCAATTCTTCGAGCCATGATCTCAGCGCCCATTGTCAACACTTGTTCAGGAATAGGTCCTAGTTGGGCCTGTAGCTGCTGTAACACCTGTGTTCCTAGTAAAACAATCACAGACTCTTAACAACTTTCTTTCAACATACCATAAAATTTCACTTATTAACTTCATATGACGGTCATAGAAATTGAGAATATCTCAGCTAAAGTTGATGCTATTACTAATACTATACAATATATATAAAATAAGGCCTTTGAATTTTGAACTATTGGATGTAATTTTATTGTGGTCATCCTTATATGATCCTTTCAAATGCTGACAAAGTAATAAACGTAACAATTTCTGTACCTATACCTATAATATAATAACAAATCTCACCCAAGCATCCGTTTGGATTGAGAGGCGATTCACCCTCACGTCTCAAAAGCAGCAAGAGATCATGTGCTGGCCATCCCGGCAGTGATATTATTCGAACATCAGACAAAGCCTCGTCGCATATGCCCGCCCGCGATTCTAATTCCTTCATCGTAGCCAATTGCTCCAAAAACGTATCCTACACGAAATAAAACCATATAAATTCAGTAAATGACGAAAAAGTAGCTTATAATCCGATGGATTTAATGTCAAAATATTTAATACATTTTGACTGCGAATGCCAGTCAACCTTATAGTAGTTAATATGTCAGTTTACACGTTCGCTAAGGACTGACCGATGTACTTAAATCTTTCATACAAATATTTTACGCAGAGGCTATCGAATGATACTGAAAACCTTGCAGGGTTTTAAATATATAAGAAGTCATATATACATTGAAAACATGTGATAACATTGCGAATGAAACTAAAATATTATTTTGTTTACCTGTTGATGAAGTAAAGATTTCCGTAATTTTAAAAACTCCCGTTTTTTCGTCGCTAATGCTCGAAGAGCTTTTGATACTAAGCATTGGGGCATCGTAATAATTTCTTTTTCTGGAAGTATAATTACAACTTAATAAACAAAACATAAGAAACTAAGTTATTACATTTTATAAGATAAATGCATTTGTCAGAAATCAGAATATTAAAAACTAGCGATCCGCCCCGGCTTTGCACCTTCATAACCTTCCTCTTCAATCACTCTATCTATTTAAAAAAACCTTATCAAAATCCGTTGCGTAGTTTTAAAGATTTAAGCATACAAAGGGATATAGGGGAAGAAAAAGCGACTTTGTTTTATACTATGCAGTGATTCGACACCATTAGGAATTAGTGAAATTTATAACAAGAGCCGTGTGTTAAAGGTAAGATTTTATATATCAAGGTACTCTCACGGCACTAAGGCGAATCAGTAGACAAAATCGTCTGACCCGTTGAGTAGTCACAATGAACATTGAAATAGTCAAACAGATCAAATATATATAGCGTAAATAATAATGTAATAGCGTATTATAAAATACGTAATATATAAACGTACATAGACTTTGCCACAAAGAAATAAAAGCAACATTAAGCCTCGTGATTGCATTATGAATGAAAACTCCACTACACTAACCTGGTTCATGAATTAAATTACTTTGAAAATTTTCAATCATCGAATTTAGTTTTTGAGGCGCCGACATAAATTCGTTGCTGTAAATACTATTTGTAGCTTTGATTTGGTCCATTGGCTTCCGCATTTGCTGTAATTAACGAGAATCAGTGGGTTAAAAGTAATCTTTAATTGATAAGTGAAACAATTTTAAATGAATAGGACTCAGCCTGCTAGGTAGGAATATTATGCTTAATCTACGAAAACTGTCATAATCATTACGACGCTATAATTAAACATATTTCGGTGATTTCAAAAATAAGACTAAATCCCGAGTCTTTCGTCATCGTCGTCACAATAAATTTTGATAAAATTCGGAAAATAAATAACCGAACTAACTTGTGGATTTAAGCTTTGGCATCTTCTCTCCTTGGCATCTTTTTGATTTGCACTTGGACTCTAAAATAAGTTTTATCTATATTAATGTTACAAAAGATGAACTATTTGCATATTCGTTTGTACCTAATGAATAAACTCAAAAAAAAATTCAACGCAGACAAAGTCGCCAAAAAGCTTATGTTTTATAAGCTCGGTTCAAGTAAACCTTAAAAAAACGTCAATCAATAAGTCAACCAACAAAAACAATATCAAAATAAATATATATTCAAATTCTCTGAACCGAAAACGAGATATCAATACTTGAAATCGAAAAAAAATAAAAGGAACGCTTATGCATATTTTAGCCATGCAATTATATCTGCCTCCAAGATAGGTATATTTCTATATATTTTAATCGTTCATCGACAATCTTTTTCTTATCGTGAATCATTATAGTAGGTCATTGTATACTAAATTTTTATAACCTGTAAAAAACATATACCTAGGTAAGGAACTCACCGGATTTCTCTGACTACTAGGACTAAATGAATGTGCTCTCCTATTCAAAGGCCGTGTCGGGGATTTCTTTGTGGTTTTATCGCCAACTAAAAATATTTACAATAACCTTTACCAATAGTTATTATTGCTTGTAGATATGTATAAAAATATCATTTTCAGTTTACCTTCACTTCTATTCATATTTATTTAGATTTTTTTACTATTATCAACGGAATTTTTATAGAATTTTGAAGTGTCAAAACTGTCAAATAAAGATAGTGAAATTAATATCAGAATTTTCTTATTAGGTACTCGATTTAGTTAACAAGTAGGTTTAATACAATAAACAAGCGCCTAAGGCTGCCCCTAAACGGTCAATGACCGTTTGGGTTTAATATTGAAGATTACTCAAAGATTGTGCGAGTTTAATTTATATTGAACAATATTTTTTCATTGCATCGTGCAGGGTCAGTATTGCTCAATATTTTTCAAAGAGAATTCAAAAGTTAAGGAAAGAGAGTTTATCAGCGAATGTATCCAATTGTACAGAGAATTTCCGTCGCTGTGGAATGTCAAGAGCAAAGAATATCATGACCGGGTTAAAAAAACGAAAACACGAAAACAAGCAGTTTTTTCAACTTCTTATTGTACAATGTTATTGTAGGTCTAGGGGCCCGGCCACCTAACGCCATGTCTTCCAATTTATAATAGGTATGTAAAATATTTAGGCAAAAACTTTACCGAAATTTAAAAATTGTAATATATTTCTTTATAAATTTTATTTGATAGGTATATTAAATTATTTTCAAACAGCTGCAATAAAAAGTTAAATGCATAAAATTTTATCGATATTTTTGTTTTTATTCGTTTTATGAGTCTTTCATCTGAATATTTTATATTGTGTTTACTTTCCTATATTTTTAAGCTGCTATCTGCCTTTCTTTAACATTAATCTGAAGGTATCACTTAAAACCACGTGAGCTTTTATAATGAATAAATATACATTTTATAATATTTTATATCGTTTAAGCTACTTGAATTTACTGATAGCAGTTAGACTCTGAATTAGGATATAAACAAGGTCAATACAGATAATATGCTATCGATAAAATTTGACATATTTCACACGTTTAAATATATTTTGAATTGAATTATATATTGAATTTTTTGTTGTTATGCGAAATTTTCACAACATTTTAGTATCATTTAGGATAGTAATAATCTACGAGTTTGATTGCGCATTAAACACTTACACGTGCCCTATATTTATTCAAGAGTTAATCATTATTAATTCTAGTTCACGATTTTATAACGTATTTAAACCAATAATTATAGTGTAATAAGCAATAACGTAAATTAAATGTAATTCATATAAAAATTTCAAAAGTGCGCACAAATCTATAGAAGTCTATACTTACTTACATTTAAATAATTCAAGACGAATATTTTATCTTAAAAAAATCACAATTCTGATATTTTTATTTGCTGTAGCTCAGGGCTAAGGCACAGTAATCGGCCTATTTATATAGACCGATATATAACTCGCAGATATTTTTCAGCCAGCGTAGATATTTTTATCGTAAATGCGTAGAGCCGCCCAAATAACGGCGTTAGTCTGTGACCTCACGGATAACGACGAATTGCTATCGTATTTTATAATATTCAGTTTTACGCGCTGTGTTTTTGAGTCGTTATCGCCCCAATAAACAGTCACGCCTGTAAAATAACTATATTTAACTGAAATGAGTATATAATAATATCAACAACAAATCAACAACGCTGTCAGGCACGCAATTAAAGATTTGAATCCCGGGGAAACATATGAATATTTTGGTTGGTTAAGCACAGAAAGCACCACAAACCACACACAAAACAGAGAAGTATGTAACTTGCCTGTAAAAAAATGATCAGTGAAACAGATACAGAAATGTGTCTGCCATATGCCCTACTAGGGATTAGAGGCATTCACATCGATAAGTGTAAAAATCTTTTGTAAGTGTAAACACCGATTGATGGATTACACCTCGATTTATTGACTCATAGTCCCAACTTAACGTCCATACTAGACTTGACGCGCAAGCGAAGTTGGCAAGATCGCTTATCGTAACGAAAGGCTCGATAAGAAATAAGAATTGGCCGTGCACAGCCGTCAGTACCGTGATCGACGCCGGCGCAGTGCCAGTGAGTGTGTGCGGCGGACTAAATACCGTAAAACACGAATCGAAATATAAACATTGATATGTACAACGACCCTTGTTTAATAAACTGTGCTATGAATATCGCTTTTACTTCAAACTGTTGGTTTTATTGAAGCTAAACACTTATCTGGTGAGTGTTATTATACTAAAATTCGATTTCATATTTTATCTGAGAAGAATTGTTGTTAGGTCAATGACTTGGACATTTGGAACGAGATTCAACTTCCTCGGTGCGAATTGTTTATTTATAATTTTTCTACAAATCTAGGCTATTGCGGCTTATTTCGATGTTTCTTTAAGATCAGCGCGTGCGCATCCAACCGTTTCTGACAATTCGGATATAATTTCACTCTCCTTAGGTGGTATCGTTAACGCTTTTATATTAGAACTTTCTTTTCGTTTCACTACGGAAGAACAATTATTCCTTGTTTCATTAGAAAATAATATTAATGCCGCATCAAAACAATTTGATTACCTCTTTTTTGTACCTAATAGGTATGTATATTAATTAAAATTTTCTTAACAAAGTCGTTTATTTAAGCGTATAGCGCACTTTTAAATCAAATTTTTCTTTTGACGATATGAGTAGAGATTGTTACTTGTTTCAATTGAACAATTACTTAACTATTACACTCTTAGGTACTTCGTTATTATTATAGCTAAGTGCATTAAAATTAGCTTAGCGGTTTTATATATTAGGAATATTATAGTGCAAACAAACATTAGGCACTTGTTGAAGAACAGCTGCCAATTGGTGTGAAGTGTGTGAAAGATGACACAACTCTGTAATTAAAATGTCAGTCTGAATAAAATTAACATACATTAAATTTATTTATTATTTTTTGTATGTATAATAGATTATTAAATACAAAAAACGATAGCTACGAACACACAACGACGAACGAAATACAAACGAAATTACAACGAATAATAACTTTTGATGAACTTAATGAAATAAAATATATTTAATATAGGTTTACTTATAAAAAACTAGTGGACCTCGCGAACTTCGTATCGCTTCAGAGTGCCAAATAATAACGTGTCACCTAAAACGTCATTCCATAGAAAATGTATGAGGAAACGAATTCGCAATAAAATAATATTGTGACTATAAATTAAGATGTAAGCTATCCTATCTTTCAAGTGGGATCAAACTGCACACGGTGTGCAAATTTGATTAAAATCGGTTAAGTAGTTTAGGAGTCCATCGCGGACAAACAACGTGACACATAATTTATTTATATTAAGATAATAACGTATGACATATTGTGTCCACATAGCTTTCTGCACGTGGCTTATTTTGTGCGGAATCCTAATTTTTTTGTTAAATATCGAATCGATTAGTTCTCCATATCAAATATTTGTTTCACTTGAAAAAAACACAGTATACGAATAAATAAAACACGAATTAATAACCTCTTCATGGTCAAGGGCAGTCAAAACATAAAAATGTATCGTTTATATATTAACAAAAGATGTAATTTAAAAAAAAATACAAAACTACAATTAGGTATAATAAAGTAAAATTATCTTATTGTATTATTATTTACATAGCAATGAAAAATATTGCAGAAATACTAATTAAATATCGTACATTACATGAGTAAAGAGAAATGAGATAATCCTTACTAATATTATTAATGCGAAAGTAACTCTGTCTGTCTATCGCGATTTCACGCCAACGACTAACCGTTTTAAATAAATAATTTGGTACACAGATAGTCTAGAGCATGAGAAAAGATATAAGCTACTTTTTAATGCGAAAAAAGGGTTGTAAGTGGTTGAAAGGGGGGGATGAAAAGTTCAATGGAAGTATCGTCATTTTTAGAGCTAAGCTTTTAGGCTATATAACGTCACGTTATGTCAAAGTTAACACTAGTAAGTACAATATAATATGGACAATGGAGTTCGTTCTTGACTTTTGATTAATAGTTATTTATTTTGTAAATCAGTTCCCCTTGTTTGTGTTTGGTTATAATTAACAGTAAATATAGGTACTTATTAGATAATATCCATTATCCATATAACATTTTGTTGCTAGACAGACCACTTCCTTTGCGGTGAACTGATTTTGTGTCAACCAATAGTATACGTTTGTAGATAGTTTTAAGTAAAAGGTATATTGTGAGGTCTTTACTAATTATTTATTATATTTTAACTTTATTTATTTTAACTTAACTATTAATAATAATTTGAAATGTGATTGACTCGAATTTTAGTTAAAAATATTCGTAACATACAAAGCGGCTTGGAAGTAAAACTGCACATAAGTCGTTGTAATAAGTTTATTATAATTTTGTTCATCATCGAAACCAGACGTATGTGATAAAGCGTGTTTTATTATTCGATAATATTCTTTTTCAATATATACTGAGCTATAAATATATTAGTATTAAATAGAAAGTTTTAAGAAACAAATGTAATATTCAACTAAAAAACTAAAGATTGGTTTGCCTCCTCATACTTTGTATACCTTAAAACGAATCGGTTTATTGAAGTTGATAGAGTTGACAGTAGTATTCGCGTCTGCTTTTAAATTACCGGAGATTGTCTATTACGAGTTTGAATACTTCCTTCGTAATACCCATTTTGCATCGAAGGCACGTATTGAAAAATACCCTATATATGTACTGGTTGGAAGTATATACATAAAGCTTTATGGTTTAAATAATTAGATTTATCATTAAACTTGTAATCGGACAAGGAGTTAAGTCTTTAACCGCAAACAATACCACATTAAATTTTTATATTATATTTATAAAATACACTGAATTTTAACAGAAGCTCGTAACTCGTAAGAGTCCTAATCAATGAGAGTAATGGTCATAAACTAAGCTTGTCATTATTTCATAATATTATTACAACAACTACATTTTCCAATTTAGAATGACACCAATATCCTTTTTTTTTCCAAAATGTAGGTCAAATTATGTCAACATGTTATATATTGTTATGCAATAAATAAATTCTAGAGTCGTATAGAGCCACCATATAAGGACGAAATCGGCTACGCTGTTCCTTAAAACGTGTTTAGCATAATTATTATTATTAATATCGACAACATGAGTAACAAATATATTTGAGAAAAGGCTGATTTACATATTAGCTATTAAATAATGAATAATGGATTTTATTATTATAAGAAAAATATTTTATAGCCTTTGTTTCAAATTTCGCTTCATTCGTAAGAAATATAAATTACAATTGAGTCGTACCTATACGTTCAAATAAAGTCTATATAAATACCCTTTTTTTTAAGATCCTATTTTTCTCTAGACCTACCGTAACAATATTTAACGCAACGTCGATAGCATGTTATTGTACTGGTTTATCTGTGGACTTTAAAGCGCTGATTAAACCGTTTACTCCACATAAATATTAAAAAAATCTGTTAATTCGATGACCAACTGTAAAACAACGATGCAGTGTTACGTTTCAAGTTGGGTGTAGGAGGTTATGAAAAGAAACCAGCATTTCGGTGTTAAACTTTTAAATATATTTCACCGAAAATATAGAGACTGTAGCCACTAATCACAATAATTTCTTTAAGAGAATAGGAACGGATCTCACTGAGTGGTGGCGTTTTATAATAATGAAAAAGCCAAACCAATTTCTGGTACTATTGACTAAAGAATTAATTTTTGCACATCCGAGTCAACTGACCCTCTCACTACAGAATCAAATGACAATACAACTAGTACCAGACAATTGACAGTTTCACTAAAGAGTAAAGAATTAAATGACAATCCAACATTGGGTAACTAAAATAAAATGAAACCTCGATATGAACGTGCCAATTTATCTATAACGTGGTAATGTAGCCAGTATTTTGGGTACGCACCCCAGCGGCTTTGATGAAAATTTTGTATTTTTGTAAATATAATTAAGTACCTACATTATTATAAATATTTAATAAAGTAAGAGAAATATCTTTAAAAATACAATGCAATACAGTTATTTTAATTATTTCAGGTCCATCTATTTTGTCACCATGGCTATGAAAGAGTATCTTCAATGGTTGCCACCTCCTCGTTCTATGCTCGCACTATTGCTGGCTGTAACAGGCTTCAGCGGTCGTCTATTCGCAGCCCACGTCACCCATTCACCCACACAACTAGTGGATGCTTGTCATTCTTTGTGTCGCCTTATCGGCCTCATAACCACCCTACTTGCTTTCAAAGTAAGTCTTTCATAGATGAACGGAGTTCTATGGTACAGAATAGGATAATTTAAAGAGAAAATTGATAGTTTCTAAAGTTGATTTTAAACTCAAATATTTTCTCACTAATATTACCTATAAATAATTTAAAGACACATTTGCATAACAAAGAGATTTATGCGTTTAAATTATCAATTGATTATTGTAGAAACAAAATCATATTAACTATATTGTTTATGTATATTATAATATTCTTTATTTTATGAATGTATACGTGTTTACATACATATTTATCTATGATATAAATAATAAAAATTGAACAATAATGCTTCGGTAATTATCAAGCTGTAAAAATTACAGTTTCTTAACGATCCATATAAAATACGGATTGACTAATCAATTTCACACAACGACACTTGTTACTTGAAGGTTAACGATTTTTATCTTACGATAACCTACCTTAGATAATTTAAAATCTATCAATAAATAGATTATTCCTAATACATTTAAACCTATTGTTTTCTTTTTTATAGTTTATATGCGCAATTTCTTCGTGATGAGTTTTAACTTTTGGAATAATTTCACTTGAAATGGGTATATTAATTACTCCTCTTAGTATTTTTACACAAAATATTTTAAAAAGTGAAGTATTAAATGTATCTCCAATGGACAAACTTAACTAAGAAATGGTTTATTAAAGATTAATATTTTTAGAAAGAAGTAGGAATATTTACTTTTTCGCGTATTTCTTATAACCGACTTAATGTAAGCTAGGTATATACAATCATCCCTCTGTCTCAGATTCGGTTGCGCCACCTTAACATTACTTTATGTCACAGTATGAACGAGCTGATGAGGGAGCCGGTCGAGAAGGTCGTCTCCGGAATACATTTGGTTGGGCCAGAATTGAAGTCCTCGGAAGATTATCAGTGCACGTTCTCTTCGCCTCGTTTTCCCTAGCTCTGGTGGTGAACGCCCTGCAGCTTGGCGTCCATTCATCTCATATTCAGCCTCCGAGATATCCCAGAGTAATCTTGGGAACTGGTGTAATCGGTCTACTCCTGAATGCCATCAACTATCTGCTTCTCGCTGGTGAGTTGAATACAAAAGTATAATATATCATGTTATTTATGTTATGCAATGAATGCATATTCAAACATGATATTAAATTAAACTAAGTAAATAAAATGTATTTACGTGTGCCAGGTACTAGGAATACTTCTAAATTATCGCTTATTATATGTATTTTGCGTTGCACGCAATAAATTTTTGCTAATTGCTAACAAGAGAAATTCTGTGCTATTTTTTATCTAATACATATCTATAAACGATACATTAATTTTGATCAATTTTCATATATATTCTTAATATTTTCAAAAGGACGAGAGCTAAGTTACAGTAGAAGACTGAGTGTAACAGAAAGTGGAGGAGTGGTTCTCAAGTCAGGATCAAGAGAGCCAGTTCTTGCGCATGCACCTAGTGATATCGCAAGTACGTATTTCTTAAAGCTACATGAAATAAAATGAAATAGAGCCAATTTTTAGAAATGCAGGAAGTAATTTATTAAAATTTACATTCACTCACCGATTCGTACCCACTACCCAGATGCCTTATTTTCCTATTATATAGATAAGATTTACGTTTTTTAAATTTAAGAGTACCTAAATGATTTAATATATACACAGTTCATTCTACAGACTCTTCCCTGTGACCGCCAAATTGACTTACCGGTTCAGGAGTACAAATTCTAAAACCTTTTTATTTCTATTGCCACTTTTTCGACAACTTGCGTGGTGTTATACATGAAGAGACAATGGATGTGATTGGATTATTGGCAATTGTTAAGGTAGTTTGTGCGTGATGGCCGCCGGGTTGACATTGGAGTGGGAGCCAAGTGTGGCGGGAATAGCAGATCCAGCTTTATCCGCGTGTGCAGCTGTTCTACTCGTTTCTATAAACTATCCCTTCTGTAAGTATAGCGACAGTCTACCTTTAAGTAACCATTGTTTAATGATTCATCCATGATTCCTTATTAAATAAATATTTTGGGGTAATTATTAATTTTAGTTACTATTATTCCAACCTTTCTGTTCTGTGGAATTAGACGTGCTAATACATTGATGTATTAAAAACCCTCAATGTGCTAATATGTAATTTTTGTGTATTTTTTCGCTAAGTATTTACGTTCAAATGCTATACCAATTTTACGAAAACGAAGTCTTCGGTTAATTTTATTATCTTTTACACGCAGGTTCAACCGCGTGGGCATCAAAATAAAGTTGATAAGTTATACATGAAGAGTCCAGATTGGTATCATTGAAATAATTGTCAATATAATATGTTAATAATATGTTAATCACTAAATGTTATAAAACAAAGTCACCGCCGCGTCTGTCTGTATGTTCGCGATAAACTTAAAAACAACTGAACGGATTATCATGCGAGTAATTCAAGAGGAATGTTTAGGTATTTAATTTGTCACGGTTTTGTGTAAGTAGGTTGAAATATGATGATAATTGTTGAAAGTGTCGGAAAAATTCAAGCCACCTGGGAGCTTTAATCGAACGCTGCCCTTTGAGATATAACAAAACAATATTCCTCTTTTATAGATGTAAGTACCTATTTTTTGGCGGTGCGAATTTCGCCGGGTCAGCTACTTTAATTACAAACAAAAATTATATATTTTCTCTTTATAATATTATTGTAGAATTACGTATTACGAGACCATTTGTTTCTTGTACTCAAAAACTATAATATGTGCTTACCCTTTAGGTAGTCCGACTTCTTTTAAAGCTCTTCAAAAAATAACAAATAAACCTACCCAGATTACGTCATCATCGCCATACCACCGTTTCGAGATGCCGGTTTTAATTTTTTTTATCATATTCGAGTTCATTGACCTACATCTAAACTGTAGATGTTCATACATGTACTATAATGAATTATATTTTCTCTTGCAAATCGTGCTTATCAATTCATCATTCATCTACATTTAACACCTTACCGACGAATCTATAAAGATAAGCAAAAAGTATTCATAGCCTCATTTGCCGTTACAGTCTATTTCAAATCTAGTGGTCGATGTTAATAAAAAACAATCCGTTATTGTAACATTGACAACTTGTTTACGAAATGGTTATCTATATAATCAGAATTTCTAATAATCTTCGATTAATTCGTTTTAGGTCAAGTCTCTACTTAATAAAAATACAAAGATATAATATATTCCTTCGTAAATAAAACTGATTATGAATGCAGCTTATCTTGTCTCTTTTGCTTGAAATATCTCGGTTTGTTTTTTTATTCAAATATTTATTTAATTTTAAACTTTTCCCTAAGTCTCTACATTCTACAACATAGTCAACTTAAATCTCCATAGAAACGAAAAAACTTTATTTAACTTATTGTCTAATTTGAGACCATCTCTATCGCTTTCACGTTAATATGATATTTGAAAAACGCTTTAAACCATAAAATAAAGGGTTTACAAAGAACATTAATATAGTTAGTATATAGGGTGTACCGTAAGTAGTGGACTATCGGTTATGGCCGATCATGACATCAAAAGTAGGTACATATGTCTTAATTAAGCCTGCGTTGACAATACTTTGGCTGTTTCGTATGATGAAGTTCTAAGTTATTAGCAGTTTTGTGACGTCACCCATAAAGTCTTATCGAATACGTTCATTCATTCAGTATAAAAAATATGACAATGACGTATGGAATTTGTCACTTTCGTTTTTATAGACTTAAGAGCCACACAATTTTCTTGATATCATTCTTTCATTAGTTATCTAAGAGTAACAATTTGAACGTACATATTCTTAACTGTCATGATAGGTCTTCTGGTGGGGATTATCTTTGGAAAACACTTAATTTCAACGTCCTATGTTTATTTTCTGATATATCATATTAAAATAATTAACATATCAAATTCTATGCAGTGAGATCAGCGGGGCTGGTCCTACTACAGACAGTACCTGAAGGGTTAGGTGCCTGTGATTTGCGGACTGCAGCATTACAGGTGCCAGGTGTCCTGGCTATACATGAGCTGCATGTATGGCAACTGCATCGTGATAGACTTGTAGCGACGGCACACGTGTGTTACAACTCAGAAGACGTGAGTTCAGATCTTTATAAAATTAAGCCATTCAATTTTTTAATGGCTTTATTACTAATTTTATGCTTAATCGCGCGCTCTTAGTTTGTATTTTATAAATTATGTGACGTTTTTAATAGTGGAATAGTAGTTTTACTAATTAACTTTGAAAATTCCAGGACTTTTTGAAAAGCTCAAATCTCGTGAGTGATGTTTTCAAACGTCACGGAATCAATTTAGTTACTCTACAGCCGGAGTTTGTTCTTACTGCAATCACAGGTAAAATCTATTTAGCTTCTATCTAGAAACTTTAAGCAAATACTCTCTTTTACATAAAGCCTTTATTATGGTCTTAATGTTCTTATAATAAGGTTATTAGGACATTAAAACCTTCTCCGTAGCAGATTCGGTCACATGTCTGACATTCAAGATGTGTTGCGCGACAGATTCGGTTTGTAAAAAAAACTGTTTGTAACAGATACAGATATAGTATGTTTCATGCCCCATTAGAAGTCACAAGCCTTCACTTTATATATCTGAAACAAATAATCTTCTCTAGGACCTAGGTTAAAAATTCTGACATAAATGCCAGGAGGTCACTTAAGACGTAGAAGAATATAGCCGTCTCTTTTACTAAATATGATTAAGACAGAGAAAACAAAAACTTTAAAAGGCTAAGTACATGATTTGATTGCCTTTTGAGAGAATAAGCCATGGAGGCGCCTAGATACATATTAATAATATTCTCACGCAAATATCACACATTACACACTAGTGATATTTATGTATGTATAATATATTAAATTTATATCACAACCTTGCCCTCAATTATGGTATAGACGAGCCTTTTATCAATATGTATATATAAGAGCACCTACTTGAGAATTTATAAAAGATGACAAAATAGGTCATCTTCAAGTGGATTGTTATTTGATGCTACAAGAGATCCTGAATCTTTTCGTTTTAATATTTTTAGTAAAATACTGAATTTTAAATCATAAGTAAAATTTATAAATGAATTACTATGAAATTTTTTTTTAAATTTCTTAAGCTATTAATATGTATGAAAGCGTTTTATACTTTTTGAGGAACCTTTACAGACAAGTTAATCATGGTGCCAATTTTATTTCCAGATTCAAATGAAGAGAAGAAGGTTTTAATAGAATTAGCGAATGCCTCGTGTTCTTGTCCATGTGCGAAGGAATGCATAGCGCCAAGATGCTGTGCTGCGCTGCCAAAACCAACCATCACTCGTATTTGATAGGCATAGGCGTACAAATTTTGTATTAAGAACGTAATTATTATTTTAAGATTTGGAGCAGTGTTTGATCATCTTCATAAAAGTTTTGTGCTATTTAGCTTTATTTAAAGGACATTACCCCGACTTTGATAAAGTGAAAAACAAGTTTTTAACACATTCTAAGATTAGATTTTTTGTTCAATCATCGACGACTACAGGATCAGGTCAAGGTCATTTTTGACAAATACAAGTAGGTATCTAAGCGATACAAATTATGTTAAATAAATTATATTGTAAATTTAAAACGATAAGATAACATTAGTTCTATTGGGGTTTTTATCGTTCTATTGTGCCAACGATATTTTAACACTATCTCGTGTTACCAACTTAAAGATAATCCCTTCTTAACTTTACTGACGTTAGATAAACGTCACAATTTTTATGTCAAAATTACGAGTTTTCGACAGGGTATGTATAGAGTATGTACGTTATTATTTATGACTATGTTATTAATAATGTATGGGTAAATTATAAGTACCTAGTTTCTAATTAAGAAAGCATATTAACAAAATATAGTAAGTAATACCAAAGAAAATAGCCGGTCGGAATGTAACATTCTCCATAATAGTAAAGCTTGTCTCTGGTTGTTTCACTATTCGTTTTACGCGTACTTTTAACAGCATATTTGCGATGGAAAGTAAACCCGTTATTAATAAATCACAATTGAATGGAAGCGATCATTGTTACGCCAAATGAAGTCATTGTTGTCCCGACTTCCCTCTTCACAATGCCCATTATTCTGCGGTTGCAAAGGTCAAATTCATCACAACCGATAGTGCAGTTACTTATTGTCATTGATCTTCAAAGTGCTCAAAAACCTATATAATTATGATAGATGTAAGGTAGGCTCAATATCGAAATATTCTATAGGTTTTTTCCAGTTTATCTAACTCAATATCAGCAGATAACATTTTTCATATAAATATTTTACGCACGCGCTATAAACTAGTGTGAATCTAGCAGTTTACTAAAAAATTTTAGGATAGATTCTTTACGATCCGATTGGTGTTAATAGCATAGTACCCATTTAGTTTGCGCGAACTCAAACTCGAAAATTACTTGAGATCACTCGATGTTGAGGTGCTGATTTGATATTGTCGTTGGTTTAAATTGCCTTTAATCTTGTAGAATTATAAACTCTATAATATTCACGTTTATTTGTTGCATTTAAAATGCATTTTAATATATGAATTTTGTTCTTATGCACATCTAGTATAAAGTCGAATAAGTGAAGTATAACTGTGATGTTTCAGAGTATTTGTAATATAAGAAACGTTAGAATTAAGCACGAGTGCCGAAATTATGTTAACTAATCATAATTTTATTTTTGTTTTGACAAATAATGTACAAAGAAATTACATTTTATTATTTAGTGTTTCATTACTATGGTGACGGGTTTTATCTACATCAGCTATGAGCTATTAATATCTGACTATTCATAGCCTCGCGCTCTTACAAAACAGACTGAAATTAATAGACTTCAATACAGGTAAAATGGCAAGAAAACGATTCATAAACTTAACTTGCACCTAGATATGCAATTTTTGCCTTCGACGACAAGTTAGGTATTGTAAAATGGTATACTTAATACGTTTCCGTAGCAAGACACGTTTCTAAATCTAAAAATAAGAAATTTATAAACTACATAAAATTCAATACAAATATTGTTATAATAATATGTAGATACACAGTATAAACAACCCATTACACTAATGTGTAATTGGTTGTTTAACCGCTACCAAGCGATGTTTTTCAGACAGCACAGAAAAAATAATACTGATAATTTAGTCAAGCGAGTGTTAACAGACAATGTAAGTAGATACCTATCTATTATGTGGAAAAGGAAAGTAATAATAGGAAATGGAGATATAATAATGAGAGAGACAGTTATATTATGAAAATAAAGAGCGAGCAAGACGGATGTCGTTGGGAAGAGAAAGTCAAGGATTTAGAGAAAAAATTTGTTTCGTGGGTGGAAATTTGTAAGTTGCTGTGGACCGCAATAAGTGCTTAAATTTTTTCCAGAAATCTAATAACAGATAAGAATCTTTAGTCGATTTAACCGTTATAGTTGGGTTGATGCAAAACAAACTTTGTTTGAAAACGTGTAATCAGGATTAATCGATACATTCTATAGTTTATAGATTAAAATGTAATGTGTCCTCTATCCATAGACATCTTCATTGTCCGTCAAAGTGCTATTCGAGGCTTTACAATGTCTCGGTCTACAAATACGACTCTTTACTACTTTTTGGCATGCTTTCCCGGCACCAGTTGCGGAACGCTGAAAATACGAAAAAACTAACATTTTACTATTTTCCGATGATTTTCCATTTAATATTTTCTTATGATGAACAACAATGTTTTTGTATTTTCATTTTTCTTAAACGGGTTACCTTAGAGGGTTAATATTTAAATCAGTGATAAAGTTTTACAAAGAAAAAAAAATCAATTGCGTATACTACGGAAACTGCAACAAAAGTAGGCTATGCTCTATCCAGACACTATAGATCTATAATGTATCGATTTATCTCTATATAAATAATTTTTATTCAAATTTGTCCTGTTGACTCATTTTATAGAACCAGTTTGACTGCACTAAGCGATTCTCGTCAGTGTCAAGTGTGAGACCGTTTGATACTAAATTATGATGTATAACTTATTCACCCCATATAAACTTTGTTGTAGCAACAAAGGAGGCCAGGAGTCTGTCGATTTTTTTAAGCCTAAAGCTGATTCATTTTGTTTATAGGTTAAGTTTAAGTTTAAAGATATTTATTCTCATAAACATATACATTACACATCTATTATTGAGAACATAACTTTAAGATTAATCAGCCATTAGCATCATCTTAATCATAATTAAAAAAACTATGTATTATTTCCCTTACGCATAAACTTTAATCAACTAAAATCCTTGTTCAAAGTGTTTTGTCTCTTGCTTGCATCAACAACTGCATGTCATCGAAAAAGTCAGAGTACTTGAAGCATTCGTTTAAGTTAAGAGATGATAGTAAATAATGGGACATAAAAATACATACATAGAGATAATTTTAATAATAAAGATAATATTGAATTTTTGAAAAATAAAGTTTAATTAATAATTAAATTTACCTGTATAAGTCTATAGTTGAGCTTGATAGCATATTCGCAGTCTCCAAAGCATTCGGACCAGCCGAGCCACGGAGCCATCTCGCATCTCACATCTTCTGCCCACCGTCGGTTTACGCAAATATGTTCAGTTAAAACAATTATATTTAAATTCAAAACGGCCTTCGACCTTTTACCTCGATTATTTTACTTGTCTATTTTTCTAAAAAAAATCTTTAATATTTGCCGTTCAAAGCATACATTCCAAAGATAAGACATAAAATCGGACCATCGTTATAAGAATATAGTGAATTCCCGTAATTCCTTGTGCAGGAAATCCTTCCTTCCTGCATGGAGCAGTCAAATTTCTGTATCTGTTTTACTAATAATTTTTTGTACAGGCACTCATTCATTTCCCCGGGATTCGATACCTCCAGCACAACACACAGACGCGTAAACCACTTAGCCACGAAGGTGGTTTTATAGATATGTGTACCGGTTATAAATATGACATATACAACATAGATACCCATGGACTAAGAAATACACGGCAGTCTGCCTTCGTGGGCCTTTAACTAAGTTTATACATATTACAATGAGTATTATGCAAGAGGTCCTGGGTTTGATTACCTAGGAAACACTTGACATTTAAAGTTTATTACTTTTTGAAGCAACTGGAAAATAGAAAAAGTCCCGTAATTCCTTCGCCCCATTTCTGCATCTGCTTCACTGATCTTAATTTTATTTCAATTGTAAAGGGCAGAATTCAAATAATCGACTCACCAACTCGCGAATCGTTCTGCAACACGTCATTATTAACAGCGGGTGGCGTTGCTTTCAATTTCTTAGTACTTGCCTCCGCAACCGGTAACACTAAAAATAATGTTGTTATCATTAATCAGGATTTGAACCAAGAAACTTCACTAAACCATCAAATAAATTATTGCGCGTAACGAGAAAATGCGTCTTTTAAAATTATGTATGTACCACATACTAAATCAATGTATTATTATAATAAAACATATGGTAATGCAATTAGCAAATATTTAAAGAAAAATCTTAAAACAAAGCAACTTTTGGAAAAAGACATGAAATATTAAAAAGTATTTAAAAACCCCTCGATGTAATTAATAAATTACAAATAAGACTACCTCATAAATGGATGAATAGATCTTCATAAATTATAGCAAGAAATCGTCTCGAGCATACCAGCTTTTAAGCAAAAAACCGCATACCACAGATAGATTGAGACAAGTTGTATTTTAATACTTCTTCAAAAAAAAGCTTTCCATGTAAAAATGACTTCTGCCAATGTTCAGTAATTGCGGGATTATCAAATTTTAAATTTAGAATTATTTTAAAAACACGTAGTACTATTGGATTGTTATAACATGGTATGTCTTACAAGTGACATTTTTTCCTACACAGGTTCGATCACAAGTCGCCTTATCGCGGAAATTATTTGCGTTCCCACCGCAGCCCGTGAAGCCAAACGGCTCGCAGAGACCACTACTGTTGTCGTAAAACCATCGCTCTTCGTACGAACGACACGGACCCACTGACATCGGTTGAGTACACACCTCTGAAATTACAACACAAAGTTATTTTTATTATTCTACAATGTTTTACAAGTATTATAACTACGCACCTTCTAGGATGGCGTGAAAATTTTTCATTGAATTCCAAGAGAAATACAAAAAAGGTTTAACTTCTAATACAAACGATATTGTAGAAAAGAATCAGTGAAACAAAAGCGTATGTCTCATTAATTTTATCACGATGTTGATATAAAGTTACAGAAAAACCATTTTCAACCCACTATTTCGAATAGTAACTGATTTGTACTTAATTGAGTTAGGAGTTATGAAGAAATTACGAGATTTTATTAAAATTTAAAACCAATATCCAAAAACATCACAAAACTATCAATTACGTAGTGGATAAACATCTTACGCTTATTCATAACACAGGAGTAGGATGGGATGACCTTTTATATACTGTATAATTTATAGGAAGACCTATACATTTATTTCATTTGTAGCCGCCTAGTTATTCTTTTTGTACGTTGTTTTATATTACTGAAAGAGTTTTTTTTTCTCAACCCTTTAACATAATTCTGTTGTGGATAGCATTAAACTCTATATGAATAAGATTTCTTGTGTGTAAATGTGTCTTACCCTGAGGCACGTCCGTATCGCAGGACGTGTCTTCTCCATCACACAACGCCTCCTGTTGCGTTAAAGTGTCCTGACAACGATCTAAGTGCTCTTGTACGAGAAGATCTACGTTTGGATTGTCGCTTGTTATGTTTTCTGCTGGCACGGTCTAAAAACTATCTATTTTAGTAATCGTCATACAAAAGCGCTGCACATTATTAAAACACACTGTAACGCCGGCCTACAGAGAGATTCTAACTCGAACTAAAAATCATTGGGGCTTCGTTTAGTGTATGATATTACTGTATGGATAAAATTTCTGATCTTCCTAAATCTTTATATTAAACGTGTACCTATATTCATTCATAGATTCATAGTTTGTTGACACTCCATGCGATATGCTTATCAGTATTGTGTAGTTAAGAACGCAGTTCAATAACTATGACGAAGAACTCAAAATACCAAAAAAACAATGAATCCGGTTGTAATCAATAGAATTGGGCCCTTAATTAAAATACTTACTACAATTGTTATTTTATTGCAATACATTTAATCATACCAGATTCTGGAATTCAGCAAAAAGCTTATTCCAATCCGCAAGTAGTCTCTTCGTGAGAATCTTCTGCACGCGCTGGTCCTTCGAGAGATAGAGACGTGTGCGTATGCGTCGTCCGCGCCCGCAGTTGGCCGAACACGGCGACCACATGCCCCAAGCTGTCACAGCGCATTCACCGCGAGGGTTGTCCTATTAGCACAACACATTTTCAGAGTGGATAAAGAAAAGGTGAAAATAATATGTAGTTATAATAAATTGAAACATTATCATGATTATTTATTAAGTGAGAAATATATTTTCCTACTAGCCGGCTAATCACAATGAAATGTTTATGGCACTCGGAAAGGATGCAACAAGAGTTAAACTTTCTACTGGTGAAAAACTTTTTAGATTCGGATATGTACATTCAGATCTCTATTAAGAAACAAATAACATTTTTTTTATTTAATAAAACAAAATATCAACTAACTGAGTGTTACAATAAATAATAAAGTTATAAAAATAATTCCTACAAATTGTTAATTTGTTATACTTACAACATAGAACCAGTCAAAGTTGGTTGAATTTGCAAACGCATTAGGAGGTCTGCAATAGAAGGACATAATTCAAATTATAACTTAAGTTCATTAAATCGAGTGATTTTTTTCTATTTTTAATTGATATAATGAAAATGAACTAATAGGTTTTGTGAAAAGTTAAATGAAAAGGATAGGCGTAACATTTGAAAATTTGACTTTGAACTTTGATGACGTGCTAAAAAACAAGTTGTGAGCATAGGTAATATACAAACATACACCTCGTGACTTATATACGTATATGTATAATTTACTTTATTAAATAATTAAATATACCTAATTTCTTTAAATGTGTGATACTCATATTAATAAAAGACTACTATATAATTTACTAACTTAAAACAGGGTCCAGCCTCGCAAGGCATAGCCTGGCTAAGCACCGTCCGTGCTTTGAATCCAACATGGCACCGCTTAAAGGCTCTCGGAGCCAGGTAATGTCTAGTCCTCGCACGAACCCCGCACCCCTCACAAGGGGACCACTCAGACCAGGCTGATACTGCGCATGGCCCACTCGATTCCGCTGGATCTGATTCATATTCTGACTGAATCCTAAGTATTCGATATTAATTTGATAAATTAGGTATAGAATAGAAATAGAATTCCCACCTAGGTACGTGAGTTTCTCACATACGTACCTACAATGTAACCTTGGTCCATGACAGGGTTGGTAATCTGTGAGTGGGGTCCGACAGGCATCTGCCTTGGCCCTATGTGGCCACAAATAGTCCCTTTGTCGGGCCGCGCGTCCCTCACCACACGTCACGCTACACGGACCCCATGGACCCCACGAATGCGTCGCACATGACCCACCACCGGTACGAATTGATGCTTCCATTATTTGCTGGTTAGTAGGATCTTTACAGAAAAAAAATTTGACTGTTATCGTAAGGAACTTGATTTCTAATTTAAAAGACATAGTTTTCATGGGTTAAATCACATTGATACCTGTAGATTCACAGCTCTTTTCATACAAGCGCAGTCGGTTAAGTCTGAGGCGGGCAAAGGGTCTCATTTCGCCCGAAGAAGTGTGGAAGGGCGAGTGAGTGTCTCGAGGCCACTCTGGTCTAAGTGCGCGTACAGGTGCGGAAGGCACGGTGGGATTGCGACGAGACTGGCGATCGAAAAACTAATTGTTACTTTCTTTACTTGTTATAAACATCACTTATTAGTTTGCCTATTTATATATAATAATAATAATAATAATAATAATAATAATCTTTATTCATTACCAAAGGAAACCTTATAATTAATAGTGATCGATGCCTCCTTTTAAGCTTATATATATCTATGTTATAGCGACATACCTTGCAGACTATGAAGTATATAGGATAACTGACTTTGGAAAATATGAAGTAGTAAAAATAGTAAAAGGTATGGTAGTAAAGGGTAGTAAGTGTATAGATGATAGAAGCTAAATTAAAAAAAAAATACTAAACTATGTCTAAAAATCAAAAGTACAAAGAAAATGAAATACCATGTAGCTGACACCACTGTCAGTCCCAGCATCATATGGGTAAAGAGGCAATACGGCCGATCTTCTCCAAGTGCAATTCAAGTTACACAACTCCAAAGCTGACACGCCAAGTATCCAATCTGGCGAAGGTGCCAGTTTTGAAGCCAAAGACACCAGATGATTTTTAGCATCAACCCTGAATACCGCGAAAGTACTGGGTATACCAGAACCGGCCACCTGTTGCCAGGAAATACCACGAGCTTTGATTATCGTGCGAATATGATCGCTCTGAAATATTAAAACATGTTTAACAACTACCCTCCTTCCTCCTCATTCTTCGAATAGGTGGTACTATATTCAAGTCTCTATATAAGGAATTGTACCTACACTAAAATCTTTTTAATTTTGCGTGATTAAAACGTATAAATTATAACAATTAAGCTTCTGTTGCTACATCAAGAGAAACATCAACGAGTCTTATTAGTCTGAGAGATTCAATTTAGTTATCAAATGACATATCTGAGAATATACCTCGGATTTTAGTTCTTTTTCAAGCATAGTAGTTGTTCCATCATCAGCCAATCGTCTTAAGCCCGCAGTAGCTACGCGACCTTCCTGCCACACACGGAATTGGGCAGTATGTGATGCACCTATGACGTCACCGAAATGCGCGCGAGCTGATTCTGGTGGAAATTCTCTGGGGTGAGTGTTCCGAGACCACAGACCCTCGAATGTTACCTGACAATGCCAAGAGAAAAGGTTCACCAGACGGGTAATTAAAAATAATATTTGTTTAAAAAATTTTACATACTTTGTATGTAAACTAACAATAATGAGTCCTGCAATCGAAAGCACGTAGGCAAAAGTTAGAAACGAAGTAAAAAGACTCGCTCACAAAACTAGAATGGTCTCTAGAAGCTGAGTTTCAGCTTCGAGACACAGCTGAATAAATAACTCTAGATTACATAACTAAATCCTGAAGCTTACCTCATATTTAGCCTCATCGCAGGCGCAACAGGGTTCCACAATTGGTGGCTGTCTATGAGGCGCAGTTGGTATAGCGGGTGCTGGACACAATTTATGCGCAAGAGTTGATACCGTACCGGAATCGAGGTGGTCTGCACGCGCGCACAAACGAACACAACTCTCTGGTATGCTCGCCGGAGCATTCCATATCACCTATAAAACAACTTTCAAACTAGTAACAAAAGTATTAATGTTTTCATACCTAACTAAAAGCAGGACTTATAAATCACGTTTACCACTAAAATGGTGATTTTACCTGTATTTCAGTTTTTGGATGAGCAGTAGCATTATCTACGGCCGGCTTACACAGCTCGTGTGGCTTTGTTTGAGCGTCATACGCCTGGAATGTGCCAGGTGATCCGTTCACAGTATCATTAGTCGAGTTAGAACTTGCATTCAAACCGCGGTCTAGTTCCGCCCAAATGATAAATCCTATGAATGGCGCTGGTCCCTGACCGTTGTCTACGCCTTGGAGAGATACTAAAAAAATTGTTTAATGAAACACCTTTATACAACTATCTCCGTAGATAAATAATTCTTCAATATTTTTGAATATAGGTAAATATTTTTTTAATTTTATATTTCTCATTAACTAGATGATTTCTATTTAAACTTTACATTGTCCATTTAATCAATTCGATACGAACCATTGTGAAATACAAAAATATTTATATTTTAACCCCTAACGAAAAATAATATAACATATTTTATATATAGCACTCTATCAATTGCAAGATTTAACGTGGGTTTTGTTGATATATTTTTTTTCGATTTGGCACAGGATTCCTTGATGATATGGATATAATGGCTTTCTTACCTGAATACAGTTCTCCAGGAAGAAACAAATCAGGATCACCAGCGACAGCCAATTTGTAGTGAGAATCTGCTGGTTGCGCGTGTGGTGGAGCTCGTTCACACAACTCCGACAAAATATAACCACTCGAGCCCAACACAAATAATGCCACAAGATGCATTTTTTGATTCACGTTTTATTGAGATAACATATTCATTATATTATACTATAGTATATAATAAACTGTAATATAATTAATATTATATACTATACTATTTATAATAATACATATACTATAATTTACAAGTCGCCGTTGTCCAAAATGCGGATGGTATGTACCTATTCATAATTTGGCTAAGAATTACGATTCGTAGTCAAAATCTACGAATTTTACGATTATTTTCCTACGACTCGCAATAAAAAATAAAATATTAAGTATTTAAAATGTCTTTCCGGTTAATTCACTTGCATCTAATTTTAATTTTAATTCAAGCTCTGTTACTTTTTAAAAGCTTTTGAACTTAGTTGAACTTAGCAGGAAACTGCTGCAGCTGCTAAACTAAACCAATTAAAGTGCTATCTATTTTTGCTTTGAGGATTAGCCTTGCATTTCTATCTTGGAGTCGGGTTATATTATTACTAAATATATGCATTTACGTTTAATGCTATATAAGATTTAATTTAGGCTCATATATAAAGATAAACTTATCTGAGCCAGGTAAGACGTAGATATACCTACACTACTTTTTATTCTCATTTGGTCTTGAATCAAACAGTCAAAACTCAAAAAACGCAGCGTGCAACGGCTAGAACATCTAGTTAAAAAAATCCACAAAAATTCTGGATCAAAAATACAAATTAAGTATAATATTATTTATTATTCTCTTTCTTCTGTTTAACTAAAACAAGTATGAAAATTAACTCGCGGTCTTCTTTATGCCCGATTCTATTTCAGTCTCCGTAAATTGTTTTAAATCAGAATCAAATAACTATTAAGTCAATTATTGATATATTATAAGAAAAACGTAGACATAAATACGTAATAAAATTATTCAGTTAAGTGGAACACATACATACTTAATATCTAGCACCCTTAGGTTTCAGGTGCACAAAGGACACTAATCTAATAATCCGATCAGTCGGCAAACATTACCTCAGCTTATTACAAAGTTCACTGACCTTAACTCATCACTTTTTTTAATTACAACGAGGTTTTAATGCGTAGACTAAAGCTATAGAGATCAGAAAAATTAAAAAGTTAATTAAATCTCTTTGTTAAAACATGGGGAAAAGCGCGCGAAATGTCCACCCTTTCAGCAACGCTCCCGCCACGATACTGCGGTCTCACGACTCACCCTACTATATTAAATTTACAGGGTAACCGAGCCCAGATTTATTTACCTACTCCGATAGATTGAATTGTATTTATTTCGAATTGCAATCCATTTGATTACATATCAAACTACAAAAACACTGTACTATATATATTTTATATTCGGTTAGAGTATTGTCAATTGCTTCAAAATTACAGCTTTTGTTTATTTAGGTTCCACTTCCTTTTAATTTTAATTGGATCCATTTATCGACTTGGTAAAGCGATACAACGCAATAATGCAGCTAACAAACTTTTGTTACCTACCAACGCATCCCGTTTAGCCATACTTTTAATTGAATGCATAAATGATCTATGTAAATAAAATACCACAGTTGTTTCTTAGCAATACGTAAAGATCTCCTAAAAAGCGATATTATTATGAAATGATCTTGTTGCCAAGTGGATATACAGAAATAGGTCGCTTTTTGACCCCGTGCCGACATAGCACTGATGATGGCCCTTACATAAAAGAATGATAGAGTACTATGTACCTAATAGGGATTTTTCTACTAAATATAATCAAAAGGCTGTAACGTTCCTACGATACGTTTCCTGTGTCTCCGTAGCTGGCAAATAACCACATGCTTATTGCTTTAGTTTGTGCTGATGACATCGAAATTGTTTTATATATTATAAAGCTATGCGTCTCCTTGTGAACGCAGTCGGAAGTTTTTTCTATTTCACAACAAATAACTTTATATTTCTAAAGTCTAAAGACCTCATCTTCATCTTACTTTGGTGTATGTTTTTAACAGGCAACTAAGTATACAGTACATATCACGGGAAAAAAAGCCTGATGGAACCTGGGATAAAAAAAATCTCTGCGGAATACTTTAGAGTTTTAATCACTTTTAGCCAGGCATTCTGTGTGGTTAATCTTCATAAAGCTTTTATTATCAAACATCACAATAACCTCGTGCAATTATTATATATTTGTGTATTTAAAAAAAAAGAAGAGAGTGAAATATGAATGCATTTATTTTAAAAATTTCAATAACTACAATTACATTTATATTTTAATCGATTACAGGTACATAGTAAATACTTATTATGTAACTAGCTGACCCCGCGAACTTCGTATCGCTTCAGAGTGCCGAATAATGTGTCACCTAAAACGTCATTCCATAGAAAATGTATGAGGAAACTAATTAGCAATAAATTAAAATTGCGACTATAATTTGAGATTTAAACTATCCTATCTCTCAAGTTGGATCGAACTGCACATGGTGTGCGAATTTTATTATAATCGGTTAAGTGGTTTAGGAGTCCATTGAGGACAAACATTGTGACGCGAGATTTATATATATTAAGATGTTATATACAAAATTATAACCTCTATAAAAAAAAATACATGTAGTATTATAAATAATAATTTTAAAGACAAAACTTACGGTATGATTGAAATCGTGCACACACGTGTTTGAAATCGTAAAAGTTCTACTAATAGACTTAACGACCGAAGAGGCACTGATTTGACTCGCATTTTCCTAAATATCAAACAATTTTACTATATTATGTCTTTCTGTTACAATAAGTACATAGAAATTTATCTCTCTAAGAACAAGGTCTCTACTTATAAATGAAACTCCGTAATCCGTATGAATGCAGTAGCTAAAGTGCGTCTGTTTAATGATTATTTTCTTTGTATACCTATATAAGTAGAATCAGCTTTGTCTTACCCAATCTATCAAGATTATGTATTTTGGATATAAGAACATTTCAATAGAAAGCTGTATTAGAGAGATAAAAATAAAATCTATTATAACGCGCGCATGCTTTAAATTGAATATAAATTTTAAAATAGTATTTAATATATGTTACTAGTGGACCCCGCGAACTTGTATCGCTTCAGAGTTCCGAATAATAACATGTCACCTAAAAGGTCATTCGATAGAAAATGTTTGATTAAACGAATTTTCTTCATAAACACTTTTTCGTGAATTGTTCTATATTTTTAATAGTACTTATTCTCGGATAAGACGAATCTAAATCAGGGATCATCAAAATCGGTCGATCCGTTCTTGGATTATAAAATTTAATGATGTGAATTACCCGACTTTATTTTTATTTTTATATACATAGATATATTATACAGTTTCTAGACTATTTTATATAAAAAAGACATTACAATGTTAGATGGATATAAGATATACTTATGAATTAGAATTGCTTAACCATACGGGTAACTATAATTCACTACAATAATTAGTAACTACATAACTAATATATGGAAAAGTCAGTTAATTTTCGGCAGTAAACATTTAAAATATTGTAGGACTCTGTGCGCAGTATTATTTATATATGAAACCTTATAAAGACATGGCGTGACGACAAATCTATATCCAGAGATTTAGAATAAATAATTTCAATGATCGACCACTGAAATTGTAAACTTAAAAAAATAGTTGAATATTGAATGACCAGACTCTATTCCTAATGAATCACCGTTATGCAAGAAGCGGATGATAATTGGTATATAGTAATCTCTAATGATAGAAACGCGTTTAGCCTACTAGTTGAAGAGAAAGCCACGAATGGTGAGGACTAGTTATGGATCTCTTTTATTCTTGTGCTTGTCTTTTAAAATACTTCCTAGTAAAGCTTAGTCATGACCATTTAAAAAATTCGATGAAAACTTACTTCAAAAGCTCTCAAATTAATGTATTTTATATGTATAACTACTTTTTGTATTCAAAGTAAGATTTTTCATTTAGATTCAGTGACTTTTTAATTCTTAGTTACCAAAAAAAATTATAAAATGTGTATTTATAAAAATTCATTAATTATCTATTTATATTAAATATTAATAAATTATCTTAAAGCTAGGAATAAATTAGGACTGCGGCCTATTAGGTGGGTTCTCTCTCATCTCAAGGACATGCTCAACGGGCTTGGGTTTGCCATCGGGGCCGATAGTCGCTGGTTTCACCACTCCCTCTGTAAGCATCTTATCAAAAAGATTCACCAGTTTCATCGCCTCGTATTCTTTCTGTAAATAAAATTGAGCTGTATGTTAATAAGCATAACTGGACACATTACAAAGATATCGAACAACACCTGTTTAATTATGCTAGTGTTCGCGCATTGGTCGAAGCTCGCCCACAATTCAAGATTCAGATATGAATGTGTGTTTATGCTGTGTGTTATCCAAGCAGTAGTGTGCGTAAAGTTTATTTTAATTAACTTAATGTATCCATTTTTAATGCATTTTATATTTAAAAAATAGCTTTATGCACTTCTTCTCCATATTAATTTTTTCGCGTTTATAGTTTTATAGTTGTTCGCGCAATTTTCATAAAAAGGGATACAAAGTTTTTGCTTCTCTTTTACGAGATAATATTATAATTAGGTACTCGGTTGGCTACGTCAACAAGTCATAATAGCGGGTTACAGCATTTCAAGCATGGCTTCCCTGTTTTAACCTCCAGGGTATTTCACGGGAAGTTCACCGCACCCTGTCGGAAACAGGGCGGTACTGGTTCGGGCTAGGAAAAAGGGCATTTCGAAGAAGACCGCGAGAGCTGCTGTTGTTCGCGACTTCATTTACATAGAATCGAGATAAAAAATTAGCCTACGATCTAAGAAGCAGTCCATCTCTATACAACATTTAAAAAATAAAATCGATTCAACGATCTAAGGAGAAGCAACCTTAACACAAGTAACACGCTTTCACAATATATACAAAGGCTCCTAAATTAACTAAAAATTTGGAGTTTGTGAAAGTGATATGTCGGGATCACAGAAGGTCACACCATTCGAAAGGAAAGTAATTAAAAGATGAGGTTTTTAATATTTCTCCATATAATGAAACATACCTGTTCTTCAGTCATATTTTCAAAGGGATTAATCCTGGGCGGCATGGTGCATCCCACAACTGGATCTATATGTGGCTGAGCTTCCAAATACTCCTCAGTATCTGAGTCCTCGCTACTTGAAGAGTACTGAATTGGACCACGGCCACCACACATAAGGCCCTTTTGCGCCAAGTGGCCCGCCGCGTTACCGAAACCAGTGTATTTTACCATACGACCCACTAGAAAGATAAATAACAAATAAACGAACTAAAAACTTATAAGATTAGTACTATGCAATCAAACGAATAATGGATTGTCAATAACATTGAACTCAAATGTGTTACCTCAAAACTTTAACAAAAAATCTGAATAAATCGCCTTTATTTCTTTTAAATTAATGAAATAACATTTTTATAATTTGATATTTATTTAAGATTTATGTATGTAGTTAAGTTTTACGAAGTTGTTTCTTTAGTCAAGTAGACGATCAGCTTTTGTGTCTACATTAATTTCTTTCCCGGGATGTGAACCACTCAACTACGGAGGCGGCACTACCGTGCCTGGGCAATAGTCTCCGTGGAACAGTTTCTAAATACCGCTAATCATAGGCTAGAAATCTTAAATTCCAAGCTAACAAATTCGCTTTTAGATATCATGATTTAAAAATACCAAAATAAAACCTAATATCTCAATCGAAACACTAGTTAAATTATAAAAAAAAATCTTTAAGATTTGTTTACCAATCTTAATACCTTAAAATTTTTCGATTTACAAGCTTGGTTTGAAATCTTAGTGTTCAATTTTTGTTAGGGTTAAAAATAAAGGCTTATTATAATTATACATAGCTAGCGGTTATTGATTTTGATTAAGGTTGCCTACCTTTTTCTTTACAAAGAATAAAGAGAAATTCAGCTACAAGATCTCTTACAGATGTGACCGGTGTAGTTAGAAGTCTACAGAGTTGATTACGAACTGTATTCCCTTTCTCTGGAGGTCGGGAGACATCTCTTAGAGGCGGCAGTACTGTTTGCCGTAAATATTTGCGATGCGCGCGAACATTACGTGCACTTTTATTGAGTACGGTCAATATCGGCGATAGGTTTTCGTATTGATTAGCTGTACCCTGAAACAATATTTCTTATTGTCTTATCGGAACCAGAAGGATACATCATACTAATTGTTTTTAATAATTTATTACAATAGTGGCATCCACTATAAATTTTATAGTAACGTCTACACCTCCACGGTCCACCTTTGCAAACCAGGCTTTGTAGTTTTAAGCAAGTTTGCTTATTTCAAAAATTTCATAAATTTTGATTGTATTTCGATAACATAAGCAAAAGTAACCATATCAAAATCGCTCCAGTCGTTTAGGAACAAAGGTGCCACAGTCAGACACACAGACCCACTGAAACTTCAAACTTTCCAGTAACATAGGCTATACGGTATCTAATACTATATACCCACGAGGACAAACTTGCGAGTAACAGCCAGCAACTTATAATTACTCACAGTTGTTACAGTTAACCGATGCTGCAATAATTGTAAGAGAGCATGCACGGCTTCCATGTTTTTACCATCATACACGTGTTCTAATTTCTCATCGTCGTTACATTCAGGAGATAGGTACTGATAAAATTCTGGAGGCACGCTGGAAAAAAAACAAATTATAGTCATATTAAATTACCTACTCTCTAAAGTAAGTAATGTACCACAAGTTAGGTCAAATATATTTCGAGTGTGTTAAATATTTGTATGCAAAATGTGGCAGCGCCCCTAGGGAAAAGCTTAAAATTACTAGGCCACTATGAATCCACTAGTAATCACCATGGACACAAAACTGAGCACTACATGTATTTTCGAAAATGATTTGTAGTACTATTAATTAACTGTCCAGTGTCCACTGCACTTTCGCATAGGACACCCGAGCCAAGAGTGTCTATGGAAAATATGTTTCCCTCTTAACTCAAGAGTCCACGACGGCCAGACCTTCCTTATTTTATAAAAGTTGAAAGTTTAGCTGTACATGCCTCCTATACAGGTAAGAACGACCAGCGACTATTCAGTTTGGGTTGTGGTTACTTGGGCAGATATCAGGTAGTAAAGGTGTATAAAATAGTACCTTAATTTCGTTATAGTATAAAACTCAATTTTTTTATATTTGACATATGACACATTATTATTTGGAACTCTGAAGCAATACGACGTTCACAGGGTCCACTAGTAAGTATGATGTAAAATTATTTATAAAAATCATAAATACTAATTATGAAATCATTAATTACTAGGTTCATTCATTAGAAAATATTTGTAATGTAGGTATTAAATATTAATAACAACTGTTCAAAATCAAACCTAGTTAATAAATTAGCAATGTTACTATGTAACTCCATTAATTTATCCGATGTACTTGTTTCAGCCATAAGCAAGGCAGTTAGAATGGGCATCAGTTTCAGGCATAATGCTTCTTCTTCCATACTTATTGCCTCATCAGGACCAGAATGGTACATCATATTAAACTGGGTCTTTAAGATTTCACATACTATTGCTTCTTGCTTATCCTAAAAAATTTTAAACATATACATGAAACACAACACTTAAGAACAGCAACTATTAGCTGAAGGTCAACTAATTACTTATAAATTCATAATATTAATCAATATTATTAATTAATCATAATATTAGTTCACATATTAATAATCACTTTTAAACTTTTACTTTTAAACTACAAAACTTATTTCTGTATGATGATAGATCTTGGACAACTACAAAGACAATTTTTATATATCAACAAAACAGGATAATGAAACCGGTATAAATACACTGAGATTAGTTTTTAACTTATTAACTTTAAACTTCAAATATATAAACATATAGCTTTAATGAACATGTTCAAAACTTACACTAAGTACAACTTGCTGTTGTTTACCAATATTTGTTGCTTCAAATCTTTGCTCTGTAGCGTCCGAAACAAGGTCATTGAGACAATTAATCAAATATATCATTCCATGTAATTCATTTTTTATTTTAGCTCTTATATCTTGTCTTAAAGCAGTTAAAATGAATAATAATTTCATATCAAAGAGAATAATTTCTTCCTTGTATGGTATTTCACTATACGATCGCAGTCTTGCCACAAGCCCTTGTGCAATACTTGTATGAGCACACAATGCTCTGGCAACTTCACTATTAAAAGCAACATTACACAAACATTTTAAAGCCTCTACAGCTAAGCTTTTATTTGGCAAATGTTCTTTTGCTTCTTCATTTGCATCAATAAAATTATAGAGGCCAGCTTTTTCAATCAATGTTATCATCCATTTTTCACAGATTAAATTCTCCATCTCACATTTGTCACGACTACAAAAAATATTGTATTGAATGAAACATTAAACATTAATGAAAGAATTAAAATGAAACATAATGAAAGGACATGGCAGGGTCATGTGCTCTTGAGGCTTGGGTCTCAATATTTTAACAATTTTAATAATAATTGTTTATATGACAATAATCAATACCTAAGCGTTAATAATAGTTATGCTTAAGACTACCTGACATGAAATCTTTATCTACCCTTGATTTACTCCTAAGTAACATCATAAGTTTGTTACCATATTAACATTAACTAGTAAATAAATTTTTCAATTTAATATTTATTTATTTAGGGTTCATCCACAGATATTACATACAAAAAAACTTAATTAATTAGGAAATAGGTACTGTTATATGCACACCTTTAAAGGGAGAACAGTGTGCACAAAAAAACAGTAAACAGAAAGTCAACACAAATTTATAAAAAGAGACTGCAGAGATATTTGACATCTTGGAGAGGCACTTATTACTAGCTATTAATTATTAAAATTATGTAGGTTGCTATTTATATCATCTTAATCAACATATATCGATTTTTTTTTACAAATTTACCTTAATAATCTCAGTGCAGACAAACAGGTACCATGAATATTTTCAGCGGTTTTATCCTGGAGCTGCTCAAAGAGAGCTGCCCATAATGACACTCTCATATTATTCTCTGAAAGATGTGGAAATGAAAATTTCGTCTCATTCTGTAACAATAAAATTATTTAGTCAATATATTTTACATTTAATACGATTAGCCTCTTTTCAGTACGGCTCTTGAATCGCAGTGAAAAAATAAAACAATTTTTTACATCTTGGGAGTACGAATAGAACGAACAACGTTACTATGTAATAGTTTACAATAGCGTACATTTCGTATAAAGTTCTCCAGAGTCGTCGAAACATTTGCGTAGTCTTTACTTCTTATGATAGAAATATCATTTTCGTCCATGACGAAAATCACTTATCAATAAAAATATTATAATAAAATACAAAATCTTCAACTCTAAAAGTCTAAATGACTATTGATATTAACCCAACAACTACTTTACCGAAAAACTTTAATTTGATTAAAGCGAAAATTTAAAAAAAAATTAATAAAAATAAAAGACAAAATTTAAATTTTGATTTAATTTGGGCACAAAAATTTAATTTACAAGTTACATTTTTCACCACAGATAACAGATTTACATTAATCACAGTGATATTAGATATATTATTATGAAAATGATATATTTAATTTATTTATTTTTTATTATTTTTATTAATTTAAAATATTTAAAAATAATGATATATATAAGTACATTATTGTAAATATTCAATAAATTAGAAAAAATTATTGCGATAATTTTTAGCGCGATAAAGTGGATGGTTAAATGAATAGAATATACTGCTCTAGGCACAGACCAGTGTTGTTTATTACCTACAATAATAAGTTCATACTATTTAAAATTTAAAAAATATTGGCGAATTAAAATAAAGACGGCATATATACAGGTTACAGGAAAAGTCGTGTCTGTGTCTTGTAACCTAGCTAAAAACTTTTAACTTTAATAAAGAATATTTTTGAGACAGAGATGACATTGAGAATTCTGATTCTAAATATTAAATCTAATTGCAAAACCTTATTGGCTGACGGCTGTTGCCTGTTGGAAGAGTAGTGACTACTGACTACTGAGTATTAAGTGACTAGTGACTTAGGGACTAGACACTTCACAGTTCTGAGTTCACACTAGAAGACGGGGATTTGTGATGATTACATTATTTTGCTGATTTCTATAACAAAATAATTTAGAAAGAATTTTTTAGGCCTAAAATGGCTTCAATAGCTTTAAAAGGCCAATTAGCATCTAAAATTCTAAGTAAGTATTTGTCTTATTGTTTCACACACTTGAAACTAGACACTTTGATCTTACATAATTTGACGTAGTCATAATTTCATAAATAATAATAATATATATGTAAATCTGAAACGATATTTTCATTTATTAATATTATTTGTAGCTAGAAATGGAACAATCAGTATCATTTACATCAAGTCGTCATCGTACAGTAGCGATGCTAAAACTAATCTCGCCGCTTTTAAGAGAGGTACTGGTGGTCGCAGCAGTTTTAATGGCATCGTAGCCACTGTGTTTGGTTGCACTGGGTTTGTGGGTCGCTATGTGTGCAACAAATTAGGCAAAATTGGCACCCAAGTATGTATTTGCTTATTTAATTTTCAATATGAAAATCAATAACCAAAAACAATCCTTAATTATTTCTTATTATAGATGATTTTGCCATACAGAGGTGACTTCTATGAAGCAGCTAGATTAAAAGTTTGTGGAGATCTTGGTCAGGTCCTTTTCACACCATTTGACCTTCGTGATGATGAATCTATTGCTAAAGCTGTTCAGTACTCCAATGTTGTCATCAATCTTGTTGGTCGTGACTATGAAACTAAGAACTTTAAATACAATGATGTGCATGTTGCAGGTGCTCGCCGTCTTGCTAGGTATAATTAATTTTTTTATAATAAATCTAAACGAAAATAGAAATTGTTAATATTAAATTTAAATTTAGACAAACAAATTTTGATATCCTTTTCTTACAGAATCAGCCGTGAAATGGGTGTAGAGAGGTTTATTCATCTTTCTTACCTGAATGCTGAACGTAATCCCCAGCCTCTAGTTATGAAAAGTCCTTCATTGTTCAAGATCAGTAAATTTATGGGTGAATGTGCAGTTAGGGAAGAATTCCCTACTGCTACTATAATACGTGCTTCAGATATTTATGGCTCTGAGGACAGGTTCTTAAGGTAAGTATTATTGATTCTTATAAAACCTACAATATGAAAATTGTGCAAATTTTTTAACCAAACTTCAAAAACACCTAAAAGGAGGTTATCAATTTGATGTGTATTTTTTTTTGTATGTTCCACATTTATTTTGCTGTCCATGGATTGAATTGGATAAATGAGGTGTCTAACAATAGTATAACTTGTCAGTGGTTGCATTTAATTTTTTTAATTTTTGTGTTCAATAGTTTTCAGGATATTAAAGGAATAGTTTCACAATCAGGCAAGAAATTACCGAATCACTTAGAACTGTATGAATTATGAATCCTTATCGATGAATTTTTAGATTCAGTATAAAATTTACTACTATAATAAATAAGCTAATTTTTTTTATAATTTTCAAGTTGATTTCAAAATAAATCAAAAATTAAAAAAACTTCAATTAGTTTGCTTTGGTAATACAGAAGTCTATGTTAAAATACTTAATATGCTTGCAGTTTAATGTAAAAAAATAATACTAAAACTAGAATTCTTATAAAATATTTTCAGTAAGCCTTTTAACGGAATATAAAGTTCCATATAAACTTACATATGAATTTTGAAAAATTCTTCCTATGTCAAGAGGAATATCTGTGCGAAATTTTAAGATTCTAGCCCTAAGGGTTTGGCGTATGCATTGATACACCAGTCAATCACTTTTGCCTTTTATATATATATATGTCATATTCAATTTGAAAGCCTTTTGTTGACAAGAAGGAAAAGTACAATTTTCTTTTTACTTAATTAAATTTCTTACTATCTAAGTTGCTGCACATCAGTCTCTGAATTGGCGTGTGCCGTGTACGTACGGACATAATGCATATGTACGCAGAGGCATATAAGATTAAAATCAATAAGGTAGGATACATACTTCTAGAGATAAAGAGAATATAGAAACTGTATTCCTGCAATAAATCACATCGTGCGTTCACTTGCTTAATACCACGAAAACATAATTTATTTGAACGATACTCTGTAATTAAACAATTCGATTTCGCGTCTTCTTCATACCATTTAAAAATACTTATTATATGTTAAATAGTTTTTAGTATATTGGTCTAATTTCTGAAGCAATTGCTGAAATTTGTGTCTAACTAACAATATGTGCAATTTTTATTGCACACAATGTTGCTATTAAAAATGTTCATAATGGAACACATGTCACAATGAACACAGTACATATTTAATTTTCATTAAATATAGAATATGGAAATATTACTGGATCTTAGATTATTTACTTGTCAATTACAAGTAAATAATCAAATAATATAATATAGTATTATGGAATCTCATAAAATGGTAATTACTAATTTACATTCTAGGAGCATTGCTTCTTTTTGGAGACGTCATTTCCAATACATGCCATTGTACAAGAATGGGGAGGCTACTATCAAACAGCCTGTCTTTGTGTCTGATGTTGCCCAAGCAATTGTAAATGCTGCACGTGATCCTGACACAAGGTGCCAGGTCTACCAAGCTGTTGGGTAAAAATGTTTTATATTAATTTAATTTACAATGTCATGAAATTTAACAATGCTAAGCTTCTGTTATGGGAATATTATAAACTGTTAACTTTTTAAATAATTCTTGTTATAGCTTTTTTAAATATTTTCAACATTTGCTTTCAGACCAAAAAGGTATCTTTGGAAAGATCTTGTTTTATGGTTTTACCGTTTAATGCGTAAAGATGAATACTTCAAACATTATGATATGAAATATGATCCAATATTGTTCCCACTGAAAGTTATGTTGGCTAATAAAATGTCCCTTGCATATCCATATGGAGCTCTGCATTGGGAGGGTCTTGAAAAGGTAACCTAGTAATTATGTAAATTTCAATAATATAGAACTTTAAAATTGTATAAGGCTACACCTATATTATTGTTTAAACAGACTAAGACTAATATTAGGGTCTGTAGATAGTGATTTTTATCACAGCAATTTTTTAATGTAGACATTGACTACTTTTTAGTTCCTGGGAACCTAAAACAGTGTTTATTAATAACAAAAGTATCTTTTCTGAAGATGTTCTGTGAAATAAACATGCATGTACTTTCAGGAAAGTACTACTGATGTTGTGGACAAGAATTTACCGACATTGGAAGATCTTGGAGTTACACTTACTCATATGGAAGATCAAGTCCCATGGGAATTGAAACCATACCGGGCTCACATGTATTACATTGACCAAATCGGAGAGTTCCCTAACCCACCTCCCCCACCTGTCTACTGTGCTTAATCTTTCAGTATATAGTAATTCATTTAAATGTTTTGTAGATGAAGTTACAAAAAGTTGTTTTTATTTAAATTTATTCAATGTACCTACTTGTTACTTTAAATGTAACTTATATTAAATGTCAAATTCAAAAGAAAGTACATAGTTTGTTATAAACAATAGAATTTGATTGCTTTATGACGTAATAAAAAGGCATCAGGATAAAAATTAGGTAAATTAAAGAAAAAGTTATGTTATATTTTTTATTAAACTTAAATTAATTTGAAGGCCTACTACCACGTCCATAACCTCCTCTCTGGAACAAGAGAATATATTTTTATTTATAATAAAATTATATTTATTTACAATTTACACACTTCAGAAAAAGAAATGTGTTGCTATTAATTAGTTAACAGCCCTCTTAATATTGTAGACATAAAACAAAAAACTAGGTTACAATATTATTTTTTTAAATGCTATATATTTGACAGTTTGATCATTACTAATTACTAAAGCCAGCCAGCCAGCCAGCAAGACTGTCATGTCCAAGACCTCAATCATCAACAAAGAGTTAGGACAAGGACTAGTTGTTTTGAATAAATAATTCACAAAATATATAATTGTGAATTTTGTATGCTATAAAAATACATAATGGCTTAAATTGGTATAGTAAAAGAAAAAAATAAGTAGATACTTACAAATTCAAGATCTGCAGAACCAGGTCCAACATCAGCTTTCTTATCATGTGCTCCAGGTGTGGTAGGGGCACGACGGTAAGCTGATCTGTCTTCAGCAGATTTGGCAGGTGCATCAGGACGGCCTACAGCTCCACGACGGACTGTTTCTGTCCTTACTGATCGCTTAAGGGTAGCAGGCACAATTTCTGGTGGAAGGTGTAGGAAAATCCTAAGATACTCGATACCTTCATTGGTTAAATACCTGAAAAAAATTGTAACAAAAAATAAACAATATGACTAGTTTATAAAACTCAAAATTGCATTAATTATTAGTTATTACAGAAAATATTTAAAATCTGATAATATAGAAGAAATAGTTTCTAGTACATTGCATGCAATACTTAAAATTACTTTATTATGAGTAAGCTAATGTACAATTTGGCAGTAGAATTTTTCTGTTCTTTACAACATTTTGATTGAGAAATATAATATGTTAAAATTTTAACAAAAAAGAAAACTTCAAATTGTAATTAAATCTACTGAACAGAATTTAAATGGGACCATACCGGAAGCACCAGCTTTCAAACAATAAAAGAATCATCAAAATCAGTTCACAGAGTCGAGTTCTAAGGTAACAAACATAAAAAAACAGCATCGAATTGAGTAACCTTCTCCTTTTTTGAAGTCAGTATATAAAAATTAATATGAAATATTTAGTGCATTTTATGCATGCTGCTTTAACTTCCATCATCATAACTTCATCTTAGTGATCAGATGATGGACAAAAAAAAATTATAAACACAAAGCGAAACGCATATTTTAGGGAGTTTCATTCACTTATTCTATAATGTTAAATTCTACTTACCAATAGAAATGCCTCCAGGCAAACTGTTCTTTCACATACCCTCTGGATTTTAACGATTGCATAGCTTTAATAATTTGTAAGTTAGGAATCTTTTCTAGATCTGGGTGTTTTGGAGCATGGTAGTCTTTTTTGGCTACCATAACACCCTCTTTAAAGAGATACTCGTAGATAGCAACACGGTTTTGCTTAGGCATCAACATTTTGATTCGCTACCTGCAAAACAAGATAATTTTGAGGTTACTTTCAAAAATACAACACAAGACACTACACTTAAAAATATATGCAACAAATTAATCCCTGGACGCTGCTAACTAATTATTACTTAAATTAATTGAATGTTTTAAAATGATTTTCGAAATAAAACATGATTTGATCGTAAACAGTACCTTCCGCTACTTTTGACAAGTAAAAGAGTGTGACCGACGATTGGATTTGAAATCCATAGATTTTGGGTACGTTCCACTAAACGCCCGCAACGATTGTAACACCCTCAGTATCGTTCGACCTAATAGCCGTAACACACGCTCGGATTTAGTACCGCAAATCTGACCGTCTGTAGAGTAGTCCGACGAACATAATTATAATTAATTGAGTCCGCCTCGGTCCGCTGGTTTGCTCCGTACCAAATCCGCATGTGTGGAGGGTCGGACCGGACAAGATGTTTAGACTTATCGCTCCACATCATTTGTTAGACTAGGATGGCGATAGCCAGATCTGCTGTTGTAATGAAGAATGCAGTAATTGGCAAAAAGAATTATGACAATTATTTGCTTGAAATGACAACGTAAGCCATACACTATGTAATAATAACTAAATTAATTAATTTTAAATAAAAAAATAAAACCAACCTCAAAACGCACTGTAAAGTAAAAAAATTACGATAAATAAAAGACGTAAAGCGATGAAGGCGTACGTGAAGCAACTGTCTGATCCAGTCCGGTCAGGTCGTGTGTAGCGAGAGCAAATTTGCTCAGCGGATTCAGTCCGCCGAACTAAATCCGAGCGTGTGTTAGGACTATAAGGCCCGTGGTCGTCGCGAGCGATCGCTCGACGTTATATATGACGTCACTGTTCGCGACCACATCACCCACAATAATTGGTGGGTCAGAGTGGGCTTTTAACAAAACGTAGCGGGAAATTCGAAGAAACAACGATTGCAACAAAAGAAATAACTCTTTACAATCCTGAACTGATATGCAGTGGATCTAATAATAATGAGTTTAATAGCTATTGTATAACAAACTTAGTTCAATATTAACCAAAACTAACTTATTTTTTTAATAAAATACTTCTTGATATTTTAAAATCTTATAGGTACTTAGTTTAGTAAGTACAAATTATTTAAATCAATTTAACTTAGTACAAAAGTAAGTATGTTTCTGAATAGATAGTGACTTTGTTAATATATCTGAGATATTCTCATCAGTAGGTACATATTATATAAAATAAACACTAATCCCTTATTCACTAAATCCTTTATGTGGTGATATTTTATTTCACCGTGCCGCCATATTGCGAGCACACAGCGTTCAAGATGTGCGTTCCACCTATAACATTCGCCTACAACGCCCGCGGCCTTTTTACGTTAGTGGAACGGCAGTTTCAGCGGTCGTGGTCGATAGCGTTGCGGGCGTTAAGTGGAACGTAGCCTTTTTTGATATAATTCAATTTTAATGACAGTTAACTTTCAAAATTCCATTCACTTTTTCTTTAATGACATTTGATAACTGTCATACAATTGACTAAGTAGATTTATAAGTATAGTAATTAGTAAGTAAAGCTTTTTATTTAAATTTTAAAGCTATTTAAAGGTAAATTGTTTAGCGAAGCGGCAAATGCAAATACAGTGATGAGTAGCTAAAGTCTGAACAGTTGACCATATTTTTGTAAGTTACTATTTGATAAAACTTTTTTTTAAAAGAATCTAAAAAAAATCCCTAATTATGACCTTGGAACTTGAATAACTTTTTCAACATACGCGAGATCAATCGGGACTTTTGACATTTGATTTCTAATGGTGTACCCAAGGTCTCCACCAAAATTTAGCTCTGTCGGAATTTTTGTTATTTTATCATTATTCAATTTCGGTTCAAGGCTGTAATCACACATAATAGTCCTCAAACACCCATATTAGTAATAAGATATGGTCTATCTTTGGTGTTTGCGACAATTTTACATAACAATCATGGTACAAACTATTTATAATAAATATGAATACTTTATCTGTGATTCTTGAACAGACTAAAAAGCATTTTATAGTCTATGAGTTTTATTATAATAAGTCCATTTATTTGCAATCTTCATTCACTAATCACTATTCACCACACTATTCACATTCCACTTAAATCAAAAGTCAAAATTTGAGTGATTTGATTTATGATATTTTATCAATTGAGTCCCAATATTCAATAAGTCAAAACTCGTAAGATAATTATTAACAAATTATTGCTCCTTGTAATAATCGTGTAAATGTATAGCTTTGTATTAAAAAATTTTGTTATTAATTGACTACATAATACATATTATACTATATTGTAGATTAAGGAAGCAAGTTTAAAATGGATTTCCAAAATCGACCCGGAGGAAAAACGGGAGGCGGTGGCGTAGCATCTTGGTCTGAGAGCAACCGAGATCGTCGCGAGCGGCTTCGACAGCTTGCTTTGGAGACAATCGACTTAAATAAGGATCCTTATTTTATGAAAAATCATTTAGGTTACCTGCCTCTTTTAATTTATCTATAATATCAAACTGACTCAAATCTAACTTGCTGTAAAATGGCTATCCTGCTAGAATACATGTTTGTATTGTGGTAGGTTACAGGAATAATAAATAATTTAACATCTAGAAAAAACTATTAATATGTCTGTGGTGTTCATAATGATTTGATACACTTCACTTAAAATTCTGAATTGATTTTAGATTTCATTTTTGGAATTAATTACGTATTCTTACTATTTTGAAAGTTTTTAGCATCATCTTACAATTTAATTCGCAAAACAGTATATAATTTTACCAATATAATTTTTGTTTTAGGTTCTTATGAGTGCAAACTTTGTCTTACACTTCATAATAATGAGGGAAGCTACTTGGCTCACACACAAGGAAAAAAACATCAAGCAAATTTAGCACGTAGAGCTGCTAAAGAGGCAAAAGAGGCACCTCAACAATTAGCCCCAGAGAAACCTAGAATTGAACCTAAAAAATTTGTCAAAATTGGTCGTCCAGGTTATAGAGTGACTAAACAAAAGGATCCAGAAAATGGACAGCAAAGTTTACTATTTCAAGTTGATTATCCAGGTAAGACAAAAAATTACTACTTAATAATAATAAGAAAGTGTTTTATTTCTGTATAAGAATTCTCTACATTTCAATGTTTTTAGTAATAAAACTTAATGTTTGTTTATTTATAATTGATAATACTTACAACTATTTATAATATTCTTATTATATATCCCTTTCTGGGTAAAGGCCTCCCAACTGTCTACTCTACTTATCTGTTAGTTTAGACTTGTTAGTAATTCAAGAATATTTTTTTTATATAGAAATTGCTGAAGGAGTGCAACCACGACATAGGTTTATGTCAGCCTATGAACAAAAAATTGAGCCTCCAGACCGCAGATGGCAGTATTTACTATTTGCTGCAGAGCCCTATGAGACTATAGCATTTAAAGTGCCTAGCAGAGAAGTGGAAAAACATGATTCTAAATTTTGGACACATTGGAACAAGGATACCAAGCAGTTTTTCTTGCAATTTGCATTTAAATTGGAGCCTTTAAGACTACCCCCACCTCCTCCCAAGATGTGGGAAAATCATGGAATACGTTTGCCACCTCCTCCTGGAACACCAATGATGGGAGTACCACCACCGCCACCATTAATGCCTGTACCTCCTCCACCTCCATCTATGTAATAAGAATACATTATATTTTAATGTAACATTTAAACAAAAAGATAATTCTACAAATCTTTCTTATTAGGAGATATTAAAACCATATCTTAATTTCAAACTGAAGTTTAATTTAGTATTGTTATAGGTACTAGGTAGTCAGTATCCAAGCAAGAACTTTCATAATCAAATTGATACGGCTGATAGGTAGCGCTCCTGCCTTCTGCGCTAGAAAAGGTCCTGGATTTGAATCCCGGTAGGTGCATTTATTTGTGTGATGAGCATAAATGTTTGTTTCTGAGTCTTGGTTGTTTATAAACATATACCCTCGTTTCTGATTACCATAACACTAGTGCTTCAGCTACTTTGTTTGGGATCAATGTATGTGAGTGGTCCATATTATTAATTATTATTATTTATTTCTTACAACCTCCTAAGACTATCCTAATCTTATAATGTGTGCTGACGTTTACTTTTCATAATCAACTAAATTAATATTTTAATAAAATTTGTGGCGTCCTTTAAATAAAAATCGTTTTAAATGAAAATATCATTTATGTTCTACAGACTATTTAAAATTAATCTGTGGAACATTGAGTATGCGTGGAATGAAACGTAATTTAACGGTTTTTTTTTAACTAAACATCAAACAATACAAGTTGCAACAGCTGTCTCAACGGCAGACGAGTTTCGCGCGCAACCCCGAATGTCTATCGTCGTACTATGCTAAAAAGGTCGTTGAATAAGTTTCAGCAATTTTGAAGAGCTTGTGTAAAATGTTTTCAAAGGCTAAAAGATTTGAGCCCGTTGGTAAGTAATTCATTAATTTCTTTTAACAATTAATGAAAACAAGTGACTGCTTACTTTTTCTTTTTCGAGTTTACAATTATTTTACCTTTCAATAATGTTACGATGTATAAAATATTTTATCGACTTCTACTATTACAGGTTTATTATTATATTATTTAAAACAAAGGCTATTTTCACATAATGGTATGAATGCTGTGTTCTTACGGTTACGGGAATTGTGTCGTCTTATATCATTATTATATTCATGTGGTACTTACTATAAACTACTTTTATGTATGTTTTTCTGGCCTATATCTTGTCTTACTTTTTTCTTTTTAGTCCCCATAAAAAGTAAAAGTCAACCCAAATTGGCAGTACCCAAAATAGAAGATAAAGTCGCAAAGAAAACTGTTATCCTCAAGCCCAAAGTAACAACACTGTCTACACCTTCTAACAAAAATTCGGATACACATTCACAATGCAGCTCTGTTCAAAGTACTAAATTGTTTGTGACAGTAAGTGTGTATTTGAAATAACTTAAAATTTTAGGTAGATTTTATTATATTCTAAATATTATTTAGTAGGTTAATGATATAGGTACTTAGCTCAATTTTTCCATGCATATCATTTTTAATATTTACATTATTGAAAGTATTATATTGTTTTTAGGTATGTAGGTAAAGCTAAATATTTTTTAAAGTGGACACATACAGTACATATATTGCATTTCATTTTACACTAATAAAATGTGGGAAGAAATGGAGGAATATGTATTTATAAATCCCCAAGGCATCATCATATGATATCTCACAAGCAGCAACTATTATAGCATATAATTTAATTTGATGTATTTTAAAATTATTATCATTTACTTTGTATCTTTTTAGCCAAAACCAAATAAATCCATTATAAAAAGTACAAGCAGCCAAAATATTAAGTCCATTCCTAAAATTTCTACCAAAAATGTTACTAAAGCAAATGATTATACCAGCAAGCAAGCATTTCAAGAGGATCTCTTAAAATCGTATGAAGCTGAAATAAGGTAGAATAATAATTCCAATTCTAGATTGACCATCAATGTTTCCTATATGATTTATAAGTTATTTTAGGCAAATAAGTTAGGTTATTACTTAGCAAAAAACAGACAAATCACAATAATTATTAGATTAAAAGTGTAATTGGTAAATTTTATTTAAATTTTGTAAAATCTGAATAAAAAGGCTTCTATCTAAAAGTGAATCTGATCCAGAGGTTCAATCTAGGAACTTATGGTCAAATTAGGTAGTGACTGAGTAAAGTAAAAGTTACACTGGCATAGTTATATATATATATTGTTTATTTTTTTTCAGAAATAAAGATTACACCATTCTTGAATACAATAAGCAAATTGAAGATCTCAAAAATAAAATATCAAATCTGCAAAAAATAATAAAAGAAATAACAAATGGAGATATTAATATTCAAACCTTAATCAAAAACTTTAATGATTTAAATTTAAATAATCAAGATGAATTTCAAGAGAAATTTGATGATACTGATTTAAAAAAACAAGTCATTAAATTAGAACAACAATGTAGTTTGTTGAATTATGAAGTCAATCATAAACAATTGGAATTATCATCTCTTGAAGAAGTAATTACTATTAGAGATAGCTTGTGCTCAGATCTTCAAAAAAAACTTTCTGACACAGAATCTTGCTTGGAAGAGACAAAGCAAAGATTAGAAATGGTTAAAGGTCACCATGCCTTAGCTCTGGAAGCCAATGAAAGTATTCGAAGAGAATACAAACTTGAATTAGAAACACTCAAAGCCAAAATAGAAGAGGAAAAGCAAACTATAATTAGCAAATATAAATTGGATCAAGAAAACACAAAAAATAAATACAACACAGCCATTGAGAGTATAAAAAATGAAATATCCAAAGAGAAAGATGAAAAAATTTATGAATTGACACAGAAATTAACAGATAAGGAAAACGAAATGAAGGCTAAATTAGAACAAATTGATGAGGCTACTCGGGAAAAGTTGAAATTGTGTGAAATACAGTTCGAAGAACGCAGCAGACACATTCAAGAGCTATGCGAGCAACAACAAAAGGAATTGTATGAAATACACAATGAAGCTCAAGATCTTAAATCTACTTTAACTGCTACTAAAGATATGTACAATACATTGGTAAAAGATCTAAACAAACTCAAAATTGAGAATGAAACATTAATAAATGAAAAATATAAAATACTTAAAGAATTAAATGAATTTAAAGAAGAAAACAAATTAAAGATAATCAATTTTGAAAATGAAATTAATAAACTTACGGCTGATGTCGATAAGGCACTGAAAGAAAAAAGTAAATTCGAACTATCGTTATCCATGACGCGGGATATTGTTCAAGTGCTGACTATGCGTCTTCGCGAGTCCGATAATGAGTTGGAAAATAAAGTACAGTCATTGACAAATTCAAAAGAAGTTCTAGAAGAGGAACTTGCTTCTTGTAAAAACACTTTAAATAATGCTGTCATGGAATGCAATGAGTACAAAGAGGCGTTAGTAAATATATTAAAGTCGAAAGCAGCTCTTGCCAAAGAACATAATCGCATAATGGAACATAACGTGTCACTAATTGAAAGCTTACAAAATGTAGAAAAAGAAGCTTATCGTGAACTGGGTTCTATAAAAAATGAATTGATTGAAGATGTAGAATTGATTAAAAAAGAATCATGTTCACAAATAAAATTTCTTCGTGAAGAGGTAAATTGCAAGATTTAGTTTTCTTTGCTATAAAAACCCAACTACAAGGCAAAAATTAGTTTAAGGCATAAAGATGAATCATTTATCAAAATCGGTTGATAAGTGTGGATTACTAGTGGACGTAAGAACATCTATTACAACTAAGGGCCTGTGCAGCTACGTTTTTTAAACGCGCCGTTGACGCGCGTGTGTAGCGATACAGACGCGATATGCACGCAAGTCAGATAAAGGATAAGAGCGCGCTTTTGGTGACGCACGTCGACGGCGCGTTTAAAAATGGTGGTGGTGGCCCTTAAACACAATTTTTTTGCAGTGGTCAGAATTTTTTTTATTTATTATTTAATATACTATTATAACTTATAATTTAATTTTTTTTATTATTTGAAGGTGGAGAAAAAACGCATGTTATGTGAAATGGCGACGGAGCATGCTGGACAAGCGAGCGCGGTCGCGGAAAAGTCTCGTGTCTTACTTTCTCAGGCAACTGCGGAGATAGCGCGCCTCGAGAACGAAAACCACTGTCTTCAACAACAGGTTATATAACTAAAACTCAGAATTTAGGTATTGCTTTAGCACTAGTGACTGTTTAACACCCGGGTTCTATCCTTTACAAAGGATCTTATATCACAGGGTGTGCTATAGTTCATTCGCGTTAAGAAAATAGTGACTCATCAGTGCAACTGCAGGGTAAGGGTGTATTCATAATGGAGAAAAAAATTAAACATTTTTTTTTCAAAACATTAAATAAGTTTAATAGAAAAATAATAAAGTATCAATGATTTTAAACATGTTAAAATATTCCTATTAAGGTAATTTTTAATGTCAACTTAAACGCTATATTAGTAGAGTAACACATATTTGGATTAATGGTAATAAAATAAGTACTAAAATAAAAAAAATACAAAATTGTCTTAAAACTAAGTACTTAAATCGCTAATCAGTATCGCTAGATTCTCCCGTTACATTTATTACGAATGAATTTTGTTCTGCATGTTCCATGACGTCATCCAAACCCCACATGGTATTTTCTTCGCGTATCACGTGGTCGCAGCATTTCTTCCACCGATTGGCGTCTACTAACGCGATTGCGTCATAAAATAATTTTTTTACGTCACTCATTTTGAATGTAGTATTATTCGCAGCAATATAATTTTTTATTTGGGCCCACACCATTTCAATCGGATTTAATTTACAATGGTAAGGCGGCAGACGAAGAATTGTAATGCCATTGTTTTTAGCAGTCTCATCTACTAAATATTTATTATATTGTGGGGCGATTTCGGCGACTTTCAATAATAATTCTTTTTTCAAATAACTCATATCCATAGATATGCCTTTGTTTTGCAACCACTCTAGTATTTGCTGCTTATTCCAACTGGCCGTGGGTATTTTTTCAACTTTTACCGAATGGTAGGGAGCGTTATCCATGACAACCACACTTCCTGGTTCAAGCTTCGGTATTATACCATTGAACCAATTAAGGAATCTTTCACCATCCATTTCTTCATGATAATCTTTTGTAGATTTAGATTCAAAGACTAGTAAACCATCTTCCAGGAATCCTTTTTCGCTGCCAATGTGCAATATAATTAACCTTTTCCCTTTCCCTGTCGGAGCTTTTGGGCCGGTTGATAAGCCATCTTGGAAAGCTTGTCTTTTATTCTTGACTGTTGTATCCAACCACACTTTTGTTTTTACGTGTCCGGCGTTTACCCACGTTTCGTCGAGATAGTAAATGGTTTTATTAGCGTTTCTATATTCTTTTATTTGTCTTAAGTATTTTCGTCTCCATAAAACAATATCTTCTCTTTCCACTAACAATGTTCTACTATCTTGTTTATTGAAATCAAAACCAAGCTCGTGCAGTATTTTGTGAAGTGTTGTACGTTTGAAAACAGGAATATCTTCATCAGCTTCGCAAAGTGTTATTATTTTGTCCAATGTTGGATACTCGTTATTTAAATATATAGAGTGTACTTTTCTCCTTATTGCACATTTGTCTAGTTCATCTAATTTATCGACCGTGGATAGTCGAGCTCTTTTTTTCACAGGTGATTTCAATGTATTCGTTTCTTTTTGTTCTTTTATAATTTTATAAACAGTGTTTTCGGACACACCGCATGCACTTGCAGTTTTAATTACTATGCTCTCCACAGTCTCATTTAAATCAATCTGTTTGAAATACTTATAAACATTGTAAATTACGCGTCTCTCTCCACTATGTATAATTGATCCACTTTTATTTTTTTTAATAGGTGAGATATCCATTTTCCAAATTTAATTTTAAACAAGTAGTACGCAAAATACACAACCGATCAGTTCGAAGGTCTGACTTCAACTGAGCACTGTGAACTCGCCTTACTAATTTCTAGCGTTTTAATTGGCTAGGGGGCGTGGCTTGGCCGGCAGTCGGTGATGAGTCACTATTTTCTTAACGCGAATGAACTATAGTTGGTATTATAGAAAGCGTTAATTACGCTGCACAAGCTGTGCATCTGTTTATGTCTTCTTTGCTATTTTCAATCATTTTGATGTATGCCTCCTTCAGACTGTCTGTCCCGGTCTTACGCTACTTCCACCTTTCCACCACATTTGTGGTCTGCCTCTTGACTGTTTTTCTTCTCCATATTTAAACCACTTTGCCCCATGAGCCATATTTACGGACTGTGTCTTGCCCAATGCCATTAGGTCTACCTATATGCAATGGAAAATATGCTAGTTTCTTTAACACACGAGTTTACTATTGCCTTTTTGATTGTATAAATTTTAATCAATATTTGTATTTTTTTTATGGACCTGTTATCTAATAGTATCGCTAAAACTTCCAACGGGATTTTCTCTTGAAATTCAACAATATACTATTTCCACTTATTTTGTAATTTCATATAATTTTCAGATTCAAGACCAACAATCGCTGGTGGTTGAACTATCCATCCTTCGTCAAGAAAATGAAGAATTAACAATGAATATTGCGAAACAGACATCTTTACTGGATAAAATGAAGAAGGATACAGATCTAGTTAAACCAAAATCTCCATCAGTTATGCGCAAAACGCACAAATTAGGAAAAGAGAATGTTCAAACTCTAATTTCTCCTCTCAGAGAATGGAATCATTGATATTTCGAAATTATTATCAGTTCGTTGGTTTTTACATATGTATCAATATCATGTTAATTGTGTTTCTATTTATTATTATTTATTTGCAGCATGTCGTTTTGGAAATAATAAAAAAATACTTTCCATAAATATTTTAAATAAATTCGTTTTGGTAATTAATGTTGTTTTGTTGTTATACCTACATAAAAGGAATAGGAAGTATTAAGCAAAAAGTACTCAGACCACTATAATATGTTCTATTTTAATTTGTATTAAATTATGATATCGGGTATGTGTTTAAAACACGATAGATTAATTAATATTGCTCAATCTTCGAGGGTTAATTTTTGCCGCGCAGGTCCGCGCAAAACAAGTGTTGGTTGAGTACCTACCTAAGTACTACAAGCAGAATCGTGTCTGCTATATGGCACGACACTGTAGTGTAGTATGTAACTGGACATGAGCATTGATTTCAAAGAAATATATTAAGGTAACGTAAAATAAACAATAACATACCAGTCTTAAACATTTATTGCTGAAATACCAATTTACAACACGAAGCTACGCTATACAACTAACACTAATTTAAAAATTATCAGGTTTGGTATTGCAGCACAAATACCAACTATTTATCAGACATAGGTACACAAAACATTGATATAAAATTGATTATTTGGTATAAAAATGCAAAGTAATGTATACATCACCTGTCAAAAGTGTTACAGCAGGTACAGGTTTTGGTCGTAATTTTTTTAAAGACAAAAGTACAACCTATTTATTATAAATAATATGCTTGTCTTATACAAAAGCATAAAGGAAAGCTGTTGAACAAAACATGCATATCATTTTACTGACTGTATGACACACAAAATGCAGTAGAATTGCTATATATTATTACTATGGCTATATAAAATCATTCTTTGGATAATCAGACTAAATTAAAACACACATTTTTATGTAATGTTGTTCCATGATTAAGTGAGATATGAAAGTAAAAAAAAATACAAACTATTTATCCTATATCTATGTTTACTTAAATAATGGTAAGCTATAACAAGGTAACTACCAATAATAAATTAAAAAATGAGCATTTTTATATCACTGAGTGTTGTCTTCCAAGATCAATTAATGTTTTACAGAATCACAATCAGTCTTATATTGAGTATTTTAAAAAATCAGTGTTTGTAATTCACGAAATTTCATTACTAGGCACTAAAAACAATATTTTTTTATTATAAATCAATAGTATGGATACAAATCAGTATAAAAATAATAGTAGCGAAGTCTTTTTCATTGGCAAGTATCTTTGTAAAAATAATAAATATAAGTGCATTATATAAACTAAATTTTGCTTAGAACTAGAATACACACTTAAAGATCAAAAATCATAAACACAAAAAAAACAGGTGGAAAAATACTACTAAAATACTAATAAATTTTCAGTCGATATGTGCGTATCTAGGGACAATATCATTTTGGATTAGCATGTCACATTCAGGCAATCCGTGGTGAGGCAGCAAGTCTTGTCCCACTGCGATAAAGCCGCTTTCGGGGCCTGGAAGCTTGCCATGCCATACGTAATAGTAAAAGAGTTGTTGCATTGCAGACATGAAACGGCGCTGTTCAGGCACCTCAGAGTCAAATGTACCCAATATCGCTTCAATATCAGAGTCTATATCCGCTATTCTAGAGCCTTTTACTCCTCCACCGGCTCCAGATCCGAGGACGACATACATGGGGGCCACCAGACGCATTCTCGCCAAACTGACCAGCGGACATAGGGTCCGGATCGAAGATATCAACTCTACTAGACCCTCGTAAGTCTTGTTGAAGTGTTTGAACACAGCTGCCGTCAAATTCTTTTGTCCAATTAAGCTTTCATTAACCATATTCTCGACTGCCTTCGCTGACCAGTTGATCATTTTCATACGTAATAACTCAGAGTGACCGGAATGTTGAGTCGTTCCGAACACCATCGGTTTGAATACTTTCTCTTTCCCCTCTTTTTTGGCTTCAATTTGTGCTTCCCAGCTTTCATAAGCATGAGTTCTTAACAGATCACCATCGAGGACGAGCCAAGAGTGCTGAACTTCATCAGATCTGGGCAATGTGTCCACACTGTTTCCGAGCCACGTATCGGGAGTGGAATACATTAGTGCTTCTGCAGACATTTTTCTAAGACATTCAATATCATTGCATTTGCTGATTTGTTTAAACTGTTCATTGCTCTTTTCGGATAAATCTAATGCTTTACCGGGGAATATGACCGAGGCGGACGACAACCATACGCGAGAATATAGTTTTTGGGCCTTCTTACTAGTAGTTAAAGCTGCAGTAAGGGTGGCTCCGGCGCGATGTCCTAATAAGGTTACTGAACTAGCGTCGCCACCAAAGTGCTTGATATTGTATTTAATCCATTGTAGAGCAACGATGAGGTCACTAAGAGCATAGTTGCCTGATGTAGCTGGGTAGCGAGATTTGGATATGATATCAAGAGCTAAGAATCCAAAAGGTCCGAGTCTGAAATTTGGTCGAACAAATACTACTTCTTTGGTACGGGCGTAGAGGGCTGATGGTTGGGCAGGACTGATTCCTCCGGCCAGAGTGTTTGCGCCGATGAGAACGACCACGGGTAATGGAGAATCGTACCTCACGTGAGGTGTTACAATGTCCAGGGTCAAGCAGTCTTCGTCACCAATGACTGTTGCATTCTCTAGAAACTGGAGACATCTTGGAGCAGGCTCGTAAACATCTAGAGTGTCATTCCAGCACATGGATATATTATTCAGGGGCTGGGCGTACTCAAATCTTTTCTCATCAACCGGTGGTGAAGCGTATGGAATGCCGTAAAATTTATATACACCTTCATCCAATATACTGTAAAAGGAATGATAATAAACATAGGAATAATATTGTTAAACACGGCCGTTACATTGAAAAGAAAATTTATCAATAAATAGCTATTGCCCGCGTGTTTACAACATTTTTATATCTACGGGAATCTTCGATAATGATGAACTTCCATCCCCTACGTCCCCAATCAGTAATTTTTCGCAATAAATGTATCTCTGTGTCAAATTGCATCAAAAACTATGAAAATGACCTACATCTCATGAATGACATTTCAAGAAAAGAACATGGATTGTCACATCCTTAGTAAAAAACAGATTTTACTAAATAGTATCAAAACATCAATACATAATGTGAGTAGCTGTAATAATCATGTAATACCTATAATTATTAAATGGAAAAAATTACTACATCTAAATCATTTAATGGATTTGATTTTTCAAAAAAAAAAAAAAAAAAAAGAAATACATACCTACTATAATAAATGTGCAATTGTATAAACTATTATTTGCTCATTTTAAGGTAATGTGTGGTAGTCCAACTTCTAATGTATAAAATGTTGGTGTTCATAGAATTCAAAACTTTTTCTTTTATGTAAAATTATTTATTACATTTGACTTACCCCTCAACCAGACCACACATGGTTTGTGTGGTTATAAATTTGCCAAGTCTGAGTGGTCGTTCAGATGGTGGACCTGCATGGGCACCAACAACAATGCCAATGATCACAGCTAGAACTACCAGCAATACTATCACACATACTAATATGTCATCTGTTGAAAAAATAATGTTATTATTAATGGACAAGTGATTAGAGAAACAAGACTTATATTTACCCACTTCATATAATAAGAATGTCTAAATAGACATAAATTTAAGTTAAAATCTTAAATGTAAACTTCAAAATTGTTGTCTGTTGTTGAATTTAAGTCAGAAAATTTTGTAATCTTACCAATAATAAACTTTTTCTGACGAATCCTCTCTTTTAAGGGAAGTCTTGTAGCTACTTTTCCTTCTTCAGGTTCCTACATATTAAAAATATATATATATATATATGTATATTATTCAAGTATTATTCAGATTTATAGATTATAAATATTTTACTGTATATCAGTACCTCTATAGGTACATTACAACCACAATAAAGGTTGGTATTCCAAAGTCAAAATATCTTGTTCATTGAAATCATATTTGATGAATTGTCAATTTTTTTTATATTATGTAGTTTATAAAAATAATTATTCTAAAAATTATAATATTTGGTTTTATTAAGACAGAGTTAGAGCAACTTTATTCCCAAGCTTTTTTATCATCTAAGTAATCCATTATTTTATAAAATTGTGTGACAAGTTCTGTCTATCTACCACAATTATAATAGCATTTATAGATATTTATATAAGAAATCTCAAAAAGTAACACTTACAGCCATATCTAATTTAATATTCTCCATCCCATCATTCGGTGGGTCAAGTTTATCTTCCAATGTTTCCATAGAGGCTAGTGTAGCCTCAGCATTTTTACGGGTTTGCTTGTTGATCATTTTAGGATATTTGAATCTGTTGAAAATGCCAATACTTTGGCTTTTATCCCCATTGCTACCTAAAAGAGTAGCATGTACAATTAAAAACATGAGACTAATTTAGATAAGGTAATACCATTTTAATTTGTTGTAAAGGACTAAACTATATACTGGCACATCTTATAAATTAGTCTCTTATAAGACTTATTTTGTTTCACTAGTAAATTTATTAATATGAGCACTGAAGAAGTATTTTACTTACCACTATCATTTTGGGATTTTCTAAAGAAACTTGTAAAAGAGAAGCTTTGCAAGAACTTCAAATTATTCTTTGGATTACCATCCTCATCTTTTTGTTCTTGACCTTTATCTGTTTCAGTGTCCTTTTCAATTGCTTCTTCTTCCTACATCAAAAATTTAGTAATTATTTGTACAATGAAAGAGCTAAGTATTTTTTCACTCATACATATTTAACACTACAACCGAGTATAATACCTTAGACTTTTCTCTATCTGAATTCCTTGTAAAAAAGCCGGGCATTTTGATTGCGCCAATAGGAATGAATTTTGGTTTAACCTCACGTCCTTGTTCTGTGATATCCCCCGACAAAGCAGTCTTGACAGGACCTCCGTCACGCCTCAGTTCAACTTCTTCATTATCTGCTCCGTCCGTTTTTAGCATCACTTCTTTTTCTTCCGCCTCGATTTGCTTTTTGTCTAACGTTTTGTCATCCTCGTTTTCATTTTCCACTTTATTTAGATCTATAGTACTCATTTTGAAGATTCAGTTTCGCAAGCACATGAGTTAGAAATATTAAAGTTAACCAGCTTCTTGTTGATCAAAATTTGAATCTACATAAAGAAACTTTCAAAATTGAGACAAACTTAAACATTTACCAACCAAACTCTTACGCCAGGCGGTGCTTTGTTCTTGAGAATTGTACCCAGTCCTAAGTAAATGTGTTTATTGACTTCAAACTCTTTTTTATAAATGTATTCGGGGTTAAAATCTGTATTTAAACAAGACTTCATTCAAGAATTTAGCGCAAACTACGAAGTACGAAGCCACACCGTCGTTCGCCGCTTCGGTGGATTTACGAATTACGATTTACGACGTTGATTGATTTTTTAACACAAATTTTTTTGTTGCGCAGGTGCCAACTGCCAACCATAGAATCTTAAATTACTCTATGGAATCACATTAAGAACGAAGATAGAAGAATAAAGTTAAATCAATGATCAAACCGTCAGCACTAAGTAACTACAGACTTCTGTAGTTTCCTTTCTCTGTGGTAAGTAGTGATACATAATTAGAGACAAACCTTGAGAAATAAAGGCTTTAATCAGTTTTTAAACAAGACATTAGAATAACAGACAATATATGAATGACAGTGACATCAATCAGCTAGTAGCAAGGAGTATTCTATATCATTCACCCCTTCCTTGAAACGTAACATAATCGTTAAGATGAACTGGTGGACGTCTGGAGCGCTCAGAGCGGCGTAACTCAGCCAATGACACTTCACTTCTTTCTCTTACGACACTAGTTGTAGGGACATTGACTGTTTGCTCTGTGGGAACTATTTCAGCAGCATCAGGCTCACCTTCATCTGCGTAAGACTCATCTTCATCTGAAGAATATTCATCGTGGGCGGAAGGTAGAGGAGCCAGGTGTCTATTCGATATCGTGCCCTCCCTTCCGTCTGTATACCTGACATAAGAATAGTGTGGATTACTTTGCAAAAGTTGTCCTTCTTCTACAAGAGGCTCAAACTTTGAGTTACGGACATTTCTTTTTATGAGAATTGGGCCAGGTGTCATGAGCCACGCTGGCAGGGAAATACCATTAGGACTTCTTCGGGAATGATGAAACATTCTCTCATGGGGAGTAGCATTAGTAGAGGTGCACAACAGCGAGCGAATTGAGTGTAGAGCTACGGGCAAGACTTTCTCCCAGTCTGACGTCTCCAGGCCTCTCGACTTAAGACTGAGTTGGATAGTTTTCCAAAGAGTTCCATTCAAGCGCTCGACTTGGCCATTCCCCTGCGGATTGTATGGAGTAGTCCTACTGGAAGCAATTCCAAGAGAAGTTAAATATTGAGTAAGTTCTTGAGACATGAATGAGCTTCCTCTATCCGAATGGATGTACATTGGCGTTCCAAAAATGTAAAAAACCTCGTTCAAACATTTTATTACTGTGCTCGATGATATGTCTTTACATGCGAAAGCAAAGGGGAATCGGCTGTACTCATCAATGATCGTCAAGATATACTTGTTTTGTGTTTTCGATGGTAAGGGTCCTTTAAAATCAATGTTGAGACGTTCAAATGGAGTTGTCGCTTTTATTAAGTTGCCTTGAAGTCGTGAAAATCTCGGTTTTATTTCAGAACAGATTTGACAATCAGCAGTCATTCGTCGGACATCATTTACTGAATAAGGCAGATTTTTCGACCGAATCCAATGGTACATACGAGCTACCCCGGGATGACATAAATTTTGATGGAGTGTTTTAAGACTGTTTTCGTCTTCCGCGCAATGGCGTCTCGAGCGAACAGCGATCGGTTTCGTATTCGGCGATAAATTAGTAAAAAGAGAAGCTGGAGGTAGAGATGCTGACATTACGCTGCATATCTTCAAAGGTTCTCGTGTTCCTCCGAAATCAAGGTGCAATGATGAATGATTTTTGAGCAAGTCATGTCCAATTATAACATCGGCACAGAGATTATTCACAATAAGCAAGGGATGATGTCTATATTGATAATCGTTAAGTTGGATTGTTGCATGACAAACACCTTCGACAAACGAAGTGTGGCTTAAAGAAGCCAACGTTATGGATTGTTTACAAGGTTTTATCTTTAGTTTGATTTCTCGGGCTAAATTCCTATCTATAAAACTTACAGAGCTACCAGTATCGATGAGTGCATCTGCCCGGTATTCATTTACAGTTACAGGTACGGTTGCTTTGCTAAGGCTGCTTGGCGAGGCAGCTAATATTGCAGATAGTCCTTCGTTGCTATTCGTATCTTGTGGTTCAGTAGTTATAGCGTGAGCTCGTTGGCTGCTCCTACAGACATTTGCAAAATGACCCTTTTTAGAACATAGTTGGCATTCGACGTGAAAAGCCGGGCATTTTACTCTTTGGTGTATTTTTCCACCACAAAAGAAGCAGCGTCTTGGTTTAGAGAGCGGACGAGTTGTTGATCTCACAGCGGCTACATTTGGATTGGAGTTTGATACAGCGTTCAAGATAAAAGAATTTGTTCTTGTGTTAGTAAATACTTGCGTATTCGCTTCAGCGTCTTCTAGAGACATTGCTACATTTACGGCATCATCTAAAGTTATGTTTAGTTTTTCAAGTAGTCTTTCTCTTATTTTTTGTGAGCTTATACCAGCTATAAACGCACCACGCATTGTTTCGTTACGGTGCTCCTCAGCGGTAACTTGCTTGAAATTACACTCTAGTGATAATGCTCTAAGAGATTGAACGTACTCCTTTATGGACTCACCTGACTTTTGTTTACAAGTATTCAGTAAGTGGCGAGCAAGTATTTCATTTTTGCGCTTCACGTAGATACTTTCTAAAACCTTCATAGCTTCTTCGTATGAAGAGATGTCCCGAATAAAAGAGAAAATATTTGGCGAAACATGATTCACCAAGAGTTTTAGTTTCATAGAATCTGAGATTTCTTCCTTGCATTCTTCTGACAGGAAATTTTCGAATGTGTACCTCCAATGCTTCCATTTTGTATCCGCGGCAGAAGAATTCGGCTCTTCTTCAAAGCGATCTGGTCGAAGATACCGCATCATGGCGGATTTGGTGTGATCGGTTTTGTTATCTGTTTCTTTCTTGGGCGGCATTTTCTTATGTTTTATTTTAGTGATTTTAAATTTAAAACTGAATAAATTGATACATAATGTCTTGTTTTAAAACTGAATAAATTGGTACATAATTAGAGACAAACCTTGAGAAATAAAGGCTTTAATCAGTTTTTAAACAAGACATTAGAATAACAGACAATATATGAATGACAGTGACATCAATCAGCTAGTAGCAAGGAGTATTCTATATCAAGTAGTGACTACAAAATATGTAAACTCAAGCAAAAGCCGTAGACAAATAAATTAATTTTAAACAAAAAAATAAAACCGACCTCAAAACGCACTGAAAAGTAAAAAATAAATTTTGTATTATAAATGAACTTACTATAAATAAGACGTAAATAGTGTTGATAAATAAAATTCATCTAAAATTCTACAAGGGCATAAAACTGTCATGTTGCTCTTTGAAACGCGGCGCCAAGCCATTCAATTAATTTTTTTATTAAAGTCCAGGAATATTCATTCAGTCTTTATTTATATATTTTACACTATTTACGTCTTATTTATAGTAAGTTCATTTATAATACAAAATTTATTTTTTACTTTTCAGTGCGTTTTGAGGTCGGTTTTATTTTTTTGTTTAAAATTAATTTATGATGAGTGAGGTGTCAAAAAACGATAACTCGTCGAAGTGGTCCCATTTTTTTTTGAATTTTTATATTTAAATCCACAGGGAATTTCCCTGCGGCGCTGGGTCGCCGTGCAAGTTATATTTCTCACAAATCTTTACCACATCTATTTATAATAAGTAGTATAACTACCTTTAATCACAAGCACTCCCTAGCATAGCATAATAATACGTTACGAGTAGATGACGCTTGCTTATATCCTAAACAATATTCGAAGCAAATTAATATTCCTAGATGTAGTAGTGAATACCATAAAAATATGAAATAATAATTATTCATACTTAGAATTTATATTTTATTTCAATAACAAGTAATTCAACAGAATATTACACATAGATGACCAACAATTTAATGTTTTTCTAATGCTTTAATTAGAAGGTCGTTAATATTTGTAATCAGATTTCTTGGATCCATAACCAATCCAGCAGTAACCATTGCATTGGAGAACAACTGTTGAGCAATCATATTTGCCAATTCTTTATCACTAGATATGAGTTTGTGGAGTTTCTTGATTATGGGATGCCTGCAAAATTTTATTTCATTAGAAATTTTAATTTCACATTTATTAGTATATAATTTGTCAAGGTTTTGTGTAAATTGGTTGAAATATCATGATGACTGTTGGAAGTGTCCGAAAAAGTCACCTGCCTTTCATTGAAAACGCTGCCTAAAGGTATCGTTCAAGACCGCCCAAATGTATGGCGAGACCGAGCGGTCTCGGTCTCGGTCTCGCTCGCGAACTGGGGCTCATACATTTCCTAATGTCAAGTACTGTCGCGGTCTCGTGTCGCGGTCTCGGGTCGCGGTCTCGGACACGAACCGCTACCTTAATCCGTTTGAGATATTATAAGAAAACAATGCGTGGTCGGATATTCCTCTTTTCTACATCTACAAAAAGTCCGTGGAGGCATAAATCTACTTTTTAACCTAGTTAAATATATAAGAAATTACTTTGCATTTATCTCCAGTTGAGGTCTCAATAGCGCAAATCTATTTTCTTCGCTGAGATTTTGTGCCTGCGTTCTTATAAAATGTCTTGCGGCGGCCATTTCTGGTACGATTATTACGCACGGATGTGTATCCAATTTCTGCGTTGTTCTAACTTCGAACACTTTGCCAGACAAATGTGATTTCAAGTAGGAAACCAGTTCATTCACTTGTGTTTGCTGTAGGTCATCACTTCCTATAACAAAAATATGTACATTGTACAGTTATATATTACAGCTTTATATTTCTTTCAGTACATAGGTATATCAACCAAAATGATATGTAAGCAGATACTAAATTTAATTAACTAATAATTATCCCACTAATTGTTTAGGCCCATTATTATTAAAACACTGTATACTTATGAACTTGAAAGTTTTTTAATGTTTACACTTAAACTACTAAAACGATTTCTAAGAAATTTCTGTTAAAATAATAAAAAATCTCATGCAACAACTAGCTTAATAGTTTATAATACTCACCAATAATAGGGTCGGAGTTTTCTGTGGGATCCCTTTGCATATCATTCTCAACAGAGACAAGGCTTCTTCCAGCAAACTCCTTCAATTCTAACAAAACCAGCTCGTCATACATCTCATAACAAAAGAGGACCTCAACATCTCGTTTCTTGAGGGATTCGTAATAGGGCGACGACTGGGCCAATTCGCGACTGAAATAACAATACAGATCATTATAAACAAGTAAAGCTTCTGTTACTTTAAAAACAGAGAAAATTTTACCGACTTCAAAAAAGGAGGAAGATACTCAATTCGACGCTGTTTTTTTTAAAATTATGTTTGTTACCTCAGAACTTTCGACTGAGTGAACCGATTTCGATGATTTTTGTTTGAAAGCGGGTAACTTTCCATATGATCCCATTTAAATTACATAAAAAATTTGTTCAGTAGTTTTAGAGTTATTGAAGCCGTTTTTTTTTAAATTTTAACACTGAACACTGAATAGTTTTAATAATTCTAATGTAGGCAAAGAATGCCTTTTTAAATAAAGTTAAATGAAAAGCTTCAGATCATAAGATATTAACGTTAGCACAGATGACAGATATTTTGAACTCTAGAATTTGTACTTGTAGGTCTTCCCGTTTTAACCAATCAAGAGTGCAAGAAATTCAATCGCTTCTATTTATTACAATTCAATACTTTTACCCAACGACTTCATTGCAAACGACGTCACAGGTAAAAGTAAGTTTATCATCACTAAAAATCAGTCATCCGCCACGTCTGACTGTCTGCGATAAACTTAAAAATTACTAAACATCACGCGAGTTCACCAATACATAGAGTGATTTATGAGGAAGGTTTAGGTATATAGTTTATCAGGGTGTTATGTAAAATTGGTCGAAATATGATGATAATTAGTGAGTATCGGAAAAGACAAGCCACCTGAGAGCTTTCATCAAACGCTGCCTAATTCCTTTGAGATGTAACAAAACAATGCATGGTGGGATATTCCTCTTTAATAGATCTACAAAAAGTCCGTATATCTAACTTCTAAGGATAGCTTACTATACTCATTCTATCTTTTATTGGCGGTACGAAGTTCGTCGGGTCAGCTGGTAGTGTATATTAAGTTACCTGGGAGCAGCCAAGTAATAAATACTCTTTTGTTCATTCTTCTGCCTAGCACTGTAGTCGGCTAGGGATGTTTTCACACCACTTTCTAGTTTTGAAGATTCAAAGCGTAGTAATTTCGCTATTTCCTCCTGTACAAATAATACATATTTTATTTATTAATAGATACATAATATAGCAATGTTTAAATAATAGCTTAGCTTAGCTATTTAGCTCTAAGAGAATTGTTATACTAGCAACCATAAAAAATTAGTTTTTGTATTAGAAATTTTAAATTAAACTATTGTGAACTTAGGAATAATTACTTTTCATTTTAATATAAAATATTTATCTTTTCATTTACTACATATACAACTACAAGCTATATACTAGCTGCCAAACAAGATCGTTAAGTATAAAATATACATAATAATAAATATAATCTTTTAAGTAATTAAAAATAAAACTGTTGGTCAAATAATTTTAAACCTAAAATATTATATAACTATTGATTAATATATTAAAAAAATACCTTTTCCAGTGGACTTTGACTAGTAACAATGCCTTCTTTGAAAAATAATGAATATTCCTTATAGAAAGCATCATAACCAACTGGATCTTTTTGGGAGTTCTCAACCATGAATTTGAGGAAACGGTTTGTTAAAACATGGCGAAGTTTTCTATAGAGATAATATTCAATTAAACATGTATTATTAAATATACATACAAAAATTCAAAGCAAATCTAAAATATGGTGCTGGAACCGAAAGAAGGAAATCTTTTTTCTGTGCCTTTTAAGTAAGTCTTCATAAAAACAGATTGAACATAGGTGTTACGCAGTAAGGTATAATACTTACGCAATTAACGCACTATTTTGTAATAACTCTCTACTTAGATTAAGAGGAATGTCTTCAGAGTCCACAACACCTGAAAGATAAAATAAAATATGTAATCATAAATTTTTACAATAATGTATAAAATAAGTTGGAATGGCAATAAACATCAGAGAAACAACATCATTTTGAATTTTCAAATAAAATCAGAAAATATACCTTTCACAAATCTGAGCCATTTAGGCAGAATGTTTTCTGCCTTACTTTTAATCAAAATTTTTCTGGAATATAAAGACACTCCGACATCGGAATCCCTTGAAAGCTCAAATAGGCCAGGTTTTCCTTCAGGGACGTACAGGATGGACCTGATGCTTAATGGAGCGTCAGTTTTGTAGTGCAATGTGTATCGCGGCTTGTCATATGAATTACCGACAAATCTATAAAATTCCACGTGTTGCTCTTGTGTTACTTCTTTAGGGTCCATTAACCAAAGCGGCTAAAACAGACAATCAAATTACATCATATGGAAATATACAGGATAAAATATGTGAAAAAGTATCTTATACTTTTAAAATCTTAAGTAATTTATTAGGAAACATAAAAGTTGCATTTGGAAATAATTAGTGCCACCCCCATGCACTACTGCATGGTCACCTGAAAATAAGCATGTTTTAATTCCTATCTGAATAAATAAAGGTTAAACCAACCTTTATGGAGTTAACTTGTGTCTCATTCAAGTAAATGGGACTGCCAATGAAGTTGCTATATTTCATAATAATGCCTGCAAAAATAATAGATATGATTCAATTAACAATTCACATGTTATTGTTAACATTGAAATAAAACATACTTCTAACTTTTTCTTCATCTGAAAATTCTCTGCAGTCTGTTTTAAGATAAACCACAATTTTTGTTCCGATCTCTGCATTGTCAACTTTTTGAATCTCGTAGGTGCCAGACCTGAAAAATATAAATTTAAAACTGAAACTTTGCTGTAAAGAGATGGACAGCAATAATGTAGGATAAACAAGAATAGCCTTGACATCCTAGTGTGACTCTAATTTAGTCATAAAGATTGAAGAAATCTACAATAATTTTATTACAATATTTCTAATTTTAATCAAATTAATCAGATTCATAAGTCAAATCATTGTCCATATATATTTTAAATATTTGTTATAGATTAACATTATATGACATAGTTAAAAATTCATCTGTTTTAAGAGGGATTTTGTTGAACAAGTAACATTATGAGAACTTCTCAAAAGAAAAGTTCTCATAATTTCTTAATTTTTCAAACACAAATATATCTAGTATAATCAAATTCGCCTCTGTGGCTAAGTGGTTTAAGAGTCTGTGTGATGCATCAAGGTCCTGGATTTGAATCCAGGGGATCAACAAATTAATGATTATGTTGGGTAGGCATAAAAGGCTGACAACTAGCTTGCTTGCAAAGAAAATTGAACATACAAAAATGTGTCTGCCCCATGCCCCATTGAGAGGTTATGGAAATTCACTTTTTTAAACAAATATAATGTTACCCATCTGAGCTCCATTTATATCCAGATGATCCTGCTTGGCTACTTCTAGTATAGACCTCAATCTTGTCAGCAACCATAAAAGCAGAGTAGAAGCCAACACCAAACTGCCCGATAATAGAGCTTGCTTGGTCTGCACCTTGTTTCTTAACCTCTTCAATAAATGATTTCGAGCCAGATCTAGCAATAGTTCCTAAGTTCTGAATCAATTCTTCTTTTGTCATACCAATTCCAGTGTCCTGCAGTCATGTCAAGTTTAGTTATTATTTTTTCATTCATTTTAGTCTTGCATAAAAAAAAATTTTGTTTGAAATTCTTTGTTTAATTGAAAATTTTTAAACTTAATAAGGAAAATTATAATTTGTGTACCTGGAATACTATGATTCTATTTTGTTTATCTGTAGTAAGCTTTATTTCCAGAGATCTATCAATATTTTCTAATTTTTGAGAGTCTGGAGCAGAGCTCACACTTAAATATCTGAACTTTTCTAATGCATCACTAGCATTTGATATAAGTTCTCTAATAAAAACCTGTAAAAACAACAACATAATTATGGCAAGCTAAGATTTATTAATATTTTCAAGTCACACTTACACTAACTTAGCTGTGTGGTAGATATACCGAGATTAGTATTACTCACTTCCTTATCAGAGTATAAAGATCTCGCTACAATATCCAGAAGCATTCGAGTTTCAGCCTGAAACTCTTTTTTTTCTGAATTTTCTTTTGTTTCTGCAGGTTTTTGATCTGATATCGTACTGTATTTAGCAATTTTTATTATTGATTCTGAGAAAACAAAAATCTGTTACATTGTACACTGGCTTTTCAATTCTATTATTACTTTGTACACTTACCATTTCCAGCAACAAACACTTTAACGCCATTTATTTGTTTTGTAATATTTAAGGTTTGATTCAGTAAGCGCCTGGTTAATAGAGAAGATGTTAATCTCGCTCGTAGTGCCGACATTTCAGTCTATGATATTATAAAAGGTTAAATTTAATATTAAGGGTAGTACCAAGTATGACGTAGCTACATACCGCTCTCAATTTACAAAATAAGAATTATTAAATGGATTCAATAACAATTCAAGTTTTTTAACCTTAATTTTGAACCTGTGATTTCAACTCAGAAATCAGGATTCAAATTCCTATTTCCTAGTTCCTACTTAAATCAATTAATTGACATTTGATAACTCTATACTATTGTCAGTTTGACCACAGTTGTCAATGATCATGTCAATGTTTATGTCAACAGATTAGTGATGCACATATATTTATTAGTCGATAATTTCGTGTGAATTTAAACTGTATATCAGTCGACCAGTTTAAATTATTTTCGCAGATTTCAAGTTCTTGCTTGAATTGAACTATGAAAAAAAATCAAGACTTTTTGTTTATTGTTGTAGTCTTCTAGGGTTCTAAATTATGATTAATCATATACAAGTTCAGAAACCAAACTTAATAAATATAATTTTATGCACCAAATACGACATGAAATACATCGAATACGAAAGCCCTCTTGTCACCAGAGGACTCGACCAGACGCTTTCTAAACTAACTTTATCGATTTTATATTTAAAGTCGACTTCATCTATCGATAGATATAATGTACATCACTGAGGTTATGTCAGTTGATAAATTGATAGCTACTCAACTTCAAAATAGCGTCTCCACTCGCCATCCTCCGAGTCGCCGTTATGTGCTACCCCCGGCCCCGCGCCCGTCTAGGCAGTTTTACTGTTTTAGTGCATACTGCATATGTCTTCAGACTTCTCACTTCAGTCAATTCGTGTGTTTGTGGACTTGTGGGCGTTTAACTGTTTATTGTTATAATGCTAAATTATTTAAGTTCTTACCTAATTGCGTAAAATATAGGTAAACCTTACTTAATTCTGTTAGAGTGCTATGGAATCATTTTTAAGAAGATGGTTATAGAACTGGCTTTGAAAACTTTGTAAAGATGACTGTGATGTGACTAAACTTTAGTTTTGTTTTCAATACATATTTCGTTTAGATAAATATAATTTATTATATTAGACGAAGCGAGTTAAGAGACTCGTAAAGAATTTGTGTAATATTATAAAACAAGTGAAGTGACTTAGAAATTATAATCATGAAAAATGTACTAAGAGTTTATAGGACGAATTGTTATTACCAGTGTTATCATTGCGCTACTGTACTTGATCGCCGATCTGTAGTTTAAAGACTGAGAATGTTAGTTCAGAGATAAAGTGCTAAGGGTTCACCGTGGAGCATCTCGTTGGTGGCGGTGGCGCGGGCGGCTTGCTGCCCGGCGCCTCGCCTGTCCAGCATCCACCTAACATGTTGCAGCCCATGGAAGAAATGATATTACCGCCGAAGAGGCAAGCTGTTGTTGATCGGCTCAGGTGAGCTTTTGATATGTGTTTGTTATAAAAGGGACAATTTTAAAAGTACCTAGGTACTTAAATTTCTCTAATCATAAGGCTTATGTTGTTTAATCATACTATTGATTCCAAAGGTTTATTTGCATTTCATATAAATCTGATAGCTTTTAGAAATTACATTGGTCTAATATTAACAATATTTGGATTTGTGGTCTTTATAGGTTATTTAATAATGTTGAAATAAAACATAACTACCTATGTAAAAAAAATACTTTTAATTAAATATTTACTTTTAGTTTTGAACTAAGGAGTGTATGACCATCTAAAAACATGTAGCACTAAGAATACTTCTTGTATATAATATTATGTATAATATGATAATGTCTGTAATGGTCACTGTTTTATATACATTGAAATTCTTATATCCATTATCACTACCATTTGCCCTATTTATAAAAGTATCCTTTGTATGTCTAAGATTACTCTCTTTATGATTAATAATCAATATTTTAGTTAAGTTTCATAGATTCCGGTGTAAAAAAACTTTTTTGCCTGTAATTTACATAAATTGTTATCTAGTACTAAGAATAACTTTTAAACACATACTTAATTATATATTGGCTTACTGTCTCAGTTTATTATTAAATGTTTAAAAATATTATATTTCTGAGAAATGATCTTACAGTTCCACCAACAAATATTATATCTCTTATATATTATTGTGGTTTCATTTTGTGAGCTAGAGCGAGTCTTAGCTTTAATATAAAAAAATATATTTGACTATGTATTTATAACAAAACTAATATAATTAAAAAAATATCTATGAAATTTATAATATTACATTCTTATCTCATTCTTATTTATGAAGTATCTCTATTACAATACATCAATAATTGACAATTATTATAATAATTCTTCAAAATCGTTCCTTAAACAGTAGTTTATGCACTATAATAATTTCTTAACAGTCTGATTATTCTCATACCAGCGTAGGTGTGTTACCATTAATTGTACCTATAACATTATATTTTATATTTTAATAGAATGTTTCTAAATTCAAGTAATTCACTATATGTATCATGTGCAGATGGCATGTATGTTTGCAATATTAATATTGCATTGAGTTGTTTTCTAAATATAACATTGCAATTGCATACCTGAGTAATGTATACATAAACCGTGTACATATATACCTATTTCTATCGGTGCTCCGACAAATTGTTAGTCAAGTGTATATGAACTGTACAGAAAATGTATTTTAATTTAAAAGTTTGTATGCATAATTTACAGTCATAATAATAAGAATTTTAGGCTAATTTTTTATGCATTTTCAAGTTTTGTACTTGCACTCTTAATGATAGTTAATAATTTCAAATGAAAGTAGGCAGTCAACATAAAATGAAATTTGTAAGCATCATAATTAAAAAAAACATTTAAGCCCAATGTGTTAGAAAAGGAAATGGTTCGCAATATTTATGTGAGAAATCAGTTATACATAAGGTAGATTACATGTCGTCTGCATTGCGTTGTCGCGGTGAAAGTAGTTTATATAGAGTGTAGACTGTAGATACGATTTCAGTCTTGTTAATAAGGTAATTAGAATTCTAAAACTATCCCAAGTTTTAATATATTTGCAATATTTTTCTATAATCAATAATCAACACTCATTAAATAATGACGGCATCTTAATAACTATCGGATATGTACGTAATATGAGTAAAAATTGTCTTCAAATGTTTTATTAAAAGATGTTCACACAGAATAAACACGTGTGTGAGTAGGTAGGTACCTACCTATGTATGCGTTCTGCGCGTATTTAATACTAATAAAAATTATAACTTTATTTCATACCTCAAATTCAGAATGCGTAGTAAATTTGCAAATCAAAAATTAGGATTACAGACAAAATATAAAAAATAAAAATAATAAGTATAAGTATGTACATAAATTTTTAAATCACACGCAAGTAAAGTACATAATCTAATCCCATGACTTGACTAGGGACGTATCCATACTAAAGTCCCGTGTCCCCTAGTGGGGTATGGGGCAGATGCATTTCACATCTGTTTCACTGATCGATTTTTTTTTTAAGGGCAAGTAGATGATCAGCCCTGCCAGAGCGAGTTTTCCGAAATCCGAACCCAGGACCTCTCGGTTGTAACGCTTACGCGTTTACCACTAGACCAAGGAAGCGGTCTACGTATCCATACTAAGGATAAATAAATTCATTACATACATAGCTTTAAACACAATCGTATTTGAGTGAATACAACACAGGCTTAAAAAAATAAAGACGTCGTACGGTCGTGATGATATATTATATGTATATACAAAAAGCAAGGCAACCTTATCGATGTCAGTTGTTTGCGTTCCCGCACAAGTCACAGTGACTGGTCATTGAACTAAACAAAAACACCTACGAGTTTATGCGTCAGCGTGCAATACGTCTTTATTCACCCCTCGATCAGCAGCTTTGATCATTGCCTTCGTCCCTAAGATGCTCCCTTTGACACGGACAGAAAAACCCCATAAGGAACGTTATAATCATGTGGATATATTTAATCTGATGCACCTTTACATGTTACGATTATGCGTAATGATTCTTTACATAGTAATGTGTTAATAGGGATAATAAATTCGTACATCGTATCGTACGCCATATATGCAGTACTTAGTTCGTAATTGTTACATTTTGATAAGATACAGAGGTAAAGCGACTGCCCACGTTTTTAACTAAATGGTTGTAATAATTTTCAGACAACATAATATGATTCTTATCCTAAACTTTATTTAAAATATTTTTTCATCACTAAAATACCATCACCTACTCTAAAATTATGCTTAAGATTTTACAATTGTCTCTACAAAGATTTTAATTTTATTTTGTGCTTCTCGCAATAAATTTCTTTTATTCTAATGACATTCTACTATGTTCTGTTACCTATGTATGATGACATATATTTTGAAATTTAAATGCATAAAAATGCATTCAAACCCTCAATGATTCATAGATGTATCTGAGGGTAGGTATTATTTTTACGTTGAGGCCAAGTGTTTATAAAGCTATGTGCACTCTACTTCACTAATATCATATCCGATATTGAATGACGTGTTCCGTTGATATAAACGAGTTATATAATGGCATAGGTACGAACGAACGATTAGGTAATGACAAGAATGTATACTCAGTTAACTATATACGCGTCGCACTGAATATTATTATTCTCTTGTCATATACATACCTACAACACATATTTTAATGTAGCTTGAGAGATGAAAAGATCTGATGCTGGTATTTATGGAAATAGATTGATTTTATTGTTTAAAATTTGTAGTAAGGTCCAGTGACTTTTTATTGGAGGATTGAGTTACATAAACTATTTGCTTTTTTTTATTGTATTGCGTAAATCGTTAATAGTATATTATAGTATTAAAATTTTAACAAAAAAAAACCCGACTTCAAATTGTAACTATAAAACTATAATGAAATTTAAATTGGACCTCTTCTTACCATATTAAAGTTGCTTTTATAGGGTAAGAAGATGTTACTTATTTAAATGTCATTTTATGTTAAAACTAGCTGTTGCCCGCGACTTCGTCCGCGTCAATTTCTGTTATTATGATCGCGATTAAGAATTTTAAAAGAATATATTTTAAAGTACTCTTTCATACATAATTTTTGGGTAACTTGAACCGTTTACGCAGCGCAGGCAACGGAAGCCCTGAAATATGGATAATTTTCCCCGTTTTTGCGACATTTTTCACTGATGCTTCGCTTCTATTGGTCGCAGCGTGATGTTATATAGCCCGAAGCCTTCCTCGATAAATGGACTATCCAACTCAAAAAAGAATTATTCAATTCGAACCAGTAGTTCCTGAGATTAGCGCGTTCAAAAAAACAAACTCTTCAGCTTTATAATATTAGTAAAGATGCTAATTTTTTTGTGGTCCTTAACTATTTTTGAATTAAACGTCATAATTTGGAATTGGTTGTTTTAAATAGGATCACAAGTTGTAAAATTTTTGGTTCTAATTTCACGCTAAACTGAGAATTTAATTTTGGTGATCATTTACTATTTTTGGCAATATAAAGTGATTTTTTTCTCGTTACATTTAACTAGATCTGGTGGTTAGATAAACAAAAGCCTATTTTTTTACATAATGAACATATTATCCGCAAAATAATTCTAACGTTGTTGACAACAACCTTGAACAATTCATCGTTTGGAAACTAATATTTTGGTCGTATACCTAAATGAAAAGCTAGCAGACTTGTTCGCATTAACATTTGCTCAAGGTGACCGTCGGAGTTGCGGCTCACTGAACATCACAGCCGTTTGATATAAACTAGTGTCATTATTTGTTAGTACATCCAAAAGTATGTAGAACAGTCTCGCACATAAAAATTATATACATTAGGTACATCATTAATAACTCAAGAACGGATAGACTGATTTTGATGATCCCTAATTTGTTGGATTCGTCCGAGAATAGCAGAATAACTATTAAAACATAGAAAAATTCACGAAAGTGTATCTATATAAAGAAAATTCGTTTCCTCATACAGTTTCTATAAAATGACGTTTTACGTAACACGTTATATTAGGAAGTCTGAAGCTTTGTCTCGAAACCATCCTCTCCATAAAATAATATGCTGAAATATAAATGTATATAATCATCTATTTTTAAAGTTATGTATAATACTGGAAATGGTTCCTGCCATTTTTATTAAAGAAAATTACGTACCTATAAAAATAAAAATTAAATTATCGTACACGTTTATTATATTTGTTTGATAAATGAAACAAAATAATGAAATTTATTAACAAGTTCGGTATAAGTAATTGTTTATTACATAATCTGTGGTTGTCTTTTCCTCACCTATGGATTTAATGTACAAAATGTCACTGCCGATATTTCTAACCGTAACTGAACGGATCATGAATGGCGATTCATTAAATTATTGTGTAAATCGTCTGTAACATGACGACGATTATATGAAATTTGAAAATAAAAATCCGACGCGTGCTTGAAATTCAATTTGTGACGTCGACCGGGTTACTAGTAAATTATTCACTCATTAAAATGTACTTTTATCTATCTTGTCTTGAACTAAAGTACATTTAATTTTCCATATCTGAAATATAATTTCCATTGACACATTGTATAATATGTTATTTGATACATTATTTGTATATATATTACCCTTTGAAATTGTTTCCTTGTCCACAGGCGAAGGATAGAGACGTACAGACGGCGTCAGTCGGAATGTGTGCCAAGGTTCGACCAATCGTTCAGCGGCGCTTGTGAACAGCAAAACTTGGAGACGAGTGCCCTTCAGAAACGTTTTCTTGAGGGCAAGGCCAAGCGGCAGGCGAAGAAGACAGACCGGAAACCAGACTTACCTGCAATAAGCAGTAACCTGCACAGCAGCGTGCATGTGAGCTGTGTGAGCTACTTTACTTTATCATTTTTTTATTTTATCATCTATATACAAATCTAAGAATTGTCTGTAACCTATAATAATCCTAGAAAGCTTCTCGCATTTAATCACTTATTACTAGGTTACCTGTCCTCGTACGCACTTGTATAACAGCCGTTTTCAATTTTGATTTTCAATTAAGTTATCAACATTTTCATTTTTGTTTTTCGCTAGCTATAGTCATATTTCAATGTCAGCAACACTAAAAAACTGAATTGGATAATTCTTATCATATATTTGGTAATTATATGTTGTAATAATGATTACAATAACAATTATAGAAATTATATCGTTTAGGAGGCAATAAAAATTATCGATAACAACCAGTGATACGTGTAATGTTTTACAATAGATATTGATTGAACTCGCAAATCCTTTGGACGTATTTTTCAAAATTTTATGAAAATTGACAAACACCAACTTACGCAGCTACCTACTATAGGATACGCGACTTCGACTACATGGCTTATTTATTTTTGTTTGAATTTTATAGCCATTACTTATCTGCAAGTGAGTATACCATCAAAAACTGTTCGGCTGTTCAGATTATCTGAAACGATCAGACAGACAAGAATATAAACGTATTTCTCATTAACATAACATTATGTTGATAAGATTAAACAGTGTTGATACTGGCATTTAATTACTATTCAAGACAATTCAAGACTAAGCAACAACATCGTTCGATGCATTGTAGGTATGTTAGTACATAATATTAGGTAATATATATTGCGTTGTAGCTCTGTTTTCAATAAAACTCGTGTTGCGTTACTAGCATTACAAAATTTTCTGTGAACAAAGACTTTACATTTGCGTCGAGGTACGATTAGGATAGAGGCCGCACTTGGGCTTGTATTAGCATATTTTTATGAGTTCTTAGATTAGGTACCATTACTTATAGTAACTAAATACCGTGTCATTTGTTACTAATTACTTTCTTAATGTTAAATTAGAAATATTCGAAAATACGCAAGAATTTTTAAATAATATTAAATGCATAATAACAGACCTTAGGAAGAACGCATAGTTTGTTAGCTGTTTCCAGCTTGTTTTTGAAAGATGGTTAGATTAATTTATAGCGAAACAATTCCTTGATATCAATATTTATTAGTAAATAATAACAAAAACCAAGAAATCTGATTTGTACGACGTATGTTGATATGAAATTGACCTCTTCACATACCTATCTCTTTCAAAGTTGCTGTAGATACGATTCCGATAGAAGATCTCCGGCGCCATGTGATCCTGAGTTCAAATCCCGAAGAAACAAATAAAAATTTCATTTGAGTAGGGTCGTAATGATTCCTCACAAGGGGTTACGTGATTTCAAATCATTAAGGCAGGTGGTTCGTTAGTTGCAAGTCATAATTAATATAAGCACGTGTTTGTTGAGGCAATTGAAATTGCGTCCGGATGTAACCCAGCGTCAATTGACTTGCCCTCTGACATCTAATGCTCATCCCGTACTTCCTACGCTTTCGCACCGTATTAACGTTTTCATATTTATTGACATAAAAAAGGAAAAACAACGCTATGTTAGAATAGCGTAAGGACTCGGACTTAATTTCATAATTCATAAGTTATTAAGTGAAATCTCTTCTTGTCTTTTGCGCTGTAATATTTACTCCTAAAACATGTAGGAATACCGATGTGTATGGTCGAGACTGTTACGGCTCAGCCATATTTGAGAGTTCGACAAAAAATGATTTTATAAGTGTGAAAGAATACGATAATATTAACACTATTAAATCTGTTGTTTTAAAATTTAAATATTACAAAGAGACATTTCAAGTATTATGTTTGTATGAATTAAGTAGCTACATGGTATAAAAAACGCAACCATTGTTATAATCTTGACCAAGTCAAGTTGAATATCCTGTTCATGTGTCATGGATTCCTTTAAGTTTGTACTGACGCGGATACTTCGTATATCAGACCTAGCTCAGATGACGCATACTTAAATAATTCTACGTTAACCTGTTTCCAAAGATATTGTCTGTGGCAAAAACCATTAACTAATGTGTGCTATTTTAGTGAAGGCAATATTTAGAATTATATTTTTCTTTCTAATTTCGTATTCAAAAATTTGGCACCCAGTGCAAAGGTTTAAATACCCTAAACATTCAGACTGTCTGAACTGTCAGAAAACCATAAAGTAAGAGCGGTATTGGTGGCGTTTTTCTAAGCTGCCCGCCGCTGCCTCGCCTTTAGGCTAATTGCCACTGTCTATTTCATTTTACATATTATAAAGGTTTAAACAGGTAACAAAGTTGAGTATCCACTATTTAAATTGTGAAAGTATTTGGTATTGTACTTGTTAAACTCGCAGTACAGCTGAGCAGTTGTTGTGTAAACTGCGCAATTTCGCAACCGTCGCCTCGCATTGTCTTGGACCCAGTTTGCGCCGCTCACTATTAGTCGGAGAGCTCTAAATTAGTGGCCATCAATGATAATGTGGTTCTTATTCCGAATTCACGAAATAAATATTTCTTGAGAATGGATTTTTGTCCAACCTAATTCTATACTCTATTAGACAAAAGACATATTGTATGACAGTGATTTTACAAAATTATCTCGCACTATAATTATGTCCTAATGTGAAAATATATTTATAAATTAAGAACATCTAAAGTATTTTCACAGTCTAATAATAAGAATATGTAGGTTACATTCAAAATTGTAAGGAAAATAATACAAACCTAATATTTAACGGTACCTAATATCAGAAAATTAATTCAAAGAGTTGAAGAGTTGTGTGAATATAATATGACCTCCGATTGCTCGCTCTCTGTAGATTTCTGCGACCGTATAATTCAGTAATTGCATAACAACAAATCGAGATATTAAAATTTGAGTCGAGTTAAAACAATGTATTATGATTACAGCGATTTCATACTTCAATTAATAGTGTGATCCTGATCACACTGTCTATACTTTGGTAATATTATTTAATGCGCAAATACGCTCCTTTTTTATCACCATAAACTAAGTGAAAATCTAAGGAAAATCCCATACTAAAGTTATCCTTTTAAATTTAAATAAACGCTGCATGCAGCAGCCTATCCAAGGTAATTGTTTTGTTTATTACGTTCATTGCGATGCTAAAGTTGAATCAAAGTCTTTAAATAGCTGTCGTTGAGCTCGAGCTGGGCGAATGGACGCGTTATGGGAACTGAATTACATATTTACTTCGCCTGTAGCTGGGTATGTTGTCAAATTTATTTTATGTACTTGTATATTCAAATTTATGCGTGTAGTTGGTTATGTTATTAAACTATAAATTTACGATACTTTGCTGAATTTGTTTTTATTTTAATATGCAAAAATTGGGACTATCGCGAAGCATTTTAAGGCCGACAACGCAACTGCTGCGCGAAGCGGTGCGGTTGTCCATGGGCGGCGGTGTTCTCTTACCATCAGGGGAGGTTTCTGCCCTGTTGTCAGATATTATAAAAAAAGCTATATATAGGTAATATCTTGGTACTACGGTTTTTGGTTCGATAAATGACTTCTAATACTACACGAAATTAGAAGCGAAGCTGTAGACAGGAAGTAATACGTTAACAATCATCTTCCCATTGAGAACTGACTTGTGTTTAGGTTGCGGAAATTATTTAATGCTTGTTTAGATATAGTCGCGGATTATAATTTATACATGTACATATATCGATCGTATTGGATGATAATCATGTAATAAACATATCAAAGTTTATCAATAAATATCAATTATATTTTTTATGAATATAAAAAGAAATAAGTAATTTTTGTGCATTTTCTATTGCAGCAACAAAAATTTGGCTGTGGCGATTATGAACCACCTGCAAAACTTCAATGTGGTGGCAATTCCGGCGGCAATGGAGCCGGCGAGGCGTTGACAAAATTCTCCGTAGAAATAGTGCAGCAGCTGGAGTTCACGACATCCGCGGCGGATTCGCAACCACAGCAGATATCAACAAACGTGACCGTTAAAGCTCTCGCTAATGCCGTTAAAACTTCTGGATCTCCACCACCGCAGCAACCACCTCGAATCCCAACTCCACTAGACTGTGAAAGAGAATGCAAAGCTGAATGTAAATCTGAAGTCGCTGACGATGAATTTGTTGGTCTCGATGAGTGTGCTGCTGCTCTGGAGCGAGATGCGGCGTCTTCATTCCCTGGGTTGGCAGAGCTGATCGGCGAAGACGACGGCGACGACACGTTCGAAGATCTTATTACTGAAATATCTGAATATCCAGAATTTATGAAAGATTTTGATCTCGATGCTGGAAAGTTAAATGGAGGAAATATTGGAAATATGGAACCGTCGGAGGGAGAGCCAGCGCCGAGGCCGTATGGTGGTGGAGAGATGTCACCGGCAGCACAGACTCTGAAGCATATGGCGGAACAGCATCAGCAAGCAACTGGGGGTGACTGGGCGCGATATCGGGGCTACGGCAACTACCGGCCTGGACCGCGACCGACGCAGCCTCCTATGGACCATTTACACATGTCTCAGCAACAGCAATTACATCTTTCCCAGCCCCATCATAATCTACAGGTATGTTTTCAAATTCATAATTGTTCAATCTGCTTTGATCATGCGTACTAAAACTATATAAAATTTAGTTACAATTTACGTACTTCGCGCCAAAACTCAAAACTTGGTGATTGGAAAACGTGGTTACGGAATAAATAGGTCAAGATTAGATGTATATATTATTTTGTTTAGACAGTAAGACGTTTTAAACATATAATATACATTTGTTGACTGTTATTTTTTATTTTGTAATTCATGACGTGAAAGGATATAAAAAACATAGGAGTCTGAGGTATTATCGACCGGGCATAGCGTGCGCGCGCTGCGGATTGCTGGCCCGCTCACAGACTGAAGGGTTACGCCGGGTGGGACACGTTTAACCGCATCGTCTTCTTCTGGCGCTCACCCACGCCCACTACGTTTTAATATTAAGGTCTTTTAGATTCAGAACTCTACAATGAGCGCTAATAATGCTAATAAATAAATTTACTACATTATACCTGAGAATGGTCGAAGAGTAGATTTTTTAATTTACCTCAATGTTTTTACAATATTTACGATAGTTTTGCAAAGTAGTCTACAGTAAGTATGTTTACAAAATAAGACTCCGCTACCAGATGTGAGCGACTACCACATGTTTTAGACTAATATTTGATCTGTAAATATAGTTAGCAAGTAAAAAAATGAGGCGCTTGCGATTCTCAGTGAATTAAGTTGTAATCACGACAGGGTATCAGCACCCTCTTGTGCTCGTAAATCTTACAGCTGAATACTAGATATCTATTTCGAAATATGGATTTCAAAGTATTGTAAGCCATATTCAGACACTGTTCTTTAAAGTGTCACGTTTAATCCTTGTTTCTTGCATAAATATTCACTTTATTTTATTTTTAGCCGACTAAAAAAAAGAAGGTTCTCAATTCGACTGTATTATTTTTAATGTTTATCACCTCAGAACTTTCGACTGGGTAAACCGATTTTGATGATTCTTTTTCTCTTTGAAAGCTGTTGCTTTGGTGCCATTTAAATTCCGTTCGGTAGTTTTAGTTACAATTTGAACTCGGTTTTTTTTTTTGTTAAAATTATTTTATTTCCAGCAAAAAAAGCTGACTTCTTCGAGTTGGATCTTAGAAAGTCCGTATATGAAAATTTGTTCCTACGTTTATGAGATATTTTTATTTGTAATCATCAAGTCGCGGGTCTTTTAAATTGTCTTCAATTATAATTCGTGGCTAGTCTCGTTGAAAATATCAACAGTTAGGTTAACAGAAGATACGTTAGATCTCAGTTCCCGGTATATTGTATGGAACCGGTCGTCTCCACTTTCTAAAGTGTAACAATGTACGATAAGACACTTGCGACACGGCCGATGACATCGTGTTATTCGAATGGAAAAAGTCTCGGTGCGATCACTTCCTGCCTAGAACACGTGTCCCCTCCCCACTATAAAACGATTGCTTTAATTAAAGACGCTGAGGAATCAGTTAATAAGGATTGTACATAATAATTATATTCTACGCTTTTCATGTTAGCGGCAAAATGTGAATATTTGCTGGAAGTTTTATTGTAACAAATCTTTCGTTTCTCATATTAAAAAGAATAGACTAAAATAAATATCACTCGTTGTTCATAAACGTCATTTATATCGAAATTTTGTTAGTTTCAAAACATGAAAACTGTATTTTAAAGCGTCTATACTCTATAGGGTGTTTGCAGGTATATTAATTGATTTAACCTTTGAACTATGTATGGGCGTCGTGACGTCGCGTTGTCGGGTCTTGTGTACGCGCCAGCATATACCGCTAGGTCCTGTGACGTAATAGAACCAAGGGAATCAGGGAATTGCGTTGGCGGGGAATGAGATTGGAATGTTTACATTGATTATTATCGATAAATGTTATCTCTGAGAGACTCGAGTGTTTACGGAGTAAAGACGTAATGGCGTAAATACGATGAAACAATTTGTCTCAATTGTAGGCCAGGAAATTTTAGAAACATAATCAGCCTTACTACGTTGGTATGAAGGTTATCCGCGGAATATAACGGTTGTATTGTAAGTGCATGTATAGTGCATTACCCCGGCTGCATTCGTGATTGCAATACTCGCGCGGAAAGCTGATGTGCGACTAGATAAGCAGTGCCGTTAGCTTGTCTGGTTGTACAATACGGCTAAGCGGCTATTACGCACATTGGCCGTCGAATGGCAAGAGGGACGTACGGGCGGTGGAACCGGTTCGCGGCGTCCGGTGGCGTCGATGTGTGAATATCTTGACTGCTTCATACCTCACCTCCCAAATGGCAGCTGTCACCAGGACAATTGTAACAAATTTCAAATTCAGTAAGTCTTTAGACTTAGGATTACCTCAAATCTGAAGACTATAGAGAATATCGAAAAAACGACCATGATACAAAAGAAAAATATTTTGGTCGGAATGACAGATAACGTTAGCTTAGCGAGCTTAGCGTAATGTGCTTAAATTGAAAAATCCAGAATTTCTTTAGCCCTATCGAAGTAAAATATATAAATGTTAATGGTCAAATTGGGCAAATTCTGCGTTGATTTTGTTTTTTGAAATATATTATTGCTGCCTCAAACAAATATTCTTAATTTATTCCATTGATTAGAATTTTAAAACATCCAGCCTAAAATTAATAAACAATGGATAAACGGACTTTAAATGCTTAGTGTCGAACGCTTTTCAAATACGATATACAGGAGGGGCCATAAATTTTTACACATTTGAAACATGAATAGAAATAAAACTACAAATGTTATTTTGTGGATCATTTATTTATAAACGTTTATTGACTTATTTTTTTGTTGTTTTGCAAAATTTGGCCCACCTTTACTAAGCCGCTGCGACCGGCGAAAGCGCTAGATATCCCAATTACTCATAAAGATATCCGCTAAAACAGGTTTTATGTAATTGAGGCGATTTAAAAATAAGTGTTTGCAATGATGTGTCCATAGTTATTTTTATACATTCTACACTCAAAGATAGTTGCATTTTAGAGTGATTTTGCCCAAATGGGCGTATACAAAAACAATGAAAACCTTTATCTAATTACAAACATAAATAACAATATAATTTTTTTCAATAATTTTTAATTGTCTTGGTCACTTCGCTGCTGTGATCTATTGTAATCTCGTATTATATGAAACCAGGTGTCAGCGGCACAGCATATGCAAGTGAATGGAGGGAGTGGTCACGTGTCTGCGGCCGCACAGCAGGGCATTTATGCGAGCTTCCACAATCAAGGGAATCCATCACCGCAGCATCACCAAGGTAAGTTTCTAAAACCACCAAATTTCTCCGTTTTTTTATTCCTTCAATCATGATTCACATCCTTTAGCCATAACCAGCTCAACGGGTCACACGTCTGACATTCAATGTGTTTTAAGCGAGAAGTCCTGGAATCGATTTCGGGGATAACAAAAAAAATAAATAAATAATTGTTTCGATCGGTACCTACGCACAGAAAGGTGATATCATGCTTGCTGTCAAGAAAATGATCAGTGAAATAGTCCTACTTTTGGTTAAGGCTCTGCCATCGTATGAAAGATGAAGAATCATACAAGTTTTTGTTTTACGAAATATGGATTAGGGTATTAAAAATATTATCATTTTCCACGAGATTTTAATATAAAGAGATATCGAATTTATCTATTAATACCAAACATTATATAGGTACAATCAAACTAAGTGTTGCTAAGTGTAGCGTGTCGATAAAAAGGCTGACGATGACTTCGTAATCAATATCAAATTGCACAATGCACAGCCAATATTCCGAACTCCACGGAACTAACTCTTAGAATTAAATTAAACTTTTTCATATCTTAATAAGTGTCCCTAACTAACACAATCGGAAAGCTTACCTAGTAGCTAATATACATAACGCAATATATTCATGTTTTGTTTCTAATAATTCCTGACTTTCAAAATTTTCATAGATCGATAATCGCAGATATAGATAAGTTCTAACTTAGGTTCCTGAATAACTAGAATGTAATACTCTTCTCCAAGTAATTTAAAGTCTAAAGTTACAATCAAATCGGTGTAGCAGTATAGGAGCCGACAATCGGACCTACACAGTTATAGAAAATCATGTTCATAAATACACTCGAATAACACTACAATTCTTCGTGGCAGGGGTTAGAATGAGAAATCGCAACGTCTAAGCTGTTACGTGATCGGAGCAGGTAGGTACAACGATCAATGTCATACGCTCTCTTCATTGTTATAAACAATTTTTATTAGCTGAGGAAAATAACGTTTCTAAGATAACAATTGTTTAAGTAACAAATTCAATGTGAAACCCTTGAAACGTAGAACTAACAAGGCTCACTCCTTTTTCTTAAAATAACTCGTTGTTCGTGTTTTAATGAAACCTTTTTTGCGTATTTTTTATATTCGTTGCTAATCACAGTTACTAAGCAATATACAATCTGTACCTATCCATATAAAGCTGTAAGCATGACATTGTAAGTCGCGTTCTTAGTTTATTTTTCATAACACTCAGTACAATGTACGTAGGGGTATGTCTACACATATGAGTAATTTGAATCGTATGCAAAGGTATTAAGGAGTATGTTGGCATCGATTGGTGTAGATGTACAGTGGATGTGAGGGGGGGGACTTCTGAGGTTGACGATCTGCGGGAATGCGCCACGATTAACACTTCGGGGATGGTATTACAGACTATAGAACATATATTTTTATTACTATCATTATGTACCTACTCTGTTTGTTTTCTGATGAGATGCAAGAATTTAAAAATGCAACCCGCTACTTTATTTACTTGCTGCTTCTATAAGTTTCCATAGAATATATATTCAAATTCATGATATTGACCCAAACATTTTAAGGACTGAAAAAATCTCATATTTAATAATTAGTTTGGTGGAACTGTGCAATATTGGTGTTATTAATGTCCGGAACAGCTGAAAATCGCACGAATAAAACGTAGTATCTTAGAGATGTAAGGGAATAAGGTTACGTTTAATTACGTTACGTTCCTCATTACGCAACCTGCTTGCATAACACGGTCTATGGTCTAGCTTTAAGACAATCTCAATCTCCTCAAATTGAATGAAATTAATTAAAAAAAACTTCAAACTGCACTAAAAAAAAGCAGTATATAAGTTTTAGTTTAGAGTTCCGAATAATAACGTGTCACCTAAAACGTCATTCCATAGAAAAATGTATAAGGAAAATATTTTTTCTTTTATTTTATTTTTTCGTCAATTTTTCAATGTTTTTAATAGTTATTCTGCATGGGTATGGAGACAAACACGACAAATCAAAAATCATGAAAATTGAGCCGTTCTCGAGTTATGTGTTCGAACAAACTCAACTTTGTTTTATACAATACTAGCTGTACCGGCGACTTCTTTTTTGGACAGGAGTTTTATTTTTACGTCAAGTACCTATATAAGTAAAGTACTTATAGTGAAAGTGACTGGCATTAAGAGCCATTTTTATTGGTCGTATCAATTCATAATTTGGTATCCGATGACCTGACATGACTGATCAATAAACACAATAATACAATAGTTAGTAGGTAAGCCAGCACTTACTGCAGAGGTACCGTGTTGGAGCACATTGAAATGGTCACAATAAATATATTATGTTCTCACTTAGTGATATTAGATAGTACTCTACGTCCCCTAGTACCCTATGTCCTTTCTCTACTTATTATCTATGTTTGTGCCAAATTTCATTAAAAACGGTTTAGTGACTTAGGCGTAAAAGCGTAGCATACAGACAGACAGAGTTACTTTCGAATTTATAATATTAACAGAAGCATAACTTATGTATTTAAATGTTATTGTACTCGGAACACGGAACATTGAAAGGAAGTCATGTGATCACTGATAAATAACTATTATCAATTATTATTACTCTTGTTTGAACGGCTTAATTGCTGGTGCAATTAATAACTTCATCACTTTGGTGCAAAGTTGAACATGATAAAGCACGAATACTTAATATTCGATTCACCAAAGGTTTTGTTTACGTTGTCGCATCGGCTTTCTACCACCATAAACTTCCCTCTGTTTAACACAGTACATTAATGGGGTGGTTTTCTTGAGAATTTCTTTAGGTAAGCCTATAGAAATTCAACCTCACCTCCGCGCCACAACTCAAACTACTGAACAGATTTTGATGAAATATAAATTCCACACGGGATGCACCAGATTTCAAAGAAAAAAAGAATCATCAGAATCGTTTCACCCAGTCGAAAGTTCTGTGGTAACAAACATAAAAAAATACAATTGAATAGTGAACCTCCGCCTTTTTGAATTTGGTTAAAAACAAGTATGTAATATGATATTTTCGATAATCGTTATATCTGTTACAAATGTAAATAATGTTGTTTACAATCTTTAATGACTCAGAGCGTAAAAACTGTTTCTGAGGCACAGTAAATTAATTTTGCTTGTTAAAATCTAGAACCGGGCCAAAGGTTTCTAGATCACACTTATTTGTAATAATAATTTAAAAAAATCCTCTTTATTATATAAGTTTGTTATAACTAGGACCGCCTCCTTGGCCTAGTGGTAAGCGCGAGGTCCTGGGTTTGATTCCCGGCGGAGATATCGAACTCGGTCTGGCAAGACATAGAACTTAGAAGGCTGATCAAGTACTTGCCCCTAAAGAAAAAATCGATCAGTGAAACAGATGTGAAATGCATCTGCCCCATACCCCACTAGGGGCCACGGGAGTTCACTATTTGTTATAACTTATATAATAATTTACTGGGTATAAAATATGTTACCTTTATTTTTAATAATATTTCAAAGTAGTGCTTGTCCATTGTACAATACCAATGGACCTACTATTGATATAATTTTATAATGACGATTGAATCATATTGTAATCAGAATAGCTACCAGTAGGCCTTGTAAAGATGAAAGATTAGCTGTCGTGAACGCATCAAGATCATTCATCAGTAAGAATCAAAATCAGTAAGAATAATCTATACATACAAATAAAATTTATCTGCAATCAAAAAAAAACTAATAAGAAGCTTTTAGACATAATGTAGTGTTTGTTCTGGTTAATCTCTAAATCAGAGTGATTTTATAGTACTTTCATTAGCATGTATGGAAACAATGAAAAAACTTCGAAACCTCACAGAGATGTAACAATAGTGTAAAGTAATTTTTTTTTGTAATATAAAATCAATGTATGTAATATATATATATATATATATATATATATATATATATATATATATATATATATAATTGAAAATAGTGTTTATTTAATAAATTTAAATAAATACATATATAAGGTAATATATTCGTTCTTTAATTAGATTTTAAATTGTTTATATTTCTCGTTTAGCCTTGAAAACCTGTAATTATTATTTATCAGAGTTAATTTTATATTTATCGGTACAACGGTTAGAACTGGGAACTGAACTCTGCGATATCACTTTGAAAAACTAGCCGTGCCTGTGATTTCGCCTGCGTGGTGTCAATTAGTTATGTTTTTGCATAGAATTAATAAATAACCTTATTAAAGCAAGTAGAATATCTTATAGTATAAAACAGTCGCTTTCTCTGTCCCTATATCCCTTTGTATGCTTAAATCTTTAAAACTACGCAACGGATTTTGATGCGGTTTTTTTTTAATAGATGGTGATTGAAGTGGAAGGTTTATATGTATAATATACCCGTGCAAAGCCGGGACAGGTAGCTAGTCTTATATATAAAATTCTCGTGTCACAATGTTAGTTACCTTACTCCTCCGAAACGGCTTTACTGATTTTTACCAAATTTTATTTGCATATTCAGTAGGTCTGAGAATCGGCTACTATCTATTTTTCATACCCCTAAGTGATAAGGGTAGCCCACCCCAAAAATTAATATGGCAAAACAACATTTGCTGGGTCAGCTAGTCTATTTATAAGATTAGCAGTCTGTAAGTGAAGGCTCATCGAAATCGGTTTTTGAGATTATTCTGAACAAACAGACGGACATACAATCGGAAACCGCAACGATGGCCCTACTACCATACACTTGTATGAACCTGAACCCCAATCTTAGTTTTTTTAATGTAAAATCTTCGGTATCTTAAATATCGAGCAGATATTTGGTGCATACTAGGTACTCCACTCCAGATGCATAAACCATTTAACCTCCATGGCTGAATAGTTTACGCATATGCGTGTTGCGCCGGAGGTCCTGGGTTCGAATCCCGGTTAAACAATTAAATGTTTCGGTTGGGTAGGCATAGAAGGCTGATCACCCACTTGCCTGTAAAAGAAATGATCTATGAAAAAGATACATAAATGTGCCTACCCCACGCCTCACTAGTGGTTACGGGAATTCAATTAGGTACTCTACTCTACTTTTAATTAAGTTAAAAATATTATTGTTAATTTGCAGGAAGTGGATGTGATTCATACAACGTGTCTCAGTCGCAGAGTATGAACTTTTCGCAAGGCATGCGAGCGCGGCCCGCGGCGCCTGCACAGCAAACCGCCCCGGGACCTCAGACGCCACTCGGTAAGGAGTTCGATATTTATTTTGAGCCCGTGACTTAGGAATATCTGCAGTTTACATCTTCACACGAACGCAATGGTTATAAATGTCAAAAGGTACCACTACCACCACTTTGAAAACCTGCAACCAAGTATATAAAAACACACTAACATTGTTGATATAAAATAATTATTTTAGGTGCAAAACTGTTGTATACATACTTTTTACCTAGTTAAAGCTCTAAAAATGGTAAATCATTGGCGTTCTTTATTTCAAACTATTCGTTGCAATATGGATGCTGTTTTGACTTTACTCAAAATTTCTTGCGATATTCTACTCTGATTTTTTGACTAATTCTAACCTATTCAATTAACTAAGATGTATTAACCATCAATTTAATTGGTATTTATGCAAATTGCGCATATATTTAAATACATGTTTATTCTTATCGCGCATACTTATAGCACACTGCTTAACAATTTTAAACAGCTATCGTAAATTCCTAACTTATCTCTAAAAATACTCCTAAAATGTTGGAAACTAACTTATGCCTGTGTAGATACATTAAAAAATGTTTTTTTATTATGTATACTTTATTGCAAAAGAAACTTAAATGTTTAAAATGCAACGACCGTCGCGGCAGCCTCAATTACTACACTAACTAGGATTTTATTTCAAGCATTTATAGCGATTTAAACGTAAATTAACTAGCAAAAACACAATATTATAACATTAAAGATTAGAAATCCATATAGAAGTGTTATTTTTATGATATAATAATGTAAAACACATCTCCACACATTTTAAATCCGAAGAAACGGTGTTATTTCAAAGTCTGACCTTGTTTAAAGACAATAACATATTTATGCTTCGGAGAACTACTCTTGGTACATCGAAATTGTATCACGAATATTGAGGTCACCTATATGAGACGAAATTCCCTTATTAGAGAGAGACGGAGATGTTTTATTACTCACAATGATAGAGGCAGATATATAACAATAATTATTAAATAACGTAGCCATAATTTTCCGATAATATTCGGCATGTTGGCCATAAATGATGATAAAAAAGTATGCATAGCTTGTATATAATTAACTAATTGTTAACGTTAGTTTAATTTGGTTTTAATGTAAACGCTACTATTATTGGTGCTGGGATTGATTCTTTCTTAGAAACTACATTTATACTATAAATAGGAGTTAACGATGTATGCAACTTTAAAGTAATGATACAAAATACAATGATGGTTCATAACCCGCTGCTGTAAAGCGCCATCTGTGTCACAAATATACAATTAGTAGTTGTTTCTTACCACTAATAATATTACCATACGTTTCCTATTAGTAGGATAAAAACCTCCTCTAATTACGTTAATTAAAAATATAAAATTACAGGCATAACAGCAGCGGGTATCTCCCGCGAGCAGCAAGCCAAGATTTTGCAGCAACAACAGCAACAAATGCTGCGAGCGCAGCAGCAGCAAATGCGTCCGCCGCCACCCGAATACAAGGCTCGCTTCGTGACGTCAGGAGTAAGGCGAGCCGCCCCGCCCCGCGCCTTCCCGCCTCACGCAAGACATTATTCACCAGATTGGAGACATGTTCTCATACAACAACAGTCTGCAAGGCAGCAATTTCCTCATCATCATCAAGGTGAAAATATATTTTAACATGAATTGATTTTAATGACAACAATCTATATATTATATTATACAACATAGTATTTAAAAAATATAGCAGGTTTCAACATGGGCGGCATGGGTGGTATGAGTAATGTAAGCGGTGTGAGCAGCATGTCACAGCAACAGCAGCTTCAGATGCAGCAGGCGCGTTTGCAGCAACAGCAGTTGATGCAGCATCAGCAGCAAAGGTAAGATAATTGAATAGAATTTATTATTTTTTAGTAATATATATGTAAGTCCTAAGTGTCTTAAGTAATCGCGAAGATAATAATAATATCCTGTTAACAGTATCATAATTATATATTTGATGATATTTTATTAGTTTTTATCTTACTTAATATGTAATATTTTAACAGTTTTAATAACATTTTCCTTATTAGCAATGAAGTGCTTATCGCGAACATTTTGCTTATAGGGCGTCCAATCAGCAGCAATCTCCGATGACACATCTTATCATGCAGCAAAATCAAATGATGAGCGTGCAAGGACAGGTGAATATAATTAAGCAATTTAGCAGTTTACCATAAACATATATTACCATATACTTACTAGCCTATATAAAAAACTTGTCTCTTGAAATTTTTTTAACATAAACTTATTACTTTAATAATAAATTCAAATCCAAAAGAAAGTCTGAAGATGTGTTTTGGTATTCATATAAATCTAAACCGCCTAACGCATTGTTACAACAAGTACAATAACAATTGTTTAAACTAGTATTGTTCTAAAACAATGTTTTTATTTCAGATGCCAAACATACATATGAATCAGTCTCAAAGTATGTCCATGCAACAGACGGGCATAGGCAGCATGAGTAGTCCCCACCAAAGTAATATGCAGAACGGTATGCAATCCATGCACAGCCAAAATTCCATGCAAAACTCCATGGTTAACCAGAATGGCATCAACCAGAACTTCCCATCACTTCACACGTCTTCCTTCACGGGACAAACAGCCGATTTTAATCTTGACTTCTTAGACAATATGCCTTCTTCTGAGGCAAGTAATCTAACTGCGCAGGAATTACTTAACTCATTAGATAATTCATTCTTGAATGACATACTTTGAATTAATTGAATCTTCTATACAATGCGTTTTATATGAGTTAGCTGGCATTTAAGGACTGCGTCAAATTTAATGGCTAAAGCTGTGGACCTTACTGTAATATTGTGATTGCCATTCAAGTTTTACTTGAGCATTAATTAAATTAAAGCGGATTAAAAATTACACAGAGATATTACAGATTATTTATGTTTATCGACATACATTTTCAAACAAACAGAACAGAAATTTAGATATCAGTTTCATGTAAAGTAAGTACTATTGATCTTGGGCTAGTATCAAATCTGTCTGTCCGAGTCTTATTTACTTAAAACCAGGGGAGAAGATAATTATATATCTATTAAGATTACCAAAGAGACAAAGAGTAATCCAAAGTACGGCCATTTTTCGTAATTAATGCACAAAAAGGTAATTTGTACAAAACACTCGGTAAACTAAAATTCGCGCAACATAGAATACACTTTTCACACTCAAATTTACCAACAATTTTAATATAGATACTTATACCCGGCGTAAATAAAACTCGACAAAATTTACACATAATGCCTTAGCCAGTACGCAACGTTCTAAAGTCACCACCCTCAATAAAATCTATGAATTCTGTTTAGAACAATGTGGATTTTAGCAATATTTGTATAAATTTCAATAATATATACCATGAGATGTAGACTTTAAAAAAAAAATACAAATTTTAACATGAGCACGTTGGGGGAGGGTAAGCCTGAGCTTGTTACATGTGCTTCCAAGAGCCGGAGGCTCCTCTGTTAAAAATTACTAAAATTTTGCTTACGGTAATGCTTGAATGGTCTCTTAAACCAGAATTAAATTAGTAATCGTCACTTAGTTCCTGGTGGAGGTTATTTGTCTCATTTTACACTTTAACTCATGTCAAAATGAGACAGAAAAGCTAATGAAAAGTGTGAGCGTAGTGTCAATTTCAAAGACCATGATATTGTCGCTTTATAGTATGTAAAAATTGTGACTCAATAGCAAATACCTTACAAGGGTATGAGCTGCAGTAATGCTATTAAGAATAGCTAATTCGTGACCAATGTAAAGTGTTGACCAAAGTTATTAACGTGAATTTATCATCAAATTTCATAATCTTACTTAACTTTTAATGTAGTGATCTTCCTAAATCTTTAAATGTTTTACATTTTGTTTTATAGAATTATTTATTGTAAAGTAAAATTTTGTAGTATTTAAAATAGTATTGCGAATGTTATCGCACTTTGTATAGAAGTTGTATCATAGATTTTTTTGGTGAAGTTTACTTACTCGATGTCATCCAAAGCTGAAATGTTGCCATTTTTCAGTTTTCCATTTTATCGCCGTAGATTTTTTAACTGTATACTATTTATTGTTAATATTATTATATGGTAGCGGTAAGATAGCACAAAAGACATTCAATACATTTTATTTACATTGATATACATTTATTTATGAAACAGTTGGGGCAATATGAACTATAGATGATACATTTTATCTCGATGTCAATGTTTATTTTGTTTTCTGGACCTCCACTTGGATCTCGCTAACGGGATCACTCAATCCGCCTCGGAATGGCCCAATCTTAAAATGAATTTTAGTGCAAATGTACATTTTAAAGATTTAACCTCAAAATACTCAAACGTCAACAAAATGTGGAAGCTTGATAGTTTTATTTGTGCGGCGTTTGAGTGTTCGGGCGTTAATATATCATTCCTGTACCTAAGATGTAATTATTAGTTTTACTGTGATGTTGGTCTCAACGGTCAATAGGTTATATAGTATCAATTATTATAAATAGATAGACTATTGTTATTGTTAAGGATCTCATGTATCATTTAGGGTGAGGTTTTTGGAAATCTGGAATACTCGATTTATAATTTTGAGTTTACGATTATGGAGTTACATTTTCATATATTTTTGAAGCTACCTTAGGATATGTATTTATTGATTTTATATACAGCTCTCTGTTTATTATACACCAATAAACCGATAATAATAAAATGTTGAAAACATTCCAGAGCCATTGTTAACAATGTTTTAACTTTAGGACCAATTTTTGAATGTTCTTTTAAAAATAATATTACATATTGACAATTAAAATTGTGTTTTAATTTAATATATACATTTACATAACACTAATAATATAAATGCGAAAGTTTGTCAGGATACTTGAGACTCATCACGCTTAAACGGCTGAACGGATTTGAATAAAATTTGGCACGAAAACAGAATATGCTCTGTATTAACATATAGGGTACTTTATATTTTCCTGTTAGATAATTTAGAGATACGAGAATTCAATTTTTTCATTTCAGTATAAAATTGTTTGGATATACATTGCACATAAAATAAAAGCCAATATTTTAAGTTATCCTTAAGGAACAATCCGTAAGGAGAATAAAAAACACTTGTATGTTTTATTTTAAAAAATTAGAGATACGAGCATTCTATATGCTATAATTAACGCGGGTGAAACCGCCGGGTACAACTAGTATTAGATAAATGTAACTTAAAATTAGATTATAAATAGAAATGGAGCTAAATACTTTAGAGCATGATTTTGATTTTAAATGAAGTAATGCAATATGGCACTATTCTAAATTCTAATAATCAGACAATGAAAGATAACGAGCATTTTAATTTTGAAAAAGCTAACTTAATTTAATGGCTGTGAAATGGGATGTCTGGATAAAAATACAACAATTTATACTCAGGTCGGAAGCGAATACGCGTACTTATAATTTATAAATGCAAATAATATTACTCTGGATTGTGATATAGAGCCTCTAGTCTCTAGATGGATGAAGTAATTTTTTTTCATTTTCAGTGGTTAGAATCTAAAATACGCAATCTCAAAACACTGATATTAAGTAAATAAGATATTTATTTAAAATGCATTTTGCAAAAAAAACTTCCAAAAGCACTGTATTTTAATTGCCTTATCTGTGAATTGGGATTATCAACGCTACCACATAATAGAGTCAGCCTGATGTTTGTATAGAAAATCTGAGAATTTATCTAATTTTTTCTCTAAAGTATTTATCTCCATGGCTAATTCTCAGACCATTTCGTTAGGTTTAGTATGAAAGAGCCTTGGGTTTCGTACTCGGGGACTATAGAAGTTATTTGGCTGTACATATTTAGTAGTTAAAGGCTCGTCTGTACTGCGTTCATAAATATTTTCCTTTCTGTCAGTGTTTATGAACATTTTGACTTGGCGACGCTTTCTGAGCTGTATACAAGAGAATACAGTAGAAAGTAGAATTCCCAGTTTGAACAAGGCGACGACGAATAAAGCTATCATTAACACGAAATATTGCTCTTGATACCAGTCTTCTAACTTCATTAGACATCCCTGGAAAACATTTATGTTTGAGGTTTGTATCAATAAATTATTTCGAAAATAACTTACTATAAGCTAATTTCACTAGGTAAGACCAGACAACAGAAGTGGAAGAATTCATTATCATTTACTCATTTGAAAACAGCTAAATCAATTTACATTCAACTTGAGACAAAGGAAGTTAATTATCGGATTACGACTGATTATTTATTTCTTAAGTACCTTACTCCATAAATAAAAGTTGACAACGCGATTTTAAAGCTAAGCTACTAATTAAAAACGATATAAGCGCTTCTCAAAAATTGCATTACGTAGCTACTATTTATAATCATATGTAGTAACCTGTCTTCAAGAAAAGATCATACCTACCTCTCCCTCTAAGATAGGCAATGCACCATCGGGGCAATGTCCAACTGCATTTGTGGGTCTGACGCTCATCCACATTGACCCAATTTACTCTATTTTATAAAGAAACTTACCGGTACATATCTGAAGTGGGCATTGGGTGCGAGTTCCTGACACCGTGACTGATTGACCGGTGCAGGGTTAAGGTAGGACTCTTCGAGGTGGAGCTGCACGCAACAACTCAAAGGCACGGCCATGCCGCGGGGACCCAGGCGACGTAGCTGCCAAATTGACATGTCGTAGTTCTTCGCATTTGTCATCCCGCAACATTTCAACTGAAACATACGTTTGAAAAGGTATTGGTAGGTAGATATCAAAATGAGAGGGTGTTAGTGAGGTTAAATAAGAAAATAGAGAAAAAGTAGTCTAGTAACTCCTAGGACTGGTGCTGACTGCTGATATTTCTATCTTTTACAATGAATTTATATGAAGTAGGTAAATGAATAGCTTCCTTTACTTATTAATTAAGACTTTCAAATATATCTTCTGCGTAACAAGCATTTGATGACAGGCTTGGCCCATTAAGAGACGGGGTGGTTATTACAAAACATATGGTCAACTTTATATAACTCGACACATAAACCGGTTCAGTGGTTAGCTGTTAGTCTGAGCGTATAATACAACAAGTTAAATAAAAATGGCAGTAGACGGTGAATTCCCGTACCCCTCAGTAGGGCATGGGGCAGATACAGAAATGTATCTGCCCCATGCCCTGCATGCATGCATTTGACTGATCATTTTATTTACAGGCGAGTAGGTAATCACTCTTCTGTACCCACCCAACCGAAACATTCATTTATTTCCCCGGGTTCGAACCCAGGACCTCCGGCGCAACGCGTAAGCGCATTACCCACTTAACCACGGAGGCGGTAGAGAGAGCACTACATACGATATGAGTGAACCCGTACGACCATGTAGGTGATAAATGTATGTTAAGGAGAGTTACATCAGTTTGAGCAAGATCCACAGCGGTCGTGAAGTCTTCATAATCTGGTACTCCATAGTAGCCCTGCAGAGCTCCAACTGCGCCACCGCGCGTATTCTGTATGCCAAAACATCGGGGCCAAATCGCCGATACCACTCCGGCCGCGCAATCGCATACAAGCAATGATAACACGACTAGGAAATACTGTAAAAAGGGTGCATTTATATATAAATAAATAAGTAATAATTTAACAAAAGGTACTACTTTATTTCAATGATAGTGTATTTTTAAAATAATAAAATTTGACTAATTATTTAGCCTTCGCCTTTAGTTAAGTAATGCATTAGCAGTTTTAATAGCGAACAAGCATACAAAATGCTCCTTATCAGTGAACTACGATATTAAACTTATAATTTAAGCAATGGTAAAATATTGGGCAAAGCTTAAATTAAGTAGATTCTAGTATATTTAAATAGAAGATATTTGCGTCATGTCATATTATAGGTACTCACAAAAGTCAGCACAATGTATCCCGGCATACAAGTAGCCCAAACGCCTATAGACGCTAAAGTGCAAATCGTGAGACCCGACGCTAATAGAGTCAGGGCTACGTAATAGAAAGGCGGCTCCTCCAAGCCATCTTCAGGTGTTGCTAAGAGCCGTGATAGTAGAATTCTTCGAGTGTCACATAGGAGAAAAAAACCGCAGACTACTTGAGCGAAGCCACACACCTTCAATACGTTTTAATCTCATTGGGTTTTTAATGTTTCTATTTAAATATTATGTTCTATATAATGTCTGTATAAAATGAGAAATATTGAACCAAAATTTTAAATTGCTTCAAAAACACTCCGAATGATGTAGTTTCCTGATTATATTTCAGTTGGAGGTCTAGGTAGGTACTATGAAGTTGAATTGGTATTCAACAGTAAATTATAAAATGGTTTAATAACGTTGTTTTAACTATAAAAGCCATCTAGAACCCAAGTGTAGCCGCCGGTCAGCGTTATTAAGCAACACTGCATATAAGATTTCTTGTGTTACGTTATCGTAGTCATTAACAAAAAATATACAAATAAAAAAAGTATGTACTTACGAAAAACGCGGTGTTAAAACATCCAAAAAGCACATTAGCACTTGCAATTCTATTTAATTTCATTATATAAGACGATGACCCTTAATATTTTAAAACAATATCACTGTGTCAGGAATACGATTGCATTTGTAGTTTTGACTAAACATATATCGAATAAATGTGCCGGTTTTAGGGAGATACGCTCTGTTGGTCAGCTGGGGTGACTAATAATTAAGGAATTTTCGTTTAAATGAATGCATGAGTTACTTTCATGTGTACGTCAATTTATTAGGCGTGGTTTATTGAAATAAAGGCAGCATAACAATATAGTTTTATTAAACTTTAACTTAAAATTCTATATCTTTCTTTCTGAAACCTCCGCAGCCTCGAGGAACAGCGGTTATATCGTCTTGTTCTCTTTCACTGGACTCTTGAAGCTCTAAAAAGATGAGGATTTGAATAGTCAACAGTATGTTTACAGTACAATTACATTTGTAATATTTTTAATGAATTTTCTCTAAATAAGTAAATTTTTCAAATTGTTAATCTGCTTCAGTTGCAAGTTCAAGGTTACGCGAGGGTGATCTTAATCTTATACGAAGTGTTTTTGGCACGATATACAACATCACTACATAGTATATCCCTATGTATGCTTAAATCTTTTAAACTACGCAACGGATTTTGATGCGGTTTTTTAATAGATAGTGATTGAAGAGGAAGGTTCATATTATGTTTTATACCCGTGCGAAGCCGGGAAGGGTCGCTAGTATATTATAAACTACATCATGCCACCTCCATACCTCAAACGCCACCTGGACAGTGGAGATTCCGACCCCCAGAGAAACAACAAAACAATCCCTAAATTTGACCGGTATAGTAGAATCAGTTAAGAGACAGATTCGTCTATGCCCTAATATGTTACGGGTCTTCACATATAATGTCATTTGGTTCATTACTAACCTGGCGGTAAATGTAGTTTCTCAATAAGAAACTTCTTCCTTTTGAGTTTGAATGCCAGATCCAGACATGAAGGCACATAGGGAACAAGTGAATACAAAGCCGATAATTTGGTCAAATGGAATAGGCCATGGTATTCATTGAAAACTGGATTTGTTTCTTTATCCGATCCCGCAAATGATTCTATTCTCACAGCATTGTCTATTGAGTACAGCAATCTATTCATTATGTGATCATCCTGGAAAGAATATAATTGATTAAAAGAAGGTGGCAAAAATAATAGTATAAGCTCTTGCATTATCCAAATTAATTGCCACTATTTATTCGAAAATCTTGACATTTAGTTAAATTAGACCGTCTCCTTGGTCTAGTGGTAAGCGCGTAAGCATTACAACCAAGAGATCTTGGGTTTGATTCCCAGTGGAGATAAAAAAAGCCAGCGGAGTCTGGCAGGGCATAGAAGGCTGATCACCTACTTGCCCCGAAAGAAAAATCGATCAGTGAAGTCAAAGTTAAAATATCTTTATTCATTAAAATCATATTTGATCATTTTGAATCGTCAATTTTTTTAGTTAGTTTTGTAGGTAGTTTATAAAAATAATAATTCTAAAAATTAGAATGTTTGGTTTTATTAAGACAGAGTTAGAGCAGGTTCATTCCCAAACTTTTTTATCATCTAAATTCTAAGTAGTCCGTTATTTTATAGCATGCCTTTTTATAAATTTTTCTTTTAGTTGTGTTTTTAAATTTCTTTATTGACAGTTTAAGCATATCACTTGGGAGTTTATTGTAAAAGTGTATACATTGCCCTTTAAAAGATTTAGTGGCAACAGCGAGTTTATCTTTATTCCTAGTATTAAATTCATGACTCTATGTTTTTCTTAAACAAGTTAATATTTTTGTGTATATACAACAGATGTGAAATGCATATGCCCCCCCCCCTGTGTCCCCTAGGACACGTGACTTCACACTCACACATTATCCAAATTAATTTCCACTATTAATTCCAAAATCTTGATGGTTTTTAAAGTAAGAAAAGTGTTTAACTTTACTAGCAAATATTAAGGATTCAGTTAGTTTAAGAGATATAAGTTTTTTCTTCAAAATAATGAACAATAATAAATCGTATATTATTATCCATCGACCATCAGTAACTGATTGCATTCAACTACATTTACATAGAATTAAATCTCTTTGTTCAAGGGCTTACTTGTTTTACCAAATCTGACTCAAACTACTAAGTTGAGTACTTTAAGAATGTATATTATACAAACAAAATTTTATGTCTGTAATTAATAGGCATAAATAAAATAGTACTTACATCAAATAAATGTGATGGCATAGTAATAAAAGCTACTGCATTTGTATCTCTGAGTAATATTCTTAAACAGTACATGAACTTTATCAGATCATGCCCATAATTGTTGTCTAAGGGTTCTTCATTACAATCCATAGCCAACCATATTGGGGAGCCCAGCAAATTTATACTAATTCTAAGTATATTTTTGTTTTTACTACTTTTTTTATATTGGTCCTTTGCTAGCAGATTTTTTATTTTACTTAGAACTGTATTATATATCTCATTCTTGAATGCTGAAACATATTTAATGATAGGTTAATGTAACTTCTTTAATAATATTATAAACAGAAAGTTATTTGTTACATTTTCAAATATACTGAGCCTGATTTTGCTATTTTGATTGAATGTGACATGAAAACTATTATATACTACTACATAGTAGTATATTGATTTGAAATAGATGAAAATATAACAATAATTGATATTTTATAATCTCTATAGGTACATTGATTATTTATTTGTTTAACTTAAGTAAAACACATCTACAGAATTGCATCTGTCTCAATGGTGAAATCTTCAAATATTTTATTTTCTTATAGACTCACCATTCCTACCACAATTTTCTTCTTGGTTTAAATAACAATATGTAATGTTTATTTCTTTAATAGTATCAGCATCAATATATCTGCTCAAGTCAAAATGGTGGCCAAAATTAAACTCATTGTCAAAGGAAGACTCAACTTTTTTTAAACCCTCATATCTCCAAGCTATTTTCATCTCATTTTGAGGTCCCTTTGTCAAATTGTCATCCTTTTGTACTACACAAGGCTGAGGTAATTCCATAACCTGTAACACAGGTAGAAAGATAATTTATTTCTTTGGTTCATACTTTTAAATTGTAAAAAAAATTAGCTGTAGATAAAATCTGTTTTATTTTTATATAAACTGGTTAGAAAAAGAAGTTAAAAAAGAACTTATTTTTTTATTACTTACAATTTCTTCTGGGTTTTCATCAGCAGAAAAAAGCAATAGGTCATGTTTGCAAACAACCCCTTCAGCTAGGAAATATTTAGTAAGCACTCGACTGTAACTCCCCAATACATCTGATTCTGTAAAATAATATTTTAATTATATTTCTTATCATTTGGCTTACTCATATTTTAAAAAGTAATTTATAGTTCCTTACTACTTGAAATATGATATAGGGTGTCTAAGTAAGAGTGCACTCTTTAAAATTGGAATAATTTATTTTTGATGCAAGTGGCAAGTCTGAAATTTGACAGCTGTCACCTCTGTTTATTCCGATTATTAAAAATGGAGCACTTTTCGAAAGAACAACGCGTTATATTTGTGAAAACTCATTACGAAAATGAGGAAAGTTACGCTGAAACCGCTCGCAAACTTCGCCAAATTTTCAGCCAAGAAAGTGCACCTATTGAGTCAACCATTCAAAAAATTTGAAGAAACTTGGTCAATTATGGATAATAAGAATCCGTCAACGTACGGGTCGGTCTCTTGAAAACATTGCTGCTGTAAACGAGTGTCGCCGAAAACCCGAAAACATCAATTCGACATCGTTCTCAACAACTTAAAATTTCACGAAGCACTACAGCAGCGAATTTTGACTAAAGACCCCCACCTTCATGCGTACAACATTCAGTTAACTCAGGAGCTCAAACCAGCTGACCACGGAAAGCGACGGCAATTCGTTCAATGGGTAATGGAGCAAAGTGAAATCGATGCCAATTTTTCGAAAAAAGTTCCAGACTTATAAAAATATCACAACTCTGTCATAAAATAATTGTTTTTATTTTAAAATGAGAAAGTGCACTCTTACTGTTACAATACATACCTACGACAAATATGCCTCCAGTTGGTAATCCTCCACCTACAATTAATAAAAACAATTATAAAGAAAACATTTTAGGTTATACAATGTGTTTATAAATTACTAACATACCAATAACATAATCAAGAGATGGAATGCCCGAAGACACGACTAATAAATTATTTTTTAATTTAGTTCCTATTACACTTGAAACAGAATCTGAAATTTTGCGAAAAGTAGCCATTTTTTTGTCTTTACAACATAGAAAAACGATTAGGTATTTACAAATTGTAACATAATAGCATATTAGGTATTATTATTAAATTATTAATTATGAACAGCTATGAGTATGACAGCTATGACTATGAAGTATGATGTACAGCTTCCGACTGCTACAGAGTACAGACATCACAGAGTAACAGTAGTTTTGGCAATTTATTACCGATTACCACCACTCACCAGTTACTTTCACCCGATAACTTTTACACATTAAACCATGAAAGAAAATATATTTAATTGATTTCTAAAGAATTTATACTTTATATAACCGTTAAGTATCTATGTATCCTAATACATAAGTGGCAGAAATATGTTATAGGTACATATTCTTTCTTATACCTTATAATAAATAAAAAAATAAATAAAAAAAATTGCTTCCAATTTCAATTGTCAAGATTACTATCTTGACAGTTGAAATTGGAAGCAATTTGTCTGTGGTCTATGTCAATTGTCATAACTCACAAATCAAAGTCCGCCAGTTGATAGTTCTGCTTCTTTAATCTTTTAGCTTTTGCTTTTGCGATCGTGTATCCCACGTCTTCATGTATTTTGGAACTGTTATACCGTCATTAAATAAAGTTAAAGCATTAAAATTTTAACAGAACTAAATATATCAAGATGCAAGGACCAGCAGTTTTTATGGATATATCCCTTGAGGACCAAGTAAGTTAACACGAAACAACATAACCTCGATGTTTTGTGAATAATTAAAGTATTTATCGATAATTACTTAATTTGCTGCTGTTTGAGGTGTAACTATATAATTCTATAAGCTTTCAGATTTTTTAAATAATACCCTTGGAAGAGGATTTATTTAGATTTTGTTTTGTGTAATGTTATAATCTAACTACAGCCATTAATTAGTAATTGTGAATTTCAGGCTCAAGAATTAAGAAAATACTTTAAAAGTCTTGGCGCCGAAATATCGGAAGAGAAATCACCCAAAGGTATTGAGGATGATTTACACAAGATAATTGGTGTTTGTGATATTTGTTTCAAAGAGAACAATGAGGCAGATATTGAGGCAATTCTTAACAGTATTGTGTCTATAATGGTATCTGTAAGTATTTTCCAATCTATTTAAAAGTACTTAGTATATAAAAGTATAGCTCACCCAAAAGAGATTCTTCAAGTATCTATATATTATATTACTATTAAATTCGTATCTCTTAAATCTACATGGTAATAGATGAGATAACTGAAATTGGTCTAAGATTTTTTGAGGTTTGTGAAACATAAATCTTATCCTTATAGTAATTATAGATGACATAATCTTGATATTTTTACAGATACCATTGGAGCGTGGTGAAAATCTTATTGTGGCTTTTAGTCAAAGATTAGGAAAAGCTCCTGGACCAAAACTGGGCCTGGTTTCTTTACAAGCGTAAGTCAACACTCACCTTAAACATGATCAATTACTATTTGAAGGCTGTGTTCTTACAACAACTTATGAAGTGTGTTAAAGTTTGAGTGCACGACACACTGTTAGTGCTCTCATTATTATCATAATATTTTTATTTTAGCTTATGGAGATTATACAATAATTTAGAACCAAACTCTCCGCTGCGGTACCATGTGTATTATAATGTAATAGAATTGGCAGCACGAGTGGGTGCAGTGGGAGATGTATTCAAAGAAGTTGAGCAGCTCAAAAAAGAGTTTGCTACTTGTCCACCTACCAGTGAGCAAATGCAGAAATTATATAGATTATTGCATCAAGTATTGAAGGATAATAATAGGTATTATTTGCTCGGTTTATTTATTATTATTTGTTGTAGCTATTAAACTTATTAAAATATAGCAAACCCTTGTTTAAATTTAATACAAGGAAATGCTAAATTTTATAGTTAATAGAGGTTATTATATAAATAAACAAAAATATAATGTGACTATTTTGTTTTTTTTTTTTTTTCAGTGAACTAGCTGCAAAAGTAATGATTGAATTGTTAGGCACTTACACCGATGAGAATGCCTCATATGCAAGAGAAGATGCCATCAAATGTATAGTAACTGCTTTGGCCGACCCTAACACATTTCTTTTGGATCCATTGCTAGAGCTCAAACCTGTGCGTTTTCTGGAAGGAGAAGTGATTCATGATTTACTGACCATATTTGTGTCAGAGAAACTATCAAGTTATCTAAAATTCTATGACAATCACAAGGAGTTTATACATTCTCAAGGTATTTATAAATCTTTGAATACAAAGTTATATTTAAAATATAGTTTAATCAGAATATCGTTAAATTGTAATCATACTTTTTTATTACCTCATTACATAAATTTTTTCAAAGATAATATTTTTTTTGGCTAAATGTAAAAAAATTGATCTCCAGGTTTAAATCATGAACAGAACATCAAAAAGATGAGAATATTATCATTCATGCAGATGGCCGAATCAAACCCTGAGCTTTCTTTTGATGACATTACATCTGAACTTCAAATTGAAGAAAAGGATGTTGAAGGCTTCATAATTGAAGGTAGATAATTTTTATTATGACTTGTATGTTTTTTATTATTTTGATAGATAAAGTATAGTTTATGTATATATTGGATTAAAATTAAAGCTTGTAGACTTATCAAGAGCATCTTGTTAAAAATGATTAGAAAGTGGTTTCATGGATTTTTCTCATATGATTTAATACAAACCAAACAATACTAAATATATTTATTATTTTTTTAATCTACTAAAATCTCTCACTACTTTTCTTGATCGATTGCTCGATCGATATTGCTATTTGATGTCGCTCGGAACCAAATTATTGCTTCACAAACAAGTTCATTTTTACAGTTACATTCATAGGTTGTGAATTGAAATTGGTGGCTAATAGCCAAATAGTACTTTATTCGTAAACATTATATTTTACAGTACTGAAGACCCGTCTTGTACGCGCACGCGTGAATCAAACACAACGTATGGTTCGTGTGTCAAGTACGATGCACCGTACATTTGGTCCAGCTCAATGGCAACAACTACGTGATGTGTTACTCGCGTGGCGGGCTAATGTTCACCAAGTGCATGAATCTATGAAGTCCGTTGCCACTGCGCAAATCGAATACGCAGCGCAGCAGCAGAAAGCCTAAATACAGATTATATTGTCTATAATAATATTTGCAAATCTAGTGGATATGGAGACAGTTTTAAAAACGACTAGAAATAAGTGTCGTTAACTGGACGCCATTGAAATCTTCTCAAAGAAATACTTTTTGAATTGCTTTATTATATAGCTAAAAGTAGACAGTTTTATGAAGTACCAAACTAAACAAACATGAGAAACTAGATGGCGCTGAGCACGTAAATTTGATAACATTAGATATATTATATTTATGCTTCTTATCCATTAGATATTGTAAATTACAATAGCGTATTGCCCTAATTTCGATTATTTTAAAAAATCCGGTTCGCTTTTAAATGCCATTGCGATCGTGTATACATAGTGGAGTGGTACTTTAGGTAGGCAAAAGTTAAAAAATCTCAACCAACAATTTATTAGTCGCAATGGATTTCACCGAAATGTTAAATCAGTTCCATATTTCGTTCATTGTCTAAAAATATGTTGTCACAATTTTGTATGGAAATTTTTTCAAAGCAAATAAAATATTTAATGTCTCAATTGTTTTTAATTATGACTTCGTTAATATAACATTTATTCATTATACGGTAATTTAAATTTTATTTTATTTAAGATAACTTAAAAATGATATGTAAATAAATTATATGAGTGCTATAGTGCGAATTTCGAACTTCAGTGTCGTGGAATTAAAGGTTAATAAATGTTAAAGGTATAAAAACTTCATGCTTCGAAAATGAAATTAATGTTTTTACTTCAACATGCCAAAACCTTGTTGAGGCTGTTTTAAGTTCAAGTTGGTAGTGACAGAATGGTTGTGTTTTGAATTGTAAGTATTTTCTAATAAGCATATTCTGTACCGAAATTAAGTTAATTATAAAATACCTTCCCGGATTCTGTAGCTCCATGCATTACTACGATCCACCAAGTTGTATTCGGAGATATGTATTCACATCAATTGTTGGCGTCGTCCTTTCTATGTTACTGGGATTTCATCTGCAAACGTATTTCTGGGTTGCACCAGCAGGTATTGAAACAGATTTCACGGAAATCAAGGACGTAATAACGCAGTTATCATACGGACTCACTGAGGTAGGTTTTGATGACTATAATAATAATTATTATTTTAGGATTATTCCTAAAATTTTTCTTTTTAACATATTTAACATTTTGCTTAAAAACTAATGTTAGTCCTTATATTTATTTACTTTAGAAGTTACAATAATTAAAAAATAAATAAATGAATAATAATTATGAATATTAAATTAAATAAATATTATGCAATAAAATAATAATTATAAGTTCCTAGATAAACCGAAAACATGAAAAACTACAAGGAGAAATGGAGCGTATATCGGAAGCGTTGCCAGCAGTAGCGGCGGCTGCAGGGCGAGCGAGGGAGGCTCTCGAGCCTTCTAGACTGAGTAGACAGAGTCTAGATGTCCATGATTACGATAGACAGGTTGAGAATACAGTTTTAGATCGAGATAGGAACACAAAAATACCTGACTTCTGTGCCAAAAAATAATTTTATATAAGTACATATCTACCGTTCCAGCCACACTCGCGCCATGAAGACGAATCTTGACCTATCAAAATCGGTTCTACCTTTGGGTAATCACGACCGCACATAGGAACGGACAATGATGCAGGTCAAACACATTCATAAGCTTTTTTGGGCTTCATTGTTGGTTATAGTTGTATAATCGTTGTATAATACGTGATTTATTCATATATCTTTAATAGGTACTTTACCTACATAGGTATATTTCAAATATAAAATTCAGCTTGTGCTTATTATACCAACTATTAAACAATAAATAAATATTTATTTATTGTTTAAATTTTTTATTTATTAAAATAAATATTAATATCATTTACTTTGGCACCAGATTGCCGACTATGCATTAGAAACCGCTGGCGCGAAAGTAGTGGATACAGGAAATACTGTAGAGCACATGATATACGATTCACCTGTGAGCTGGGCACTTCATATCTTAGCAGCATCCTTCTGCCGCGAGTGTTTGGGTGCGGATTCTATCATACGCCCAGGCACCCTGCCCGGTGAATGCTGGGCCTTCAGAGGGACAAAAGGCGAGGCAACGATACGACTTTTGGGCACTATTTATGTGACTGGAGTTAGTTTGGAGCATATACCACCTCACATTTCACCAACCAAGTAATGTTATGTTTTCTTTCACTAGTCTTACGTCGAGTCGTGTCTCTTGAGCGAATTTATTAGATTTTTTGCTTCCAAACTGAAACATTAAAAATATGTATAGGTAAAGAAAATAAGTAGTTTCATCAGATTAAGCATGTTTATTAAACAAACAATTTTACAATTATTATAGAAGAATTAGAAGTATTTAATACCTACTGTAAAAACTAACTGCATATATTGGTTTCTTCCTAAATATTTCTTCCCAACCCAGTACAACCTTTCAAGACGGGATTCGTGAGTCTGGTAACTCCCAAAATACAAATTGTAGTTGTCCTAGGTATGATAAAAAAGGGTAAATAACGACAGTGAATAAAAGTCAGTAAATAAAAGTCGTTATTAAAAAAGACATTAAAAACAAAGCAACAGCTTATCGCCAATTATAAGCTTATCGACTTTACGATTACTTCGACAAGCACTACCTAGATACTTATATGTGCATACAATCTTCAAACAATAGTAAACACCTTTAGTACCTATTTAAGTAATGTAGTTTAATTATATTCCAGGGAGATATCTTCAGCGCCGCGCTTATTTCAGCTCGAAGGATTAGAGTTTCGTAACGATCCATACCCTCACGATTTTGGCTCCTTTGAATATGATAAAGAAGCAAAACCTATACAGTATTTTGAGGTTCGATATCCGTCCTCTAAATGCTACAATATGGTGCGTATAAGAATATTCTCCAATTGGGGTCACACAGTTTATACGTGCGTCTACCGCGTGCGAGTGCATGGAGAACTTTACAGAAAACAATCACCGAATATGAACAGAGACGATGGTGATAATCTCGTAGAACTGGAATAGGATTAAACCTTCGTTTACAAGATTATGTCAAACATAGAAGTCATTAAATCAACCCTTTTGCACAATAGCCCCGAATCCTGGAAGTAACATATTAATGTCATTTTTTCACTTTGAATCTATTAAATAACAGCCAGGTGTATGGTCCAGTTAGACACATTGTGTACTTGCACAAAACGAGAGAAAGCCAAAACCATACGTCGATGTTAATCTGGGTGTCCGGCAATGCTATAAAATGTCCATTGTTGAGTGGACAATGCAACAAAGCACATAAATTAACAAGCAAAGTGATCATGAGCTCCCGCCGCGCTAATGGGTTGACCGGCCGCTACTGGCATTGTCCTGGAATGTGGATACGTGAAAAGATAATACATCGCAAGGCAAATAAATAATGACGAGGTGTGACAGCTCTGCTATTTTTACGATTTTGGCTGCTGTGATTTTTATTTCATTACAGATACCTACCTAGATTTAATTTATATCTACAGTAGTAGGTAGTTAATAAAAATATTAAATACATACTATCTAGAATATATAGAAATTTTAGCTCTCATTAGAATATATCATTACAAAAATGTACTTAATTGTAATAAAATATCTCTGCACAGATGTATCTGTACTCTTTTGCTTTTTTATGTCTCTCGTTTATTTATTTATTTAAGAAAGGCATACACAACAGAAAAATGTTACAAAAACATAGAATATAAAAATAAATCGTATTATATTGTTATTGCAACAGTGTTAATAAATAATAAAATAAAAAAATAAACCTAACCTAACGTCTCGTTATAGGTACCTACCTAAACTAGTAAAATATTAAAATGAATTTAAGGTTCGTAGATAGGTTTCAAAGGAATCTTCTACTACCCAAAAATCATATTTTATTTATATTCAGATGAAATCAGTGGTATCAGACAGTTTTCTATATCTACTGACCTATCTACTGATTTTATTAGGTACCTATAAATTTTCGTTACCTACTGGATATAATCTTAAATGAAAGAACTAGTGACAGCATCCCAATTCCCACCTGATATTATTTGTAGCTATAGGTACTTACTTACTATAACTATAGCGTCGGAATGTTATAATTGTGAGCAATTAATAACAAGTCAGACCATCGTAATGTAATATTTAGCAGTTTATAGTGAGTGTCCATATACATAATATAAATAATACGACAATATAAAAGAATGATTTATTATTAAGAAACCTACAACATTTGCAACCGTGAAAATTTTATTCAAAGAAGATCAATTACATCTACCATTATTAAGGTCTTCGTATTTGCTTTTTGAAGCAAGTCTTTCACAATGATAATAAAGGGCGAAAAATAGATCGCCAAAGGATGAGAGCACCTCTGCATGAAATTTATCCTTTCCACCGACACCGCCTACAAGTACTGCTCAATATTAATGATGTGATCTTAGTTCAAATGTCTCTCGTAGTATACGTGACATGTATTAATGATCGGCATTTGTGTCCAGATCCCTTGTGTTCGGTCACCAATTTATTCAAGAGTACCGAATAAACTAGAACAGTAAGGAAAATGATCGTCCGTGTGGATATCCACTTTTCATAAACGTTTTGTAAGGCGCGGAGAAATTGAGTTCATGGTCGTCAATATATGGTATGTCGTAGTACGTTGTTAAAGTACCTATCTACCTAAACATTTATGATGAACGGAGAGCGTAACTATTTTATTTGGATTACTAATAGACGTGACGGGACGTCATCCACACAGAACCATGGCAAACAGAAGACTCCGAACTCTTGTTAGCTTGGCTTAATTTAACTTAAGTGATGACCGTTTTATATTAATTTATACTCACATTAAAGTACATATATATTTATAACTGGTAACTAATGCTTACTAATCACTATAATCTGTTTCAATGCACTCGTTGAGGTATTTTAATAGAGGTAGGTCTATTGTTCTGTCGTCAAAGTTTACTTCCAAAAAAATAATTTACTAAATTATACTTAATAGATTAATGTTATAAACTTCTATGAACATTCTGTGTTGTAATTCATAGATATAGGATGCATTTTTTACCTCTTCCTGTTACATCCACCGCACAAAAGAAACATTGTGTCATCCGCCAAAATATTATCAAATATTTCTAGACTATCGCCCGTGAAAGGCTTGCTTCGGTAAAGGATTACCGGTATTTTTACGGTTGAGTGTGTCACTTTAGTTCTTGAAGGGAATCGTTAAACTCATGTATGCGTCGTTGTGGTCCAAAATATAAGCGGAAGAGTAGGTACGCCGCGTCACGCGTGGCTTCTTCGTTTGGCTGCATTACGTATGAGTATTGTTATCATTTAAAACTTTTCGGAAATATACTAGAAAAGTTCCAGTTGCTCCAAAAACAAGACTAACAAATCCTACCAATAATATATTATCAGTTCTTAGGTTTACAAAGCGTAGAAAAATTACTAAATTAATGATTTTTTATTTTATTTGTAAAATAATACAGGGACAGTTTTTTTTTACTGTTTGCGCATTTGCCTACACAATATTTGGTAAAAGGAGGCGTTGCTGGTAAGATTGTCTATTAAATGCCTGATCTTTAGTTTGAACTAAGTTGTATATCATCAAATACACGAGCGAAAGCAATAAACTCTATTTTAATATTTCTAGATTTTTATCGCCTGCACTTGTAAATCACACCATGAAAAATTGTTTGCGATGCGTAGGAGTTGTCAAGGGATACGTTTTAAATAGTCGGAAGGTATTGTTTGATATGTTTTGTATTGGCATCAGGCAAAGGCACTCGTGTGTGCTTCAATGACTTTGCTAAATATCGTCTGCAGGAAATGCGATTTTAAAAGCAAAAACAGAGAATTACAAGTCATCACGATCCAGATCAGTGCCTCGGGCCAAAAGGGTGTTTGTTGTCACATTCTTACCCTTTCATTTTACTACTCCTTTTTACTCGATATCAAACAAACATAAATGCTACCTATTCAATATTTTTTATTTGTTGAAATTGTCCCTTGCTAATAGCCCTAAGGATGTTTAGAAGATACTTATTCTTTATAACCGACTTCAGAAAATAGAAGATCAACAATTATCATACATGTGTACTTCGATACATTAACTCGAAATTTTAAATGATTAGTGTTTTCGTTAGAAATTATCATTAGGATAATTAAAAACGTTTCAATTCGATAAAATGTATTTTACACATGATAGATACCTATTCACCTATATCTTGATTTTATTATATAATGTAATTAAAGCGCTAAATACAAGTAAAATTAAAGATAATTAAATACCCTAGTATAATAATGATAATAGATAATTTTATAAATGAATAGATCATAAATTGTAGCTAAGATAATCGATCCATTCGTTTAGGAGCTAAGATGCGACAGACACACGCAGACACGTAAATCTTATAAAACCCCTTTTTTGCATCGGGGCCCACAATTTAAAATGGTAGACAACAGTCTGTTCTTACAAGCCGCAACATCAATCACATTTAACATTTCGATCGATATAATAGTTTTAACTCATTAAAATGGCGAAGGGTTTGCGGCAGGTATGTCCGTATGGCGTGAGGCCTTCGTAATTTAGAAAAAGGGCCATTTATTAACTGGAGGCCTAGTAATTATTGGGCTCACTGTACCATATTCGCTACCTGCCGGCAATTCGCCATTCGCCCATTGTCTGTCGGCGTGGCGCCCTAAAGGGTTCTAATTTTAAATGCACCGTGTAACTATTCCCGCTTTTATTTGAAAATTTCTCTTTCGCGGGTGGTTAGGCGCTGGACGTATATGGTGTGTTTTTTTTCATCACGGGCAAGGGTGAGCAATTAACTCGATACGAAAGTATTATTGTTGGCCGATTGTGGTCGTGGATCAATTGTTATCGTGGATCATATGTTCAAGTATGTAATAAGCAGCTGACTGCGGAAGCAGCAAATTGGTTGGAATGCTAAATAGGTGGATAATAACTTTGTTACAGGAGATAGATAAAATACATACTTGCTTATTAATGGTTTTATCTTAGTGCTTATCATTGAGCTATGATTAATTAATTATTTTAAAAACTAATTTATTATAAGTGAAACGAAACAAACATAAGATAAAAATCAAACATTAAAATTTTTTTACTATAATAAATCCTCAGTAACCTCCTTATAAATTTGTATCGTTGTACCGTATATTATTCATTAGCTAGCTGTACATACCAAAAAATCGACTACATATTGTTTGTAAATAGGGAAAATTAAATAGCAGAACATAGGAAAGCGAAATACCGTCGTTTAATATTACACGCTTGGCAGGCCAGCGTGAACAAACTCGTGTGTTGGATGGTACATCTCGACAGTTTGTCCGCAAACACGCTGACAATGAATATAGACAAGCGTGTTTGCCAGTGCAGATCGAGTTTCAACAAATATTCTTGTTTATATAGCGTCGACAATCAGGCTACCGGCTAAATCAACCCTCGTCTACCTAATGTGATGCGGTTACCATAGCAACGCTGCAGCCCCACACATGAGAGACCATAAAAAACAAAACAGCACTGACTTGTGCTAACCCCGGTTCCTGTCGCCGTCCAAGACTTCCCTCCTTCAAAGATTATTTATGATCTCGAGGAAATAAACGTAAAAAATAGAAAAGGAAAACGACACGCACGATAAAAAAGATCGTAAACGTGCGGGCGCGGGGTTGCCGCCTCCCGGGTGTAACCCTTCCGCGGCCCGCCCGCCTTCCCACACCACCGATAAAGGGTTACCATAACCCTCTCTCTTCTATCCTCCACTATATACATAGCCACAACTATAATTCATAGACAACCGCGTCTATGAAACTGCTCTCTATTATTGAGCATTTAGATAAATTTTTTGCTTAGGTATGCTTGATTTAAATTGTTGCTTTGAAAAGGTAGCTTGACTTTTACGATCCATACAGATGTTGCGAATTTTTAACAGGAAAAATAGGAACATAAAATTGAAATGGTTCTTCGAAGGCAGTCTTAATGTATTTTATACAATCTCCAATGCAGAGGACTTTTTTTAATAAAGAGTATATAGGTACCTACACAGAATACACAATACGCAATACACCTACTGAAGCACCAGAAGAAAAAAGATTATCGTTATAAGCATAATTCAGAATCAATAAAAGTTGGCCTACGATTGTGCTGTAAGTATATAAGTACTTCACACGGGCTTCATAGAATTTCGTAGGGTTACTGGGTTGCGATGGACATTGCTATTCGATAGTATGGATCAGTAGCTGAAGATGATTCGACGAGTTTCCAGAGGCTGGTAACGAGACTTTCATGTAAATGCGTTTCATGTAGGTGAGGTCGTGCAACTCACAACTCCCTATAAACAGTCATTGTTTATTAGGCAGTAAGAATTTTTCAAAAAATCGTTTTTGAATCTCATTTTATGAAGTTAAGTAACTTGTAGTGAGTTTTCAATCTATATCAATGAACTAATTAGGTACTTAAAAGGGTAAAGTTTGCTTAAGCTTGATCGGTATTGTGATGCACAATTTTCCATATTATAAATTACTTATAGGTGTATTCTGTATAACTCTGTAGCCTTCTATTAAAATGCTAAATATAATACGCATATCAGGCGTTTTTCATCTTCCTACTGTATGTTTTGTACAACTGGTCTTTGGTCACAAGTTTCGGCCGCGACTCGACGTCTCCACATCGTCTACCCCTAACCCGCGCCCTAAAACTAAACATATACCTCGTTAAGATCGGACAGGGGTGGAAGCATAGATATGATGTATCCAGGATGTAGATATTTTTATATATACTTTTCATTTCCACAAAATATTGCATATAGGTATCAACTTTAGTCGAAGAATGTTCCGGCTCCTATTACAAAATGAAACATTACTATGTTCTTCTAAACTGCTTCTTTCTAGTATGATATTTAATACGAGTTGCTCCGAATGTTCGAATCCCTGGGTAAAAAACAAATTCGATTGCGTAGGCACAGAAAGTGATCAGGAAAACGATCCTGAAATGTGTAATTTCATGGAAATTGTTGGTAAGCACATGGAAATAGTAAAATTACATTCAAGGAGGCTTCGCAGGAGTACTTTTATAAGTTTTGGCTGTATCATCCTTCTCCTAGTTCCAAGTGTGTGTGTAATAAATTATAGATATCGAGGAAAACAGTATCTAGGGGGTCAATAGTCGCAGTTCCTGGCAGTTTTTTTATTCATTTCCGCCCACTGGCCGCCCGCTGCCACTGCTTTTTGGCAATTTTATTTATTGCCGATATCTCAGTCCATACCCAGAGGAAAACTCGGATCACTTTAATTTCCTGTGCGTTGCGACGTTTTTTATATAGACTTGAAATGCAATGTCATTATGCGATGCGTTAGTTTCCACTTTACCTCGACTGTCTTTTTATTATTATTTAAACTCTAACTCAACTTTAACTTTTTTATGAGTTTTATAGTTTAGATATTGTAGTTTTATACCAAAAATTGTTTATTTTTTTGCTGTAAATATTTAAGAAAATATTATTTTAAAAACTAAAGAGGTTGGACTAAAAAAGGGAATAAAGAATCTAGTCGAAGAAAATCTTTGAAATTTTTTCTCTACATTTGACTTAAAAGACCATTATTTAAAAACCGGTATTAACGGCTATTTTATACGAAGGGCCGATCTAGGGGCTGCACATTTGAATTCATTTTTGAGCCGCATTTACATTAGATTCCATACGCGAAGATGCCGAAGGTACGATGTGTCCCTTGTGTTGTAAATTGGGGGTCAGACAAAAACCGTTGGGCTTATTTATACCGTGGTCATAACGTCCAGCAATACCACCCCACTGTCGTTGAAAAAGTACGGTCTACTCAAATTCTTTTTTATTCCTTCACTGTCCGTCCGGTGCGTGTAACAATTCGCAGGGATTTTTTTTGATAACATTATCGATCGCCGTTAACCGAAGTACTGTACTAAGTTTGAGTTTTTCTGATTAAATTTCGAGGGGACAATAAACAAATGCGCCAGCGCGTCAAATCTTCAGCCGGCTCGCGCTATCGTTCTGGAACGCATTATGGCTTTTTTAAATGACTGTTTACCGGGGGAAGGATTTTTTAAAAATAAATTCACTTTTGAAGTAAAAAATATGTCCCCATTGCGTGTCGGATGAGCACGCGTTCAAATTTATGTCAGGAAGGGATTTTTTATTGTTTGGTGTGTGCCGTCGGTTAAAGCACACTGCAAGCAACTGGAGCACATGACATTAAGACATGCGTGCATCTTATCCACATTGTACGAATTAAAAACCCTTTGCAAGGTTACTTTTTGTCACATTAGCCTCAAGGTTTTCTTAACAAAAGCTGTAAATAAATAAATATTTCTGCTTAACGTTACGATTTTTATAGGTAGGTTAATTTACAGTTTTATGTAAATATACGTGAGTACCTACTATGGGTACACTTATCTTTATACCTTATTATAAAAACTTTAAAAATAAATTCAGAATAGTAATACAATCAGCCTTCTTAATTTAAATATCAGTTACATAATACGTATCGTTCAAGATGAGCGAACGGATTTATTGTTTGAGAGAAATGGTAATCGACTGAGTCAATAACGAAAAATCACATGGCCAAGATACATAAAGCGGTAAATAAAACACTATCGCGAATATCGGAGGGTGACAGCGAAAGAGGTGAAGTTCTAACTTTTTACTCCCTTCGTAGGGAGGCCCCCGCCTTGAAGGGTCTCCCGAGATGAAAGTTTCGTGGGGTTAAGCAACTACTACACGCATGTGTGACTCAAACGCGCGCAGTTACCTAACTCTAACTTTAATTGTGTCTTTTCAATCAATACTGAAATCTTACGTGGCTCATCTGCGGCGTAGGGATCTAATCTTCTACTTCTGTACTATATCTTAAATTATATGCTGATACAACATTTATTCTTGCCTTACCCATAATATATATTTTTATAACAAACTTCTTAAGATGAGGTTCTCAATTCGGGTGATTTTTAGTATGTTACGTAACCACGTAACAACAAATGAGCAACCTTAAACGTGACGTTACAACCGTAAAGCTTTTATTTAACATTTTAAACTGTACAAAGACGAGTAGCAGACCAAGACATAAATATTGGGTTAGAGCATTGTTACCTACTGTTGGACTCGGGAATGTTCGACTCAAAAGCTTGAAACTGCTATAAAAGCTTAAAAAAGTATCTACTATATAAACATGTAAAATAGAAATAATAATTCTAAAAAGAAAAAACATTTGGATAAATTACTAAAACTTAATAATTAATTCTCCCTCGATTATTGTAGAATTCAATGAAGAACTGTGTGTTCTGAGCGCTTTCAATGCAAAGTTTTTTCTTTGAACCGCATGGAACACGCTGAAGGCACTGTGTTAATATATAATGCCTATTTACAGGAGGCTAGCTGGAAATAGGTAAACATATATTTTATAGGATTGGGTAATATTATCTTTCCACTTGATACGCAACATAACATGTATCTTGTAAGCTTAAGGAAAAGCCTAAAAAGAAAATATTAGGTGTTTCAAAAACTACTTTTTTGTAACGTCCATATAGTTTTTGCAATAGAATTACAGATGAATGTGAGAGGCGAGAGCGACCCTTCGCAGTGTCCCTTTGAAAAAGTGGACAATTGCATACAGGCTCGTTACTTTGCATAAATCAATGAGACCAGTGATTGTAACTTGGGGTGAAATAAATGGATATCAATTCCAGTAAATAAGAAAAAGAAGGGTTCCCTGAGTATATAACTTTATTTTAATATGGCGTAGCTTAAAATAAATATTTTTCTTTCAAAGGTATAAGAATCAGAAAAATCATGAAATTTCTGGTAAACATAAGAATTTATGCAATTATTAGATGGTGTTTCGAGCAGTTGACACATACCTACAATACAAATGACCTATTACAAAAGGAAATCTATTTTCCATGAGCTCATTTATCTTCAAAGAAAATGCATAATTTCAGGGGTTTTAGCAATCACAACGACCGAACTATCACATTCACAATGTAAAGATTCTGTCCCTTGATTTATATAAATTAACATTTGTTTTAAAGATAACAGAAGTTTGAATTCATTCAAAATACATCAATGACCCATAAATATTCGATGGGATAAGAAGATACGATAAGAATTTACTACATATTTAAATTGTTATATTGTAAAAATATTTTTGGCCATTTCATTTAACGGATATATTCTTAAGACAATGCCTCTTTATTTTTTACAGATTTTTATTCATTGTGTTGACATGTTGCTAAATTGTGATCATAAATTTATTGTTGATGTGTGATAGTGATGTTATATGAGAAGATATAAATAATGTTGTTATCCGTGAACCCATCTAACAAAAAGTTCTTGCTTAATATGTTGTTTAAAAATTTCAGTAATATCGTCATAAAATTAAAATCCGTATTATTAATTTGATTTAATTTTGTACTTTAAGGTGATATTATTTAAACATGTCGTCAGCAATGCGGTACAGTGGTTTTGCACGAATATTTAAAAATAATTATTGTTATATCGATTAAAAACTTTTGTTACAAAACTCCTTTGTTAATTCAAAATTTTTATCCTAAAATACGGAAATCATCGGGCGGAATGTTTAGTTTTGTCATCGATTACGCAAACTGTTTCAAGGGTGCGCTCAGCACTGAGTTCGCCATTATGAAAAAAACAGAGTATGTACAAAAACTGGATGCAGCTGTCAGGCACACATATGCGAATAGCGACGAACAGTGGCAAAAGGACGCAAGTGCTCGAAGCATTTGGGGCGAGTAGGGCCGTTTGGAACGCAACACATGTCTTCTGGGGTGACCCTCGCACATAGGCACTGCGGGAAGGGTTCCAAGTTCAATCCGCTCCAGGAAGGGTTTGCAAGGACGGCCGCCGACGCGCAAGCGCACGCGATCCAGAAAAAAGTAACACAATGCGTTCAACATCGCTGTTTTGTTGTTAATACAGTCGATTGTTCGTAAATTTTATTTTTTCGCAAAAAACGTAATATCATCAACTCGTTCACGCCCGGTCTTTCAATGCTTTTTGAAGAGGGAAGAGAAAATTGTTAAAAACGGGTAAAAAGTGGGTCAAAAAGGGGTGCTAGTAACAGCAAACTAGTAATCACTACTTTACGTCGATCGATTCCTGTTATTATACAAAAAAGAAGCTTTGAAATTGAAATCCTAAAATTAGGGTAAAAATGATCTTTTGTTAGAAGAGTTTTGTGATGTATGAAAGATTGAGTTGATTCGGATTTCGGCTCGATAAAATTAAAGGATGATTTTAAATAAACCATCAAATATTTTAGTATTCAAGTAGGTAAAACTAGTAAATATAATCTCACTAGATCAGATATTAAGATTTAAATGTAATCGTCTATTTGTCTTGTTTTTACGTCTAAATTGGAGAATCACTTCGGACCATAGTGGAAGACACAGGATATATTTTGGCCAAATTTAGTAAATAAAGATAACAACTGAAAAAAAAATCTTTTATATTCAAAAATTGTGAGCCATTATAGAAATAATGCAGTTGTCCATATAGTTTTGAGTCCTGATACAATTTGTGATAAATCAGTGAGCAACTGATGAGACCGCTACTTCCCCTAAATGTGGGAAAAAAATGAAATCTCAATTATTTATAAATTAGTTTCGCGGGCAGTAACGACATTCATCCTTTTATCAAATTTACAATCGGCTGCAATAAAAGGGTATGGATTGATTGTTAGAGATGTTTTTATGTCCTTTTTTTATTTATTGGCGCTGAAAACGGTTTATGGCATTATAACTCTTTGCCACTTCTAAGCAAACATTTTAAGCGATACATTGTTACATTTTTAATAACTTTAATTACTTACAATGAATTTGGTATTAGAAAAAAAAGTACGTACTGTTTTATTTGTAGTAACTGTGATACATAATATACGCATTTATTAAAGTTAAATGCCATAAATAGGACGTATTGTGTTACCAATATGTCATAAATACCTTACACGAAAGTTTTTTATAGAAATTATCACTGATGATTGCGAACTAGTGTGACATTCACTCCCGAAATTTGGTTGTAATTGGTATTTGATAAGTACAAAAGCTAGTAATTGCCCGTACTTTTATTGCTACTCTAATTACTGAATACTTACGTCATAAGTAAAGAGTAAAAAGACCAACCCTTTAAGTAATTACACGATACTTACACGGATATTATTCTATTGAAACTATCATGCAACCCTTCTATTGTTGTTGATCGATGCACTTGTGCACCGGACGCGTCATTTATTCACCCATTACCATCAATAATGACAATAACTTACTACAAAAATTTCGTTAGCAATTTTAAGCCTTATTTAACTATTGTTTAAGTACAATTTTTGGTTGCATTAGATCCGTGCTACGAAGGCTCAGGTAGGTAAATTCAACCCTTTCACTTTTTTTATTGTAAATTTTTTGCTATTCAACATGCGTGGTTTGTTTAAGAATAGTTCGATTGATTGTTACTAAATTTAATATTTTTTATGATTTTTATAAACAACATCTGATAACCGTGACAGTTGACTCATCTACACTTCTTTGTGGACACGGACTTTTTTTCAAACATCACCTGTTAAGGTCAAAAAATTATTGGTTTTAAGTAGGAAGGACAAGTCATTTTATAATCATTTCTAACGTCCAAAAGGTGTTCAAGATTTTAAATTAATATTCGATTTTTTGCATTCACAAACAATAAATTACATTTTAAAAAATTCTTGCAAAACATCTCAAGGTAAAGAATAAAAGAATAAATAAAATCTTTAAATTTGTTGATTTAACTTTTCCAATGTTTTTACAATAAATCTAACAAATAAAGATTCTACATTTAAATTGAAGTAATAAATATCACCGTCATGTTAAGTATAAAAAATAATACTTCATAAACAGATAAGCAGATTTTCATAAATTGTAACTATGATCCATCTCGATCATGCTTTCAAATAAATAAAATATCAATTGTAGTACATTTACCTTCTGCGTCTATTGGTACTCTACTTGACAATTTATCTTTGTCAATAGCAGTATCGCTTCGCCTAGGTTTAAAATGTACAGTTCCTCATCAGTGTCGTTGTGGAGCGTTAGTGGATACACTTGGGCGTCATGGTGTCTCATGTCTCCAGCATTAACGATGTTATCCGAAGGGCGGTTGTCTCCATTAATGTGCCGGCCATTTTAGAGCCGAATGGCATTATACGTAGTGATGGCAGGCGTCCTGATGGTATGACACTGGTTGCTTGGAGTCGTGGTAGGGCGCTTGTGTGGGACGCTAATTGCGTCGACACACTGGGGTCTTCGCATCTCCATGCTACATCCGTGGCTGCTGGTGGCGCGGCATCGATTGCAGAAAGCAACAAAAGGCGAAAATATGAAAGTCTCATGGATTCTTATATTTTCGTTCCTTTTGGAGTGGAGGCTTTGGGTCCATGGGGGCCAGAAGCGCGTCGATTGTTTAAAGAGATATCGACGCGCTTAGTTGAGACCACAGGAAACCCGAAAGCTAGCTCATATTTCGGCCAACGCGTTAGTATAGCAATACAACGCGGTAATGTATCCAGTATTTTGGGTACACCCTAACGGCTTTGATGAGCCTTTTGTATTTTTGTAAATATATTTAGGCACATTATTGTAAATATTTATACATACAATAAATAATAATAAATCTATGTATTGCTTAATAGAACTGCTGGTCGAAGAAGCAGTATTTCGACGGCGAACGACAAGTAAGGTTGCTTAAACGTTCATATATATGCCAATTATTATTAATTACAAGCTGGTTGGTTCATTGAATTAATTGGATGGAAAATTAACTTTGTTATTTCAAAACTAATATATCATTCGCTATGATTTATACAAAATAAGTATCTTTATAGTTTTAATTTACATATGTAAATAATTGTTTATTTTATATTCCACTTTTTACGGCATCGATAGCGTTGTTACAAAAGAAATGGATTATAAACATAATATCTATACATATAAGATGTGATACAGGATCTGTATCTTAGGCTCTGGAATTGAATGTTTAAACATTTCCGTGCTTGTTAGAAAAGGCTTTAAGAACAATTCAAAAATTCAAATTATCTAATCTATGGATATATATTTATCTATGGATAGTTCAATTGCTATAGTGACATTTTCTGGATTACCACCTCATGAAAAAGAATAAAAGAAAAATCCGGAGATCCGAAAACATGGCACAAAAGCTGCACACAAAGTGCTTAGCTGTTACGTTAACCAATCATAAAATTAATGCACTTTTGATTTTATAAAAGAATAAATTGAACATTAAATTAAAATATTAAATGAAAACATAAGTGGCAGATGTGAAAGCACATTGCAGGTTACAACAGATAGGTAATCGATTACGTATGATCCAATTAGCTGATATCGAAACAATCATTCGTTTTGAGCCTTATAGGCGTTCAAATAGCTCTATCAAGAATTTAGCAGCCTTAGCATGAGATGACATCGAATGAACGAAATCTCATTAATCGAGAAACCTTGTGAACCTTATACAAATAGAGGTAAGAAAAGTTTTCTATAGTGAATCTTTGACATTAAATTTGTGGTTTCAATCTGTTTGTTATATAGTGCAACTTTAAATAATAGCCTTTATATGTCTTTGTAACTTACAAATAAAATTAAAATACAGTTTTAACTTTAAGGTAATCAGATACAAATACATACCTATAAATAAACCAGTTGATCTTGTAAATTACACGTAATAAACGGTTTGATCCTTATATTATTATTATATTATAGCCTAAAATTAATTTCTTTTATGAAAAAGAGTTTCTAATAAACGGTATAGGTTTATGTCGATTTAATCTTATACTATGGGTTCGAATAAGGGTTATACGATATCAGTCAGTTTTTTAAAAGAGCACGCGTCTTAACCCCTTTTTTAATCCGATTTCGAAGGCGCGTGTGTCGGTTTTTTACTAATCTTAAAAAATCATCCACCTTACTGTTAGGGTCATTTTTTTAAGGGTTATATTATACCTCACGGTGAATGTTTTAATTAAATTGTTTCTAAGACACCCTTAGGGCGTATTTTATTTATAAGTTAAGATGAGAACACTATTGAACTAAGACACAGCACGCGTAGCTAGAAAACAAATGAATGCGTGTCTTTGTCTTTACTAAGTTTTTATTTAAAGGTCCGTAGGCTATTATTGCTTAGTATGTACATAAGTCACTTGTGCAAATTGTAAAGCAAATTTAAATGAATGTCGCGTTTTTTCCATGACATTTTTTTAAATACTTGAATAAACATAACTCCTAAACTAATAGCAAAAAATTAGCATTAAAAAACTTGAATTTTGGAATATAAATCTCAGTCATAATTTCATTAATAGCTAAAAGGATCCGCTAAAAGTCATTTTTAAAAGCGTGCCTCTTATAATTACGCCGACGGAATTTGTGACAGTAGCAGTAATTTCTTTCATGAAATGGATCGTATGAAGGAAAAGCTGTGGAATGTCATTAATATTCAAAACGTTACTAGGAGGGATTATAAAATAATAGGAGTAATTTGGGACGGTACGCCAGTCCAATGTCTGAAATTCCTTCATCTGATATGCATGGAAATATGTCTTATTACATTCTTTCAAGTTAGTTCATTTAGGTTCCTATTACTTTTGACATAATTGAATTAAAATAGGACGTTATTCTCGACTTTTACAACTATAGCTCAGTTGGTATCGCATAGGACATTAAAAGCTTAAAACACAGTTTTTTGGCAGTCGGCTGAAGTGCTTAGCTTACCAACTATCATTAAAATCCATTTTAACCATTTGTACTCACTATTCTTCTCATTCATCGTGGTAAGAGATTTAAAGAGCTGAAATTGGGTTCTTTCTAATCGTCATTAATAAAATAACGCAAAAATGGGTCAAACCTATATCCATTTCAGGCTGCGGAGCTAGAAGTAGTTCCTACTTCAACTTTATTTTAACCCCATACCCATGTTAAACGAAACGTGTTTAGAACGTGTTAGTGTGTCTGTGGTTTCGTACATACCTCCTAAATGGACCGTTTACTAAGCAGTGTTTGTTTGACGTGATCGAGATTCTTAGCTGCTATCTGTTCATTCATTTATGAGGTATTCTTGTTTGTAACATTTCGTAGGCTTTTTAAATTGTCTTCAATTTTATATTTCGGTGTTTAGCATTTACAAATAAATTTCGGGTGAGAGCCAGCTGGTCGGTGGTAACTTTATAGATAATTACATAAGAGAATATTATAATTTCGTTATATGTCGCCAATGCAGACTTTTTAACCAACCCACAAAATAGAAAGTTATCAATTCATCGTGTATTTTTTTTAACTCTGTAATTATTGTTACGTAAACATAAGTATTTATCACTTAAATATTTAATTCCAACAAAGCTATAACATTAAAAGCATATTATAAAGAAATTAGGAAATTATACAAAATTTTCTGTCCGTCTATAACAGTGGCAAGTAATTTTTTTCTCGAACTCTAACCCTATTATTAAATTCAATTAAAGAAACAGTTTTTGTCGAAAGGATGTCAATTGGTGTAATTAGGTTCATAATTATAGCGTGATAGTTTTATTTTTCCTTTCGGGAATTAACGAAACTAGCAACTAAACCTTTACATCTACTTATTACTTATCTATTATATACCTACAGTCTATATACCTACAGTCGGGTTAGTTACACCGTAGGTATTTCTGTATTTAGCATTGCTATCAAAAAATAGAAAAAATCACGAAATGAAGCATATGAAGAAAATTCATTTCCTCATACATTTTTTTTATGTTAAACTTTTGATATGGCTCGAACTACCTATTCTTATTCGTTAATTCCGCACAAAAAAAGTTCACATTAAAAATTAATTTAAAATAATAAGGCGGTTCAAAAAAAAAACAGAAAATGTTTCTTGTTTCTCTTTTTATACTTCATATTATACAAAGTTTTTCTGTTAGTTTACTCTTCGAATAAAAAACACTAATAAACATCTGAATTAAGATGTCATTTAAAATAACCCGAATAGCTGAAGGAATAGATGATGCCATATCTAATACCTACTTTATGTTGTTTATAAGATTAGATATTTCTAGTATCTGAACTAAATAAAAAAAATCAGTCGCAACTAAAGATACGGCCAATGTCTTAGACATCTATTGGTTAAGCTAGCTAGATTAACTTAAAATATTATAATAACATTAGTGAATCTGTTCTTTGGAATGAACATAAACGTACATGGAACCTTAAAGATTAGATCATGATTTAATAAAACAGGTTGGTTAATATCTCATATTATTGTAAGAGTAGCGGTCGCGTGTTGTCATATGTGAGATGCGGTAGCTCCCATGTGGGCGCCCCTCCTCTGGTTGCCTAGCAACCGTTTGTTTTGCCGACTCGGGGCGGGTTAGAAGGGGTAGGCTCCATGATTGATCAGCCTATCTCGACACCAAATGCCTAGAGGCACGCTCACTGAGATGAGCTCATACAAAAATACTTATATTTTTAAACTAGATACCTAAAGCTATTGGTAAAATATCTTTTTCTTTACTAGTACTACTTCTGTACACTCATGATAAAGTAACTGAAACTGAAATATATACTTAATGTAATTCAGTTATTTATTTACTTATGTAAGTACCCAAATCGTAAGACTATCAGTTATTTTAAATTCTTATTATGCAAATAACAAATGTTGGGACATTCTTAGTTTTGGAAAAAAAAACTATACCTACACTACTTAATTATGAACAATTATTTTTACAAAGAATCTACAAAAAATTGGGACCGTGTTTTATTTGCTAGTCATAACCATTTTTGCAAGTCAAAAACGTGTCGGGTCTTCACACAATGTGTAAAAATTAAGGTTGAAATATTTATTATGCTCCCTTTACAATATTATTCTTTAACTCTATTATGATTTTTTTAAAATTGTCCCTAAAAAGAGTTCAAAATTCAAATTTCGCAGAAAGAATTGCGCAATTTACGTTACCATGACTGATTGTACAAAAGTACCTTTGTGAACGCAGCAAAAATGGTTCACAAGTTTCAGTTTACAAGGACAAATTTCTACCTAGCAAGAAACACGCAGGCTGCATTTCCTTTACCTGTGTCTGCTAAAACATAATTTTTTCACTAACTTTTAAAAAATTAATTTGCCTTTAAAAATTGTAGTTTATGTGAAAATTTTAAAAATTGTAGTTTATGTGAAAATTTTAAAAAAATTCAGTCAACACAAATCAAATATTGTTTATATGAAATATTGATATCGCGTTTAAGTTACCTTAACCCAGTGGTCGGCAAAGTGCGGCTCCAGAGCCGCATGTGGCTCTTTGGCTCCTTAAGTGCGGCTCTGGTAGAAATATATATAAATATTTAATTTATCAAAATATATTTGATAAATTAAAATTCTTCTATAAATCGAGAACATGTATAATTTTTTTTAAGTTAAAAGATAGATAGATAATTACAATTTTATATTGTTGTAAAAATACGTAACGAACGTCGAGTTTTCGTAAACGTAAACACATAGTTTGCCGACCACTGCCTTAACCTTCTGTGTTATAAAGCTATTTTGGGATCCATGACGATAAGTTTGCGAAATATTAATATCGACAGTAAATCTATGTAATATCCAATAGAACGAAATAAGAAACGAAACAATGTTTTATACGTTGATTTAGATATAATTGCGAAAAGAATGGGATTCTGGCCCGAGCGGTAGTGATCCATCATCCCTCGCTGACCGCGCGATGCCCTCACACCCTCTTACTTTACACTTTCTCTACATATTTAAAGGAAAGCAGAACTTTCCCTCGCTTTTATTTATCCTTGTAACTAAGAACATGTAATAGGCTGATGGACATCGAGTTCTCAATTATAATAATTCAGGTAAATAAATGTATACATAATAATTTTACTCATGGATAAATACGAAAATTTGTGTTTGTCATACACGCTCAACTCACCATAGGATACTCTGAACGTATTAAATTATATTGTACTCATTTTCACATGTTTAATATACCTGAAAGATATGAAAAGGCGAAACGTTACTAAAAATGATAAAAATTTAATATCCTTCGACTAAATTTTTTGTACTTTTGAAATTATATAGCTGCCTACGTTGGCTAGATCACAGTCTGCTATCTACATAATACGCTCCTCCGTCTTTCTGATCTATTCAACGAAAAGAAATACCTAGCGATACCTATGCTCTCAATGTATCATCAACACTTTAACAATGAGTTAGAAGTGTAGGTAAATGTGAAGGAAAACAAGGCTTTTCGTTCTCTTAAATGATGAAAAGCGATTGGGAATACCTGTCTTATTATTACGACATTGTTCTCGTATAAAAAAGTCGTTGGCGGCATACTTTATTCTTTTGGGACGTTTTAGGTAAGCTTTTAAAAAGTTAACTGACGTGAAGTACGGTAATCTATTATAGAAAATGTCGTTTTTTTGATGATGAACATAATTTCTTTATAATGTATGAACAATATGTTAAGATGTTGGTAATTAAATACTGCTTCTCATAGGTAAATTAGTATAAATGTAAACATCTAAATAATATTAATATTATATATACTTTAATCGGTATATGTTATAAATTATTACGTTTATAATGGATGCAGAAAATTTCTCATCACAAACATTTATGCGATAGAACGTACTAGCCTCATCTTGCAATAACATTGGGTGCATGTTTGGATAACGCGTGATGCGAGGCAGCATCAGTGTCTATAATAAATGAACGGGCGCGGGGGACGCTGACCAATGGCCCCACCCTCAATCAATATGATGGACTCGGTGAGGGGACGATCGCTCACTGATTTTTTCCCTCGCTGACAGGGCTCGGGAGGATGTTTTTGCGCCCTCTGTGCGGAGAGGGAGCAATTAATAAGTGCGTGTCCGTCGCGCCGTGTCGCGATGCTTGATTGTCCTATCACTAACACTCCTTTTTCTTGTTTACTTCACTATTTGTTACAAATATGATGTATAATTTAAAAGGCAATATTCTGATTCGTTTTCCAAAACGAATTCTAATCAAGCACTTAAAATATCAAAATTTCACGTGACAGATCTTGGAACTAGATTAATTTTAAATTTTGATGTAGGTATGTATTATGGTCTAAAATAAGATCCAAGTAGGATAGTAAAGTAGGATTCAAAATATTATCAGAGTAATAATAAAAATACAAAAATTTTTCAAGCAAATCGCAGTTTTTCTGAAGTAATTAAAAAGTAATTACGTATACACTTAAAATTCATACCGAGTAGGCTGTTGAGTGTTGGTGAGTCTTGAAATCTTTCGAACATCTTAATCTAAGTTTAAAAATTTCTTGGAAATCAGCGAATTTTGCACTAAGTCATTAAAGTATAAAACTTCGGTCATTTCGTTGGCGTTGCTTAAAAGCCTTTTTAGGCTGAGAAAAGTAATCTTTCATCTGGGAAGGGAGGAGCTAAAACGGAAGTTCTCTTTGAAAGGAAAATTACACGTCGAATACCCGCGTGCCGTTAAAGGGAGATGGATTTTAATTACGTCAAACAAAGTTGTCCACGAAAGTTTGCCAAATGCCGACCGCACCATTACTGGCATCTCTCGATCAATCAAGACCTCACCACAGTCCTTTAAACGGGATTCTAACAAAATTTATACTACAAACTTACCCCAAAACACAACAAACACAGAGCTTCGAGTGACTACTGACTATTGACATATAATTTAGAGTACATACTTATATAATATATCAATGCTTATCGCTTTGAAGTATTGCTTGTATTTATTCGCTTTGTATGTATTTAAAACTGTTTCATGTTTTATATACTTTAGAATAAATATATATTTCTTACTCCTTAGATAAGACAATTCACCAATAATCAGAAATTATTTTATGTAAATATTTTAGAGATTTCCTGTTTTAAGCTAATAACAACAGCTATTGGAATATATTTTCCTTAATATAGAATATAAGTACGATAATTTGTGTTTAAAAATACTTTAAGTATAATGAATATTAACTTGTTTTCGTAGAAGGCCGATAAATAAAGAATGGAATGAAAATTAGGAATTCCGTACAGCCAGAAGCAGGCAGAAAAAGTAATTTGATAAGTAGTAAGTAAGGAAGTAAGTAGGGAAGTAATAAAATGGTAAGTTTATAACAAATCGAAGAGTCAGTTATAAATCAGACGCACCCATAGTGTTACTACTACTATGGAAATTTATCGTCGTCGAAGTTAATCAGTGTTTAGTCGCCATTAATTTGATTAGGGTTAGTGGGCGTTGGTCTATCAATCTCACTCATTACCATGTTCAGTGGCTAGGGCTGGACGCATTGAAAAATGTAAATATCTGCCGTACGAAATATATGATAATCAATTATAACCGCGTAAAACTTTCGTTCTTTCGCTTCCAATTAACCTTTTAATTACCACGTACTAAAATCGGAAAAAAGAAGTAGGTAATTAAGCTGTATAGTTGAAGTAATTAACTAAGTATATAATGATATATTGTATGTAAATCAATAAGAGTAGTGATACAATATATTCAATGAAATATTTTTTTAAATAATAATATGCATAACTTTTGGAATAAATTTTAATATTTTTAGCAAATATCAAAGTCCTTATCAAAACAAAAAATTACTTAGGAGCAACGTATTTGCTGATGTTTTATTGTACTGCGATACAGTCAAACTGCTCTAAACAGGAGTTAAAAATCTCAACAGACTAACGACACTCGTTTAATAATATTCTTAATAGTCTGTCGCCTAGCGGAGCTTCCTCAACACAACTGAGCTCATAAAAGCTCTTATAGGCGAAATACCTAAGTTTTCAAGATAATGAAGTGGGGTAATCCCCACTTTTAATTTTATGAACGGAGGTTTCGCATTTTATGAATTTATACAAAAAGCTAACAAAATGATCTTGACCATACAGTCTGAGCGAAACGTCGAGCAAATTGTGTAAAAATTAAATAATTGTAGAATAAATATTCACGCATAATCCGTTCAAACTGTTTTCTTTAAATGTGTGATACTTGCGTAAATAACATACGTAACTAAACATAGCAATTATACGTTACCGAAGTAATATGCAACAGCAACATTAAGAAATTTTGTACGCGCAGTACCTATGAGGAGTACAGAATAGTAAAGATGCTAATTATCAAGAAAAGCATGTGTGGATAACAACGTGAGTGACGCCGTTTGTTAAAGGTAGTACCACTAATGGGACAACCCTAAAAACAGTGTTTCGACCGATTCGTGATGAACACTTTTAGGTCAATTAGGCAAGAGTCGCGCCCGCGAGTGTCCGCTGGCTAATCAGAGGGCACGCCAAACTTTATGCCGTGTTAATTTGACTAATGCGCTTTGTCGACCGGATTACGTAGTAATTAAATAACATGTTGTAAAACCACGTAAAACGTAAAACCCAAGTTATGTGTCATTCGAATAATCTTCATTATGACCATATTGTAAATGAATATTATTGCTTACTTGCAAACCTGGCCTTGACCATATTTTGTGTTAATTGTAATCACACTTATTTATATAAGTTATTTTACCTACTGCATTTAATTATTTACTATAGTTTCTAGTTATAAGCAATGCTAATAAATCATGCAAGTGACTTTGAAGGCAATTCAATGTCTCCTCGGCATGTTAATTACAAACAATACTTCATAATAGATCTTCATTAATTGTAGCTAAGAACATTCTCGATCACGCCAGTATTCAAACAAACAAACCGCTTCCTAATCAAGCCATTGGTTTAGGAGCTACGATGCCACAGACACATACAGACACATACAGACACATCTCCCTTTTGGCATAACGAGTAGAGGTTATAAAAGAAAGAAAAGTCCACTGACCTAGGTACAACAGTGTACTGTTATTAAATGTCTTATATATCAAACATTTTATATCTCTTAAAATTGATTAACGATAATATTAATACCTATATTAGATAATAGGTATATCAAATGGGTATAAATTGCTAATTAAATAAAGGTTAAGGCTTTTAAAGTTTTGTTAAGTTTTAAAAATTTGAGAATGTTTTACAAGCATCAATGTGAAAAGAGATGTTTGGTTTTAAAACCGATTGCTAAGATGTCATGTCCAGTGACAATTAGATGCTTCACCAATTATCTGAAACAATCGCCCTCATATTCGTATACTGTGAATACGCCCCTATCTTTATACAATATTGACGCTTTTTGTACAGCACTTTAGCATTTTAAAAGGCTACTCATTACTAGATTAGATGTACAAAAAATCGTCCCAAGTTCATATGAATCATAGTGATAGGGGACAGTAATTTTATGTTTCCCATATTGTATGTTTTATTGTTGTTAAGAGAGCTCATGACGTGCGTTAGGCCATAACTTAAGCACTCTAATGTGCTTTGTTAGCTAATGACCACAACTAAAAATTCTCTTATTAACTTGAGTGTAACATGTAAAGATAAAAACAGTTTTATCGTCTTTAAAGTGGAAAATAATAGTTCTTATGAGATCAACTATTGTAAACTTTACGATGATTTTAAAAATATATCAAATACAAAAAAGTTGAACGAAGAAAAAAATTTTTTTTTTCTTTTAGTTGATAAGTAAAGGCAGTCTGTGGTCGCGGTCTACTTTGGAATATAGGTGTGATTATGACTGATGATAAGCAACATGACTCTTCCAAGTTAGGTAACACATAGAAATGATTATGTAATGTATTCGCAGATACATATTATATTACATGTATTAGCTGACCCGGCAAACGTTGTTTTGCCATGTAAATTATTTCTAGTGAATATTGTGCTTATCGACCACGAAGAGTTGAAAATTATTACAGTAGGTATTCATATCACTATTTAAAAATTGGGGTTGGTGGTAGAAGGGTGAAAATTAAGGGTTAAATGTATTTTTTAATGCTAAATTATAAAACATAAAAAAGTGTCCAAAAAATAAATATATTTTTTTGGGGTGGGCCACTCTTATCACTTAGGGGTATAAAAAAGTTTACGACCTATTCTCAGACACATTCGGTACAGACATACAACAAAAATTTCATAAAAATATGTCACGCCGTTTCGGAGGAGAACGAGAATTTTACCTATATAAATTTAATTATATTGCATCAGATTTTAATGTAAATAAATATAGAGTTAACTGGATAAAACCAAATTGCCAGCAATATTTTTAAGTTATTAACATAATTTCAATGTTTAACATCTTCATTTATATTCTTGACATGATATAATACATTAAAACACAGTAAGTAGATTGATCTACAATTAATTCAAAAATATGTAGTAATTTGTACATAGACTTAATCAAATTATCAGTACAGTTACGAAGACAAGTCTCGATCTAGTACGATTACGCTAAAAAATAAAAAAGATAGTTCTAAATTATTAAACTTCTTAATTATCAGATAGTTTTTCTAATTCAATTTTATTCCAGTTTATGGGCACAACAATACTCACATTGACAGTCACCGTGAGGATTGGAATTTGTTCCAAATAATTACATTTTCGACTGTTTGAGTCACTTGCCATACATATAAATTGTTACATGGTTTTAAAACTACCACTGTTATTTAAAATTTGGTATGTGACTGTACATGTATTATCGTTCGTTGTTTTCAATTATGTTCGGAGGGTGACCGCAGTTAATTCATTTGTGTATGGGCACCGCATGCGGGAGTATTTTTATCACAGTGGCTGTTATAACAGTAGTTAAATATATCCTTCCTTCTTCTTTAACTCTACATGAGTTATCAATTTAAGTAAATCCATATATGTAGCAATAAAGTATATACTTAAGTTTGTATTTGTAATATTGTAATAATATATACTAGTAATGTATTTAATAAGTATAAAACAAAGTCGCTTTCTCTGTCCCTATATCACTTTGTATGCTTAAATCTTTAAAACTAGGCAACGGATTTTGATGCGGTTTTTTTTAATAGATAGAGTGATTAAAGATGAAGGTTGATATATGTTTTATACCCGTGCAAAGCCGGGGCAGGTCGCTAGTAATTAATATAAGAATCTCTGTTGCTTGTTTATCTTAAACATATTAAACATGAGCCACATAGTTGGACGTTATTTTGAGATGTATAGTTTATTTTTTAATACCGATGTTTGTGAAAGTAAAAGGAGGTTGAGTGATTAAGATATAACTATTAATTCAAAGTTTTAAATAGATTCTAATAGCTAATAAATCTTAAACAAGTCGTTGGTAATATGAAACTTGAAACGAGAGGACGAATTTAATTAAAGCTGAGAAGTGCCCCGCCTTGAACCGGATTGGCTGTTTAACCCTTCCATATTGAAAGGGTTATTATTAGACCCTCGATCTGCGGCGTGCGCGCCGCCTCGTACGTCTTTTTACGTTTTTTATCTCTGCCTATATTTATTCTTTCATTTGCCCGTATCGCTATTTGATTGGATGAAAGGGTTATGGTATATAGACGGCGTTGTTAAGTAAAACGGTTGATGTTATTTATTAAACTGAATATTAACAAGGGGAATATTATACACACGTATGATGTATTGATTTTAGACTATAGGTACATAACATTTAGGAAATCCTTTCTAAATAAAACTAACTTAAATGCATTATTTTAGCATTTATTCCATCGTCATTTAATATTCTCTAAGAACGATCATTGAAATTTTTAATTCACTTTTCTATATTTATATGTGTTAATGGAATCGTTAACAATTTTATTATTATTTTATATTTATGGATACTGTGAATACGTGTTTATTCCACGTTCGTAGCGCTACGGTTAAGTCGTTTGCGTAAACGATTAGAGGGTTACATGTTAATCTGATGACTTTTAAAATTAACTTTTGTCACATTAACATCTATGAGTGGCAATATAAAGCGTGGCGCGAGTTAACGTGACTTTCGCAACTACACGTGGATTATTTCACTAACACCTTGGCCCTTTTCATTTACGGTTTTAAAGCTTGTCAACGCGGTTATAAGTCGTTTAAATGTTTATGTCTCTATACTAATTTAGATAATCCATAGATAAAATAACACTAATCTTTTTTATAGTTTCCTTTTTGACAAAGCTACATGTACTGATATTGGGAGCAGATTGCACTTTTATTTTTCTTATTCTAGAAACGGCCTTTGTGTTATAATTTTGCCAGTTTATTACAAATACCAAATGCCGCTAGGAACGTTATCTTTTCGAATCGCATCGGCCGATAGAAACCCTAATATTTCAAACTGCGCTTTGGCTGACACTGCGGTGTTTCCATAAATAATCTATTAGTCGAACATCACTTGACATTCATACAAAGGGCTAATAATAACTTTTGTGCAACCACATAGCTTTGGACTCTGCAAAAAGTTGCGTAGGTAGAAGTTAGAACCCTTCCTCACCTGCATTCCCACGATAACGTGAAAGTGGATTGAATAAAAACTTGCGCAAATGATTCTACTACCAAACATTCAAATATATGAAAGGGTCCGATTTAATGCGAGTCGTATGCACGTGGAATACAATGACTGCGTGGGAAGCCTGCGATCCTCATATCACAACAAGACAGCTTTCTCATTTATGATTCAGAATTACACTTATTTACACTTTTTCTATATGTATAATACAGATTATGTCTAATTTTATAAAATGTAGAATATAAACTATTCTTTACTTATACAAACTTAGCATAGGATTTTTCTAAGTTCTGCCTTTTCTTTATTCATAACAGTAAGAAAAATTAGTCACTTAAGCGCCTCTAACTCAGCTAATCTGTTATTGTTATAATATTGATAATACCATTTTTATAAGTTGATATCTGTTTTGCAGAAATTTGATAAAAGAAAAATATTTTTGACATACTTACCTGTAAAATCCAGTATAAGTATAATCTGATTTCTCGTCTTTTGCCTTAACCGAAGTTGGAGAAGTCTTGTCTATGACTATGTTGTGGATTCCATGAGATCTTCGATCGAATGTAATACCGTATCGGAAAATCTGTTGAAAGGACAAATTCCCACGTGTTTCTACTTTGGATGTGCGTAATCAATTCATCTGGCAGCAAAAACTGAGGTCAGTAAGGACTCGGTGAAACTGGGCTAGTTCTCGAATTGCATAGACCCTTTCACTTTCAATATACCTGCGCTTTTTGCTATTCCCAGAATCGATTTCGAAGGGACTTATTAAACATGAGGCTTGTCAAACTTGCGATATCTTTTATCGTGTGTATTTTATTGCGCCCTTATCGGTTTTTGTAAGGTCAATATGTAATCGTAAAAAGTCATATTTATACGAAATTAGAATACGTACTTGAAGTCAACATAAATCTAAAATTTTATTTTTTAAAGAAGATTTTTTTCATATATAACAGTCAAAGTGATTGTTAATTTTGACTACTACGTTCAGGCTAAGAACTTACGGAGCGGTTTTCGCCCGCGCCCGCCGCGCTGGCGGAATGGAGTTTTATTTTCAAAACTCACGAGACCGGAGTTTTGTGCGGTAACGCAGCCGTCGCGGTTGCGATCATCGCTCGCAAACTTGGCGGTTGATTATCGCAATACGGTAGCAAGATGGGCGGTTAAACAATCAATTGAGTTTCAGACCGCCATGGACACACACCAGAAACGAGCTGTTGCGTTATAATTACTCTAAAGAATAATAAAAAAAAAAAATTAAAATTAACTGCGGTCGCCCGCCAACCGATCGTAGAGCGCGCGTGTGCAACCGCCACAACGCCGGTACAAGATGACCGCCGGTGCAGCGGGACCCGCAAAAAATCGCACACGCCGCGGGCGTAAAACGCGTCGTGTAATGTGATTTAATTTTTACATAAATATCTGTATTCTACAAAGGCTGCGGCCCGCCACCGCGGCGAGCGCGGGATAAAACAGCTCCGTGAATTCTTAGCCTCACACATTTCATTTCGTGAAAGTTGTATTATGAAAGTTTGAGATACGGAGGCCTCTATCCCAAAATGCTGCAATGTTTCGCAAATTCTTAAATTCCAAATGGATCCTAAAATAAATCAAACGAATACGGGGCGGTTGCAAAAAACGGGTTAATTACTCTCGGGACGTTTTCTGTGAAAGGATCGATCTTGTTTTAAGTCATTTATATGCAAGTCACTTGTAGGCGCGGTTTTTAAATTATAAAAAGTAAAAAGTTACTAGCTATGCGCAGTGGTTTTACCCGTTCTTGCGATTTAAAATAATTGGGCGGGGGATGAATGCTATAATACTATATTACCGTCTTCGGCTCTATTGGCCTTGGCGGCAATCAACAATTTTACACACTTACTTTTTACACTTACATATCATGTACTATTTCATGACTTTCAGGCGCTCTTTATTATTCATGAATTAGTAGCTACAAGCGACTCTTTCTTTCAAAATTCAAATAATAATTGTATCGTTAAATAGAAATTCACGGAATACTTAAATCTAATGTATTCTCTTAGAAACCCAATATTTTGTGCAATACTGGCTCTTTTCCAATGATTATTCTTATGGGTTTCTTGTTATTGTGTCGATATCTAAGCTACGATCATTTATAACTCGCATTCGACTTCACAAAAGATACACAAAAAATATGGAATGTGATGCGAAGAGCTTGTTAAATGAACCATTATTGCAACACTTGCACTTTCAAATCTTTTTTATGCACGGTATGACGGAGGTATAGGTTTTGTTTGTAGATCTATATTATATACTATTATATATATATAGTATACTATATTATATATAATATATATATATATAGATTATGATATATATCATATATATATCATATATATAGATTATGATATATATATTATATATATCATAATCTTGATGAAACATCAGTCAAATATTAGATCCAATGGCTTCTTCTTCACTTTTGACCACATTGTAACGTGGTCAAGTGTAAACCTTCAAAGAAGAAAAATTGATTTAATTATTTCACATTAGTATGTTCAATTAAATTCTTGTTAAAAAAATAAAATAATCTATAAAATACTCGTATGTTCTGTCTACGATTAGATCACACTGTCATATCAATTTGATCAAGGCCAATCTTTGGTGATCATGGTAAAGTTTTCTTTGCATTTTCCATAAAAAATATAAAATGTAAAATTTTAATTCTTTTAAGTTTTATCATTTATGAATATGATGAAATGAAAAATGTACATTATCTCTTAAGTACCAATATAATGAAGTAAATAAATATTATTTTATTTATAGTGGGATGCAACTTTCGACGACTCACTGGCGTCTTCGCATCTCCATGCTACTTCTGTAGCTGCTGGTGGCGCGGCATCGATTGCAGACAGCAACGAAAGAAGAAAATATGAAAGTTTATGTGATTCTTATATTTTCGTTCCTTTTGGAGTAGAGACTTTGGGTCCATGGGAGGAAGTCTAGCGTCAATATCTTAGTTGAGATCACAGGAAACCCGAAAGCTGGTTCATATTTCAGCCAACATACAACAACAACTACGTTACAACGCGGCAATGAAGCCATTGTTTTGGGTACCCACCCAAATGGCTTTGATGAGCCTTTTGTATTTTTGTAAATTAATACTCAATTGTAAATATCAATTAAAAAAACATTTTATTTTAATATTCACTTTTGACCTGAGAGATTAGTTGTTAGTCCTTAGAAGTTAGTAAAGTAATTTGCAACTTTAGCTCAAATAAAAGTTTATAAAGTTTTGTATGTTAAGTAAAGGTGACTTTGGCAGCGATTGTCGGTATTTGACGTCAAAGAATGTTGAACGCGTGATTTCACAGTCTAGTGGATTAGAGTATCTTGTATTCTGCCGCTCGGCTGGCTTACCGGACCACAGAAAATTGCTGCGAGGTATTTATAAACATTAGCAAGAAACTTATAAAATGTGGTAACTGCAGATACTTTATTAAATAATAATTCCAGTGTAAGAAGCTAGTGCTTTGAATGACTGATAACAAACTATCGCTGTAATTACAAAATCTAACTTCGACATGTTTGATTTGGAACGTTTTAAAGCAAATTCTTTTGTCTAAGTTACTTTAAAATACATACTTAAGTATTATTCTAATGTAAAGAAAATAATTTCACCGGATTAAGCGCGTTTATATATAACAACATTGTACAATTATTTCAGTAAAGCAAATTTTTAATATTAAAAGATTTAGTTATTCTATAATAATTGTAAATTATTTTATTAAAAAAACATATTTAACACGTGAAAGTGTTTTATTTAAATGTGTGATAATTGCATAAATATAAAACTATATTATTATAATTATAAAATCTTAAATATTTTTGAGCAAATTAAATTTTTAAAATACGTCCAGCTTTTACTTCCATTAGAAAATTAATTATTTATTTATAAAAAGGATCTTAATTTGGTTGAAAACTTTAAGTTTGAGATTTTTTTATTTTATTTTTTCATAAAAATTTCCAAGCACAATAATAATATGTTTTATTGCCAAACCAAATAACAATTTACATTACAAATTGTATTTCAGGAACCTGTCGCTTTCCAGTTCATGTGTGGAAAATAGAACATAGAATACAATTTTAATTAATGTAAAATAATATACTTATACCTAGAACATCTGGCTATTGTAGTTACACTGTGACCTATTTATGAAATCAATGTGTGTAGTGAATAAAGTCAAGTCGCAGGATATCGCACGCGAAGACTTTCGCTTGCTTGCACTGAAGCCAGCACACGTGCAGATTATCCTTTCAAAGGATTTTTTACAATAAAACATATGCCGCTTTTTGCTTAACCCACTTTAGACTCGATTATAACCTTCTTACCTACATTTGCTTCGCTCTTTGTGCAAGTGAACACCACCTAACATGTAGCAAATATTGTATTGATCGAGAAAATAGTTATTATTTTCTATGTAATATATGGTAAGATTATGTTTAAGAATGCGAATGGAAACGGTAGCTTGAGTATTTTGTTCATATTTTGCGTTTTGGTTATTATTTAGTACTTACTGTTATATATTGCTTATTATAAATACATTTTATTTTAGAAGGCTGGCACTACATTTTTTTTTCTGTGAATTTATAGATTTTTAAACACGTAATCAATAGAATTTCAAGACTTGGAACGCTACTTTAAGTTCCTATTAATTTAGCGGTGGGCAATTTTTACATTTGTAAAAAACAATATTATGTTACTACTATTAATTAATTATTTAAAAAATATTAAATAACGTTACTCGTTAGCTCACATTAAATAGGAATTGGTGGTATTTAGAATTCATTAACAATTTGTTATTTTCGAGCGATTTTCGATTTTTGTTATTTTGCAGTCTGTAACAGACAGTCTGGAATCTAAAAACGGACAAAAAATCAAGTGGGGTGTAAGGTTTTTGTTTGTGATCATAAGTATACGGACGAAATGAGTCGCATATGGACAGGAAGACTCGCGGAATATACCCATATTCTCATGTTTGTGCAATAATAACAGGGCTGGCATAATATATTTCAGGTTATTACAGATTTGCAATGAGTTGTATATTTTTTTAACTTTGATCGAAACTAAATACTAACCACACTAAAGAATATGGTTATTACTTTCAGCTATTGTCAGTTTTCTTAGTTATGATCAACAATATATTTTTAGATTTACCAATAAGATCAGTAATCTACATAATATATTTTAATAAAATAAAAATTTAGGTGTTTAACTTGAATTACTTTGTGTCAAAATAACATTAAAAATATTTTTATAAGTAAATAATTATAAGAATAAAATTTAATTATATTTCTACTATTTATATAGATTTTCATTTAGGTACTTGTAGGAGTCGCCTCAGGAGCGTAGGCCCCTGCTAAACCTTTCGTATATCCCCCTTGCCTTGCACATCCAGTATTGATCACACATTTGAAATGTGTTTCTCTATATTTATATTGACCTATTATATTCCTTCTGATTTGTTTTCTGTCTCTTGGTACACATTCAGACAACTGTTATCTTCTTTTTACAGCCTAAAGATATGTCCATTTTTAGTTATCATTTTCTTCTTTACGTCTACTATTTCTGTAAAATATACTTACATAAGTATATTGTTTAATTTAATCTTGTGATGTGGTGCAACAGTTAACTTATTTGTACAAACATTATATAATTTCTCGTCTTTTATCGACAATTACTTCTTTTTAATTAACTGTCAGCCCTGAACGCGTTTGCATCGGATCCCACGCTGTGGCCTGTAACCTGAACCGGCGGTCCGCGGCTTCCGTCCGGCTTTTAGCGCCGTCCCATCGCTCACCACTCACCACACCTCCTTATGTACATTACATTGCACGCTAAATCACATTACTTCTTGGATCTATTTTTTCGACCAATAGAACACAGAACTAGATGTCTTAATAGAATAAACTGGTTCAACAAGTACAGTAGATAGAGTTCGTAACTGTATGAAATTTCTTTTCATACTCACGGATCCTTCGTAGGTAAGTTCGGGCGTATTTTATTCAGTGCACGTTGCGCCTGGGTTTGAATAACAGGGAAACCAAAAAATTGTTTCAGTTGAATGATGGACTGATTGAATGTGTCTGCCCCATGCGGCAAGCTCCACTAACGGTAATGGATTTTCACCTTACATTCTTATTTATACCTAGTCGTAATTTTACTTTTTATAAATACTAACTTTATTCAGAGCCTGATTTATGTATTGGGTTAAATGAATGAAGAATTTGGATTGTTAAGTTTTAAAAAAGTAGCTTGAGGTGGGCAGCGGCCGCGGCGCCTCCCGGAGTCATTAATATTAATTAGGCGCGGTGCCCGCCGCCCCGGCTCAATGCACAGCCTCTTTGCTTCTGACTCGCTGCGAAAATTAATTACTCACAATCTTTATGTTCCAATTATAAAGGCCTTCGCAACAAATTAAATCTGTCCGGAGCAGGCTTCTTTTGAGAGAAGTTTCACTCTCTTTGTTAATTTGATAAATGTTCTCGGCAAAAATTCTTTGAATTCGGTAAATCGCAGATACTCAATTAATACTAAAATAGCGGATATGGCTGTGAAAGTAATAAAAAGCTACCGTGAAGTTTTAACAAAAGCTCGATAATTACTAACGACGTTTATTCCGCGGCCGATGAATAAAATGTTATAATTGTATGTTGGCGACTGACGGTTATAGATTGTGTAAGCGAAATCGATTCCTATACCTCAACTTTTGCATAAGTGTTCGACTTCCGTGTTCGAGAAGCAAAAACTAATTCTTTAGGAAAAAACTATGAAGTTTCCCTTTCATCTAGAGGCAAAATATTGAACGTTGGTAACCGGATATCTCGGCGCGGCTCTTGGAAACAATAAAAGAAACCACCAACGTGTTATTACGTGAAACCAACATTTAATAAGCATGTTTTTTATTTTGCATGGGTTCTGGTTATCCATTAATTCGCTCGTTGTGCAAAAAACTTTCGGTTTACCCACACCGTGCAATATTTGAATAGTTGGATGGCGAACTCATTGTTATGGGAAGATGCGGAAATGGGATATTTTCTATCGAGAAATATAATATTCTGTGGCATTATGTTGACCCGAGGCAAAAAGTTACGATCGCGAAATAATTGAACAGTCCTAAGTATTTGTTATGTGAGAAAATTATGGTTAAAAAGGATACGGATTATATGAAATTATCAACGGAAGTCAGAAGTATGCACTCGTTGACCAATAATTCTAATTTTAGTTATTTAAAGCATTCGGTTTTGAGGCAGTGTTTAGTGTATTTATATGCATAGCTACTATATTTCTTATATCAACGTATTTAAAGCAGCCATTTAAAACAAGTTGCACAAGCTTTAACTAAGCATATTATACATTTGTTATTATTTTCTATTATAAAATATGGTATACATCCAATGTATGCAATAAATATAAACCGAATGGTATAGCGTAGTAGTATTTCACTTCATCGTATTTTTGTGCCAATTTCATGTTCTTAATTTGGCACGGTTTCTGTTGTCAATCATAACATATTGTTACAAAGGCTATTTATATTTTTGATCGGACTACAAAAATTTTGAGTGACGAAGGTGCGCCTACACAATAAAAATCGACATTAAATGCTCTTTTCGCGATTAATATTTTCTGGTATTACAGAATTAGTGTCAAATTGTTCAATGGATCAAATAGAATTGTGGTGCTTATAGAACTTAGAAAAAACCACGAGGAAAGATTGTAACTTAAAAATTATTACTTAATTTGATTAAATGCTTGAAATTCATTAGGTAACTACTGTAATTAAGCTTATATTAAAAGTCTGTTTGTAACAAAAATTCTAAACAGTTGATTAATTAATTAGCAATTTGGAAAATTATATATTTCTTTTTCTTAAAAAAGGATACCCCTATCAAAATGTGCCAATGTCAAACTTCGCCAATATGAGGCTAAAATAATATTTTAGTCATATTATATATTTTATTCAGTTTATTTTATTATTTCATTTAATAAAATGAACTGAAGAAACCCTGCGGTTTATTGTATTGTTAAAAGAAATTAACATAGTACATCGAAATAAATTTGTGTATGTCAACTTGGCTCAGTTAGTGTACCATATTGTGTTCTCATTAAAACTCATAAAAAGTATTATAATTTTTCTTCTATGCAGAGATAACAAAAACCAATTTCCTGTCTACAACTGACCATGCACAAGTGGATTTAATTCTCAGATCATCGCATAAGATTAATGAATTTTGAATTAGATACGTTCAAATGAATTGAAGTTGGACTTTGAGATCGGAAGTATGCAGCAAAGATGCAATTCGAGATAGATTTTTGAAAAAACTTCGCACTGCCCGCAGCTGGCCTGTGTTAAAGGTAATCCGATCATTATTTTTTATTTGGCGTAATTTTTTACTTACAACAATGACAATCGTATTGATCCATTGCAGATTGATCTATTAAACCAGTTCTAAAATGGTATACAAATTAAATAAGTTCATTTAACTCACGTAATAATAAAAGCATCATATCATTGGGATATTAAAAAATATTTTTAATAACTTTAATACTTTGTTTTTCATATTAATGGCATAGAGCCTTGGTGGATGCTGCTATTTGATACAGTTTTCCGCCTTTTCATTTTTATTTACAGTTATTATTTTATTTACTTTGCGGGGAACTGAGGTGGGGTCCGGTCAGTGGTTACATTTAGTTAATTTGGTTAAATGGTTAAATGTTTATAATTTTAAACTTTTTAGATGTATTTTTCCCAGATCATCACTTCAGTTTAGTTCAGTTTTGGACATTCTGATACATTTACATTGGCTTATCAAACTTATAGATTGAATTATTAAGTTCTTATCTGGTATTATGGTTGTAGAATTTTAAGCTATTAACGTTTACAAATTTGATGGATGGTGGTAGGCATAATATTACATTAGATATCATGTCTGTGCTGAAATGATACCTACTCACAGGTCGGGTCCTAGCGTCACATAGAGTATAGAGTCTACTTCTGCTTTTGATTAGTCGGTTTCAAACCAAAGCATATACCATCTAGTCTTTGTTATAAAAGCTCCGTAACCCTTAATTTTTTTTATTTACAGAGAAGTAGATCAGCTTTGCCTCCCGAATTAAAATGTTTTTTTTGTTGTTCCGCGAATGGAACCCAGGTCTTACACATTTATTGATTGTAAGAAATGTTACCAGCTGCGGACTTGTTTAAATCATTCATAGAATCTATGAAAATAATATTTCTGTACTTGTTACGTGAGTTGATTTGTTTCTGACATTGGACATGAAAGCAATGTTTTCATGAGTTGGCGAGATTACGAGAGGGCGTTACGTATTACGAACTTGTCAAAGGCAGAAGGTAAGGGCTACAAAGGTCGACCGATGTCCATATTTTTTGGAAAGGATTCGAATGTTCGAAACTAAAGCTGTAGTATAATAATCATTTTAATTTAAATGTTCTATATTTTCTAGTGGATGCTGTTTTCTTAAAAAAATCTTTAGTTATTTAAAGTATCTGATGTTTTTTTCACATTTGTAATTATCCACTTTTGTCATATCCAATTTAAATAAACTTAAGTTTGTTATCAATATTCAACAGATAAATAAGAATGTAATTAGGAAATTTATAATAACTATATAATTGTATTTCCGTGTCATTAATTCTCATTGGATTGCGTTGATTACGAACAAAGCGGCGATATTAACATCCTATCGTTTACTAGACTATTTATAACTATACATAATTCAACCCAACCCAACAAATTTTCTTCAAAAGCTTCGTATTTTTATGTTAATATAGTTGATATTGGGATAAATATTTTAATTCTATAACCGCATCAGACCGTATGCTTTATCTGAACGCATCTTTAGCACAGCACGCCTCAAATGACATGCCATACCTACCCGTTTTAAGAATTTAAAATTGCAAAATGTAAAAAGGTCAAAACGTTGCATCGAAAATGTGTCCATTCCCTTCGAACCCTTAGTAAAATACCCTAGGCTCGTGCTTTATGGAAAATATTGAAATCTTTTTCATCAAAAATATTTTATTTAAAGCCGTCCTTTATGTAAAGCTCCACCTGGACACTTTTTGTAAAATGTCCACGGGTCAAAAGATATTCAATAGCCTTTTTGCATTCCCGTTAACAGTTTTTTTTCAGAGGTCACTAAGTTTTTTGGTAAAAAATCGACATGTGCTCGACAAATTATGCATTTCGTTGCATCACAATGGTGAAGCGCGATTCGCCCGCGGCACGAGGACGCGTGTATAATATTTTTAAAAAATTGCGAATTGATGTCAAGCTAAGAGGCCATTGTATTATGCGGTGTCTTTTGCCACATACAATGCTTATCTCACCCTCGGCAATGAAAATACAATTTAAATAGATAACAAAGATGACAAATAATTTGTTAATATTATAAATATTTATTAGGTATTTATTTTAAAAATAGATTTAATACTGATCGGTATTTCAAGTGTTTTAATTATTACAATTACTATGATCTTTTGTACTGATTAAAAGATATTGCAAATCTTTTTTGCGATTGGAAGCTCGCAGTTGGACCTACTTACCTTCATAGCTCAAGGAGGCCTTGGTGACAATTCTAAGGTGTACAACGAGACGCTTGCTTGTCACCTGCGAGACATTATTTAGATATCGGCTTAAACACAAAACTTAACTATTAATAATACATACACAGGTTCCTTTTAATATTTCCAACCCCTACTAATATTATAAATAAGAAAGTAACTCTGTCTGTCTGCTACTAAATCAAATTTGATTAAATTTGGTACAGAGATAAATTTGAGCTTGGGACAGAGGCTACCTTTTATTGTGCAAATAATCATAAAGTGTTTGGCAAAAACACTGGTAAAAAGCTAGTTGTATATAAACTATAATATAATTGAAAATTTTATGACTTTGTGATGGAGAATACAATCTACAATAATGCTTATCATATGCATTATACCTACTATGTGCATCCTAAAATGACACGAAGAATCTATCAACAATTTTAGAGTAGGTATGTTTTTACAAATCCCTTAGTATCTATTTGTAATTCTATTCTAAAAATTTATTTAAAATATTTACTCTATCCTTTAGGGTGATCAATACGAGATAAGCAGGACATATCCCTTGTTTGCATCAAACAAAGAGACGAAGCGCTAAACTTATCGGACGTTTGTACAGGAACACGGAAAAAAACTCAATGTTATTTTTGAATTTGTGCAAGACGTCTGACTGTCGTGGATCCATGAAAAGGTGACAGCATCACAAACAGCCGAGACATTTGAAATACGTTATGAATGGGCTTTGAAAGGAGTGATCGAACTGTCCATTTATTGAGCTCCTATGGACCGTGTACTCTTCTGTACATAGTCGGTAAATAACCAGAAATAAAATCAATAATAATGTCTATATTAATTCAGCAACTCTGCGAGTACATTGAATTAAAACAAAATTAATAAAAAAGTAATCAACAATTGATTGATATTTGAACTTTTAGAATAATCATCTATCTCTGCAGACTGCATTTGGTGTTCACTTTTTGGTTCTTTTATGAAGGAAGGTACATGTGTTGTAGGTACCTACTCAATGTACGTCAGAATTTCAGAATCGTCTCACCAATAAAATAAACTTTACCGTATGATACAAGTATGCTAATTGTAGAAAACGAATGTGTGTCCTTTTTTGAAATTTTTTATAACATTTTAGCTTACATTTTACAAAATGTCCTACGATGCGTATCAGAATAGTTCGCAATGACAATCCTAACAGAAAAAGGGAATTATTCATCACACCCGGAAGGGGAGAGTCCATGACGCAAGGCTAGAAATAGCCACCTGTCTCTCATCATAATGAAGTATGTCCCAACTATATTGAAAATCAAAAGAAACTTTAGTCCGTTCGAATAAAGTTCAAAATGGATTGTTTACCGAACTATCGTTGTGGATACCGAGGGTCCAGTGAATGTTGCCTTTGCAGAATCAAAAGTTTAAACGGCCGTCGAGAACAAAGGGCGATCGGGCGAAGCTACATGGTCAGGGATAAATATTCAATGTGAATCCTTTAGAGGTGATATATTATACTTTCAGCCTTTTCGATTGTCGCCAGCTCTCACCTGCCTGATAGACCGGAAAGATATTACTTATACGAACAAAGAATAGAAATTTTATAATATGTACTTCCTTCAAGTTACCCACAGATCGAGAAATAACGGTTTCCTATCTCTCAATATCACTCAAAAAACACAAATAACACGAAAAGCTAATTGAAATTGAAAAAGTCAATTATTTAGTTGTCACAGAGCCCTTGGTTGGCACAGGACTGAATAAAATGTATAATATAATTATCGCCATTCATTAATACCTATACGCAAGCTAGAAAAACTCCACAATTAAAATTTTTATAACAATACACTTAGAAACCGTCAATCTCCGCAAACAAGTTTGTAATCAATCATAAGATTGTATTATATTTTTACGTATCAATTGATTCTTGATCAGGCCACCCTTCCCAACCAGCATATGCAACCAGTCTGTAGTTTACCTAAATTTACATTAAAATCCACAGCAAATACAAAAAAAACTGGATAAACTCAAGTCCATTGTGTTCAATTGATTCGTAACGGCCGAATACGCAATAAAGTGAATGAAATATTCACAATTTTTATAATTTCCTAAGCACATCTGTCGTTCACACGGAAGGGATCGAGTTCTAAGTTGAGTTAATAATACGCAATTATTTTATATAAATACAATATTTTAGCATTAAAGTACACGAACTTCGATGTTCTAATTAAACAAAAACTTTTCTCAAACGTTCCTGGCAGTGGTTAAGTATCTATTGTGATAATTTTTGCAAGGATTTTTTTTTGGCCATAAAAGTTTATACCTCCAATTCGCCAAAAATAGTCCAAAATACTTTTATTTCAGAAGACAACGCAATAGGACAAATTTCTTGCGCAGTTTGGAACCCTTTGTTTTGTTTTCCAGGAATAAAAATTTATTTAGCACGGTTTTATGGGCAAATAAAACTCTGTACCTTGATTTCGTGTTTAAAATTAACAGAAAGAAAACACCTTTTCTGTTATTACAAATAATAAGATTTGTATTTTGGTTTGTTGTGAAAAAAGTCTCAAGCTACTAGTCCAATTTCTCTCAAAGTCTCACTGATAGGAAGCTGGACTCTTTCTAAGGGCCGTTTTCACCGTTTGAATCATAAAACGCGTTCAACTAAACTCAGTTCTAGGTAAACGAGTTCAAATATGGCATTTGATCTCGATTAAAGTCAAATTGATTTCACCAGTACAATTTTGATCACGTTCAAGTAAACCAAGTTTACGTGTATTATACATAAAAGCTCAATGTCATCGTCATTGTCATAAACCCATATAAATCTGCAGCAATCATTTGATAGCATCCAGTTGCATAAAATCGAAGAGGACATAGTAACTGATTCATGGGAAATACGTAGTGATTTCTTTAATAATTTTAAAATATGTTAGGTTAGGTACAAGCTTATGAATCAATGAAGTATGAATTTGAACTTGATGAACTTTTAAATATATGTATTTCAATGCTTACATTTCTGAAGAAAACCGTAATTTATCTTCAATTGACTCCAACACTTCCAAAAGTTTCGTGAGGCGAAATCTTGTGATGAAATCTTTATCAAGGATAACAAAGTGCTCTTCTCTTTCGCGAATCTATCTAGGACGCCGTGAGTGATATATTAACTCTTCTTCCTTGCTATCGTCAAAAACTAAAGCTAATTCTCGCTCCATTTCTATTTATTTTGTGAAATACTTTAATTTTACTAATTAATATGTTAGAGGAACTTTATTTTTGTAAACAGTACCAAGATCCAAAGTATAGTGAATAGTCGTTTCTTACATTTGAACGCGTTCAATGAAGTTAACTCTGAAAAATCGGGCGTTCAATATTGAACGTCGTTCAAGTCCTAACTACGTTCAGTTTTAGTTGGTGAAATCCAAAATGTATTTTTGATCTCAGTCAGACTCTTAAACTGAGTTTAAGTCGGATTGATCGCGTTTAGGTAAAACGGTGAAAACGGCCCTAAGTGTCATAAGCTCTATTTTGTATGCCCTAACGGATGACGTCTCAAGTAATAGCATAAACTAGTATACTATTAATATAATTCTTTAATCCTCTCCATAACTCCCAAATTTTAAAATAGATAATGGTTGACATACTTGCAGCCGAAATTATTTTGACCAATTTTTGACATTATGATAGAATCGACCTAGAAAAAGATTAAGGTGTGCAAATTTTTATACTACGAAAATAGAGGACGATGCCTTCAAATGTACATATTGCTCAACCATGAAAGGTGTAACTTATAATTGTAAATCGACTTGTGAACAAAGAATTTAACTATGTCGTAAGAATTAATAATTTAAGTGCATTATGCAATAGTATCGTTACTTAATCACATCCATTATTACTAAATTAGTTACCACAGATTAGGTATATGTAATGACTAGGCATTGTATAGTTATTTATTATTTGACCGGATACTTTTATCTGTACTTGCCACAATTGACACCATAAAAGTAGGGAAAAGGATTTCATTGTTCCAGCTCCGACAAAGTATATTGTGCGAATAACCATTGCAAATAAATGAAAGTAAAAGTGCCGAATTTTGAGAAACACTTTTATTTGGAGTAAAACGTAACGTCCTTGAATTCTCCTCGGCAAGGCTTAATTGTGGTCGCTTCAAAGAGTTGAGATGAAAGGCGAGGGTGAGAGCCACCCGTCTCTACAAAACAATGGCTCCCAGCTTTCACTTTTAATGAACCTGGATAGGCTGGGTCAAGTATTTTCAAAGGCTTTAATAAAATATTTTTGCATCTCTTGAATACTTTGCGGTTGTAACCTACCTTACTTTAACATTATGTTAGATGGAATTAGACTTTAAAACTAAACAAATCCATTAATAACATTCTATCTTTGTTTATTTTATGTTATGCTCAGATAGTAAATTGAAAACTGTTTAACTTGATAAAGGAAAAAGTCTAGCTGATCTCATTAATGATTGCTATAAACTATTATTTTATTGATATAAGATAACATCTTACACCTGCTGGTTGCTAAAGTTGCAAATATTTGGGGGACAAAGATCTGCTTTTCTAATTTATAGATATTCTGGTACGTTGAGGGTTCTGCTTCCGAAGCTAAGGCAAGGTGCGACAGCGTGTGCCAGATAACAAGCCTAAACATCCTGCGAGATAAGGACAAAACATATAAAAGAGACGAGAGTGATATTTTTTTAAGTTAAAAAAGTGCACCGTGCTTGCTATTTGTATCATAAAATAAACCTTAAGGTGTCTGTTATAGGGTTTATATTCGTACAAAGCATTAGGGCACGCGACGACTGCAGGTGGGCACGCTTAAAAAACCAACAATCTTTTCACCGTGCATTGTGAGTGAAAGAAGTGGTGTTGTTTTCTTTTATAATTATTATCAGTGACAAGGGGATCGTTTTATCAAAACGTTATGCACGCAGCTTTTATTCTCAATTTTTTATCCTTAAAAAATAATACACTATGAAATATGTACATATATAAATTACTTATATACTGTTGAACTATATAAAGTTATATACATTAAATTATGCTACTATAAAAGTGTTCATGAATTAATACATATAACAAATTAATTACAGATAATTATACCTACTAATTTAATAAATTCAATCAAAAACTTCATTTAAGTGTTATTATACACTTCTAAAAGAATAAACTTTTAACTTATCTAATAATTGAAATGGGTCACGTATAATCAATGCGCATTTAAATAAAAAATTATGAAAACCTAATATCATCTTCGTATTTTATATTTTGTTTTCCTTTATATTTTTAATTTATGTTTAAATTTTTATATTAATAAAATATTATATAGTCATATTAATCAGTCACGTAATGTTATGTGTGTATTTTTATTTTCTTATAAAATGATTTTTTAATAGTAGGTTCACTTACGACACTATCGCCCCGTTAGTTTCTGTATAGTGAAATGTATGAATGTATAAAATAAATTATTTGAAGGCTGTTTAAATTTCTTTCCCTTTCGAAATTTAAATCGAATAGCTTAATATATTTTCAGGAAGTCTTATCGCCCATATGACGGTAACTTATCCTAATAATAGAGTTATTAGATGCTGGGCTTCCTCATGTCTACTTCGGGATAAAAAGCGCTGGGGCGCGTGCTACTAAAATAGGAATAAATAGTGAAAACGATAAAAATAACCGCAGCACGCGCGATAAAAACGCTTAATTTACGCGACGCGTTGCATGGCACGACACTTATGCTTTTTATGTGTTGTCTTTGAGTCAATAGCGAGGGCCGATTGAAGGACTCTGTGGTACACAGTTAGGTATAAGGTTTTATATATTTTTCGTCTGCTGCTGACTTATTTCTAGATGTGTGGAACTTTCAAAAGCTGAAAAACTTGAAGTTGAATAATAAGTTAAGTACTAACGAATATCATCTATACTAAACCAATAAATATTTTAAAAACGAAATATATTTCTGTTATTAAGAGAGATAAAGTTAGTATATATATATACACACACATATATATATATATATGTATATATATACATATATGTGTATATATATGTATATGTATACTAACTTTATCTCTCTTAATAACAGAAATATATTTCGTTTTTAAAATATTTATTGGTTTAGTATAGATGATATTCGTTAGAAAGCATAGCCTAAATAACATCGATAAATTTTATGCAATTTAATTCTCATACTGACAATTACCATTAAGTCAAATTAAATTTTCCTTTGAATTCTTGCTTTATTTGACCACTTTTAATTGACTTTAACATGACATCGTTTACAATAACGTTAATTAATCATTACACAACCACTTCTCATTTGAAAAACTTCAAATATATATATATACAGTAAATATACAATAGTACACATTGATTACATTTTAATTTGAATTCGTAATTGCCTGCTTTCCTTAAAACATAAGTAAGTATCACTTAGTAAATTACCTAATTTATTTAATCGACGCAACAACTTGACATTGATGTAATAAAAAATAAAAATAATAATGTCTTTTATTATAAAAGGAGATTTTTTTTCTCTTTATTGCATCTCAAAAGAACAGAAACCATCAAGCAAGAGATAGTAAATCTAACTGTATCTCAAATTAGTGCAGTAAAAGAAAGCACCGCCTGTCCCCGATTCATACGGGAGCCGGTCGTAAACATAAAAAGGTGCTTATGTGTTGCTCGTTACGAGGGCTAAAAAACTGTTGTAGCACTGTTCGAAAAGGAACATAATGTAGTAGCAGCTATAAAAATGCATTGCGTGCACGAATGCAGTGCGTGCGGAGGGCAGGGGGTACGGAACCCCTCCTCCCTCGTGGGGGTGTGTTTACCGCGGATAGGGGCGGCCGGCACGATCTCCAGCTCAAGCCAGTGTTCAGTGTTGTGGTAGGTCCCAACGAGAACGGTCGTATTACAAAACGAAATAAATCGCGGCTCGCGACGGAACATGCCATCGTATTAATCACTCATTTGTTAATTCATATTGGACTTTTTATAAACAATTAGTTGATTGGCTGTGGTGTTAACGAATGTATCCGTGAAACTGGTGTGAGATGGCCATATCGCTGCAATCGTCACAGAATCAACGAGGTATGTATTGTTTTATATTTAAGTTTAAATGTTTTTTAAATTTTTGAATGTAAGCGGGTTCTTCGGTTGGCATGCGTATAGAATGCGACATGATTGGGCGGTGTGACGGCCGTGAGCCGCACACATGGGTTATTTGCATTCAACGACTCAGTCAAGCGTAGAGACTTCCGCGAGTGAGTGCCTCGTAGCAATGTGCTACGCGCCTCTACGATCTAAGCTACGAGTTTTGTAAAACTTAGTATCTGGGAACAAATGTGGAAAATTATAATGCCATTGTAAGTTTTTCATAATATCAAAGCTTTTTAATGTCTTCTGTGGTAAATATAACGCTACTACTAACACATTATTTTTTGCATATTTTAAATACCTCTTAAAAACCTATTGAAAAATAAACTGATAAAGTAGCAAACATAAAAACTAAAAAATAAATGAAAGAAATACTTATTCTATGTCATTTTAACTTTAGATACATTCGTTTTTCATAGATAAATAAAATATGCAAATGTTATATTACGTTACACACTCATTATATATTAATCATGCTCATACAATCAAAAATGTATTAATAATATCATCAATCAAATGTTCAATAGTAATTTATTTTGTATCTTACTTATAAAAGTAACATAACTTGAAACAATGTCTCAAACTGTTTGTCTGTCATTTATTCAATGTCGGGGATTTGATATTTGATTGAGAATTTTTTACGACGGAATATTAAAAAAAACAAATAGTCATTTTAAACTTAACAGAGCACGCAAAACATACAAGGTGTATAGGAAATAAAAAAATATACAGGATACAGTTATCCTTATTAATGTATAATTTCTTGTAAATAATCGGACCTTTTCTATGTTATATGAAATATAGCCTATTGTTAAAATTTGTTAGAAGTTTTTGGGTTTTTTCAAACAGAAATACAAATCTTTTTTCTTTAAAATCTAATATAAGTCAAAGTTGGGTTTGTTCGAACACTTATAACTCGTGAACGGCTGGACTGATTTCATGGTTTTTAATTTGTTGTATTTGTATCCGTCCCGAATATCTCAATAACTATTAAAATATAAAAAAATTTTGGAAAAGTGTTTAAAGAAAATTCGTTTTCTCATATATTTCTAAGGAATGACGTTTTAGATCACACATTATTCGAAACTCGACCCGATACGAAGTTCGCGGGGACCACTGGTATTAGTATAGATTTAATTTAGCGTTACTTAAACATAGAATATGTTAAATTTTTAGTCAGTTTAGTCAATTTTGTCAGTAAAAAAATATAGTCAGGGTTAACTGAAGCCAAAAAAGGTAGTACTTAACCCTAAATAGCCGAAACCGTACGAGCTCTAATCTGCGGCAATGCGTTACCTGACTCATTTTAATCTTATTAAAGTTAGGGACAAATTAGGCCATTGCTTTATTGCATACCGCATGAATGTATGTCTAAAGAACCAAGATTATTTTCTACAAAGTGAACTCTCTGGTGATCACATTCTAATATAGTGCAACAAATTAACCAAGACTGAAGTTCTAAAACTAGTTTCAACAAATTCAGTTAAATTCCTCAGTCCATTGTTTTTGAAGTTGAGGTATATTTTATATATTTGAGTCGCATTTCTTCAAGGTAAAGTAATAAAATGCTTTGATTGACGTCAGCGGACGCGTGATAAACGAAAGAAATTTAACAAAACTAATACATATATTATGTTTACTTAATTACTAATAATAATAACATATATAGACGATGGCTGGCGATAGTGCAGGAATTTGGATATTACTCATCCGAAATATAACTAACCTTAAACCCATTCAGTCACAAAAGAAAGTCATTCTAGCGTCTGTTATCAGGCGAACCCTTGCGCAATAATGAGTTATGGAGTGGCAGACCGCCGGTGACTCCATAAAAGTATTGAGTTCGGGTTATTGACAAATATTTATGGCGTATAAAGAGCGGATAATTACAACTCTTTAGCACATAAAAAGCGGCGATCAGAAGGGTGCGGTACCTTGAAAAAATGATCGCGGTGCCCGTCGGGGCTCGATATATTTGTACTTATCCTAATCATTTTTATTGTCCATTAAACACATATTGAAATGTTATTATCAGTATTTTTTTTATTTATGATGATTTATGTTAATAGATCCTAATAATCAATTGACATATAATAAAGAATCTATTTTTTACAGAAAAAAATATTTGTAAATTGTAATAAAAAGAAATATATAGAAATATACTTTAAAACTTTAAAGGTTTCATTATAATACAACGTAGGCGCTTAGAGGCAAATATTCACAAACAAGTCTAATTAAAAGAAAATAATTCATACTGTAGGGAGGTCGCTAACTTGAAATTTATTTTTTCCCTTTATTTTGCATGATTATTGTAACGTACTTAAGAATGCCTTTTTAATTGAAAAAAGGTACTTTATAACTTTCAATAATTACTATTTTTCTATAATCACAACACAAAATATTTTCTACTAACCTAATTAAACAAGTTATTAAATAAACTGGTAATTAATGGGACATAACATAATTAACAATACTCTTTGTGTAGTAGAAAAATGTAATCTCATAAAATATACCTATACAATACCTATTTATTTTGTAGACTCAATATGAAGCAGAAATTAATTCGAAGGCTAAGTAGATAATCATAATGTAAGGACGCTTCCCTCCGCTCATCCTCTTCACGCCTCGAGGAGAACTTTCAATTATGATTTTGTCTAATTTTAATTAAGTGCTCTCAAAAGGGCTTTTCTTCGTCGAAATTAATATTTGAATAATATAATTTGGGAGGAGCGCGGGTGGGGGCCGCCTTTGGAATAATTAATTCTATTATGGACTGAGCGTTTGCGCCTCCTCGTTTTACTGGACTTAGACTCACATACTTTAAATTAAGTACCTACCAACAATTCGTTAAATATTAGGTATGCTATAATAAATTAAATTTCTGAGATTTTGTAGGTTTTTATTTAATAAAGGGGAGATATTACTTTCATTGTATTAACCATCGGATTTTTTTCTGATTTAGATTTGCTATGTTTTAAGAGGAGGTAATTTGCGCAACAGGTCGGGGCGGAAACGACCTGCAGCCACGTGATTGCGACCAAATGTTTCCTCCGAAGCGTCTGGTTTACACTTTTTGCCGCATTTTTTGCCTCCTCTCACTGATAAGTGTGCTATCGATAGGTTTGACTGTGCGTTTGCTTAGGTTGCCTTTAACCCATATCGGAAGTACGAAAAATTCTTCTACAGCACAGTTTCAGCTGTTAATTTCAGCCATTCAGGATAACTGTATTTCTACTTTATAAGTGAACGTTTTATTTATTTCAAAGTTAACAGATATTTATTTGTTCACAGGTGTGTCGGTAAGATCTATATCAAGTATGCGTGAAGAATCTCTGCCAATGCTGGCAGAAAGGCTGTTAGCCAGTCGAGCGGCAGCACTCGTGGCAGGTCTTCCAGCTGAGCTGTACTCAGGTGCACTGCTAGCCGCCTGGTCTCCCTCCCCGCCTCCACCTTTGCTGCCACCTCCAGCTCCAGAACTAGACCGCGCTCGTAGACGACGAAGAACGCCTAAACTTGATGACACCTCCACTGCACCCCCATCACCACCATCATCAGGTTCCTCACCTGGTGCGACCGAACCTCCCCGTGACAAACTCTTCACATGCAAGGTCTGCTCTCGCTCCTTTGGATACAAACATGTTCTACAAAACCATGAACGCACTCACACTGGCGAAAAGCCATTCGAATGCGGAGAATGTCACAAACGCTTCACTCGAGATCATCATCTTAAAACCCATTTGCGTTTACACACAGGTGAAAAACCTTACAGTTGTCCACACTGTCCACGACATTTCGTTCAAGTAGCTAACCTGCGGCGGCACCTGCGCGTGCACACCGGTGAAAGACCCTACGCTTGTGCCCGGTGTCCTGCCAGGTTCTCAGACTCCAATCAGTTGAAAGCGCATGCCTTGGTGCACGACGGAGAAGCACCCTTTGCATGTCGGTGTGGGGCAAGGTTTAGGCGTCGGCAGGCGGCTGCTTTGCACCGCTGTCCCAGTGGCGGCTGTGAGAGAGGCACACCTAGCCCACCTGCCGCGGACTGGCGCTGGGATGATTGGCCTGAACAGACGGAGCCGGAAGACCTCTCCCTCCCACGTAGGCCGACCACGCCGGACTCCCCCACTGACCTGCGTGTGCACTCTGCGTAGTGGGCGCGCACAACGGGCCTCGCGCCGCGCACTCATGAGCCGGTATACGAGTTCCTTTTGCGTAGAGCCGCGCCATCGCCAAATTATTACTTCGATACTACCTCGCTCACTCGACGTTCTTTCGTCCCTCGTTAGAACAAAATTCATTTTTTAATAATTTCCACAGAAACAATTTTTATTTGTTAAAATATTGTAACTGTAATTTATTTCTTTTGTTTACTTCTCAGTAAGACTACTGATGTAAATGCTTTATGTAGTCGTCCATTATGTTTTTATAACAACGAATTCGCAATATTCACAGTGCAACCGCGTTACACTTTCAAACTTTATTGACGTACCATTTGCATAAGCATAAGAGATGCAAAAAGCAGGCACTTTTTGTTACATTGTTCCGTACTTGACAGCGAAAAAATATGCAAAAGCAATTTTGCACAATAGTATTTTTGATTTATTAGATTGCCATTGTTCTTGAAGTAAAAAACTCGTTCGTTACGCCTCAAAATAAAAATCTGTTGCTCTTCGAAATCACGTTAACCGGAATAGGTCCGACGATAAGAAGGTCGTGGCATTGCCTTATTATTTCAGCGACAAAGGCTTGTTAACAATCGGTGATTAAATAAGTATTGATTCGGGCGGTAGTTCCGTTGGGTGGACAAAGACGAAGCTATTGTGTGAGCCCTCATCCATCGCGCCTCAGAATCCAACCGGGTTTTAATCACCCTTATTATAGCCAATTCTAGGAAATTTTCTATAACTATTGCGAAATGTGATCGTTTTAGTTCTTTTTATTAAATTTTAAACATTAAATAACATACAAAACAAGCGATGTTCTTTCACAACGCGTGTAGGGGATAATTATTTGAGATCAATTGAGTTTTTCTTGTAAGTAGGTAATTATTTCATCGATAAAATCGAGGCAGCCATAAGCCACGAGTGAGCGAGTGTCTAACGAAGGAGACGAGCGCAGCGTGCTTCTTTGTAAATATTGCTGTCATTATAAATTATTTATTATTTATCTATTAGTACATAAATATTCACGTATTATAAATTGTTTCCGTAACGATTGCTGTTAATAGAGAATAATAAATGTGTAAATATTTAACCGAAGTGTATTGATAACGGCGTATATTGACGCCATTGATTTACCTTATCTTTCATGGTAGTTTCATATTGTTAAGAAAAGATATTGAAAAGTATAGTTTTCTGGCTATTAATAGATGTTAAAATTGAGTATGTGTAGCCATTTTCAGCACGAATATTATCTTGCGGAGACGAAGAAATTTTGACAAACTGTCAATTTGTACATTAAGTGACAATTTATTCGAGATGCACATGGCTTATATGTATTAGGTATTTCAAGACAAGATAAATGCATTAAGTATTGCAATTTGTTCTTACGGGTATTAGTTTCCTACTAGTTATAGTGTGTTTATTTTTTTAAAATTTATTTTAAGACGTTTCCACGTGAATTAGCGCATTATGATTGATGTAAATGATTGAATTGTATTTATTGTTGATTATTATTATAATTATTTTTTTTGTAATGCGCCCGAATTTAGGGTCATCTAGTTAATAATAAGGATTTCCAAAGAAATTATTGGTACAAATTTTGATGTGTACAAATAAATGTCGTCTAGTAATGATAACATGTTGCGACGTTAATTCTTAAGTAGTTAGTTTAATGTTAGCTGTACAATCTACCTCATTTCAAAGATACTAGGCAGGGTAAATAGCCAAAAACTTAAATATTTTCTATACTTCAACTCTATTGAGATATCGTACATAACAATGTATATTAATTTACATAAGTCACTGTATATACCGCTGAGACTGATTTATATTTACTATTCTCAAATACCTCATTAGTGCTTACATGTATTCACGAACTGCAATCATTTGAGTTCCTATTATATATATTTGTTTTGCTATTGTTTTTATTGTTTAGTAGTAGGGTCCAAGATTTGTGCCATTGCAGAATAGTGATTGTTTTGTGATACCAGACAGCTACAGGTGAACTGCCATCTAACTTAGAACTACCTCATTTGTACCAAATTAGGCGCTGAAGCCTTATTCATTTTCATAATTATTATTGTACAAATTGTAATAGGATATGGTTGATGTAAAATAATTCATAGTTATTCTAATAAGAATTTATGTATTTCTTTATCGATGTCCAGGTACATATTGAGAAATAAAGAGATGTTTGTTATTTAAACATTAATTTTATTTCGTTTTTAATTAAGCGTGAAATCGACATCAACAATAAACCTAGGTTTGTATTTTTAGATTTTTTTTATAATAATATTTTTTTAAAATATTCATTAGCACTATTACGAACAATAGTTTGTAATGAAGTGTTAGGTACCCTTGCACACGTCCGGTTGTTTAACTGGACAACGACGGACTGGTGAATTTTATTTTGTCATTTGAGTGCGTTCTACTTGCATTTTTAATTAAAATGAGTACTTTCATTTAATGTAAATGGATGTTAAATGGATATGGAATTGTTAATAATATTTTAAATAAAAAATATAATTAATCATTTATCAATAAACGTATATTTCTTCATCCAAAAATAATTGAAAAAATTTAATATTAAAAATTTATTTTTAAATTTATTTTCTAACTTCGTAAAAAGAGTAAGAAATGCACCAAATTCTTCCCTTTACAATAAGATAGTATGCATCCAAAATCATCTTTTAAATGTCTTTCTTAGAAATGGCATAGAATAGAATACAAAAAAATTTGACGGTTCGTTGTCCGGTGTAAAAAATGGACTTGTACAATGTGCCTTAGAACTTAAAAATAACTGGATCATTTTTAAAAGTTCTTTCACTGATAAAAATACTGTCTGAGTGACATTTGTTATTTTGTGTATGCCCCTGTGGACAATTCGCGAATCAAAGTAAATAATAATAATCATTTATTTGTCTGTATCAATTTACTAATTTGGACTAAAATATAAATATATATATTATCAGCTATATAGCTTCAGCAACACCATAAAACTTTCGCATTAATTATCGTCCAGCACACTAACATCTAAACTAGGCCGAGCCTGTATCTTAGATGCTAGGTCCTTCCTCATGCGTCACAATCATAGGTAATTTAAAATAATCACATGCTATACATTATAACAAATAAACATCAACACATTTTGTTACTTACCTACATGATAGACACAAATATTAATCACTATTTATTTATTATTTATTAAATCAAATTGAATTAATATATTAATAATAATACTATAACAATTATATATAGAATGTAATTATGTCTAGGTGCTTTTTCTATCAAGATAATGTCATAGAAATATTTCTTCCACAATGGAGATTAGATTTTCATTGATATCTATTTTGAGAAGTCTTAACGTGATATATAAAATATAGTTGAGGCGCCATTACGGTTTATTATAACGCTATGAGAGGATTAAATGTCGTGTTGGGTTTTCTGGATCTATATTAAAATGCAATTAGTATTTTGGATTATGATGAGCCTTTCGTGTATATTTTTAAATATCTTTGTATATAATATTTTATGTTTTTTTATAAAACTCGATGGACAGGATAAAAATAATGGAGTTGAGGAACCTATTTGCCTTAGATATAGGGAAAATTTTTTTTTTAGAATATCAACTCACAAAAGCTAATCATAATTTAGGATATTTTTTTTTATTAACTAAGAACGAAAAATGTAGTTCTTACGTGACAAAAGACAGGTGAAACAGACACATTTTCTTAATATTCAATGAGGCATTAAGAGAACAATGTTTATATTTTTACTAACACACTAAAATAGTTTGTTTTATTTTACTAACAAAACTACATATCTTTTAAGAATACACACAAATTTTTGGGTGGGTATTTTTTACCTAACCCGAAAAAATAAGAAAGGTTCCCTGGGGTTTCGAAACCAGGATCTCAAGCGCATCGAGCATTAAATGTCAAACGCTTGAACCACTTAGCCATGGAGGCAGAAATTAAGAACTCGGTTATTAGTCATTTCGTAGGATTTTAAAAGAAGAAATTTTCCCTAACGCAATTGTCTCGCAATATTTCTCTAATGAATATCTTTTAAACAGTAGGAGAGGTAAAGCGGTGTAAGACGAAAGCGGGCGAATTATAATTTATTTGGAGAAGTGGCAAAGAGCCCTCGCCCCGCGTCCCGCCACCCGCCCTCACCGCCCGACCTACCCTTTGCTTTCGCCCTTCGTTACCTACGCACACGCCAACGGTTGCAACTCGGAGTTCTTGGCTTTAACATTTTTTTAAAACATTTTTGTGATGGAACTTTATATCAACGTACAGATTGATATTTTTAAATCTATCAACTTAATGCATCACTAATGTAGAATTGAAAAATAAAATTATTTTACTTTATTTCTAGTTGAGCCAATAGGTACCCATCAAAATAGCAAATATATCTAAAGAGGCGAACTGTATACAAAATAATTGTGGATCACAGCAGGAAAGAAAGAATTTAAAAAAGAAGAACTTTACAAAAGAGGTTAAAACCGATTTAATTACAATAACTTAAAATTACCCTTGTATACTTTTTCGATTTAATTACAATAATTTAATGTCCAATCATATAAAATATTTTAGATATATACATAGATTCTTATTAAATGTTCTAATAGAAGGCGGTGAAGTCGAACCGAGATTGGCAATCAGCCCATGCTGATGACTTCCGTCAAAGAGAGTTTGAGGGCCAGCAAATATGTCCCACTACCACAACCGAACGATAGACAACTCGAGCCGCTAACCATCTCGTTAACAGTTGACCGATATGTCAAATGTTAGTTTAATCCAAGTTTAAGGCCAACACAGTGTTGAATACACCCAAGTCAATTAAGTTGATGTTTCATTATGCCTGTGACATTTTTTTTTTCAAACTTTCCAGTTAAAGTTAAATTATTTTAACTTATAAGTTAATTTATATTTGAAACTTAGAAATAAGTATTAGTTTTAACTTTCGTTAAAGATCCATGGCTTAGTTACGTCAAAATATGCACTGTTTACCAAAACAGAACAATTTTTTTACTGGGGAGGTGGAATGAGGTCTTGTTATCAATATTTATTATTTGAATTTATTACAAAATGTTATATATTTCGTTTATAAGTTTCGTTATAAATCGGATATTTGATTAATCTAATATTAAATGATGACGAACTTAAAAAAAATATCTATTTTTTTATTTCAAAATTACAAATGAAGGGGTTTATTTATTATTTTATTTTTATAGTATTCTTAACTGATCCTAGACTAAAATAAATCATCAAATCAAAGAGCGTTTAGTAATAATTTGCTCTAGTTCGGAAATTTAATAGATATATTTTATTCTGTAAACATCTAGTCAATAAACTTAGATTTAAATGACATTCAAATACGATCATGTATGTGATCCTACATGAATAAACGATTTTTGATATTGATTTTGATGTTGTATTAGAATAATAGACGTATTACTTAAGCAGTTATATTATAATGTCATTTTTAATTAAGTTACAACATTGCGGTGCGCAACTTCATACTTTCTGTTTTTTCTTAGGTAGGTTGTGTTCAAAGAGCTGACGGGGTTCGGGCGACGGAGGGAGCGTGGAATTAAGAGGGAGACGGGGTGGCCCGCCCTGGATACTGAGAGGAGTTTTAACCAATTAATTTTGTTCCTCAACGCAAACTCTGCTATATAATAAGGTATAAGTAGGCATTAACTGAGGCGCGCCGATAGCTGGCCCGACCGGGGGCGAGTTTGCTCGCGTTGCCTCTCATAACGATGTTTTATTTCTTGTTAAGCTCTTCGATTCTCCACTTTTAATATTTAATAGCGTTTTCATGACTCATGTTTAATAGCGCACTTACGAATACCTAAAATTGTTACTGTCTCCGATCTATTGCTTTTTAATCGTTAAATTTAAATGAATATTTATACCGTGACAAAAATTGTTTATTGTTGCTTTATTTCAGGCGCCGAATTTGTATGTTAATGATTTGAATTAAACTTGGCAAGCTTGTTGATGTTAAAATCATTCACTAATTTGTTGGATACCTACATAAGGTCTACCTAAGAAGTAAACATGTTACATTAATGCAAAGTCATAAATAACACATATGTTCCATTAAAAAGCTATCTTCGCCAATCCATGACGAAATGTTAAAAAGGGTTTCCATTTACCCGCGGCGAAGGGATTTGAAACCAAGAAACAACAAAAAACAGCTCGCGCCTTCTGCCTCAAGGCCTCGCGCCTCAAGATGACGCTCTTAAAAAATACACTAACAACGGTATTGTGTTGTTAAAAAACAGAAATGCACCCGAAAAAACAAACCACAGAAGACGTTAAAAAACGGAGTGCAGCACGCGAGTCAGGCGCGATACACCCTTTCCCTTTTGTGGACTCGCGCTACGTTTTTTATTTAAGTTTTTTAACGGCGATACTACGTATAAATTAATAAATGAACGTGCTTATAATCTGCGGCCTGGAACACTTTCGTCTTTGTTACTTTTTGTTATAATTTAACATTCATTTGTTTTTGTGTGCGGTGAACGGCTTGCCAAGCTATTGATTATTATACTTCCGCTCAATTTTATATGACAGGTGGTATTCGAAAATGATTATGCAAACTTAATTAGGTTAATATCTTTGCAGATGTTTGAACGTCTCCGTAATCAGTTACTCATAATGTTGGATTCCGCGCTAACATTGACGAATGTGAAAGTGTATTTATTCCTTATAAATTATTTATTTTTTGCTTTACGAATAATAAGTATACGTCAAAGGCGACTTCGACTATTGCCTTAGATATTACGAATTCGAAACTTATACATATGTTTTTTAAGTGTAACGTAATTTACAATATCGATAACTTTCTTTAAATTCGTAAAGCTTAAAATATTATATTAAAAAAAATTAATAGAGGTACTCACCTAATGATTCTGTATTGACATATAACATAAATTATTAGTTAATGTTAGCTAATGACTTCTTAGAGTAAAAAAGCAAAAAGAACAGAACACCGGAAGATGCAAGGGAAGGCAGTTTTTATTTTGCGGCTAATAACGGGTAGGACTGTTTTTATACACATTTTGATGCAACTCAACATATTTTGCTAACTAATTTGCATTATTATTAACAAATATTTCGGAATTGCAAAGGTTTTAAGATAACATTATGAACATTCAAAAAGATAAACATTAATATGAAAAACTGAGGACACAGAGGATCACGAAATAAAAACATTCAGCTTCGGCTATTGTCACAGGAAGCCAAGTAACAGACGTTTAACAATTTATCTACAGATTTGATGCAAATCATCCAGGGAGCAATAATTATTAATATCTAATTTTTAATAATGTACCGCAATTAATACACTTCAGATAAAGGAGAAGTAGGCGTTCAGATTATAGGCCTATAATCTGAGAGTAGAAGGATCACATTTGAGTAGTGTAAAGCTTTTTGGAAAAGGTTTATTTTTTACTATCACCCAAACAACATCATTGCTGAATATAGTATGTAGATTAAGTATTCTTTTCAATCAATTTAATTCCGAGTCTGGGTCACCCGCGTTATTTTTTCTACCAATTTATAAGATTCAACAAATGCCACGCGTGAATAGGCATTGAATAAGCAAATATGTGAAAGCATTGTGCATCGGCAATGCTTTGTCACTTATGTATTAGTGTTAGAGCTATTGCAAGTTGCAACCCGTATTCACATCATGCACGTGTTTCTCCTAAAGCTTTTGCGTCATTTAATATTTTTTTGCCCGTGTTCTTAGGCAGTATTAAGTCCATATATTAGATACTATGTATAGGATATTAAATGCAAATATTATATACTACGTATAGGATTGAATTTTATATAAATTTTACGCGCATACAGGCGAAAGATGAAATTTTCAGAATCTGTAGGTACCATTAAATTATTTTATCAATCTACTAATTTTGTTATTAATATTTTAATAAAATACATATATTAATAATTTAAACAAAAAATCTGAATGCCACATTGTTTTATTAAAGATAATATCATTGATATGAACTATGTACAAACTACACACGGCGCAGCGGCGGCTCGGCGTACCGATAAAAAAAATTACGACAGATTTAATACTTTAAAGAAGATAAAATGACAGACGTTGTTAGTGGAAGTACGCAGTGAAAATTAATAATGGAAATATATTGTGTATTTATTACTCGAGATTAAACTATACCAAAAACCTTTACCACGATTATATAATTTATGTAGATTCAGACTTTTTGTGCAGGTTAACTTAAAGGTAAACTTAAATTTTTTTATTGATTGAAATATCTTTTTTGATCGTGAGTATAAATAATGTGCCATAGGAATGATGGCGCGAATTCGTGCCACCACTCGAGTTTGAAGTAATGCAATAAAAAATCCACCCGCGCTCTGTCACGCAGCCTTTATTTTGATAGTGAATTCGGTTAACCCACGTCCATTGTCACCGTGCCGTTTGATTATTGATTTTTACGCTAAATATTACTTTTATCAAAGCTCCTATTCATCGCAATTATGACTTCCTTTAAGAGACACAATGAAATGAACTTCTGAATGTCATGAATAACGCGCAAAAATTCCCGCGACTGAAGTTTATACAAACTAGTAATACATTGAAGTATACGCATTCAAAGAGAAATTAAATGTCATTCTCGTTTTTCTACGTAAGTAAATATCGGTTTCTTTACTGTGATGATTTGAGTATGATGATGTATGTAAAAAATTAAAAGAGTTTCACGCAAACTTATTTGTCAGCACGTCTAATCCTTTAATCCGTATCACTACCCAGTAGCTTACTCCTACAATAGCTATTTGTCACTTAAACATTGAGTTTGTTTGTATGCGGTTTCGTATCGAGCTTCCGACAAAGACCGTTTGCGATCTCTATGCATTACGTGTTTGATGTTACAATAACAGTGGTCAGTAGCAATGTTTACGTTTAATCCACACTGAATATCCTTTCTCTGTCTTTACAACGTGTAAGTACAAAAGAATCGGTCTCCTTGAACCATTTACATGATATTTTCTTTTCAAATTATCTGTCTATAAGACTATACTCCGGTTAGATGTGGTTAATGTTTTAAAATAATTCAATAACAAACCAATTGTAACAAATTAGGGCAATATCAATTTAAAAAGTTATGAAATCCATAAATGCTTCTGTTTTGTCGAACTGACAAGTTTAATTTTTGCCCTGTTGTTTTACATTTTTTAAGTAGGTAAGTATGTAATATTAAGAATATTTAAATCCTTAAGAAACTTTACTAGGTAATCTACTGATAAAGTTATCTGAGATTTATTTCGTTGAAATCGGATTATAATTAAAAAGAACTCTTAGAAATACAGTACCATTGAAACTCTATCTTTGCGAAATCAGATCCACGCTGGATTCAAATTGCCAGTCGTTTCATTTAGGTACTTATTTTAGGGCAGGTATCTAAACTTTTGACATAAATAATAGTTTTACGTAGAAATGTTGCATTTCAAAAAAAGGACACTATAACATTCGTCATTGTTCTGCACTCGTTGTTTATAACTACAATAAAATAATTCAGTATCTAAAAATAAAAATTTGCACGGGTATGAAACATATTAACCTTCCTCTTCAATTACTCCATCTATTTAAAAAACCGCATTAAAATCCGTTACGTAGTTTTAAAGATATAAGCATACAAAGGGATATAGGGACAGAGAAAGCGACTTTGTTTTATACTATGTAGTGATAAACCAAACACAACCCGCGCATTGTCAAATAATTATGTAAAAACTTTAAATAACAATAACACACTATAGAAGCTATAAAACACGGCAAAGTGGCAAGGTGTGTGATGAATTTTCTATCTGCGTAGAACTGAACAAACATTAATAATTCGTAACGGGTAACATCCAAAGGGATGCTTTATAAAAAGAGTTTAACAATGGATTTAAAAGATTGAATATGTGGTAACGGGCCTGCAACTTGATAATGTTAACACCTTGATCAATGTGGGTTACTAGAAATCAGCACATTTTTTACTTGGATTGCCAAAAAATGAACGGGTGTTGAAAACTGACACCATCCGGCGTGATGGCGTAAGGCTTAGCTGTTTCTCATCGCTTATTCAAGTAGGAACGGGTGCAATGCGGGCGAAAGAATATTCGTTACATAAGTCTTAAAATTGTACATTTGAATAAAATATTAGATTTCAACACCTTTGAGTAGTAATATTGTAAACATAATTGATTGAACATTTAATATTCAAATTATTTATTAGTTTCAATGTCTTCTAATTTTTAAATAGAAAGCAGAATTTGCAAATTCACGAACATAAATGATTATAATAGGATTTTATTTAAAATTTATACATTTTATTGAATTTGGAAGGATGGAGGTACTGGGCTTAAATCCCTGAAGAAAAATTGTGGTTGACCTATCAACTACTTGATTCCTAAAAATCATTTAGAGACCCAAAAATTGCGCAATCCTCCATTGCCATTATGGGACATTTTCTATTATAGTGTTGTTTAAATATTGTGAATGTTTTCATAGCTATGTTTACACATTAACGAAAGTGTGATGAATCGACCTTGAACGATAGTAAAAATCAATAGAGCAATGGGACAAGTGCACTATTATGGAATCAGCTGATGTTGTCAAAGGGTTCAATGCACTTTGTTTTGTTCTCCAGCAACCCTTAGAAAAAACGTGGGTACGCATAAAAAGCACGGTAAGTTCATATTGAAAAAACCTAACCCTTCCGCGTACAGGTACCCCACACAACCCTTTTTCAAACGGCTTATAAAAAACGCTCAGGGTGAAAAGGGTTGCCTTTACGCATGCGTCGTGTGGGATCAGTGCCCTCGATTCTCATTTTAAATTTTGTAATGATCCATTTTTATTTGCATACGCGCTCTAAGAAGAAACATCGATTTAAAATTTGCAAACCTTTGGAAGCTTTTTCATACTTATATTCTTAAATTAAGCACTATATTGTAAAAATAATATACATAATCATGAAATAAGTCATTAAATTTTAAATTATTTTGTTTTCAGTCACATGAAAACGTTACCAAAATTTAAAAAAATCCGGTTTTTGTTATTAAAATGCTCGAATGTAATTCATATATAAATCAATTTTACAGCTAGAAAGACTATAATTTGTATGTGTAGTTAAGTTTTAAATATATCAATTTAAAATATCATTGATTATGTAAATGCTAATGCTAAGATTAAATAAGTGTACGCATAAATAAGATTAATAGGTTTAATAAATAACTACAGCAGATTTCCTTAATAAAAATGCAGCCGGAACGAATATTATTTATCTTAATATATATAAATCTCGTGTCACAATGTTTGTCCTCAATGGACTCCTAAACCACTTAACCGATTATAATAAAATTCGCACACCATGTGCAGTTCGATCCAACTTGAGAGATAAGATAGTTTAAATCTCAAATTATAGTCGCAATTTTAATTTATTGCTAATTAGTTTCCTCATACATTTTCTATGGAATGACGTTTTAGGTGACACATTATTCGGCACTCTGAAGCGATACGAAGTTCGCGAGGTCCACTAGTTTTTTATAAATATTTACTTTAGTTTAGTATACGAACTTGAAACTATTTCTCAAAGAAGGTAGGTATTTACTTAACGAAACACCAATAGGTGTTTCGTATATGAAATCATACTGTAAATGTGATTTATATATGAAGATTGAATCTTGAACCGAATTCTCATAGTAACTCTGATCATTAGGCTTTTTATTCTCAGTATGAGGTCATAAAACTTGTGATAATAAAGTTATCATTTCGAAGACAAGAACCTATTGTTGTGGTGCCCGTTATTCACAGATCACTGGCGATTCGGTCCATTTCCATATTTCTTTATGACTCGATATTCTTTTCAATACTTCATTGACAACTGAGCAAGTCTTATTAATTACAAATACAATCTCTTTGTCTTTCAAATAAAAAATATTTGGCAATATTTTTTTTTTATACACTACATAAAAATAATACAAATCATAGTAACAGTGCCTTCTAGGCAGGAATAAGTACTTTTAACCGATTTCCATAAAGGGGGAGGTTCTCAATTTGACTGTATTTTTTATGTTTGTTTGTTACCTCTGAACTTTTGACTGGGTGAACCGATTTTGATGATTTTTTGAAACCAGCTTCGTGTGGTGCCATTTCAATTTTATCAAAATCTGTTCAGTAGTTTTAGAGTTACAATTTGAAGTCGGTTTGTTTTTGTTAAAATTATAAAAGATCAATATGTTTAATATATATTATTCAATTCGGTCAATTCATGTCCTCGTAAATTCAATTCACGTTGTAAACTCATTCTCTAGAAAAAATCGATGGCCAAAACTCGAAAGCCTTATCACTTAAAACTATTTAACTGTATAAAATTCTCGTGTTACATTGTTTGTAACAAAACTCCTCCGAAACGGCTTGATCGATTTTTATAAAAAAAATTGTGTATATATTTGGTAGATCTGAGAATAGGTTGTAAACTATTTTTATACCCCTAAGTGATAATGGCCCACGCAAAAAAATTAATTCTATTTTTGTCAAACATATTTATTCTTTCTATTCTGTCTTAATTTTCACTGTTTTATTAACCCTCATTTTTAAATAGCGATTTTTATTCTGCAATAATTTTCAACTTTCAGTTGTCGAAAACTTTTTAATACCAAAATATTTACATTAATTGCCGAATCAGCTAGTTATATTATATATAGCTATAGAGAATTATATTATATATAAAGAATGATGAGTCTAACAGCAGCAAAATTGTGTCTTACATTTACTTTCTTATAAACGGAGCTCAATCAAGATCGTATTCAATGTATATTGTCTCGCTTTTGCAACAATGCATGTCAGCGAGAAAGTGGTCGAGTTGCTTGAAGTTAAGCTACATTTATAAATAACTAGTAATAATAACTAGTGGACGCCCATTCGTCGACATTCGACTACAATTCAAGAGTCAGGTAGGTATGTATGTTTGTATATATGGTGTGTCAGCCAAGCAGTAGTGTGCGTAATGTTTATTTTAATTCATTTAATGTGTTTCTAATGCATTTTATATAAAAAAATAGCTGTATGCACTTCTTCTCCATATAAACTTTAACTTTGGCAAATTTCACGTTAACCCGTTCGCGCAATTTTCGAAAAAGTAGTATAAAATTTTTGCTTCACTTATTAATATTATATATTAATATTATATATATTTATATATATATATATAATATAATATATATAATATTATATATATATAATATTTAAACAATAATATTATAATATTATTGTTTATAATAGACATACCTATAAAACTTCATTCAGTGTGTTAAGTGTGAAGAGCTGCTAGAGTAACCTACATGTTAAAATGCGGAACCCAACCGTAATTATAACCGTTATCAATAAAAATTTACTTTTATTAAAAATTAAAAAAGTTTTTAAATGTAATTTGAACAATGGAACACCAGCGACAAACGCCTATAATTTGATAATAACCCAACCCGTTGTATCGAAACATGAATAAAACTAGCAAATAACGGAGTGAAACTATAATTAAGAAAGATAAATATCGTTTATTACAGTTAGGAAAGTCGATTAGAAAAAACTACCCCTTTCACCCCACAATTTGTAACCCGTGCAGTGGGCGCCGTGAGTCGTGCCGCGACCCACACGCACTTACTAAACATGGAATAGACTTCTTGAAGATAATTAAACAATATTATAAAATTAATAAAATTTAACCTATATATAAGTGCACTAATGTTTTAAAGATAAAAGATTTATATTTTTGTATTTATATAACTTTAATCCGATATTAAAAATTCTTTTCCCTGACGTAAAGTTCGATTCTAGTGGCGTTGAATATATTTTTGTTCCCCAAGCCGACCAAGTTGTAGGGAAAATATAGCGCTCTTCGTGATTAATACTAATTATAACATTTTACCTATAAAATATAAATGAGAACATTATTATTAAAGACGTATTTATTTCAATTCATCTGATGTATTTTAATTTTATAATTTTAAGATTCTTAAATCTGTTTCTATATTTTTTTACGGCTTTGATGAGCCTTTTGCATTTTCTAAATATATTCAAATATATTAATGTAAATAAATGTTTACTCGAGTAACAATACTATTTTTTCTGTTCAACTACACTAGATTGACTGAATTATAAACTACATCCTTGGTATTTAAATTATGTAAATTGCATACTAAAAAGATGCTCTCCATGCTTTGTAACAGTAAAAAAATGTTACAGTTACACAACGCGTTTCCATAATAATAGAATCATTATAGAAAACAGAAGAGCGAGCAGCTGATTTATTGGACGATAATAGTCCCTGTCATAAATAGTTTTTTATATAACAAATGCTTTTTAGTGTGCCTCAGCCAGCACCGGGCTTTATAGCATTTTTAATTAAGAAATGATACCAAGTTGTTATATTTGCATCGAGTCTACTAAGAAAATACTGTTTAAATATTATGTTAAAAATAAAAACAATATTAACCCTATTGCATAAAAAATAATTTTTAAATATATGTAATTTAAAAATTGAGATGTCCTGTATTAATATGTCAGCCACACATGTTGGTCGACCTTGACTAATACGACATAAAAGCTGAATGTCGAATACAGATCCCTATATTTGATTTATAGTGTTCATACCCTTACGAGTGTCGGTTTGCAGATTGCCGCAACTGGAGCTGCGGACACAGCGTGTTTAACGAGCGAGAGTTATTAAGCGATATTTTAAAAATCTGAACCATTTAAACGAGTTAAAATTCAGCGATTCCTCGTTGAAAAAAAGAGTTAATATTGATCGTAGATTTCTCGTGGTGGGGTGCAGCGGCCGGCTGAGTCACCCCACGGTTTTTTAACTCACCCTAAGTTATATTTTTTGTAAAGTCCCCCTCTCCCTCCCGGCCCGCTTTAAAGGATGAGTAGTCTCTATGGAAACGACTCGATCTAATTTATAGGCGGACAAAAGTACGAATTGCTTAATTAAGAATTTAAAATGTGTCTACTGGGCAATTAATTATAAGCAAGGCGAATCTGCAAACTCCCGTCTCCGAGACGTAATATCTTTTTGTAATATTTCAAGCTTTTAACTGTCGAGTCAGGAATTTAATTAGAAACTGTAAACTAATTGTTTTATCGTAAATCTTTGTTTTGTCAAAGAAAACTGTAGTCATATTAATTTTAAAATTGATACGACTGTGTAGACTGTAGAGTATGTAATAAACAGACACTGGGGGCGCTACTTTGAGCAGCATTAATATGACGTCGGCCGGTTTATGAATACGCAAGGGTTGCTTAACGTGGGTGAGGGCACGCTAGGCTTAAAAAACTGTGGGTCACGCTAGTGACTGACGGGCTACGGACGTGTTCGCGGCACTCAGTTGTCGTTTTTATGTTGCTGTGAGTAAGCGACCTTCCTTGTATGAAGAGGCGCCGGCGCAGGTGTTTCAGTTGGGTAAGACTGTTTTCAATTCGCTATTAGCAAATAAATTCAGTTTAAGTAAATATAACGTACGACTTAGGACAGATTGAAATGGGATTTTCATCTCACTGTCCTACAATAAGTAATTAAAAATCAATAAGTCTTAAAAATTTTAAATAGAAAATAACTATGTCAATTACATTAAATAATTTCAATCGGTATTGAACATCTATTGTTACAAACTAAGACAAACGTTAATATTTTGTATCTAATAAAATATTCGTGCTTTTTATCTCAATGTAGCAATGTATAGGTATTTGAAATTTCAAACGGATGTTTACTCGAGTCTCGTGTAAGTGGTTCTCATATTACGAGGTAATATTGATTTATAAAACCTAATGGTTTTGTTATAAGGCTACATTAATGCTTAAATAAAAAACAATGGTGACGAAGATGACTAATGAGGCATAAAGAAGAAACCGATACGTAGAGAAAGGAATAGACAAAAGGGCGCGTCAAGGGTGAGGAAAGAACGCGGGTGAAGGCGCGAGGAAATGGCGGGAGCTAAATTAATTTGCGCGCTCCCGCCAAACAAAGGCACGCTAATGGAACGCGGCGAATGGAAAAAATGCCACCGTCCGCTCTGGCGACTTATTTTCTCCTCTACAAACACTACCTTTGACTTCCTTAAGCGAATAACGCTGCAAACATCCAAGTTTGTCAATGCTCGCTTTGTCTAGATTTAATTAAAGTAGATCGGTAAAACAGTCCAGTAATAAGTTTGTATAATATCTAAAGCTCAAAGAATAAAAATGCTATTTATAAAAAAATATTTTCCGTTCAAACACTTCCTTTCAAAGATTCTGTCAGTGACTTGGAGACACTGGTCGTTCAATTTTTGAGTTATAATTGATATATGTTATATATCATTCATTTTTATAATTTTTTTTACAATTACAAATAATAATCGTGATCAAAGTTAATTCTCATAATATGACACAGAAACAAGGCAAAAACATCACACTACATTTCGTATTTTTTATTGATTTTTCAAATAATTTTTTAACTTTTTCTTTAATATTATATTACTATTTCTATATTTTTCCTACAGTGAAAAAAACGATTAGTTGAATTTAGTCTCAAAATCTGTTAACCTTTTTTTTCTTCTCTTCAAGTCTCCCTCGAAACTTTTGTTACTGTGTATAAAAGTGCCTATGTTTTAAATATATTTTTTTTAAATATTGCATCAGGAAGTTAAGAGAATATATTGGCAGGTAACTTTTCAGACATTTGATAGAATAATTGTGTAAAAAACCCTTAATGTATACAATTTCTATTTCTGTATCCATTAATTATAAGGCAATCTAGATCAGTAAAACAAAAATCAACGGACTATTTACCGAGATAGCATTATGCATGCTAGATGACAGTATTCAACTCCGTAATATCTTCCGGTCGGCAAATCAGAGCCGGCGGAGACAATGAGCGATCCTTATCCTCTACGACCTGCTATTTTGTCGCGAAATATTAATGCCTATACATTACTAAGGAAAGATTTATGTGCATCCAATTAAAAGTTTCAAGAGCTTGAAGACGCCAAATTAGTGGAATTCGCTCACATTTATCAAGACATCAGCGTTGCCTCGCGCTACGAAACTTCCCAAATTTAAATTAGAGACAATTTTTACAGCTACCTCCCGGATGGTGGTGGGGGGGCTGCTACCCTTTCCTTATAACGAGGAAGGCCTCATGCATTTTTATGTGCTTCTTTTTTCGTCGGCGTTTTAAACAAGGGGGTGGGAGGGTGGTGAGGGGGGAACTTTTTTATTCGCGTCTTGATAAGTTAGGGTTGAAATTAGACGTTCGAGTTTCGCTCGCGGAATTCATAATGACTGAAATTAATAAGTTTTCTTGGAGGGTGCTTCGAAATGCGATGGAATACACGGTCGTATTGTGATTACACCCTACCAAGTTAAGTACTTGTTTTGATTTCGTGATGTATTTTATACCTCAATTATAACACTTAACTTATTTATTGAAATTCGAATGATTTCACTACACATTTTCACACTTTTCAGATGTAAATAATTTTTGAATTGTAGATAATAAAACACTAATAAAATTATGGATTTAAAGTGGTATTGTATGTATTGTTCCTGGGTCCTTCGCTGTGTCAGTTCACTGTTTACTTATAACATAGGTATTAATATTAGTACTATAATTAATGATGATAATTTATAAACGCTATGTCAAATATAGTACATGCGACCGCCCTCCACATTGATTGAAACGATGATTAGGATATCAAGAATCTGCCATTATCAGCGATTATAAATCACAAAGGAAGTCTTAGTGAATAAATGTACAGCCTTGGCTATACAGGTAGGTAAAATAATTAACTGACACATACGATCATAGTTTTTATCATGTCAACCATCGATATGTCAACAATGTTATATTTTATCGAACGTTAACTTTTTCTCGCCTAAACTAAACGCTTCTGAGGTTATAGCAGAAATTCGAAATAAATAGTTCTTGGCAAATTTATTTTTACTCACTGATTTATTGATGTGGTGTCGGTGAATGTGACGCATACCATGGGCAACGAGACGCACCAACAAGTCAGTTCTCGATCAACTAAAAATTAAGATCAGGCTCTCCACCATATTTTACCAGCGAGTCCTAAGCTTCTTCAGTCATATTGCCCGCAAACAACCAGTTAGCCTCGGTAAACTGGTAGTAGTAGGAAAGGTAGAGGGCAAAAGACCACGTGGGCGATCACATACCTGCTGATCCGTCCAGAAAAAAGCTATAACTGGACTTACCAGTGCCATGAGAAAGGCCGAGGACAGAGTGGTATGGAGGCAACTTGTCAGCGACGCCATCAATACATTTCAGGACGGACACGCCCTTCAGCAACAAAAAAGGTCAAGAAGAAGATTTATTGAAACTAGTGGTCACTATTTGACCATAATTAAAGAGTAAGGTAAATGTTGTGTGCCATTCAAGCGTAGTATTTGTAATTAAAAAAAAATATAGCTTTATACACTTCTTTTCCATATAAACTTTAACTTTGTCAAATTTCACATTCATCCGTTCGCTCAATTTTTTAAAAAAGGTGTGTAAGTTTTCGCTTTACGTATTAATATATAGATGATGCAAAAGAATATAAGCCATTTAGATTTTATTAAATAGTCTCAACAATATATACATCCATCTTTATCAATAACTAGTCTTTATCAATCAAACATATGTAGATATATAAGCACATAAGGAAGATTGATACTTATATAAGGTACTTAAGGTGGTTCGATTTTCATACAAAAAACAATAGACATTAATTTATTCGAATAACAGTGTTAATATAAACGAACATTGTATTAGGTACTAATACATGATTGATTGTTTATTGAACATCAAGTTCAATAAACTCTTTCATGTCATTATAATTGAAGTAAAGTTCCTGAAGGAGCCTTAGTGCACCCAGCGTACAGTATGCACAAACACATGGGCACACTTGTTGATCGCAATGTGTGAGCATGCGCGCTCAAACAACCCTCATTCACACAACTCAAGTTTACATATATTAACTTTCGTAAAAACTCTAGCAGCTATGCTGTAGTAGACACAAATCAGGTAAACACTGTATCTGTTTAAATAACTTTTGTTTGTTGAAGGATCATTTATAAAACTAGATTTAGACTTGCGACACAAGTATCGGCCTTTATTGTTAATTTGGACGTAATTTGTTAATATCGCTTTCATAATACTCCAGACATAAAAACATTAAAAAATAACAAAGCTAAGAAAATTTTCCCAAGATAATAAATTGAAGAAAAGTTCGAAGTCAGATTTGCGCAATTATCCGAGTAGCGAAGTCATTAGAGCAATCAATCCCGGAGCGGGTGGGAGGCTCCTATTATAATTCGCGTCTAATAACATCGTTAACAACGCACATTAAAATAAAACAAACAGCTAGGTGCGGGCGCGGGGGCACCATCCTTCCTCGAATCCGTGTCATTAATTTACGTAATGCGTAGGTACCTACGCGCTATCCCCAAATATTTAAGAAGCCTCCTCCGGGAGCGCCCGTTCCTCCACTATTCCCCGCCCCCCGTAACGTTGCCCCCTCAAAGTCCACCCGACGAGAATTATGGCGGCCGCCTTGTAATTATATTTTTTAATTTATCTTCCTTAGCGAATACAATGGAGGCGCCACCCTGCCACCGGAACGCTTCCTTCTCATGCTGAATATTGTATCAGGCCGCTGAAAAAAGGAAAGAGCTTTAATTACGAACGCGCGGCCCTTGCCTACTCAGTAAATAATTAATGCCGTCTCTTTCTTGTCCCGAAGTCAACGGAGTCCGCGTACCAACTACACTCACCTCTACACTACTAATTATGTGTAAATAGAATAGTTATTATAAAAGTACTAATTAACTTATATTCCTCATCAACCCGCCGGTTATTAAGCTCCGTTTTTTTTAGACCTAAAATTACTACTGAAAAAACTACCAACTATTTTGATAAATGAAATTCTGTCAATTAAAATAATAATATTATGAATTATTAGGTAGATACAGACATAACTACTCAATATTCAAATAACTTTTAAGAACTGAAACTTCAATGTTTTGTATTGCATATACTATGACTACATAAGATTTCTGAAATTGCATATTTACGTAGAATTTAAAAATGTTAAAATACATCATTGTTACGATAGGATATTCTAGCTTGAATCTTGGTTTAATACTTTAAAACATTTGCAAATTAAGCCTGGTAGGTACAGTACTTAGCGCGAGACAAAGTATAAAGTGTCGCCCCCATCCACCCGCAAAAAAAGTCTCTAATATTCTTTTAGAAACGGTGGCATTTACGGGCTATATTTTATCCTGAATTTGCATACGCTCCTTTTTTTCGTTACCCGTCCTCTATTTTATGGGTGAGTTTTTTTCTAAGGGCCAAGTACAAAAGGGTAAAACGTGGGAGCACGTTTGATAATTAAATTGCAACAGAGCTCGCTCGCGTATCCCGAGTTATGCGGTTACAGCTTACAATTAATTCTATACAACACTACTTGTAAAAAAATATGTTTGTTATCTCCAAAGAAGACAAATAAAATTAATTAAAAAAATATATATATGTGACCTGTTTTATAAGCCAGTGATTTTTTCCATGACTCAGTATGTCTTATTTTTAATTCGTTGAGAATTTTAACGTTAGCAAAATGTTACATTAATATTACATATTGATGAATATAGCTATCGATCAAATTAATGTGGTAAGCAATCATTTGAAACTACATTAATTACCTAACTAGTAACGGTGAGAAATTTATTATTTTATATCTTGTACAAAAGACAATAGAGTAATTAACATCGTGTCTTATAACTTTGTAATAAAGATTTAATAGAACTTTGTCTCGACGTCAGCGTTGTTTCATAATTTAACTAACAAATTAGGAGAAATCTTACCCTGCTCTAAGTCAAATTACCATAATTGCTAATCAAATGTTGTAGAAGCAGTCGCGGCGTCGCTTCGTACTAATTATGAATTCTAATTTCTCTCTTGTTTTACAGACCTCTTGAATTTGTAAATTATAACTCCGCTAGTACCAAATGAATTTTAAGATTGAATAACTATAACCAGATATTATGAACAGTTAATAATTTTGAGTTATAGTTCTATAGTTCTATTTTGATATATTTACCCTCCGAAATTTATGTTACTAGTTGAACCCGCGAACTTCGAATCATTTCAGAAAATTTTCAGAAAGACACGAAGCTTCATTCCCTACAAAAAATATTTCACTTAGAAATATATATATTTTTTTTTCATATATATTTTTTCGTGCACTAACTGAAGCCATTCTGGATTTAAAGTATTTGTGTTTTAAGAATAATCTTCAAAAGGAATGACTGTTTTAAAATCTTAAAGCTTATTATTCTCGAAATCAGACCATGTCACCGTGACCATTCTTTGCTGTTTTTATGAAAAATATATCTTCAAAAGTTCAAAACAGCTTTCCTTTTCAGAATAACTTAATAACATCAAAAGTATTTTCGAGCAGCGTTGCGTGAGTTTTTAATTCCTGTATAAGTCTACTTACCTAACACGGGTTCCAATTAAACGCGGGCGACAGGTTTAAAATGCGAAGTTGAGGAAAATATCAGAAAACAGGGAAATATGCTCGTGTTTAGGGAAACGTCCTCGGGCAAATATTATCGCGAGACGAGCGCGATCAAATATTCAGAGAGGCGACGCGGGCGCGGGACGCAACCCTCTCTAACTTTCAAGCCCTTCCCTTTGCACGCCCTACACTAATTACGTTTAGAGTTCTTAAGCGAAATTACTTAGGCCCTCGCCACCCGGCCTCCTCGCCACCTACCGGAAATGAGGCGCGCTGGAAAAACAAGAGGAAAGCGCGAGACGTTGTCTCTGAGCCTTCCAAATCTGAACAATCTCTAAAAATGTTGATTTAATGATTTCTTCATTTTGCTGCTTTTTGTTCATGAGCGGTTGGTAAGTGAAAAACAATTAAAGCGTGGACGAGTGATCACCACCCCCACCCAACGCCCACAAGACACCGGCACCCGGCCATTTCGAATCTAGTCCGGCGAAAATGACAACACCTACAAAATACGACTATTTACTTTGTTCTTTAAATTCTAGTCTAGATATTATTTCTCTAAACTAATTTACTTTTACAATCTTGGATCTCGGCATCTATAAAGTGGATTAAACCGTGGAAATTTATTAAAAATTAATCAATGACGCAATTTAGAATACCTACCGATTGCAGGAATCAACTTTAAAAAATACTTACCTATACTAATTAATTAGATTATTCTCGATATATGTTAATTAATAATATTTTTACACTGTTGCACAGGGGTAGGTATCTTGGTAGTATCATGCTACTGATCGGTAACTAATAAATCTAGAAATTCTGTTTCAGTGAATCATTAATTCGTCTTTTTAACAGGCAAATTAGGTGATTGGAAAACTATGCCTCTTATGTAGAATGAATTTATATTGTCTTTAATTTAATCGAGTTTAACGTGCGGTTACATTTGAAAAAAAGTTTAATAATAAAAATAAAAAAATATATTAAATAATTGTGAAATTGTGATAAATCTACGCGATTTACTTTGTTCTTATTATTTTAAATGAGTATAATATAAAATTCTTACAACACTAGCACAATTTTTAGCACCGGTGCAAAACAAAATTTAATTTCCCAAAACTCTCTTGTAAAGATTTTTTCTTACTTGCCGCAATTCTGTCCGCAGTCATCGAGTGGAGTACATAGAACTGTTGCTGTAGGCAGTTAATTTCCGAAAATTAAAAAATATATGAATCTTTTGAAGATAGAAGGCGTCTTCATCTAATCGGAAACAGCCGTCAGCCCTCATTCGAATTTTGTCTACCTACAATAAAGCTGAATAATTTCCTGTTTTACTTAAATCGCTAAATATTTTATCTTCCTGCTATGTTTACATACCCTGTGGCTTCACCCACTTATTTATTTTTAACACACTATAAATTATAATTCATCCATTCCTAACCCCGTCAGTAGTGTTCGTGCTAACCTCGAAATAAACTGAATGGATGGAAATGGTGAATAAACAAAGTCATTCCCAGGAAGGGTTGATGTGTTTAATTTTTCGAGGTGTCTTGTAATATTGTAAAACTCTGCAGTTGAATTTAAATTATAAATGTATGTCAGTTTATTATAGATAATCGTTTCTAATCTCCGCAATAAGCTGCATAATGTATTTATTATTTATATATACTAATATGTACACAATTAATTAAATTTTACGAAAATTTCGTTTTATAATAATATCATCTTTCAGAGATTAATTAAATGATACCAACAGTGTGTTAAAACTTTACAGAGTTTCAATGTATGTAATAATTATATATGATAATCCTTATATTTAACGTCCTTCGACCTACATGCCACATTGTTATATTTTATAAGTATATTGTTACCTATTATATGGGCTATTAATTTATGTTATTAACAGGTATGTAGGTACATAGTAGGCATAATATACATATATTATAATTAAGCTTAACGTCAAGAGAAATTTCAATGTTAAATGAGATTTAAATAATTAATGAGCGTGCAAAATTGGTTTCTTTTTCAGCCGCGACGGCGGCGTGGGGTAGCGAAAAGCAAGGCATAATAATTGCAACGACCACGACTCGCGAGGGACTCTCAATGTTGCTGAGAAAGGGAGCTTCGACATAAATTATAGAAAAAATTTAATTTATTCATTTAACGAATTTTAAAACAACGCAAGGCATCTTTATACATACATTTTAGACGTTTAAATGTGAAACCTATTTTGCTATAGTATTTTTAGGTAATTGTCAATTTCATAAGGTACTTTAATAATATAATTTATATGTAAAAACAAAGCAAGTTCTGCGCGTTCACACGTACAAAGATTTTTTACGACCTTAGAATTTAAATAAGACCCACCTAGTCTCGAATAAATCTTTAAATTAGTAGGTACTTCCTGCTTTTTGCTGCTACTCAAACTTATAATGTAACAGTCGATGTAAGGTATGTATTGTAATTCAAAACTAGTTTTATATTAGTAGTTTCAACGTCCGTTACAATTTATTTCTGCATGAATAAATACGAATTAACGTGAGTAAAATCTTTATAAAACCGTTTCACGAAATGCAAGATTTTGGGAAAAGTTGCACTTCGTTGATTCATTATAATAACTAGTGTATTATCGTTAAATCAAATCGCAGTCGTAAGTTCAGAATATTCAAATGATTGACATCTCTCCGGGCGGTCAACCGCTACTCCATATTATTAAGACAGTCACCCCTGCGCCAGCTTCCATAGGTACTTCATTGTTACTAAACCGAGATCAATATGATTGTGATCAAATCCAAAATCTGTTAAAATTATTTCGTCTAAGTTCACGTTACCGTTTTTCTTGAGAAAGTCCGTTATTTTGGTCAATTCTCAATTGCTGCAGTCTGTCAGACAACGTTTTGCTACAGTGATTCTTTTATACGTTTAATCTCACGATAATTTTTTAATCACGTTACTTGTAGGTACATCTTGCAACTATCCACAGATTTGAATGATGACACCCATCAGATTCAGTTACCGCGATCGCTGTGTAGGTCTACTGGCAAAGCGACCATATTGTGATAGGAGAAATGAATCAGGATAATCAATTAGGTATGTGAAAAGCATCGTATGTTTATCACTACATGCTATATAAGCTCACGCTTATCAAGACAATTTAAGGATGCGATTTTAGTCATGTCGTAATTTGTTAATGTGGTTACTACTTATGTTCAAAAACCAATATAGAAAGCGTCTAACATCTAAATCTCGTGCAATTGAAATTATAGTAGGCTATATATTCAATACCGGGAGGCAAAGCAGCGACCTCTCAATACTATGTCTTTGTATAAAACAATTTACTCATCTATAAAAAATACGAATAAGCACATCTATCTACAAATACATATGTAAAGGTAAGTACCTACCTACTGGATTTTAAAATTATCATAACTACCGTAAGCAAGTGCCTAATGAAAGATTAAGATCTAAAAATATCAATACAGATGCACGACTCGTGCGATACTTGGGCCACCCCACGAAAACTATTGTCGAAAAAACTCAACCCAGATTGTTTACTTCACTTTTTACCTTTTTTTAAACTACCGTAGGTACACCTTTTTAAGTGTATTTTAGTCGCGCACGCGGCTTCTGAATACGGATCATTGAAGCGTACGCCTATTGTGATTTGACGACGCCACACAGATTTATTTTCTATATTTAGTTAGATAACAATCCACTACTTATCCCTACTAATATTTATTGCGTTTTAATTTACTGACAACTTATTTATCATAGAAGAGGATTATTTATCATAGATTATTGATGATATTACTAGGTACTTTATAAATTTTAACTTATATATTTGTCCTAAGGCAGTATGTTTGCCAATCTGCCTTCTTGTATAATAAAATTAACAGAATCATCAATAACTTCATAACCCTAGGTACTTTATATCATTAGGAAGACTTTGATGGAGTGGCTAAGCCTATTAAATTATCTCTCTATATATAAAAATCAATTGCTGTTGGTTTGTTTCGCTAAAACTCGAGAACGGCTGGGCAGATTTAGCTGATTTTGGTTTTGAAATATTTGTCATAGTCCAAGGAAGGGTTGAACGGTGAGAAAATATTGAAAAATTGCGATAAATACCAAAATATTCGCTAGAAATAATTTATGTAGCAAAACGTTTACCGGGTCAGCTAATAAAGAGATAAATGAGAATTGGATTAAAACTGCCATTTGTAACAAATTGGTCTCATTAGATTCCTTAAAGTCATGCGATGTCGAATCTCGTACTGTATAAAAGTTGCTTTGTTACTCAATTTAGTGAAGAACTCACATTAATTTTTAATCTAGAGATAGAATAGTCGGGAAAGAATTTTACCGCTCTACAACCATGTAATCAGCTAATATTAATTAATAAAACAAGTAAGATTGATAAAAGTTTTATTTTAGTTTAATATTAACAAAATTGTTTCTTAGCTTTAATTCAAATGTCTCAGACTTCAGCAATAAGCAATGATAAAATTTACAGTTAGGTGTGCTAAAATAATACCTTCTTGTGTATAAACAGTAGAAAAAAGTTTTAAAATGTACGAATGCTCGTATTTGCGTCCATACTTTCATTAAAAATCATTTAATACGTGAACACAATACAATAGGACCAAATTAATGTTTTACAAGTAAGAGCTTTTAATTTAACCATTAATAGAAGCAAGATATTCATTGTATTTCTTCTCTTGCGCTTGTTGAAGTTTTTGCAGCTTTTTCAGGGCGCCCTTTCCGAGCTCCTTGCCTTCATGGTCGTGAGTTGGGAGACCCTAGAGAAAATTACCGCGTAAACACACAATAGTACATGTATTAATTAGAAATCGGACAAAAAATTACACTACGCATACAACGCCCGGCTGCGCTTGCTGTTAACATACAATGATTCATAAAGAAGGGTCATGTATAATTTGTAGTCGTTTTTAAATATATTTATTGCATTAATAATTAATATATATGACGAGGCACGAGGCCCGAGATTATTTTTAGAAAGCGTAACACCAGAATTGCTGGCGTCACAACCTCGAAGGTCAGAGCTTTCGCTCATTCTTGGCGACCTCAGCAGACCTCGAAGGAGGTCCGGTCACTATAACGGCACGGCCTTTTTATAGTAAAAGGAAACATAGTCGATTTATTCCGGACACATTCGTAGCATAGGCGAGTTATTCCGGACAAGTGTTTCCGTAGAATAGGCGAGTTATTCCGCCAGTGCGCCGACATATAGTTTTTATTCAAAAAGCTAACCATATTCATTATTCATAAATCTTCGAAACACCTAAATAAGCTTACTTTGGTTAAGGATATTTGAGTCATTCAAATGACGACTTTAAAACATTCTGTAACTCGAATAGGTTATTGAGGTGGTATAATTTATTTATTAACTAGTTGTGCCCCGCGGTTTCAGCCGCGTTAATTTCATCGTAGCGTGATGTTATATAGCCATATTTATTTATATCGAATCAACAACCTAAAAAATAAGTTTCAAGGTTTTAGCTATAAAATGAAGATACTCCCATACAACTTTTCATCCCCTTACAACCTTTTTTTCGCCTATGTCCTTTCTCAGGCTCTAGACTATCTGTGTACCAAATTTCATTTAAATCGGTTCAGTAGTTTTGGCGGGAAAGTGCGACGGACAGACATACAGAAAGACACGAGTTACTTGCGCATTTATAATATTAGTAAGGATTTAATTTAATTTATGTTGACGCTTATTTCTAAAGCACAGCGCAGCGACCACAGACCTTTCTATTGTAATCCCCAAGTACCTTTTTCTCTTAATTCACAATGATTACATTAATCGTATATGCCCGACGATTATGAGTGCCATTGACATGTCCCTTCACAAGTACGTCTTAGATTTTTATTGGAAATAGATTTTAAAACACAAGCCTTACCTTGTCATCGAACTGAGAGTACTTGTCAGTTTCGCGTTTAAACATCTCTTGAGGTGGTATTTTCTTCTGTTCTTCTTTAGCCTTCTGCGCTTTCAACAACTCTTCCTTCTTCCTTTGCTTCTCTGCTTCAATTCTCTTCTTCTCCTCCCGTTCACGCGCAATCTCTTCTTTACTTACCAGCTTGACGATTGTGCGATCTAAAAATACATCTTAAATATATCAAAATCAATGAAAACGCAGATAGTATTTTGACTCTACATTTAAGAAGCGACATTCAATTATATTTATATTATTTATTTATTAACACTTCGTAGCAATAAACAATAGGATACAGATAATAACTTAAGCTAAATGGAGTGCAACGGGCGGCCTTATCGCTAATCAGCGATCTCTTCCAGGCAACCCAACAAGGAAAATAAAAAAGTAAAATGGGAGAGTGCATGAAGTGCGAAAACTACTAAATCCTTAAAAATAACAAAAATGGTTCAAACTATAAACAAAAAAGGCTAAGCGGTTTATATATTGGTACCTACTAGCTGACCCAGCAAACGTTGTTTTGCCATATTAATTTTTGGGGTGGGCTACCCTTATCACTTAGGGGTATGAAAAATAGATAGTAGCCGATTCTCAGACTACTGAATATGCATATAAAATTTGGTAAAAATCAGTAAAGCCGTTTCGGATGAGTAAGATAACTAACATTGTGACACGAGAATTTTATATATAAGATAATGAGATGTGAATGAAAATGAAGGTATAAACTTTTAATTTTTTAATTAAACTATTTTTCTTTGAATTTTTAACTCTTATATCACTTTCATTTATGTAAATATTATGTTTTGCATTGAAATTTTAATTACTTACTTTGCTGAAAGTCGGTTCTCAACTAAAAATACGATGAAATATTATTGATATAGGTGATATTAGTTTTTTTTTTTTTGTACATGGTTTATTTAGATCTTGTTAATATATTTTCATAACAAAGTTGAAGAAATGTTTATGAAAGTAAAAAAGAACTATTTTGTAGCGTTTAAAGCAAAGTCAGAAACAAATTCAGCAATAAGAATCTTTAGAGTGGACTGACCAGGTTTATCCTCCAGCCGCACCCCTAATTCTGGCAACACTACGTCTCTCAGTGCATCGCACAGCGCGAGCACATCCTTAGCACCAGCCGCACGCGCCGCGTCGCGTACGTTGCCGCGGAATGTACTCAACGCTTCCAAGTATGACATTACAGCTTCCTCCACCTGACAGAGAGAAGGTTATTGTTTGATCTGCATATAAGAAGTTTATAACTCGTAACTATTTACGACACGGTCGGTATTTTGTTTAATAACACTATTGGATTTTTCTTCATTATGTGATAAATCAATAATTATTAAATTGCAAAGAAAGTCAATCGATCAATTATATCATTGTATTATCTGTATCAACGAATTCGTGTATGCGGCGCTATATTATATTGATAACAATAAAGTTATATTGTATTATAAATTGTTATGATAGATTCGCCGCCAATTGCGCACCATCGCATGTTTGACTCTAAGATAGTTGTGTGTTATTTAAATGAATTATTAGTTAAACACTTACACCAGCATTATTAGCATCCCCCACGGGAAAGCCAATGAGACCTCTCGGTCCTTCAATAGCCCCGAAGATATGAAGGATATCAGTTATATATCTCGCAGAAGCAGCAAGTAAAGGTGAGGGCCTTGGGGATGTCTGTCTTAAGTATACGTGACACGCACCGACTAATTCCCGTAAGGCATCTAAAGCACTACGGGTATCTATGTTATCTGTGAATTATAATACAATATATGAAATCCGTATTCATGTAATGTAATAAATTATAAAATAGATTTCAATTGCTGTATTGGCCCCCATTGTGCGTTTGAATATTTGTGATGTCTATTTCTCCCTGTCTTAACATGTGTTGTGGGCCGTGGCTCAACTTCTAATAAATTAAATTAATGTCAAATGAGTTTCATTTGCAACTCACCACACAAAGCAGCATGGACTTGTCCTTTGACAGCAGACAGCTTGTTCGAGAGCTGCTGTTCTTGTTCGTCCCAGCAACCACCGCTACTTTCTTCGTAACCGCTGCGCAAAGCATCTTTTACTGTTAGGAAGAATTCCTGAAAGTCATACATATTATGTAAGTAATGTTAATAAAGAAAATTCCCTGTCAGTATTGATGCTGCTTAATCTATAAACATTTCTCAACTTTAATTTTTACCTAATTAAAGTCTCAAATGCTTTGTCATCTTGCAAGCGTTAAATCTATACTACAGAAAAACAGTCCAGGATAATACATTACATACTTTGGATTAGTCAATATGCTACAATTAGAGATATGATTATATCAACTATAAAAACGGTAAGCCGAAAATCTCGAAAATGGCTCGACAGTTTTAGGTGTTTTTTATATTATAAGTGATAAATTTTGGTTCAATCTTGTGCGATATTCTTGTTAGAAAATGTGTTTTATTAATAGTTTAGATATTTTAAGTGAATATTTTAAGGATGGAAATATTAAGCTTTGTATATTTACTGATTTTCTCTGTTACATCTCAATCTCTTTGGGAAAAAGAGTTCCTATATTTTTCCATCCAATGTTTCAAAGCAAGTGACGGTAAACTTACATTAAACAATTTTTCAGTTTGTATGGCCATTTCCATTGTGTTATCAGAATAATCAAGAGTATCCTTCCAACTGTGCAAGAGGAATGCAATGCGCAATTGTCTTGATGTATGTCGTTGTAATGCGTCTGATATTGAGACGAAGTTCTTGAACGACTTAGACATTTTACATCCAGCTATGGTCAAATGACCTGTGTGAAGAAAGTAATTCACCCAGCCTGGCTTATCGTAATACGCCTGGAAATAGAAGAATGTTATTCAACAGTCACCACCGCTTTACTCTTAATTCAATAAAAATTGTTATTTTGACCTAAACAAAGATAGTATAATTTTATTTATTTGTATGATTATAAATGTGTTTTTTTTATTTCTGTACCAAATTTATTAAATTCTACATATTTCTATCCTGGACAACTGTAAACTTGTTTTGTAAACCACAGAATAAATGCATTTTTGGCTGATTATTTATTTTTACTTCCTTCTAAACATTTTCTTTTCTGAGTTTGCATGTTAATTTTTTTGTATTTATACATAGTCCTATCTGATCTATATGTTTAATGTCAGGTATAATTGTCTTAACAAACCTCACTCTGAGCCAGCTCATTATCATGATGCGGGAATTTCAAATCAACACCTCCAGTATGTATGTCTAACGTTGAACCACACACATCACCAGCCATGGCAGAGCATTCAATATGCCAACCCGGACGACCCTTACCCCATGGTGAGTCCCAAGAAGGTTCACCAGCTTTACTACACTTCCAGAGAGCAAAGTCATTAGCAGATTTTTTTTCAGTATTTTCTTCAGTTAAATCACCTGAAATATTATAACACTTGAACATTCTGAAGTAAATAAACATTAAAATAAAGAAAAAGGGACAAATAAGTCAAATTTATCAGGTATAATATAAATTTAATTACCTTCGCCTTCTTGTAAGCTTTTAGTATCCCCATATGCCTCAGGCACAAGCCGAGCATAATGATGCTTCTTCCTGCCATCAAACTCGCTTACATTGAAATAAACTGAACCATTAGATTCATATGCTAAACCATTGTCTATTATTTTTTCTATAAATGCAACTATTTGTGGTACATACTCACTAACTCTTGTCAGTACATCAGGTGGCAATACCTTAAAAATTTGTTTCAATCAGTAACTGGATACAATAATTTAGTAGTTTTTACATAAAATCACAAAGATTTTGCATTGAAATTTATGTAGCAGATCTAATTACTCAAAAGTGGATTAAGTTTAAATACTAGATACAATAACTTACATTCAGTGCTTTCATATCTTTGTGAAACTCATTTTCCCAATATCTAGATAATTTAGCAAATATTGCATTATCTTTCACATCTCCTCCAAATTTACTATCTAGCCATTCTGACAAGGGATCTTTGATAGATTTCAACATTACATCCTTAGATAAACTAATTTCTTCGTGATTATTAGATTCAACTGCAAGTTTCAATTCATTTACTGCATTTGAAACACTAAAAACAGGTTATTTTTTAAATACTATAATTAGAAATAAATTTACTTTATTGACTATATAATGCATTCTAATAAAAATCTTCATAAAAATGTAATACTTACTTTTCTAAGAGCTTTTGTAAGCATATTCTTTTATCGAGATCAGCTATATTCCTTACAAATTCCTCATAATAAGACAAAACTGCTACTGCATCATTAAACAAATTACTTAAACTCTTTTCCTCTTCAATATATTTTTCATATAAGTAGTTTTGTCTTGCTTTTTTAATTATCTTATCATCTATATCTGTAATATTCATTACAAATAGGATGTCATAACCAAAATAGTCTGACAACACTCTCCTTAAAATATCAAATGATATATATGACCTGAAATTTAATGTTTGTATGTTGCATAATTACCTAATTAAAGAAACCTTTTTTGTGTATATGTAGGAATATTTATATTCCTTTCTCAAATTTTTTAACACTAAAAAACGATGTTATCCTTAGCTTTGAATATAAAATCTCAATTAGTAATTTTCTTCCAGCATACAATTACTTTGAAGACGATCATTAACAGGTTAATCCTACTCTTAAGAGGTTGAGTAAAAAAGAATAACTCCAAAGATGGAATTAATGTAGCCTATATAGGTATTATGAAAATAAAAAAAAATATGATGGGTAAGATATGGTATTTTATTTACCTGGCATGTCCCATATGTGAGGCATCATAAACGGTAGGGCCGCAGCTGTACCAATTGATACGATTCCCATTTGAACACAAAAATTCTTCCTTTTGTCGGGTTAGGCTATTATACAATTTCAAAACGGGCGTTTTATTTTGTGTTGCCGGTGGTTTCCAGCTAGGTTGGCATCTTTTCGACATTTTATCAATAATTGGCAGATTGCAAAATATATAATAAATTTAATACGTTTTTTGTCTTGTGGATTTTACGTTGACGATGTCATCAACTCATCAAATTTGAAATCCCGTGTCGCCATAATCTCACGGTTTAATGTCACATTGACAGATAATATAAAGTAATAGGTACCTTTAAACAGTCACACCATTCACAGACCACAGTTATCACCTATTAGACTTTTGCTTGACCAGGAAAGAGAGTGATAATTATGACGTATTTCATAGATTTACACATTGGCCCTACATCATTTAATATTATTTTTATTTATCTTAAAATAGTACGGTACTACTTATTTCGAAAGAATGGTAAATTTTGTTTAGGACTTAATTGCAGGATTTTTTTGCATTTTATAGTAGTAGTGACACAAAATTTGACCATTGACATAATTTTATAAAGCGTGTTTTTATCTGCATCTTAGGACTTCTACTCAATTTATGGCAATGTGACACTTGACTGTATTGTATACACAGTACATTATATAAATATACATAACTCGTTTTTTTTATATTATGTACCTAGTACCTACTATAATATATCTAGTATCTACTTAATACATACTTCTATTAGTTTGCTCGATTCGTTTAACTTTAATTTTAGCCTGTTTTTAATATATTTGTAATAAATATGGCTCTCTGTGTTTGTAAATGTCTAAATGTAACATTAAATAGTGATAAAGTGGAACAAATTACCCATATCGAGAGATGGGACTTATCTTCGACGGAACAAAGAGATATTTTTTTCAATGAGGTACTTATATCGGTAAACATAATTCAACCTTGACTTTTTAAAAGTAATTAATTTGGTAAATTATATACGAAAAGCACACTACTTTTATTTACGTATTCTCAAAATATATAGTTTCGTATGAAATAAATCCATCTAATGATTAAGATATTAGCGGAAATCTAAATAGACGCGACTACAACATCAATTTGAATACATTATATTTATTAAAGGTTATTTTGGTAACTTGTTTGTAGTTTCGCTTTCTATGATAACGTGGGCGTTATATAATGATCTTCTAAAGATGTGTTTATAAATAATATACAGCAGTCATGTATTTAGTTTAACGCAACAATCCTTCATAACAATTAGGTACATTATTACCTGTGTAAAAGTTAAAACAATCTTATCTTTTTATTATTAAATTTTTTGACCATTTGATTTAAAGACAATTGTGGTAGAATAATGCAATTCTACTGTTATAACAGAAGTGTAAAACAATGATACAAGTTTGTTGTTTCTTCATAATATGGATTTCAACTATTGTAGTTATTTAGAAGTACATATTTGGAAGTGTGATGTGGTACTTGTAGGTCACTAATATATCACTTTAAAAAATCAACTTAAATTAAAATGTATCAACATTTATTGATAGTTAACACCTATCTAAGTAGCTTGATTAATAGCAATATATTATTTTTATGATATTAATAAATGAAATAAATTAAAAATGACTCAATTTATTATACCTACTTATGTTCTAAATTCATTATTAATCACTGTCGATGAGGCTTCATCATAATTTACTTAAAATTTTGCACAAACTTGAAATTTACTTTCTTATACAAAGTATATAATATCATCTCCATTTTTTCTAGAAATTGATGTCTTGCCAACTAAGTACTTTAAAGAGTTCCATTGTCCATACAGCACTTATCAGCAGCAGGTCTGTTGGGCAGTGGTTGTTAGATTCATGTATTGCATGTGGTGTGATATATGTGGCTAAATTGCCAGAAAAAGATGTTGCTCTTATCAACAGGTCTTTGCAGGTATTTATTTTGAAGCGAATATATAAATTACAGTTGAATTTTTTACTGACTCGAATGTGTGTTTGAATGTTTGATAAAGAAATGTTAAAGAAGTTGAGTGACAATTTAATGTTTTGTCTTGCTCCATTTACTATAATGGGACTTTATTTATTCTGATGGCACCATAAATTGTTTTTTGACTGCTTGACAGTGTAATAGCAATTAATAGTGCTATTATTGAACTGCTTTCCAAAAGTTTGATTTTTTCCATAGACAACTCAAGAAAACATAAACAATCTGAAGAAATCAAGTAACTATTCACCTGTTTTTAATTTGTTGATCCCAGAAGTAAATATTAGCATAGACGTCAAAGAAAATGTAGATACAAACAATACAATGAGTAATAGGATTGGTTTATCTTCAATGGCAACAGTTTATTTACGAAAGCAGCTGAATCAGTCTCTCCAAACTCATTTAGAAACTATTGAAGAAATGGTGAGGCAATACAAAGAGCAAAAATATGCAGAATATGAAGCTTTCAGAGAAAGAGCACAAAATGAACATAAAATTTTATTGAAGTAAGTTTTTTAATAATATAATGCCTTACACATAATATAATACCATATTAATTAATAATAAATTATTATACCTGATTCATTTGTTTCTTCAGAATTCGAACCCTGGTTCTCCAGGCTGTTCATTTTTTTTTTCTTTCAAAAAAAAAACAGTCTGCAACATTTTTACTCTTATAAATAAAACATAGTAAAAAAGGCTATGCTGACTGGCAAATCTTATATTGCATGTATCATTATACACCTTATTTCACAACAGAAATACAACTCTTAATATATCAGGTTACTATTGTGATTGCAAATAATTATAATGTGCATATTATAAATAAACACAATATTTATAATATGCTTAGGTCGATACAAAATTGAGTTTCATTTATGTAAAAAAAAAACATTAAGTATAAAAATATATAAAACATGAGTGATGTATAAAATGTGACTATTATTGTTTGCTGAGTTCATTGCAAACATTGCTTTTATAAAAGTTTGTTTTGTTCAAAGCTATTAGTGGTCATCCAGCCAATATTGCTAATTTTATTTCTGTATATCCGAGGAGGGTTTTAAGTTTCAACTAATTTTGTATTAAGTTAAACCCAGTAAGGGTTTAACTAAGAAATTCAATAATACTTTAACTTAACAGAGATTATATATTTTTCTATTGAAATGTTTCTTAATTAAAACAGATAACATATAACTAATTTAAGTAACTCATTTAATGGTTTAAACTTTGAAGATACACTGCCTTTTTGACTACACATTAAAAGTACAGAATACAATTTTTTTTAAAAGCTTTATGTAAATCAGTGTTACATTGTTGTTGTACATTACGTTTATAATAAAAGTCTATTTTGGAAATTTCAGTATAGTAAGCAAAGCACAATCAAACGAGAGCGACAACTGGATAAACAGCAATGCGACGAATGGGCCTCCATCACCGCTTGCTCCTCCACTTCAGCGAAGGAGGTTATCTTCACTTAAGGATAGCAAGAAGTTTTCGCTCAATATTAAGGTATGTTGGTGTTCCACTTCCGTAGCTAAAGCTTTTGTTTCTATAATTTAAGAGTCGCCACATTTCTAAGGTACGATTAATAGTTTTCTTATCGATGGAAGCTGGCTACGAGTCGTTATGACTGTTATATTTAGTAAAGACCCGTCAATAACTTGTACACGCATCTGCAAAAACTAGCCACATGAGAGGTATAAAGGACTGAAATCTTTATTTTTAGGTTTTACACATATTGTTATTAACTGTATTTATTAGTTTACGGTTTACAATACAAAATTCTTGACAAAGTATAAATTACACAGTATAAAAACGATATTTCCAGGCCAGAGAACAGATTCCTCAAGAAGAAGATTCCTTAGATGCAGAGGACATATTCGATCTCGAAGGCACGGACTCTCGCAATATGGCGTCGGACTTTGACGATTATGACTCTGATCGTAAGTATTCATAGCACATTTGTATTGCAACAAATATATAAAAAAATAAAATTAGTATTTACCTTATTTAAGTAACGTAATTCAATTAGCTTTGGTAGATCGAAGCCGGAAATATCATACTGATAGTAATTTCAAGTTTCATACTAGGACATTTTACTATCACAATTTTTAATAAGTGTGTTGTATGTATGTGTGTCTTTCTCTTATTTTATATTGTAACGACAAATCAGGTGGACGGAAAAACCTAAACACCTCTGCACCTTACTATGTACATTTTATTGGTAGTTTTTAGTATATAAATATATTTTTTATAGTATAACTAATATTATAAATGAAAATATATGTATATTTGTTCGTAAATAATAAAGTCAAACCACTAATGGGAATCTAGACTCATTCTCACATAGACTATTTTTTATACGCAAAGTCGCGAGTATAAATCGTCCTTAATCTTGCCTTATTTACAAATTTCAGTCAAGGCAATATAATATAGCAAATGAAGGTTTCATGAATAAATTAGTAGAGTATGTGCGGGTTTTAGCTGAGGGCAGCAACGATGAAGGCATCCAAATATCTCGTCCACGGGGCGGAGCGGCCGCAGACATTGCTCGATCCTTGCCTGTCAATATGCCCCATTTGCCCAACGAACGACCCACACAGCTTGTCATGGACGACTATGTAAGTCATTTATTTTATTTTTTTACAGCTTTAAGGCAATCTAGAAAATAAGTTAAATTATTAATTAATTACACTGGAAATCTTGTCACCTATCTAGTTTGTGTATCCGGAACTAAAACGAAAGGAAATTGCAAAGACCTTACAACTAAAAATTAGTAAAAGTATTGATCCTAAGTTCAGTGAAACCAAAAGTATTATTTGCTTTCAATAAACTAGTGATTTTACTAAAACTGCCTGATTCACGTGTTTGAATTACACAAGTGCCCATTTTAAAGAGAAATATTGTGACCAGGAGCAGCCTCAAGATATTGCAGCTAGCATCAAAGCTTTGGCTAATTCTGGCTTCGACGACGCATTCGAGGTGCCACGACCCCGTTTCTCGACTCAAATCTAGCGCGATTCGCTTCCCAAAACTTCCCTTCTTAGATATTATCTCGATTTAAGCTCGTGTATCCTGTGTCATGAATATGATCGCGGTGAAATAGAACTGGGAAGCTCAAATCACGCTCAAAACTTCAACTGGATATAGTACAAAAGTGATAAGACTTCAAAAATGATCTCAAAAATTAATGCTTGTGGCAAAAACCGGAATCATATTTATGTCACAACCTACTCCTGAGGAAAAGAAGTCAATACAGTGTTGTGCATATTGTAATAGTTAACAGTGTGCTTGTATTCATTGGTGCTTCTAAATGTGATTTGTGACCCTGACTCCGAAAGATTTTTTACGGAAACATTTCCGTCTTATGCGACGTTCAATTGTTTGGTTTAATGCCTTTCGTTAATTATGCCGTGTAAGTTATAATTTTAATAATTGTTTCAATTGCAAAAGGCAGTGACTCATTATAATACGGTTTTTTCTATTTATAATTTTGCAAGCAATATTTGATTTTGTCCTTGACGTTATGAAGATTTGTTTACAAATGATTGATTGTAAAGAAAGAGCGTGCACTAATGAAAATAGTTTATAAGCGAGAGGCTATGAAATGTTATTTTCAGACTTGCATAGGTACCAAAAACATTTTTCGTCATACTTAAGACTACAGTGTTAATGGACGAATGGTTGAACAAAATTAAACTACATTTATATAGTTTCTTTATAGATTAATTTGGATAGCATTTGTATAATATAATATTGAAAATAAGTAACTTACTAATTGATGAAGGTTAGTTAAAATGATTAATCAATCTAGTTACATAATTGGGTGTCATATAAATATAATTATTTAATGTTTTAATAATAAAAGTCTATAATGTGTAATTTTGCAATCAATGTGTGAATGTCTAACGAGTGTTAATTTGTTATACGGGATTATTTTAACGACATTTTTTGAATTTAGTCTCTGTTGTATTTTACTTTTTACATTTTTTTTATTTTTGCCTTCACAAGTCTTTTTAAGCTTCGAAATAGAATTAAATTTCGTGCCGATAGTCTGTGGTTGAGCGTTTTAAAATAATCTCGTAATATAAAACAACGTGGTCATATCTGTGTTAACGATCACTTCAGTGTTTATTAGTTTATCATTGTGTTATCCTAGTGATAGGTCAAAATTGTACAAAATGTTAATCAAATTAATTTACAGCTAGTCTTTTAGGGTCACTTTAATCATTAAATTTATATTGACATTTGAGTTTGAATAGATATTGTACATAAGATTGCCTCAATGATCCCGGTGTATGGTCTAAAATGAGATATACCCCATATTTTTATATCCACTATTTTGAATGGAATTCAAACAGCAGGAACTGAAAGGAGTGGGCTTATGCATTGACGTTATTTTTAAGGGTTTATTTCTTTGATACAAAGATGTTTTAGTGTTAGACTATTGTTTTTGTAGTTCACAGTCATCAGTGTCTTCCAATAGCACTGTTTTGTACTTTTCTATAAGTGATCGAATTCAATTGTTAGTTATGTTTTTGGTATGACGACAATGAGAAGGAACTTGAATGTAAAGGATTAGTGATTTATGTAATAAAAATAGACAAAAATTATAATTTTTTTTTCACTTCTCCAAACCTTCCATTTTTGGTACAGGATAATTTGTAATCACAAAGTTGTATTTTTATCATTCAAGTACTCTTGAGTTTTAGGGATGTTAAATAAAGCGTCAAAATACTTGAAAAATTATTATTAAAGTATATTATTTAGAACATATTTTAGCTCTTGAGGAAATATTACGTTTATAATTTGTGGCATTATTTGCGCATTGGCGGAAATTTTACTTGTGGCTTATAGGGAATTGTAACCACATCACAAAAAGTCGCCTACTTTCATTTCATAATCATTTTATTTTAATCGTACACGTTGCTAAACAGTTATGCTTAAAACTTCACCAATTTTATACTTGGGATACGAAATAAATAAAGACATGGCTTAAAGGGTAACCAAGTCGAAACCCTTGAATAATAATTTACTGTACTGTCATCACTTGTTATGGTTTCGGTCGTATCCATGGTTACGGCGTCACAACAAAGCGACGCGATATTCATCAATCATTTCTAGTGTTTCAATTAATTTTTGAATAATGCTAGGCTCAAGGTATAGTATTTCAAGGGGAGTGGAGAAGCCGAAGACAGCGCTAGTTATCGATGATGATGATGAGCTGTATGCAGGATTCAATGATGTATCACCAGCTCTTGATACAAGGAGTATACGAGGAGATACTGCCCTACAGCAAACCCTGAGAACAGCTGGCATTGGAAGACAAGCTCCTAGCCGAACGGGGACAGCGGTAAGGTTTAATTTCTCTGCTTACTAATCCATAACATAAGGTTTCATTCATCCTAGTCGATACGCGTCTTAAGCGCCATTTAAATAGTTTTTTATCGTTTGAAGGTTATAACTATTTAATAAAATTGTTTAGAAAGGTATATTAAACTATGATTTTTTCTTCGCCTTACAATTGACTGAATTGAGAGAGAGACAAACTACTTCTTTCATATACCAAAATTAAAATCGAGTCTGTGCTTAAAAAATTACAACCCAACAAATGCACCTTCTCTTTCATAATATTAAGATTTGATTTAGAATTGATATGAATGCATTTTTTCTATATTATTGTATAAATTAAAAAATTAAAGACCACAATGAGCCTAAGTATTTAAAGCCTACCATACATGAAAAGGTCGATCGGATCAGGCAAAACTGCTTCAGTTTGGCCTGACCGGATCGAGTGGCCATACACGACGAAATCCGCTCAGTTCTGCTGTAACGTTTGTACTGTTAACGTGTGTGGCGAGTGCGGCGGCGGACATGTAAAGTTATGGATGAAGCAGAATTATTGTGTTACGCTGCCATAGCGATACTAGCTAAAAAACAACAAGTCATAACATTGGTTTCGTTTTTGTTTGTTGTAATAATCTTTCGATTTTATGAACCATAGTTGTTCGTATGCTTTAAAAAGTTCGGTTAACTCTAAAAGAAACTCTTTTGTCCATGAAAACATTCTGTTTATCGTAAAATTAAATCAATAGACACAAAAATATACGGCTTATACCTGCATGCAGTGTGGCGCTCGAGCACTAAGTGAAGCGATCGGCCGGATTGTGCCTACACACGGTCAGATCAGTCCATCCGGTCAGGCAAATCTTTTGAAATTCTTTCAGTTGCTCCGGCGGCCTGATGCGGGTATACCTTAAGGCCAAATTGCACATACACGGTACGGATTTGTATCCGGTCAGTTAGAACTGAAGGCAAAACTGATCATGTAGGGTAGGCTTTAGTTGTAGAATACTTATTCTTCTTGGTCGCGCATTGGTCGAAATTCGACCATAATTCAAGAGTAAGTCTCGTGTGTATCCGTGCTGCAATTTTTGTAAAAAAGGGTACAAAGTTTTTACTTCACGTATAAATATTATGATTCAAACTACGAATTGAATTTAAAAAAAATCGATGAAACAATGTATAACTAAAATGAGCATATTTTGATGATTTTTGAATGTTTTCAGATGTTTCGTATCGGTACCATGAGTCTTCGTGGTGGATCAAGAGCGGGAACAGCCAGCACCCGGCCTGTAACAGCACACAGGGCGGCGGGATATACCTCTACCTTACGAGACACGAGTGCCAAAGAAGAGAAAAAAGAAGACACGTAGGTTTGGGGCTGTTAAAATTACAGTTCTCTGTTGCTACAGCATCACCTTTAAAATAGAAGATTTCGAATTTGAGAATATAATTTATGTGACCGTAGATTATTAAGAAATCAAAATGCCTAATATGGTTTCAGTTTTCTATTGTAAAAACAAAAAAGAATGATTTATTTGAAAGAGAATATTTTCTTTAGGATCGAAGATAAAATTAAACAAATGGAAGCACGTATCATGGTGCTTGTTGAAGAGTCGTGTATGCTAAGTGCTCGCACAACAGCCGAGGATGAAACGAATAGTACCAAACGGGAGCAAGAACTTACACAGGTAGACATTTTAATATATTAACACAGTGGTCGGCAAACTCATAGCCAAAGAGCCAAATATGAACATATCAACAATTTTAAAACAAATTGGGAGCCAAATCTGCTTGTTTAGTAAACTTTTATTACACTTAATAAGTAGTATACAAAATAAATCTAAATTTCATACTTAATAAATATTTATTAATGCGAACAATGTGCTTGCATCTCCTTGGAAAGTTTTAGTAAGTCAGGTTTGTATGTTGTTTTTAATTTTAGGAATGATTTCAAATTCTTATCAATGAGACGACTTCTCAGTTTACTCTTGATGATGTTCATGCTTGAAAAAAATTGTTCGCATATGTATGTATGTAGAACTTGTAAATAATTTAATACAATTGTAATTTATCAATTATATTTGTATAAATTAAATATTAATATATGTTTGTGCCAGAGCCGCATGGGGCTCTTAAGTGCCACTTTGGAGCCGCACTTTGCCGACCACTGTATTAACACAAACAAGCAATAAAGCTGCATTTTGTATTTATTATTAGAAAGAGACGGCTTCTTTGCTTCAATTTTATCCTTTTAATGTCTTTTCAAAAAGAACTTATCAGCTGTGTGGGCTAGAGGAGCTGTGCCCCGCGGTTTCACCCGCATTAATTTCATCGCAATGTGTAAATATAGCCTATAAACAGAGTAAAATAGCGAACAGAAAAATAATAATAGGTATGTAGTTATATTATGTAATTCGTCCGCGCGGAATAGTTATCACTACATAGTACAAAACAAAGTCGCTTTCTCTGTCCCTATATCCCTATGTATGCTTAAATCTTTAAAACTACGCAACGGATTTTGATGCGGTTATTTTAATAGATAGAGTGATTGAAGAGGTAGGTTTATATATGTTGTATACCCGTGCGAAGCCGCGGTGGGTCGCTAGTTTTTTTTATATTTCTGAAATAAAAGTAGCCTAAGTTACTCCTTATTACATCTGCTAGTGAAAGTCCTGTCAAAATCGGTTTCAGAGATTAGCCGGAATAAATAGACAAAAAGATAAATTTTAAAAAAAATTGGTGTATGTACCGTGTATACAATATAAATCCATATGCATTTAATAAAAAGCTGTTATTTTAATATTACAAACAGACACTCCAATTTTATTTATATAGATTGCAATAAAGGTCTATTTTTAAACGTGTTCTATAGTTAGAGATTTTAGTACTTATGATTATGAACTGTGAAGTACTTTGTTTATTATTGCAGGCTTTAGCAAAAGCACAAGAGGCATCGGCACTTGAAAGGCAATTAATAAGAACACAAGAGCAGGCGAATTTAGGCGATTCACATAATTTAGATCTTACTTTCTGCGTAAGTATTTCAAATTTGTGTTAATCGTAAGCAGTAGTCAACTAAATCAAAGTAACTTTATGAAAAAATCACTATAAGCTGGTGTGAAACAGTCCGACGATATAGATTTCAGAATCGTGAAATTCGATTTCAAAATTCGTCTCGCAAAGAGTTGTCGATCTGAAATGTTTCCTTGTGAATAATATAGTTTGTTTCTATCATTTAAATGATTCATCAAGATGCTAAAATATCATAAAGAAAGTAAGTTAATTCCTGTAACCCATAGTGGGGCATGGGGCAGACATTTTTTTTACAGGAAAGTAGGTGATCAGTCTACCCAAACGGAACATTCATTATCCTCCCGGGATTCGAACCCACGACCGGCGCAACACGCAGACGCGTAAACCACTAAGCCACGGATGCGGCTAAAATATGACAATGGTGTCTTAATTACCTATCGAAAAAAAGTGTTTAAATGGTACCATACTTCATAATATGAGATTAGTAATTAATTTATTTAGGATTCACCCAGGTATTAAATACATAAAAAACCTAATTAATTAGGAAATACTATTAATAACCATATGCACACTTCTAAAGGGCGAACGCAGCATGCAATTGTTGCTTAAATAATTGTTACTATAATAAAATATTTTCAGGTTCTCTGTAACTTAGCAGACCAATATGCACTCAACGAGATGTACACAGAAGCTCTAAACACTTATCAATTGCTCACACGGAATAAGTTATTTCCGCATGCGAATAGACTGAAAGTAAATCATTATTTTTTATATTACATAATATTTATTTTATATAACTCAATAAAATTGCTTAAGAACATAATTTTAGCAATCTATACTAATATTATAAAGCTGAAGAGTTTGTTTGAACGCGCTAATCTCAGGAACTACTGGTTCGAATTGAATAATTCTTTTTGTTTTGGATAGTCCATTTATCGAGGAAAGCTTTAGGCTATATAACTTCAACCAATTGGAGCGAAGTATCAGTGAAAAATGTTGTAAAAACCGGGAAAATTATCCATATTTGAGGGCTTCCGTTGCGTGCGCTGCCTAAACGTTTCAAGTTACCCAAAAATGTGTATGAAAGAATTATTATATATCTACCTTTTAAGGATAGCCAACTATACTAGTTAACCCATTCTCTCTTTTATTGGCGGTATGAAGTTCGCCAGGCCAGCTAGTATTATTTTATAAACGTGTTAAGAAATATAACTTCTGTAGTGGAACTGGTAATTATCCAATTTACCAATTTCTAAATTACAATCTTATCATAATCATTACATATGTTGTAATTCTATTATTTACATATATAGATACTTTGGTTATATTTAATTTGATAACGTTATCACTGTGTTTGTTTGATTCTTTTGAAAGAGCTTTAAATTCAATGTTAATATTCAAGGTTAATATGGGCAACATATATTTCAAGATGGGTGAACATCCGAAAGCATTGAAATTGTACAGAATGGCTTTGGACCAAACACCAACAGCTGAAAAGGACTTAAGGTACGCAGTACCGGCACAAATAAAATTTTAAGAAAAAGAACCGACTTTATGTTGTAACTCTAAAACAACTGAATAGATTTTTATGAACTTAAATGGTCGAAAACACAAGCTTTCAATGAAAAAAAGTATCATCAAAATTGGTTTATACAGTCGAAAGTTCTGAGGTAACAAATATTTTTAAAAAATTGAGTACCTTCTATTTTGAAGTCGGTAAAAAAATATAATGTCTTAACTAGGTAGATTGCTTAAGATGAAGATTTATTTGAAGTTGCAAAGGTGAAGAAAATGTTATCAGAACTGTTGATTACATTTCTTTGAGAATGAGATGCAAAGTAGGCAAACAATTTTTACTTTTTCATTGTTTTAGAATGAAAGTGATGCACAATATCGGACTGCTTTTAGTACGAATGGGCAAATTTCGCGATGCGGTTACTAATTTCCAACATATTATGCATGAGCAGGGAGATTTTCAAACAGGTGAGAACTGCAATACTCACTATATAGTGCATGTATTCTAAGGTACAATACTTTTTAATTTTGTGTTGACAGTCTGAATTAAAAACGCCTCCTTATATAACTTCGACTATTCGTACATTTTTACCGATTATTCGAATACAAGTGAACTTGAATAGTCACAACCAATGATTTTATATACAAGATATGTTACGTTCATAGTAACTGACGCTTCAAATCTGATCGCGCTGTTTAAGCCCGGCCGCACATTATCAGAAATTTCTGTCAGAAAAAATTCTAACGCTCGCCGGAAGGCGCTCCGTGCATATATTTTGTATTAGCTCCCGCACACTGTTAGAAAAATTCTAACGGCACGGCCGTTTCTGATTGGTGCGTTAGGATTTTTCTGACAGAAATTTCTGATAATGTGCTGCCGGGCTAAACATACCGTTACAGTGCACACGTTGACAAGTAGTAATAATGAATAGTACAAAAAATGGGATATGCACGTGAGTAAAGAAGATAGCTATAGTTGGAACGACTGCGCTTTAAAAGCAGTTTAATTGTTATGTCAAATTATAGATTATTATGATTTTGTTGAACAGAGGGATATTTCGTTGGTAGGTAAGAAATAAAATTCGATAAAAAAGTTAATACATATTTATTATCAGGTTGTGTAAATTAATATTATTTTTAACACGCTTTTATTAGCTTCATACGTGCCTTTCGAAGGCATCCAGTCTGATTCGTTTCTTTATTTACGAACAATTCCAATCCACTCTTGAAGTCGGAAACTTTAATGAAAAATAATTATTATTCTAAATAAATAATTAAATTTCCCATAGTAGTAGTGCGGTGGCTTGTCTAAGAACCTGAACAATAGGTTCACGTTACTTTAATGCCTACGATGTTGTACTTATAATCTATGTTCGCAATGTATGCGTCCTTATCATGCTTGCGGCAAAAAGTATTTACTGTCTCGTTTCTTTACCACCTTTATTAGTTTACTAATTTTATTGAAAAATAATATTAAATCGATATATATTGTATGTAAGTACATGTGATAGGAAATCCCTTGTGTTTTATTAGTTTTAGAACCGTAATTTGTACACTTTCTAAATAAATACGACGGCATTTTGTTTTTTGTTATAATTCACTACACGTGACTATGCAGCGCTTGCTTAGATGCAACTAAAGACGAAACGTGCCAATTGGCCTGTTTTTGAGTCATCACTTGGCGCGCGCAGGAAACATATCTGCCTTTTTTTATTATACAATATCATTGGACACAACACTACCCAATCGGACAGTATACTCTTCTAAGAACGAATAATGCCGCCCAACAGGCAAGCTCGCCGATTATATTGGCTGTGTCAATTCCCAATACTCCACTACTGGACTATTGATTGATAACATATACAAGTTCTTCTTTCTTGAGTTTTTTGTTAATTCAATTACCAAATATTTTTTTAAATCTGTAAATATAATTTGTTTGTTTTTAAAAATGAAGTTCCCTGTACGTAGAATTCCCTGCATGTATATTTTGAATTGTTACAGGGCTGCACTTAGTGTTGTGTTCTGTGGCATTAGAAGACGCCGAAGGTGGTAAAGCAGCCTTCCATTCAATGCTCGACGTGGAACTACCGAACTTCCACCATGACATACCGATTGATGACGTAAGTGATTTATATAACTTTCTTTAATTAACATTTCAGACTAATTGATTTTTATTATGCGTTGAATGTAGGCTCTTATGTCGAGAGATAATTTATGTTTATTTGTTTTAATTTCATTTCAATTTGTATCTGCAAAAACGTTAGATATAATTTTTTATTTAATAATTCATCCTCTGATGGTAAACGAACTACTCGGTGCCATATTAGTCAGAATAACCAGTAGCTCTTAATAAATACAGTGAATTTTTACTTATCATAACTTCATCTTGTGCTCGCTCTAAAGCGACGAGCGTTGGGATTTTACGAAGTTATTTTGTAGTTGTATTGTCGGGCCTAAAGGCACCGATAGAGCTATTTGAGACAGGTGCTTTATAATCGTAATAAAGAATCCTAATTTACAGGAAAATGACGCATACGAATGCGTGGTGAGAGACGTGGTGCGCGGTGACCGTTTGTCGCGTTGGTCGCGAGCTGCGGCGACGCACGCTGACAAATGTCTTGCGCTTGCTGCCGCTGCTTTGGCACGGCCCGCCGCAAGACATGCAAGGGATGATGACCTGGGGTACTGCTTAACTAAGTAGTCCTGTTTACCTGTGATTAGATGTTCTCATCTAGTTTAGTTATTTAGTTTAATCTAAACAACATAAGTGAAGTCCTGTGTCCCCTAGTGGGGGTATGGGGCAGATGCATTTCACATCTGTTTCACTGATCGATTTTTTCTTTAGGGGTAAGTAGGTGATCAGCCTTCTATGTCCTGCCAAACCAGTTTTTTTTTATCTCCACCGGGAATCAAACCCAGGACCTCTCGGTTGTAACGCTTATGCGCTTACCACTAGGCCAAGGAGGCGGTCAAATAACATAATTTATTTTATTATTGTAGAAACTTGTTTATCATAATATGATGTTGAAACGGCTGTTTTAAATGAACTTCAGTGGGTCATCATGGTGTGTAGAAGCACTGCGCGGTTATTCAGGGGGCGGGGCGGGGGCGCGGCTTGAATTGGGCAGTGCGCTCGCATCGCTTCGCAGCGCTGCAGCCGCGGGTGGGAGTGGGACGGCGGCAGGGCTTAAAGCGCTTCAGCGTCTGAAAGCGGTTGCTCGCGCACATCCTAATGACCGCGTGTTGCGAGCGGAAGCTAATGCCGATGCAGCTTTTGTTGCTTACGCTGTAAGTTGTTGAAACGCTGTAAAGCTTAGATCGTTTTTATTTATTTTGACCTTTAAGTAAAAATTTTCGTCTTAGAAATACTTAAAACTCAAGTTTTTAGAATATAGTCTCTTTAATAATACTATTACTTAAGAGTCTTGACAAGACCATAAAATGATTGAATGCTCAATTTGTAATACATTTAGCACTAAGATTCTATGTCGATTCCCGTAGAAACAATAAAGTTTTGATCTGGAACACATGCTTATATAATATAAATTGTCTATTCCTTGGTGATAACTATATGAAATGACTACTGGTGACTGGAATGTCTTATTGAAATGAAAACGTCTTGAAATTGCCAGCTTGGGAAATGGTCCGAAGCTCAATCACTAAGCGAGGCAGCGTGCAAGGATGACCCATATACGTGTCCCGCGCGCGTCACTGCCGCTCTCGCGCAAATGTCTGCCGGAAACGAAATTAAATCTAATGCAACTAGCAATGTTCTAAACCAATTAACCGCTGCAACCCACCTCGACCCGGCTGACCTTATGGCTATGCATGATCTAGGTAAGGTCATTCAAGGAAAATAAAAGTTTCAATATTTAAGTTTTATTTGACTGCAGCTTCATATCCAATACAAAAGGTTTACGTTTTACATATTGTATATAGATTTATTTTGAATCAACATTCTATGTGCTAAATCTGTCGTAATGTTTGAACCTAAAATCATTTGAAATTGTAGAGTGACTTAGATTCTAAGTCACTTTAATTTTATATTAGTCTTAGAATATAAAATTATAAATGTTTACGCCCATGAGTGTGTGCTTGTTTTGAAATGCCGTCACTATAACTATACTTGGATAAGTATTATAGTAAATTAAAACGTGTATTACAGCACTGGTACTAGAAATGTGTGGCGAGGAAAGTAGCGCCGAAGCCCGCTGGCAGCGGATACGTAGCTCGGCGGGCGCAGGCGGGACATTACGTGCGTTGGCAGCGGCAGGACTTGCGCGACTTTCGAGTAATTCCCATTCGAATGGTGCTGGCAGTGCAGCTGATCATTGGTATGTTGCTTTAGCTGTTCTAAATCTTAATATATATAAATTACGCGTCACTTTGTTTGTCCGCGATGGACTCCAACTACTTAACCATTTTTTATCAAATTTGCAAACCGTGTGCAGTTTGATCCAACTTGAAAGATAAGGATAGGTTACATCTTAATTTATAGTCACAATTTTCATTTATTGCAAATTCGTTTCCTCATACATTTTCTATGGAATGACGTTTTAGGTGACACGTTATTATTCGGAACTCTGAAGCGATACGAAGTTCGCGGGGTCCACTAGTAAAATATAATAATTACGAAGGAGTTGAAAACAGTAGCTAATAAAACAACTAGGACAAGGGCGAGAAAGATTATACATAAAATATATCTTTTTTAAATTCAGATAATATTTTTGTAAGTTGCGTAACTTGGTTGCTACAAAAAAATTGTTTAATGTATTATTAACCCTAGAACTCATGAGTGGGGTGAGAACGCACCCCAAGCGTACTTTGAACTACGTTTTTTTTCGCTTATGTTTTCCGGTTTTCAGTCTTCGAATGGGTTTTTCGTGACCTAAATATGTACAAAATTAGATGTTCCGGGTACCGTTCTCTTCCTTATGAAAAAATGAAGAGAATGGTGTATGTGTGTGAAAAAGTATTTTTATCACCATAGGGCCGGTTTTATGATCGAAAAACGCGTGGGGTGCGCTCGAACCCCAGCCATGAGGTTGAGGGCAGAAAAAGAGATACATGAGGTCTAGGGTTAAATACATGCGCAATATTTGACATTTGATTAAATAATTGAGAAGGTTTTGGGTGATTAAAATTATTTTCAAAATAGAACTTATAATTTATAGGTACAGCATGATAGGCACGTGGGACGCGGGTGTTTCGTGTGCGCTAGCGCAATTGCATACCGAGCTAGGAGACACGCACACAGCTAAAAATCACTATCAAGATGTAAGTAGCATATTTCATTTAGGTTAGAATTGACGTTTCAAGGACGTAACGTTTTGCTTATCTATGGAGGATATATAATAAAAAGATAGAAATATAAAAAAGATGTGGGAAGCATCTAGGTTACACTGTTGGTAGATATTGCCCACCAGGTACGGAAAATATGACTTCTCATAATCTTTCTGTACGAACTTAACAATTGAAATATTCAATTATTAAAACTCCTTACTCCTCAACCATTTTTGTTACGGAATTTCTTGATTCGGTCGCCGCGCTCAAAGCTCGCGATAAAAGCTATGCAATAGCTTAAAAAACAATTTGTAACAAATTGTAACTCTCAAACTACATGGGATCACACGGGAAGCACCAGCTTTCAAATAAAAAAGAATCATCAAAATCGGTTCACCCAGTTGAAAGTTCTGAGGTAACAATATTTTTTTTAAAATACGCGTCGAATTAAGAACCTCCTCCTTTTTTGAATTCGGTTGATTTTTCTGTTATATTTGTAGGTGGAGGCAGTATGGCCGTGCGAGCTATCTGCCCTGCAATGGCTGGCAGGAGAGTCAACGCCTGAAGAAGCATTGCAGTATTATAGACGAGCAGCGCGAGTGCAGCCTAACAACGTGAGTTTCATAATATCCAAAGATTTTCTTTTTTTGGTATTTTTTTATTACCACTGTTTTTCATTAGATTATTTAGGGCATGTGGTCTAAAACAAAAGTAATGATACCTGAATACTTTGCTAATGTTAAATAGAATTTAGAGTAAAAGGAATGTTCATATGAAGTCTTTTCTAAGAGTTTTATCAGTTATTTAATTTTAAATCATAGCCTAAAATAGAAGACTTATTCCATTAGAGACGGCCGGTTGACACAATTGGTAGTGCTCCTGCCTTCTGCATCAAAAGGTCCCGGGTTCGAATCCCGGTAGGTGCATTTATTTGTGTGATGAGCATTCATGTTTGTTTCCGAGTCTTGATTGTTGTTCCGTTGTTGAACTTATATATGTAATTATTGTGAAACCTCATTTCTGATTACCATAATACAAGTGCGCTTCAGCTACTTTGGGATCAGAGCAATGTATGTGAGTTGTCCCAATTATTAAAAAAAAATTACTCTTATGACAGTAAGTGGAGGAGTCTTGTCGTGCTAAACGTTCTTTGTATTCACGCCACGACTCGATTACAAAAGCATTTCTTGCTCCCTCATCTCCTTGGCTCTTATAAGGAAAAATAATAGTAACTGTTATGGAAATAGAATAAAGTAATTTATGGCGCCCCCATCTAGAGATTATGTATTTTGCTTTGCTGACAGCCTCAATGGGGCTTACTGATTGGCGGATGTCTTCGAGCTTGCGGTCGGTACCAAGAAGCGCTAGCTCTGTATAAGAAACTCAACTCACGATTCCCCGATAATGTTCAATGTAAGTTACCTATGTGATATAAAATATAGTGTTAAAATTTTAATAAAAAAACTGACTATAAATTATAAATCTAAAACTACTGAACAGATTTTGAAGTAGGACCACACGGCAAGCACCTTTCAAACAAAAAAACAATCACCACAATCGGTTCAACCGGTCGAAAGTTCTGAGGTAACAAACATAAAAAAAACATCGTCGAATTTAGAACTTCCTCCTTTTTTGAAGTCTGTTAAAAATACACTTATAATCCAAAATGCTTAATACTCTGGAATTGACCGCCTCCTTGGTCTAGTGGTAAGCGCGTAAGCGTTATAACCGGGAGGTCTTGGGTTCGGTTCCCGGTGGAGATAAAAAAACTCGGTCTGGCAGGGCACAGAAGGCTGATCACTTACTTGCTAAATAAAAAATCGATCAGTGAATCAGATGTGAAATGCATCTGCCCCGTACCCCACTAGGGGACACGGGACTTCACACACTCTGGAATCATCACCCAAAGCATTATTATGCTTTTACTACTATTAACAAACATCCCATTCACCACTGATTAGTATGATTTCGTCTATGTTTAATAAGTGTGATCTCTATATGATTTCTTATAAACATCGGTTTAGAGGCTAAGTTTAAAGAGGTAACAATTACTCAATAGTATCGTACAATATTCTTTGAAATAAGTATATATATTATTACATTCCTGAATAGATTTTTATATTGTTCGAAACTATTAATTCCATAGTACCCATTTAAGTACGCATAACCCTGTAAGAAGCGCTTCATACAAATATTTACGCAGACGCTATAAAACACTTTACCAAACTTATAATTGAGTTACAGCTGGCCTGTTTTATCACGCTTAAACTAATAAAACGAATTGTCTATCTGCTACTGCTAATTCCACGCAGATAAAATAGTCGACATCACCAAGTAAAAAATATTAGAATAGTTCTATTTAGGTCATTTAGTGACAAGATGTTTTATTCAATGTCTACCGTTCACTTATCTCCTAAGCAAATATTGTCGTTTTGTACCAAGAGTATGGTTTTTAAGGCTTTCAACTGTAAATAATGGAATTTACCTGAATATTACAATTCTTATCTATTCCTTAATGTTCTCAATCTATTAAATTCAACTCTAAAATTTGTCTGTGAAATTTTATTAACTATGAGGTATTGTATGATTTATAATTGTCGATAGATGAAACTTGGGAAAATACTCTTTAATTCTAAAGTAAAGGAAATACCCTCGGTCTTTTAAAATGACGTATCCATTGATAAGTTATATCATTATGTAATAACCAGCATTATGTAATAACAAACAGCATTATAAAATGAACAGTTCGGAATGTTAGTGACTTGGTTGTAAACAAACTTAATTTTTGGATAATTACAGGTTTAAAGCTAATAGTGAAGCTCTGTGGTGATCAAGGTCTGTCTGAAACGAATGCGTGGAGTCGAGAATTGCAACGTGCGCAAGCGCGTGTCAAACAACAAGAACGAGGTACTGTAGATTTTTCTACATCTCTCGCCAATTTTTATGAACTGAACAAAGCCGAAAACTACAAGTTGCATTTTTGCGATCTTTATCTCTAGACCTATATTTCGCTCTTAATGTATGTCATTAAGATATCTGTTTGTGATTCGACAATACGACCGATTGATTTTGAAGCTGACAAATCTAGGCTCCCCATATATTGATCACCCAGCCTACTATGATAGTCCATGGTGTTCCAGTGTGTCAAAACCACGTCATGTGTTTTAAAGTGACTATTATTTTGAGAAAACTTGCTCTCAATTTAGTTAAAATGGTTTGGTTAAAAAAGATTGAATCATATCATTGTTTTTTCTCATTTTACTTCGTTTGCTCATTCTTTGTCATGAGCGTAATTACTTATATACAATGATAATAATTGTTTTTGTAAGCAGTACCGCGATAACGTATGATTTATATGGTGACGTCATTAACTTAAAATCCAGCTTGAAAATTAAGAAAACATTTGGTTTTCAATAATAAATGATATTTATAAACTAACCTAAAACGTCTTAATATATTAATTCAACCAAATGTTATTGATTTAATTCTTATCTTGGTAACGTCATCTGTGTATATAAAAATTCTGTTTAAAAATTGTTATAGAAAAATTCAGTCTATGAAGACGAATCGTTCCCTCATACATTTTCTATTAAATGACTGAGAGTTCCAAATAAGAACGTGTCACCTTCTGACACTTTCTTATTTGTCTAAGAAGATGACACGTTATTTTCACGCGTCATCTTATGACACGTGAAAATAAGGTGTCATAACTTTACTTTCACGTTCTTATTTGGAACTCTGAAATGATACAAAGTTCGCGGGGTCCACTAGTATTTATATAACTAATAAATAAAATGAAAGATTCTGCAATATCAAAATAACCAGTTTCAAATTTTTGTTTTTCCATTTATCCGTCTCTTTGTTATGTTAAATAGCCAAAATGGTAGTTCCGTCCTAACCTTGTAAGAGCTATAGTCAAATCAAAAATAAGTTAAACTAAAGAGATAACGAATTTAAACCAACATTAAATAATTAAGTAACCTTGATGATATTTCTTACATAATTTCTTACATTTGCATAGATTTTTTTTAAAAGCAATTTCCGTTTAATAAAAAACAATATACTTATATAACCACGTATTTATGGGGTTAATGTATTTTGTAATTAATGTATTTTTCTTGATGAAACGGTATTACGGTTTTCAGTAATTTTTAAGTAATTTTTTAAAATTTGTTAAAAGCCTGTTGCTAAAAAATCTTTTCAGCATCCATAGCGTCTGCAAGCAGCATTTCGTCAGGTCTGAGCCCGTCTCCAGTTGAAATACGTGGTAAGTTGACCTACTAATTAATATCATTCATTGATAAACACTTTCCATCTTAATTAGAACTTTATATGGAAATTAGAGCGCTTGAAACTGGATTTGGTTGGTCAAAACTTGATAACGTAACTGGTTAAAACTAAATTGTACCTATTCGATTTTTTAAATAACTTATGACTAGCTGACCCGGCACATGTTTTGCCATATAAATTATTTCTAGTTAATATTTTGGTATTGATCGCAAATTTTTCATATTTTCTCACCGTGTAAAACTTCCCGAAGTACGACAAACATTTTAAAATCAAACTCAGCTAAATCGATCCAGCCGTTCTCGAGTTCCAACGAGACAAACGAACAGCAATTGATTTTATATATGTATATAGATTTGAAACAAAAATTAGATGCAGATTTTTTGCGTCTATTTAACCGATCGATAAAATCGATTGATTACCGGTATCGTTACCGGTATCGATAAAAAGGAGAGTACCAGTATTACCGTCTGTGTCTTCCAAACCGAAATATTTCTTGGAATCGATCCCATGAATTTTCTCGCAACACACATTAAATAAACCGCCGCGCCGCGTCGCGCCGAAGCAGGATTTTTTCACCTTCGAATTTTAATCAGAATCCCTTTTGAGACATGTGAAAGTAAAAAACACGCACATTTTTGCCTTTATTTAATAATTAATAATAGTGAGAACAAAATTATTAATTTTTATGACGTTTTTTTACTAGCTGCGTCACGCACAGATAGCGCCACAGCGGTTACCCGGAGATCCAGTGAGACCCGGCTTAGCACAGCGACTGGGTTAGTATTTTTTTTTAAATATTCTGATTTAAAAAAAAATATTAAAAATTTCGAGATACATCTAATAAAATAAAAAATTTCATTTCATCTTAAAATAGAATTTTTAGTAAACACAATTCATTTCTAGCGAAAACATGATTCAATATGATTAACTTCCTAGTCGTTTCTTCATTGGTAGATTTCTGCTTTATGCTTTACTTTGAAGAAGTATTTATAAAAAGGAATCTTTCAAAAGTTTCATTGAGGCTCAAAAATTATAAAATGATGGAATTTATAGAGCAGGTTTATGACAGTTTTTTAATGTGTCGTGTGATCCGAAAATTAAATAATACTTTAACTGCAACAAGTATTTAAAACAGATTGCGCCGGTGACGTCAATTCATGTTTTGCTTAAAGGTCTTGACAATGTGATAACTTGTGAGAGTGGCAGTATTATCAGAATTTTTTTATTTGATTATTAAAAGTGTATTATAAACGAACTGAGAATCCTATAAATTAAGAAATGTTATTTTTTCTTCCTTCTACGCAGTATAAATTCGGCACCGCTGCAATTCACGTCACAGGGTCAGACTTATTAATATTAAACAGGCTTTCATTCATTTATCAAATCCGATTCATGAATTTGAAATAAGCATGCATTAACAACGTGATTTGTTGGAGTCTAGCTGCGCACTACATTCGGTAACTGCGCAACCAGAACTTAAATAATCATTGTGTCTAAAGTTTTTTATCTCTGCTATTTTCAAACTAGAATTCGTCTATTTATCTGTGCCTACACATTTTACTAATACGTAATTGTAGTCACTAAGTAAGTCGCTATATTACAACGTACGAATGTCTTGTTTTATTGGAAAATATATCTAATATATAAATTACGTGTCACGTTGTTTGTCTGCGATGGACTCCTAAACTACTTAACCGATTTTAATCAAATTTGCACACCGTGTGCAGTTTTATCCAACTTGAAAGATAGGATAGCTTAAATCTTAATTTATAGTCGCAATATTTTATTGCAAATTCGTTTTCATACATTTTCTATTGAATGACGTTTTAGGTGATACGTTATTATTCGTCACTCTGAAGCGATACGAAGTTTGCGGGGTCCACTGGTTATATAATCAATTGCCTTTTACTATGAGCTTAAACACCATCAGGTAAATATCTATTGTCTTTTTCAGAAATAATGCTGACGCGACAGATTTTATTCAGCCACTCTCAAGAGCAAACCGTCAAGAGAAGATGAAAAGAGATGTATTCGACGACGACCTCCCACTACCACCAGAGTGATGCAGTATATCCACTTAAAAAAATTGTAATTTTACACACGTCTAACGTATGTTTATAATATATTACTGCCCTCGGTGTCAACAAAAATGTTTCATTTGCATTAAAATTAAATTTCTCGAAGTTTTCCATTACATTTACGTGACCAAACGTAATTTAATTGTGTTGAAGGCCAAATTGTTTTAATATTTCTTATATTTTACGTTTGAAAAAGAGAATGTGCCAAAAAAACAAAACTATAACAATATGTTCTTAAGTTTATTTATAAATAAGTTATTCACATTATTATAGGTTCTTAGACTAGAAAATTACACTGATAAAATGCGATATTTTATACACGTCCTCAAAACTATTATACAGAATTTTGTCATCAACATTAATTTATCGTTAATTTATGTTTATTGTTTTGATCACATCGTCACACTTAGGCGTTTTCTTTGAAAGATAAAGCCATAATAAATAAACTCACATTTTTGTGATTAAAAACCAAATAAGTCAAATAGGTTAGAATCTGACAAGCTTGTAAGTTAGTACTCCAAACTACTCCATCTACGTCCATTTAGGCTAAGAAGCTTGCGTTAAAATTGTTACAATAGTAAAAATTATTTTGGTTTAGAATAACGAACTTTTCCATTTCAGTCAAGACACGGAAATACTTTTGCGTAATCATTGCGTTTATAAACAAACAAGTCGACACGTATAATAACAGACGTATGGCTGTTTAATAAACAGCCATTTATTACAATAAATAACATAATAAAATGTTGTCGGAATATCTGTAAACATTTCATACTAACTCTTATTCGTTTAATTCGTATAACAGTTCTTAACCTAGTTAATTCGTTAAAAGGATGTTTTAATTTCCTTAACTATTCCATGAGCAAACAGATACTTCACTTTATTTTGTGGTAAAATTTAATTTTTATCTAAGGTTTTTTCCCCTTCATTACCATCAGAAGAACACACAATAAATTAAATATTATTTTCTTAACTTGAACTTTATTACGTCACTCATGTTGACGAGTTTTTCAGCTTTAAAAATCTATTTAGTTTAAACCGAAACAATGAAATCAAAACTCGTAATTAACGTTATTCATCGCGATCATAGCCAATTTTTACTCGTTTAAGTAGAAGTATTTTCAAAATTAAGTTTACGTTAAAAGCAATGAAAACGGAAATAAGAAAATCTGTATTCAATTGCTCGACGGAATCCATGGCGAATTTACAAATACGGAATAAAAGAATGAACAAAAATATTATGCGAATAAATTCATATTTAGTGTATGTACATTTATTTATATATAAAACTTGGCTGAACTAATTAGTTACAAGCCGTCAAGAGTAAAAATAATTTTTGTCCAAAATTATTGCGCAATAATCAACTTAAATCTACCACATACATTTCACATATCACAGAAACATTCTAGTCAAAATATTTACAATTAGATAAGTATATTTGCAGTGAAATCAACGAAAATTCTCTCGGGATTCGCAGTATCTGTTATCTTACATGACTGAGCACCAAAGGTTCACTTCACTATTTCACATAAGTCAAGGTTAATGAGACTACGTAATTATTTTGGCGTAAGGGTGGTCTATGTGTCCATATTGTATCGCTAGAAGCGTGTCCTTGAGCCGCTGATACACAGGGAACTCTTGCTCCATAGTCGGTATGCTGATGTTTGTGTCCAAGTAGCCAACGTTACTGATGGGAGTGATTATCACCGCGGTACCGGCTCCGAACATTTCTAGTAACTGCAATATATCCAATTTCTTTATATCTCGCTTAAACTTGACTACACCTTGCTTGCAGTCTCATTTAAATCTATATGGATTTACTAGATAAATGTAACCAACAAAATCACTACATAGTATTAAAATTTAATTAGACCAATGCGAAGGTTGCGGCTTTTTTAAGCGTAAAAGGATTACTTTAATAAAAATATTTTACATTTATTTTGTCAATAGTTATTATGCAATATATGTAACATTAGAATAATGTTACATCAGAAAAATTAAGTATTTCAATATTCTACGAAGTATGAAGTAAAATACTGGCGTCAAACTTAAGACTTCGATGACGTAATTGGACTCACCCGTCCTTGTTCCCTAAGTTGTATGACACGGTCCATGGTGGTGATTTCCTCTTTCACGGTTACATCTTCCCATTGACTAGCCAGTTCCAATATAGAACGCCTCGTTACACCCGGCAATATCAAGCCGTTTAGTGGTGGCGTACTCAGTTGTTTTTCTGTCAGGATAACAATATTAATTATTATTAAGCTTCAAATTTCCGTCTCCCATCAACAATAACACATTTTTACATGGAAATATATTTTATAAGGCGCGGAGGTGTGGTTGACTACAGCAGAGGTTCCCAAACTTATTTCATCTAACGCCCACTTTGATAATCAGTTATTTTATAGCGCCCCCTCCCCCGTTTTTTCACCTTGAAAACATCAATAACCGACTTTTCTTACCAAAGAGACTAAGAATAATACCAAGACCCCTAATTTTTTGGGCCCCTTACCGCCCCTCTGGCCAGATTCATGACCTTGCGGGGCGGCGAGCGGTAATGTCAAATATATGAAAATGTTTGAGGCACGCCATGAGTCCGCCGCTCATAGCGAAAACGCGCGCGATTTTTGCGAGCGAATTTCTACAGCGGCGCGCGGTGTGGAGAGCGGCAGGAACAAAAAGTACGAGTGAATGAGTGCGACGCCACGAAACAGAGCGGCGTGGACAGCGGTGCGGCAGGGACGTACTCAGCGGCGTTAATAAAAACAAACAAATTTAGACGATTTTGTGGCGGTAATATGGATACCGAGGCATTTATAACATTAATTTTAAATCCACCGCCTATATGGATGTCAAAACATCCCCAACATAACTATAAAAACGTTATGAACAGGTTGTGGGAAGAAATTAAACAATGTTTTCCGGAATATAATGGTAAGTTTAATTTAAATTGATAACAAAAACATAGAACCTCGTATTCACGAAATTCGCCATTTAAATACCGATCTTTATTTAGTTCGTGCACTCCTCCTCTCATAAAGAATATCTTGTTTTAAAAATGTACTCCTTTTTAAACAGAAAAGGGATAATTTTGTTAACGCCATGATTTTGAACACGTGTTGACTACGTAAATACGTCCACCGTCGCCGCTGTAGCTAGCTGCTACTGAAGGTATGTGGCGTGCAAAACGCACCGCTCACCGACGCCGCCCGGCACACCGCGCCGCACTTAGCTAAGACCAAAGTCGTGGCCAGGCCGTTAGGCCTCCAGCGCCCACAAGGGGGCGTTATCGCCCACTTTGGGAAAACTGATCTACAGGCTTGCCCGTAGAAAACCCGCCTGTAACGGTAACCTGTGACCGAGAGGCCTAAATCACCTCTAAACACAGACGCGGAAGGTCGGGGGAACCCACCGTGATTATATTACCAAGAAAACCACCCCATCAATGTCATACAAAGGTCATTTAATATGGTGATGCTCACGGCCCTCATGAGTGAGGAAGACGACGCGAGCTTGATATTTTATAAATAAACAAGAAATTAATATAATATAAGGTTTTTCTTGAATTGTTATCACTGAGCTGATAGCTTCGTTTTCGTCTTAATTAGGATAAAATGTGATATTTTGTCCCATATACTTTGTAAATCAATGTATAAAACGTGAAAAGAGCATCACTATAGTAGCATTTACAGTGGTATATCATAATATGTATAACTCTTGAGTTATTCAAGAATCCATATTAGAAACTATTTACAACTGAACTTACATTAAAATTTTTGTAAGAAAGAAATATGCTTTAACTACATTCAATGCTTGTGTTTGAAAAAATTAGTTTCTATTAAAATAAACGTGTTTAGTCTAGAATTATCAGAATGATGTGATCGACCCCGTTTATTGCTTCAGATGAGACGAGAATTTACCGGTCACAGGGTCGACTTACGATAACATGACAATATGTGTAGGTACAAGATAATAATAATTATTGTACCGTCACTATTTCTATCGATTTTTTGAGTGACTTACAAAACAAAAATTATTAATTCACTTCATGTTAAAAACTATATTGAACTATTATTGGAAACACTTAAAAGCTACTAAATACTATCGAACAGATTCTAATAAAGTTTGCGGTAGATACTATCTTGGAAAATAAAAGGAGACGAAGTCGCAGGTCGTTTAAGCATACATTTTCTATGGAATTACGGTCGTTTTAACACGAGACTTTAAACTGAAGCGATACAAAGTTTGCGGGGTCAGCTAGTATTACGAACAAGTTTAAATTATGAACAATTTCTATAGAAACTCTTCATAATTTCAACAAAACAAAGATTTTTTACACTATTATATTATTTAGATCACTCACCGCCTTCTTCGTTGATATAAACGAGGAAGATATTCATAGCGCCAACCTCAGTTAGTTCCTGGTTGGGCCCAAACAGCCACAACACTTGTTGATGCCCTAATTTTGCAGCTTGTGACGTTATCTCTGCAAAAAAGTTACACATAATTTCAGAACGACCGCAACAAATTGGAATATTTTTTGTTTTGTAGTTGTGTTTTTATATAAACTAATATTATAAAGAGGAAAGATTTATATTTTTGTGTGTATATTTGTAATGAATAAATTCAAAAACTACTGTGTCGAATTCAAAAATTAAAAATAAATACACCCACACAAAAAACGTAAAAATAAAAAATACAAATAAAAGGTAAAAATATAAAAAAAATCTTATGTCCACCCGTGCGAAGTCGGGACGGGCCGCTAGTTTTATATAAAACACATTGTTTTACTGGTATAATGACAACTAACATACATCGGTAGGTACTTTAGTTCACGTACATAAACTAAGTACTTACCGGTAACTTACCGATATTTATGTAAATAGTTTTCTTTACTGTAGGTACAGTATTTTATTAGTTTTATTTTCAAGGCCATAAAATCATTTGAGATAATTAGTAAAAAATATTATTTATTTACCAAAAACGTATACTTATCAGAGACAAGTATTTAAACCAAAGTTACATGACTTTCTTACTATAAACATGCACAGTGTATATCAAAAGTTTATCTTACTGTCTTTTGATAATGGAACATAATTCAAAACAATATAATGATTTCCACATTTTATTGGGTATTCAATGGACTGGTTATTTGAAATACTTTTCCATTTCTAGTTAAATGTGGTTACTAAAAAATAATAAACGTACATAATAATTCCAAACTTCAATTCTTTGATGCACGGTCATAAGGACTTAAGTCACTATTTGAGCTTTTGGAGATTATTTGGCTTAAGCCAAAATAAGTCCAAAATACAGAATCAGGAATGATCAGACAAGAAATAAATGTATGCTTCAGATAGAATTACTACAAATAATATCAATAATTAGATTTTACATAATGTTTTGATCTTTGCTGTAGCTCTCCTGAAAAATTCAAAATTTTGACTTAAGCCCGTATGACCGCCCATCAAAGAATTGTTAAATTAATTACTCATAGAAAAGCTCTGTCCTAGTTAAAACAATATATTTTATCGATCACTTTGAAGTTACGAATGATTGACGTTGAATAGAGAAGTCAAAATACCTACGGTCTTTGTACTCGATGTGAACCTTGAGTATCTTTTATTATTGAGCATATTATGTATTGCTATTACCTAGTGTTTAAGGAGGTACTTATACTTTGTTGTGACTTCGCATACTTGTATTATTCGTACTAACCTATCGTTGGTCCATAGTTCGAGCCCACTTTTCTGTTCCCAACACCACCAGGAAATGCTCGCACAACGTTGGGGTTAGCGTAAATTGATACGGCTCCATCAGAGTTGGTCTTGTAATATGCACTAACTGGACTAAGAATGGCAAACAGCATTGCTGATTCCGGAGCCACTATACCAAACGTAGGCTGTTGGTAAATAAATCTTTCTGAGAAATTACATATTGAACACTCCATTAACGGACACATGCAAACGAAGTTAACCAAGGAGCTATACTTACTCGTAGAATAAGTTACGGAACGAATTGTATTATTAAGCAGATTTTTAAATTATTTTAATTATGTTCAGAACCACATTGTTCATTATAATATAATACATAATTATTTTCCTAAAGTTTCTTTGCGAACGTGACATTTATGTTAATGAAATAAAAATAATAAACAGGTAAATATGCGATTTATTTCTTTAAATTTGATATAAAACTGTGATAGATTTAGCGTGAATATCGTAATTTGGTTTTAGAACCAATCAGCTTTCAGCTCTGCGGGGTAACATCATAGGTAATCTAATTAAGATTAATGCACAATGTAATCGTATCTACTAATGTCAATCATTATTATAAATTAACAATTATATCCAAATCGTTCGAGATGGCAGAATTTGTTTACCATTTCATATCAATATTTATCAAAGCGCGTGTTCTCGTATGATATTGTTATGATTAATAAATGTTGATTGCATCAACATCAAATTAATTTTGTCACGATGTTATTAATTTCGTAAAAACAACCAAACTTTTGTAGGGCAACAATGTTACTACGATGTATTTATTGCGAAAATTTTGATAATGTAGTAAATAAATGATGCGGAACTGATAAAAACGTAAACAATAATGTCTTTAATATTGCGTGTTTACTAATCTTGGTATCCCATATGTATCAACGAAGAGTTTTCTACGTAAATACAGTTTTCTTGGAAAAATCTAGTAAATTCTAGCTGAAAATATGGCTATTTTTTACCGAAATTCATTAAAATCATTATGAGATCAGCTGAGTAAAATGATTTGGATTTCTCCATCGCCCTCAACGTATTATTTATTTAAAAAATAATAATAAATCTTTAATATTATGTAAAAAAAGATCGATAACAGGATTTTTTTAAATAAAATTGTTTATTTCATTATGGATAGACAATTTTTAATAATTACCTCAGTTCCAATTAAAGTAGGACGTATATAAAGCGTAGAGGTCTCAGAGTGTGGCACCCACTCTTGGTCGATTTGAACAAGGCGGATGATGCATTTGATCAATTCATCTCCATCAAACGTTGGTAAGCCCGATCGTTGAGCCGCCAAATTCATTCTTTGCATATTCAAATCAGGGCGGAATAATCTTATCTTATCGTCAACTCCCCGATATGCTTTCAATCCTTCGAAAAGCTAAAATGCAAAATGTACACATTTTTAAACATACTTTTACTTAGATAGCATTATATGTTTTTACATAAGAATTAAGTAGTAAAAATTCAAAAATTATGTAACAATAGAGCGACTGTAAAATATTAGATACTAGTGAATGTTTCGTCTTTTACACCATATTTGATTTTGTAATAACACAAATGCATCATATTATGAAGCTACATACTTGTACTGCATAATGCAAGGCTTTTGCAGCCGGGTGTATCGTTAAGTTTTCAAATGGGGTTATTTCGGGTTTTTGCCAGCCTCCCAATTCTCTGTGATAATTAATCTTCAGCATGTGATCCGTAAAATATTTCCCAAAACCTAGGTCGGCAGCTTCCGGTTTCCGTCGCAATTGATAAGGCGCAGCTAACGCAACTTTGAGGTCATCATACTGAAATGCATTGAGATCAATAATATAGCTTTTGGTCAATGCACATGGGTGACGGAGTTGTTGTTATTCAAACAATTCCAACTGCATTGTCTATTATCATGAATAATTAATAGTTTTGTTTTCAGTCATAAGAGAATTTATACTTAAAGCACAACGTTGAGCTTAGGTACAATTTACTTATCGTAATCTTTTCTACCCCATACCTATGTGGCGGATTGCGTGTGGCCTTTTTATATAAGTAGGTAAGTATAGATTGAAACATCCAAACTATAAATGTTTGGATGTTTAATCGAAGCTGCCTCTCAACTAAATTTTCTATATAGCTTTTGAGCTATACCTACATAGTTTAGAAACAATGCTTTTCTATAATAAATGAACTTACAAAAATAAGTTTTGTTACGTAGGCCTTATGTTTTGACTGACATTTTAATACGATAAACAAACATCTTTATCAAAGATACCTTGAAGGACACATCAGGTGTGATATCTGGGCGTGGTTGGTGGGTGGGCACGGCTGCCTCTGACGTGACTGGAGGCGCCACGTGTTCCAGCGACGCCTGAACAGTGCTTTCTTCAAGCTCCTTGTACCGAAGAGTGGAACTGCATCGACGCAGCGTCTGCATCTTGTGCTGGTTCTCGTAGATCCATTTTACTAATATCTGCGTTATAAATTTCCCTATTTAAAGTACTTTTTACTTTGAGTTCGTTCTTTGGTGTCCTAATCATTACCGAATATGGATCAAATACCTAGGGTAGACAAATATTGGTAGTTTTTTGATTAAAACTTATCTGTGTATTACAGTTAAGTTTAGCCAGTTTAGGAGTGAAATTCCTAACTCAGTTATTTGTTTATCTCTTACGATGAAAATATGATCATAGCTATTTAATTTGGGTCAGGCACGTCATACATATGTTTATCAATAAATGCAGAGGAATATTCAGATAATTCGGTTTTAATAAATATATATTATTTTAATTTATGTAGTTTAAATTGTCATCACACTTATTATTTTTGCCTAGGTAAATTTAATTTCCTGATCTCATAATTTATTTAATTAAATTAACAATAAATAACTTTTCTTATTTGCTTAAATTAATTGTGTATGATAAAACAATACATTTTTTCAATAATGTAGGTAGGTATACCAACTAAGTACTTCTTTTTAAGTCAGAACTCATATTTTTGTTCTGTAGCAAATAGGTAGGTATCAAGTATCAACGATTCCTTTACGAGCTTTTTCGTGGAGTTGGTTAATTGTTTAAAAAAATTCCTTGTTTATTTTTTTCGGTTTAATATCTAGTCGGGAGGAATTTTTTGAAACAATTGGAGGTACTTTTATTTTTATGTTAGTTGTCTTTAAAACGCCTAACGGTTTAAGATGGTTTTAAAACAATTAAAAATAAATTCAAATTAAATTTTTTGTATAACTAAATCTATAATTCAGAATAAAGAAAATCTTGTATTTCTTACCTTACTACGACGAAGCGGCATCTTAAAATCACAATTAATTTAATTTCACTGAAATATCACAAAATATTTGTATAATCAAGGAATAGTTAAGTTCACTTATTGCAATGCAACTAAACTTCGTAAGAACCAAAAGAAAACTTAATTCATTAGTTGCTCTAAGTTAACTGACTTAACTTATTCAACAGCACAAATATTTAAAGAGCAAACGATAAGATTGTGGCCTGACCTTTGCTATAGTCATTCATAATCAACGCAAATTATAAGCATCACTTGATAACGCAATAAGTTATCAAAATAGGATTACGCACATTAGGAAGGCGCTATTGAACAAACAAGTGAGGCCGCCACACTGCGTGTGCGTCTCCTGAAAACGCTTCGCACGACGATAGGTCATCTACAATCCACCTTCATATACATTTAAATGAATATGCTAATTGTATATTCGAGTCAATAAGTACCTACCTACTCCTGATATTAAGAATACAATATTATTACAGTAGTTTAAAATGTTATAGTTTAACTAGCTGTGCCCCGCGGTTTCACCCGCATTAATTTCGTCGTGACGTGATGTTATATAGCCTTTAAATAGAGGTAAATAATGAACAGCAAAATAATAATAGATATGTATGTACTTCATCCGCGCGGCATATTTTTGAACCGACCTTCTAAAAAACCAAAAAGGAGGTTATCAATTCGACGAGTTTTTTTTTTTTTGATAAGTACCACTCCTACGTCGTCGTCCGTGAACCGATTTGGATGAATGAGATGTCAAAAGATAGAGTAATTCGTCGAAGTGGTCCCATTTTTTTTTAGAATTTTTACAATCAATAGTTTTCAGTAGGTATATTGAAAGAATAGTTTCACAATTGGGCGAGAAATCGCTGAAATTTGCGCATTCGCGTCATACTTATTTGATTATAACTCTATGAAATATGAACCCTTATCGATGAATTAGATGTTGTTAGATCAAGTATTAAATTTGCATCAATAATGAATATGTAATAGAATGAAGATAATTCGATTTTTAGAGATATTGAGGTTAAAAAATCAAAAAAACTTCAATTAACTTTAAAAACTAATTGAAGAGAGAATAAGTCCATGTTATATTAAATATATACTAATTGTAATACTTCTACATACGCTTCTACTGTAATACTTTTAAAACTTTCCACAGAATTTCATGAAAATCTGGGCCATGTATTTGGAGCAAAACTTGTCAACAGAGAAAAACAAAAACACGTTATTGTTAACGCATCCAATTAGATCTCTGTGTCTCAATGAAATATCAGTTTATATCGATGACTTATCATTTTATAACACAGTAAAAGATAGTTCTGGAGATAGAGAGAATATAGTAACTGAATTTGTGCAATAAATCACTTGCTTATTATAAAGCACCCTGAAAAAAGTAGCCTAAGTTACTCCATTTACATCAGCTATATACCAGTAGAAGTCTCATCATAATCGGTCCAGCTGTTTCAGAGATTATCTAGAACAAATAGACAAAAAGAAAATATAATAATAGTAACTTAATAAAATATAATAACGTAAAGTACTAATCAATACTATATAAATAAAGAGTGCATATCAAGATACAACAATTTAATTTCCAATAACATACTATGCTAGTAACTAATAAAGAAATTAATAGATGTCAGTAACAATGTTTTAAATATACACATCAATGTTTAGGGATATTTAGTCAAATGTATTATGTACATGTATATATTTTAAAAAAGCCCATTTAGCAGACTAGACTAGAATGAATTTTTTTTTGCGTAAATAAAATTTATTTAAATTACGCAAAAAAAAATATATTTTATTCTAGTCTAGTCTGAAATGCGTTAATGAAATTTATTTAAATAAAACAAAAACTGAAAAAAATTGTAAAATTAAGGATGAATGCGTTTTTTTAAAGAAAAAGTGAAAAAAGATTTGAAATGATTGCGTGTTTGCAATTCTACGAAAAATCAGTAGTCAGTAAAACCACCCGTGACGTTAGCAACGGTCCTGCAACGGTTTATCATTTTTACGAACAGAAGAAACTCGCCATACTACAATCGCTCTTTGTGAATCGGGACTGATTGGTAAACAGCACTGCGAAATACTGGTTATCTTTCCAGAGCAAATTTTCACGAGTAACACTATAATGTGACCATAATCTTGATATCACGTTTTGTTTTGTTCCAATTTCCTCAGCAATAAGCTGCATAACTACAGCTTGGAGCATGCCTACTGCCCTTAACATTTCATCTCCAGTTAAATGGCGCCGCTGTATGATCCATTTAGTAGCTAAAATTCGATATCAATCTATAATATTTTAAAACATCAATTTGTTACAAAAAATTACCAAAAACTATTGAAACCAAAAAATTGAAAACTTTGAACCTTCGTTAGATTAATGCCACGAAAAACCTTTGGTTTTAAGTTATTTTCTCAAATTCAAATTTGAAATCATTCTAAAAGGCCTATAAGCCTTATTAAGAACTTTATACAAAATATCCCTACATGGTGTTGATGTGTATATGTTAGTTTACCAATTACAATACCTTTAATAATAATATTGTATTTCATTTACATACATAATATTTTATTTATTAATAACCAAAACGAGTTCTAAATTGTTTCTAATTTGAAACTAATTATGTCTACAAATCAAATTTTTCTAATGTAATGGTGGTTGGGACAAAGCAGTGCGATCTTCATTCTTAGCATGTTTTTTTAACAAATCCATAATTTCATTATCAAACTCCTTAGGTGTAGGCTGTTTTTCTACTATCCAGTAAAATATATCCCAATCATTGCTTGGAGAATTAATAAGTCTGTCATACATCATGGTTTGCTGTTCATTAAATCCATCTAAGTATTTTTTAGCAAAAGTGCTGAGAAGAAGATCATTTTCCAGCATTCCTCTTTTGCGAGATTGGTAGTGTAGTCTGAAATAGAATCATCAAATAAAATAATGTACATTTAACAAGTTTGATTTTCTTTTAAGGCTCATACTTCAAAATCTAATTTAAGAATATTTTGACATTTCTTGAAACTTAGATTCAGGTACCTAATTAATAATAATACCTGTTCTGAAATGAGGTTCTTAAGATCATTATTTAGAATCCAAGTTTCAGTTGACAAAACAACGGTATGTCTCGTCTTTTTCTTGTTTATTATGAAAGTAAATTGTATTAGTTTTCCAACATAACCTCACCTTGCCTTTCTTTTTTCTAATGTTTGAGGCTTCTCAATATTATATATAGGAATTTCCATGTATGTTGTGTCCACAAATTGTGTGCTATCACTTAGTAAACGACTGCTTTGCATGATATTTACAATGTTGCGAAACTGAAAGATAAAAATAAATTTAAAATGTAATCATTTAGCTACTAAAATATTTATCCTATTATTATTAATCATAAAAACTTACTGATCTTAAGCGCAACATTTTGATATTTAAAGTCTAGTAAATGTAAAGATGTAAATAATTTTCACTATTTTGCTTTTTATATTATTTACGTCATTCAAATTTTAAACTGATGGATTTTTAATTTGACAATTTTCTATTTTGCTCGTGTTTTGACTTCTGATATCTATAACAGACCAGGAATCCGACACAGAGTATAGAGCATAGATAAATATTTCTTGGGTTTTGAATTAACAACTGTTTTTTGTGGTGGTATAAGCTGGTTACTGACATTTCATTCGCTCGTTGCTGTAGGGTACGGAATTAGGGAATTCCGTAAAAAGTCTGTGCCTTACTGTTAAGCCTGCAATACATATTGGATTAGCTTATGCCAACGCGAGCGTAAGCAAACTAAGGCAAGGCAAGCGCTACTGCCTAGACGTTCGGCAAGTTTATCGAAAACCAATGGAAATGGCCAATACAGACCACTTTTGAAGAGATGCCTACACGTTGGGCGCCCTCAGTTTGTATTGTGCATTGAAACGATATGGATGTATACGCGTACGTATACGTGTGCCTATGACGGACGCCAACCGCATTATGGCGCGCGGACAAGCATGTGGCCGTGAATACAATTGACGCCTTTGATTTGTGCTGAAAAACCGACACCACTCCGAAGTGTGGCAAGTGGTTGCAAGCGATTGCAAGTTGTGACAAGCGTCACCAAATGATCTCTATACACGCTGGCTTTTGCCTTTACTCGGCCAACTAGGCGAGCGACACCGAGCGATGGCAAGACAATGCAAACATACTGTCTATACGCTGGGATTGGCCTTTACTCGGCAACGCTCGGCCAACATGTATTGCAGACTTTATTGATATACATAATATTACCTACATAAACTATAATGCGATATGGCCCGTTGCTATGGTAACGTATTGTTGATACAAACTACTTTGTCTGAGAAGTTATAAATTAGAATCTGTTTCGTTAATTGCATAATACTGATTACATTAAAAATAAGAATTATTAAACTGAATAATTAAGTTTATTGGGGGATGAAACAAAAAATCAAAATCCGACGACAGCAGAGCGATTTCATACATTTTTTTTTAAATCGAATTAGAATACCTATGACGTAATTATGATAGTTTTGTGATAGTTAAAAATACTGTAAAGTCGAAAATACAGTAGGTACTCTCAGAATGTAATGTAGGTGCTGTATCTATATATTCAGTGTTACTTTGTGAATAAATAAATAACAATAGCATTATGTCTGGAATTCGAGAACTATTCCTTTCAACTACTGGTAATTATTTTTTAATATGTATGTACCTAATATGTAAAATTAAATAAAGCAATTTACTTGTTTTTAATTGATTCACAGAAACCTTCTACAAGTCTACCCTCACATTAGACGCGACGTGTGAAGAACTGCTGTTGGAGTTTATTCATAATCCTCAAGTCCTTCTCATTCAGACCTCTTTAAAAAATACTTCACTAATCCTTTATACTAATGTAAATTTTTAATTGCTTTTATAAGTTTTGATAACCGAATCATCAGTTTTATAGTCATATCTTATTATTACTACTCCTCTTTTAGATACAGTTGGGTATAAAAAAATCAATAATATTTTATAAGACATTAGCACAAACTTTAACTGAAGAAAATTCTATAAACAACATAAATATTATTACTTTGACAACGAGTGCAGAGGAATCTTTGTATCAAATTTTAAAACAAATCTACTGCCCTCTTCTTGCAACTGTAAGTACATCACCAAATTATAACAACACTAAAAGCTTAAATGTAAGCTGGATATAAAATACTGTTTTATAAACATTTCTTAAATTATTAAAATATTTCAGGGAGATGATCTTTATTCTAACAAGTTGCAAAAAAACTTATCAGAACTGGAATCCAATCTTAGAATACTCACTCATGGAAAGGGTGATTCTAGTATAAATGGTAAGATATATTTTTTAAATTTATTAAGTAATATCACATCAAGTTGTTTTACTTTAAAGAAGTACCTACATAGATAAGTGGATGACATCTATTGTCTAACTGGTACCTGATCTGCTCTGTCTGCATGTTTAAAGTTGAGGAATGAAATAAATTATCTTTTGCATTCACATTTACCTTTATGTATTTTCTGAGTGTTTAAGAATTGAACTCAGGAAAACCATGCTTAATGTTTTTTATTAAATCACGGAGATGTTATAATTGATAAAAAAATATTATTTCAGTTATTTTATCAATAAATGATGAGGTAGAATATTGGAAAACGATTAGTCAATTACGTGATACTAACAAGAAAGAAAGAGAAGCAGCGTCTTCCTTCTTTGTTCTTTTTGAAGATATCTCTGAGGAGATAAGGTAATTAATTTATTAAAGAATCTCCAATTTTTTGACAAAAAAGATGAATTTTTCTGTAAATTTTTTTTGACAATCATTTAAGTCTCACCTGAGAATCGAGATGCTCCATGCTATCATATACCTACCATAAGTATTTTTTCTTGTTTTTATGCCTGTATTGACAACCAGTTGAAAACACATTTGGGTCGGCATGAAGAAATGTGTGAAATGAATTATCAATATTTAACTCTCAAAATAAAATTTGGATAGAGTAATGTTCAAAGTCATAGAAGTATAATACACAACAGAAAATATAATTCAGATTCGTTTAATTTTATAATTCATGTTGCAAAGTTGTCTTCGGAACTAACACACACAACTGTTTGTCAACCACTTACAATAATCTTAAGCTTAAAAAGTCTTATGAATATTTGTTACCTTAAAGAACTCTACATTCTGGAAATATGCAAGAAATCCGTGATTCAGCTGAAAACATTGCTGGAATACTGGATGATATTTGGAGGTACACACCCATAGTGTACTCACAAGAAAGGATGATTCATATATTTGATATCATTGGTGTGTATTGAAATTAATAATGTCTTTTAAGCTAGTGATAGATTATTCGATCGGCTGTGCGCATGCCAGTCTATATCACTTCGAGTGGGGATTTATATGGCCTCCCCTAACAGCCTAATATACATACAGTCATCATCCTTAGAAGGAAAATTTGTCCAATTGGATAGTAGTTGTGAATTTTGAGTCAATAAGAAAGTCGTTAGACGAAGTGTATTTATGTTTGGTGTGGTTATCTATTTGTTAAATGGTAAATTGGTAAATTTCATACAAATGTTTTATGATGTAATTATAGTTGCATTTTTTTATTGTAAAAATTTAACAGAAGTCTCACTTATGCTCCTGGCCATTTATTTTCAGAACAGATTCACTCATTAATTTAATTGTTTACATACTGTGATAAATGTTATTTTTGTTGACTATAAAACAAGTTTTTTAAAGATCTTGTTATTATTAATATCTATATTTTTTTTCAGGCCATGCATTATGCACAGTTATACAAACTGCTGCATCGAAGTTGGATATTTGGAAACCATATGATCTTATGAAAGATAATCAAATCCTGGTATTTCTCTCTGAATGTTTGAATGCAATACAAATGTGGATCAGCGCTTGTGAATCTCTTACTGGTACTTATTGGCCAAACTATGCTTTGCATATCTGGAAAGGAGAGTTATATGTACCTACTTTTTGTATTAATGTTCAAAAGAGGCTTCAAGAGGTAGGTGCAATGCTAGTAATATTTTTCAAAAGTTAATAATTGTGTTTTTTTGTATGTTTGTAATGAATAAAGTCAAAATTCTTATGGAAAATTTATACAAAAATTCCATTTATTGAAAAATGTATTATAAATATGTAATTAAACTATTATGTGTAAGAAAATTATTTTAAGTTAACTTGCATTTTAGGTGCATGATATTAGATCAACTTACAATCAACTCAGTAAGTTGCTGACCAAAGCTGAGAAAACCGAGTTAGATACAGATAAACTTTTTGAACCATTTGAAAGTGAGTATTAAATTAGTTTGACTTGATTCGATTTTAAAGCAGAAATAAAAATCATTTATTTTCAGATGTAAATATTTGGATATGCAATGGGCCAATACAATCTTGGGATGCTGCTGTAGCAAAATTTTCATCTAATTTAAGACCTGCTGAAACGAAAATTGCAGAAAAACTTAGACCAAGATTGCATAATACATCCACAAAACAAGTTAGTGCTTTTATTTAACGTAACACAAAATAGCAAAATGATTAGTGCAGTTTTTACTCAAATAAGCGGAAATGGCTCCTTGTGGACGCTGAAAGTCCAGAAAAAGAGGTTTCGTGGCTAAGTAGTCTTATAAGCCTGAGGTATCGGATTAGATTTCGGCCCCGAATACAATTTATAATTTAATTTGTATTTGGTCTGCCACGTGCCCGACGGGCGGTCATAAATGGCATAGATGTGTGGCTGAATTTTTACAGGCTTGCCTGAAGAAATTCAACCAAACCAACAAAAAATTCTGTTGCCTGGAAGATATTGCTGATTAGCGATAAAGCCGACCGTTGCACTCCATTGCAACGAAGTGTTTAAAAAAAATTGCAATCATGAACAGATTTAGAATGGATGAAATATTTTTGCTTAATCAAACTTGACTTTAAATAAACGATTATTTAAAGCGACGCCCACCTAGGTCGTGTTTCATTGGTGCCATTATTACATCTCCAGATGCTTTACGAGTTCACACGATACAAGACATTGATAAAAAGACCGGTAATAAAACACGCGCTGAACAATGAGTTGGAACTCTTTGTGACGTCACTGCTGGCTATGCTAAAGAGCATTCGCTGTCAACTGGACTCGGATGAAATTGACGTGCAAATGTACCAGCCGCCCGAAATGTCGCAAATTGTTCAACACGTGCAGTGGGCTAAGCAGATGGAATCTAAGGTATCTAAGTGTTTAAAAAAAAATTCGTTTCATCGTAATTTCTATGGCTTGCAAATATGCTATTAAAAACTTTCAGGTTAAAGATATACAAGAATGCATAGACAATTACCTCATAGAGTTTGAGAAAAGTAAAGAGGTTTCGCAGTTGGCATCTCAGATTTTAAAGGATCTAAAAACTATGTACACCCAGTTGCATGAGGATTGGTGTAGAGATCTACAGGTTAGTTGGATATAACTTTTCAAATCAGGATCAGGTATAGATAAATAATAACTTTGACCTCGATACTGCAGTTTCTTGTTGATTTTTTTCCCTTATAAGTAAACGTAGCCGAATCAGCTATCAAGATTTTTGTTTTAACATCGACATCTGTACCATGAGTTAGTTATAATAATTTTGATAGTTATTTTATTATTGGAAAGCTCAATTCCATTCAGGTAATGAAAGTGCGCGCGTAATCACTAAGGAAGATGATTTTCTATAAACGTATATAAACGTAAATATTTAATATCGACGCTATCGAAAAATACTTGACTAAACTTGGGGTGGAGCTACAGTTACAGTAATCTAAATTAACTCTCTCATTCACACGATAACAATTTTATAACAAAAACAGTTTATGCCTCCAAGAACTAAGCGACCTCGAGCTCGAGAGCCCGTAAGAAGTTGCATGTAACGTATCGTATATTTATCATAACTAGTGGTCGCTAGGTATGTATGGGTGTGTATGCTAGTGTGCGTAATGTTTATTATAATTAATTTAATGTATGTGTAATGCATTTTATATAAAAAGTAGCTTTATGCACTTCTTCACCATATAAACTTAACGCAATCTTCGTAAAGGGGTGCAAAGTTTTTGCTTTACATTTTTATTATGATTTGCATTTTACAGGCTCAAGTGAAGGACGGTTCCCTCCAACTAGCAGCAGATAAACCAGTTGTGGAGTTCGCTAGTGCTACTCAGCTGATGGAAGTGAATTTCAACCCACGTCTAGTTCGCACAGAGCTTGAGGCGAGATCACTTTGCGCGCTAGGGCTGCCTCCACCACCCGCTGCTAGTGCACTCGACAAGTTGACGACAGCGTTAAGATATGCGAGGGCTTTGCAGCAGGTAAGAGTCCCGAAAAACTTAGTTGTGAGACATAGGACTGAAGTTCAGTGTCTACCCTATGACTTTTCAGCTAAAGTTTCTTTAGAAAATTAATCAAAATCGATTTCGCGGTAAAGTTCGTAGATTTTTTATTTATGTTGCTCACAGTGGCTACAGTTTACACTGAATAAATAAAACAATGGTATATTTAACAATGATAAATGCATCCCTTTTTAGATATTGATTAATATTGTTTATTATAACATGTACAAATCGATTTTTTTAAATATTTTATTCCCAGACAGCTCCTTTATGATTTTAGTATTTATTTAGATTTAGAATTGTAAGTACAGTTTGTGATAAGTCACATTTTTGTAATACAAATGGTCTACGCTTTAGGTCGCTTCCTTTCACAACACTTTGGGTGAACGCATGATACCATCCACTCGACCAATGATGCTGGAAGCAGCCCTCGACCTCTCAGCCCTTGTTCAGAACCAGAAACCGGTTTTTTGGAACGACGAAGAACAACTCGCTGCCTACACTGAAAATTTAAAGAAAATGGTATTGAAACTGGAATCTCAGGTAATGTCAAAATGTATTAAAATTATGCTATTTATTTAGTTCTATATTTAATTCAATTAACAAGCTATTGCGCTTTGCGTGATTAATAACGGGCGTAGCTATCAGATAATAGAAATATTCAGAGATTAGCGTTACAACAAATTCGGTCCAACTGTTCCTAAAATGAGCGAAATAAACAGACGATCTAAAAATTTACACTTTTGTTAAAGCTCATATTATTATATCTTCCAAGTGCACTTAATAAGAGCTGTTACTTTGATGTTATAAGTGCAATTGATATTACGTATGCTTCAATCTGGATTTAGATGTGAGGTTATTTGTATGGTAATGACATTGACATTCACGCTAAGATTGCAACACCTATTGTCATTCATTTTCTTTTTATTGCATCACCCCCTTAACCGTTTCAGAATTCATACCTCACCACTCAACACATAGCTATTCGGGGCATTGTAGAAAAATTGATGGATACAGAACTTCTTGCTAAACAAAGTGAATGGAAGAAGAGCTTAAACGATATAAGAGATATCATTGAGAAGGTATTTATTATTGCAGTTATGTTATATATTTTTTGATCAACGTTAAAAATACTTCCAACACCTAAACAGTTAATGACTGTAGTAAATGAATGTGACGATTCGATTGAGACTAACTTTACGAAACTTTTATACGTTCAACGTTGACTTTTTTTCTATTCAATTCTATTGAAGTCGTTCATGTGTCTGACATTTAATTTGTGTTGTTGAGAAGATCGATTTTAGGGGAAAAAACTCATCTCTTTCCAAATTAACACAAAAGGCTGATAAGTGATTACATATCAGAATAGAAAGTACGGGCTTCAGTTTAATTTTTAAACAGGCATATTGTTTACATCGTAGGTAGAAGGTAAAGGTTACAAAAGTACAGAAATGTGGCGATCGCATTGGGAGATTCAAGCATACAAGGCGATGGAATGCCAGTATATACGCGCCCTGCTTTCTCTCCACACAAACTTCCCGCATATGAGAGTCGACCTGGTGCTACGGTGAGTTTATTTTTCGACCGCACTACTTTGATTGTTAATTTGTATGGAAATCATAAGGTTCAGTTCGTCAATTATGCTGTCGCTTTTGATGGTCCCAAATATTTTTATTTTAAATTTATCTTAGTATAAACTTATCTTTTATACTGTGTTGATGTCAATGGGATAAGCGGAATTTCCGCAATGGTTTTTAAGTTTTTGTTCTAATAAATAAAAAAATGAATCGTATGCAGTGTTAAAATTCATCATGTTCATACCAACCATTGCGTTATTTCAGATCTTTATTATTTGTCTAAATGTTCTCAAAATTCGCTAGAAAATATATAGAGGTGCTTTTTTTTCAGTACAGTATATGTACATTGTCAAAAATTGAATAAAACTATTGTTTTAAAGTATGTATTTTTTTATTTTATTTTTTTGGATGCTTTAATAACGAATAAAGTAATATTGTTTAAAATAAGCCATGTGTTGTTCTTTTTCTAGTGGACGAGCGGTAACAGTGCAACCGCCGATAGAACAAGTTCGCTCACAACTATACCAACAATTGAAGCGGCTTGTGTCACTTCCTTCTTATTTCCCTTCGCTTCTCAACAATCAGCTCGACAAGCCAACTGCCTTCACCACTATTGTCGATAAGTAAGTGCGCTATATACTTATTTGAGTGAAAAAAATTCGGATCGGCTCTTTACTTATATTTTTCTTAAAACAATGTTTTGTTATTCATTTTAACACAAAGACTTTGAATTTGACCAGGATTTTATTCGATAGATGGCATTGTACAGTATTTTTATTTAGGTACTCTTTTGTAATATTAGGAATAAATTTTGTTATACAATAATATCTATATTTAAAATTTCAATACAAACACTTTTATCTTTATATTGCAGAGAATCGTATTCGATTTAAAAGTTATGGAATTTCACCTGCTTTATAATTTATATAATACATACTTACCACTTACCGCTAAGTGTTTTACATAGATTTTAGATACAGAAATGTGTCTGCCCCATGCCCCACTGAGGGGTTACGGGCATTCATTTACTAACATTACAGGCACAGTTGGATAGGCAACAAAGCAGTCCGTCAAATAGAGGGCGCGCTCTCCTCATTGCAGAGCGTGTGCGAGACGTGGACCGTACGCGCGTCGCTTGCGTGCGTACCGGACTTAGACGCACTGTGCGCAAAACACTTGCACCAACCTGGCGATTGGGAAATTAATTTTAAAGCGTGCAAAGCGTATGGACAGGCCGTCGCCAAAATGACTTTGTAAGATAAACTTTTGTTAATAAAAACACATCTTGTCAGTGTTTAATTAAGATAAAAGTATATATATGGTCAATGTTTTTATGTTCATCAAATGTTTTCTTTTATCCAATGGCTTTTTTATCTATAGCAAAAGTAATCAAAATAATTTATACGATAAGGTCGACCTTATACATCATGTTTAAAAATTACTTTGATATATTTTTTATGTTATTATAGAATAAAATTAAGTTAACTTTTCTACCTATCGAATAAAATTTAACATGTTGTTATCTATGTTAACTATGATCAATTGCGCTATGTAAGGCAGCGCTTCACCTGATATAATCGCTCATAGTTGCATTCACCTTTCTTCAATATTTTTATACCCAATATCCCGTATTATTTGTAATATAATATTTTAGTGATGACGAAAAAATTGATTGGATATCGGTTGGAACGATATCTTTGCGCCGGGAATTTGAGGCGCAGTCTCGTAATTTGTGGGCTTGTCTCATGTCTTCACTACAAAATAGCTGTCATAATGATGCATCAGAATTGGACACATTTATAGCTAACGTAACACTCTTGTTGGAGAATAAAAGCCTTCCCAAGAACGCAAAAGAACTGGCTGATATAAGCGCAAAGCAACAAGAGATTCAGGAGAAACTCCCTGAGGTATGGTAATATTACAATTTTTTGTGTCACACAATATAACTTTTTAGTATAAGTATGTATGTATGTATATATGACCGCCTCCTTGGTCTAGTGATAAGCGCCTAAGCGTTACAACCGAGAGGTCCTGGGTTCGATTCCCGGCGGAGATAAAAAAAACTCGGTCTGGCAGGACATAGAAGGCTGATCACCTACTTGCCCCTAAAGAAAAAATCGATCAGTGAAGCAGGTGTGAAATGCATCTGCCCCATACCCAACTAGGGACACGATGTACCTAAAACAAAAATATTGTATCTTAAAAATATGGTTTTAAAATATAATTAACTAGCGACCCGCGCCAGCTTTGCACGGGTATAAAACATATATAAAAACCTTCCTCTTCAATCATTCTATCTATTTAAAACAAACCGCATCAAAATCTGTTGCGTAGTTTTAAAGATTTAAGCATACAAAAGGATATAGGGGAAGAAAAAGCGACTTTGTTTTATACTATGTAGTGATGAATGCTACCAGCATTAAGGATACCATGCCGGATTTTAAATTTTGAAATTATATGTTAAAAACGAATTTTAATATATTTTAGAATATTTTGTATTTAAATTTTTTATGTTATAATATATTCTTAGTTATTTTATGTAATACATATTTGTAATAACTGTAAATAAAAAAATAAAGTAAAATTAATGCATGTATAATTCTAATTTTATTTTTATATGTATGTTGTAAATGATTTCGTGTTTATAGATGGAGAAATTAGTGGAAGGTTTGAAACGGAAAAGTCACTTGTTACGAACTTGGGGCGGAGACGCTTCAGTCGAGAGTACGGTGAAGGAATGGCGGAAGGTTAGCGAACAAATGAGCGCGCATCAACAGATGTTCGAACAACAGGTAACTGTTTTAACTGTCACTAGTTCATAGTATAACTATGGTTGTTGAGGGTATAAGGTTGAGTTTTCCTTGATTCATATGTTGAGGCAATAAGGATGATTTTTTCTTGGCAGCTGGACCCGAAATTAAAAACACGTCTTTCTTAGTTGATGTTTAATTTGCGACTGTCATATTACAACTTACACTATCGAGAATCGATCGAACAATGGTTAAATTATAAAAAGTCCAAGGTTGCCTTTTTACCGACTTCAAAAAAAGAAGGAGGTAGTCAATTCGATGCTGTTTTATTTATTTATGTTTGTTACCTCAGAACTTTCGACTGGGTTAACTGATTTTGATGATTCTTTTTTGTTTGAAAGGTGGTGCTTCCCGTGTAGTCCCATTTAAATTTAAAAAAATGTTCTGTAAATTTAGTTTCATTTTGAAGTTGGTTTTTGTCGTTAAAAATTTAACACTATTATTAACACTTGTTATAAATTAAAAAACAGAATCCCATAATTGTTATTTTTTCTTTTAAGAAACTTGGAATTAATAGACAATATGTATGTTTGAATACATTCAAATCTATCATGTTATTTGAATATGTAATATTTTTTATTTTATTCTTATAGGCGGAAGTGGTAAAGTCAAGTCTGACAGGTGATTGGGATAACATAACAAGCAATATAGAGGGCTGGCTGTCTCGCTGGGCTCAGGCCAAGACACGTTTGGAGGACACTCGAGATTTGCGATTTGAAGACATGATTGATAGATGTCGCTCTATATTCGATGCCGTGCAGAACTTCGATAAACTTGTTTTAGATAGGGATGAGCTGTTGTGAGTATAAATATTTAAAAAAATCAGCTTAGCTTCATCTTCGAACGTCGAGGCAAAATACGGCCCGTATCACCTGCATGTTTGTTGTGGAACTGAGCGATTTTTAAAGAAAGAGCGCACCTCTTTTAAAGACCGGCTGCGCATCCGTGGCCCTCCTGGCGTTGAAGGTGTCTATGGGCGACAGATAACTTATAATGCCCGTTTGCCTCCTATTCTATATTTTAAAAAAAACTAATTTTCTATCGACAACAATACTACTACACGAGTTTCACATTTATTTACCAGATAAAGGTAATACGAGACAACAATTTTTGTAAGTCGTTTTTTTCACTTAATGATTTCGACGTATTTGAAGAGTATGATTAATTGCAGAGCTGAATGTAAAAAGTTTAATATGAAATTTGAAACAAATGAAATATGGAATGAAGCGATGTCACTTAAAAATGAGTTTCTCAAAACTTGGAATATTCTGAAGGAGTATAGCGAAGGTGTGTACTGCATATTATTAAATTAGATAACAATTTACATAGGTTTCTAAACATATACAATTTAATACAAATTCATATTCACCACGTGGTAAACGTTATGTTCAAAGCGGCCATTATAAAATTATGAGTTCATACTTCTGTACGTAACTTAAAAGCCGAAACAGACAAAAAGAACATTAGATGTATTGTTTACAAATACGAAATAGCTTTTATTTTGATGCTATAAACGTCATCTTACTTCGTTATTTCGCAGAATACGAATCAATATGCAATCAAGAATGGATTGTTTTTCAAAAGAAGTTACATCTATTGGATGAGTTCGTGTGTCGTTGGTTAAGTCGACTGGAGCCCTACACGGCTGTCACCCTTTATATGCAACAGGAATTAGACAAATATACTGTAAGTGTAGTATTCTAAACAAAGATTCATTTTTCTCCGTCCATAAGTTAAGATGGGTAGGAACAATTTTCCTACACAATAATAATTGGGACAACTCACATACATTGCTCTGATCCCAAAGTAAGTAGCTGAAAAAAAGCACCTACCGGGATTCGAACCCGGGACCTTTTGATGCAGAAGGCAGGAGCACTACCAATTGCGCCAATTGGTTGTCAAAATGTTAGTGGTAAGCCGGCTTAATGATGCACGCCTGTCGAAAACTATTGTTGCCCGGGATTTCCAAAAACGCAAAAGAATTGGCTGATATAAGCGCAAAGCAACAGGACATTCGCAGAGCAACACGCAGACGTGTGTTCATGGTGATAGTGTCCCAGAAATTTAATTTATAAATCAATATCGAAAAGGTAGTGTTATTGAATAAATTTAGCCTCCGTGAGCCTCGTCAGAAGTAATTTCCCTTCCAGAGGATACTTTGTGAATTTGGTGGACTGAGGAGCAAACACTATTGTAGTATTTTTTATGTTTTAGTATTCTTAGTATACTAAGATAATGCAATGAATTACAAAGTTGCGTCCGTGAGGTGAAATTGGCGAAATTGGCGCCTAACTACATTACTTATTTATCCATAAAAACAACATTTGCCTAAACAAAACCGTAAGGCGTAATAATCAATTTAATACAATTTTTGCTTTTTACAAGCCTTTGTTTAACTAAGCAATGTATGTATGTTTGTTGGGGTGAAGTCTTGCAAGTTAAATTTGACCCACTTCTCGGTTTCCGATTAAGCTTAAATTAATTTAAATGAAGTCGTATGATATTATGATGGACCCGAAGGTGGGCAAGGGAACTCCATAATAAAAATAAACAAACGCATCGAGCTTGGGCTTGTTTGATTCGTCATGAGAACTTTGGCCCTAGAAAATATCCAAGGTCTGACGATGAAGCCGGGAGGTGGCTTGGGAACTATATAGTAAAACATTGCATCCCTTTGCGCTCGTTTGATTTGTCTCGAGGAGTAGATACTTACTAGCCAATATAAAAAGCTTGTCGCTTAAAATGTTTTTAACATAAACTTATTTTAATTCCGATTATAACATTTTTACTTATATTTTTATTAATTTACAATAGGATTTGACAGCAGTTTTAAAGTACATACGCGGTACGGACTTTACCGAACGCCATTGGTGCGAAGTTTTCAATCTCATAGAGATGGAATACAAGAAACCAGATACACTGCTATTGAAGGATCTTTTAAGAGTTGCCATAAATATCAAGAAACAAATGAAATCGTTACAGGTACATATTATGTTAATTTATTTTATTTCCCATATTTTTTGGTGCCTTTTTATGTAGTTATTTTATATGCAAAATTTAAAGAGAATATTAGAATTCTCCACTCCTTCTCTATATAAACTATAAGTGTGGGAAATTTCATACTCCTCCGTCCGCGCAATTATCGTAAAATGGAGTACAAAGTTTTTGCTTCACGTATTAATATTATGATAAATGTAGATATCCTGTTGTAGGATGTTGTTCCTTATGAATAAGTATATGATTCCATATGATTATTTTCTTATAGAAAATAAGTTCAAGCGCCTCAAGTGAAGCAGCAGTGCGAACAGCGTTGAATGAACTAGACTTATGGTTTGCTGGCGCCAGACTTACCCTAACTTACTATACGGATAAGTCAAAGAAACTAACGCCCATTGCTAAGGATTTTAAAGATATTCTCACTAAGGTAAAGAAAATGTTAAACAAACGACTTTTATCAAATCGTGTTTCGTCAATATGTTTCATAAGACAAAGCATTTTAAAATAAATTTTACAATTGAGAGTGAGTGATAGGTTAGCGACAGCGCCTGTAGACAATTAAATTTATATTGAATTAGTGGACTTTGAAGTCGTGTTAACATAAGAAATGTGCTAGGTGGAGGAACAACAATGGGTGGTGTGGTCTTTGGGAGGCGAATCGGGAGGCGGATGGGACGCGAAACTTCGAAGCGCCACCACACTATTAAGAGCAATGCATCACGTACAACGCAGGTAATTGTCTATTTTTTAAGCTTTTATTGTTTCGACTTGTATCTTTAGTTCTATAGGCACAAAGTATACCACGCCGTTAAATGTCAGTCCCATATCTTCCCATATGAATTTAAAAAAGGAATCTTTAGTTGATATAAGTAAAAAAACAAAGTGACACAAAGTAGACGCGGTTTCGCATTGTTCCAAAGCGTCCTAAATTATTATTTATCCAAATCTGCCAAGCAGATTTTGCTTCAATTTGTGATAAATTTTCAATCTTGTACATTTACGATTGTTGACTTTGTTTCTCTGCCCTAACGGAATCTTAATATTTTAAATGGAAATAAGACGTTACGCTGCAACTACTCAACCGATCATTATATTATCATATCCATTATCATATCATTCAAAGCCGCACGAATTTGTTACTAATTCGTCAGAATTTGAATGGTCTTGGCGATGGGTCACGTTATGGCCATAAAATATGGTCACCAGATGTTTTACCATTCTATGCATTCTACAGTTTTACTTAAAAACCAACATGGTTATTTTATATACTAGATACTTACCTATACTATTATGAAAATCACTAATATTATATTTTGTATACTTTAAAAATGTGCTTGCAAATTATTCTATTAGTCGAAATTATGAAATATGTTTTTATAATACGATACTATATCGACTTAGAATCTCGCTTACCATTAGTGAAAATTTTTTTTGTCATCGGTCCTTTGCCCTTCATAGTATAAGTATATAAAACAGGAATATGATCTATAGATGGATGATAATAGCTCTATAATCAAAACAATTACGCCGATGTCCAATCACTGTAAGCGTAGAGACTAAATTTTATGGCATTTTTTATAAGTCAAATAACCTTGCGTGCCTGACATGGCAGGCACTTGACATGAGATCTACACATTTACCTACGTAAGTATATAAAACAATCGGAATAGTTACATCATTTACAACTTTATTTTTGTACAAGTATTGGATTTTTCTCCCTTCCGCATAGCAGAAGCAAGTATAATGTATAACAAAATGTGAACGAATAAATCTAAAAAACACGAATTTAATATAACACTCAAGCCATCAAGACAATTTATAAAAATCTTCTAAGCCGTTAAGCGACGCATGGGCCAAACACTTAACCCTCTTTAAGACTTCGCACAGTCAGGTAAAATTAGGCAACAGTATAAATAGCCTGGCCCTACGTGATGTAATCGCTCGCAGGATGAAACCAAAGTTATCTCGATAAGCCGCGCCGGGGGCACTGAACTATATGTCATGGCGACAAGCTGAAGTTGTATTTAATTGTCTATAAAAGCAAAAAGTTTAAGACGTGCTATATTGGGATGAGATTTTAACTCGGCAGCTTTGGCTATACCCATCGGCATATTTTGCTAACACGCATTGCCTCCTAACTTTCTTCAGGAAATGAGAAATAAGAAATTTATTTCATATGACACGGTAATTTACGAATCCTACGACATCACTAACATAAGCAATCAAAATACATAGTCCTTGATCTCTCTCCATAGTCCGTATTAGTTAGGAAACTATATCACAGAGGAGACCTGTATTTTTTAAAGTTTATTTTGTATACGTAAAACTACTCAATACATTTTGATAAATATGTATAATAGACATTTAAATTGCATAAAAAAAAAACAAATAGGACATTTATATGACATTTCTTACTTGTTTTGATTTCAAATTATATTTATAACCATTATCAATACGAAATGAGAACAGCTTATTATTTTTAAAAGGCAATCTTCACAAGGAATTGAGCATTCTCTATCTAAAATAATGTATTCCTGATTATTATTATTAAGCATTTGTTTCGCAATGTAGCCTATGTCCATTCTTAGGATGTCTTTCCAACAGAGATGTGCTATGCTACATTGCTATGGATGCGTTTGATATCCACCTATCATATTCATTGGTCCATATAGCATAGTGGAAACGGGTTTTAACTTAGCTGTGTTTTTTATATGGATGGATGCTTGATCTGAATGCGTGCAGAGCAGAGTACAAGCTGTAAAACAGTAAGCGCGCGTTTTTCAAGCCCGCTGCATACGTTTAGCATCAGCGGAACGGTCACATACTTTAGTAGCTTAGCTTTCACATCCTCGCAGCATAGCTGCATAGCACACCTCTGTTGTAAAAGCACACACCGTTAAGCTCTAGTACCTACCAAATTTCATCAATATCAAGTATGAATTAATTTTGAAATTGATGATTTAAAATAATATGTACAGTTCCTATGAATTTAATGTACGTAAATCAGATGCCGCTCTGTGTCGACAGCTTTCACAATCGTCGTGGATTTAACGTAAAGAAATCGTTCTTTTATTAAAATTAAGGAATTAAAAGAGAAAAGCTCACTTACAGTTAAGTATGAACCTCTGCCCTGTTAGAACACCTAAAACTGCAGTTAGGCGGTGTTTTGCGTTCAACATCGCATCTAATCAATCGTCTATTTAAATATTGAAATGTATTTGTTTGGAATTTTAAAATCCATTTGAATTCTTTATATAGGTTTATACCTATGTAAAAGGTATAAGTAGTGCATGGCCCATTTTTCACTCGTACTAATTAAAGGTCAATTCCTTTTAAATTCATGTAAAAAACAAGAAGCTAGGTCGATTAAGTGCCGGGTGCTTATCGTGTGAACTTTGACACGATGACCACTATTTAAAAGTATCGTTATCAAAACGAAAGCGTTCATTCAGAGTCGATGACACATCTGTGTGGTATTAAGGTATTAATATGTATGTACTTAGTTGCGTGTCTTTATAGTAATGATATTTGATATTGTTTATGTCTCGGGGATTTTCTTTCTGGAGCATATACATTTACAAATGTAGTCATGTGTAGCTAGATATTTACATTACAGCATATTGGGCAATCTAAATATATACGAAATGATTTTTTTATTCACGATAATTTATTGAATAAGCTTGAATGAAGCTATGGAAGGGAATTTTAATTACATAATATGTTATTTAAAAACATCTTCATATATTCGTGTTAGATTTCGGTTAAAATAATTTTTATTGAGTTTGTACGCAGATAAGAGGTTATCAGCAAAGTTGTCGAAACTATAGTTATCTACTTATAGTTTGAGGGGCCTATATTATTTTAATTAAATCTTTATTAAGGTATTAGCTCCTAACCTAATGTTATGAGAGCGAAAAGCCAATTAATAAAGCTTATGTCAATTTTATATTATTTGTTTATATTATAAAAATTATCTACAGATGACATTTTAAAGAATCGTGTGCTCGATCTTCTGCCTGAGTAGATGAAAACGTGGGCCTTAAGCCTATTCGCGACCTGTTGGTCCTTTTAAAAACTGGTATATGACGTCATCGCTTCGCAAAATACCATGGCCTAATTTTTACGCTTTGAATTGTTAATTGTTATACAATTTGAATGTCGAGACGGTGTTTTGTGCGTTCTCTCATTAATGTGAAATGAGTTGTAATGAGCAATTCACACAGTTCGTTGAACGTTAGTTGGGATTTGCTAAGTATAGCTTCACGCGGAACACCTACTTCCTCACACCTAAATTCCTTCTTGTCACTTACCTCCTGTACTATTGCAGCTGAAAATTAAGATTACCTTTCTTTACGATTTAATAATTACAAACGTAATAGCCATTTTATGGTTCCATTTATAATAAATAAGCATTTAAATTTATTTATATTCTAATAAATTTTGATAAATCAACGCAATTAGTTATTATATTGGGTCAGATCGCGAATGTTTTATCAGTACCGGATGTGAGGAACGGAAGAGTGACTGACAGGCGGCTTCAATATCATACACACAATTTGTTGCCCGCAATTCGAATGATGTATAAATATTTTGGACAAAAAATATATAGAGCATTTTACATGCATGCAAGGACTCGTCAGATTCGCCATAAGAATTATGAAAGCCGGGTCGAGCCGCAACAATCAAAACTTAAAGCGCATCCCAAAACGTCTCTTTATTTTTGTTACCTAGTGAAGCCCGTTTCTTAGAACGGCACGAGGAGCGGTCGTCGCCTCACTCAGGGACGAATTGAACAAACATATTGTATGTTTTTTAACTGATCGTGAATTTTTACCTATTAAGTATTATTTAAACGATTTGAAGTCTATAGTATTGACTTCAAGTTCGATATGAGAGAATAGAACTTATTACGTAGTGTAACTCATAAACTATTGAGATAATTCAATAGTTTTTCGAGATTTTGATGTTTTTTAAATCGTACTATTTATTTGTCACCAGTGTATTTCTTTAACACACTGTTATAAGCTTGACCTGTTTGTAACGAAATGTTTTAACATGATTTTCACCTAGGTACTTAAACATGTCTGACGTAAAAAGTACCTCGTCCGTTTTACAATATTTTATTTTCTTAATCATTCTATTAAAGTTTCCAATTGCTAAAAATTATTTTATATCTTTTTTAGTTTGTTCATTCTATGAAAGCATGTTCTCTTTAGTTTTTAAAACTGTCGATGTAAATAATTTGTGGATAAAAGAATTGAATGCGGCCCTGTCCGCGTAACAAAGCTCCGGCAGGCATAGTATGGGAGTAGCGGGGGAGCGCGGGATGCGAGCGAGTAGCGCAGGCGACTCGCCGGACGAGCCAGTGCAGTAAGCGGCGCGCGGAGAGCCGGTGCGCGCTATGGCTCGATACAAGCTCTTAATCTTTGCCGTACTTATCACTGTTGGCGGCGCCGTATACAACAGGGATCGCGACCGACAACGCGCTGATCCCCGCTTGTTAGACCGCGCTTGTGAACTCAGCTCCTGCTATCCTGCAACTGGAAATCTACTCATCGGCCGAGAAGCGAGGCTCTTTGCCTCGTCGACTTGTGGATCCAATGGCCGCGAACGATATTGTATAGTATCTCATCTTGAAGAGCGAAAAAAATGTTTCTGGTGCGATTCTACAGAATATACAGTGAAGAATCCGCTTCTCAACCATCGTATTCAAAACATCATATACAAGTTTCACCCCGGCACACGAACGAAGTCATGGTGGCAGTCCGAAAATGGAAAAGAAAATGTTACGATACAGCTTGATATGGAAGCGGAATTCCACCTTACGCATTTAATAATGAACTTTAAAACATTCCGACCGAAAGCTATGTTAGTAGAGAGGTCTTTCGACTTTGGTAAGACTTGGCGAGTTTATCGATACTTTGCGCATAATTGCGACGAAGCTTTCCCTTCTGTTCCCAAACATACGCAGCGGAGCTTAACTGAAGTTGTTTGTGAATCACGTTATTCAGGTGTCGCGCCTTCGTCGGAGGGTGAAGTGATATTTAGAGTGTTACCACCTAATATAAATGTAACAAATCCTTACTCAGAGGAAGTTCAAAATTTACTACGAATGACAAATTTAAGAATAAATTTCACAAAATTGCATACACTTGGAGACGACTTACTCGATAATAGAGCGGAAATCCAAGAGAAATATTATTACTCAATTTATGAAATGACTGTTCGAGGTTCCTGTTCTTGTTACGGTCATGCTTCTCGTTGTCTTCCTATGCCAGGAGTAGAATCAAAAAATAATATGGTTCACGGACGTTGTGAGTGCACGCATAATACCCGTGGATTAAATTGTGAATATTGTGAAGATTTTTACAACGATTTACCTTGGCAACCAGCTGTTGGAAAAACTTCAAACGCTTGCAAACGATGCACATGTAACAATCATGCCACCTCATGTCATTTTGATGCAGCCGTTTATAACAAGACAGGTAAAATTAGTGGCGGAGTGTGTGATAATTGTCAACACAATACGATGGGGGTCAATTGTGAGCGATGCAAACCGACTTTCTATAAGGATCCTTCCCTTGATATACAAAGTTCAGATGTCTGTAAACAGTGTGATTGTGACCCCGAAGGAACGACAGATAAAGAAGTTTTATGTGATGATGAAACCGACGCGGCGAATAACAAAACAGCTGGCAGATGTTTATGTAAAGCAAATGTTGATGGAGCTCGTTGCGACAGATGTAAAGATGGATATTGGAACTTTGATCCTGAAAATCCAGAAGGCTGCCAATCTTGTCCATGTGACAGATTAGGTACAATAAATGAAAGAGGATGTGATGCAGCAACAGGAAATTGTTTCTGTAAACGTCATGTCACCGGTAGAAATTGTGACCAGTGCCTTCCTGAATTTTACGGTTTATCCGATAGTGACGATGGATGCTCTCCTTGTGATTGTGATCTTGGAGGATCGATTGATAGGGATTGCGACGTCATAACTGGGCAATGTAAGTGTCGACCAAATGTTTCTGGCCGACGCTGTGATCAACCACTACAAAACTTTTTCGTAGGAGCACTTGATTCAATGGTGTTTGAAGCAGAATCTAGTCAGTGTGATTCCCAAATTGATGATAATGCTATTCAAAGCCAATTATGTCATGTTGTCATTCGGGAGAATTTTCCTGATGGCCGAAAAGAAACCTGGACTGGTCCTGGATTTATGAAACTACCTGAAAGCAGTACTTTAGTATTCGTTATAAATAACTTAAAAACGAGTATGAACTATAATGTTCTCATTAGATATGAACCTCAATCCACAAGAACTTGGGAAGAAGCTACTATACTTGTCAAACGGCCTTTACCAGATGTAGACTCACCGTGTGCTAATGTGCGCCCTGAAGACGATACAATACCTACTACTTTACCAGCAAATCAACGCAGCGTTCTAGTTCAGCCACCTGTTTGTTTAGAAAAGGATAAAGAAACTGAAGTTCGTATATACTTAGGCAGACAAGATGGACACACATCAAGCAGTAGAGCTTCAGTATTGATCGATTCTATTGTTCTTATTCCATCGATTGATGATTTGCCGTTTTTAGCTAATAATAGTTATGCTAGAGAAGAATTTGAACGTTACAATTGTGGAGATCAATATTATTACGATTTAAATAGAGACAACGTACCAGACATTTGCAAAAACTATCATGCTAGCATTGGTTTATATATAAGAAATGGTTCAGAATCGTGCCAGTGTGACCCAACGGGTTCAAAAAGTCATCAATGTGATCGCTATACTGGATATTGTCAATGTGTTGAAAACATTGTAGGGGCGCGGTGTGATCGTTGTGCTCCGGGTACATATGGTTTTAGTAAATTTGGTTGTAAACGTTGCGATTGTAATAGTATTGGCTCTTTGGACAACTTTTGTGATGCCACAAGTGGACAATGTAAATGTAGACCAAATACATATGGGCGAGCCTGCGATTTATGCCAACCAGGTTACTTCAACTTCCCGAATTGTCAGCAGTGTGACTGTAACGGACATGCAATCGAATGCGATGATAAAACAGGCGCTTGCAAGGAATGCAGAGATTATACTGAAGGTCATCGTTGCGAAAGGTGTATAGAAGGATATTATGGTGATCCTCGTTTGGGCATTGATATACCATGCCGTCTTTGCCCGTGTCCTGGTGTTAAAGGAGATCCAAATAAGAGCAGTCATGCTGATAGATGTGAGTTAGACCCTGAAACTAAAGATGTAGTTTGTGATTGTAAAGAAGGTTATGCTGGTTTACTTTGTGACGTCTGTGCAGATAACTATTTCGGTGACCCAATAAGAGGAACCTGTGAAAAATGTGATTGTAATGGTAATATTGACATAACGAAACCAGGAAATTGTGATCCTTATACAGGAAAATGTCTGCAGTGCTTATACAATACTGCCGGAGACCACTGTGAGTTTTGCAAAGATGGCTATCATGGTGATGCTTTAGAACAAGCATGTGACAAATGTAATTGTGATGTCTTAGGTACAAACTTCACGCGTGGAAGTTGTGATCGCGTGACTGGCCAATGCCCATGTTTCAACAATGTTATGGGTATAAATTGCGATCAGTGTACTGAAAATCACTGGCGAATTGCGCTTGGAAAAGGATGTGATCCTTGTGAATGTGATCCCATAGGATCTTTATCACCTCAATGCAATCCTTTTATAGGCAAATGTGATTGTAAGCCAGGTCATGGTGGAAGACAGTGCGATCAGTGTCAAGAAAATTACTGGGGAAATCCTAATATAGAATGTTATGAATGTGATTGTGACCTCAATGGTGCTGTGTCACCACAATGTATGAGAGAAAATGGATCGTGTATTTGCAAGCCCGGAATAGGCGGTTATAAATGTGATATGTGTGCTAGAGGCTATCTTGGAGAAGCTCCTAAATGTTATGCTTGTGGTGAATGTTTTGACAGTTGGGATCAATTAATCGGAAAATTACGCATTAAAACGGAATATGCTATTGGAAATGCTAGTAAAATTAAAGTTGTTGGAGCAACGGGAGCTTACACAAGAGACTTTGAAGAAATGACCAAGATTTTAACAGATGTTGAGGATTCTCTTCAAAGTGCTAAATTAGGACAAACAACAGTGAAAGACCTTGTTTCTAATATATCAAGTCTGCAAGATCATCTTAATGAAGCAGAAATGAAAATAAAAGATAGTAATGAAAATCTCACTGCTATAACATCAAAGATCAATTTGGGAAATGTCACTTTAGATGGTTTAAGATCTAGTATAGAAAAAGTTAAACACAAAACATTGGAGCTAAGCAATAATGCAACAAAATTACAAGAAGCTAACCTTGAGGGCGCACTTAACCTTACACGTGAAGCAAAACAAAGAGCTATCAAAGCATGTGATGATACAGAAAGTGTTCAGGCTGTAATTGCTAACACTGACAGACAAATTAAAAATACTGATAGACTAATAGAAAATCAATTCGCTAATTTTAATAATACACAAAGTGAAAATGAAAAGAAACTGGATGATTTACATGACATTTTATCTCAATTTGACGATGGATTCCCTAAGTTAAATGAAAAAATGTGTGGACAGGAAAGTGACACCTGTGATATTTGTGGTGGTGCTGGATGTGGAAAATGTGGTGGAATATCCTGTGACCAAGGAGCAGTTACTAAAGCAGAACAAGCCTTAGATTTTGCAAATAAGACAGAAAATAGAATTAAGGAACATGAACTTTCTGCAGAGGACTTGTTCAGATCTGTAACACAAATTAAACAAGATACTGTTGTAGTTAAGTCGAGAGCAAAAGATTTATTCAATAGAGCTGATGAATTTAAATTATCTGCAGAAAAGGTTATCAACGATAGTGTTGATCTTACATCAGAATTGAGAGGATTTTTATCCAACAACTCCAATACGCCCGCAGATGTAAGAACTTTGGCCAATGACATTCTTAACCTATCAATTCAAATTCAACCTGAAGAAATTACTGAACTATCTCAAAGAATTAATTCTACTGTGTCGCAATTAACAAATATTGAAAACATTATATTAGAAACTAAGCCCGACCTTGATAGGGCTTACGCACTTAAGATGAATGCAACAGTCATAAATAAGGAAGCAAATCTTACCTTAGAAATGGCAAATAAAGTTTTAGAAGCATTAGGTGAAGCCCAAGCTGCTCAAAATGCAACAGAAATTGCGATTGAAAAAGCAAATAGCGATATCGAAGCGGCAAAAGGAGATCTTTTACCAATTGCTTTAGAAACTGAACAAGCACAGAAGAAAGCAAATGAAACTATGAATGAAGTGGAAGATTTGCGGTCTCGTCTATCAGATTTACAGAAAAATATACTTAAGATTGAAAGTGACGCTGATCAAGTTAAACAAGAAGCAAATGCTGTCGTCAATAGAGCTGAAACAGCTGAACAAAAAGCAAGGGAATTAAGGCAAGATTTTAAAACCACTAATATGTCGCTTGCTGAAAGAGCAAACCAAACATCTAATTCCAGAGAACGCGCTCAGTTATTACTCAATAGGGCTACAAAACTTGCAAGTGACACACAAACTCAGTTAAAACTTCTTGCTAATATGGAAGAGCTTTACAATGACCATAATCAACAGCTAAACACGCTAGAGAAAGAAATAGGCGAATTAAACTCTCAAATGAATTATTACTTATCAGAAATAACAAAGCGATCAGATAACTATAGATCTTGCACTACGTAATTAATTTCGAATATAATTATATATTATTTAATTTATCAGTACCACTTTTTATGTATTTGCCAACATGCATTTTTAATGTAATAGTAGAAATAATAAGTTATTTATCAGTTTATAGTTTTGATCATTTGCAATATTTGTGTTTTGTAAATAATGAATTGATTGCCGAAAAATAATTGTGCTAGTTTCAAGCTGCGATACATGTTGTGTTTGAACAATTCTAATATTTCATCAATCCAAAGAGTAATTTTAGGTATATGTAGAAGTTTGTGTATTGGTCTGTAATTTTAAATCAATTTCGCAATCTTAGAATTAATTAATAATAATAATAAAATACCCTAGCATTATAAATTATAAATAACAAATCTTTTGAAATTTAGTAAGTTATAGAATTAAGATTGTTCTACGATACCATATGTTTTGCTATATTTTCGGATGCATTTTAAAGTAAGAAAAAAATACTACCTAATATAATACCTACTAAAAATAATACCCACATAGGGTTTTATAGCTTTATTCTTTGTAATATTTTGTCTCTTGATAGAATATTCTAAAATATTGAAGTGGTATGATTTATAAAACGTTAATATTTTAGGCACAAATACTTAATTGTAGATAGATCTTTGTTAATAAAACATTTTCGATAAAGTGGTGGTTTTATTTTTCATATAAATAAACTAAGAGCACTTTTATTAAACAATTTTGTCCCTGTCAAAATTATATTAATTACAAAAACTTTACACTGAACTGATTTGTATAAATTAGCCTAGTAGTTACTTTAGACATTTTAGATTACAGTTCCTTTTAGGGCAAGTAGATACCTAATCAATCTGTGCCATCCTATCCGAAATATATATTTTTAATTTCCCTTTAATCGAACCCAAGACTTCTCGCTAGATCCATTGAATGTTAAAAACCTAACCGAGGAGGCGGTTTCCTTTGTGCTTTGAAAAATTAGTTTTTGCTTAAAATTTAAGCTAATTTCAATCTAACGAAATCTAGACCAATAAGTTTATAAGAAACTATTATGATACTAGAAAATTTCTGAGTCCTTTCACCATTTGAACAAGATTTTATATATAGTAGAGCTTTTAATTCAATTAAATTGTAAAGAACTTTAAGCTTATTTTACTAAGAGTTGTTTCTCATTCAATTTGAAACAGGTTTTGCAAATTCAATTAGTAATTTGAATGACAAAACAGTTCTTTTACACAGGTTTGAAAAAGTATTTAATTACAAAAATGTAATATGTATTTAATGATATGAGTAATGTATTATGTAAATTTATTTTAGAAACGAAATAATACAGATATCTTTTGATTGATTGTCTTACATTTTTAATTGATACTATATTACTAAAAGCGCGTAGGTACTACTTTTAATTGAGTTTGATTCTACTGTCAGTATTATTTAACATAAAGACTTTATTCCTTTAATATATTCTAAATTGTAACGCCTACTTAAATTGATTTATCGGCGTTGTTAAACTTGATTAACAATAACTTACTACACAAAAAACCCGTTATTGTTTATTCCACGCACACGAGCCAATGCGAGCAAAAATGTTTTATATGACAACACGTTTGTTTCTTGGTATATCACTACATAGTATAAAACATAGTCCCTTTTTTTCCCTATATCCCTTTGTATGTTTAAATCTTTAAAAATTTTGAGTTTTGATGTGGTTTTTCTTAATAAATAGAATGATTGAAGAGGAAGGTTTTTATATGTTTTATACCCGTGCAAAGCCGGGGCGGGTCGCTAGTAATATAGTAAACTAGATTTTACATGTAACTTCGACTATGTGGAATACAATACTCGTATGTTACACAGAAAAAGTAGATTCCCATGGTACCTAATGAACCAATTTCTGTTTATTTATTACAAATATTATTCAATAATTTTCTCTTCTCTTCGTATTATTTAATTAGAGTTTTTCATAGATGGCTGTACCTAGAACCCATATTGTTTTACGACGAAAGCGAATTGGGAGTGAAGTTCCGCAAAGTGGATCAAGGTTTTAAACAAGTTGCGCGCATTGTTGAGGCCGACCCTCGACTCTCCGCGTTACTTCAGTCCGCCAGGCTACAACCCATGCTTGATGCCACATCTGACCAACTCAACGCTTGCCAGTCAGCCCTTAAACAATATATCGATGTAAGTATTATAATATAATAATTTTTGAAGGCATCACTTTGATTTTGTAATTATTGAAGTTTATGACATTTCAAAATGGCGCCATACCGCGCAATATTAAGAATATTCTCTTTTCGTTTTTATCACAGCTACCGTATTGGTACGGTATACGTTAGTAAGCGAAAATCATGTTTTTATATTGAGTCTTTAAAAAGTAAGAGGGAAATAAAAAAATTATTATGCCTAAGAAAATAAATATTCAAGTAAATTGTGAATTTTCATCTGGTCGTAGGGTTTCATTGATGAAGAACAAGTCTTAAAACTAATTTGCACAAATTTTAGAATAATATAAAGATAATATAATTTCAGGAGAAGCGATCAATATTTCCTCGCTTATATTTTCTAAGTGATGACGATTTACTCGAGTTACTCGGCCAAGCTCGCTCAGGTGCAGACGGTAGGGAGACAGTTCTTCAAACTCATTTAAAGAAACTCTTTCCTGGCATTACTGGTGTACGGCTTGGGCAGGATGGGTTGTCTATTACCACCCTTTGCAGCCATTACGAGGAAACCTTTCAACTTGATCGTCCAGTTGATATTGACTGTCCTGTTGAGGTAATATCATTATTATCTAAGTAATATCACATGTGGCGACATCGCGAGGCGAAACAGTCTCATTAGATAAGTGGTGGATACATCTCTGTACTTCTATGCGCCGAATGTAACAAGTTTGAATCTCCATACCTTGAACCTTGGCCCAGCGTCCAGCGATGTATCGCATATCATTTACTCATTAGATACAATATTAATATTATAAATTTCAGATTTGGCTTAAAAACCTCGAAAATGAAATACGATCATCGTTAAAAAACATGACGTTGAACTGTATAAATGCGAATGATGCAAAAAGCCACGATCCATTTTCGTTACCGACGCAAGTTATATGCTTAGCGCAAAATATTAGATTTACAAAGCAAGCTGAAACGGCTATTATGAATAAAGGACTTCGTAGTTTGAAAGAAAATATAGATAAAGAAAATGAGTACTACGCGACGAGTGATTTTGAAGATGATGGTGAGAAATATAAGAAACAAGCGCTTATATTACAATGCGCCTCTTACAAGGAGGTTGTGAATAGTCTCATTGAAAATAATGTTGTGTCAACTGCGGATTGGTCATGGCAGAAGCAGTTGCGGTAAATCTTTTCCCTTAAAATCTTCTTTCCTTAAAATTTGTCATCAATTAATTATTATTATTATTTTTTCAAGAAATTTTTGACAGTATTCTAGACCAAGATCCAAGTTACTTTAAGTTAATAGGGCTTGAACATTTTATAAACGAACGGTTGCATTGGACTTTTTTAAATTTTGTTATATTATTATCCAAGATCCCATTTACATATAGAATGCACCAAACTTCGGTCGTTTAGAATTGAAAACAAGGTAAAAATAGATTTTCGTCTTAAAAATAATGGCTTCCCATGTAAAAAATGAATTCCGCCAATGTCCTGTAGTTGTGGGAGTATCAAGTTTTAAGTTTTAAACGAACTAGTGATAGAGAAAAAATGCATAAAAATGAATATTATCCATTTTCTCAAAGAGTAAGTTTTACAGTTTTAAGTTTTATAGGGATACTTAATATTAAATACATGTTTACAGATTCTATTTAATAAATAAAGACGAAGTTGTAGCTAAAATGGGACTAGCTGAAATTTTATATTCCTACGAGTATTTGGGAATTCAAACTGGGCAGTTTGTGCGGACAGAATTGGCTGAAGAATGTTTTCTTATTTTGACTCAGGTTTACCAAATGTTTTTTAAACTAATAACAATATTTGTAGTTTATTTAATTATAAAGGAAAAAATCTTAGTCTTGTTACATTCAAGTACCTACTACCTGTGGTATTACATAAGCACTGATGAGGTCAAGTTGATGGTCAGAGAAACAGTAGCCGAATGTTTTTTGAGATTAAAAAAATATAAATGATTCCGTAAGCATAAAGAAAGTGAAGTCCCGTGTGGGGTATGAGGCAGATGTATTTCACATCTGTTTCACTGATCGATTTTTTCTTTAGGGGCAAGTAAGTAGCCTATGTCTTGCCAGACAGGTGTTTTTTGAAAATCTCCACCATGAATCGAACCCAGGATCTCCCGGTTGTATCTCTTACGCGCTTACCACTAGACCAAGGAGGCGGTCCGTACGCATAAGAAAAGTATAAAAGCTGTACTTTTGTTGGACAATACTGGAATGGCTCATATGTTGCGTATATTTCCAGTCATTACATTTTGGTTTCGTCGGAAATCCATTCGGACCAGCGGGCACTGGGAAAACGGAGTCTGTAAAGGCTTTGGGTGGGTTAGTCGGCCGCCTGGTGTTGATATTCAACTGTGATGAGGTAATATTCAAGTACGATTGACTTAATGTGTCATAATCAGTCATTATATCTTTAGCAGCTTTTTGCTTTATAATCACACTGAAGTATAATAATTTATAAAATAACTTTGATAATGATTTAATATACATCAATGCCATTCTTTGATATTTATCGTTTATCTATAAACTATAATAAATGTATAGACACACTAACGCTAACACTAGTTTAGACACAGTAACTGAAAAGTTAGTACATTAATAATTAATATTAAAATTTATTGTCGAAATTCGAATCCAGTTTTCCAGCGGCATTTTTTTTTATAAATGAGTATTAGAATAGTTGAAGAATATTACCATCGAATCTAAAATAATTAATTTTGACCTAAATTACTAAAATGTTTGTATTAAGAACGTGTCTTTTGAGTCCAATAACACTCGTTCATGTGTTCTTTATTTGCGGCATATTGATGAATAAATGATGAATTTAGGCCGGCAACGCATCCGAGCCTAACGAGAGGTGTCTATGGGCGGTGGACCGCTTATCCTAAGTTTTAAAGAATAATTTGAAATGATTACAGGCAATGGACGGAGAATGTATGGGACGTTTACTCACCGGCTTAGCTCTGAGTGGTGCTTGGGGTTGCTTTGATGAATTCAACAGACTGTCCTCAGAAACATTAGCCACCGTCTCACATCAGTTTTCTTCAATGATGACCGCGATGCTGCAGCGGAGAAATAATAAAGATGTAACCGCATTATTGAATGGAAAACATGTAAGTCTTTTTGAACTTTTTCATTTCGTGTATTCCGTTTCTTGGTTCAAAGGTTACCTTGTAAATAAAATGACAGTGTTCGTTATTGATGGCACGTTATTGAGTTACATTATTGGAGATTTTTTTTTTTTGATTTATTAACAATGTAAAGCGTCTGGAGTTCAAAAATGAGTTAGTTATAGTATTCGTAAGTATCTATTTTAATATCCAATATTTATGATTGGGTTATTGAATGAAAACAAAATTGAGACTGCCATGACAGTTTTATCTTGACAAGGTATGTATTTTTTCTGAGAGTCAAACTCAACAACTAACTGGATGAAAGCGTGCATCGCAATGTCGTTAAAATATCGCTTTAATCTTGTAAAACAGAATGTGTTCGGGTAAACAATCTGCCTAAATCTATTAAAACAAAGAATTTCATTTGTAACACAACCTGTTGACATTTAAGGTCTCAATGTCCCCATGGTGTGGTGTAGCAGTAACACTGAACCCCGCGGGGCGTGGTTACGGTGGGCGTCGCGAGTTGCCCTCCGCTCTCCAAAGAGTACTTCGCCCTGTTGCCCTGACTGTACCCACTCCTGGTCCACTTGCGACTCATTTACTGGCCGCACACGGGGCGACCCACCCTCTGCGCCTGGCGTCTGATTTGACCACCGTATTTACTTTGTCCAGGTATTAGGAATTTACTTGACTAGCTAAGTTAGTCTCCTAATATTCAAATTTTGTAGAACGATAGATCCTGGAACCGAATCTGAGTGAAACAATATAAAAAGTTTAGATTTATCTGATCAGTTATGAAATATTATTTTAATAATTTTCATAATTTATCAATATTAATGCCATCTACCACTGTGATACCAGGTTTTAGTTCTAAATAGCATGGTCTTTTCCCAGTAGTCTACTGAGCAGCCAGCGTCACTACGACTGGGGTTTGCGTGCCTTGAAAGCGGCCGTAGGTAGCTGTGGCTTGGCCTTGCGGGGACAAAACGTACGCGATGAAGTTGCGCAGCGCGCCATCTTGCGGAAAGTGTTAAAGTTGAATAACCTCTCGAAACTAACTAAACCCGACGCAGAAAGGTAAACAAAAGTTAATTTTGGTTACTTGGGTGTAACTTTGTATTTTACACAACAAATAAATCCTACAGCTAAAAAAATGATAAATCCTACCATAATATAATTAAAAAATACTAATCAATAATACCTTTATAAATAAATTAAATTTTAAATACATTTTTATCTGCAAACTATGAATATAAATCACTTTTGAAAGAAGCTTGTTACAGACTATCATAATTTTTCAGATTTGAAAACATTCTGTCTCTAGTCTTTGCTGATATTCCTGAAGAAAAATCTGAAGTAAATTCCTTGTATGTGTCCGTCCAGGCTGCTTCTGAACCTCTGCATATAGTACACAACCAATCGCAGGTAATGAAATAACAATTTCAAGTTCACATCAACTGAAATACCTTTAGTTAGAAATATTGTCGTTTAATTTTTTTTGTATTAGTATTATTTTGTTTTATCTGATTTTTAACTTTCTTGTTAATGTATGTGCTTTAGTCTAATAAATGTTTTATGCATTTTAGGCCCAAAAATGTATGGAATTGTATGAACAGTTGCAACAACGAATGGGCGTGGTTATAGTTGGCCCGCCTGGTTCTGGTAAAACTACTATTAGAAAATTACTTAAAACCGTAAGTAAAAGTAACATTGTTTATATAATGATTTAAATAAGATTAAAACATCTATTCATAAATTGCATATAAAGCACGGAATGAGGAAATATGTGTTGTCAACAGGCAACATACGAAATATTTCTGGATTAAATGCATTAATGATGCTCGTCAATAGTTCTCATTTAATAAACAGTTATATATGTTCCAGGCGCTTATATCTAGTGGACGTACTATAGTTGAACACGTTATATACCCAAAGGCAGTAAGTCGCGAATGCCTTTTAGGCCACGTAGACCCTGACACGCGACAATGGACCGACGGCGTCATTTCCTCCACTGCTTTGCAAGTCTCCCAGCAGACTACAGGTATGAGAATATAGGAAACTAAAGTAATTAGTAGATTTATTATAATATCGAAGGATATTATAATTATATCGAAGGATATTATAATTATATCGAAGGATATTATAATTATATCGAAGGATATTATAATTATATCGAAGGATATTATAATTATATCGAAGGATATTATAATTATATCGAAGGATATTATAATTATATCGAAGGATATTATAATTATATCGAAGGATATTATAATTATATCGAAGGATATTATAATTATATCGAAGGATATTATAATTATATCGAAGGATATTATAATTATATCGAAGGATATTATAATTATATCGAAGGATATTACAATATTATCGAAGTCCATATTATTCACATGGTGACTTCACTATTCGATCATCGGAGCGAGCGTCACGCATATATTAAAAGTTATACCTGCATACTGTTCATTTTATCAACCATCCACCTAACCATAACCGACAGTGTAACTTAAATTATTTGTACTATTAATTAAATGCCTCATATGTAATTAATTTATATCTCTCATTAGGTACATGATAATATTTCAGATGTATGGTCGTGGGTGGTCTGCGATGGTGATATAGACCCTGAATGGATAGAAGCTCTCAACTCTGTGTTGGATGATAATAGACTGTTAACTCTGCCTTCGGGTTGGCGAGTACAATTCGGTCAAAACGTTAACTTTATCTTCGAAACTCATAGTTTGGAACATGCTTCGCCGGCTACTATATCGCGTATGGGGATTATTTTATTGAGGTAAGTTTTAAGATGTTCTAGGTATAATTTTTCTTATCAAAAGTCAAATATCCTTTGTATCAACAATTTTAACCAATGATAACTTATATAGGCTTAGAAGCACCTGCAGAACAAATTTATTTAATTCGAGGTCCAAAGAAATGATGTCAGTAACTTGTATGTATATTTGTAACTACGAAATAGCTGTAATTATTTTAATAAATTAACCTAATTAGATTCGTCTTGATAGTCGGAGTGCTACTTCCATATAAGTACTTTGTTGCTCCGGCAGTATTATTTATTTATTAAATACTAGTGGACCCTGCGAAATTCGTATCGTGTCAAAGTTCCGAATAATAACGTGTCACCTAAAACGTCATTCCATAGAAAATGTTTTTTTTTTCTTTTATTTTTTCGACAATTTTCTCTGCGTAAGAACCATCCTCGTACTTCAAGGAATGTTATAAAAAAAGAATTAGCGAAATCGGTTCCGCTGCTCTCGAGATTTGCGCTTAGCAATACATTCAGTGATTCATTTATATATATATATATATATAGATTATTAGCAATATCTTATATATAAAATTCTCGTGTCACAGTGTTAGCCTTACTCCTCCGAAACGGCTATACTGATTTTTACCAAATTTTATATGCATATTCAGTAGGTCTAAATCTATTTTTCATACTCCTACGTGATAAGGGTAGCCCAGCCCAAAAATTAATCTGGCGAAACAACGTTGGCCGGGTCAGCTAGTAATTTATAAAAAAACTTGTTTTTTATCATTTAATTTTTTTGTTTATCAACAATATCAGATTGAACTATTTGTTAAAGTGAGGAGGCAATCTGCGTGGAAGAGGTCCTTCAAAATTGGATTAAAAAATCTGAAAATGAAAATATAAAAATAGCGATACCGCTGCTACAAGATGTTATACATCGATGTTTGAAGTGGTTTGATAATCACAAATCTAGTACTAAAGTCAAAATTAATACTATATCAATGGTATGTTTAAAATATAAAAATCGGTATAAAAAGTGAATTCCCGTACCCCGTAGTGGGGCATGGGGCAGACACATTTCTGTATCTGTTTCTCTGTTCATTTTCTTTACAGGCGAATAGGTGATCAGCCTTCTGTGCCTACCGAAACATTCATTTGTTTCCCCGGGATTCGAAACTATGACCGCCGAAGCAACAAGCTGACACGTAAATCACTTAACCGGTAAAAAAAATCTGTATAAGATAATAAAAATTTGGTATTTTAATATGTGATTCTTTAAATATATGTTGGTAATTATATATAAGTCACATAAAGACAGCTTATATTTTTTTAAGATAAGAAAATTAATTTTTTGCTCAAACTTATTAAGCTACTGAGTTGATAATATTTTTTTAATGGAGAAGTTTACCTTTTTTTTAATAGATAAATTATAAAAAATAAGGTAAAATAAAACAATAGATATCTCTAGAAACGAAAAAGTTATGAAACTTTGAAGTTGCGCTTGGAAGAATAATTTGTTACACACATACAATTAGAAATACGTAAACTTCCATAATCTATTTCTAAGCCTTTATTTCAAAAATTTTTTTAGTGATTGATTGCTTTTGATCTATATTTTAACACCATTATGTTGAGTATAATATTAACAACATCATTAACTTCACCATTCATGGATAACTATTTTACAGGTGAAGGAAATATTAACTCAACTTGAATACATAGTTCAAGAGACGGAAAATAAACATCTCTCATCGGAAGAAATCATTTATTTCTCTCTACAGCATAGTGTCATTGGTCTACTCAAAGAAAACGCTATACACATTTTTTATGAAGAAGTAAGATATATAATATATACTACAAAAGAAAAGATTTAACTTAAACTAGAATTTTTGAGTAAAAGGCTATTATTTGGCTAAATAAATTTATTTTCTCATATGTAAATTTAATTTTTTTAAATATATATCAATTTCCAGATGTCAGACATTTTGGGCCCGCCCCCGCAAATGTCCGTTTCGTCGTGTGAGCGTGTGTCTGACACTTTAATAATGTCACCGCGTCTATATGCGCCTGCGCAAACATTGCGCGCTGTTGTCAATGCCCGATCTCACGCTGTATTAACGGGCCCTGAGGCTTGTGCTAAATAGTGAGTTTATCTTAATTCTTGTAAACTTTCCGTTTATTTGTACGTACGTATATGTTATATTGCTCAACGGATTTGAATACCGCTTACCTAGTATTGTTGAACTGGAAGCAAAAGGCACAAGACTGGTCTTTACTCGACCAGGCCAAGGCTCAAGCAGCGCCACGATAGTAGTACCTATAATCGGCTCTTGAATTCCACGGAATTATGACATTTCAGAAGTGTTGCCAACTATGAAACATACCCACTGAAAACTGAAAGCATTTTAGCAAAATAAACAATATACCGTTCTTGAATTTAGGGGTTCAGTGAGAAAAACTAAGATTTAAAAATTTACTGATTATTTTAAAATTGTTATTACATTTTTTATTATCATATTATTGAAGTTACTATAATTATTAAGGAATTTTTCTATTACAGGAATCCCTATCCAATAATACATAGGTTACACACCTTTTTTTAGAAAAAAGTGATAATTATTAATAAATATTTTCGAGTCATCCTGTCTTATATCAAAAATCGTTGTTCTATATAATTATTATTCTTTATTTATAGTATTATCTAATTAAATTTTAAATTGTATAATTTTTATTTATAGTGCATTGGCGGAATATGTACTGAGAGAAACAAATGCGACAATCGTCCCCATAGATTGTTCACCAATATTAGAACCATCTGATATAATTGCAGAACTGAAAAGAGTGAGTTTGTGTATTCACAAGTGAAATTTAAGACAATTCAGATACCCCCCGAAATAGTGATCACAATTAAGAATATCTCACAGATGTTTAAAAATAGATGTTAAACCAAGGTTTATAATTAGCCAGTTATCCAACAAAAATAATCCGAATCGAAACCGGTCCATTGGTTTAGGAGTAATGATGATGAAACCTTTTTTTCGCTGATATATCTACAGTAAAAATAAATTGTGCAGGATGAAAACTCGGACTGTTTTTTTGAGATAAATACCTACGCTTCAATGGGCCGTTTGTAAACGTGCGTCTTTATGACTAACTTTAATATGAAGCTTCCCTACTTCTTGTGTGTATCTATTCCTGTGGTTATCAAATTTACGTGTACAACTCAATAGTTTATAAAACAATTTTTTTCCTCTACTTGTTAACTTTTTTATATGTAATCCGCGCAGGATTAATGTACAATACAGTTTGTAATCTACATCACAAACTTTATTTAGCCTGTATTAGGATAAGATATTACAAAGTCATGACCCACGAACAAGGGGGGACTTTTCTAACACACGTATAAACTTACAGTACTGGGCAAGAAATCGCACATCGACCTCTAGAAAGAGACATTCGGCTTTGTAGAGTATTGAGCCTTTCATACACTTCCTTTCCCTTTGTGTGAAAGGGACAACGCTCTACAAAGCCGAAATTAGCCGATTATCACTTTCTAGAGGTCGATGTGCATTATTTCTTGCCCAGCAGTGTACCAAAAGAGCTCCCAAACTATTGTAATATTTTTTACTCTTTGGATGTGACAGAATAACGTGGTGCGTTCTGCTGGAGGATCAAATGTCCACGTGGTGTTACTGGTTCGAGCACTACACAGAGCTAAGGTTGATATCTGGGGTTCTTCTCCGGTCCACTCCTTTTTGCTTCAGGTAAATATTCCAAGTGTATTCTTTATTTAGATACTGTTTTGGATTAGGTCACAAATTTTACCGACTGCTATGATTTGGCATTGATTCTTCCTTCATACAGATAAAATCTGATGCGACCGATAAAGATTTGTATCATTACTAATTCTTCCGCTCTCGCGATTAAAAAAAAATTGGATAGGCGTATAAAACTAATAAATAACCTTTTTAAACATACTCTATAAGGCGCGAAAGAGAACTGATTTACAAAAACGTAGTAATCCTATGATATATTTCTATTTTAACAGTTAATACAAGGTAGTGGTTTCTGGAGTTCTGACGACGGTGGAACGCAATGGCATAGCACAGCACGTGTTAGCGTTATCGCTACGGCCGAACCTCGCGCTTCTATTGCTTCGAGGCTTGCAACTGCGCTTGCGCACGTAACCATGCCGTATGTTAAAAAATAACTCTTTTTTCAAAATAAAAAACTCGCAAAATAATTCTACAATTTTATAAATAGCATCTATTGTAATTGATCGTTTTCTTTGGAAAGTGAAATTTTAGCACACAAAAAGTAAATTTGATATGACACTAGATTTAAATGTTTGTGGTATTTTAATCAACCACATTGACGATAAGCACTCAGTGCTGTAATTCATAAAGTTGCGTCTTATTTTCAGTGAACCTACCGAAGAAGAGCAGTTAGAACTTATAACGAGCTATTTAAACGAAAATATCATCAAGAACTTTAAAGACAAAGATGTTTCTACATTGGCTAAGCAAATTTTGTCTATGTTCAAAGAAGTAAGTGCTGCACTTGAGTCTACTTTCTGGTCCTTGTAATAATTACTATAAAATATAATATATAGAGTATAATTTACTATTTGTTATCTGTGACTTTAACTCCATATTGTCTATGTTCTTTTATAATGTCTCAGATACCAAAATCGATTTAACTGTTTAATAAAAGTAGAATCCTTCTTTCTAATTACTTCCTTATAATAGGAAGGATATAATTTAAAAACTTTCAATCTTTCAATAGTCATATAAGTTCGGCGTTGTATCTTAAAAGCAAATTTTAATCTGTCTATTCATACTAATTCAGTATTCAAAAAATCATGATCATAAATATGTACTATTTATTTCTGTTATAAATGTTAATTTTATAACTTCAGATAACTGAGAGCTTTGAGGAAAAATTACATTATTCATGGAACTCATCACATTTGAAAGCTTTGTGTGAGAATATAAAATGGTATAGCCCTGCAAATGTCACAGAAGTTGTTATGGTAAGTGCTTCAGTTAGAAATTTAATTTAATCCATATTCAATCATTGGACTCCTATAAAGCCGGTACAATTGCGTTCAATATTAATAACAAGAAAATAGGTGATTAGATTCTTTTATACTAAAATATATTTTTTTCAGATTCGAAGGACCAATTTTAATGTAGAAATTAAAAAAAATTACTAATAATCTTTTCCAGGCCATCAATGCCCAAGCGATGATAATATTTCGTGATCGACTAATAACTGACGATGAAAAGGCTGAATTTGATGTCATGGTTCGGAAATATCTGAACGTTGAAAAAGATGTTTATCATAAAATAGTACTCCGAGGTGATGGAGTCTGCTTAGAATCAGTAGACTACTCTACTTGGTATCAAAATACGCAGATGCTTATCAACCAATGCTGTAAGTTTCATCAAACTAGAAACCCTATATTTCCTAGTGAGGCATGTGGTAGATATATTTCTGCTTATGATTCTCTGATAATTTTTCCGTATTTTCCAAATTAAAAAATATTTTATTGGCCATCGAACCCAGCATCTTCTCAGTGCTTCCCTTGATTTAACGAAAGAACTATCAGTCGCTTTTATTCGGGACACACCTATAACGGATTAATGACTTTCTAATGTTGGTTAAGCACTTATTTAGTTTACTCATTACAAACAAAAATCCATTTTTTGTTTGTTTATATTATAAGCTGTTTGATTTGAATTTTCTTACTCTAGTGACGGATGATGAAAACGCCTTTGGTGATACTGGTATGGAGGTGTGTAAGGAGTTTTCTTCGCTGTGTCCAGCAATAGCTCTTGCGGTAAGCAAGTTTAATTTACGCAATGTACCACATAATCCGGTCATCCGCTAGAAAAGTGAATTAAAACTTGAGGTTTATTCATAAATCTGTTCCTAATTAAATTAGTAGACTGCATTCATGGAGGACAGGTTTCAACCGCATTTAGTTAAAAATTATGGAATCCTAGAAAATTGCCTCATTTTCGCGACGTGACGACTGATTATTTTATGTATGATATATAATTCCCAGCTAAACGGCAATGTAGTTACGTGCGTGGGTAATACTGGATCTGGCGCACGCGAAGCAGCACGAATAGTTTCTGCAGCGCTCTCTGCTAACTGCGCACTCGCTGAGCTGCCCGCACAGTTTGCTAATAACTTCAAAGCGGTACGAATTAATTTGTAGTTATAAAGCATTTCCTTGATTTTTCGTATTGTTATCGACCATAGATTCCATTTTTAATGAATAACGTGATTATTGTATTTATTTGTAAAATGTTTAATTTTCTAAACTTTTAACTTTTATCTGAATACCAAAGTTTATCAGAATGAAATTTAAAGGTTGAAATTGTATAAATTAATCAAATTGATAATTTTGTATTCATATAGGATTAGTACGCGATAATTTAATATATGCATTGAAAACAATATTGCAATATTCAATATGCATATATTTTGACGACCGTTTGGCGCAATTGATAGTGCTTCTGCTTTCTGCATCAAAAGGTCCCGGGTTCGAATCCCGGTAGGTGCATTAATGTGTGTGATGAGCACGAATGTTTGTTTCCGAGTCTTAGTTGTTTATAAACTTATATATGTATTTATTGATGTACCCTCCTTGTTTCTGATTACCATATCACAAGTGCTTCACCTACTTTGGGATCAGAGCAATATATGTGAGTTGTCCTAGTTATTATTATTATTATATTTACAGTCTCTAACATCGGCAAGTGAAGGAAACCGTGGTTTAATTATTATCACAGAATGGGCGGCAGACGAAAGGAACTTAGCGATCCTAGAAGCATATGTTCGTGCTCGTAGCGTGCACGCACTACCCGCAACTGTAAAGCCAGCTGTTGGACAAAATGCTGAACAGACCTTTTTAAGTAAGCTGTTTTGGGTTTTTATACTTTCCCGGAGATATAAATTGCTTTCGGAATTCAAATCTACAGTGTTAATTCTTAGAGAGAAAAAAAATATACTTTTTCTATTACAAAAAATTATCTATTACGAAACAAGTTTGTAAAGATTAACAAAACACAAAATATTTAATCAAATGAAAATATACGAACATATTTTTTTTTCAGATATGAAACAAAATCTAGGCATTTTAATATGTTTGAATAAAGATCAAGCGAACGTGTCTGAGCTCTTAGAAAAGTTCCCGTTTCTGTATAACACTGGCCAATTGATATGGCTTGAAAAATGGTCGGATGCTACTCTCAGGGAAATGCCAGCTTTGGTTATCCAGAGGTATTTTGAATTGCACTATGCACCTAGTGTGACTTAGCACCTTTCACATAGAATCCATCAGGTAGAGTATTATTTTATTACATTATTACTAGAAACATCGTAATACAATATTATTTATAATAAAATAATAATAAAAACATTCTTAAACGTATTGCATGCCGAAAATTCAATAGAAAAAAATATTAACAAATAACAGAGAGATGAAAGAATTGAAAACAGAAACGTATGACTTGAACAAATTCGCTTATCGTATTTATGGTAGGTACTCATTTTGTTGACTTTTTTATAGATTGATGAAAGAAGATGGAAATGATATATGTAGGGATGAACAGAATTCTCTTCCATTGGAAGGAATAATCAGTATTTACAACAGTTTAGAAGAATCGTGGTTGAAAAGTCCCTACCGATACATACACTTCATTAAAGCCTACTACAATATTGTTACTAAGAAGAAAACGAATCTAGTACAGCGACAAATAATGCTATCGGTAAGTAAATTTCTGCTTTTTATATGCTCCATCTTCAGTTTAAAATCTAGTAGTTTTTATTACTTATTGATACAAACACATTATAAATATGTTATACTATAGTGGAGTCATTTTAATAGGTAACATTTGACGTCTGTCAGTTTTATCTTCATAGTGAGGTGACCTGCTTAAACATATCGATTAAAGTGAATGAATCGATACGGGCTTGAAACATATGTGAATTTTAAAAATTATCAGGCGAATCCCTGTCCCATTATTATTTTTTCTTTCGTAAAAAGATTATTAAGTATAATAGTGTTTTATTATAATCACAACGTGGTTATTAGTTTATGGTGATATTTCTTCATAAGTAATCATTGCATTCGATTCTACTTATCAGCTTTCGATTTCTAGAGTAACATAACTTGTGTTTAAAAAGAAAAAGGGTTAACTGACATTGTAACGACGTTCAGTTTTTTAGATCAGAAATTTTTAATTATGTTTAGAACGGTTTATTAGTGAAAGCAAATCGTAAAATTACTCGTAACGGTCATTATTACAATAAATATGTAATCGTAATTGAAAAAAGTTAAGCAATTGTGCAGTTCTAACAAAACGAAAAAATATATTATTTTTTGCCGCCGTTACGGTTACGTTGTTGAATTTTAATGAACTGTCAAATGTTACCTATTAAAATGACTCCACTACAACAATCACATCTCAAAATGGCGGCCGTGTTCCCACGCTCGTCGTATACACGTAATTCAATCATGACAATTTTAATATTTTACCATATTTTATTTTATAAAGAACACCGCTTATTTTTTGTTTTTAAAAAAGTTTATTTTCATTGTTATTCTAGTCCGGCGTAGAAGCTCTTCGCCGCGCTCGCAGTGAAGTAGCCGTGCTTCAATCTCAGGCTGCGGAACAAGAAATCGCTCTCAATGATAAGAGGGAGAAGGCGAATAAAGCCTTAGAGCAGATCGGCGCTACTGTACGCGCCAACACGGACAAACACGAAGAAATGCAAATACTCAAGAGGAACATTGAAATGGAAAATGAGAAGCTGCAAATACGGTATGCTTTACTTATTAATGTTGTCCATGACTATTCAGAACCTACTTAATATTATTTTGCCATAATTAAACATTGGCCCTGTCCACACGTCTATCCAAATCAACTATATACAAATTACTATCACTCAATTGTAAGGAGTTAATTGGGTCGGCTGATGTCGTGAGCGGTTTGGGTTGGGTTTCGTGTTAAAGTGCGCCTCGGCGGGTGTGAAAATATTTTGATTCCTATGAAACCTTTAATATCTTTAAATTTCAGAAAGAAAGAGATAGAAGAGGAACTGGCGACAGTCGAGCCTGTCATTGCAGCTGCTCGAGCTGCGGTAGGAGATATCAAACCTGAGTCTCTAAGTGAAGTAAGATCTTCATACTAATTAATTTTGCATAAATTAAAATCTTTTTGAGTGTTTTTTTGGGAGGAAACGTTCATACCTTCTTTCTAAAATATCTGTAAGAAAATATTACTTAAATATATTCTTTTTATGTAACAGGTGAGGTCGCTACGTGCGCCGCCTGACGTGGTTAGAGATGTACTAGAAGGCGTGTTGCGTTTGATGGGTATTGCGGATACATCTTGGCATTCCATGAAAAGCTTTCTGTCCAAACGAGGCGTTAAAGAGGACATTCGGTATTTATATTTTTATTGTAGAAGTTGGTTAACTAATAGAATATTATGGTTTACAATTAAACCATACGTTAGTTTACTTATGAAATAGAATTTTTTAATTTTGTTATAGCGACAGACGTACATATATTACTTTGAAAGGAAAATATGTTTAGATAAACCTTAGCATTAGAGAGAACTGCATCTCATCATCAACTAGTTGCTAAACAATGAACTCTTATGTCCGAACAGGTGTTTGGACGCGAGTCAAATAAGCTCGGAAGCGGTTCAGTCGGTGGAGCGTTTATTAGAAAGGCGAGGTGCGTCCTTTGAGCAAGCGACGGCGCGTCGTGCGAGCGCTGCTTGTGCGCCGTTAGCGGCGTGGGTGCGAGCTAACTTGGCACACGCGGCTGCACTCGCGAGGGTCAAACCTTTACAGATCCAGCAGAAGCAATTGCATAAGTAATTTGGGCTTGGCTTAATTTTGGCTTTAACTATTTAACCTTTTTCATCTTTATTCCAAAATTAATTTTCAGGTTAAATAATGTTTTTAAAATATACTTTATCTATTTTGTATTAAATATTCGACGTTTAAGATTAAAAACGCTGTGTACACTATACTGTATACATATTTACCATAACGGTGTTTCGCTAATTCGAACCCTGGCTTTACTTAGATTTTTCTGTGCTTTTCATAATATAAAGTAATATCATACTAATTAATAATTCAAGGAACTTGCAACAAGCTGAGAGTGAACTGGAGGCATTATCGAGTGGTATGACGTCAGTAGAGGAACGCGTGATGTCATTAAAGGAACAGCTTGGCCAGCACACTCGAGACGCGGCGGCACTCGAGATACGATTGACAGCTGTCACTGACACCATACACCACGCCAACACTCTACTGCAGCACCTGGCGCATGAGTATGACACTTGGGAGGCTGACGTGAGTATCAATAATTAATATATAACACTGGGGCAGATGCATTTTACATCTGTTTCACTGATAGATTTTTTCTTTAGGGGCAAGTAGGTGATCAGCCTTCTATGTCCTGCCAGACCGAATTTTTTTTTATCTCCACCGGGAATCGAACCCAGGACCTCTCGGTTGTAACGCTTACGCGCTTACCACTTGACCAAGGAGGCGGTTGTGTTGCGGGTAGAGATTGCAAATTAATTCGTCTTCATCGTCGTCGTGAAGGGAATAAATAATGTGACTGTGGCTTATTTATTGTATTATTGTAAATTTCAGTTGCAGAATATATCTCAAGAGATATCTGAACTCAATCAAAGATCACTATTGGCGGCTGCGTACATCGTGTATCTGCCTGATCTCACAGAGCCTCAAGCAAGGTAATTATAATTTATCAAATAAATATTTAATAAGCTTTAGTTTTAAATGCGTCAGCCATTTTGCAGTCCAAACAATATTTTAAGAGTTTAACTTGTAAGTTTTAATAACTATGAAAACACTATAAATAAATAACTGTTTATATTTTCATATTAATACAAGAAACATTTTCTCAAAAGACTATAATTTCACTTCTTTTTTTCAGGATTCAAATACAAAAGTGGTATAAGTTAATAGGATACGAAACGGAAGCTTTTTCAGTGGTCAATTTCCTTTCAAGCCCTGAGAAGCAGTTGAAATGGGAAGCAGATGGCCTGCCATTAGACCAGTCAGCTGTCAAGAATGCAGCGCTTATCGATCAGGTAATCATAATATTCTTAATGATCTATCTATTTACTATTCGGATGAAGACTCAAATAATTAGTTTTATATTTCTCAGATTGGCTAGATTAGTGATAGTATTTTTCTAAAAGAGTTAAGTTTACAGATTTTGGATACACGTAAATGCGGTCTTACACCACTTATAATAGATCCCGATGGAGAAGCAGTGAATTGGCTCAAAAAGACGCTGAGTGGAACACCTTGTGAGTTCGTTTCGCAGAACAGCGACAAATTGCACACTGCGGTACAGTATGCCGTAAGGTAATTTAAATGTCAATTTTGCAAATAAGAGGCAAGTCCTAATTATGTGAATAGATATCCAAGTCAAGCCCTAAACGGTACTCAGTTTGTAGTATTAACATAAGTCAACACGAGTTTAGTGACTGAGTTCTGTGTACCCGATTTTAATTTCTTATACCTAATTAATAAAAGAAATAATATTTTTTTCTCATAAAGTTTGCTTTTAAGAGTGGTAACCTCTAAGCATTTGTCAAAAATCGTACTTTTTTTTTTCATCGTATAAAGTACAAAAGCAAACTTTTTTTTCTTAGAATTTTTGGTTATTTTTCAATGCAAGCATTCAGATAATAGTCATTAAAAAACAGACACAAAAAAATTTTTGTTGACTTGTGTAATTCTACGGTGACTTCTAAATCAGTATTATCACTCATTGGCATTGTTCATTGTTGTTTAAAGATTTCTAATTAAACATAAACAAACTAGCTAGCTATAATATATAAAGTCAACGTGCGCTTCGCGTGAATGCGATTTACCAAGTACTCACGCACTACATTGCAACGAAGCCATTAAAAAATACGTTAAGCTATTCAACCAAAGCCAAACCTTTTATGACACTTACGAGCAAATAATTTGCAATTTCAATTTTTTATTTATAAGATACTGTTTACTGTTACATAGTCGAAAATTACGCAAGGCTGAGTTTCTAGGCTATTCTGAAAACCTTCGCTTAGTCTAGATTAGATTTAAGTAACGTTCTTGTGATCATGAGCATACTTCTTTATCAATGAATTTTCCTTTTAGACTCAACCGTACGTTGGTCATATACGACGTGGAGTGCGTGCACGCATCTTGGTGGGGCGGAATATCTACCAATAGCACATTATTAGTGACTCGCGACACTTCGCTTATACGTGCACTTCCTGCGTACGTGCTTGCAGTCCTTAATCCGTTGTACTTTACTGCAAGGCTCCATGCCTTACTTGGTATGATTTTTTATTTTATTAACATTTTACAAAGTGTAGGCACCTATCCTACTCCTTCCCATAAAACATTTACATATATATTATTATTAAATTACACTATAACAAATAACACACATTTAACACACACACACATATTTAATACTTATACGACGCCCGCCCCGCTCGCCATTTATGGTCTGCGTTATCAACTCTCGACGCCCGCGCCGCGCGTCCCTCGCAGCTAGCGCGGGCCGCGGCCGCCACTTCAGTCGCCGCTCGAGTCATTATTATTTTAATACTTAACAACCATCACCCCTCACCAAAAAAAGCTTACTGAAACATACACTGTAGTTTATCTAAATAACTCGAAGACTCTGTCTGTATATTTTTAAGGGAGTGCCAAAGGATAAAATCGAGACACATTGATACGAATCTTCATATTGTAAGTGGGACATAACGCAAACACATTTCTCTGCGGGAAACGTTTTGAGAATGTGTACAAAAGATCAGTTATTATCTTTAACCCAAACGAGCGTTCTTATTTATGTCAGGTTTTTAACCCAGATCCTCTGAGCTAAGTGTATGGACTAATCCTTCTATGAAAGAACAAAAAACTGGTCCAAATCGAAATGTTGTTTTCTGACATTAAGGCTTTTGTTTACAGATCAATTAATACACTATACGATGCAAAAACAAAACCCGGAAATGAACGAAAAGATGAAAGAAAATAAACTTAAAAAGGCTCTGTTACAGAAACACCTTCACGAATTGCAGGTAATGTTTTAAAAAATTTGGTTCTGGTAATTTGTAATTCATATTATAATTCATTTCATAACATTGCTTGGAAAAAATCACTTGAACTCAATAGGCGTGATATTTTTCTCGGAATAAGAATGGAGGAGAGATTATAAAGTATATATGGGTGGCATTATAAGGATGCGGAATTATCATACACCCTATTTCATTCAAGCTTGTGTTATTATGCAAATATTTTTCAGGAGAATCTACTCAAAGATCTCTCAAGAAACAGTGACATTTTGCATGACGCAAATCTCATAGCTTCTCTAAACAAAACCCGAGAAACGAGTATGACCATATCGGAATCTCTTGACTCTGCTCAAAAAATTGAGGACGAGTACAGGCTTTCGTGCACAGCGTTTGAAGAAAGCGCTTTGAAGTCTGCACATTTGATTCTGGCTGTGAAGGAATTGGCTGGGAAGAACCCTTTGCTCTCAATACCAATAGATACCATGTTGGACGTATACGTTGAAGCAATACGAAGAATCCCGGTATGTGGTTTTACTGTCCATCATTTGGTTATAAAATTCAATATTAAAACCCTAAGCGTGGCTCAAGCCAGGACGAGATGGCGGAGCATAATGGACACCCTTTGCAAGGACACTTAGGTGGGCTTAGGTCATAGGTTTTAAGCCAAGTAATGCTCACAATGTGAGTATATTAGTTAGCAATTTGTACAGTCTTTAAAAGCGTACAAAATTGCATAAACAATATTGGACAAAAAACGTGTCCATTGTTGTTTTTTTAATACATATAAGATGCCATAGATGAGATTTTTTAATTTTTTTACTTCAACATTTTTTAGGATATTTTGCAATATGTAAATATTTTGATATTATTTTTTAAGGATACAAAGAAAATCAACTGCAATGAAGTTGTAAAATACGTAATGAGGAGGATTGTTGAACGCGTTTTGCTGAGTTTACACAAAAAGGACAAGTATATTATAGTGTTGCATTTGCTGAGACAGGTCTTTGAGGAAATTATACCAGAGAAAGTAAGTTAATATATAACTTAATTTTTATTTTATGATTTCACTAGCAATTCGTCAGGCAACCAGTCTACTGTGTATGCCTTCCATACCGCATCGTGTGTTTCATTGAATGTCAGACCAGAAACGGACGGACGAACTCGGCGACGGAGTGATTTTAAAAAAACCTAATCTTTTCTTATCATTAGGGAGTACACATTGCATGTAAAATGCTATGTACGCGTTGCATTCCAGTAAATCAAATGTTATGCTATCTACTTGTGTGGCAGATACAGGCATGCAAAGTAGATGGCATGTGCAAGTAGCTTTTATGCAAGTGTGCCAGCTACAAGCATGTGTATTCACGCCTTTATACTTTTATGACAGTAATATATGATACTGTCATGAATGGAGATCAAAAGGCAGCATGTCCTTTCATTAATTTTGTACGATTTATTTAGTGGTTGAAAATGACTCCCATGTTAAGTTTTTTCTGATATATCTTAATATATATAAATTACATGTCACGTTGTTTGTCCGCGATGGACTCCTAAACTACTTAAGTAATTTTAATCAAATTTGCACACCGTGTGCAGTTTGATCCAACTTGAAAGATAGGATAGCTTACATCTTAATTTATAGTCACAATATTATTTTATTGCAAATTCGTTTCCTCATACATTTTCTATGGAATGACGTTTTAGGTGACACGTTATTATTCGGCACTCTGAAGCGATACGATGTTCGCGGGGTCCACTTATAACATATAAAATTATCGTGTAAACGAACTTCTCCTTAACGGCTTAACCGATTTTTGTTTGTATTATTCGGTAGGTCTGAGAATGGGTTATTATTTTTTATACCCCTAAGTGATGTTATATGTATTTTTTATGATTTGGTATTATAAAATACATATAAACCCTTAATTTTCGTCCTTCTACGACCAACCCCCATTTTTTAATTGCGATATTAATACGGTAATAATTTTCAGATATAATTTATATGGCCAAACGTTTACCGGGTCAGCTAGTACAATTATATAAGTCTTCTATGACTGGAGTCATTACAATTTTATTAAATTTTTATATCATTTGATTTTAGCTCTGGAATCTTTTTCTTGCAACTTACGAACTAGTGGATGATCGAGAAATGGTTTCAATAAAAAATATCTACAACTGGATCCCAGATGACTGTTTAAAAAAATTAGCAAAAATAAAGGTTTTTTTTTTTTCAAATTTTTATTAATCATCTTATGTACATATATAAGCTGAATCCGCGATTTTCAAATCGCTTGAAAAATTACACTCACTACATTCCCAAAGAGTTTAATGTCTTTCTATTAGAAACTAATATAAATGCGAAAATAACTCCGCCTGTCTGTCTATTACTCTTTTAACTCTAAACCATTGAACCGGCTTTAAAATTTAGTACAGAGATAGACTACAGCTTTTGGCAAGGACAAGGGACTTCTTTCATCGCGAAGAAAGGATGAAAATAAGGCAAAAATGTTGTCACTGGCATATATATTTACTAATCAGGACAGAAACCTTAAAAACAGAAATAATATCAAGCGATTTACCTCAACTTTATTTCATGGATTTGTGATTTGTAGCTGGAAAATGAAGAGTTATTTAATAAATTCTCATTAAGTAATAACACAGTGTGGTTGGATTTCCTTAAATATGGAGATTTGAAATTGATCAATCAATTTGGCTTCACTCCGTTTGAATTGATCGTTGTGGTATCTGCGTTGCGGCCTGACAGCTTGTACCGAGCTGTGATACTTTTAGTGGACCAAATGTTAGGTAAGCAAATAATATTACAAGTTTCTTATACAGATATATAACTTGCTTCTACTTGCGACTTGCACTTTGTGGGCATAATTATAATTTAGATTTCCCACGGTGGTTACATATGCACTTAAAAAACGCAACAACAAATTTAACAAAATTATACAACGAAAAAGAAAAAATACAACAAAAAAAAACAATTATATTTTTTTTTAAACTGATTCAGCTAAAGTCAAGTCTGATCTTACGTTATTCAATATAGCTTGTGTCAGTTAGTAAAAATAAATCATTCCGTCTTTTGTATTTATTCATTTCAAACAAAGTTAAAAAAATCATTTTATAATTTTCATATTAAGTAGTCTAGTTGAATCTAGTTCCACTCTGTGGAATCAGCTGCCCACTGAGGTATGATTCGGAAATCATTACGATTTACGGACCGTCAAGAAAAGATCGTACCTCTCTTTAAAAGCCGGCAACGTACCCGTGGTCCAACAAGCGTTGAGGGTATCCAAGGTCAGCGGTCTACTTAAGTGATAAGAGCGAACGGGCTTTTATTTTTTTTAATTTTTTCTATCCTTTTATAAGTTGGTCTACATTTTCTTTAAAAAATATAGATATTGCTGTGATTATATTATCGACTGTAACTTGTTCATTAATGATATGAAAATACAAATGGACATCGGTGTATATTAAAAAGCTTTAATAATATTGATAAAATAATATGATAGTTTTTAAAAATATTTGTAAAATACTATCATGTCATCAATAGTCTGTTTCTTCATAGAATAAATTTGTATACATTGTATATGTTTCCAGGAGGTGGAGTGATGAGCGGTGGTGATGAGATTCGTAAAGCACAGCGGTGGTCTGCTCCGCAACGCTGTGTACTGCTTTTAGGCCCACACGCCGCTGATCAGCTGCAGGCAAACGCTCATCCACGCCAATTTATACAGGTTTCTTTTTCATACTAGTGTAATATAGTAATTAATTGATAATTAAAAAAATAAGTTGAACAGCAACATTACATAATGAAGGTAACATAAAATACATTGTCTCAGCAATAAGCGAGTATAAAAGCGTTACTGGCGAATGCTAAGAGCCTTACTAAATAATGTCTGTATTGGTTTATTGTATTCTTCACAATTAAAATTGTGACAGTTTTGTTGGTATTATTTTGCCAATCTTTCTCCAACAATTAAGATATTACACTAGAACCTCTATGATATTGAAAATTAATTGATGTTCGTCTAAAACTGAAAAAAATACAAAAAAATAGTTGGAAAATAGTAAAGTTCAGTTAGAAGGCAATTTGCCATATTTTTAAATTATATGCATTGCTTTCAATTGATAGTGCAATAGCCAGTAAGTTTTAAAAACGAGTTATTAAAGTTTTTTTTCGTTTTAGTAGGTTTAATAACAACTTCAATTGGGTTTCATACAAATGGAAGAGATCGCTTATTAGCGATAAGGCCGTTCAACAAAGTGTGGGGAAAAAAATACTTATGATGGTTATTGATGATTGCTTTATGTGTTGCAGATAGGAATTGACGAAGGACGTGAGGCGTGGGAGCAAGGTGTGGAAGGTACCCGTAAAGGAGGCTGGCTCGCTATTAATGTGGGCGCTTCGCCCTTCTCCAAGTCCCTCAGAGAATTCCTCGATGACTTAAAAAATCGCCCGGTGTGTATGTTTTTATATTTAAGTCTTCGCTTTAATAATACTAGTGGTCGACCACAACTCAAGAGTAAGTCGAGTATGTATGTGTGTGTATGCTGTGTCATCCAAGCAGTAGTGTGTGTGTGCATTTATATATAAAAAATAGCTCCATATAAACTTTAACTGTGACAAATTTCACGATTATTCGCGCAATTTTCGTAAAAAGTGTATAGTTTTTGCTTCACATATTAGTCTGTATTATGATAAAACAAAACAACTTGGATGCGCTGGTTGGATTTGTGATTTTAATGAAATTGAAGAAGAAAAAACGATTTCAAATTGGAATTTTCTTTAATTATTGGAAATGAACACTTTCTTTAGAAACATTATTCATCATATCAGTATGAAATGTTTTGTTTCCAATATTTTGAATTGTGTTAAGATATATAAAAGTGCGCTAGAATTTTAGATTTTTTATAACTTGGAACACGTTTTCAGTTGGAAGATTTCAACGAAGACTTCCGTATATGGATTGTTGCTGAAGATCGGGAAATTCCCGCTGCTATTTCTAGTTCTTGTGTCAATGTTCTACTTGAGGTAAATTAATATTTATTTATTAATTATATTTTTTTTATTATTAGGCCCATCTTGCAAAACCTTGAACCGCCTCCGTGGCTAATGGGTTTCCGCGTCTGCGTTTGCGTTGAAGGTCCTGGGTTTGAATCCCAAAGAAACACGTGAATATTTCGCTTGGGTAGGCACAGAAGGCTGATCACCTACTTGCCTGGAAAGAAAATGATGAAAAAGAATAGAAATAATAAATGTAGTTTTATATATTTTAGAGCGCAGAGGGTGTAAAGCACAACGTGTGTAGCGTACTAAGTACTTGGGGCTCTACCAAACATAATGCAGCTTTGACGAGACGACTTGTCAACCTCGCAATACTCCACGCTTTGGTATTAGAACGGAGAGCTTACGTGCCGCTCGGTAAAATTTGTTTATTTTAGTACAAATCACTGAAATCTATATGTGACTTGCATTTATAAAAAAAACTACACTTTTTAATGTATATAATCTAATATATAAAGATCTCGTGTTACTATTTACGTCTTTTTATTTGTATTAAGTTCATTTATTATATAAATTTATTTTTCCCTTTCTAGTACTTTTTGAGGTCGGTTTTGTATATAGCTTTAATAATTTTGTATATAGCTAAAAATATTTAAAAAAAAATATCACACTTAGCGGCTACATGAAGTCATAGATAATCAAACATCATTCATTAAATTTAAAGTCTTTTAATATGTAAAATGTATGTGATTCCAGGTTGGAGCCAATGGTACGAGTGGGGTTGGGGTGAGATTGGCGCGGTGCGTACGTGCGCCTTAACTCAGAGTGCCGGCGTGGTGCGTCCGTTGTGCGAGGCCGTGTACGCAGCGCGTGTCCCTTCGACACCCGATCGACGACTTTTGCGGGCGTTGGTTACTTCGGGTCTTGGAGATGCGGCGCAAGCTAATACTTACACCCTGCCTGGCTTAAAAGCACCATTGCCATTTACCGATAACTTACAGGTAGGTCTTATTCCCTAATAATTATTAGGGAATAATTTACAATTGTAAATTCTTATATAACCGTATAATAGTGCTCCATTAAAAATAATTTACCTTGAATTACTAATGTCAGAAATGTAGCAGTCATTATTTTAAAGAAAATGACCGTATGTCACTTGTAAGCAAGTTGAGTTTGTGGAAATGCCCATAATTTTAATAAATACAGATATGCCAATTATAAAAATCTAGGGTCTATGTTGGAATCAGAGTAATTAAGCATTTCAAGTACAATGAAACACAACAGCTTTCTTTAACATTAAAACAATGTTAAGGATGCGTTATTTATGAACATATTGAAACTTTTAATTATGAAAACTTTGTCTAATTAAATTACAGGATTACATTTCGGCGATAGAAAACTTGCCTGATTTGGATTCACCACAGTTGTTAGGTTTAGCTCAAAATTGCCGTCTTGCTTGGGAGAGAAAAGCCGCTGAGAATATAATTAACGGGCTTAGAGGTTGAGTAACCTAATTCAATATTTGTTATCACTACATAGTATAAAACAAAGTCGCTTTCTCTGTCCCTATATCCCTTTGTATGCTTAAATCTATAAAACTACGCAACGGATTTTGATGCGGTTTTTTTAATAGATAGAGTGATTGAAGAGGAAGGTTTATATATTGTATAATATACCCGCGCGAAGCTGGGGCGGGTCGCTAGTATTATATAAATTAAAATATATTAACACATTAATATTTTAGTCTTAATCCTAATAATAATAATGCAAAGAAAACAATGATTTACAGAAATAAACTCGACTGTAGGAAGTACTAAGAAAAATACGAATCCGGCACCGATAAAATCACTTCTGGCTTTGTGGAAGAAACTGATGACCGGGAATCCTCTTATTAAATCTGATTTCTCTATTGAAAATGTAAGGGATATTTTTTTTTGCACCTATTTTGCTGTGAATGTTTTGAAATTAATTAAATAAGTCTATTTTAGCTATATTGTAGAGCTATACTTTGATGTAATACATTCTCGAGAAAAAACAAATTTAAATTTAGTTTTTTAAAAAAAACCTTTCTTTCAACAAAATTTGCTCAACGCTTGTTTTTTTAAGTTTATAAAACATTTTTATTGACATGTTGCAGTGTGCGTTTGGCTGGTGGCGCTGCGTGTGCTCAGGCGAAGCGAGTGACGCGTGGCGAACGGCGCGTACATTACACCAGACTCTTGCTGCGTATGCGCATAATTCGCACACGCATCGGGACACACAATTGATCACTGTATGTGAATTGCACTTATTGTTATCGTTTTAAAATATTCATAAAACTAGCATATAATTATTGTAGTAAAACTTACAGATAGTTTCATGTTTCAGATCTTCTCAAAAAAAAAACTATTTTGTTTCAATATCTCCAATTCGTAGTAAAATTTAGCAAGTCTCTCTCAACCAAATAATATATGAACTTCAACTTTGATTCACGCTTTAGAATACTGTCCCAGTGGTATTAAAAGTGACGTCCGATTGATTAAATTTTGTTGTAATGTCCTTAAAAATGTTCTTTCTTGTACATTTCTTCAGAGAAAAGTATAATTATTCTTATAATCATTATCTTAAATCGTTAACTTGCTAACTATGCAATTACTAAGGTACCGGAAGAATGGCAGATGTTATGGACCGGACCGGATAAACCGGATGAGTACATTCGGGAATTCTGTTTTCGGGCGCGATCGGCCTCTTCTAGACTAACGGAGGCCATTTCTGAAAACTTCATGCCTAAACGTAAGTAATTTCATTATATTAATAATGACACTAAATGATCCAAATAGTAAGTACAGAAATATTTGATTTAAAAAAATCCGTACTAAATCCTTTATTCAGTTTTTTTCCGTCCTTTCCTGGTGCATGTACTTGCAGCTGTTGCTTTTAATTCAATTTCTATACTTATTGAAGGAAACTGTTTGATAAATTTATTTGCAATAAATATCGGTTTTGGTTGTGCTTTGACTGACAGATGTTATTGAGATGTTATAGTTTAAGTGAGGCTCATGTAACCTACCAGTTAAGATTTATAAATTTTATTTTTTTTTAAAAGTGGGACCACTCACATACATTGCTCTAATCACAAATCAGAAACAACGAGGGTACCACAATAAAAATGTATATTTTAAACAACAAAAACCCGGAAACAAACATTAATGCTCATCACACAAGTGCAACTACCGGGATTCGAACCCTTTTGAGGCAGAGCATTACTTATTGTGCCAATCAGCCGCCGATTGGATAGGTTGGTTACGCTTTTTGCGGTACAGTGATTACAAGTTATGAGGATGGATAACAACAATAGGTCCCATTATAGATGGATAAATTAAACCAGCCTGATGTATGCAGGTGACGTCACACAGCTAGTAATGAGAATCAAAAAATATTCAACAGAATTAGACCTTCGCTCGCTGTTATGTCCGGACCGTACTTTGAGAGCACTACAAGCAAATGCCGCGGCTCGACGAGCATGCGCACCGCATCAGCTACGATTGGACGCACAGTGGGACCAAAACGGTAAAAGGGTATCTTCAAAATATTGCTATGATTGTATGTATAATCATGTAATGTGGTGTGTAATGGTGGTTTACATCAAGATGTCTGTCCAAATTTGGCAAGCTAAATTTGTTGCATAAAGTGTACTTAAAGAATTTGTAATTCACTAAATGCATAAGAGATAGCGCTGGGTGACTGCCCGCAAAACGCGCTATTGTTGTATTTTCAAACTGTTCTATAGGCCTTATTACAAAACTTGGACTTCAGATGCTTCTGTGTTGGTTTCTAGGATATAAAGTCAAGTTCATACAAACATGACTTGTTTTGATTCAGTATCACAGAACCTGCTCAGTGACATCTATAATCCGCATTTAGTAATAAGGCCCAATGGGTGAGGCCAAACGAGCGTAATTTTGTAAGTTGTGATTCGCGTAAATTCGGTCTAGTTTGTGCAACACGGCAACGCAAAATGAACTCACATTAATGTTAAATAAACAAATAAAAACAAACTCAAAACGCACTAAAAAGTAAAATATACATTTTGTATTATAAATGAACTTACTATAAATAAAAAGACGTAAATATTGTTGATAAAAAATACGCGTCGAATTGATAACCTCCTTTTTGGTTTTTTTGAAGGTTGATTAAAAATTACGTTCGTGTAGCCTCACCCTGTATATTGTGAATTATGAGATGAGTTTGTGAATCAGCAGCAGTGTGTGGTGTTTAATTGAAACAAGCAATCCGTACTGACAACATTATATCTCTCAAGTTCAAGAAAAAAATTATGTTGTTTTTATAATCATATTAAAATGTTTTAATGAATTACTCCCGACGTACCTATAAATTTATTCACTGGACATTACAATTTACATGTATGTACATACCAATCAAATAAGAGCAGATGTATGGATGTTTTCATTGAATTAAAAAAAAAGCTATTAAATATTAATGACTTCCGTTATATATATAGATACAAAAACCTTGAAAGAAGCTACGAAAAAGTGATTGCTGTGTGACAAAACTCCTATATCTAATTTTTTATTTTTTTAACCCCTCAGAAACTGCAGAGCCTTCAGACAGCGTGGTAGTTATAGGGCTGTCTTTGAGCGGGTGTCGTTGGAAAGCGACGGGTCTGTCGCCAGCTGATCAGTTCTCGGCGAATGCACCTGCGCCGCCGCTTTTACTACGATACGTGCCAGGAGACAATATCTTACAGGTGATTGTCAATAGATTGTGATCAATTCGATTGCGTTCAATGATACACTTGAAACTTATCATTTTGTTCGAGCAAAACCAATTTTGTTCTACTCATACTTTAGTTTTAATTGCGAAAAATTATTTCGGAAAAGGTCATTAATTTGTACACTCGCGAAATGAAAGTGTACGACACGCTAAAGTCCACTTTTGCTTGAACCAGATCGAGGAGCAGTAGTGTCAACATGTCAATTTTATAAATTAATTACTTCCAAAAATGATACGAATGGAACAACAGTCTGAACAAATTTTAACTGTTGTCAAACTGTTAAGGATTATATAATATGTACCTACTATTCTCTGGTGTAATATGTAGTCATTGTTTGGTAAAGTAACATGTGCTTGTGAAGTGTTAAATGAATGAATTTAAAAACTAGCAAACAATTACATTCCGTCATAATATTTCGTACTATAAATAATTTATTTGATTAAACTTCTAAGCCGAGCAAATTTTGTTTTATAATAATGTTTAAATTACAAAAATTTGTTACAGAGTAATGTATCGAGCGCGTGTCGCAGCGTAACGTTGGCAATGTACGCAAGTCCAACGCGCGAGACGCTGCTCTGTGAAGTGAACGCACCGCTTTCTCCAAACTTCCTTCCACAGACGGCTATTATGCACGCTGCAGCACTTTTTATATCTCCACTCGAATAAATATTTCCACCCTTTTCAGCTTTTCATCAAATTGAGGCCCCTAATATTTTATTCCAAGTTTATTATAGAGTATGATACATACGAGTGTGAATGAATGGTGAGGTGCTGGTAGACCTAGTCGTAACTTTTCAAAACCAAGACGTACTTGGGTAGAGGCATGTCAAAAGCACCGGCAATCGGCGAGCATATAATATGATGAATTTATTGAAAGTGAATGAAGCGAAAGAGGTATGTAGAGATCATGGCAGTCTGTGGTCACTGCTTAAATGTTTTTCAAACGTATCCATAGCTTAATTTCGATAGTCAATTTGTATTTCGTGAGTTTTCCCGTCAAAAATCTTGCTTGTAAAAAAATTGTTAATGCAATAACATTTATTTATATTTCTGGACAGATATAATGTACTAGGAGTAAGTTGTTTCAGAAGTTTTAGTTAGCACTGCAATAAATAAAACACTTTAATAATAATCATTTTATTGGTAAAAATAATCCTTCCCGAGCGGTTTTTGAGACAATTTTGAACCGACTAGAGGCAATGGCAATTGTTAATATTGTTAGACCACGTTCAGACGGCATCGTTTTTTTCTTATACCATACTGTACTTTTTTAATCGAAAAAAATGTCATATCCATATAAATTTTCAGAGTAAGTGGGTATCGAGAAATAAGCGTGACGTTTTTGTCAAAGGGCCACGTAATGTCCATGTGATAAAATAACTGGTATACATTACAGTAGACATTGTATACATGATAGATATAAAAGTGGTTTAGTAATAAAAATTAAAATTGTAAAACATTTGTCCTCGATGCAGTTTACTAAACAACCGACTGTTTTTAATGTACGTTTTAATCGTATGGTTTATCGTTGTATCGGTAAAACCTAAAGGTGAAATAATCTGCCGTGTGAACGTAGCCTATTCATTTGTAAATAAAATATGTACATGAGCCTTAAAAATATTTAACAAATTGCCTCGCAATATCATCACAGCCAGTTCATTTAAGGCACTTAGATTTTATTATCTTTACGTATGAGAAAACGAAAAAAAAAAATTATGAATTAGTTACAATTAAAATCGTTCGTGATAATCGTTTCGTTAATTGTTCGTGTCTTATTTACGAACTAAACTAATAAAAATCGGCACACTACATGCTTGAAAAGTCCGATTATAAACATCAGAATTCAACAAGGCAAATGACAAAATATATTTTAGCTTAAATCTAATTAGTTGCGGTCATTTTTGATCAATATATTTATATAACTGTAACATTTTGAAAAAAGAAATCGGAAAAATATTATGTAAGCGCCTAAATATGAATATTATAATCAATATAATTATACTATACTTAATATATATAGGAAGACATAATCTAATTACGAGATCTGGCTCAGATCCACTGGCACCAATCACAAAATTACTGAAAAACGTAAAACAACAAATTTCGTATTTGAGCGGGAACTTGAGCAATGTTAACAATAAAATCTAAAGAAAATCGTAAGAGACGCAACATTCTATTATGCTATGAAAACAAGGTGCATCTTAAATACATAAATATCCTGTAAGACCATATGTGTTACGTATATTACATTACTGATGTAATATACGTAACACTTAAGTCACTTAAGTCATAAAATGTTTTAGCATTTTTGAATGAAAAGTGGTAAAATTTATATTCTTAAAAAGAGCCAAAATGTTCTATTACTAGCATAGACTTAATCTGCCTTATTGCAAAACGCGGTTTAAAGATAGGCGGGGTTTGTTACCAGAGAAAAACCTCATTTTTGTATGAACGTTAGACGTTAGGATACACGTCTAACGTTGCAACCAATACGGTAACCTCTTTAGTCCATGTTTTGTAATAAGGCCCAATGGTTTTATTATTTATTTTATTAACACATTGAACAGTTAAGTACCAAAACAGAAAAATTAAGATAACAGTAATAAGATAATATTAAAAGATCAAGATTTGTATTCACAGACACTTCACTAGCTTGGCTAATTAAAAAGGGTTTTTTTCCACATATTCCGGGACAACATTCCACTTGCAACAGATCTCCGAATTGTGTACACAGATACCGAGATCGGACATGACATGACGAAAACACGATATATGTTATAATTTTAAAGATCTATTGGATTTGGGGAGACAAATCGCGGGCATCCAATAAAAATGTAGTTTGATCCCGGAAAGACAAACCCATTAAAAGTTCCTTCATAAAAGAATCTTACCTAAAACCTACGAACTAATTTGACTATACTAAACGATAATAAATATAACAAATCGAATCAATGCAAGCCCGAAATTCCATTTTTTTTTACATTTTTTTATAAATTTTGTTTAAAAATCGGGTGTACATCGTTATCAAAACTAACTATAAAATCATGGTGTTTTTTAAATTCTATTTCACATAAACCGTAAAAACTGAAAGAGTAATCTCCAAGGTATAAATGCGTATAATCTCAAATATGTATAAATGCATTACGAATTAAGCCAACGGCCACATCACAACTGAAGAGCGTTATTTAAGTTTTTTATTTACAAAAATGCCAATTTAGGAAAAAATTGAGTAATATACGTAAATACCTTTAGAATGTTCTTCGGGCTCTGAATATCAAAAACCTTAGCCGTACGTAAATTTTCGTACACGACCGAATTTGCACGTGAAAGGAACGGGCCCTATAAGTTGACTTCATTATGCTGTTGTATTGAGTTGATATTCTGCATTGCACTGTACATTAGATTTATGGTGACAGATGTTCCGGTGATATTAGAAGTACCTCCAGCTTCTCCCAAACTTTCTCCTGTACTTCGGTTGTTATTGGAATCCTGAAATATTCAATGTTCATTTTGTATTATTTTCAGTCGCTCCAGCAACTCATTGATAAGAGGCCTGCTTTAGTATTTATTTTTTAATTCTAGTCAATAGTCTATTAAAAATAAAAGATGAAAAAATATTTATGAATTTGAAGGAACGAAATTTTTCGCGTTCAAAAAAGCTTTGCAAAGCTCGTATAGCTTGAAAAAAATTTAATATCAAAAATTTCTAGGATTTAAGAATTAATTAAATTATACATAATTCTAACTTAAATACCTGTGTAGAACAACGCTCCGAGGTAGAATTCGGTGGCCGCACTAGCGTGCTATTACGCGCTGCTGAAAGAAGATTGGTCAATTCGCCACTCGCCGCACCTCTTGACGCTCCGCTCGGACTGAAACCATTACATAAATTTATTTATCTCCTCGAATTAATTACCACATACTAATAAAATATAATTATCATACTCAACTGTTATATACACATGACCTACTTAATACCTAGTACAAAACAACATGCAATAAGAAATAATTAAGCTACTCTAATAAAGCGAGTCAGAGAACCAAAAAAAATAACTTTTTAACGTTTCATAACGTTTCTGATGCTTCTTTAGTCCTTTGTTTAAAACGTATTGATCGCGATATTTGCGCCTGTAATGTATCTAACTATAAACAACTTTTTTAGCAACCCAGGCGATAGTCGACGTGATCGAAATGGGTCTAAGCTACAATTTATGAAAGTATGTTCATCCATTTAAGAGATATTTTGATTTTTAATCATTTCGTTTGTTAATTGTCTTCGATTTCACTTATTGGTTTATAGAAAGAAGATTATGAAATTCGTCCATAAAACCAACCAAAAAAAACCGACTTCAAATTTTAACTCTAAAACACTAACCAGATTTTCATGAAATTTGAAAACAAACGATTAAGTACCTGCTCCTTTTTTGAAGTCGGTAAAAAATGAATAGTCAAAACTGTTGGACCGATCTGATAAATATAATATGTGGGTATATGCAGATGAAATCGCGAATCAAAATTATTATTAGTTATAGATAGTTGAATAAATATGAACTCACGTGTCGTCGTGTGCGACTGGTGTCCACGTGCTCTCGACGGTGTCTTCATCATGTGGAATTGGTTCTCGCTCATTTTCATTCTCTAGGTTGTAACTGAAACAACCCTTGCATCTAAGTTACTCTTACTACTTAGCCATTGCTTATAATTTACTACTTACTAACTGAAAAGATTCGACCCTGATTTTGCGTCAGAGCTTCGTCAGAGTACCTATTCAGTATTGATAAGGGTCGTCCATTAAACATGTGATGTTTTAACAACGTTTTAACCCCCCTCTCCATCCTCCCCGGTGATGTGGTGAGGTTTTAGGGTACACACCCCTCCCCTACTCACAATCAAGTGTATTTTTTAAGGTACAAAGTATATTGAACTTTTAAGAATATTCTTTAAATTAAGCGTGATAAAAATGTCCAGACAAACATTAAGGTTGCAAAGAAAAATATTAAACTTAACATTAAAATAAATCCACGTGATATATCATTTAATTTACTCAGCTAGTCTTTCTGAGTGTCATATGTTGCCTTATTCCAAAACGCGGTTTAATGATAGGCCGGGTTTGTGACCTGAGAAAAACCTCATTTTTGTATGAACGTTAGACGTGTATCCTAGCAACCAATACTGAAACATATTTAGTTCATGTTTTGTAATAAGGCGCATGGTTTATTGTTTATGCTCAGTTAGAGTAAATTCTACTAAAATAATAATAAAATTTAAATTACCCGGGCAAGTCGTTGAGTTGTGCTCCTCTGACATAACAAGGGTTGTTGAAGACACTCGCTGCCTGACTGCCGGCAGATTCACGCCCTTCAGCTCCTAAACGGGTGCTTTCCGCGCGCTTAACATATCCTCCTGTTAAGAAGAACAATATTAATATTAAATACCATAGAAACACCAACTCAATTTTCAATTATTATTCAATACAGGATATGGGACCACATCTTGAGTTTGATCTGCGAAACACCAACAAGATCAGTTCATAATCGTCATTATCGCGTAACATATACACATATTACAGCAAATACACATATTTAAATTAAAAAGTCCTTTCTTGAAATGTATTGAAACTATTTTAAACTAGCGGTCACCCATTGGTCGAAATTCGACCACAATTCAATAGTAAGTCAGGTATGTATGTGTGTGTGTATGCTGTGTCATGCAAGCAGTAGTGTGTGCGTAATGTTTATTTTATTGATTTATTGTATTTTTTACGCTAAATTAAAAATTTCTTTAGCATTCTCCACTCTATATAAACTATAAGTGTGGGAAATTTCATACACCTCCGGCCGCGCAATTTTCGTAAAAAGGGGCACAAAGTGTTTGCTTCACGTATTAATATTATGATATTTAAATACCTACCTACTTAAATACAAGATTATTAAAAGGGTACAATAAAAAAGCAACAACAATATTAACTACATTAATAACATTTGCGAAAAATTAAGTTCCTAAAAGCCAAAATTTTAATCACGACGACAATTTGAAATAATTTTATCTACCTAGTTACCTTTATAAATATGTAAACCAGTTGGTCTGCATGCAGAGCAACAAAGCAATGACTCATAAACAGGTTCATCTCATTCTACAATTAAGTCGAAAATAATGCGTAACTGAATTCAAACAATGGTCATGATTCACTTTCATTTCGACTAATCATTTTATTATCCTTGCAGGCTGCACCGCAAGGTCATTTCAGATAAGACTTCGATTGCCGAGAGGCCATGCTCTTTTGATTCCTGCGTGATATCGAAACTTCTTGAACTAGGTAGGTACTTTGTTTAAAACAGTAAATTTGATTTAGAAATATAAATACCTATATCATTTAGAAGATAAGATATATTTAATAAGCCATGTACATATGTATTATGTATGATCGGGTATGTCGTATTAGATAAATAAATTGTGATACAATTATTCCTTTTTACTCCCGGTCGCTATAACCTACGAGACCATTTTCTAAGATACGGAATGGTAGTTGGCCTACAGAATATGACAGCTTACTACTTTCAGAGTATTTCTGCTTTTTGTCAATCGGGTTAGATATATGAGCGTTCATTGAATATAAAAATCAACTGAGAAATTTACACTATCTAGGAATAACACTTTCTAGATTCACTTTCCAGTTGCAGAGGGAAACTATTATTATATAATAATCCAGACTTTAAAAGCATACTTATGTTAAAATACTGAATAATACTTTAAGCAGTTTCCATTCGATATACGAATTTAGAGTGTAGGTGGGGTATGACGTAAGTGCGAAGATGACCTTTAAAAATCGTATAGACGACGCGTTTATCATTCAAAGTCGCACATAATTAAATGACCGATAACGTTTTACAAGGCAAATTTAAAAAAATATTCTTCAGAATCTGTTCCATATAAAACATTACGTTTAAACAAGCTTGTGTTATCGAATATCTATTATAAAGATTAACAAGTAGTTATTTCCAAAAATGCCATTCGGTTCTAAGCTAAATTTAAACATATATTATATACATACTTTTAAATTTATTTTGTTTCGTTTACATTTGTGAATATTGTATTTTACAAAAAAAAACTGTATTATCGCAAATTTCAATTATTTATAGAAATTTATCTTGATAAAACATACTAAATTTAACACAAATACGTGATTAATAATTTTTGAATTTATTTATTCTTGAGACACTTGTCACTTATTTTGGAAATCTTTCAACTTTGTTACTTCCTAGGCGATACGCTCTTGACAGAGTGGTCGTAGCTGACACGTCGGAGTCGTAATTCGCTTTAGAACCCTGCGCCAATCCTCAGGTGCTCTTCTGGTGCACTCATGGAGTGGATCGTTCAGAGCATTTTTAATCTGATCGGTCCACCTCATGGGTGACCTGCCTCGAGCTCTTGTCCCTTCGACCCTACCCCGGACCACAAGTTGCTGTATAGAGTCACCCTCTCGTCGTGACACGTGGCCGAAAAAAGTGAGAATTCGACTTTGAACGTTGAAAGATAGACGCTGCCTAATTATCGGGTCATCAATAATGGATTGGTTGCTTCTAAATTGGGTCCATGATATTCAGAGCATCCGTCTCTAGAACTACATTTCGAAAGCATCTTCTTTTTCTCAATCTCTCTCCGTCCATGTCTCAGCGGCGTAAAGGAATATGGGAAACACCAATGTTCTGACCAGTCTGACTTTAGTAACCTTCGTGATGTTTCGACTCCATATTATTCTCAGTCTGTCCTTCGATGACCTCTCAATAGCCACGATGACAGTTTATTAACTAATATATAATAAATATAAATAATAATATACGTTACCATTATTAATAGTGTCCTCAGATGGTGAAGAAGGCCTGACGGGCAAGTAGAGAACGTTGTAAGGGGGCGGAGGTGCCTCAGGAACGCTGGCCCCGACACCGCCATTATTGCATGGAGACTGCACTGACGTCCGCGTTGCTGTTAAATACAATTAGTTTCTAGGTATCACACGACCAACATATCTAGGTTTATTTGAAGTACTCGAGTACCCTGGTAGTATTTTTAACCGACCTTCAAAAAAGGAAAAAAGAAGGTTATCAATTCGACGTTATTTTTTAGCGGTGTCCAACTCCTACGTCGCCATCCGTAAACCGATTTGAATGAATGAGGTGTCAAACGATAGGCTAAGACGTAGAAATAATTTTTACATTTATAGTTTTCAGGATATTGAAAGAATTGTTTCACAATCGGGCGAAAGTACATGACTTAAGTAACGTTTGGGATACTTTGTTTTCGAGACCATCTCGCAGAACTTAATATTACAAGTCATAATAATGCACAAATAAATCTAGACTTATCATGCAATGGCCGTGATATTATCATATTATTTATCTTTCCTCTGTTGCATATATCACGACATAATTGTAGCATCGGGTTACGATTTTTTTGTTTACATAAGGTAACGCGAAACAAAGAGAGCCGAGTGTCAACACTGCGTAATTAAATATGGCTTATGGCTAACGAACCACCACAGTAGTAAAACGTAAAAGACCACAAAAACATTTAATAGCATTTTAATTTTAAATGACATTTAAATATGTAACATATTCTTACCCTATAAAAATAAATTATTCCAGATAAATCATTATATAACTAAAAATGGTAAATAAGCCCTAGTTTGACCCTATGAGTCATTTTGAAATTTACTGCAAAATTAATTGTTTCTTAGGTGTTTTCTGGTCGTTGTCTTTTACGCTTCACCCCAATTGGAATGGCTCTTGCCTCTGAAGGTGGCTGGACGTGTTTAAGTCGAATTGACAATCCCACCAGATGCTTGCTATGATGCTTTTAAGAATTTTGGGAAATTGTACCTTCCATGGAGCCAATTTTCTTTTATTTGAGGCATTATGACTTCTCACTCACTAAAATGTTACTGTTTGTCTTCATCAAAGGTCTCCCATGACCATTCATAATTTTTCTATTCTAAATCGAAACCTTATTTGCTCATTAAAATTTGGTGATCAATTTAGTAAATTTGGTTTCATACAATTTAAAGTGCAGTCATGACTAAAATATCTACTACCATTGCTTTATATTTTAGAATATAGAGGCTATGATCACAAAGTTTCTATTTTTTGGTGATCATTATATTTATCACCATTAAGAATTTTGATATTTTTTCAGGTACACGTATATCAAATCACTATTCAAATTAACAAAGTAAAAATGTTTAAATTTTAATTAACCGAGTAAACTTATAAATCGAATCCAGGGCAGCATAACCAATCGTTATTTTTACTATATTTTTAACCTCCAAATCACAAAATTTTGTCAACAATGCAGATTGACGTTACGTCGTAGCGTGGATCTTTTTCCAAAAGATTGCGTCAAAAAAACTTAATATCAAATATCTATAATTTAAATTTTTGTGACTATATATTATATCTTAATTAGTAGTACCTACTTCTTTCAACTGTTACTATTTCTTTGACTGAATTATTAAACTAAGTGCGCCGCAAAAAAAATTGCGAATCTCTGTCCTAGAGAATTAAGATTATGGCGATGATTTTACATAAAAAGAATTTGTCCGTCTCTATTATCCTCCTGATAAAAATATTATATTTAATTGAATCAATGAGATCAATTCCACTAACTGATGTAAATGACTACAAGGATTTTTACGAATGAAGGATGGTTAGTCATTCATTCGTAATAACTTATTTTTAAAGATTTTTACCGCAATGTGAGGCGGTCAGTTATCCAAATAGGTCATGGTTACAATGGGCAATATAATATGTATATTTTATTACCCTACTTGGTCTAGTGGTAAGCGCGTAAGCGTTACAACCTAGAGGTCCTGGGTTCGATTCCTAGTAGAGATAAAAAAAAAATCTCGGTCTGGCAGGGCATAGAAGACTGATCACCTACTTGCTCCTAAAGAAAAAAATCAATCAATGAAACAGACGTGAAATGCATCTGCCCCATAGGGGACTCGGAACTTCACTATACACTGTACTATATTTTATTAAATAGGCATAAACATGGCATAACCGCAATTTTTAGTCTAAAGCTTGATAGAAAATAGATAGATGAGATGGAGATAGTCATTTTAATAGGTATTATACTCACATGCCAATATCTTGAATGAAGGATAGGTATTACGCAGGACGTACATCATTACTGCAACAAGAATCAGTAATAGCAGTACTAGAGCCACACCGACAGCCGCCCAAACAATGGCCGGCAAACCTTGTTGGGAGTCCGAGCCTGGGGACACACACCCAATACCCGTTTCTGAGTCTGGCACCAACCTGTGAAAGCATTTCTGATCATGATAATATATAAAAGATATCCTATAAAATTGAAAGAGAAAATTACTCATTTTATACGTAAAAGTGTTCCTTAATTTTTTCTCTATGGGTTAATAATGTGCTATATAACTTTTAAGATTAAATGCGCTTTTATTCCACTTCATTCAGTTACTACTTTGAATGACTAATATCTAGTTTTCGAAACTTTTATAATTTATTTACTTTCTGTAAAAACCAAAAAATAATTATATCCCCTTTTCTGACCAAATTATGAACGAAAATCGCGGTCTGTTACACATTTGTAATAATGTTTCGCCTATGAAAAGCAGTTCGCCGTTCATGGACACCCCTAACGCCAGATGGGCCAAGCTATGTAACTAGTTATAGTTAATACTTCTTCGGAACTTAAATTTCCCAACGAACAAGGTTTTATCATAGTAGAAACAAATAAGTACGCTATCGACTATACAATATGTTGATGCATTTTCTATATAAAATATATAATTTAATAAAAGGTATCCTCCAAATTATAGCACAGTTCCAACGGGAGATATTCCGTCGATTAAAAGTTGAATCATTGTGTATTCGCATCGTATATCGTTGCTACGCAATTAGATTGCCATCAGGTGGTGTGCTATTGCAACGCGTGTAATTACTAGGAACCGATACTTGACTTCCACACAATACACCGTTTGTCATTGTTAGCTCATTATTACATTAACTAGTATTTTCAATTTTGCTCAATTATTGCAGACGACTTTTGGGATTGGTAAAGTCCTGGGTTCGAATCACAGGGAAACAATGTTTCGTCTGAGTAGTAACAGAATGCCCTTATATACCTAACGTCTTAGGTTATATGCGCTATCATTTCATTTTATCTAGTTACTATGAACGAAAATCGCGGTCAATTACAGATTTGTAATAAATAATATACAACTTTTACTTTTTTATACAGGCTATCTTACAGTTATCGCTAGCAACTTTATCTTCTGAACTTAAATTTAAGTTAAAGTTTCCAACGATCAAGGTTTTATGCCGGCTGTACGTACACTCAGCGAAGAACTGTCGACGAGAATAGCTCTCTCTCTCTCAGATTGGTAAAGGTCCCCGGGTTCGAATCACGGGAAAACAATGTTTCGTCTGAGTAGGCACAGAATGCTTATCACCTACTTGGCTATAAAGATCATCAGTGAAACGGACGCAGACATGTGCCCCATAAAACATAACACAGGTTTTATGATGTTCGGTTGAGTAGTTTAGGTACTTAACATACATTACATTTATATGAACGCCATAACTTTTTTGAAAAGGCTGAAAACTACTTTAGAACTCCTGAGATTGAAAGATGCTAGAAAGACCTCTTACCCTTTGAAGCACGACCCGCAATCCGCTACACTTTGTATGCAGGCAGGTGCACCTCGCAATGTTTCACGTTTTAGTTCTTCGCAATCTATGCATTTTTTGCAGACGAATGTATCCTTGACACAGAAGTATCCCGTGTCGCACTCTTTATAACACTCGGTTGGCTGCGCGTGAGTTGCCTCGTATAAGAATCCAGCAGCCATACAGGCTAACAAAGCCCTGTAAAAAGGAGTTGTTGTTAGTACCTAGAAACATTTTCGCAGACATTTTCAATGATCAGATCAAATAGTTCAAAAAAGTCAAGGAAAAAATATTATTTAGTAATTTATATGATCATAACAACAGTAATATTTTTTGTTTATCTTAGAAAAGTCTCATTGCTTGTTGCTTTACCAACACCCAATAGTTTTCAAGTTTATAAATCATGCCACCCCCCGTCAAGACGTATCTAATCGTAAAATGTAGGTAACCTATTAAGTAGGTATTAACATCGTTTACTGTAGCAGGCATCGCTGGCCGCTGACGCATCGGCCCGATATTGATAGTAGAATCTCCACCGTTCCTTATCTGTTCATTATTATACCGTGCAATAGGTTTGCACAATTTAATTACTGTTATTATAAACAATCATCGCATAAACTTGGTAGGTACATACCTATTGCTACAATTTTATTTAACGAGAGAGCTAAGCGATCTGTCGAAACTCGAAAACAAAACAAAATAACTACGAGTATAGAGGTGTGCAAAACGACAATTATGAGAAGAGAGATGAGAGAGGAAATAGACCAAGACATGTGTGGGAGAGGGCTGACCGCGAGTCGACGATCTGCTTATTCACAGCACTATTTTAATTTACACTAAATCCACACGTGTCCTGCGGGCTGCGATACACTGAAACGGTCGGTGATGCAATTTTGAATAAACCAGAACCTAGTTCTTTTTTTACCTATAAAGGACTTGCAGATGACTAGAAAATAAGTGTAGCGGATGTAGCTACTCGTAAATACCTACCTGCTTTCATTGGTATCATGGTTGATAAGTTAAAGATATATAATTATAGTTCATGTTAATCAAATTTATAAAATTATACCTATTTGATAAATAGTTTTGTGAAATTTTAAACTATCCAACAATGTTTGGTAAGGTTGAAATCTCAGGTTTTAAGAATAATCCTAAATGTAGGTAGGTTATTGAAATGATATAACTGTCTAGTGTCTAATAGGCGTACATTTGTATTGTAAAGATTATAATAAGATCATAAATATTATAGTTGCCTTCAATATTGTCATGAAGTAAATATGTACTTACCAAATCCCTATCATTGTTATTTTTTTCCGAAAGATTTCTTTTAGAATTCAAACAATAAAAAGCAATAAGCAATTTGTAAGGAGCTATCTATACAAAGAAAAATGTTGTTTAAGTAATAACCAAGACGTCGAATTAACGCTAAACAATACATGTTATGAGCCTTTTAGTAACTTTTAGGGCATGTTCAAACTTGTCGTAAACATGGGAGCAACGGTAACCCGATTTCGAATCCCTGTCACTACCTGCCTAGATTTTGACACCTGTTTTGTCAATGATTTTTATCTGATTACAAAATTTGCATGTTTTCAGCGCGAAACCAATTTTGATTAATTTAATTAGATATAAACTTCGAAAAGTAATATCTTTTAACCCGAGTAGGTAAGTACCAACGGATACGCCATAATTAATTACATATTATCCCAAAAAAATTATTTAGCTTTGTATAATTCAAATGAAAGAACAGCATTTTTATTACTAGGTTACCTACCTACCTAATCAGATTTCAAATGGTTTACGTTCAACATCTCTTAAAAATTAACTTATAGGCTACCAGATTTACCGTATTTTATAAAAATTTGAGCCTAGAACATAAGCCTTAATGCATTTGAATTGCATCTCAATTAATATTATGGACCTTGTAGTAGGTATGAATTTACAGTTTAACATTAAATTAACTAAGAATAGGTATAACAATTTGGAATACAAAATACTCTAAAATATAATAAAATTATCTTTAAAAATTAAAAATATTTTTTTTAAATATTCCATGTGCCATGTGTCATGGTAAGTACCTATGTACATTGTTCAAATTCTCTTTCCAATACTATTACTTATATTTATTTGTTTGGTGTTGGCTAAGTAGAATGGTATGAATAACCTTGACGTTACGTATGTTTATTAAATTGGAAGCATGAACACAGCGGGAGGCCTATGGCAAAGTGCAAACTAACAAAAATGTGTAGTTATCAAGACGCGATTTTTACTAATATTTTAATCAAATTGATTTATATTTTTTATTACTTTAGTCAAATTGAGTTAGGTTTTTATTAAGTCTTCGATCAACTAAAATACCTACACCACAACAATCAACTCGGTACATATTTATTATAATATGATTCTCCTTTTAAATAATATTTTAATAATATTATTTTTTTTATAATATAGGGTTACTTTCTACATATTTTTAAACTCACTTGGGTAATCTATGAACTAAACTTACTAACTCGGTACTTACTTATTATTTAGCTAAATTAATCATTGTATATTCTAAGTAGGTATATCCTTTCTAAAGTGAATGAAAGGTATCTTTCTACTTGTATTTTCATCCCAAGGCGAAAGAAACAAAAGCTTTCCAAGTTACCTCCCTATTGAATGAGTCATCCTATGCCGGTTAGCCCGTACCAAGCACGAGGATGAACGATCACGAATAGGAGCAAAAAAAAACTATAATACTGTGTATAATGTCTTTGACCGCGCCGCGTGCGCGGACCCTTTCCAAGCAAAATCTCAGGATTAATATGATGCAACATTATTTGATATGGCGTCAAATATTTTTCTTAATTAAAATATAACTTATAAGTAGGTAGGTACCTACTAGCTTTTACTTCGTCCGTGACCCGTGTCACGTGTGGACATAATATTATAAAATAAACTTGAAACGACTGAACCGAATTCAGAAATTATCTTACTGACTTGCCAAAACCACTAATAGTTAGAGAACTCAAAAGTTAAAAGATAGCTACGTTCGATTTTCAGGACATGGTAAGTTACTATTAAACTAATGCATTTTATAAAACGACCTTGCAACAACTGTAAATATTTTGCAAGTTACATAATAAGTAGGTATTTGTTTAGATGAGATATTAATACCAAAAGTAAGGCTATTATTATACGTATAATATCACGTAAGTTGTAGGTATTTAAGTAGGTATAGCGGAAGCAGCCTAAATTTTTTAAAAATATCAGTTTGGTGTTATCACATACATCAAGAATAAAAAAGGGTTTTTTTGTCTGCCGGTGCGTTTGTTCAGGCTAATCTCACAAAACGGCAGAATCGATTTTGATATCTATATTTAATACAAAGTCAGATTTTTTAAATCGGATTATCCGCGGCTGTTTTGTCATACACACTTTTTTTGTTTGTGGGGCAAACAGCCGCAAACGATCCTGCTTTATAGGTAATTAAATAAATAAAAATAATTTGCAATGTATTATAGTATAGTATAGTATGTCTTTTGCCAATTTCCAGTTTTTATTTTTTTGTGAAATTATCCTTCATGCTATTTTAAAACAAGAGAGTAATACCCGGGGCGGGTCGCTAGTATTTAATATAACATGGACTTCTGTATTGCTAAAGCGAAATAATTGAAGTTTTTTCAATTGTTGCTTTTCTAACCTCAATATCTCTGAAACTATTTATCAAATTATCTTGATTTTTATTTATTCTTGTTGCTAATTTAATACTGACTGAAAAACATCAAACTCATTGATAAAAAATCATATATCACAGAGTTAAAAACAAATAAGTGGGTAGGTACGACACGGTCACGCTAATTGCAGCGATTTCTCGCCCGATTGTGTAACTATTATTTCAATATTCTGTAAAATCTGATCGTAAAAATTAAAAAAAAAAATATGGGACCATTTCGACGAGTTACCCTATAGTTTGACACCTCATTTCATTGCGAAAGTTTGTGATCTTGATGAGAAAATAGAATTTGCTGATTGTATGGATTTATTTTAGTAGGCCACACTAGCACATAGACCACATTACTTTGACGAAAGTCAACTTAGAAAATAGTTAGTAACTAATAGTTAGTAATAACTAAAAATAGAATTCAGAAACATTTCCACCGATAATACAACTTTTTCCCTTCGTTTATATGTTATTTAGTCACTGATAGTCTATTGTTATGTAGTTAAGTTAAATAAAAAATCCAAGTTTAAAAATAACAAAATCTGTTCTAAACAATCGACTGCAATCAGTTAAATGTCATTGCATCAAATAAAAAAAACTCACAGGTAATATAATATATTTTAGAGATTAAATTAATTTACCTTTAATTAGGTATTATAAGTAGGTAGGTGGTACCTACCATTTATGTTTACCTTGCGATTGCATTTAAAAATGTATATTTACTGTAAATTAAATATTTTAAAAATCATAAAACTTACCGTATGGTCATATTGTAGGACTAGACACTGTACGAGGAACTATATAATTGTTTGCACTTTTTAATATAAATCTTACTTTATAACTTTTTCCTATAAATAATAGTTAACAAGAAAACTAACTAATCGCAACTTCGCACACGAGTTTAAACAAGAAAATAGGTACAATTTTGAATTTGCACACTTCACACAATAGGTACAATTTAATCATCACTCATGCACATTCATGATCTTGCGCGGCGGAGAGCACTGACTGCTTCCGGAGAGGGAAACAAATACAATACTTATGTTATAATCAAAACAACTAACAACACGAACAAAATACAACCTGTTCAAATGAACAAGTTTGAACTTGCTTGATGTCTTCTGTCTTTATCTCTCAAACACAGTTAATAGAGATAGATGGAATCAATCTGATTAATTGAATAGGGTGCGGATACACATTTTACCATTTGACGTTACATTTTCTTTTCACAATTATCAAAAGAATAAATTATTTTGATATGTTTTAAAATATATAATAATATTACCATATGTATGTGTGTATGACCTTATATACCACTAAATATGCGGGTATGACAATACATTCACAGATTAGCAAGTAGTGTGATGTTTGATGTGATGTGATTTGACAATCTGTCAATTGGTAATCAAATTTATGAAAGATGTCATAAAGCAGGTATGTACTTAAACATTAATGTTTCATGTGGTACACAACTGAGTGAACTGACGTCTTCCAAAATTATTACTTCAAACTCTTATTAAAATTTTCGGACCGATTATCCTTATTATAATAAAATTGTGATAATTGGTCCGAGTTAAAATTACTCGTAATCCGTAGGACGTAAGTAGATCAATGATCATAGATGGTCTTTGGAATTTGGATGGTCTCAAATCAAACGACAAACATAAATGTGATAATATTTTCACAATAAAAACGAATACCTATTTAGCATGAAACAAAAACTAGTATGATATACCTATGCATAATGCAAATTGTCAGTATTACATATACATCAATAATCAATATAACATTAAATTGTAATGAAAATTGAAGTTTATGAATTAGCAATTTAAAGCAATGAATTAGAATAATTTATTCCTCACGCTAATTATTAGCGTAGCGTTATATTCGTTTTGAGCAACATCGTGCAATTTTCACATGCGCATTCGCCATTCACCACTGAATTATTGAAATGAAGATCGCCTTGACTTAAGTACTGCTTAGAGTTTAGACTCTATTTAGAGGCTGGAGCATTCTTGCATAATATAATCTAATAAATTAATAACTAAGCGCTGCGCTACTTTTTATGACTTGTGAAAACTGAATAGTAATCTTGTTCCTACCAAAGAACGGCGTAGTGGTTGTTAAAAAATAGTCATTATATAGAGAAAGTTGTGAAATAAAACATGCATGCGGTCAACGATTCGTCAGAATCTACAAATCTCGTATCTCCTAGTGGTAACACTAAACCGAGCTATATGAATTTAATCAATAATAGTGCCGCTATCCTTTTTAATGGCATTATAATTTATTGCTGCTTTCGTGATGGTGTGTCTCTTTTCTCCTTTCACCCTATTCTCATGTCCATTGGGGTAAGTTAAAATATAACTATTTGAATTACATTGAATATATACTTTCTGACTGTTTTTTTTTTCTCCATTAGTGGCTGGCATTTATGTGTACTGCTGTTAATGCTATAACTCCAGGTGATTTTGCAACTGAATGGATGCCTATTCGCCTTAGGAGTGCAAGACACTGGGTTCTTCAACTGGTTGCTGCCACATTTGTTTTAACTGGTTTTATTGTAATATTGACAAACAAAATCATTAATGGAAAGCCACATTTTGTGTCCTTACATGCAAAGTTTGGCTTAGCAGCAATTATATTTATATTTTTAACTAGCATTGGAGGACTTGCTACACTTTATAGTTTAAAAATAAAAGACTATTTGGCACCTATTTATATAAAAGTACTACATGCTTTAGGAGGATCAATCACGCTATGCTTAGGAGTAATAGCAATTATTTTAGGTAATTTTTCAAATTGGTGGTCTTTTGGTGATGTTTTAAGATATTTCTCAATAATATTAGTATTAACAGTTCTGATACTGACATTATTACGACCATCACTGAAAATCTATTTTCGTCTGAAAGAAAGACTTGGATATTTAACTTCTAACTACTAACTGCTTTATTTTTATAACAATAAGTTGGATTTGAGTAATTTCAATTCATTATTCCATCACATCACATCACATACAAAAAATTCATTCCATCATTATTACTTATTTCATCTTATTATTTATATAATTGTATTGCTAGTACTTTTGCTGTTTTTTGATAGTTAAAGTAAGAATAATAAATCAAATATTACTAAGTTTTGAGAAACTTGTAATTGTTTTCAATTTTATTTGTTTTAGAAGAACTTTTAGGTAATATTTTGGCTCAAACCTATTTAAGTATACTATTTTTTCATTTATTAATAATACACACATTTTTTTACATGTCTCTTTGATATAAAAGATGATTCTTGTTAAGATTTATTGGTATATTTTATAATGTTGAGGCATTCAAAAAACCAAATACTTTTATATAAGATATTTTGCTGGTATATTTAAGAACAGCACAATTTTGTATTAATTTTATGATAATGGTGGTATTGCCATTGTAATTTTAAATTATTTATAAGTTTTACCAAAGTTTAAATTTAAAAGTATTCAAAAATTATATTTAAATACTATTCAAAGTTTTCTGTATAAAAAAATATTGGTAAAAATGTTAATAAATTGCAAAAAGTATTTTATGTTTGTAAGATTTTGCAATCTAATAACATTATATGTTTCTAAAGACAATATCATTTGTCCAAATGATAAACGTTTTTAAAGGAATTGAAATAAAATTTACCAATTTTCGATCTATGAAGTTAAATCTGTGTAATAAGTTTTATAATCAGTTTGTATTGGTTTATCCTTAGAAAAAAATGTATGATAATAATTAAGAATAATATATAAAATGACCAACATACACAATAGTAGTGCAAATTTCTAAGTTGTTTTTAAATCTTACAAACTGATAAGCTATTTTACTAAAATTATAAATATGTTAATAAATTTTGATAGGTTTTATTGACCATGTGTTTATTGAGTAAAACTGCGCTTTTATCTGCTGAGTATTATGTTAGCTCTCTGTTTTATTTGTGTTATCAATAAGGTTTTTCTAAAGCCTATGTTTTGTACTTCTAAAATATTTTATATGCCTATACTATAAAAGATATGTTTACTAATATACATAAGGTATACCCATAATTTATTTAAATTATTGAAGGTTTTCACATTTTAGGTTAATAGCAGTGTTCCTTATGAGGCTTGTCATATTTGGTTCACGGCTTGGACATGTCTACTATCACAGTATCTTTTAAAATGATAAAGTAAAAATATTTTTTGAATAATTGAATGTGGTGCTTCAATAAAATGATTTAGCCTCAAAAACGTAATCCCTTACGTATGTAGAAAATTTAATTAGGTATGCCAATATGAAAACCGAGGTTTTGTGTATTTAAAGGAAATAGCTTACATGAATATTTCTATATCCTATATTATTGTTATAATAAAGTCTAGTACTAAGTTGTAACCAAATCAATAATAAATGTATTTTCATGTGACTGTAAATGAACATAGGTGTTTATTTTTCTGATTTTCCCTCATTTTTATGAGTCTCGTTCTCGTCTAATGTCCCAGCTAACCTAACGTAACAACTAAGCGGTAAGAAGTCACAAAATTATGAACAGATTTTCATGAACTGTAGCTATAATACATTTCCATCATGTCTACTGTCAAACAAAAAAAATATTGATCATTTCTTTTTGAAGCTACGATGTCCCACATGCCAAACAACCACCAAGTAGGTACATATTATACACTTATAATAAGTAGGACATACCGGATATACTTCAAGGTATGTCTTATAATTATTTATTTGATTAATTTGTTTTGTGATTTTCATGTTCTATTTTTATTCTATTAACTTGTGTAGGTACTTACCTTTACCTAAGACAAAAAGGCAAAATTTTACTTAGCCATAGATAATATTTAACTATGTTTAAAGCCATGGAGATTAGAGAGAAGGAAAGTCTAAAAAGTATTATTATTTGTCATTAAATTGTAAAATTACCTACTTGTTTGGGAATGAGAAACAACTTCAATTCCCAAAATATTGTTATCAAGACCTTCTACTGTCTCATTATTCTGAAATGTTTAAAGAAAAACCACTACATAATATGTATGTAATTCCAAAATTAAACAATAAAGTATGTTACAATAAATGAAAATAAATGTTATATTTTCTAGACTTTATTTTCTGTTTTGATTTATTTTATTTTATTACAAAAATTTATGTTACCAGTGAAGCACTTACTGTGTTTGAAAATTGGTCTGGCTGTGCATTAGGTATGGGCCCAACATCTCTACCCAAGATTGCACCTACTCTCATTCCTATTGGAGTCCGACTTGGGTCAATGTTTGGACCTCCACCAGTCCCTCAATGGGAAAAATTTATATTCATTAATTTAATACGAACTGTACATTTTAAGTTAGTCCACACCTAAAACATTAATAACTACATTACTTAATATTTGAAAATGATTGATGTAACTAATAGTAAATAGTTAAAATTAAATTTACCTTAGCCCACTCGGAGTGGGCTAAGGTAAATTTAAAAGTTGGCCACTCCTTGCCCATTCTAGCAGGGCCTTCTGAGTTTAGAATTTCAGCACATTGGTTCCACAATTTTGCTGAAATCGCACGACCCTCTTTCGATCTCACCAAGATCGATTTCCAAGAGCGAGATCTTGGTAGTTATCCATAAACTCCAATAAAAGTTCGAGCTGACGAACCGTGGTGCATCCACGACACTTTTCCATTTTCCGGTAGAAATCTTTATAAAAGTCGTGATAGAGAGCTTTCACAAATGAAACTAGAAATGCGTGTATTAACAAGCGTATAAGAGGTGCATATGATTTAGGTAATAAAACCACGTTTCAATACGAAGTCCATAAGCACAATTGTTTATGTTATGTGTAACGTAAATAAACTTCGACTGTAAGTAACGCCTTTAACTGTACGATGTAAGGTACTTGAAATAAATGTAAATAAACTAATGAACACTACTATTGTGCTAAATTACATATAACTTTTTAAGCAGCAGGGTCAATTCTTATCACGAAATATTTACTTTAAAATAAAAATAGACGTATTGAGTAGGTAAATAAGCACTATAGCAATGAAGTTTTTTGAATTTTGGCTCCAATTGTAATCTATTTATGTGAACTTTCAAAAAAGTGAAAATTGTCACGACAGTTCTCCGTCCGATACGGTCCGGTTACGATTTTTTCAAATCACAAAAAGATGGTACAACACTATATGACGTCAAAACGGCAATGGTTAGCTTTGATTCAACTACGGTTGACGTTTATACTTTACCGCAATACCGAATTCATCAAAGCTATTAGGTCTACGGTCTACCAGTATCTGATGGTAAAAAGGGAAAAAAGAAATTGACGCTAGCAATACTGGGGAAATTGGAGTAAAACGTTTTGATACTTTTCTTTCCTTATAGCGGCTGATTCAGTGTGTGATACATGCAAATGTAAAAATTTATCCAATGATCAATGATAATTATTGAAAATCTTACTGTGGCGAATGTGGGGTTCGAAATTTAGATGAAAACTCCAATTACTCTGTTCATGAGTTTATTAATTAATTATCAGAACTTGAAAATGGTTCCAAATACTGTACATCCATAAAAAAAGGCCTTCATCGGAAGAGGAAGACGAGGAAGACGCAGTATTTATAATAAACCTTTCCTCCTGCATCTCAATTAATCGATCTTGTTCTATGAACTGATTTTCAACTTTTATTACATGTTCACAAGATTTTCGCCATTCATTGATCCCTATTTGAGAGAAAGCTTCTTGTGTTAAAGATTTTATATCACTTGCAGGTCTATTGACGTTTTTATCCGCAACTTTTTGTTTTATTATTCCCCAGATTTATTCTATGGGGTTTAACGTAAAATGATATGGTGGGAGCCTCAAGATTTCGTGGCCGTGTGATTTTAAAATCTCATCTATCTGATATTTATTGAAATTGAATTCCTCCCGAAGAATTAGGTATTTCTTTTCATACGGTGTAAAACTCATTTATCTTCTCTCTGATCAATTCTAAATCAAAACTATCCAAGTTTAATTTTTTTTGCCATCTTTCCTCTTTTTACCGGGTGTACTAAAAACGCCTCTATTAGATCTTCAGCATTCAGCAACAATTCGTCTTATGGTAGTATTAGAAACCCCTGAAATAAACCAAAGTTTAGTACACATAATATATTTCACACGAAATTAACCAAAGTATCAAGACGTGTCATTCCTACTAACCAGTCAACGCTTGCACATGGCTCAATATCGATAATTGTGTTTGTTCTGCACCTTGTTCATCAAGTATTCTTTGATAAGCATTGAACACAATATTTTTTGCTTGCGATCGAAAAGGTTTCTTCGACATTTTCATCACTTTTCAAAAGAAATTTGAAGCCAAATCAAAAACAATTCCTCGAAATTTCAATTGACAGATGACATTGTTTGTTTGTTGCCATGTGAAAATCGCTATTTTTTTAAACTTTTTTTTTGCCATCAGATCTTGGTAGACCTATAGATCTAAGCACGACCATAACCAAAGTAGGATCAGAACTGTATCTAAACCAAACCATTATCTTTTAAATTACTGCGATTGCCATGCTGGATCAACTGTAATATAATATATTATATTGACTACAATCATCCTTAGGCGATTTTTACCAACGATTTTCAATTTTATTCAACGCTTTCTCTTCAAAACGTTGACTGACAAGGAATGGTGCGAATATGCATTCTTAGAGCATAAAATTTTAAGCTTAGATCCTAATTCCTAATTGACATGGAAGCTTACTAAGGCAGTTTAAAAAAAAAGCACTTGGGGAGCAGTAATCACGTTTTATTTATTTTAACGTTAATGCCAACAAAGAGAGAGTTTTTAGTGCTTTAAAAAATTATAAAACTGACAGTAGAAATAAGTTTGATACTGAGGCAATTGCTTCCGTAATACATACAAAATATGCAATTAACACAACGAAAGCATTAATAATTTTCGACCAATGAAAAAAATTAAACACAGCAGTTTGGTTTAATAAATTTGAATAGTTGTAGGTAATAATGTTATTATGGATATTAAATATTAACTTATAAACACTACAATGCAGTTTTTTTTCATTTAAATACATTTAATTCTTTTCCCGAAATCGGGTATAATAATAAATAATCTTTGATAGTCCAAACTCCAAACCAAGGTAAAGTGTTGCCACTTTACGCTGATTAGTGATTATGCTAGGGATACCGGAAATGCTATAAAGTATCGATATACACGATATATCGATACTTTTTAACATCGATATTTTTTAAAAATATCGATAGTAATATTTTTTTAAAAATATCGATAGTAATATTTTTATTAAAAAATATCTATATATAATATTGTCGATTAAGTAGTTCCGCACAATGATTATTCGAATAACAATCGATGAACTACTAAACTACTAAATGTACGTATGCGAAGCGTGCGTGCGGTGTGTGTTGTGACCTTTGGAGTTTGGTTTACAAATACTCGCTAATTAAATGTCACTCATGAACGCACGATAATTATGCTAAATTTAATTTTATAATTTTATATTTAAACGAAAAATAATCTAACGAGTAAACAAAATGTATAAATTTGCCTATTAGAATTAATTCATTACTGGACATTTTATTTGAATAATATACATAATTACATAATTCCTATGTAATTATTTTAAAGCATAATTTGGCTACTGGCAAAAATAATAAACAGTTAAATTGACCTTGAAATGATTCTAAATTTGAATGTACCCATACCATTCCGTTCGCATTGTACCTAAGTACATGTACCTATGCGTAGTTTTAGCTTACGGTGGATTATGATTATATAAAAAATAATAATCACTTAATATAAATAATGCTTGCCAGTTATTTATAATAATTAATAGGCATCATGATTATTAATAAATAGTAGATTCTAGCTCCGCGGTTTAATCCACGTTAATTTCGTCGTAACGTGATGTTATATAGCCTAACAGAGTAAAATAGCGAACACCAAAATAATAATACATATTATGAATACATACATATACAGTACTTCATTCGCTCGGAATAGTTATTTTTTTATTATTAATTTAAGTATATTCATTTCTAAAATAAAACTCCTTATTATATCAGCTATCTGCCAGTGATTCCCGTCAAAATCAGTCAAGCCGTTTCAGAGATTAGCCGGAAAAAACAGACAGACAGACAAAAAAATTATTTTAGTATATGTACCTTGTACCGTAATCCATATGCATTTAGTAAAAAGCGGTTATTTTAATACTACAAAAATGTTATTTTATTTTATTTAAAAAAAGGCATACACAACAGAAATTAAAATAGGAATGAAACCAAGGGACTAACAGAGGAGCTCCAGTGTAGCTTTCTTAAAAGCACTTATACTGTAGAAAAGTAATGCCCAGCATTGTGCTATTATTATCGTTGTAAATGTGATACATGCGGACTTTGGGGTTACAAAAGGACGTATTGTTTTTAAATGTTTTAAGCACGAATGTTTGTCTGTTCACTCTTGGATTGATTCGAGTATTAAAGTTTAGAGCTTCTAATAAGGGGAATTTAATAGCTTGTGTATAGTTTTGTACAAGGGAAAAAAATTGGTTATTAGACGGCGTTTATACAAAGAAACAATTTTGAAGTGATCTTTCATTGTAATAAAAAAAATCAGCCTTATCTAAATCTATAAGAAATAATTTTACAAATAACAAACATCTCTAGTGACGGAGCGGACGGGATACCACGAGGCGGTGTGAGACGACATATTGCAGTCTTTATCAAAACTTATATAATAGTTTTGATATATTTGATGGTAGTATTGATGTGTTAATGTGATAGTGTTGATGTGTTAATGTGATAGTGTTGAAGTGTTAATGTGATAGTGTTGATGTGATAGTATTGATGTGTTAATGTGATAGTGTTGATGTGATAGTGTTGAAGTGTTAATGTGATAGTGTTGATGTGATAGTGTTGATGTGTTAATGTGATAGTCCGTGCCTTCCGAGCGCGTTTTTTCTAAAGCAGGTATGCTAACGAACCAAAGACAAAACAGACTGGCACCGAAAAAGCTGGATGAAATAATATTTTTAAATAAAAATTTAGATCTAATATAAAACTATTTCGTTACAATGTACCTACTATTAAAATGTTTATAATATTTTAAGTTTATTGTATAGTATTGTAAGTTTAATATTTTAAGTTCAATTAACATGTATAATGGCATAAATGATATTTGAATGCTCGATAAACGTAGGTGTATGTAGAGTGTAGACTTCATGTCAAGTGTCTTGACCGACTGCGAAAAGTAGAACTAACTTGTAATCGGCGAGCACTGTATATTTTAATACTTTAAATATAAATTTTACTGATTAAAAGTGTACCAAAATGTGTAAGTAGATTAAAACAAGTTAGTGAGAAGATTACATTTATTCATCGCTAGATTTCTAGCTAAATTTTGATTTATTTTTAGTCTTTAAGTTTAACCAAAATAGTACTTAATTACTTAGGCAAAGGAATATAAAGTTGAGTAATAAATAAATGTCTTTATTGTAACGTTGTGTGATAATTTTTTTTGTTTTTTTTTTCTGGATCATAAGACTCATTACTTGTATCGTTTGTTAGCTAGTTGATTTGAGAAGAGCATTAAAATTTTGTTTTACTTAATAAAGTTGTACCGATCTTGTATTCCCAGAGCCTTCCCAGTTAAGTTCCTAACTACTGCCTACTACATCAGTAAGGTTTATTAGAATAAGATACCTACATTACTTTATCTACTTAGTTTACCTTAATTACTGATTAATCTCTTTTAAACCAATGACTATTTTAAGTATATTGTGAAACACATAATACGAATAACTATAACTTTTATACTTAATTCCTATTTTAGTCTTTTATTCTTACTTGCTAAGGTAAGTATCAACATGCATTACGAACGAAACTATGAAAGGACGGACATTCCCTCAATTGATGAACTGATTACTAGATTCAGTTGTATAATCTCGCCTTCGTTGTAAGTAGTGAAACAATAACTACTGATTTATAGTAGAGCATTGACACGAACGCACTATTTTTAGTAACTACTTATTATTAGTAATACGTACGTCCGAATATACGCAACAGTTGTATAGTAATTACTAATTAGTAGGTAAGTAATATATGCGCAGCACACACCGCAGTGATATAAATTATTCGTTAAAGTTAGTCGATAACAATCGACTAACATCAATTATTATCGACTAAACTGAACAATCGACTAATTCGATAACTGTTAGTAGTAATCGCCCATCGCTAATCCTAATGCAGTCTGTAGTGTGGCATTGCGTTGATGAATTTCAATTTCGTAATTTTTTATATTAATTTTCTCTGCCTATGAAATTTATTTGAAAGAGTATTGTGTTGTTAATAACGTTTAACCAAATTTTTGTTCAAAACACGTCTAAAAAAGTTGCTAAGGTAATCTAGATCGATGATTTTGTTTTAATTATTTATAAGATGGCGCCGAGAGTCTAAATTTGAGATGTATTTTACTCACCTACCTATTAATTTTTTCAGATGCCGAACATAAAGTTACAGTCTTCTGATAATGAAATATTTGATGTTGACGTTGAGATAGCCAAATGCTCTGTTACTATAAAAACTATGTTAGAAGATTTGGGTATGGATGATGATGAGGAAGAGGTAGTACCTCTACCTAATGTCAACTCTGCTATTCTAAAAAAGGTTATTCAGTGGGCCACTTTCCACAAAGATGATCCTCCTCTACCTGAAGATGATGAAAACAAAGAAAAGCGAACCGACGATATTTCCTCATGGGATGCAGATTTCTTGAAAGTCGATCAGGGTACATTGTTTGAGTTAATTTTAGCAGCTAACTATTTAGACATAAAGGGTTTGTTGGATGTAACATGCAAGACAGTAGCTAACATGATAAAGGGTAAAACACCAGAGGAGATCAGAAAAACTTTTAATATTAAGAATGACTTTACTGCTGCTGAAGAAGAGCAAGTCCGTAAAGAAAATGAGTGGTGTGAAGAGAAGTAAATTATATTGATATAAGTTTGTTTAGTTGTGAATTTCTCAAGACACTTTAATTGTACATGTGTAGATCTTAAAATTATCCTTATTCCTAGCAAAATTATTGATAGTTTGGGCTTTGTCATACATCATATTTTTTGAAACATTATAGATTGTCTGGTCTTGTAAGTTTGTGCTTGATAATTTTACAAATCACGTTTATCACAAAAGAGCAGGGTTAGTATTTGTTTATGTATTGCCATCATTTTTTTGCATCTTGTCATTAATTCTATCTAAACTAATTGGTTGAGACTTGCTTCACTTGCTGAAAGTTATGGTAATCTCTGTATTTAGGATTTAAAAAAATTGCAAGTTATGGTTAATACAACTTTTATTAGATCTACCAGTATTGAATTGAGACTTACATGTATAATTGTAATTTTAGGTAATATCATAATATAGATGCAACCATCACTTGCCTGTATTATCATTTACTAACTTGAACTTAACATGATATAACAAGTAAAATTTTACCTGCAAGTTATGTAATTTTTGAAAGAATTTTTTTAAATCAGTGTCTCTTTGAGTTAATACAAAATGCAGATTAAAAAAAATACAATATTCTTCTAAAGATATTATTCATGTGTCAGAATTTAGGTTTTTTTTTTTCTATATTTTAAAGCAATGTTAATAGGATTGTTTTATGTAGTGTTCTAAATTGCTATGAAATTTTTAGCCAACTAAATTTGGACTTGATTAGTATTTTGTATTCATTCTACCTTTAAATTAATCAAACATTGCTCATCTTTTTTAATATTAGGCATACTGTAAAATAATTTAATAAAATATAAATTCGATTACTAGGTTTTTTATATAAGACTTTTCTTAAAACTTCTTACGAGAATCGTTTTTAGACGGTCGGGTCGGTTCTCTGACTGTGTGGTTTTCAGTTATATTGCAGCATTCCTTCCATTTTTATTACAACCTAATAAAATAGCTCCGGTCGTGAATTTAGGTCCCGATTTAAACTTCAAGCTTAGGAATCTTATGTATCTAATCCTAAATTTTAAATTACAATACTTTTCAAAATAAAACAATATTGCTTAGAAATTTCAATAATATTTTGGAAGTTATTAAAAAATTATAAAGGGTAGACATACAAATTACGCGCGCCATGAAGACTGAAAACCGCCGCAGAGCAATACGCTCGAAGTCAGTTTTTGAGACCGCATCGAATGACCGCCCGCGCGCAGTTGGGGCTGTTGTTGTGGTGAATTACCTATACATAGTACCTATAGACAGCGAAAACAAACCCTTTACGAATATGTACAATTGTATAGCGCTAATGATCTGTTTTCCCCCAAATCGCCCTCTATCACAATAAATCGCTGAGACATGATGCGTGGGTAAAAAAAAAATGGATATATCTATTCCTGACTAAAAATAATCTTTACAGTTTTGGCGGTATACAATAAAAGAGAAAATTTAGAATAACTAAGTTATTGTACTGTTAAGAACTTATAATATCTACAATTCTGAATTTATAACCAAATGTGTTAATGGCATCTAATCACTGGTTTAAACAATAGCTCTATTTATGTCATCCTGATTATACTTATCATTTAAAAAATAATTATCTATGCATCTGAGGATAGGACTATTGAATTTTCGTAAATAAGTACCGCATGAAGCAGCACCTAATAAAAGACCAAGAAAAAAAGAAAGAACTATAAGAATGAGTAAAAAACATAGGCATCTGTTCTGTTGCAATAATGCTTCCCTAAATATTCTTACAAAATCATAGATGGTTCTGAAAAAGAATACAAAGTGTATTTATTCGTAAAACTACATTGTTGTGTCACAATATTATAAGTCATGTGATTAAGATAATAATATGCATAATGCATTCAGAGTTTAAACCCAAGGCAAACAATTTTTTTAAACATCTATTTATATAGTACAATCAAAAGATAACGTTAACGAGATCTGCAACAACTATTGTCACTTCCATAAAACAAAAATCAAGTCACCCCAGCATAAGCTTGCTTATTTATACTTATTTGAAAAGGGTTCTTTCTTTAAGAGATTCAAACTATTCTTTTTCAAGATTCTCCTACATAACCATTATTAACTCTCTCTTTCCTCACATTAGACTATTTCACTGTCTAATTTCCGTTCTTATAGAAACTAGGACTGGGTTGACTGGAAGAGATTGCTTAGTAGCGATAAGGCAACTTATTGTTTGTAGTGTAAAAATCATTTATGAAATAAATAAACTACTAACAAAGGTTAACAAAATGTGTTATCCTTTTCAATGAATCTAAAGCTTAAGTAACAATTGATTGGCCTTTTTAAAAAATTGGATATACCTGCAGCACTGTGTGTTGTCACATAACAACTTATCTGTCTCATCTAATAATTTTTGGAGCTGTTGCTGAGCTAATGCTATAACAGGACATTTTTTATGTAAAATATTAGCAATTTCTCCTTCAGAATCATCGCAACTACTGCAACGAGCTGCTTCAGGGCAAACTGTAACAATGTCACTTCTAGGTGAATTTATTATACAATCGTTCTCCCTTCGATTTTCTGAATTGCTTTGAATATTATTTATTCCATGTTTTTTATAAGATTTTCTTGAATATCTATAGATATCCTGAACTTGGAAATCGTCACTTGACATACTACTAGGTAGTAGTTAAATAATTAAATTAAATGTGACGCTGTCACTCTATGACAGACAGGCTTAATTAAAATTCCATTTCAAGAAATTCAAATAATCATAACGTGTGTAGAGCAAAGTTACATTGTATGGAATTCTAAATACAGACGATTCATGTGAGGCCAATTTGAAGTGTGAAGTAGGTATGAAAAATTTGTTTCAGGCAGAAAATTTTAACAGTGGTCTCTGACGCTATTTGTTCCGTTTCATCTATTTAATAAATAAAACAGACATTTAAATAACAATCTCATAACAAGTATAATAGTATCTTAGTACATTATAAATGTTCTTATATTTCACATCCATAATATTATAATCAGTCTCCGAACGACTGATGCATGAACTTTTTCGAGTATTCATATATTACGAAGAGCACTGCGGTCGCTGGTATCGTCCTCACCAATGTGGGTTTTAATCCATTAAATAGAGCCAAGGCACCTGAAATCACGAAATTATCTCTACGGCCTTTCGTTTTATCAAAATTTATTAGTTTTGATAAAACAGTATTTGCAAGCATTTTTGTTATCGATATACCTACTTACAACGTAAGTTGTAGGTTACATTCCAACATGTTATATTAATTATTGCTATTCATTGCGAATCAATTCTTAACTTACTTATTTAAAATTCATTATCAAAGATTACATCACGCTACTTAATATAAGCGGGATAAAAATCATTAGTATCAGCGTCAGATAATTTTCATTAGTTATGTACCTAGTTAATTATGAATAGTAATATATTTATTAAGTCACGCGAAAAAACCCATAGAAATAAAATAGTTAATAACTGATTTCAAACAAACCTTCATTCCGTATAATATCCATTCCAACTGTCAAGAATTTTTGTTTTTTATTGGATATTTGTATGCGAGACTTGATGACGTCAGAGGGAAATATAACCGTCCATAGCACGCAACCTCCGACTGCACCAGCTAACATCGTTTTCAAGAAACCGATGTCATCTTTTGACTGTCCCGGCTTCGCTAGAAGTTCTCTTGTACCTGAAAACCATAGGCGTAATAAAATATGTTTACTCAGCCATCCAAAAGTAGTAATTTCAAAATACTTACTCCTTTCAACCCGTTTCTAACCTCCAAAACAAATTCTAGATTTAAGTTAGTAAGTAACGAGTCTGTCTAATTAATCTCTTGCATAATAAAAAATAAATAAATAAAAAAATCTGTTGCATCGTCGCTCCTAAATGAATGGACTGATTTTGAAAGGTTTTTCTTTGAAAGCTGGTATGATCGCTTACCTATTTATGAAGATCTCCATTTATGTTAAAGGTAAGTTTATTTGCAATTAACATTTCAATGAAAATGTTAGTAAATAAACGGTGTTTGGAAGAGAATTATAAAGTTTTAATTACTTGACAATTCCGTTCAATTTACTAGTTAAGTACTAAATTTGAGCTATATAATTATAGACTATATTTTTATATAATTTTATGTATTTTGTATTAAAAAGAACAAAAGAAGGCATACATTTAGTGTGATTTATATGATAAAGAATGTAGGTACCTACATAATTTATACCTGACCTACGTGAATAATTTTTGATTTCAAGTTTAGGTATGAATCGATTTTAATTTTCAATCAAAGTATGCAACAGAATAAGTATCTACGATGTAAATAACATCCTCATAAAAAAATAACACCTTTAAATGATTATTTTGCTTTTTACCACTTCCGATTCTTCTGAGATTTTCGATTTACGCTATTCAGTATTGAGTCGTTACAAAAGACTGGCTCTTAATAATACCATACCAATTATCAATTATTTTTAAAAATATCGATTCTCGAACTCAGTGCCAGATTAATTATAATAATTGATCATCACTAAAATAATTAAATCACCATTATAAATGAATATTAATTCTAGGTCAACTAAACAAGTAGCATACAATTGATTAGAAATGTAGTTTATGATCATAATCTTGAGGCAGTTATCTTTATAAATATATTATCATTAATCATATTTGTATAGAACTTAACTGATTGTTGAATAATACATCGCACTTGCTTGCAAGATAAATACAAATGTGTTGATGACTATATAACAAAGATATTAAAATATTAAATATTATGTTGAAAATTTTTAATGTCGCTGGCTGCATCTTATTAACATGAAAGAAAGTTTTCTTTGTCATAATTGGGATATTTGCAAAGCTTTTTTCCTCCAGGTGAAATCATGGCCATCAACTAGTTACTTATAAGTTTAATAAGAAATATACCTTCATATCCACCAAAAAAGAAAAAGTATCCTGGCATTTCTCTCATGATTGTTGGGACCAAGCCTCGAAACATCCCTTGTATACCATATTTTTTAAATATTTGCTGAGTTAATTGCAAAGGCGTTATTTTCATCTAAAATATTAATTATAAGTAGAGGTAACATTTGTAGATATATAAGATAATAATTTAATTTTAATAAATAACATTATTATGGGATTTCAGACAAGTAACTATAGCAAAAGATTTCAGACAAGTAAATATAGCAAAAGATATTTGGCATATAATATATCATGCAGTAATTACATGCAATATAATGTACTCAAAATACCCAAAGAAGTAAGAAGCATCATACAACTGTTTGTGAGCCCTGCACATTGACTTCTCTCATTGCTTGCAGCTGGCACTTGATTAATTCTGTAGGACAGAGGGTAAATGATGAGAAGAATGCTGCCAAAAATCCAGCTGTGGCATTACTCATAGTAGAAAGTTGCTCTACTTTCTATAAAAAAAGAAGAAAAAAAAATGATTTTTGCTAATAAAATTAGTTATATCTGACATTTGCCCGAAGACTGCAAGACCAGGGCAATTAATAGCTAGTCTATAAATTTTATTCATTCACAAGAAATGTTATCATTTTCATGATATGCATGTCTAGATTTGTATTTATATATGTGAAAAGGTTATGTCTTTTTAACATCCCATCTTCTCAGTCGACTCGAAATTTTGGCATTAACATGTCAATATTAACCAAGATTTCACAATCAAAGCAATAGACAACATTTCACTAGTTTGCTTCCTTTAGTTAGTTTATATTTATTTTTAATTTAAATGATTTGATTTAATATTGCAACATAGTTGCATCAGAAAATAATTATAATTAATCACCTCTGTTCCTGTTATTTTACAAACAAATTTCTGGCAATATCCATAAGCAGCAAATAGGACTGAATTTTCTGCAACATTAGCCATTATTGCTGGAGTTGTTCCTGCATAAAGCCCACGCACTATGCCATCATTTTTAAAAGTTTGTTTTAAACAATCTACCATGCCTTTATACAGGTGAGGAAAGGTCTGCATCTTAACCTTTACTGTATCCAATGGTTGGCCGACATATACTACAGCCACTCCACCTAACGTAGATCAAAAGTTATAAATATCTCTATTATTAAACAACCTCAAATTGAATTTAATAAATCAATGATTCATTACCGAGAGATCCAGCAGTAAAATCTATTAAACCATTTTTTAAAGTATTTCCTGTACTTGATGAATGTGCCATTTTACTGTCTTTGTTTTAATTCTGAAACTAAAATAAGATTGAAAGTAATTATAAAAGACTTTTTATAGCAACTAGTTATAGGTACTTAACAATTTAAAATTAAGACAAGTTTAGTACAGATAGCAGTTATGAGATAAAATGTTTTCTTATTACCTTCTTTTCCTTTTTATGCTTCCTAGTTAGAAGATAAATAAATAATTTAAAACTTGATCACGATTTATTTAATTTATCAAACAAGTTGTTTATACGAGATGGTTATAACAAATAAAAAGTTTAACTCTTTAAACTGAGATTTAAAGAGTTTTGTAAATTTTTATTAATATTTTTTCTGATAACGCTTATCATGTTTCACGATAGTATCGACATCAGTAGACATGTCTACTCACTATTGTCTATCGAAGGTTTCTGTTTTTTTTTTCGTAGGATTTTTAACTACCTATGTATATGTGACCTAAAAGTCTGCGTCTACACATCTCTAGGTCGATCAGTCAATAGTCATCACTCATCAGTCTACGTTCATTCTCGACAGACGCAACTCGCACGTTTAAAAAATGGATGCTCCAGCCCCCGAATTAATTGAAGATATTTTTTAAGCTTATTCTAAATTTAGTTAATAGATTTTTTTCCTTTTTATTTCGGGTTCCAAAGACAGTTTTCAGCTTGATATAGCTTAAGAAATTTAAAAGGTTCCTTGGTGCTCATACTGTTAGCCATTTAGGTACCGCAAGAAGGACGCGTGCACTCTCAATCACAACCCCTAACAAACTGATGCGTCGTCACTCGTCACTCGTCAGACGTGTGGACAGAAGCCGGACGTTCGCGCCAAAACTTTAATTTGTGCCACAAATACTGACAACAATCGGATTTGAGGCGGACTTTAAATACCTACAACAGACGCCCAAACTACCCCCTCTACACGTCGGCGGACGCATCCGAAGATGACGTTTGCAGATGCATCTGTAGACGTGTAGAGAATAGAGGAGGCATAAGGCCATGTTCAGATGGAAAAAATTTGACGCGCGTTTTCAAATCGCACGAATAGATAGTATCCTAGTATTATAACCAGAGAGAGAAGCCGGTATTAAAATAATACTATGACACTCGGTTAATAATTATATATTGGTAATCACAATTTAAGTGTCTAATGGGTAATTAACAATATTTAACGTATGAGCCGGCGTCCGAGCCCGAGTCGCGTGTTAAGAGCGAACAGAAGCGCAGAGGCGCATGACTATACACAAAGGCTCTAAAAGGACGACAACAATGACTCGCGATATCGGGCGGGGCGCCGGCGTAGGCGAGGGGGACGCTCAACAAGGGAACTACCTGGGCCAGTTTCAACGGTCGTTGGTAATTTTCCACGACCGTTATGTTTACGCGCTATAGTATTTACATAAAACCGATCACATGAGCCTGCGTTAATAAGTGTCAGTGAGCGTTAACGCGGAGCTCAGGGAAAAACGCAGGCGATGCAGAATACCGCATGATCATCTATGGACCACTTTAAACTTTACGATACGTAATAAACGGCAACCAATACTTTAAAATCGCTGGTCCGAAAACTGTAGTCTGCACTCTGTACAAGAAACAAACTATAGCGAACATCACGGGAACATTTACAGTGATAATACCTTAAAACCAGTCTAAAGAAACTACAATTTTACTATTATAAAAACGTTACAAACTCGTATTTTAAATTAATGCTTTACTGATTAAAGAGGTCTATAGGGTGCAGTGAACATAAAATCGTTTAAAAACAGAATATTCTTATTATTAGTCTTCGTAAATGTCCTCATCGAATGAAGTTAACGAAAACATGAGCCATGGTTGTTTTTCAGAATTTCTTTTAAGTTTTTCAATCGGAAAAGCCATTTGTTTAGCATTATTGGGCTAATGTTTATGTATACACGCTAAATTTATAATTTATGAATACTATAAATAATAAAATAACCTAGTAAATAGTAATATTTACATGGTGAAGTGATAATTTAGAAGGTTTTCATATTTGAATTAATCATGGTTTAAAAGTAATTTACTGACTTAAGTAAGTGTTCGTAAATAAAAAAAGTGCCTAATTTCATATTTTTTTTTGTTTAGTTTAATGTTGCGCTCTAAATTATAAGGAAAAACACTAAAAATATTTGACGTGTCTCAATTTCAGTTTTGTGTTCGGCGGCCATGTTTGTGCCTTAATAATTTTATTTTTTTCATATCAATTAATTGAAATTCGTGTTTCGTACCCTTACAACAATGTTGTAAATTGTATTACATATGTATGCTTTAATATTTTTTAATGTCATTAAGCTAAGAATTATGTGAGGACTTAAATTATATACGTAAATAATAAATTGACGCATTTTAATGTTGGCGTCTTTGTTTAGTTGTTCAGAATGGTTGTTGGATCAACATCATATCCAGGGAGGCAAGTGCTCCACAAGATGCAGCCAATGGGCATGACACCAAGAGAACTGTCCGAATACGATGACTTAGCGACGGCGCTCATAGTGGATCCCTATCTAGGTTTTTCTACCCACAAAATGAATATACGGTACAGGCCACTAAAAGCAAATAAAGAGGAATTAAAGAAGATAATTAAAGAGTTCATTCAAACTCAAGATTATAATAAAGCTTATTCTAAGTTAGCTAATGGAGACTGGATGCCAAGGCAATTTAGTAAAAATAAACATCAAGAAAATAAACTTAGAGAACATGTTAGTATTAACCAACTTGTTTTATGTTTTAAAGATTTGCCAAAATTCTATTAAGTTTTATTTTGTTTCAGATATACCGATATCTAAGAGTATTTGACAAAAAGGCTGGCTTTGTTATTGAACCATGTTACAGATATTCAATGGAAGGTCGTGTTGGAGCTAAAATATCAACAACAAAAAAGTTTTACAAACATGAGAGGATAGACTTTTTAGTTGGATGTATAGCTGAAATGACAGAGGAAGAAGAAAAGCAGCTCTTACATCCAGGAAAGAATGATTTTTCAGTAATGTATAGTTGTAGAAAAAATTGTGCACAGTTATGGCTTGGGCCAGCTGCTTATATTAATCATGATTGCAGACCAACTTGTACTTTTGAAGCTACTGACAGAGGTAAAGCTTTTGTAAGAGTTTTAAGAGATATAGATGTTGGGGAAGAGATTACTTGTTACTATGGAGAAGATTTTTTTGGAAATGGAAATTGTTACTGTGAATGTGAAACTTGTGAGAGACGAGGTAAAGGGGCATTTTCTGTTCAAAATCCACATGATGATGACCAAGGTACAAGATATAGATTTAGAGAAACAGATAATAGAATTAATAGGACAAAGGCAAAACTTATACAAAAACATGTGAATGGCAAGAATAATGAAAAATCTCAACTATCAAATCGACAAGTGCCCAATATTGTGTCTCCTCTTAGTATGAAAGAAATGAAACAAAAGGGATTAACAAAGTATGATGCTGAGCTTTTAATTGCACAAGGATGTATAGCTGATGTAGTTGACAGATCAGATCATAAGGATACACAAGGTAGTAGAGAATCATCAGTTTCTAGTAGAAGGGAGAGGTTAAGACGACGCAGAGATAGTAGTCGAGCTTTAAATGGTACAACTGCCCAAACTGCCACATCTCAAAGTCAGACTCAATACTCACGATGTTGTAGTGTAACAAGTTCAAGAAGCAGTAATGACTCTCACTCTGGTATTGTTCTAAGAAGTCATAAACGTCTGTTAGATTCTGCTGGTTTGCAACCAAGTTGTTCAAAAACTAAAAACAATTCAAAAAGTAGTTCTGAAGCTAAGTTGGCAAGGAATCATATGGCTCCCAAAACAGAACCTAATCTGCCTACTTTGGAAGAAAATAAACACATTAAAGTTGAACCACCTGACCATGAATATGATAGTGTGATAGATGCTACCTCAGCAGATACATCTTTAGATATAAAAAGTGAATGTGATAACCAGGAATCTCTACCACAAAGAATGGAATGTATTCCAGTGAAAATAGAAAATGTTGATATCAAAGAAAATCTAGTAGAAGACAATGCATGCATAAAAGTTAAAGAATGTATTAAAAGTGAAATTGAAAAGTGTAATTTTATAGAAAATGTTAAACCAAGTGAGTCTAATGACAGTAATAAAAAGATTGATGATTCAAATAGGACTGAAGAAATAAGTAAACAATCAGAGTCTGGCCCTCCATGGGTTTCAAACAACATGGAAAAAAATAGTGAATGTCCATGCACTCCTCCACGCAGAGGTTTGAAATTGACATTGAGAGTTAAACGAAGTCCAGTTGTTGAAGAAGTAATGGATTGTGGAAGTACAAGTGATCCGCCCGAGTATGAAGTATTACGCTTAGAAGGTGTAGACCCGGAGACTGCACGACGCATTAAGAAGCGACGACGGTCTAAAGAACGACATCGTAAACATAGTCCTATCCGTCCACTGCCTCCAATGAAACGCTTAAGGTTAATTTTTGGTAACGAAAGTCGAACTATTGACTTGCCTTCAGTTATAACGGCAGACTGACAGCCGCAATTATTATGTCGTTATATCTCCACCGCTTTATATCCAATTATTAGTTTAATTATTTCAACTGATTAGGAATATTTTATGTACTATTTATTTAATTTAAGGTTTGGACTAAAGTCTGGTGTACTAGGTGTTATTTAATTTATTTATAAACAGGGATAGAATCATTGACATTATATTTTTGGTGTTACTCACTTTTAGTTCTTCAACATTTTATGAGTTTATACAACTCTGAATGAATTGAAATTATTAAACATTTGAACTTTTGTTGCAAATTTTTAATACATACTTATAGTTTAAAAACTTCTTGTATTGCTGGTCATTAAATATTCTACTTGTTAGGGGTTATAAGTATTTGCCCTAGTTTACCTTTCATTATTCATTTACTTAATTCCATAATAAAGTATTTTATCTTATGTACTCTATTAAAAATATGATCAAATTAAATATGTAGTTTATTAAAGCTCGAACATGTAAATTTAATTTTTGTATTATATAAAAAGATGTTTTAAATAATGAACAAACATTTTAATTATGCTAGCATAACTTTAATGCATAGTTAGCTTAAAGGAATGGAACATTTGTTTCATAATTATAATAACATTTATTAAATGATCACATACTGACAGTATTATAAACATATGATCGCAATTACAAAAGAAAATAACTCCTCTGGCATCATGTACCTAAATTTTTTAAAACCAGTCTGTAAGTGCATTTCATACCACTTATGAAAAAACATTATAGATATTTCATTAAGCTAGGTTCATTTTAGTGTAAATGTAGAAAAATGTATTGTCACTGTTGTTAAACATTAAGTGTAAATGATGCGCTAATAATGATACCTTTCCACATTATTCAGATGGAAGATTTGATCAGCAGAATTTATTAAAATTATCAGAAGTGGGATTCAGACAATTCAATATTCATTTGCTTTGTCTCATTAATCCCTGCCCATTTGTTCCTGCTGTAAAGAAAAAACCCTACTTTGTATAAATAATCTTGTTTTTATTTTAACAACATTGAAAAATAGAGATTAAAGTAGGTAGGTACCTTTGTTAATGATTGTAGTAAAATTGTATAACTAAGCAACATAAAAAAATATAAAGATTACAAAGGTGTGTGCAGGTCATTGACTATAAGTAAAATTATTGTTTGTTAAAGTAGAAATAATTATACTTGTGATTAATAATTTAAGCCTTCTATTTAATATCTACCCTAAAAGCAAAACAAAGGCCTTGTTTGGAGCTAAAAATAATAGATAGAAGAAATAGATATGTTTTAGTATGTATCTTAGTAATGTTTGAGGCTATAACTGTTGAATGAAGCAAAAAATAATATTGATAAAAGGTGTATGTGAAATAATTACCTATAATGCACATCATTTACATTTAACATGTTGAATTTGTATAAATGTAAAGAAGTAGTGGTTAACTTTAATGGAACTAGTTATGTGATATTCCCAAAAGGAATAGTTAATTATTATAATAACAAGGAACTAAATTTTAATTGCAACTTGGTAACAGGTTATTCTGTTGTACTGTTTATTATTCAACACATCTTAAATGTAATAAAATGTCTCAAATTCTGATGTATTGCAATTTATTTTATGACAATTGTAATATTAAGTGTTTATATTCAACTGCCTTAACTGTGATTTTCATCAATAAAAGTGTTGTTTTAGACATTGGCACAGGTCTATATGTATTATATTAAATAATGTTTTGTGCATGCAAAAATTAATATTAAATAGATGACTGTGGGAGTATACAGACTTTAAAATAAACATTACGTATCAGGCTGATATGCTATTTTTTTATTCACCAATTACATTTGTTTCAGTTAAGCACAATTAATAATGAACTTGTTATACTTGAAGTTAATTTATTGGTATCTTAACCATATTGACATTCGGCTATTAGTACAAGAATATTGAATTTAGATAGTGAAGTACCGCTTTAATGTCCATATCTGAAAAATAATACATCGTTTTTAATACAACTTATCTCAAAGGAAATCAAGAAGCTGTGATACATTTTCAGTCACAGAACCAAATAGTTCATATCCATATTATTATTATTAGACCATATGTTAGCTCTCTAATAAATCTTATGAACATATTAAAATTGATGTGGTATAATATGCTACCTCTATCCACATAACTTGATTCTTAAGATTTGATTAGTGTTTGACGAGTCATAAATATAGACAATAAACAGTCACTTACTTTTGGAATTCCCATTCTCTGTTGTCTAATGGACATACTTGTCTGGTTTTCAGCCAACGAGAAATACAGTGAAAATGGAATGCATGCTGCAATTTAAAAAAAAACCTTTTAAAACCTAGTATTTTATTCTAGAAACTGCCTACATAGAATAAGTTTTCTATATTTTCTTACATTGCATACGCCCCAGGCAACAGTACATTCCTCACTTGTAGCAGATGCTTGGTTAGCCTGACATTCTATACAAAGATCCATAATATGGTTACGGCAAATTGCACAGTTATCAACCACAATATCTAAAACATATTAAAATAAAATTAGTCTAAATATATGAAATTTAATTATAGTGTTTCTGTTCCTTTGTTTTATGTTAGGATTCTCTTAGGTTATATTTGTTTATTATGTGGTAAAATACGAACCCCAAGCCCACAAGGCAACAGCATTCCACTGAAAAATAAATACTAGTATTTATTCAATAAATAGTGTTTTTAAGAGAATTTTATAGTTTTAAGTATTTCTTTTAATTTGAAACTAGATGATTTTGCAATAATTTACCTTCTTGACTTCGAATCTTTTTTTATCACCTTTACCACTACTGGATGACGCCATTTCTACTTCTTCGTCATCAACATCCATTGCTGAAGCCATTATATTTTGCAAATAGCTTCTTTATTATAAAAATTGTTTAAAATTTTTTGAAAACTACAATTTTTGTTACAGTGAATCAGATTGTTGAATGTTGTTGAGGGTACCTACGTTCGCCTAACAAAATATCCAAGCTTGACACTGACAAATTGACTGAAATTTAAAAATTGACATTGTGGTTCTTTCAAGTTATAAAGAGCATAGACTCAAGACAATTCTATAATACCCTACTAATCTTTAAACAATACTTGACTAATGCTTTTCTTTCTAATCGTCCAGCTGAAAATGACAAGGCCGAGCGGTCATACTTCATTTTATTTGACCTTAAGCCGTTGCGTCTTTAAATGAATCTTATTTTAAATTATGCACATAAACTTACTGAAATTACCCGTGCAATAATTTTTAGTACGGGTTGGGAGGGAAATTTCGAATATTTTTTTAACTGAGGGAATGGATAGCTCAGAACACGATACAAATGATACGTTTAACAAACATGCACAAAAGTCCATGACTGTTTTTGACAGTGACGCTTTCGTCGATGTCACAGTTTAGTTATGTTGCCATTATTGTAGACACTGAGCGAATCACTGGAGTTTTACAAATTGCTTTGGCCAAATCGGCAAAATGGAAGCATGTTTAACGAACACATACGTATGCTTATTTAAGTTATACAAATAAATTTATAAACAAATAAACCACGAAACATAAATAATATTCCAGTTGCTATGACTTTTAAAATATTATGATAATATTGGCAGATAAAAGTTAAAAAGTGGAAATTCTCATCAATGATAGCAACACTGAAATCAGCCACAGCAAGCAGGCAGACATCCGACTATTGAAAAACTATATATTTTATTTTAAGTATAGCTTTTACTTGTTGAGATGACTTTTTGATAAAATCTATTAGTATGTGTAAATCTTGAGTACCTACGTTTGGTTTTAGTGACGTTACTAGACGCTCGAAATTAAATTTACATAAACACTTATCACACACTTACTTTACATTTAGGTACTTATTTACATTTTTATGTAAATAAGTTTTCACCCTTGTCCTATAAGCTCAGATTTAGTTTTATTAAAATAAAATTTCTATAAATATGTACATTATTAAAAAAATATTATCAAGTATACAGTAAATCTATAATTATCGATACTATGATTTATTTTAAGGGGACTTTCCTTACAACCGCAGAACGACTATAAAATAACCGTGTACTACGTCCACGTCATAAAGTAAGATGTTCACATATTATACTAAATTATTAGTCTAATCAGAAAAAAATACCTATGACAGTTTTTGTTGAAATTGAAATATTCGAATGTATCACACATTATTATTTTATAGTATATTATGTATATATAATATATATAGTATTTTATACCTTTGAGGGGCTTTTCTAAACCGTATAGTTTGCTACAATACATAAATAAAATATATATATGGCTTAGATTTTCACTTAATTTCATCAAAATCTTCTAAATGTTCCAGGTAATTAGTTAATGAAAGTATTAGTCTACCTTAATTTAATATCTTATGTAAGTACCTAAATTATGATTTGATGGTGCTGTAATAAGTAAGTGCACGCACGATGTCATTAATCGCACGAATTCAGTAATTATATTTTCTTTATCTTCAGAACTATACGTATATCCTATCTTATTGATTTACTATCAGATATGACTCTACTAATGTTTTATAAAATTATATATCCGTCATCGATGTAGACTGATATTTCATCAAGTTATCTATAAAGATTTAATTTGAACTCGTAAACACGTATAACATGTTTTTCTCCGTTGATAATTTTTGCTCCATAAGATCAAATAAATGGCTTAGATTTTCATGAAATTCAATTAAAAGCTTTACAATATACTAAATTACAAAATTAAAGTATTACAATTAAGATAAATTTAATATAATACGGACGTATTTATTGCCAAAGCGACCTACAATAAAGTTTGTTCAATTTTTGATTTATTAAAATCAATATATCTAAAACTATAAATCAAATTATCATGATTCTGAATAATGAATCCAAAAACATTTAATTTATTGATAAGGATTCATATTTCATGGAGTTATAAGCAAATTAGTTCGACGTGGTCGCGTGAATTTCAGCGATCTTTCGCCCGATGTGAAACTATTATTTCAATATCCTGAAAATTATTGATGGTTGAAATTCCTGAAAATGAGACCACTTCGAACAAGTTACTTTATCGTTTGAGACCTCATTCATCGAAATCGGTCTATGGACGGCGACCTAACCTTTCTTTTTTGGTTTTTTGAAGGTCGGTTAAAACTGAAACACTTATCAAAAACTTTCCAAGCAGAATTACGGATCAGTATAAATTTAAGTTTATTAGTTATATATTTAAATACTGACAATCTAAATTATGATACAGATTATTCGTAGATATTTTTGTAAGAAATGGTAGTATAAAAAAAGTTATGCCTAAAATAACTAAACATTTGCATTTGTATTGTAATAAAACAAGCAAATAGTTTCACACAAATCAAATAAATAGCCTCATGCTACATGATTTTTTAATTCTATATCATCAGTTAGATTATTATTAGATTGCGTGTGTTTGTTTCTCTTATAAGAATTTTTCCATATTTCATAGAAACAAACAGTTGCTTGAAATCGGTAACATACTAAAAGTGGCACGGAGACGTGGGTGATGAGAGTCCAAGCCCAGACTCCATAAAACTGCATCTAAAATAGTTAACATCCGTAATTAGCTTTTACTATTTAATCTTTTTTATGGTGTGCAAACAATTTAAAGCGTTTTGCAAAAAACCTTTCAATTTTAAGGGAATCTAAATTGGGCTAAACCAAATTTCAAAAGCGTGTAGGTATACCTACACAAAGAAACAGGAAAACGGTACCTGAACATATTATAGAAATTAAAACCAAAAAAATCTTCCAATGTAGCTTTTCTAAAAGCTACATTGTAGACAAAAATGTGCTATTATCGTTGCGTGAGACATTTGAACTATAAGGTTATACAGGACGTAATGATTTTAAACGTTTTTTGGATAATGTGTGTCTATTCACTATTGGATTAATTCGAGTATTAAAATTTAGTGCTTCGAGTAAGAGTGGTGGAGAATCTTAAGTATAGGTTGTGTATAATTTTGTAAAGGGTAGCAGATCACTTAATAAACAGCGCATAAACAGAGGAATTATTTTAAAGTGATCGAGTCTTTCGTTATAATGGCTAAACATTCGGGATAAGTGATAGTTTTTATTTATTAGGTTAGGTATACCTACTATTAGACCATGCGAACTTGTATCGCTTTAGAGTTCCGAATAATAACGTATCATCTACAACATCATACCATAGAAAATGTATGAGAAAACGAATTTATTCCTTAAAACACTTTTTCGTAAACTTTTCTATTTTTTAAAAAGTAGTAACGATCCATTCGTTCTTGAGTTATAAATAATGTAAATATCTCGACTTTGTTTTATATTTAATTTTTGATGAAACGTAGCATCGAAATTTTCGATTAATTTAGTAAAGGCGGTACAAAACCATTAGGACCATTAGGTACCTGTAGTGGATGGAATTCTGCTCTTGAATTTTTAACTCGATTAAGTAGCCACAGCGCAAAGTTGCCTACTAGGAGGAATGTGACCAACTGTCTTCCTAAGCGCCTTCTGTGGTTGGTGCAACGACGAGACCACGCATCCAGGACTAGGAGCGTTTGGCAAGAGCTTTGTATGACAGCACACAGTGGAGATATTATCCTGTTAGATGTAAAATAGAGGCAATAAAATATTGTGATTCTTTCGGTAAAATATGTGAGAAACTATTTCTTTCTTACCTGGTCGCTCTTCTTGCTTCGGGATATTCGCTCCAAAGGAAGGACGCACCAATAATTTGAAATAAATAATATAGATAAACACCAAACTGTGTAACCAACAACAGAGCGTGTTCGAGAGGTAATGCAGTGCTAATTGGTCGCAAAGCTAACGAACGCATTCTGAAAAGACAAGCCACCGAAGAAAGCGTCATGATCACAAATAGTATGGTCTCCCAAATGTTAATCTAAAAAAAATATTGATTTCATTACTTTATAAACCTCCAACTTAACAAAAGGCAAAATAGTTATCTAATCTAAATAAATTTTTTTGGAAAAACGTAACAGGTCATGTTAAAACTAGTACCTAATCGTGAGGCAAATTGTAAAAACATCATCAAGACTTACTTGTAATAAAGCTAGCTCTACATGATTTTCCTTTTGAAAGAGTCCATTAAATAGCATGAGACTGACGATTGTTCCAGCCAGTGTTGCGACTCCCATGAACAGACCTTTGTGTGAGCTACCGCAGTCCACCGAAAAATGTAATTTTGATTTAATACGGCCGCAACAAATGTCTTCTTCTATTTCACTATTTGAGTCTTTTGTTGACTTCTGTAAACATTTCGTTGCAATGAAAATAAATATGAGAAAATGTATCGTTTGTTTAACGAATGAAAAATATATCGTTTAAGATAAACTATTTAATAAATGACTCCAACAATTACTTCCTGTGCTAGAAATATTAGTACATAGTAGATGCAATTTAAAGACTATATAATCCTCTATGGTTATATCAACAGACTTTGCGCCAATTTCCTGCTATTTGAAGCACCTTCACCTAAAGCAAGTTTAATTTTTTTCTAAAAAAATGAAACTAAGTCAAAGTTAACTTTGTTAGAGGATAATTTTAAACTTTTACTTATATTATGTATTTTAGCCAAGTTCATAAAATTTTCTCGTTAAGGTAGAAAACATTTCATACAATTAAATAATTTTTTTCACATATTATATCTTCTAATAACTTACCGATCCTGGCACAGTGCAAATATCGTTCCATATAACTGCTATTATGATTGAGCACAACAAGCTGTATTCTACGCCACAAGGCCTCAAATACGGGTTCATAGATCGAATCAGCGGCGTAATCATATCTGAAACGTTACACGTCCATGCTTCGTCTTTAGCAGTTATATTCGTCTGTATTATTGTGTCATTAATCTGTGTGATATTGAATACATCAACTGTTTGATTAAAATATTCTTTTATTATTGCTTTTGAGGGTCCAGTCATGTTTGTGTACCGTAAGAGAGCCGGTTTGTCAAAAGCCACAGCAACTATGTCGTCCCTGGTCTCTTGTATGACGACGTTAAGCCATTCGCATACATTAGTTGCAATCAAGTGCATCAAACCAAATCTGTCTAGAACAACGCCTCGCATTGGATCTAATATCTGAAATGTGTATAAATAATATACCTACATTTTTTGTGCAACATAGTTATTATAATTATGGCACATTCGATTTGTTTATTTGAAATGTTCATTTAAATTTTATTATAATTAATATTTAAAATATAAATCAAATTTTTGTTTAATTATAACCACGTTGATTTGATTTTCTTCAAGTAAAATAATTTTAACTTACATCTGTATATGAAAAAATAAATATCGTTTGAGCGACCATGAAGAGGATACGTAAAGCTGGTTTTAAAGCGACGATGATCATTTGACAGTCGCCTGAAAGATCAAAGTACTCGCCGAATTGTAGGCACGAGTAAATTATGGACCCCACGCTGAAACCCGCCACTCCCATATGTAAATAGAAACTTCCGAATCTTATACGTACTATATTATCTGAAAAAGAAGTTTATTTTATAAAAAAGTTATGTAGTTGAACCAAATTTTTATGATTTTTGTTATAATGCATTTTGCATCCTATAAATAGCGAAAACATGGACAAAATCACGAAAAAAATATTTATGAAGATAATTCGTTTTCATGTAAATTTTGTATTATTCAGAAGCGATAGTTCGTGAGGTTCCCTAGTTTATTATAAAGACTGCTAACTTAGTACAATTGATCCTTTCCGGGGAAATGAAAGATAGAAGAAGAAACAAGAAAATGGAGTGTGTAAAGAAGTTATGAACTACCTGACACGTTAAAAAAGATCATAAGTGAAATTTTAACATACTCAATTAATTTGTGTCTACACCCCACTCAATGTAGTGACAATTCACTTACACTATATTCCTAGCTATATTCTAATTTTTAACTCCACGAAATAATGACAGCTGTAATTTTTGACAATTCAGATATAAACCCTTTAATTTTTTGGATATAAAAAAACAAAAAATATGAAACATAATTAGATCAAATACAATTGTATGTATGACAATATAAATATTGTTGGTTTTGTACATTCAATGCATATTACGAATGAGATAGTAATTTTTTAATGGCTAAATGACAAACAGAGTAAAATAAGACATACGCAGCGTTAATATTTTAAAAACAAAAAGGTTTTCTCAAAAAAGGTAACAACTATTTGTTATTTGACAGGAATTTTTAAAATAATTATAGTACTTAACTTCAATAACATGATAATAAAAAAGGTTTTATTACAATTTTAAGATAATGAGTAAATTTTCAAGTATTAGTTTTTCTCACTGAAATTCTACATCAAGAACAGTTTATTTTTTATTTTGCGAAAATGCTTTCCGTTTTCAGTTGGTATGTTTCAAAGTTGGCATCACTTGTTCTGCATTTATACATGGATTTTTAATTCAGTGGAATTAAAAATCCAAGCATAGACAAGCTTGAGACTCCGTGACGTCGCACGCGCTAGGAATAATATAATAATAATATAGTATTTACCTATTCTTAGTTTTAAGTTTCATATGACTCACCTTCTCGGCCTCTTTTAGCTATTCGAAGATGGTAAAAAGTGTATGCAAGGAACAGCATACTTGTAATGTAAAGATACATTGCGAAAACCTGTAAATAATTTACTACTTAGTATCTCAGGGAATAGTGTGAAGAATATCACATAAATGACACTCAATGCCGATGAAGATTTGAAGTCGGAATCCGCGGTGTGACAGATGTGTGTCATTCGTACATAAATGATTAATGAATTTAAAGTGTCAGATTGTAATTAATATAACAGATTTTTTGCTATCTATGTGTTTGTTTCGGCTAATCTCAGAAACGGCTTGACCAATTTTAGACTATCTAATAGTCAGCTTATCACTTAAGCAGCAATTTTATTTTAAATTAGCTGACACACCATTTGCTCCGCACTTGTGTGCGCGCGCTAATTTCAGCTTTTTGTGGGAATAGTATTGCAAGTATAGTTTTTAATATTATTATGGATATAGATAGACAATAGATACTCACGTCTGACGATATATTCGTGTACAATTCATTTTGTATAGTACTCGTTACTGGCAAAGCTAAACCCAAAACTATCAGTAGTTTTGCGTAAAACGCAGAAAGCACAACCGTCATTGATTCACTGTAATTAAATGAGATATTGTACTAATTAATCAAATGTAACGACCGTAAAACAGCAAATTAGAATCATTGAACGCGGTTAATATTTTAGATTAATTGTTTGCCACGTATATAATAATTTGTTAATCCATAATGTTTAATCGTGAATTTTCTAGCTAGTGCTAGAAATATAATAAATTTTAACCAATGTGCATGAATATTTGCATATTTGCAGGTTTGTATACCATATTGTTAAGAAATAACCTGCTAATTTAATTATAATCTATTATTTTAATTATTGTTATCTATGGTTTATCTTTGTACAACTTTTGAATGGTTGGATTACTGACTTATTGACTTAATGACTTACTCTCCATGTGAAAGTCGCGGAGGTCGAGGTTCCGCTGGAAGCTGTTCAATACTAGAGCTGTTACTCCTGGGCAGTACAATACTCAGTCGGGGCAAGAAATGAGGCGTGTCTCTGGAAACAAAAGAGGATTTGTTCCAGTGCTGCATAAGTATCACAAAGGCCGACGTTTGTGATTTGAGAATTCTTATTTCTTGATAAAGTTGTGTTTTGATAAAAAAAGATTCCCAAAATTAGTTGCATAATATTAGTGAAATCTGATTTCGAAAACTCAAAAAACTAATCAATAATTTTCTAAAGTAGCTTTAGTAAATAGTTGTTTTATATTTAAAAATAAATTTATCATTTTATAAAATAAAGATAATCATTTGTAATTTATAATTAATAATTATCAGATTTATTAATTCCACTTCATGTATACAACACGTCAAATTCATGCAGTTTCGTTAGAAAAACCAAACATTTAGATATAACGGCCCAGGATGATTGACAATGATTGATGCCGAAATCTAAACATTTGCAGGTTTGCAATACAGTTACGGATAAACTCAACACATTAACTAAATACAACGAACGACTAAATGCAAGACATTGCTTTAAATCCAAGACCGTTCATCGACTGTTGCTTTAATGAAGCAACTTGCGACTCACCTTTCACCTTCAGGTACGGCAACCAGCGGTTCGGTCCTGTCTCGCCAGTCCTTGCCTAGACTACGATTTAATTTTTCCCTTTTCTTCGTCATAATTCGCGTCGCGATTATGTCTATGAAAATGATTTATTTCCGAACAAAGCGGCACTTAAACCGAATAGATGCGGTCACATGTAATGCGAATGCTGAACTGTATACACGTTATTCATAATATATTTGCCATCACACGTATGTGTTAAGAATTACTTGTTGATAATTTGTAATAAGGCTACGAGATACTTGAGGGTGTGAACAAACAAGGGAAATTCATTTTTTTTTTCAATATTATCTGTATATAGTGTCAATATCCTCATAAAATGAATATGTATATCATTCAATTCATATATGCTACGTGAATTACGTAGGTTAGGCTAGTTTTTCTTCAAATTACTCTACAGTCTAGAGTCTAGACGATTGAAAGACAAACAAATTGTATTTCATTTAAAGCCCTTTTACAAAGTACATATCTTATTATTTTAAAAACCTATAAATACTATAACTTATATCTTTATAGAAATTCTTGCTTAATTCTAGATTAATCAGTTAAAATTTAAATAATGTTTTATATCGAATGGGAATAAATGTCCATATAAAATTGTGGAGGTAAAGAATAATTAGCGCAGTCGGTGTCACATTCAGAACCTCCTAACGAGCTGTGTGACCCTCCCCTCAGGCTTCACCCTTTTATCTCGTACTGCTCGATTAATTAGATGTCTAACTCTAAGCTATCCTTGGACTCGATCAACCTTTACTGCTCCTAATTGATGAGAAAAATAAAACCCGTCTGCATATTTTTTTAAATATAAATTTCTGTTGCTGTTGCTTCCTCGTTCGCAAAATTGCATTAACTTTCGTGATTCTGAAATAACTTAGGTACCAGACACCTTTTTACAATGGTATGTCAGTGGAAAAAAATCTTATAATGCTGTTTTAAGACACAATTAACCATAATGTCGACGCAATGGTGCAGTTCTGAGACAATTTAATATGCAGACTCGGATCTCAGCATTTACCTTACTTTGTACGAAACTTGATAATCAAACTATCATGAAAACATCGTCCTATATATTTTTTAAATTAGGTTTATCTGGAAACCGCAGAGCAAGAAAAACTTATATTTTACTGCATTCATATATTTGTCGTAGATAAGAAAGTTTCCAACTTTCTTTACAAGTTATTTGAATAACTATCTAAAAATAAGTTGATCTACTGTGGCGAATCCTCCTTTCTAATGTGGTTGCTGTTTGGCGCGAAGGGTTGATGCAAATGGTGGTTACTAAGCTCGTAGCTTGTAGAGGGTTTTGCGTCAATGTTTAAAATACATAAGTGATTAAATATCCTTAGTTAATAAAGATAAGATGCATTGCAAGAGTCATTTATAATATTTCAATTCAATACACATTTCTGTGAATTTATAAGAAGAAGGATATAAAGTTACTGAGATGCTTTTTTATCCCTTTTCTTGTTTCTAAACTTACTTTACTTTAGAAAATAATTTTATTTCTAAACATAAAAATAAAAAAAAATAAAAAATGAATTTTTTAAGAATTCAAATATTTATCAAGCTACATAAAAAATGTCTGTCTCGATGACACGATAAAAAATTTCTAATGAAATATCTATAGTAAATGAAAATAAAAATATAAAAAATACTTTATTTCCCCCAAAAGCAAATGACATCAAGGGTGGAACTTCCTTGTAGATTTATGTAACTTGTGTTATGAAGCCCCGCTTCGCCATAATTACAGATATCATCCGGAAACAATATATTTTATAAATTAATACATTTAGTAGTACTTACTTGATAAATCATTTAATGTATTTTTAAATGTAAAGGGCTCGCTAACTCACCACACAAGTTGTGGTGTATTGATAGAAAAACACTCAGCAGTACTTAGTAAAGATATTAATAGGTCATCTATAAGTTCCAAACTGTATAAATTTGCATTACGATAGATTTAGTATACACAATATTTCGTTAAATAATAACTCAAATGTTAAACTCGTGAATCATTGTTTAACGAAGCCGATAAACAATGTTTCTAATGTTGTTGAAGCGGATAGGTTAGTGTTTGTGACTTCGCTTTCATAAATTAAAAAATATCTGTTTAGTTGAAGTGTGTACATAACAATTTATGCATTTTTAACATCGATCTGCAAAATTGAACTTCATTAGGATTGATTTTGCAGACATGCTCACGACTGCTATAAGTAAACATTTTGTTGTATACAATAATTGGTTTGTTGAAATGAAGGACAAGATCGCGTTAAACGATTGATCACGATTTCCAAGTTGAACCATAAACACTTAAAATTATTATTTCTGCGGAACAGACACATTTCTGCGTCTATTTCTTTGATAAGTTTCAGATAAACAGACATTCTCGCTTTTAGACACGTTAATTTGGGACACTAATCAAGTAATTATCATGCCTTTTTCTTTTTGTCATCTTATTCTACACTCATTCAATACAGTGTGAAATTCATGTAAATTGGTCAGTGTTGTTTTCTTTTCATGGAAAACCATTCGGCCTGTTTGTTTGCTAACCAACGTAATAGAGATTTTGACGCATCGATGATATTAATTAAGATTTGCTTAAATATTTAAAATTTAGTTTAAAGTTTATAGGTTAATAAATAAATAAGCCTTTATTGCTATTAAAACCTTAGCCTTAACAGCTTGTCTTTTACAAAGGCCTCCTCTAAGGATTTTCACTTATCTCGGTCTTTTGCTGCTCGCAACTACACTGGGCCTGCTACTTTCTTAAAATCATCTTCCTGCCGTTTAAATTGTGTTATTTTATTTATTCTGCTGTCCCTAGGATACCATTCAGCTACGATTTTGGTCAATTACGCTTTCTTTTCTCTAAACATATCTCCCGTTCAATTTTATAGGCTATGTACACGTAAATAAAAGTCTTATATAGATAAAAATATTTAATGTTAAACATTTAAAAATAGAGGTTTATTTTTAAAGCAATTTTTCCAAATTTCAAAGAGGCATATTGTTGAGTGGAATCTGTAGAAAATAGCAAGTGGCATGGAGACATGAGTAATGATTGTCCAAGCCCAGGGTCCGTAGAAGTCTAAGTGAGCAGGTCTGAATTCAGCACGATTCTGGAAAAAAAATCTACTTAAAACATTGTACCAATAGATAAAATTGAAACATTCTGAAATTTTCTATCGTTTCATGAATCATAAATATGCTTAAAGACTTTTTTGTTTTCTTTGTAAACCAAGTTTTGAAAAACGTTGTAAATTATAAAACATATTTTTGCTTTTGTTAAGTTCCCTTCAAGGATTTCATGTAAATAACATTTTATCGAATCTATAAGCTATGTACGATGTACGTACGGATAAATTGCGAAAAAGAGGCGAAACGAAATTAATTGCAAGATACCTTTTCCAGCGTGTTGATTGCCCACATAGCCATATTAGCAACAAGGAGGAATGTGACCAGCTGTCGACCGGGTTTGTTACTACGCTGTTCTGAGTTACTGCTTCTACGCCACCATGCATCTATTATAAATAAAGATTGGAGTGTTGTCTGTAAAGATATAATTAGAGCATCATAATAGCAGGTTTTTGTTATACTTATTTTTGAGACAATGTTCCGGTGGTGCACTTCTTAAGAACCACTAATTTTAAGCGTGATCAATCATAACAACATTTTTTTATAGTCCTCAAAGAAACTAAATATATTTTAACTATTACAGAAAAAATTAAAATACTTAGAATAATAAAACAATTACGTGAGTATTATTAACTTGAAAGTAGGTATCAAAATAATCTACACAAAAGATAAATTATTTAAGTAAAATAAAAAAATTACAAAGAATAATTTAATAAAATATTTTTCAATTCAAAAATTTAAATCATAAAAAAGAGGTTTACCTGATTTAAAGAAAGGAACTCTGAGAAGAATCCAGTCAGTCCAGAACTGTTTTCTTTACTCAAGGTGTGATGACAGCCAATCAGACTGAACATACAATACACGAACATTCCCGACTGTGCCAAAATTAAGAGCGATGTGTCTAGGCCCAGAACAGCTAAAAAATAAAACAAAAGTTTTCCTATAGGCTCAATCAATTATCATGAGTCTTGATAAAAAGTTCTAAATCTTTTTCTGTAGTCTTGACAATACGTGTACAATTTCATGATGATCAATTGAGTACTAGTTGTGGGAAGTAGAAAAAACAATGGCCGTTGAAGATTTTAATAATATTTGAAGTTTATGTACTATGTTTATGTAATGTATGTACGCCTGTAGTACCTTGCGATTTTCTTTTGTATGGCAATTCCCTCATTTGTTTGAAAGCGACTATTGTAGCTAATATTGACAGCGTATACAAGATCAATTCACAAATATTCACTTCAAATATTGCGTCCTGAAATTTAAATTTAAGTTGATTATCGTGCCTTGAAAATTATACAATTAACTTAAAACGTATTAATGTTAACTGTTAAAGTTTTACATTTGAAATGCATTACAGGGTAATCGCCTATGTACCTTAGAAAGTTTTTATTCTTTTAGTCAGAGCCATCTATTAGTAAAACCAGCGCAAAAATGTCTTAGATTATAAGCTATGACGGGATTTTACTTATGACTCTCCGTAATTTCATGAGGAAAGAATTTTATTTAGTGGCAAAGATTTCGTTTACCTTGACTAAATATAAATTTACTATTATAATTCAATTCATAAAGTCATGTTTTATAAAAAAAGTCTTACGTTGACAGTGTCGTTGTGATTTGCCAAGACAAAAAACATGATCAATGATATAATTGTCAGAACTATTACGAGTATTCCCGTGAAAAGTCCTCTGTGGGCATGAGAACAGTCTACGGAGAAATGATGTAAGGCATTCCTACTTCCATTGGGTGAGCTTACACCGAGCATACCAGCTGAAAATAAAAAGAAGTTCTGAAAAACTGAATAAAAAGTATTATGACATTTAACTTGTAATCTTGTAAGTTATAATCTACATAATTACAATTAAGTATTTTTAGTTGTTACAAAACCAGCCATTGTTTTTTTTAATTCAATTCAGTGTGAAGGTTTGGACCAACAAATAGACTGACACCATTCAAAGAAATTTCGTCGACTTGTGCTATAATTTTTTTTGACTATTTTGACTCACAACGAAAATCTAGGAAACATTTATTTATGGCTCGTGTTAGATTCATAACTGTATATATTTTAAAATATTTTTATAATCAAGTATTTTATTCATGATAAATACCAAACTGCTGTAAAATTTTCTCGGGTGTTACCGAATTGTTTCGCGACTTTTTTCCATAATTGACCTTCTTTTCGAAATCTTCTGGGGTGTTTTTCACCTAAAAACATAAAGATTTTCAATTTCATTTTCGAATCACCTCCATAACTAAGTTGGCCACGCTTCCGGGAAAACAAAGAAAAATGGTTTCGTTTTAGAAGGCACAGAATCATCATCATCTTTACATCATTTACATAAATTCATCTAATTTATAGAAAATACAGGGAATCAGGCTCAGAAATACGTCTACACTGCCACAAACAAACACCCAAATTTAAGAAACTATTTATGCAGACAGTAAAAAAATGAATTCCCGTAACCCCTAGTGGAGCATGGGGCAGATACATTGCTGTATCAGTTTCACTTATCATTTTCTTTATAGGCAAGTAGGTGATCAGTCTTCTGTGCCTATACAACTGAAACTCATTAATCCCATTGGGATTCGAACCCAGTACCTCCGGCGCAACACGCAGACGCGTAAATCATTTAACCACGGAGGCGGTTAGACAGTAAATGCTGTTAAATTTATTCTTATGTTGAATTTTATAAATGTTAAAAGCAATCACCTCTTTCCACATTTCATATAAAATAACAGCACAAATGAGAGAATATTCAATCGTGCACGGAAATAGGAAAGGGGAGGCATTTTGTACCAACGCGCCCATAATATTTGATCTCCGGCAAGGTATGTCTGTTACATTTTCCGTATTGTGTGACTGCGAAAGAGAACTTTCTAGATGATGTATTTCGTGTTTCGTCTCTTCAACAAGTACGTATAACCATTCGCAGAGGTTCGCAGCAATCATGTGCATGAAACCAAATCTTTGAATTAATTTGTTACTGCCTGATTCTATGTCTTTATTGGTTAAGAATATGAATTGCATCTGAGCCAAGGTAAGCGCCATGCGAAGGGCTGGAATTAAAGCTGAAAGTACAGATCTACAACGATCCGTCATTTCAAAATATCCACCGAATTCCAGACCGCTGTACACCATTGAACCAATTCCGAAAGCTGCAAAAAAATAATTATGGAGGTCTTATTAAAATACATCGCTTAAAAAAATGTTTCTATTTAATAGAAAAATTAAAATGTACGCTGCGGAAATTCTGAAAAAAAATCTTATTTAAAAACTACTTAGTTTCCAAAGGCTAGTTATGTACTAGTTTTTAGGCTTACCAATAGCTCCCAATCGTAAATAAAAGCTTCCATATCTTGTTATGACTTCCTTCTGTTTATGTTTTTCGTTAGGTGATGTCTTACCATTCCTCTCATCTTTTTCTATCACACCTAAAAATGGTTTCTGTCTTTTAAAAAAATTTAAAAAGGTGTCAAGCTCTCAAAGTGTATTTTTTGTTTTTTATGTTTATAAAAATCAAAAAGGAGCTGTTATAAAAACATTGGCAAAGATTTTAATTATACATTCAATATTTTAAAAAAACAATGCATCTCAGACTCACAGTGTTATTCGCGCTAGTAAAAGTCATGATTAGAAGCATTTAATTTAATGACAATTCAAATGGAAAAACGTTAGTTGGATACATAAGATGGTATTCTTTGCTGGAGTAATTATGCAAACGAGATGAGTTTTTAATGTCGCATTTAGTTACGCAAATGACGACTAATTACTGTTAAGATTTTTGTCATATTTTGTAAATAAAAATTAAGTTTCAGCATTTCATTGACCGACAAAGAAATTTAATGAACCTGAAATTTGATGAATGGTACCTACAAGGCAAATTAATGTTGTGTAGAATAAATGTTTAATTATCTATTCATCTGTTTGTATTGTATATGTATTGTATGTTTTCGTATTATGCTAAACCAGACTTGGATATGTATAAGATTGTCAGAAAAGTGAAGTCCTGTAAACCCTGTGGGCTCAGGGCAAATACATCTATATCTGTTACTCTGATCATTAATTTACGAGCATCTTGCCTTCACAAACCGTTATATTTTTTTTCTGGGAATCAAAACCAGATCCTTCCGCGCATTAAATTTTACTCGCATGACTAACATAACTACGCATGAGGTAAGAATATAGATAATATAGCTTTGTAAAATAATATACATTTTCAAACATGATTTTCAAACAAAATCTACAAAAAAATACAATGTTATTTCTCCTAATATCATACATAAACGCAGAAAAATACATTACCATGGTCGTGAATTATCATCGTCACCGCTTTCTGACGCATTAGGTTCACATATTGAAATATCACGAACAGTAATGATACTAAATATAAATATAAATAAAAACCCTGCAAAAGAAATATGTTTATTATTGTAAGCATGTAAAAATTAGTCTTGCACTAGGCTACTCAGGTATCTAGAAATCTGAATTTTGGCAATTATCTGTATGCACAAATTTAATAGTTTTGAATTTTATAATTCAAATATATGTACCTAAAAGATTCGAAAAAGTTATCGGTAAATATTGGTCGAAAAAGTCCAGACACTATATTATATTAAATTATAGACATATATGAAAATTATAAGTATTATCTGATTCGATTAATATAATTTTTTCTTTAATCCAATAACGCGAATCCGCGTAATAACATAGGAATAGTCTTAAAACATTGAATTTTTTATCACACTTAACACACAAAAGTAATATCACACTTTATGGATGGACAGTGGAGTGGAATTTATGCATGTAGGTTTAAAAACTACATGCATTATTATTTCAACATATCTTCTAGTTTCGTCTTTGTCTTGTTTAGTCCTCGAAAAACAACTTATATTTTAAAGAAACTTAGATTCTAATATATATAACTAAGGTTTTATAACTGAATAAACTATGTATACAGAAGCTATACATATCTACTAGTTAATAAGGCGCATCTTTTACATTGTAGTAGGCGTCTGGAACGCCATTTGCAATAACTTCAGTCACAGGAAATGCTAGGCCGAGCACAACTAAGAACTTCGCGTACAGTGCGGATAGCGCCTTGCTTAGTGCTTCACTAAAACAAAAATTATTTAAATACAATTATATTATCTATTATTATATTATTTCTACTATTATATTATCTATTAAAATCACTATATTTACACATTTAAACGAGCCACCTCAGTACATCGCTTAATAAGTAGACTTTCAATAAATCTACCACATAGATGGGTAACGCTGAAAGTGTTCTTTTCCTCTATCTATTCCTTTTTTAAATTGGATTCAAAATGGTTTTTAAAACAATAAGTAAGTAGTATTTTAAAATTATCAACATGATTACAACGCGAAAACTTTACAAACAAGCAAATATTATTATCATTTCAAATAAAACAGATCTTGCGGACAAATTAAAACTAGAATTCATTTCATAATGTTTAAGCTGATTAATACAGCATTTATTATTAATGCTTTATGAAAATATATGATATGAAAATGCAAATGTGAAAATGTTATGTCTGTATACGTTTCGATAAGAAATGAATAAAAGCAAAAATCCTCTTTGCATTACATATTAATTAACTTTTTATTGATTTATGTGCATTGAAGTTTGAAAGTTTTAATCTATTTATTATTTTGTTCAGATAATGTTGAGAAAATTATGAAAAAATGGGAGTGGATCTTTTTAATAAATTATATATTTATAGTTAAACTAATACATTCCGAAAAATGATTGAGCTTCTGAAGTTTTAGATTTCCCACCCGTGCGCTGTAATATTTTTTAAATATAAAATGATTTTATACCTATAGAATGTAAAATCTAAAATTCAACTTACTGTTCCAATATTTCTTCAGCAGAGGGTGGCAGATCGTGTGCAGACGCCATTGAGTTACGCGATTGAGGTGACAGCTCTGACAGAAATCGCCGTTGTGTTGCGGCACATAATGCTAGTGCTTGTGAAGGTCTTCGGAATGCTGCTATTATGGCCGATGGACGTCTAAAATTTTCAGTTATATTTTGTACCAACATAATCCTCTCGACTATTCACTACAGTCACCGCCGTTGGTCATGTGTCTGACATTCAATACTTATTGCACAAAAGACCCGGGGTTGAATACCCAAATAAATAAAAATTTGAAAATCCATAGAAAGCTTTTAAATATAATCATCAGTGAAACCGAAACAACGTATACTTCTTATGCCTTACAGGGCAATAGAAATTCACTTATATAATGCTACAAATAGAAAATTACGAGCCTTTCTTCCTAAAATTAAAAAAAAAATTAAAATTAAATTGTCGTTGTTGTGTTGTTGTTGTTGTTAATTGTGTTTTACAGCAGCAATGCATACAATATACAATTTAATTTTCTTTGTTGTTTTCAATGCTTAAATTTAAGGTTTTGATGTCTTATCTGGATTTTTACCTCGTATTCAGATTCCCAGTCAATTTTATCTCAGGGTCACTGGACATCCTTCGACTACTTGATTGGGAAAAAGAGGTCTGTATAAGAGGCTCTACTACTGGGCTCAAGACGGCGTGGGTTTTTTCTCTAAGTCGTGCTACGTCGGAGTATGACGACTCATCGCTGTTGATAAATATTAATTATAAGTTGAAACGATCAGTTTCAAATTTGAGCAATCACAATAAAACATATTTATATATACTTTTGATTGAGGATGAATACTATAATTTTAATTAGATACCTATTGAATAAAATATTTTAATGTTTAGTCATATACTGACTTTACTGACATTATTAAAAAAAGTCCCTCGACCCGTATGTATGTCTGTTTACGATAATCTCGAAATCTTTCAGATTTGCATGCGAGTTTTACAAATCGAAAAAGAGATTTCCGGAAAGTATAATTTGTTAAGGTTTCTTTCAAATTGCCTACGTGCAATGTGAAAGAGGCTTGTTCGTAGCAAGCCCTGTGAAAGTGGCGAGTCATTCCTATAATATTGAGGTAAACTAAATAACAAAACATACAATAATAATAATACAATAATAGTTAATAAACATGAAAAACAGATACACAATATATATTCATGATAGTGAAAGTTGAGATGCGTAACCAATCTACTGTCATTTATGCCATTGTCATATCTTTTCGCGCTTTGTTATGCAGCCTTAAATACTATAAAATAAAAAGTTATCATCTTCTTTAGTTAACAGATGAATAGCATTGCAAAGCAAAACTAACTAACGGGTTGCATTAACCGGCACAAAAGAGTCCATCAAATGTCATAAATATTTCCGAAGCTGGCGCCGTACCGTTATGCACCGAAATCTACAATCACATTTTTCCATAACGTATTCGATACGATTTTGTTTATTCGATTTTCTATAAAGTCTGGGTGAATCGGGCATTATTGTCTGTTTTCTTTTATTTTTTAAAATCAGGTAAATGGTGATTAGTGTATGGAATCAGGAAAGGCTTAATTATTTATATAGAAAAAATTTTTTAGGTACCTATTAACTATGGTATTAAGTTGTTAAAAATGGATATAGAATTTTATGTAAAATGAAAGTATTTTTAGAAAAAGATTTAAAATCTCACGCTTAAACCGATCAAGGTATTTTAATAGTTCAAAGACGGAAATAATATATGGGGTCATGAGAAATAACATTGGAAGGACAACTTTAAAGTAAAATATCGAATAGGAAATCTCTGAAATCTTTTCTTGGGAATATCCCGCAAAGCTACGCTGGCTCTCTGTATCCATTTACTTAAATATATGGTTATATAATGCAGAACCAGTCTGTCAGCTTTGAAAACAAAAATAAAAATATTATTTCTTCAAAAGTAATTAATCTCAGAAATATTTGTAAAAGAAAGTTTTTAACTTTATTATAAATTCAAAATGTTCTCAGAGAAACCTACCGAGAATAAAAAAATATATATTTAAACTGAAACAATTTTAAACACTCTATAACGATATGCATGCGTTTGATCTTTTAAGATATTATCTCAGCGGCTGCATTCCTAGTACAAAAGAAGTGTGGTCTAAAGAAATTTTAATTAACTTTGCAACGTTGTATCTCATATAAAGCCTTTTAATATTAGAAGGTATAAATTAAAATAATTAGTTTATAATTACCTGTCATTGTCATTTTCTTCGTGCACAGTGTCCATGTCTGTCACAGTGATCGTCGGGCGCGTTTCGCTCTGGTCTCCGAGTGAACCCCGTTTGCTTGGACTCATCTGCGGATCATTACTCTATTGTTTAATATTACAAAAACGTTAGGTACTTGTAAACCATACAAAAACGTTAGGTACTTGTAAACCATACAAAAACGTCAAAGACCAAATAATTAAACAAAGGAAGCTATTATTTATGATGTTTTCACTAACCGTAACAATGTAAACGATGATAATGACAAACAAATGAAAATTTTAAAGCGCGCAGTTACAACCATAGAAATAACTACCCACCTGACTATTAAATGTTTGTTAGATTTTTTCCTGCAATATTTTTTCATTGCCTTAATCTCCAACGAGATACTGAAGCGCTCACCGTTGGTAATTGAATTGACACGGTACATTCAAATTGCTTCTAGGGAATGTTTTTATTTTTACATTTTTCGTTAGCACGCGTTCAGCTCTCAGCTGAAGTCATCGGATATAGAGACAAGTTTGAACTCGCTAAAGGTTTTATTTATGAGGTGTTAGGCTGTCAGGTAATATTTACAGTACGTAGATTACCGCTAATCCCTTGTTCGAGTTACGTCAACACATCAGAGATCACTACATTCATCTCAATCTTATCTCAAACGTAGGTAATTCTCACAATTTAAAACTATAAAAACACCGAAGTAATATAATTAATAGCCCACGCGTCACTATAGCGAAACAACACGATACCTAGCTACATTTCGGTTTCGCACTCAACCCGCTTTGAGGAACCTTTAATGCCTACCTACCTAACTATACTGAAATTAGCGTAATTATAAAGTGAATCATAGTGATGTAATGACAGTTTTAAAGAGCTTATACGTTTATCAAATCAAGGTTAGGTTAGGATACCAATAATTAAATTTTATAATAATAAATAAAAACTTACCTTGTTTGGACAAAAAGATGATAAAAAAGTTCGGCAAAAGATTTAAGCGAATGCAATATTATAATTTATAAATATTTATTCTAATAGAGACAAAGATTAAAGAGTAAGTTTGTTTGCGTTGCGTCCGCCAGGCGGTCCGCTGTAAGGTTGTTAGGTTGTTGAATAAGTTTCTGAATTAAGAGAACTGAAAGTTTTCTCATCTCGAGATTACAGCAAAGTGTTTACCGTTTGGCTATAGGATGCGGCCGCGGCGCGACACCCCTCCTTAGTCATGTCTGCTAACATTGTTCTCGATAATTCATTTATTTTTAATTGTTTTTTGCATGAAAAATAATTGCGAAAGTAATGCATTCTCAAATTACTTTCTTAAATTAGTTTTCTGTTGTTATATTAATGACTTCTAAGATAACTAATGTTTTTATGTGCCTAAAATTGTTGAAGTATAATTAACTTTAGTTTAATTTGACACAATACAAACAGGAACGTAAAAAAAAGGATTCTTGTTTCATTAAACCTAACCCTATTTACAAATATTATAACTGCGAAAATAAGTATGAGATAAAGTCACTTTGCTATAAAATTTGAAATGTAATGTAAAGGACATTTTTTGTCCTTTTCATATAAAACTCAGCAGTAGTTTATAAAAACTTCTACGCTTTGTTGACGTCAGCTATTTACAATATCGATATGAGTGCCCATCCCTACATACATTCTCGGTATTTTCATAAAATATTTGCTTGAATGTATCGCACCTGATGCTGTGTCGCTGCACTCTAAACTCTCTGTGATTCACACAAACAAAAAGCCGCTAACAAATATTTTACCAAGTGAAAACAATGTGTTACTGATAAAAAATTCTTTCGACTTAATTAAGGTGCTAGACATATGATGTCATTGTATCGAGACTGTATGGATTTAAAAACGTGGCAGTACGCTACTACGAAATATTATTATCAAATATTCCAAAAGCCAAAAGGATCGGCACAATATATTTTATCAAAATTTATTCTGCACCTCATATAAACATAGTTTTTCTTATAAAGTATTAGGTTGAGTAGCACCTGTGCTGTCTTTTTCATTGTCGTAGTGATACATACTAATCTTGGTGGCAAGAAACTTGGAAATGCGCTATTTATTAGAATTCTCACACGATTTTTATTCTTTTTCGACTTTTGACTATAATACGGTTATTCGGCGTAACAAATATGGATCTTAGAAATCCATACAAAGAAACCGTAAGATTATTATAAAATTTTACGAATTCGTGGAAATTGGAATTTTCACTTCTTATAAAACAAATCATATTATAGATGAAAAAAAGACGTCCGGATACTTTAAAATATAGATGAAAAGGGCACAAACTTAAAGCATACTTGGAAATATTACTGCAAAATAAATACGCAATTTCCAGTTTTGACTAAGTGTTGTCAGGCTCTTAAAATATGAAGGTGTAAATAAAAAATCTCGACTTACGTAATCATTTAGTGGTGTTTTCTTGAGCTTATTATCAAAGAATACTTCTCTCTATACACGTGTAGATTCAATGATACAGTAAACAAGTCGTTTAAATGGTTCTAGTTCGTCGTGATCAGCCTCGATTTGCGTCTTATCAACTAACGTATCTATTGACAAATATCTACGAAGTATATTTTATTGCTTTTATGAGATTTACTTAAGAAATACTCTGCAAATAATGATAATGTATGCACAAGTGAAGCTTTAACTATATTGCATCTTCTAGAAAAACTACAGGTACCATAATAGTAATCTATGAATAATAATAATTCTTTATTAATTTGAATTAAACCTTACTGGCTACTCACGGTTTAAAAATCAAATCTAAGTATCAAAGAAGTTTTTAATTCTGTTGACGTCTACGCAACTAGTACTTAACAGCCACTGAAATCAATGCCTTTGAGTTTTCTAACACACGAAGTTGACATTATTAAATAAATTTATCTATTAAATAATAGCTTAGGTTAGCCTTACACAGTCGGAATTGTCTCTCTGAATTCAAATTTTTGTTTCAGAAATCCTAGAATTCCATACAATGTCTGTAAATACTTCACACATATTCTGAGTTTTTCAGATTATGAATTTCTTGACATTGTATGGAATTTTGATTAATAATCTGAATTCAGAGAGACATTTCGGATGTGGTGACACAATAAACTAAAGCCTATATCATTCTGAAAGAGTACCTACAGCTTTCTATTAGTCATTTGTTAGAATTGGATAATCTTTGGATCCAAAGAACCAAACAAACAACTAAGAAACATTTTACCTTTTTATTATATGAGTAAAGACAGAATAATAAAAAATTTAAAACCTATAATTTAATAGCAGTTTTTTTTTAAATAATTGTTTTAATAACTTTGATACTTTGTTTTTCATATTAATGGCAGACAGCCATGGTGGATGCTATTTGATACAGTCTTTCCGCCATGGCCCTTTTACAGTTGTAATCTTATTTAATAGCAAGAATTTACAAGTATTATGTTTATGAAATATAACTACCTTCTGAAACCTTGTTAACTTAAAAAAAATTGTAAATGATTATTTAAAATCAATTAAAATTAAATATGCCAAGAATGAGAATTTCTTCATTAAGTGGTTAATCTAAATAACGGCAGTTCCGTTTTGTATTTTACATTTCAAATAGTGATTGTAACTAGTAGTATAGGTTTTTGTCATATAAATAAATATATTTATATATGTACATATAAAATCTCAAAAACGTATAAATCAAGCGACGTGTGGCGTTTTACCCCTTAAGCTAATGGTATTTATGAGTCGAGTTGCAATGTACTCAATGTACTCAACGTCAACGGAAACCACCAGATCTGGGGTGTATAGTAGTCACCACTTTCTACCAGACGTCTACATAATAATATACAACCACTTGGACACTTAAACGCCGTAGCATAATTGTCTCTTGAAGAAAAGGAATCAAGATTGCAGTATATGCCTCTAAAGTTTATTAAAATTCAAAAAATCTCTCACCCTTAATATGGACGAGCCGCGATAAACTTATAAATATTTGGACACTATTTTAAAGTATACTTCTCATATGGAGACTGCACGTTACTAGTGATTTTCGGCACCAATAACACGACAACACAAGTGCTAATTGTATGAACAATTTCTGTTGCACGACTTTAAATAAAACGATTTGTTATTAACATTGTAAGAGTAGTTTCAATCCTATTGCATAGCCTGAAAATTTACACAAGGTGGAGTTAGTCAATGATTGACGATTGTTTTTAAATTTTATGACAAACTGAAGTCTTAGAATCACAAGCTAATGTTTCCTACCAAAGTTTTATCTATCAAATGTGTCTTTGTTAGTAAATTAGCTTGAAATCTTGTAAGATCAACCGTGGGACATTTAATTAGTGTTATGCATTTAATCACAGATACGCAGAAAGAGTCTGGATCCTGGAAAACAAAAATAAGTATAACAGGGATAAAATGGTAGGTAAACCGCAGAAAAGCTTAACTATTGTAATGTTAGGTTGTACTCGCGTGGAGTTTTATATATAGCCCATGTCACACGAAAGGAGTTTAACTTCATACCAGTAAAAGATAATCGATCGATTCTGAGCTTAACCCCTTATAATGTATTTTAACTTATAAGTTGATCACTAACTTCCTATCGCTTAGGAAAAGTCACGAGTCAAAAACGTCATTCCATATATGAGAAATTGTACAAAAATACTTTTCATTAAATTTTACGATCCTGCTATTCGAATAAATCAAATGTCATATAAATTCGATCAGGCACTCTCTAGTTATTATAAGTGGTGTAATTGCTAATTACCTTGTAAACGACAATGTTTGTTATATTGGCACCCCTTGTAAAAGTTATTCATGGAAAATTTAAATGTTGCAGCGATTTTTCTATTGAATCCAATTTGTATGATAATAGCTATAGTGTTTCTGTTCTGACGTTTTACATCGAGAGGGCGTGAGTTTACTTTATACCGGGTTTGTTGTATGCTCAAAAGAGATTGGTTTTAAAAAAAATCAACAGCTCATTCCCAGTTGATAACGTTGTGTTCAGAAAACTACGGAACTAGCGCATTACGACTGTTGAAAGAGCTTTGCTGTCCAAAACAGAGGCTAATAGCATACATATCCTACCAGCTTTAGCCCTCACCTTTGCGTAGAACTAAGGCAAAATAAATAATGTAATTTAAATAAAAAAGTTTTTATAATAACATATTCAAACACATGCTTTGAATATTTATATAAGTAGGTAAGTTAAAAAAACTTAATTATTTTTAAAATACTTCCTATTGCTTTACCTATATTAATTGAAATTGATTCAGGAGCTCGATTTAGTAATAAAGTCTCATATAATATGTATGGATATATAAATAGATAGAGCAAGTTACCTACCCGTTACCAAAACAAATTCTTAAGTAACTCCGAGGTAAGTTACCTATTAATCTGACTCAAAGATTGAGAATAATGTACCCCAAACGCCACAAATATAATTACGTTGACATTAATGAATTAATTACTTTTCCCCCTTTTTATCTAATATTCAAAGAATAGCCTTAGCAATGTTTATGCTACACAAAGGACGCTGCGCTGATGTCGTGCGAAATTATTCTCTGTAAAATGACATTATTTTTATACGTTGACGTTCAAAGTTACCGGGATTAATTCAATTTATTGTCTCTCTTAAAATGAAACTCCGCTGTAATAATATTTGCAAGGTTCACCTACGCTTGTTGACATGCTCCAAAAAGCGAATGCAGGAGCGCACGCCTAAGTGATTCGATACAAGTTCAATATGTTTCATTAGGGAAGCACCGGCTCACTTATTCAATAATATCGGCAGCGAAGCGCGCTCAACGTACTGACGCGCCGACGCAGCCTACACGATCACTTCATTCTAACATAATCAGTTTTTCTTGTAAAGATTCGAGCACATACTTTCAATGGCATATTTTCCTAGTAATAAATTCTATTATAACGAAAACTTGCTGAACTTCATGAAACTTTAAAAGAAAATAGTGGGTTTCGCAGGAGATGTAGAATCTTCATATTGTTTTGCTTCACCTCCGTAGATCAATTTGTCATCAATTGAATATACGAAGCGTGTAACGTGTTGGTTCTTGGTTCAAGTCCCGAGAAAACAAAAGAAAAGAGAAAATCTGTTTGGAAGTGTAATGGTATCACTTAATTGTTTTTTTTTATACTATAAAACCGTCAACATTCTTATTTTATATATTAAATGGCAGTAATTATAACGATTTTTAATTAATGTTTAATTTAGATACACAGATGTATATCCTAGAAAAATAACACTTCCGAATAATTTCCGAATAATTTTGATTCCGCTGAATGCGTCGCGAATCTTTATAAAGAGTAAATTGCAATATAATGAATTGTAATGTGCAGGAAGTGTTGCATTTTTATATGTCGTTGAAGCAGAACGCTTCCGTCCCCACTCCTAAGAAGCCTCCTCGCGCCGTCTGCGTCCTGTGTCACAGGAAATGGTAATTACCGCCTAATCTCGCCCGAAGCGTAGAGCCCGACGTCCGGATATGAACTTCCGTTATGAACAATTTAGATCGCGAAATTGGACGACGGTACGTTCAGCATTCACGTAAATCAGCTGCAGCGAGACACACGTGTCTATGGACCACTCTGCATTTGCTTTCACGCCCACTACAGTATGAATAGGTTGTTATTCCACTTGAATATTAAATGAAGGAAATATTTTAAATCCTATTTTCATTGTATATTTTTTTAAAGTAAAAAATATAAAGCAAAAAGACTTTAAAAGAAATAGGTTTTTTCATGAAGAACGAATGTCTAATGGAATACACGCTTGTTTAGAAGGTGCTAGTTCTCTCACTTTTTGAATAAACCTATCCTCCTTGGAAAAAACACGACGAGTAAATAGTTCCTTTGCTGTTTTAGGTCCGAGTTAGTGTTCCAAATAAATTCTCATTCCATTCCAAATAAAAAAGCTTAGCCCATTGATGGATTTTTCTGTGGTATACCCACAGGACATATATTATAACAATGAAATTTGTAAACGAATTATTTGCAGTTAAAATTGTCAGAATTTTTCAGTATATTAAATGTGTACGACACCGATATATTGTTTTGTGTTTATAGTTCAAAAGTCGTTTGAGAGTTGATCTGGTTTTAAAAATTTGTTGTATAACGATTGTAACGTTTCTGCAGATGCAAATGATGTTCACGGAGAGCGGTGGCTAATGATCGCCATTCATCGTGATCGGTATTGATATGGAGCTATTATTGCTTGAATGCCGGCCTCAACCATCGGTCAGCCATTTGTCAGTGCTGCATTGATATACTCTAACTCAGCTAATTAACTTATCACGAACCGAACTCAATCCATTATCAAGCGAACCTGAGTGCTAAACATAGTTGATAGTCTATCAATTGCAAACAGTGTTAATTTTAAATTTATTGTAAGGTTTGTAGAAACTAATTTAGGATAAGTATTTTGGCGACACAAAGCATGAAAAGGTGTAATATGCATTAAAATGCTTGTAAAATAGAATATTGCATCATTCAGATAAACTCAAATATAATAGAATTTATTGTCTTTATTACGCATTACTAGAGTTTAAAGTTGCATGAAATAGTATAAAATGGAAACTACAATCCGTATTTTAGCCAACGAGCGGTCGTAAAACGTCAGGATAACTCGCGTAATTGACTTATCACCGCTCCTATCTACCGACGATTCGATAAAAATCAACGCACCGAATGGAAGCGGTCGAATTGTAATGAAATTGAGGAAAAATGATTTTGATATTCAGACCAACGTTTGGACGAGCATTGTCGACTCTCATCCACCAAATGGACTGCGCTCGTTCAATTTCGATACTTTTGCAACACAATAGGCGGCTGTAAGGCGTGTTCGCTCACCTGTCAAATTAAAAAGCACTTGCATATTCAAAATAACCTCGTAAAGGGGTGCAGATAGCCACGACTTTTAATTCTCTGCAGGTAATTGGATTCTGCCTTCAAATGTTATTGGTTTCTTTTTAATATAAGTTTATTTGTATTTAGAAAAAGCAAAGGCCACACGTTGCTAGGATAACTCTCTGTTTTTATAATACGTTATAAACGACTTAACAATGGTACTTTGTGTGAGCACATTTTGTTATTAGAAATCGTTTTTTCCTTTGAAAAAAAAACGCCCAACAGGATCATAAATGCCGTGGAAAGATGACATTCAGAAAGTTGCAGGCACCAACTGGATGGAAACAGCACAAGACCGAGACAGATGGCGAAGTCTAAAGGAGGCCTACGCCAAATTGGTTGAGAATGGCTTGAAAGAAGTAGATCAATAACTCGAAAGAATAAATTAAAACTCTCAATGATATAATTAATTGTAGAAAAGGTGTTAATATATAGGCAAATACACTGTAATATATTTTATTAAAATATTATATATATTATCTATATTTAAAAGAAAGTCGTGATAGTTACACTATTTATAACTCAAGAAGGGCTGAACTGATTTGGCTGAAAATTGGTAGGGAGGTAGCTAAGTATTGTATAAAACAAAACTTTTTATTTTCGACTTCTTCCACTTGGTCATGCAAATAATATCTACGATACTAGCTGTCTATAAATAAAAGAATGTTTAAAACCGGTTAGAGTTTACTCAAAATAAATAAAAATATTAAAATACTGACAATATTTTTCCAATATTATAATATAGTGACAAGTTATATAGCTTATACTTAATCTTAATATATATAAATTACGTGTCACGTTGTTTGTCCGCGATGGATACCTAAACTACTTAACCGATTTTAATCAAATTTGCACACCATGTGCAGTTTGATCCAACTTGAAAGATAGAATAGCTTACATCTTAATTTATAGTCGCAATATTATTTTATTGCAAATTATTTGACGCGATACGAAGTTTGCGGAGTCCAATAGTATTGAATAAAAATTGAATTATTACTACCAACATTATTAGTGAGGTATTGGATAGTTATCTACTGGAATACGATGTTATCTAAGGTTTAATTATGACATAAATGTTACACTAATATTAGTTCTAACTTAATATAACTTGTATTTAACTAATGTTAGATCATTTATAAATATATAAATAACTTTATTTAATAATTAGTTGAAGACTACCGCACATTTTGCAGGTTTCGTCGACAACGAACCAACATATCACGGTTTCACTGTCACGAAACCCGAATTTTGTGCGGTTTCTGTTGATTGCTGCGTGATAGGCCTTGAAATTGCTTCATTCTTCAGTCATAGACAAACTCGCTTCTTCCCCTCTTTAAGGCCTCGTGGCTCCATACAATAGCATGCACATAAATTCTTTTGAGGTAACAACTGACAAAACTCGTCAAACATTTATCTTAGCCTCCGCCGGCAACTTTCCCACCGGGGACGTTAGCTGGCTTACAAAAAATGTCTCTCTGCTTACAAAAAAATAATACATTTAAATCGCTAACTGCACTAAGCCTTAGTAAAAATCAGGTTTTTATCGCATAATTATAACAACGGGTCATTTTTTAATGATAAAAAATTTACGTTTCGAATTTTACATTTCGTTGTATAATTGGATTATTACGTTATTTTTAACCCTACTGCCGCCAAACCCAATAAGTTATACTTTTGACTTGTTTGTATGTCACCTCTGTTCATATTTCTATGCGTACGGATACTTAAAAGTTCAACCAATGATACGTTATTAAATTTGTTGATGATATACATTTTTGAATCGCAGTTGGGTTTCTCGTTATAAAAAATAACGTAATTAATTACAATGTTTAAGCTTTTCATGGTGTAATTATAAGTACTTAGTTATTGTTAAGATTTTAGTTCCATAGCCAATTGTTCTCGCATAGTCAAAGTTTTCCCATTTGTTTGATACTCATACGTCACAGGGAACTCTGGGCTGGTGTCGCCAGGTACGGCGTTCCGGCGCGATAAGGCGGGCGGTGCTATTGTTGCGGCGTCGGCGCACGTTTCCTCCGCAGCCGTCGAGCCTACCGCTTTGTTCAGCCCATAATGAACTAACTTATTCTCGGCTAACGCGAACACGGCTGCCGAAATTCTCCGTTATCTCACCTTATTGTCACGACAATACTTGTAATAGAAATAATAGACACAAACCCTAGTTGTATGAAAAGCTAATAGACGAAATGCTATTAGTTTTTGACGCGCGTTTAAAGTATTGAAGATTGTTTGATATAGGCGATTAGTTTAATTTGAATTGTGATCAACGATTGCTACATAACTTCAGATACATGAATGAGTAAAAGCCTCAAACTTTAGTTTTGTTTAAAGTATTAATAGACCATAGATGTTGATAAATAATATTATTGGAAACTTTCAAACATATTAGCGACGTATATCCATGTATAAATAGAAATGATGAAAGGTATAAAGGCTTTTATATATGTAGTCTCACTCAAGTTAACGATATTCATAGAATTAAGTAAGCGTTCTGTCCAATTGTATCAACAAAAATGTTGGGAATATTGTATTTATATTACCTCCAACCGAATCTCATCTTCTGAACAGTTCACTAAAGTATTATGCATTCATCGCGGCGCCAAAATTTCTTATTCATTCGAATATTATATTCAAAAATGTCTTATAGCAGGTACTAAGCCTCGTTTTCTATAGCGAAAAAATTCGAGACGAACCGGCAATAACTGTGAGGAAGAAAATCGCATTTCTATCGAAAAGAGGGCAAATCTTTTATGTAATATCAGATTGTCATCGCGATTATTACAGGCAAATAGAATACGCCGGATCAGTAAGTGGGTTATCTTCTTGCTTCCTTTGCTTTAAATCACTTTATTGAATGTTGCGTACAATTTACTTATTTTATTATTTGCACTTGGTAACATTTAAATATAATTTATTTCAGAAATAAAATGTTGAGTTTGAATAAAATATATTTTATCTATGTATTTTTGCCATCAAAGTGCTATCCCCGGCTCAATTGCGTGTAGCGGGAAATTATTCCGAAAAATATTTCGAAATGTAAAGAAGACAAGACGACAGAAGGTACAGTAGACTACTCTAGTCGAGCTGGTCCATTTTTGTCTGAAACTTATTAGTGAAGCAGGTGCAAAAATGTGACTGTCCATGCATTTGCTCACAGGACATACTTTCAAGTATATAATATCTACCAGCTCTAAATTCGTCATCATCATAAATAAAATTTTGTATAGTACGTATTTTAAAAGACATTCAAACCCGTGTAAATAAATAATTTATCAATATATTTTTATGTTCAGTTAAACGACAAAAATACGTGAAATCTGGTAAATTGACTTGTATATACAAATGTCACAGGATTGTTAAGCAACTTCGTAAGTGAATTGTTCGCTAAGCGAAAAACTTTACTAAATCTTTTGACAGTTACTTTTTTTATACACCTGTTTCAAAAGAAGGCTACCAAAGATGAAATATTATATTAAATAAAGAATAATAGTTCTATTAATAATTAAAAGCTTTATAATAATCGGTAAGTAATAAGTAAATCAATTTATAAATGTAGATGAATAGATATATTGGAAGATTTGAGTAATAATAAATAAAAGTAAGGTACGTGTAAGCTGTCGTATTTCAATCAATCAAAAGGTGATCAATCATTCTATCAGAATTTAAACCTTAGTTCTCTATTTACATTGCAATCAATCTTAATATATATAAATCTCGTGTCACAATGTTTGTCCTCAATGGACTCCTAAACCACTTAACCGATTATAATAAAATTCGCACACCATGTGCAGTTCGATCCAACTTGAGAGATAGGATAGTTTAAATCTCAAATTATAGTCGCAATTTTAATTTATTGCAAATTCGTTTCCTCATACATTTTCTATGGAATTACGTTTTACAGTAGGTGACACGTTATTATTCGGCACTGAAGCGATACGAAGTTCGCGGGGTCAGCTAGTAATAATTATAAGTAAAAAATTGCTTCATTATTTATGAATAAAGACTGTAAACTTGAAGTTAAAATCAATAAGTAAACGATACTTTGTTATCAAATATAGCCAGGCAACCGTTTAATGAGATGTAACGTTATAACAAGTCTGATTGCATCGCGCTGGTGCAAGGCGGGCTCAGATGCGCGGAAAAATCACTGATTATTAGCTTGTAGCTAACTTCAGATATTCATATTCAAATGACATGTCGGATGTTAACTCGTGTATAACATTTTCATTTCATGTAATACGCTATTCAAGATAATATTCACTGTTGATTTATTTATAATATTTTATAAATCATACACATGAACGACAATAAGATTCTGGTGGTAATGCATTAGCAAAATATTCTAAGAATTAAAATCATACATCAAATACACAAAAAGAGCGACTTCAATGTGTTATTTTTTTGTATGGTATGTATTATTAAAATCTTTCAGTAATATCCTTAATGAACCCAGAACATTTCATACAATATGAATTTGTTAATTTTAAATACCATTTAATAAGCATAAATGCTAATCGCGTTATTTACATCATTTATAACTCAAGAACGGCTGGATCGATTTTGATGATCTCTGATTCTGATAGTAGAATAACTATTAATAATATAGAAAAATTCACGAAAAAGTGTTTATGAAGAAAATTTGTTTTCATATAATGACGCGGGGTTCACGAGCCTAGAAATAATGCAGTTTTAATAATTCGTTACGCACTACAACAACTGACCGTATAAGATAAAAATTACTTTTGATTAAACAGACCAATACATTATTACAGTATTCCAGGCTCCTGTTTTAGTCGAAACTGTGTTACAGGGGTATGTGACTACTATGTATTGTACCTATATGAATAAATTCATGTTGGTACATATTTACGAAAAGCTTAAGATGGCAATAAGATTTATGTATGGGAACGAAGGCTTTTATCTTAATTATATTATGAAGAAGTCGTGATAACCGGCTCCTGCAAGATATCTGAAGCCAGATCTACGTCAGAATAAGTTGATACTTCCGTTTTTTACATAGTTCGCCCCGAAGCTTAAGATCTTTTGATCAGGCGGAAGCCTTGTTAGGATAGGGATTAAATTTTTCATCAATATCAAACTTACAATGACCGTATTATAACTGCAGGGTTTAAAGAATATCTACTCTATGCAATACCTTAGTACCTACCTTACTATTTTCATTAAAAAAAACTATTTAAATTAATCTTTGAAAAATTATTGACTTAAGTATTGATGTAATAAAATACTAGATGCTATTTTATTTATTCTACTCTTTTTTCACCTCCATGGCTAAGTGGTATACGTGTGTGCGTGTTGTGCCAGAGGTTCTGGGTTCGAATCCCGTGGAAACAAACCAATGTTATGGTTAGATAGACACAAAAGGCTGATCACCTTCTTGCCTGTAAAGAAAATGATCAGTGAAATCGATACAGAAATGTATCTGTCCCATGACTTGTTTTGAATATTAAATTCGTAACATGTACGCTAATATTTGAAGAAATCTCTCTTTTCCATAAGTTAATTTATTAATTATTTATTAATTGTTTATTATTAATCAGATCTGAACGTGTTTTATACGAATTTAATTTTCATGTTTAAAATAAAATACCATAATTAAAAAAATACGTTATTGCATTACGTATTATAAAATTGTCAAAAAGTAATACAATTGAATTTACAGCTCTCTCTTTATATTTGAAGTAGTATAAAATATAAAACTAGCTAAGGACTAATATTTTAAACATGGAATATTTGTTGAAAACAATATGTCAACTCCATTCTGAAATAACGTTTCATTGCATCGGTCGTTGAACCGACAAACATTTCATAGAGAGACAATCGAAACAAGTTACAAAGACTTAAAAATCTCTTAAATATCTCGCGTACAAAAGGATAAAAAGGTATCGTTGCAATTTAGAATCACCTCTGTCTATTCCACCCCTGCTCTGGGGAGCTAAACCGAATTTGTGGTTTGAAAATTAAACTCAAATTGCCGAGATTTATTAAATGTATTTTGCATTTAGTTAATTTGAGTAAATCTCTTGTCAATTTGTGTGACGCGGTTCTTGCTCGTAATTAATATTCATAACTTTTAACATTATTTTAGTTGCAAGGATTGGTTACAGTTAAGGGCTGATTAATGATAAGTAAATTCTCTTATTATATACAAAACTATATATTCTTACATAATAAAGACCATTAAAAATCTTATTTATATTATCTTATTTTGAGAAAAAAATACAATTTACTTACAAGTGAGGTTAGTCACTCAAGAACAGAGTTTTTGTTAAAAGTAGTTGTGTGGTGAAGCTCTTCTTGTTCACCAAGCAGAAAAACAATGAAAACATTCAAGAAAAAATATAGATTACTTCTTCTTCTAGTCTTTATATTTTGATGATCTAGGATATCTGATCGATTTGATTAAAACGATACCACGTGAGTTACATTTGATTGGGTATCAAAAACTGAATTTAATACAGATAATGATATGATGCAATCTTTATTGTGTAAGAAACTATATCAAATACGCTGTGACAAGTAGTTTGAAACAATTTCGTGAAATATTTAAAAGCATTAAACCATTATTCATATAAAATAGTAATAACATTCGTTTTTAATCGATTGAAGATTAAACCCGATCCTCTTCTATTGTTTTTCGATGTAAATATCTGGACAAAAAATTAAACAAAATAATGAACATATTAAATATACGCCACATCAAAAGGATTTACATTTTACACCTTACTAGTCATTTATCATAATATTAAAATTATTTTTAACGAAGCGTAAACATTAACACCAGCCCTTTGAAGCTTTATGCAGTGCAATTGTTGAGTGCACAACTAGGACGGGGGTACACGCAATCCTATTGTCAGCCTCACCGCTCGCCTGTTTATGTCAATCATGACAAACATATTCATTAGTATTTTTATATTTGTGTAAAAATCTCCAAAAGTCAGAACCGTCACATTATACAAGTGTGTTACTCTAGACGCTAAATTAAAAGGTAACGTAAGCATCTTTTTTATATAAAATAGCAGAAAAACACCTACAGTTCGTCTTCTAGGTCAGTAAGACAGACTATGCGAAAACGATGCTTTTTTTTGTATTTTTTTGTGTTCTTTTAAATGTGATATGGTGTTGATTTTGGTTGGTTGCACTGTAACATGATTTGAGTAAAATAAACCTTTGCTCATAAAACATTATCTTCATCATGTAAATTGTGCTGAATACTCACAACTCAAATGGGTCACGTAGCCACCACTGCTATTGTACTCATCATCGGTTTCCTGTTTTATGTTGACGTGACAATTTCTCTGGTAACATCTGATATTGTCTTATTGTGTTAAAAGCTTAGGACATGAGCTAGTTGGAACCATCAATGCAGACATAATTTTACATAGGTTATACACAATTATAATAATAATACTTTATTTTGGACATTTCGTCTATACAATAATAAAAGATAGAATGATTATAATACTAGTAAGCTATCTTTAAAAGGTCACCGCGGACTTTTTTGAAATTAATTTAATAAATTCTAAAAAAGAGGAATATCCTACCATGTATTGTTTTGTTATATCTCAAAGTGGCTTGACATTTCCCGACACATCCAACAATTATCAACATATTTCAATCAATTTACACAAAATCTTGACAAATTATATACTAAACCTTCCTCAAGAATCAATCTATCTATTTATTGGTAAAACTCGAATGATAATGCGATCAGAACTTTTTAAGGTTATTGCGAAAAGGCAGACGCGCGGGCGACTTTGTTTTAAAATACATATATATAGTGATGATACATTTATTACTTTCTGAATAATGACTTTACCGCCGGGTAATTTCGTAATATTCAGTATTTGTAAAAATAAGGTAAAAGAAAAGTGTCGAGATTACTTTTATACATTGTGTTGACATTGCAGGCTTTTACCACCCTTTTACAGAGGAAAATCTCTTACACATATTTAAATAGGCAAACAATACACGGAGAACAAACAAAAGTGATAAAGGAATGTTTTATTTTCGGTTTTCATATTTTATGAATTCCTTCTTTATAATTTCTAAGAAAAAGTAAATTTTGTTTCTTTTTATAATAAAATACGACTTTTTCTAAAATCAAAGCTCAAATTGATGTTAGAACAATTGTAAATTTGTTTGCACGTAAAGCTTTATAGATAGATAGTGTTATTTAAGTGGCGTAGATAAGTATGTATATCATTTTTGGCTAGCTTTTCCTGATTTCTTCGGCTTAAGAGTTTCACGTCAGGCCTCAGGGATTTTTTAAAATAATTGATTTTTGAGTTCATTCATTAGAAACAAAATTACAAACCTTGTTTCTTAATAATGTTGGTATCCAATTATTTTATTTAAATTAAATGAAAACAGACTAATAAATTGATCTAGATTCTTTAATATAGTTATAAAAATATTACAAAAATATAAATGACAATCCTTTGGAAAAACAGAACGTTATATTTTAAGTATTGAATAACCAGCAAACGACACCTGCCCAAGGAGGTGGCTCATCTGAGTTTTTTCCACCCTCTTACTGATATTACGGCCGGCGCATTAACCACTCTACTGTATATTGGCTTTCATGAACACTCATAAAGCTATAGTTTATGAAAACATTTAATAAATTCATTTCAGTTTTATAATTTGTTAAATTTTATTCGATCTAGTTTTCGATACCTACAGTTTTATCTGTGTTCAATTATCTATCTTTAAATTTTAATCTATCTCGACTACTTAATTTCATAAAAATTATTTCCATGGTCACCGTGTTAATATAGAATTTAAATAAATAACTTTTGATTTAATTTATTTCAATTACTTAGCTTTTATTAAATTGGACAGTTTATTTAAATGAATTTTTTTAAATAAATTTTAATATGCAAATAATGGTAATGTAGGTGACAACTAGAAATTCAGTTGGATGGGTAAAGGAGACTTCTTAAATCCCGACGTAAAAACAGAGGTGTTATAAGTATTACGAATCTATGGGGCTGTGTATCTGTGTGTCTGTATGTGGTTTCCTATCTTCAAAACATAAGGGCTGCTTTTTTTTTTGTTTAAAAGCTTAAGTGTTCGATATCGATCAATTTATGAGATATTAGTTTTTTTGTAGGTATAAAGTAATTAACAAGCATATATGATTAATTTAATTAAAGTGGATTAAGTGAAAGAAGTTTATAAGGATCGTGGCAGGTGGCAATCTGTGGTAGGCAGCGGCCTATCCTTTATGATATAGGCGTAATAATATAAAATAAATAAAATATATAACAAAAACCTTTGAGAACTAAAATTGTATGAAACTCAGATACGTTGCTATAAAGTTATACCCTGGAGTTAAGTTAGTTACCATGACGTTTCTTAGCAGACAATAGTATAAAGGTGGATTGTCACCGAGTATAACGTCCTATAATGAGAGACTTACTCCAGTCAAAAGCTTATATTTCCATGAGCGAATGCGGTTGCTTGCGACGATTGCCTTCTGTAATTGTGTCCGTTTCACCCTCTACTTGAAAATAATATTATAGCGTGCGGCTAGGTAAATTCTTAGCTTTGTGATCAGTAGCGTTAGGATATGGTGGTAAACTAAGCGCATTACCTCGGGCTCCGCAACGGGTCCTAAAAGTCGTTACAGTCGTAAAACCTCGAGCAGATTCGAAAATGCGCCATAATATCTAGAAATTCCTACTCATTAGTCCCGTAGTAGACAATTTTCTTTGTCTATTTTATTGATAATATTTCATAAAAGTTGTCATAGTAGATTAGGCTTCCTTAAGACAGAATACGTTGCTGGCAGCTACAGGTACTTTAATTTTACTAAGGGTTTTAAAGAGTTTAGTCACGTCACATATGATATTACTAATTATATCGTAGAGTGAAACCATCCACTAAACAAGTGCTTCTATGAGTTTAGTTTCCGTTGAACTCTCAAGAGGTAAAAGTTTGCAGTTTGATCTCAGCCTGACCACAGCTGTGACATGCCACTTCTATAGACTATAATTAGTTTTTGTGCTATAGTTTGCTAAATATTTTTTGCTTAGTGTTCAAGAAAAGTTGTATTATCTGAGGACATTATAAAGTATATTAAATTTGAAAAACATTAGACTCATAAAGTCTATTTAAACTCTTCTGAATAACTCCAAACAAGCAGTTCAATAGACTTTAAAATTTTCGAGTAACATCTTATTTACTTAATAAATAAATTTAATTAGATGTAAAGATTTTTCCCAAAATATCTTAGAAGTTTGGCGTTATGAAAAAATGCTACGCAACTTCCACAATTTGATCACAATATTGAATATTTTAAACATTGTTTCATTTTTATAATTAAGTTACGTAGCTAAATCTTCAGAATATTAAATGTAGGAAGAAAAATAAAGAGCTCGTTAAATTATTAGTGCCATATATAACAGTTACGAGGCTTACGCGCCACAATATGAGTATAATATTAATAAGCCAATAACGTATTTGCATTGAAAGGAATATGCCATAAGAATATTAGTTTTAGTGTGGGTTACACCTCGGGATTTTCTTGCAAATCCGTACTCAATAGGTGGTGGCAGGTAATAAGCTCAGCGATGGGCTATTACGGTGCTGAGAGAAATCCGAATTGCGCAGAAGCCTAAAGAGTATCCTGCAACTTTTATAGCGCTCGTGGTACATTGCTGCAATCGAAATCGATTACGTCTAGTCCGAGCCACATATCTGCAAATTGCAACAATTGTCCAGCACGCCTCATTTTGTTCCGTGTGCACGGTAATTTACGTAAAAGCGATCGAGTTTCATTCTTTTTTAATTCAATAGTACATGTTGTTAATTTAAGAGCGATATTTTGGTGTTTCAAATCGAAATAAACTTTGATGGTATTAGAAAAAAGGAAATCAATAAAACCTTACTGAATAAACTATGTAGCTAATGTTATTCGAAGGCCTGGTGTTTTTTTAACGGCTTACGGGAACAAATTGCTCTATAGTGGTAATAGCTATAATGGATAGTAGATTTGGCTAGATTTGGATATTAACGATCGATAATGTCAAACAACAAAGTTATCAATTTGAACAATAAATGAATCGTTTATTTGTAGTATCTGAATGTGGTTTTATCGTATCAACATATATTCCGTTAATCAACACATCCAACATAATTTACAAGCCCATCTAATCAACGAAACCATAGGAATTTTCATCGCAATATAGGTGCGTACTTAAAGTTTGATTACAAATATTTGAAACCCGAATTTCATTTGATTAGACTTTCTGTTAACAAAAGTTTTTACGCATCAATTTGTAGAATTAGATATTTACAAGTTTTCTACCACAACTCAAAAATACGTGAAATATTATTAATGCTAAAATGTTTTTGTTTTAACTTAAATTGATAAACAACTATTGTTCAATTTAGAGACGGTCATCCGTCTCTAAATTGAAAAGAATGGACTGATAAGACTGAACATTCATAGTCATATGTTTACGTCAATCTTTGCAAAGTATTATTTAAACATTGAAGATTAGTCCCTTTTTTAATTTCATAAACATTTCATTAATATTGCTAAGAAAAACATGATTATCAAGGTAAACATAAAGTATGTAAAAAAGCTAAAAATTCTAATATAAAGTGAAGTCCCGTGTCCCCAAGTGGGGTATAGGGCAGATGCATTTAACATCTGTTTCACTGATGGATTTTTTCTTTAGGGGCAAGTAGAAGATCAGCCTTCTATGTCCTACCAGACCGAGTTTTTTTATCTCCACCGGTAATTGAACCCAGGACCTCTCGGTTGTAACGCTTACACGCTTACCACTAGACCAAGCAGATGGTCAAAAATTCTAATCTGCTTTAGATTATTCAATCATTTTCTGGTTGAAAGTCGTTTCATCAAAGTAAAGCCGTAGTGCGGTCTATGAATCTCGGTACTCGCTATTTAAGTCTATAAGATATAACCAGAAGCTATTTGATTACTGGAAAATTTTATTGCACTGATGTAAACGTTTTCCTAATAAAAAGTACATCAACATTTTGATGGCATCGAAATTAACGAGGCTGTCATAATATTATATTAACTCGAAACGACCTAGGTAAGACTTATAATGTCGCCAAATTTAATTGAATGAAGCTCGCTTACATTTTGCGGTACGGGGTAAGGGTAGGGCGCTAATCTTCTATATACAAAAATGTATATACAAAAAATCTTTATCCAACAGGTAAGATTACTCAGTGCTTTATGAAGGAGTTAGGTTATTTTGTCTTCGCAAACTAACGAAAATCATATCAAATTACATTATTTCCTCGTTTCGTCTCTTATAAATGCGCACATCTTCGTAGGGTATTCAAGGTATATTGTATTTTATTTAGTTGGGTAAAGGTATATTTTGCTGTGAATAGTTTTTCTTGAGTTTTTATAGGAAAATTTATCGTTGTGCGTTAAAGAGCATCCATACGGGCCACGGCTTTACCGTTGTGCTTCTAGACCTTTATTGCTTGCTGGAAATTAATGTTCTCTTTCAGCACAGGATTTTCTACTTTGTGGCAACGTTTATCGGATTTTATTACGTAAATATTTTACGAGAAAATGAAACAGTTTGTCATTGCTGTGAAATATTCTTAAATTGCTAAAATGGTTATATAAACAGTGTGGGATTATTTTCAAGCGACTTTACAAGACTTTACGACCGTAAAAGTGGGGCACGGGTCAGATACATTCTGTGTCTGTTTCACTGATCGTTTTATTTACAAAGAATAATGTAATCAAACTTCTATCAGTGCCTACACAACCGAAACATTAGTTTGTTTGTTTGTTTGCCAGGACCTGTAACAATTACAATAACAAGCTAATGAACTTATTTCACAGTTTAAAATGTTATTATTAATTATTCATAATCTATATCTACAAAATAAGTTTGAGTTTTAGTGTTCAAAAATAACAAAGTAAATGCATATAATAAAATATAAAATAATAATAATTATGCAAATATTAACTAAAAATGAATAAATAAATAAATTTGTTTTCATGTGAACGTTAAATGAACAATTGAATAGGCTCAGAAAAATAAATAGCCGGTGAAATTTAGCTACGCTTAACAAACAGGTCGTTTACACACATTGCCGCTTCATAGGTAGTGGAGTAGAGGGTGCGTGTAATTTTCAGATTAGTTTGTTCAGTAGCGAGACTGGCTCGCCGCCTTGCAGCGCCGCAAATATGTGGCCAATAATGCTTGAATGCAGCGCCATAATGACAAACTTTTACTTTCTTAATTATCACAATTAGTATAAAAATCATTTATGTACCTATCTTAACATACAAAGTATCTGATTACATTTACCTTCGTATTTTGACTGAAAATGCTTCAGATGAGTAGTTTACGTATTAAAAAGTAAGGGTTATAAGAGATTTGTAACGTTGATAAATACCATAACGGGCATCGGTAAGCAGTAAGCTGTGCTATCAAAAAACTTACATTCAGATTGAACGATAACTAAATTTTGCACGATTACGCGCATAAAAACATTACTCTGAACAATGGCTGTAAAAAAATGTATATTTTTATGGAGAATGAAATAATAATTTCTGGAATTGATAATTTTGATACTTGATATTGTATAACATTAGTATCACAATTCTATGATTATCGTAATCGTCTAAAAAACTAATTTCAGTGTCTTCCAATACAAAAAAAGCCAATCCTTTTCCATTCTTATTTAAAATTAAATTTACCACCCGTTGAATAATATCTGAAATTAATCAGCGCTATCGGATTTCAGATTTTTATTAGCTGTTTCGTAATAAATAGAATCGTATCATATTCTTCAGTAAACGATCTCACTCTATAAATCATTTTTATTGTGCTGTCGAAGGGTCCCCGTTAATAGCACGTCTCGAGATCAAATTGGGTCGACTTTTATAATAAATAATATAAATATGAGGAATTTCAGTCGATTTGTCTGTACATGATATTATTAATAGAAAGAGACAACAAGGTGAATAAATGAGAATCAGTATAATTTTATTGATTCAAAGTATTAAGACCTGCCAACATTCTATTTTTGATAAACTAATACATAGGTAATTATAAATACATGTCAGACTGCCTCTAAACGTCTGTAGAGCCTTCCGTCTAGAGGAGAGACGAGGGTTCATACATTTCTGTGTTAGTTTCATTTTCTTTACGTCCAAGTAGGTATCTGTGCTTCCTAAACTATTGTTTCCCGTGAATCAAACAAAAGGTGAATAAATGAGAATCAGTATAATTTTATTGATTCAAAGTATTAAGACCTGCCAACATTCTATTTTTGATAAACTAATACATAGGTAATTATAAATACATGTCAGACTGCCTCTAAACGTCTGTAGAGCCTTCCGTCTAGAGGAGAGACGAGGGTTCATACATTTCTGTGTTAGTTTCATTTTCTTTACGTCCAAGTAGGTATCTGTGCTTCCTAAACTATTGTTTCCCGTGAATCAAACAAATGTTTTAAATCTCTATAATATCAATGAATGACAGCATAACTTTATATATTAAAATCAAAACCAAACTTTTGGTCAAGATCATATAATGATGAGTCATTCCAGTCTGAATATTCATATTTATCGACGTGCAAAAACTTTCACTTTGCAAGGCGTCCAACCGTGTGTTAATGGCTAGCACATGGTTGAGCGCTTTGGAATGAGACTGTACTGAAAGGGGTTGAAAAAGCTTTTTATTTTTACAAAACAATGTTTTTTTTTTTGGTAGAACGCTAAATATTTTTAAACTGTATTAAGTGAATCGTTGGAATAAAATAGATAAAACCATATAGCTCTGCAAGATATTTAAAACCAACTAGTTCGTAAGGGCAAATTAAAGCCTATGATAAATTAAAGATTTTTTTATTGAATGAAACCTCTAAAATTAGCTGCAGTTTGAGAAAAAATATCATAAAGGATAAAATGAATAATATTTTCAGAAGTTTTGCCTTTCATTAAATTGCTTACAAATTTGCTATATTAAAAAAACGTGCACAGACTGTATACATTGGATTGGTATAGACAATTTATTTGTTACATGGACGCAAGCACTATAGTCTGACATTACTTCCGCTAGTTACATTCTCGTACTCTATGGTTCACTAAGTTTTTCTACTCCAGTATGCACATACCTATTTAGGTAAAAATAGGAAAATGATTGGTAAATGATTTCATTTGAAATTTTTTAAAAGCTAAAATCACTTATTAGTAGGAAATGTAATAAGTGATTATATATCTATTTTATTTAAATAAATTTCTCATAAGTTATAGTACATAGATTCTAAAGACCAACAAATATGCATAATATGTGGATAAGATAGACTTATATAGGTCGAATATATTAAGAAGAATGTTAATTTATTAAGTTTGAATTCGAATTTTTTCGATACTTTTGGCTTGCATTGTCGTATTGTTTTTCCAGAAATATAATTTTTAGTAGAATACCTATAGTGATGTTTTTGTTTATGATCTGAATGTACTCTGACAGAAAAATTGTTAAAAGAATTTAATAAAAATAGCACCAAAAGTTTTATTGCTATTTTATAAGCGTTTACGTAAACGGCTACTATACGCGCCTTTTGATATAAAACTGAGTTATAAAAGGTTATTTGGTTTCACAGACAATAAAGTGGATCTACGTGGACAATGAAAACTGCACCCCATTTAGAACCTACTTCATACGGAACTTTATTCGTCCTTTCTTAAAGGAAATAGAAATGAGTGGTATACAGAATAATAAATTAATTTTAAATTAAAAAAATTACTTTATTAATTAAATTAAAAATATTCCAGAACTTTAATTAGAAAATATATTGAATGGCTTGGCACCGCTTTTCAAAGCGCAACATAACATTTTTTGCCCTTGTTGAATTTTACATGAATTATATTTACCAACACTATTTACGTCTTTTTATTTATAGTTCATTTATAATACAATTTATTTTTCACGTTTTAGTGAGTTTTGAAGTTGTTTTTTTTATTTAAAATTAATTTATTTTATACTTTTAAGTGGCTGTACAAAAAAACACGTTGAATTGATTGTTTTGAAGGTCGGTTGAAAATCACCAATACTTTTCGATTCCGAATCGTTATATTATTGTGTAATGATATTTAAAAAATTTTAAACACAAGGAGTTTACATAAATTCTATTCAGAAAAAATATGGGAATCGATATTAAATAATTCACTATAAGTAATTGTGTTTGTCATCTAGTCTATTTAGATCGTTGTTTTAAATCAAAGGCGATATAATAAAATAGGTAAGTGGGTCTCGAAGCAAGGCGAGGGGATATTTAGACAATCATAGCCGGTGCAAGGGGATCTGCGGCAGGATTGCGGTGACAACAATACAAAGGGTGGCTCAGAACTGCTCGTTAGCCAAAGGGATCGTCTTCAGACAATCAGCGTATCTTCGATAGTACTATTACTTAAAATTTAACGACGCTTTGATACAGTTCATTTCTAGAAAATTGTCGTCTGAGTAGCTATGATTTCGATTTGTTTGACTATGATCAGCAAAAAATGTTTATTTACTACTATAAATATATATCCATGCAATCAATTATATTAACATTAATTTTGTTAATAATAATTTTTTAACAAAAGTATTTCACCAACTAACTATTCCAGTTAAATTCGATACCATAAAATATTAAAATTGTAAATGAGTCACAAAACCTTCATACGAAAACGCAAAACTTTGACTACATTCCCCCTTTAAGATTCGGAAACTTACATTGTTAAAAAGCTCGATATTTCCTAGTCTTATTAAGCGATGGCAGAAGTAATTGTGGCAGACTTACAAAGTTAAGCGGTCGGTAATAAGCCGCTACGAACGCTCATAATCGTTATTTTGTCTGTGGACTTTATAAAATGTACCCGAGGCCGACTTCCCCGTATCATTAGCTTATTCGCCCTAAGGCTGCTCAAAGCGATATCGCATCTTCAGTACAGTTTCCTAGTTTACTACACTTCTGTATGTTTCTGATAGCACAATGCATAGTGTCTTTATTTTATACCGATTACCTAACTCCTTTCCTAATACACGAATGTTTACGTTAACGGTTGTCAAATTTAACGATTTTCATAAGGATATTTCGTAAAGTTCTATTGCTATTTGACGTTTATATGATTAATTACGGTCTATCATAAGTCTTTTTATCTCCTATAGTTGCTATCGTAAATGCCAATATTTTTTCTGAGAATCGATTTATTGCTAAATAAATAACTGGGGGGATACAGGCGGCTCTTAATGATCGAACCCACGACTCATATTAGATTGTAAAGCCAGCAGAGTAAGGTAAGTTTAGCGGCTTAAGCGTGATATTTGCTAATTCGGTATTACGAATTTTCTAAAAACATCACGTGTAACTTTGTTCGAATAATTTGGGCCGTGTATCTTATACCCCTATATCCCTAAAACCCCAATCTAATTGGAGTTATGTTTGTGTAGAACATAACTATGAAGTAATGTTTGAACATTGTTATATTTCCCATGAAACTATATAAATCAATTATAACTATTATCCATCTTAATGTATGAACTATTAAACTTGATCGGCTTAAGATACAGTACAATACAACATGCATCTTCTAAGGAATGTAAACTATGTAACTATTGGTAAATCATATTCTGGGCTATACCGACTAATCTAGAACATAACGACTAAGTACAAGACTAAATTATTCACGATTTAGAAAACAATTTTATAATCTAATTCAGATAAAGGCACTTATTTAGATATAATATCTTGTATTTTATTATATTATTATTGTATTGTGTATGTATGTTTGGCTATAAACTGAAATCAAATTTGAGATGTGTGAGAGAGAAATGAATTTATCTTTACTGCTAGTGCTAGGTTTTAAAGCGGACAAAAGATGCACCACAGAGTACAACTAATTAATATTATACCTTAAATAGCTTTTTAACATTTATGGTTTCACGCCTAATTATTTTGATAAATTTCAGTATAGTGATTTGAGAGATCTTTTAAAAGAACACCGTCTAGAATCTAGATGTTCGTTTATAATTTTTATTTTTTTCCTAATCTATTAGCACCGGATGTGACAATCATTCTAAACTACTCCACGGCAGACACGGAACTTCACACATGGGATTCAATTCGAGAGATGCAAGAATTATAGTCCGTGAAATGACTATCAAAATTGAGTTGTGTGACAACGTGCTGGATGTAGGACGTCATTCATGTCCGCACGTCGGACGCAAGCCGTCCTACGTGTCCACAATGGATTCAATACTGTTCAATCCAATCAATCATTGCATTGTGACTGTCGAAATATGTATATCTTTAAGGCCGCTTTATAATTTTTTATAACGTAAACTGAGTTCAATAAAATCCGATTTTGATTAAACGAGTACAAATGGTTGATTAAAGTTAATAATTCATATGTTACTTTTTTCTTTATTAAACCTTTTTCATGATATTTGAGTTTGACATATTCTATAGATTTCCATCTAAAACAAATTTTCAATAACACAGTTAATATTATTATATTAATGAACGTGTTTTATTTTAGTATTCGAGAAGCTATCAACGCTCAAATTACCTCTATCCAATCACGATAAATCAACAGGTAATCTATTTCATTCATACGTGTGTATTTAAATATAATATATTATTTTAATGTTGCGTTTATCATTATAATTAAGATTGCGTGATAAAATTTTGTCAAGCAATCGTGTAATTGGTATAATTTAGATGTTTTTATAAAATTGTAACGAAAAAGTTTTATTGCTTTAAAAACCACACCGAATCTCAAACGTCTAAACTCATTAAAAGTAAATAAATAGAGATTCGAATCAAATATAAGTGAAGTTATCTCAATACAAATGAACCGCCACCATGGCTAAATGATAATGAATCTGACATTTAATAGAACATATGGATGGTCCTGGGTTCGATCATGGAGAAAAAAGTTTCGGTTTTTATGAAAAGAGATAATCCTATGTACTTGCCTCGTAAGGAAAATGCTTTGTGAAACGGACATAAAAGTGAATATAAATACACAATATCGAGAATTTATCACCAGGATTTAAATATAACCAGAGCTGAACCAGATATATTGAATATGAGGGCTTAGCAAAATTAATTAGATACTTGGTTTGTTGTGGAATACGCGATATTCAGTGGCTGAAAACGAAGGCTAGTTAGAGTTCAGTGGAAAATGTACCGGCGTTCCATTACTTTGATGACTGAACCGATGTTAAACAGCTCGTATTTCCCTTTGTTATAGGCACACTTTCGATAATTAGGCTACTATGAATGCAAATCTTTAATCTATATCAAACAATAACTAGCTGTATGGTTTAAGTATGTAAACTTTTTTATGATTATTCATGTATTTTATGCAATAATAGACTGTATTTTTTATTTATCAAGCCCGAGCGTAATAAAGAATAACTTATGACTTAAGTAATGTTTGTAAAGAGTCACTTATAAATATTATTTTACTCGATTATACACTAAAATAAATCAATTAAATATTTATTTTATTTAATCATAATTTTATTCTAACAATTACAATTTTATAATATCTTTTTAAATGCTTAAATACCATCCGTTAATACGAATGTATGTATAAAATAATGCTTTGAACAATCACATTAAGGTCTGTTTCGAATATTATAATAGTAATTAATAGCTTTAAATAATTTTTAATAAATTGTCTTGTGAAAAATTGAATGAATTATACATAATTCAAGATACATGAGTATCTTTATATGAATATATCGATTCTCAAATGAGAGAAGCAAACAGTGTATTATAAAGATAAGAAATACTGTAAGCAATACAACGGGATAATTCATATTTATTTAGGAACACATTCCAACAGCTAAGATAAAATGTTTATCTAGTACCTAGTAAAATTTTAATAGTCACGTAAATTAATTTGCTGTATATATAAATAAGAATTGTATGGAAACATTGTTCTTGTATTATATACAGCGAGCCGTGTGAGGTATTCGGTATGTCTTACTGCCTGTTGCATTCAATGGCACACATACGATTGCCGACAAACGTGAGTAAAACGTTGTTATAGGGATTTACACAATTACAAAAGAGCTGCCAAAGGAAATAAAAATTGATTTATTTAAGATCTAAATATAAATGAAATAATAAACTTTAGAAATCATCATCTTCACAATCATCACAAGCAATATTTAGAAACATGATTGATTTGTTAAGTTGCCTTCCTCAATTTTAACTTTTAATTACGTATCCATATTCAACAAATGTTATTTTTTAGGAATAAACAAGTTTCACAATTCCACTTAACGCTTCTAAAAAACTTTTGAATCTCTTGAAGGCCCGTACATGATAATCGGTTTTTAAAATTTTAGCTATAAATCGTAGAACGACTCAAAGAAATTGCTTTTTAATCGAATAAAATTTTCACTTACCCCTAAGGCGACGTAAGGCGGGCGGGCGGCGGAGAGCACAGGACTGCATTCCTCAACCCTCAGATCGCAACTGGTTTTCCACCGCGAAAACTTACCTCGAGCGCGTCATCACTCACACCCTTCCCTGTTGACCAATGATTCTACGTCTCTAGCAGCGAAGCCTTCCGGATTCAACCGAGTGCTTTCAGTAGAGAGGGTGCCGATTGGATCGTTTAATCTGAAACGTAAATGCATAAAAGAAAATGAGCTTTCAACTTCCATGCACGGATGTAGTTGGCGCGAACGCAACAGGTAGTGTTTCCTTATTTTAATGACTTATGTGTAATCGCTTTCAATTCTTTATGGAAATATTTTAAGTTTTTACAACATACTAAGCTTGAGGAGCATGCATCTTCAATCATAATATACAATGAGTTGGAGAATGGATTACGTGAAATAGCCGTCTATTTAAGATGGCTTTACAAATAACTAGGTCGTAAATTATTTTCGCACTTTAAAAAAGAGCGAGTTAACTAAATCATGAATTACTTCATTTACAATTCTAATTATTTGTTTATGGGAGTCGACCGAGATTAAAGTGCAAATTTATTCTTGGGATAGGATTTTTGTTAATTGCCCGGAGGTGGTTTTCCGTCTTTTCTTGCACTAATTAAAAAACGTGTCACTGCAAATGTTGAATAGCTGTTTGGTTTTCATTGTGCTCATTAGCGCATAAACTTTGTTGTAAATTAACTGAGGTCGTAAAATTTTATTTTATCATTGAAACAAATTGAAATGGCGCTGTAATCCCCTACGCCGCAATGTATATAGGGTAGTTTATAATTGAAATTGTATTCAATTGTTTGGCGGTTACGTGTTCCCCATTAGGTGGCTTGTCTAATTCTTGACCACGGCGGCATTCGTAATCTAAGTTGTAAACTAAATCTTAGGGCCTGATTCACATATCCCCGTAAGCTTGGTCTGTTGCTATTTGAATGCTTCTCAAACGACCACAAATTAGTATGCACGCTCCATACGGCCCAGAGCGCCCCGATGGGCTTAAGCCTTATTCTATACAATTTCGATATTCATTTCGCGTGAAATTAAATCTAATCTTATAGACCATCTAAAATTTTATCGACGCAAATTATATAAGTACCTACTACACTTTTGGAATAGCAATGTGTTATCTTATATTACCTATTTTCTCAATAAGAATACAAAATTTCAGTCTTTACATAATTTTAAGTTGTCATATAAATTCATTGCAGTTCTTTTAGTCCTTAAATAAATCCACCAATCTTTTAATTGTTGAATGAATATATTAAATTGGCATGTTTCTGTATCAATGTTCAGTTAAATGGATTCAGAATAATACCTCGGGTTCAATTTGTAAGTGGGATCTTGGGATACGTTCATTTTGTGTAATACAGAACTAGTGCGGAATCATTCCGACGGCCGCTTGAATTATGTAAATATTTTGATCTCAAATATATTCCGACGAACAAATATTGTTCTCTCACAGACTGTATTGTTTGGGAGCAATACGGGACTTGATTTTAAACATCGAAATGAATTTCTATTTACAATACTTTTGAATTTACACATATTTATTGTTAAATGATGATCCGTATGGTAATATGTAATGTATACACATATATCTTATATATAAAATTCTCGTGTTACAATGTTAGTTACCTTACTCCTCCATAACGGCTTTAATGATTTTTACCAAATTTTATATGCATATTCAGTAGGTCTGAGAATCGGCTACTATTTATTTTTCATACCCCTAAGTGATAAGGGTTGCCCACCCCAAAAATTAATATGGCAAAACTACGTTTGCCGGGTCAGCTAGTATAGGTATATATATTATATATTTATATTATATATATATATATGTGTATAGACTGCAGGTACTTTAAAATACCTAACTAGACCTAATTTTAATATCTCATAAGCATTTAAATATCTGGAAGCACTTACGAGGGGCTGAACTCTATCAAGGGGCAAACAGTATGACTTGAAGGCGTAACTAAGAGCGATGCCTCGTTTACTTTTCCTGCATTTTTAAAGCTTTAATGCATTCAAAAGATTATGTAATTTTTCGACAAATAATTAATTAGAGAAAAAGACAGATTGCACAAAGAACAGTACATATATAATTATTACTGAATTATCTTATTATAATTATAATTAAAAAGACATTTATTTTTATTTTTATTAAATAATACTTATTCGTACTTAGCGTGAATTTGTGAATTTTGTTACAATTATCGTGACTCGAAAATTTATAAGGAATGTTAAAATGACCATGCAACTCATAGAAGGGGTACAATAGTTTCAAAACGAGACAAAGGTGAGACATTAATTAAAGGCTATATAAAAATGAAGGAGAGTAGGAGGGCGTTATTAAACACGTCTTCTGCGCCCGGAAGCACCGTTAAAGGCATTATTATCCGACCGGTCGCGCTGCAAATAAATCGTCTACAGCGGACGCTCTTTCGATTATCCTCAAATCTTCATTACACCGACATATGCTCTCACATCGCTTGCTTTCACACTTTCACTTATTTATGGTCTAGCGATACCTATTATCCGCTCATTATTTTTCTTAAATTAATATTTAAAAGGATTCTGAAATTAGAACGTGGGTTCAGACTGCTGTTTAAATTATACGCCAAAGAGCTACATGAAGAGAGTTTTAATGTAAATGTCACATTCGCTAATATAATAATTGTATTAGTCACAGTCAAAAGTATACTACCGGAACTTTATCAATATAATTTATCAATGCAACAGGCATATTAACATCGTTTCGAATACGTTACAGAAATTGATCAAAATTTAATGTAAACAAATTTAGTCGAAGTTCGAAAATAAGTATCTGAAATTATATTGGTTTTAAAGTTTAAGTATTCGGTATGAAAATAAAGTCGCGATATTGACTCAACTTCTGTTAAGTATAAAACTTTTAATGAAACACCGAAAGTAACCGATAGTTGCGGTATTCGATTTTTGTATTAAGCAGGCTACTTTTGAAGTTTGCAAAACGTTTAAAATTATTATTCAGGACTTTATTTGAAATAAACCATCGAATGTGTTGATATAGGAAAACAAATAATCTTTATCTAAATAAATCTTTTAAAGAGAAAAGATTTGCGTTTTTGTTCGTAATCAATAAACTCAAAACTGGACCGAACTTAATAATTATTTTACTGATAGGAAGATCTTTAGAGAGACGTAAAGGAGTATTTAAACAATATTTACTATGCTATAGTGGCGAGTAAAATATAGCCCTAAATAATTTTGTAAACCACCTAATTACGAGAACTTCATACCACCGTATATGTGACAAGACTGTATTCAATTCTTTATTTTTTATTTAATTGATCTCAATTACTTTAGTAGGAACATAATACAAAGTGGATGAGGAAATGTATTTTTGTTTTATTTTTCCTGCTGTCCCTACTTCTCTGTTTCCCGGAAACAATCCAATACTTAAAATATCACTTAAAACGAGCCGTTCAGGAAAAATAACCTAATCGAACCCAACATTGTTATAATACACTAGATTTCATCCGAGTGGGCATAAACAATATAGCTAATCTGTTCAGTAGTTTTTAAAAAGTCATTAAGAGCAAATAAAATAAAATTCACAGATAAAAACAGAAGGCTGGCCACTTACTTGCCTGTAAAGGAAATGGTCAGTAAAACAGATACAGAAATTTGTGGCCCATACCCCACTAGGGGTTACGGGAATTCACTTTTTTTTACATGGAAGCGTTTTTAACCTGGATTTTCTATGAATGGGAAAGACACTACATAATTATAAAATGTATAAACTTTAAGGACCTTTCGTTCAAAGTTTTATTCAAACGGTTGTCCACAAGTTGCCGCGCCCAAGACCGACCGGATATTGATTTAGAAGCCAATGAAGCCCGGTTCCGCTGCAGCCTCCGATACACATGCTTTGTGACAACGATGTGACTAATTAATTTTCACTACGCAACGCAATTGCTTGTTTCACTTTACGTACATTAAGTTACAATAACTATTAAACGAATTAATCAGCCTAATTATTTGGTATATTTTAGCAGTGGCCGTCTCTATTAGAGATTAATCATTTAATGGCTTATTTGTATAACCAATATGAAGTTTTTGTGTAAATATTTGATTATTTTGAAAATACATTAAGAAAGATAAAATAAATAATTCAAATCAATACTTTTCCGCATTTTTGTTTGATAGTTCGTACGCAAACTCATGCAAGATCCTGCAGTACTTTTGCATTATTAATTGTGGTTTTTAAGATTCAAGAATGCAAACCAAAACATTTGATCATATATTCCACGATGTAAACCTAACCCTTCGTTAATTTATCTCATACATGACCAATAGGATTATTATATTAGTTGTATTAGTTGATACTATATAACAATTTATAAGGTTCAAACAATACAAACATGAATGCTCGTCGTGCAACAGGTATATAAGTACAATCAGTTGGATGCCCTCTAAACGTTTGATATGTTATGAATAACATCACAGGGGCGACACGAATGGATGGATCGAGTTGAGAACCAAAAGATTCCATTGAATGGATGTGGCAACTCATCAAATGTAATCTACAATTCAATAACGGTTTGTGAAGATTTATTTCTATTGGTGATAATGGATTTGCAAATTTCGGATAGAAACTTTAATAAGTTTTTTGTTTCAATTATGCCTATTGTGTTTGATATTAAATACGTTGTTCTTTTACTAAGTTTAATTTAACCTAAATTGGTAAAATGATTTAAGCGTGTCTAGCAAAATTATTTTTCAATTAAAGTATTAAGTTACTATAATTAGAATAAGATTTACTTTAATTATTTTTTTTAAACAAATAGGGTAATCAATTTCATATAAGAACTGTTAATATAATTTTATAGTATCGCGATTGTGAATGGGAACAGGGTCGTATGAGGACCGGATTCTCTCACTCGAGAGATCACCTGAAAGTGTACCTAATAACTCACATCCTCTTTCGGTTCAGTGGGCATTCGCTGGATCGTCACATATCTCTAAATATGATCGGCGAAGCGTGGCGTGCTATACCACTCACGGATTAAGCGCATAATACAGAGTGCGATGAACAGGCATCTAATATGGAAACTCTTTGCTTAATTATAATTTTGCTTGTAATCAAGCTTGTTTAATAGTGAGCGTGTGCTACGATGCTACGGAGTCGTAGCCACGGGCGTAGCGTCTTTTGTAACGGATAAACTAATTGGTAATCTTTCGTAGCAGCAAAGACGCTTGTATTTATTTATTATAATAAAAATAATTTGGTTGACTTTCTTGATTATTCTTCTGGGCGCAATCTTGAATATCCTTTAAACTTAGTCTACTTATAAGATTTCACAAAATATTTATTGTTTTTTGTAGATTTTTTTATGGGTATACAAACTTAGAAAATAGCTACACACACAATAGTGTATTTAATCTAACTAAATGGTTAAAATAAACTTTTAAAAATATTTATCACTAACCGTAGTACAGTTATTGCGAACTACAAGTTTCGGAATTCTTGATTAAGTGGCGAATAAGAGTAGATCTTATATATCAATATCTGTCGATCAAACATACACATAAATTTATCTATCTCTTGCTTCACTACCTAGTGGTACGCTATATCAATGTACCATAATTTATATCTAACAACCTAAAAAATTAACTAGTATTGTTGTAGACATAACAATGTCCAGTGCACAGAGACACAGAATCAATTTACCTTCAATTTTTAAACAATTTTTCTTAGCATGAATAAAATACACGTTGCACGGAACTATTGAAGAGTTTAATAATATTCATTGGGTAGGGCAATTTTCCGGGCGAGCGGCGGCGCGTCTTTGATCACCGTCTAGCCCGAGAAGTCATTCTGGGGATATTTAATGAGAACCTATGAAAATAAATAAATATTTTTCTAAACAAGATAATTTAAAATGTATACAAATAATTAGACAGAACAGATTTCTTACTTTTTTTGTGATAGAGTGAAATGGCTACATAAGTACACAGCCAACCATGCAGCGATGAACCAGCATTGGAGAGCTCATCATTTTTCAAGAATATATTTTAACTACCACTAAACTCTTTGACGTACAAAGTCGGAGAAACGGCTAGTTTATAAAAATTCTTAGGATTAATATTACTACACACATATATCTTAGAATGAGCAGTTACTCTGAAACAGGCACAAACAAAGTGTCAATAGCAAAATATCTTCATAGACCCCTTTCAACCTTTACGTATCTAAGGTTTCTCGTATGTTCATTTAGTTACATGATCATAGTGCTCATTCTACTCCAATTCTTTTCATGGTACGAGATATTATCCTTGCAATGAAAATCTTTAAACGTTTAAAACTTTCAACGTCAGAAACACAATTCTGTAAACTAATATACTCGTGGACAAATAATATGGCGCAGCGACATAACCTTCTGTATCTTACAAATTAATAATGTCACAAGCATGAAACTAACTTTAGATTAAAGATAAAGAGAATTTTATGTAATATCGTATGATATACAACCATAAATGTTATAGAACGTAATCGGAAAAAAAAATGTAACAAAAGTTCGAATTTGGTAATAAACTCAATTCACGCGTGTTTCACTTTTTCTTGTTTTCCTATTTTTGTTTTCAATCTGTTAAATCAAAATGGTGAAAGGACGTCATAGTTATTATTGAATTACTACCATGAATTACTGTCACTATGCTAGAAAAAAACAGAAGTCCGAGGAGTACAGCGAGAGTAACGTGTAACATTTCCTAGAAACTGGGCAGAACATTAGAAGACCAGAAACCGGCAGACCAAGTGATCGAGTTTCGTAGTGACCCGTATTATTTGTCCACGCGTATAGGATATTTCTGTGCTTTTTTACGAGATTATTTTATTTTCAGACGTAGGTAATCAGTTCTTTGAAGCGAAAACCAATCCAAAAAATAAAAACTCGATTCAGCCTTTTTCAGTAAACAAAGCCGAATTTGTTTTACGTTTCTAAAATATTATACCCCTTATAATACAAGTAATTGGTCATAATCAATTAAAATAAAAAACTACCACCACGACCACTTATGTATCGAAACATATTGTTTATATATAATAGCAATACTTCAACTAAGCGGATTATATTGAATTTTCCGGTAAAGATCTTTTAGCTTTTAGTGAGTCAGTCTGATATATTGAATCTATTGCGGCAAAAATCACAAATTTTATCAAAAAAAAGTATAGGGATCGGAAGAGGGTCGGGTAGGAAGTTATTATGAAATAACAATATATAATATAGATTTTGATAAAAGGTGTTTAGAAATTTAATTGTTATACATTTAATGATGCCTAAAAATCGCATAAAATTATATTTAAGAAAATGTTTGTTGTAATGGTTAACTGATATTCACACGAAAATTACTGAACGAATTCTTATAAAACCATATAGTGATGATTCGTATAGGAAATTACATCAGAATTGTAAATCGAGAAAATGCCACCATAAGCTAGTAGAAAACGTTTAATCAAGGTTAAAAATATATAATATGGTCACTTAAATAAGCTATATATATGTACGAATAAATCTAGCAAATCTTTCATTACACATATACAATAAAAAATGAAATATTCGAATAACATTCAAACAAATAAGTTAATAAAGGAGGTAGTATTTATTCTATATCCCAATAAACGTACCTTTCGAGCGGACATGAGAAAAGGCTGATTGCTATTCACGTCAATCTTCAAGACATTGAGTGTTCTTACACACGTTGCACTTCGTAATTAAACGATAATCTTCTTACAAATTATTTTTATGATTTTTACACAGTTGTGACTTTTCAAACGTCTTTAAAACAGTTTTTCACGCGATTATTCCGCCAATTATGTATTAAATTATTTTTTTTTCTTCATATAGATGTCCCAAATAAATTTGATGGTAACGTTTTACGCTTTTATAAAAATTATCAAATATAAATTACACCGTTATATGCAGATGATGTTATGTATTTATCCTCACCAAAAAGTAATGCTTGTCATTGAAATTTATCATTATTATTTCTTCATTAAATTGATATCACGTGTAAATGTGTCGAGTGTCAAATCGCGTATGTTTGGGTCACGGGCCGCGAGGACGTCCGGTGTCGTCGCGCCCTTCCGGAGTGCGCCCGCGCATACTCGACAAGCGTGACCAAATATACCATGCTCTGATAAATAGCATTTGTTAACTTCATAGTAACTATTAAAATTTCCATTGTTGGATATAAATAATTGTCTCAGTATGACAAAAATAGCATTTTGCTATAGTAATATACCTAAGTGAAAATAATAAAATATTCAAGTGAGTTCTGGAGTGTGTTATTCTACTTTTGTAACGTTAAAATATAACATTATTAACAGTATCATATATATGTGAGTTACCTTAACAATATAATTATTCCATTACACATACATTATCATCATCTGATAAAAGTTACAGAATTTCCCAGATTTTCTCAATTCTAATTTTTTTTGGCTCTAAATAGCACATAGCTTTCTTAAGAAAGCTTACAATTGCTACTACATATCACAGGTATCCTAAAAACTTTTGATTATATTCATCGTTTTAAAAAAACAACTATAAATAAGCTCTAAATAACTTTAGGTAAATTTATGTCGGTACTAAATTTAAACTGAGCATGGGGCTAGTGGGATTCCAACATCCGGTCCCCAGATGCGCAGAAACAATGAAGTGTGTGTGAAGTACCCTAGTGGGGTATGGGGCAGATGCATTTCACATCTGTTTCACTGATCGATTTTTTCTTTAAGGGCAAGTAGGTGATCAGCCTTCTATGTCCTGCCAGACCGAGTTTTTTTTTTATCTCCGCCGGGAATCGAACCCAGGACCTCTCGGTTGTAACGCTTACGCGCTTACCACTAGACCAAGGAGGCGGTAAATTTGCATCTGTCCCATACCCCACTAGAGAACAAGGAACCTCACTTGTTTTTTATAAGCTTTAGTAATAAAAAACTCTCACCATATTTGTAATATACAGAAACAATGAAGTAACATTAAGAAATATACTATGAATTTATAAATAAGTGGTTTTTGAAGACCAATTAATCAAACATAATATAAATTCTTTTATAACTGTTAGCAATATTATATATTCGTATAAGCTAAGCAAAAATCTTATTAATAATTGAGTAATTAAGTTCTACAGAGCAAAATAACTTCTTTATATAGAAAGCTTTGTTGTAAACTAATTACTATGTAGTAAATGCATCGATAGCTTTTATGATGCAATTATTGGATACTGTTTTATGTGTCGTGAAAAACAAACGGCAAATTAATTTAATAGTGACATGCTAATGGAGTCGGCCACCTGTGTTTAAAAACATTTTCATTAAACTCGTGGTAAAATGTATTTTAACTTTGTCAGGTTAATTTAATTATTCGGATACATTTTAAGAAGTTTTAAGTAACCACTCATAGTATAACATAAGTTATTGTTGAAACGTTTTGTAAATCACGACTCACAGCAAGATAATCAAATTTGAAATGTTTCAAGAGTTGTCAAATTATTTTTCTAACGTGAAGTTAGAAATTTTTGAAAATGATAGAGATGATTATGTATGACCTAAGGGCTAAGGTACGTTTAAGAATTACATTCCTTTAAGCGAACTCATCGCGACCACTGGTGGATAATGAACAATTAATCAGCGCGCATTATGAGGTGAGTTCAAAATTAGCGAATTGTTCATAACTGATTGTCAAAACTTAACAGTAAACCATAGGTACTATATTTTACTGGCAAGTACGTGATAAACTTCTGTGCTTATCTTACCAAAATATTTTTTGTTTTTCAGAGATTCGTAAGCAGAATTCGTCCGTCGCCAGGATTGCTTAGGGCGGCAATGTTTTCGCTTTCCTTGAGGGTTCCAGTCTAAGGCTTGCCTCGGTATATGTTGGGAATCCCTTCAGAGCGTGTGACCTATCCAGTTCCACTTGCGACGCTTGATCTGGTGGTCGATTGGAGTCTCGCCGCATCGTTCCCATAGATTCACGTTTGCGATCCTCTCGGGCCAGAATACACCGAGAATACGGCGAAGGCAGCGGTTGAAGACGAATGCGTAGTGCTTAAAAAATAAATTAAGTAAGTTTATAACTTTATGTCAAATCTAATGAACAGCAATAGGCGTATGCGTAGTGCCCTTATCTGCCAGCATTGATGTGTTCAAATATCGTCAATTGAAGTCAGTGGATCAGCAGAGATCGGAAACAATTACGAGTATAGCGGTGGCATTGGCCAGCCGAGCGCATATCCTCGCTGAATGGACTGCCCTTCTAGTACACTGACTAATAGAAATTTAGACTAAAAACAGAGGTATTATAATTTTAAAATGTATTTGTGTGTAGTGATGAGTCTTAACCCCGTAGAAGTAGATTGATGACTTGATCGAAACTGTTATGTACCTGTGTTCTAGTTTTATTAAAATTCTACGCATAAAATCATTTAACATTGTCAATTGCTTGATACATCAATGAAACGACATATTGCTACTTTTGACAGTTTTATATTTAACATCCAAAATTACATGAACTGCTCAGCTGCAAGCAACTCTGCTTATATATATTTGAAAATTTTGTTTATGTGTGTGTATGATATACACATTTTTGCTAAATAACGAACTATATTATTAAGGTGTGTATTTTAGCATATAATTTGAAATTTCAATGTATCGGTATGGTTTGAAGTTGCTTGTCGGTAACAAGCTTACATCTAAGATGCAGTGCTGAGTGCGTCCCGGCCGTCCGAGTACTTAACCTAATATTCGATAATTGCATTAGGTACCAACATAATTAACTGGTTCTCAGCTGACAGTTTCGTATACCTACGTTTGCAGAGTAATTGATTTCAAGGTGGAGATTAACATTTAAATATCTGTGTACAATTTTCAATAATTAATATTACCTTAATGTGGGTTACATTGCAAAGCATTTTATTGTTTCTTTCAATGTGAAATTTTTTTAGAAAATAATTTTCTTGGTTTAACAATAATTAAACATATCAGTTGGAGTTTGTTTTACGTAAACATTTCACAGCTAAACTATTCAACCAATCCAAATGAGATTATAAAGGTACACACGACACACAGTTTTCGGGATACCGAAAACTACGTAGGATCAATTAAAATATATGAAGACATAAATGTTTAAAAAATTCTTTATTATGTACAGTTTAAATTTTTATTAAGTAATTATGTCTATTAACTTACACATATTCCAATTAAATATTTATAATTTCCGATACGGAAGTTGTTTCACATAATTTTTTATGTAAATTAATGCTTAATTTATAAATATTAAAATATCTTTTACTTAATGCTCTAACAAGTATAAAGCTATAAAATTTACTTTTTTCCATCAGCGTATAATATTTAAAATTAATTTTCCTCAATTATACTTTTATATTAAATGCAACAGAAGTTTATGTTTTTATTAACCATTGACTTGATGAATATTGCTAGAGATAACTATTCCTAATTTTTAATGTTCTGAGCCAGGCTTGTATGCAGCATCCCAGATATCTGAGAAACAAACGCTAGAATGGAACCTATAAAACATAATGAGTGGTAGAGATATATGCCCAAGAATACTCCATAATTCCTTTCCGAAGAAAGTGTATCTCTCATCGAGGGAATCTGGTGATTTATATGAGAATGTGTAAATCATCCACATGGCAACATTGCCGATTAATAGGAACATGAGTATTTCTCTGCCGGGTTTTGTTCGTCGTAATTTTCGTGTGTTGCTACATCTGCGTAAACCATCTACTAATAAGGCTGTTTGGAGTATAGCTTGAATTACCTGAAAAGCGAAAATGTACATTAATTTTATAGTTATAAAGTGAATATTCGTATTCCATGGAAGAGTACAAGAAGACAAGTAAGTGATCTAACGCAATTGAACCTTTTTTCCCCAGGATTCAAAGCAATGACCTCCGGGCGAAATACTCATTGATTGTCAGACGCCAAAACTACTAAGCCATTTAGGCGGTGTATATAAAGGTAAATCCCAATACTAGTATACTTTAATTAGCCTAGGATTTTTACTATCATTTGGAAGTAGGTACAATAAATTCTCACTAACTAATAAGTATAATTAACGTAAAATTTGAATAGTATAGTTATATATTAATTATAGTAATAATTTTCATGCTAAATCTACGTTAATAAACTGCATCTATTGTGCACTTTCGATAACAAGCATGTTGAGCCTCTTTCAAACAATCATTTATTTCTTTTCCCAGGAATCACTAATGAATTGTTAAACGAGCAACTTAGTTAAGAAGATAAAAGAAATCATTAATTGTTATTTCAAATGTACATACCATCACAGCGAAGTCCACGCTTCTCACAATATTAAGAATTTGAATTGTTGCTGTCATAGACAAGATTGTCTCTATGAAAAACGCGGGCAAACAGACGAAGAGCAAGATGTCGTCTAAGAGTGAAATTGGATGTTCGTTTATATGCAATTTCCTCATCTGGTTAAATGCAACAACGACTGCTATAAGCATCACAATGTGCATACCTAATTTGACGCAATTACCAATCGTATAGCCTATATCTGCATAACTTCTGCAAGAAAAAAGATTAGAATGTTACACGTTTGTACGCCTCATGCGTATTATTCGTAGATTATATAAAGTTCACATTAAACTTCATGATTCGCTCTTCGAGATTACATTAATTATCTTTACTTGTAGTAGCATGTCCTCGTGTTACTACGTTCGTGTGCCAGCCATCACGCACTTACATTTCTTAGGTTTAAACGAACGTTTTCAGTTTGAATAGAAGGACCTAAGTCCAACCATTTGTTCAAATTGAGTGATGATCCGGGAATCGAATTCCGTGGAACCAAAAATTATTTTAAATAAATAAGTTAAAAATCTTACTCTCCAAGGTTGCCCAAAACAAAACCAAGAATGAGATTGCCTATAACGATCACTGTAAGGACGAGGCCCAAAAAGAGTCCTTTGTTTGATGCGTGACAATCCGCGTAAATCACAATATTACTTGTGTAATCGTTATCTTCATGAGCTGTTGGTATTCTAAAATAATCAAATTAAAATAAATAAATAAATATATAAAATATGATGTTTTCAATCACTAATATTTCTTTTTTGAGATTAAAATAATGTTATTTTACGAAAAATCCTTGAAAAATCTGTAAATTAATAAATAAATTTTAGAATTGTTCACTATATCGAATTACATACTTGCAAATAGTTTGATTATCATCAAAACTAGAACTGCCGTCGGGAATATGGATATTTTCACAATTGCCAATATTCCTCCATATTATGTAATAAACAGCGACTAAAATAAATAAGTGAGATTAAATATATGAAATTCGTTGATATAACGTTTGTTTGTATGCAATGGAAGCATTTGTAACATCAAAGTTATTATTTATTCGTAGCATCAAGGTGACATTTTTAAGGTTTTTACTAAATCATTGGAATTGTCCAAACATAAATAAAATATATCGTTAAGGTTTATTATCTTCAATAGAATTGACTTCATACGGTATTTCTTCCCAAGACCCCGTACTTTCATGAAAGTGTTATTTACTTACCAATTAGAATATTAAATTCAATTCCAAATGGATACAGGTATGGTGATAAATTTGATATAACGGTGGTCATGAGTTGTGATCCAGTGCAGTTCTCATTATATAGACCGCTTATGTCAAGGAAGGTTGTGATTTCTGAAAGAAAAGTACACCCAAGTGACTTTACTTCTTAAAAATAAATAATTCTATTCAATCTCTTTACAATTAGAGTTATATTAATATATTAGTTTATTTGGGTTTAACTAGATACGTAATACAATAATTTTTAAATGACAACAAAAATGTAAAGAGGCTGTTAGTCCGTTTTTGTAGGTTTAATACATGCGTGTTGGGTGGAAGATACCGGGTTATATTCACTGGGAAACAAAAAAAAAACAATATTTATATTTGGAAGACACAGAATGATGAAACTAATTGTCTTCAATGCCTGATAAAGAAACGATTTGTAATACAGATGCAGACATTTGTGTAACAATTTGTCGTCCTATCGCCACACTGTACCTACTTCACTTTATCTCTCAAGTACATATTTTTAACCTCCGTTAAAAATAAGTACTTAGCGTTGTTATAAGTTTAACGTATCTGTGTGTGTGTCCGTAGCATCATAGATCCTAAACGAGTGGTCTAACTTCGATGCGGTTTCTTTTTGTTTGAAAGCTAAAGTGATCGAGATAGATCTAAGGTAAAATTTATGAAAATCTGTTCCATTTATGAGATATCTTATTTCTAATAATCATATTCGAGGTTAATTGTCTTCTATTTCACTTATTTAATAATATTCTAGTTATGCCTCACCTTCAACATCATTTGTTGTATTTCCATACTTTTGGTTTGCATAAATTGTTAACGCTAACTCGGTTTCACGTACAATATTGAATATCCAGAAACATAAACTACTGCCAATCATATGCATAAATCCAAAATATGCGAGTGCCTGAAAAAATATATATTAATTTTTGTTATTTCTAAGCCTGATTATTTAATCTTAACATTAACTACGAAGTTTCACTTATTTATGGAGCAAATAGGCAAATAGGTAAGCTGGTTCGCTTAATGGAAGGCAAAGACAAGCCCACAACAACGCCAGCACCACGGATGCGTTGTTGTTGTTTATTGGCCAAACATGTACTTTTCTCTGACATGTTTACGTATAATTTTATTACTTGGTTCATTAATAACACAAGTCAACAAAAAAGAACTTTTTTTTGTGTGTCTGTTTTTAATGACTATTATCTAAATATTTACATTGAAAAATAACCAAAAACTCAATTTATATAAAAAAAGTTTGCTTTTGTACTTTATACGATGATAAAAATATACGATTTTTGACAAATGCTTACAGGTTACCACTCTTAAAAGCAAACTTTATGAGATAAAAATATTAGTTCTTTTATTAATTAGGTATAAGAAATTAAAATCGGGTACACAGAACTCAGGCACTAAATTTGTGTTGAATTGTGTAATCTATAGTAAATAATGTATTTCTTCGGAAAGATATCGACTTATGCCAAAACGTCCGATGTTGTACTGGTTTATGAAAAAAACATACCTGCGCTTTCAATATAAGAACATTACAGTATTTGAAGATAAAGTAAAGCTGTATGAAACAGTACAGTGGTTGCAGGATATCGAATGCAACTTGCAGAATATTTACGCATTCGTCATTTGCTATTTTATCATCGACTATATAGCCTACTTGTACTGCAATCAGTAACATAGAATGCACCAGGTGACCCAATGCGAAACCTAAAAGAAGACTTTTTTAATACAAGTTACTCTATATAAAGAAAGGAAAAATTATCTGAAATAAAAAAAAACATATTTAATCTATCTTCGTTCCAAATTCTATAGGTCTCAAACTGAACCAGTTGATTTGACGAACATTTTAGGTGAGAAACGACGTTTTAGGTGACACGTTATTATTCGGAACTGAAGCGATACGAAGTTCGCGGTGTCGACTAGTTGTATTTATAGAATATTATATTAAATTAAATAAGTCAATAATGTATATATCTTTTTGTTTTTATTTGTATAAAATATTTAAAAATAATTGGGGCGCATTCATGATAGTTAATCGTTTTATTGCTTTAATATTTTTGTATTATTTTATTCAAAGATAAGTATAAAATAATCTCTCACCTGCAGCTCCCAATTTCAGATAGAAGCTACCAGAATGTCTTCCGTGGCTGAAGCAATAATCGTGATTCAATGGTATGAGAACAGGAGACGGTATGTTGCTATTCCTACTCATTTCTGGAGTCCTATCCCCAGGTTCATTGTTAAAGTCATCCTGCAAAAAGACTCCAATGATGTATAACAGTTAGACGCGTAAACCGCAGTTAATTTTGGGAACAAGAATGAAATAAGGTCTAATAAGGAATTGGAATAAGGTTAGGCTGCTCGTCACTATCAAATACCATGTTTTATTTATAATGAAATAAGATGTTACGTTGTTTTAAAATATATGAATGTTCGTGAATGACGCGTCTATTATTTTTATTCTGTAAAACACGTGTTACACGTTCTACAATTACCCTGGAAATATTTACTTAAAACATTAAAATAAATATTGAAAATGTTGTAGATATTGTGTTTTTATTTAAAACCAACTACATTTTAATGTCGCGATGTCTTTATATATTGCTTTTGATAAAAGCATTTTTCATAAAAAAACTTATATACAAGTAATATTTCACAAACCTCTTGTCTTCTGAAAAACTCCGTAAATCTTTCCAAATGCATTCCTTTGATCTTTTGATTTTTCAACGCAATCCCTTTATATCTACCAATATCATACAGCAAGTATATTTGAAACACAAAACCAATAAGAAGTATACAAAGTGAGTAGATCTGAAAAAAGTAATATTATATATAAAATTATTATATTGACCGCATTTTCTCCTGTGTAGAGATATCTCATATTATTTATTTATTAAAAATTTCTTTACTTACTTATAAAAGATAATTTTTTACATAATAGTGTAAGTATCCTAGTAGAATAATATAAACTTATAAAGAATAAGCATCATCCTATAAGTGCACTCTTGGAGGATTTATGGCAGATAAGTACAGTAACTATTTATTTGGTTAAATAATAGGAATAAGTAGAAAAAATTAAAATTTGTATATGTAGGAGTTTATGTAACTATGTTTTAGTTACTTACATTTAATAAACTTAAGTATATCTCATATTATATCTGTTGAAATTCATCAATTAATGATTCAGTTGCAATTGGATCATGAATTTTAGTAAATACGAATACCGTTTTATAAATGTTTAGTTTTCAAATACGCAAAATAATATCAACATGTATGTAATTGGAAATTATTTTTCTGTTTAGTATTTAAGTTTTTTTATATAAAAATAAGATTTATATAAATATAATTTATATTACCAAGGATGGAAAAGAGTCCAAATTCAGAAATGGTTCTGTTGGATAAATTATAATACCCGCTGTAACTAATAATATTGCGTACATCGAACTTAGTATCAGTGCCAGGTATTTTCTGAAACAAAAGGTTAAATTAAAAAATAAGCCTTTAACTAACCATCTTGTTCATAAGTTCATAACTACCTGCGTCCGCCTTTTGCGCAGAAGGTCCTAAATTGAAATCCGAGGGAATATTTAAGTATGTCAGTTGGGGCTACACAGAAGGTTTTTCAACTACCTACTTACCTGAAACGATGAGTGAAACAAACGGCGACCCTTGAGTTGGGCATGGAGCAGACTCCACGCAAGAGTCATTCACTCTTATTGTTCAATAGGCAATTAAATGAATCTTAATCGAATCAGCCGTATAACTTGTGTGAATAGATTTACTTAACCACTTGTAACAACTTAACTGTCAAATTATATAAATATTGGCTCTTACAACTGAGCTCCAGCAAAAAACTCCTTTCCACCCTTATCATTTTAGTATAAAAAGTAAAATATTTACGCTGACAGCCGCGTGTTTTCCTCAGGACTGGTTGGTAGTGGCGCTTGAGTTTCAACAGAGCGTATAGATTGTCCGTCCATAGTAATGACAGAACGCTTGCGCGGCGTAGAGCCTTCACGTGCATCGTTCACTTGTAAACGGTAGCTACCTATAAGTTTTACCGGGTAATTTATTTTCTTTATAAAATTCATAATTTTTTAAATTAAATATTTACAATAATGTACTTAAATATATTTACAAAAATACAAAAGGCTCATCAAAGCCGTTAGGGTGTGTACCCAAAATACTGGCTACATTACCGCGTTGTATTGCTATACTAACGCGTTGGCCGAAATATGAGCCAGCTTTCGGGTTTCCTGTGGTCTCAACTAAGCGCGTCGATATCTCTTTAAACAATCGACGCGCTTCTGGCCCCCATGGACCCAAAGTCACCACTCCAAAAGGAACGAAAATTAAAGAATCCATGAGACTTTCATATTTTCGCCTTTTGTTGCTTTCTGCAATCGATGCCGCGCCACCAGCAGCCACAAAAGTAGCATGGAGATGCGAAGATTTTCTTTATAAATGTAAAGATTGCGTAAAAATAACATCATGTATTGGTAGAAAGCATGCAATGCATTAGAATGACACGGATGTCTATAGGCAGATTGTATTTAAACTATCAATCTTAATTTCATTAAATTTTTAAAAGATATTAAAGTTAGATCGTGATTGTATAGCTTAACTTGCTTGGCTAACTCACGTAGTGGAAACCTGACAGAGTGAGGAAGATTCTAGGTTCGATTATCGGGGTAAAAAGATTTCGACTTGGGGAGCATGTATCCAATCTAACAAAGAGATCCAATTCAAGCAATCTCTTAATTGCAATAGATTAATCTTAATTTTAAATTCCTTTAAAATCAATAACTACTAATAAAATATAAAAAAAGAAACCTCTGAAGTTTGGTTTCAAATAGTTTTATATTTTTTACATTTGACAAGAAATAATGTAAGTTACGTATATTTTTTGATAGAAATATAAATAAACTAACGGATTTTTTCAATTTCAAAAACAAAAAATACAAATCTTTTCTTTTATCTACAATAGCTATTATAATTAATGTAGATAAGATAATTGGTATCAAAACAATCACAAGTTTCACAAACTCTCAAACGATATACCTATTTATTATGTTCTCACGAAGAAAAATAAAGAACGAATTTGAGTTTTTTCTTTAAAATTGGTAACGTAAGGTATAAGCAGGCATTATAATAACAATTCAGGCTAAGAGTAAAATTCTACTTAATTATTATGAACTAAACGTTAATCTTAAGTACCTATTACGTCTATGAAATGATTATACTGGAATAGAATTTGTAGGCGAGTGAAACCGGAGATGATAGAAAGTTGTCAATAAATTAATTTCTGCAAATAAAAAGAATAAGTTTTTTATAATGTCATTATCCCGGTATAGTAACAGTTTAATTGTTGTCGTGAATTAAAATAATGCTTATGTTAATTCTTATATTCGCGCTTTCCCTCAAAATAAATATTAAGAACATGAATAAACTATTATCATATTTGTAAGGAAGAAAAAGTACATACTTAGTGGTTTTATATCTCCATTCTTGTTGTTAGAAACATATTGACCTGGGCTATTTCTTTCACCTGAAAAGTTATTTAAAATTTTAAGCTTTTGTTAGCCCACTTCATCTCCCCACAGAGGTGTATATACCTCCAATATACATATATCTACGGATAACTATAATTCTCTTAACACCTATCATTGGATACTTTAAATGGACAAAACGAAAACATTGAATCCGTTCAATAGGTTCGGCATAAAGACAGACGGGATTCCCTCTATGACTACATAGGCAAGCAAAATTCTTCAATTGCTTCCAATTAATTTGTCGTGTAATAATGAAAGTATTGCATCTTACTTGTACTTGACGCCGTCGGTGGGTTTGAATATTCATCTCTGATGACTACATTTAATTTATTCAACTTATCTGGGCTCTGGAAATAAATTAATTTTATGAAATATTATAAAATTACATAAGACGACACACCGGCTACGATTGTATAATCATTTAAAAGCTTACCAAATACATCATACAAAAGAAATTAAATAATTTGCATGATGCAATTAATACTCATTAATAATACCATTATACAAAAAGTTTGTAAAGTTTTACACCATACTTTATTAAGGTAAAAATAATTGAAGTGTGAAAAGCATACACCTAATAAATTACATACATTTCTGTCTACCAAAACAGTATAATTCAAACTAAGCTGTAATAGAGTTTTAGAAATGCTTTATTCATCCATACAAGGTAAATCGTAGAATCGAATACCGATGGGCAGATAGAGTTTAATTTTTCCGTACGTCCTGAACGAGAGATAAAAAAGTGTTGCAAGTACATCGAAAGCCGAACAAAATCGGATTAATAACTTCATTAGTCGCTTGTTTCTCTCGATCGACACCACGCCGTTTTTCACTATAATCTCGTTACTGGACACCGTTCTCGCAAAACAAATTTTGACCAGTAGCTTTGTAAAAGCGCTTTACATTCGAGGCGATTTATTTTTTATTTTCCCACTAACAAAGTCTTTGCTTTATATGTGTCTATATTATTAAGGCATTAATAGAGTCAGAGATTTAGTAACTTAAAATCAATTAAAACATAAATGTAAAACATTGTGACAGTACGTGTTCAATTAATGCAGGCGTGCTCTAGTGAACACAATTGAGTTGAGGTCAGTTAAAAGTATGGGAATATGAAGAGATTGAATCCTCATCAAGCGAGGCGTTGGAGCGGGACATTGTGTCCACTCTATGTAGTATTTGCAGGTAAGGGTAGGGTGGTATAGACCCGGGGTGGCTAGTGCCCGCCTGAATGCTAAAGGTTTACAGTTGGCTGCGCGAGAGTGACCCGCCTCACAAACACTGGCCCTCATCCCTTACATTGGATTTTATTTTTACAACGCGAGGCGATACTCTTGATTAATTTTTAACAAAAACCTACATGTTTCTTTATCCTTTTTTTAAAAAGGTTGATATTTATACGTTTTTATGTGTTCTTAACTAGACAATAATTACAGTAGGTATTATTAGTAGTGCTGTATTGTTTATTTCTTTATACACTTTTCTTTATTGTCAAGAAAATTTTGTATCCTTCAATAAACCGGTCTTTCAGAAAAGAGTTTCGTTTTGGGTAAAACTATGAGTACTGCCCGAAAATAAAATGTCGGTAAAAATACAACTGGCTGTTCAGGAAAAGATTATTATGCATCTGAAAATTTAAAATTAAAACGAGATACGAAGTGTAAGTAACCAGCGAAGAGTCAGTTCAGTTTTGGGAGACCAAGTGATCTCCAAGGAAAAGGAAAGAGTAAAAAGTGCATTGAAGTGACAGTAAGGGCGCTAGTAGACGTCCGTTTTTCGTCACCTGACAGCGGACCGGAGTTTCGGTAGTGTATGATTTATAATGAAAGTGTGTTCAGGCACCGGACATTTTTCCGGCGAAAAATTTACGCCGAATGTATGAATGTCGCTTTTTGACGGTCTGTTGTCGGATGAAAAAAACGGACGTCTACAAGCGCTCTTACTGAGCCCGCGGTTTCCCACCCAGTGGACAGTGAATTGGTGAGGTGCGTAGAGATAACACACGAAGGTCACGCGCAAGATATAAAGTGTAAGGTTTGTCACCCCAATAAAGTCAACGACCATCAAGTGGTGTTTCATTATTCCTGCTATCCCTACCCGCGTAACAGTACTGATAAGAAAAACGATAAAAAGTAACAAATTTATTATGATTAATTAATTTTTTATGATTACGATATTTGGCTTAATCTTTAATATCTACATGTAATTCACATTTCCTTGAACGCTTGGAAAATACACAATATGTATAAAAATCTCGTGTCACAGTGTTTGTGTATAGGAGTTTCTACTCGACCAATTTTTATGAAATTTTTATGTGTATTTGGTAGATAGGTATCAGAATAGGTCTTAAATTATTTTTCACTCTCCTACCCTCACCCAAATTTTTTTAATTGCGAGAGTGGCTGAAACCGCAGGGCACAGCTAGTAATATAATAAGTTATAGTGATATATGTCTAGTGTAGTATATTGTACGTAGTCACGCGTTCACCCGAACAGCTGAACCAATTTTTCTTAAATTTATATAGAGACGCATAACATCTTGAAAATTTTTTTATGGCAACATATCCATAGTTGATATAAATATTAAGAAATATTGTTAATATTTTAAATAACAGCTATCACCTTATTATTCATTACAAGCTCATGAACTGTGACGTCGTCTGTCTAATCAGTGATTGTTTTCTCTAGACTCCGGGTAGAGGGTAGAGTCTAGACTCTACCATTTATACTCTAAGATATTATTATAAAAATCGGCTCATTGGCGTGATTCGAAAATTTAAAAAACTCTTCAATATATTAATTACAAATAAAAATGATGAACAAATATTAATAATTTGTCAGCTTTCAAACAAAAAAAACACCGAATAATAATCGGCCATTCGTTAGGAGTTTCGATACTACTACTACAGAAACGTCCGTACATAGCAAATTTTACCTCCATTTGATGATTATGTAATTGTTCTTGTTTTAAACACTCCAAATTGAAAAAACTCAAAAAATGTCTTACGAAACACTGGCTAAGATTGTACTGATTGCAGAATAGCTTAACAGTTTCTTTATATTATAAATTGATAAAAATAATCATAATTAATCCAAATCTTGTTAATACAATAATTAAATGACGTTTTATCACAAAAAATCTATGACGCGTACATTCCATTTTTTCAATACGAGTTATATAGTCGGGCATCGGTACTATCGATTCAATTAGAAAACGCTTTTTAAAATTTAGATATTTAATACCTAATACTATAAATTTATTTGATATTTTTAAAAATCTCAACTTGAATATTATATCTCGCACTTGAAAATAATCGCTTTGAGTGGCTCTTCGTTGAATAATAATTCCTACTTGATGCGAGTAAATTAGTGTTATTTTATAATCATTATTTGCAATCAACTGGAATTTTAGAAATTATTTCGCTGTCTTAAGTTCCGAAAAAATTAAAGCAATTCTTTAGGTTTTATTAGTACTTAGTTAGAGAGATTATTTCCGTAAACTAAAAATTATTTGCTTTGGAAGAAATTCTACTAGAAAGCGAATAGTGAAGAAATATTTGTGCCTCATGCGTGCATATTACATAATCGACGTAAGTCTGGTATTAAATCATAATATGTGTACTTTGTTACTCTAACAGTAAAAATAATTCAAAAGCACAATTTTTTATAATACTCCTTCCAATTAATCTTTAAATTTATTTATCGCAGAGAATACAATAAGTAATGTATTTTGTATTAAAATAATTATAAGTTACATAAATTCAAATTCTTAGTTTTAATAATTATTAGTTTTTAAAATATTCATGTAATAAATTTGTTTTCTAATAAAGATATTTTAAAACTCGGATTGAGTTTGAAAGAATGTATGAAACATTAAATTAGGAAAATAGGTTTATTAAGGCGTTTATGATTTTTTTTAAATACATAAGTAGGATCTGTAGTATGTATTGGCAGTAATAAATATATGTTCTCTTAAAATTATATAATTTTTTCTTCCTTCTCATATAAACAATATACGCAGTCTAAATATAGCTGATTGTAAATTAACTCTAAGCTAACGGCTTAACTTTATCATGAAGATAAAATATTTTTATTTCCAAAATTAATACCTCGTGACTTTGTTTCGAAAAGTAAATTTATAACACAAATTTTCTTTAAGCTATTCTTCAAAATCTATGATCTATAAATGATTCCGCAGAGACAGGTGCTGGGTTCAAAATTCGCGAGCGTCAAAAAAGTTTCGGTTTTATAAGCACAGAAGGACAATGGGCAACATACGAAAAAATATTTATGCTTCATAACCGATTGTTAATAAGTGCGCATCGCCGCCCACGTACAGCCACGAGACCAATTATAACCCTCAGGTGTGTTATTTTTATTTGTAATCATTTTTATTACAAAATTTTTGATATGTTGACTATAAAATATAACTATTATTATAGATTTTTCACCACTAACTTATATAATCTTTTTCATAGTGTAAAATGTTTGAGCAGCAAAAATCACATTCAATCTTTCAAATTTTAATAAAACGCAGCTGTTATCTTCGTTGATATTTTTACTAGATTCTAATCGATTGATTAATAAAAAATCTGCGGAAAATTAAACAATATTGCCATAACACTATTGTTTATTATGATACCGTGCAAATTACACTGGTATGTATCATCTACCAAATTAGCACATGACCACTTTGCAGCGAGAAACCCATAGCAAGTGTTTATAAGCGCACATAGAATTGCAGACTTGTGATCCAGAGTCCAGAAGGAACGAGAACTCGCGGGAGGTCACACATGAAGTGGACCGAACAGATCAGACATTCTGTGATTGTTCACTGGATCTTTCCACTCCATGAGTGCACCAGAAGAGTAGTAGCCCGAGAGGATTACCCCAGGCTTAAGAAACGGCCACTCTTCTAAGATTGTACCACCTGAGAAGTATTGCGGCAGTCTGAACTATAAAAAGATTCACCGCATACGTCGCGCCGTCTAGTAATGCGAGTATTGAGTGCAGCACCTATACTAAGCCGGGGCAACAACAATTTCTGTAAATGGTTAATTGAACTCACTGCAGATTTCTATACGATGGAATCGAACAATTTATGCCCAGTGTGAGGTCATAGTGATGATTTATCGGTTTGTAAAACTATGCGATAATTACCAAGGGTTGTGGATAACCCTGATGGTCTTGTTATTGTTCGCGTTGAGTCTGTGTCTTGTTTGAATAAGACTCATTTTAAAATAGGACAAATGTGTCATTTCCAACCATCTGGTATAAGAGTCTTATCGGCAATGTCGGTAATTCCCATACAAAAATTATTACAAGCCTTCACTTACTCTATCATCATCTGCGTACATAACACTACGTTGACGCCGCTTTGACCGAGCAGCAAGCGCAGTCTGCATGCTGCCTGATACAGGCCCCGGCTGGGACACAGTCCTTCGTCTGTCAGAGATGTCATCCATGCTCAAAGATGGCCCAGTGACAAATGAATTTAGTATCTGCAACAAACGTGGGCTACATAACTAGCTACTACTGTAACTTAGATAAATATGTAGGTATATTTTAAGTATTATGAAAAAAAAGATTAATTCCTATAAAGCATATTATCATTGAAAAATAACTACGTATGAATCATCACAAGAATCATATTTTATTATTTTATTAAAGTTTAAAAAAATTATCTGGCTATAGAGGCAGTGACCACCTCTGATCACCATCTAAATGAAATTTCCTGTATAAAATTTAATGTTACTTGAAAGGTTCTGGATGAGCCTGAACAAAAATTGTTTTGATTTGGAGGACATGACAAGCCTGTAAAGAAAATGATCTCTAGAATAAATATGTCTGCCCCTTAATTAGATATAGTAAGTGTGTTGCACTGAAAGACATAAACAGAACCAAATTGTAAAATTACTAACCTCTTTATATTTTTAAACAACCATAGAACGGTAGAAGAATGAACATCAGCAAGTATCAATAAAACTTAATCATAACATTATGTGTCACAAGCGAAATTATTTATAAATTATCACGTGGTTATGACATGCTTCCTAAATCTTAGTTACGAATGTAAACAGAGCATACGAATTATAAAAATTAATAGAATTTACCTTTTTTATGATTATCATCTCTACATAGTATAAAACAAAGTCGCTTTCTCTGTCCCTATATCCCTTTGTATGCTTAAATCTTTAAAAATACACAACGGATTTTGATGCGGTTTCTTTTAAATAGATAGAGTGATTGAAGAGAAAGGTTTATATATATGTTTTATACCCGTGCGAATCCGGGGCGGGTCGCTATAAGAAATAGTAATCCAGTTTCATCCATTGTAAGTATTTCATGTACAACATACATTTACATTTATACAATACAATATACATTTTGTTATAATTATTTTAAACCTCACAACTTCAGTACTACAAATAAGTATTATTCAGGTAACAGTCAAATATGATGAGGATTGATATCATTAAACATTCGAAACATCAACAATACAATCAACCAGCCATTTTTTTATTTAATCTAATAAACGACATAACTCATTCACATCTACTTCGTGTACGTTCACAAACTTATTCTTATTGGACGTACAATTAGGTTAAGTTCCAGCTATTTTGTTATTATGAACTCTATTAACTTTGTCATCAACATTCATTTACTAGTCTACGCTAGAGTTTCAAACACCCAGATATCAATAAACAAAGACGCCGCGTTATAGACTTACCCCAGGATCAGGAATGTTCTCCAAAGATCGACCTTTGCCCACTAAACTCTCTAAGCTCGGATTTAAATACATTTTATCACCACTAAAATTACTTTCAGTTTCATCTTTTGATAGAAAATTCAAAGACATTTTCGAGAACTTTTTCATGCATTAAAAATAATTGTTTATTAGGCCTTAGCGCAGTGGTCGAAATGCAAGTGTGTTAAAAAAATATAATCTATCCTTATCATTTTACACATATCGATGAATGTAGGTACCTATATCTTTTATCGTTAAACAGTCATTATTAATTCAATCGTACCATTCTAGTTTGATGATATCTTTTTGTCAGAAAGGGAATCTTATCGGAAGGACAAAACTATATTTTGTATAATAGAAGTTGAAGGTTTAATTATTATTATAATATGATATATTTATACATGTCTTTAATTTTATAAGCACCTACCTCGATTTCTAGTCAGTGAAACTCCATTTTCTGAACTAGAATTTTCACAACATAAATAAAATATGTCATCCATTTTCCAGCGTCAATAAATTCTAAATATATTGTTTTCGTTATATTAACACTTTTGTATATATACTTTATCATAGTTTTTGTTATGCTTTATGCACAGATGTACTACACTTCAATAAGTAATAGTAGCTGATTAACACATCACTTCCGACAACTAACTAGTTTCCTATTATTTCGATTTCATCATAACTCTATTATGAAAAACGTAAGTCCTTGCGATAGCGTTTTCAATAACTATCACTAGAAATCTCTTAAAATAATTTCATCGTTACTATCACAATTTAGAAAAAAATCTAGATTAATGGGTTATTTGCACGAGTTTGAACGTTTTAATCAATTGGATACAATAAAATATTTACAAATAGGCGTCACCAACGGCAAGACGGTATTTGATATTGGCTACCTTGGTAGAAAGAGGTAACTTCTCGCCATGTATGACCTGAATTTACATATTACTTTATCACCAAGCGTTCGAGAGCTTAAGATTTGGTAAAATGGGCTAATGAGTACGAATGTCTGTTGAGTCTATGTAGCACATACTGTTAACTTCATATGCAATATCTAAGTATTATTTTTATTTTTACAACAATTATATAACCATTTCCGTAACTAATTGATTCAAGCGCTAGCATATTGCGCCGGTGGTTCTGAGTTCAAATCTCGAGGAAGCAAATATTTCGGATGGGTAGGCATAGAAGGCTTATCACCTATTTGTAAAGAAAATGATCAGTGATCGTGATTAAGATTTGATTTTATTATAGTTGCTATCACTTTTAACTCAATTTTGTTCAATAAATAACTCATGTTTATAATTCCTCTATAAAAATAAGGATTTAGAACCAACAATCTAGATCACGATTATCAAACCTACATGCGAAGACAACAAGTGATAAATATAATTGCTTGAACTGTACCTACTAAATAACAAACTCCAGTAGAGATTTTTCGTAAAAAATATATCTATATTCAGCTATAATATATGAAATGAAGGAAAGAATGCATTATTTCTACTAATTATATATAGATATTAATTTTGAAAGCAAAATAAACCCAAAATATTACTATTTTTATTTTAAGTTGTACACTACTTGCTTATTCTCAAATACAATTCCGATACTAATCCAATAAAGTGAATTCCCCTTGTGAAGTGGGGCGTGGGGCAGACACATTTCTGTATCTGTTTCACTGATTATTTTCTTTATAGGCAAATAGGTGATCAGTCATCTGTGCCGACCCAACCGAAATATTCATGTGTTTCCCAGGATCCAAATCCTGGACCTGCGGCACAACACGCAGATACGTAAACCACTTAGCCACAGTGGCGGTAATACCAATCCAATGCGAAACCCAATTGGGTTCAGAAGTGCTATTTCGACACAATTATTGAATTTACCCGAAGCTGGCTCATATTTTGGTCAAGGCGTTAGTATAGCGATACAACACGATAATGCAGCCAGTATTTTGTGTACACACCCCAACGGCTTTTATGAGTCTTTTGTATTTTTGTAAATACATTATAACATACATACTTTATTCATAAGTTTTGAGACAGTAGAAATATCGAAATGTTTGATAAAAGTCGTAACATTCGTGCTCATAGGTAATTTAATCATTAAGAAGTTTGCTTAACACTTCTTTCAGCTCCAAATCAAATTGAGATACTGGTAGGGCTAGTTCTTGGGTTGATAAGGAAGAAGCCTTATCTCTGACAACGAAGTCAGATGGTACTACAAATGGTAACTTCTTCTCCCCTGGCTTCTCCAATGATCTGAAGAATGGTGGCATTGGCAGGTGTGGCCGCTTTTGAAGCCAGGCATGGAATGCCTTCGTCGATCTAAAATTTTAAATTGGTGTTAAAGCTAATATTAATTTTATTATAATGAAGTTGTATTCATATTTACAATTATGTACAACGTAGTAATAGTAACTATCATAACATATTCTACATGTATATTTAGTAGGTAATTAGCTGTTTTGTCATAATGAAATTACAAATAGACACTTTATCTTTTTTCATACATTATGACATAAAACTGCCAACTCACGTAAGGTGCTGAACGTCATCCCAGACCGCAGCCATAGATTTGAGGTCCTCTGGTATTTTTACAGAATGCCACATTTCTTTAGTATTATTCTTTGGTGGGATATGTTTATATTTTTGGGGCAAACAAGTGCCAAACGCCATCGTATGCGCAGGACTTGTCTCTGCGTGGATGTCATGATCTATTTGACGTTTCAGTACACCAGGACACCCGGCCTATAAGGTATTCGTTTAGTAAATGATTTATATTGTTTTTTTTTAAGTTTCAATATTTATTTGTTATGATATATATGTATATACAGATATTGCAGCGGCAACTTAATTATTTTGAATTGAAGCTTAACACCATTTTTAAGACCTACCTTTTTAACCCCAACGTAATCTGCAACGCTTTGTAAAACACATGGAAGAATCCTTGGATCAAGCACGAGCCCCCTTGAAGCGTGTTCGTCAAACCAAACCTGTAGAACAGTTTTATTTGTCATCGGAGCTAAATAGTAAATAAAAAAGCTCTACACTCGTTATTCTCCACAATCGTTGAAAAAAAGGCCAGTTCGTTAATAAATTTTCTTTGTGTCTTACAAACTAATTATTTTAGTTTCCTAGGAATTTGATCAGGTCCGTCACGTTTCATGGGTAAGAGAAACCACCGAACTATATCATTGATTTATTTCTAGCCTGGCTATATACCTAACTCCACCACTCTGACTGTATAACTACTTTATCAAACGGTATTTTCTCTTTTGTATTGTTTTACCCAACCGTTTGTTTTCGAGGCTCTAAACTCTATTATTATTATTTTAATTATTATTATTATTATTTTTTTTGTTAATGTAACTTCTAAATTAAATAAATATAAGGGCAAACACTCGTTTTTGAGAAAAATGCTACTAACAAAGCTATGGGAATGACTTCCACCCTCCAGCAAATGCCATATTTTGTCACATTAACATTTCATAAAGCTAACACATGGATCGACTATCCATTAAGATACAAAAATGTGTTTGTGTAAGAATAAACAATGTTACTTGGAATAAGTCTTCGATATCTTCAGGACGTTTTATTTCACTCTTGAATTCCACATTTCCTAAACCGACCCACCAATCGTAAAATTCCTTTGCAATCTGAAAAAATAACCAATTAATTAATTAAAACGTAACTCAATAATATAACGAGGATATAAAATTTTACCTTTTTAGTTAATATTTCCGCTTTCTTACTAAACTCGTCGGAAGCGGACACTTCAAAGCCTTTCTGTTTGTACTTAGATTTCCACTTAATCATATCCGTTTCGGATTTATTACAGTAAAGCATATCAAAGTGGGGATTCCTCAGTATTTTACGATATGCGGTTTTTCTGCAACATTATTACGTTACACACAGAAATGAATGGAATTCTGCAACTCCTATTGGGACCATGGAGCAGACAAATTTATGGATCTCTAGTTTATTTTTGCAGGTAATTTGAAATAAAAAAATACAAAAATAAATAAACATGCATTCAATATGAGACGTGTGAACCAATTAGCTAATTTTAATTACTGGTTAGTGAAACAAATCTTCAATGAAGAAAAACATTTACCGCAAAATCCCTACACACATTTTAAATCTTTTTAATTATTTATGTATCTCGTTTGAATTATTTTACATACCTCGCAGCTTTCGAATTAGGATGAACAATCAAATCGTCTAGAGTATTGGCTGGTGAGTCATCTTCAGCGAGTGAGATTTCGGATCTAGCTCTAGACTGTCTAGACATAGATCTTACAAAGTTTTTTGATATGATCCGAGAGAATGACTTTGACATAGATTTTCTAGCTCTTGTAGTGCTCATTGATTTAGATCGTATCATAGATTTTGACCGAGAATTTTTCTTCAAATCAGCAGATTGAACAGATGATTCACTCCATATAGACTCTTCCTCAATTTCTTCGTCTTCAACAGCGTCGTCATACATTGAATCATCGAAATCTGTCATCGAAAATGTCGCTTGCATGCGACTCTGAAACATTTGACTGCTGTTCACAATTTTAAAAAGTAGCCTAAGTATATCTTTTTCAAAGTCTTACTCCTCTTTTTAAAGTTTAAATAAAAAGTAAACAGATCGGAAAAGATAAGTATAATACATGTGTCTGAACAAAAGATACCATAAAACATTTATCTTTAAAAATTATTTGTGAAATAAATATAGACATGTTTTATCCCGAAAGACCTCCAGGCCACATTACAGTCTAGCCATTTTGAGCCATCACGTAATAAAATTTCTATCTTACAAAATAGGACTTACCTCTGTAACAGCAGCTGCCGTTGAATGGTAAAAAGTTTCAGAGGCTTGAGGCGTTGACGTTTCTGATTCGGGCTCGTATATTTTATCGTCTCTAGGGAGCCCGAATATTTTTGTGATCCTTTTAAATATAACCGGTCCCACCAAATCTCGAACGTTTTGATATTGGGTATCCCAAAACTAAATTCGTCATATTATGGTAAGTATTTATAAAACACACTTAACATTTTGAAGAAACTTAAAATGTTTCGGTTTGCAAGGTACAGGAAGAAACTGTATACACTGAAGCAAAAGTCTGGCTCATGACACAAATCTTTCTTCTAGCGGTTATTATTTTCACTATATTCCATAAAATAAAGATAAATATTAATTGAGCTGAAGGGTTTTGATTCGATATCCGGGAAAACATAACAAAATTCTGCACCCTGCCCCACTAGAAGTTACGGGACTTTTTCTTCGGGAAGTAAGGGAATAATAAAAAATTATTTTTATTAAATTATATAAAAAAACTAGTGGACCTCGCGAACTTCGTATCGCTTCAGAGTGCCGAATAATGTGTCACCTAAAACGTCATTCCATAGAAAATGTATGAGGAAACGAATTTGCAATAAATTAAAATTGCGACTATAATTTGAGATTTAAACTATCCTATCTCTCAAGTTGGATCGAACTGCACATGGTGTGCGAATTTTATTATAATCGGTTAAGTGGTTTAGGAGTCCATTGAGGACAAACATTGTGACACGAGATTTATATATATTAAGATTACCGTTTCGTCCTTATAAGATAGTTCCAAATTGTAGATAACATTCTTCCAATGAACTTTAACTGAAGCCTCGTTTTGTTCATATTTTGAGGCATTTATCACTCGTAAGTTTTTTGGTTTATCCCATTTTTTTACAAGAGGACGCTTTCCACACGACATATTTAATATTATTAACTAATAATTATTTCTAAGTCCCAAAAAAAAAAGGAAATTATTAGAATTAATATACTTGTAAAAAATATTTTCAGTACATTTCTGATTAATCACAGCTTACATAGAAACCATTTTATGATCAATTCTTATATTGTCACGGTTTTGTTAATAAGATCTTTTTCAAAAATACAAAACCTTTACAAAAAAATACAAAATGCTTTGACGTTAAAACTACCTGAAAATTTTAGATATTTATTTATCAACAATTCGTTGCAGCGATATCAGAATAATAATAAGAAATCTTAAGCTTATAATAATTGGAGTAGTTAATATTTATGATAAGTATTCAAAATGTGTATGGATGTTAGACAATGCCATCTAGTTAAACTTTATAAAATTTATTTAAAGTTGGGTAAACATACACTTGCCAATTTAAAATGACCTTAGTATAGAGAAGTTTCAATAGATGGAGCTAAAATATAGTTGGTGGATGCTTATTCCACGGATAATTTTTAGTTTAGGTACCGGTAAATGTTTGAAGATAGCGCGTAAAATTTATTTATAATAAAAAGTATATTTAATGAGTTTTAGCACCACCTTTTAAAAAATGGCTTATTTAAAATACTAAACTAACAAAACACCAAAAATTACTTAGTACCTAGTATTAATAGAATTTTATCGAATAACAATATATTATAAAATTATGTTACAGTTTTTTTTACATAAAACTACATTATTTATAGTATGTATAAATTATACGGTGATTAGATGGATGGAATTAAATTCATAATATACTTCAAAAATTTATTAAATTATAAATAGTCGATTCTCATTTTATTATTACTACACCTTTCCAAGCATTTCAGCATCTTCAAAAGTATCAGGAACTTTTTTTCCAAATGTTTCTGGTTGTGTTAACACTGATAATCCTGCCAATGTGCTCATCGTACCAAACATAATGGATGGTATTCCCGACCAATAGTCCATTAGTGGAGGAGTAAAAGATGCTATCACAGTTCCAATGCGACCTAACATTGAAGAAAAACCAAGGAACGAATGCCTATGTCTGGTGGGATACAGCTCTGAAGTGAATAAATACAATGAGGTCATCACAAGTCCAATAGAATATTTACCCAAAAGATATAAAAATAATGATAAGCCGTAATATAATTTAGGGGTAAAAGCAAATGCTATACAACAAGCTGCACATAACATATAACCAAAACACAAAGTTGACTTACGACCAAACTTATCTAAAACAAAATATGCCGTCCAAAAGCCTGGTATTTCTACTAACGCTACAAAAACGTAATTTAGGTACACATTTCCTGATAAACTTACAGAATTAATTGTCATCCCGTAGTAAATAAATGTTGTAGCAATCCAGTAAATAGGTGTGGTACAACATCTTCGGAGCATAGCCGGCGACTTAATTACTCGCAAAATGAGATTTTGATTATCAGTAACTTTATTATTGTGACGGGGAATGGCACTAAGCAAGAATTGCATCGCTTGGTCATTTATCTTTCGGCCGTTCAGTCGAGCTGCACGTTTCAAAGCTACCTGTGCATCGCTAGTTTTGTGCTTACTTAGTAACCATCGGTGGCTCTCACAAACAATCCAATAATAAGTTAATATTACAGATACTGGCACAAAATATGTCAAGGTTAAGTGACGCCAATCCTCTACAAGCGACGCGATAGCACCGACCAAGGCTAAACCTAAAGTAAATACTGAAGACATGATGCAACTAGCAGCCACCCGGTACTTCGTGCCCACAATTTCTGCAGCCATGATATAAGCCGCACTGAATATACCACCACCGAATGCCGTGTGTGCAAACTGAGTTACCAGGTACATGATATAATTAACTGAAAATGCTTTTAAAACACCAATCAGTACTATGTTAAATGCAAAGAAAACTATAGATATTCTCCGCCCAAAATAGTCCGACACAAAACCGGCCAAGGGAAGGGCAACCATCGCCCCTACACTGTTTAATGTAATGGATAAGGTCCTAATCCACTCTCGGCACTCAATGCCGAAATCGTATACTACAGAATTTTTTCTATCATATACAAATCCGTCACAGTTCACTACTTTGCTCTTATCGAATAACTGGGTTGGACACGTGTCGTTGTTGATAAGTGATACATTCAACGGCGCGAATCTAGTGCAGTCTGCAAATCCAGTGTCAGTCTTCGGCACAGCATTGAGGATCCAGTCAGGTGCGTAAACAGGAGAGTCGCCATCACATTCCGGTATCGCGCAGCGATAAGGGAGTCTGGCTGCAGTAAAATTATAATCTCCAGCTAAAAAACCGGAGGCAATCGCTGGTAACGCCAACAAAAGTATATTTATCAACTGAAATCTACCAAATTGTCCAACTTCACGGTTCATCACTTCTTCGAATTCCTGTGGCGTTTCAGATTCTTTTTCTTGTGTCATTTTTAATTTAATTCCTTAAAACACCACAAGCCGTGTAAAATATTAATATAACTTGATAAATATCTTGACTATCTGCTTTTATATGAAACTTTATATTTCCAGTCGGTACAAAGTGTCAATCCTTATCTTATATCTCATCTGGTTTACAACTTACAGAAGTATTTCATTTTATAATACCAACGCCCTTGTTTTTATTCATATAAATATGTTATGAGTTACTAGGTACAAATATCACAATGAGGATAAACAAATACTCCTTCAGGAAATATTAGTAATGAAATACTGGATTTTCCTTTTAGATATAGCATTAGCTTCAATGTCTAACACAAATTTTTAACTAATTAAAAAGTTTGAGAAAACACTTAGGTACCTCTTGTTTTGTATTTAAACCGGACGGAGTCGTTGCAATGACTGCGAAATATGACGGAGGCCAGTAAAAACGCGCGCATGACATCGGAGCATTGTTTTTGTAGAACAAGTTATGCAAACCAGTTTTGTCAATATTTAAACCTATATTATAAACAATAATTAGAAAGTACCTATAGATTATTGATCATGGTATCGTGTCATTTAACTAATTATTAAACGTCACGTTTATAACTTAATAGATGTAAATTTGAGACTAAATACACCATTTATTTATCAGTTTTCGATTACTTAAGTATTTTATTACAATAATGAAATAATTAAAATAAACACCACACTAAAAAGTGAAAAATAAATTTATATTATAAATCAACCTACTATAAATAAAAGGCATGTAAAGGCATAAAAATGTTATTTTACTCTTTAAAAAAGCAATGTTGATTATGAAATTATCTAAAAACAAAGCGTACCAAGTTTAATTGGTAAACTAAAACTAATTATTTTGATTCTTATGTAAGACGCGGTCGCGCAAATTTCAGTTCAGCCACTATATTATGAATGTAAGATAAAATCAGTAATTTATATAGTCGTATGTGATGTGATAAAAAAACACTGATAAGTTATTAAAATATACATTAATTTGGTTCCATTATATCAGAGAGTCTTCTGCGGATATGTTCTATAGGAGCAGGTGCATCTGTATGAGAGACTGGATTACTTGTTTCCTTCATTTCAAGAGTGAGCCTTGCATCCAGCACTGCTCGGTCAAACATTCCGAGGCTGCTCAAATATGGTGCACGTCGATATTCAGGATGTTCAATCATCCAACGACAATATTCCTTCACGCTTCTGTAAAATAAGGAGAACAGGGTCACAGTACCAAAACAATTATATTATATGCTTATTTCATCTTCCATCTTCATGTGTTTTGCGTCAATCAAATAAGCTTTAAAGATCAAGGCATTTTACTAAATTATGTTAGGAATTAAAATATCCGATCGAAGGCTTATCAGATTTTGACTGGTGCCTAGTAACCCGTTATACAACAATCCAGTCTATGTGTGAATCTTTTCAAACAATGATATCTTATCACAATGGCGCTCTTCTCAAATAATTTTGTAAGAGATTCGGTTTACTCGTAATTCATGCATCATACCTTAAGTTTGTGATACCCTCCCAAACAGTTTTTAAGGTGACGAGTTCTTTCGGGACGTGGCGTGCTGCCCTCCAGTGGTTCTTTGTATCATTGCGTGGAGTGTGCCATTGGTCACGTCTTGGTATTGAACGTTCAAAGCATTTCACGTAATCAACTCGATGTTCAGCTATTATATCTTTTGATATTTCTCGATGAAGAGCCGCATATCGGGATTTCTAGAAAATCAGTTAAATATACTCATATTTAATGGCAAAAAAACTGCATCAAACATAAAATATCATTTCTGCAAAATTGTAAATCCCTACTAATATTATAAATAACCCTGCCTGTTCCGCATAAATCACTCAACCGATTTTGATGAAATTTGGTACAGAGATAGACTAGAGTTAGGGAACAGAGTTTACCACGAAAAAGGCTAGTAAGGGTTGAATTAGTCCAAACACACGAATTGCACACGAATTCGAGGGCATAAGCCAGTATAATATAAAAATAATAAAGAAATTATTATTATTTACTTCTTTATTGCCGGTGACGTTTGCAATTCGCTCATCTATCGATGGCAGTTCTTTTGGCACCACTTTGAGACTTCTTGCAGCGTGTGTATCAAATTCAATCTGTAGTAACAATATTTTACCATATTATTTATAAAAAGATATAAAATATTCGCCAAATCGACTTTCTTTTATTTTTGACTTAGATTGACTCGATTTAACTTTTACTTTTAATGACAGACATAAACTTAAGTAAAAATTATTACTTACCTGAAATAATTCCTTTATTGTCTTCGGAGTAAACAGCTGTGACTGCTGATCTCCACCAAGTTCTCTCATGTAGTCACAAAATTCATTGACAATCTAAGAAACATATTATATCATCATAATATATCGGGATCAATTTAAGAGCTCGCAGGTTGGTTGTTAGGATATTGAAAGGCTAGGTGATGCATTGCATTGTGTAAAAATAACGATTATATAAATTTACCTTGTTTGTCAAATCATCGGCTTTTTTCACAAGCGTTTTCTCATGTTCTTGCTCAGGCTGTAAATAGCGCGTGTTCCATGTTATCTGCTCCCGTACTGGCTTTCGAAGAAACTCCCAGTGAATATTTGGTACATCTTCCTCTAAAACGCTGTATACATAAAAACGCAGAGGAAGAAATTATTATTATTTAGATTTATGTTTAACTGTTGGTAGAGATGTTGAGCAAAAGTTCACCTTGCCTTATTTGCTAAGAAAATTTTAGTAGGCGCACATTATTTAAACCTTTTTATTATGACTCGAATTTTATTTTAATAAAACAAAGAACTTATAGATTTAATCAATAAAAATCAGACAGTTATGTCAAACAGATTAAATAAAAAAAGGATTGTATTAAAACTTACTTGCCAAGCCAAATTATATATAATTTGGCTAAATTATAAAATTACTAGCTGACCCGGCAAACGTTGTTTTGCCATATTAATTTTTGGGGTGGGCTACCCTTATCACTTAGGGGTATAAAAAATAGATAGTAGCTGATTCTCAGACCTACTGAATATGCATATAAAATTTGGCAAGAATCAGTAAAGTCGTTTCGGAGGAGTAAAGTAACTAACATTAGAACATTTTTATTTCTACACGAGAGTTTTATATATAAGATACTTCGGTTTCTCTTTAATATCTGAATCTATTAATAAAGTTTTAGTCATTTTATCATTAAGATAGTATTGTTAAATTTATAACCATTGTTGGATAAGATAATAATATCAGTATTGCGTTATATCAATTTGTTTAGATAAATGGTACCTACTACCTGCATGTTTCCACATCTGTATCAGAGTCTAAATCTCTATTTACTTCAAATGTTTTCCTCTTTGAAAGAAACGGTTGTTTTGTTATTTTACGTTGAATTTCTGTAAAATTTTAAAACAAAATATACTTAATAATTTATAATTGTAGTTCTAACGGAAAAAATTGAAGAATCTTTAAATTTACCCATGTTATTCTGACGAATCTCGATACAGAGAAATAAAAAATTTGAAAAATAAAATAAGTATGAACACTCTTTCTCTTGAAACTTTCCATAGTATTAATTTAGAAATTACAAACATCTAGTCTAATCCTAAAATTGAAACCCTACGTGAAATTGTAAGCTAATTATTATATTTTTTAATTGTGAGGTGTTCACATACATTGCTCTGATCCCAAAGTAGCTGAAGCACTTGTGTTATGGTAATCAGAAACAACGAGGCACCACAATAAATACATATATGTATGAGTTTATAAACCACCAAGACTCGGAAACAAACATTCATGCTTATCACACAAATAATTGCACCTGTCGGGATTCGAACTCAGTAACTTATTGAAGCAGAAGAAAGGAGCACTATTATTAAGCACTATTACGGCAACCGGCCGTTAAAAAATTATTGATACCTACACACCTTTGGTTTTAATTTCTGTATTAATTTCCTGTTTAGGTGGATCTATATTTAAAATAACGCATACTTTTTTAAATAAATCTTGAGGCAGAGCTTCTGATAACGATCGAATTTCTTGTTCGTTTATCTGAAATGTAATTAATTAATCAAAGAATTGGAATGTACCTCAAACATTTAAATCCAGGAAAAAAGCTTGATCATTTACTAATTACTTTTACCTTCCATTTTTATATTATATAGACCCTCACTAAATTATATTATATTTATAACTAGTGACCCGCCCCGGCTTTGCACGGGTATAAAACATATATAAAAACCTTTCTCTTTAATCACTCTATCTATTAAAAAAATCGCATCAAAATCCGTTACGTAGTTTTAAAGATTTAAGCATACAAAGGGATATAGGGAAAGAAAAGCGACTTTGTTTTATACTATGTAGTGATGGAAATTATGTATATAGGTTAGCTACCTATGTATAGATATAATTTTGTTACCTAATTACTATAATGCTAATTACATGAAACCTCCCACAAAATTTTGATTAGTTTAAGGTACAGAGATATTAACAGTATAATTAATAACATACAATATTGTATAGATATATTTCATTCTTGTACAGCGCAGACGAAGTCACAAAAATAAGCATGTTTTTGATAAAAAGTTACTAATTTTAATTGTACTTACCGGTCCTTTGTGACAGTTATCAATACTGTCAAATACATTCTTCCAATATTTCTTATTCGTATGAATAGCTTCTGCACTTTCATATTTTGATGGTTTGATAATTAAAATTTTTCTCGGCTTTGGCAATCTTGAATTGGATTTCATTGTAAATAAAGCCAACTAGAGTAACGTATTCAAAACAAAAGTGTTACCGTGGTTGCTGTTTGATCAATACCTACTGTTTTACTATATACTTAACAGATAACAATAATGTAGTCAGCCCACATCTGTACATAAGAAACAAGTTTAATATATAGCAATAATAACTAAGGTGTTTAGAATGTTGGCAGTTTGCTGTACGTGCATCATGTGAACGGATTTCGTTGCGGTCTTCGCTGTGGTCTGTTCGATCTGAAGGTAGCGGTTGGGGTCCGAGACCGAGACGCGAGACCGAGACGCGAGACCGAGACGCGAGATCGAGACGCGAGACCGAGACGCGAGACCGAGACGCGAGACCGAGACGCGAGACCGAGACGCGAGACCGAGACGCGAGACCGAGACGCGAGACCGAGACGCGAGACCGAGACGCGAGACCGAGACGCGAGACCGAGACGCGAGACGAAGACGCGAGACGAAGACAAGTTCAGTGTCTATTTATTAAACTTATTTAATCCAAATACCTAATGAGACATTAGGTATTATATTTGCCTGGGTAACCGCTAACTTAGCTTTGAAGATGGCGATGAACATAATTAGTGGAAATAAACATTCTAAAAATATTTGTATAATTTGTATAAATATTCAGTACACATTACAAAGCAAAATACCTACAAACAAAGTTTTGTGTTTCCATAAATAAACTGATAGTTAGCGCGTTAGTGCATTAACGCCATCTTTTGACATATTATGGTCACATAATGTCAAGTTCATTTTATTAATCTATCTAATCTAACATACACACAGAAAATATATGGTCTGTGCAGTAAACACACGACGTGGGTAATTGTAACTGTCTTATCATTATCAACTTACTAATACTAAAGACAAAATTACTAAAAATGTAAATATATGTAGGTTATAAGTGTTAAATCTCAAGTTTCGATTATAAATACGATATTGCCAACAGTAACATTGGTACGTTTATTCAGACTGCAGTTGTGTCAGATTTCAGTGAGACCGGCTTAACACAATATTATTATGGAACTGAAAACGTCAACTTAGCATAACACTGTTTAACTTCAACTCATACGTTACGAAAATATTCTTTTTCATCAAAAGAATATTATTTCTTTTACCGAATGTATTTATTTATTAATAATAAGCCCGCCGAAGGGAAATTTTTTAAAATATTTTGAAAATATGAATGTGTAGTCGGGGCCATAGGATTCAGACGGCATCGCTACGAATAAATATAGTCATCGAATCGATTTTCTGCATCCATTACTGGAGTGACGAGTTTAATTATTAAATATTAATTTTGAAATGATATTTGAACGACATAGCAGTACAAATATCATAACATCAACGTTATCTTTTAACAAATTAATGCACAACTGAGATAACTCGTCTGATATTGTTTGGAATTCAGTGAATTGTGATTTCTACTTGACGGTTATTTAATAAGCCTAGAGTGGATTTAAGACAATGACATTTAAAATATTTCGTACAGCCGAAATTTGTAATTTACGATTTCAAGAATTATAATAAATGTAAACTCGAGAGCAATGAATCCGGGTTACTTAAATATATTAATCAAAATTAATGATTGGTCAAAAGTTATGTTCTTCGACGAATCAAGCTATGCTCTACAAGCACGATGGAAGACACAGAGTGTAAGAAACCAGAGGAGAAATTCAAGCAAACATGCATCAAAGAAATAGTAGCCTATGGTGGTGGTCTGTACTTGTGTGGGCTGGAATTTCATACCGCGTAAACGCAGTAATGGAAGCACAAGTAAGAAGTACGAAGTAAGATTCAAGAAAATCAAGTTATTCAAAAATGTCATGTTTCCTATTTTTGTTTTAAGGTGAGATCAGCAGTTTTTTCTTCATGTAATTTTTAGTGATAAATTATATATTACTCATAAATTTTATTACTTTTATTTAAGGGGTATTATATTGTCTATTAAACACAATTTATTTCATTAAGCTAGCATTCTTAGTTACCGAGATTTATAGGTTTCTTAAAGTGATCCGGATTCATTGCTCTAGAGTGTAGTTACATATGTTCTTAGCCGACTTCATGACTGACTGTATCAGGCGTCATTCAATGTTTTTTATGCTGGCGATACTGGGTTTGCACCCGCGGAAACAAAACATGTTTTGGTTAGGTTGGTCCAGAAATCTGATTAGCTTGCCTAAAAAATTTTTAAGTCACTGTAGTGAATGTATTATTTATTTGTTGATTTCATTTTTGACAAAACATGGAATATGAATGTTTTGATTTATAAAAATAAATCAGAAGTGTTGAAGTATTTCGTTATAATTCTATAACAGCGTACCTAATAAATAAATAAGAAATTAAAACGTTTTTTTGTTTACTTGTTGTGTGTAATCTAGATTAAATGCTTCGTCCGATGTTTATGAAACTTAAGTCTTTAAGATCGCATGTTAGCGATATGCCCGCCCGTTACACTCCTTATTATTTATGAATTTTTTGTAAATAAATAAATAAAATTAAATAACTTAAAATGTTTGCCTAAGTTTTTTTTAAATGTCATTATGAGGGAATTATTCTATTTGATCATTTATGTTGAACATTATCACCACACTGTCTTACGCAATGTTTTCATTGATATAACGCATAAGTGATTCAAAAGAAAAACCATCGCAAAATTTTTAAAGTTGGTATGAAATATCGAAAAATTAAAAAGTGAAGAAATAAAAATTGACGAAAAAGCAGTTAGGACAGCTTGAATAATTAGTGCAATTCATATAAATTTCAAGCAACATTTACCAAATAAGAAGCTTCAAAATCTCCAGAATCTGTAAGGAATGTTATATCTCATCTACATTAACGCATAATGACTTAATAAGTTAACTTGTGTGAAACACCTTTACGAACTCCGCCCTACATTAATCTTAACTAACGGTTTAATGTTTCCAAATTCCTGCAATCGTTAATTGTTTTGTGTTGAGTTATTTAATTAAATCCACTTATCAAAGCCTACATTTACTAAGTTAATGTATAGAAACGCTTTGTGTATAAATTATAACCTAAACCTTAAAATTAAAAAAAATATATTACATCATAGTATGTTATAGATTAATTATTATAAACTAAAATATTTAGTACAATTTTATTATTGATGCAGTTTATAGCATATTAGTTCTTAAACAAAAGGGTCGATTTTGATGTTCAGTTCTATCAGTTTTAATTAAAATTCGCAATAATGTTATTTGCTGTTTTTGGAGTTTATTTAATTTCACGCCTAATTATTGGTACCTATTATTGTAATAATAAAGTAAATTTAGGATATTTCCTAAAAAATACCAATGTATACTTAATGTTACGCAATTTTTTAGGAGTAAAACATGACATCAGACTCTTTTTATACTCCTGAAATATATTAAATATTTCCTTATATATTATTTAAGAACTAGTGAAGCCGCGAGAAGATTGTTATTACAAGATTGCAATTAATTTAGCCTCCGTAGCTAAGTGATTCACATGTTGTATCGTAGGAAAACAAATCTTTGGTTGGCATTGAAGAATGGTCATCTTCTTGTCTGGAAAGAAAGAAATCAGTGAAACAGACGCAAAAATGTTTATTTATGCCCCACTAGAGGTTACAGGATTTCAATTTGTACAATTGATTTATTACAAATACGCATTATTATGATTATTTGAATTGTGTAAGATAAAGGATAAGCGAATGTTGAACACTTTACAAGCAAGAAGATGTTTAACAGTGAACCGACACGGTATTGCAAGTAATTTGTGATCTCTGGAACTCGAGCACATTCTCATTTCACACCTGTTTAAATTAAATACTCGCTGTTCTTACTTAACTGTTACAATGTTATATCCAACTTAATGAACTGTTTACATAAATTGACTAAAATTATGTACAGTCGAATGAATAAGTATTTACAATGATTTTTTTTTGTTTACTTATTGTTTTAACAAGAGCTGTGTCCGATAAAATCCGACTACAATGCAATAAAGAATTTTAGGTGACACTTTTGGTTACACACTGAAAATAGATAGGTATTTAATTAGGTATCATTTATCAAAATAAGTTGAGTAGTTACGAGTGGACACAGAGACGTACATATTGACACACTGGCCAGGTAAAGATTTATTAATTTAAGATATTAAAACATATAAGTAGTGAAAATCTTTAAGCGATGTGATGAATTAAAATTGAATATCATATGCTTCATCAGTAAATAATTGTAACAAGTTAGGGCGCTCCCTCATTAAACGTTGCAAGGAAACTCTTCTCTTGTTTAATGCAATATTTATATAATCTGAGGAATCGTTCACTTTGTAGGGAATATCTATTATACTTTCTCTACCGCTTGCCGCACAAGTACATGGAAGATGACGATTTTTATCATTGCTGATACTTTCTTGACTTGAATATTGTGTCTCTACAGTATGACATTGTTCTTTAGTCACGGAAAATGGTAGCTCTCTATAAACCACTTCCTTGGGTTGAAACATTTCTGGTGATAATATCCTCTCAGGTTTCTTTCCCAATATAGCAGTCACGCGTTTGAAATTTTCTTCGGTATAATCAATATACATGGGTAGGAATGGGAAAGAATCTTTTCTTATTAATTCCGTACATTTTCGAGCAGGACAATCTGTGAGTCGCCTAAAATCTTCACAAAGTAGTAACTCTTCTGAAGATTCAGTTTTTATTGGAGGACTATCTGTTTCCACCACAGGTAGAGCATTCATACTCGCAACATCGGATATTGAAGGTGATGGAGTAGCTATCTTACCACATTTACATATTTGAGACTTTAGAAATTTCTTTATATCCTCAAATTCGTGACATTTAGCATACATATACTGTCTTTGCAGTCTTATAAACGGCAAATCTACGTCAGATGCTAAAGTTTCTCTACTTCCATACCGCGTTGGAATCGGATCCGATATGTCACCGATTAATATAAATGGCTCCTTATCGCAGACCTGCTCTTCTTGTTTACATTGCGTAAATTTAAATGTATTCAATAACTGAGCTTCATCTACTAAAAGTGAAGGGGCAAATTCAGGACATTTTTGTATTTCATTTAGTTGTAAAACAACCATCTTTTCTAAATCAAGCAAAAATGTCGATTGCTCGGGTAACAACTTAAGCGAAAAACTTAAAAATTTGAGAAAAAGTTGCAGTACTTTTGATATTTTTTCTTCCCACTCCTTATTAATGTCGTAAAATGAAATTTCTTTTTCTTCTAAGAAACTAGCCATTTCCTGTTTTTCCCTAAGTTTCATATTTTTTTCTAAAATCTCAGAATCTTGATGATTTTTCAGCATAACATTTTTAATTTTACACTTTTTTCGCTCCAGACTCATTAAGTACATAGAACTTGTAAATTTTTCTGCTTCTGCCTGTCTTAAGAAAGCTTTTATTGCATTGTTTCTCTTATGTAGTGCCTGAGAAATCATAGTCTCATTACGAAAAACTTCATTACGGAAAAGGAAATTATAGTAAGTATTTATTTTCTTCACTTCAGACAAAAGCCGTTTTCTTAAGACGTCTTCGAGCTTTTTCTTTTCTATTTTTAATTTTTGTTTGATGTCATTATTCAAAGTAGAAATAATATTCGCGTGCGTACTTGTTAAAACAGCTTGTATTTCAGACCTTAAATGGTCTTCTAATTCTTGTAAATTGTCCTCATAGAATTTTGAAATCTCCTCCATCATTGCTTTACTTTTTTGTGCAAAAATATTCTCATATATCAACTTCACCCTTGTACAAACTGCTTCTTCTTCATGTTTTAATATGTGTTGCCACGACGAATCATTGTCTTGAACCATATTAGAAAGAGACTTAAGAAATCGAGCTCGTTCGTGTTCGAGTACTGTATTAGCAATTTGTAATATACCTTCATGGGTTTTACCACGATTTATTTTAGATGTAAATGGTGGCTTCAACTCTATAATTCCAATGAGTAAATCACTGGGAGAAATCCAATCACTACTGGTATTTTCATCTTGTATAATTGACATTCGTCTCTCAATCGTTTTTACATCTGTTGCACTCTGATCTTGAGCAATGTTCTTGTTACAATAGTCGTCGTCAAAATATATTTCAGCATAAGTACTGCTCACTCTATTTTCATGCAATTTAGTATTCACAATGTCGTTTGCCATATTTAAATTTATATTTTTATATATTATTACAATAATCTTCTGAAAATATAAACTACATAAATAAATACCGAATAAAACAGATTCCGAACAAAAATAATATTACGGTAATAATAAATATTTTGCCTTTGGCACTTTAGCTTTGTATAATATTGTCAATGTCATTACATTTAATTTTTCTCTATTTCGAAAAGTTATAGTCAGAATAAAATTATAAAATATATATTTGCAACTTAATTTAATAATATGGTGAAATCAATGGCTCGATAAAAGCACTTTTCGTATTCACAAAAGGCCTTTTGGCGTTCAAATGGTCGGACGTGTAGACAGCCTACCTGTGATTAGTAACGGTGATGTAATGCACCCCCACCGCCTGATTTAATTAAATACTTCCTTCTACACCCACTATTTTAACCCAATTGTATGTATCTTGTGTTTGTAGCATTAGCTACAAACAGAATGAGTCATAGATATACTAGCTGATATCCGTGAATTTGTCTGCAGGGAACTAGAACATCATTTGGATTTATTTTCAGATTTTCATAAATCTATACCTATACATAATTATTTTAATAACCATAACGTATTTTTTTATAAATTAATAACAAACAATAATTCCATTTCTTATCTTTCTTTCTATTGCAATTAGAGAAATATCACAAATAAATTTTCGACTAATCGCAAAACAGTCAATACTTTATAGAGCTCTCTAAATCCGAGCATGTAATAATAAATTTCGGCATATCTCGACTCCATTCTCATTACGGATGCTGCAGTGTCGTTGGAGTTTTGTCATAACTCAGTCTCGGTTAAAATTATTTCCGTTGCCTCTGATGAGAAAACTAGAGGTGCTGGAAATGTAAGTATTCGAGCAACAAGCCGTGGAATAACGACGGGACATATTTCATTCTTAACGAAGTTAAATTTCCGGCCGGTCCTGTAAGAGCGTGCGTAACTCAGATAAAAGGCTCTCACAATACCGCTTTTCTATTTGAGGTGCGACACTTTTAAGCTGTAAATAACTCTTCAATATACACATCAGATATCTACTGGTTACTGGTATATAAGCTTATAAATGTCAAAGTTTATATTTTTATGTAAACCTGAGATGTAAACCTTTGCTTTATTAAAAATCTTTACAATATGAGTTCCAAGAATATGTAGATTCTTAGAACATTACTAACAACATTAATACCATTTTATTTTAATATCAAGTAATAAAACGAAACAAATAAACTTGGTATCAGTCCTATACGATACTGCTACATTTTTAAGTTAGATCAAATTCAAAATTTAGAAGTTTCTCAATTCTCAATGATGCCCGTGTCAACAAACTTATTATAGTGATTGTATATAGCGATACGGGCGCCCATTGCACTAAAATTTAATTATGTTTGTTTTCTTTCTTGTGCAACTATAAGTGTTAATTAATAAATAAATATAGATACGAAGAAAGAATAAAAAAACACAAAGAGTATATTATGTTGTATATGTTATTCTTATCTGAAATAAAGGCGAACGAAACAAATCGTTAACATGTCGAAACTTTGTTTGAATTATTCACAGTAAAAAAGAACAGCCATAACTCAGGGTTCGTAAACAACTTGAATTGTTTTCTACACATCATATCACATAAATCTTTTCGCTTATCTAGCGTCAAAGTTAATTCTCATGCATAATTCATGGCGTCGATTCGCACAGAGGAAAGTTACCAAACTCGGACACTACGTTTATGGCTGACACACGTCGATTAGTCAAACTAAACTTTAACAGTACATTAACTTTCATCTTATCACTTATGCCGACCTGTTAAGGATGTATTTCAACTTTGCCACTTTTATATTTAATAATAAACTCTAGCCATGATATTTTCTACGTTGAAAAAATAGCCTATCTTCTTCTCAATAATCTACCTAAGGCTATATTTCCTATTATACGATGAGCTGCACAGAAATACCACCAAGATATTGCAAATAGATTTTAGTTTTAATAATGATTAAAGTTTTAGTTAAGGATTTCCGGTACGAGAGAACTAGTAAAAAGTGTAATGCAAAATTAGTTAGCTTAGATATACATATTTCTAATAATATAGATATAATTGACATCTAAATATAAGAGATACTAAAAAAGATTACGAGGCCTTTATACAATATAATCTGAAACAATTCTACTTGGATGAGTTTTTAAATATTGGATTGTGACAAGTTTGACTTTGTACATGATAAAGAGTTTTGACTCGATAAAGAAATTTACCGAAGGAGTAATAATAACTATAGTAAGGAGTTTATTATAATACTTATAGACCACTTTAAACAAGGTTATTAAGAATTTGGCCGTAGTCTACACGAAGCGACTGGGACGTGTAGATAAAATAGTCCGGAAAATTATGCCTCTTATAAATTCGCTGTTGTTAATTTAGTTCACCCTTCCACAGGTACCTAGTATTTAGTATTTGTAGGTAATAGATATTTATCGCGTGTAACACATATTTAACTATACAGGGTAAACGTTGCTAATGTTTTAATATGAAGTGGTATTCCGTAAGCCTTAGTGTTGAGAACCTTTGCGGAACGACAAATTTCTGCATTTGTTTGATTAATCGATTGATTTGTTTTATGTATCAGTTTGATGTATAATTTTCTTTTGTTTTCCGGGAATCTAATCAGAAATTAAAACGGAGGCGGTTTTAAAATCATTAATTTGTAATAAGTTGTAGGTAAATAATGAATGAATCTGATTATTTTAAATCTTTTCTACTTGTTAATTTGATATTTGAGCCGCTTTGGCATAAATAAAAATAATTTTCAACTTCTCTCGTTCAAGGGAAAAGGGGTTTTTACCTTCTAAATGAAGTATTTCATACAAATTAGTCAGAACTCAGGACGCATCATAATATTTTTTTAATGTTTTCTATATATTTTTTTAAACTTACTTTAAAAATCTATGCAGTGAGTAGGTATATATAGTGAAAAAGATGCTACCGATCACCATATTTATCAAGATTTTCTAACTTACTCTTTTAAATATTAGCAACCTTTTCAACACAGCTGCTTGTACTCCATTGAAACCAAAATATTTAATCCGAAATAAAGTTAGGCACATATTTTAGAAACATAGGAAACTTAATAGAGACGTATGATAGACGAGTCATCAATCGAAGTGCGGATGAGAACGACGTCGCACAAATCAATTTCGTGGCACAGTGGGGATGACACGATGTATTCAGGTGCGACGCCAAGCCAGAAATATTTGTTTTGGACTGTTTTAACTTTTAAGTAAAAACGGACAAATAGGTCCATTATTAATTACCTTTTTTTTGCACACTTTGTTGCACTGGAGTGCAACGGGCGGCCTTATCGCTAATGAGCGATCTCTTCCAGGCAACCCACAATTTTTGTTGGTCTTGTTGAATTTCTGCAGGCAAGCCTTGTAGTAATTCAACCACTCCTCCGTACCACTTATGACACCCCGTCCAGCAAGTGGCAGCCTTACCAGAGACCGAATACAAATACAAATTAAATTATAAATTGTATTCGGACCGGGGATCGAACCCGATACCTCAGGCTTCGCGGTAGACTTATAAGACCGCTTAGCCATGAGGCCTCTAGAGGCCTCTTTTCTATACTTTGCAAGGAAAATATGACGAAAAACGCAAAGAATAGTTTCTTTGCGTTCTGCTGCTCTTCATCAATTAAAAACTAGCTATTTATTACATAATATAACGATTACCTACTTGTAGTCTTTAGACTTGATAAGACATTATACCTATAATATATTAAATATGTTCGCTTGCAAAAATCCGTTTTTGTGTATTTTCAGAAAGCGAAGGAGTATGTTAATTTTTTTTATAAATGAATCAAATGTAAGACAGTTATTGTTTTATGTTCGATATCCAAGTAAACAAATTTTATTCTCTTATATCTTATACCTTTTTTGATATTGATTATTTTAATTTATAACATTGTTAGGATAACTTATGATGAATAAATTGTAATAAATAACGAACATGTAGCTTGTTTTTGCTATCAAATCTGTATGTGAAAATGTAAAAACTGAATGACAAACAACGGTAGACAAATAAAACCTATACATGTGTGGTGTTTGTTTATTTGCGACATTTAAATTCAGTACAGCAAGTTTGGGAAAGAGTTAGCATTTGTCCGGTGCAGCTGAACTCACATACGGAATTGTAAATTTATTCGTTGGTTTCTTAGCTCTACAATTTGTATACTTTGTTTCGCTTAACTATACATTTAATCTACACGTGTACACTAAAAATGTATTCGCAAATATGAGAAGCGACTGGCTGGATGAATTAAGACGAATTTGTTTCAAACGTAGACCTAGAAAATTTGCTAAATTTGAGTAAGAATTTAACTAAATTTTTCATTATATCATTAAAACTATTCCTAGTAGTCAAGAAGAGAACTACTACTTTCTCATTATAAAGGTAAGATATTTCTTTTTGATAAAATTGTACTTAATTGTTCTTTTAAAACATTGGGTAACATTCTAGTGTAAGGACCAATTGAACTCAGAGACCTTCAAAACTCTTTAATAAAGGCCTACTTATTTACGAGTATAAGAATGGGGGAGGTTAGGTGAATGATATCTTACGGTAGTTCGTAAGGCAACGTAGGTTACTGCTTGCTGACACGAAATGAGGTGTTACTTATAATTTCAAAGGCGCAATACTGCGCAATAATATAGGGTAAGAGCCCCTTGAATTGCTGTATTTCCTTAATAGTCTACCATCGCCGACAATTTGCGACAAGATCGTGAGTAAATTGTCGCCTAGAGGAAATAAACTAATTTGCTTATATATGACATTCGTAAGTTGAATTTCAGACTGGCTACTCGACTCTTCTGTTGACGTAATAAAGTAATTCCATTTCCTTGTACAGATTTATATTATACAGTGAAGATTTTGACAGTTTAAACGCTATTTTATAAAGAAAATTTATTTTACCAAATGTTATAATATACGAGACATTGTTACTTATATAAGAGAATATACTTAGATTTAATGTTTTTGTCTTAATTATATTTTCAACTATATTAACATCGTCTTCTAGAAAACCTCAACGAGCAAAGCACTGAATTCGTAATTTGATGATAGGTTCTTTAAATATATCCCAATAGCCAATATGTCAATTATAACTTATGTGCTTTTCGACAGTGTATGCGTAAAATGATTGTTTGAAAAATGTGACAGCCCCCTAACGGTTACACTTAAAATTACATAGTCATGGGTTTGACAGGTTGTCAACAGTTAAAAATCTATCGACAAATTCGATAGCATACTCATGGTTGACGTACTCATTATCATATCGTTCCCACGCTCATGAGCGTCATTAGAGTTTACTAAATTATACCCAATTCCATTAAAAATAACACTGTAAATATAATCACTACATAGTATAAAACAAAGTCGCTTTCTCTGTCCCTATATTCCTATGTATCCTTAAATCTTTAAAACTACGCAACGGATTTTGATGCGGTTTTTTTAATAGATAGAGTGATTGAAGATGAAGGTTTTTATAATAACCCATGCGAAGCCGGAGCTGGTCGCTAGTTAAACATATAATGTTGATAAACTTATTCTTATCTTTTAAATAACTAAGTTAAAACATTAACTTTATTAAAAAAAACACGTTATTAAGGTGAGCTAAAATACTTTAACACAGTTTTTATTAATAATATTGAAATTATGTTGTATTGACAATTTTTTAGAAAAATATTACAATACCTTTATGCATGTTTTTAACTAACATCACATTATCTTTTTATCTTTTTTTCTAATCACTTACAGTTTGTTACAGAATTATGTGTAAAAATAACAATAAATAGAATTTCGAGTTACTTCAACATTGGAGTCAGCTTTATTTTTATTTAATTGTTATTTTATCTGTCACCCTCCATGTAAATTCTATGAAATCTACACTCGCTTGAGATATCTTTTTCCTCGTTATATACGCGTGAACTTGACGTCTACGAAATACGAATGTCAGTGCTAATATCAATATTTGCAGATCGCCACATTATAACTAAGGGATGTTAGCAAAGTTATATCTGTATACATACACAGCCTACCGAAGCTCAACCCAATTATGGATGTAGGTACTATTTAAATTAAACTTATGACTAATTATTTTAGGGTAAATCTGTCTATGGCTTTTTGGTTCTCTTTTACATTCTAGTATAACCTTTAATATTTCAAACAAACGATTAACCGACTTGGTTATCTATAAAGCTCCATAGGTACATAAAACAAAGTCGAGTTACACTATTTATAACTGAAAAACGGCTGGACCAATTTTAATGATATCCGTTTTGTTGGAATCTATCATATATCTATCAAAACATATAGAAATTCATGAAAAAGTGTTCATGAAGAAATATGGTTTCTTCATACATTGTTATCGATAAGAACTTTGAAACGATATGAAGGTCGCAGAATCAGCTAGTTTATCATAATTTTAATATCTGAAAACACAAAATATGTGTTTATTGTATATAGAGTTACATAGTAATATACACAGTCATATGGTCAAAGGCAGTACATGTAGCTACGTATGTATTATGTCATTTAGCTCATGTGTACTCATGACCTAAAACCCGTTGACAGTTGACGAATATCCAACTTCACATGAGATTACCACACTGCAACCTAATCATCATTACATTCTTATTGAAGGTATGTTTTTGAAATCATCTCATTATTTTTAAACTTCATTGAAAAAAATCTAATCCAGAAACTTTTAAATTAAGAAGCAAGATTCTATGAAAAAATCGGTTACTTAAGAATCTTCACTACATAGTATAAAACAAAGTCGCTTTCTCTGTCCCTATATCCCTTTGTATGCTTAAATCTTTAAAACTACGCAACGGATTTTGATGCGGTATATTATATATATTTACGAGTATATATAATATATTTAGTATATACAAAAAAAAAATTTTTGCAGGTAATGTTTAAAGAATTTTTACGATAAAGCTGCAATGTCTGTTAACATTAGTTTCATAAAAGTTGTTCACGGTGTCTTTCGTATCATAGTTGACCCATCCATGTTCATAGGAAACAGTACAATAAGCTTAGGAGACGTGCTATTACTGTGCGTAGAGATATCAGCTAGTCCGAGATGATGGATCCTAAATGCTTCCTCGGAATCCAGCTCTCCCATTGCCGAATGTTCACAGTTGAGTTGCATAACATTAAACACTGCATACCAAAATGCATTCAAGCGTCTGTTTGTACTAGATAGAGCATTGCTCATATAAACTTCATCATAATCCGTACTATATATTATAAATGTAGTATTTCGTATAAATCATCCATTTTGATCATAATTCAGACCCTAATATAGCAGTTACACTACATTTTTACCCAATGTTGTAGATGACACAAAATATGGCGTTTGTTACTCAGGAGTCATGTTTCCTATCAGTGAGATCTCTATCTAACTACTATCAATGAATGTTATTTTAAAATTGTTCCAGTACATTGTGAGTGAATAAATAGTGTGAGACAAAAAAAATATCAAAATTTATTATTATAAATAGAGACTTGATAACATAGGCAAATTTTAATACTTTATTCTTCACCGAAAAAGACGCCAGTGTTTACTATAAGTTATAGGTTTTGCATTTAGATAACTTTATACAAAAATAATGATGTAAATTGTGATCTTTTACGTTTTTAATTGTGACTTGTTTTTTATATAGGCAGTTATTACCTGCTAATATTAATTGACAGCATGACAGCTTGACTGCTTCGTAGGCTAGTTTGAAGACGGTCACGAAAGATTTAATAACGGTATATACTATATATTTTCGAAGAAATTTTTAAATAATTAAATTGTTTATTTTATTTAAATTTTATTGCCAGAAATAAATTTTTTTGTCTGTCGGTCTTAGGTCTAAACTCTGAAACTATTGGATTAGTTTGTAAAATTTTATGATCTGCTCTTTTATCTAGGATTCATACCGAAAAGATTCTTTTATATACGAGGATGAAATTGCAGGCATCGTAATAGTCATCCTTCTAAAGTAAAAGTTAAAATAATTCAAACAAAAAATTTCAACATTGTTATGGTAAACTAGGCCAGACTAGATAGAGCCATAGTCTCATGATAGGTTACTAGACCTGGGTAATCTACAATCGTCGGAGCGTAATCAAATCCATTTGGGGCGAGCGGTCTAATCGGCGCAGGCCACGCTCGACCTATGTCAAATCGAGCAAGTGAATATGACCTGTCACTTAAACGAGATGATATATTCTCATCATGAGAGCATTTGTTTCTTCTTATATTATACTTTTTAGGAGAGCTTAGAAACTTATCCTCAATATACTTTAAAACTTTAGCTCGTATTTTATATTTAAAAACCTTTAAAAATCAATTGCGTTTTTTTTTCAAAATCAATCCAAATATATTATTTCCTTTAGACAGTCTAATTATAATATAAACATATTATAATTATAACATATTTATACACACAACACTAACTCTTACCCGCAATTTAGCTCGCATTGAATATTGTTTTTTTTTTATTTTGTGTCGGATATCTTTTTTTCAGGTCCTGTCCCGTCTGTACGAAATTTCATGACAATTGAGTAAGTAGTTTAATTTTCAAAGCAAATCAAATAATGTAGGTAAGACTCATTCGCATTTGTTTTTTAGAGTTCATTAACATTATAACAATACTTAAGTTTTATTCACTAGAAATATCGTCAAAGAATTTACTTTTTCCATAAATCGGTTCTCTTCACTAAACTCCTTGCAGATTAATATCAAGCGCGTACTACAAAGTTTCAAAACTGACACGTGAAAGTACTCGACAATGAAGTGAATATTATCTACACATACCTCTACTTTGAGTTTGAAAAGTTCGGCAGTAGGTACTTCGAAATTAGACGCACAAAAAAGTTACAAATAGCTTTTTCAATCTTGTTACGGAGACTCGGAATAAGTTAACCGAACTTGTTTAAAGCAACTCGAAGATTTTAAACTTGTTTTCAATATTTATATAATCACAATCCGACTACTTCTGAATCAATCTATCATTTCAATTTGGCATAATGATATATCTTAAATAACAGTCTGAATGAATAGCGAATAGAAATGAATAGAATAGTTATTACTTATTAGCATCCACCTTAGTATCAAATAAAAACCCTGAGACCTATTGCAAGTTAAAATACACTCAAGAAACCTTTACTACAGGCTGTCTTATGAAAATATGTAACAACATCCACACCATAAGTAATAACATCTTAACAGTTCATGTGGGTGTGGAAAATCAAATCTAACGAAATTTATATAAAGTGAAGTCCCGTGTCCCCTAGTGGGGTATGGGGCAGATGCATTTCACATCTGTTTCACTGATCGATTTTTTCTTTAGGGGCAAGTAGGTGATCAGCCTTCTATGTCCTGCCAGACCGAGTTTTTTATCTCCGCCGGGAATCGAACCCAGGACCTCTCAGTTGTAACGCTTACGCGCTTACCACTAGACCAAGGAGGCGGTCAATTCGGTCGAAATTTATATGCCTAGATAAAAATCAATAGTTTAGGCCATGACCCTTGTCCTGTAAATATTCGATCACCTACTTTGTATAGTAGCAGCACTTTTCCTTAATAACATAATATTACCCGTACAGGCTACTAACAGAGATAACAGCAAAGAGGTTGTTACATATTTTAGAGAAGTAAAGAAAAACAATTTTTCATTCACAAAGGTGCGTTCACGTTGCCTTAACGACATTTCACGTCAGAAATGTTTAGAACAGAAAACTGGCAACATATTTCACCGCATAAATCATAACTTTATTTCCTCTCGCTCAGTGGATACCGGCGAGGTGTCTTTGAAACGGCATTAAGAGCTTTCCACTACACCACAACAAAGGAGTACAAAATTAAATTAGGTGCAGATAGAGCAGCGAGACGCTGCGATTATATTTCAAAATTATTAAAGTATAACATCCGATTTAATAAAGTAGGACTTAGTACTTTAAGTAATTTTAAGTTACTTTCTGTCTTAATTATTTTTTATGTGCAAGATAACCTACCTTTAATGGCTCTAAATGAACACAAAGGGCGGTAATGCCAGCTTTTGGAGTCGTTTCAGCAGTACTTCCTGCCAATTAGCGCACGGTGCGTTTAAACAAAGGAGTGGAATTCTTACGAATTTATACGATAAATCTTCTACATAACAACTATGCCTTCACTGATACCTGTAAACAGCTCTGGCTGGATTTACGTTGAATAAAAGAAAATCAATTTATTTAATGTAATATTAAAATATACATTAGACATTTTGTAACGATAGAAAACAAAAATGGCTCATGGCTAAGCAGTCTTAAAAGCCTACCGCGAAGCCTGAGGTACCGGGTTCGATCACCGGTCCCGAATATAATTTATAATTTGTATTTGTATTCGGCATCTAGTGGAGCTGTCACTTGCCGGACGCGGTGTCATAAGTGGCACGTGGGTGTGGTTGAATTTCTAGAGAAATTGCTTACCTAAAGGAATTCAACCAAACCAACAAAAATTGTTTTGTCTGGAAGAGATCGCTGATTAGCGATAAGACCGCCCGTTGCACTCCATTGCAACGAAGTGTATAAAAAAAAATTGGCTTTAATCAAGCGAAATTCCATAGACATATAAAAACTTATGTTTGTATAAATTTTCTATACGTATTTTATGTGCAATGCAATTTTGTATAATATCAAAACTAATCCATTAGTTTGAAATTGAATTAAATACTCAAAGAATAGATTCATTCATCAACCATTTATTATAAATCTATAATTAATCTTCACGTCTTTCAGATTTCAGAACCTTAAACCATATTTTAATACAGCGAGAAAACTTTAAATACCTTTTTAATTGGTAAATACTAAAATTTTCAAATTTATAGTTAAGGTGTTTCTTAAATGTTTTTATTGTTAAAAATTACTTCTTTTAAAAGTTAGTTTTTATTTCTCAATTTTGAAGTATAGAGCAGATTTTGGTGCTAAGTTAACCTTGTAGAAAAATAGAAAATTGCAATGTTAGGCTTCCGAATTATTTTGATTGAAAGTTAAGTTGTGATCAAAGTAGTCGAAATGTATTAAAGTTCAAAAGGATAGAACATCCCATTTATGTGTAAAATTCCATAACCTCTATGTATGTATATTGTATGGTGAAAGACAGATACATTTCTGTCATAAACCATTTCTTCACAAGCAATACAGTGCTTATATTTAATACAAACTAATAAATGTGTAAACTTTATATTAGTTGATGAAATAAAGTACAAATAATAGTAAATACATACGGGGAGTTAACTATATTATGCTTGGTTAGTTTTTTTAATAACAAGTAGCTTGTACTTCTATTTATAGTGCAATTATAACTTGAACAATTCTCACATTGTTGGCAAGCGATTCCAATACCTCCATGCTACTCGCTTTTTGGGACCGAAGCATGGCAATACTGGAGGGAGAAAATAAATATACTGAAAATGTGGAATACTTATTACTCTAATTAACATTAAAAATTCAACTCACTGATTCGTCTTGTTTGTTAGAATAATGAAAACGTGTCTTAAGCCAAAATTAAACGACAAAGTTTTCAGTTATTCTGAGCTTGTTTATAACACAATTAAATACTTCAGTCGGTTAGTCGGAAAGATTCAATTATGAAACTTGCGATTATTTTCCTTCAGAAAATTGAATATTCCTTGAAATAGTGAAACTTATTAAATTATATAATGCATATACAGATAATAGAACTGTAACTGGGCAGTGTACTTTAAAATTGTTCGTTAAAGTTGTCCGCTGTTTTCAGGACTCCGGGGCTTTTCCAATTTCGTACCAAATTACCTGCTACAGGTGCAGTATGTATAGTTGCACGTCTAATATGAGGTGGTTAGTACGTGCTTCCTATTTATATACCTTCTAAAATCTAAACTAATAAAACTTTCTTCGTTCATTGTATTTTTTGTATGCGTTATTAAGTGCCCCGGAGACGATCATTTGTCATTCGTCAGTTGTTACGTGATTGACCATTTCAAATGATGGTGCAAATGATGGAGCTTCAATTGATGCATCAATTGCTCGCCCACATTTGCTTTCTTTCTGGCCAGTCGATAAGGTGTTATAGCACAACGAGACGTTCAATTGCATGCGTCATTCTCAACTGTCAATGGGCTTCAATCAAAACTTTCATCATTTGCCATCAATCATGTAGATGCGAATGACAATGGCTTCAATTGCCTCTGTAGACGATCACTTGGTCCGTCCTTAACGTAAAAATTGACCATTGCGAATGATCGTCTCCGGGGTACTTAAAATAGACCATGAATTTTTGTGCAAATATTGTCAAAAAATGACATAAGACATTTTTTATGAAGGTAGAATATACACGATCGAAACAGCTGATGAAAGCTAGGAGGTTTACAAGGGATCCTTTAAGATTTAAATAGCAACATGGTGTAATAATAAAAAAATCGCGTTTTATATATTATATTGTTATCATATACATACTTTATTTATTACATGAATAGACATATATTTACAACTAACAATTTATACGCTTTTCAACAATTTACGTTATACATACAATCATTAATAGAAACGAAATTTGAGTGCTTTGTTTGTGTTTTTATTAAATAAATATTTCTCGAATATAAGATTTTGCTTTAGAAGCAAAAAAATACATAACATTAATTTTGGTTCATTGTTGTAATATACATAATTATTTGCAAAACTTTTTATTATACCTCTATACCTACAGGATGGCAAATGATGGGTCAAGGATGACAAAATAATTAATAAATTATTGATAATAATAAAATTATGTATGTAGGTATTACTTTGCTATTTAAATAACTACAAATTTTCCCAAAAAGACAGGCTGAAATCTCGTTTATATTATATATATGAGATCCTATTTTTTTATAGACATGTAGAGATGTTGGGACTTTATTGCATTAGTAAAACCAGAAACAGACACATCACTGCGCCTATTCCATAGGTCATTTTCTTGAGAGCAGTTTAAGTTTCAGTGAGTCAGTCTTCTGCATCTTCAAATTTTTCTATCCTTAAGAATCGAGCCCAAGACTAACCTAATTTAATGTCAGATGGAATTACTAACTAATCGGTATTCAAGCTTTGTGTGGAAAGGCTTCTAAGACTTATAGTCTTATTCGGATTTTAAAATAAATAACAAATAAATTTGAGAATAGCTGAAATAAATAAGAGCCCATCGAATAATTCCACTATGTATATTATATGTTTTATATAAAGATAATTCGAACACAATCTACGTCTATTCTATCACAACACTGTGCTAATTAAATATCTTATATTGAATTGAAGATATTGAAAATCAGCCCTCAATTGCGACTCGAAAGGCACTAGTTTATATAATGTACATTAATTGATAAGTTGTCGTTGTATTTCGATTTTTAAATAAGACCTCGTACTTTTATAAACTATACTAATGTCCCTGAAAAGTTAAATAAAGAATTCCGTTCGTCTTATCGAATAACTATTAAACGAAGATTACTGATCATTGTCTTTACAGGCAGTTAGATAGTGCCTTCTATGCTTACCTAAACAATCTAAACAATTTTGTTTCTCAAGGTTTCAACCCAGGAATGCCGGCACAGTCATTGAATGTCAGTTGCGTTAATCACTTGCGCCTACATGAGGCGTTTGTTATTTGAATAATTATTATAGTATTATTATTTTTTAATGGTTTTTGAAGTATTAGTAAATTATGTAGATTGAATAATCATTGTTTCATGGTATTCTTTACCAAAACAATTTATGCGAAAAAATAGGTTTTATATCTGTGGTTTTATATTGTACTACTTAAACCATTTAACATCTAAAGCTTTATTTCGTCTATAAATTGCTTAAATATACACTGTATATCCATTATTTTAGTAAAATTACATTTAACTGATGCACAAGATATTAATTTAGTCATAGAAATTAAAAAAAGATCGAAGACAAAACAACAAACAAATTTTTACGTATCTAACAATATCTGTATACATCAATAATCATATCAAATCATCATCGACAAATAAGACTTTCCTCACGTGCTGCGCAGACACCGTGTGGCGGCGCCAAAAACAACTTGCCATTCGCACAAGCACACAACTGGTAGATATTCTGATGATGAGGATCGTGCGTATGCGACGCTGAAGATGGCAGTGGCAAGGCTGATTTTAACTTTGGCATATATATACTTGGCGCTTCTAATCTTATCTGAAAAAGATGGAAACATATCTCAACTATGAGATTACTTTGGATGTTAATAGAAAACATATTTTTCTTGAGGGTAGCGAACCTTGTTTTTATGATTTCGAGGCGAACCACTACATGAGTGCGTTATACGAGTCTTGTTCGGGCGAACTGTGTAAGCGCTTGACTTTACTTTTTGTGACACTTATTTAGTAGAATTAAGATTATTGTGCTGGATTTTTATACGATCACGATTAAATGAATAGTAAATTATGTATAGTGACAATCGCGACTTAGTGACTGAAATTTATGTGAAAGTGATAATAGACCTAGAAATGTTCTTTTGTCCTGTGTTTTTCCCGTTAATTTAGTGATGGAAGAATTTTGAAATTATTTCACGAAATTGCAGATGTAAGTAGGTACCTAGTACCTATAGGATAAGTTAATTAATGCCAGACCTTTTCCTAAACTAGAATGTGTATAGGTATCAACTATTAGCGGCCATCGATCCGCCCTTTGTGATACATTGGGTAAATAATGAAATACATTTCTTTTTTCAAAGTAACAAGTTATGAGCTTCAACATTATTTTTTTACATTGTGTTGCTATTATTTTCTGATATATGTGCATAACAAATACTCAGTTTTCTATTTTATTGTGTAGTAAAGAAATTATTATATTAGACTCGCAACTTTGTTCATAAATATTATATCAATGCATGAAATTATTAGCTGATCCTTGACTTCGTCTATGTTATAAAGTAGACTAACCGCAATTTAGTAAAGTCGTGTGTATTCGTTAAAAAATATGAAGCATAATATGTTTACAAAGCTTGTAGAATTTTCTGTAAAGTCAGTTTATAAAAATACATCCAAAGATCGGAACAGAAATCTCAAATAGGAATAATATATCATTTTTATTGCTCCCGAGAAGAAACAACTGTTACTATAATGTACATTTGATAGTACGGCCGAATCCCCCACTCAGCATTTAGGATGACGGTATACTTGCTTACACCGTCTCCTAGTTTTGTAATCTGATATATATATATATATATTTAATAACTGCATGTATGATGGTATATATCGCTTGATTAATATGTATCATTATTAATAAATATCCTCATACCGAGCCAGCAGTAGATCTTAACTTGAAGGTAGTTAAGCAGCTAGCGCTGATGTCGCCTGCTCGCGAGTCCATCGCAATCGTTTGAGACGCGTGCATTTCTAATGAACGCGTTGGTGACTCCAACCTTTAAACAAAGAAAAGATTCCGTTCTGGTCAGTGATCCTCATATGACAGCCCAAACTGTGTAAAGAAGTCAAGCACGCAAAATAAGCTGTAAAGGCTACAAAGGTTCAACGTCGACTTGTAGAGCCAATAGTGGATATTAATAATTCGCAAAAAGTAGCCTGCAATACAAAATAGGTATATTGAAGTGAATTCCCGTAGTAGTGGGGTATGGGGCAGAAACATTGCTGTATCTGTTTCACTGGTTATTTTCGTTACAGGGAAATAGGTGATTAGCATTATGTGCCTACCCAACCGAAACATTCATGTTCTTCCCTGGGATTCAACCCCAGAACCTCCGGCGTAACACCCATACGAGTAATCCACTGAACCATGGAGGCAATTATTGAATATGCTCATTTCTTAAAAAAACTCTTTTAGTTTTTGGCCTCCATATTACATAATCTTCGTTTTGAGCTAGTAATAATTAAAATAATTAAAAAAAAACTATTGTAATTTAAAAGAGAAAAACACAGAAATTTTTAAATTAAAAACGCCTCCTAAATCATTTTAATTTTTTATAAATATCACGGGACGTCTACGTTAATGCAAACCAACAATCGTTATGTAACAATAATTCCACTGTTCAACTTTATTCAACTGAGAACTAAAAGTTTCGAAACTTACATCAGTTGTTTAGAGGGTGGTGCTTTAACGAGCGGAGTTTGTACCGCGCTGTTGAATGCCGCACCCGCTGGGCTGGAGACGAGCAAGTTGTCTGCACCGACCGTGACCGTGTCTTGAGCTGCGCCGAGCAGCAGACCACCGCGGCCGTCCCGTATTTCTAGCCTGGCTACGTTCACTTCCAAACGATCATGACCTGCACACCAATTGTTTGAATTATTACTAGTCAACTTTAACGAGCCGACTGTCTGCTGTGAGAAGCTAATCACTGTTAAACTAAAAAGTAGCTATAAATTATGAAGGTTCTAATTACGTCTTAATTTAAGACTGAATATTATTTCAATATAGAATTATCTATGAAATAGATGCCATAAGGGACAGGAGATCCATCTACAATATTAGTCATACGTTATTGAAAACTTATTGAAAATTTAACTAAGAAAGCAACAAACAACACAAATTTGAAATATTGATATTATTTTTTAATTAACATACTTGTCACCATATTATCATAAAAATATTTTTTATTTATTGTTTTAAAAATACAGCTAATATTTTAAATTCTCTGCTTACCTAAATACAATCTACTCTGTACAAAACCACGTGCATCCCGGGTGGAAACAGTAAAATTCCTGGAAGATTCAATAGATATAGGATGGCCCCGTCGTGACTTTATACTCGATGCGAACAGAGAATCTAGCACTAGAGCCTGACCAAGCAATTGTAGCCCTCCTGGAACTATTCGCAGCTGACCCATTCCCTCCTGTATATAACACATATGTATAAATGTAAAAGTGAAACATCGTTGTCATAGATTTAATATATGATTATTAAAATCAATTCACATTATACTTCAAACTATCAAAGTTAGGAGAATTCCTTTTTTAAACTTTCAGAATCGCATATTTTCATTTTGAAAAATTAATAAAACATGCTTCTAAGTTATGTATTTATTATCGATATTTAGATACAATATCAATTGTAATTTTATTATAACACTATGTTTTGAACAACTAAGATACAAGCACAATAACTGAAAAAAGAACTTACGGAATTAAAGTCCAAAACTTTCAAAATCCAAAGTGTCAAAGCAAGATTGATTATCATCATAAACATGAGTGCCATGACAAGAATGTACAGACATTTCTTCCGCCAGCCGTAAATGCCAACTTTGAATTGGCTATTATAACTGTTTCTGATCGAATCCGCTTTTGTGTCCCGGCTTGCATTGTTGTTCAGGATTGGCTCCGGAGTGATCTTGTCGGCGTAAGGGATCCTGAAAGGAAAATATTGCTTGTAAAACGATATGACGTTCCATTACTTCCGACTAAACTCCAATACAATTAAACTCGAATTGCACTAAACCCCTATATATAATTTATATGAAACTTAAGATTTAATCTCTCGCGGATTGTATATAAAATAGAGCCCCGATATATGTAAAGATATTAAATAAAGGTCCTTTCTTAAAATATTAATAAAAATTCATACACTACAGTATAATATGTATCTTTATACAATAAATGTATCTTTGCATTTGTTATTTAGTATGAAAAGTCATAAAATATATATTGGAAACAATATTTTGGACTATGATAGAACGTTTACAACAAGCGCTCTTTGAAACACATCTCTCTTGCATAAATCATAGCTTTATTTCCTTTAGCTCAACAGATCGTAGCGAATTCCGCTCTCATGTACAAATGTCTCCATTCGAAGTAAAAGAACCTATTTAATAATATCCTCATACATAACATTGATTTTACATTTACTTCTCCCTTTTTATGAGTTCTTATTTAAAAATATTTTCTTGTAATCAAAAATATATTCTTATAGTAATCAATCTACATCTGTATTTTATTTCATGTAACTAGTTTTATATACTAAAGTTATATTTGTTATTTTATATCTCTGTATAAAATTATTATGACGAGCGTTTAAAATAAAGAAATTATGATCATGCAAGAAAACAAAAAAATGTTGTTCAGGAAAGTTGAAATTGTAAATTGATTTTAAAAAGTTTACAGGAAAAGGTAATATTACATTTTGTAAAAGTTAAAAAAACAGATTTAGCGAAAATCAAAAATGTGAACCAATAAAAGAGGTTTTCTCATTATAAATTACACAATTTACATAGTAAAACGCTGATCCACTGCGTTAAACACGAATAAAAATTGTAGTTTTATTTTAAGCGGCATCAGTTGGGCTGTGTGCCTAATATACACTCGTCACGCAATGTAGTTAGATTTAAACCCTGAGCGGTATAAAAATTTAGGCTCTATTGTGCATTTTATTTTAAGACTTGCAATACATTTATATAAAACGCCTGTAAAGGTGAAAGATATAGTGAGAATACATTCTTACGAAATTCTAAGTAGTTCGACATTTTTGAGAAGTACTTGTTTGATACTGATACCTACTATAACTAGCTCAATGTTCATTGTTTCATGTCACTATAGTACAGTCATGTAGTGAAATACCAGTTTAAATCCTCGTGAATCGAATGAAATTCACTTTCATATTCATGGATTGACTTTATATTCTTGTTAACTCAGAATTTTAATGATGCTTTTTATGAAATATTTCGAATACGTACGCATTTATTGCTTTTTGGTTTATTGAAACAACATTATTAAAGGTTTTATAACATTTTGGAGGATCATCGCTATTAAACTGTTAATAAATGCAAAAGTGAGTTTTTTAGTTTTATCTCTGAGGCTGAACTAACCAACAAATTTGATCATTAGTCAACTGCCTTTGATCATTTATTACTTTTAGCTAATAGTGACTTGTGACTAATCAAATATGATGAACGAATGTTAAATATATTGTCAATTCTAAGCATCGGTAGCTTTAAATATTGATTAAAATACAGATCCATAGCCTTATTTTTTATCGTGATAGAGAGCAACCACTTGTCAAAATTAACCAAATGTTAAATATTTTAACTTTACATTCAACTATTACTCGTGTTAAGTGCGGCTTAAAAAGCCGATACTGATCGGGTTTGATGGAACTTAGTATTAACAGATAAAATATTATATATTATTTAATTTCGTTAGTAGTATATTTAATGCTCTATCCCACTTTTAAAAAGATATGTGTAGTTAAGTTGGTAGAGTCAGTAGCAGCTATAAATTTTCAAGGATTGGAAAGCGACAAGAGCGCTGTACGGTGAAAAATTCTCGTATTTCACCGAAACATGCAAGAATATTGTCCACTTTGCTTACATTTCAACTTGACGTGAAAATTTATGTTTCCTAACAAAAAAATATATACAATTCACAACTCCTACTTTGTGAGTATTTATAATTACAACGTATATTTTATTAATAAAAGTTATCTATACCAATAGTATAGGTTTTTTCTATCACTAATAAGAAGTTAGGCTTAGTTCGAGTGACACAAGCTATAATTTGTATAGTCGTGAGTTCTAAGTCTACTACTGAGTGTATAATTACAAAGTTTTAATGACCTTAAAATCTAAGTTCAACGTCAGTTGAAGCATAAATGACGAGTTATTTTCCTTTACCAAATTGATATTAGCATCAATAGTTATTTAAAAATATATAGAAAAAAGCCGTCAAAATAAAGAACATTATAAAGAGAACAGTGAAGCCGGGCTCTCTTTATCTCCTCATCCGTCCTTGCAACACGTTTGGGGGGTTAACGTGGCATTAGAAACCAATTACAACAATATCACAGCTCCGCCCACACATCTTTTATAGCACTTGAATTTCTTATATTTTTGTCCCTTTTTATTAAATTGTAACTGGCTAATACAGTTGAATTTTTTATGAAATACCGAGACAATATTGACAATGAACAGAGTTAAACCAAAAATTAAATATGTGAATATTTTATCGAAATGTGTTACCTATGACAAACTAAACAAAATTAATTAAAATCAGTTCATATAATATTACAATTGCATAACAACAGTCAAATTAAAACCTCTCTTTCTAGAATCAAATATGAGTAAACAGATCAAATTTTCCAAAACTAACGCATTCGACTCGGTATTTTCTCTTCTGAAACATGGCAATAAAAGTATTGTGCACGTCATACATAATTGAGATAAAAGGTATAAATGGGGTTGAATCCAATAAATTTTCTGCGCGGAAGCGTAAACGATGTACGTATTCAGGCACGTAGCATCGTCTCGTAGCCGATAGCCCGTAGCCCGTAGCTCGTAGCAGGGGAGCGCGTGCCGCAAATGAGGCATATTAATCATCTCCATCACGGCAACTCGACTTCTGAGCTTCCTACCGTTCCAGATACGCCTTAATAGGACAAGCGATTCCTTACCGAAATACCTTTTTGCCAGTTTTCGTAACAAGATTATAAATGTTCAAAACAATATTATTTTAACAAATCTGATAATAAAGACATATAGTAAAGATTAAAACGTAACATAATTAGATGTGTTTTTATTTTATAATATAGTAGTTTGTAACAAATAATTAAATTATATTACCGTCTAGTGATAAAGACAGACTAAACAACTGCTGGCTTCTAATTTCAAAAATTAGTACCTACTGATATTTTAATAAACAATTCTAGGAAGTACTAATATAGTCCAATATTTACGTGAGTATCAAACATTTGAAGAAAAAAATTACACCCGAATAAGTTTAAACTTATAGATTTAATTTTAAAATTTAGTTAAATAAACGTGCATCCCGTGAATCTATTTTCTTTATAGTACCAATATTTTTATATATAATATTTTATTACCTATTTACCTTTATATTATTGTGCCTATTGATTCCCTGTAAAACGCAAATCAAAAGTCAGCAACTGCTCTGTGTGAAAACGATACGTTTAGTACTTGTATACTGTGAAATTACGTGTTCTATATGAAAACTATAGAGTGCAGTGTGCTAATTGAGCGTTCTACTGCGTGCTCACTGCCGCAACACCACGCATTGCATCACATATAAGGTATATGTCAAATTGTATAGACAAACCGAAACAAAATTATTTTAACTTTTACATCCTATAAGTTTTTATTTTTTGTGAATTGCAGAAATTGTCATAACATTATTTTGTTGGATAAACACCTCAGTCATATAATTGTATTTAGATTATTTATAAAAAAAAACTATAATTAATCTAAATATATTATTCATAGATTCAATAATGGTCAGTATTCAAAATTTATCGGTAATAATTCCTTAAATTTTAATTTTAGTTAATTAATTTTTATATTCAGTACTTTAATTTAATTAATTAAAATATCCTAAAATAATAAACAAGAAACAGGATATTGCTTTTGCAGAATATTTTGGTAGTTCTCCACATGCACTTTATATTATACTAGTGGACCCCGCGAACTTCGTATCGCGTCAAAGTTCCGAATAATAACGTGTCATCTAAAACGTCATTCCATAGAAAATGTATGAGGAAAATGTTTTTTCTTTTATTTTATTTTTTCGACAAATTTACAAATTTTTCTCTCCGTAAGAACCATCCTCGTACTTCAAGGAATATTATAAAAAAAGAATTAGCGGAATCGGTTCAGCTGCTCTCGAGATTTGCGCTTACCAACAAATTCAGCGATTCATTTTTATATATATAGATTACACAATATAATCTACCTAGACTTTTAAAGTTGACGTCACAGAAGTACATTCATTAGCGATACCGTTAACGAACCAAACTAATCGTTATAATTTTACACTGCACATTTTACACCACATACAAGAGCTTGATTGTTGATTTTATGCGGCGTATGACACACAAATTGACTCATTTGTTTTATAAAAATAATTGTTTTAATTAACAACACGTACTGTTTGAAGTGTTACAATTTGAATGTATCTGCTTCACTCCAATCAAATTCATGATCCGTATACATATAATACCAATGTATTAATAATTTTTATTTTCACATTCCTATTTCTTTAATTAATAAATATAGATAATTTAGTAGCAAATCAGTTGGGACATAGTTGAAAACTTAGTAAAAAGAAAGGCAAATTTTATATGTATACCTACTTGCTGATCCCATGAATATTGGTTTAGAAAAATTGATTATTAAATTCTCGAGATGTTATCCAAAACATCATAACGTAGAAAATATATTTTGAAAATTTGTGGTCGAAGTAGTTTATTTGTTGCTTTGGTGTTTAATTACTAATAATACATATAAAAGTTTAATTGTGGTTACATAGTATCTCATATAATACCTACAAAATTCTTTGTACGCTAAAGGTGGTGATAATGCTTTGTAGATATAAAATTGTTGAATAAAGTGCCATATATATATATATTGCCGTTACAATTAATAATATTTTTCATAATCAGTTTTACTGTTAATTTGCCGATGTGTTAATTGTTGTTATTGACGCATCTAACGAACAAAATCCATAATTTTTCTAGTTATAAATGAAGAATTAAGTATTAGAATAAGAAGAAATTATATTGAAAAGAAAAACATACTGACCATATAATAGTTAAGATTGTGCTAAAACTACTATTTTCGTAACAAATTCAGTATTGATGAAAATTCTATCTTGTAAACTACACTACGCTCCGTTATGTCAGAAATAAATCAAATGCATTGAAACCGCCTTCCTTCGTGACGACCGACTATCACCACAGTTACGGATATTTGGCTCGATGTTCATGCTTTCAATTCACTTGGTGACCTCTATAGACTACTAATTGATAAACCCTTTATGGTCACACAATTTATTAGTTTAGATTAGCAAATTTCAGATACATACGTACATATATAATTGCTGCGTGCTTTGCTAAGTTATGTCAAAATGTATGTAAACATAATAAACTATACTATCAAACAAAAAAATGGTTAATACGCTAAAGTGTACCTTTAATATCTAGTCGTTTTTAAACTAATTCTAGTTTTATTTCAGCTATGACGGAATAGTTGCTTAGTTGTTTTAATGATTCCAATTACAACTTTAAGTCCTTTGTTACTTTTACTACTTACAAAGGCGTATTGACGACGACCGTTTGGCGCAATTGGTAGTGCTCCTGCCTTCTGCATCTATAGGTCCCGGGTTCGAATCCCGGTAGGTGCATTTATTTGTGTGATGAGCACGAATGTTTGTTTCCGAGTCTTGGTTGTTTCGTTGTTTCTTATTACCATAACACAAGTGCTTTATCTACTTACTTTGGGATCAAAGTAATGTATGTGAGTTGTCCCAATTATTATTATTATTATTGTATTATACGTAATTATGGTTATAATTATTATCTTTGAGGTTAACACTTGAAAGGTTAACGCTTGAGAATAAAACGCATCAGTTTAAAAAAATAATCTGGTTAAATTTACTGACCTGAGCGCGTTCTTGAATATCCTGTAACTTTAGCATTACTCGTACAATCGACGTCCACAAAACATGTCAAAAATATTCCGTAATATAAATTATTGATTTAAAAGTAAAAAACATTTAACCTGGTTGAAAAGTGAAAAATATTGCTCTTATTCCCTCATTAAACAAAATGAAAGTCTTATGAAGGCGATTGATATTGTCATTAAACCTTTTTACAAAGAAGGCAAGGCAATGCCAAAGTTCGCTACGAGTAATCATAATGCTCTCTCAGTGGATTTCAAGATAATATGTATTGAGCAGGTCAGTTTACAGAGACAAGACTTTAATTTAACAACAACTAAAAGATACAATATCTTCATTGCCTACAATGTTGTACGAAATTTGAAAATATATTTGACTATTGTTTAGTTATAGTATTTTCACACAAGCAGGAATTCCATAATGTTCCATAAAGTCGAGTATTTTAAATATTGTTTGACTATTTAAACTATATTTAAGTAGAGTTAACCTTCTGCAATACGAGTCTAACATAATTTTAAGTTATCAAAAATAATATACATAAAATCAAGCATTAACTAAAAACAGTTCTAAGTTTAAATTGTGGAAGTCGAGAAAGAAACAAGTTTATCTCGTTATGTACTTATTTGCGTAACATTTCTCAGTTTAAGTCGGTTTCTAGCAAATTGCATTTGGATTAAGGCCACAGTTTACATTTGAAATTTTATGTCTGGTAATTATCATAACCCTTCTTTCGTTACTGATCCCAAAAAGATTATGAAATAAAATTATGTTTGTAGAAATCAGGGCGTTTGCAATGATAAATAGATCGATTCGATAATTTTAAGAAAATAAGTAATAATAATTGAGTATTAATAATGAAAAGATATATAAAGTAAAGGGTCGATACAATTAATTTTTTGTATGGGGTAATAACCGGTACCATACTTAATACATAATATTTAATTGATAGATATTTTTAAAGATAAAATATTATATTTATTTATTTTTTTATTATATTTTTATTTTTCACTCGTCAAGAGTGAAAAATAAAGTATCACATACCTTTTATTTTAGACAAACAAAGAAATTAAAAAGTTATTTATAACATATAAGTAGAATAATATAGATAAAAGAAGAAAGAGTTAAAAGATAAATAATAAATTTATTTATCTTTTAACTCTTACTTATCTTTATCTTTAAAAATATAAGGTTTGCTAGATATATAATCAAATGCTTGCTGCACAAATACACATTCTATTTTTAATAATAATTGTACAAAGAAAATTCCAAAAAAGAATTTTTAATCGCTAACAGTTTTACGGTCTGGTTTAAATCGATCAAGTCCCTAAAAGAACGTGACAAAACACGAGCAAACGAATATTTGTACACAAGGGACGTATTTCAATTAAGTTTCTCATAACATGTGTATGACACGAGGCATACCTGCATAGAGAGATATGGTGCAATAGGGCGTCATGTTCGGGTTAATACCTCGCCTGAGAGACATGTTAGGCCGGCTCAGCGAAACGTCAAAGGCAAATTGAAAATTAATTTATGCTTGCAAAATTTCCTAAAGCTCTCACAAATTGTAAATCACTCAGATGGGACCTCAAATCCCTTGGCCTTATTCTCACGCCGTGTAAACAGCAAAACCTTCAAGAAACTTTACTACTCTATGAAACATAAGAGACAATAACAACACATTTTATGTATATTTATAACATTTATAAAATCCAAATTACTTTTTAAATATAAAAATAAAGGCTATGTAAATATTTATAATGTAATAGTTACTCAGAAACACAGAAAAAAAAACATATTTTTACAGGAAATTTTATTACACGGGAATTTGAATTTTTATTTATAGAAACTTCTTTCCGATCTTATTTAAAAAATCTGTAGGTCACCTGACTCAGCACCTTGATAAGAGTTAATAAACTAAAATAATTGTTTAAATGTACTTTGTTATTTTAGTCATTACAAAGTTATGTAACACATAGCAGAGGATCATAAGTAGACGCAATGGAGCTAAACGTACTCGCGGGAGGACTCGAAAAGAGTCGTAAATACACCGCTCACTTATAAATTAGGATCATAAAGCAGTTGCCGAAGTTTGTTAGCGTCCCGACGACCATAAAACAACGCTGACATCTCCGAGGGATACGCTTGTCTACCCCTACTCAATCTTTCAATTTGGTAAAATTGTTATTTTGCCATTATTTATGCTCACACTCAGCTTTGTCCTTATTCGTTATTGTGTTACATGTGATATTTAAATCTGTCAAATATTTCAAAGAAACCTTTCTATCTTTGTCAGTTTGAAATATTTGAAAGCTTTGATTCCAATAAAACAAGACTTATAGGCTGACACTGTTAGATTATATTGCATATATTAGATTGAGTAACAATAACACACGATACAATAAGGACTATGTTTTTATGGACATTGAACAGTTCTTATCAGGATATTGAAAGAATAGTTTCACAATCAGGCGAGAGTTCGCTGAAATTCGTGTCGTACTTATTTGCTTATATCTCTATGAAATATGAATTCTTAGCAATGAATTATATGTCTTTGGATTCAATATTAAATTTTTAACAAGAATAAAGAATCAAGATAATAAAATTAATTTATAAAATATAATTTTAATATAAATTTTATTTATAGTAGGCTAATTTATAAAATAAAATATATTTTTCACTTTTTAATGTGTTTTGTGATCGGTTTTATTTTTATTTAAAATTAATTTTCGCAGGACAATTTTTAAGCACTTATTATGCTTACAGTGTTGACTAGTGGATTTACATATTAGTTGTCATAAACTTGCTTGCTGTCTGTAGTTAAAGCACATTATCGCTTGATTTTAAGAATCAAACTTTGTAATATCTTGCAGTAGCTCTACCATAAGTTTGGTAAAGTATTATTTGATAGCGTCTGCGTATTTGAATAGAAAATCTCACAGCGTCCCTAGCGGTGACGTGCAAACATATTTTTCTACTATGGGATTGACAGCTTTCTAATAGTAAAAAACCTAACATAAATTTCGATAGTAGGTTATTATCTCTTTGTTGACGTACATTCTAATGAGTTGTCAAATTTTCATTTCATAGGTAAGTACATATTTAATTCTGTACGCATTGTTACTTAGATTTTAGGGACAAAACTTTTCTGACAATTTACAAATTAAAACATAGAAACAAATTTAATTATGTAGCACTTGCGTAAAGCTCAATTTAAAATATGTTACATATGTCACAAATAAAATAAATAGCAAAAAATGAAATACGAATTTTAACTTAACCACTGACACGAATAAAAGGCCAAAGTGATTACAGTACAAATTAATGAGACGTGTTTAAACTTCTCTCGGCTTTTCATTGATTAACGCGTGTTTAATTCACACAAAACCTTTTTATGTAGTAAAATTATACACAACTAGCCGGTTTCTATATCTTATAATAAACTACATCTAATTTTATACTTTTGGTGAATTTTTAAAAATTTAATTGTGGTAAATATAAAAACACAACACATTAACTTGGAAATACTTTAAAAATTGTTAGATATTCTTGCAATCAATTGTAGTTACTCTCTTAATAGTGTTAAGTTTAAAAACAGTTAATACCACAGGAAAAACTTTCACTCTATATGAAACCAAGTAATAGAGCCAGTATTTTAAATTGAATTAAATTAGTCGAAAAATTTATATTAATGATAATATAAACTATGCAAATTCATAAAGTTTTGAAATTATTTTGAAATTAAATGAAAACATTATATGTTTTCATTTAATTTTTTTTTAAGTTATATATAGTTAGTTAAGTTAATTTATATATATTATATAGTTAGTTTTATTAAGTTATTTAAAGTAACTATCATATATTGACTATGATAGTTACTTTAAAATATACGAGGAAGTGATTGTTTGGATTGTGAAATCGCATGGAAGTAATGTGGGACCAAGTCACCACAGACGTTTTACTTATAGCACTTAAAGTTTGTTCTGAACATTTGCCGGTTCTGGGACGTAGTCAGCAACGACATCTTTACACAACATGTACTGGCTTAGCTTGGCTTTTTATTGATATGATTCAGATTGGTACTATTTATTTATTAGTAATTTTGTCAACTCAAAGATAAATTGTTTTTATATCGATATCTTAACAAAGTTATCATTTAATGATTAAGGTTAACTTATTTTTGTTGTTGTAAAAGATTTTTGTATATCATCTTACAAAATATTACATTATAATTATAACGGTAATTAATGCCGTTTTAAAAAAAAACTAATGTTCAAACTAATAACTAAAATTTATTTATTCCTGGGTTAACACATAAAAAATTATTTTATAATTTATTACATTTTCGCCAGCGAATGTTTCATAGTTGTAACGCCTTTAATGTTGAGTAACTAAAATGACCCAGTTTATAGAATGCCTTAACGTGAAGTTGCATTGGAATCATAAAGAAGTAAAAAAACAGTGAAAAAGACTCAGAAGCCAAGAGTTAATAAAACGCACAAAACTAGAGGTAAAGTAGTTAAAGTTGGAGGAAAGAAAGGAGAAAATATTTAAAGTTGTAAAATTATAAAAATTTCAAATCGATAAATCTATTTCCGTAGAAATCTTCTGGTCAAAACTATAAAAGTTCTTCCATAGAACCTATAACAATGTAAGGTGATTTTTAGCGAATGTTATGTACATAATGTATCTAGTGCCTAGAATGCGAGATCAGGTAAGGTGCGTGTAAATTATTCAGGCTGTAAGAGGTTGTACAAGGTTGCTCCCGCGAGCTTCGAACGGAATACTAACATCTGATCCGTGATTGCGCGGGATAAATCTGCTTCAATCACTTGCTACTTTATCCGAGCCATTCTTTAGGGTAAAAATATTTAATTTTCTTTTAGAAACCTTTTTATTCATCGATATATATGTATATCTCCTAGCTACTTCAATTAAATAGGACAAAAGAACTTTGTCTATCTAATGTGTGTTTAAAATAGACTTACCTAATTTATTATAATATTTTGATACAACAAAACTAAGAGCTGTTTTGAAATACAATAAGTAATTATTAAATTTAATAATATTTATAGTAGACCTATCTCAATAGTTTCTTTATTATTATTATTTATTAACAATAAATGTACAATAACTTTTTGAGATGTTTTCACAAAATGCCTTTATAAAACCAACAATCTCTATCACATTGAAGCCAAAATAGTAACAAAAATGACGTAGAACAGAACAAATGCTAAATTGCACACAAAACAATAAACAATTGTTGTTATTACCCTCGGTTGGAATAGAGTCGAAATATACTGAACAATGCTTCGGCTGTTTCATATATAACAGAGCGAAAACGAACAAAAATAAGGTGAAATATTATCTCGCTACGAACTGAAACGAATGTCCACATCGCGCAACTATATTTAGATCAGTCTGGTCGCATCACGGATAACTATTACCATACATGGTAACTAAATCAATTGAGAATTTACTGTCCTGAAGAACTTTAACTGTTCACAAATGTAAAGCTCTTCTTGAAGAATATCCTGGCGTGTAATTAGTAGTTGACATTTGTGACTTCAAGTGAAATTGGAGACAATTTAAAAAATGGTACTTCACAAATGGAGAGAACGTATCTTCATAAATTGATCCATCTCAATCACGTCAGCACGGTATCAATCCGTCACGTCGTCAAGCAGAAAAAGACGCAAAATAAACGATCTACATATTTATTAAGTAGTTACGAAGCCATAGACAGACAATATTAAAGTAAAACCCCTCTTTTTGCGTCGTGGTTTAAATTGTAATGACTGTCTTTGTAAACAAAAGCAGCTATAAGATTATTTTATGACTAACCTAACCTAATAACAAAATTTATATCAATTAAACCAAAAAAATACTTTCCTTCATGGCAACTTGAATATGAAATAAAACATTCACCGAGGGGAGAAAGTGACCAATTATTGACGAGGATGCAATTTGAAAACAATGGATTTATATACATTTTTATAAGAACACATCTCTATATGAGATGGTGTGAAATATTTTTTTTACCAATAAGTACTATAAAATATGTTTAAAAATATTAACACTTTTGGGCAAAAGGTATTGGTTAATACTATTTGAACCAACACGCCACACTGTTCGTACGTGCAACGTACGATGGAATATAAATTGCGAACACCGGAGCTCTGAAATCAACTGGCTGCCGACTGAATCGAATAATTTTATACCTCATCGACTTCAATCATTAATTATTTTAGGCAGCAACGAATAATTGTTGTTTTTTATCATTGTAACATTAATCGTGAAAGTATATTATGACTTTATGAGTTTTTTTTTAAATTTGTTATACGCGATAAAGTCGCTATATACTAAGAAATTTTGAAATATTTGACGATATTGTGTTTTATTTAAATTATTATATTTGAAAAAAGTGGAGGCCTACTATCCCTAGTAAGGGGGACATTTAAGTGTCCATTCATTTTCACTGATAATTTCATGCCCAGACAAGTGATCGGTGTGTCCAAACAGAAACATTTTTTATTTCAAAAATTGGCCAACGCTCTCAGGAAGTGGATACATGTAAAAAGCTTTTGAGATAACGCCACAAAGAACACTATTTTCCATTCAACGACATGCTATTACTTACAGTACAAATCATTGAAATTTGTAATGGATTGAAAGAGTTAACTACGTCTGTATATAAGCCATTAATTAATGACATGATTGTTATAAACACATTGTATTTTATTATGTCATTAATCATTTAGAGTATTCGGTGAACAATTTTAATCAAATGAATCCGTATGCATTTAGTTTTCAAATAATCAAATTAACCTCCATTGAAATGATTTCAGTGATTCAAAATATTTTAATTGACAAACAGGAAATGGCGCTTAAATTCTGCTAGCATTTGCTGAACTCCGCTGCAAATAAATACCTATCACATCTAACAATAACACAATATTTTCTCCCTCACTTTTCTACTATTATCACACAACGCAGTCAAATATTATTATTGAAAAAAAAGGGCGTGTTTAAATACATATATTCTAATGAAAGCATTTGAATGAAATTTGGTACAGAGGTAGATTATAGTATATAATTGTTTTCTCCGGGATTCATACCCAAGACGCGAGCGTTATCATATAATAAAAGGATTGATTTCTTTCAATCGTTAAGTCGTAGGCACGTGAACATGTAGCATATACAGACAGCAATAAATGACAATTTTATTGATCTTCTATAAAATATTTATTGCACAACTATATACTATGCATAATGTAGTTGTGCAATAAATATTAATTATTTCAAAGCATGAAAATGAATGCGTGTCTATTCGTAATTATAATCAAAGGCATCAAGACTGAACGACTTTCAGTTTGAATACAGAAAATTGTTAGCTTTACTGAAACTTTATAAAATTGTATTAGTCGAAAATTGATCACTAATGTAGTTGTTACTTTTAGAACATTAACCTATTTCCGATAAAATCAATAGCAAAACGATGTTTTTCATATTTATATTAAGTAACTGCCCTCTACTTTTATGCCACAAAAATTCAATTCAGTCGCTTAAGCGTAAAAGCCTTACCAACTTCCTCTATTGCATTATTTCTTTATATCAATAGACTTATTCAGAAGGCCATCAGCTACGACGAAGGGAGGACAAAGTCTTTTCTAAATACGGTTTCGACATAAACAAATAAACCTAAACATGATATACAGAATTAATACAGTTCTGTGAGTTTCTAGTGTGCAATTTAATAAATCCACTTCTTTCTTGGAAATGATTTTACGTGAAATAAATGGATTGTATTTAGTAAGCGAAAGTTTTTAAATTAACTTCATAAAGATGAAGTCACGGGCGGCACTACTTGTTTGTGGATCGAACTCCCGTTGATTCGACCTTGGGAATTGTAAGCGGTATGCGCACCAATTCTTAAAAAGTAACTTTACAACGGATAGCGACGCGGTTATCCATGGGCGGCGGTGATCTCTTACCATCAGGGGATCCGCCAGCCCTTTTGGCCACTTTTATATAAAAAAATACCATCTTAGAATTAAGTTTCACCGTACAAAACATAAAATTTGCATACAACTTGTTTCGTCCGATAGGTGAGCTCATAAATCTCGCGACAAGTGGATTTCTGTTTGTGAACTTTCTTTTTTATTTTCACTCTATCTGTGTGCTCACAACTCAGCCTTAACTTCTATAAATCAATTTGTACACTTACCCTTACTTATACATGAAGTTGGGAACGTGTTGAGTGTATGTAAAATTTTCTACATTAACTTTGCTTTAGATACGAATGCGAATGCTAAGTTTGTGTATTTTTTCGAGTTTAAAATTGGAATAGTTCTTATTTTTATATTTGATAATAAAATTTATTTCTCTTTGAGATTACAAAAATAAACATATTTATTACATTATATAACTTGTGTTACAACATTATCTAACTTGTATGTTAGGGTTTTGGGTACAATTTCACATACGGTTAAGTTATCCTCCAAATATTTTAACAAAATAATTCATGTATGCTAGAATTTTCGACGTGCTTAATTCAGACTTCAGCATACACATTAATATAGCGATACCATGTTATAATGAGCGTTTTGTATATTTGTAAATATAAGTAGGTATATCAATATAAAAGATGATAAAATATTAGTATCATCGCGTTAATTGGTTTGATTGGTCGTTTGCTACGCTGTCAAAGTAAAATGTCTAGAATGTAATCTTGTTTGAACAAAAAATTATTTATTATTTGAATTTAGAATTATTAATATACGAATTAATAATATAAAAATCTAACAATATGCGGAGTATTGAAACAAAGCTGTAGGTACGTCTTAGCGCCGTGTTCATTTTGCATCACAAAGTTATATGTGAATGTCGTTCTATTTTAAACACGATAACGCCAACTTTCCACACTCGAAATGTGAATAGCTTGTTGCGAAAATGTGACTAACGGAAACTGTTCAAGTAACTCAGCTGTCCTTCCGTGACATACATTCTACTTTGTCCGCCTCTCACCCACGGACCATCGACCACTTCAATTCAAATTCTCTCCACCCCGTTATTTTAGAAAAGGTTTATTATAAAGCTATCATGCTCATTTACTGAATGATAGATACAGTTCCATTTTATACCCAGTTTAAATTTCGAGGTAACTTCACATAAAGTCCTAGTACATGTAACGACAATTTACACGTCTGACTTATAAGTATTAAGAAAAGTAGACCAATCTTTTAAAAATTTAAAAACGGAGACTTAAAAAGAAAAGACGTTGAAAAAATGCAGGAGACATAAGAAAATGATGTCATTATAAACACATGTTATCAATAGACTGATTTTAAAGCTTACATAAGCTGATCTATTTAAAATTTGGCTACAAATTTGGCCATCAGGAAGTTAGCTGCTTTTTGTAAGCGGAATGGTATTTTTTATATTTATTGTCTTTGCACTTCTACGTCTTCTTAATGTTTGTTATAACTAGACAAGGCTTAATCGCTGATATGTAAATCTGGTACATTAATTATAAATTCTATGATTTATGAGGAAAGATTATACGTTAGTCCATTCAAAAGCAATATGCTAATTTATTCATAGTTTTTGTATCCTTAATTATTACCATAAATTATTATAAGTTTCGATGAAAGTTTTTATTAATATAGTATTTAAAGAAATATAATATGGAATAAGAAGGTACATTAGTGTTTAATAGTTACGTTTAGTTTCGTATCAACAGATACCGATGCTCTGTGTCCCTGTGCTTTGACTGCTTACAAGAAAATTCTTACAACAAATTCAGGGTTGGATTCGTATCGAATCAAAATCGTATTAATTAAACCAATGCACTAACTAGGCTATAATGCAGATAAATGTATGTGATCAGTTTTTATAAGCAAATATGTGTCAAAAGCGTTCCCTGCAGTCCAACTGCTGTTTTTTCTGAGTATCAACAGTGAGGCGGCGGTTTGCACTTAACACTAAGTGAACCTTCTGCTCTAGGACCAGTCACCTTCTGATCTAATATTAAAAACGTCTATTTATACGAGGAAAAATATTTTCTTTCCTATAGGAATAGAGTGTGCGGTGTTTATTCCAATGAAAAAAAATGCGTTAAAAGCCTTCATAGCTTACGAAGGTTATAACTTTTTATAACTTTACATAAACTACAAAATAGTTTTTATTAACGAAAGCTTAATTTATTATTAAATTGTGTTTCGTTTTATTGCTTTGACCAAGTTTTGCAACGCGGTACAATATTAATGTTTCTATTAACATTATTTTAATTAAATGAGAAAATTGAAAGTACAATGAATATTTAAGAAAATTAATGAAGATTACAAATTCACGGCCATTGAGTTTCACATTTTGGCCAACCTTTAACTTACTTGTAATACTTGTAAGGCTAAATTGAGAGAAATAATTCCATCCATTTGTTTAAATTCCCCTTCGAATCTATGGGGTAGTTCGAATAAATGATTTGGATTATATAATGACGAGCTGAAGCCCGCAACTTTGTCTACGTCGATTTAGGTTAAAAACTTGTTTAATGGTATTTTCACTAACACAATCATAGCTTAGGAGACTCTTCGATTTCTACTGTCATGAATGAAAATAACAGCATGAAACTTGCGAATTTTCTAAAGTAACATTCGATTTATTCAAATAACCATAAGTCAGTATAATACATAAAATATACTGTACCGTATAATCAAAGCAATTATCTACAATATTGTAAATGCAATAATGAGTTCGTTTGCTTCAACGCCGATTAACCTAATACTTAAATATTTGGTAAGGACGTAGATTGTATAGAAAAAAACATAAGCTACCTTAATATACATAAACATGCATGTACCTAAACCGATGATTAGATACATCCAAAGAGTCTTCCATATTGCTTTGAAAAATCAAATCAAGTAGTAAGATTTGTTTTGTGTGTAAGAAATGTAATAGATAAAATTCTTCCTAAATATAAAGAAGTTTTAGATGCTTCTTATATTTTTGGAATATATTTTTAATAGAAAATTTGAACTCATTAAGTTGTTTAATATTATTGGTACTCACTTTCGTCCTTTATGGTCCGTATAGACGATGTGATTTCTGGCTGCTGGTGTTTGTCGGGTGCGACCCAAGGAGTGCGTTTCCATCATTCTTTCGACTCTATCGATTTTGAATTTCCATGCGGAAATGCGGTCGAACTGGACAAGAACACATTCAAAGTCTGTCCGTGTAAAGTTACTGTAGCCACGGAATTAAAGCGGCTGGCTTGGGACCGGTTAACAACTTCAGATGGTTTGTTAGAGCTCTCTCAACATTGTATGCACTGTTTCCACTTCTTAGCTGCAAAGTTTTGGGACTGCTCATTTGGCACTTTCAATTGCACTAGGAATTATGTTACTAAGTTTCATATCTTGTGTAAAATTCTTATTAAATTTTAAACAGATATATTTTTTGTATAAATTTTCCTAGATATTATAAAAATCAAATAAATATATTTTTTAAACAAACAGAAAATCTCCTTTTAACGTTATTTTAATATTAGTTTTTTTTATAGGTGTGATCAATTTTGAGATATCCATTTACTGAAATAATTACGTCATGAGCGAATTAAAATCAATCACAAAAATGAGAGATTTAACGAAAAATATTAAATTAAATGGGATATCATGGCTTTTTTAAGAAGTAAAAAATTAAATAACATGTAATATTCAATGAACTTTTTAAGAAACGTTGTATATAGTCTTTTTGATTTGATGTTATTAGAAAATAAAATTTGTTCAAACCTGTACTCCGTATATTTCGTAGCGTAAGCACACAACATAGCTTACACATTATGTAAGATCATATGTTTTTAAGATAAGTATATAAGACTTTATATATTTACGCTCTGACAGTAGGCGGGGCTAAAGATTGAGGCGGGCTTATTTTGTTATCGACAAAGAGGTGGAGTGAAGGTCGTTGCTTATCGATAGCCTCCCTTCATCCTTCAAGTGTCTTAAATGTCTTAAGACTTTTCATTCTCAAGGCGTGAAATGTAATAAATTATATTTCGTAAGACAGTACAAATGGGGTTTAATTAACTTGAGAATGTCGAGAAAATGGCAAATATGCTTCGCCCACCGGCCGCCCGCCCGCCTTGCGCTAACTACCGGTACGATTTAAATTGTGTTTATTTATTATACAATGAACTTGCGAGAAAGCGAAATACCGTACTGAGACTATAAATTCTGCAAACACACAATTAAGAATGAATTACTGATCCACTTTTAAAAACTCATTATATTATATGAAACTTGCAAAACTTAACAAATATTTAATCTTTAACAAATAGACAACATACATCTTATACTAATACTAATAATTAAATAAAAACTCTCAATTTTTTTAATATTTAGGGGTAAGCGTTAATATTCATCAATTCAAAGATTGACTACGAATTCAAAAAAACTTACGTGCTGAACGTTTTCTGCAATAAACATTCGCAATTACCATTAGTACATTTATCTACTCTGCAACTACGATCTCATATTTGTAAACACATCTAAAATAACTGAAAAAGTATCACTAGCAACATTGTTGCGAAATAAGTTACGCGTATGAATATCCGAGTGGCATCTCGTATGCACGGTACCAAGGCTCATCGCCGACTGGCTTTCAAGCGTGAAGCGTTCCTCTCTCACATTATCCTGAAAGAAATCACAGGAATAATGCAAGCAACAATGAATCATATTACAATGTATTAAGATTCATTTTGTACTACAATAAAACAAATGCATCAAAAGACGTATGAAATATATTATGGAATGTAAATCTTACTCCATATTCATAATGACGTATTTAGCTGTAAAGAATGTATAATTGTTAAGTTTTCATCAGATTAACGATTTGCGCGATGGACTCTATGTTTATTGTTGTAAGGCTCAATTTTCAAGTCTTGTTTGTTGAAGGAAGGCGGTCGTGAGGTCGAAGGGGTGGTGCGTAAATTACGCGCATGCGTTTATCTTAAAAAATTTCAAACTATAAACTTCTTATCACGCTATAAACCATTGCATTTGGAAGATTTGGTAATAAAATAGATGACCATAAATCTTAGATTATTTTACCTGAACTAACAACTCTAATAATCGCTTAAAGTATTTTTAAAATTCCTTTGAAGTTAATTAAATGTTTAATAATAAAAAGGAGTATTTATTTTTTAATACAAAATACATTAAGTACTCCGTATTCAACAGAGTAGTAACAGGATTGTGTATTGTATTTCCTACTCGTAAATTAAATTTTAAAATATATTATTTACTTTAGTTTAAAACCTGTATTAACTTATTGTTTTTCTTAATCTTTTAATAACATTTTAGTTAAAATCACCAACATTTATATACAACACACAACTTTATAATATTTTTTTCTACGATACAATCTTATTCCTTTAATAATTTTTATTTATTTTGTAGCATGTAAGAGAAAGACTAGCGATATTAAATATAAATTTTATAATTTTTTTTAAAATTAAATATTAATATATAATATATATATATTATATTAATCCAATCGACATTTTAAAATGAGTTCAGTAATGTACCTAAGCTTAAAAGCATTGAAACTATTAAAACTGTCTCAATTATTTATTTACCCTTTCATTGATAACAAAACAGCCAATAAAGGCTTTTTCAATAAATAAAGTTACGAGTCCTTCTTGAATTAAAAACTAATAAATTTTATAGTGAAAACGAATTTGATCGACAAACGATTCGCCGACGCTACGATGTAACTTTCAATATCAGCTTTGTTACCGCTTTGTGCCATTTCTTGTCACTGCATTGAATATATCGGCTGCCTTTGTGCACGGAATATTGCTCGTCTTTTGTCGAAATGAACGTTACCTCCCCGCGAGTTGTTTCAGTGAAGAATTTCGCGATTGCAAAGTAATATTTCCCCTTAAGAATGCCGATGTTTCTTTTATGTCGAAGATGACTTTACTTCGGATTACATTGTGTTGGGAAATGTAATATCAAATTCTCAATTCAAAATCGATAGTAAATACTGTTTGTTTTTTATTTTCTGGAAGATTAATTAAGATAACAGGTGTACATTTATGGAGTCAGTAAATCTTTTGTCGTGATAATTGCATTGGGGTTGCCGTTTCACGTCTAATAGACTTCAGACCACCAATTAGTCCTGGATTAGCGATGTTGTGACTAGCAGACTTATAGGGAATGTCTAAGACTTATTAACAATATTATTCCTAAAGATTTTATTGGCTTATAAACCAGCTGCTATTTTTGTACAAACATATTTTAAAACTGGACATTATTAACATTGTCAAATTAAATTTTTGCCTTACGTTGTTTTGTTATTTTTTTAAAGTTCATTTCTTAATTTTTATTTTATATTTCCTTCGTTTATTAGCAAATTCACTAATACCCACCCATATAAACTATTAAAATATAAAATAATTTAAATATAGTTTTATCATCTAAACAAGCTTCTACCATCTAATACAACAGTTTTAAGTAAAATCATTTCAACCAGCAACAGATTGTAGATAATTAAAAAAACCGATATGATTATTACAAATAAGAATATTTCATATATGAACAGATTTTCATAAATTGAACATCCGATCTCGTTAAAAAACGCATCAAAATCGCTCCATTTGTTATAGAAGCCATGATTTTATTCACACATACAGACACAGCCCACAGACACACACACAGTCAAAACTATAACCTCTGTTTATGTCAGGTGTTGAAAAATAAGTAACCTAATTTTATCATCATTAAACCCCAGCTTAACAGTATTAATAACATCCAGTGAACCCAAATTCTATCAGCATTACTCGTGGTTAAGACGGATACCTAATTATGAATTCTCACTACGCCGTGTTAACAACTGAATGCCGGTTTGTATGCTACACACGATGTCTGTACAATACAGTACGAGAGTTAACTATAACGATCAATCCAATTTATAAATTTTAAAATATAAATTATTTAAACAACATCCATACGTTGGCACTGCATCCGAAACATAACAAAAATGTAAATAATAATGACGAATGCAACTCATATCAAGTAACAAAAGTTCAAAGAAAATGAAAAGAAATTTCAGTTTTAAAGGCAGACAAAAATATTATTGTATAGCTTTTTTAATATTATTATGTAACAAACGGAAGTTCTGTATGTAGTGTGCCGGCTGGTTGACCCACTGTTAATTATCAGAGGATTACTGGGCGAACCGTGTCTGCCTATTCTCTGTTTAAAGCTCAGTTTGAAGACAAAGCAAATAGAACATAGTCCAACTTACAAACGATGCTTCATTAGCAATAATTTATTGACAGTTGACTTACAGAATTTACTCGTTTTACCTAGGTCCTAAGTGATACCCACATCTTCGTTTGCGGTTGGAATAAATACATAAGGTATTGTATTCCTCCTATGTGATACATTTTTACATCTCTGTCATTAATTATTTTCTTTTCAGTCAAGTATAATCAGCCTTCCTACGAAATATGTTTTAACAAAAAACAAACCGACTTCAAATTGTAAATCTAAATCTACTGAATAGATTTTGATAAAATTTAAATGGAACCACACTGGAAGCACAAACTTTCAAATAAGAAAAGAATCATCAAAATCGTTTATCCAGTCGAAAGTTCTAAGTTAAAAAAACAGTCGAATTGAGAACCTCTTCCTTTTTTAAGTCGGTTAAAAAGACATATTTTTTTCCTGAAGTTTATATCTGTATCACAATAACTATCTAATACGTTTCAATAGCTTTAACGTAAAACATTATAAGCAAGTGAAGTAACAAACTATTCATATCTACTATTGATTAAGAATTCAAAATGTATTAGGTAAATGGAAAATACTAATCATAACATTAGGATAGACCACGATGAATCTAGTTTTGTATTCCGTGATGCCGGCCACAAATAACAGAAAGAGCAAGTCCTCAGGGCTTTAGCTTTTCAATTTCCCTTTCAGAATTATTCGTGCTAATCGAATACGACCGTCGGAGTCTGGGGACGCGATCACGATGATTCATTCATGAGACTAATGTCGACCCAACTTCTTACACTATTATTGAGAACATTAGCTCCAGTTTACCTTGATAGTTCTGGTAAGATCAATTAAAATTTAAACATGGGTCACCTTAATGCTCACTAACCTTATAAAGGTAGTTATGGGAAAGGATATGAAGTAAGATATTATGGTTAATCTACATACGAGTGGCTTTATAATAATATACTGTGTTGTCAAACATTACTAATATCATCACATCATGAAATTAAACATTAATATATCGTTAAAGTTTATTCTTGCGTAAATTTATGGATGCTCAAAAAAAATAAGGTTGTTTTTTAGTTCTTCCTAAAACTGAGACAGAAATACCTCAGTTGATTTTGTTTTTACTAAATGTTCTGGTATTATTATTGCAACTTCCAAAACGTATGTACGCACGTATACATGGTGTATATCCGATATAACTCATTGTTAGTCTAACTTCTTATTAATAAAATAATTTCTAAAATCAGTCCAGTGTATTTTATGTTTATTAAATACAATTTAAAATACAAACATTTTCGTTTCTATTTATAATATTAGTAGTGTAATAATAATATTGTCACGCTTTTTTATATTATAGTTCTGAACTTATTTTAAGCATAAATTACGTCCAAATATGGTGGAATCAAATATCGTCCAATATTTTAATACAGCCTTCATTATTTATAAATGTAGAAACCTATTGTTTGGCGTTCGATGGCACCGGCAAGCGCGAAGTCATTATAGTCACAGTTCATAAATATTAGCTTACTCACTTCCATTTTTTTTTAGCAATTATATACGATTATAAATATTCATTTAGGCTTCTGTTTACTTTATATCACGCGTGTTTATCAGTAAAAAAGCACAGCATATCAAATTTAATTATTAAATCATTTTACAGGAAAATATACAAGGGACTAATATAAACAATCTCGCTGTTGTTGCTTACTTTAATCGTGTAGTTAAAGTTGATGGTTTTAACTGTACTTTATTCGTGTTTTAAATAAATATCTCAAATATGTTGATTTTTTACCTTCTTTGTTAGCGTAGCGTGCATCTTGCATGAAAATGTAAGGTACGTACAAAGGTGCTACGGCGTAGCATTCGTAGACCTTTAATGCCACTAATATATTCAATGAAAATTAAAAAGGTTATTTTTTTAATAATCTCTGGATCAACTAATATAACTTTTAAACCTATTAGATTAATAGAAATAGAAATAATGGCATTTTATTTACCTACAAAATAAAGATATTTGATTTGAAATTTCGCGAATAAAAATTTATTTCCGAGTGATAAACATCGCGAGTAAAACTATGATTTAAATATTTTTTTTAAACCACGATTAAAAATCAATGTACAATATTGTTTGTAGTGACGTAGCCGTTAAACTTTCAACGAAATCGCGAAGCAAATGACGTAGCACGAAGTATTGTCGTCATTAATGAGCTCAGGCGAGCGGACTGCCAGCGGAAGAGGAAAATTAAACTCCTGGGCCCGGGGCTTGTGTTCATTACTCCACACCCGATTATTCAGCCACCATTTATAAATGCAACGTTAAAATATCTCATAGGAGTTAACAGTGACAGGCGTGTGCGAATTAGAAACTGCGGTTGTGCGTGTCGATGCCCGCTGGGAGTTATATGTCAGCTAATTTTTTAGTGTGTTTGAAAGAGCCAGTTTAATTTTTAAATTAATTAAAGACTCTTTATTCCTCTTCCAAATAAGTCTGACGTTTGACAGCTGGGACAACAAAAAAGTTTTCACTTGGAAGACACAAAAAGGATAATTTCTTTACATACAGTGATCAGACATTTAAAGTTAAAGGAATGATCAATGAAACAGCCATAGAAATATTAAATATTAAGCATATATATGCTTTATATCACAAAATCAGTTACTATTAATATTGAATCGCTTTAGAGCACTAAAATTTACGTCATATTGCAAAAGTAGCTGGAAGCTTTTTAGGATGTTAAATAAGGCTATCTTCTCCACTTAAGTTCAACTTATTCAGATTTTATTATTACATTCACTTATTTATTTACTTGCCATTATTAGTCGATCATATATTAGTTTGTCTATTATATGAAGGCCTCCCCGAGCATCTTCCAGACCTCTCCAATTTTGGCTTTACAATGCCATAGCGAGCCTACTGTATTTTTGGTGTCGTCAGACCATCGTCTTCTTTGCCTTCCCTTCCTTCTCCTTATTTTTATTATTTATATTTATTTATCTTGGCATAAAATCAATATAATTAAACTGTGACGTTATTTCCGGTAAATACAAATAAACTTGCTAATCCTTACATTAAAAGTTTTCAACCCTATTGCTCCGTGGTTAATTTGGATCACGGAAAGTAGTAATCCTTGTTACAAATTCCCGCACGTTTGTTATTCGACCCATGTATTAAGTCTTGAAATTACGTCTCAGGTAACTAAAGGACTTTTTAAATTAAAACCGTATAAAAGTTTGTTTTTCATCTCAAAGAGAATAAATATAGTCCGTGGAGGATTGCTAAGATTTCAATTTCCTTTGGAAAATTACAAGCACGTTAATCGTACACGCGTGAGAGAACATGTGGTCCTTAAAGGTACTATTAACTCGAATAATTTATTACAATGAAAATAACTTATTATAATAAAAAGCGAATCCTGTAATTCCTGTGCGGAGCATGTGGCAGACACATATCTGGAAAATAAGTAGGTATCTGTGTTAACTTGAAACATTTATTTGTGTCTCCGACATTCAAACCCAGACCCTCCCACGCCACGCACAGATACCACCATTTAGCCGTAGAAGTATTAAAAATGCCATTTGAAATATAAATTTATTACCTATATTAAGTCTATAGGGTGGGGTAAAAATTTTTGCTAATAGCAACATTTGAATTTTCAAAAAATAAAATAGTTTAATATCACTGACGCGTTTTCATACCTTACCACATATTTAATCTTATCTTAAAAGTTTACAACTTTTATTAAATGTTCAATAAGTGAAGAAAGAAGGTTAAATTAAGAGATTACTCATACAGTACAAAAGAATAAAACTTTTCATAATTCTATTAAACATGTGTTACAATAGTTATAAAATTGGTTATTTAATGGTTTAACAAGTGCGTTTCGAATTTACAATACAGGTAATAAAAGCGAAATAAGTTTTTATGCATGGTAAAGTCGGTAAGTTATAGCGGGTAGCGGTAGAGGGCGCGGCAGTCGACTGCTGATTGTAAAGCGCTCACAGACGGAGCCTATTCGATTTCACGGCTCGCCGCTTCCGATATTTATTGTCATCGGTGTAGTTGTACGACACGGTACCTACTGAGCGGCGCTGAAAAATCCTCTCCGCTGAAATCGGACGAAACATTTCGACAGGTCCTCAGCTGCGCGGACTATTAACAGAAAACTTTCAACCGAAAATTGAAAACCGATCAAATATACTTTTTTGTCAAGCCAAAAATAACAACGCATCTGTCTCGTTAGGAAAACGTAACGCCACCTGACGATTTATCACGTGTACGTGACGTGATCTTTGCAAGGCGCCTGTCACATTACAAAAGAAACGAGTATGATTTGAATTTCTCAAGATAATTACGTCTCGGTGGAACTCGATGTTAAAATTTTATTGGACTGGGTCGTTTTAACTCCAATATACGCATTGTATTACGGAGAGCATTTGACCGAATCTTATGGAATTGCTTTGTGCCAGGCCAATGGCTTCTAGAAAATTGAATAGCCCATCAATTTAGTCATTTCCAGTTAAAGCGTAAATCGTGTCATGGTATCTAACTCGGCATTGGCAGTTATTGGTACTCTGCCAGCCTGTGAGATTTCCTAGTTATTATATCCCACCTGAAACTAACGGATTGTGTATACAATAAAAAGGTAATATGGCTTGGTTGGAAAAATAAACTAGAGTTTATTTTTGAGAAAATTACAACAGGACAATGGCGTATCTAATATTCTAGTTCTATTTTCTCTAGCTGATTATTACAAAGTATAAAGTAAAAAAAAAATCATTTATAACGCTTAAACCTAAACTGTATTTAATTTATTTAAGTATATTTAGATAAAGTTTTAGCGAATTTAATGTATATCGTAATGGTGAATAAGTTTGTTATTGTTATTAAAATGAAAAAGTGGTAAGTGAACCGGCAGTAAAATGTTTGTTGCAACATTGTCGACAATAGACATGTCTGGATTGTTGACACACCTCCACGATTCTGTTTACGTAATAAACTAGCGATTCGCTTCCCTAACTCATTCCCTCTGTCTCAACCGATGCTTTGCAATCGCTTAATTATTTACAAGTATTCCGTTTATCCATTACACAACAACGAGATACATAAATGTAATACTAAACATTGTCAAAATGAGAAAATGCCATTAAGAATTGGATTAATTTTATAAAGTTTGCCGCAAATAAATGCTAATTAAAATGATTATACTTATATGCTGTAATATGCACTTATATGATATTGTCATTATTTATCTAAAATATCTGATCCTAGTTTTCCACAAAGTGACGGTAAGATGGAAGGATTTAGTGAATTCCTTTATTTTAAAAATAGGTTTTGTGTTAAGGAATTTGAACGCGATTTTGATCCACTTATAGGTATTGGATTATATTACAATTTATCTGTTTTACAATATGCTGATATTACTGTAAATAATAGCCAAGACAAAGTTAAAAATAAACAATAAATTAAATAGAAAAAAAACTAAGCGTGTTTCTTACTTTTTTAAAACTAAATTGCATTTATTTTATCTGAATAAAAAAAACACCCGAATTGCATTAAACATCTGAATACTATGCCAATATTTTCTATCTCTACTATTGACTCTCCTAGCTACACTTATCTTGAACTAAATCGTAAGGATATTAACAAATTAATCAAATTATAAAGGCCATTTCGTTTTATGATAAGCCTTATGTTTTATGACCATTCTCGAAACGGTAAAGCGCATAATTTCTTAAAGATTAAATTATCATTGCAAAGTCTGTCTGAATCTTAAAAGGAATAACGAGCACATTTAATAGCACTTATCTTACTAATCTTAACACATATTTTAAGTGGATGGACCTTTATTACTCACTCATACCAGAAATCCTGAACATATCTACATGAAAATTAGTATCTAGGTAGGTAATAGACTGGAATAACACATACTTTATTCTGAGTAGATTGAACTGTTTCTGGAAATTTTTTATCAAATGAACGAAGACGCGTGCAGCAAACAGCTAGTTGATAATAAAGTGTCAACGGTGATGATTGGTTCGATGACGATGTTTAATTATACATACATTCAGAAACTCATTAAGAACGTTAATTAAATTCTAAAATTCTATTCTGCATCGGTGTTTTGGGCGTGCGAAATGAATTATTTTAATATTTAAGCCCGAGCAAATGATGTTGGCTGTTTCCGACGAGATTACGAACTAATAACATTACAAAACAAGCTCTTTGCAGCTAAATTATGCATGCACTCTCGGATCATTACCACGGCCAGTCTTTGGACGCTGTTCAAATGCTTGCTACGATCTTTAAGCGTTTTGTTTCTCACAATTAAGCGCTTAAATGTTAACCGTATTAGCTATATTAAATTATATGTTAAAAGGATTGATGTTTGTTATGATTTGACGTTCGTATCGTTGAACTTTTGATAAGTTTTTGTATAAAGGTAGAAAGAATCTTAGAAATTAAAAAATAGTGTTATTACCCCCAATAGTTGAAATTTTGCCGTGTATTTTTTTCAGTAGTAAGATTATTATATCTTCCTTGAACTCTTTAGGGATATCGGTATCTCTTTACTGTAGTTGTAGCGTAGTGTAACTACCTAAGCCTTCTTAAGAACGAGCGTCTATTCTAAAATTTGGCTTTCATATAATATTTTATTGTTTGTGTTGTGACTAGAGTATTTTATATTTGTACGTATCTTAATACATATTATAAGTTTTCTTGATTGAAATAAAATAAGAAAGTCGATAAATAAGTAAAATAGAAACGAGAATTCGATCGCTAGCGGTGGGATTAGCTGGATTTTTTCGAATTAAGGATAAACATCCGGTAGACTGATCCCTCGGGAGCACGGCTAAGGTGTAGGTAGCGTTTGCTACTAAGATCCAAGTCCGCAAACGTTTAAACCACCAGTTTCTCACATATTTATTTATTTTCAGATGACAGATGATTTGTAATCAAAACCACTTGGATATTGTAATTTTTGTTATGTTTGGTTTATGAAAAACTAATTTCAAAATGGTGATATTATAAAAAGAATCGGAGACTTAAAAGAAATTTATCTAACATTAATATTAAAAAATAAATAATTTTGCAAATTACGGCTTAACGGCTTCTTGCCTGTATAAAAATGATTAGTGAAACAGACGTAGAAATATATCTGCTCCATACAACTAGAGGATACAAGATTTTAATTACATTTTGTTAAGTTCTATTAACGACAATTAAAAAATAATATGAATAATTAATTGATTTCAACGTGAATATTTCAAGAGTGTTCTCATAAACAAAATTTGCATGAAGATCGCACTTCGTACTCGGGAGCACTGAGATAAAAGGCGGGCAAATCCTCGTGAGCGCACGAATTCTTCGAGCGGGATGGCGAACCATCTTTGCCCGACGGGCGGTAATAAAAACGGCTTAAATAGGATTTTAACCGCGAGTTCCTTGCCTTAATTAAATTGGATTTGTGAGTGAAAGAAATGTACGTGAAAAATTCGTGTCGATTATATCAGGGGATTGAGGTTTTGCGTATCTTATCCTGTTAAGCGGATTAAGATATGTTTGACATTATAACATCTTCGTGTGCTTAAAAGACAAAAACAATACTATAGATTAAAATTGGTTATTTGAGTATATTTCGCTGTACAGTTTAGGCGTCTACATGATGCGCAGGAGATCCTGGTTTGATTCCCAGAGGAACAAACCTATGTTTCACTTGTTTAAGTACAGAAGGCTATTACCTATTTGCCTGTAAAGAAAATGATCAGTGAAATAGATACAAAAAAGTGTCTAGCCCATGCGCCACTAGGGGTTACATGAATTCAATAAGTAATTACAAATAAATACATATTAGGTGTATTTGTCCAAAATGCATTTCCAAAACAGACAATTTGTGTTGTATCGCTAATAATATTAGAACTTCGAAATTAAAGTTTAATTAAAATTTTAACGTTTAATTAAACGAAATACATGAAAAATAATATTTAATATATTATATTTAAGTTTTATCCTATCCAAAAGTCAACTTAAAAGAAAATTAACAAAGCATGAAATCAGGACGTATCAGCTGCTACTACGGAACTACGAGAAAGCTGCGTTTTCGTAAATATAACTCAGTCAACAATCTTAAAATCTTACATTAAAATTAATTATGGATTATATTTCAAATCCACTAAATTTAATACTTCAGTTTAATAATTATTTATCAAGATTTTAACAGTCATAAAATTAATTCAAACAGAATAAAATAATCGCAAAACAATAAAATATTAGGCATTACATTTCCACTATGCGGATTACTAAAGCTTTCATAATTCTCTATTAAACTTTCATTTGACTGGTTTTTCATGATTTTAGTATGGTAATATTAAAATCGTGGAATTAGCACGGTAACAGCTGTAGTAACGGGGTTTTAATTATCACTTACAACGCCTTTCAGCGCTAAATTACTCCCATAAAACAGTTAAAACAGAATATAAAAGATTTAAGACACCATCGCGTTAGAATGTTGCTTTTATGAATTGAACAGCTGATGGGATGATAGAACATGATAGGATTCATTTAAAGTATAAGACTTTACTAGAAACTAATTTATGTTATAATAACTAGTAGCTCAGTTGCGGGAAAGATCCTAAGTTTGAATCACGAAGAATCAAAAAGTTTCGGTTTGGATAGTTTATAAATATATCTGTATATATACCGCTTTAGTAGCTGAGTGGTATACTCACCAAGTATTATGCTGGAGTTCTTGGGTTCAAAACCCGTGAAAAAACAAATAAATATTTCAGTTAGATAGACACAGAAGGCTGATCACCTAATTGTCTTAAAGAAAATGACCATTGAAATAAACGTAGAAATATGTCTGCCCTTTTCTCCACTCAGAGGCAATGGTATTTCACATATTTACTAGGAGTTGTATAACACACTTCTTTTTATTACAAACTATAGAGTTTATCTAAGGTTTGACTAGTTATCTGTATGTAAGTTTGTAATTTTAGACGTTATTTTACACAATTTTGTCACCTGTTTTGTATTTTTATTAAATGCCTAATAGCTATGAAACTTTGATAAAATACTACCAAGATAGACGATAAAAATTATAAAATCCACTGATAATTAAATCATAGGTTGTCAGATATTGAATAATATTATCCCCGAATTAACATTTTTGGGGTCGCCTTTGACACTAGACCTATGTAGCATTAAGAGCGGCCCCTAATCTGTCATTTAGCCCTTGGAGATTTCTTCTACGGGAATAATTTACGTCGATCGGCCAGAAGGGGAACGTAAATGCCTCACTGAAACTTTAAGCTTTCTCTGAGGAGTGCCGCGATTCGCGGTGTCTGAACTTTTCGTAATAAATTTCAATAAGACAGAAAATATCTAATCACTGTTACAATAGGTAAGTTGTCTCCATCTATAAATAAGATTTTAAACAAGTTATATATTATATAGTTCTTGTATTAGGTCCTTACTACCTTACATACTCGTAGATTTAATTATAATTAATATAGGAAGTTTTGACGGATTAATTATTGCCTTAAGAATTTAATTTTAGATTAAAATGAATAACGACAATGATTTTTTCTTTGTAGGTAGATACTTTTATATAATTTAAGACGGAAAGTACCTACCTATAAATATAAAAAAAATAATAATAGATACCTGTTAATGATTATAGTAGATTTTTGCGTGAAAGCAAAACAAACAACTGAAAATCTATTCATCCTCATATTCAAAATCACTGAAGAATAAACGAACACTAAACGTTATTCTTGTATCGAAGTTTTGAAATATCAATTCTTCAGTATTTGTTTCAATTCCGAAAATTCAAATTCCGAACAATGCCTATGCAAGTTCGAAACAAAAACAGCGAAATTTTATTTAAAACTTCAAAGCAAGATAGCTGAAAATTTTATTTATTCCCTTACATATTCGCAATCCTTTTAAATTTTACGGCGGCTGATGGCGTTACGTGTCGATGAATGTGAATAAAGCCTTTGACGCCTTTTGCCGCATGCATTTCAAGCGAGTCACTTCAATTTCAGTTTACACGCAATCACCACCAAATATCATGTTAAAAAAACCGCTGCTTATACTATAGGTATACCACCATATTAAAACTGCCGCCCCCTTGACTACTTAGGATATGAATAAATAAAATAGCTTACTACTTTGATTATTTTCTAGCTATGTACAAAAATTCATCCAAATAACTATTTTACGCTTGATCCGTAACTTTCGGCAGTTTCAAAACATTTTCTACACTATACAATACACTTTTGTTGGTACTTTTTATTAATAATAAAAATAGTAGATATATTGAATTACACTTTATGGCTCAATTGCAAGCTTTGAACGAGAAACCTCCTATTATGACACCATAAAGGAGAGTGCAATAGTCGATGCAAGTTCGGGCGTTAATTCTTGTTTACGGCGAATCGCTTTTAGTGGCCCTGTTGAAAGCACGTGAGCTGATTCAATCAATTCGCCTGCACAACACTGCTAAGATACGACCACTAGTACGTCTATCCACTCTCCAAACTGTCGATATCTATTTTTAATATAATCTAAGACATTGTTTCTTAAGATTTCTAAAAATTTCTAAAAAAACTCCTGCAATGTATCTTCCTAAATGGGTTTGTGACAAACAATTAAATTTCCTATTTAATTTTAACCATAATGTTTGAATAATGAACTGTTTACTAATTTATTTAAATATGTAGATGTACTTTTGTCTAATTTATTTCATTATTTACAATTATTACATAAAATAACTAAGAATATATTATAACATAAAAATTTGGAATACAAAATACTCTAAAATATAATAAAATTAGCTTTTCAATTAAAAATTAAAAATATTTAAAAACTAATTATTCTTAATTGTTTAAAACTATTCTTTATTTCAATAACATGAAAATAACATTTAATTTTAAGATAACAAATATTTAAAAATAATATTATGGTCTTCAGAGTAATATAATAACATAAACAGGAGACACTTGAAAAACATTTACAACTAAGCAACTGTTATCCATAATTAATATTCATTTTCTTTGAATTTCTTTTATCGTCATCGAGTTGGAAAATAACGGAAGTATTTTGGATAAGACGGTATTTTGAGGAGGGCATGAAAATAATTAATCATTCCCATTTTTACCGAGCTAAAGGTTGAAGAACGCGATTGTTATTACATTGGGGTTATTTTTTATATCTATACATAGTAAGTAGATACAAGTTGTGACTTAACAATGTCTGTACTTGGTATTTAAAATATCATTACGTATTCGCTAGAACATACTTCTCTGCACTGACCTGCAGTAGATGGTACGTAATCGGTCTCTTTCTTACTTCGAAACATAATACATTGTTTACTAATATTTGAATGATTTTTTAAAAGATTTTAATCTATTACTTGAAGGCAATTCCAAAAAAATAATTTATTTGAGTAAATTTCTTGAAAATTTGTTGTTTTGAAATATAAAAACCCTGCTTTAGTCATTTCAAAATGTTAACATTATAGCTATCTATAGTCAGATTACGGGCGTCTTATGAAAATGTAGCCGGCTGTATTCAGATAATGGACGGTACGTTGCGCATTAACATTGAGGTAAATCTTATTACGAAAGCCTAAATGCCGCGATAATATCATATTGTTTTGAACCTCGCCATCCGCACGTCTCTCATGCTCGAAAGGGCTTCATCCTCGGGGACTGGCGTTTAAATATTCATAATAGAAACAGTGCCTTACATAAATGAGTAAATTATCAAGATATTGTTCTGATTAAATAATACTTACAAAAACTCTTAGCTGAAAACTATAAAGCAAATAAACTATGTTGACGGCCGGACTATAAAACAAATAATTTGACGGCCGGTTGGCTCAATAGGTAGCCTGCCTTCTGCGCCGGTAAAGGTTCCTGGGTTTGAAACCCGGTAGGTGCATTTATTTGTGTCATGAGTACGAAAGTTTTTTTCCGAACCTTGGTTGTTTATTGTGGTACCCTCATTGTTTCTGATTATAAAAGTACACACAAGTGTTTCAGCTACTTACTTTGGGATCAGAGAATTGCAAGTAAGTTTTCCCAATTATTTAAAAAAATGTTTGGATTTATATTCAATATAATATAAAACAATGAGGTGATAGATTTTGTCCGTGCTGTTTTATTGTTTTGATTACATGTAAAGCTAAGTCTGTAAGATTAAACGAAAATATTTTTTGAGATAGATTCGAACCTCAGACTTTCGGTGTATCTATACCTAATATGAATTGAAAATTTTTAAACAATTTAAACATTACTTACTTAATCGTAATCGTAAACTAGCTACTATAAATATATACGTGAATTAGATATTGTTTTATTACACTGTTCCGCTTAAACATCTTATCTGATATTAAAGTTTTTTTAATAAAAATATAAACAATTGAACAAGGCTTTCGAATGGTTTCGACGTATTTCTATTCAGGTCAAATCACAGGCATGACCCACTTGAAATAATTAATAAACATTAATTCATTCAATTAATTTGCTCTGAGAATAGTTTCATTTTCTACTTTGTTTTTCATAGCGCTGCGATATTGAAATAAATATTTTTATTTATTACTTTCTCAATTTCGCGTTTATTCTCAATACTGTTTGAGATGTAATTGTCGTGTTGATTTCCCGCGTGGATTGAGTGATTTCTCGAACTAGTTTATCGTTTTTCTATGCATTACTACCTACCACGTAAACAATCAATAGAGTCAATATTACCTCGATGAGATTTGTTACTCGATAAATATCTCTCTTAGAAATGAACTTTATTTGGCTTTCTTGATTGAGTTTGTTTTAAAAGATTTATATATGTAGATACTTCATTCAACATATATTATAAACTACTTTTAATTTTCCTTATTAGACTATATAAAGAACTTTCTTGGTTTACCTAAATTAAGAAATATATTACAGTACGGCAATTTCCTAGGATTAATTCCAAACATATTTATAAAAGCTCGCAAAAATATTAAACAAATAATTCGTACATTTAAATATTTTGAACGTACTTAAAACGTTAAACCAACGTGCAAGGTGTATTTGAACTTGTAAATTATTGGACTAAGCTGTAGTAGTTAAAGAAACGTCACCTGCGTTGCATTTGCTTCGCTAATTGCTACTACGTTCCTTATACACTGCAAAACAGAATTTATCCTTTGCGACAAATTGCAGTCGCTTAAAAACAGCTTAGCATTATCCTCGCTGATCTATACCCAACTTACAACATCGTTAGACAAATTAAAAAATGGCCAGTTTTGATCCCCTGCAATTGTACAAGTCTATAGTTATCTCTATGAATGACCTTAAACACATTTCTAGCCACGTTGCAGAGTTTAGTTAAGAAAAAAAACTCCATGTAAAGGGTGCAAGTTTGACAAAGGTGTCGATGTAGCGCCGCTACCATCGCCCAAACAATATACAGTAGTTATTTTTTTATAAATTTTTCAGACACTACATTTAAAAAAAAAATTATTTATTTGCTTTAGTTTGCAATGTTGCTTGGTTGCTGAAGACAGTTAAAATTAATTATATTTTTTTATGAAATACCTAGAGTTGAAATGATTACTGTGTATTTCAAATTTTGTTGTGGTCTTCAAAATATTGTAAAATGAGTTACGAGGACTCAACCGTCATTTTCAAATACAGACCGTTCGTGGCTAAATCGATACATTTCTTTAATAAAACGTCCATTAATAAACGTATAAATGATTCGGACACATTTGTCAAAAGTATCATGAACTGTTATTTAACTTTCCTAATGTTTATTGTAACTTTTAAACGATTGTCAAAAAGGGCATCGATAAACATGATTGATATCTAAACATTATTTAAAATTGAACTTCACCATCGATTGTTTATTTCGAAACAAAAAATTAACATTCCAGATCTGATATGACCACGCGTCCGAAATTAACAAGCAATGTGCTCAAAGGTTAAATTCCCGAGGAAACAAAAATAAAATGTTTTACTCATTAAAAAAACAATATGAACAGTTCTTGATGACTTGGGAAACCTTAGGAAAAACCATAGGCTACTTTATATGTATTTAAATTTTATGCAGATAATGTTGTGCAATCAATAATAATTTTTAATTCTAGAACTCTTTGTGTTATTCACGACAAGAGCTTACAAAGAAAAGCAAAAGTCCAAATCATATTAGAAGGGCAACGTCTGTTGGTGCGCTATCAACAACATCAATCATCCAAATAATGACTCCCCTTACACACGTCCTTAAATAATTTGTCAAAAGTCGCTCCGAGCCGTATGGCAACGCTCTCCACTCCTTATTCATTCTTTAACACTTGATTTGTTTCCAATAACTCATTTGTAATAGGTAAGTCCACAGGATTACGTAAAATATTTAAAAATGTAGCACTTAATATGTAAACATAAATTTAATAACCTTTATAATATTAAGGTCATTTTCAAGGCTTATATTTTACCTGAGACAATTGAAAATAAAAGCGAATAGAAGAAAAAAATTTACTATAATAGCTTGTCTAATAGTTTATACAACTACATTGCACAAACAATTAAATACCGTAAAATAATTAATATATTGACGTGGAAATAAATAAAAAAAAATTAAAATTATTAAATATTTACAATAATTTACTTAAATATATTTACAAAAATACAAAAGGCTCATCAAAGCCGTTAGGGTGCCTACCCAAAATACTGGCTACATTACCTAAATCAAAATAAATATATTACTCAACGAAAAATTGAAGATTACGTGATTTCAATTGAATAATTAAATAATCTAAAATGTTAAGATTATCGCTTACAATAATATTTTTATTGGCTAAAGCCTAATTTTTTATACGTTACATAGTGAGATTCTTATGTAACTATACATATTATGACTAAACAGGTGGATAAGAAGTTACTCAAACTATAGTTGAATGTGGTTTACCCTAGTCGTATTTTAATTGACCAAATTTATTTTTCAATTATTATCAATAGAACCAGCGTGGATTTCAAATGCATAGATCAAACGCGCGCTAGCACGAAACCATTACACTTTGTTGACACCAACGAATGCCCTTTTATATATTCACCCCGAGCACACAAAGATTGAGCCGTGAAATTGAAAATGGTTCTATGACCAAAAATTTATTCCATTCACGTTCTCGGAATATCGCCACTACACGTTGTTACCCTTGTTTTCCATAGTATTCTAAAACTTACGCAAACTCGACTAAAAACACTTCATGAGTCACAACAATTTGGAGGGTTTGAAGTTTACCTTTACTTTGGCACATTAAAAATCTCTATACATTTTTATTTTTTTCAATACAACATATTTTTATAATTTATAGTTAAGAGGTGAAACCAGTCGCTTATCATCTACTAAGCGTTGTATCAACTATGAAAACTAATTCATGCTTATTAAGTAATTTTGTATACTTAACATCAACTGGAATAATTCATAAAATAGTTGTATTGAAATCTTAACACTAATACTACCGTATTATATAGGCAAGAATATTTATTATATTTTTATTTTAAATTAGCAATCAATTACATCGTATAATATGTAAGATACCTACTAACAACGAAGCGCCATATGTACGAAAGTATAGATCCGTAGCAATCGAACGTAGCAAGTAGCTACGAATCTCGTAGCGTCGTAGTAAGTATCGCGAAAAGATTGAACTTAATCCCTCCGGACGGGGGTGCTCTGGAAGTGATAGATACTGAAAATTGCATAAAATCCATCAACACTAACATTCTGTGATCCTCTACCTGTACATACATAATAAGATGCTCTGCTTTTCTTGCATTAAAGACTTATGGAAAGCCCATAGCTTTTATCAAATACTAAGCCACTACCATTTTAAATTAGAACACATATTATACAAAAGACAAGACTCAAAGTTTTTCTTTATTATTTCTCTTATTACTATCCCGAAGCTTGAACTTTCAATGTCCTTCCTTAAAACACAGATAGACAAACTAATGTAGCTACACTAAAATGAAATTCCTAAAATAACTTGAATATCAGTGGTAGTGAGATAATAGTGAAAGGCTTAATGTTTCTGGGATGAGCAATTTATATGTTATTCGCTAGATCTCACCACTACGATGGCTATAAATAATATAGTTAGAATAAAAGTATAAAAAAACTTAATATCTGGAAATCTATAGGTGTGATCACTCTTTGATTTTTTAAGTTCCTTTCATATACTTACCAAAATACGAACATTATTACAAACTTATTATGTGTTTATAAGAATATGTACCAAATCGCATGCAAGTGTTCTTTTGTTATTATTTAATTAAATTTGATGTTGGCGTATTTTTTACAAAGTATCATCGGTTTACATGGTATGGACACGTGGATGGGAAGCGTAAAAGAGTGTTATGTAAAGATATGACTCATAAAGCTGACCCTCTTTTTATAGTATACTATAATAAAGACAGAAAACAAGGCTCTGTTAAATGTGAACTGCCACCCATAGACATCTACAATGCTAATTGTACCACAGATGCGTGGTGGCTATTTTAATAGAGATAAAATCGAGGCGCATTTATATTTAAGAAACTCAAAGAAGTATTTCGTGTTCTTTTAGAACTGTATGTATATTATAGATGATAAATGTTTTCAATGCGAGATAAATAAGTTAATCATACATGATCGATACTCACCAACTTCATACCATCTGGATACTCTAAAGGATTTGACATTTAAAGTGATGGATGACCACATCAAACTGTCGTAAAAACATCATTTATTTTTAAATTTTTATCTCATTCAATTGAAACTAGTTTTTGACTGATTTGTGGAAACTTTTTACTAATGAGAACGTTGATAAAAAGGTAACTTACATACAATGATTCTGTCAACCTCTGCTGGAAAATATTGAAGAAAAATATTTAAAGGAGATTGTTTTAGTAATCATTGAAGAATACTTATTTTTAGTATCATTATCAGTCCTTCAGTGAATATATTTTTTACGCTTTCCCGATCTTTGCCTCTTGTCTCTATGACTTTACTTTGATGAAAGTAAATTTTCAACTAAAAATATGTTTCAAAAACCTTACTTTTTTTTCTGTTATACATATTTTATTCCAACCTTGATAGTCTATTCTACTTTTGGTTTTATATTTCTAAAAAACAAAAGAACTTGTTTTTTTTGCGTTTAAAACATACATTACCGTACAGTAATCTAACAACTATGAGCCTTATTTGCTATATAGAAAAAGTCGTGAGTATCAGCTAGTAAAAACCTCGTCTTACTTCGCTTAGAATGAAATTTTAATGAACCAAAAATTGTAAATGTCAGTGTCTGAGCCATTCTCATGAATACTAAAGACGCAATTCGCAGAACATTGTCATTCGCGAAATCGAGTCGTTCGTTCGTTGCGATTATAGCACCTATATTTCATACAACTCATTACCACACGTATGCGATTTAGTTCAACGATGCCTACAAATCGCAAAATCTGATTTGAGGAATGATACATGTCGTCAGAAAACAATTGGGCGAACGTGAGGCAAGAGTCGCGAGCGGGCCCGATCGGGACACGTCTCGCCCCTACAATGCATACTAAGTAACGACAGTTTCAATTTCACCCCTTCGCCCACTGCATATTTCATTCAAAGTAACTTATGAAATAATCACTCATACTGATGGATTATTAAAACTTCAAATGCATACTAATAAATTTCAGAAATGTCGCTAATCTCTGTGTATACAGAGTTAATAGTTGAAATGTTAATAATAACATGCCTTTTTAAACATTACATTTTTAGGCAATTTTCTCAAAAAGATATTTTTAAAAAGAATGTAATATCAATAATTATAAAACTGACGAATAAGCAATCAAATCAATTTTCAACAAGAAATTTTTAAGCAATTGAAATTCTTCAAAGTCCGCCTAACTTAATTTCAAATATTTTATTTTAAAGTAAAGAAATCCTTGACACTAAAACAAAGATGCACGAGACGCAAGTCATATTAATAACAAAGGTTTTCGTTCTCATTTAATAATGCTATAATATTTATGACTTTATTCTCTAATCCAGGTGACATTATATTTCCTCAAGACATTCTCATAAATAACTGACTTCCTTGTGGTTAAGGTTACGTGTTTTAATACTTATACTTTATAGTTGCATTGGTTTATAAAATGTTTTATTACCTTATAGTTTACAAATAATATTTTTTATTATACTTTTAGGTACTGTTTTATTACAAAATAGGAAAGTTAAATACATCTCTTTCATATACTTGCAATTTGAAATAAGCAAATTATTTGATTAATTTATTATTTTTTCTTATGATGTTTTAGTTCGTACTATTCTTGGTGGTAAACCTGTTCTTTAGTTGAGTACATTAATGGATTGCCCTTTCTGCCCATAAATTAAATCATAAACCTAACTTTGTTTGTTAGAACTAACAGCTGAATGCATTGAGATACATTTTAGTATATAAAATAAAAGTTCATCCAAGATGTCCTGCCGAAAGGAACGCTACTTGCGTCCTTCTTGGACGCAGAGCGTCCGCTAGTAGACAAAAAAAGCTTTTGAATTCAAAAATATAAACTAATAAGCATAAATCGAACTATTCAATTAAATTGGCTTCAAACCGACAGTGTTGGTACTTAATATGCAAACGTATGCAAATTACAGACGCGCTATGCAATAAATGACACACGGATCACAATTCGACAATTGGCATTTACGTGGAAATCGCAGTCTTTATTTTATGACAAAATAACCAGACGATCTCTCTTAGACTTATCTACAGTCACGCTCTTCATTGTTGAAGGTTATATTATTAACTTTACTACTGTCTCTTCGACGCACGCAATTATCATGAATCACAGTGATTATGTAGTTGGGGTTATTAAAAATAAATCACACTTCAATGTTTATGATATATATTTTATATTTTATGAACCAACATTGTCTCCCCGCTCATGCAATACTTTCGAGTTTCGGGTTATCGACTCTAAGAACTGTGTGCGTGTGCTTGCGTAACATATAATAAAATAATATAAAATATAAAATATATCACAATGGACGTCAATTCATGTGTTGGTGTGTTCGACACAATAAGCTTATAATACATACTTATAGATATGCTCCTTGGTTTGACACTGCGGTTGGCAACACCTTGATTAAACTGACATTTGACATATAGGTCAACTGTTAACAAGCTGCTAGAGTTGTCTATCGCTTCCGTAATGGGACGTGTTCGTTGGCAAATAAATATCTTTGACGGAAGTCATCATCAAGGACTGACGTGTTGCCAATCTCGATTTGACTTCACCGAGTTACAGATTAAGTGGTAGTAAAGTAATGATATCGTCAGACCTAGTCTGCTTATAATTGAATAAAAGTAGTTCCTTTTTATTCCTTTTAGAGTTATAAATAATCAAAATGAATCTTGCATTTAAATTAAGAAAGAGGTAATGACATGTAAATTAAAAGGTTATAGGTCAAATTATTCCGGCAAAATACACTAAGCTAACAAAGCAAGACCTAAATTATAAACAGATTTTCTTGAAGTGCTTTGAAACAGTGCAATTGTTTGCGTTCGCTGTCCAACGAGATAAAGCAGATCTCACAAATGTGTGCTTCAGTTGAGAGCTCTGGACATTTCTATTCCCGTGTTCTAGATCGAGAATCAAACTTAAACTAGTTTCGAGATCGGGTTTTTATTGTTTATGGAAGCGCCAAAATTTAAAACAATAGATTTTTTTTTAATTAAGAGAAATTTCGTAACGCCGAATGACCTTCTACTTCCATTCCTTTGTGATATATTATATAAAAATAATGTATTTTAATAGCAAATAAATAGTATAAAAATGAAAGTTTATAGCGAACATTATAAACAAGGGAAGAACAATCAGCTCTGCGTCGATTAATACAGCGGCGGCCGGCGGCAGCGGCATGCTCGATATCGCAAAGACAAAGAACTAAATTATTTCGTTCATTTCTTTAAGATATCTTTGTTTAAGATACAACACAGCTCCCGCTGTCGTCTGGCAAAGTAATAAAGAGGCAATATTAATCACAAGCTATTTTCAATAGGTTTAATTAAATTTTGGTTGATGCATGATTCTTCATTGTTCTTTAACTATTTTATGAAAGATTTATACTTCAACTAAGTAAAACATGTTCATATTCAGTTAAAATATTAAACACTAGCTTTTACATGCGGCTCCATCCATGTAGATACCATATTGGTGGAACCCCAACACTATTATGTAATAATAAAATAATACTCCGATCAAATGCATTTGATTTGCAAACGCTTCAATTTCATTGTGTACTTTATTTGAAACTCACCTCTTATATGGTATAATGAACTAAAATGTAAACCACTTATTTTAAAGTAGTGGCAACGAAGCAGTTACTAGTACCTACTTAAAAACTTTCGGAAATATTGAACGTCATAATTTGCTATTCAGAATCGGCGCAGTGCCAAGCCGTGCATGCAGTCTCTATTTAATTGTTTTATAGACTCCTTGGAATTATATCTACGCTGTCCTTTTAAATATTAACTTTTAATTTTTAAACGCTAATGGTTTTTTAATCGGATTTTAGATTGCAAGTCGTAGTGCGGTATATGAATCTTATACAAAGTTCCTATTAAAAATCTGTCTTTCCCAAAACAGAGAATTATTCATGACTCTACTTGCGCACAGATGCAAACAATCAAACAAAAATAGCAAACACGACCCCAGACCCACCTTATCCATAACTCATAAAGGAATGACTTCTAGGTCAAACATAGAGAGTAAACAAGTATGGAAAATATTCCAACATTGAATTACTGATCCTTATCATTTACATCCATTGCCAGATTATAATCAAAATTAATAATCTCAACACATGCACTACACATTCAAAAAATTCAAAATTTGTTAAGAAATATGTTTAACGATTAAAAATCGAATAATGTTATCGCTGAATCGATTTGTTGAATTAAATTTTAGTCGTATATTGAATCTTAGTCTATTGTCGAGAATAAATATAAAAAGATCAAGTTTAGCCATGCATATTTATTGTATGTTTTTTATCCTTGTTTTAGAGACACAATGGGTATATGATTTAGAGGTACGCGAGTATGATATTCATTTAAGATATATCTGCTGTGAATTTCTAGAATAATTATCATTGACTGTTTTTTAATCCCATTTTGTGTTTAATGATTACAACATTTCCAAACGAGTAGTTCCATAATTTTTGGCATAAAATCTCAGATTAAACGTCGTCTTGCATAGTTTATTGATATAATAGTTTGGTTAATCAACTTATAAATCTCATGCGATCTTTTGAAAGTGTTCTAATATCCACATCTCATTACACGTTACTTTGAAGAATTATGACTTGGCAAAGTCCTTTATTGGAAATACCTCCACGGGCCTGAAATATTGCTATGTCGTGAAGAGGTAAATTTTCTAATTAGAAATTCTTCAGTAAACTTTATTAAGTTTTTACTGCAACGTATCTAATGAAAATACCTTCGTTTGTATCTGAGACTGACGGCAACGCATATTCATGAAATTAATTAAGAGTATTAACTTTGTTAGGGCAAACTATCGAAACCAGATTTTAATTATGGTTTTTTTAATAGTGTAAAGATCGCATATTAATACGTAGCCATATATTCAATAGAGTTTCATTAACATAGTAGTATTATCTGTAGTCAGATCGAAAATGCGAACTTTTGGGAGATTTTAAGTATTCGGGTTCCGTATATTTTAAGAATGCGCTCGTTTAAGAATAATATTTGAAAGGAGATTAACGTGAGTTATAAAATGTTTGTCGTAACTCTTAGGAAAAATGCCTTTTCATTATATTTTATATAAACGAATATGCATATTTGACGGACGTTTGATATTTTACCTTTTATATAGAATTGATAGTGTTCTATAAATATAAAAGTGCACCTTTCATAACGTATTAAAAGAATAAAGCTAAGTGGCAGAGAGTCTTATATTAACTGAGTGCTTTTCATTTTACGTTCTAGAAACTGATACTATTTGAGATCGAGACTATTAAGGTAAGAGGATCAAAATGTTTTTAACCATTTGTTCCTTACAATACCATAGCATTTTCCAGACGTCTTATTGTTAATAACATAAACCTAACGACTTATAAAATTCGTTTATTACATAAAAATCTCGAATAATAAAAATTTATTTTGAAAAAAATATGAATAAAACAAAAATAATAACTCTACAAAACTAAACGGTTTCAACCGCGTTAATTTCGTCGTAACTTGATGTTATATGACAAGAATAATCGTATTTCTAAATTTATAAAATAAAACATAAAAATTACAATTAACTGTTTTTAATCCCCTGTGTTCCCTAGGGATAATTTAAACCAAATAATATCCGAACAATTTTATACTGAAAATGTAAAATGTAATACTCATATCTCTTAATTATCCCACAGGAACACACTAATTGTATAAAGTACCCTATATGTTAATCCAGAGCATATTCTATTTGCGTGACAAATTTCATTCAAATCCGTTCAGCCTTTAAGCGTGATTGAGTCACAAACATCCAAACATCCTCACAAAATTTCGCATTTATAATATTAGTGGGATTACTTTTTACTGTATTTTGATGATGATAGTTTTATTTTAAATAAAATGTATATTGTGTTTTTAAGTGAAATGTTCCCGAGTCAAATAAGAACGAACAGAGATTAAAAGGAAAATGCTGGCGATGTTTTTTCATATTTGAAAATTGGGACCATATAGAACGGTTCACGATTGGCTTTACTATCGCGAAATAAACATACAAAAAAAAAGAATTAAGAACCCCGAAATCGAGTACCCAAAGTACCTCCTCTGCGCAACACGTACTAAATTTTTAACGCGTGATCTTGATTAAATTTTGTAATGTATCGGTGCAATCTATGAGATGTGTATAAGACGTATCTTATGCATATGACTGCATACATAATAGCCGCAATTCTGCCGTCTGGTAAATAGGTAGGTATGAAATATGCAATCTTGTCACGAAAGCTACATCCAGAAAGTGGTCACGTAAAATTTTACGTTTGAACTCGACATCGCACCGACAGCTCTTCGAATCTAATCCAATCAGAAGCAATGGCACTGGACATGGGTGTCAATTTCAAATAGCTATGCAACCTTAGAATTTAAAGTGAAAAACCTACAATTTTCAGTCTTCAGTGCAAACGTGAACCGGTACGCAATTAAGGAAAAATATTATGCTTAATGAAAGTTTAACTGCTCTCCTGACTTCACACGCGTATTTTTTAGCAGTGAAATAAGGAATTATATATAAATTTCCTTAATTGCACGCAACTGTTTTAATTGCGTCTTTGCAAAGTATATGATTTATGGGCTGCTTTCAGCCAAACACGTAGTGTCTGTAAATAAAAGGGCGTGCTTAATACTTATTATTTACGGGTCCTAATAACAGTGTTGTTAGTACGAGTTGACATCGTCGTCATTTTTACAATGAAAAAATCATAATTTAGACTTTAATTCAGGTTCAGTTTTTAATATGTATTGGTCACGATAACTCGCTCTGCTGAATATATTTTTTCATAGCAAATTCTATGAAAAAATACTGTCATATTGACTAGGCTTATGGTTGCGTTATCTTCCAGGCAACCCAAATTTTTGTTGATTGGGTTGAATTTCTTCAAGCAAGCCTGTAGAAATTCAACCTCACCTCCGTGCCACTTATGACACCCCGTCCGACAAGTAGCAGCTCTACCAGAGACCAAATACAAATTAAATTATATATTGTATTCGGAACCGGGGATCGAACCCAATACCTCAGGCTTTGCGGTAGGCTTTTATGACCGCTTAGCCATGAGGCCTCTTATTATCCACTTATTATAAAATTATCGATATTTAATTCGATGTCAACTCATACTAAAAGCTCTGTAGGTCTACCTGAAAGAACTCATTCCTTGCCGCCTGTTAAGTACTTGCTTTGAATACTTAGCACTTGTTTACCAATATTTTACATAAAATCTGTAGCAGCACTTAAGAATCTTTTGGTATAGTATTTTTGTGAAAAACGTTTATTTTAACTTCAATTTCGAATTATTGTTTTTGTAACACAATTTCAATTTACGTAATAAAAAAAGATTTGACACTAAGAATTTACCCTAGAAGAGTATATTCTGATTCAGATACTCTTTCTGAGGATTTGAACACAGAACTTGCAATATAAACACACTGAACAAAAGACGAGCTGCGGTACTTGGAAAACAACGATATTTAATTATATTGACAACTTGCTTCTTTTTGAAAAGTCTTGTCTCAGGGTGGTCATCCATGAATGTAGTAAAAACAACACCTCTTTATAGTTCTTGGTTTATTTGCTAAAGAATAGCGATGTTATAAGAGCTCTGCTTGGTCCCAAGGCTCGATCAAGACTGCGGAACCAATCAACTCGGCGGTAAAAAAGTTTCTTAATAAAATGATGAAATTACCCGCAAAAGCTTGAGTTTAGGTTGACTGTTTACACTGAATTAATAATTTTTAAATGCTTAACTATAACCGACTAATGATTTTAAATGAACAAAATTAGAAATCAGACGCCATTCTGATCCCAACCGAAGATCTGCAACCTGGTTGCGCTGGTTATACAATATACACGATACCAGGGAAAAGAAAATACCAACCTTTCAAGGACAATCGTGCTGTAAAATTAATTTTGCAATTGATAATAAAAGAGCGTCTGAGTGATTAGGATGCGAAGCAATAAAACGATTTGCGGCGTATTAATGAAACGATTAAACGAAGCTCTCCGTAGTAATCTGAGAGCGGCGCGCCGGGCGGCAGATGGCCACGATTCCCAAACTTTGATGACGAACGCCTGCATCTCTGGAAATCAACCGATTTAGACTTTCCTCTCATAACATTTGAAAGGGAATTCTTTGAAATTATAATTTATTCAGAATTCAAACAAGCTTTAAAGTTATAAGTCTCATTTTTATTATACACTCAAAATAAGAATGGTTGCATTTCTCAACGTAAAATTAATATAATTTAATTATGTATAACAATAAACCAATAGATTTTTATCCTAGTTCCACATAGACAAAGTCACGGATGTCTTATTAAAGAGTAAATAGTTTTCATCATTACTTACATCATACATTACTAGCTTTTAGCAGCGACTTCGCTTGTGTTGGTTTTGCTCGCCTTAACGTCATATGCCTGACAATACACACATTTAGGATGGCTGAATAGCTTACACGTGAAAACTTAACAAACACTCACCGTAAGTGAACCGTCACATTTATAAACAATAAAAAAAAACATTATAAGTTACAATAAAACATATAAAAATATTATATGTTGATATCTATAATTAATGTTTTAATATAAAAGGATATCATTATACTCATAAGTAATAAATCGATTATTTATATGTAAAGGAAAATATTTATCGATCCAATTTAACTGGTAGGAAGTTAACTTTTTGGGAGTGATATAGATTATAGACTATTGTTTTATGTGAAGATGGCCGCTATTAAAAAACTAGTCATATATATTATTTTTGCTATATCGGTAGGGGGTGGTAAAGCAGTTAGCATATTTTGATAGGTGCGCCGATTGAGAAGTCACAATTTCCTGCACTTAACAACACGGAAGCAATTTTGACGACTCATCAACGATCGACTCTGAATGTCATCATCGATCAGATGTACCTTTACAAACTTGTTAATGGGTGATTTAAAAAATATTAGCACACTTCAATCTTCTAGTTATGTTCTCATATAATTTAAAAAAACCGACTTCAAATTGTAACTCTTAAACTACTTAACAGATTTTGATGAAATTTAAATGGGACCACACGGGAAGCACACTTTCAAAGAAAAAAGAATCATCAAAAGCGGTTCATCCAGTCGAAAGTTTTGAGGTAACAAATTTCACTATATTTTTGAAAATATAGTGAAATTGCGGACCTCCTCCTTTTTTGAAGTCGGTTAAAAACCTTATAACATTTTATATATAAACTTATAGGTACGTAAAATACCTACATTAAAATACGGTCAAGTCTAAATGCTGTTAAAGAATGAATAACATTAATTTGTAACACATCCATCTTTACGAGCAAGATAGAACTATACTCACATTACTTTAATAATTTGGAATATAAAAAGGCAAGGTACTCATATTACTGATTATTAGATGATCGAGGATTTTTGTGGATTTCTGAGTTCAAAATACTGATCAAATACTCATGAACGCTGTATAAACAATCTTTAAATCGATATGGTCTGTATTTATTTTCACAAGACGCGACTCACGCAACACGTGTAAAAATGTCCAGATAAATCTGACTTGAAGCGGTAAATGTTAGGCAATATCTCGGCAACAGCAGCTGTGAAATAATGGCGGCGACACTTTGCGCGATGCGATTACGACCACCTAAACATTCATTACAAGTAATGTCCGTCATTTACCTAATCACTTGAACACACCAATATCATATGAACTAAGGACTAAAGGGTTAAGATAAATACGTTAAGTGCTAATGCTTCACGGTTTAATCAAGCCCCGCCGATCAGGCAAGACAAATAGCTGCCTCATCTGCATCTATACGAGTCGGCTGTGGCGCACCTACAACGCATATTTCACCCTCCTTGAATCTGAAAAGTCAATACAGCTTAAACATTCAGTAAACGAATCACATATAACGAAGTTTTTACAAGCGCAGATATTGGCATCAAAGCCACCGCGTACCTGATGCAACTTTTGATTTAATTATGTATCATTAAAGTTTATTATTCAGTTAATGGTCCGATATTCAATTGCCCTAATAGGAGAAACCACAAGCGTAATCTCTGAGGGTAAACTGAGCATATATGCATGGTTATTCCCTGATTCACTTAAACCCTTACATTGACCGCGAAGCTTCACGTGAGATAGTAACACTAATATTAACGATAGTAAAGCTTTAAAAAAAAACTTTAAACAAACATTGTTTGCACTTGATATTACGAAAACTTAAACGGGCAACGTTCTCAATTGAAAAGACTTTTCAGAAAGTGCGAGAGCAGTAAACCAACTTTTGAGCCTTATTTCCTCGTTCCGAAATTGCAGTGGTTTAAGTGAGATTTCATTTGTATGGAAGCCGGTATAATCTGGAATAATAACGGCGTAGCGGTGCGGGCCTTCAAAGACGCCACTCGTCCGCGCTGCAATTGCCGCCTGTAATGAGTTTTTTTAATGCGGAAAACATTCACACACCATGTCGACTAGCGGATTTAGCGTCTAAAACACCGCGACATTAAATAAACTCGAATTTTTTAAAACAATGAGTGAAATTCATCCCTTCATTTTCTTCAAATTACTAATACTTGAGAAGATATACTCCCTACTGGCATAAGAAATAAAATCCAGTTGAAGCCGTCTTGATTACTGCGACCCGTGCGCTCCTCGATCCAGAATTGGACGGATTATGAGGAATTTAAAGAACGATGACGATTTGAATATGAACACCAAGGGCGTCCCTTTTAAATTAGATCAATTTTCTTTACAAAGGGTGGGCATACTTTTGTTAATAGAATTAGTGTTTTATTTGCAGGCTGTCCATGATTTAATGTTATGAATCAACATAATATCTTCTTATGATATATTTTTTTTACAATCTGCGTACGTATTTATAATAGCTGTATATTGCGATAAATTTATTGTGAGCATAATATGGGTGGTATATATATAATAACTAAATAACTTTTTCAACATTCACGTTAATATTACATAAGTTAATAAATTTTCCGGTCTAATAGAAAAAAGTTTCATGCTATTTAATTTATAATATAGCTTTAGAATGTTTCATACAAAGAAAGTGCGCGTATGTGTTCCAAGGGCGGAGCGCAGTGACTGCGAAAACGGAAGGAAAACGTCGCTAATTACTCGCACGCTGCCTGAAGCAAAGGCACATACCGACGTATAAAAGCTTTTAAAGGAAACTAAATATATATGTATCTAAAATGAGGGCATTATTCTCGCTTAATTTAAATAATGAGCGTTTCTAAAACCCCAAGCTACGCAGCTAAACGTACTCTATGCAACCACATGAGTTATGTGAATATCGAATATAACTTAACGTATTTTTTCAATACATTTCTGATTCATTTAAATGCAGCCATTATTTTTGATAAACGCCTTAAAACAAATTTAAATGTGAGTTAGTTTGTATACATAGAAATTAAAGCTAATATCTAATGCTAAAAGAAAATATTATTGCTAAGATAGATTAAAAATTGTTTAATAAAATAGATGTTACCTTGTTACAAAAAATATGTAGAATCATACTTCTACATATTTCTTATTAAGTCTTATCTGACAGATTTTATTCTCTATGAATGCTGTTCACCTTAAACACTCAATTAACAATATAGCGTTAATTTGCTTACACGTGTAAGTATTAAATAAATGTTAGTAATACATTTTAATCAAATATTATACATACAATAAAGTACTTGTTTTGTCTGTATTAACAGACAAAAAAATTCCAGTATTGTTCTAATATTATCAATATGAAGTTGGTATTAAAAAAGTAAAACACGTATCGCAAAATCTTGAAATCGTATCGGAAAAACCTTGTTTTTTAATCTCTCAAAAACACGTCATCAAAGAGGGCTAGCTAGGCGTGCCGGCGACGCCGCGAGGCGAACCATTCATAATATTGTAATAACGGCTTCCACCAGCAGTTATTCCGTGCTTAAACGTTTTACTGCGGTCATTATCTACCCGCTGAAAGGATATGCAAGCGATAAATTGTAAAACGTAACCTATACTATCTCGAAATCTAAGCGTGCCCCCTCGTTTACCGGATGTAATTTACTATTGTCTTTTATTAATGCCTAAATCATTTTGAAGTACTATTAACTATCGAATTTAAGTACGTACATCATTTATTATTTGGTAGCGCTCTTGCTTAACCTACTCTTTTCGGCTACGAGTATTTTGTCAGAGAATATGTAATTAACAGCAGAAATAGTGTAACGATTATATTTGCATAAATAAATTAGTCCTTTATTTTTAAAATCTAAGAATACTTTATAAGGTTCATTGTCAGTAAACTTGGTGTTATTTTGACAGAAAAATTTGATATTTATTTAGGTTTTATTCATTAATACTTTAACTGCTAAAACCAGTTGTGGAGAGTTTTGCTATAGGCATAGATTGAAGCAAAAATGGATCTTGGAAAGGAAGAATATTTAGGTATTGGTAGGTAATAATGTAATCAACTAAATACAAATGTAATATCAAATCAATCATTTATATTGGTATTGTCAAGTTACTTATAGGTTTATCTGAGTGATATCTCAACGTGCTCATAAAGGGAGCGCCTCCTTTAGCAATAAAGAGACCATTTAATCGAAGCTTATCTGCCCGGAAGCTTTCATTAGATGATTGCACATTACTTTGCTCTTTTTCAACTCCAACCGGTCACTCCGCGGCGATATTTGTTGAATTATGTAATTGAATAGAAGTGAATTTTCAATAAGATATTTATTATCGATGCACATACGTATACTACTGTGATTCAGTGTTTGGATTCACACCCAAAAGTCTAAGATATTTATGGAATGCTTTTTTTTTTACATTTACTAGCTACGCTCGCTTTGTCGTCTGCCTTATTTAAAGGGAACCTTAGTTCTTTTTTCATAAATTCAGCTATCAGCTAGTGAAGGTTCATAAGTGGCCCAGTTGTTGTAATTGGAAAAACAAAGTAACGAAGTAGACAAAAAATTAAGTTATAAATGTCGTAATTTTATTTCCATTTAGTAAAAAGCTGTTTTTAAAATTGCACATATACGTAATATGTTTCATTATATATTTAAACTAAATAGATAATTCGCTGAGTCATAAAATTAGGACAGAAAAATAATGTTTTTCTCCGAGTTTATATAGAACTAGAAATATCGACATAAAAAATCAGCAATATCTGCGTTTAGATTAAGTTAAGAACACCATAGTTTAACCTCTCCACATGTCACTTTAACTGGTGAAAACGTCACGGAAATATAAGAGACAGACAAAATACAGAAACGTACTAAACGTTATTTTGATATCGTATTATTGAATGAGTATCAGAGGAGAGGTAATGATAAACAGACAAGCAAAACAATTGAATTAGATATATCAAATAATCCACGCTTTTATAAGAAAGGAGTCTCGGGTTGCAATCCTAAATCAACACGAGCTGACCCGTATTAAAACACCTTGAAAATAACTCCGACACGAAATAGATCAAATACTTCAGAAATCCTACCAAAATCTCTCACTGACTGATGTAAATAGAATGTTTCGATCTTAAATTCGGCCGACGTTAAACGAACATTTTTAGAATAGTTATTTTCATGAAGATTTCCTTGTAAAAACGCCAATGTTTTTTTTTCATAATTTGTTTAATTTTAATTTGTTATCTCTTAATAATTAATCTTTAAATAAAGAAAGAAAATACAGATAAATTGGAATACCCTTTTATGGATTTTATTAAATACAATTTTTAAAAATTAAATGAACATTATTTTTTCTTTTTGCCATCTACATATTACACAACATAATCTTTAAAACTATTCAATTATTTAGGCCTTATAAGTATATTTATGAATAGCTGATACATAGCTATGTCACTTAAAGCTGCAGTGCGCTCCCATAAACATAATAATAACTTGTAGTATTGTATTTTGCAATATATATTTGCGCGCATAACTAATAATTAAATATCCAAAAAGCTATTAAAACACAAATAATAACATAAGGTGAATTCAAAAGTGCATGGTGCGATGGCGCGGCGCGGTGGTCGGCAGGTGGCTCAAATTACCGCATTTGTTACACGTTTACATGAAACTGTATCAATATTTCATGCGGATTTACACAACCTATCGTGAACTCTGCATTTTACGGTTCAAAATACGCAGATCGTTAATGATCGCAGTTTGAAAATCGCAAAATATATATTCTTTATGTTAGGATATTTATTTTTACCAAAATGTATTCACTTCTATACTACGTTTTATCCTAATTCGTCACAGACGAACTGCCAGCTCTATTTAAAACTGAAAGTTTGAGCTTTTAAAAGCGCAAGACATAATTTAATTCTTCGACAACATAAGACGTCTCTATTCCCTTAATAACTAAGAAACTACGGTATTATTTCAATGAGACTGCAGTGCTGAATCCTCACAATGACAACTCACTCAAACGTAAACGCGAACTATTTCCATAAGAAAGGCATTGCAAAAGTTTTTCAATTTTAAAGTGATGCAGGTATGATGGAGAACTTTGGCTTCGGACGCACCATTCACGGTTATTCTATTTACACTACTATTAAACAATATTATATATAACTCGTTTAGTATGCTGATATTATTAATTTAATATATATAGATTTTTATATATGTAATAAAAAACAATAAATTAGGTTACAGTCAGATGCCTATAATCGGAAATACGATTGTGTCTAGTCAAAAAACCGACCACTTCTATATTAAATAATATATAAAAACTCACAGTGATGTTTTTTTAATACTATACAATATATTTTTTTCTGATTTCGTGATTTTAAATAATAATTCAGTGGTATCACAAAAAGCACTCACTTGGAAAGATTTTTCTTAAATTGATAGGTTTAGTGGTAATTCTGAGAGACAAAAGCGACATTATGCAGCATCACGCGGGGATCAAGGGGATTGTTTCCTAAAACAGGATCGAGCTGCGACACTGTCTGAATTAAGCGAGACCCATACTTGCACGACACCAACGATTCACGTGTCGATAACAAAAGAATGTCTTTTAGGCGCATTGAATATCAACAAAACAAGTTACCATTACCGTTACAAAACAAAGTAACAGCTGGTTAGTAATATATCTGATTATTTATTCGTCCGAAATATTATAAAGATGGTAAAACATTGAAATAAAACTTTGTGAAAACTATTTTATACCATTTTTATTTATCCTCGAAAATGGAGCGACTGATTTATTGTGATCGTGAAGTTCGAATGATCAACTATTCGAAATATATTTATGATGATTAAAATAGAGAAAAAAACATCAGGGAAACTTTTTATTAGTTTTTGTATTAATATACTGATTATCTTAACTAACATAATACTAGTTAAAGCCTGGTCTTCGTGGTATTGAGTTTTTAAACAATAATCTATCGTTTTGTGTTGCCCGAACATACAGACAAACAGATACAAATTCTAAAAAGCGAATTACCAATAACTTAAAAAAAATCTTTTCAAATTTAACTCGATAACTGTTTTATTAAATATATTAAATAATATAAACCTTAATATATTTTATACACTGTATGGTCACTGCATATAAATTAAGACGATAGCAAATTATTAAACTCACTTCTTATTTAGACATATTGTTATTAAATTAAAAGAAGACCAATGTTGTATAAATATGCCCCCAAAGTCATATTGTTAAGTCAAGTCATATAATTAATTAAACGGCTGATATTTCTAAGAAATGAACTTCTCTACTTCTCAATCCTAGCAGTTACTTTATTTTCTGGATGAAATATTTGCTTAGTCAATTCTTAGCCCTATTACAATGATTACAATAGGATCAATAGAGCAGAATGTGGTCCGATGTCGCTTCACTTATCTCAAAAGTCAGCACACGCTCCCCAGAGGCCTACATTTATCAGCTTAATAAAACTTCGATGGGAACATTGTATGGAATGGAAACATTCAATAGGTTTTCAACGTTCATAACATATCTTAGAACATATTTACTTGTGATTTTACTTGTCTATTTATATACGCCAACATAATATATTGAACTAACAATACACGTTTTTAAATCTTATTGGTATTAAATCTCAGAAGTCATTTATCAACTGTTAAAAAATGATTATATTTAAAAAGTAAAATTAAGTACAGTTTAATAACTGATTATTACGAATAAGAATTCTTACCACTAATGGACAGAACTTAATAAATTGTAAATTGCTAAGATCTATCTTGATCACATAACCTAGAAACAAAAGAATTTAAACAATAAAAAACCGACATCAAATTGTAACTCTTAAACTACTGAACAGATTTTAATGAAATTTAAATGGCACCACACGGGAAGCACCAGGTTTCAAAGAAAAAAATCGAATAAAAAAAGAATCATCACATTCTGTTAATCCAGTCGAAATTTCTGAGGTAACAAACATGAGAACCTCCTCCTTTTTTGAAGTCGGTTAAAAAAGGTTTTATAATTGGCCCAGTCGTTAGGAGCGATCACACGGACACGTCAAAATTATAAAAAAAACATTATAACAAATTCTAAGTTATGTAAACATTTGTAAGCATGTAAAACTAAAGTTGCGGTACGGGTGAGGATTTGAGCAAAAAATGCTTACAAATGTGAAGTCGGAAAGCAAAATAATTAACATTCATGAAACCAACTCTGTACACCAAGAGAGAATTTCTTGTAATCACTCTTAAATACATCATTAAAACACTCACATAACATGTAGGTTACATACGTTACATACACATACATTCTACGTATATATACTCTGTGAAATAAAGTCAGGTCAAATCCGTACATATATTCTAAATAATTATAAATATCAAAGCAACGATTTTTAGTTGTTTACTCGACACAAAAAGTAGATGAACTATTTTTTAACCGTTTTCACCTCCGAAAGAAATTTTTTATTATGATTGAACATTTAAAAAATAAAGATAAATTTTAAAGAAAATCACACATCTCTATAACAATTATTTGAATCAATTCTTTAAAAATATTAATTCAATATAAGGATATAGAAGGAATGTCAATCATAAACTAATATTCACAAAACGGCTGTAAATGTCCATCTATCTTTTTTTATGTACCTATGACATTAGTTCAAAATAAACCGCTTTAAATATTAAACAACGAAACAATACTATCATAACGAAGTTTTGAAAATATAATTAACAAACAACACTCGTCATACGGCAGATTGTATGATACAACTGGAAATAGCCACGTTATTCATTCATAAGGACAACGAGAGGTATCCTATGACGCGATTCTATCAGTTTCGTAATATGAGATATTATACATGGACTATAAACGTACCTGGCAAAACTTTAACTACTATTTAATGTCAAAAATTAAACCAACTTTACCCCTGATTTAATCGGTAATGATAATTTATTCAAGCTGACCCCGCTAAATTCACATCGCTTCATAAAATTCAGAAATTGATCAAAAACGATATACATATTATGCGAAACGAATTGTCCTCATAAATAGTTTCGTGGATTATTATAACAATGCTTATTCGAGATGGATATCTTTTGTTTGTGAGCGCGTCGTAGGAACTTAAGGAATGGTATAGGCCAGAAAGGGTTGTGACTACAGAAGATGTTTCATTACGCCATACAGTACCTCCATGTAAGGACATGTTTATATATTAATATTACACCAAGGTGTCAGCTAATGATAACGTTAACTGGAATTCATAATAGAGAGGGCCACAGGTTGAATCTGGAGCATATCCGAATTATGACCCGCGCGAGACAGCGCCTGTTTAAAAATGCACAACTTCACAACGAGTTAAAATCGACGGTGGCGTCGCTGGCGCACACGGCCTCCACTGACTTCAGTCGCGTTCCACCTTCACAACTGAATACAGTCTTGTATTCCAAGTAAACAGTGTCGTTATAAAATAGCCAGTGTTTGTATCGTTAAAAATGTATAGTGTATGCAGCGTGCATAAGTTTAAGGATACCGTGATATTTTCAACAGCATTCATACGTGACACAAAGTTATTTTTCGCTCGTAACAAATTTTCATAGTGGATTTATTTTTTAATTGGTACATTGCGTGATCGAAATACCAATGCTCTCGCTAGTGTGACATGAGGGCAATTAAATATTATTCAATAGCTGTCGAAGTGCGGCCTTTATTTTTAAATATAGAGAACATTGAACCATCGATGATAAAAAACGTGACCGGCAAAGACAGGAATTCAACGAGCGGCAGTATTTTATTTACGTGAAAAGCGATATCCGTTCCGATTCTATTTTCGCTTTATCGTTTATAACGGAGGCCGATGCAAGGGCGGCTCCACGCGAGAGTCGCTCGAGCCGCTCTGTCGCCTGATATTATATTCTGGAGCACGCCCGCCTTACGTTAGATATTTTAAGTGTTCCTTCTAGCACCTATGAGTTTATCTAGTCTACGTCACACAGCTCGCTCGGTGCAGCCGCCTGCATCGTTAATAAACGACCAACGGTTATAACATAATACGTCTCGCGAGAGCTTCACCTCTTAATTACGACTTTTCAGGTTCAGTATTAAATATTCCTCTATGCACTGAGCACATATAGTATAACATAATGAGCAAACAATATTCCTTATATGGTGTTTTGGAACTAGACTTTACTACTAAGTAATCAGATGACAGCTGATGCATGCGAGTTCGTCTGCGTGAATTTCAATGTTGCATCATTGCTCAATATTTAGCTTTGTTAATTTTAATAAAATATATACTTTGTATTAGAAAGCTTTGTCTACAAAGAATCCAATAATTACCGCTAATATCAAAAATATCCTACCTAACCTGTTCCGGCTTTTAGTGCATGAAATATTGAGGATCCAGATTTTATCCCCAGTGAAAAGAAAATTAATTTCATATGCACAGAATACTAGTATATAGCACAGACAAATTGCTGTTTGTATCATTTTCTTTAGAGGCAAGTAGGTGATCAGCCTCCTGTGCCTACCCAACTGAAATATTTAAATGTTTTCCCGAGATTCGAATTCAATATCTCAACACAACACGCAGACTTAAACCTATAAGCTAGGCGGTAGGAGGCAGCGTTTTATTAAAAATTAATATCAAATCAATTAAGAAATAGAAAGCTAAAATTTTATTTAAGATTAAAGATAGACCAGTTTTTTTAGTAAAAAATCTGTTAAATTCTTTACGAACTAAACTATAAATGAAATGCATGACCTTTAACAATACTAATCGTTTTATATTCCATATTTAATAAAAAGTGGCTTTTCCTTTGTCACAAAATACCTGTCTACTGGTCTCTGGAAATATCTGCCTGAAAATAGCGATAGAGTGCAAATCGTTGCTCCGGTCAGGTAATAGATTGACAACAACACCTAAATTTTAGTCCACTGCAACGTACATTGTCACAAATTGCAATTCGTACCTATTTATACGACAGCCAACCGTTATGTGACTTGACTAAAGTTCTAAACTATTATAAATATCATTTTTAAATTGAATTAGGTCCGCTCTGGACTCAGGAACTTAGTTCACTAATATCATATAGTTTGTATAACCTTGTTTGTTTAACAAATTTATTGTAATCGGTAGCATTGAGGTATGAAAACGTAGTAATGTAAAGACAAATTATATTAATTATTAACAAAGAATAATAGTCATTTTTTACCACCTCAATTTGCAGATTATTCAAATAATATTAGCTAGGATTAGCTACAAAAATGAATAAAAGACATATCAATTGTCAATGTACGTTTAATTATAAATAAAATTATTAGATTGAATTAAATTAATTGGGACAACTCACTCACATGCATGCTCTTATCCCAAAGTAAGTAACACTTCTGTTATGGTAATCAGAAACAACGAGGGTGCCACAATAAATACATATAAGTTTATAAACATCCAAGACTCGGAAACAAATAAATAAATACACCTACCAGATTCGATCCCAGAATCTTTGTGCTCACACAAATAAATGCACCTGCCGGGAACCAACCCCAAGACCTTTTAGAGCAAAAGGCAGGATCACTACCTATTTTGATAACCGGGATTTTTAATTAATATCTTTACAGTAGCCATAAACATTTAAAAACGTTGAAAACTGTATGATATTACAATCGTATACTATTTTGCAGCAAAATATAGGTTATTGTGGCATTAAGTCTGTTTAAGACTATTAAATTGCAAATTTCAAAGGTTCATTCATTGTGAATTCTCGATTTAATAGTGAAAATAGAGTTATTGTATATTTTACTCTTGTACATATATTGAACATCATGTTTTAATAATTATTCTTGAAGATTTATTAAAAACGTACGTTAGGCATTCTGTTGTCGCATTTGTCTGTTTCACTAATTATTTTTGTGTAGGCATAAAAGTTCAGCCACATACGAGAAACATTCATTCATCATCAGAAACATTTTTATAGAACATTCTATAAAAATAAAAACTTTTCATATCAAATAAAATTTATAATAAAATTTATTTCAATAAAAAATTTAGAGAAAGTCAATTTCAAACACTGTTTTGCCGACAATTTTCACACCATTTGCAACCATTTTATCACAATACCTTTGAGGAATGCCATTCTAAACTATAAACTCCAATCTATTGACCTGGAGATATCGGTTTCACATAACTTTATGTACAGAATATACCTACTAGATATCTCCAATATAAAGAACAAAGGCTACGATGTTCTTTTACAATACGCCACTTTGCTACGAAAGCCTGCATATGTCTTCGAAGAATTTATCGTTGAAAATTTTAAAGCGGCTGAATAAATTAATACACATTACGCATTGAACATTAGTTCTCCATTTGTTCCTAATTGATATTATCTGTTATTGTAGGAAATAGAAAATCGATAAGATGAAGATTGAAGACAAGACAAGCGAAGGTGTTCGTGGTTGGGAGTGTACTCCGACTGGTGATCAACCACCTATTAAAGAGAATGCTAAAACATTTAGCTGTTTGCCTGTTGTACTAAGAGACTGGAGACGCACATCATTATACGCGATAATTATATTCCTAATGATTCTCATTTTTTTAAATATCGCATTGTCTTTATGGATTATAAGTACACTGAGGTTAACAAAGGTATATCATTCATTTTGTAATCTATATATATATAAAACAAAGTAGTGTTCGTTACACCATTCACTCTATCATTCACTCAAGAACGGCTGGACCAATTTTTATGATTTTTGTGTTTTTGAATTTGTCTCCATCTACATTTTAATATTAATTTTACCCTTTTAATTTTATTGCTTCTACTTTTTCAGGACGGTATTGGTCCAATAACCATAGTCAAAGATGGTATAAAATTAGATGGCAAAGTATGGATTAAAGATGATTTAATAGCATCAACTATTTCCTCGCAAATAGCACAACCGATAACCTTGCATTCACATAGAAACTTTACTGTTCTTATTTCTACGGAAGACCACACGGAGCAGTCAAAATTAGTTTTAAGTAAGATTTTACATCTTGTATTTGAATCTTTTTTATTTGAATAGAATACATCAAGTAAATAATCTTGCATTGCTTTGAATTTGGAGACTTTGAATTTGAATACTTCAAATGTCAGAGATTTTTAAAACATTCATGTTTTTTTTCTAAACACAATTTGTTTCTATTAGAACTATTAATATAATTTACAGTCGTTATTCACGTGCCAAATCAGCTTGGACTATTTCACAGTTTTTAACAGTTAATAACATTAATATGAAAAAAATGAATAACCCATATTTTATTATGTTAGTTATATCTTTGTATCTTTAATACTCACAGAGCGGGATTCCGTACAGTGTGCCGGAAATACTTTCGAAGTGCAGAATGCTGCAGGTGACCGAATATTTTATGCGTCGAAAGACGAGGTACGCGTGTTTGCAGACGCTCTAGCTGTGGATGGGGCGGGCGGCGTAGGCGTTCGTAGCGCCCTACAGGCTCCGCTTGTACGCGCGCCACCAGGATCCAACTTACAGTAAGTTATAAGTTTCAAAGCGAATGACCGCCTATGTAGCTCATACTTAGTATAGCTTGAGGTAAATGAAACCTAAATGTCTGAGTGAAATTTTATAAATCTGAATAAAATTTCTCTAAAAGAATATTTCGTTTCTCTTCTATCAAGATCGAAACTACCATTAACGTCTTATTCTACATCAAATGATAAAATAACTCGTTAGAACTTCTTATTATGTTCTATTTAATATTATGTCTAATATTAAAATATGACTCGTAAGTGGAGCATGGAGCAGACGCATTTCTGTACTTCACTGATCATTTTCTTTACAGGCAAGTAGGTGGTTCTGTGCCTACTCAACATTCATTTGTTTCGTCGTCCTAGGCCCTACAACGCAACACGAAGACGCTTATCCACGGAGGACATTCTAATATTAAGTAACATCGTTTAGATACATTTTTATTAAATAGATCATTAATATTACAGATTAGAATCCTTAACGCGAAAATTAGATCTTCGCGCGCCACACTCGATATATTTAGAGAGCAGAGCGGGCAGTATTGATATAACCTCACATAACAACATTAAGTTGGACTCCGTGGTCGGTGCAGTAAGTATAAAATAATTTTATTATAATAGACTGAAAAGTTAAACAAGCCAAAGTAAGTTTGTTACGCTTAAACTGGTCACAAAATAAATATATATTTTTAAAGTCTACATTTTTATATTGTATATTATTTTTAAGAAACTGACATAATTAAGCTTGTTCAGTTTGACTGTTCGGAAAACCGTAAATAGATAAATAATAGAGGAGTTAAACAAAAATAACTTGTAAACACCATAACAAGATTGTCATTATAACTGACAGCCTTCGGACGCCTCATCGTTTATTCATTGGTTATTTTTGTACACCACGGATAAGCGAAAATTTAGTCTGCTCTCACATGTTAAAGTTTTATTTAAATACCATATTTAGTATTTGAATGATAATTGTATAATATTTGTGGACTTGCCGCCTTGCTGCTTGATATTCTAAATGATTATCATTTGTATAGGTAAAAGACAAATAAAAATACAATTAATGTTATTTTCATACCGAATGTAACTTCATGTCACTTAATTTTTATTTTATTTTAGTGCTTTTAATATTTTCAGGTAAAAATCGATGCTCCAAATATAATTATCGAGAATCTTAAGGAAGCCACTGTATCAAACAGGGATCAGAAATCTACCCGCAAAAAAGTGTATCAACTGTGCGCTTGCGCTTCCGGAAAATTGTTTTTAGCAGCTCCTGATGCACTATGTTCCATGCACGAAACGGATACAGAATTGTGTCGATGATAATATTAACCGAATGAGTGCCTGTCGAATATTTGACCAATATAGTAAAATGAATAGACTGAGACATTGAAGTTCATTGCTTGTAAAAACATTTGTGAGCTTTCTTGCATTGATCAATACGATAAACATTCAATGATTGAATATCAATCTAATAGTAAATTGCCCTTAGCTAAGTTTAGTTTGTACATAGATCACTGTCCTCAATTAACAGTTACAAATCCACTATCTATTGTTTTAAACTGAAAGCTATGTTATTACTACTGTTTCATATTTTATGATTACGCCATGTTACTTATAATCTCTTAAGATTGATTAGTAACCCAATCTTAGATTAGCATTAGCTAGTGGCTATTTATCTAAATACTTATAATTCAATGCAAAAGATGAAAAATATCGTCAGAGTAGTACTTATAGTCACGTCAAGAAGAGAGAACTTAAAGAAAATTAAAAACCATTTAAATTGTGCTTTTTAATCATACTCTTTTTAATATGATAAAGGATATAAGGAGCGGCTGTTAAGAGCGACCTTCACTTGTGCAATTAAAGTTAGTTTAAGTTTCTTAGGATTTAAGTAAGAGTTTCGTACGTGCGGAAAGAGACGCGGTGAGAGATTTTTTTTGACGATACTAAAACCTATTGTTGGTAAATCCAACCTAATCATAGTTTATTTTCTATGAAAAATTCTTATCTAAACGAATCTTTAGCTGCCAACGACCTTGAAGCATCATTTTAGGCATATTATTGACCGGATTCAAAATACCTAATAATTTATAAACACATTAAATAGTTTGATAATTTGATGTACGAGCAGATAAACTTATTCTTTAACACAAATAAGCCAACCAAAACAGATAATAATATAAATATATTCATATCGCTACGTTATACGTAAATTAATATATAAGTATTTAAGCAGCGTTTACAAGACATCATTAATTTGCACCTTCATAGTATTTACAAAATTTAACTATAGGTATTATATTATCCTACTATGTAACCATGTGTCTCTGTAGCTTCATTATCTATCAAGGAATATTGTTTGTAAGAGACATACAGCGAATAAAAGTAAACTGAGTAAAAGTTTTATTTGCTTGCTTGATCCACCCCTACAACAAAGCCGTGAACATTTATTTTAGTATATCTTTTTAGTAACGGCTCTATAAACAAAGAAAATCAAGTGCCGAATATTTGAATACATTTATTGACATTGGAAGAAAAATGTTGATGGCGTATTTATTATTGCGCATCGAGATGAGCCTGCAAGTTTGGTAGCAAAAAATTCTTTTAAATTACTGTATATAGGAAGTTGCTTTATATATTTAGGGGCAAGTAGGTGATCAGCCTTCTATGCCCTGCCAGACCGAGTTTTTTTTTATCTCCACCGGGAATCGAACCCAGAACCTCTCGGTTGTAACGCTTACGCGCTTACCACTAGACCAAGATTATGTGATTAAGTAGCTACCTAACAATTATTGGAGAGGAAACCATAATACAGCTATGTGGTTAACATTAATAAAATATTTAATACTAAATGTATTATTAAATTGATGCCAGCATAAATAAGACTCTATGGTCCATTGAAATATCAATGCGTTGTCTCCGGGATCGTGATCAGCGTGAGCCAGGTAATCAATCTTGTTGGAAAGCAAACGTCAGCGTCGACCGCGTCCGTGGCTTTACCCTAGTAATTACACCCGGCTAATTGAAGCCACAACGACGTTTTTCAAAACATTTGTAAAACGGAAAAACATTGATACATTTGTTCAGTGTAGGTAAGTTAAAGCTCACATAGATAATTGAATAAATTGAAATTGAATGTTTTATAAACTAGGTTTTACTCACAAAGTCGTCCGCATGGTCATATACAATACAGCCTAACTCATAAAAAATCTAGTCCAACATTAGTGAAATAATTTTTAAAATGTATTGATTATTGTGTTCGCGATGTCCCACGACTTTTGCACTGAACCTAACCCTTTGTTAAAATAAATGCAGCTTAGTTATTCGTTAAAACATAATACTTACTTAGGTATAACCTTTGAACTGTTCATTTGTAATTTATCGCCTAGGTGTTTTTTCTGGTAATAGATTTATATTCTAAGTACAGAATAATATATTTTAAGTATAAACTTTATGGATTTTAATAAAACCGTTAAATTCATCAAGCTTAATTTCTGTTAAATATATAAACTTAATCCATTCAAACTGTTTTCTTTAAATAAACAACATATTTACTTCACTTTTATATATAGGTATACTAGTGTGGCGAATTGCGTATAGCCTCTTTAGTAAAGAAACTCTTTGCCATGCGCTTAATGCGAATTGCGTATAGCCTCTCTAGTATCGGGCAAAAACACTAAATAAAATATGTCCAGTACATCTGAGTGCAGTGACTTAGCCACATTATGTAGATGAGGCCGCAGGTGTTCGTTATGTCAAGTCCCCGGCTCGCCTACCGTATAAAAACTTCGACGAACCAAACGTCTGGCATATGTACAGCAACTGTTTATTTTTAAGATGTGTTTCAAATATAAATGGGAAATAAAAATACATTAAAGTCAATATAAGTTAAATTCTATTTAGGTTGATTTGATTTCATAAATTTGTGCACACCGCAACGTCTGATCAGTCTGAGAAAGTTCTCTGATCTTTGTGGTAAAATTACATGCAAATCTTATACAAACATTTAAAAATTTATTTTGCACTAGTACCTTTTATTATGTATGTATGTAGGTATGTATATCTTTTATTATTTAAACAGCATTTACACGAATTCACAAATTCATACTTTAATGATGTGCTTTTAGAGTAATGAAAATCTATGTATATAAAACAAGTCGAGTTATTAAAACCATTATAACTCAAGAATGGATGTTTGGATTTGTTAGATTCGTCTAATCCGAGAATAGCAGAATAACTATTAAAATATGGTAAACTCACGAAAAACTTTTTATAAAGAAAGTTCGTTTCCTGACGAAATGACGTTTAGGTGACATGTTATTATTCGGAACTCTGAAGCGATACAAATATCGCGGAATCCAGTAGTATTTTAATAGAAACGAATATCCAAGAAAATATATTTTTATTTATTAATACTTGATTTTCAGGTGTCCAACGGGTGGCCTAAAGCCAAGCGTTTTCTTATATAATTTGAAAGAACAAGTAAAAAAATTTCAATTGTTATTAAATTTGTACCTACCTATTTATATAATTTATAATATGATGTAATATTATGTAACTGTTGTACTCTTTTTAATTTTCCCTTTCGATATCTGACAGACAGATTGTCCAGTAAATACAATATAAATTTTAACTCTCAACGCAAGAGATTTTACAAGTTTGATATGTTTGTATCTATTTGCGGCATTGTAGATCCTAAATGGACCGATTAGAATGCGTACTTTCTGTTTGAAAGATTAGCTACAATTTATGAATGTATGTTCATACATTAATAAAATATTCATACTTAATGCGTAATTAACATTCGATGGTTTTGTCTTCAATTTCACTTATCAGTTTATTCGTGGTGGTAAAGGCGTTCGTTCCCAGGGAAACAAAATTGGTTGACACAGAGGAAAAGTATTATAAAAAACATAAATGTTATTGGAGAAAATATCGCATGTAATTATTTCATTAAATACTAACATAATTCAGTGTGACGTAATTGTAAATATCAGTTTTGTGATAAATGATAACGTTTTGGTGTTCACGGATGACAAATACGTCTATTAAAAACACCTGGTAACCATACTTGTCTACATATTATTTACAATGTGTTGTTTATCATTATAATACAAAATTATTATTATTCATGTAATACTAAAGTGCCTGTTTGCTCAGTTATTACATTTAAACTGCTAAAATTTTGGTTGATTGTGGTAGATTAATATAAGAGACTTTCCAATGTTTTAGTAGAATTAAGTTGAATTGTGTGTTTGTCTTTTATTTTAGTTTTTATTTTTTTAACATACAATTCTTTTCCACTCTTGTTTGGTGCGTTCACTGGCTCTTTATTTGACACATGAATGTTTAATTTACTTCTCTTGTCAAATCGCTGTGTGTTACAAAATAAATTAATTAAAACAATATGGTGATTTGATAATACATATACTCGTATATTAAGATAGAAATTCCGTCACCATCGGTTTCCCTACATCGGTAACTCATTTAATAATACAAAATGTTTTCTACCACATACTAAAATTTATTGGGTTAAACTAAACTATTTGCCTATTATGGAAAGGTTTGCAGGTGCAAAAAAGTTCTCAACTGCGAGGCACCTATTTGAATTGTATTAAAATTGACCCGAAATGGTTGATTTTAACAGATATGGCAAAATTTTGACATTGACAGACTTATTAGCAGACTTCAGACTTGTAAATCACGCGAACTTACCACAGATTACATCATGAAATCACCTCACTTGTTTTACATTAAACAGATTAATTCTTAATTATTATCATTACGTAAACAAAATATATGAACTCTGTAAAGAGTTCAATAATAACTTCTTCTCTTCCAATCGATTTTCGAAACAATAATATTTATTAAAAAGAAAAAAGAAGATGGCTATTAAATATATCACATTTATATTATATTAAAGCATACCTCCAGCAACGCGTATAATGAGATCGTGGAAAATATAAATTTAATTATTTCTCACACTTTTTTCTCACCTGGTGGCGCTTAATCATAATCTCGACCAACCGAGATTATCTCACACCTCGGGGGCTTCAATGAAGAGAAAGCGACGTATTACTTTTTCTTTAAATCTTGATTGCCGAATGTGCATATATTCTTACGAAAATAAGCTATCTTATCTAATATTGATTCTATACTTGAAATGTAGATCTAACCAAGTTAAAAAACGTGACACAACTTAATTATGTTAAGTACTATATTTCTGATACAGAGATATAGTTACAAAATACTAATTACTACTTATACAAAAAACTTAATACTTATTGTATTGATATGATGTAAATATTATTCGTCATTTTTGTATAGAAACATCTATTTATAGCAGAAAATCATTTGTGACGACCGAAAGCTTAGTTTTTATTTAGTACCTATTGGTACTAATTTTAAATAAGTATAAAAAATAAATATAAGAAGCCATTACATCTCGATAAATTAAAAAAAAATGTTTTCTTATCATCTTTTAGTTAGTAATAAAATTTTGAAAGATTTTGGAATACCTTATAGGACCGATTAGGGAATTACACTTTGTACTCCACATAGTCGATAGTATATCTAGGTACAAAAATATATTTATCTATATAGGTAAAAAAATATGAAAAACAAATAATTATGCCGATAAAATCTTAATTTGATGTTTACAATACATATTACTATTTTGAGCGTGCATAAGAGTAAAACTGTCTATCAATCTTAGTCAACGAAGTTATACAGTAATAAATTTTGTTACGTGAAGTTGTGGTCACGGCTCAGGTGGTATGATTTCGGAGTTTTAAAATCTTGTTCTTTACTTTATGTTAGATTTTTCAAGTTAAATTAGATTAATCATTAAATCATTATTATAGTAGTTTTATTATTTCAACTGGCATTGTAATAAAGAGGACAAGGTAATCTAATTGCTGAAGCCTGACTTCCTTATAATATTAAAAAGTTTCTTTATTTCTTTTTGCATCAAGAATCTTGACGAGGAGCAACGGAATTTACAATTTATTTATTTAGTTTACATATTTTTGTGTATACTAGTGTACACATACACTACTGGTGTGTGTAATAGAAGAATTCTTAACATATACACGTTAAATTGTGCTAATCCAAACTATTAAATCAAGAGTTCGTTTTAGCGTTTAAGCCCCTATATGAACCAGTTTATAATGGTTTTTAATTCGAAAACTGTCAATTAAAATAGTGTAAATATATGTTTGTGCGTTACCGCTAGAGACATCGCATATGCATCAAATACGTTAAAATCCCATGCTTGCACTGATTATATTTCCAAGAAATAGTATGAAGCTATATAAGTCAAGGTTCCAGGTATCGGCTTATCAAGTAGTATATTTTTCATATAAATATGTTATATGATGAATAGGTATTGGGTAGATGTTAAAATAAAAGAATCAGCTACGTGTTGTTTCACGTGCAACACTCACGTTCTGTAATAACATTTACACGGGGGAAATTCAAACATCGAACTATTTGCGCGTTTTCGGCCGAAAATGGATTTTCTTTGTGATCTTTGCTACGTTAAATATTATATCGACGAATTTGACGACGTCGAAAGTGTGACTATTTTATGAGATCATCAAATAAAAGTCTTTTTATTCCCTGAACCTTTTTACGTATTACGATTTACTTCTTCAAAATTCTTTTTCTATAAGATATACTTTGATAGTATAATATTATGTATTTAGAATGATTGGTTTCTTAAGAAGTAACTTTACATTTTACAATTTTTAATCAATCTTATTATAATTTATTAATGTGTCTATTTATTAATTCATATAATTATATCATAATTAATATAAAGAATCTAAATTAACATATTAGCTTTTTAATGTTATTTCTCAGAGGTACCTACCGAACCTCCAAGAAATTTAAATGGAATTCGCCCATGCTCCTGAAACTCCGAAAATGAACTCATTACGTTTTAAGCAACAAGGTCTATAACATTAACATAAATGATTATTATATTTGATATTTAAATTGACCTATAAACAATTCATTTTAAATGTCATTAAGTAAATGATACTATTTTAAACTAATCATAAATATTAACGATTAGGTTATACTTTTTTTAAACACTTCTTTATATTTTCACCTAGTCCCATTGTGTGAGACCAACAGAGAAAATAATGTTTTATTTAGGAAGGCACAGATGACGATCGACAACTACACATACCTGTAAAAAGTAATCAGTAAAACAGACAAAGAAATGTGCCTGCCTCATTCCACACCAAGCTTGCATGGTAATTTGTATTTTAACAAGGCGATTACCAGATCTAGACTGTCAAAAGATATAATAGAATAAAGACGAAGAAAATCTTTGAAAATTAATGTCCGTAGTTAATATGTAACGAAATTTTGTAAGAATTACATACCTTTGTCTCAATTTCCATTACTAAAGGTTACGAACGCTTATTGAAAGTGTTCTTAAGTGTTGTCCTTTTATGTAGGTTCTATAAATGTTTGATAGGGCCATCTCGGGAAATCTCTGCCTCCATTCGCAGAGGGTCTGCAGTCAAATAAAACGAAATCCCAAATATTATTCCGTGTCATTTTCCCTATTCCTTCAATGTGAACTTTTATTTTTATGTTCTTACGTATTCTTATCTGAAGTAGAACACGAGATTCACTAACATACTGGTTCAAATCTCGGGACAGGAATGCGATCCCTTTACTAAATCTCACAAATTTTCAGAGGAAAACTCGTTGAGATATTTTGCTTCAATAATTTTATAGTAAATTTTACATTGACTTAATATGTGTAATTACAACGTAAGTAAGTCATTACTTACCATTATAAAACATTTTTTAAACTATTTATTTATTTACAAAATTCGTTTGTCTCGTTAAAACTTGAGAACAGCTGGGCCGATTTTGGTTTTAAAATGTTTGTCGTAGTCCAAGGTTTATAAGGTAGGAAGGTAAGGTAGGAAGGTTTAAACGGCGAGTAAATATGGGAAAATTGCGCAAAAGATATTTAAAACTACAATTTCATTTTCTTATATAAACTGTTGTACCTACTTGCCTGTCAAACATTTGACGTTTTGTAATTATGAACTATTTAAAACTAGCGTACAGAAAATCATCTCGTAATTTGTATAGACTATAGACCAACAATATATTTTTCTTTATAAAATAAGAGGCTCATTAAGTTTTAGCCAAAGAAAAAGTACGCTCTTTTCTTGAAAGTTCCCAAGTCATAAAATAAAGGTATTGTACATTACATTACATATATATTTTCATAAGATACCTATACCTTTTTCGGAGAGTGAAAAATAATTGAAAAATACACAAGTCACGGTTTTCACTTGACAAATATTTCAGCCTCATATTAGTATGCCATACCACAATAACCGAAGTTGAATCACAAAAGATTTCCGGTGCGCGACTAGCACAAGGGATGAAAGGCAACATTGTGTAATCAGAAGGGTCGCAATCTTACCTCCCCTCAATACTGTGTCGAACAAGGCTTCATCAACAACCCCCTCCAGTCACTAGGATATTCCTTAAAGCTTATTTCATTCTTCATTCCCTCATCGACCTTCAAATTTTAATCGTACCATTGTTTCTAATAGTAGAACCTTTTCGATAATACAAATTACTATTGCACTAATAATTAATGAATGGTAATTCACTAGGTTTCTATCCCCGCCCGAGCCACGGTTTGTGTATAAAGAATCTGCATATATCCAGTATGTTAGGTTTACCACTAGGTATTGTTGTATGATATGTCTGGTATATGGTATGATAAACAGTGTGTAATATAAATAATAAATATCTTCGTTTTAGCAGATATTAAGGCAAGTGTTAATGGGGTTAATTTAAAAAAAAACATTATTTTACTTAATACTATTTACATGCTCAGTTGTGACACATTATATTTCATTTGTCTTTACCAATAAATTACTCAGTACAGAACAATTTTCTTGCACTTTTATTTCCTTTATTTCTAATGTATATGTTAGTTTATGGGTAATAAACGTTATTTTTTGTTACCTTATTTCATGTAATAGTATAGGTCTTATTTACTTTTTTATTTAGCTTAGTGAAAGTAAATTCATAATGGTTTATCTTATTAAAAATTAACTGTTTATAAACTTAAAATAGTTTTAAAAAATTATTAAGTCAATTCAAAATGAAAAAGATATCGTGAACTGAAAGTTGTAGTAACGAAGTAAGAAGCGGCAGAAAGACACTTACATGGGCCAAAAAATTGGTAAAATCCAAGGCAAAAGGCGGCTCTAGAGGAGAAAAAAATGATGGCTGCGTAACATTCAGGAGTGGACGACATCGCGACTGAGGAAGAGTTGTTGAATCGTGCGCAGGACAAAAGACGGTTCTCGAAACTGACGGCCAGTTGAAGAGGCACTTGAAGTAGAAGAAGAACTCCAGGCAAACTATAATTTGCACCTTTTAAATATGTAGATCTAAACGCAATAAGGCCATATTTATATCATTGCAATGTAAGTAGTGTTCTTAAAAGTGTAACACCGCATCTGCTGTTAGTACATAGATAATCGTGCGAAAACGATTGCTTTTGTGACAACAGAACAGTGTCCCGTGAGTAGAGCCGCAATAGTTTCACCTTTACATTCGTTGAACGAACGTTATTGCTGCTTCAAAGGGAATACGCTTTGTCAGTTTTGAAATGCAAATCATTTTATTTTACTTCTTTCAATTTATTTCTAAATCCCTGGTAATAATCACCAATAGCTTTAAAAAACAATCATATATTTATACTTTTAGTTATAACAGATTTTTTATTTTGACCAAATTGGTCATGTATTCCAAACAAACGAGAACCAACGTGATTTTTGTGAGATGGTTGTTTCTCTTTCATACAGAGATTTTAATGAAAGTTGAAAATCATGCATCAGAATAACACATAGCCTGTAATTTATTAATTTATTTTGTAAATGGACTAAAGTATAACTATTATTGTCAAGTAGCTAACTAATTCGAAAAAAAACATTGTCATCTGCAAGCTATTATGGCGTACGCTACAAAAACTCTAATAGGTACACGTAAGTAGTTTAATGTAATTTATGGATGCTCACGGATGAAATTGAGAGTAAAAGCCTAATATATACTAATGTATTATATTTTTATGATGAAACCATAACTTTAGGGAGGTCTCAACTCTCAAGCCATACGCTGTATTCCCTGACCTCGTTAAGATTTGTTATTAACAATGTAAAGCAATTGTCCAAGAGGCCAATTTGGCCAACCTGTTTTGATTTCTACTAAAGAACAAAAGCTATATTAAAATATTATAATAACAATATTGTTTTATGTATAAATAGATAACATATTAATTAAAAATATGAATTTTTATTTTATATATATTTATTTATTATAAATAGCTTTAAAGTGAAAAGAATGTCACAAGCGTTTTTCTTCAATTTTACAAAAATAAACAATTATTCTTTATGCACTAATTAACAAAGCTTTGATAGTATGTCTTAAATTACTTTGCGAACACTTGTGAGTAAGAACGCAAATGGAGTTAATCTTAATTTAAAATGGAATAATTACAGCACCAATTAATTTCAAAGGCAGGTAGAGTTAACTAGCGATGAAACCGTTCATATTGTATTCAGCCGTTGGCGGTAATTAAGATTCCAAAAGAAACTTTCCACCGAAACGTGTCGTTTGATGAATCTTTCACTGAATGGGTAATAACTGATTTCGAATGAAACAAACAACTGCTATAAAATATGAAATTACTTTATAGGAACGATTACTATAAATGCAATACTGTATTTCACACAATTAATATTATTTTATGAATACGTTAATAGCTTTTTAAAGAGGAAAGTGGTGTGTTCTTTAAATGTTGTATAAATATATAGATCGTTGCGATTTTGTAATAGTTAAAAGTTCTTTTCTCACTCAAAAACAAAGTTGTAAAAACATAACTATTAATTTTTTTTAGTAGATACGTCCATGGGCAGATACAGATTATTATTTTTTTAAGATATCATTTCAAACCTCATCTATTAATTTTATTTAATGAATACATTAAAAAACATACATACAACAACAACAACATACCTTTGAAAATTTATAGCAACAGTTTAGAACAACATCTACTACCGTTTATAAATCTTTGAATCGAATCCAGGAGCTCCGTGCTCCACGCATTCTCTGTTGGATAAAATTATTCGACGTATTGTACTAATAGCAAAGTAGGCTCATTAGATCGTGTTGACTCCGACAAATGCCCTTTTACATATTCTCAGTAAGATCCCGAAGATTGAGCCATGAAATTGAAAACGATCCTTTGAAGAAATTTATTCAAAGCACGAACTGCTCCCACTCCGGTGACGAGGATTTGCTCGTTTATTTTTATGAAATTATTGAAGACACCCTTTCATTGTAACATTAAATATCGTGTCGTGAACGTGTTAAATACACTTACTAGGCTATGAAGCTTTTACATACAATTTATACAATTCATAATTATGTAGGTAACGTGTATTGTTTGTTATTAGTGAGATAAATATTATACTGATTTGGATAACATTGTCTTTGATACGGCGACTTAAGTTCATCGGCGTAGAATTTGGGTTCAAAGTTTCTTTTGATGTTTCAAATGTCTAGTCGATTTTTATACCAGTTTATTAAAATTAGTATAGTGGCTCAGCCAAGAAATTGTTACAGACACTTTGTAATATGATTCGTCTACCAAAAATTTAAAAGACATTTAAATGTCATTCCATGGTTTGAAATACCAATATTTATAGCCTTTATGGCAGGACGTAATAAATATTTTTCATGCTTCGCACCCATTAGTGCTATATTCAAAATTCAAATAGCCCTTTTTTAGTACATCAGTAAAACTTCGAACGTGATTGAACTTCGCAATAATAAAAATCCAATGAAAGCGGCAGCTTCTACTATTTTAAGCACTTAACTAGCATTTAAGTTTTAGAGGAATAAAATTATGAATCAGAATTGAAAGAGAAAAACTTTTTGAAGGTGCCATTTCCCTCTTTGAAAACTTTCGTCGTATATCTTTACCGGAACTTTAGCCTTAAACTATTTTTTTATTTTAGTAGATAGTATTTTTACTAAACTATTTATTATATTAATAAATTATAAATACTACTTAATTAAATTGCCAATGATTAAAATATAACGCCCGAAACAACCCAACTTTAGTACTTCATACCGAGGCTTGCCAGCCGCACACTCTATTACACAAAATTCACGCTTTCCATTATCTCTACGAACAAAATTTGTTTTAAAAATTTTACACCACTTTGTCATATAAAAAACAGACATCGACGCTCGGACTCGACGCTTAGTTATGACAAAACAGGCTGCGAAATAAAGTTTCAAACACTGAATAAGTGGTATAAAATTTAAAATTGTCTGATTCGAGAATTAGATTTGACTATGACGTTTTCTGGGTAGCTCACGCACCCCTTCTTAGCCGCGACTGTGGATAATGACCTCATCACATAAAGAAGCAAAAATACCGCGAAAGCAATTCGTCATGTCATTATGCACGGAAAGGGCGAACTTTACGACTATAATAACGCGAGATGTCTGACTCGGTGAGCCTCATGAATGGTGAAATGTTCTTTATTGTTAGCATGTTTTATGTGAACGATTAACCTTTTACTGCACGCTCACCTCCTGTTCTTTGCAGGTTCGCGACGCGTTAAAAATCTATTGATTATAGTTAACCTTCATAATGTATTGGCTATAACTAATTAATAAAATGCCCGTTAAAACTCCCAGTCGATTAGAGTTTTCCTCATATTGTTGAGATATATCACTATCAACATCATGTTTTATTTAAAATTCGGCAGAATTACGATATTTTATTACAAAATACCTATAGGGTTCATTGCATTGTGATTGGTTGTAAAAATAAAGATATTCTTATAATCTACATTTACAAATATGAGTATGAATGAATTGGCTCTTTTATTTAAAGATAAATAGATGTGCAATGTCATCTTTATGAAACCCAAGGAAGAATGCAGTATCAAAACGGTTTTAATATTCCAAGAAAATTGTTTACAAAATTATGGAGTTTCTCGAAGCCGATCTGTCCTTCGCAAATTGTGTTGTTCAACGAAGAGGTAAGGACATAATTTGTTTTTAATGAACTCGGTTAGATCACTCAGTTCCTGTCAAATCATGCGGTTAATGAAAACTTTCCCTCGCCGCCGCGCTGCATCGAATCAATTTAAGTTATTTTTCCTTTGTTTACGCATTATTTGTAAACATCTGATGTTTTTATTTTTATGAAAACATTTAACAATATTTCGCTAATCTTTGCATACTTGTTATTTTGTTACTGCTTCTTTAAAAAAGTGCTTTTCTAATAAAAAAACAAGACGAAAGTTTCATCTGAAATGTTGATCAAGGTGTCAAAGAGCACAAATGAAGCACAGATGAGCATTTCGTGTCGAAGCTCGTATATGAACATCGGAGGTCACATTGTGAAGGCACAATATCTTCAATCGGAATCTCACTTTACGACCGCGAACTAGCAAAAAATATTTTTACAGATTTACTACCCCCCGACTTCTTCCACGAATAATTAACCTTATGCTTATTACTTTGCAAAGTAATTATCTCTCGACACAAAATTGTTGTAATTTTAAGCTAGGTATCTGTGTGTCCGTCTTGCAGCGTAGCTAGAAAACAAATGGGTTGATTTTGATGAGGTCATTTTTTTTTCTGAGTATATTTTTTATATCAAGTCTCTGTCTTCTGAATTCAGCTTGGGTATTCACTGTTGTTTTTCGATCTGCATACTTACTTAATGTATTACTTATAATATATTTACTTAATAATAACATGAAATAAATACATTTATTTCATGATAATATGAAATAAATTGCGATGATTTTAACTATTGAAATATCTAATACCATGTCTTGCGTGTCATATTTTGTGCGTGATGGAAAGTGTCCAGCTTTTTAAAATTTATGTTCGTAGTTTGATTAGCATTTCCACACAGATGATCAAACTTATATATTTAAAAGATCATATTGGTTCAAAATAAGTAAAGAAAGAAAGAAAGTTGCAAACAATATAAGAAGCTCTAAAAATCTTGATAGCTCCACTGTCATTCACTCTACAATCTGCATGGACATAATTTCTCTCATATTGGCAGAGCGTCAGTAGTACTGCATCTCGCATGAAGGGAAAATTTCATTAATGTTGCACATGTTCAATTACCCAATACTGGTTATCGTATAGTACGTTTGAGTGCAGCTTACTGATAGCCTATTCACTGATAAATGGACTGAGATAATTTGCTTACTTTTAAAAATATAGCTATAATTTATATTTTATTTAGATAGCGTATTTAACATACTCAGTAGGATTCAAAATCTGATCGAAAAGTATTGAGAAATTTTAAAAAAGTGCAGTCGACGTAATTCTTATTAATTAAAAATAATTAACTCACATAACTAAATTAAACATGATAAAGTAAATGATACAAACTATTATAATTAAATAGATTTTGCATCTTTATTTATTATCAAAATTTAAAATTTACACAATTTGTAATCGTTAGGGATTTTTTAAAATAATGACTACAAAGCATCTCCATTTTGAAGTGCTTACGCGCTATTTGTCTAAAAGTAATTAGTAAATGTACTTAATTAGAATATTATCCTTACTCCAGTCAATTTCCAGCGATTGTGCGGACGCTCTCCTCATTTTAGAGATAATATCTACCAACTTGTTAATTCAATGGGCTCACCATCTGTAACAATCGGTTACATAGCGAATATAAATATAGTAGAGAGTATATTAGTAGAGTCATATATGATAGTAAAATCAATAAGGCAGGAGAGGTAGTTCTAGGTAGTTCTATATCACCTGACAGTATACCGCCTCCCCTCCCCCCCCCCCACATTATATAGAGTAATTGAATTAATGCGATAAATCACAACGTGCGTTCACATGCTTATTATAAAACACCATGAAAACATAATTTATATGAACGATCATAATTAATGATAGATTACGCCTTGTCTCTTTGAAAAGACGGTCAGCCTCCTTTGAAGTTAAAAGAGTCACGTCTTTACTAAGATTCCAGAAAGCTTAGCTTTTCGAAGAAGATCCGACCGAAAATTCTTTTATCTTTTCGGTCATCGACTATGTATTTTAAACTAATATGTGTGTTCTGGATAACGTTACAAGGATCCTGGGCACCCAAGACCAAAAATAGCTACTATTTACAGGAGGCTTCTCCAGTTTATCTGACACAAGGTTTATTGCTCACAACACTGAAAAATAAAAATATATTTTAGTTAATTCTACGGACGGTTGGCGCAATAGGTAGTGCTGCTGCCTTCTGCGCCAAAGGGTTCTGGGTTCGAATTCCGGTAGGTGCATTTATTTGTGTAATGAGCACGAACGTTTGTTTCCTAGTCTTGATTGTTTATAAACTTATAAATGTATTTATTATGGTACCCGCGTTGTTTCTGATTACCATAACACAAGTGCTTCAGCTACTTATTTTGGGATCAGATCAATGTATAATTTTTTACCACGAGTTCTATTCTTATATCTAATATATATTGGTTACCTGAAACTATTTTGAAACTAGTCTGAAATATTTACATGCCCCTGGTTCCTATGTTCAACTGAATTAGTCAATAGTCTATATAAATATATATAGGTGTAGTTATAGAACTAAAATGGACAATGGTTAATGTTTATTAGATGTAAGTAAATAAGTCAACACTTGAATTTTGAAAACGAGTATCGCTATGTAGGTGTGTATTTGGTAACCTATAGGTTCCAGGCTCCAGTTCGGAAATGTGATGATGTATATTTTTTGATGATTATCAAACATTGCGCTTTACAAAGTATGGGCTATACTTACTTACCTAGAGAACAGATCACCCTTGCGAACTTTTCCCGTGTACAAAGTGAACGTATTGGAGCGGAATGTTCCACGTCAGAGGTAAAAGCAAGTATTCATGTTTAATTTCGGCCCATATAAGAGGCCGTAAAAACTCTTTTATCTTAAATTCCTTATAAAGCATTATTTCTTCAAAAGACAGTCCCTAATACCGGTAATATTTATAAAAAATCACACAAAATAAATACTTACAAATCAAAGAACTTCGGTAAAAATTATTCGTACCAGAATTGTAGCTTTTTACCATTAAACATAATAAGTAGATTGGATTAAAAAGAACGACGAGATAGATTGTAGGTACCTATGTATGTAAGTTAATTGTGAGACGCGAGCGGGTTGTAATCAAAGAGATCATTTCCCATATACTCCATTTACTCGCTGTTCAGTCGAGTCAGTTAAAAGTTAAGACCCATCTGATGGCATTGACCGCTTCCTTAGTGTAATGGTAAGCGCGTAAGCGTTACAAACGGGAGGTCCTGGGTTCGATTTCCGGTGGAGATAAAAAAGAACTCAGTCTGGCAGGGCATAGAAGGCTAATCACCTACTTGCCCCTAAAGAAAAAATCGATCAGTGAAACAGATGTTAAACGCAACTGCCCCATACCCCACTAGGAGACCCCCACTGGGGACAAGGGACTTCAAAAAAAATGTATATACGTAGTAAAATTAAATATGTTTGTTAGAAATGGACGATGGACCTTTTTAAAAATACTTAGAAGAAATGAAAGACATCTTCAATTTATAGGAAACTAGGTACTTTATTTCTAAAGAACGCTATTCGTTATTCAAAAATTGTCAAGATGTTAATTTGTAATTAGGTAGGTAGTAGGTACCTACTTAGTATTATAAATATAGGGCACTTTACAATGACGATACATTTTCTTCATCAAGAAATGGACGTGCTTTATATGTACATACATGTAAGTAAATCCTCAAAGAAATCGAGTTTACAAAACGAAAAAATATAGGAAATATGAGTTAATTATGATTTAAATTGGTTTTACTAAATGTGTCAGTAGTAATGCATTTTACTAATGCCCTAAGAAATAAATGCCATTATTTTGATTTTATGAATTTACTAGCGACCCGCCCCGGCTTCGCACGGGTATAAAACATATGTATAAACCTTCCTCTTCAATCACTCTATCTATTAAAAAAACCGTATCAAAATCCGTTGCGTAGTTTTAAAGATTTAAGTATACATAGGGATATAGGGACAGAGAAAGCGACTTTGTTTTATACTATGTAGTGATGGACTTCTCTACTCAATATGCAAATATTAAGCATTACGGCTGTACATTTTTATTTTTACAGGCTTGAATTTTTTGGGCAAGAATTTCAACTGAGCAACTGGGAGGTCTAGTTAATGAAGCACCAGGCAGCGATACAACACAATATACTAGTCTATATAATTTGTGGCGATACAATGTCAAAAAAAATGATTTTTGACGCTATATCACTAAGAAGATTGACATTAACTGCAACGCTGTTTTACCAACATTAAGAAAGTACAAAATATAAATAATATGGCAATAGATAAACAAAATTCTATAATTTTGATTTGGTTCATGAATGTATATTAATGATATGCTTTCTGTATACATCCACCTTAATCAATTAGGATCTTTGGGGAAGTCATCCACACCATTTTGAGAACATTTAGAAACACAACGAGTCATTTTTGTAATTTTAATATTAAATAAAATTGTGGAGCTTCCATAAAAAAAGCTTTTTGTTGTGGGACCTACAGACTACGATTCACAGAATAGGTATCACTTAGCTAGTAGTAAGTGCCTTTTCGCATGTTCCGGTTGCCGGCTAGCCGGTTTTTTGCTTTCAAGTTTCACACGACCCGGCAGTAGCGTTGACGCGAGTATGGTCGCGAAGTGACTGTGCTTATTTAATTTAATTTTCACAAAAATTGACCTCTTTCGTTTCATTCTTATCTTTATATTTGGAACAGGTTTTATCCCACAAAACTGGTCTAGCTTCCACTAAACTTTTTAATAATTCCATATCTATATCCATGATAAATTATAGACAAAACCAGATGTAAAAATTACGTATTGAATGACGTTGTCAAGGTTATCTTCTATTATTTGAAATCTATAAAAAAGTAAAGGATATAAAAAGAGTATTTACACTACACCATGTTGCAATTTTGCAATACGAAATAAGATATAATACGAAAAGAAAATCAAAAATTCCCTCCAAGCCTTTTTGTTTCATTTTTATCTTTTATTCGGAATAGGTTTTATCCCACAAAACTGGTTTAGCTTCCACTAAAGTTATTAATAATTCAATATCTATCTCCATGTTGCAATTTTTTCATTAAGTAGGTAATACGACGTGCGCGTATTTTCTCTGTGGTTGTACCCGGGCGACTGGCCGCCGGTGCGTATGAAAGCATGCTTCGTCTTCCATACAAGACTATCCATCCGGTCACCGGCTAGCGACCGGACGCACAGTAGTGGCCGCCCGGCGACTGGTTATCAGCCGGTACGTGTGAAAGCTAGCCAGCTAGCCGGTAACCGGAACATATGAAAGGCACTAAGTCTAGTTACGACAAATGACAATGGCACATTGACAGTTACCGAACCATTTATATTCATTCTGTGGACTTTGATATAGTTGGATCACAGAGTACTTTTTAATTTTTATATTAGAGTAATCAGCTGTGGTAATCAGTAATTACTAATGGCTGTAAATCAGGCGCGCGCTTAATATTATTTTCTTTTTATTATTTCGTTTTATACGTGATACGGAGTAGTAGGTACATACCTAGTTTAACGAACTACGAATACCTATAATTATTAGTACTTACTACTATTACTAAGTACTTCATAGCATTATAGTGATTCATATTTTTTAGATTATCCATTTCGCCTAGTAAGGTAAAGTTCGAATAGAAACATTCTAATTTTTATTATTGTGCCCACTGCCCAGTAGCAGCAGCATACTCAATACTGTTGTATATGTACTTTCGAAAATCAAATCATACTGCATTGCAATCAAATTAGAATTATACCTAATTACCAATTTAAATTTGATCTCATGAACAACTAACGAGGTACCTAGCTATACAGATAAGGAGTATTTATATTTTATAATAAAGATTTACAATGTCAAAATGCTATGTAGTCACAAAGCTACTTACTAGACCATAATTCTTATTTATACCTATATAATTTCTAACCTTTCATTTATAATTTAAAGTTGATTTACATCAAATCAAAAGATGCTTGTATTTTAGATTAAAAATGGCGAATCAATGGGGTCAAAAAGCTGAAGAACTAGAAATATCAAATAAAGTAGCTGGTTTAGGACTGCACAAGAAAAATGATAAAGTTGAGGATGATGGTCCAGATACAGCAAATCCTGCTGAAGCCTCATTACTGATGAAAATTATAAGACAAGGTCTAGTTGAATCCAAACTTGATATTGAAATTCAAAGAAAGGATCCCAATTCTCCTCTATATTCTGTGAAGACATTTGAAGCACTTCATTTAAAACCAAACTTACTTAAAGGTGTTTATGCAATGGGATTTAATGCTCCATCCAAAATACAAGAAACTGCTCTTCCAACCTTGCTTGCTGATCCTCCTCAAAATATGATAGCACAGTCTCAATCAGGAACTGGTAAAACCGCAGCTTTTGTACTAGCCATGTTAAGTAGAGTTGACCCGACTAAGAACTATCCTCAAGTACTTTGTCTTAGCCCTACCTATGAATTAGCAATACAGACTGGTGAAGTAGCTGCAAGAATGGCCAAATTTTGTCCAGAAATTAAACTTAAATATGCTGTTCGAGGTGAAGAACTACCCAAAGGCACCAAAATAACCGATCATATATTAATTGGAACTCCAGGAAAGATGGTAGACTGGGCTCTTAAATTTGCAATGTTTGATTTAAGTAAAATAAAAGTTTTTGTATTGGATGAAGCTGATGTCATGATAGATCGTCAAGGACACCAAGACCAGTGTATTCGTATTCATAAGTGTCTTCCTTCAACATGTCAAATGATGTTCTTCTCTGCTACATATGGTAGTGCTGTAATGGAATTCGCTGAAATTATTGTTCCTAATCCCATAATAATAAGACTCTTACGCGAAGAAGAGTCATTAGACAATATAAAACAATATTTTGTCAAATGTAAGAGCCCAGAAGACAAATACAGAGCTATTTGTAATATTTATGGAGTTATAACTATTGGTCAAGCTATAATATTCTGTCACACAAGAAAAACTGCAAGTTGGCTCTCCGAAAAGATGTCAAGAGATGGACATTCTGTAGCTGTATTGTCTGGAGAGCTAACTGTTGAACAGAGAATTGCTGTATTAGATAGATTCAGGGGTGGGCTAGAAAAAGTTTTAATTACTACTAATGTATTGTCCCGTGGTATTGATGTAGAACAAGTAACTCTGGTTGTAAACTTTGACATGCCCATGGATCTCGATAAGAAAGCTGATTGTGAAACTTACCTGCACAGAATTGGGCGCACGGGAAGATTTGGTAAGGCTGGAATAGCTATAAACTTAATTGATTCTCCACAGGCTATGGAAATTTGTTTAGATATAGAAGCACATTTTGGTAAAAAGATCCAATTATTGGACATAGAAGATGCAGAAGAAATCGAAAAAATTGGGGCATAATGTCTCATTTCCTGATAATTTCTTCTATTGCTTATATTTATATAATAAAAGAAGCATAATTTTTCTACAAATACTCTTTTTATTTATATCATTTTCAAAATTACTTTCTTTAAACAGAATTGCTTCAGAAATATCAATCCAGTTTTTATTTCTTGTCCAGTAATGGAATATAAAAATTCTTACACACACAAAGAAAAATGTACAATTATTAACTCGATCCCATTTCAAAATGCCTTTTTATTCTGAAGATGAAATTATCAGACCAAACCACTATCAACATATTATTATGTATAATATTTTTCTTAATCAAACAGTTAAAATGTCTACTTAATCAACTTGTTTTTTATTTTGCTTAACGTGATGGCTGAGCAGCTCCTTCTGGGTTTGCAGCACCAGAGATCATAACAAAAATTGCAATTGGAACTATGTACATCCACTGAAAACAAAAATTTTCATATAAACAAATTTTAAAAGAAGTCACAAAAATTATGTCTATTCTGTTTTGTGTTCCCTCAGAGAATGTCATACTTACATATTTAGCCAAGAATGATCTATTATCTTTTAATTCACCCTTTTCCCTAGCCTCCCTTTCTCTTTCCAACTTTTGAATATAAGATGCTGTATCTGGTCTGTAAACATATAAAGTAACTATATAGACTAAAGAAAACAATTATTTTAAATATAGGTATGTGAAAATTTTGTGACAAAAAAAGGTACATACACAGGTGCCTGATCCACATGCCGAAGATAGAAATTTGAATTTATTTGATGTTGAAAATCTTGTTTTAATGGGTTAGGTTGAGTAGCATTCATAACTTGAAAGGTCACAGCTATTACTTCTCCATTTGGTAAAACCCATGCACTTACAACATCTGATAGTCCATTTTCTAAGAAAGCTTTTGCTTTTACTGACGACAAGAATTCGGTTTCTTTACTATCTGCCGTTGTCACTAAACTCCTTACAGTATAAAAACCATCAAACTGAGCCAATTCCTAAAAAATATAGATATAATTAGGAAATAATTTAATATAAATAAAGGTTCCTTCCCTTTTCAATGTTTACAGCAGAGTCCTTTTCTTAACATCAATTGAAAAAACAAAATTTATTTTTTTCATATTAAACTACCTTTAACTCTTCAATGTGTTTGTTACTAAAGGCTGTTTGGTCAATTATTGCAGTCCCAGCTCTAATACTTTTTAGTGAAATGGTCCCTCGGCTACAATATTTTTCTAGTTTACAGTTTATTGAATGTTCGACTTTGATATTGAGCCATCCATCATAATCAAGACTTGCCTGTAAATTATAAGAAATAATTAAGTTGTCGGAAATAAATATTTAAAATTATTATTTAATACATCTTGACTATATGTACCACAAGATGAAAAGAAGCCGCATACAGTGGCAATAACAGCAACATTTTTACAAAATTGAAACTGTCTTTTTATTAAAGATGTTTATTAATTTTAATTTCGCATGTATTTTCTCTTGTAGGTAACTAGGTACCTACCAAAGAGTAAGTACCTACCTACTTGGCAGATGGCATTGACTACATATGTAAAGTCTATCAGTTGTCTATTGTCTAACCTAAAAGGTACAGTTTGACGTTTCATACCTTTTAAGCCGAAACAACTTAACAATTCACATAGGCGAAGTGTAATGTTAACTCGTAAAACCATGGAATTATGAAGCTATATTTATTTTGTCACAACATATTGTACAATAATTCTTAATCACTAAATTTAAATCCTTCAAGCAAAGCAAAAAAACCAATATAATATATAATAGATAGTTTTTTTTAGTTGTCGTTACAAAGTCACCTAGTTAGTTCCTTTATTTTTATTATTATCAGTAGTGTTGCGAGTATTCAAGTTTACTTGTATTCGAATAGTCGGTAAAAATCTACTATAATATTATAATGTTTAAATTATCACTACTTGCGGCAGACATTATTTATTATTAAGGGCGCGTTCCCACTGAGTCGTTTAGACAGATAGTCGTATTACACATATGTCGAGGCAGCCGCTCAAACCAAATAATAGAACGTCCAACAATAAATTAAAAAATAGTGGGAACGCGCCCAAATGTGTAACACGATTATCTGTCGTCACGACTCAGTGGGAACGCGCCCTAAGTATTATTTTAAATCCGGGTTTAAACAAACAACAACGAAAGAAACAATGTATTTCGCGCATTTTTACTTTGACAGACACTTTTATTTTTATATAATTTGGTCCGGGCATGGATTATTTTGTGACAGTCGGTAACTTTTTCATACAATGTTCGTAATCGATTTCTTTAATGATTGAAACATTAACTAACGTGAGTAACACTATCAACATTCCAAATCACTTTTACTCCCTCAGGAGTTATAAAGCTATTTGCTCCCTGATTATAGGGGAACTAACTAGCTCTTTTTGAATAGATGTCGTAAAAAGATTCAAATTCTTTTTTTGCGCATTTTTAAAACAAAACTATGAAACAAAAATTTTATTTCAAAATCTGCAACCATATTGGCATTATTTCATAATTTTGTGTGAATAGCGGGATCTTTAATTAAAGAGTGGTCACACTGCACTAAAAGTAAACAGTTTACAGTACCTGACACTTAGGCTTAGTTCATATGACCGCGCGGAGCCGCGCCGGTACAAGATCGAAGTAAACAGCCTAGTATCGTCTACATTGCCGCGCGATACCGCGCTCCGACCCGCGCGCTAGTTCTTGAACCGCGAGAAGCCGCTCGGCACCGCGCGGTTCAAGTTCTACAAACCTGTACCGACCTGTTCAGTTGATCCGTGCGAGTTGAGACGGATAGACGCATAGATTCAGGAAAAAAATGACCACCGAAGACGACATTGTATCTGTCGATATGCTTATCGACGAGATTGAGAAAAGTTAATGTTTGTTTCTTTTGATAAAGAATTAACTTACCGTAATGTTAATATGAGTTTTTCTTTTGGTGATATGCAATATCTAATAGCATCTTTACTAGGTTTTAAATCGTTCTCAACACAATCATATAAAAAATCAAAAGATGCAACAGACATCCTAAAATAGTAAAAAAAAATTATTCATGTAATCTCAGGTCGGGATATAAAGTGATGAACAGGCTTGAAGAAAGTCTTTCACTTAAAATGAGATGCACCCAGTATCGTCTTTGTCTTCTACGGCGTCTCAGCCTTCGGTATATAATCCATAAGCAAACTGCCTCCTCCTCTTTCGCAATGTTGATGCCAGACTGCCGCGCGTACATATGCCGTCATGTGAATGCTCCTACCGCGCGACGACGCGCGGCTCCGCGCGGCTCCGCGCGGCTCCGCGCGGTCATATGAACTTAGCCTTAGTACCTATCTACCTACTTCATATTTTTTTTAATATGATTAATTATTGATCCATTAAAAATAGTTTTTCTCGAGTTCTCTACAATATATTTATTTAGTTTAAGCAATATAAAATGTAATGTAAATAATACATTTGTTATTTTTTTATTATAACTTCCATGTTTTCAACCTCGACGTACGATAACCATTGGTAATAATTATTAGTCTTGATACAATAACCATGGAAGAAGTGGATTCGATTATAATACATTTTCTTCGCCAGTTACATGTGTAAGTAAAATTACATCAGAAAACTCCTTAATTATTATAATATTAATTCTTACTTATATGATTACAATAACTTTCAGTAATATTGACGATGATGTAAAAAACTTATGTGATATACCAGTGGAAACTATAATTGAAGCTGCAGTACAGTGTATATCAAATATAAATCCAAACCTAAAAGTTCCATTGAAATTACCATCAGGTGTTTCACAGAGAATTGGAGTTGCTACACAAATTGCAACTTCTTGCAAGGTATACTTAGTTTTGAGTTTTTTTACAATCTTTATATTCTAAATCATATATCCATTTTATCATTAGTAATGATAAAATCCAGATACTTTCTGTTTTAATGTCAAAATATAAGTGAATCTAAGGTTTATTACATTTTTTATTTTTGCCATAAATATTATGAAACCTTTTAAATGTTACAGGACTTAGGATATAAAAATGATGTAGGCTATCAAACATTCCTGTACTACAATGAAGCTGAACTGCGACAAGTGTTTATGTTTTTAATAGAAAAATTGCCTAGTGAAGATAAGAAGCCAAGTAGAAGTGTTGCACCTTCAAATAAAAAACAGCTTCTTTTGCAACAAATAAGTTTGAAAATTGCCGAAGATCTTAATACCATATGGATTCCACCTAGCTGTAAGAATCTTTTGAAAATGTCACTGGGTGACTATATTTATGAGCAAGGTATTAAAATATTTAAAATGTTTTTGTGTACTCAATAGAACTTTTTATTTAATATAAGTTTAAATTAAGTCTGATATTTGCAACATTGACCATATTTTTTTAAAGCTCCTTACTATTTCTGAACCAAAATCCATGTAAATTTATCCATAAAATTGGAACTGGAAGAGCAAAATATATTTCTTATGCTGATTGAATATGTATTTTCTTTTGTGCATAGGAAAAGTAACAGGAACAAAGATAGATGAAAATATTGTTGTGGAAAAGTTAAAACAATTGAGAAACTTACAAATCAGAAAGACTTCTGTTATTGAACAAGGCAAAGAGCTTGATGCAAACTCAAATGATGAAGTTACAACAATAGAAAAGATTCAAAGAAGTCTTAAAGAATTAAAAGAGACAACAATTCACATGAAACAAAAATTGGATATGCTGACTAGTGAAAGAAATGTTATGGAGGTCGAATTTTCTCAGGTGACCCATTTTTATTATAAACATTTGTTTTATGAATTTTTAAGTCATTAATTAACAGTCCACATCATGCACTCGACACACGACTAAGGCTAAGTGCAGACAAAGCCCAGCAAACCTAACAGTCCTTATATATAATTATAGGTTCAAAAAGGCTGTGAACGTGTTGATTCAGACTTAAAAAGCATCCTAAATGTACTGGAGAGTGTTGGCATTAGAGACATTGATTCAGAAAATTCAGTTGGAAATGTTTTAGAAGTTGTTCATAAAACTATCAACAAAATGCACTGTCAAGTAGAAGATTTAACATCAAAAAATCTCTCTTTGAAAGTTGATATAGAAAAAATAAAAAATGGAAAGACTCATTCGCAAATGGTAAGAAAATATTTATTAACACTGATCCTAACTTTACATGTATAATTGATTTGCTTTTTATTTCAGTCTGAGAGAAATAATTGTAAAAAAAATCTAATAGATTTAAAAGCAAAAGCTAAAGGTCTAAAAGATGAATGTGAAAGAAAAGAAGAGTTACGAATTCAATTAAAAGCAAAATATGAAAAATTAAAAGATGGAAACAAAAGGTTAGTAGCATAGAATATTGTATAAATTGTAAGAAACCACAGAAAGAAGTAAGTGAAGAAAAATACGTATAAACGATTAGTCATTTATTTCAAAGCAGTTGCGACAATAAATCCTGTTTTAAATACAACATTCTATACTTTAATATTTGTAGTATTACAACAAGTAGTCTATTTACTTCTCCAAGTCGTGAGCCTATAATATAACATATACCCTACAAACAGTAAAATTGCGCACAGCAAAATAATAATAAATATATATTATGTATTTCGTCCGCGCGGAAGTTATTTTTTTTATATATATTAATTTCCTAAAGCCTAAGTTACTCTTTATTACATCAGCATCATCAGCCGGTGAAAGTTTCGTCAAAATCGGTCCAGCCGTTTGAGAGATTAGCCGGAATAAAAAAATGTTATTTTGGTATATGTACTGTGCATTTAGTAAAAAGTGATTATTTTAAAAACAGACTCAAATTTTATTTATCTGTATAGATCAGATCAGCAAAGATGAAAGTAACAAATTGTTTAATACAATACATATTATATAATTACGTCTTACCATTTCTAAACAGTAAAGTATACAATATCAATTACAGATATGTGTATACAAAACGAATATTAGAAATAATTGGAAATGTTGACAAACAAAATATGGAAATAAAAAAGGTGTTAGAGGACACAAGGCAGTTACAAAAAGAAATAAATACTCTTGAAGGCCAACTAGGCAGATGCTTCTCAATTGCTGACGAAACCCTTTTTAAGGTAACTCTTTTTTGTTTCTTGATATATTATTTTAACAAAGAGAAATTAGTAGAACTTATTTACTTTTTCTAGGATGCCAAAAAAGATGATCAAGCAAAGAAAGCATATAAACTACTAGCCTTATTACATTCTGAATGCAATACAATTGTATCACTTGTAAATGAAATGGGCACTCTTGCAAGAGACATTGTGGATTTAGAAGATAATATAAAAACTGAAAAGTCTAAACAAACTGAGAATATTCTACAAAAAATTCAATTAGATCTTGCTAACTTGCAAAAAGAATTGATTTAAAAATATTTGCTGACAAAAAATACTATAAAGGTATATAAAATGTGTTATTAAAAATTCCATTACCATAAGAAAACAATTGTTTGTGATGCTACATTTATTTATACTTATTTAATATTACAGTAGAAATTATCTTTGTACCATCAATATGTTAAATTTTAAAATATCATATATGATTGAATAAATATAAAAGAAACTTTATTTATGATATTTTATTTTTTGTTATATTAAATCTAAATATGATTACCTTTTCTTAGGTAAAATTTCAGGAGGAATATAATCTTCATCAGACTTATCTTCTGTTTTGCTTTTTATTTGAGTTTTATCTTCCATTTGTTCTTTTTCCTCTATTTGAAGATCAATTTTTTCTTCATTTTCAAAGAACCACAGCTTTTGTTCCTCCTTCTGTAATTCTTTTTGCTTTTCCTCTATTATTTGTACTCGTTTTATTCTTTCTAAACGTTGTATCTGCTCTTGTAGTTTTTGTTCTCTAACAACTTGCCATCCTTCAAACATCTGAAATGTGTGTTACATAAGAAATATAATAACTTTTAATTATTTATTTATACCTAGACCATTTAGAACAAAAATTTTATTCTATAGCCAAGTAAATTAAAGAGTTCAGCAGTTATTGATAAGTGTGTTAACTTTTAACACAGAACAATGTAATTCATATTATGTTACCTTTTCTTGTGTAGCAATATCATTATTTTGTGATCTATTTATAGCATTTTCTACTAAATTCCTTATTGATTCTTCCATACTATCTTCTATTACTTCCACATGGCTAATTATTTTCATACATTTATCTAAACATTCCTGTGAATCTTCTGTTAACTCTAATTTCATAAAGTTAATTATTTCTTGATATACTTTAAAAGAACTATTATGACTTAATTTTTCAACAACATTTAACAATTGATCATATTTTTTATAATAAAGCCAACCTAGAATCTGTAAATTGTTACTGACATTATCTGAAAACTGTTTTGATATCCAAGATAAAGTCTTTCCAGATAATATTTTAATATTTGTAATATCAAAGTGATCATCAAAATATGGATTACGGAGATACTTCACTCTTATTTTAATTTCTTCAACATTTTTATTTTTTTCTGATTCTTTATGTTCTTCTTGAATAGGTAGTTTGTATTCAGTTATAAATTTATAACAAGCATACTGACACAATGCACAAGTGATGTTGTTAGAGTAGTCCTCTTGTAGCATTACAAGTGCTGCAACATTTGTAGCCAGCTCGAAATCTTGAGATATGATTAATTTATCTAACAACAAATTTGCGGCATAGAAATCAAGAAATATCCCATAATTCAAAGGGTTTTTCAGAATGTTCACAAGTTCTTGCATATCGCCAAATTCCATAAAATTCCAGACTGTAGCATGATGAGTTGATTCCAACGTATTTCTCGTTTGCCCAGATAATCTAAGTTTATGCAAAAGATCTTTGAGCTCTTCAAGATATAAACTATCTTTTACCGCATTAGCAAAAATATCAACATCAATAGCGCTAATAATGCCTTTAGATGAGTAACTTTGATCCAAACTCATATAAAAATCTCCAAGATTTATCTTCGAAACTATGGTGGAATTAATTTGCGCTTTCCAAGCATTCGCACATTTGTATTCGTTGGTTAGAAAAGTGTTTCTAGGTGTTATGAAAATTGGTATTTTTACAAAAAACTTATTGCCTAAGTATCTGAACATCTTCGAGTAATATAAAATTAAGAAATAACTCTTAAGTTTTAATGTTAAAGATTTCTACACAAATTAGATTGGATTCCGAAAAATAACCAAATCACCTGCAGCTACCTAAAATTTTCGAATTAAATCTTTACTCGCGTCTCGCGAAATAAAAAGTTATAAACATAAAACAAGGCACTAGGCAGTGTGACCAACCTTTAATTAGAGATCCTGCCCTGCTTAAATCTTAATGCTTATGTAACAATGCCAATATGGTTAAAAAAAAAAATATTTTTATTTCAGTTTTTGAAGTGAAACTTCTATATAGTCGGGGGGTATTAGATTTTTTTCCGTCATGCTTTTTCATGACGACCATTACGGCCACATGGTCCGTTGCGATTCGTTTTGCCACTTGTCCGTTAAGTTTCACTTCTACTATATTTCGTTGCTTTTTTAAAAAATAATTATATTCAAACTGAATATTTTATATTAAATTAATAAATTCTATAATTTAAGAATTTAGGTACAACGAAATATTTTTTTAAAATGTATTTCTTTAAATTTAATGAAATACATAAACACATACACATTACATATTATGCGTTATCTAACAAATTTTAGTCCAATCATATAATGATTAATTAATTTTAAAAAAAAATTAAAAACATTTCACCGGTTTGATTATTTATTAGACTTCTATACCAATTAAAAGTATGAACAACTCTCGGGTAGCCAGGTATAAACAGATGAATCGATACTAGTATTTTGCACCAGTCTGGTTATTGAATTAAAATTAAATGAAAATAAAGATTATTTCATTATGAACACGGTGACCGGAGAAATGTTTAAAACATTTTTTTAAATTATTAATTAATCATATGACTGGACTGAAATTTGTTAGACAACCCATATGCAATCTGTATGCAATATATTAATTGACATATTATTAAATTAAATATAAAATACGTTTCATCAAATAAACATCTCGGTGAAGGTCGTTGTATATCGGGATCCTATACTATAATAAAATAAAAATGTTTAAACTGAGATTTTTGACAATTAATTTTATATGATTTTTTTTATGGCAGGATGAGAGAAAGGGACACACTATCCCATAAAGACCCTCTCTCTCAGCTCAGATTTACCCTATCGCCTATGATAAAGCGTAGTGGACAGTAAACTTAAATACAAAGTTAATATTAATACTGATTATTTTCGAAAATACACTTTTTTGCAGTGTTTAATATTGTCCAGTATATTAAGTCCATTCAAGTCACTCTGCAAAAAGACTGCAGCTTTTTTTTTCATTGAAATAACAATGGTGTTGCCAAGATAGCGTGAATATAAATATTATTCACATAAAGGAAAAATATTGTGATCTTACCTCGATTTCGCTAACAATAAATATTTATTATAAGTACAAATGTCGTTGATTAATCGTTAAATGACATTCTAAAGTGGAATTTTTTTAGTGGTTTAAAGACCCATTATTGTCCTTAGATTAATCCCCAGAACAGAACCACAGATATTATATCATACAACTACCATTTTCACTCTAATTCCTATTTGTATATATTATTTATTTATTTATACACACATTTACGGCCTAAGCCCAGAACAAGAAGTAAAACATAACAAAAAACATAGCAACAAAAACACCCATGACCGTCGACCAAACTCAATGTTTCGACTCCAATATTCTCCTGTATGTATTATATTTTTTAAACTTTTTTTTTGCCATCAGATCTTGGAAGACCATAGTTACTAGTTGCCCCGCCCCTGTGACGAATAGGTCGCTTTCTGGTGAAGTGAAGGAAATCGTTAAATATAGATGTAGTAGATGACAACTTTAATAAAAAAAACAGTTTCGTACTAAGGTTTTGTCATTTGTGACAACTGACAAATGTCATAAAACATACCGCGGCATAAGTAACATTAGTAATTTTGAAATTTGAAAGATATTTCATGAATAATCATAGTTTTACAACTACAAAATATTAACATTAAAGTATAAATTATAATTTAACCTATATATTTATTAAGATTAACTATTTAATTTACTTATACATAATACTATATCAACCTCCATTGACCATTTCAGAACCCTGTATTCTCCATAAAATTGTGATAAAATGTACGCGCAAAATATGTAAACTAATTAGTATCTGCGTGATAGAAAACTTAATTGATATAAGAAAGTAAAAAAATGAGCGATTTATATTTCGCTGTGGTATGTTCATCAAACATGAACCGAAGTATGGAAGCACATGCATTTCTTGTAAAAAAAGGATTTAAAGTTAAATCTTTTGGTACTGGGGAAAAAGTTAAGCTACCGGGTACTTCGGCTGATCGACCTAATTGTTATGAATTTGGAGTTCCTTATGATGACATCTACAATGATTTAATGGAAAAAGATAAATCATATTACACACAAAATGGACTTCTGCATATGCTTGATAGAAATCGTAGAATTAAACCAAGTCCAGAGCGTTTTCAAGATTCTAATGAAATTTTTGATGTCATTATAACTTGTGAGGAAAGAGTTTATGATCAAGTTATTGAATGGTTTGTATCTAGAAAATGTGTATGTAATCAGCCTGTTCATATAATAAACATTGATATTCAGGATAATCATGAAGAAGCAACAATAGGTGCCTTTCTCATAAGTGACATGGTAACTAAAATGTCACAAAGTGAAGACTTAGACAATGATATTGATGAGCTACTGCATGATTTTGAAGCAAAATGTCATAGACCCATATTAAATAGCATAATGTTCTACTAATTAAGGAACTTATATGATGCTGCCTGTTTACAAAATAAGTAAATTCGATTTACATGTTTTGTAAATTGCTTTTATCTACATTGCTATCCATAAATTCAAAACAGGGTTGTTTTGATAAAATTAGTTGACAAGGTATTTATTCAACTAAGATCTACCATATTATGAAAATGTTATACAAGAGTTGTCAATTTTTTATGAAGTATCTGTTTTATTAACCTCTCATACAGTTAGATAAATAGAATAAAGTTCCTATACCAAAAGTATAATCTGAAAAATTTTTAGACTAATGGTTTTTTTTCTCTAAGAATCCACATTTTCATATGTAAGGCTACAAATTAATAAAGTTATTTACTAAGTATTATACATTGGTTTGTTTTTCCTAACAAGGTTTACTAATGATGCATGTTATATTATGTGTATATTATTTTTAAAGTATTAGCTTAAAACATATTCACTGTTTTTAACTGAAATTGTGGTTCAGAAAACCATTTGTACCAAGTCTACCATTGATTTTCTTCACTCTCAAAACTATTAGAGGAACATGTTATGAATTAGGATTCACTAGCCTTGTAAATCATGTTTTTGGGCATAATTCTAACTATGATAAGAGCGCTAAAAGTTGAATAGGTGATTATTAATAATGTCCATTGGCCAGGATCTATGACGTAAAAACAAAAAGGCAACAACAGTAATGTTAATTGTCATAATTAAAAAACAGCTGCCTGTTTTCACAGATAACAGAGAAGCAAGAATATAATAATTAGCGATGGGCCGAGTCGGCGTTTTGGTGACTCGGGTTGCAACTCGAGTTGACTCGATACAGCCTGCCGACTACGCTATACTATATTTGCTATAACAATATCGCTTACCATACATTTAGTATGGACACGTTCACACTACGCTATACTATATTGTATAGGCTTGCTAAAATTGAGCCTCCTCCCTCACCTTCGGCTGTCCCGTAAGCGAAACAAGCAAGTAGCGACAACTGAGCTTGCTATATATTATAGCCGTATAGCGTTGTGGGAACGCCATGCTATATAGTATAGCATGGCATCCGCTCTATAGCAAATATAGTATAGCAAGTATAGCGTAGTCTGAAAGCAAGATTATTAGAAACTACAGGTTGCCTCATAGTCATGTAAACAAATTAACAAATTCGAACCTCCCGCACCATTCCCATCCTTGTGACGTCATCGTCGTATAAAATCGGTGGCCTGCCATATTCTATACGTATTCGACATACAATTATTTACTCTATTTCTTTCTGAAAATAGATATAAACTTTATTTTTTTGAGATGACTTACAATATAACTTAAATTATTAATATAATGTGATATAATATTAGGCACATTTATTTTTATATCTAATGATGATGAATTTTTAGAGTTTACTCCTTAAGAATCGATTTTCATATATAAGGCGCCCGGTATGAAAAAAATGTGAGGAGTAAAATCTACTGATGAATGACCTCGTTACGTTTTTGAGTGTATTAATTAAAGGACTTAGGAAAGTAGTTTTTGACTATATGACACTTCATAATATGGGTGTCATTTCGTCGGTTGCCGTTACACAATTGGTTAAATTTTGTAACAGAGAAAAAATTATCAAAGTGACCTCTTATTAAATATAGATTCACATTTTACAGGTATACGGGACCAAAAAATTCCTCAATATTTTTTCAATAGATTAGCCTATATACACACTTCAATTTTTTTACTAATAGTTTTTTAATAATAGTTTTTGAAATAAAAGTAAAAAACTGTATTGTCGCATACGACCTTCTAATTTAGATGCGCCGGTGCCCGTTTTCAAATACATTCGATACCCCCTTCAGTCTTCACTCCGATACGGCTATTGCCAGCGACGGTCTTGTGTCTTTCGGACTGGCGCGCTCCGTCGAAACTAATTTATGGTATTAATCTTTTTTCAGTTAAATAAACTCTTTTTGCGTATGTTTAGACAATCGTACTTAAGGAGTAAACTCCAGTCGTGCGGCGGAGCTGACACACACACTAGTTTTTTTCGAAACCTGTCGTAAATATTATAAATGCACCTTTTTTCCAATAATGGTCTAGTTACTAGACTCTAGTACATTAGTTTAGATTCTGAGCGGAGCAACGAATGTATTGATTTTACTGATGTACTTTAAAAGGATCATTTTTCAAAATTCTATTTACTTTCTTACAGGCTATGATTATAAAAAATGTAGTCAAAGTGTAGTAGGTATATTTAAATTTGTATTATATAATAATGATAATTTCAAAATGATTATAATAACACAAATTATTTTAAGAAAAAATGTTAAACACAAACATAATAAGATAAAATATTTTTGAAGACTTAGATGATAAAAAAATCAGTCAAAATAAAGTACATTTCAATTTGTTTTACTTAATAAATAATAATAATAAAAATAATAAATGAAAAAATGCATATAACAATTCAGTGGAAAGATGCCCTATGTCATCAGTCTTCTGAGTTTCTGTATTTTTTGTAGGTAGTTGTGCTTTTGCTTTTCGTTTTTTTATTAATAAGTTTGAAGTTTGGTTCAAGTATGTCATTTTAATAAAAATTCTCTGTTTTATGTAGGTTTGTAATTTGGACAACTTATAGTAGAGTGTACTTACACTAAAAAAGTTTGTATTTAAAATGTTTATATCTTTTGGCAATGGAAGATTCTACTAAAACTGTAGGTGTTAAAAAAAAAACACTAAACAGCCATTAAAAACTTCTTTAATTATCAAAGTTATTATGAAAAAAATAGTGAAAAAACATTTAATTTATATTATATACCTAACTATGATATTACTTTAAATTCATACAAATTGATAAATATTGATTTCATAATATACACTCAAAAAATGTAATCATTTCATTATATTTGCTTAGTTATTTGAAATTAATCAAAGTTATTCAACCTTAATTGTCTGTATTTACCTGTTGAATGAAATATCAGTTCTCCCTTTATGTTTTGATTTTGCAGAATAATTAACACAAGTAGATACCGCGATAATCGAACCACCTTTAGGTTTATTTATTCCTTTCGTAGCCATAGTAATTATTCAAATTAAAACACTATTTTATTAAATAAATAGAACAAAATCAAGTTTGAGAAATGAAACTACGAGAAGGCATAAAAACAAACGAAGCACTTGTATAATAACTGCTCAACTGGGTCCATCGTTCCGCGGGTTGCTACTTGCTAGTATGCTACGTTCAAGGTTCAGCGAGCAGTGTGGCGTGGCGTCGAGTCAATGGTAGTCAAATAATATTGAACTTGTTCAAAAATCAGACATTTATTGTTATTAAAAGTGTTTACAAAAATAATTATTACAAAGCGAACTACTTATGTAACACAAAAGAATGGTAATAATAATTTTACCTAGAAGTAACTAATAAGAAACTAAAACAAATTGAATGGCACATTATTCATTAAATTAAACACTGCACCGCTTGGTATTGGGTCATTTATCTATGAACTAACACCTACATAAAAAGCTAATCAAAATCTAAGTAATTGCAGTTATTTTTTAAAAAGTACCAGTCTAAAGTTATAAAAATATCTATTAGGTATCTAACTATATAAAAATAACTGTAATACAACCGAATCAACTTTGAAATAGACTTGATAGACCGTAGGTACACACGGCTACATATTAAGCTATAAAAAACCAGTTTATCATGGTTTCTCTTTGTATAATCTTTCCACACATTCAACGTTCAGTTTATACTGGTTTTGCATAGCTTGATGTGCAGCCGTGTGTACATACGGTCTATTAAGTCTATTTCAAAGTTGATTGAAACCTAGTTAAAATATCAATAAAATAAAAATCTGTCTTAAATTCAACAATACTTTCTTGGTTACTTACTTACTTACCTAAGTAAGTAATTATATGACTATGTATAATGGCAGTAATTTCTAAATTTCAGTCTTAAGTTCAATAACTATAAAAGATCAACATTGTAATTAGTTGAAACAAAGTTACAAACTTCAAACCGGGCTGACCCGAAGAGTGCCCGCCACGCGCATACTTCGGGTCAGCCCGGTTTGCAGATATTGACTCGGGCCGTTCGCCGCGGGCCGCCAACCCGCCGCACCGTCCGCCTGCCGCGCGCACTCTTCGGGTCAGCCCGGGTTTGCAGATATTTTGACTCGGTTGACCCGTTTACGGTCTGACTCGGGTTACCCGAGTTAGATAACTCGAGTCGCCCATCGCTAATCATAATCATATTATGTTGATAAGTGTATAAATACCTACAAAATATAGAATTACCTACCTATAACATACTTCAATAAACTTTTAGCCATTTGTGCAACAATTTAATTAATGACACACTAAGTATTTTTTTATTAACATTAACTATGAATCAATTATTCAAGCACCTGAGCTTGTTAAGTATTCGCATCAATACTAAACATAACCTGCATACTAGTGTTCCTGTAACAGCATGGACTAAATCGGAGTTGCCTAGATCATTTTTAAAATACAATAAGAAAATCTATCCGCCACAGGAACCTTCGGAGGAACCAAGACCAGCTGTTAGTCCTATTATGATATTGAAATTATTTTTAACTTGAGTTAAGACACTACATTGTCACTTCATTTACTACTTATGAAAAGATTTTTGTTATTTCTATAATTAAAATTTTACATAGACACTATTGCCTATAGATCATGTTCACTTAATATCCTAGTTTTTATCTGGCTACTAGATTAAGTCATTTGATTACTTTATTAATTTTTATGTGCTATTGTTTCTAATTGTCTGCATAGGTAAAAATAAATATTTTTTCTTGTTACTAGTTTGTGTGTCATCAAAAAACTAATTTCAAATACAGTCCGGAAAAACTATGGTACATTGCTTCTTTTGTTAGAGGCATGACAGTTGATGAAGCTGTAAAGCAATTAAGCTTTATTAATAAAAAGGGAGCAGGTTTAGTCAAAGAAGCGATACTTGAAGCACAGGAGCTTGCAGTAACACAACATAATGTTGAATTCCGTAGTAATTTGTGGGTTGGTAAGAAGATTGAGGATTTTTTGTTATTTAATTTAACCTTTTTTTTTATTCTTCAATTTGGATGATCTATTTACTCATCTGCATCAGATTTCTAAATAAATTTAACAGAATGACTGTTTTACAAGATATTCTAGATATCCTATCTGTAAAACCCTTTTATTAATCAGCAATGAAATCAAAGTAGAATTGTAAACTTGGGGAAGACAGTAGGGGTTACAAAATTTACATTTTCTTTTTAAATAGCTTTAAACATAATTCATGCATATAATATTGTAAATTTTTTAATATTTTAGCAGAGTCATTTTGTGGAAAAGGAGCTGTTTTTAAAGGTATAAGGAGGCATGCTAAAGGAAGACTTGGTGAAGTTCGTTATCAATATTCTCATTATTTTGTAAGGTTGGAAGAAGGAAAACCTCCAAAAGATTACTATAAGACAAACCCATTGACACCTCAAGAGCAACTTGATAATTGGGTGGAGCAAATGAGGAAGCGAAAAATAATAAATTCATTTTAAATTATTGATTACATTTATAATAATAGATGTTTAAATGTAAATAAACTGTATTTAATTTCTAGATCACAAGAAGTTGTAGTCATGTAGCAATAAGTAGGTAACTGATCAAGAAATTCATTTTCAGTATTATAATAATTTTAAGTTAATATTTTCATTCGAACTTAAATGTGTGAAACTTGTACAGAAAATAAAAGAAAAAATTTAAGGTGAATAAAAATGCAATTTTAAATAATACATCTTTTTCCTTAAAAGAGTATATAATATTTTTAGTTATTTACAAACTTATCAACCTTAATAAAAATTGTATAAAATATAATGTATGAACTACCAATATTTGTGATAAAAAATTACCTTAATATTTTAAATTAGTCATACTAATTTAAAAATTTAGTAAGTACATAATGTAAATACATACATTTCTTGTAATAAAACTACACACTTAGAGGGTTGCGAGCTTCTTTCTTTTTGGGAACATAACCATATAAAAATATGGAACCAATGACAATCATGGCACCTATTGTGAATTGCACTGTCAGGTGGAAATTTAGTAAAATCATAGAAGCAATACATGAAATGATAATCGCTACAGATGTAGCAAATCCTTTTAAAATATTATCTGCATATTTAACAACAACAGCAACAATTAAACCTCCAGCTGCCTGCAATGTTATTAAATACCACACAAAACCATCAAATCCTCTAAGTAATTCTGAAATTGATCCCTTACTATCTATGAGGTAAGTAATAATACTAAATGGTATTGATAATAAACTCAATTGGACATTTCTCATCCAGACCTGAAAAAATAAAAAGGTAACTTCATCAGGGGTTTTAAGCATAAACTAATATTTAAACATCCTTATTATTATTCCCTACAGGATGAAAGAATAAAAGTTAATAGGTACTATTAATATATTATAGTATAATTATAATCTCATAACTATGTTTAATGAATTGAGTTGTTTTATTTAGTACAAAAATTTTACTTACAAAAATACTTACAGATATATCAGATTCTTTTAATACTTTTTCAAAATAAATTCCTGCAAAACCAGAAATCAAACATGCAGCTAAAACTGCTGAAAAACCAAGAACCTTGGATTGGTTTTGTAAGTTTTGAGATTTACTGTCTTTTGAGTTTTCTTCTGTAGACGTCAGCTGTACTAAGGCAACACCAACAACTAGTAATCCCAGGGCTACCCATTGCCACCTTTTTAATCTTTTCTTTAAAACTAATACTGCAAAGAAGGCAGTTGTAAGCAACTTTAATTGATAGGTAACCTGAAAAAAAGTGAATTACTGCAACTGTTGTAATATGTATCTAACTATAAATTGGAAAAATGTATATTTTGTAAGCAAACAGTTCACTTCAATTTTTGGATTGGTAAAATGTATATAATTAATTGGTAAAAAATATTTCTACATTTTACCTGATTTGTTGCAGCATCCAAATTTGAAGCAGAAACATACAACAAATTATTTTGAATAACATACAAAAAGGATGGCACACCGACACGTAAAGTATCTTTTATGTTTAATATTACAGTACTGTATAAAGTTTGTGTTCCTTTGCTTATGCTACCTGATTCATATATTACTAAAACTATGCATATTGCAAGTTTTAATATTTCTGCCATCAGTACAGCTGAAAAAAGATTTAAAAAGGTATCTTGAGTAAATACAACATAAGAATTTCAAAATGTCTTCTTGGATTTGTATAATAATAGTAAATAATATATAAAAATGTGTTATTTTACTTTGAACAATTAATTATGACTAAAATTAATATCAGAGTTGAAATATAAAAAGTATGTAGAATTTAATCTGGACTAAATTTCTTCAATATAATCTATGTGTATATAAAAAATTTCAAATTTTTAGATAATTTTAAATATAATTTAACCAAAAACATATAGCAAGTTAAAAACAGTGAATTTCCATAACCCCTAGTGAGAAATGGGGCAGACACACTGTGTCTGTTTCAGTGATCAATTTGTTTACAGGCAAGTAGGTGATCAGCTTTCTGTGCCTACCCAAATGGAATTCATTAGTCCATTTGGGATTCGAACCCAGGATGTCGGACGCAACACGCAGACGTGAAAACCAAGGAGGCAGTTAACTAAATGTTAACTCTTTAAGATTATACATACCAGCAGCAGAAGAAAACAATACTACATTTCTTGTCCTTGAATATCTCATACTTAACCCTAGTGCTGAATTTTGTATTGTGAGTATTGCTAGGCTAACATACTTTATGTATCCTGAAATAATTTTTTTTATAGAATATACTAAAATAGACGCTATCTTATTTAATGTGTATTAATTGCTAATCTATTAACATAAAAAACCAATAATGTGATAATATCTACATTTTGCAATGATAACGAATTTTACAGTACATGCTTGTCATACCAAGTTTTACTTGTTTGTTTTGAGAATATACTTTTTCTTTTTTGCTTTCATTATCCATTTCTTCTGAGTTAAGGTGAGTTTCCTGTGTTATGTTTTCAAGTTCCAATTCAATTTCTTCTGGTTCTTGATTCTGCAGTTTAGTATCATTTGTAGACTTCATAGATGATAAATTTGGTCATACATTTACTTAAGTTCTGCAAAATAAGAAAAATTATATGTATTACTTGTTTAAGAATAATAATATATGTATTAGAGAATTAAAAAAATAAATTTTCGTTTTGAAATATAACTATGATATAACCCTAAAATTAAACATAACTTTAAATTATTATTAATTAAATGTTATAGACACTCATTTAAGCACAAAACAAAGTTCACTACCTAACATTTAATTTTTTGAATGGAAACTTGACTTCTGTACCTTTTTATTACTTTATATTTTTAATGCTTTTATATAGCTACCTGCAATAATATGAACTTTTAAAATATAATAAATTAAAGTTTGTCGATACTTGTAAATTTGTTGACGTACACAAAAAATTATCACAAACTACAAAGCAGCAGAACACAGATTGAAATAAATTATAGCGTAGGACATAGTACGTACGAGTGTGTACGCGTTTTGGTTGAGAATAAACATAATACAGAGCACTATTACCCACTTTCTCTATGATTTCAAAGGCCACAGACTATTCGGAACTTTATCTGGGTACAGAAACCACAGATAATAATCTGCACTGATATTGGAGATTTGTGTTTGTAAAGAATAGACTCAAAACTTATTTAAGATTTGTTTTTTTTATCGAATAGGAGGCAAACGGGCAGGAGGCTCACTTATGAGAAGCAATCCGCCGCCCATGGAAACCCTCAATGCCTGTTGGGCCACGGGTGCGTTGAAGACCTTTTAAATAGCGGTACGCTCTTTTTTTGAAGGTTCCTATAAGTTTTTAGTAAACTAAAAAACTTAGGCCTGATAAACTTGGAATCAGATTTCTATTTAGAACGACGCCATCCCCAAATATAAAGCAACAGCAAGAAGCTCTTGACACATTCAGGGCCGAGTGAGTGGCCTCCTACCAAGGGCTACGTCAGGTGTCAGGGGGATCAGTGTGGTCAGGATTCATAGATCCTTAGAATCAAAAAATAGAACCAATCAAACTCCAGCATGGAAAACAATTGTATTTAATCAGATTTTTCATATTTTAAATAATTATTAAATAAATGGTGAAATAATACTACTAAATAATTAATTGTAATTTATTAACTTACACTATAACTACATAATTTTAAGTTTTATTCTTATACATCATTTTCGAAATCAGCAGGATTCTTCCTGGAAAGTCTGTGGTGTTCTCTTTCGTTCCAATCATAGACTAAGTATCCAATTATGAATGCTGAAAAAATTAAGAATTTAATATATTTATTTATTAACACTTAGTTGCAATAATAACAGAATAAAAATAAGAAAACTTAAGCTAATTGGAATGAAATGGGCGGCCTTTCTCGCTAATCAGCTATCGCTTTCAGGCAACCCAATATACATACATTTTATTATATTAATATAATATGTATACATTTTTGTTATACTTAGTCCTGCTTATAAGACTTTGTAGCATGTTAGGGACATGACTTTGTTATTATATTACACATAAGCTTCAATAAAATTTCAAAAAACAATTATTCTACAATTAAAGGTCATGACTAGTTCTTAAATTTATATTTACTTTGCTTTTGAGCAGCTATTATATGCTGCTCAAAATTTATGTTTTTTTAAAAAAAGAAATATTAATTCTGTTTCTTTTTTCCTCTATACACATTCCATCATGCTGAATATGCGCTCACAAGAAGCATTAGACACAGGAATGGAAAGACGAAATGTGACAATAATTTTCAGTTCAGTAAGGGAATTTCTGTCCTTTGATTTCATTAAATAGTCAACCTAGCGTAAAAGTCAGTCTACTCAATATTCATAATTTTCAAAAAACCAGAGAAATTATAACACCCCAGGAGGTCGAAAAGTTAATCATTATTACCTCAGTCTCCCGGGCAAACCAGGACGGTTGGGAACCGTCGACATTTCTATTAGATTGATAATTATTGTGATCATAACTACAGCCTTGTTTTTATTTTATACTAGAATTAAGTGAGCATATATCTTATCGATGTGTACAAGGATTATATCATATATATTCTTAATAAATAGATTAAAAACATACAGGTGCTATTAGAAATGTTACAGTAGTTTTTGTCATAATTCCATAAGATTATAAGAATACAGTAGATTATATTCTTATGGAAGGTTACATGAGTGCAAAGACTAAAAGGTACCTTATTATATTCAAGATTACTTACGGGGTGCTACTCTGAAGACACTCTCACGGAATCTGCGAAAGATGTTCGGCAAGCCCTTAGATATCGCTCCAGCATAGGCTCTTTGCTCATACGGAGACAAACGATACGAAATTAAACCTCGTATTTTGGCAAGTTCTCCAAAATGTTTACCCATTATAAAGATTGCAAGTTTCAGCAAGTTATGTAATTCCAAGGAATAAAATCTTCGACTACGACCAGGATTGGCTTTCCATTAGCGATTTCGACAATGGACATTGGACTGTCAACATTTAATGTCAATTGTAAACGTAGTCAAAATTAAACGTACCTACCTACCTACCCACTCCTTTCGTATTTGATAGTTGACACATCTCGTAGTGAGGAGTGTTGTCAATTGTAATTTTTTTGTCCAGAGTGTCATCTAATGGTGAATGTAAGCCAATGTCATGTAGTATAGGAAATAAATAAATAATCTACTTTTGTCTTACATTTTATTAGCCTTTATGAGTAAGTTCTGTGGCACCACTCACCAGTCACCAGTCACCAGTTACCACTCACCTGTGCAGTAGGATTACTGAATATTACCTAGTGATAGTGATACAAACATAGGGATTTTCCCCCCAAATTTAGGGGGAATCAAGATGTCCAGGAGTTTTTTAGGGTGTACATATATTTAGGGAGAAGATTATACGAGATTCTTTTTTTAAACGCAAAACTTTACAATTAATGTTAAACCTCGAATCCAACCAACAAACTAAGCTAAATATAAACTAAAAGCATGGCTATAACTGAAATATTGGAAAAAGAAAATGAAGAAAAAGCAAAAAGTGAAATGCCAGGAAAAGTTAAGAAAAACTAAATTTGAGGAAAGAAAAGTTAGGAAATAAGTTTTTTTAATTTCATTGCTACCATCATTAATATTTTATGGTCATTAATGTATGTAAATGTGTAAAATATACCTACATAATTCAACAGCTATTTCATACTACTTGAAAACAAAACAAAACTACAACAAAAAATTTAGGGATTTTTAATCGATATTTAGGGGGATTTGAAGTTGGTCCTAGGGGGAACATTCTGTAGGAGTTGGCATCACTGACTAGTGATTATGTATATGTACTGAGTACTCACTAGTCACTACTCCGTAGTCAGTAGTTCAGTACTTCAGAGTTCTCAGTTCAGTAGTCATCAATTTGTTGTAGAAGTTGTACCTGTGTACCGTACTTAGGTACTTTCGAATTTTTTAAATATTGCGTTATGATAGTTTAGATTTCGTTTTAGTTTTACATAGATATTCTCTTAATTTAATACATATCTTAATCGTTTATGTACATTTGCAATATTTAGTAGGTTCTTTTTAAATTTACTAATATCATGACTACTCAGTATCGATGTGATGGTCATAAATTCATTCCGATAGAAATAGAAGAGGACAATATTTATCCAGGGGTCCTAAAAATTCTTCAAGTAATCCGACCAGATTGGCCCCAGAGTAATATAAAATTTAAGGTAACATTTTATTATGTGTATTTATATATTACCTTCATAATTCCAAAAGCTGAATTTTTTACATTAATTTTATTAAATTAGTACATATGAAATTTACAGCTTTTCACAGACGGAATAACTAACAAATTAGTAGCTTGTGAAATAAATAATAAAACAAATAGCAGTGAAAATATTTTATTGGTTCGCATTTATGGAAATAAAACAGATTTATTAATTGATAGAACTGCAGAAGTAAGGTAAAGTTTAATAATTTTTTGTTACTTTAATCTTGCTGAGTTGAGTTATACTTCAGCCTTGGTAAATGGAATTATAAATATTCGCATATTATGTACAATGTTATTTTAAATAAATATTTACAGGAACATAACAAGACTTCATTCACTTAAACTGGCACCCGAAATTTATTGTGTATTTCAAAATGGTCTTGCTTATGAATATTACCCGGGAGTTACGTTAAATGTCAAGAGTGTTACTGATATTAAAATTGCTGCTTTGGTTGCTAAACAGATGGCAAAAATGCACAAGGTTGAATTAAGTACAGATGTAAGTTTTTATTATTTATTTACGAAGTACATCTCTGAAAGATGCTCCATCATTGAAGTTCTAGAATACCTAGAGGCTTTTTTATATAAAATAAGAAGAGAATAGTCTTCATCTAATTCTTGAAAAAAAAAATTGTATAAAATACACTCATATTGTTTAAAAAATTTTTTACTTTATATTAATTACTAATACTGAATACACTGGCAATTCTCATAAAATGCAATAATAGCACACACTAAAATCTAATGACTATCATGATATGTTGGCATGAAGATCTTTGACAGTGTTTTTTAAAGTATACCAGTGGAATTACTTGATATTTAGTTTTACCAATTGATTACAATTAATACAAAATCTCTCCGAGAATTTTTGTATTTGTCAAGGTTTTATTATAAATTGGTTGAAATATGGAGATAATTGTGAAGGTGTTGAAAAAAAAATGTACATGAATCTATTTGGAGCTTGGGTGAGCCGCTAGTAATAAATAAGTAGTAATTGTGTGACTTCATTTTTCTATGTACTTACTACTTGTAGAACCCACCAAATAATAAAATATATTATTATTCATAGCCATCATCAATCACATGTTACTGCTGAGAATCATTCAATTTAAGCAAAGTGGTTGTATCCTGTCGCTTGGGCAATATCGTTAGGAACACGTCACATTTTTATATGACTGTTACAAAGGAAAAATTAATTATTTTTAAAATTAAGATCATTTTGTTATAATTACATCTTTTCTAAATGTTATCTTATTTAAAGTGATATTGTCATAAGTATCATGGGTCATGTTACTTATCAGACAATGATGTTAGGAAATGTTACCTCGTAATCATTTTATTTAGATATTTATATGAACGTTACGAAACCAATACAGCTCAGAAAGAAGCATCGCGTCTCCTAACGTCAAATTTGTCGGTCGTTTCGCAAATATTCTCTACTAGCTGTTCCCGCGACTTCGTCCGCATTAGAGTTTTTTGGACAGGAGTTTTATTTTTTACGTCAAGTACCTATATAGGTACTTACAGTAAAAGTGACTGGATATTAGAATAGTTCTTATCTCTTGTTTGAAGACGACCTGCTCGCTTCTGACGGTAAAGGCATTAAGAGCCATTTTTATTGGTCGTATCAATTCATAATTTTGGTATCCAGTGACCTGACATGACTGATCAATGAACATAATAATACAATAGTTAGTAGGTAAGCCAGCACTTACTGCAGAGGTACCGTGTTTGAGCACATTGAAATGGTAACAATAAATATATTATGTACCCACTTAGTGATATTAGATAGTACCCTACGTCCCCTAGTACCCTATGTCCTTTCTCAACTTATTATCTATGTTTGTGCCGAATTTCATTAAAATCGGTTCAGTGATTTAGGCGTGAAAGTGTAGCAGACAAACAGACTGATAGAGTTACTTCCGAATTTATAATATTAGTATGGATTAAAGAATAGGTAAGGTACTTGTACACTTAAAAGTTTCGTTTGTGCAGAATTGGGATATGTTATCCCAACTTATATGTAAATGTTCTTTATCAAGTTGCCGTATTTTAAATTTAAATCTTAAAAGCTCTTACGGAATAGTTTCAAACAAGCAAACGACAGATTACTTAACAAGCAACAATGAAATAAATAGATTTAATTTATGGAAAACAAATTTCATAAATAATTCACTTTAAGATATTTGAATGTAAACATATTATGTAAGTCAGTTTAACTTTGCAGGTTAAAAAAGAACCAATGGTTTGGGATAAAATTGAACAATTTTTATGTTTAGTACCAGAACCTTTTACTGATCCTTCAAAGCAAACGAGGTAAGTTTACGGGGCCGTGTTCTTTGAACAAAAGTTGTCGCCAAATATAGTGAAAAATATGACACTTTCTTATATAATTTCCTGTGTTGCTGCAATAATAATTATAATTATTATAATCCAAGGCTTGATTATTAAATTCCGTATTCCGTACCTAATACTTATTGTGGTTTTTATTTTCCGAAAAGAAATGCGCTTTGAGTGAATTATTTCACTTATCTCATGCAAATTAACTGGTGTCATTAAACCGTTTATGATAAGAGTACCTATCAGTTGAAGATAAAATGCACGTACAGAATAAAGAACAATATGTATTTATTATTACTTTTCACACAGTAGGTACCTTCAGCTATAGAAAATTTGTTAGCAATTATTTGTACTGTCTACTTTCATGTTACTTTATTTCCTTAAAAAGATCAATAAATCAACTTCTAAATCCAATCGCGATCACCCAAATGCACAAATATTATAATAACATATTTGTTACTGTCTATCAATTAAACAAATTTTGATAAATTTTAGCATAGTTGGAAAAGGAATAGATTGTCTAATTGATAGACGAATTCGTAGGAACAATGAATACATTATGTTCAATCTCATATTAAACTAAAGCGATCATAATATTTACTTATTTCCATATATACATTTACATTTATATATACATTTTAAAAGTATTCATGATCGAGACTAAAACAGATAACAATAATCCTTGAAGTAAAATGTACTGTTACTATGTAGTTTAAAATATTATGCAGTCATTTGGCAAGCTAGCAAAAATTAATTAATATTTTTTTTTCTAAAATCAAATAAAAAAAAGTATTGATGCAATAGCGCGCAATAAAAAATAAATATGGAATAATCCCCATTCAATAATATATTTCTTATATTATCTTTACAACTGTGCTGTCACTTAGAATCAAAAAATGTTTATTTGACTTAAATTGGTTACCTATATTGATAATTATGCAAAATTCCCATAGCTTTATTCAATTGAATAATACGTATTCTGCAATTTGTAGTTTGCAGAATATATTATGTAAATGTCGTTTTGTAACGTTATCGCTCGCGACTCATCAAATATTTTATGTAAAACATGACACAATATGAAGATGCATAATAATTTCATAATAACTTTATCCGTTGTAGATTTGCAAATAGTTTCGGATCAATAACAAGACTAAGGATAGAGTTTGAAAAATTAAAATCGCACTTAATACGAACAGAGAGCCCGATAGTGTTTGCTCACAATGATTTGCTTCTAGGAAACGTGATCTACAATGAATGTAAAGGGACTATCTCGTTTATAGACTATGAATATGCCGCCTATAATTATCAAGCATTCGATATTGCAAATCATTTCAACGAGTTTGTTGGTAAGTGTATTTAATTTTTCCATTGTTTGAGTAGAAATAATGATTTTAACAAAAAAAAACGGACTTGAATTTGTAACTCTAGATGTTTAAATGGGCCAGCTTTTAAAGTAAAAGAATCATCAAAATCAGTTCACCCAGTCGAAAGTTCCAAAAGTAACAAACAAAAAAATATAATATCCTAATGTCCCATAGTATCAGATCATGAATCTACTAAGGCTTATTAGTAAACGCGACGCGTGCATTTACTTGTATTGTTAATAAATATTTTTATTGTACTCCAACTGAAGGAACAAGTAAACGTATTCACTGACGAGTAAATAAATGTATGCCTTTACTAATGTGAACATATACTTTAACATATACATTTATTAATTGCAGGATTATCTTTAGACGATATTGACAATGATAGGTATCCAAACAAAGAGTTCCAAATGTTTTGGATTGAAACGTATTTGAAGGAATATTTAGAGACGAACGATGCGGAGGTATTAAATTTAAAAGCTGAGGAAATCTATAAGCAAGTTCAAAAATTATCATTGGCCTCGCATTTCATGTGGGGTATTTGGTCTCTTGTGCAATTTGAGCATTCCAACATTGATTTTGATTTCGGCAGGTAAATGCACTTTAATACTAAATCAACAGAATAAATTAAATATATATTTATTAAATTGTTATTTTATATTTTTGTTTTTAATAAGTTTACTTTAATTACAGACATTGCAAATATATTGTGTTAGTGTATATTGCATAAAAATAGTCTCCGTTTACATTCCGTCAGGTATTCAAAGCAGCTGTTTGTATGTTCGATTACAGTGGAAACAAAAATGTATCGTTTTGCACGCGTTCGGTAAAACGGACGCAGTAAGATGTCTGGCCCATGCACATTACTGTACAGTATTGTTCACTTCGTATGTTATATGGTCATTATCGCGTCATATTGTAAACCAATCGCAATTTTACAGAATTACAACAGAGTACAAAATTAGTTTTTGTTTATAATCGATTCGGTTTAGAATTGAAAAACGAAAGTTTGTTGTAAGAATACTCGCATATCGAGCTTTATATGCCCGTTTACCTCCTTTTTTTTATAAAATAATAATATTAAACCACCTGCTGCTAATTCAATATTTCTTATAAACCCAATTACGAAATTTTTCTGTCTGTAAATTTCCTATTTCCTTGAACTAGTAAAATAAATTTCTTTTTTGTTTCTAAAACTTTATTTATTTCACAGGTATGCAGAAATTCGTCTGAACAGATACTTTGAACTTAAAGAAAAGACGCTAAGCTTGATCTAAGTGGACAATCCCGGTTACAAGGCTATGAGTACAAGAAAAATCACTGATGATTGTAAAATAATTTCATATAATTATGTTCATATACTTTATTATCAAATAAAGATAATATATTTATGTATTTTGTTTCTTGTAAACATTTCTAGATAGGTACGCCGTGTTATACATACAGATTTCAAACACCTATTGCTTTAGTTCAGATAATTTTTATCTTCATTAAATTTACAGTTATTATACTAAATTAAACAAATTTACCGATGGCAATAAAGTTAGTCGACTTTCATTAAAGTAAATGTCATAGTACTATTTAATTGAAAAGTGTAATACTAATATAATATAATACTCAAGAAATATGATTACTTTCAGTCGTTTTAAAAGCATATAACATGGAAAGGAACCAATAAGAACTTGTTTGACCTTTTTAATAATTCGCCAGTATATACTTATTAATATTATCAATTCAGTCACGTTGTGGAAAAAAATCAAATAAAGTGGAGCTAAAACTCGGAGCAATGATAATTATTTGTCTTTGTTTATAGTTATTAGAAATCAGGTCACTTTTTTTTCTACTAAGCATCTTCATGGAGGTTTCATTAAATATCCTTGCTGTAGATACCATAAATTAAAAAAATAAACATTACAAGTTAAATTGTCAGGAGAACAAATTACTTTCGAAAAGTACGTTTCAAGCGGATTTAGGTTACTAGCGAATATAATATGGGAAAACATTTCGGAGAATTGGCTTTTATCAGGGGTATAATTTATTATACATTGTCTCCGTATGAACAAAAACCATTCGCTGGGGTAATTAAAGATGGAGTACCAAATTTTTTCAAAAGGGGTTTGCAGACCGCCTGGACTTGGGCACCCGGTAAGTATTGCCAAACAATATTATCTTTATTGATAGGAATTTATATTAATACTTATTGATTTTTCTTACATTTTATTTTTAATATTCTAATAGTTTCAAATAATACTATAAATGGCATAAGAATTTTTGGAGTTCTTGTAGAATTATGTATAGATAATTATTAATTCATCCAAATAATTAACTTAATATTTTCGCAGTATTTCTACTCGGCTTTGTTACATATTACGGCATTGAAGCGTCTTACAAAGCACGACAAAAGAAAAATCCAGCCGATTACGTCAATGAAGTTGACCCAAACGCTTAGTCGGTATCATAGAATACATTAGATTAGCAACTTTCATTTTTACATGTTACTACATCCAAAGTTAGATTAGCTATATATAAAACTTATGTTAATCTAAAATGAAGTTAATTTGAGCGTGAATTTGTATTACTGTATAATATACAGTATTATATATATATATATATATATATATATATTATATAGAAATTTAATTCGTATTAGGAATTCTGTTGTTTCTAAAACCTTTAGAAATATTTATAGATTATCTTTGCGAAATCGAATAAGTAAAGAGAAAAATCTTGTCGTTTTGCAACAGCAAATTAATATACTTACCTAGTTACAAAACATTTTATAACTAAGTACCTACCTACCTAGTCAGATTACCGTAATTATTTTAAATCTTTATCTACAATGTATGTATGTTTCATTTATAAAGAACGTAGATAGGTGGGTATGAACTTCCTACGTGATGTGAAACTTGAACATTAGTAAGAATGTGTTTGCCTGTTTCACAAATTAATAAATGCAAATATCCTTTGCAAAGAACCTTAGATCATTCTACTATTATAGGATATTAAATTTTAAGGTGTAAGAGTAAAGAAATAATATAATCTTCAAAATATTTTTTTTTATACAGCGCAGGCTTGTTTTGTGTGACATTTTGTTGAAGGATCATTCTAATTCAAAGTGAATATGAACTTTGTTTTAATATATTAACGTTCAATATCAGTTACCTTTCTCTGTTCTAGCTATCATGCATGCAATTTTACGGTAATTTGAGGCTCAAGTCGTTGCTTTGGCCTTCTAAAAAATTGCGTATTATTTATAAAATTATACAAAGCAATGGCGATTAAAAGTATTTCCTGTTTGAAAGAAATTGCTTGAATGTTTAGTAAAAACGGCGCCAATTTAAAGTACAATACATTTTCAATTGTCCTTTGTATTTACAATTTATACTTTTTGTGGACAACCGCTTGAATAATTTTGAATGCTTAATAGCAATGGTTTTTGAAGCTTGACGAAATTTTAAGCTTTTTTTTCCGATGTAAAATGTATAAACTTACCTAATATTATCATGTTCAATGACCGCCTCCTTGGTCTAATGGTAAGCGCGTAAGCGTTACAACCGAGAGGTCCTGGGTTCGATTCCCGGCGGAGATAAAAAAAAAAAAAAAGAGACTCGGTCTGGCAGGACATAGAAGGCTGATCACCTACTTGCCCCTAAAGAAAAAATCTATCAGTGAAACAGATGTGAAATGCATCTGCCCCATACCCCACTAGGGGACACGGGACTTCACTATATCATGTTCAAACTGTGTCACGACTCACGGTAATATTTAACAAAGCTCGTAATTTAATAGATTCAGTGCATTGATCACTGATTGTGAAATTTATCACTCAAGTTGTTGTTCATGTATCTTCCTACATGATACTTTTTTTTTTAAAACACTGTTGCAATGGAGTGCACTGTTGCACTGTGCAACGAGCGGCCTTATCGCTAATCAGCGATCTCTTCCTTCCTGGCAACCCAATTTTTCTTGTTGGTTTGGTTGTTCTTCAGGCAAGCCTGTAGAAATTTAACCACACCTCCTTGTCACTTATGACACCCCGTCCGGCAAGTGGCAGCCCTACCAGAGACCGAATACAAATTAAATTGTAAATTGTATTCCGGCCTAGGGATCGAACCCGATACCTGACTTCGCGGTACGCTTAAGACCGCTTAGCCATGAGGCCAATGTTTTGTGTTCGTCAATACTAAAAAAGCTATAGCCTTCACAGTCTCTCTACAAGTTAGGCTTGCACTTGCAAGACGATCGATGTCATAGTTGCTGATTTGATTGAAAAGTAGGCTAACTTCTATATAAAATACAGGAAGGAGGCTCAATGTTAAGTGTGTACGACCGCTCCAGGGCACCCACAGTCCACAACATCGATTGGCTCATAAAGTGCATTGACGACCTTTGAGAGAATTGTACGCGTTTTTCTCGAGGCCCAAGTTGTGTTTGGAAATACCATGTGCATGGCAGGAAATGCCTTGGAAAACGCTCCGTTGTGCAATAAAATAAAATATCTAACTTTAAAAATATTTTAGAAACGGAAATTAAAAAAAAAAACCAGTATATTGTTAAATTTCTTTACTAAGCCTTTAAACATTAAGAATGCACATGTGTAACATTGAAACGGTTCAACCATTGTTCTATAATATACAATAGGCCAAAGAACCTTAGTACGTTTGGCGAGATGAAAGCAAGCATTGGAGACAAATGTACACAACCAATTGACAAAATTTCAAAATTCTGGAATGTTACTATGAATTCTGTTCTGCTTGTAGCACTAGCTTTATGACTGAAATATTAGTGTGCAAATTAACCCGAGGTGAGCTTATATTAAAAATCAAATTGTCTATAAATAATACAGGCTATAAGACAGGCACACATTTTATTATTAGACTTGAATTTTGCTATAATTCCAATAGTTACCTATAGAATAAACAAATTTATTTCACTAATACCCATACATTGAATTATCACATTCTGAAAAGTGCATATAAATTATATAAAACAATTACGAAAACTATTAGGGTTATAATACTATTCTGTTATTGAATTGAAATGCACTATAACTCAATCACATTGCCTGAACTCGCTCGATAGAATACACAAATGTATGGGAGTGAGTTAGGACTCCACCCATAGGAACCAATTGCCAATGTACTTAGTAATTCTATATTAATATTGATTAAGGCGGGATTAAGCTGAAAAAGCATGAAATAACAGAGATTCATCGAAACATTACCATTCCAATGCACTAGTGAATTGTCTAACTAGGTAATACTAAAAGTTTTGAAGGCATATTCCTATGGGTGTTTCCAATTCTGTAAATATTTAATAAATATTACTATGGGTAATTAAATCCCAACACACTCTAACCGCAATGTACAATCACGCGAGGATTTGAGTGCTTAGACATTTTGTGTCACTAACACGCTTTAAATAAATACATAAGGTATGTTTTTGTCATAAATAATTAAAAATTAACGAGATTTAAGCTTTAAAAGCTGATATATGTCATAAGTGATTTATTAAAAGTGCGTCCAGCGCTGTTAAATGTGTGATGTCAAAAATGCATTAACAGCACTTTATTATTAAACTTGTATTTAACAAACATTTAAACTATAAAATATTAAATAAACGTTAAAACTCATTAAAACAAGTATTCGAATTTTTTTTGCGCTTCGATACTCGCGCGTTCTCAAGATAATAGACCTACATATTCCGTCCAGATGTTGTCGCGCGTAAAACGCGTGCATCGCGTCGGCGGCCAGACTTTCGAATTGAAAATAGAGTCCATATGGGATATGAAATCTCTAGATTATTCCAATAGAATATTAAACGTAGAAAATGGGAAGGAATAAACATACTGTGCGTCATTGTCACGATGCACTGTGCATGGAAACGTCGTAAACGAAGAAAAGTCTTATTAAGATTTTTCAGGATTATGGATTATCAGGATTTATGTTTATATATGGCTAGAGTGATGAGTCCCTCCCTGCGTAGGAACGCGCGTAAAACGCGATATTGTAAATTTAAGCACGCGAGTGTATTCGCGTAGAACGCGTCATCTGGACAGGCTCTTAATAACAGTAATATTTCTGCAGATCAGACTCTGCATCGACATTCTCTTAAACCGTGTTAGTTACACAATAGACAGTGTGTATACTTGCAAATGTACCCCTAAACTCATACAACTTCAGCATCAAATTTTAAGATTAACATAATAATTCTGAGGTTGTATTATGCAACAATGATACAACAGATACATTATTTAGAGCAGAGCGTATAAATATATATACTATGTGTGTGAGTATGTTTTATTCTATCGGTACATTAAAGGCTAGATTCGTTTCATATGTGTATGCAATAAGTGTTCTTGTTTCTTAGGAGCATTGAAGATGAGCGTTTATTGAACTGCAATGTGTGTGTATCTCGCGGAGATGAACGGATGTGTGTGTGTTTCTTAGGGGTATTCAGCGTTTATTGTACCGCGGTGGTGTGTATGTGTGTGTAGTGTGTTTGCACCTCACTCTACGTCCATCTGCTCTTGTGCGGGCGTCTGTTCGGGCGCAGGCGCTGGTTGTCCGTCTCCCGTGTTGCTAGGAGGAGGAGTCTTCTCCTTAGGCTTGGGCTTGTTTAGGATCGGGTTCACAATGCTTTCGAAACTCTGGAAGCATTACAATAGACTCCGATTACAAATATACCATGCCTTGTTATTATTAAAATAATAATAATCAAAAACAAATATGTAACAGTTATATGTGTGTTGGCAGTCGACTTTAGGTCCACAGCTCTATTTTTTATATTAGCGCCACAAACTGGCTAAAAAAACATTCCAACCTCTACTAACGGTCATAATAATTAATTATTAATAATTTAATATATATTTATTTTTTATTTTTTTATATATATTTATTTTATTAAATTATTATTAATTAATAATTTAATTATAAATAATTAATAATTAAATTATTATTACATTAATAATTTTTAAACATATATAAAAAGGTTACCTGTCTCTCTTGGCGAATTTGGTGAATGGTGTAAGGCGGCGGCTGATGCAGTGGGGCGTGGCTTAACGCCTGCCTTGCGCTTTCCAGCCAATTGAGTGCGTTCTTGCTTGCCTCGCATACTTTACCGATATCAGCTTCTGTCAGGTGGGAGTATCTGGCCTCGCCCGATCTGTATAAAATTATAAAAAATAAAGGATATTTATCCATAATAACATAGATCGACAAAAAAAAAAAAAAATAGAAAAAATTCATGCACCCGAGCTCTACCGATATCTACAATTTGAAACAATTGTTGAGAAATGCATTCAAATTAGATGTGCACTAACACATGTGTGGCTGCACTCTATCTGCATTTAAACCACCTCCGTGGCTAAGTGGTTTACGCGTCTGCGTATTACGCCAGAGTTCCTAGGTTAAAATCCCGGGGAAAACAAGAAATGTTTCGGTTCGGTAGGTACAGAAGGCTGATCATCTACTTGCCTGTAAAGAAAATGATCAGTGAAACAGATACAGAAATGTGTCTGCCCCATGCCCCACTAGTGGTTATGTGAATTCGTTTATGGCTGCTTGTTTGAATTTATTAATTATTGATTTCACGTATTTGTTTGCTCTTTTATGCAAACCAGTATAATATATTCCTCCTAAGGCACTGCTACAGTAAGCAACTTCTGAAAATATATTATTCTAAATAAACTAAGCCGTTTCTGGGATTAGCCCAAACAAACGCACAGTATATACTATACATACATATATACTACATATTATTAAAAAAAGTCGTCCACGGCGTCGTATATCTGTTCGTGATAAACTTAAAAACTACTAAACGGATTATGATTTCACCATTCTGATTGACTGATGACGAGGAAGGTTAAGTATATAATTTGTATAGGTTTGTGTAAATTGATTGACATATTATGATAGTAATTGTTGGAAGTGTCGGAAAAAGTTAAGCCACTAAGCTTTCATCAAACACTGCCTCATAAGGACATAACAAAACAATGCATTCCCACCATGCATTGTATTACTCTTTTATAGATCAACAAAAAGTCCGCTGTGGTATCTATCTTCTTGTTTAGGGATAGCTTACTATACCCATTCTATCTTTTATTCACAGTACAGAGTTCGTCGGGTCAGTATATTATAAATTACCTGTATTGATCCACGGCTTTGTTGGTCAACTGTATTGCGAGAGCGAAATCGTCCAATGCACCCGGACGTAGTTCAAATTCCAAACGTCTCTGCTTGATGGGTTCACCCTCTGTTCGCAATTCAGCTAACTTGTCACTGTACACCTTTAAAATTTATTTTAATAATTAAATACACAATTCAATTAATTTTAATATTTAATTACAAAATTACACTTCTAAGTTATATCCCTTAATAATTTCCAAATGCCGAAAGGCCCTATTATTGGTGTGTCCCTTTACGAAACCAGCTTCCATGATAGTACATATATCTTTTAAAAATACGTTGGTTACAATTTTGTTTTATTAAAAATACAAAGCAAATACGCTGATAATTAACAATTGACATTTATACTTTTTATTTAGCACTTCATTGTTCAAAAACAGATTTTAAAACATATTTTGTTGATTTATAATCTAAATAAACTAACATTCACCGACTGTCTTTTGCCTAAGCTATCTCAATAATTATCTTTAGATTTTATCTCTTAAGAGTAAAATTCTACCCAATTGAAATTTCACATAATACCATGCTACTTTCTAGCAGAAATAAGTTTAAAAGTGTTTTAATTTTTGTTATATTCATTACGGAATATTGGATCTTTATGATATATCAAAACTGTATGCTTCAATTTTGCAATACAAAACACCATAGTTACCTGTCGAACCTCATCCTCGCCGTCCTCATACAACCATTGTTCAAGCGAGTCCAGCTTCGCAACGAGGCGCACTCGCTGCTCTTCAGCGATGAAATCGTGTAGCGTTTCACCTTCACCCAGTTTGCCACGCAGCTCGTAAACGTACTCTTCGAGCGCGTTACGAGCATCAGCGCGCTCCTTCTCTTGACGATCCTGGGCTTGCATCTTACCCTAATATCATCAATTATTTTAAAAATATATTCTTGGCGCAGAAAGATAATTGTTTCTTTAGGACAGTTTAGGTACAGCCTATTAATTAAAAATAAAGTCGTCAAATTAGAAGTACAGTTACATTATAAATTTACAGTATTAATAATTAAAATCTTAAGACTTACTGTAGAATTAAAAAATCTTCAGGAAAGAAGATCCAACATAAATTAAACTACATTTATTTAAATATATTCAAAATCACATCCAATCACTATCGTTACTAAAGCTATTAAACAAATCAGGCTTCATGAATGTTGATTATATCATCTTTGAAATAAATGAGATATTATATATATAATAATATTAAAATAATAAAGAGAAATAGTAACATAATATGACAGTAAATTAAAAAATACCTCTTGCTCCAAATAGCTGTTCAACTCGGTCTGGGAGAAGCCATGCGTCCGCGCGTCTATCGGCAGCTCGATCGTTTTCACAATCACCTTTTTGGACTTATCCTTCTTGTCCTTTTTATCATCGTTGGCCTCCTGAAAATAAGGGCACACGATTCATACCACAAAACAAAAGCATCTTCCCCACCATCACATTGGCCCGGATGGTTCAATAATTCATCGCTCTTCAGACGAAAGCCATGTGATGACCCATTTGCACCTACATACCATCACCAAGCAATAACTATAAAAAAAATATTACGTTTCATCAAAACGGCTGCCGAAAACAAAAATAAAACACAAGAACAAAAACATGCGTGGACACAGAGACAAACCTTGTACGTTGCAACACTTCGAAAATCTTCAAATTTTTTATGGATTCTGTGCAAATGGGGCCTCCGATGAGGGTGGGGAAGGTTTAAAACTGTGGTGCCTGTTGCTCGTTACAGGTGTGAGTTACTCAGGCAGGAATAGCCTTTTAAATTGTTCAAATTACATGTTGAAAGTCCAAAGTCACACAAGTGTCAATTTATTGCAACAGACACCACCTAGTCCAAAGGCAGCGACACATACCCCGCTGAACCACTGTCCTACTCTCTGTGTCCACGATTGTTTTTGTTGCGGCTCTTTCATTTCGTCTTCTCTCACCTCTTGATTGTCAGGTCCGTTCTGTTGGTTATCCTGACTTCCGTTAGTTTCCATAGGTGTTTCCTGTCCGGTTGGAGCCGGAATATTCTCATTGGAATTTTCCATTTCGACGCTTTCGTTTTGAGCGTCCTGTTTCTTCTCAACCAGTGACGCGGACGCGACCGTTATGATGCCGTGAATGTTCACTCTTACTTTAAGTTTCACTTTTTGGGATTCTCCTTCTGGAGTCGGCTGGACATCCTTGATGTTCCATTGACCTACATTTAAAAATTGCTTGAATTTATTTAATAAAAATGCAAGTTCCCTCTATATAATTTATTTTTCATAATTTAATAATTACGACACAGTCAACGAGCATTTCTGAAAATCGCATCCATTTTTCTAGATGCATACAGATAGAAAATTAATTATTCTAAGTTTTGTTGCTTACCCTTTTACGCCTTTGGTTTCTATAAATGTTGTTTTTATACTAATATCATAAATAAATGTCCATTTTAATTTATCAAAAAATAAAATCTCTTAAAAAGGTCACCTATGACTTACACGAATAATAAAAATATTTAATAAACTTACCAATGAAGGTATCGGGGTAAGGTACTTGATCAGAATAATAAGCACTGACAGAGAATGGTTCCCTTCTGTAGAACGTCAACATTTTTGAGAAGGGCGCGGCGTGGAATGGAGGAAACACCTATAATATAACCATATATTTATTACTTTGAAATTGAAACTCATTTTGGTATTCTGCATCGCTACACATATTACATATCAGATACACAAGGTTAAGTTAGTAAAATCATGATAATAATAAATACTACATACCTCCATATCGCCATCTTCGCCACGCGCTGCCTCCCAGGCAAGACGGACTCCGTATGGCTGAACATCCGTTACGTTGAATTCACGGACGCGTACCGCCGGACTTAACATTGCGCATTGCAAAGCGCAACCACGAGATACAGCTTCATCCTATGGCACAAAGACAAAGATTTTTAATATATACCACTAATATAAACACAATCACCTCTAAACGGCTGCACGGATATGAATGAAATTTGGCCCAAGAATAGAATAAGGCCTAGATTGATCGGTACTTTTATATACCGAATTTCTTATTTTACGTCTAAACGGAGCACCGAATCGACGTGATTTTTTGGCATTAGGATATAACTGGAAGGATAGTACAGGCTTTTTTTTGACCTGGCAATCTTAAGGAACTATCCCTAAGGATAATAAAAAAAATAAAAATATTTGTAATTTGTGTTTTATTTTATAGATTTACTAGAGATACAAGTTTTTTATAGGACGAAATTAACGTGGGTGAAAAAATCTTTGATTTAAGATTTTTTAATATAAAACCACTTAAAATAAATCATATAAGAATATATTTATTATTCACAACTGTTACTTTTTTAAAAAAATCAGCATTATCAGGAAGCAGAACATAATATTTGTGTTCTGAAAGTCGCGATTTTCATTGGCATTTTAACCACTTTTGCTTTAGAGTAAATCTTAGAGCAAAAAGTTTTAATATTTAAACTACATAACAACAATATGTATGTATAAAAACATACCTGATTTAGGGTAGTGGATGGAACTTTACCAAACACTTGTTCAATGAGTCCCTTGACAGCAGGGATTCTTGTTGAACCACCAACTATCTCCACAGAACTAATATCTTCTGGCCGCAACTCTGTAAATGAATTATTTAAATATAGTTCTTTATTCTGATAAACTTAATTATGAGACAGACACATTTATGCATCAGTTTCACTAAATATTTGTCGGTTTGAAGTTTAAACAGGAACTCGCTTACCATCAAGTTTAATATAAAACTCATTACCATGGCAAAATTATTACAGGTGGGCAATAAACCTGCAGGCGACTGGGATTGTGTTGGCAGTACAGGTCATAATATTACTTTTCATATAAAAATAGACATGATTCACTCACTTGCATTATGCAGGATATTCCGCAGAGTCCGTTCAACACGGTTGAAGGTCTCAGCACATATCTGCTCCATTTGCACTCGCTGCATGTCACTAGAGACATCTCGCTCCTCCAAAAAGCATTCTATGTTTAGAGGTAGACGAGTGCTGTTCGCTGACATTTGTTTTTTCAATTTCTCCACCTCTTGCAATAGCCGAAGATATGCCCTGTTTTTAAGAAGCAAATCAAGAAACTTTTTCGATAGGACATATTAGTTTGACAATTAGTTCATATAATATATATCAGTTTTCACACAGTTTGTTTTGAAATAAGTGAAGCAAATATAAGAACTGCACTTTCAGTTAAGAAAAGTGATGTTTATGTAATTTAAACTGAGCAGTACAAACTCCATGATCTCATGAAATTGAAATAAGTTTGAATATTATTGAATGTTTTCACTTAAACATAAAAGCTGTAGTATTTTTAAAATATAAAAATGCAATCGTATAACTAAAAAAAGACGCGTTCCTTTTTAATTTTTTATTAACAAACCTCTGATTCTTTTTAGCATCCAGTTTGTATTTGGACATAAACTCATGGCAGAAGTAGTCTGCCAAAGCACTGTCAATATCCCGTCCACCACAAGACTCGTCAAATGAAGTGGCAAGTATACGCAGTTTGCCCTTGTTAAATGCACATGCAGCTACCTGCAATGGACATACTATTAAATATGACATATTATACTAATTAAAATCTTCATATCTAACAAATATGCTGTGGTTTTGTGGTTAAACCTGACTGTTAGTCTTGTTGTGATAATGACTATAAATTTTGTAACTGAAGTTATGACTGGGAATTGTGAAAATATAATAATTCTCATATGTATATTATGAGAATGTGCTTTGCTATCACGTAAGTTACATTTAATTCATCATAAAGTAAATTCATTAATAATATTAATAAATAGTAATTGTAAGAGTTAATAATTATTATGATTTTCAATGCGAGCATGATGTTGAGCTTATAAAAAATCCAACAACTTACTAGACTTGCTTTTGCTTTCATAAATAAATCTCATTATGCATTATTTGCTTTAAAAATAAATTTGAAAGGCATTTGTGTGCATTAATTTTGTTTTATATTATGCATAGCATTGTAATTACCTGAAGAGATGAATGTCCTAAGTCAACAAATACAACATTTCTTGATTTTTCTTCTGGTGCTGGTAGATCTTGTTTATAGATACCATAAGCTAATGCTGTGGCAGTTGTTTCATTCATAAGACGCAAAACATTAAGACCTGTAAAAACATAATACTTATAATAAAATCTGTAAAATAAAGCTTTCTAATATATCAATTGCTAGAATTGGTTGGCTAATGTTAAATTCAGTTACATGTTCATAATAATTCATAGTTAGACCTTACTTCACATAGAACTAAGGTCAAGGTTAATCCATTGTAAGTCAAGTTGATACAAGGGCAACAACTTATTTTGATTGTTACCATTTACAGAAATATGAGTATAAGTCATGTATACATGATAACACTGTAAAATATGTAAGTCACAAGTATTTAATTTACTCAAGCTGAATCAAAGTTATAAAATAAATACTAAATATAAAAGCTACACCTATAAATAACTGAGTTTCACTCTTTTGTCTTTTGTAATTTAAGGATAAAGTTCAAAGATAAAAATGTAGTAATAAAAGCAAATATTATTCAGTACAAACAAAATATCTAATAATTAATTATTTAACACAGATCTTTTTTCTATAATATTAGAAGTTTGTAGTAGAAACCATACCTGCAATAGCCGCAGCATCTAAAAGAGCATTTCTCTCAGCATTTGTGAAATAACTAGGAACAGATATGACACAGTCATTGATTGGTGTTTGTAAGGCAATGGCAGCAGATTCTTTCAATTTTGTAAACAGCATTGCAGTAATCTATAAATAGAAAGGACTAGGTATTACACTGAACGAATGAATTGATTGACTGAATGAATTGTCATAGTTATAGATAATGCAATATGAACATAATATTTAATAAAAAAAGTAATTACATAATTTAAATAAAAATGCCTAATGGTGTATGAATGTATACTATGACTGTTTATTGCACAATCACATAGACAAAGACAATATCCTATACATGAGGTTATGATTAGAACAGATAACAAGCCAATGTAGTACTGTATACCTGTTCTGGACTAAACACATTATCCTCTCCTGAATAATTGACCCGTATACCAATTCCCCCATCAGGCCTTGGTTCAACCTTAAATGGGAAATGTTTCAATTCTTTTTGGACATGTGGATCTGAAAATTTTCTTCCTAATAGTCTCTTGAATCCAAACACAGTATTTTTCATGTTTGTAACTATTTGATTCTTTGCAGCTACACCTAATATACGATTCTTTGGTGAAAAGGCCACACATGATCTGAAACATGAGAGTAAAATACTTAAATTTCAATAGGATTTAAATATTTATTTCTTGAAAACCCTTTAAAAAAAAATTGATACAGGACTTATAAATGTGTCATGTCATGTTGGTTTTGGAAACGTGAATATGCATAATGGATTTATCTTCTATATTTGCAGAGTTCCCTATCAGTTCTTAGTATATAACTATCATGTAAATTTTTGAACTTTGAAGTCATTTTATAACAAAATCGAAGGAATTTTCTGAAAATGGAAAATTTTACTCACGGAGTTCCTCGTAGGCTGTAATCATTAGCTATTGTCTCAATGCCACCTGCTTTTGCTACAGCAATGTAACAAGATTCATTACCGAAATCAATACCTATAACTGACATTGCAGCCATTTTTTATTAATAATAATTGGATTGTAGGAATTTGTGCCACTGAAACCTTTTTAATTAAACTTTACAAAAACACGTTGTTTTAGACTGACAATTATTAGTCAATTCACGAAAGAAAAGAAACGCCGGTTTTACACAGAACACCTTACGGCACTTGAGAAAACTGAGTAAAGCATGAAACTTATTCGCTTTTGACAGTTATTGCAATTTCCATCTTTAACCCGAAATTTCTAGAAGTACAGATAAAAAATAAAAAGTGGTCATGGATTTTACCGGAAAAAACTGTAAATGCGTGAAAAATTTAATAATTAGGAGTTTATTTCCAACAAATAGATACCCAAACACTAGGCAATTTTAGTTCTTAAAATACACACATAAAATGTACGTCTGTGTCTTAAAATCAAATCACAGCTAATACAGATAGGTAATCTATGAAACACTTCATAATATATTATAATTAATGAAAATTAACATTAATTATTATAAAAAAAGGTTCGCAAATATTTCGAAAAATGTGACTTTTCATAAAAGTTGTATCTACTTATTTACTTTAGTTAGACAGATATTAGATAGATGTCATCTGTCAAATAGATAAATTTTTAATCTCTCTTCTTTGATAAATCTATAGATCTCAAGAAGACTGTGGAGTTAACAGTAAACAGGATTTTGTTAAATATTTATTAAAAACATAATATTTTAAATTCTTTCTATTTCTCAAACGTTAGGTATTTGGTCATCAAGATTATATTATTCTGTTAAAGTTAAAGGTAAGTGTGTAGCGTTAATAATTTATAAATTATATGTTTCGCTTTTAACCTTACAACATTATTGTTGCTGAATAAAACGTTTAAGATATTATTATAAGTTAAAAATAAAAATTAGGCTAGGTCAAATAATCTCGAGTCGCCATTTAGAGCTACGAATGTAAAATGAAAATTGTATGATTTATGATAATACAAGTTGTCAGGGTCACCTTGACGCGTTGGCCAATCAAGAATTGTTAAATAAAACACACTATTCATGCTCTAATAAACTCACTTGAGTAAAGAAAACGGTCAAGTTTTCCTTTAGTTTCAGTATGAGTGGTGAACCTCAAGCAAAGCGAACGAAAATGAGTTCCTTGGATCAACTGAAGGAGTATTCTACAGTAGTAGCTGACACTGGTGATTTTGAAGGTTAGCCAACAAAAATATTTTTTATTTAGTTTGAAGCATGTTAATAATATTTAAAATGTATTAATTTTCCTTACTTGTTGGTAACCTTTTGACCTGTCAAAACTTTAGACTAGAGTTTCCTACATTTTAGCATAAAAATATAGTTGTACAACTTTTTTATTTTGCTTTGTATTTTTCTTATTTATTTTATAATGACGAAATTCAGCTTTTAAGATATATAATACAATAAGCCCTAAATTATATTATATATTTTAGCTATGAAGGCATATAAACCCACCGATGCCACTACAAATCCTAGTTTAATATTATCTGCTGCTGGAATGGACCAATACCAACATTTACTAGATAAAGCTATAAAATATGGCAAAGACTGTGGAGGGTATGTATCCATGTTACACTAACAGTAACACATTAACAATTCTTAATTTATTTTAATTATTTAGCAAATTAATTAATTGCTTATAATAAAAAACTAATTGTCTCTCCAATTAATTTTAACATTTTATACAAAATTACCTTATCAATACTATATGAATACTACATATAACTAGTATATTTCAAGACATTCAAAAATATCATGTGATGAATTTTCAGTTTAATATAATGTTTATGTTTGCTCGTAATTTATAACTTTTTCTCTCTCACATGAAGTTTTAAGTCAATATAAACTTCAACCTTTTATAAAGAGGAAAAACATTGATTGCCATTGCCGCAATTAGAGTCTAAATGTACTAGTGGCTGGCTGCACTTAAATTTCTATATGAAACCGCATGATATTATCGACTTGCAGCCACCCTTCGCTACACTGTGGATCACTTCAGTCAGTTTCAGTCACTGCTTTAACTGCTCATTCTACTGCTTGTATGTGACAAGGGAGGCATAATAAATTTAATTTTTTTTACTTTTACTATAATTTATAATCCATAAACACTTCTGCAATTCCACTTTATAATAATATATAAGACAGTTGCTTAGGGATACTGTATTGTTCTAGAATCTAGTAGCAAAATAATTTTTGAAATAGAATCAGTAGTTATTGTGCCTGGATAAGAGCTTGTGGTAGGTCACCCATAAGATAAACTGACTGAAACTAAATCATATCAGAGGTGGTCTGAATGAGTGAGCAAATGAACCAGAAGAGCGGAAGACCCAAGAAGATTGGTGCAGGATAGTAAAGCGTATAGCAGCAAGTCCAAAATGTTAGCCACCACTCCTCTGCTACTATTGAATTTTGAGTGGAATGTAAAAAATAATATTATGTTTAAGGTCCATTGAAGAACAGTTGGTAGAAACATTGGATATGCTTAGTGTTTTATTTGGATGTGAAATACTTAAAATTATTCCAGGAAGAGTTTCTGTAGAAGTAGATGCCAGGTAAAAAAGATTTAAATTTATGAATTTATAATTATTGACACATAATTATTTGATAATTAAATTTTTTCTGTTAATTTTAATTTACAAATCATTGATAGTTAGGATTTCTAGATATTTATCGTTTTCTTTTCAGATTATCTTTTGATAAGGATGCAAGTATGGCTAAGGCTATTAAGTTGATAACCATGTTTGCTGAGCATGGCATTAAAAAGGAAAGAATACTTATCAAATTAGCATCAACTTGGGAAGGAATTCAAGCTGCTAAGTATGTAATTTAAAAAAATCTTTATTTTCTCCACATTTTAATGTGGAATTTATTTCCATTTTTCTTTTACTAGCTTTAATTGAGGATTGTGATCTATAATATATGTATTATGTGTGTGTATTATTATTTATTTATTACAGTAAAAGTGTATTCTTGCAAATGCAAATGCATTCATTTACTAATAAGCCTTAGTTAGAACCATGATTTGACACTATGGGACTATAGGAAATTAAAGATACATTTATAAACAATGTATTTTTAGAATAATGACAGAGTATTAAATGAAAAGGGATTAAGATTTTCTTTTGTTTTATAAATTCAAAGAATATGTTGGAGGTTAAGTGTTTATTTTTACTCGCTAAGGCAACAATGTATAACATTGTTTTTCTACCAGTTGAAAACATTTGTTGAATCAATATATTATATGTATTCTTTTACTAAATTAACGCTTTCACTCTAACATATATAATAATAAAATGTAAGCCTATTTTGGTCAAGTAGCATTTTAATACCAGATATTACTTGGAACATTCTTAGAGAACATAAACTGTATTTTATACTAACATTTTTTAGTGTTCAATGGTCTTAGTTATATGGAACCTATAATCGAAAAATGGAATAAGTGAGTTGTATTAATATAGTAATCATGTTTTGTTTTATCGTTTTTTAGGGAGTTAGAAAAAAAACACGGAATTCATTGTAACCTTACATTACTGTTTTCAATCTACCAAGCTATTGCGTGTGCAGAGGCCAACGTTACACTCATATCCCCATTTGTTGGGAGAATTTTGGACTGGTAAGTCAAAGCAATTTATTATATTACAACAATTACATTAACACATATTAAGTTTCCTAGTATACATATAATTATATTCAGTCAAAAAAGTATCGGGAATGCATTTGTTTATGGTTTCAAGTTCAATTTTTTTTTGTTAGATCAGTTGTGCCAACTGATTTCCATTTTGGAGCGGGATTTGAGTTGCAGCTTAATTACATTAAATACGGTGTCGTCTTTAGTTCAATAATATCTAGTGTGTTTTGCGGATGTCATAATGGATAACAACATCGAACAGTTTGTTTTAAATTTTGCATCGCTAATGGAATTGCGTGTTCGGAGTCACTGAAAATGTTTCAGAAGGTTTACGGTAAATCGATTTTATCGAATACACATTCTTATGAGTGGTACAAGGCGTTCAAAAGTGGTCGAAATGTAATAGAAGATTTGCCTTGCTCTTGTAGACCATCAACGTTTTAAACTGAAGTTAACATCGCAAAAAGAAATAGTGACTGAAAATCCTTATTCAAGTTTGAGAGAGTTAGCCGCTGGACTTTCTGTGTCTCACGAGTCTATCCGTTCTATTTTACACTTATATCACTTAGGTATGAAAGATGTTGCTGCTCAATCCAAGTCACAAAAGACCTGAGGATCGCTGAGGATATACTAAAATGACTCAATTCCGACCCAACATTTATGAAACACATTGTTACTGGTGACGAGACGTGGGTTTACAAGTTTGACAACGAGCTTAGGAGTGGCGCCTTCTAACTGAACCTTAATCGAAAAAACCACTCAAAATTCGATCAAAAGTCATTAGTTATGTTGACTGTTTTCTTTGACTATCGTCACTAATAATGACTAATGTTGTGTACTCTGAATTCTTATCGGAAGGTCAAACCGTAAATAAAGAATATTATTTGAGCATTATGGGCGTTTATGAGAGCAAATTCGAAGAATAAAGGCAGATTTGTGGAAAGAAGATTCTTGGATTTTGAATAATAAACATTTTGTGTTTTATTAATGAAACCCGCTACTTTCTTGACAGAGTAGTATCACTCAATGTGAAGGTTCGGAATCACTAACTAGATAGGTACATTTTTATGTTCATTTTCAGTTTTATTTACTTATTAGAACAAGAAACAAAAGAGATATATCAAAGAAAACAGAAATTTACAATAATGACAAATAAATACATCCTTAACAGTTTCACAAAAACATTATAAGACATAGACACCTAATATTTAGAAGATATAAGTAAAACGCAAACATGTCAAGTGGTAATATAAGAGAAATTAACTTAAAATGTTGTTTTTAGTTGAAATATTAAAATTCTAATATACTATAGGCTATAAGGCGCGATTCTGGGTTCGAATCCATGTGGAAGAAGGTTTCGGTTGGGAAGGCATAAATGAAACCGTCTAGTTTTTTTAACTGTAAGTTGAAATTTTGAACAGGTATGTAGAACATACAAAGAAGACATACGTAGCCACTGAAGACCCAGGGGTACTGTCTGTCACCCGTGTCTACAATTATTACAAGAAGTTTGGTTACAAGACTCAAGTTATGGGTGCTTCATTCCGTAATACGGGCGAAATCACTGAGTTAGCGGGTTGCGATCTTCTTACCATCAGCCCTAAACTATTGCAGGAACTCGCTAATAGTGAACAGCCGATCAGAAAGGTAAGCTTTGTTAGGCTTTGGAGTGATAAGTTTACATGTGTATGTCCGTTTGTGGTATCCAATTGCTAATGCGATAAATATATCAATCAGACTTGACCTTTATCTTTCAACCTTCTGTATCATAGCCCAAAACAAGGGTGTTTGAACTTTATATTATGTGTATTCGTTCGTAATTTTTTAAATTTTGATAAATTATATAGGGTTTCCCAAAATTAACGCAAGATTTGAATTGAATAAAAAACAGTTTTTAGTCTCTATATTGTTATTTTTTCATTGAATAATAAATTACATAGAAAAAACTCTGTTATTTATGGAATAACTCATCAGGCAAAAGGCTTTATAACTCAGCTGTCGAATTGTTTTTGTTTCAAGGTTGCCAACAATATTGCAAAAACGGCAAATTCAAATCTTGCGTTAATTTTGGGACACCATTATATGCTTACATGTCTTCTATGTGTCACTAACGGGTATAAAATCCTTTTTTTCATCGCAATCTTTTTTTACACGATAATTGTAAAGGCCCGATCGAATATAGCTAACATTTCAACACTTAGACATTTAAATTCCAAAGTCCTGAGTATAAGTTCTATTATCTAAAATTTTCCATGAATTTAGGTTGTCTTAAGTGTTTACCGATATTGGAAAATTTATTATGTTCTGTTATGCTAATTGTACGAGTCAAGGTTAGCCTTTGTTTACGCAGGTATTTTGATTTTGAAATCGCAGCGGTCGAAATCGTTATTGTTTGTTCTAGGTGCTAGATAAAAAAGTAGCCGCTGAAAGTGACTTGGAGAAAATATCGTTATCTGAAGCCCAGTTCCGTTGGCATATGAATGAGGATCAGATGGCCACCGACAAACTATCAGATGGCATTAGAAAATTCGCGGCCGATACGAGAAAACTGGAAGCACTTATCAAAGGAATGCTCGCTCCAAAATAATAAAAATAAACTAAGGTTTTCAACGTTTTATAAAACAATATTTTTGGTGCATTTTACTGTGTTGTATAGACATAGTTAAATTTAGGTTTAGGTGCAATTAAATTAAGCTTCGAGGGCCAATGTTTGTACATTCCGATTGTTTTACGATTACAGTAATAAATATTTGGTTAAATAAAAAACACTTATTACAAATATTATCTTTTCTTTAATGTATGTCACTTAATTTAAAAAATAGAAAATACATTAGTAGGTATTAAAATAAAATTTAATCACTAAAGTCAAAATTAAACAGAATCATTTACAAATATATTGGCGAAGATATTTTAAATTTATTTCATAAGTAAACATTTGTACGTACGAAATATTTGCGTAAATAAAATAAAATTAACATTTACTTTATAACTTGTTTTTTAGGTATTTAAGTTAATTTATAATTAATGTAAGTATTTTTTTACCCGATTGTGGTAATGTTTAGAAGTAGTACGTACTCCTCATTCCTCAACAGCTCTTCCGATTGACTGACGACCGATTGGCGCAATTGGTAGTGGTGCTGCTTTCTGCATCGAAAGGTCCCGGGTTCGAATCCCGGTAGGTGCATTATTGTGTGATGAGCACGAATGTTCGTTTCCGAGTCTTGGTTGTTTATAAATTTATATATGTATTTATTGTGGTACCTACCCTCGTTGTTTCTGATTATCATAAAACAAGTGCTTCAGCTACTTTGGGATCAGAGCAATATATGTGGGTTGTCCCAATTATTATTAATTAATAGGTCGTTTGATTCGTCTTTCTCCAGTTCCGAGTTCTACAAAACTTTTAGTGCCGTCGTGCGTAATGACGTAGGTACTAAGAGAAATTTCTTATACGTAATTCAAATATCAATTTTTTTAATCTAATCTGTTCAGATCAACTTCTAACTGGCTTTAGATTTTCAACTATTTATTTAGATGCGAGAGATTTTTAGAACCCACAGCCATTCGACATTCATAACGGAATATAAGAAGTCGCGCACGTCGCGTCGGCCGCAATCAATATCGTTCCACTTCACCGACCTACAGCTTTGCGTCCTAACCAATGCATCTTGAAAGCTTAATTTATGCAATAAAATGCCCTTGACATATTAAATAATGCATACGGAGTAACTATTTTAAAACGTAACATGTTTTAAAGTAGGTACCTATTAGTTGAAAACTGTTCGTTTTATGAGCTCTTCATCCCACCATGTTGGTATTATACGTATGAAGGTACATGTATTTTCTTCATTTATTACCTACTTTAAATCGAGTTTAAGCGTGTAATCTTAATATCGCGGATTATACCTACAACTACAAATTATATGAGTTGGTTATAATTGTTGGTTGGTTGGTAATAATAAATAAATAATAAAATAAATACATTCGCACCCATTGTACATATGTATGCCTTTCTTGGAAAAAATTGTAGCAGTTTTTTTTTCTTGTAATCAACTTTTTATTAATACTAGACTTCTAGTATTTTTGGTTTTCCCAAATATTTGTTTATGGCCATAGAAATGAATATGCGTAGTGTTATCTTCAACGGACATCGTTGGAGCTGTGAGAGGCATCATCTGGTCAACGGCTGAGAAAAGTGACGGTCCTGACAGGGTAACTGAGGGTGCGGGAGAGGAGGCTTGATATTGACCCAGATGTTCATTCAGAGTTCGGTCGATGCGAAGCTTGACATCTGCGCGTTCTTGCGTTTCGTATTTTTCAATTTAATGTACGGTTAAAACGTTAGCATTTGGTTCCTATTTAAAATAAAAAATGATGTGATCATTATTAATTTTTAATAAAAATCAAAATATATTGTTATGTTTCGTGGGCGGCGCGGCGTTGAGGTGCTGGCACTCAAGTGGTTTTCGATAATGTGAAAATAACATAAAAATATGTTCGTATAGCAATAATGGAAACCCGGAATTGTTCTAACACAGCAGCACCCTCTGTAATAAAAAATATTTCGGAAATGGATAACGTAAATTCAGATGTGAGTATGTTATGTAAGTCAGGCACGTATTGATATTAAGGTGTATTCGTTAATTTCAAATGATTTATTTTAATTTAAAATACTAACTATATTAATTTTGTTATATTTTTTTTGTATAACTAGCTTTCATTATAGCAGCACTTAACCAACCTATATTAAAAATGGGAATACTCAATATTTCGTTTTTCCCTTAGATATTTAATGGAAAAACGAAATTTAAGCAGCTAATGCCAACATTCGAATTGATAAATAGCTCCATTTGTTACAATAGTAAACAATTTATTATTATCGATGTCAATATTAAATAGAAAGTTTGATAATCGTAATCACAAAAAAGTTCCAATTTCCTTGGAACCGCAGCCATAACTTTAATGAAAATCCTTGTGTCTGTAGAAATTGTATTGATGGCGAACTGAGTCTCATTTGGGCAAGGTTATAAGTTTAACGTTAACCTGTCTGTGTCTGGGAAGCGAACGGAGATATTGATTTTTAATGTTTAAATGATGTTTTACTTGAAGTTTATTAGCTAATAAATCAATAAAATTCTATGAGCCGTAACAAATAGGTACAATGTCAAATCATCTGGATGAATTTGAAGTTATTATTAATTTGTGCCAAAAGTGCTTGTAATAAAGCATTTAAAGAAAACGAATTGTGCAGTGTCGGGCAGTGATGCTTAGCGAGCAGACCCCAGAAGAGACGGAACCAGAACGAGGGAATTGGACTGGGCGTTTTGATTTTCTTCTTTCATTATTGGGGTACAGTGTCGGTCTTGGCAATGTATGGAGGTTTCCTTACCTTTGCTACAATAACGGAGGCGGTAATTAGTGTTTTATTATTTAGTATAGACTAAGATTTCATATAAAAATATGTTTTATTTGCGACACTAGCTCAAGAGTAAATAACATAATGTTTTTAAAATAAATAAATAGCAAAATTTTTAAAAATCTAGCTTTTTCTTCTATTGCTCTTAGGAAAACATGCATGTCAGTCAACTACTTCGTTATCAATCAGTATTTTTTTACATTTAAATCGTAGGTAAATCTTATTTGACGTTCATATCTCTATATGTGGCATATCTCTTAAATGGTTGTAGGTACTCTTGAAGTTAAAATAGGTACTCCGTAATATAGATAATTTAATTTTATCATAACTCAAATTTCATCATGAAAAAGGATTTCAGCCACTTAAAAATAAAGTTTCAAAGATAAAATGCTCATTTTTAATTTCAACATGAAAATATGTAATTGCAGTCAAAATAAATACCACTTCATGAAAATATTTCAACGATGTGCTTACGAAAAAACATAAGCGGAAAGCACTTTACTTAATCGTTGGTTTGTGTTTGTATGAAAAAGCTATTCACAAAGTTTCTTTTGTAACCCATTGAATAGTTATTTAAATATTTTGTACAATGGGCATGCTAAGTGTTTTCAGTATGCTTTGTGGATAAACAACGAAGAAACGTAAATCTTTTAAACAAACTAATGATACTTTTAGCTCTATAGCCATATGAGGTATGTGAAAAGGACGTGAAGGTTCTCTGTCCTGGGATTCAGTCATAGATATCGATTAGTATCGTCACTAGTAAATATGATATCAATATCATAGTCGATATATAAACTTTCAAAGAGAAAATAAACCCCGATTAGCATTTTTACTTTTTAAGATACTTTGTCTATTTTCTACCGATTTCAAAAAAGAAAAAGGTTTTCAACTAGACTGACTTTGTATGCTTGTTACGTGCTCGTGAGGCCACGTAACAACCATACAAATAAGAGCCGGTTGTAATGATAATTTTTTGTTTGATTTACTTCCCATCGAACTAAATATATATTTAATAAATTTTGATTTTGTTTAAGTAATATAACATGCATTTATGGGTATTTTGTTGTATAAATCATATAGGTGATATAATTATCATACCTATATTAAGTTTACTAATAAGTCATGTAGATGTTAATTCCTTTGATTACCTACTGATGTCAGAAGAGCTATATATAAGTACGTTAAAATAAACATATTAACGTCGTTTTTTGTTTCGTTTGCAACAATTTCATGTAAGAGAAAATGATGCAGCATTTGAGACTGAAGTTTAACGTACAAACTCCTTAAATTTAGGTACGTTTGTATCTCATGTCTTCGCGCTTGTATCCAAGTAATTGTTAAAAACTTCCTGTTTTTTTATTTTTAGATCTATGCTTAATTTTTAATAGATTAAATTATTTTTAACAGGTTTAAATGTGTTCTTTTAAATTCTAGGAATCGAATTCACAATTACGATTAATAACGATACAGCATTATGACTAAACCCTTGGAAAAAAGTCACATGCAAAAATAAATTAGGCCTATACCTTCATTACGCGGATTATACTATACGTATATATTAACACCAGGGGCAGGTATTGACCTGTCCCTGGTGTTAATATGTAATATAACAGTTACCCAATTAGAGGAGGCAGAGTTTTTCATATTATTCGCTAGCCTTCACGCATTTTCATTTTCAGGTGCCTTTCTCATCCCCTTCACGGTAATGCTGATAATAGCGGGTCTTCCACTAATGTTTATGGAATTATCTTTCGGCCAGTATGCAGCCCTCGGCCCTGTCGCGGTATACAATAGATTCTGCCCTTTGTTTCGAGGCCTTGGATATGGAATGGTCATTGTTTCATCTATAGTAATGCTTTATTACAACCTCATCATCGCCTGGACTTTCTATTACATATACGTGTCGTTTGTGAGCATCTTCTATCAATTACCGTGGCAAAATTGCGATGCTGAATGGAGTACGGAGTGTAAGTCAATTTATGAAAATATTCTTAACGTAAGATCATTTTTATATGTGCGCATGGTACGTACCTCACTTAACACTGAACTGCTGACTTATACAATAGTCGAGTTCTAAATTAGACGAATTTCATTTGAATTACCCTTGAATGCAGCGAAACATTTACCTTTTAAAATAATTTGAAATTTTCCCATGAAAACCCTCTTGTTCATAAACCCGCGTTTCCCGCAGTTACATGCAGGTTACAATTATCAGCTCGCAAAGTGAGCGCAGGCGTTTTTATTTTGTATTAGAGCCTAAAAAAGTAATAATAATATCCTCCGTATTATCGAAAATTAGTTAAGTAATCTAACTATAATTTCAGTTTGTTTCTCATACGAAGCGGCAGACGAGTGCGAAGCTAACAATGGAACATATTACTTACGGCAATGCTTTAATCAGACTCAAGCCTTGTTACATAACATAACCGCCCTTGCTAACGTGACGTTGAGGCGGCCACCCGCTGAAGAGTACTTCTCGTAAGTGCTTTTTTGTTTCTCTCCAGAACCGGCATCGCTTTTCAAATACAAATGCGCTTTTTATAAATTTACCTACTTTCAGGTCTTATATGTTGAGGTAATTATGTAGTTTTCCTAGATGAATAACGCATTTATGACTTGTCCTTAAAACTATGTAAACTATCTATAGATTATGGGCGTATCTCAAAGATTATGTTTACTTCAAGAGCACCAAGTGGATAAATATGTCGACAAACTATTAAATTTGATTTAATATTAGGGAACTATTAATCTTTTCGTGAGTAAAGCATAATATGTATATGGATTATATTTTAAAATTATTTATAAGGGTGCCAAAATAGTGTTATGTCACCTAACTACTAAAGTATTTTGAAAATCAATAATTAAATTGAATTTGCATTGATATGTGCTAAGGGGATTTTGAAATATTTTTGAAATATTACTTTAATCCATATTTATATATTTTTAAAACAAAGTCGGGTTATTTACACCATTTATGACCATTAGTTGAATTCGGCTAATCCAAGAATAGCAGAATAACTATTAAAACTCTAGAAAAATTCACAAATGTTTATGAAGAAAATTCGTTTCCTCATACATTTTCTATGGAATGATGTTTTAAGTGACACGTTATTATTCGGAACTCTGAAGCGATACGAATGGCAAAATAAATGTTTTTCAAGTCTTCAGAAGTTTTCAATTGGCCTAATTTTAAACTAAAACATCCCAAAAAAATATTCTCACAGGTTTATTTATTTTGGTTGAGCCACTTAACTAACACATGTTAAGACACAAGAAGAAATAAACACAGCAAACATTCAAACGCGTATTACAATGGGACCAACACAACAATTGCTAAGAAAAATTTCGTCTAAATAAAAAAGTTAAAGTAAATTTATTTCAATTAATTTCGAGGTGTTCAATAAATAAGTGTTTTTTTCTTTTATTTCCAGAAACCATGTTCTAGGACTGTCTTCAGGAATACAAGAAATAGGTGGCATCCGATGGAGCTTAGCTGCGTGTTTATTCGCCGCTTGGGTTATAGTTTTCTTGTGCTTGTGCAAAGGCGTCCAGTCTTCAGGAAAGGTTAATAAAAATATTACCATTTCAGTGCGATTTTTAAAACGAATATTAATCTCATAGTATGTTTTTGAATTCAAACATTTTTTAGTCAATCTGGTTTATTTATACTAATTTTAAAGGAGAAAAAATATGTATGTTAGTAATAAATAAACTTACCTTAAGTATTGAACCAATTGTGAAAATTACTTCACTCACGGGAAGCAACTCTAAGTCACAAAGGCGTGTATGTCGTAGACAAAGTCGCAACTGGTATCAAATAAATTATCATCTTGGTTTTTATTGTAATTGGAATAAGCTTTCGATGGGATAACAATGAAAGATGTTTTTTAAGGTCGTATACTTCACGGCATTGTTTCCATACGTCGTCCTTGTGATACTATTTTTTCGTGGCGTCACTCTTCCCGGAGCGTCCACTGGTATTATATTCTACCTAACACCAGATTTCAGCCAACTCGCTAATGCTCAGGTGAGATCACTTTCATCTATACTCTATATTTTGGCTTTAAATATATGATGCACATAACAAATTGATGTTTTAGGTGTGGGGTGACGCAGCAGTTCAAATATTCTTTGCTTTGAGTCCTGCTTGGGGTGGTTTAATTACGCTGTCATCGTATAATAAGTTTTCAAATAACTGTTATTTGTAAGTACTTTTAAGCTTGTTATGCTTTTTATTGTTTTTATTTAAACTAGCTTTTCGACTCGTTCGCGTGGGTATAATGAAATAGCCTATGTCATCTGAAAAGAAGGCAGCTTTCAGTAAAAGATTTTTCAAATTGGATCATTGGATCATTATATTATAAACGTTTGATAAAATACATGATATAATAGTGTTAAATACGCTTCATTCGTTCATTTTTTTTAAAAGGAATGACACAATTTTAAGGCCCAGCAAATCTTCATAAAGATAATTTTCAGGGATTCTCTAATAGTGGCTGTCTCAAATATAGCGACTTCGTTTTTCGCTGGTCTGGTGATATTCTCAGTGATTGGGTTCCTGGCACACGAGCTTGACGTAAGTGTGGATCGTGTGGTGGATCAAGGAGCTGGACTGGCCTTCATTGTATATCCTGAAGTTGTGACGAGATTGCCTCTTTCTCCACTCTGGTCGATATTGTTCTTCTTCATGCTGCTGACTCTTGGACTTGATTCTCAGGTTAGTACCGAATATTATGAGTTTATTTCCATAGCATTATTTCGAATAACTACAGAGTTATGCCCAAGCGCGGTTACGGATCGCGTCAGGGTTTGTGGTGGGATTTATTTATTTAATGATTTTGACACTACAAACAAATTACAATGTAATGCGTTGTCGATAGCTACTAAGCGATCTTTTCCAGGCAAACCATTCATATTCATAAGAGAGGAGACTAGACAGTGAAATAATCTAACGAGAATTCTCTCTCTCGTCTCTTAAACCACATGGTTCAACTCTCAGGCAAATTAATGGACATTTAATTGTTGATGTTTACAATTTCAGTTTGCTTTAATGGAGACCGTAACTACAGCAATATTGGATAGGTTTCCAAATTTCCGAGAGAAGAAAATTTGGGTTGTTTTGACTGTTGCAGTTTTTGGCTATCTTGGGGGACTTATTTTTACCACTAATGTAAGTTATATTGGCAGACATGGATGCATGACAGACTTTACTTGAACCTACTTTTAAATCATGATTACATTTACTTCTTGCGTGCGATGCTCAATAGCAGAACGTCCTTTTCTTTTCCATTGAGTTATTTATTTATTATGTTTGAGTCACATAATACATGTTAAGACAATTACACATCACAAATAATATAATCAAACACGAATTAAAACGCACAACTATCCATTACAATATCAAGGTACTAAGAACACATACAGTCTTTGCCTTAAAAAATGCATCCCGTCTCTTGTAACTAGTTATTGCAACTCTTCTTGATCTCTCTCCTTTATTATTAGTAGTAAAAAATAAAAACAATTTTTTATTTCAGAGCGGCATGTATTGGTTACAACTGATGGACAAGTATGCAGCGAATTGGTCTGTGTTGATAATTGCAATTGGCGAATGTATCTTGATTGCGTGGATTTATGGCGCCGAAAAATTCTGCCACGACATCGAAAGAATGATCGGGCGTCAATCAAAGACTTGGGTTGTCTTTTGGAGTACGATGTGGCGTGGTGTCACCCCTGCTGCCCTTATTGTGAGTTTTCAATTAATAAGCTGTTAATTAATGAATTATTATTAATTAAAAGTATGAAAATCTGATTTATATTTATGCGCAATCCATTTTTTCAGTGTCCTTTGAATACTAAATATTGAAAATACATATACAAAGTATATAAAAAAATAATTATGTTAAGTTATTGTATTATACTATTATGTTAAATAAATTCCAGTTCATTTTGGCATTCAATTGGATTGAGTATAAGCCGGCGACGTACGGCCACTACGTGTACCCAATGTGGGCGGATGCAGTTGGTTGGATTATTGGAATGTTACCAATTCTGGTCGTTATTTTGATGGCCATTGATAAAATTTGTACCGGACCCGATGATCTTACAATTATGCAGGTATTATATAATATATAATATTATATGTATGTGTAATGTATGTATATTATATGTATTATTATATAAATAAAAGTAATATCACATTCATGCGCCTGTTTCACACATCATTTTTTTTATAGCCAAGTTTTAAGCCAAACAAATGTTGGCTCGGGATTCGAATTAAAAGCCAACGCAATATGCAGACATTTGAATCACTTAGCTAGACGGTAAAAATGTAAGCATTTATTATTGAAATATAAATAGTATAACTTTATTTGAATATTATATAACATTGCTAAAGACGCAGTATGGTTATTTGATTGCCAGAAAAATTACTAACTACAATAATTATTGTGAATATAGAGTTTTGAAGTAAAAATTGTTACTAACTCTTACGAACATTTATATTAATATAAAACGATTTATGTTGGCACAGAAAGCACGATTCCTATCCCAGCCAACGGAGGAATGGGGTCCGGCGCAGCGTGGTTCTGCTCCGTTGCCAGGTGAATCTGAACTCTCTCCGCCCGTTCTGCTCTTACACGGCCGACACGTACTTCGCGAACGCGGCGCTTGACCCCCACAGAACTATCCGCTCACTGTCATACGAAAGGTAAGAGCAGCTGATTTGTAAAAGGGTTTGTAGTTTCAAAAATACTATATAACACCGTTGTGGGTTTCAACTTTTGGTTAGCATTCGTACCTTTATATTTGTTGATTTTCACCTCATCCACTTATTATTAGAACAATGGTTCTACCACAGGTCTGGTAAAGTATTTGTACCTGGCCACTCTAGAATTGCCTTTTTTCCAATAGTTAGTAAAAAAATCGAATCGTAGATTTTATGAATATGTGTTTTTTTTTGGATTTCTAATATTAATAAGAACTGTGTAGTTAATAATTATTTCAGTAGATTAAATACAAAATTACAAATGTAATTAAACGCGTTACGTTTTATTTTTCAGTCATCTAAGGATCCCGGAGATACAATGTCAGTTAACAGTGGAGTGGAAAATGATTTTAGAATGTGTGATGTAAACACAAAGAAAAGAAATTCAATTAAGAAAAAAGTTCAGAACTTCAGCGGTGAAACTGATGACGCGGCCCTTGTACCCTTACTTCAACCGTATAAGGAGAAATCTGAACGCAATGTCCAAAGTGCCAAATTTTCATTACCAAAAATAAAGACTGACTTATTAAGCGACCAGGTCCAAACTATTGATATAGAAAAGGGAACTACATCTAACACGTCGAAGCAAAATAGTCTTTCAACCTTCATGCGTGAATATGATAAAATGAATGCAGTTGTTGTTTGTAACCCTGCAGTGGTACAAAATCATATGAATACTAACGTTTTTGCAAACATGATTTCATCGACAGAAGTTACACCAAAAACATCGGTTCTTATTGAAATCAGCGAAAAGAAAACAACGGGTTTCAACACGACTCCTCTGATATTTACCACTGCAAAAATACATACAGATAATAAAAACAAATCAATGGAACCATTACAAGTTACTCCAGTACCGATAGTGTCAACAATAGAAGGCAATCTAGTTAAATCAGAAGTAACTTCTCATAATGATAAGAGACTATCAACTGGAAAGGTTGAAGCTACGACAACTAACAATTGTAAAATATCAACACTGGTAGAAAAAAGTAATGATTTTGTTCAACCAAACTTAAATATTAATGAAAAATCTGATCGTATTGCAAGTGATACAGATCAATTATTAACAACAAAATCGTCCTTAAATAAGTTTTCTGAAAGTAAGTTAACAACTGCTCAGAGTTCTAAAACATTAATAAATACTACATCCGATACAATCCCTCCTTTCCAACCCAATGCAACTAGAGTAAAAACAACAAAATCTGAAGAACTTGTCACCAGAACTGATACTGTAAATAGGAACATTAGCACAATCAATACACAAATTACAAAAGAAATAAGCAATAATACAGTATTGCCTAAATCCAAACCCGAAAATACCAACAGTATAAAAAAATTGCAACGTCAAAAACATACTGAAGATACTTATAACACTTCCGTGACCCTACCTAAAAATAATCTAGTTACTATGAAAATAGAACCTGATTCAAAAATTAAATCCTCGGATATGGTGCCTAATACTAATATTAAAACAAATGGATCGGCGCAACCCGATAAATCAGATGCTAAAACTACATTGTCAGACTCTCAAATAGTTAAAACTACCCCATTATCAGATTTAGCGAGTACAGAGAAGTCCATTTCTGTATCGAAAGCAACAACGGTGAACTCAATCACCACAAGCGCAGCAGGAAGTCAAGAAACTTTATCTAAATCAGATGTCACTACTACTGCTTCAAAACATGATGCAAAAACACCTATTATAACAACAAAAACTGCAACCACGACAACGCAAAAAGCTGTAACTAATACAAAACCTATTAAAGAATCTCTTGAAAAAACATTGCCAATAACAACTAGTGCAATTTCAGTAAAAAATCAGCCCAAAACTTCTGACTTTAAATTGAAATCGCCAACAAGTCAAGTAGCAACTCCGTTAACAGGATCCTCGGTGAATGCAAAAGCTAGTTCTAGTAAAGAAAAGGAAACGTCGGGTAACAATAAAAGTTTAACATCTAATGTTCCTTCCTATATTGTAGCAACGTCAAAAACGAAAATAGGAGGAACTTCATTGAATTCATCTAAATCGCAAGCAGATAAGTCTATCAGTTCCGTGTCGTCATCGATAACCGTAACTACAATTTCTAGTAAACCAGTTAATTCAAAACCCGGAGCTGATGTGAAAACATTAGATTCCAAAAAGCCACCAACAAAAAAGTAAGTATTACTATTTCGAGGCTTTTATTTTGATAATCTTCCAAATTATTATTGCCACTGTCCAAAAAGAAAATAATTATATTTGCACATTATGTATATTATACGATTGCACCAAAGGAGGCGAAAAAATTTTCGAAGATACCAACAAATAAATAGACAAGAATTTAAAAAGACAAATATTTCTAAGAATTTTAAGTACATTTTATTTTTTAAGTATATTTAAGTCCAATTTTTTAGTCCGAGAAAAGAAAATAATATGTGTAACAACTTGGTTCTCAATATTTATCTCAAACTTAGTGATATGATAGGACAATGGAAAAATTATTTATTAGTTTTTATTCATTACATATTATATTTTATAAAATTGTAAAAAATAGTTATAATAATATCGTTTAAATAAAGTCCACCTTCTATCATTTGCTCACTTAGTTAATCATAAAAGGAATTGAGTGTGAATTATTATGTAATAATAATTATTGATATAAGGTTGAATCACTAAGTTGCTGGTATGATTGTGCTAATACTTGAAAAGTAAATTGCCATCTTGACATTAGCGGTGCTAAATATAATTTACATAGACAATATTAAATCGCTATATTTTCAATTTTTGACGCAATTTAGTGACGATTAATTTCGTCTTAAACTCTGTCAATTTTACATAAAATTATTTAAATATAAATAAAAGCCAAATTTTAATAACACAATATTATCAATGTCCCGTTTATTATAGAAGCAAGAGAGAATTATATAATAAAGAACGCAGGGTAGATACAGATAATACGAAATGAAAAACGTTTGAAATAAGTTATTTTAATATACTTTCGTAATGTGATATTTTATTTTATAAATTTAAAATAATAATTTTTTACAATATTAAGCTAGACGTCCACTTGGGGCGGGTCAGGCCGCAATGGTACGACGCGCATTTTTGCGTACTGCGTCGACTATACAGGCAATCCGCGCCGCATCGGCTGATTTTCAACAGTCAGTCGTACGTATAACAAGCGAGCTACGGTCAACTAGAGGCGGGGCAGGTCGGGCCAGGGTCGCATCAACGGAAAAATACGCTCGCTGAGCGATTCGCCGACGGATTCCGTCGCGGTCCGGCCCGCTCCGTCTCTAGTGAACGCAGTTTTATACAAAATGTATAGCAAGCGGATTTTTGCGTTGCGATGCGATCCGATGCGGCCCGCCTGGTGGACACCAAGCTTTAAAATACGTTTTATATTGGTGGAATAATGTGGTCCACATCGATACATAAATAAAACTTATTTTTAATTTTTATCATGAACCTTTTTGATGGTTAATCCAAAAGGCTAATAAAAATGCGTAAATATTATAAGACATTTTATGTAAACACTGATAATATTAATATTGTTGGATTCTGAAATAAACCGTTCATAAAAAAATGCATAAATATTGCATATCATTAAGGTATAAACATTGATTTTTTATAAATTCTGTTAAATGTTATATGAAAATACATCAATATTTTTATTATATATTTTAAAAAGTTTCAAGAAATGGTAAGCAAATTGAAAAAACAAGCAAAAGAAGTAAAAATATTTTCCTATGTTCGTACATCCAGAGAAGAAATGATTTCTCTTAAATTTTAAATCTATTTTACTTCTTAATTTTAAATCAATACATAACAATTGTATACGAAGACAATATTATTAATATTTTTATGTTCCTATTTAAGACGTTTAATTTTAAGAATGTCACCTTAATTATTGTAACTAAAGAATATATTTTTCAATTTCGGACAAATATTTGTTAACTTCACGTGTAGTCGAATTTAATTATTGTCAGCTGCACAACTGTCGCAATAATTCAAGTATTTGGGTAGACGAATCAAACTCTATAAAATACTAATTGTGTACCTACTAAGTAGCCCTGTTAAAATTTAGTTTAGAATGTGAAAATTAGAGGTCTTTCAAAATAGAACTTTCAAATTTTTAATATAGCCTAACTACTTAAACGTAGAGGTCATCATAGGTGTAGAATCTTTGTGACTTAACTGTTTTTTTTCTATTCTAAAGTTGAGCTTAAATCGTTTACTATAAAAGAATGTTCATATACAAATTATTATTGATGTATAACATAATTGTTCCATTGAGTGTTAATGAATGATTAGATATAACCATTGTGCGTAAGGACTGAATGTAAAAAGTTCGTCGATTATTACGTACTTACGTACGCATGAAATCCATAGTTTAAAAAATCTTTTCAGCAGAGATATTTTCAATGATTTTTCCGATGCCGAAAATAATGAAAATTGACTATCATTTTATGTGTGACAACAGAATTTTTGATAAAAATTTATAAAATAATATGATGAATCTAATTATACAATACATGCATTACATTATTGGCATAACTATGGAGATTTCAAATGCAGCTTCACAAATAATGACTGATATTTGAAGCGAATTTAATTTTTTTTTATATATATGTATAAGATAGAAGGCAAACGGGCAGGAGGCTTACTTACGAGAAGAAGTCCGCCGCCCATGGACACCCTCAACGCCTGTTGAGCCACGGGTGCGTTGCCGGCCTTTTAAAGAAAGGTACGCTCTTGAAGATCCCTAAGTCGTAATAGTTCGGAAATACCTTAGAAGGCAGCTGGTTCCACAGAGTGGTGGTGCGCGCCAAAAATGCCTTGGTTGTGGAACGACGAACATCGAGGTGATACGGATGAAATTTCGTATTCTGCCTCGACGTTCGAAGATGAAACTCAGCTGCTGGTATTAATCCAAACAACTCCTTTGAACATACCCCAAGATAAATGCGATAGAAGATGCAGAGGCAGACCTACATCTCTACGCAACGTCAAAGGATCAAGCCGATGAGAAAGGATCTGGTCATCAACGATTCGAGCCGCTCTCCGCTGGACGCGGTCAAGAGGAAGAAGCTGTTATTATGGAACTCTCGCCCGAAGGTGAAAGAATTATTGAGCACTCCTAGCTATAGGCTTTAGCCTATCCTTCCAGATGACCGCGAAATTGAACGTTGCTCGATATGTTAACGCCAAGTTTTTCGATATTAACTGAGGCAGTAAGCGGGGTATCTTGGAACAAAGGAGATACGACAAAGGGTATCTTTTATGCGGTAAAAAATTAAGTGAACACGAACATCGTTACCTAATACCAATTAAATCGGCACATAATTGTGTTGTACCATATCCAATATCCACTAAGATAAGTCGAGTTAGAAACTAGATGTGTCGTTTAGATGGTATAACAAATTTTTAGATTGTAGATTGTAAAGAGTTACAAATTGTAAGTAATATTATTACATTTTAATTATTTGAGAGGGATTTATTTTGATAAGATCAATATTTTATCCCGTTACGTTTTATATCAAAGTTTACAACCTTACTTTGTTAAGATTTAAAGGTTTTTTTTATATGAATATAAATTGACTTTGATATTGTTATATATTTTCCGATGTATGCTATATTTATATTTTGTGATGTAGTTTTAATTAATTCATTTTATGATTATTGTTTGTCCAGACATTAAATTTTAAAATATTAACATGTGTTAGTATTTTAGTGATCTAAAAACCAAGGCCGTTGTCGAACGTAGCTCAAAAATTGTGTGCTTACCTTCTGAATTGTATTTTTTTAAACTTTTAAAATATTCTACCTACTTTAAGACTTCCGTGTTTTAATTTCTATCTATCAATTGTTTTAGTGTTTAGATTCTAAATGCAATTTTTATAGAGATACGCCGTTAGAATACGTACTTTTCCCCACAAATTTATACGCCTAATATTAGAAATTGTTGTTAACTTGATGTATTTTAGAAAATTATTGAATTAATCGATGTTATATAGATGTTTACTGTAAATATAGTTTTAATTTTGATGCAAAGCCAAGCAAAGTTCACAGTGTTATAGAAGGCTGTATTTTTGGGTGATATTTTAGAAAAGAAGGTCAGCATATCTTGGATAAATGTATGACAGACGAATGGAATGGGCAAAGAATTATATAGAAATGTGATAAATATGCATTTAGTTCTAGAGTTGTTGTGCTATTAATAAAATATGTTTAAACTTACTGATCTTTTAATGACTATAGGCAAATAAGTAAACACATTTGTGCGTTATGGATACGCCTGAATTTTTTTTAACTCGAGTTTATGTGGTAAGGGGGTTGATCCAAGGACAACGTTAAAGAGATCTCTCTATTTTTTCTGTATGGGAATGACATTGGCGCCAACGCTAACTTTACAGCACCTATTATCATTTCCATGCAACGTTGTTCTTGGATCAACCCTCTGTGCGCGAGTTTTTCTAAAAGCGATAGTTTTTTAAATTGGCGCTGGAAAAGGTCGTTAACTTTATATCTTTGTTACTTAATATCTTTGAAGTATGAAAAATTTCATTTAAATTTTGACGAACAGAACTTTCTACTGATGCTTACTTTTATACGAAACTAAACTTAATGAAGGACGCGTTATTGACATAAATCGTAACAACAGTTAACTACATGTCTAACATGATATATTAGTTTCAAATTAAATCAGCAATGGCTCGTGACGTCGAACTTTCTTCCATAGCCTGCATTTACCATTCGTGTCGATTCGTAGCGCGGAGCGCACGCCTCGCTGGTGACGCATGTTCGGTGACCGTTTCATTCTCAGCAGCCGGTCATTCTCGCCACAATCCAACCGTGACTTTGTTCTCAAATCCGTAACATCAACACGTGAACATTCTTACATTTTTCTAATAGTGAAAGAGTGAAAGAAATACGTTAATATCAGTGAAATGGCATTCTAATCAAAATGTTCGGTTATGTTATTTCACATTGCTGATGCAGTCTCCGCTGGCAACGTCTGAAACAATATTATAAGGTTAGTATTTCAGTTTTTCTCTAATTAAGACATTATATAAAAGCATTTTCAATTATAATTAGTTATGATATATGGGTAAAGGTGTGAACTAAGCATTGTTTAGAGTTTAGACAGTGTTAGATAATAGACAAATAACGCTCTCAACCGCGCTAAATTTCACTAGTGATAATATCAGTATAATCTTTGACAAATATATTGTGCTGGCACTAAAATAAATCTATTTATGTTATTCTAAAGGTAGTGGCTATATATAATACTGCCCTCTATAGTCTATACCCTATATTAATAAATTTTAAATAACGAAACATAATGCAGAACTAAAATTTACTTTGTACCTAAATAGATTAGGATAGAAGAATTAGAATTCGTTCTTAAATTGTTTATTTAAGAATCCTGGAAAATGTTTCGAACAAAATGAGGTTGTTTCAACTATAATAAACACAGGAGGTAGGTACAGTGCCCATATTGCCACAAGACACTATTCAAGTAAAACAACAAAATTAATGCTTCTATGCGCTATATATACATGACTGAGTATATGTACCTACTTCCATACTAATTTTACATATAACAAATGAAATTGAAGACAATTTAAAAAACCCAACAAATTAATTACATATAAAAATTAAAAATACCCACTGAATTCATGAACAGATCTTCATAAATTTTAAGATGTAAGACCTAGATCATTAGCTTTGGAACAAAAATAAAACTACATTAAAATTGGTATATTCGTTTAGGATCTACGGCACCACATACAGATGCAGACCCAAAAACAGACACACAGGTTTGTTTGTAATATATAAACTCAAAAACTATTAGAGCGATTTTAAAATTTCTTTCGTCGGAAAGTTTGACTCTTTGAAGACTACTAGGTATTATTGTACTATACGCCCACGAAAAAACAGCAGTTAAAATTAAAGTAGGTACCTAGTAAGTATATATAATTAAACCAACTGTTTTAAATTTAATTTTCTGGTATTTTTTTGTCATTGGACACCAATTTTTTTTGAACCGCCAAAAAAATGGCCTCGTCAGTCAGAGTAGAGTTTGTGGGACTCGACTCTGGCTCTTTTAATTCCAATGATTAAATGGTTTGGGTCCTAACTATTTAACAATTGTCATGATATTAATCCAAAAACTGCTTGTTTAAATTATGATATTAGAATTAGATGCAAAGGTTGGTCATTACACGGTACTTAAAGGGCCCATGTTACAAAATTGCGTTGACACATATAACTGCCATATTACAAACCTGACACGCACTATTCATATCCACATAGGATAATAATTTACACTTTTTTAATTGTTAGTTAAATCTGCGCGTTTTTATAATTTTATGGTTATAAAATTTTCGGATTTATCAATATTTAATGGACACTAATCCACTAATTCAGTCCACGCTCTCAAAAAACAGTTGTCGCGTATTTTATAAAAATCATACTGCTGAATTTCGGATACTTATATTTAAATAAATTGAAATAGGTATATTGCAAAAAGCAAGGCCGCTATGAACTAGAATAATTAGATACTATTTTATTCTATTCTATGAGTCGAATTCTTCAAAAAGCTTTCAGTTTAAGAGAATAAGATCATCAAAATTGATCATTTTATACAAAAAGTGAGGTAATTATTAAAATAGTTGAAATGCTCGTAATCCGAATGTTCGCAGGACAAAAAGGTTCGTATAAAGTTAGGTTTTTCATTAATTATGTTGGAACAGAATACAATTATTTCATTAAACGATTTATACATAGCCGTGTGAACAGAAACTACATGTTACTCGGCAGCTCACTTTCCATCCATTCATGGCATCATCAGCTTTTTCAAGCGATTTCTTTCGGCCTTCTTAAGACTATATGTAGTGCTTGTTCAGATATTACCTGGCAGCTTTCATATCGGTTTCATCTTTCACTTCTCAGCTATAAAAATCTTATCTAGTTTCATTTTTTATTGATATCGAATTTCCTACCTAGGTACATACTCGAACTACATACTTTCCCAAAGTGTAAGTATTTTAGATATAAGTTAGATTTAAACGCATGTTTTAAATTAATTAGTGATGCAGAACTCGAACCTCGGTAACTTACCATAGCTTTCTGTGATCGAATGTAGTTAAACACTTTTGTGTAAGCAACGAAATTAACCATTTAGTGTGACAATTTCAAACATTTAGTCTATCCTCTCTCAATTCTTTAAATGAGTATTTAATTTTCAAGTAGTAAAAGTAAATAGTATGCTAGTCCTTCAAAAGTGACTAGCCCTGAATCTTGTTACAATAGATAGCTAAAAAACTAGTTATCATTACAACTCACCTTAGTTGTCAACGTCTAGTCCAAGTCTCAAGACAGCGTCATATTTAAAAAGATAGGTATTACATTTACAGCTGATGATTCAATTATTAACTACGTTATTTAATATTGCTAAGTTCAGATTCTTGACTTCGTTCAATTCGAAAATAGCGTTCTTTCCGAAGGTCATATCCACTAGAATACTAAAATTTATCAAAATATGTAAGTTTTTTTATAAAGTGAAGCTGTGCAAATGCAATGTGCATAGTACATATAAATATAAAATAATTGGCAGACATTTTATTATTTAAATTATTGAATCTCGTGAGAAGTTAAGGAACTTATGTATGATATAAAAGAAATGTATCTTAAATTTTGGATTATCAAAAGATACAAGTTTTTTAAGGAAATGTTTTATGCAACACAAAAAGGAAATATTACGATGAAACCGTCAATTTTTAAAGGAAGGCATAATATCGGCCAGCAGACGCAGGATATATGATTTCTCATTTTAAGTTATTCAGCAGTTATTTCCTTCTTTTTACACGCTAATCATTATAGATGATTTTACAAAGGATATAATTATTGATATTGTTTTTATTTATCGTATTCAAAGTTTGTGTTATGTATTTTAAGTTGGTTGGACCGCCTCCTTGGTCTAGTGGTAAGCGTTACAACCGAGAGGTCCTGGGTTCGATTCCCGGCGGAGATAAAAAAAACTCGGTCTGGCAGGACATAGAAGGCTGATCACCTACTTGCCCCTAAAGAAAAAATCGATCAGTGAAACATGTGAAATGCATCTGCCCCATACCCCACTAGGGGACACGGGACTTCACTTTTTATTTTTATTTTAAGTTGGTACATCGCTCCATAGATCCATTGAATTATTCTAACGAGTCTTATAGAAAGAAAAGTTTGATTGATGGCATAGAGTTTCCTGTGGACAAAATTTTGAAAGATCCACGTAAGCCTAATGACCTATATAGGTCAGAAGTTCTTATACCGTTTCAGTGTCATAAAATTAAACAATATTTATATTTTGGGAACTTGTTTGAGTAGGTAGGTACTTATGTTCCCGTTAAATTTGCCGTTGTTCCGATGACGATTAACTTTCAGTAATTGTTACTAAATCAATTTTAATGCTCAACTTTATGGTGATCAGCATTTTGCTACCAGTAAAAATTAATGATACGAAATAAATATTATCTTTAGGTAAACTTTGTTTAGTTCTTTTCTACATAATTACAAGACATATTTCTGTGTCTGGTTCACTTTTGTGTCATCCAAAAGGAAACATTTTGCTTTCTCCAGAATTAAACTCACTTTAGTGCATGATCAACCAAATAATTGTGGATATAATCAAAATTGAAATTAATTGTTATTCAAATATCATATGAAATAATTAATAATCTATGAACTTTATTTATTCAGGTCGAAGTAGGTAATCAGACAAAGAAACAGACATTGCTCAGGTGCACAAAGATGAACTCACGAACCACGATTACATAAAGAAACTGTTACACGTAGATTCGATCTTATATTTATGGTCTTATTACTTTATATGTATTACATAGTACCTACTTAAGGATTAGCGACATTTTGTAACTTAGTATTTTATATACAAGATATACTTTTATATCATCTAATCACTGCAAGTTTGGGGTACCTAAAAAGTGAATTCACGTAACAACTCCAGTGGGGCATGGGGCCAGAAACATTTCTGTATCTGTTTCACTGATCATTTTCTTTTGTCACAAAACATTCATTTGTTTCCCCGGGATTCGAACTCTGGACCTCCGGCGCAACACGCAGACGCGTAAACCACTTAGCCACAAATTTGGGGTACCTACTTAAATTAATTCTAATATTTAATATAAGTACCTATCAATTTTCTATACAAGTAAAATCATTTAAGTATTAAAAAAAAATTAAAAAAACAGCTAATATTTTCCATGTACGTTGCTTCGACGAATCTGTAATTAATTAGTAAGTAATATACCTAAAATTTTTCTTGAAAATAAAATAACCTTCTAACAGAAACCTTAAGTAGGTACTTACTTTGTAGCAATTACTTAAGCGCTGAAAAGTCATTAAAATTTCAAAATTATCAAGGTCGAGACGTTCCTTGATAATTTTCAAGTATATAACAATTGTGAAATTACTCAGGGAATACGTAATATTTAGAACAAAAGCTCGTAATATGCATAAGTCTGCTAGAGGCAACACTATCTCTGGATGGCTCAGGCGCAGAGGTCGGACGCGGTTAATTGACGTCGAGGACGACTCCCCGCGCCTGCGCAGCGCCCGGTTTGTCCACCGGTTATTTTATGGTATTTCTAGCTAAACACTGGGCTGGGTTTTTCATGTCTGAAGTATGTTGCTTGAATACAATGCTAAAACTAACATAAGACTTGAATTACGACATGGCACAATCACAAACTATGATTTATTGCATAATTATTGATTAATACATGATTATGCAGCCAGGTTCTGATAAAGCGTAAGAAAAACTCAATGTCTCAACTCAACTCAACTAGCCTATGTCACTGTAAAATAATCTAGTTCTCCATTTAGGTAGGAAATATTTTTTGGAGTCTATCCAATAGTTTTATATAGTACCTAGTATAGATAACTATGCTACAGTATAAAATAACGTTGTAACGAATTCTGGGCTCCAAGTCTCCAGATATTGACAATGATTAATCTGTGACAAAGCAATGCTATTATCATGCTAGTTTTAGTAGTAACAAACTACCATATCTGACGAATGTCAAAACAATTTTACGAAAATTAAAAAGAAGACTGGTAAACTTCCTAAAATGGAAATAATAATAAAGGGCTTAGAATTAGGTTTAAATTTCATATGCCTAATTGAAGTAGAGCTGAACTTAGTAATTCGATTCGAAGACAAAGGTTTCGCCCGTATCGTGCTACCACAGTATTAGGCGGAAATTAGGAATCCCTTCAATATTCCTCGTCTGTTTACGTCCTGTTACCTAGCAGTATTGATCGATTATTCCCAAGGGAATTGTAGAGGGTTAATACTTAAACACATTTTATTAGAGGATTATATAATATAAACTCTATTATGTATAAAACTGTTAATCATATTATTGATAAGCTTTCATCGACTTGGTTGCGCTTATATTTGAAAGTATTATTTAATTGTTTGTACAACATTTAATAATCGGGCGTAAAAGCGTACACACAGATTCGCATTTCACTTAAGGGATTGGAAGTATCTGTGGGAAATATTAACAATATAGAATTTCTTCAATTTCATTGCCAAGAAATTGCAATACCGTTATTATCCGAATTGTTATCTATAACAGATTGTAGTGGTATTAATATTATAATCAGAATATTATTGTGATGTATAAGTTCAAAACATTCTGAATCAATAAAAATTCTTCTTCCAAAGTTCATTTTTAAAAAATTCTTCACCGGGCTACGTTGCCACCTCACTTCCGACATGTAGGTATCTTGAAATTATATCTGTAATCATGTTCTAACTTTAAACAAAGCTAAAATAAAAATAAACTTTTAACCAGTTGTTGAACGGGGCAGAGGATTCACGGTTGAGCTAACTTGTACGGCACAACACCTGCGCTTTGCGCTTTACTGGTGATGTTGGCGCTTGGCTCTTTAACGAACATTTACCCCTCGTAAATAAATAAATATTTTATTTTTATTATTTTTATTTTTGCAATGCGAAACTCAATAATTATTTATTTAAAATAATGTACTTAAATATATTTACAAAAATACAAAAGGCTCATCAAAGCCAGTTGGGGTGCGTACCCAAAATGCTGACTACAATACGGCGTTGTATCGTTATACTAACGCATTGGTCGAAATATGAGGCAGCTTTCGGGTTTCCTGTCCTCAACTAAGCGCGTCGATATCTTTTCAAACAAACCCAAAGCCTCTACTCCAAAAGGAACGAAAATATAAGAATCTATATTTACATTATATATTTTATTTAAATTATTATTACCAGTGTATATTTACAATTTTATGATAATATAAAAAATCCATCATACCAAACTAGCGTAGTGTAAGTAAAATGACATTACGTTGTATTTATTTATTAGTTGTGCCAACAAGGCAAAACCATTATCACTACATAGTATAAAACAGTCGCTTTTTTTCCCTATATCCCTTTGTATCTTTGAAACTACGCAACAGTTTTGATGTGGTTTTTTTAATAGATAGAGTGATTGAAGAGGAAGGTTTTATATATGTTTAATACCCGTGCAAAGCCGGGGCGGGTCGCTAGTATTTCTATAAAAGACTTCTATTGTATGAAATGAAAATGTTGCTACTACTTACTACATTAGCGCCTTGCCCTAAAAATTAATTACTTTTGAGTTTTTTAAAAGTTTTTATATGTACCATGCGTAATTATTATTTTAACATTTCGAAGATAATCACATTTTTTTATATCTATTATGCTTGCTTGAAATACACATTCCTATCATAGGAATACACAGTAGGAAAACTATCTTCTTTTTGAGTCCAAAGTCTAAAAATGATTAGAAGAAACGTCGTGGAATGAGGAAAATTTATGGTAAAAAGCATTTTTAATTTAGATGAACCATAAAGAAGCCGTTATACAAATAATAAAACACATTAAAGAGAGATAAATGATACAATATAAATATATATAAAGGCTATATTGGATCTGTTCGGCGCAACAGGGCTTAGATAAGCACAGTCCAGCATACCTACGTTTTGAATCACAAATTACGATTAAACAATACTCGATATGTTGATTCTGAGAACTCGCAGCATTTCATATTATAGCAATTATATTTGGCGTGTCGATGAAAATCTTCTAACATTTATGTACTTTCTCTTTCGAAATGCCGAATGCTTGTGATTTGATGGACATATTTTTAGTTGCCTATAATTTTTTTATTAATTAACAAGACTGAACGTTAACTAATGGCATATACACATCAAAAAAATTCACGAAAAAAAGGTGTATTTTTTTTTAATGGCTTGAAATATTTGAAAATAAATGATTACTGGTGTGTTCTCTATTTAAGATTTTCATATTAGAATTATTTGTTTTTAAATGTTAAAGCAATAAATAATGCATTAATTAATTATATTTTGACACGAGAAAAAATATCAATAATAATGTGAACGCCGACTTTTTTTGATGTGTGTACAAATTTGGGTAATGCAAAATCATATTTATCTTTTTTTATTATTGAACGAAATAATTCATTCTCACCTGGTACCTACAATTGTCGGTGCCAGGAATTAGGGATAAAGTTACCTAAAATTAGAAATTAAAAAGTTACTTGCGCTTTGTTTATTTCCAAGTATAATTATTTGTACTAAATTCATCAATCAGTTTAAGGGTGAACCCGTAACAAACGGACTCACTTTAATGTTAAATAAAGATAATTGGTGAAATATTTTAGTCCATATGTAATGTTAGGCAATATTGAAAATATCAGCAGTGGGCAGACCACTGTACTAGAATCCAAGGTCTATAAACTTGTTTTTGCCTCTAGGTCCTATTATTTTAACAATTGTCTAGGCATCACGGATTAATTTGAAATATTTATCGTTTTATTGAAGTAATAATCATATCTTAAAACTCTTTTCTTTTTAAGGGTAAATTAAGCTGCAATTCTAGACAAAAAATATATAGCTTTCTTACTTAGGTTACACAGGCAAATACACAGGCTTCGATTAGTATATTGCTAAAATAAAGTTTTTTTTGCATAATCCGTAAAATGGATTTCCAAAAATATATTATAAAATATTGTTCGATAGTTCTTATATTATATTTTTTAGTTTTGCTTTTATTTAGGATATGTTGATAAATCAAAGCAAATTTATTTTTAAACTTCACAGTTTGTTGCATGTTTTAATACTGTTTTGCACAAAAACTATAAAAAAGGATTTTGTTGAAAGATACGTTTTATTAGTAATAAATAAATTATAAAACTGTTAATATTTTAATTTTTTCATTTATTAACAATTCCTATTTTATATACAGGTAACATTTACTTACATTGCCTTGACTTCAAAAATTGTCTGTATTATCTTCGAGCGACAATATTTTTTGTAAGTAATCTTTTTTTCCATTTAAATTATAAACTTAATATAAAAATATAAAAATTAAAACAAATTCCATGTAAATGAAGACAATGATCAATAGACGCTATAAATAAATCACAATGTGTCAATGGATGCAAGAAACATTAGTGCAGAAACGAGCTGTTGGCCTGCGCAGACGCGGAGGTCATTGCACTGCTCTACAGAGGAGCTGCACTCTGGCCCTCTCTCCTCCCTACACGTTAACTTTACGACCTAAAGCCTAACCATGTTATAAATATAAAAGGCATCAACATGTCTGTTTTACTTATATTACTTTTTATTAAAATATTTGTATTTTTGTTCGTAAGTCATACCTAATTACGTGATGTATTTTAGCTTTTTTACCACCCCTCCCTCCCTGGTGATATATGGTAGGGTTACAGCCAACCTCCCTTCCACTACCCAAAATCGCGTGTACATTGTCTTACAAAGTATAATGAATATGTATCTTTAAATTATGCATTGTGATAAAAATACCAGACAAACATTAAGGTTAAACGAAACATTAAGGTTAAAGGAAATGTTGCAATGAAAAATAATTCATATATTATATTTATTTATTTAAATTACACCCCTCTTTGTAATATGTTTGAGCCTCACGTGATTAATGGACGATCCCTAATTAATAACCTCGAATATGTACTGTTCGCGATTTTTTTTCTAAACGGCCCCCCCTGGCAATATGTCGCTAGGGACGTTGTCTACGTATTATTTCATTATTATATTAAGTGTATATTTATGTCCATTTTATTTATGTGTTTATTACTTTGTTACATTATTATATATTTAGTTTTATTTCTTCTAACCTCTTTTATTATTTTCAAGCAATATCTCCTATCTCCAGGTGCGTTCTGGAGCCATTATCATGGTCGCCGTCGCCTATTCGCTAGTAAAAGCGATATTTGACCACAACTTTATTGCAAACGCCTTGTGACCTAAACATTACTTTCAGATATATTTAGTTTGTTATTTTAAAAGTATTTTACTAAGGTACGTAATAATGATTACCATAGCATGATAACAATGACGCTCACTTGACCTTTAACGAATAACATGTCAATAGGTTATTGTAATGTCAAGGAAATAGAGTAAAACTACTTTTTGTTGTACTTAGTTTAAAAGTTAAGTACATATTTAATATATTTTTATCTATATTTGATAATGACTTCTTCGACATTGTAAGTATGTATTCGTAGTTTAAACTTAAAAACATCGGTAAAATTAAACAATAATAAAGTTCATTAGTTCTTTATTTTGTTATTTGTTATACCTTACTTGATATATATGTCAATGGTATACATTAATGTCATTGTCAACCTAATTTTTATTTAATAACTAGTTGGACCCCGAGAACTTCGTATCGCGTAAGAGAATCCTGAATCATGTGTCACCTAAAACGTCATTCCATAGAAATATATGAGAAAACGAATTGTAATTTTATAAACACTTTTCTGTGAAATTTTCTATATTTGAAATAGTTATTTTGCTATTCGGGACGAAGACAAATACAACAAACCAAAATCCTTGAAAATCGGTCAAGCCGAGTTATATATAGTAGTTACTTAGTCCTTTATGTGTGTGTAACAAACCCGAATTTGTTTTATTTATAATATATATATTTGACCGCCTTCTTGGTCTAGTGGTAAGCGCGTAAGCGTTACAACCGAGAGGTCCTGGGTTCGATTCCCGGCGGAGATAAAAAACTCGGTCTGGCAGGACATAGAAGTCTGATCACCTACTTGCCCCTAAAAGAAAAAATCGATCAGTGAAACAGATGTGAAATGCATCTGCCCCATACCCCACTAGGGGACACGGGACTTCACTTTATATATATATATATAGATTACATTACTAATGTAGTGACAGTTACGCATTTAACATAGGTATTTCTGTATATATCAATGTATGTTCATAAATTTTGCTGCTTTTGCATCTTGCACAATTTCCTTTCAGCTTATTTTCCTTAAACTAGAAATAAGAGAATATATAGAGGGAGTCGTTGATATTAACCGTTGTGAGCTACCTGAGTACATTACCTTATGTAATTCATCTTATTAGGGCACCCTTCCGCGAACGTGTTTCGTAAATAACGCCATAGAACGGTTCCCAGCAGACGAGATGAATTATACATTGAATTATAATCATCACTAACATACCTCTTATTCCTAGACATTTTATGTGGAAAACGTGGAACTCATTATGTATATATTTCCTCTATTTGGTTTTCTATGAGTCTTTCGGGAGGATGTTAAAATATGCACATTTTTTTTAAATATTAAAGATTTTAATATCATTCAAACTGTAGAGTATAATAAAAACCGTAACGGGTCAATCACTTGCATGGCTTCTGATTTAAGGTTAATTCCGGATATTATACCGTTTAGCGGGCTACTATTCACATAATAAAGTACGCCGTATAGTGTTTACCTTCTGCAACTTATAACGTTTTTGACGAATTCATGTTTTAATTAAGAATGAAGCATAATTGTATAAATTTTATGATATTTTATACATTTGAAATACAAAATAACGTGTATTTAAAATAATTTTTTATTTAGCATAAATAATTTGGGTAAATTATTATAATCAGCGTGAAGGATAGCGCGTTGAACTCTTTTTTGTTCGAGGTCAAAAATGTTCTACGTTAAGTAGCCAGTAAACAGTACGAACAATTATTACTTTAAGTAACTTTAAGTTCCGTATTTTTGTTTCTATTCATATAGCTTTTATATTAAAGGTTAAATTTTAGATAAAATATTAATAATAGATCATTCAAAGATATTAAGATTTCAAAAAGTCAAAAAAAAGTTGTCAATTCCGTCTCATTTTTATATTCCGTATTATGTTTCTTACGTCACATTGTATTAAATGTCGTCATTTATAAATTATTTTTTTATTTGACCAAACAAATGAATGAAATGAGAGCAAACGGAAGGTTTAGCCTTGATTACCATTTGGGCCTATTTTATTTTTCATCAGTTACAAAGTATAATTTTAAATTTTGGTATATTTAGTGCGGATGATTAATTTTTAGATATAAAGATTATGCGATCACAGTCTTTCTAACTGCTTATTACCACTATTGTTAACAGTGAGTTCCAAAGTGAACAGAACTTAATTCGTAACTGGAGGCGGTAGCCTTACATGGGATAAACACAAAATCTGGACGGTTATTATGTTTGTCTTTGAATAAGGTTCTTTTTATTTCTATTGTTACATAGACAATGTAAAATTCCAGACCGGAGATGTACGCGACGTCAACATCAACGACGCCAACCTCTGGATCTCGCGGCGACCTTTCCGGGGTCGCAGAGAGGCGCGTGCGGGTCATCCGTCTACTACGCCCGCGCAGAGCCGCGCCAGCCTTCGGGTTCTCTCTGCGCGGAGGGAAAGAGTACGCCACTGGCTTCTTCGTCTCGAAAGTCGAACACAGCTCAGAGGCGCATCTCCAAGGCTTAAAGGTATTTCCTAATTTTATTTAAGAGTATTATGCGCCACTAACTCTGTTAATTAACTACCTTTTCATGCTTAAGCTGCTGAACTCATTTAATTAAAATTGGTGTGGATTCTGGGAAAAGGAAGTTTTTTAGCTCATTTATTAAAGGGTCTAGGAGAAGATAATTTTTTATATCATGAATAATTTTTCGAGTATTGAAAACGAAAGAAGAGAGAGATAGAGATATTTATTCTACCAAGAGGATGGTGTAGGCAAAGGTAGTTTGGAATATAGACTTGACCTAATAAGGTTACGATTATTTATATAATAATAAAATAAGAACTTAAGTAAATAAAATTCGTTTTCTTTATTATGTACTGATTTATTTAATGCGGTAAGCTCGGCAGTTTAGGACTTAAATTTAAAACAAAATATAAATACACAATAAAACGTTCAAAAATATCAATACGGAAATGGTACCTACATAAATGGATATGTGACGTTTGAAAATTATATTAAGAATATTTGTGTAAAATTCTTAGTTAAGACTTGTTATAAGTTATTTGTTTCGCTTAAGCATTGAAAGGCAACCAGAGCGATAAATATGCCGCAACAATTACTGAATTTAGTGGCAATGAAATTCTTGGTTACGTAATGAGTTGCTCAATGGTTCCCTAGCCCAAGTTTTGTCACATTGTATTAAGATACTGTAGCTACTTCTGTTTTTGTAGGCCGTATGAACAATCATTTTATTATCTCTTTGTTTGCACCGAGAATCTACCATTAATTTTATAATGCCATAAAAAAAATTTTGGTGCGAATACATTTGTTTTCCATTGGGCATGGTGTGAAAAGATATTAACGTAAAATGTTTTACAAAATTTGTAATAAAATATGTATAAGAAAAGTGATACCTTTGTTTTGCATGGGTATGGTGTGAAAAGAAATCTACGTAAAATGTTTTACAAACTTTAAAATTACTGAATAGATTTTGACGAATTTAAACGGGACCATACAGGAAGCACCAGCTTTCAAACAAAAAAAAGAATCATCGAAATCGGTTTACCACGTCGAAAGTTCTGAGGTAACAAACACAAAAAAAACATTGCGTCGAATTGAGTACCTCCTCCATTTTTGAAGTCGGTAAAAAGTGATATCCTCTATTCTGAATGGGATATAGGGCAAATATTTCGGAGAAATAGGTGATCAGCCATGTCTATACAACCAAAACATTTATTTGTTTCCCCGGGATTCGAAGATAGGACCTCCAGCGCAACACGCTGATGCGTGAACAACTTAGCGACGAGTTTATAAATATACAAAGTTAGAAATATTCTTTAGCTTCCGAATTTTAAAACTATGCTGGTTTTAAGCAAAATAAAAATCATTCATAAGATGTGAATATTATGTAGATTTGTTTATATATTTGATTATTTGGCAAAATAACAAATTAATTTTGTCAGTGACATCTGTAGTTAACTTTGTTACATGGCATGCTTAAGAAAAACTTGCTATTTTTATTATTGGTTTTAAGATAATATAGATAGCCTATAGCCCCTTGTTAGTATATTAGAACAATTTAACACATTATCAAGTTAATATCTGAATATTTCAAGAAAAAATAAATACTTCAATTAAAAGTTCTCACAAACATTTGGGTCATCTGCTTGTTTAAAATTTTGGGTGTTAGATAATAATTAAGTACGTATACAAGTAAAATGTTTATATTTGCATATTACTGGTACATTTCTCCAACCGAAATGGATTCACGGACTGTCAAAGACTTGTTAATACGGACTATTAACAAAACTTAAAGAACGAAGCAATTTTCTAGATCACGCACGCGTTTTTACGCTCTGTTTAATATGTTTATTTTACTTACAATATAAAAAATATTGCTAAGCATAATATTGTTTTATTTCATAATAGTCGTTATAATCGAATATATTTTTTATGAGTACATTAGCGTAGGTAGATAAAATTTGGGTTACTCGATTGCTACATTAAGATATCTTCTATAATATTTTTATATGCACTTGCTATAGGAAACTGAAAGTCGCATCCATCCATGTAAATTACAAAAAATACTAACGGATAGATGGAAAAAAATTAAAAAGCGTTTGTTACATTTTATTATACCTACGTGTATAATTCATTAAAACCGAAAGTCATTACATATCTGCACTCATTTAGCATCAAATGTTATTACAAGTGTATTTTTTCGCACGTTTACTTCCTTCACACAAAAGAAGTTATGAAATTTCGTAAGTTAACATTCATCGTTAGCAAAGTAATACAATGGAGGTGTTGTGAGAATTGAGACATACGAAATCTTGGGAAGTTTAATTTTAAGCTTAGCCAATAATGCATTTAATGGTACGGATACTGCAGACTTCCTCTTCATGTTTAATTTTTTATAATTAACGTGATTGAGGAAGTTAGAAGCACACACTTACTAAGAAATATATCTAAAGCACAGGAAGAAGAGGCCGCTTATTCGTAAGATGCGGCAATTTTCTAATCACGAGAGAAAGATAATTTAAAAATAGCTCGCTCACCGGATCGAAAAAACCGGATCGCATCCGTAGAGCCATTACGATACTATACTTGGCTTGAGGTCTAAAATCCGGGGAAATACAAATCGGTTTGTAAGGAACAGATAGGGATAAAACGCCAGAGGCACAACGCTAGTTATGTCCAGAGGATCTTTGATGTTCAGAAATACTCGTTCCCAGACGAGTGTGAATCATTTATTCAAACATTTTATTTGCTTTTGGTGTCGATTGGTCACTTTCTACATCACAGTGAGATGTTATCTTTTATATAATAAAAACGAAACTAGAAAATCGTGGTTTATTATAACGATTTTACTGAAATTTGAACCATTGATCGAATTTCCACTTAAGTTGGCAAGTTAATACAATAATTCCTACACAAGCTTTTAATATATGCATTATAAAGAATTTTTTTTTATTTATAAGTTTTTTTTGTTTCTAATAAAGAAACTTAAAAACTACTGGACCAATTTATAGAATATTTTCACTAAACGGAAGCTAGCACTCTTTATAAGTGACATAGGCTGTATTTCTACGTGCATGAGTGAAAACTAGTAAGAAAATTATAGAAAATAGATTTAAGAAGTAATAGCAATGAGAAATTTATATGTGAATGTTAGTTACTAACTTTTACCAAAATAGAATTGAATATTTATTTGAATTCGAAGTTTACATTGCATAAGAATATATTTAAACAAAATTTATAAAAACATTCTTTCTTCTAAAACTGTATCCGTGTGTTAAGCGTTAAGTGGTTTAAGCATTAGCGTTATACGAAAAAGGCCCTGGGTTCAAAGTGAAGGGAAATTAACGTTTAAGTTAAGTAGGTACAAAAGGTTGATCACCTACTTGCCTGTAAAATAAATTATTAATGAAACAAATCCAAAAATGTATCTTCCCCATGCCTGATTAGAGATTACGGGATTTTTTATAATTTCCTTCTAAAAAGGATAGGGTTGATATGAAAAATATGGGGTGGTAAAAAATCCCTGCAAATAACAAGAAGTTATTCGAACAGGTGTTGAGACTTGATCTCAAGTTAAATAAAAACCAGTTTCTAAAAGGCAGACGCATCGTGATAACCGACAAGTTTTATTGCTCTTACGTATTTTTGAGTCTAGAATTGCGACCAGTGTTACATTTCATTGCTCATAAAGATAATTGAACCAATTATTACAAATTACATAATTATTAGGTATTAATTATTACTAATTACATAGGCTGATATGTCTGAAACAGTGTCCCATAATTCAATTCAAGTCATGCAGTAGTTTGCATGCAGCATGGCAAACTAAACTGATTCTTAATCCATTTTGAATTCCTATTTTACTAATAATTATATAAGTACAATAAGGATAACCTTAAACCCGAATTTCTAATTTATTTAAAATAAATATCGGCCTTACACACACTAAAACACTTGTAAAAAAAAAGTATTTTTTCAATTACAGTTAACAGAGACACAAATATTCAAAAAGGAATTTAAAAAATCTTCATATTATGAATGATCCGAAAACCTTTACTTATCGTCTGCGTGTTTCAATGTGCGTTACTCAATAAATGCATCACCGAATTGTAATCAAAATTTGATTGTAAAAAAATATGGTTCAATAAAAAATAATCTGATAAAATAAATCTGTAAGTTTCAATTGATATGCTATCGCTAAACTCGGATAGATTTAATATCTTCTTGTGTAGAGCCACTGCTGATGTCAGATATATTATTAAGCAATACGTCTGCCTATAAGAAATGCTTATCATAAAAATGGCATAGCGTGTATTGCAATATTTTAACGTTACTAGCTGTCAGATAACTTACTGTTTACATAACAAAGCGGTACTTCACTAATTGCGATTAAACATACAATTATTGCGATTGGTAGGAAACGAACACTTAAAACTATGCAATTTCTTACATACGTCGGAATTTAATTATTATAAACGTATTTTACGTTTCTACATAATATTTAAAGTTATTAGAAATGGTTACTAAGTATACATAAATCATACGTTCACAATTCGTTACATACCGACTTCCTGCTTTAAAGGAACAAACAATTATTTCACTTTATATATAATATATAAGTTATATAGTTATTAAGAATTTTTACGATATACTAAGTTACACATAAATTGATAAAAGTTCGAAAATGATATTGTGGATTATGCTTAAATTGTAAATCGGATACAAATAATTTGATTATCTGTTTTAGATTGTTTTTTACTTGCGGTGAAAATTCAGTTTCCATAAACCGCATATCTTTAATATTAAAGGAGTTGAACGACGCGCCACCTAGTCTGATAATATTGGTAGGTAGGTTATGCATAGGCATTTAAATATTGGCTAAGAATGAACCATTCGATATTTGGTGCGTGTGCGGTATATTCGAAATTTTGCTTCGTGTTAATTTATTATATTATTCGTATATGTATACAAAATTATTAATACATATATATTATCATTCTTAAAGAGTTTGTTTTTATTTACTTTTGACGTTAAGTAAAAATTTAAAAATCCTCAAATTTACTAATGTTGCATTATTTGTTGGAAAATTACCTTCCCTAAATTATTTATTTTTAAGGGTTTATTTATTTTAAGGTTATACATTAATTATCATCACAAATTAAGGAATTTAATTGTTTAAATTTGCACCCATTCAAAGAAATGATATTGATAATTCATCATTATAACATTCGAGGTACTTTGGTTAAGGGACTGGAGAAATCGGGTGGGTAATTTAGTGGCAGGGAACCCTAAAAAATGTCGGTACGAAAGTCTGAACGAAAGTTGTTCGATATCTGGGCCATGAGCGATCTGTCCGGCTTCTCGTACGTCCAAGAACGTAAAGAAAGTGGTTTCGTCATTGGCTTAAAAAGTGGCTCATGACGTCACGCAATTGAGGTACTGTCATGAAAAGCATATATCATCGTGTTACGTTTTATTGCTACAGTTACCAAATCATAATACAGCCTCAAGGTAAATCATTGTTCATTGAGAGGGAATTTCATTGTTGGAACTTTTTTGTTTACAATTCATCTTATTGGCAAGGTTAAAAGTGATGTGTTATGGATACTATAAATGTATTAAAGGACGTAAATTTTCTTATTCTATTTATACTTATTCTAGTTAATTTTATCTGTAGTAATAAAGTTTCACACTTAGCGAAACATTAGAAGGTTGAAATACGATTTAAGACAACAAATTATTTAAATGACATACATACATAAAACAAAGTCGCTTTTTCTTCCTCTATATCCCTTTGTATGCTTAAATCTTTGAAACTACGCAACGGATTTTGATGCGGGTTTTTTAATAGATAGAGTGATTGAAGAGGAAGGTTTTTATATATTTTTTATACCTTTGCAAAGCCGGGGCGAGTCGCTAGTATTTAAATAAAAGACTTCTATTGTGTGAAATGAAAATGTTGCTACTACATTCTACATTAGCGCGTTGCCCTAAAACTTAATTAATTTTTGAATATTTCAAAAGTTTTTATATGTACAATGTGTAATTATTAAGATCCGCCCCGGCTTTGTCCCGGGTCGCTAGTTTGATAATATAATGATGTTTGACGTTGTCGGAAATTAGGACACAAAATATTTTTTCCAAGGTTCTAATTACCACTTCATTGGAATTCATAAAAATCATGAAGCGTTCTAAATTGCAAATGATTATAAACAAATTCACAAACCTTTTGTAACTGATATTATAAAATGTGAGGTGTTTTGTTAGGTTTCACACCTAAACTACCCAAGATGAAATGCAACACCTTAAGACAAAAAACTTATTTTTAAGATCATCAACGGGATTGAACTAAGTTGATAATATTGGTAAGAATTTTGAAGGCTTACCTCGTGATTTTCAGGTTGGCGATCAAGTGGTGAGCGTAAATGGTTACCGCGTGGACGATGCTGTGCACGCCGAATTGGTCCATTACATCACGTCGCAATCCAGGCTCAAGATCAAAGTTAGACGTGAGTACATTACCTTATCTGTTCCAATGACACGCTAAGAGCTTTAACCTGCTATGACCTTGTGGGAAAGCTTCTAAAAATTTTAGCGTTTAATTTTGAAATTCCTTTAAACAAAACCTTTAAATAAATAATATTTTATAAAATAGTTATTCACAATTTGCACTCAAAATCACTATTACTCACTTATGCACTTGTTTATTTCTTTAAAAATAAATGTATATATGAACTTCCTAATACATAATAAAACTCCTATATCTATGTGTCGGGTAGGTTAAACCACTGAAACGTTTATGATGAACTTTGGAGATTGGACATAAATATCCCTGACAACAGAATGAAGGTTGATGTAGACATGATGTTTAACAGCTAGTTATATCTTATTATTATTTATAAACATCAAAACAATAATACAGTGTTAAAATTTTAACAAAAAAAACCGACTTCAAATTGTAGCTCTAAAACTACTGAACAGATTTTGAATGGAACTACACGGGAAGCACCAGTTTTCAAACAAAAAAAAAACCGAATCACCCAGTCGAAACAGCTTCGAATTGAGTACCTCCTTTTTTGAAGTCAGTAAAAATAATGTAGATTGAAAATAAGCTGTCTGCAAATTCGATACCTCTTTGCTTAGCGTAATTGGATAGAGTTTATCTTATAACTAGCTTTGTATACTCAGCAACTCACCACGGATGGATCCGATGTTTATGATTTGTCGATTTGGTATTTATTATCAATCACCAGTGGCCTACGCTTGCTTCTCATGGATTACTTTAAATTCCATATAATTGTTAACCTAAATGAGCGAATATGTCTGTAATATTTTAACGAATTTATTCCGAACCCTTTCACAAATTCCCCTTACGTATCTTACCGTATAGTAGTTGTCACGTTTCGTGATTGGTCAGTGAATGACCTTTCACTTGACACATCTACTTTTTTTCTGAATGAAAAGCTAAAAGCTACGCCCTCACTGCGTATACACAGATTTTTGGTGATCTTGGCTCGACACAGTCTTGACTTTAGGTCCATCTCTCATAAGTTCCTATGCTTTAAAGAAACTATCTTTTTATAAAATTTATAAAGATTTAACATTTCATGAAAAAAAATTTCCAAAGTGACCATTTACAAAGCAAAAAAATTTAGTAATCTAGGTGCAAAGTTATGAATAGTATTTTCGGTTGTAAGTTCGATTATCATAATAAACTTGAAGTATACCTATTATGAATTTGGCCTCTGCTCGTTCAAAACAATGTAGCGATGTTAATTTTCATAGGTACGTGATGATTATCATACCTCTTATCTACTGTATTATATAACATTCGCATGCCGTTATATGTCATCTAACACATTCATCACGCCTTCGATATGACTAAAGTGACAAGCATGCAGATATTTGCTACATTTTGTACATACAATGATTTTCATGATATCAGTAAATATCTCATAATGCTATACTTATAGGTGATTCATAATATTTTAAAATATAAGGTAGGTATATTATAAAGTATTATCCTGCAATCTCAATGTCTATGCAATCCCCTGCATAGGGCAGATATGCATCTGTTTCAATGGTAATTGATTATCTTTATTGAGATAAGCCTTCTATGCCTACTCTTTTTTTTTCTCTGCGATTCAAACGCAGGACCTTCGGACTATTTAGCTATGAGGCGGTTTAAGATCAAATTATGCTTTCCATGTGTACAACATAAAAACTAGCTTAAATCATTTAAATTTGATTAGTCTTTCTTAAATATCTATAAAAGAAAATTAACATGTTTATTTATATGTTGCAGATGTTGGGATGTTGCCGATTAGAGAGTAAGTGTTATTGTCTTATTCGTTACCTATAGTTATCTACAAAATATGAAGTACTAACGGCCCACATCCCACACAGGCTGTGGGCCATTCGAACATTGGTGTTCCCGTTTATAGTTGAGTTTTTTTAGTTTTATAGTAGTAATTTCTTGTAAGTAGGAGGAATATATACATCATACTATAATTTATGAACACTTAAAACAAATATTTCCATTTGATGAAATATATTTACATCTAAATAAACATAACAAAATATACTTCTATATTCGGCCAAATATTTTTAAAATTCATTAAAGTAAATTTTTCTTATTCATAAAGATATATTTCTTCGTAATTTTTTTAATTAATAAGGATTATTTAATATACTTTAATTTTAATTTACTTTTTTTTGGATTTGGTACTTATTATAGAGATTTTTGTGTCTTCGAAGCCTTGTAATATAAAAGTTTGTCATTTTGTTTTCAGGAAGGAATACGAGCCTCTGTCCTGGCAGTTCGTATCAGAGCGAGCCTCCTTAGCATCAGATGTTTCATCATCACCTACTCTTTGCCATAATACAGAGCACATAACAGACTTGCGACTATCTATTTTGGTGCCTCCAAGAGCGAAACTTGGTTGTGGGTAAGTTTTCATTGCTATTTTAATAAAAGTACATCAAAAATTACATTCGATATCGAAGGAATAGGGAAGGGTTGGTTAACCTTGTTTTTTTCTTTTAAAAATAATTTTAAGAAATATACGTAGGGATTTTGTTTATTAAGTCTATAAATTTACTCCTTATTATAAAAAAACTTATACAATTCTCAAATTTTTATTTTTATAGATAACCTCTTATAATAATTTATAATATAGTAATCTTTGATTTACTATTTCGTCTGTGTCATTTCCTATGATGTCCCTACTTGCAAAAATGTGACATTAGTAAAATATTTTTGATATGTTCCTAAACTTTGCAGGATTTGCAAAGGACCTGATTGGAAGCCTGGAATATATGTCCAGTTTGTACGCGATGGTGGGATTGCAAAGGAAGCTGGTTTGAGACCTGGAGACCAAGTATTATCCTGCAATGGTTTAGATTTCACTAACATTTCGTTTAATGAGGTATTTTTAAAAAACATTTTACGACTTACGCCTGGTTCTGGCACTTTTTCCAACACCATAACTAGTACAACCAAAAAAATAAATAAAAAAAATTCGCCTAAATCGATCTAATCATGAAAATAAATATTTCTTTAATATTATTTTTATACCAATAGATGTTACGCACATGAAGTGATTTTTTTTTTTCAGATTTCAGTTTTGATTTATGTATTTTATTTTTATAAATGTTCCGATGACAAATTTACTTCAATTTTATAATTGCAGATATTGTAATAGTCAGTACTCAGTATTGAGAAGGTGTTTTTATCAAAAAACAAAATTTTTCTCGACATTTTTTTATTCAAGGCTTACACATATTGTTCAGTTTTTTAATGCTTATCAATGTTTTTCCATCAAAATTAATTGATTTAATAAAACAGTCTCATTTTTGAATTTATAATATTAGAATTGGGATGTACAAAAATGTTTACACAATTCACATAGGCTGTATCGGCAATGAAAGTGAGTGGACGACTCGAACTGGTGGTGCGCGAGGGTGTAGGCAGAGAATTGGTCTCTCCGGAGAGCTCTGGATACAACAGCTCCGCATCTTCAGCAGCGGGTGAAAGAAGTCCGGCATCAGCGCCACCTGTCGTTCCCTTAGCTGCCCCAGCAGTATTACGAAGACGGCTGGCCAGTGTCGCAGAAGAGGCCGCTGAAAGAGCAGACAGGTTTGTCTCTGTTTCTATATTTAAATATCGCATAATAGTAGGTACTTATGTTCAAATTGTTCATCCAAAATACTAATTATGATTGCAATGTAATTTTACGTTATAGGAAAAGTTTCAATGCATCTCTATAATGTGTGACGCCTAGTAAGTTTATGACAGAGATAATGTCGTTAATTACCAATGAGATGATTAAACTTATTAAATTTATGGGCGTACACAAAATATGGATACACAAACATGTTGGTAATAAAATCATTTGAAATATGTAAATGTCCAAATCTAGAGTCGAAATGTTAAAATTAACTGTGAAATGGAAATTTAATTCAGAAACATAAGCTTTAATATTTATATGAATCTTTCATTTGTTTCAGACTTACAGCTAACAGAATAAAGAGACGCACGTGGGATAGTTTGGAATTTGATTGGAAAAACGGTGATATTCACAATTTTGATGCACCATCAGATATCGAGCCAGATTACGATAGTCCCAGCATACCAAATAATCCTCACACGTATGAAAATAAGACTAATAAAATAAACAAAATAAAAACTGAATATGAACCAACTAAAGTAACAACACAGTTAAATAGGACAATAATTAATTTGACTGAAAATGGAGGAACCACCGTCTTACATTGTAGCTATGACAATAATACTTCCAAGAACTATACGAATCAAACAAACAGAGACACTGATAAAAAGACGATAGTCGTTGAAGTCCACAACGTGCAATCGGCTCAAAGTGCCAAATCTTATAACCCGGTGCCACCTCAAAACGATATGAATTCGGACACGACGAGCATATCAAGTTCTGCTACGTTCTCCAGTGCCATTATTGAAGAGATACAGAGGAGAAAATTGGTAAGTGACAATTTACATTTTCAAATCTTAAGGGAATCTTTGTGTTAAAAAATGTTAATTTTTTAGATTTGTAAACAATTCTTCATATTTGCTAAGAAATTTAGACTTCAAGTTTCTTAATCAAATTTTTTATGCAGAGTTGAAGTACAATGAATCAATTTAATAAAATAATAATACAAAACAATCAGTTTGCTGGTAACGCTTTTATGCCGTTAAACATACTTTCATAAATTGAAGCATAGAATTAATGGATCTTAAAATGAGGCTTGTAACAGCCACGTTGTAGTTTTTAATTAATTATTTCTATTCATTTGCCTTTACACAAAATTTAAAGAAATGATCATTAAAAATCTAGAAAAATACCTCAAACTATAATAATTATTTCTTTTATCCACTTTCTCTTTTGTAGAATAAAAAAACACCAGTCGAAAAAGAACTACCAAATGTCCCGAAGAAAACGAATATTCCAAAGATTGATGACGACAAGAAAAAACATCATAATGCTCTTATGGACGAATTTAAAAAAGTTCATAGAAAAATGTTTGCAAACCAAGAAACTGCCGATGAAAATAAAAATAAAGAAAATGGTGAAAATTCGGTAAGTGAAAATAAGATAAGATTTGTATAGTACAGTAGCGCTTCTTAACGCCTTTTTACTAAATAATTTTAACTCAATCAACCATGACATTACTATCAAAGTTTTTAATAGGTTTTTGTAAGTTTCTATTTAACTTTCAATATACGTTTATTCGGGTGGAATCTTGCAAGTTAAATTTGACACATTGCTTGGTTTCCAATTAAGCTTAAATTTTCCATACACATGTAAATCAGATGGCAATAAATTTAAATAAAGTCGTAGAGCTGATGTGATGATGGAGCCAGAACGTGGCCATGCGAACTATAATAAAACAACACAACCCCATTGAGCCTGGGCTTGTTTAATTCCTCATGACAAGTACTTTGGCCCTAGAAAATATCTGACAATGAAGCCGGGAGGTGGACATGGGAACTATATAGGTAGTAAAACTTTGCAATCCTGTCACGTTTGGGTTTTTTTGATTTGTCTCGAGGAATAGATAATTACCTACTATCGAATTAAAAAAGCTCGTGGCTTAAAATATTTTTAACATGAACTTTTTTACTATAATTATGAAATCTGTCAATCTCATAGTGATCACTTTACGCGTAATCACTGGGAGTGCTGTAAGGTTTTCTATACAAATACTCAACACAGTTGCTATCTAAAAATAAGTACTTAACAATTTTTTTGCTAGAGCTGCAGTCCAACAACATACACGCGACTTTAGTTCAACACAGTTTTGAATGATTAAATTGAAATATTTAAAGGATCCGTGCTATCGAAATTAAATTATGTAAAAAGTTGTCTCATGATGTTTCCGTAATTTTTTCTATGAAGTGCAAAGCTGTGTGCGTGTAAGTTTAGTATTCATTTATTTATGACTTACCACCTACGCATAATACAAATATAACTACAAAAAAATATTTAAAAAATCAAAAAGTAATAAGCGACCTATGTGAACCTAACTTAAATACAAGTGCCAAATAACTTACAAAATAAACGAAGGAAAGATTGTCGCCCGTAGTCAATTTTATATAAGGCACTCAGGATTTACTTCTACTATTTTATACAAATACAATACTTTATACAAATTATATATATAGAGAATAAGTATTTGTGCGGTCTTAGGTCAGGGGATGCATTTAGAACTTGAAAACTCTGTGCCTATAAACTAACAATGTGCTTGCATCAGCAAATTATTATGAAAATACAGTGTCGTGGTAAAATAACACCATGTCTTCAATTCAGCAGTTCCAAGAAATATTGTTGCCTTCTTAGTAAATCCATTGTTCGATGTTTATAAACATAACTACAGCTTATAATCTTTAACAGGAAGCTCTAAGTTAAGGGTAAAAAAAGTTTAAAATAAAAAATGCGATTATAAAGCGCAAAGAAACATCTCGTGACCATGGCCGTTGCAACAAGGTCGAAACGTCGTCGAGGTAAATAAATAATGTCTATTTGCGATATTAGTCCCGCTATATTTAATAATAAAGAGAAATAATTATTTAATTGCTATAGTAGCTCAGAATCACAAAACCAACAAATTGTTTTAATAAAATTTAATAATAAATTGTTTAATAAACGATATTACGTGGTATTATTAAATCATGGTGCGTGTTTTGTGATGATGTATGAGAGTTGTATCTGTCAACGCAATTTTGTAATAGGGCTCTTAAGAATAATTCACCTCTCAATCTCGAGGATGAATAACTTGAAATCGCTTTGCTTTAGCAATTTCAATTGCTGTGGTAGCTCAGAATCACAAAACCAACAATATTAAAATGGATATTATCTATTTTCATTAAAACAAGTAGATAACAACTATTTATTATGCTAATGCGATTCCTTACAAAGAAATATACAATTTGTTATCAACTTAAAAACAAGTTTAAACGACGTCATTTACATAATTAACAAAATTAAGTGGCCTTTTATAATATCAAAATATTTTTCACTAAATGCATAGGAAATAATATACTTACCTACAATTTTAAAAATGCCTAGTCTGTCATAATTTACCTTATGTTTGTCTGTCCGTGTATTCTTTTAGCTCTTTTATTCTTTAATCTCAGAAACGGATCGGTTTCAATGCGATGCGGTTAAACTTATAATTTTTTATTAGCCGTGCCTGCATATTTTCGCCTGCAGTTCAAATTGTTTTAACGGGCTTATCTCCATTACTACCACTTGATTTTGTAATTTCTCTATTAGACAATTGCTCTTCTCAAAAATGGTTTTAGACTATTGCCAACTGTCAGGTAATAAAAGTTAACTAACTAACTATTTAGGTAAGTAGTATAAAACAATTTATCTGTTTTTGTCCGACAATCATTCCAGCATGTAGTTTTTTAACGAATTACATAATAATTGGTAAGATAACTTACGAAATAACGCAGTTATTGATGTCTTATATAAGCACGAATGTATTGGAGCATTAAACGAGTCTTTGACATGAATATTTATTGGTAAATTGTACGTAGTTTAGTCGATTAAACGTTCACTTATTTTAGAAAAATTGGTTGTTTTCATTAGAATCGGCCTTAGAATTAGCCCTTACTACAATATTATTAATGCGAAAATGTACTTGGTAATAATACCAATTATATAGGTATAATCAATTATATAATGGCTTGCCTGAAGAAATTCAACCACACTACAGGCGGGTTGCATGTAGCGGGTAATTTATGACCCAGTCTAAATCACCTTTAAAATACAGACGCGGAAGGATAGGGAACCCACCGCGTTTACTCCCAAGACAACCACTCCATCAATAAGACATACGTGGAGGTGCTTGCGACTCTCGTGAGTGAGGAAGACGACGCGGGAGGGATATGTGTTTATTTAAACTGTTTAGGTAAATGTAAGATATCATCGAACATTGATAACAAAACAAAAATGTGAAGTGTTTTCACCTTTATATCTTATCAGTAGGTATATGTCACGATATTGATCGAAATTACTCATTCACTTGATACCTATAAATGAAAATAAATGTAACAAATTAATTTTTATATGCTTTTGTACTCATGTAGAAGAAAAATACAAAGAAAAATAATTTTTTAGAAAGATACTTCATAAATCTACAGATATTTTAAAACATTTTATTTATAACCCCAATCCGATAAGCCCTGAAAACATTGAAAATTTAAATCTTAGTTGCGCTTAATTAATTACATATACCTTATTATATGTAATTAATTAGAAATAAAATGTCCAGAGAAAAATGAGTAGTATAAGATTTCTATTTAAATTTCAATGCATACTATGTACTTACCTAATGATCTCTAGATACGCTCTATTTGCTTTTATATGTAACTCTTATAAGTTGTCAGACCGTTGATATACTAAGAGTAAGTACTTATCTATTAAAACAGGTTTCCTTGAAAACTTTCATTTTAACTTAAATGTACGATTTCTATAAATAGTAGAAATTGATAATAATTACTGTAAAAACTTCAATTAAACAGTTGCACAGTTTATAATTGTAAGGTTAACAATTTCATCGCGAATCTATTGCAACACACCTATAGCTTTCATATTATTTTGTGGTTAAGATTGCAGCATCTTCAATGATTTTGTAATTTTTCATTTATCGAAATAAATTGCTCTTGCTGCTTTTGTTTGTGGATAGCGGTAATAAATCATTGATTTGCCGCATTGTAAAACAACACTTTGGCAAGGTACAGTGATTGTGTATGATTGTGCCGCGCACTGATAACGAAACCTCCAGGCCGCGGCGCAGCGCACTCATTCACCTCACCGCATCCGTGCAGCCGACCGCGCTGCCGATGCGCATCAACGACTTGTAAACAGTCGCATATAGACCGACTTAGCAGTGAAACGCCTCTAAATCTTTTTTTTCTCGCAACCGGAAAATTCAAAACGACCTTCACGCATTTTTGCTTCCAATAATTCATGCATTATTTAGAAAAATGCTTAGTTTAATAGTGGATGTTCATGCGAATGTAAAGTGCAGTGTTTAGATTAATAAAGTTAACAAAATGAAGAAAAGTCATAAATCTGTGCCGATGTTTAGTATTCAGTGTTATGAAGTAAGTGCTCTGAGTTCAACTTTAATTAAATTATTATTGAATTTATTAGTAATTGCGATAACTCCTAGAATTTGGATCAAATTATACCTATTTCTGTAATTAAAATTCGATTTAATTATTTGATAAATATTTTTTATTAATTACAAAAGTTCGTAATCATTTTCATAGTTTATGAAATAATCAAAAATATTTTTCATTTTTTATATCACATTCGAATAGAAGATAATTTGTAATGAATGAATCTATTGATAAGGTAGGTATGTACTGAAAGTGCTGATTACACTGTAAGAAAACCCACGCTGTAGCTTGTTTCACTGATTAGCAACACCTGACGTGTTTTAAAAGATTCCTTCTTCTTCGTCACCCACGAGTACCTGTGTTTAAACCTAATAAGTACCGTGGTATTAATACAAATGTACACGTGGTACAAAAATCAATTTAAAACTCCAATAAATTATACAAGGTAGAAAATATGCGGGTTCCGGGCTTTTAAACTCTTAATTTTACATTATTCATGCAATTTAAATTGTTATATTTTCTTTTATGTTGTTCGTTTCTACAAGCGCATATGCGTCATATTTTGCACATAGAATATAATATTTAAACTTACATCATATTTGAAAGTTTTTCCCCGTTCCTTGTGATTAACCTGTTGTCGAATGTACAGCATTATGTGAGCATATAATGTACTCAAAAAGCTGCGTCATGAAAATATATTTTTATAACTATAAAATTAATTATTATCAGACTCTTGAAAAGAACTTAAAAATTTAATAGCAAAATATAAAATTCAATATTAACCATAAATTTCAAATATTTTTTTTTTCATTTCTTCATAAATTACATAATACTAACATGAGTTTTAACGTCAGTATTACATACTTAGAACAAAAAGTTAGGTGAGTTACACTGAGCTGCGCATTACTTGACGTCATCTACCTGTTTGATCTTAGTTTGTTTTATGTTTTGCCGAACTTTTTGTAGAGGTCAAAGCTAAACCTGCAGTTGGTAATTACAGCCTTTATTGAAATACATTCCGCAACCACAATTAATTTTAAAATATTATGAAGTTTGAATTTGAAAATTTAATTATTATTTTACTTAATTACTTATAAGCTGTTTAAGAGTATACGCCATTATTAGTAATTTTTAAATTTAGAACTAATTTAAGGAAGACTCGCAAAATAGTAGGAAAAACTACATCAACGAAACAAACATAAGTTTTTTTTAAAGGAAAGTAACAAAATATTGTGTTTTAAAATTGAGTCTTATTTTAAAATAAATCTAATGAAATAACGCTGTGTTTGGCCATCAAATATCTAATGAACGTAAAATTTATAGCGAGGACAAGGTAAACTTGCTTCATACAAATAAATGCATCTTAAACCTCAGTTAAGTTTTTCGCAGAAGGGAATGAACTAAGCCGTGATATCAAAACTGGTTTCATTCACTTAATCTTTTTATTAACAAATTCATATATATATAATAATGTCGGGTTATTGACACCATTTATAACTCAGGAACGGATGGACAGAAATCCGAGAATAACTATTAAAGTGAAGTCCCGTGTCCCCTAGTGGGGTATGGGGCAAATGCATTTCACATCTGTTTCACTGATTGATTTTTTCTTTAGGGGCAAGTAGGTGATCAGCCTTCTATGTCCTGCCAGACCGAGTTTTTTTTATCTCCGCCGGGAATCGAACCCAGGACCTCTCGATTGTAACGCTTACGCGCTTGCCACTGGACCAAGGAGGCGGAGAATAACTATTAAATATTAATAAAAATTCACCAAAAAGTGTTTATGAAGAATATTCGTTTTTCAGTTTGGTTTTTATAGAATTACATAGCTTAGCTTTACCTTAGCCCTAATTGGAAATACTAAGTCAAGACATAGTTCATAATGAGGTATTAAGTTAGTCCAACCCGTTCACAAACGGTCAATCCACTTAAAGTTGTCATTGGCTACCTTATTCCTAATCAAGTTATGCAAATCCTAATCATATTACTTGACGAGTATTACCTACATTTCAACAATTATACAGTTAACTGAACTGTGACACTTACGTAACATTTTCCTAACATAATTGCAATGTAGCTATAGTGATAGTTTTATGACTGCATTCGCCACTCAATGAGATATTTCAATATATACTAGGTAGTTAAGTTCTAAGTTCAATGTATTGCTCAGTTAGACCAGAGTCAATCCCCAGAAAAAAGGGTTTCTATTTAAGAAAATGATCGGTGAAGCCTGAAGTGTGTCCCACGCCTTCACTATGGGGTAATGAGACTTCTCTAAAAGTGCATTTATAGAATATGTTTTTTAACGTTCGATTAAGGTGGACGTAAATGGTCAACCGCATTTTTTCCGTTATGAAATAGATAGCAGTTTTTGTTTACTTAGGTAGTCTTTATAATTTGTGGTTTTACTATATTTACTTAAGATTGTATTTTAATAATTCTAGGATCGACAGCATACTTTACGAGTGAAAAAACCAGCTGAGGCATCAACAGAGCATGTCGAAAACAACGTACAAGAAAGACTGACTTCGGTGAAGAAACTACCACCGCCGCCACCCCCCGTGAGTGTAATTTTGTAATTTTTATTAAGATGTAAACAAAAAGGGAAACAACAAGCAACATGTTAGATCATAATTTTATTATAGGATAACCTTGTGTGTTTTCCAAAGTATTTGTTTTCCCTCGGGATATTAGATTGTGGAGGCTGTTGTACATACATAGGCAGCATACTTTCATCTAACTTTATGAAATTTTTTTTACGAATTGTATACTTCCAGATGCCAGTCACAAATGGGCATAACTATGATAATGGTGAGGTGGTAAATGGGAAACTAAAAACAGAGGATATTGCAAAAACTCCAAACATTAAAAAAATAGCCACAGTCAATCGAACGCCAACGCCAGATTACAACGATAAAGAACTTTCTTTACCAATAAAATCGAAGAGCTTAAACCAATCAAATGCTGAAGTTGATTCCCTAGAGTCATATAAACTTCAGAATCCTGGAAACGTGCAGCCGAAACATCCGTCAAACTACTTCATAAAAGCTCCAAATGGAACGGCTACTATGAAAAAGCATTCCAGACCGGTATCCGTTACTATCGGAGAATATGTAAATAATATAAGTGGGAGACGAGAACCATCCAAACTGGAATTCCTTAATGGGGATAAAATAAACGGCTGTCAAATGCTAGATGAAGAATCCATTACAAGTAGACTGCAGTCTGAGTTGGCTCTTACGCTTTCTCGATCGAATTTACGAAAAAAGACTGAAACAATAGTACGTCTAATTTTTAATTTAATTTTCTTTTGCTTCTGAATTTATGATAAGCCTACTTGGAATATTTTCCGACTGTTGTCACAATAATACAGCTAGGTTTCAAGGTTTGAGAAAAAGACGTAGCTTAGGCCGCATAATATTCGCTTGCCATCAATGGTAATTGCAATTTGCAACAACCAATTATATAAATATTGTGAACATGATATTACTATTATGCTTATTCGCTTGAGCTATTGTTTCAGGATTGTAAAGGTATTCTTAAAAATTTAACTGCGATCGATTCGCTTGATGAAAATTTTCACGCTAGATATGGCAACAATTTATTGCCGCTACCTCCATCTATTACAATACCTAAAGTTTCCAAACCAAAACATTGATCAACGACATCGCAATTCAAAATAAACTATTCATTGGTAGATATGTTTTGATTTTTTTTCAATTTCACACAAAATTTAGTGTACTATACAAAAAAGGAGCAGTTAACAAGAAATAACTCACAAAGAATTATTTCCTTTTCACTGGTGTTGGGTTACTAAAGTTTATTAATATGTTATAGTGTGTTGTGTTTAGTGAAAGACTGCATGATTACAACTACATTAATTTTTTTTTGTGTTTTCAGACTGATGGCGGACGATAATCCAACTCCATACATAACATCTCCAAAATTTAGAACCTAACTATAAAGAATCAAGACTTTGATGTGAAAATTCGTCAAAATTCGTAACGAATTTTACCTAGGTAGTTTCAAACAAAATTTTATGTTTTAATAACAATTTTAAAAAGCTGATTTTGAATAAATTTATACGTATATTATAAGTACCTATATTATCAAGAGGGTATATATTATGTATGACAATTTATTTATTACATAATATAAAATGCGTCCCTATATTTCCGAATGTTAATTTTTTAATCGATACTCCATCTATAAACTGGTATTTTAAATAAAAAATGGGTAGGATTTATTTGTATGGGAGAATTATAAAGAGATTAGTGGAGCTAGGTTTTAGATCATTTTCTGTTTTTCATCATTGCTTGTTTTGCCATACCTCGAGCTGGATGCATCATGCAAGAACATCGTTAGCGAGAACACGCAAATTTTTTTTGTATGGGAATGATATTGACCAGTGGCGTAGCGTGGCCTATTGTAGGCGTGGGCGAAGTCGAGCCTCCGACGCGATAAGCGAGGCCCCTTTTCTTTCGTTTCCAACATCTACCCAATAAATCTATCTTACCAAACATTCTTAACCGTGTCTTTATGAAGCGTAAAATGTTATGGTACTTTAATCCAGATCCTACAAGTTATAAACTGTCTTATCTTATTCTGAATTAGGTACGTACTTCTAGAATTTTTGAAATCCTTACTTTTTATCAAAATGTTTACGACCTTCACTATTTTGTTTGAAGTATATATGCATGTAAAGAAACTTTTGGCAAAGCTAAGCTGTGTTTCCAGAATGTGACGAGTGGCCTATATTTTTGAGGTTCCTATTTTATTAAAAATAAATAGGGAATTTAAGTTTGATTTCGTACTTAAAGAGGCCTTGCGAGGCCCCTTTAAATGTGAGGCCGTGGGCGCAGACCCACTTGGCCCACGCCTAGCTACGCCACTGATATTGACACTTAAACACGCTACTTAAACACACACCTATTGTCATTTCTATATTTAAAAATGATGGATCGCTCCCCAAGTCTTGTATAAAATACTGCCTTTTGTAACTCGGTTATCGTTTAAGTTTTTTAAAGTAAATATAACTATACGAAATAAATTAAATGATATCTTTATGTAATAGCCTCTTTAAACCAAAAGGCCAATAATTTTATTGTGTATCATGGGAAAGCGATATGTACAGCCTAAGTTAAGAATAGGTACATAAAATAACATTGTACCCTAAGTCATAGATATTGTTCTTTTACGTCTAAATAAAATATCTTAAAGAATGAACTGCTCACTTTATTTTTAATTTCATTTTCAATTCAACCAAAACATTTTAACCCTGATATTACCCAACAATTTAGATTTAATGGCGACGTAATGCCGAGTGCGGCATGTAAACTATTTTTTTATGAGAAACGGCGTTACGGTCTTAGGAGTCCTAACTTAGGACTGTAACCTGTACATCAGAGTTGGGCAAAATTTAATTGCAAGGTACAATTAAAAATAAATAAATAATTGATCAATTGTTATTTTTAAAACAACAATTAATCAATTGTCAATTGTAATTAATCAATTGTCAATTGATCCTGCAATTAAACTTTTATCAAATTTAAATTATATTAACAGAAATAATATATGATGATGTTTCTAGTAAATAACAAAAAATAGTCAAATAGAAAATATTTTTTATTTCAATTTAGGTAATCACAATCATCAACACACATTTTAATTACATCATAGATTACAAGTATTATTTACTATAATATTTGAGATTGCATTTTAACACAACTCTTTTTTCAAACATACTATCTGACAATTTGTGACTTTTCGGCAAATTAGTCATTGTTGCAAAGGAAAAAAGACTACTGATGCTGACGATGGCAATGGTGTATTAAATCTAATAAAAACAGCTTTTATCTCAGGATATCGATCTAAGAGCTGAAGATCTTGGCTTTCTTCGGCAAAAAAATGCAATATTACACCCATGGGTCCCATGCTCCTAAACCCCACCGAAATTTTTTTTCGATTTCGCGTTTCTCTCATACACCACGGCGTAGACCTCGTCACATACGTCAATTCTGGTCCCATGGCATAACCTAAACCCCACCATTTCCGAGATACAGCCGTTTGAAGATCGTCCTTAATAGAAGACTGACTTGGAATAATTTTCATCAAAAAAAATCAACATAATTAAGAGTAGGTTTTTTTAATGTATATCGATCGGGGATGTTTAACCTCACCGTAGCAACATGAAAGATCATTAAATATGTGTGGGTGCAGGCAGTGAAACATGATTATTAATTGTTAGTTTTAATTATTTTTTACAACAATTAAAAATATTAATTGAATCGTGCAATTAACACGAATTAATTTAAATTAATTAATTGCAATACGCAATTAACACATTAATTGCAATTAAATCAATTGTGATTAAATTAATTGCAATTAAATTTTCAATCAATTAGTAAGATGATTAAAATATTAATTAATGCCCAACTCTGCAGTCTGCTGTACATGGTTTGGACGAATGAAACAAAAAAAAAATTGCAAATTGGCGCCAAGTTTATAAGCAGATCATTGTAATCAAAATAATGATTATTTTCAAACGTCTAAAAAATTTTTTTGAATTATAGAGTTATAAACTATAACTTATAAACGACATCACATTTTCATTCTCCATAGAATTAAAAATTAAATATAAAGAAAACAAGATATGTAATATAAATTCCAATAATGTGTAGGCTTAACGCATTTTCGTTATCACGTGTCATTGATTAATGATTTACTCGGTACCGTAGAAAAAGAATAGGGGTAGACGAGCTGCTTAAAGGATTGGGAGAGTAAGAAAGCGCGAATGTGAAATTATGAAGGTGTAAGCAGGATGACTTAAGTTTTTGGTCTCTATTAACGTGTCGGTTTTTTTTTTGTCTACTATCGGTGCTGTCGATGGCAGACAATTTTTTCGCGTCAAAAGGCTTGCTCTAAAACAATTACAGTTTCAAAAAAAAATTGTTTTCAAACCTCAATCGATATTCTAATTGATACCTACTAAAAGTGCGCAGTTAATGGTAAACTGCAGTAAAATTAGCGCGAAAGGTAGGAATTTGTGACAGTCATTGGCTAGCTGACAACTGACATAAAAATCTTTAAATCAAATCTCGTGAAACGGAAAATAAAAAACCATTGAAAATCGAAAGAAAATTATAACGACATTTAACATTATCAGTGCGAATAATCTTTTACTTCCGAGTGTAAAATTTAAATGTAAAGTGAACCTATATCATAATGTGTTAACATATATGTGTAGAAAAGCGACAGGGTTTCACTCTTAAAAATTCAGCAGAAAAAAACTTAAATTAGAATGTCTTCACCAATAACCGCGAAATTTAGTTTGTTAAGTTCTCGTGACGATGCTTCAATAAAAAATGTTTGGAACTATAATTTATATGAAGAATTTCACGTAATACGTCAAGTAAGCACTCATTTTAAAATATAATAAATTTATATAATAATAATAATATATAATAAATTTAAAATTTTCGTAATGAACAATAGTTTTGAATAATTCTATTATTTGCTAGATCGTTCAAAAATACCATTGGGTTGCTATGGACACAGAATTTCCTGGAGTTGTTGCAAGACCTATTGGAGAATTTAGATCAACTGCAGATTATCAATACCAATTATTGAGGTAATTTAATAACAATGATTTTACAATACTTTTTATATATTTCATTAAAATTGTTCATTTTCTTGCAGGTGCAACGTAGATCTCTTAAGAATTATTCAGTTAGGAATTACATTTATGGATGAAAATGGTAAAACTGCTCCTGGATGCTCTACTTGGCAATTTAATTTTAAATTCAATCTACAGTAAGTTTAATGGTTTTTTAATGTTTTTGGTTATTTTCATTGTAGATGATTAATAAACTTTTAACAGATCTATTGTTACCAGGGAAGATATGTATGCCCAAGATTCAATAGACCTATTACAAAATTCTGGGCTCAAATTTAGAGAACATGAGGACCATGGTATTGAACCACTGGAGTTCGCTGAACTACTGATGACATCAGGTACAAGATATTTTTGCGTATAGGTAGTATTTATAAAAATAATTTTAAATGAAAGTTAGATAAGAACATACACTTTAAATTCTTTTTAGGTATTGTTTTAATGGATAATATTAAATGGTTGAGCTTTCATTCTGGTTATGACTTTGGTTACTTACTGAAACTTCTAACCGATCGTAATCTACCTCAAGAAGAAAATGATTTTTTTGAAAGCTTGAGATTGTATTTCCCCACAGTTTATGATGTCAAAGTAAGTTTCATAATTTTTACACTTAATTTTATATATTTAGAGCAATACGTAATTAATTATTTTTTGCCATACAGTACCTAATGAAACTATGCAAGAATTTGAAAGGTGGTTTGCAAGAGGTTGCTGACCAATTAGAATTAAGAAGAGTTGGCCCACAACATCAAGCTGGATCAGACTCTCATCTCACTGGAATGGCTTTTTTCAAGATTAAAGAGGTATGTATGTATTTAAAAAAAATATTTGCCCAAAGGGCAAAGTAGTCTTTTGGCCATACTGCCTTCGAATGTACGTATTTACATAATATAAATGTAACAATTTCTGTAACACCCCCCCTGTAGGTGATCTCCCTTCTGTGTCTACCCAACCAAAACATTTTTGGTTGGGTACCAAATCAAACCCAGGACTTCTGGCCCAACATGCAGATGCTTGAACCACTTATTCACACTAGCAGTATAAAAATCTATTGCTTTTCTATTTAAATAAACATTTTTTTTTGTAGATTTTCTTTGATGGCAACATTGAAAGTACTAGTGGACATCTCTATGGTTTGGGTGCACCATTCTCCACAAATGCAAATAACTTTCAAGAGAGTATAGAAAATGGCAGTTCTTGACTTGCTGATGCATTGAGTGCAAGTGAGAAAGCACTACATGAGTCATTGGAAAAACGTGAATTATTTAAAAAGCAAAGTGAAGATTTTTTAGCTGATATGGTATAAGTTGTTAAGTTTTAAGCTGTCAGTAAAATTATTTTACTATAAGTTCTTGTGATAATTGTGGCATGCTAGTCATATTATTAAGACTTTAGTTTCACAGTGTTAATAGTTGCAATGATATATTGTAAGACTTTGACATACCACAGGCTTTTCAACTGGATTTTATAATAAAAGGTTATATTATATTTACCTTTTTATTTTATAACCATGGACTTAATAACTTATTATAAGTCAAGAAGTTTGAGAAACAATGGGGGTAAAATAACGAAATAGATATGATATGAAAAGCAAGTTTTAATTAATTAAGAATGCTAACAATGACACTTAAATAGCTCATAAGTATGATTTACTTTATCCTTGGGGAATGTTAACACTAAATAGTTATCTATACTTGTTTTCATTCTTCACTACAGATCGACGCGATAGTTGTAAACATGTATAGTTTACAATTACTTATTTTAACAAAGTTTATAAAAACACGCACTATTTAAAAATTAATGTTTTTTTCTGTAACATGCTCATTTTTCTATAAAGCATTTTCACCGGACCTCATTTTTTCTTTTTCTTATTTTTCTGAGTAGTGTCAAGTGCGTTGTCAGCCTTTTTTTTCCCAGCGGTGGCACTTTTACCGACGTTTGTTCCGCCTGGAGTATTTTGGTTAACACTACCACTTTTCTTTTTCTTTTCGGCGCGTTCTTTCTCTTCTAACTCCTGATTTTCTCGTTCAATCAAAGTGATAAGAGTATTGCACCTGAAAAATGTTTAACATTTACTAAAATATTTCTGTAAATTCTAAAGAAATTTCAAACACAATAATGGACCTAATTTGAGACAATTTCCTAAACAGTTTTAGTTTTACTTCTATTAAAATAATACTAAAAAACTCAAAAATATGTATTATGGCCACGCTAATAGAAGTTGATATATAACTCTTATTTAAATCTTGAACTTTGCTAAGTATAAAATAGGTATTTAATATTTATAACGGAAAAAAAACATGATTTTTGTCAACTTCAATTTTCGTATGGGAGCTGGTTTTATATTACGATGGCAAATTAACTGGTCAGTCGAGACAGAATCTTCGCGGTATGTCTGTAGTAATATTACTCTTATTTTGGTTTTCTATTATTTATATGAGTGTTTTTTAATGTCAACAAGATAACATAACGAGAATGTTCCAGTGTGAATAACACACAACTGGAAAAAGTTGAGAATGTCTTATGGACCTATGAAAATTACTTTAAAAAATATGAGACACAAATTGGTCTGATCCCCTTGCAATAAAAACTATTAAATCTTAAATAAAATAGGGAAATATAAATTTACCTTCGTTGCAATTCGACAGCCGTCCGCGATTTGAGGAACCAATCGAATCGGAACTGCGATGCGGCGTGGACAGACGCACGCAATTCTTCGTACACGTTTTCTTTATCGAATCCTAGTTTATGCAGCATACACACCAGGAATCTGGAAATACATACCTTTGTATAATTTACAACTGAAGGATCAAATACATATTTTACATACTTATTAAATATTTTTTATACTAAGTCCTGGTATCAAAGATATGTTTGGTAGTTGGCCAACAGTTGGTAGTGGTAATTTACTATTTAGAGTACATATTGTAGAAAAATCTCGAGATAGAAAACAATTTAAAAACCCTATTAAATAATTATTTAAAATAATATCTCATTAATATTTGAACATATTTTCATAATCTCGATCAGGTCTGCTTTAAAACAAAAAAACCGAATCAAAATCAGTCCATTCGTTTAAGAGCTACGCCTCGGACAGACATGTCAAACATAATTTTATTTCATTGGGAGTTACAAAGAAATGTATTAGCGAAATGTTTAGCTATATTTTATGATTAATGTGCTGTAGACCTTTGTTAATTAATGTCATTACTAACCTATCCTCTTCTTCAACATAATTCTTTCCCTTATTGGTTCCGTATGAGATTCTAAGCTGATGGAAGGGTGCTCTATACCGAGCCATTTTGGCATCCAGAGCCTTCTTAATCGAAGCTCTTCTTTGAATTTTCGCTTCTCCTCGCTCTATTTGACCCATTATCCTGTCTATATCTTGAAGTTCATGACACCGCTCCCAAAATACTGCCGAGTATTCCATAACCTGTAGTTTTTAAGAATTGTGAAAATGTAAAAATAAAAAATCCGAAAATGCTATTTATACGTTTACAAAATATGAATGTTCTCAAACTAGGTGTAGGTATTACCAGATACACAGCATACGAAATTTATCACATACATTTTTATATTTGATTTTGTGTAGTATAATTAAAGCAAATAATATTATATCACTAAAATAATATAACTATAGCATATTTTTACAAGTATTTCTTTAAATCATGATATTTTCGAAAAATTAATTATTGATAACTAGCAACCCGGCCCGGCTTTGCACGGGTATAAACATATATAAAAACCTTCCTCTTCAATCACTCTGTCTATTAAAAAAACCGCATCAAAATCCGTTGCGTAGTTATAAAGATTTAAGCATACAAAGGTATATAGGGAAAGAAAAAGCGACTTTGTTTTATACTATGTAGTGATACATATATTGTTATCAAAAAATATTAAAAAAAGTCAATCAGTTTATACACATACTATCTTGACCTACTGCATAACTGTCTGGGGTGGTGGGGCAAAACCCGTTTTATTAATGAACGTGCTCAACGCAATTTAATTAAGGCCATGTACTTAAAGACGCAATTTTTCCACTGAATCCCTATATAAAATTAGCAACCTATTGTCTGTCAGGAAGCTGTATATTCTTAAAACTGTTCTAAAAAAACATTTAACTTAACTATTCAATCCTGAGATTGCAAACAGAAGAAGAAAAGACATAGTTATTTGGTCTCATAACACAAACACAGTATTTGCTATTAGACAATATAAAAAACGATCGGTACATCTTTACAATGTAATCAATAAAGAATTTGTGGTATATAATAAACAAAGTTACACATGTAAGAAAATGCTTTCAAAGTGGTTTGAAATCAAGACCTATGACGAAACTGAGGCACTTCTGTTGTTTTAGGCATTGAACCTTAACAAACACTTGCACACACACACACACACACACACACACAAATCCATGTATAACATAAATTAAATAATTATTTTAGAGGTTTTCTTTTATTATTTCTTTTTTGTTTAAGTTTATATTGTTTTGTATTTACTAGCTATTAGAGGAGCGGTGTCTCCCGACACAGGTTTTTACAAACTTAATGGGAGACACCGGTCACTTTATTGATAAGAATTAACTCTGTTAAAGCCAAATAAATTTATTTTATTTACACACCTCTTCGGGCGTCTTTCCTTCCACATCCTTCGCAATATTTTCGATATCATCTCTGCCATACTTCTCATTGGCTTTAATGAACTGGTTGAAGTCTCTTTTCGTCCAATTGGTAAATCCTGAAATTTAAGTTAAAAATGGTTGCTTGATCGAGATTTCTTCTAAGTCTATGTCGAATTATGTAAAATTAATGAATTAAATTAGGTATACATTGTGATCTTGGTTTTGAACCAAGATGGCAATTGATTCGTTTTATATTAATACTACTGAATTATTATATAAAGTAACAAAAATATGTTCATCAAGTCCCCTGATATAGCTTCATACCTTGCGTCAAAAGTTGTTCCTTTTCTTGAACCTCTTCCTCAGAGAGAGCTTCGGCTTCATCAATCTTTCTCTGTTCCTCTCTTTGTATCTTCGCCGCGTCTGGACCCAATTCAGGATTCCGTGGTACTTTATACCTGAAGTAATATAAGTTTGATATTTTATTATATATCATAAAAAAAGGTTGTATGGAAAAATTTATTGTTAAGGCTAAGGTATGTGATACACTTATACAGGTATGAGGTATATTTCATTTAATTCCACTAATATATATAAAAATTACCCCAAAGTCTTTCTATAGTGATAGATTTCTTGATCCAGAAGTTCAAAGAGACGCGGCGGGAAGAATTGGAAGTCTTGCACGATCGGTTGTTTGGGCGGTCTCGGGGCCTAAAATGTCAAATATAAAAAAATATTATGAGATGTTTTAGATTTCTCAAATTGATAACACCGTCAAATGAATTAAAGGTTTTTATTAAACTTATTAAATACATGTTTGCAAGAAGTATGGATATAAACCATCACCGGAATAAAAATAGAGTCGTCAGCTCTACAAATATTACCTGCACTTTGGGCGCCTTCGGTTCGGAAACTCGCAGAGCCTCACGGAAGTACGCGTCAACCGCATAATTAGCTTTACGTTCGCGTTTCGGTGGTTCAATCCAGTTTCCGATCGGAACAATCTTTTGTTTTTCCCTGTAGTCCTCACCTAGATGTAGACTCAAGTTTTAGCTCAAATTTTAATAAATTAATATTTAATAACAATTAGATATCCTCTGTTCCCGATTAAACAGTAGGTCAAAAGGAGGGAATGTTGATAGATTTGCCACACAAGGGATTCCAGTCCATAAGCAAGCTATGGACTGGAATCTCCGAGGCAAAAAAAGCGTAACCGTCTAGGCTGAGGCAAAGGAAGTTGGGAAAGATGTCCCCTATCCGCCATTCAGTTGGTCGCTTGCGAAACTTTGAGATATAGAGAATAGGGGTCATAGAAAAGAATATTTTACTAATATTAAAAATGCAAGTGTGGATGTTTTTTTTACTCAAACATGCTAGAACGGATCTGGATTGATTTTAAAACAGAGATTAATTATTATAAGATAAGTAAGATAGTAAGTACACTTTTTGTTCCGGAAAAATTCCCATGATATGCACAACTAGAAAGTGAACCTTACTAAATATTAGCAAAAAATACATTAAAATTTGAATTATGATCCTCCATTATTTTTTTCATCTTTTTGAAGTTATATTTTAATAATAGCGACAGTAAAACCTTCAAATTGATAGACCGAGTCCGTTGTAGCTCCGGGTGTGTCCATAGAGAAGGCGCGTAGAGATGATTCACCCAAACTCTCTAGCTTCTGTTTTAATTCTTCGGTCTGTAATTTATATTTTAATCAATTAACAAAAGAAATTTAATATGAGATGTATGAGATGTTTATATAGTTCCCACTAATGTATAGGACAGACTTAAGTATATATTTCACTAATTAACATGTTAAAACTCTCAAATTGAATGTTTTGTATAGTCTCTGGTCCTTGACAAGCGTTCAGTTTTAAATAAGTCAGATATTTTGAAGTGTCTAAGATGGCGAATAAAAAATACCTAGATACTTATAAATAAATGATTAATAGTAGAGAGATAGTAATTTTTTTTTACCTTAGTTTCCCCCTTAGCAAGAATACTGTCAATATCCTCATCAGTAATCTCCGAGTCTTTTGATGAGAAAACATGGTTCGCTCCATGTCGGATCATATTCAACATTTCGTCCTTATTAAGCTGATTCTTTGTATCCATAAGCCGTCCTGACTGAATCACCAATTTGTCAAGACGAAGTTTAACTTCGGCTCGTTCAACTATCTTCTCTTCCACTGTATTGTCTGTTATCAGACGGAATACACGCACCTTAAAAGTTTTTAAAAATATATTACTTCTAATTTGATTGATCATATCTGGATGATGATAGATTATATGTGAAATTGGGTTTACACATTTTGAAAAAGTGGAACAAGCAAGAAACCACACCAGTCTGCCAATGAAGCACCTACCTGTTTCATTTGACCAATACGATGAGCTCTGTCCATAGCCTGCAAGTCCATTTGCGGGTTCCAATCGGAGTCATAGATGATGACCACATCAGCTGACGTAAGATTGATACCGAGACCACCAGCTCGGGTCGACAACATGAATATAAATTTGTCACTTCCTTCTGCATTATACTCTTCTATTTGTCGGTTTCTATCTTCATGAGGTGTTTGACCATCTAATCGACAGTACTGGAAGTTCAAATTCATTTATAAAATATGTTTGGTGTTTTTGCAATAGGTACAATTTGTTAAGATTTTTTTATAAATCATTTGAAATGTGACGACCTTTTAAGATATCGGTAAAAAACAAGCCAATCTTTAAAGCATTGAAAATTGATTCTCTTTTAAAAGTCGACAAAAAGTTCGCATATGTTTATTTTGTAAGGATAACTTCCTATACCCAATCAAACTTTTAAAAAATGGGCTACTTGCAAAGCATTTTAGTTAGATTTAGAATTTAAATATTTTTTATATCTTTACATCATTTAATTTTAATAAATATACGAGGAATTATAGCTAAACGAAAAATTTAATTAAAGTGATATTAAATATTATCTTTCATATATCATCTTATTTTTAGCAAACCTAATTTAAACTTCAATTAAAACACAATAAGACATCCATGAAAAAAAAAGAACAAATTACCTTATATTGTCTCCATAGACAATAATCTTCTAGGATATCCAGCATCCTTGTCATTTGGGAGAATATCAGAACTCTTGATTCTTGTTCCTGCAGTTTTGGTAGTAGTTTATCCAAAATAGCCAATTTACCACAGTTGTAGACTAAATGTTCATCAGTAGTGTAAGGAGGTCCTGGCTCGGCACCATCAAACAAGTATGGGTGATTACAACATTTACGCAGCTGCATAAGGATGTTCTGCAACCTCATTTTCTCCACTTTACCGGCACCATTCACTGCAAGAGACTTTTATTAGCATAACCAAGTATAATAATTTCAAAATTAATTAAACAAATTTAACATCCCATTTAATTAAATACTAGTAGTAATAAGATAAACAAAAAAATTAATATATCAATTAGAGAAATAACATAACTACATACAGTAGTTCTGTAATATCTTAATTATTGGTGATGAGTTAGAAATACTGGCACAATCATTCCAACTATACTTTCATGATTTGATTAAGAATGCAAGAAAACCAATACAGGAGTCAATATTAGTGAAGCCCTTAGCATTCACCAGTAAACACATATATAATATGCTAACTTATTGCTGAGACATACAATATGTATTTTATGTTACCTTAAATATGTATGTTATGTTGCTGTTCAATTCATTTTATTAATTAATTACTATAATAAAGTAGTATTGATGGATAACAATTTTTTAATAGGTTAATAGGTTTTTTAACAGGAAAACTTATTGCCATTGAACCAATTTTAATGAATTTCATGAAAAATAAATAAATGAAGTTTTATAGCCAAAATTATGAACACAGAGATATTGAATAATCACTCAAAATCCTCAATAACAACGACAAAAAAAAATCTTTTTTGATGACAAGGTTAAGCTGATACTTAATATTTATTTATAAACACTTAAGTGCACTATTCATTTAATTATTAAAACACTATTATTACAATACTAACCAACATCAATGTCTTTCATCAACACCTTAGTATACCACTCTCTCTGCATCTTGCTCAAGCCCACATACACTTTGACCTCTTTCTTTGGTTTTAATTTCTTCTCCACTTCAGACTTGAGACGCCTCAATAGAAAAGGTCTTAAGACAGCATGCAACCGTGAAACCAATTGGTTATCTCCAAGAGCAGCATTTGTATTGAACCATGCATCAAAATCCTACAAAAATCAACTAAATGTTCAACTAATTTATGAAAATTGAATTCTTAATACAAAACTGTAATAATGATTTTAACCTAATACTTATAACTATACCTTTTCTTACATAATATGCAATACAAGTGTAACACAATATAGATGAGAATTAATATACTTACATCAGAACTATTAAAAACATCTGGCAAAAGAAAGTTTAGTAATGCCCATAATTCATGCAAATTATTCTGAAGTGGAGTACCAGTTAATAAGAGACGGTTCATACTCTTGAACTCTCTAAGAAGTTCAGATAATTTTGACTTTTCATTTTTAATTCTATGGGCTTCATCAATAACCATATATCTCCAGTTGAATTTCTTAAATACTGATTTTTCTCTTATTATCATTTCATATGATGTTATGCATACATCCCAATTACCAGGCATGAGTGTTTCACGAATAAATATATTCTGAAAAATAAGAATAAATAATATTTGTAAAAAGGGTAAGACAGTGGAACTAAAACAGTAAGATAAAAGGTATGCCTTACCCTAGTTTCTTGATCACCAATGAGGCATACAGCTCTTATTGATGGACACCATTTTTTAAATTCATTCATCCAATTAGTAAGTGTTGACTTTGGCACAATGACAATATGAGGTCCAGGAACATTTCTATGCAAAAATATATTTTTTTTGACAAATATAAATTTTATCATGCAAATTCACAAGTAAAAAGAAATATAAATCAAGGACTCACTTAAAATTCTTCATATAACCGAGCAATGAAATAGTCTGCAATGTCTTTCCCAAACCCATCTCATCGGCTAATATACCATTAATACCATTTTCATACAATGAAATCATCCAATTAAGACCTCTTACTTGATAATCCCTCATTTCACCATTTTTAATATAGGGTGGAGATGCTTCAAATCTAAATATGGCTTTTTGTTTAGTGTTGGTTTCTGCAAGCAATTCCTCGTCTTCTTCTTGCTCTGTTTTTCGGTGCCGGTTACTAAAGGAAGAACAATTTAGATGTACATTTGGCCTCCCTTACTTTTTAAATGGACGTACATAATGTCACTACACAAAAATAGTTTTCAAAAAAAACAAAAACATAATAGATCCACTTACTCTCCAGGACTTGCTTCAATTTCTTTGTTCTTTCGTGGCCTACCAGCTTTGGGTTTTGGAGGGCTGCTGGTAGTTTTAGTATTACTCATAAAATGTGAAAAGATTTCTGTTTGCTTGAGTAAAAAGTCAAATCTCTTGGAGCGATCGGTTTCAATTTTACTTTCAAAGTCACCTTCCTTGCCTCTAGACGACGTTGTATCACTAGACGAACCATTCTGTATATTATATAAAAATTTATTAAAATCATCAAATTATATAAAAAATTCATTATATCAAAGATGCTGTTGACTAAAAAACTGCAATACGTACCGAGTTATCGGCAACATCCCCGGTTTCCATAGGTTCTTCATTCTGAGCCATGTTTCGGGTAGCAGCCGATAGACCCAAGCCAGAATGATAATAAATATTAAGCCAAAATATAAAATTTTATTGAAAACATATGTTTAAATCCTTATAATTCTCTTAATTATAGTTGTTTAAACTTTAATCATCAAATAAACGATAAATCTTAGTAATTGTTTTTATAAAAAGATAAAATAGAAAGACGCCAGACGACAACAACCAGCGCCCAGCGCTAAATACGATTTTTGCACAGACCAAGTACAGAGTACAGACATGAGACAGGTAAGTAGAAACTAGAAGTAAGCCTCTTGAGTAATTGTGTTCTGTGAAGTAAATGGAATTTATAATTATACCACCACTCTGTAGAACCAGCTGAATTCAGAGGTTCAAGAGCGTACTTCTCTTTAAAGGGCCGGTAACGCACCCATGGACTATGGAGTTAAGTACAAACAGTAGGTAAGTAGTAGGTAGTAGGTACCATAGTCTCTACTCCCTGTACCAACTCAAGGTTCATAAATTTACAAGGTTGTCTCGTAAATTGTTGAGTGAGGTGGGGTGAAGAGAGTGCGTGACGACATCCAGTATGCCCACAGCTGCCGCTAACGTTGACGTCTGTTATTTATGCTTCATTTATTCGCATTAATTTGCAACTTTTCGACTGTTCTAATGAAGAGATTTATTTTTATTTTGAAGTAGGATTTTAGTTTTGTTTCTTGTGTATCAGAGGATACAATAGTCTGTGTTGTGTATACATTAATGTTGAACCTTTGTTATTTTGTGGACTGTTTGGACTTGAAAACTATCAAGATAATAATAGAAGGCTCGACAGGAGGTGAGAAAAAGTTAATAGCTAATTATTAATTTTCTGTTTTTTCTGTAACCCTAAATTTATTTTCACAGAATGCCTGGAGAAACTATTTAAAGTGTTACTTTATGCAAAAGTAATGCTAAGAAAGCGAAGGAACTTGGCCTTCAAATAAAATTTTTCAATTTTCCATCGGACTCTGCAACATGGAGGGAATGGGTCAGGAAATGTCAGAGGAAAGATAAATTTGATCGAAAAAACAGCAGATCTGTAGTCTTCATTTCAAAACTGATGACTATGAAGATGAGCTTCAGTCTCTTCTGCTCAATATACCTCTAAAAAATTAAGAAAAGATGGTGAGTATTTTATCTGCTAGTCAAAATGATTGAATTCAATTTTTATAGCAAGTATTACTAAATTTTTTCCTATTTCTTCATGCAATATGAATGATTGAGATAAAAGAATAGTCAAAGTTAAATTTTTCAAATCACATAATGATACTTGTATTCTAGGCAATAATTTTTTTAAAATACATTTTCAGCAATTCCCTCACTGAACCTTCCATCAACCTTGGTGATTGAAACTGCCGGATGTTCACAAAGAACTGCCAGAACTCTGGGATAGGAGCGAAGAGAATCCTCCAGTGTCAGAAAAACTTAAAAAATTCAAACGTATTGTAAATTGATAATAAAATAAAAGTTCACATTTTTTTTTGTTGATTCAATACACAAAGTGTTTATGTTACAACGAAAAACTTCAAAAATATTCTAGGAAACTGGAAATTTCTTTCAGAAAAGGTCTCTATTCCTTCATAACTTCCTCATTGCAATGTAAAAGAAGATCATTATATGTTTGATAATTCCTTTTTTTGGAGAATATTTCACATTATTGAATAATTTCAAGAATGTATGCTCTATTATAATATTCTTAAAACTCATGACAGCAATATAATTGAATTTGTACAGTTTAAATCAAGGCATAATATTATATTCAAATTCCGGTAAATTGTTGTTCAAACGGCCGTCTGGGTGACGTATTGCCGCGCTCTAATATTATTGGCTAGGAGTTACGAGAGAACCTGTTCTCTATACTAACCTTGGTACCAACTACCAACTGGGTTATAGACTATAGCGGCTTTAGGCTATAGTATAGCCATAGGTACCACGGCTGACGGCACCCAAGACGGCACTTACTGTGGTCTGTGAATTAGACAATGTAATTTAGTTGGTATTATTATTTATTTTTATAACCAATAACTACGCGGAATAGTGAAAGATCTACGAGGAGGTTATTTTAAATTTCAATCATAGTTATCGTGATTCGTAACTCGTGAGGATTTAGATTTCAACTACAGACGAATCTATGGCGTTCTACAGAAATTCAATGAAATATATTTTCCGGAAGTGTTTACACTCTTCTTTAATAAGATGCTCCTTGAATCAACAACTTCCAAATATATTCAATTTCCACCAGAATAGCTTAAGTACAACTTCAATTTTTTTTGTTAAAATGTTTATGGAAAAAGAAAATAAATATGCATATGAGATTATGGAAAAATTCGGTTATGCTACACAACTTAATAACAATTTTTTAATGAATACTCCTATATTGCCCAGTGATGAATTTCATAATATAATATGCAAAGATTGGTCTAAAGAGTCTTCATCAGAAATATTTAGAGCGTTTCCTGTAATAGCATCTTACTGCTCTAAAAATAATGTATGTATATCAAATACAATATTTGACAATTACATAGATAACCTGGCTGATAATGTAAAAAATTCCACAGATGAAGAGTTGAAATCTCATTTTTTCACTCTTTCAGAATTTCCAGAAACAGCATCAATAAGAACAAGAAACTATGTAGAAATATGGGCTGCTTTAGATGATGCCTGCTTAAATAGATATAAAGATTGGTCATATGATGAAGTACTCTCATTTTGTGCCCTGTTTTATAAACTAAATGCAACTAAAGCATCTGATTTTTGTTATAAAAGTATTCAGAAACTCACATACAAAGCTAGTAAACTAACTAAGTCACAATTAGTGCAAAGTTTATTTTTTATTGCAGCAATGAGATTTTCACCTAATGATATGCATGGTATGGAACTTGCTGTAGAAAAGTATTTTGATGAGTTGTGCACTGATGAATTAGCAATTGTTTCTATGGGATTTTTCAAAAGCAAAATTCCAATTAGAAGTTTAAGTTTAATTACAAATTTCATTGATAGAATAATTGAAAATGCTTCAATCATAAATGAAGTAACTCTTGCTGCTTTGTTAAAAGTTATTCGGTTTTCAAGAAAGTTTCCTGTTAATGACGAAGTATGTAAGTTACTTGATAGGTTGGAGAGTGAAATTCCAAGGCTCTCGGTTATGTGTAATGTGCATATTGCCTTACTTGCAAGTAGTACTCTTACATTACATGAGGGTTGTTTTCATAAAATTGCTAATGCTGTATTGACGAATATGTCAGACACACGTGTTAAAGATATAGAGCGGCTAATGCTTGCTTACGGAACTTTTAACATCATTCCACACACTGAACCTAATTTTATTGAAAAAATAATTGAAGAGTTAAGAAAAGCTGACAGACAAAATGAGATTCATAAACATGGTCGAGCATATGCTTGTTGTGTAGCATACTTGGGGCTCTTGAGTTATTATCCTATTGATCTTATGGCAACAGTATTAAATAAAGAATTTTTGGAAAAATCATATGGTAAATATTGTATGTCATATGGACGTGAAATATTAACTCTATACAACTTAGTAAAAATATTTCACAAAGAAACATGTTTGGAGACTCTCACAGAGAAAGAAGTTGTAACATTAGCTAAAAAATATACAGATTATTTACCAAATGAAAATTATCCTAAACAATATAATATCACTGAAAAAATGTATTTAGATGTCAAAAAAGTTATAGAAGAAGAAAGAGGAGGTTTAAAGTATGTTGTTGGCCATCACATTCTTACTCATCATCAAAGAGGAGGTAACACAACACAAAATAATGTTATAGCTCCATACCATGTATTTCACAACAAGTAATTCCTTTCCTGTTCCAGATATCATAATATGCGATACTCCAACTGGCAGTCCCTATGAAGTGCAAGATGTTTTTGAGAATTTTAAGTTTGGTAGACTTTGTCATGCACCAAATGATGGCAATATCTGGATAGCATTAGTTATAGCAGGTCGTAATGCAATGCTTTACAATTCTGACACACCAAGTGGTCATGTACTGTCAAAAATTCGAGAACTAAATGCTTTAGGATATAAAGCAGCACCAGTAAGTATTATTCACATCAAAATGTTTTTATAAATATACATTAAGTATTAATATACCATGAATAAAATAAAATAATTATTTTTTTAGGTATGCTGGACTGTCTATACTAAATGTAAAACATTTAGAGAAAAAGTCCAATATATAAACCATATAATTGAAGAAGTCAAAAAAACTAGAGCTAGTTTTTTCAGGAATAAATTATTGATTTAAAAACATTGTACATAACTTTTGTTGAACTTATACTGAAATATTTTTATTTTTTAACTAGCTGTGCCCCGCGTTTCCACCCGTGTTAATTTCGTCGTAACGTGATGTTATATCACTACATAGGATAAAACAGTCGCTTTTTCTTTCCCTATATCCCTTTGTATGCTTAAATCTTTAAAACTACGCAACGGATTTTGATGGGGTTTTTTAAAATAGATAGAGTGATTGAAGAGGAAGGTTTTTATATATGTTTTATACCCGTGCAAAGCCGGGGCGGGTCGCTAGTAACCTATATACAGAGTAAAATAGCGAACAGCAAAATAATAATAGATATGTATTTTGTACTTCATCCGTGTGGAATAGTTATTTATTTATATTAATTTCTTAAAATAAAAGTAGTCTAAGTTACTTCTTATTACATCAGCTATCTGCCAGTGAGTTCCGTCAAAATCGGTTCAGCTGTTTCGGAGTTTAGCCGGAACAAACACAAAAATTGTGCATTTAGTAAAAAGCAGTTATTTTTATATTACAAACAGGCACTAAAATTTTATTTATCTGTATAGATACAGAATATAGCATACTCGGTTTTGATATCTTGTTTTAACAAATTTTTCTTTAAGTAACATCTACAAGAGAAAACTCAAAATTATACACATTATCATTTTATTGGATTTCTTTTTTAAAATTCATAATATAGGTACATCCAACTTATTTCTTCAATAATATACAATGAATTAAAATATGTATAAATAATATAGAATGTAAAGCTTAATAAAAATTATTACTTAACACAAATTCTTGATACCTGAAATATTTTTCACATAATGTAGTAATTATTACTCTGAAACTTAATAGAGTGCTAAAAACCAAATTGTGTCAAAATCCCTAAACTGATATGCATTTTATTATATGTCAATTTCTGTAATAAGTTGATCATGGTGTATATTTTTATGTATGTACATGGTGTTACTCTGTAATGTGGAACACATTGGGTTGTGGTGTAACATTTCTTGTAAGATCTGCATCTCCGGATCAGGAAGAGTTTCCATTTTCACCGTTATCTTGGAAATTATTGGAATTGACTGAAAATGGAGCACCTAAGCCATACAAGTGACCACTAGAACTCTCTATATTGTCATCAAAGAATATCTAAAAAAGAATAATTTAAATATATTTAATGATGAAGTTATACATTTAAGTAATTACAAATTGTGTTCTCTAAGTTTTGATTTTACCAATTTTCATGTACTCACTTCCTTTATTTTAAAAAAGGCCATTCCAGTTAAATGTGAGTCAGAACCAGCCTGGTGCTGAGGTCCAACTCTCCGTAACTCAAGCTGATCAGCCACTTCTTGTAATCCACCTTTCAAGTTTTTACACAGCTTCATCAAGTACTGAAATTTACAATATATGTACAACTTTATCAAAAAGTGCTTTAGTTATTTATTACCCAAAAAACAACTGACTTATAAAAGAAAACTTACTTTAACATCATAAACTGTTGGAAAGTATAATCTTAGACTTTCAAAAAAATCATTTTCATCCTGTGGCAAATTTTGATCTGTGAGTAGCTTCAGCAAATATCCAAAATCATATCCAGAATGAAAGCTGAGCCATTTAATGTTGTCCATTAATACCAGACCTGTACATATACAATAGACATTTTGAACATCACAGAAAAAATAACCTTGCAATATTGATCTAAAGTACAAATAATTGAACATTGACAAAAATACCTAGTTGTACAATGTTAACTAGTAAAAATACTACTAACTAATAAAAAGTAAAATCTGTATTTTATAATATATTTAAACATTTTTGCTCTTTAAACACTTAAAAGCTGCTTGAATTTTAATTTTTACATGTCTTATGTATTTATTTTAACAGTTTACCTACATTTTCAATGCACCTTTTAATCAAAACAGATCAGTTGCAAAAGATTTAAGAAAAATTTACTTGCATAATATAGTAAGATATTATTTATTAAGACATTGATTTAACATTGTACTAAACCCTCAACGATTTTTGAACAGCTCAAAAATGAACTATACCATTATTTTAAGTTTTGCAACTATTGACATAGGCTCTTCACTTATTTAACAAAAATATATTTATAAATTGGCAAGGAACTATCTCTAGCTTTGATAAGTATAAGCAACAGAATGGTATACTCGTATAATAATATTTATATTGACAGAATTAATAAGCATTGAATTGAAAGGTGACTTAAAATGTAGTAATTGTTATTTAACATAATATTATGGAATAATAGTCATTTTGTGTGAAGTTATAAACTTATAAAGGATAAAATGGTAAGAAAATAAAGCAGCACTAAGTTGCTTTTGAAATTTCGAATTTGATGAATCCTGTTTATTATAGATGTTATAAAATGTTTTTTACTTGCATGAAAAGTTGTAGCCAAAGGTTCCCATATAATTTGATTAAAGGGCACTTCCATTATTTTGAAATAATAATAATATTAATGCATTATTTATAGCTTTCAATTATTAATTAACAAAACAGTTTTGTTAATTAATAATTAAGTTACTATTAAATTCAAAATCATGGTTAAACATTTAAAAATTACCTGATGTCATTAGTAGTTCAGCAAACTCCAATGGCTCAATACCATCTTCCTCATGCTTTCTAAATTGCAGACCCGAATTTTGAAGCAAATCAATTGAATCTTGAGCATACATATCCTCCCTAATAAAATAAGAAATATAAATGCACTGTTCAGAAATAACTTTGTATGTATTTCCTTTCTTAATCAATTACAATAATGTAAAAATACTTACTGAAGATTAAATTTAAAATTGAATTGCCAAGTAGTGTAGCCAGGAGGAGTTTTCCCATTTTCATCCATGAAAGTAAGGCCAAGTTGGATAATTCTCAGTAAGTCAACATTGCATCTAAAAATATTTTTCTTTGCATAATAATTGTAATAATATCTATGACTAAATATCTGACAAAACAAAACAATATCTTTGTCTATATGACAAATTTATTAATAGTAGAGTTATATACTTGAGAGCATAGACCACTATAAATACAACTACTCCTTTGAAACACACAATGCTAGCAAACTGAAACTCGTACAAATAAATTTATGAGTTTGGCAATGAAATTTCTGATGTTTTAAATCAGTTAGGTATTCAAATAGCTGAGCAATCTTTTTACTGATAGGTTTGAATGTAAGTAATTTTTTTACCTTAACAGCTGATACTGGTAGTCTGCTGTAGATCTAAATTCACCAATAGGTCTAGCCACTACACCAGGAAATTCTGTGTCCATAGCAACCCAGTGATATTTTAAGACAATCTTAAAAGTTATAAAAAATTCAAATAAAGGTTTCTCATTCACAAAAAAACAAAAACATTAAAATAAATTAAAAAGTATTAACTTGTCGTATAATTCGAAACTCCTCATGTAAATTGTGATTCCATACATCTTTTATACCACAATCGCTTGCTCCTGGTAGTTGTGATAGAGAACCGAAACTAGCTGCGGGCATCTAAAATAATAGGTTTTCATTATTTTGAATTGCTAAGCTAGTATATGGTCTAAATAATAACAATAATGTAATGCCCAAGTGATGCGATATGTTCTACAGCTTGCGACGGCTGATGGTTAAGATACAAATTAACGTTGCTAACCTTAAAGAACTTGTCCTTTTCTAGCTGAATTGATATTTTTTTGATGAGTGTTGTAAATCGTCTAAAGTTTTGGATGGGTTAAGTACTGTGCAAATTAATTTTGTTGAATGTTATCAAAAGACTACTACTATTGATATTAAAATTACAATATTTACTATACAGAAATACCAAGCACTACTAATTTTATCAAAGAAGTTGCGAAAACAATAATTAATACTAAGAAGCCAAAACATATAATAAACAGAATACACACTTGTCAGTTTTGACTTTTGAGTGCTCAGATATTGCACCTTTTTAAACGTCATAACAAATGTCAAACTATGGATGGTACTTAATATCCATAGAATAATAATCTGCCACAGAGAGGCATACCTAGTTCTACATAGATTCGATAGTGTCGATGGTTATCACTAAATTTTACATTAGGCGTAACTACTATTTTCTAGCTTAAATTATTATAAGAATAATTTTATTTAAGCTAGAAAATAAATTAAGATATTACTTCGACTTTGTAGAATGAGAGCTTAGATTGAAAAATTATTTATTTCCCTAATTCCCTTACAAAGGTCCAGATTTTATTTCAAACAATTATTATGCTTCTCGTTCGGTGACTTATTAATATTAAAGAGATTAAATGTTTTTATTTTATATCCTCTAATTATTGTCACATACACGTTCGTTGAGCATCGATAATACGGTTACAATTGAAATAATTACATATTATAAGCATATTATCCTATATATAAAATTTCTTAAATAAGTATAAAATTCTCATGTCACAATGTTAGTTACCTTTCTCCTCCGAAACGGCTTTAATGATTTTTACCAAATTTTATGTGCATATTCAGTAGGCCTGAGAATCGGCTTCTATCTATTTTTCATACCCCTTAGTGATAAGGGTAGCCCACCCCAAAAATTAATATGGCAAAACAACGTTTGCCGGGTCAGCTAGTAGGTATTTACTATAAAGTAGGTATAACATGACGTAAACTTACAATTAATAATTATAATAAATATAGAGCAAATCTTCAATTTCAGATATTCATCGAGCAGATTGAAAGTTACCTACATAATTTTTTTTAAAAACTTATATAAAATACTTTTATCCATTAATATATGCGTGAAGATCGTTTCCAATTAGTCATATTTAATACATTGCACAAGAATTTTAGAATGAAGAACTATGTGTTCAGTATTTCTTATGAATGTAACGCGGTGTTGTAGGTAGGTATACCGTATACCGCGTTACAAGAACTTCAGTCGAAGAGAGTAGTACATCACATACTGAAAGTCACAATTTAGGTTTTAGACGTATGACGGTTCACGGTAGTCGGCCGCGGAACGCCACGAGTGTTAGTGGTGCAGTGTTTCACTAAAGCCCAGTTCGCTATTTTCGAGTCATACTTTGAAACTTCTAGTGAAACGTGTTGTGTTTCGTTTTTTTTTTGTTTCCTTATTCTTTTAATTCATCGTAAGTAGAGAGCTTTTTATATAAGTTAACATTTTTATAAAGTTCAGATGGTTAATAAGTAATAAGTTTAAACTGTCTCATTAATTATTTTTATAAATAATAATTTAAATTAAGATTCTGCCAATTTTTTTAATACTACGATTAACCAATTTTAAATACTGCCTAAATTTTATAACATAATATTATTTTTTATTCATCCTTTATGTTTATGCCCCACCGTTTATTGATTAACATTATCAATCTTAAGACTTATATAGATTTATAAATTTGTATTAAAATTTAAGACTCCTAAAAAGCTTTTTAAAAAAATGTGCTGAACTACAAGAGATATTATCTATTACTACAATATAGTAATAAATAGTATATTTTTATCCCTGTTGCCGGTTCAGCGACAAATCTAATTATCTCGAATATAGGTAGGTATATTATTATATCCTAATATCCGTTCCTTTAACATAATATGCGTACGAAGAGTTCCTTCTTAAATATTTTTATGTTATTATTATGTTTTGTCTTTGAATTTCAATTCGTAATATGAACAGCATTGGCAAAACATATCACCTACCTATTCGTTTTGGTTTTTTAAATGCCATTTTGTGTACACAATAGTGAATAGAGGAATAACTTAATAATGTCCAACAATTATTAACTCGTCATATCACTCTCGTTTTTTATTTAAATGAATCAATTTATAATTTATTGATAAATAGTTTCGTCGTGTTAAGCGAGAAATAGCTGTCAGTTATAAATTACAAGGGGCGCCTGCCCTCAATCGTTTAAGTATTGCACGCAAACTAATCGTCGAACATTGGCATTACGAATGTAATAAATTGTTATTTGACGATTTATTTATGCAGAAACAATCTTCAAATTTGCCAATTATTTGGCGTTCAATACTAAACAATTATTTAATGTGTTTACTATGATATATTCACAATCCTCTCCGCGCGCAATCTCTTCGCCATTACGCATGTTTTATTATTATAGGTATATAAAAGGAACGATTGGCGTTACCTAGCCGCTCGTATTATAAATTATCTACCATAAAAACATTTCCTTGATGAGATAATATTTAATTTAAGAATTTAAAATAATTTAATTTGAGGCTTTTCTCGCCATTTTAAGTCCAATTTCCTTAAGCTAATTTAATAAAGCTTTAAAATGTATTAGTAGGTTTTTTACTATTTGTTTCTCACTAAATCGATACTACTAACTTAAGTATCTAATAGTAGTTCGATGTTTGCACTACATTTATTTTTATGATCGATGGAACACAAATAAACATTGCTCATCGTTGCTCATGACTAGTAGATAATGATTTCATATCTTTTTCGTCCCGTCATGTTAAAATTATTTAAATTAGTAAAAATTGTATAGGTTTAAATATATTCAAAATTAAGTAATCTAGTACATACTACTGTTATTACATTTTAGGAAATAAATAAATAAACTTTTATTTCAAGTATAATAAATAATGACAACGTCAAATACATATATTTTTTAAAAGTATAGACAATACAGTATAGAAACAATGTAAAGTAGTCGCAAGCTATGAGGTACTTATTAACTACCAACAACTACATTTATTTATATAATCGATCGAACGCAAATAAACAGTAATTGTAGGTGAAAGTGAAAATTATTGAGTCAGTGCCAGAGCACTTGCTACGTGGGCAACGGACATCCTATTTCATTACATGAATTAGTTAGTACTTTAATTATTGTAATTAGTTTTACGTCATTGAAATTGGCATCTTACATTTTATCTATCGGTAATAACTGACTGGTTTTGTTTCTACGGTATTTGAATGCATTCAAAATATAATCGATCTTCATGAGCGTTTATTTCGAGTTAGAGCTGAGAGAACGTTGACTCAGAGAGATTACAATTTAAAATTAGGCGAGCAAGAGTTGCCAAATCATTCGGGAAATGTACGGCCGTCGAGTCCAAAACTCGAGGACGAATTGTTTAATTGTGATACGAGTTCACCGTTTGCATAGCGGCCGTTAATTCTCCAGCCTTCTTCATCACTTATCAGGAATGTTTTTTTTCAATTTTCCATGTTTGCTTTTTAAGAATGACATAAATAAAAATGAAAACAATTTAAAACTTCCCTGACATAGTTACAAATAAGAATACGTCATAAATGGATGGATAGATTATTCATAAACTAGAGCTCTACCTCTAAACTCTTTTTCGACCACGTTAGCTTTGAAACGAAAAAAAAACCGTATCATAATAGATCCATCCAATTTACAAAACCCTTTTTTTGCTTCGACTCCTAAAATACGGTTCTAGCAAGATAAGATACATTTATATTTGTAGGTTAATTTTAAGAAAAACTCAAGGAAAGGTTAACGGAATTCAGTCTCCTTTTTATTTTCACCTTGAAGTCGTTAAGATGAAAATGTACCTACGTCAAGATTGATCGAATAGCTTCACGCAGCTTATAAATAAAAGAATCTTTATTTGTTTACAAAATGTTTAGCGTAATAAAATACGGATGAAGAGCTTATTAATATTAACTCATAAATCAGGAATTGGGACATATTGTGGCGTCTGTTGTTAGGCTTTTATTAAATTTCTTACGATGTTTAAAAATTCGTATGAAACTTCAGCCATAAAGGCCATTAAATTTGATCTCAGATGTTTCAAAACTTCATCTGGTGGCTGTGGCCGTGAAGGAAATGTAGTATAAATTATTAACAAAGTTTTCCTGTTATGGAAAAGGCTTGGTTGTTCAATAAAGTAAACTTATTGGTAGATATAAATTTATCTATACAGTAATAATTTTAAACCAGTTTTAACCGATTATAAAATAATACATTTAGTATGAATTTTCATGGCTATTTTATTTTCTAATATATCTTAATATTATTGTATACTAGCTGACCTAGCAAAACTTCGTACCGCCAATAAAAGATAGAATGGGTATGAGAATTCTATCCTTAAAAAGAAGATAGGTATATTATGCTACCGCGTTTTTTTTTGTAGATCTATAAAAGAGAAATATCTCACCATGCATTGTTTTGTTAATATTTCAAAGGATTGAGGCAGCGTTTTCGATGAAAGCTTCAATCCATTTCCATCAACTATCATATTTCAATCAATTTACACAAAACCTTTATATACCTAAACTTTCTTCATGAATCACTATCTATTGGTAAAACTCGCATGATAATCCGTTCAGTAGTTTCAAGTTTATCGCAAACAGACAGACTAAGGCGGCAGACAAATTTGTTTTATAATATGTAGTGATGGTAGATGGTTAAGAGACTGATCATAAATGTACGTTCATTTAAAAAAAAAAACTTATCTTAAGTTTCAAAAACTTTTTTTCAGCCGTTCCGCATATTAGCTGGGACAAACAGACTGACAGAAAAAACAATCGTTTTGGAATTTTTTTAAAATTACTTTTGCGTTTATTTTATTATATATACGCGTTAATATAGCGATACAACGCGGTAATGTAGCCAGTATTTTGGGTACGCAACTCAACGGCTTTGATGAGCTTTTTGTATTTTTGTAAATATATTTAAGTATATTATTGTAAATAAAAAATTATAAAAAATAGTAAGCATCAGTAAAAACTTTTATTTTGATATTATAAACAGACTAAATTAAATATTCTTTATGCATAAAGACGATAGGAAATTTATGATTAATATTTTACCTCTCTTAATGATGATTAATATTTTACCTCCATTACTCATCATGTTGAACATGATAATGACTTGCCTAACCACAGCATCATTGGTTTTGGTTTATTACTGTTTAAAAAATAAATTAAACAGATATTAAAACCTATATTTAAAAATACCAAGCAATCTAATGTAAATCATAATAAACCATTGGAAACTAAGAAATCAGTATACGAACGTAGCAAGAATATGAATCGAGAAAAAGTTGTAACAAATATAAATTCACTTTAATAAACTAACAGAACAATATTTTGATAATCTCATCAAAGTAATACTGTCAACCAAATTCTTGTACTGTCATTTCGTAGCTCGTAGTCTCGTAGAGGACATACTGCTACGATTTATGGTACTAGCTGTTCTGTTGTCTACTTTGTAAGACTTATTACTTAATTTTAGGTCTGACTCGTATTTAACAGAATATTGAGACTTAAGAACCACAATAGCGCAACATTTTTATAAGTTTTCATTCAATGACGTATTTATTATATTATTACAGCTTTTTTAAACAGCGTAAACTTAAAATTAATAAACGCTTTTTAATTTTGGTGTAAATTTTATTTTGTACATCTTTATGTGGAGGAAGGCGTTATCATTAATAATTTAAGGAAATATTACTAATATTTACGGGATTATTCTGTATCTAAAATACCAGTCGTAACTGTTGATTAAGTAGTAGATTTTTCTACGACACTGGAGATCTGTGACACCAGCATAGACAAATAGACAAAGACAGACAAACAGACAAATACCAAAAAACAGAGCAGACCGGCAGATAGACAAATTACCTTCCATATCTTAAATGCCGACGTCTCGTAGTTTATTAAAACCGGAATAGAAATCAAAAAATGCATTTACTTATTATCATTACTATAATCGCATAGCATTATGAACTTTTCAAATTATGAAAATCGGATTTTTGAAGCAAAAAACTAAAAGTAAAAATAAATGTCAAAAATAATTTTGTTGACGGTTAATTGAAATTGACTCATTAATAAGTAACAAAAAGTTTATTAAACTTAGATGAGATACTTTCGTTCCGAGTTTCAACTAAAACGATCAGTTGGTATTTGTAAATGTTAATTAATGGTCTTTCCCAAATACCTCTTAACAGTTCTCTATTAAAAGGTATTTGGGATTAAAACTAGAATTTACACAATTTAATAGATCTGTTTTTTATTAAAACTGCAATGAAACAATGACTATTTTATTAAAACTTAACACAAGTAATAAAAATACTGTATTTATTTTCAACAATGCTTCTACATTTATAGAGCAAAATGGGAGATGTGTCGCATCTAACCTTTGACCTATTTTCAAATGTATTTTTACGTCGCTTAATAAACGTGAAATAACAAAATGTGTTGCAGATGGCATTTATGACTTCTAATGAATCTACACTTCAAGGATCGTAAAAAATAACAGCCGAGTAAATATAGTGATGACGTTACAGTTTTTTCTATTTGCATCACAGACTTAAGATAAATAAATACTGGCGTTATATTTTGAAATTCGTTGTCCATCAATTTCATGTCGGACATTTGTGCGAATGAGTAAGTAGATTGGCCCAGTCATCTAAGCTAATAAACAGTGTTTATTTACTTAATATATATGTTAGAACAGGATGGCCTTTAACAATTTGATCATAGCAATCGTGGGCGTCTTTGAGACCAATACAATAAAAGATGGCTTCTTCTTAAATTCTAATCTTGCAATCACAATAAAATAGTTGTTTACACGGGCTAATTAATAACTAATCACAACAAAAGTCTATTATGAATTATACTGCCGGAGTAATAAAAGCGATTCGTCAAATATGTGGTGCGCCAGCGTATCTCAACCTCGACCGCCTGTGTCGATTTTGAAAAAGCCGCTTCGCCCCCATCATCATGACGCTCCGCCAGATTGATATTATGCCCTCTGTCAATGTCAATCTAATGATTCTGAGTAATACACTATTCTGTGCTATACGCCGTAATATATATGCATATAATATCCTTTTATTTACTGTAGAGATTTTTCTGATAAACGTGTTGGATTTCGGAATTACATTTTGACGCAAGTCCGTTCAATAGATTTTCTATTGAAAAAAGGTTAGACTACATTTTATTGTTATTTTACGTAGACCATCTTTGTCATCTTTCAAATAACATATTATTGAAAGTAAAGTAAATAGATCTGAATTTTTTTTGTGAATAACATCACAAAAATAAATTCTCTTTAATCTCTCTGTCTTTCTCTAGACAAATATATAAATATATATACTAGCTGACCCGGCAAACGTTGTTTTGCCAGATTAATTTTTGGTGTGGGCTACCCTTATCACTTAGGGATATGAAAAATAGATAGTAGCCGATTCTCAGACCTACTGAATATGCATATAAAATTTGGTAAGAATCAGTAAAGCCGTTTCGGAGGAGTAAGGTAACTAACATTGTGACACGAGAATTTTATATATAACATATAGGCTATATGTACGACATACTCCACAGAAGGCCGAATATTGTGATTTATTACGGTCGAGCCTTGACAATAATTGTATTTTTACTCAAGCAACACAGCGAAGCTTATTGTTATAAATGATGTTCGCAAAAAATCGTTCAATAACACCTATAGAGCTATGGCTCTATCTACCAAAGAGAGTAGGAACAATGATATTTTTAAGGCGATATTTTGTCTTATAAATTGTCGCTGTCTTATAAATAACTTGATAAATAATTTATACTTTCTCTAACCACTGCACCATCGTGATCTCGCTAAGTGGATCATGCCAGATGATCCACTGATGCGTATGCGTGTTAGCCGGAGGCTCTGGAAACGTGGCAACTAATAAAATGTTTCGGTTTTGTAGGCACAGAACTGATCACCAACTATTCTCTAAAGTAAATGATTATTAAAAGAGATAAATGAAGAAATATCTCTAGTAGTCATTACAGGATTTCATTTACGATTATTTATTACCTAATTATCACATACCTATTGTAGTTATATAAGAATTTAAGTAGTACACAATTCTTACCTACATTTATTTTACTTTTAAAATAAGCATAATGACAAGATCATCTCAATTTCAAATAACGAAGACTAATAATATAACTGCTATATTCTATAGCTCCCTATTGATTAAAATTTTCACTCAGGGACGATGGAAACTATGGCAATACAATGTAAATGCAAATGCAATAAAATATAAATATTACCTAATGGTAATTTAGTGAAATATTGTAGCATTAACTTATTTTTAAAATTTCTACACGATTTTTATATCCACCAATTCTGCTAACAATATTTGATTAATAAACTGAAGCCTCGTAACCCCTTTTGAGGTTTTGACGCAGGCTGCGGTTGTTACTTTAATAATAGGCAATCAGACTTGCTGTCTAAATTAAAACCTTTTTTCTTGTTTTTCTGTTACGCTATTCATATGTTTTGTATCAAAGCCTGAGTCGTATTCAGCATTGAATCATTTTGAAAAAGCCGAATCGAATCTCTTTTCAGACCGAATGATGCATGCTTGTGAAAGGTCGTTTGCAATTAGCCTGGATCTTACATGCTACATTCCATATAGACAAAATTTTTAATTACTTAAATATGCAATTTATTATAAATCCTCACATGGTTTTATTACTTTTAATAATAAACGAAAATAATTATCTCATTCTATTTATTGTTATATAAAAGATAAAATAGACAAAATAGTGTAATAACAACGTAATGGACGTGCTAATGAAGCAATAAACGGGCTTCAAATAACAGTTAACAATAACAATGCTATATTATTAAATAGTTTATAAAATAAAGTCAATGTACTAACCAATTTATTAGCTGTGGTAATCGTTGAATATTTTAATTAGCATATAACATTTTAAAAGTCTGTTTTTATTTATACTTAAAAACTATACAGACGATTTTTATTTCATGAAAGTAGTACTTTTAAAAATATGAGCTCGATAGGGAATTTTGTTTATAAAATAAAATATATTTTGTTTGAAAAATATCATACTCTTCGGGCTCAAGGGAATGAAGTAAATCGAGTTCACGAAGCTCCATTCAAATGGCTTCAGGTTAATACAAACCGATAACATTCGTGGCTGATCCGAGTATTAACAAAAGTTTATTTATGAGTTTCTCACGGCTTGATAGAGTGATTTTTATATTGATTGTATGTTTGCCATTAACACAGGCGGCTTAAGCCAATATACGAATAATACCTGTGTATAGCTCTCTAGTTAGCGTTCGGTCTTAAAAGAATTGGTACTGTAAGAAATTTATTTATCACTAGTTGTACCCCGCGGCTTATATAGCCTATAAACCAAGTAAAATAGTGAACAGCAAAATATTAATAGGTGTGTATTATGTACTTCGTCCGCGTGGAATAGTGATTTCTTTATTATTTATTTATATTAATATCTAAAATGAAAGCATAAGATGCAATTAATTATCCTTATTACATCAGCTACCAGTGAAACTCCCGTCAAAATCAGTCCAGCCGTTTTAGAGATTATTCGAAACAAACAGATTTTGGTTTATGTAGCGTGTATATTTCCATATGCATTTAGTAAAAAGCAGTTATTTTAATATTACAAACAGACGCTCTAATTTTATTTATCCGCATAGAAAATGTTCAATATTTTATAGATTTATGAAACACTATCTGACGGCGGCACTCTATATGCATTGAATAAAATAAAAATAGACGATATCCTACTCCAAGATCTTATTTTGTAAAGAAATCATCAAAATTGTATACAGTAATTTCAATTCATCTTGTAATCTTACTTTGGTTAAATAATGAAAGTTAATTGTCATTAATCCTCTCATCGAACTCAAGCCACCTAAAAGCTATGCATAATATTAATTTATTAAAGTAAACGAAGATTTCGCAAAAACATGGCAGTAATTTTTTGAAAGTTTTTTTTTATTTGTTTACGGTAAGAACAATACCTCTACCACAAGGAGTGTCAAGTATTTTTAATTAATTGTATGGAAAATATCGCCGTGCCCCTGGCAATTACGCGTAATTTTACATAACTATCATGAGATCGAAAGGTTTTTTAAATTTAAAAAACAACACAGAATTCTTGAAACAACCTTTAGATTTCGAGAGTAAACTTGTGGTACTGGATCTTGATGCCAGTTTTGATAGGATTTGAACTCTGTAAGAGTAAAATAATGTAACCCTAATTATATTACAGTATCTCAGAGCCGCTTGGCCGTTCTTAGTTTTTAGGGAATATGAACTTTATCGTTGCACTACATCCATTACAACGACCGCCTCCTTGGCCTAGTGGTAAGCGCGTAAGCGTTACAACCTGTACGGTCCTGGGTTCGATTCCCGGTGAAGATAATAAATAAAAAAATAAAAACTCGGTCCGGCAGGACATAGAAGGCTGATCACCTACTTGCCCCTAAAAGAAAAAATCGATCACTGAAACAGATGTAAAATGCATTTCTCCCTACCCCACTGGGGGACACGGGACTTCACTTCACCGCTTTTCACATCCATTACAACAATTATAACTAAAGTTGTAGTACTATTAAAGTTATCATACGAGAATCACAATCGCATTTGTTTAATAAAACAAAATTTTCTTTTCAGGTAAAGGTCCAGCAAATTGGACCATGACTACGTCTATTTTTTACTGATATTAAAACATTCGTAACCATTCCTAAATCACGACAAAAAACGCCAAGATGTGCCCGGAAAAGAAGAGATAAAAAGTATAGAAAGGACAAGAGTCCCGTCATGTTCTCCTTAGCAAAGGGCTGTGGATGCGTCAACTTTGGCGGAAGCCGAACAAGGTCTATGGGCGACGACTCTTCGTCCTGCAGAAGCTCGGAAATCGAACAAGAAGTTCCCAAAAAGTTAGACAGAAGAGTCATAAACAGTGACTGCACGATGAAGGCGCTTGCTCCGTTTTTGAAGTTTTGGAAGAGAGATGAAGTCAGCATGACAAAAGCTGAAAGAAGTAAGCGTAATTTTTAATCCTCTTATTATATTATGCATTTTAGACTGCATTCACTTCAATGTACTTATATATATTGTAAAAAAAGAGGTTCTAGGTTCGACTCGACGAAAATATTTCAAACGATTATTATCAGTGGAAAGGATCAGTAAGTTGAATATTTAGTAGTCTACGCGGAATTACATATTCAAATTATTTATTGTGCCTTGGCGGGGCCCCGTATAAAAATTTGTTTGGGGGCCCTTATGAAGGGTAAAAATTTCTCACAAAAAAATGTTTGCATAAAATTAAAATAAATATTTATTCATCGTAATTATCTATGTGTCACTTTTTCCAAAATTTTCTTTTTTTTGGCAAACTGATTAATTAAATCATTTATAGCTGATGATGACTAGTTTTTCTAAAGTTTCTGTCTCTATGGACAATAGTGACAGGTCTGACAGGCGTTTATGTCCCATCAAAGTTCTTAGGTAATTTTTGACAAAAATTTAGGGAGTTTTTTATTAATTTTTGCTTACGCACGTCGGAGGCCTCCGTGACCCGAGAGCCCCGTATAATTGATACAGATGCGATAGCTATCTATGCCCCTGATCAAACTAATAATTGAAGGTAAATATTTGTACATAACATGACCCTACCTATGTTTTGTAATCAACTCTATCAACAAACTTAATTTAAAATTATCAGATTCTATTTTCTGCTTTAATTTATAATTGAATTATGTCTGAACTTTAGTGCAATTTCAAGGGACAATTGTGTTTATTATGTTAATTCAGGATATGAATTATGTATATAGAGTTGTCCAAAGGTGTTTAATCTATAAACTCAAGGCGAATCTCTGCGTTATTACCATATTTAAGTAATGTAAATTGGATTTCAGTTAAAGCCTTTGGACATAAATAAACGTGTTAGGAGTGTGAGCTTAACAAGATTCAGGGTTTATTAAATAATGCTTATATCATATATGAAAAGTCGTTATATAAATACGTAACAGTTTAACAAAGTATAAGCGATATTCCTTATTTCCCTTTAAACCGCCTCCGTAGCTAATTGGTTCTAGCTAATTGCTGGAGGTCCTGACTTCGAATCCCGGGGAAACACATGAATGTTTCGGTTGAGTAGGTACAGAAGGCCTATCACCTACTTGCCTGTAAAGAAAATGATCTGTGAAACAGATACAGCAATGTGTCTGCACCATGCCCCACTAGGGGTTACGGGAATTCACTTTATTTCCCTTGGTGACTTAAGTTGGGAGCGACTTTTTCGATTTCATTCAACTTTTTTGTTTTATAATACTTTGTTATTTTTTTTTTGAGAAGGTTTTTACGAAAATAAAAGTTGAAAACCTCAAAACATTTAACGTAAATAGTCGTTGTGTTTTGCGAGTTTACTTTAAAATTTTTTAGGTTATCAGCTAGAATAGTAACATTTTTTATCCATTTGTACTCAGAAGTTACTGTAGTAAAAAAAAATTATGTTGATTGTGTAGTTAACTCATGTATAAATTAAAGTAGAAATTGTAAATACGAATTCGGTTTCAATTAAATTTCAAGAGAGTTTTCATTCAATTTTCGGATGGCAAATTCGAAGTTTAGAGAGATCCGCGCATTGAGCTCTAATTATAATTAAAATAAAGCCCTTAATAAATTAGACTGCTAAAATTATTAACTAGAGGAAAATAAGAAGGACTGTCCCGGGAAAATCAAACATTCTTATTTCTCAATGAAATGTACACATTATTAATATATATAAGTTTACGTCAATCTGTTTTGCGAGATTTAATAACATAAATTATGTACGTATACATTCAGATTGTCTCAATGCTTATATAAAGACACACGAATTTCAATTTAATGATTCCATCTACTTACCTAGTTTTTTAAAAGAAAATGCGCAGTAATGTAAATATCTAATTACCTTATTGGCCTTAGTGCTAATGACTTACTTTGTGCTTCTTAACCTTAAGTAATCTGTGTTAACTACTCTAACAAGATACATTAAAGACAATTTAAAAAACCCCGACATGTAAAATGTACATAAAAATACTTCATGGTTATTATACTTACCTGTAACATCAATACTACGCATTAATTGTTATTTTTATATTTTTATACGAAGTTGGAAAGTTTTTAAACAGCGTATTGCGGATGTATTGTAACTGTTGTATTGCGGAAATAATACCGTATAGTATTAAATACTGCGGTTCATTTCCTATACTTTACGATTAAATTCTGGGTACTGATATAAAACGAAACTGAGTTAATATTGTATAGTACCATATATGACTCAACGGCTCCCTGATGACTACTTAGGGCGATTCCGGGGTATTGACGATGGGAAGCCTCTTTTTGTATATACAAGCTGATCCTGCGAGAATCAATAATCCAAATATTTCTTGACAATAATGAAGATAAAATCACATTTTTAAACATGGAACAACTACTAAATGGATCTGAATTAAATAGAATACGTTTGTAAAAGAAGTTTGAAAAACTTAACAAGGAAATTGGCTCGATTTTTTTTATTGAACTATTTGATAACTTTTTAATTGAATTATTTATCGAAATAACATAACAAAATATAATTTGAAAAACTAACAATTTTTTCATTCAATATCACGATGAATTTATATTCTTAAGTTCAAGGGCAGATACATTATTAATAAATTTTCTATACTTTGTTGAAAGTGTAATACACCATAATTAATTGTATTAGTGCTTATTAAGATGGTAATAGGATTAATGCAGAAAGGCATCTAATCCTGACCCTGTTATAATACTTATAAGTTATAGTTGTTAGATATATTACAAATTATGTAACAATTGGCTTTTGAATCATGGGGCAGACAAATTTCTTCAACTGTTTTACTGATCGTTTTCTTTACAGACAAGCAGATGGTCACCCTTATGTAGATACCTTTGCAACAGCGTCGCCGGTAGCGGCGATGATATAGGAATTGATTTTATTTTAAAATGTTAAGAAATTGCTGACATCAAAACTTATAATACCCAATATACATACCAAGTTATATTAGCTAAACATATGACATCGTTTTTGATTTGAACTTTTTATTTCAGCGATGAAGGCAGCGATACTAATACAGCAATGGTATCGGAGGTATTTAGCGCGTATGGAAGTAAGAAGAAGATATACATGGACTATTTTCCAGAGCATTGAGTATGCGGGTGAACAGGATCAAGTAAAGGTAATACCTTATATCTAGCTGATACCCGTGGCTTCATCTGCGTGGAATTGAGATAGAATTGAAATGTTGTTTATCAACGTTTCATCTACATCCAGATTCATTACAATTATTTCAGCTTAACCATAAAGCGTATTAACTAATTTCATTTGCCTATTTAATTTAAACCTTTTTTAAAAAAACTTATCTGTCTGCTTAATCTTTTAATAATGGTGGGATGATTTGATGACGCATAATTGGGTAATTTTAGAGTTTCATTTGACCATAAAGTTAGTAAAGTCAAAAATATACAAGATTATTTTATATAGTAAAACCAATTCGGCAAATAAAATCTCAATTAAAATGAGTAGAAGCATGAAAACATTGTAACTAATAAAGAGATATTTCCGTGAGTTATGTATAAATTATTACCACTGTGAGATTACCTTACATTTTGTGTGAGACAGGTGCACGCGATGTTCGAGTTATGGGTCGTGAAACCGCTGCACGGCATTACCTATAAATACAGTCATGATACGGATGATATACATGATTTACACACGTATTTAATTCGTATATGAGTTGGATTATTATGGAGAAATTTTGTCAAGCATTTCGTTCCCGAATTTTAAGATATCATAATACTGGTCCTAAGTTGGTCTTGCAACAATACAACACACACACAATGAGAATATAAAAAAAAAAATCTTCTCGCAATTTATGTTTTTTATACATTTCTTTATCTACGCTTTATACACATATAATAATAATATTGATTAAATGTATTCCAATGAGGTGTAACAAGTGTAACCAGCAACAAATAATAATAATAATAATTGCTAGGCTATTTTCAGACACAAACAAACAAATAATTCTGTATAAAAATATACTCTTTGTAAACGCAAAGTAGGTCTCCACGGATAAGCTTAAGTACTCATTAACGGCTTGTATGTGAGGTTGCATAATTTAACTTCATTAAAAGTTAATATTTTAAAATTACCAAAAAATTAAAACAAATTAAAACTTTTAATAGCCCAGCGGATCATACAACAGATGCAACAATTACTTTTTAACGTACAATATTCGCAATTTCTAATTTTAATTTTAATACGTTTCAAATATTTATACAATATTTAATAACCAATTGATTAAGATTAAACTAGAAGTAAACCTCAAACTTATTATTTACAAAACAATCACTTCATCTATAAATTGTAATAGTTCAAAAACTAATAAGGTTTAAATTTTAATTAAATTTCGCTCAAATAAGTCCTGGCTAACCATTAAACCAACTAAAACCAAATCGGTAATTAAGTGCTACAGACCGGTGGCCTAATTAATCCATAATTATATTCTTTGTGCTGTTTCACGTAGTTAATTGATCTTTTCAGTGCCCTAGGGTTATTATGTTTATTTATGTCTATAAAAAGTAAGATAGATTAATCCTAACATTATAAGAGCAAAATATGAGTATTGTAACAGATGTAGGATTTAGCACCTTTGCGTGTATCGTTTGGTGATAATAATTGACATTGCGATTTTAAATTATATGAAAATTTATTTAGATAATTTAAATGAGTGTAAAATATATATAATCTAAACTTTTTGATAGCTTATCATTCATGTATATTTTGAAGACATTTTTGTGTCATATACATTAAATTATGTTCTCATAAATAAATGTATAATGCATACATAAACCACATTTTTTAAGGAACAGAAAATTATAAATTATGTAAATAATGGGACCTATTCGACCAATAGTTCAATGAAATTCTGGCATAAAATGAGGTGACGTATGAGTGGCAGTCGGCGCGGTGGTCGAGCCATAATCATTGAACAATGATCAGTCGGGCGAATGCACAAATGACAAGATAATAAATTTGCTTAACAGCCTTTCTTTTGAAAAATATCTATCTTGGAGTTATTATCAAATTTCTTTCACATGTTTGAAGTGAAACAATAAATTTGATATGAGTCAATCTTGACTGACAATCTGTTAGCTATAAATTTCAGTTGTAACTTTTTATGGTCCGTGCGTTTTATTTTTATTCCGCCCGAATAAGACCGATGTCTATTTAATAGAGATTCTAGTCTATACCCCTAGGAGAAATAATGTTATAGGTAAATTTATTCTCCTAGAATGAAACGGCTGAATTTTTTCATTAGTTTTATAAAAAATCGTTTATTAAATAGTATGTAGTATCAGTGTGTATCTTAAAATCGATTTTTCCTCTTTAAATCAAACTCATAACCTACAGTTTCCATTGTTATTAATTTGCATATTGTCACTTTAATTCTATGTCAAGGAAGCTGCGGGCGACAGTTAGAAAGTTGAGTATAAATATTATAGGTGTTTGAATGATTAATGAAGTCGTCTTAAAAACTCCTTCAAAATCCGAGGAACTCGGAACTTGTTTGTTTTATTTTCAATCAACTTAAGGTTTAATGTTCTTTCTCTCAGAGAATTAGAATAAGGATGAAAAATTTGGCCCGAAATCGAACGTCTGGAAGTTTGATTGATTATTTCGGCTCGTAATTTGTTGCCTTTCCTTTTTCTAAGGAGATTTACTTGTAAGCGAATTAATTACAGTCGTAATGAGGTTTCTTACATTTATAGCTAATATATACTATTCTACCTTATTACGTATTTGATTAATTACATTTTTATGTATAGAAAATAAGTGGTTATGAATGTTTGATTTTTCGTTTATACAAACTATATATAGTATTGGGCGGAGAGTTTGAATGAATACTGTTTTAGACGTGTGGTTTTCAATAGGGTTGCCGAATCCAGGAAAAATAATAATAACCACATATCTGAATATTTAAAGACTAAGTGATGACTCTGAATTGTATCTGCCCTACAGTATTTGTCTACTGACTATATAAAGGTATTATTAATATGAACACTGATGACCATTTTTACACAGCACATCTTACCTTGAGATAAAGAGTGGCAGCTTTTTTTTCTTGTCATTAATGACAGAAACAGTCAGAGTTATTAGGATTTGCCTAAGCTAAGATTCGACGGGTAAAAATATTTAAAGATCGATAAAATATATAAAGAAGCAAGCTTTCAAATTCAATCAGGATTTCAGAAAGGATTAAGAAAATGGTTTAAATTAACCATTTTAAACAACCTTTAAATCTATGATTACGTTAACGTGTTAAATATACGCGCCTTAATGCAGTTTTCTTTTAAATGTGTGTAATAATTTCTTAACGATTAAATAGATTAAGTGTACATTCTAAACCTTTTCTTTCCATAACCCCCGAGAATAGTTAGAAAAGTTTTAAAGTAAAATGTAGCGGTGTTTTGTAGTTGTACAACTTCTTCAACGCGTTGCTGAGCCATATGCGGGACACAACCGGGCGGCCGTCTTCTGAGAGAACTTCACGAACAGCATCCGTCTGTAAGTATTGTCTTAGTATTTCTGTCTGTGTGCGTGTGAATAAACTCCTACCCTACTTAAAATGTTGCTTATAAAACGATGCAATGTCTCAAAGCTCTTTCACTGTCTCGCTGATGGGCAATTGTTTTTCAAACTTACTTGAGCTACGTTTATAAGTATGGATGATTGTAAATAGCCAAACGCTTACGAGTGAATCCTTTCGTGGAGCATATTAATTATAGTTTATTTAAAAAATCACGTTATAAAATTTACTATATACATTACAGCAAGAAAATATACATTATTAATGAAACTCTAACAAGCGTTCACTTCCAGGCAATCCTAGGGATTGAATGAGAAATCTTGGAAAAGTTCTAGTTGAGCGGTTGAAACGACGAAACCTTGAAATATACTTATTAAGAAAATTCGTTTCCTTATTATTTGTATACCATATAACATCTTGAGGAAGTTCTATTAGCGCATAAGCTCGTTTTAGTATGAAAAACTGAATTTAAAACAAGGAAGGTCAACACACTATATATTAATGAGTATGTGTGTTTTCAATTAAAATGGCTGAATATTTGGTATTTTACAGCTGTTATAGCTAAAATTACTTAAGAAGTTATAAAATAGCAATAAGAGCTCTATGAAATGCAAAGGCGTGCATACGACGCGACGTCAAGAGATTAAAAAGCTTTTTAGCTTTTCAGTAGTACAAAATACTGCCTAAGAGTAGACATTTTATGACATTAAATTTCTTTAAAACAAACTGCGGATTCTGTTTATGAATTCATCAAATATTAAAAACACCTGAATGTATCTATATTGTATACTGATTAATGCCTGATCAAAAGGTAAAAACCCGTTACCACTAATGGCGCATAGAATTTCTGCAATTATTTCACTAATCAACTTCTTTAGAGGCAAGAAGTTTTTCTTTTCTTCGGGAACAATGAATACAAAAAATAGTGCGATATATAAATCATACAAAAGTTAAACATTATTTTTTTAAATTGTATTTTACTTAAAGTCTAGCCTAGTTTAACTAAAAATAGCGAGCTAAGTTTCAGTTAAAAAATAGTTATGTAACATCGTGGTTAAGAAAACACAGGCTTCGTAGAAACAAATACAACGGAAGAGACCTACTTTTTCCATTCGCGAGATGTAGTTTATTATCATGCAGTGTCATATATTTTACGTCTCTTGTGACTTTTTTGAATTTTAATTTAATTTAATGAATTGTGAATACGTTATAATCTTCTAATTTCTATATTGGTCTATTGATATGAATCAATCAGAGTACAGAGTCAACGTAGACCTGTGTCCGTGTGTACGTACGAAATAATCGGGTGGCTTCTAGTAGGCGCGCGGTCATGAAGTCACCATCGATTAACCTGTTTATCGGTTAGTAGTCACGTGTGGCTTGGCATTTACTTAATCCTGGCACCATTGTGTACCACACATCCGTGAAGCTTTTGCAAGAGTAATATATAATATATATAATCTTTGGTGCTTACGCTAAAGTCGAAAAAAGTCGAAGCAAAACTCAAGCGTGCATTTTGATCATTATACTGAAAAACAACGACCTTTGGCTCATGGTGATATTTGTAAGTAGGTCCCGACTATTCTTAGTACGGTGTAAAACGAAAACAGCATTTGATTCGACCTATTAAATAATTAACCCCATTCTTGTGCAATATTTCAGTGAAAGTTGAAAGATCCTTATCGTTTAAAAAATTATTGGAAATAAAAATGTTACGGATACATTTTTTGGAATGTATATTGTATTGGATATAGGTTGTTGTACTGGGTTTTTTGTTTTAATTTCTTTTAATTTTTAGGTTCATCCAGATAACCGCCCAAGTTTTTTACCAGCGCTATTATATACAATGTTACAGCGCTATCATATATGCTTGTGTATATTGCAAGCATGTTGAGATTCATAGAGCATGATTTGTTTGATTAAAGTCGAATTTAAATCAAATACGGTTCAAAGCTCGGAGTTTGTACATTCATAAGTAATTTTTGGCACGTATTTCATTTTGATCATGATATTCTATTTTTCGGAGCAACGTTGAAGAAATGTTTATGAATCGTAAAAAGAATCTTCGTCTATCAAAACATTCTTTGTAAGTATGGACGTTAAGTTGCTATAAATAAAAATCTAAGAGCTATACCATACTGAAACCCAATAGTTTTTAATTTTATTGAAATATTTATTTTATTTGGATACTTAATTTTGCGCGTACTAATCTACAAACCAATTGACATGTTATAACTCTAAAACTGTCCTTTGAAACTAATTTTAGTTCATGACCATTGACGAATGACCGTAGTTCGAGTTTTGAACTCAATGAAAATTTATTTCAACAAATTTAGATATAGATCAGCATTCCCATAAATTTTTTGGCTTTTTTGAATTTATGTAAATTGGAAAAAGTGCTAATAAACAATAAATATTATAATTTATATAATTAATAATAACAATGACTTCCGCTATGCGTATGTGGGGTATGGAGCAGATGCATTTCACATCTGTTTCACTGATCGATTTTTTCTTTAAAGGCAAGTAGATAATCAGCCTTCTATGCCCTGCCAGACCGATTTTTTTTTTATCTCCACCGGGAATCGAACCCAGGACCTCTCATTGTACCGCTTATGCGCTTACCACTAGACCAAAGAGGCGGTCCTCCTTAGTCCTACTTATATAATAGTAGACGAACAAAGCTAAGGACATAAAAACTAACGCGTAGTAAAGTTATAATTAAACTTCGCCAGTTTTATACTTTTCCATTAAAAGTTTAATCCATTGTAATTGATCAATATATATTTTGGTAAAATATTTTCGGACATTCGGGTTCGGTATGAAAGTGATTAAAACCTGTGAACAACGCGAGTTATGTTATATTTTCATAAATATATTAAATAAAGCTTCGCTACCTGTTTCAATTAAGAGTTTTCCCCTTAAATGCTGGATCTTCAAAAGTACAATCCGAAGCGTTGTCATCATTGTATCAATGCTATTAGAAATTGAAATACGATTGAATTTTCAACGTCGACTATCAGTTTACTATCTAATTTTTTTATAGTTGTTACATGTTGCCATGTAAGGTTATACCATGAAATAAAGTAAAGTCATATATCCCGGACACAACCTCAGAAACAACCAGTACCGGTTTTTGCAAACCATAGTGATGGGAAAGATTGCCGGAGAACGCCGAATAGGAAGACGCCAAATATCCGAGAGTGGAAGCCACAATTATTCAGACTGGACTCCACAGTCCACTGGCTAGAGGTTCCAAAAGAAGAAGGCAGTAATAGATGGTAGTTAGTCTACATAGAGAAGAGTCTACATATATAATTGCATTAAGGCTGCGAGATGTTTCTATCACAAGCGTTATTCCTGTTTTATGTAAATTCGTATTAACTAGCAACTTAATGTTTTAGAACACGAAATAATGGAAAATATATATACTTATATATTAAAACGTCTGTGATTGTAATTTGACAATCCGTCCTAATCCTATTATGCAGATATGTACGAGAGAAACGTAATATATTATTCATTCTAGTTAACATTTAACATACATCGTTCTACATATAAAACCAGTGGAAATGAAAGGACTTTTGTCTGTGTCGTGTGCGGTGGAATAATGAATTATCCTCACTTGGGACTATGATAAATAGCATTGTTGTTATCATTTGTTATAAGGCTCGTCTTGTTATTTATTTGTTTGCATGATTCATAGGACCACGCATAGTAGACACAAGGATTCTCATTTGCCTATAATAAAAATATTAATCAGTGAAACTGATAAAGGTCAAATTTAAAAGCCTTTTCAATTACACTCTCTATGCCCATTATATTAAGTTGTTTTTTATTATAGTGGAGCAAGTTTTCTCTGAAGAGTCGGACGAAGGCGGCGGCGTCGATGAAACCGCGCCTCCAAAATCAGCCCATGGACCTGATATCGAGTTCCCATTGAAGAGAAAAGATATTGACTTGCTGATTGAAGCGTTCCGAAAGAAAAAGGTCTGTATAATTTGTTACATGCGAAGCCTTTTCTCAATGTTTATATTACGTAGAATTCTAATAATGTATTAGAATTCTTTATAATATTCCGATCCTAAAAAATATTATTAATGTTAAGTTTTGTTAGCGTTGTGTTAGTTACTGAATTAAGTTCAATATACGATTTTTAATTTTTTTATGACCGAAAAGAATAATATTGTTGTATTAATTGTGTTCTAATTTTAGATAGATCAACTTGAAGGATAACTATTTTTACTATTTTATGAAATTTATATTTAGAATAAGGCTGTTTAAAAGCCAAATACGACGCAAGACGACTTGTATATCTAGTGACACTCGCGCCATGAAGATGAACTTAAATGACGTGCTATTTATCAAAACGTAGAGCTTTTATATAATATTTACCGTTTGGACTTCATCAGTTGGGAAATAGGAACAAAAATGCTTAAGTTTTATTAGACATCTTTATTAAAGTATAAAAGTCACATGTTATAACAAAGACGGGTAAATTATTTATATTAATATTTCCAGCATCGTTTGCACCCGAAGCACGTAGCCCAGATCTTAAAAGAAGCTTCACAGACGTTGAAAAGGTTGCCCAATATTAACGTGGCTACCACCTCAATATCGAGTCAAATCACAATCTGCGGTGATTTGCATGGAAAATTGGACGACTTGCTGGTTATATTTCATAAGGTAAATTAGACTTTCATTTAAATAAAACAAGTAGTATTTTATTAAAATAAAACAAGATATTATATTCACATTTTGTGAAAAATTTTATACCAGAAGTGATACTTTGCGATGAAATAGAACAAAATATAACTGATGATCATGCCATCAGCTCTTTAAAATTTAGGTATAGACAGATATTATCGAACCTGGAGAAGTTTATTTATTTCTATATTTTTTAATTTCTCATTTATTTTCATAAATTGACCTCAATAAAGACGAAGTTAGTTAAGTCAATACGATGTTAAACTAACCTAAAAAAGATTGTAGTTTAGTTTGATGAGTGAGTTTACAACTGAAACATTGAGATGATCAAGAATTTCAGTTAACAAAATACGCGGTAGCTCTTCATTCAAGTATGCTTTTTCTTTTAACTGTAAGTTTGTATTTACTTTTTGAAGCTGGGTTTAGAACTCAGACAGTGTTTAGTAAATCGACGATTGGAAATAGGATAGTTTGTTATAAAAATCTTAGTAAGTTTTTTATTGAACAAAATATAATGTTTTATAAAAATATGAAATCAGAAAACGATACGTCACATATAATAAATTCAAATATCCAACCCACAACCCCATTTGCTATAAAGATATTTATACGATTTCCGTGTCCTTGATATTTTTCTAATAGTGACGTACAAATATTGGAAGTCCATTTATTTATAGGATCATTTGTCAGTAGTCGGGTGACAGTAGGATCTGAATGTTGTTATAAATGGAAATTTCAACAACAAAACGTACAGAAACTGATTTCATTTGTGATATTTTTTTTAATTAAATGAAATTGTATCTGTAACAAAAGCTATATTAACCTTTAAAGTTTGAAATATAGCAAATTTATCTACCCATTTGAGTCTTGGACTTCTATTTCCTTATCTCGATTATTTTCAGTCGATTTGCCACTTTGAATTATAAACCTGTATTTTGATTCAGAAGTCTTAAGATACTATTATTATACCTCTTTACTTCCATAATCAATTACTTATAAAACAATATGCCACAGGATTATTATCGATTAATGCATGAAACATTAAAATATTGTGGCAATTAGAACAATAAGTATCAGATTCCTATAACCTTAGATAATTTAATATTATACAATACAAGTATTGATTTTTTTTTTCAATTTTTCTTTACTATAAAATTTGCAATTTTATGGAACTAACGCAAAAGAAATGACAATAGCTTTTATCGTTCAGAAGGTTTATAAGAAATTTGAGACTAGTATCGTTTGAGGTGTTTTTTAAGGCAGTCTCGCGTTACATAAAAGAGAGTGGAAACCATAATACAATCACTATTATTTTAAAAGTTTCTCAGAATTTTCGATGGTTTTTGATAAAGCTGTAGTTCAGAGTTATTCGATGTTAGCGGCACTAATCCTATATTATTTTAAATTTACTATTCAATCATATACAAGGTCAAATTTTCCAATGTTTATGTCATGATTAATTTTAGCATAATTTATTCCGTAATAAATTTGGCGTCGTATTTTTTCCATCGAGCTGACATAGAAGACACTAATATTCCTTTGAGAGTTTCTTCGAAGACGGGAAATATCTTATATAAATTTCAGGTAAATTTTAAATGTATTTATATAAGGTAATCCCTATTGGTACCTGAAGATTTTAAGAATAAATTATTGAGCGGCCGCGATTTCGTTCGTCTAGAATTCTTAATTACACCAAAAACTAAAACGGAAACTAATATCATATATTAATATATACGTAGGTGTATAATAATTTGGCAAAATTACTTTATCATAATAACTTTATTACTTTATCTTATTAATATTTCCAATATACATAAAATTAATCCTGTGATTCTTTTGAAAATGTCTAAATTCTATATTAAAAATTTAGTTTCGCAAGAATGAATAAACCTTATTTTTAGTAGAAATATAACACATCTCTATATGTCTATAGGAACAATCTCAATCAGTGTTTCTGTTAAGATTTCTGACGTCTACATTAAAATCATTCAAAAAAAAAGTATCATGAGAATAAATCAAACAAACTTTGTAATAACACATATGAAATGTACATGAACCGACGGTGTACCAAATATTAATTTCGCAGAAGCAGACATTAAAATTGTAAATATTAATATCCTGACGTTGGAGTAAGCTCCATTTAAAGGCTATATAAAATGTGAAGAAAGAGGGCTTATTACTTTGTCTGTAGCTCTTATATATTTAAAAAGGTTCATTGAAGAATGTGGGTAATTATCCGCTAGTCCGTATTCTTTCTTTTACAATGCATACTTAATATTGTTTCAACTTTTCTTATATCTCACTGAAGAAATAACAAAAGCCATCGTTGCAAAACATTTGAACGTAAGATATTTTTTTACAATTTGTATTTATACTAGCTTACTCCGCGAAATTTGTGTCGCTTCTGAAGTCTAAATTCTAAAGAGAAAGAGAAGAAGTTTAAAGTCACGTGTCAGTTAAAACGTCATTCCATAGAAAATGTATGAGGAAATGATATTCCTTTATTAAAAATTTTTCGTGATTTTTTCTATATTTTTAATAGTTATTCTGCTATCATCGAATTAGAGTTTCTTTCTTGAGTTATAAATGTTGAAAAAAACTCAACTTTGTTTTACATCCTATACTTAGATTAATAAGCCCTGGCTTCAAACGCAGGAACTTATAGTTTCGAAATCTTGACACAATAAATTAATTTTAAACAAAAAAATAAAACCGACCTCAAAACGCACTGAAAAGTAAAAAATAAATTTTGTATTACAAATGTACTTACTATAAATAAAAGACGTAAATAGTGTTGATAAATAAAATTCATCTAAAATTCTACAAGGGCATAAAACTGTCATGTTGCTCTTTGTAACGCGGCGCCAAGCCATTCAATTAATTTTTTTATTAAAGTCCAGGAATATTCATTCAGTCTTTATTTATATATTTGGCACCGCCTTTCAAAAAACAACATGAAAGTTTTATGCCCTTGTAGAATTTTAGATGAATTTTATTTATCAACACTATTTACGTCTTTTATTTATAGTAAGTACATTTATAATACAAAATTTATTTTTTACTTTTCAGTGCGTTTTGAGGTCGGTTTTATTTTTTTGTTTAAAATTAATTTATTTTATACTTTTGAGTGGCTCTTCTAAACCGTATAGTTGGTTATCATACCATCAAAACGAAACTAACATGGACGCTCTGAATTTACGCTTACCTTATACACTAAAAACTAATTTAATTAATTTAATTTAATATTTTCAAATTAATGAAAATAAGAAAACGCAAAACTGAATCGTTTAATACTAAAAATTTAAGTAATATCGTTCATATAAATTAAGTTTTCATGGTGTTTTATAGTAAGCAAGTGAACGCACATTGTGATTTCCCGTATGAACTCAGCTACTATATTCTCTCTATCTCTAGAAGTATTTCTTCTACCTTATTGATTTTACTATCATATATGACCCTTTTAATGTTTTATAAAATGATATATAAGTCATCGATATAAACTGATATTACATCGAGCTATAGAGATCTAAACTGGACGCGTAAACAATAACGTATGACATGTTTTTCTCTGTTGACAAGTTTTGCTCCATAACATCAAATATATGGCTTAGATTTTCATAAAATTCAGTCAAAAGCTTGACAATATGAGTTTTAATAAAATGAATTTATTATAATTAGTATATATTTAATACAACATGGACATCTCTATTGCTAAAGCGAACTAATTGAAGATTTTTCAATTTTTTATTTTATAGCCTCAATATCTCTAAAACTATAAATGAAATTATCTTGATTCTTATTCTCTCTTATTGTAAATTTAATACTAAATCGAATAACATTTAATTCATCGATAAGGATTCATAAATCATAGAGTTATAAGCAAATAAGCACGACATGGTCGCGCGGAATTCAGCGATTTCTCGTCCGATTGTGAAACTATTCTTTCAATATGCTGAAAACTATTGATCGTAAAAATTCTAAAAAAAAATGGGACCACTTCGACGAGTTACCCTATCGTTTGACACCTCACTCATCCAAATCGGTCTACAAATGGCGACGTACGAGCGGAACATCGGAAAAAAAAAAAAAATACACGTCGAATTGATAACCTCCTTTTTGGTTTTTTTGAAGGTCGGTTAAAAATTTACATAAACAAGGTAGGTTTGCTGTACCGACGCGACGGCTCTGGTTTCGAATTCTGGCTAAATATATTTTTTCAGTTGGGTAGAAACAGAAAGTTTATCATCTACATGCCTTATAATGAAAATTTAAACAACAATAAATTTGTAAATAATTTATTTTTTGTAATAAATAATCTCAAAAGTTAAGAGGTATTGGCTAGATTTTTACTTCACCAACCTCTTTCTGAGTTACAATTTAGCATAGGTAGGTAATTCGTAAACCCGCATAATAAATGTTTTAGGCCTTTTACATTATTTTACGTAATAACACAATTTCGTAAGTAACATAACAATAGAACCTATGTTCGAAAAAGAATATTCAATTCCGTTACATTACGAATAACTCATACAATAATTCTATATATAGTTCGATCAGCGGCCCTGAATTAGATTGTTACAATAATCAACAAATAGCGTCTATAAATATCACTAAAGAAGCTCCATTCAATAAAACAAGATTTATTATATACTCTGATTGGATGGCTGTAAACTGTAACACGTTTGTAATCTAGGATTAATTGTATAATGTTCAGACAGAGCGTTCAGCTAAGTTTGGCGAAGTGCCAATGCACTGAGACAATCCGGCATTTTTATGCGAATGTAACAGGAAATGATGCGACTGTTTGAGAGGAATTTCGTAAATGGAATTGAGACATTAACCCGTTGAACTTTCAATGCTTTGCTATATAAAACATAATGTTTTGGGCAGCATGTCAAGATGAAATTAGTGCATTTGTAATAAATTTTAACCACTGACTATGCTTTTCATGTGAAAACTGTACCCATATTATCTTTATATACAAACTAACATGGGAGTCCGATAGAATAACTGACTAAATTTTTAAAAATAAAATCGTTGTGGATAGGTTGTTTTTTATTTGCTTTATGTGTAGTAAAAAGCTAGAAAATATTTTTTACTTCTGTTACCGTTAATCCGCAAGTTTTAAATTATGCTATGATCTATTATACAGTCATAGTGATTTTTATTTATTTATTTATTAACACTAAATAAAACTTGCGGCCTCATGGCTAAGCGGTCTTATAAGACCACCGCGAAGCCTGAGGTATCGGGTTCGATTCCCGGTCCCGAATACAATTTATAATTTAATTTGTATTTGTATTCGGTCTCTTAGGGCTGCCACTTACCGGACGGCGGACGGTGCGTCATAAGTGGCACGGAGGTGTTTAACTGCAAACTAACAAAAATTAGTTTGCCGGGAAGAGACCGCTGATTAGCGATAATTCCGCCCGTTGCACTCCATTACAACGATATGTTTAAAAAAAAAACAATACAGCAAAAGAAAATTAAATAAGCGTGCAACAGACGGCCTTATCGCTAACATGCGATCTCTTCTAAACAACCCTGGGAAAAATAAATAAGAGATCGTGGCGAAATGAAAAAAGTGCCAAACTTACAAGCTAGAATATTAAAGTTTAAAATACTTACAAGGAACAAAGAAAAATGCTACAAAGAAAAATTAAATATACTACGACTTAAATAAACTGTTTTTTTACATTCTGTGATGCACATTAGTTTTATATTATAGTTTTTACTCTTTATTTTCTGTGGCTGTCTAAAGTTGTAAAGTTAAAGAATAGGTACCTTCGTATTTAGGTATGTGTTGACGTCAAACCTGTTAAGACTAGTGGGCCACGGTAAACAATTAGGGTGCGCCGAACGCGTCATCCAATTTATGCGATCTTAATACCACTACGTTTGATTGATCGACCGCCTGTTATGGGGAAGGTACTATCAGCAAACGGTCTTTTTATTTATCAAAATATTCGCTTGTAGTACTCTTGCTGAGATATTCGTTTTCAACAGATATATTATCTCTTCAAGTTTCTCGCTTGACATGTATGTGTGTTGCTAGGCAACGGAATAATTGAACGTGACTTTCACCCACTTTGGAACGATGAATTAAATCGAAATATTTAACATTTAACAAGAATGTCGTCGGTGATATGCAACACATTAATTTACGTAATAGTTTAATTATATTTTAAATTTATTTATTCAGTAAATAAAGTTGAAACAATAAGCGCAAGAAAAGTGCAAGACATCGTCTGATTGTTTTGCTGATAGTACATTTTCATTTTGCCCTTTTCAGTTCAACTGTAAGTGATAAACGGTTACGATCAAATTGACGTACTTTGAGTTTATTTTTACATGTGTATTTTCGTTGTTTTTACTACCCTAGTTTAACGCTGTTAATAGTAAATACATTATGATTTATGTGTGTAAAGTTAGTGATTATCGCTGAGGACATTAATTATTAATACTCACGTGCATCCCGCGATGTTTTTCACTACACGTGTGAATAAAAATAAATGAAAAATCAGTAAAACTGATTAAATACATTTAATAAATAAAAACATTGAGTTAAAATGACAACCTCTGCTCTAATCCCACATTGCTCTGATTCCAAAGTAAGTAGCTGAAGCACTTTTGTCAGAAATAATGAGGGTACCACAATAAATACGTATATAAGTTCATAAACAATCAAGATTCCGAAACAAACATTCGTGCTCATCACACAAATAAATGCACCTACCGGGATTCGAACCAACCGGTCGTCAATTATAGCATGCAATGAACATAGTTATGACATTTTGTACCTATGCAATTACACAAAATTGATTATAATATCTTTAATTATATTATACATAGGTATACATAAAACAAAGTATTACCTATATATTAAAAAATAGCAGGTATTATTAACTGAAATATCCTTAAATAATTCAACATAAATGTTTGAGCTCATATGGGATTTAGATAACAAATTGGCTTCGATTGGAATTTCGTAATACATGACAGGCCTAATCGCGCCAGATAATCTGAAAAGGGCTCAATCACAAGGGCATGTCTGTAATGCAGACGAAGGATTTGACTTGAGCAAAGGATAGCGTATCCCTATCGATTAGTCGGTAGTTACGTAAAACAATACGGCTTCCGAATTCCGTTAGCCTTCCAAAAGTCCCGTAACTTCTTATCGGTGTCCATCCGATATATTTTATGCGTCTGCTATATTTGTAGTATCGGATTTTATTAGGTAGGATACTAAATGTATATTAAAGTTGTTATGATTAAGGTATCACGGAGCGGTTAATTTAAAGTGAGTATTTATTACAAAACATTGACAGAGTTAAAGGACAGAGGACTGTCGTACATGGAAGTTAAGTAGGGACTGGACTCGGAGGACACAGACCATCCCACTTCTGACACCAGGGGAGTCCGTTTCTACTGAGGAAATCGGTTTAAACTGGCGGAGCCGTTCTAATGCCGCTATCATGTCTGTCCGCATATACAAAGTGGGTTTCAAACTATAATTGTGGGTTATTATAGTATCGTGGGTATCGGGTCCTGTCCCTGCCTACTAGATCATTCGTGAGAAGTCTGTGTCCTCCGAGTCCAGTCCCTACTTAACTTCCATGTACGACAGTCCTCTGTCCTTTAACTCTGTCAATGTTTTGTAATAAATACTCACTTTAAATTAACCGCTCCGTGATACCTTAATCATAACAACTTTAATATACATTTAGTATCCTACCTAATAAAATCCGATACTACATATTGATCATTAAATTATTTGCAGCCAGTTGTGCCTTGAAATGCGCAAATCTTTGTTGTTCTTTCAGGTTATAGAAGAGTTAGTGCTTCTAGTTAAGCTACATACGTTTATTCGTTTGTTACTTTAATATTTTATAGCAAAAGGTTTCCGCCCTCCTAACTGAAATCACAAAATGACGCTGCTACCGGTATTAAATGTCCATTGCATTACCAACTGATCTACGGAACCGGAAAAGCCATTACAGCTGAAGAGGATAGTAGTTGTCGAAGACAGCTACACGATCTAACAGCACTTAACTTCACTTGCCTTTCCTGTTTCATTACGAACTTTTACTCATGACTTCGTCCCTTTGGCACAATAAAATAAAGTCGGTTACGCAAGAGTTACGCTTTCCATTAGTAATTTAATCCAGAGATTATCCACTGAAATCATGTAACCTTCACTATATGTTACACAGTATATAGTATAGAATACATTTTCCATAGGTTTTTCACAGCTCAACCTGTCAATCTCACAGTAGCTATGTAAGTTTGAACGTAACCGTTAGAGGCGTTGCCACATTTTTTATACATTTTCGATTGTAGATTGTAAGTTCAACAGGTATATCATACATCAGCTTCGTCTCTGAGTCGTCTCTGAGGGTCTTTAATAGTCAAGTTACGCCACTGCGATTAGTATTACGTTGTGTAAAGTGTAAGTCAGGGTCGCTCTCGCATCTCTAAGGATTCAATGGGACATGATTAGGTTTGCATTGTTTCCGTGACGTCATTATCTTGACCTTTTGACCTTTTCTGTTATAGGTCACGATTACCCTTATATATAAATTTCTTAGTATTTTTATAGTAAAAATTATAAACTTCGATGGTGATGTTCATAAGCGATCATGTATATTATTTTTTTGATTTTAACATATTATACACATTATAACATACACGAGTTTCTAAGTAGATTAAAGTTATTACTTAGTATTGTTACTATATTACTATTTATATTACTTTATATTACTAATTGTTATTATATTAGTATTTGTAAGGTCTAATGTAAAATTTTATACTTAATTTTTTTTAAATTGGTTTATCGGTTAGATCATGAAGATGACAAAAAAATATAGTGTGACGTTTTCAATTACTAACCATGATATTTATACCTTTCCATCACTTTTGTCTTTCGTTAAAATACATTAATAAGTAGAAATATAGTAGATAACAATTTATTTAAAAGTTATTACAAAATATGAAAGCTAATATTAAAAATAATGTGAAATAGTAAGTAAACCTCGATTTACTCTGACATTGCAAATAATGTAAAGTATATAACATCTATATAGAAAGAATAAAGGAAGCAATTATACATAAGCATTATGAGATAAAACTGAAAATTAATTTTTATTCTGTCTTAATTTACATAATAATTTTCTCCTCAGAATGGTCTGCCGTCTACGGAAAATCCATACATATTTAACGGAGACTTTGTGGATAGAGGGAAGAAGAGTTTGGAAGTGTTACTTTTGCTTTTGGCTTGTATGTTGGCGTTCCCTGGTGGAGTTTATCTCAACCGGGGCAATCACGAAGATCTCATAATGAATGCGAGGTATGTAGTATTTACCTAACTTCTAACATCTGTTATCCATGTTTTAGGTGTACCTAAAATAGGTTCTTTGAATCACCATGCTAACCATGACTTTGATAAAGCATTATTCGATAAATTCGTAAAATATTTGTGTGTAAAATATGATAGCGACCCTTATAGTGGGTCAAACTAACATGTCCACTAAAAAATTTCGATATTAAACTCATCGTTGACATACTTTATTTTAATATGTTATACCCAAAAATTCTTATTTACTAGGAATTTCATAATGTCTGCGACAGGTTGTAAATATATTTCTATTATTTGATATTACACAATACTAACTAGTATTCTTAGACCAAATATCAGTGATATAATGTATTCATGTGACGATGAATGAGTTGGTGTAAATCTAGAATGTATGTAGTGTAATTCCGTAACGTATAGCAGTCTTCTTCTTTTTTAAAGTCCTACGTACGTCTCCATTCCGCTCGGTCTTAAGCTACGCGCTTTACTTCGCTCCATGCCATGCCAACTGCCCTCGCCTCTGCGGTAATCGTCCGCCGCCAGGATTGCTTAGGGCGGCCACGTTGTCGCTTTCCTTGAGGGTTCCAGTCTAAGGCTTGCCTCGGTATATGTTGGGAATCCCTTCGTAGCGTGTGGCCTATCCAGTTCCACTTGCGACGCTTGATCTGGTGGTCGATTGGAGTCTCGCCACATCGTTCCCATAGATCAGAATACACCGAGAATACGGCGAAGGCAGCGGTTGATTGACATATAGCAGTGATGGAGTAAAAACATTTCTGTGTGAATTTCACACATCAATTTCTTCAAAAGAAATAGTCGCTCCGCCTAACAGTTTCCTCCAAAATCCAAACTTTTGTTTGATCTCTAATTTAAGTAGACCCTTCGAGCAACACAAATTTAATTACCAATGCGTGACCGACTAAAAAAAGGCGATTACTGCAATCACACCACCTTTTGTTTCCTAGATTAAGAAACTTTAACCTTAGTTATTTATTGATTTAATAATTTTTGTAAACGCAAGACCATGTTGTGAGTAACTTTATAAACTGTTATTAAAACGAATTAATATTTTAGTAGGCTAGTTGAAGGCGATGCAGTTTGAATAAGTTTTCTCATCTAAGCACGAATTAATACTACTGAATATAATGAACTTGAACAATGGATAATAATAGATATAATCTCTATGGTTAAGTTGTTTACACGTCTACGTATTGCACCAGTAATCTTGGCTGCGAATCCCGGAGCAACTAATCAATATTTCGGTTGGGTAAATACAGAAGGCTTATGACATGTCTGTCGCTTCGCCACGAGTTTCGGCTTTCAGATTCAATGTTTGCTTTGTAACACACATTTTAAAAGATTTAACAGATGACAGTTAAGTTACTAATTAGTTAATGAAATTATTTTAATCTTATTGTGAGATCGCATAAGTACAGAGTATTAAATTAAGTGTATTTTCTTCTACAGATATGGCTTTATCAGAGAAGTTCATCAGAAGTATAAGGTAGGTTTTTATTTAACGCAAGTGTTCAATGTGTTGCAATACGAAAATAGTTTTATAATTAATTTGAATACATTTTCCTTTTTATGCAGCTATAATTACGCTTTTGTAAAATTGAAATTTAATCTTGAATTCTTGTACTCCGAATTCAGGTCTTTCAGCTTAACGTTGGTAAATAAAATTAAAAATATGAAGCTGCAATTAAATTACTAGTTGTAAGGAAGGAAAAGTACTTTTAACTTAATGAAGTTCGTGGAAATTATTCCACTCACGTCTCGCTTTGAAGTTGGTCACTCTTGTTCTAAGCTTCTGATTCCAATCAGAAACATACATTAGAAGTTTGAATTGGAATCGACTTCATTAGTGTACGTTTCACCATAGTGTCTACAAACTTTCCATAGATAGAAAAAAAAATATATATGTTAAGCTTTATAACAAAATCAATTTCTTATTAAAAATGAAAACTTATGACCTAGTGAGTCAGTTACACGTTTGTATATTTTTCACTGAGAATTGTTCTGGAGTGAAGTAATAAAGAGTATTAGATTTCCTTTTGAAGTTTTCTGTGAATTTTCTTATTTTATTTAACCAGTAACTGTGAAACATAAATTAAGAATGCTTCCACGTGTTACTTATAGTATCAACTGTTATCTGATTGTTCTATATTTTATAATTTAAACTTTCAAAATGCTGTTTTTTTTTAATTTAGTTCGAAATGTATACATACTGTATACATACACAATTTCTTGGTTCTCTCTAAGTAGAACCAAGAAAATATAAAAATCGAGCGAATATTTGAAATAATTTCGTTTTAATTTTAATTAAATTTAATATAAAATCAACGAAGACAATGAACCAATAAAATGATACGAGATATAAAAGTACATCGCAGAACATTTTCTACGATTTCAAAGTTCTAAACTGAGTTTTCACTATCTTGAGTTAGTTTTGTATAAATGAAACTACGTTATTTTAACTTCAGTTAAATTTACATATTACTTGATAGTTTTAAGAAATTGTTTAAATGAATAGTTTCTATCATAACTTACCTACGTATGAACTCTATGTTGGCGATAAAAAAAATATTATTACTAACTTGTTTCGGGTAATTGCTACTAGTCGTAGAATTCTGCGACACGTACATACCCTAATCGCATGCTTATAATTACGCTATTCTGTAATACCACGTATTATCCATAGCCACACTACCCATCATGCCATAGATATTAGACGCCTTTATGCCGAATTTAAAAAATTGCTAAGTCCAACAAATAGTAAACAACAAATATTGCCTTTCGAAAAAACCGCAACATATTCAATCCATTCTTATGGGAAATATATGGATCTCGCGAATTTCGTATTGATTCACTTACAACGTCATTCCATAGAAAATTCTCAGTAAAGAATTTACTTCATACACTTTTTCGTGAATTTTTCTATATTTTGAATACTTATTCTGCTATAATCGGATTAGACGAATCAAAAAAATGAGATAACATCAAAATCGGTACATCCGTTCTTGAGTTATAAATGGTGTAAATAATATTTGTTTATTATATAAAGATATATACATAAATGGCCACATAATTAATGCCTGCATCTTAGTATTAGCTGAGTCGGAACCACAAGTATAACAACATATTGACAACATTGATACCTAAGCATTTTATTTGTTTGTAATTCAGATTAACGTAATAAGGATCAGTTGCTCTACAACAAGTCTGGTTAAGTATTTTTCGATAATTAATTGTATGGAAAATCTTACAGAGCTTAATCTCATGGTTGACGTAGAGTAATTGCAATTAATATATAACAGTGCAATTTCTGCTTGTGTAGCACAATGCAGAACGTCTTCTCAAACTAATTGAGAATGTGTACCGCTGGCTGCCTCTGGGGACAATTATCAATAACAGAGTGTTCGTAGTCCACGGCGGAATATCTGACACAACTGATCTGGATATGGTGAAGAGCCTCGAACGAGACAAGGTCTGTTCATTACTGTGTTTTATTAAAAACTAAAGTAAGTAAATTGAAGTCCCGTGTGGGGTATGGGGCAGATGCATTTCACATCTGTTTCACTGATCGGTTTTTTCTTTTAGGGGCAAGTAGGTGATCAGCCTTTAATGTCCTGCCAGACCGAGTTGTTTTTTAATTATCTTCACCGGGAATCGAACCCAGGACCTATCGGTTGTAACGCTTACGCGCTTACCACTAGACCAAGGAGGCGGTCATTAAAAACTAAAAACCTAAATAAGCCTAGTCCCATAACAACATTATACACAGAAAATATTTGTTTATAATAATCAAAAACTATTTGACAGTTTTAAAAATTATCCTATCACGATAGAGTTAGACCGTGCCTGCATGAAAAATTCAGTTAAAAAGTATTTGGCAATATCCTTCAAATTACGAATTGAGTTTGACAGACATATCATTTATCTGAATCGAATGATCCTATTAGTCGAAGAGCAAATGTCGCTCTAAATTACTTGACTCAGCAAACTTCGTACTGCTTACGATTCGTTTTGTTAATCTTATAAGCTTTTGAACATGCAATTTTATACTTAATTGAATTTTATTTAAGCACACGTATTGGCTAAAAAATGTGTGGTCTATAGGCATGTATTATTCAGAAGTTTACGTTATGTAATGTCAAGTTTAATCAAAATATGACAAAAGGTGTTCGTTCGGTTTTTGCATGAAAAACAACAAACATTTCAACAAATATGTTAAAATTTTCATGTTTTCATTATAAGCAAGATTATATTTAAGATAATACTAGCGGCCCATCCCAATTGCTTTGAAGGGGTTACTCGTTAACCGCGAGCGTCGTGTCACATTCTTGTAAGATCACTTGAATCTATTTTTTTGCGTGTTATTTTGGGATAATTTCATTGATATTTATTCGAATTCATAGTGAAAACATCATCCTTTCCTGGGAATGAGTGATTTTTTGACATTTTGTTGCATGAAATTTCTATCAATAAATTTCAAGTCTACCGCGAATGAAGACGGGCAGTATGGCGATGTTTTGAATACAAAATTCATAAGATATTGCTTAGGAATAAGCTTTAATTTAAATCAATATGTTTTTCATACCTACCGTTCTTCTTTTAATAAATAAAATGGCACGGAAATTTAGGTACAAAGACAACAGACAAGCGATTCGTAATATGAATACTTGCCTATATTATTTCCAAGTTCATTCTGTAAATAAAACTCGAGTTTTGTTTGTAATAAATAAGACCGATCCCTAGAAAGACCAGAGAATCTAGTTGAATTTTAAACATTATTATGAATTCAAAATAAATTCGGAGTTTACCGTATCAAAGTTTCGAAGTAAGTTTATGAGACATAAACTTCCAACTATCTTTCCTACAAAATTTTCTGGACTTTGAAGAAGTAAAGGGAAATTTATAACTAAGTTAAATATGCCAAATCGAATAAGAAACTGAAAAATCATTCGAAAAAGAAAGCTTAATTCTGACTAAAACTGTAAATGTAAGCCTGAATCCGATCCATGTGTTCAATCTGTATATTATTTTTTGTTTTCTTTTTATAAAAACTAGACCTTGAACATAAAAATAATTAATATTAACTGGTAACTAAATTAATAACTAAACACGCTCAAAAAATACAAAAACATATAGAGTGGCAAAACATTATAACCTTATGTACACAATGTCTCGCCACCTTTCTTGATCACAGTGAACAATACTTTGAATACGTTGAATGGAATCAAGTTACAGGCCAATAGCATGAGTGAGTTTGTAATAGTGGTTATATCCATAGTGATCAAGAAAAATACAACTGCGCTTTAATACCTCGTGGTAAATAGAGGCAAAAACCGTTAAATTCACTTTATAATAATGATTAAAAAGGCGTTCTGAACCAATCTGAATATTAAATAGTTTTCAATTAAAGTGATTAAAACTTCGTCGTTTCTGTTTAAGTATTCGCGCTTAAGTTTCGAGATTTTATTATTAGATTAATCTCAGTTTATACTCTGGGGATAGATATTAAAAATATTTAATTGGGTCGTACCTAATACGATTTTTTTAATGTCACACTTTTTTATTGAAATTAAAAAAAAACGCTAATCTTAAACATTATTTTAGTCAGTTTCTATCGAGTTACTCAGACACTGAAATAAGCACTTCTATATGTAAAGATGTATATTGCAATTTAAGTTTTCTATGAATACGCAATATATATTTTATCACATTATTTTTCATCAAACTACGAACAAGTAGTTTTTTTCCTTACAATTGAAGAGGTGATCTACGTATTTTCAAATTACGCAACATGTCTAACTTATTTGACTGAGACTAAGATACATTTCTGCCTCTTTCAATTTAGGAACTCTTCTAATGACGTTCTGGGAGGCAATTTTTCTAAATTTTGAAGATTAGACCTCCCTCTTCACAATAACATGAAGGTACATAATAAACAAACACACATAAAGTCTTGGTTAGCTGTGGTACTAATAATGTTGGGATGGTTATAAATTTTATAGGTTTTTTTAGGTAAAAGAAACATTTTATTTTCCTTTTCCAATTGTAAAGTTCACCGTATAATTGGAATGGATCACATGGCGTTTTATTGTCACTCAAATGGATAAGCAATTTATCCTCGCTATTTCAGAGACGCCTTAAACGTGTTACATGAGTAAAAATACAATTCTGTATTTAGTACAAATATCTAAATAATTAAAAAGAATTTTATAATTGTGATAAATTTTTTATAAATATTTTTTAACTGTATAAATTAGTACCGAATTATAGTAATATAATTAGTAGTACCGACTCTTTGGTCTGGCCGCCTCCTTGGTCTGACTGCCTTGGTCTAGTGGTAAGTGTGTAAGCATTACGACCGGGAGGTCCTGAGACCATAGAAGGCTGATCACCTACTTACCCCTAAAGAAAAATCGATTAGTGAAATGAATGTGAAATGCATCTGACCCATACCTCTCTAGGGGACACGGGACTTCATATAATTTTGTAAATTTAAATTTTTTGTCTAATATTTTAATATTTTTATGTATCGATATTGGCTCTTTTGACTGACAACAAATTGTGCAATTTATTAACGATTTCATCACAAGTTTCAAAAAAACTGAAAAAGCTCTATTTATCGTCAGTTAAGACTTATTTGACTATATTTCAGATAAAAGTGACAGAGTTTATAAAAGTTTAAAGTAAGGTTAATAAATAAATAAATGAAATATCACTGTATTGAACATTAATAACCAAATGTCTGACACATTTGGTTATTAATGTTCATAGTGAATCGTAGACTTTTATTGGTAATAAATATTCGTCTTTCCTTTTTTTTACACTGTAGGTACCCGATAGTATGTTGAATGTTAAACCAGCCAATACCTGAAGAGTTCGTTCAGTTCACCACGTAGGTTTTATTTCAAGCGAGGTTGGCTAATCTTCATGGCACTTAAAACTTGTTTATTTTTCAGTATGCTTCGCTATTACGTCCGCCGGTAGCTGAAGGCGCCGCACCTGGTGCTGAAACGATCGACAAAGTAGAATGGAAACAGGTGAGCTATTCATAAAAATGAAGAAATGTAGAAATAGAATGATCAATACTGTTTAATTTAGTATATGAATCAATGCTAAAGGTTACGTCAGTGAATAATTAAACAAAATGTTATATTCTCTTGCAAATAAATATTATATTTATAGATATAACTGTTCCAAAAATAATTAGTGAACTTTGATTCGATCAGAACTGTTGTCAGAACATTTAGCATTCATTGAGAGAGTTGAAAAATATTTGTATTTTTAAATGCAACCTCCTCGGCTGCAATTAATTTTTTCCTTTTTTACTGTCTCATTTACACAAAGGTAGCTAACAATTTTTATTTTATTTGTAAATAATTTCATCAAATCAAAATCACACTAATAATATAATTAAGATATCCATGCTAAAAAATCTTTCTTCTATCTATCTTAGCTATACTCTTTCTGATTTAATTTAAATTTTATTGCGTCTTGCGGATTACTTCGTGAGTATAAATTAGTAAGAAGTCGCGTTAGGCCGGAATAATTTACGGAACGTATTAAGTAGGCGTCTTATATATGTAGGCGTAATAAAGCTATTAAAATATTTATAATCTTTATATGTTATTTACTATCCACTGGACCATTAATATTCTTTCCCTTGATTCCTTGTGTACAAAATTTTATGTTTGTTAAATTAGTTGAGTACGAAAGCGTATAAAATATATTTGCATTTATTGAATTCTTTCCTAATATTTGGTTAGGATGTAAGGATCTACGCAGATGAATTCGCCGATCTCATCAGACGGGATTCCAAAAGTAGACTATTGGCTTAAGGATCAAACGTAGAGATCAAACGTTTGTGTTCGCAGTAAACTAAAAGCAAAATTTTACGCTTCCAAAATTTTCTGAAGCTTAAGCTGGGTTCTTACAGCAATGTCCTGCACGTTTTTTTTAAAGTACAATCAGCCGTGTGTTCATACACTAGGTTTTTCATTTGTTTAAAAATAAATAGCCGCAGTATTCACACAGTTGTCACAGAGAGTAGACGTGATGGATCCACGCTTGGTTGTGCTTTTATAGCGGTATCGAAGGGGCCAACATCGCTTTCACCGTCGAATAATAAAAGGATTTGGGTACATCCTATAAATCAAGAATTGGTGCGAACTAAAGCATATAAAATTATGCGATGAACTTAGAAAGAATGAAAAAAGTTTTTCTTTAGGATGTCTATGAAAATTTTGGAAAAATTATTAAATCGTCTGAAAATCCGACAAAAAACGTATTAACGTGGTGTCATGTGAAGGAAACAGAGCTAGTCTGTGTGCCACTGCAAACCGAATATCTTAAATATCATTCAATTTGCTTGACAAATCCCTTGAGTGTTCGTTTAAACGTATAAGCGGTAAACAATTGTTTGCAGTGCAAACGACGTATGAATGGTTCTATGGCAATCTATGTGCCACAATTCGTTAAGAATTTATTGCAAATAAATATGCAGGACAATGCCGTGTGAACTAAGCCTTACGTTTCCGAATACAAATGATGTTATTGTTACGTTATGCAGACGTACGCTAAATCAAGTTTTCTAACTAGATTTCAGCTGAGGATATCTAACAAGATTATGTCTACCAGCGTCTCTTTATTCGGCTTCTATGAAACGTAAAATAAAATATACAACTTTAAATAACATCTGTCATAATAACGCTTCAAGATCACGCGTTAAACGGAAATAAATACTACTGCCTCTAATGTTGTACAACGCTTTTTTAACAATTCGACGCGTAATTATCGGGGTAATATGTAGTTACTTATCTCTATACAAAAATTAAAATATGTCCGGCAGTGTGTAACAAAACGGTTTTTTGTAAGCGATAATGGAATTAAGGTACAATGTTGTACAATTGTTACAATTTTATTATTAGACTGAATTCAGAAATATACTTTTTTGAAAAGACTGTTACAATATACAAGTTTCATGTAAGAGAAGCGTGGGATAAGAACATCTTGAAATTTATGAATTTGTGTCGACATTTCAAGATGTAAATATTTTATTTTACTTTTATATAAAAGGAACAACGAAGGGATTCGCACCGGTTCTAACGAATTATGATGATACTCAAATAATATTTAAATAAGTCTGACTTGTACGAGCTAAAAATAGAAAAATAATGAATCCACATTGTTTCTGTATCTTATAAATGACAATATTTTTGATATGAATTCTTAATATTTAACAAGCGGAAATTAAATTGGATAATCCCAAGGATGGAAAAACTCCTAAAAATAGAAGTGTAAGATAAGTCAGTTGGAATTTTAAAATATTACTGAGTGTTACTTCTGACTAGTTGAATCCACGAAGTTCATATTATTTCAGAAAACCAGTCATATGTCATCAAAAACGTTAATCCATATATAGGAGAACGAATTTTCTTTAGAAATAGTTTTTGTGAATTTTTTCGATAGATATTCGGAACGGACACAAATCATTTAAATTGGTTCAGCTGTGCTCGATAAATAGTGTATCTAACCCAATATTTAACCAAGCATAGCTTTTAAAAGAGTTTTTTATAAAAAAAAAATTACACCAGCTTAATTAAGTCTTTATAAATAATACAAAAAAAGGAATTTTTAAACGTCTTTCAGAGATTATTTCCGTTTTATTCATTACTTTTTACTGCTTCGAAGTCGGTTCTGCATTCCTTAAGAAGTATTTTTTTCGTTCATCTCTTATTTTCAATTTGTTTTAATCAAGATCTTTACTTTGAGCTAATCTTTTTCAGTGTGCTCAAGTGCTTTCAACAGTACATTTTTCCTGGGAGAGTAATTTCTCTTCCAGACCACTCATGTAATAAACTTATTTACTTCGATGCCCTTAGTCTGTCAGTTAAGTATATTACTTTAATACCCGCTCACTTTATTAACTAGCTTGTTCTAGGGTTTTGTTCACAGAGGACTGATATAAACGTTTATAATTTTATAAATGTGAAAGTGACTAAGAAGTTAACTGCCTCCATGGCGAAGTGGTTGACACGTCTGCATGTTGCGCCGTGTGTTCGAATCCGAGCGAATAAAATAAATGTTTCGGCTGGGTAGACCCAGAAGGCTCATCACCTACAAAGAACATATTTTAAAATATTGTCTATTTTCCAAGAGATTTTTTATTGGAACATTCATTTACTTGTCACTTAATCTTTATAGAAATTGAATAAATCTATTTTTAAATATACTTGATTGAATTTCCTTGAACTTGGCTTAATTAGATATTCCTCAAAGCCTTTCAGAACCGACATGCACGTGGTGTTATGGCTTCTTGTGGTTTAATAATGTTCAATGGCATACAACCAGTCAGTGATATTATCACATATATTATTCAACGTAGTTAAAAATTGGATATACAGGTTTGCAGACTGTACCTCAAATATTACTAAGTTTATGTGAATTTAAGTATGTGAATTATCCTAAAATTGTACGTAGATATGTATACACATAATGATCTGCCAGATTAACAAATCTGTCAAAATCATTTGACACTCTACGAAGGACTTCTACCGGCATGACAATGTCACTATCTTCTCATTGACTGATTATAGCCGATGTGTTATTTATAGTTTTAAAGAGGTTGTAAGAGGTTGGAGGTAAATTAAATTGGACTAAGGCCAGGCTTATTTGATAGACAAGATAGTAAAAAATACTACGACACAAAAAATAATTTCAGACACCGCCGTTTTTTAACTGACTATTTTTTAAACACTTCGTTGCAATGGGCGCCCTTATCGCTAATCAGCGATCTCTTCCAGGCAACTCCATCCAACTAAGAGACCAAATATGCACAAATATAAATTCAATTATAAATTGTATTCGGGACCGGGGATCGAACCTGGCTTCACGGTAGACTTATAAGACTGCTTAGCCATGAACCCTTAATTGACTTTATAAAAGTTGTAACGTTTTTTACACTCTGACAACCAGATGTGATGTGACTTTGACAGATAGCACAATATGGCGGCCTGCCTTATACTTACCGTAAGGAGAAAATATATAGGTGTACGTGTAATGTACACCCACAGTTAATATCGTCTTTTGCGAGTTTCGTTAATATAGTGCATATATTAATCATTAAATTATTAATAGTTGTCCAAACTATTGTTATGAATTATGACCATAATTACTCTACTTCTTCATTATTAAAAAAGTATACTATCATTGACTTATCACTAATATTCACTATCAATTTTTTAGGGATATCCGCACAAAAACAGTTCAATTTGAAAATTAATATAAAATAAAAGGGTAGTTCAAAAAAAAGTATATGTAAGTATATGTATATATAAATAAAATAAAATAAAATAAAATTTTTCTTCTTTCTCTTTTTACACTCGTCTTTTGTATAAAAAATTTTTCCTGATAGTTTACTGTTTCAATAAAAAAACACTATAAACATTTCATTTATTATTATCTATTCTTGTATGTACATAAGGCTGTAGAAGATATTTTCCGATTAATTTTGTCATCACAGTATAGAGGGAAGCACTCCTCATTAATAATAGTGACTCATGTAAAGCCAACCAAGCGTAATTGAATTCTAAATCAGATAATGGAGTAACTATTATATCACTTAGTTAAATCAATAACACCTATTACATAATATAGTGCAAATTTGTGCGCCGATCTTTGGATAAGAGCATTAACATAAGCTCATTAAATAGTGAAATTATATTAAATACTGAGAAGCCGTAGCTAAGTATTATATTATTAATATAAATTATTATTAATAAATATTAATAATAATTAATATTAATTGTTATAAATTAATATTAATTAACATTTATTATTAATTATTATTATTATATTTCAAAAGTAATTTTACTTCTCTCCATTTTCTCTGTATTGTTTTCTTTTTGTTTATATTGTTTTTTGTTTTTCTTTTAATGTCTTCTATATATAATTGCCGATTGCCCATTGACTGATTGTCTATGAGGTGTTTAATGTAAGCAAGGGCAATCTAAATTGTAAATAAATAAATAAGTGGTTAACGCATCAGTATTTGCGACACAGGTCCTGGGTTTGATTCCTAGGGAAACAAATACATTTTTGTTCTTGGTAGTTACAGAAAGCATAATCATCACTTTAATAAATGTAAATTTGCCTGTAAATAATTTCAGTATTTGCGGATTCCCCACTACGGGATTTCGAAAATACTGAAACTATATCTGATGATATTTTTCGTTGAATATGACCAATTTCTTATCCTCTACCCTCGTTTCTTATAAAATTGAGTTAGGGCGCGTATAGAAAGTGTCACCGTGATGTTATTACGTGCCAAACGACCGAATAAGTTGACTTCTTGGGACGAATATATCTAGGACTATATATTATTATACTATGGCGAAATATCACTGTATAGAGTACCTAGTACAAAGTAACCTTATAAGGTTCTTGGCAGTATGGAAAGTATCCCGTAAATTTAAAGTATGGGGCAGATTTGTGCATATGTTTCACTGATAATTTTTTTAACAGGTAAGAATCAGTCTTCTGATTTCCTAACCAAAACATTTATTCGTTTCGCCTGGATTCGAATTCAGGTTTGGGGTTAGATTTCACTTTTATTCATCGCATTTTTTCGTCGAAAAACTTCTTGCAAATGATAAAAAATACACATAAATAGTATAACATTAATGCGATTAAAGGTGGACTATAATTGAAGGAATTTTTGTTGCTGGCAAACTTTATTTGCTGATACGTGACACGCTCGTTAACAAGTAAAACACGTGTCACGCCCTTTACATCTGTACCAGAAAGACTCGTTAGTCGTATCCGGCTTTCGTGATTTTTTTAAATGCAAAACGTGATCAGGATTAATATTGTTTTTAGTCAAAACGACGATATACCTTTGAATAATGAGTAAAGATGCACAATTTTTAATAATTACAACAGAAAATTGAGTTGGTTAGAGATTCAAACATTAATTATATATTTTTTTAACTGTTCATACTAAGACAAAATATTTGTTTTTCTGTTTGTACTAGACACAAAACCGCAGTACAGATTTTAAAATTTATTTCACTGATAGGAAGCTAGATCCTATCTCTATGCCAGAGTTTATTGCATACGTGGACGAAGTTTCAAGTAATGTACAAATTGATCAACTAAATAAGTAACTCGATAGAGATTATTATACTGAAACGAATGCGTCCGAGTTCATGTTTTCATTGTGTTGTTATTTTATTTCTCTTACACATGCGTACTTGTTAGCCGGTAATTTTAAATTTACGGAATTACCTAACAGCGATAGCGATCGTTTCAATTTAACACGTCATCGTTATTAAGCAAATTGACTATTCATCATTGCCAATGTACTTATATATTCAGTATTTACTACACCCTAGGGCCTAGGCGAATGTGAAGGGCGTGTATTTAATAAATTATTTGTAATCACTGGTGATTCATAGAACTTGAATTGCGTGACAATGATCACGTTTTCTATAGAACAATCTATACGAGTATATTATAGATGAATGTATACCTGGTGTAATCGTTAAGTGTGCACAGGCGATTATTCCGTAACTATTAGAGATATCAAAAAACTTTAACCTGACATCGAATGTACTTTACTTTATGAGTAAAATGAAAATAATAACTTTTTTTAAAAAAACGAGAAATATCCAAAAAAATACATTAAACACTTCCGGTATATTATGCAATAGCGAGATGTCACTCGCTTGCTAAACATATTTTGAAAACTACTTGAAAAATGAAATTTGCTAGTAGTTTTTAGGTAAGGGACGTCGTCGAACCATACGATAGGTCTTGATTGTTTATTTATTTTATTAAATTATACACCACAAATATTCACCACATATCGAAGGCGCATCGAACCTAAACTTCAGTGGTTAATGGTAAATTTATTGAAATTAATAATAAAAATAAAATATACAATGATATTTTATAGGCCTTTCCTTTACTCCGCTGTATCGAAGCGACTGCAGAACGTGTTCATTAAAATAAATAAACCGTTAATTTCATATTCAAAGTTTAGGGTAAATTTTTGGAATATATTATACAAACTAAGAGCGATAATATAAGTTCAGCTAATTAATTAACAGTTCACTTTATTTAAAAAGGAAATTATAAAGAGCGAGTTGAAATTAACGAAACATTGTAGAAAAGTAGGGCAGGGCGGGTGGCAGCTCCTTCATTGAGGATAAATGCTCGTTTACAGTTTAAGTATATCACAGTCATTAGAGTTATAATAAGCAAGCAAGATTTAGTCATTTATTTAAAAAAATCGCCTATAATAAAAAATTATTCGTTTACTGGACGTATTTTAGCATTCAGATAAACGCGGATTCAAAACGCAGAGTAAAAATACGTAAAATATGTTAATTGTCAGAGTTCTTGTAAAAACCACGTTATCGCAAAGGTTTTCTATAGAGTTTTTTTTTATCAACAAATATTTGCTGTTCTAAATAAAGCTGATTATTAATTAAATTCTATTGAAGTATTACATGATTTTATATGATACTTCGTGCGGTCGGCTAAAAAAGTGGTCTACCGGTTTTGACAAGTTTCTCTAATCATTGTTATACTTAATAATATTGAAAGGGGAATGTTATTTCATGATGTTCCAATGAACTTCACTGAAGGGTTGTACCTACTAGGGGTGAACCTACTAGGTTGACCACAGTTTTGCTTGATTGTCAGAATTGTAGTTTAACAGACATTTTAATCAATTTTTTTACTTATCGAGCGACGAACCAGCTACGCGCCACGAAGCCTACGCCTACGAAAGGCGTAGCAACAGATGTTAATTATACTAGCGACTAGAAGTGAGTGAAGTCCCGTGTCCCCTAGTGGGGTATGGGGCAGATGCATTTCACATCTGTTTCACTGATCGATTGTTTCTTTAGGGGCAAGTAGGTGATCAGCCTTCTATTCCCTGCCAGACCAAGTTTTTTTTTTATCTCCACCGGGAATCGAACCCAGGACCTCTCGGTTGTAACGCTTACGTGCTTATCATTAGACCAAGGAGGCGGTCTAGCGACTAGAACTCAATCATAATTCATTACGAATTACAGTTTATATAGCGAAGATAGAATAATAGCAATAACCGTTTCGCATTTGATGGGCTGCATAATATTGTTATCCTCTAGATAATAAAGTCGTGCAATATATATATGATTGTGTATAATCGAGCGTGAAATAGTGGATTATTTTAGGAAAATCCCATTGAATCTCTCTTAAGGCATGTATGAAAATGTTTGAAGAGATACAATTGCCTTTTAATGGTTAGTCAACCATAAAAACTTTGATTACGGACATTACTGGAATGAAAAAAGTTTTATTTCGTTTATTGCGTCTGTAATGTGAACGCTGTGATGGGCAGATTATATTTTCAGATATCAAATATTATGATCCACTTAAATATAAGGTTACAGTTTTTTTTATTTTTATTTTACTTTAATAAAATATTCATTTCAAATAGCTTCCCTTAAAATGCTTAGTAATTTTTGTTGTACCTTAAGGTATATAAGTTTTCCCTGATATTTATAAAAAATAAATATAATATTCTCATTCGCAAATGAAATCAGAAGTATATATTGGGGTAATTAAATAAACTGCTAAATTAAAACGCCAAAGTAATTCCATTTTGTTATTTGTTGTATCTATGTTATTCTTCTAACATAAACTTTTTTTTTAGATATAGTAACGCATCCCAATTATGTTCCCGTTAACCCGTTGTGTGATTTTACATTCTTATAATATAATTATAAACAAAGACGCCTGCAAATATACTTTTCATCCCCCTACTTTGGAAATTGTATTTTTTGATATTCGATATCTGCGGGCAAAAGCCGTTTTTACCCGCTTGAGGTTAAAGTAAATTTGAATTTAGAACATCGTGTGCACTAGGTATGTGTTTTCAAAATATTATTAAACCTATTTACTTCCATCTCCATGGTGCCGTATTTATACTTACCTATCATAATGATGAGGTAATTAGGTACCTGAATTGAAATAAAAGTGTCTTGTAATTGTAAATGTTTTATTTTGCATTTAGTCATTTCCTCGCTGAGGGGGGAGTAACGGAGACTGTTCAAATATTTGTAAAAAGCTCGAGTCTATCTAGTAGAATATATATTTTGCAGTCTAATTAGACCGAATACTGGAACCACACAAGCTCAAACATGCAAATATTAATTAATTATTATTATATTGGTTGGTTTGTTAGGTTTTTGATATTTTGTGGTCTGATCCACAAACAACTGGAGGGTGTGTGGCCAACGCTCTACGTGGTGCTGGTACGTACTTCGGACCAGATGTCACGTTCAGTTTCTTACACAAAAACAAATTGAGTTTCATCGTCCGAAGCCACGAATGCAAGCCAGGAGGTTACGAAATACTTCATGATGGAAACGTAAGTCCACTTAATAATTAATAAAAAGTTGGTATGTTTTAAGTTAAATAACGTAATTTCATGTATAGTATAAGTAAAATCGGGCTTATTGCCGCAACTCGACGACTACAATGCGCCTATTTTGCGTATTGAGCTAGGCGGCTAATCTTGCCATCCCAGCTCCTCCAGTAAGTTTCGGTAAAAGTTTCGGTAGGTATTAAACAATACTATTATTTAGGTTTTTTGAATATAGTTTTCTTAAAATAGATGTCTTATCTGAGTTGAATGTTCGTATGGAATTTAAAGTAGCAGTGAAAGTCACGGATTTCAGCTAAAACGCGTTATGTCTTACGAGACTCATGAGCTATAACTTGGTAATAGGCAAGGGAACTTTTAATTTGTATTGAATGGTTATATATCAAGTAATGCATAAACCAGGCTTAGACATTGTAACTTTGTAAGGCCATCAGTCTATAATTCCATAACAATTTTCAACCAAAGATTAACATAATCCTTGGTGTTGACTCTATTCTGACAATACCACATAATTATTGTATTTGTTACTTGTGTATTGATTCGTAAAACTGTTTTAGGTTATAACAATATTTTCGGCGTCTAATTACTACGAGTTGGGGTCGAATAAGGGTGCCTATTTGAAACTGTGTGGCAATTCATTGGAGCGTCAATTCGTGCAATATACCGCTGCCGTGTCACGCACACGGCGACTTACGTTCAGGCAAAGGGTTGGCCTGGTTGAGTCCTCAGCTATGAGGGAACTTCACAGTCATATTGTGATGGCACGAAGGCAATTAGAGGCAACCTTCCGAAGTATGGATGTTGAGAATTGTGGTATGATACTTTTGTTAAATTTTATAATAATTTTAAGATGTTTTGTCCTTTGTATGTATATTATAAAATAATGATCCACTCATTTCTCTCAACAGAACTGTATATAGAGTAACTAGGATGATAGTAAAACCTATGTCATATTGATACAAAATAACTAATACGTTCTTATTTTTATTGACCTTAATAGCAAATTTACGTAATTGTGATATTTAATATCTGCTGAGCATAATTATATTTGCTTATAGGTGAGTTAAATTCCTGTATAATTAACCTTAATATGCGAATTTAACTGCCTCAACGGTTTTATTGATCAAACGACTACAAACGTGATGGATACGATATCTTTTAACCTCCGATGTAAAAAGAGAAGTGTTATAAGTTTAACATGTCTGTATGTTTGTATCTGCTGTGGCATCGTAGCTCCTATACGAATGGACTAATATGATGTAGTTCTTTTAAAGAGTGTTATCGAGTAATTATTATCTACAAATTTTTTGAGCTAATATTCCTGTCTTTAATGACACTTGTTTTAACTTTAACAAAAAATATTACAATAATTAATTAGTGAAGCTGAAATGAATATTTATTTTTATTTATCTATCGATCTGTTTGTACTACTAACTACAAAATTTGATATGACCGTAATTTTATTAAGAAACGTTTCACAAGCTGAGGTCTGAGGCAACGCGGCCGGTCCGTCTAATACCGGCGCTATTCTGCTATTTCTAATCTTGACTGAATATTGTAATTTAGAATTTATGTTCAATATATCAGCATAATAGCCATATAAAGATAGGGCCATAAAAAAGACATCCTAATTCTATACAGACGAAGTAGCAGCAATCTCATTCTATTATTAAAATTGTAACTCTCATAAAAATATTTGAAAAGATTCTGTGAGAGATTTCTATCGCTTTAAAAATGTAACGTAAATTTGAGGCAAAGTCGAGTCCTCGTGACTAAGTGGATCTTTTGAATTTACAATGACCTTGTTAATGAGGGCTATCTGAAATTGTCTCTCCGCGTAAATGACAAAGTAAATTTTGTGATATTTATTACAGCCGGATAAAAGGCCTGTTGTTGTCTAAACCATGAGTTTATGATGAATTTTCGACAGGGTTTTGTCCTTAAAAATGTCAATCACAATACGGGCTGTCATCGGAACTTGACGGTCTCGTGGATGCGCTTTCTAAATTTTATTCATTAAAAAAACCTTCTGGATTTTGATGGTTTTTATAGATTTTAATCTATAATATGAAATAAGTGACAAATAGTTTTTATTTTTTCATACATGTCACCTTTATTTTGTTGTGATTAAAAAATGTTCTTTAATTTTGAACCGTAGTGAGTCCACAGAGTTCTAAAAGCCCTTAAGACAGAAACTCTTGGAATGGTTTTAATATACCTACTATTGTATTTAATAACATTGTATTGAAATCTTCTTAATTAAGAAAATGGTTTTCACTCTGCATTGTCTATTTATTAACATTAATTTTCTCTACTAGCACAGATACATTTATAACAAAGTGCTAAAGGGAATTAAAAACTACAAAAGCAACTATACTTAAACAAAGGATCTAATGTGGGTCCTTTGTTCTGTATTAAGGTAAAATGAAAACGGTGTTTTAGTTCTTATATAATAAAAGTTGTATTCAACAAAGAACTTTCCTTATTTGTTGGAAAAAATTCTTCTGCAAAAATGTTTGTGCGAATATGCGTAGGTATTGCATACAAATTCTTTTCATTTAATATTAAAACTATTTATAAGGTAAATCAAATGAAAAGCATTTTATTGTATAAACAACCATTTTACAATTCTTTTTTAATTTAAAGGTTTTTATTTCATTTCTTATTAAAAGTATAATGATGGTTATCAAAAGTATATTATATTTTATAATTATTATTTACAGGTTTCATATCAATTAGCGATTGGTGTACAGCAATGGAACAGACGACGCATTTGGGACTTCCATGGCGGATGTTGAAAGATAAACTCGTGAGAACGGATCCTGAAACTAGGAGAGTGCGATATATGGACACATTCGATCTGTCTGCTAATGTAAGTCACCTTTTTAATTATTATTAATACAGTCGACCAAAAATGTGGTCTAACTCACTACGGCTCACTTTTACGTCATAAAACATCAAGGTCGATTTCCTCTTGACAGTGATATACACAGATATTATGACAGCTTTACTTAGATATCATACAAAATTTCCGTCCATATTTTTGGTAGACCATATATACTTACCTAGTCTTATTAAAGTATTGAAGTTTTCGGTTCGAGAAGGTCAGAAAGGTCGTCAAATGTTTAAAGAGACCGATAAGATTTCTTCAGTCAAGTCACAGTTTTAATATCATACTTGTAAAATTATAGGGCTTTATTACAAAACATGGACTAAAGATGTTTCAGTAATGGTTGCTAGGACGCGTCTAACGTTCATACAAAAATGTGGTTTTTCTCTGGTAACAAACCCGGTCTATCTTTAAACCGTGTTTTGGAATAAGGCAGATAAAATTTTACTTTTACATTTAAGTTATAAAATTTTAATTTAAACAATATAAATAGAAATATTAATAGTAGTTAATCACTAAAAATTAAGTTAGCAGCTTAATATAAAATGTTTCTTTATATACCTACTTCGTTTTTGTTTCAATTAATGGTATTTAAATAAGGAGTTTTTAGTCTATCTTTGAAGTCGAAATTAAATGCATTTGTGAATTGCTTCTTAAGAAAAATTAAATATTAATATTTCATTGCAATTCAAATGCTTTTGAAATAAAACAATATTTGTTATTAACATCTGTGTGAATATGTCAAAATATGGTTTGTAATTCGTGAATATGTGAAATGTTTATGTTTATCTTCTTTTCACTCACGATTTCGTCTGTGTGGGCGATATTTACCGGCGTAATGCAATAATCAAATCACTCGGAAAAAGTCTAGTCCCGTCGGTGAAAGAATTTTTAATATCTTTTTTGAGTTTAATACTGTTAAGGATATGTCTTTATTTCTTTCTTTATTGTATTCTCTTCTATGTATTCTTTGCTGTATTTTTTTTCTTTAGTTTTGTAGTAAATAAATAAAACATAAAAATAAAAAAAATAAAAAAATATTTTTAATTTTAATGTGAAAAGTTAATTTTATTATATTTTAGAGTATTTTGTATCTCAAATGTTTATGCTGTAATATATTCTTAGTTATTTTATGTAATATTTGTAATAATTGTAAATCAATTTGAAAATCAATATAATACAAAAAAATCAAAATTATAATAAATATACAATCCTTTATGATAGTCGGACCGCTTTTTATTATAGGTAATTTGAAATAAAAAAGTTCTGAATGGATTTTATAAAATTCGCTTTACAGTCCAAATGTGTGGGTATAATTTTCATTCAAAGAACAATGAAATGATGAATGAACAAAACTTTTTGATGGTTACAACTGAACACTTGTGCTCTCATTCATTTCACAGTTGAATGTATTGTTCGAAATTTTTTTACTTCTAATTTTCCTAATTCATCAATTTTATATTTGTAACTGTGCCAACAAGAACTATTAGAAAAAATCGTCTTAGTAAAAAAGGTAGTAGTTACCGAAATCTGTTGAGCCGTTGAAGAGTTACGATACGTTAGTCGGATAGATGAAGAGGTCGAAATCATAACTCACTCTCATGAATAATGAAATGAACGAAGGTATGAAATGATTATGAGTAAAAAATACTTATATTTTTATAATAAAAATATATAGAATATTTAGAAAAAATATTTATATTAAATATTTATTAAAATATATTAATTTTTGTTTATGCTAACCCAGCCAGTACTAGGAAATCCACATAGTATTATCACATTGAGATTTGAAATGTAAATTGGTTGCATATTCGTGCGTAATTTATTTAAAAATAACTCTGAAATTGGAACTCAAAATAGGGTGACATTGAAAGAAATGACGTTTGTTTATTGTAGCAATATGTATTTTAGTGTTATGTACAATAATTTTTCATTACTTCTTTATACTTATACAAGAAATATATCAGCCATTTTCACCAATCCATTATTATTATATGAAACTCTTAAGTGACAACCTATCTCTCACTGCCATTAATAAAAAGATAGCTTGTCATAAAGGACATTCCTAAAAATGTTCTAGTGAAATGGAGTTTGTGAAAATAGCCATTACTGTGCCTTTTGAAAATTTTTCTAATTTCAAGCTTTCAAATTGCTTCCGTGGTTAAGTGGTTTACGCGTCTGCGTATTGCGCTGGAGGTTCTGTGTTCGAATCCCGTGTAAACCAATGAATATTTCGGTTGGGTAGGCACATAAGGTTGATCACCTACTTGCCTGTAAAGAAAATAATCAGTGAAACGGATACAGAAATGTGTCTGCCCATGCCACACTAGGGGTTACGGGAATTCACTTCAAGCTTTCAAACTCAGAATGAGTAAAAATGCTATTTATTATTAAAATGAAAATGGATTTAGTATTTACCATTTTCATGTAAACAATTTAAATAAATGTAATTTTATGTTTTTTTAATTTTGAATAATTTTAAGCTTAGTTTTAGATTTGGATCTGACGAATTTAATTATGTTTGTAAAATGTAATCGGAAAAAGGGTAACACAAAAAATCTTATTAAATAATAAAAATTAAATTTATTTATATGTATTACAAAGTTGTAATAAAAGTTTTGTTACAGAAATTCGGGCGAAAATCTGACACACAAACTGTCGTTGAAACTCTTTATAAGAACAAACAGAGCTTGGAAGCCATATTTAAGATCTTAGACAAAGACAACTCAGGTGAGACAATCTTAGCAGGACAAATGAACTGCTGTCATCTTCAAATTCATTATTGTTACTTGAAATTTAATTTGTAAGTAAAAGGTATTCCAATTTTTATGGAAAGTCGTAAAATTGTAGAAGATTTTCTTTCCTACTTAATTGTAGTCATTAAGAGGCTATGCTGCTGTATTGGTGTGGATGGCCATAAATATCCCAGGAAAACTTTCTTACAATAATATTAAGCACTCTTGTCTCTACTTTTATTACGGAGACGACAGAAATTGACAGCGCTAAGTGGAGTTCCGCATTTTATTAAATAAAAATGTGGCGAGTAACTCGCTTATAGCTGAAGGTACTTTTATTTATTTAAACGAAAAAGCTGAATTAAATATATATTTTTAGGAAACATTAATGAAAGCGTTTTTCACTTAATGATAGTTCGTTTATTTAAATAATAATAATACTTTTAAAAACGGCGTTTTTTAGTTTTTTACATAATAACTTATAATAAATCTGATCAAATTTAGTAAAATTCAAACTAAATCTTTATTCAAATTATTTATTAGGTTATAAAAAGTGTTATTTGTATGACCGTTTCCTTGATCTAGTGGTAACCGCGTAAGCGTTACAACCGGGAGGTCCTGGGTTCGATTCCCGGTGGAGATAAAAAAATAGTCATAGTCGGGGTCTGGCAGGGCATAGAAGGCTAGATCACCTACCTCCCCCTAAAGAAAAATTCGATCAGTGAAACAGATGTGAAACGCATCTGCCCCATACCCCACACGGGACTTCACTTCACATATTTGTATATTATGTGTTATTAACAGGGTATATAACTTTAGAAGAATTTTCTGAAGCATGCCAACTTATCGGTAAGTATATGCCGAATCCTTTGACCCAAGAGCAGTTAGTCGACATTTGCCGTTTGATGGACATCAATAAGGATGGGTTAGTCGATCTCAACGAGTTTTTGGAGAGCTTCAGGCTCGCTGAAAAGAATTTACATGAGGAGGAGCACCAACTAGCTGAAATTAAGGCCACCTGACAGGAGTTAGACCGCTATCCGAGCAGGACGGCGGTCGATAAAGACGAAATCGGCGTGGAAATCGAATTACTCAAAATGGACGATGACTTCAAAAATGCTGGTAACGGTGATGCGAGTAGTTCAAGGGAGCCGGAGGAAATTGCGCTAATCGATCGTTCCAAACGACCGGGCTTGTTAGAAAGCGATATGTGAATTACACCTAAATACTGAAGTAAGATTGACCTTGTCTTGACATTTATAACTTATAAGGAACAAAGGTATTATCAGCAAATTGTATTAAACTTTTTAAAAATAACATTATTTCTGATGAGGTTTATTTACAATCTGTCTATATAATAAGATTTTTTTTCTCTAAATTAAGCAAGTTATATTATTATATTAATAAAAAATAATATGTTTACAGAAAGATATCGGTTGTTAGAAATTATGCAAATGCAAAAAATGCAGCGCTACTTATTGCACATACAATTCATTAGTCTGTATTTTAAGAAAACTATAAATTTGAAAAAAAAAAAAAACTATAAATTGTTTCGAGTTAAAAAACCCGCAATACTAGAAATTTCTAACGATTTTTTTATTTTGTCACTTTTAATTATTTACTATGATATATGAAATACGACTTATTATCTCTTGAATGCATTGAAATTACCTAAATTAGATTATAGTAAAAATGCCATTTAAATTTACAACAAATATTTGTCATATTCGTCATGATATAATTGACATATAATTTTTTTACATACATAAGTATGATTGATGTCGCTTATTCTCGCGTTTTCCCACATAAGTGGGAAAACGCGAGAATAAGCGACATCAATTCATACTCACACTACTCGCGTGAGAGGGATCTCGTGTGAATGCTTAAACCGACTGCTTCAGTTAATTGGTTTGCGGAGTTACGAATTGTCCCCTAAAAATATATTAGAGAAGCCTCATTACCTTATCTCTCTAATGTTTAAAAATAAAGGAGCAAAGAATTGATTAAACATTAATTGCTGTGTATAAATAGTAGTTTTTAGCTAATTTTGCTGATAATACGATTTTTCTTCGTGTATTTACTATTTAGATGTAGATGCATTGTTAGAAACAATTTTCCTTGCATTTTTATTGAGCCTAGTCGTTTAAACATCGAATATTATCTTGGGCTTGCATTTCGACATTACTAGAACTAATTAGATAATAAATGTATTCATTTGTGGGATTGCTTTTCGCCAACATTTGTTTAAGTATTATTGTACTGTTTTTTATTAGTTATTATGTAAAAAGTTATTGATTGGTGCCAATTTTAGTGGAACATGTGAAATCTAGTCAATTTTAGATAAAATGGGGGTTTAATTATTCAAAAATATATTTTGTGCATTATTTTTGTACTAAAAACGAAAGGGAACAATGACACCGAAAAATCAAATTAAGGCTGTTACAAAAATATAAGTATCTTGCCCCTGCCCCAAAAGAAATATATTAATATAAATAAATAAAGGAACAATCTTTAATAATATCTTCTAAAAATGTTAGAAATATTTTACTAATGAATAAAGAACCAATATTTTGATGAATAAAATATTTTTGGGACAGCCTGCAAAGTTTTTTATTATATTACACACATATTGCAATGTGGATTTTATATTTATTTAAAAATTTATAATAAACTATATCTCTGTAGATATCTAAATAGAATATAAAATATCATTATTATAGGAATATAGTCAAAATTTTATCAAATATATTTCAATTCTCGTAAATAAAATATTTGTAGATTTAGTATAAATTTACAGATTCCCTTAAAGGTGTATGAGCTGAGGCAAGATGCCAATGCAATATTATTAAGTTGGGTTAGTACATTTGTTCTCTTTTAATATAAATTATATCACCAATACACATTATAAAGCAAACTAATCTTATCTAAAATAATCCATGTATATTAAATCTATGAATTGAAGAAGAATACTACAAATCAATTTAATGATATCGCCTGGTTAATTGTTTAAGTGAAGTGACCTGACGTAGGCTCAGTTTGACCTAATACCTACTTAGTAGGTAGTAGTGGTCATCCAATCAGACTTTTGCGGTGTAAACCGATAAATCGGTTCCATTATAAACGACATTGTTATTGTCGTGTGAAAACTGAAACACTATAATCTTGTTAAACGCTGTTATGCCTACAATAACCCCCTTATTAAACTTTGCCTAGCTCGAAAGAAAGTCTCAATGCTGTCAATTTCCCGGTGATATAATTATAATTATTATTTCAAACAAGACACAAACACTAAGCAAAGCTCTTTGTTGTGTGGGAGTAGTAATGTAGTCGAAATTTGGACTGTTTTATGAACTAGTTTACAAAATGTAGATTTAACGAAGTAAACAAATTAACAAGTTTTCTTATTAAAATAGTCAGTCTTGAAATCCATTTATATCTTAAGAATATAATGTAATCATTCCAGGAGACAGTTTCTAAAACATGTATTTCACCGTATTTGATATTTACATAGGATTTGTGGGCACAGAAACAGCAAGTAAGATTAATGATTATTTATTTGTTTGTACAGAACTTACTATGCCAACAATGGAGAATTGTATATCTTAGATACTTTCAAAAACATTAAGTTATTATCATATACGATCTGTTTGAATATGGTTTTTTCATTTAAACCTATGTAGCCTTTGATAAAAAGCTATTAAGGCTTATAAAAAACTGGACGCAAATAAATATTAATGAAAATGCTTTTGTTATTTCATAGCTTATGTTCTGAGTTTGGCTAATCACCAATTTGTATCTAAAGAAAAGGACCGAGAAATGGACGTTTCATGTACTAGAGATTAGAACTGTTTTTTATTACATTTCCCAAACAAATAAGTGTTTGATTAAGAAATATCAACGTTCTTAGTAATTAGACTGATTGTATGTAATAAAAACCTACTTAGCAAAACTGTTTGACCACGTTTCTATATATCAATTTTCTCTCGCACTTTCGAGTTATCTTTACTACTTGTCTTTATATAATCTAGATTTCATAACGCGTAATATCTATACAAATTGTGAGACAAAGAAAAAAACCATAGCTATCTTTTTTCTCAAAATAAATTAATTTTTTAATTATTTTTATATAAATATAGTCGTCAAAAGTAATTTTCGCGTTTCAATATTAGTACATTGTTTTCAGTTTAATATTTAAAAATTGTTTTCTCATTGTCATATACAAATGGTCGTTAAAAGTACTTTTTGCGTTTCAATATTAATTGGTTTTCAGTTTAACATTAAAATTTTTTTTTCTTTGGCTCACGACTAACTTTTGTAAAGTGAAGTGTTTTATGAGAAATATGTCAAATTATGTGAGAAAAAGGAATGAATTACTTTCATTAAGTATGCACTCTGAAGTATTACCACCTTATTGTATTAAGATTTTGCTAATTGAAATATAATAATAATCAATGCATTAGAGTTTTGTCCATTAAATTGTGATACAAGTACATGGTTTCTTTAATTAAATCTCATATAAACTGGAACGTACCTACTAAGAAGTAAGTTACCTACTGTCTTTTCTTTATACTAATTCTTAATACAAAACTATAAAGAGTCAAGTTTTAAGTTTTATCACAACTGGATTTAAAAAAACAAACCTTTAATTTCGAAATATTGTAAATAAATTATCTTAGAATTTGTTAAGTTGTTTATCGATCACATATCGACCAATACAGAATAATATTAAGATCATATAGTTTAATATATAATAATAGGAAAGTTCTGTGATTAATGATTCTTCAAATTAAATATAAATAACAAAGGTTTTCGATGGGTTCAAGGGCTAAGGTATAAAGGTCACTCTCTCTAAGTACTTAAGACCCACCATTCAAATAAGGTAGAGATTATAATAACACCGTTATATTTCGGGTCTGGCTTCTCGCTACAATATACCTAAGGGTTAAATTAATGTTTCTTCTGTAAATACTTAATAGTTATTCGTAGCAAAGTTGAAGAATCTAAAAAAAAAAACTAATTTTAAGCAAATAATACTAAACTACTTTACGAAAACATAGACTTTTTGTGGTTTATATTTAATAGTTAAAATATAAAACTATAGGTCGAAAGATAAACTGTAGCGGCTTAGTAGAAGTGCGTTTGTTAAGCAGATTAACCTTGAAATTCTATTATAGTAACCACGCTATTTTCTTTCTAAGGTAATTAATATAATAAGCTAAGGCAGAATAGCAAGAGTATATTATGTTAAACTATACACAATCGTAATTTGAAGCAGACGAAATATTTTTTACCTAAAAAAGGAATCTTTTTTATGCTTATTAGTAGTCAGTCTCAAATCAAAATTAAAATTATCTCTGAGGCTAAGTTACGCGTATTGCGCAGAAGGTAATTAATAGGTTCGATCTTCTGGGAAACAAAAGTGTATCGGCTTAGAAGGCACAGAAAGTGGAACACAAACAATACATAATATAATTTTATTATCATAAAATATAGTTACAGTGTTAAAACTTATTCATAAGTTAATAGTAGAATTTGATCTTCGTTATTTTTTCGTTATCTAGCTAACTCTATAATTTATTGCTGGCTTTTATATTAACCGCCATCTTTTATAATTTAGTTTAATGTTAAAAAAGTATTTACATATAATAGGCTATAGGTTACCACAAAGTTTAAATTCACCACAAGATGGCGCTTAATACAATATATTGTTGTGCTAGTATATTAAAAACTAGTTAGATGTCGTTACTTAAGCCGGAAAATGCAAATACAAGCTTTTAATAAAAAAATGCATTATTAAGCTGTCATAATTAAATTAACAATCGTTTTAATATTTTTATTTTCTCTCACTTATTTTGTCTCAAACTTATTTTGTGTAATATTACGATAAAAATTATATTTATAAAATCGGAGTGAATTTATTCCGAAGGCGATTCCAAATTGGGAAAAATCTTTATCTACTTAGGTAAAAAATATAATTTACCTGCCAGTTGGTTGCAAAATAAATAAGCCTAGACATTACACATACAGGAGGGATTTCTTGGAATAGACAACAAAAAGTAAATAGTTTAAGTAGTCTATATTTACAGATAGTATCTACCATATAAAAAATAAGTAATCAAAATAGAATAGGCTGGGCAAAAATTTTGCGCATATATTATAATATGTATAAACATTGAATAAAATCTCTTTGGCTGTACAATATGTATCTTGCTGGTTTTCATGGCATTAATAAGGTTACATTTCAAAAAAGGAACAAATAAGTAAAATGTTGTTTTCAGCTTTTTTTTCATTTATTTTTCGTTCTGTGAAAATGAGTGAATCTAATGTAGAAATTGGATACATTTAAAAATTATTTGACAAAAACAGCCGGAAAAAAAAATGTGACAAATTCGTTTAAGCGTTTTTAATCCGGGAATTTTGATGTCAAAGATATACCTCGCTCTGGTCACCCTGTAACGAATAATGTGGATGCCATTTGAAAAAATGGAGCAAGATCTGCATATCAGTAGTTACATACAGACATATATAAGGAACAGCTCCAAAGATAAAGGAATCCAGAAATAAAAGCCAAAATTACTTGTTGTTACAATGCGGCGTATAATAATTAAATCTTTTACACCTTTTCAGCTCACTCTCACAAAATGGCGCCTCTGCCAATCGTTTTTCATTTGTTACATTGTTTTTGGCAATACACACATGATCAATAGACTGTCTCAATAAAAGTTTTATAAAGAACTAAATCTTATAATTATGTTAATATACCTTTTATAATTATATTACAATTTATTAATAATTTACTATTTACCTTACGTTCTCAATTAACAGAATTAAATATATAAAGTCTAATCGCATATATGCTGTTTTGAAGACATGTCAAAACAGCGTCTCATTGTTATTATTTTTTTAATTTGATCAAATGAGTTAAGGCCGTATTCCGATTACTTATTATAAAATCTGTAATTTATTAATTAACTACAATTAGCGATACAATAATAACTACAGGCTTACAGCTCGGCCTTCCTGTTATGAGCGAGTCCCTTCGCTATAGAGGTAGTTCCTAGTTACTACGAATTTAACTTAATAAATCAATAAAGCTATGTATAATTTATAATACAACATTCAGCATAACCTATGACAATACCTATTGTTTACATTAGTTAGTATTTTGATAATACTTACTATCATGTTTAAAAATAATTAAGTAAACTCTTTGAAATAAGTAATTAAATTTTAACAGTATTTTTATATATATAATGTAAGTATGAATGTGAAATTTTATAATAATTTGTACATTTGCAGTTTCAAAATGAATTAATATTAGTTATATATATCTAACGTAATATTTAGTATACTATATCTAACATCTTCTTTTTTCTTATACATAATCATGGTAAGTATTGCAATGTAAATCTACAGCGTTTAAAACTTCTAGTGGTTCTCCAATTAGCTACAGGTATTTATGACAAAATAATCCGGAACATTTTTTAAAACTTAATTATAATAAAATTAACAAATTAAACAGACTTTATAGGTACAATGTAAGTATTCATTCACTATCAGAGTTGTTTTCGTCACAACTGGTTTCTAGACCTCTGGCAAAGTTTAGCCAAGGCTGCATTTTGTCTACTGCTAGTATAGCTGATACCTACGATTGTTTTTACGTGATAACGGAGTGTCTTCAATAACGTACCTATCGTTAGGCAGCTTTTTCACGACACGATAAGGGCTCTGGAACTTAACGACTAGTTTTTGTGACTGACCATCACGAGGTACCTGCCGCTCTACACGCACTAAATCCCCTACAGAGTTTTTTTTTTCTGGATTTCTATGACTGTGGAACTTTTCTTGGTCTTTTGTTTGTTTATCTATTATATTTTCTCTAGCTTTATCTCTCATATCTATTAGTTCTTCTTCAGATGCTACGTTGGTTATATCATTAAGAACCTCACTCAAAATTCCTTCACTTCGACACTTAATGTTTAATCTGGAGAGCAATTTGGAAGGTCTCTTTTGAGTTGTTTTGTGAGTTCTAGAGTTTAATCCCAGTTGAATATCTGAGACGTATTCGTCTCAAGACTTCTCATCTTTTCCGTGAGTTGAGATAGATAGAGCATCTAAAATGGTTCTGTTGAACTGCTCCACCTGAAAAATGGCTCTGGGTGTCGCGACTGCTTTAATGATGTGCTTGATGCCAAGCGAAGTTATGAATTCCTCGAAAGTCCCACTCGTAAAGCTTGTGCCTTTATCAGTGATAAAGCGCGTTGGTACACCAAATTAGCTGACATACTCTTTAAAGATCTTAATAGTGGTCGCGGACTTCGTATCTTTCACTGACTTAGCAATGACGTACTTTGTGAATCCGTTCACTAAAACAAGTAAGTAACAGTTGCCTTTCTTACTTTTTATAAACAGTTCCAGATGATCCGCGTGGACCACTAGGCTTGTCTATAGGATGGAGTTCACCCTCACGTTTTCCGTCACGTGGCCTGTGGTGCGAGCATTCCAAGCAAGAAGAAACGTACTTCTTAACGAACTTACGTATCTTTGTAAACCAGTAATTCTTGCGAATGCGTTAAAGAGTTTTGTCGAATCCGCAATGGCCAACGTCGTCGTGATTCATTTTAAGAATTCGGAAATGCACTCCTTTAGATACGAACCACTACATTTCATCCCTAACGATTTGGTATACCCGACCATTTTTCAACTTGTAGTTGTTGTGAATGTCCATTACTTTTTCCGAGTCTACACAGTTAAAATTTCTTTTAGCCTTTTAACTTCTTCATCAGCGGATTTTACAGTGGTAATCCAGTCTTCCTCAACATTGTCGACGGCTAGAACATCTAAACAGATTGGTGATTCAGCTTCACTATCTCCGACTGTATTGCGACTTAAAGCGTCGACGTGTAACATACGTGATCTTGGTCTGTACTCGATGGTATAGTCAAACTCTTGCAGCTGTATCCACCATCGAGCAATCCGAGGAATTAAATCACGCTTGATTAAAGTCAACCGTAACGCATTGCAATCTGTGAAAATCTTAAAAGTAATTCCGATAAGGTAGACTCTAAACCGATTCAACGAGGCCACCACGGATAATAATGTTTCCAAGTCGAAGGGATGGAGCTTGTGCTCCTCTGCATTCGTATTACGGCTAAAATACAAGACGAGTTGAAAAACTCCATTTGATTTAGCTTGCAGCAAAATGCCAGCTACACCATCTTTACTGGCGTCCGTGCAATTGGGTCTCAGCTCAGTGATCATATAATGCGAGTATGGGTCGTTAGATTAACATTCTCTTTATAGTATTAAATGCTTGGTTTTGCAGTTTTTCCCATACCCATTTTGAGTCCTTTTTTTTAAATAAATCAGTCAACAGTGCTGCAAGTAACGCGTAACCTTCAATGAACCGTCTGAAATAACCAGACAGTCCGAGAAATTGTCTTAGTTCATGCTGGTTGTTCGGCATAGGACATACGGTAGGGTCTGTAAACCACCGGTACCGTGTCTTCGAGTTCTATAACCATCCTCGGTCAATTTTGTAAACCCCAGATGACGGAGTCCGCACGAAACGCAGTCGATGTATCTATCTAGTAATTGTCTTCTTCTCTAATTCATCTGGAGTTAAGTTATCACCATATTTCAAAGTGTCATCCATCTGGGTTTCACAGAATGTGACGTTACATGAATTTAAAACACGATCTGGGTTTTTGAAATCTCTGAGAAATACGCGTACCACTAAAGTTCCCTTTTCTAACTTTAGAGTGATAGTCGATGCATTATGGATAAGCAAAGCTCTTCGTTCACTCCTAACTTGATAGTCACCAGGGAGGAGGTAGTACTCTTTTCCTTTCGTACCTCTAACGAAACCGCTTATATAAGCACGAACATCTGATCAACCAGGTTCGGAATTAACCAGAACCGGACACAAAGTATTTGGGGAAATCTCATAATTAGATGTAATTTAGTCTGAGGAATTTGTTGGAATATTACGGCTGTGGGAGTCTTTGAGATAATGATATCCGGTTTTTCTGTGAATGAGTGCCCTAGCAGAACTGACTGGTTAATTACATAGTAATCAACCACGTATAAGTTTATTATCCGTTTAATATTTTGAACCTCTACGGTCACAGTCGTCATTCCTACAGGGTTGGTCAAACTCGCACCTATTCCCCTAAAAATAGGTAAATCCTCAGGAATCACTATATCTAAATTAAGTTCCCTTTGGTCAGTTTTATGAGGAAACACTGTCTGCCTAAATCAAGTTGGCAATCTATGGCAATTTCGTTTACTTTGATGTAAATCGTGTATTTCGCGGTTTGTTCCTCTGTTAAACTTAACTGGGCTACTTGTTTCTCATTTATATTTTTGGGCCGATTTAATTCGCCTTCACGATTTTTTTTTGTCATTTTATTTTTATAACAATGAATAGATAAATCTCCAGATTTTTCACACGTAGTACACTTCATCAGGGTTTGTCACACTTAAAGCTGGGATGACCAGATTGATCACAATTATAGCAGGTAATCTTGGAAGTGTCGGGTTTCGAGTTACCAGGTCTAGCAAGGGCTGTACCTCTCCGTTCATTTCTAAATTTTAGAAGAATGCCTATTATCGCGGCTTTGTCCTACTTTAACCGTTCTAAAGTACTTGAGAATATTTTCGGGTTCAGCAAATTGCGCAGCCTGAGCACCTACCCTGACTGCCCTATCATCAACACCGCGCAGAAGACAATCTACTGCCTGTCGCCCATAATTTTTACATCTGTTTAATAAATTAATTTTAGCATAATAATAGTGATCGAGCGACTCTCCGTATTTAACTCTTTTAGCTAGCATCTCGGTCAAAAGTTCAGCATAGTCCTCACGGACCGAAAAGACATAACCAATTTGTTTTTCTATTCGGCCTATGTGTGCATTATAGAGGGTAAACTTTGATACCAAGAGCGCGCCACATCTATTAGCTTAGGCAAAGCATAATTGATAATTTCTTTGTCTTACCAACCATATATGCCCGTGCACTCTTCCACTTTCGTTAACCATGTTAAAATTGTCTGTTCTTTTGACATTGGGTCAAACTCGGAGACAATGTTAGTATTAAAAGCTATCTTGGGTTTATCTGAACTTTTTACCGATTGCAAAATAGACATAAATTTATTTATCATGGTGTCAGTATGGGAAACACTACCTTTACGTCGTTGGGTCTGGGTGACTCACCCGCATCCTCAGAAGAACTGTAGCTTCTTTTCTTACCACGCTTAGTCTCGTGTCTTGATCTGATCTCGTCTTCACGTCCACGTATGCGGCGGTGCGACTTCTCTCACTGCTTGCCTCTATTCCTTGGGATTCCAAACAAGACGATTGCAACCGCGCTCGGCGAACTGGAGTACGACGAGATCTCTCCGCTGTCCCTTTGATTTCGGTTCCACGTGCCCGCGATGCTCCTTGACGTTCTGAGAATTGTCTCCTTTCCGACCTGTCATAGCTGAAAATTCTGGCATCTCCATGCCAGATGGCGGTTTTGGCACCTCCATGCCAACCCGTTTCTCTGGCACCTCCATGCCAGCTCACTTTTCTGGCACCTCCATGCCAACTCACTTCCCTGGCACCTCCATGCCAGTTTTGTTCCCAGAGGCTAGTGCCTCCCGACCCTGTCCCCCACACCTGGGTACACCTGGGTCTGCACTAAATCCCTCGACTCGCTTGTCTATGGGGTTAGTTCCCCGAGACTAGTGCCTCCCGACCCTGACCCTTACACCTGGGTACACGTGGGTCTGCACTAAATCTCCAGACTCGCTTGTCTATGGGTTTTGTTCCTCGAGACTAGTGCCTCCCGACCCTGACCCTCACACCTGGGTACACCTGGGTCTGCACTAAATCTCTCACGTGATTTGGACCACAAGTCGGCCTTCTTTTCCGATCCATAATGGGGCAACTGAAACTGACACATTTCAGCTTAGTAATCCATTCAAACAGACACGCAGATAAATAATAGGTACCTAACTAGGAGCGACTGCGGTTTCTTACCTAACAAAACATTGACTGTATGTTTGTTACTTAATATGTAACAAACATATGTCATTATAGTAACCGTGAGTAAGTATACTCGCATGCAATCTCTAAGGTAGTAAAGTGGTTTAATGTTAATAATCTTCTACTTAATACGAAGAAAACAAAATGTATTAGATTTATATTGCCAACTGTTGAACAAGTAGAAGCTAATATTATAATTAAAAACGAAAAGTTAGCACTTGTGGACACCACTGTATTCTTAGGTATAACCCTCGATACTAAGCTTCAATGGGGCCCTCACATTGATGCATTGTCGAAGAGACTCAGCTCTGCAGCATACGCTGTCAAAAAGATCCGCCTCTATACAGACGTAGACACAGCTAGGTTAGTCTATTTTAGCTACTTTCACAGCATTGTCTTATGGTATACTGTTGTGGGGTTGCTGCAGATGTTAACACCGTCTTTGTACTGCAGAAGAGGGCTGTTCGTGCAATTTACAATATGGGTCCCAAAGAATCACTTTGTTAAAAACTTAAAGAGATAAATATAATGACAGTCACATGTCAGTATATTTATGAAAATCTGATATATGTACACCAAATATTATAAATTTTTTTTTACTATAATTTTTTTGTAAACTACAGTATATTAAAAAAAATAACGATTCAAAATGATCAAATATAATTTCAATGACTTCGACATTTCATTATACTATTAAATCAGATTGTTTATAATAATAATATGTATATTAGAAAATTTGTATACTTGTCTAGCGAAGTATAAAATGAATAATCCAATATACGCATTGTATCAAGTAAGTATTATTTCACTCGCTCACACGAACGGCCAGCTTAGTAACCAAAAGATGATAAAATATAATGATAAATAAAACAGTAACTAAAGTTAGGACAAGACACCGCGTCATACGCCGCTTTGTTTTACATTACGTCACGAAGCTATTGAATAAATTGTTGATATAATATGTATGTATAAAAAAAAAACTAAGACATTTCTTACATAATATTAGTACTAATTCTTCCATAGTACCGTAATCTAATGTACTCTTTGAAGTAACCTTCTGTTTTCTACCTCAATTTCAAATAAATGTTACCCCCTGTAACTACTTCGCGTAATCCCAGTTGCGGTTTGAATTGTATTTTTATAGTTTTTTTTATTTTTATTTTGATCACAAAATCTAGTTTAATGCAATGTCTTGACTAGCACTAACATTCAATGCCAATAAGTAACGTTCGTCGTTGTAGTAACACTAGTATTGAACAATGCTCATTATTATTTGGGTACATACATAAGAAATTAACAATGAACTTACGCTTAAAGTTTTCCTTTTGTGCAGGCGTAGTACGAAAACGTAACTATATTTTCGCTCATCCCACTTCTGAACTATAAGGAACAGCTCCAAAGATAAAGGAATCCAGAAATAAAAGCCAAAATTACTTGTTGTTACAATGCGGCGTATAATAATTAAATCTTTTACACCTTTTCAGCTCACTCTCACAAAATGGCGCCTCTGCCAATCGTTTTTCATTTGTTACATTGTTTTTGGCAATACACACATGATCAATAGACTGTCTCAATAAAAGTTTTATAAAGAACTAAATCTTATAATTATGTTAATATACCTTTTATAATTATATTACAATTTATTAATAATTTACTATTTACCTTACGTTCTCAATTAACAGAATTAAATATATAAAGTCTAATCGCATATATGCTGTTTTGAAGACATGTCAAAACAGCGTCTCATTGTTATTATTTTTTTAATTTGATCAAATGAGTTAAGGCCGTATTCCGATTACTTATTATAAAATCTGTAATTTATTAATTAACTACAATTAGCGATACAATAATAACTACAGGCTTACACATAGCAGAAGGACTGGGAATGGACCACAAAACAGTTTTGACCCATTTGAAAAAAGCTGGGTACACAAAAAAGCTCGATATTTGGGTGCCAAACGATCTCACTGAAAGAAACCTAATGAACCGTGTACTCATTTGCGATTCTTTATTGAGACGTAATGAAGCTGTACCGTTTTTGGAAAGATTGATAACTGGTGCGAAGAACGTGCGAAAAAGGTCGTGGTCAAAGGTTGGTCAGACTTCACAGACTATGGCAAAACCTGAGTTAACTTGCAATAAGATGATGCTGTATGTGGTGGGATTGGAAGGGCATTGTTCATTATGAGCTTTTACCGCCAGGTAGAACTTCAAGAGAGGACTGCCAAAACTACTTGTTGCATTTTTTTGATCAGAAGTCACAAAATTTCTACAGCAACGGAATCATGGCACTATCTATAATATGGCAGAAAGTCATCGAACAAAATGGCACATATTATGTACTTTATTTTCCAAAATCCTATTTCCGTATTTTCTAATTATCATAGGTATTATATCTATCACAAAATTTCAATGAATTTCTTATTTATATAATATATTATACATATATGTTAAGATATAATATAACGAATATCAAAATTTCTATTCTATTTAAAATACAATATTCGTTACTTTTTTATAGAAGTGATTCATGTGCAAATTTAGGCTTCTTAAAAGTGGTCACTATGCCATTATTAGTGGTCAAACCGATAAATTGAACTGTATCTATTTATAATATGTATCTACGTTTAAAGGCCTTTAAATGCCCCTGCGGCATATTGGAGCTATTTTCATAATTTATAGCCATTTAATATCGACCGACCAGATTTGATTATTAGGTTTTTTTAAAACGCCGCACGGATCGCGTGTCGCGTGCTTCCAATTTTTTTTTGTTAACATTTTGGGGCACAAAAAACACCGTAACTGGTCACTGACTACCGGAATATAATTTTTGATAATTTCATAAATTATATGCCACCGCTTCAAATTAGTGAGGTAGCTACGAGTTGATTTTAAAAGGGTCGGGACAATATTGAATCCTAGTGTTTTTTCTGTGAATTTAAGAAGATATTCATTTTAGAATATACGGTGAAGTTATTTTTCATAAATTAACGAGTTTTTATATAATAAGTATACATAAAAATCCTCATTTTTAGGTTGGTTGAGCCAGGATGGCAGGACTAGCCGCCCAGCTCAATACAGCTCAATGCTCGTAGTCGTCGAGTTGCGGAAACAAGCCCATCTTTACTTATACATATACTTAGGTTGTTTGAAACACTATCTTAATATTTTAATACTTTGTAACGATGAATTTAATTGGAAAGAAGGCTGCTGATAAAATTGTGTATCCGCGCGCGCGTCTCCACCGCGAAACTTGACCTGGCGAGGTGCACTGCGCTTACATGTCTTGTAATTAAACGCTACTATTAATACTAGTTTTTGCCTCCATCCTCTGCGTAGAATTACGATAAAAGATATACCGAATCTCAAAAGTCAATGTCAAAGCAATAATATTATCATGCTGAAATAGTGAACTATCAAATCTGTCAATATAATTGATAATGCCGCCATAGTTTTATAATTTTGGGACACTTCAGCAAACTACACTTGATGCTTTATTCGTGTGTATATTTTAATAAATTATTAAATGATAACATATTTATTGGTCTTCATTTATTTCCGTATTCTGGTAACTACTCAACAGCTCAATCGATTTTGATACTTGTATGGTGTTTAAAAAGGTTATGCTGAATGTATCTGCGTAACATAAAATAAGTTTTTTTGTTACGTTTTAATACTTGATAGGTACCTAAGTTTTGTTGAATATTGGTAATAGATCCTTAGAAATGCATAGGTTCAAATTACTCTACGCTCAATAGTTCAAACCCCAATCCGATCAACCGCCATTGTTTCAATAGGTAGCTGTTGTAATTAAAATTGTTCTATCACAGAAGATCATATTACCAGGCGCCTGATGCAGTAGCCGTGCCCTCGGTGCATTTTTTGTCTCTTTTCTGACAGATCAAATTAAAATAAACGCTCCGATAAGGCGTCCTACAATATTATCATGTATTTCGTTACGTGACCGTGTGACGGGCCGATCTCGGTAGGTGGGAACCGAATCTTTTTGATTTGCTGTAGACGTTCACGTAAAGGTCTTTGATTGATTATGATTATTATATAGATCACGGTTCTTGGAACGAGCAAAAACGAAACGATAAAAGAAGTACTTTTAAAGAGAAACAATTTAGTGCTTAAATGCTAAAAATCATAGCCAAGATGACGAATATAACATACCTATTTGTATTGCAATATATATAAAATAATTTTAAACAAAAAAATATAACCGACCTCAAAACGCACTGAAAAGTAAAAAATAAATTTTGTATTATAAATGTACTTACTATAAATAAAAGACGTAAATAGTGTTGATAAATAAAATTCATCTAAAATTCTACAAGGGCATAAAACTGTCATGTTGCTCTTTGAAACGCGGCACCAAGCCATTCAATTATTTTTTTATTAAAGTCCAGGTATATTCATTCAGTCTTTATTTATATATTTGGCACCGCCTTTCAAAAAACAACATGAAAGTTTTATGCCCTTGTAGAATTTTAGATGAATTTTATTTATCAACACTATTTACGTCTTTTATTTATAGTAAGTACATTTATAATACAAAATTTATTTTTTACTTTTCAGTGCGTTTTGAGGTCGGTTATATTTTTTTGTTTAAAATTATTTTATTTTATACTTTTGAGTGGCTCTCCTAAACCGTATAGTTGGTTATCATACCATCAAAACGAAACTAACATGGACGCTCTGACTTTACGCTTACCTTATACACTAAAAACTAATTTAATTAATTAAATTTAATATTTTCAAATTAATGAAAATAAGAAAACGCAAAACTGAATCGTTTAATACTAAAAATTTAAGTAATATCGTTGATATAAATTAAGTTTTCATGGTGTTTTATAGTAAGCAAGTGAAGGCACGTTGCGATTTACCGTAGGAACTCAATGACTATATTCTCTCTATCTCTAGAAGTATTTCTTCTACCTTATTGATTTTACTATCATATATGACTCTTTTAATGTTTTATAAAATGATATATAAGTCATCGATATAAACTGATATTACATCGAGATATAGAGATCTAAACTGGACGCGTAAACAATAACGTATGACATGTTTTTCTCTGTTGACAAGTTTTGCTCCATAACATCAAATATATGGCTTAGATTTTCATAAAATTCCGTCAAAAGCTTGACAATATGAGTTTTAATAAAATTAATTTATTATATTTAGTATATATTTAATATAACATGGACATCTCTATTGCTAAAGCGAACTAATTGAAGATTTTTAAATTTTTTATTTTATAACCTCAATATCTCTAAAACTATAAATCAAATTATTTTGATTCTTATTCTATCTTGTTGCAAATTTAATATTTAATCGAATAACATCTAATTCATCGATAAGGATTCATAAATCATAGAGGTATAAGCAAATAAGCACGACATGGTCGCGCGGAATTCAGCGATTTGTTGTCCGATTGTGAAACTATTCTTTCAATATGCTGAAAACTGTTGATCGTAAAAATTCTAAAAAAAAATGGGACCACTTCGACGAGTTACCCTATCGTTTGACACCTCACTCATCCAAATCGGTCTACAATTGGCGACGTACGAGCGGAACATCGGAAAAAAAAAAAAAAAAAAAAAAAAAAATACACGTCGAATTGATAACCTCCTTTTTGGTTTTTTTGAAGGTCGGTTAATAAAAACCTTGTCATGTATTTACTTTACGCTCGATTTTTCTGATACTGATGTAAATATCAGTAAATTATGTCAATGTATTTGCAATGACTTTGATGAAATTTAGATTAGAAAACAGACAGTTTTGGAAAACAATATATAATACCATTTTTATTTATAGTTAATCCTAGAAAAAATTATTTCATTGTGTTGAAATAAAATGAAATAACGCTCGTATATTGATACAACACATTCAGTCATGTGTAAAAGCTACTGAATTTACGGAAAGGGTGGTTTTTTTGCGTGAAAACTCAAAAACCGTTAAATTGACAGATGGCTTAGTTAACTGCTAGTTCAACCAAACACCAACGCAAGAAATACGTTTACGAAACTGATCCAGATGGCTCGAAATGGATGGTTAGAAAAAGAACTCAACTAGGGAACTTACCTAGAACAATTTTCCTCTAAGAATAATTTTTTTTTTGTTCTTTATTCACTACAATCTGTCTCCTTCGAGGGACATTCAGAAGTGTTTTGGTTGGTGCTATTGCTGGCTCGCTCAGTATGTGACCTGTGTCACATCCTCATTGTTCAAACAGTAGATATATTCCCTGTGATTGGATTAGGTGTTGGGGTATTTTGCGTTTCAATCGACGCGCTCTGTTGAGACTCTTCATTAGTGACCTAGCCAGAGTATTTGGGTGTTGCTGGATACGTTCTAAGAATAATATTACCCATAAATATCTTATATTTTTTATTAAATATACCTAGGCTTTTTATTTAATGTTTTTTTTTAAATAAAAGCATTATTGAAAGACTTAAAATGAATTATTTTATTTTTGATTTAATTGTGAAATACTAATTTTAAAGCTCTTGGCACATTTTTATTTTAAATAATTGTAGTTCATTACATATTGACGAATGCTGAAAGATAAACTTTACACAATATTACACGATCTTTCAAGCCCGACCTCTCTATAAAGGAATTAATCGGAATCAAAGTAATATTTTCAAACAAAGCTTTGATTTATTCGTATCAAATTATAGTTAATAAGCCCAAAAATTTACTTTAAACATAGACATGCGAAATTTGGTACGTTTTCAACATACCACTGTATAATATCTCAGAGGGCAATGCTCGTAAGCTTTCGCTACCGAGAATGGCAGTGAAAATATAAAACAAAATCGTTTCATCTTAATCGTGCCGAATACTCCGGCGGAGGCACTGCTATCCACCTTATCAAATTACCTAGGCTACTGGGCATCTCACGAGACGAACTTAAATCTAACATAACTTCCTGTCTACGCAACAAACATTCTTATTACAATGATTAAAAGCGTAGTATCCTCTGAAAATGTGTCTTAACTTATAACAAACACGCCGATATGATAATAGTCGCTCGGATGATTTTATGGAAACATGATATGATGTTGGCCTCTCACAAAAAGTACAAAACAAAGGCAGACCGAAATTGTTTTAATCGGAAGCCGAGTACTTAAGATTAATTTTGTAATTATTAAATATCGGATGTTCAATGTATTGTTATTTCTCATTGACACTATATTATATTGCGAATTTATTCTTATTCTAACTTTATATATAAATGACAAGCTTTGTATAAAGATGCTTCTTTTTAAAAACCATTCTAAGTAAACCAATATAGATACTTAATAACAGACAAGAGAAAATACTTCTGTCGTGCTCAAACAATTAATGCATCATAACGATCAATGTTGTAGATTGACATGATTTGACGTGACAGCATACGATTTGTTTAAGCTAAGGTAACTTTAAGGAGCTACCGATGGTTCGCTGGCTACCTACCGCCGGGTATCTTAAAAAACCCATAGCTTTAACCAGCCGAATTCCTTCAAAGCAAATACGTGTGTGTAATCGTCCGTACAATTAATGTAATCGTAGTGTAAACCTTGGCTTGGCTTTTCGTTTATTCTAAATTTCGAACGCGTGTTGTTTTACGAGTGTATTTAGTTTCATTTTTTTTGTTAAAAATGTGCCTTTTTCATAGAAAAAACATATCCGTTTTTTAATATGATATAATCAGAAAAAAGGATACTAGAAGAACGTTTTATACATAGCACTCAGGATCAATGGCCGTTGTGCCTGAAATATTCAGACCGCGCATTTATCAGCGAAGTAGGACTGCCTGCCACTAGGCTAGTTTGCATGAAGCAGATGTGGAGCGATGAGTACCTGTCCCATTAGAAATCTTTGGAAGAGCATAAGACATTTGTTCACGCTCTTTTAACGATTTCTAAAGGTCATCGATGCGATTATGTGTATCTCTTGACGATGCGTTGAGGTGAAGTTTAAAGAAACCTAGTCCATTTTTGTGTAATAAGTTTAGTATAAAAGTAATATTTCTTAAAATATTCAACGTTTAGAAAAGTCGCCTTAATACCAGTGTTCAAAAAACCTAAAAGCTGTCACGTTTCAACGAGAAAACCGCAATTTGTGTAATGATTTTGTCAAGTGTCACTTTACATCATATTGTTTAAACTTTAGCCATTTTCTTTCGAAATGCTGGTATTTCTCGTCTATGTACAAAAGTATTACGAGATATGGTTTCGTTATATTTGGAAACAGTTTCGATTGTTCTTACCTACATTACAAGTATATTATACTAGTGAATAGTTCTTTTCTACCACTACAACCTTCTTAAGAAAAATTGTTCTCTACAAGCAAGTTAAAAAAAGCTATTGAAAAAGCCCTTATGAGACCCAAAGCATTTTACAACACCATAAATATATCTTGTAGTATTGACACTAGGATATCCAATTGAATCGAAATGAAACGAAAACCACAAATTGACTGATCGATTTATAGCCAATAAACTTCTCGCATCCTTATCTATATTGGTATTTAATTAACACATCTTACAAGTGGTTTAAGGAATAGCACCCTAACAAATTTTGAATTCTTATATTGCCATACCAACTTAATTATACAAATTAAATTTCAATGTTGTAGTTTTTTATATTTCGATGTCGATATGTATTAACACAGTTATATACACGTAGTAATATAATTTAACTAGCAAATGCTGTGACTTCGTCGTTAGGGTGCATCTGTTCTTGAGTAAAAATGGTAGCAATAGCCCGAGAGTTTTTTATAGATTCATTATTATAACTTTCATTTAATAATATTAAATATTAATATCAATCCAAACGGATACTAAAGTGTTGGGCTAGTTATACCAGAGTCGAAAGGGATTAAAAATTCTAAGTAGTTCTTAAGCAGTTCCATCATAAATTTGTATATTTACCGCGTGGCACCTGCGATGGGTATCCGCGATTGAGCCCAAACGTTTTTGAATTTTGATCGATGGGCCAACTCATAACACGATCCTCTTTAATCGTGTTTGAATATGATTAACATATAATGATTGATTAAAAGCCGCGTGCCCTTAAACGATTTGTTGTACGAATAAAAATATATTAGAGCCAGTATTGCACATCGAATTAAAAATAGCAGTTTTTTTGTAAACGTTGTACAAACGACGGTATTTTACTTGCTTCAAGACTTGAACAGGAAAAATAAATAGTGGTATTTGTTCGAAGGTTAGTCGTCGTGTATCGGTTTAATAATAACTAGCTGTGCCCCGCGATTTCACCCGCGTCAATTTCCTCGTATCGTGATGTTATGCCTATAAGATTTCCTCGATAAGTTGACTATACAAAACAAGAATAATTTTTCAGTTTGAACTAGTAGTTCCTTAGATTAGCACGTTCAAAAAAACAAGCTTTATAAGTAATATAAAATACAATTTAGCTTGGAGGTTTTGAAACCCTAAGAAATGCCTTAATTTCCTTCATTCTGGAAGGCACTGATAACTAGACACACTTCTATTATATTTTTTACTCATTTTTTTCAGCATTCCATTGGCTTTATAGCACTTTCTTATATTATTAAGTGAAGTAAGATACTTTTGTTCTAAATAGTATAAGAGTATAAAATACGAAAGCAATTTGCGGTAGTAAGATAGTAACAATGATATGAAAATAGATACATTATCTTTGTAATTATTATGTCAGAGCCAATAATTGTCTGCTGCGTCGTGTAATGGGTGCATTTAACGGACAGGCGATGCATCGATTGCATACCGCTGAACTAGCTATAGAATATTAGATAAGTTTGTTCAGGCTTATCTTAGGAACGGCCCAGCCGATTGAAATGCGGTTTTTTATTTCTGACTGAAATTTTTCCATGTAACATATTTCATCTAAATAAATGTAAGTAATTTTTAAAGCTTTGTCTGATATTATTACTTAGGATTTCATTTTAAGATTAACTAGACAGACGGAGTTCGAAGTATGACGGCGAAAGAAGTAAGATCAGAATTCGCGAACAGCTCGTAGATCAATATTAAAGCTAATATAAAATTAGCGTGGATATTAAGTGATTTTTAAAATAATTACTTTATTTTATCGACATGTTTTACTTGAACCGTGTATAGTAAGTGATTGACAGTGGAAGTACCGTGTTGGTTGCAGTTCGAAGAAGCGAGTTCCTTGCTGATTCGCATGCCTAGGGCTGTCAAAGGCTGATTAACGTATTATACTAAGATTATTTATTAATGCGTTTTGTGTGAAAGCTACTACTGAACCATATAAGGAAACTTTTTTTACTGCGGTGTTAATGTGTTAAGACATTTCCTGCATTGCAAAAAAATAGTATAGGGTTTGACAATACCCACTAAAATCATCTTACATATATTTATATGACATAGAAATCTTCGGGATCATAACAGCATATTACCGGGGTCACCATAATATATAGGACTTAGAAAAAACATATTATTTGTTCTAAGCATGCAGTTCGTATCCAACTTAGATACAACAAGCTAAAACAGTTTTATTAAGATATTTCTATTCATGCCATATTATATTCAAAAATAATCAAGAGATAGAACATGGGACAGACACTTTTTTGCGTCTATTTTACTAATGAGTGACAATCTTATATATAAAACTCTCGTTCGTGTCACAATGTTAGTTACCTTACTCCTCCGAAACGGCTTTAGTGATTTTTACCAAATTTTATATGCATATTCAGTAGGTCTGAGAATCGGCTACTATCTATTTTTCATACCCCTAAGTGATAAGGGTAGCCCACCCCAAAAATTAATATGGCAAAACAACGTTTGCCGGGTCAGCTAGTAATTTTATAAAATACATTACATAGCTTATTTGTGTTACAAAACTTTGGGTTTTAAATTGTAAACTGAATTTTATGATTTGTATATGTTTTGTGTGGTTTTTAAGTATATATATAAATATATAAATAAATAATTTGTAAATGGCAATCCTGGAAGCACGTCACACGCGCCAGTTCCGCGCATGCGAAATGCCGACACCACTCGATTGAAGATAAACAACTCTTATGACTCGGACCTTGCCATATTCCAACAAATTGATTTGAACAAATCTCCAATCTTTACTCATGATCTCACGTTGTATCGCTAATAATTTGATTTCATATTAATTTATGATTTCTTACGAATAAGTAGATACAAATTTATTTTATCTCAAGTTATTTTTTCCTATATTTGAAAGTTTTTTGGGAATTCTTAATTTAGAGAGAAGGTTAGATACTTTAATAGTGTAGATGTAATTTATGTAAATATGCAATACCTTCTAGCCTTAATCGGGCAGAATCCAGGTTTCTAACAATAAAAGAACTTGGCCGGTAGCTATTGGCCCGTTACAGGGTTATTTAGTAGGTACAATAAGAATTAAAAGATACAATTTTTTTATTTTTTCTCTTTATTAGCATACCTATATAAAATTTCAATTAAACATTTTAGCATTTCGTTACCTACTTTAAAATAATTTGTACACCTCAATAATATGTCATATAATTAAATTAGATTTATTATATCTAAATGCAATCAAAATTGTATTATTGAGTAATTCATAAACGTTTAGTTATTTATGATTTAGGATTCAAAGATACAACCAGGAAGTCAGAGCCGCTAAACATCATAATTACAAAGCACAAACTTTAATAAGCACTTTGAAAAGATTTAAAATATTTAGAAATCGTAACCGAATACATTGTGAGCAATTATTACGCTAGCGACTTCGAGATCGAGATAAAAGATAATTAATCGTCACTAATTACTGCTGGTGTTAGAGCGACCTTTATCAAGACACTTACTTGCTATAAAAACTTATGAACACAAAAACCGTGGAGAAAGGTACTAGCAGCAAAAGAAAAATAAAATAATTTCGCCCACCGGTTACGAGATTTCACCTTTACACCATTAAAGTTTAAAAAAGTTAAATGGATACGGATATTATCAAAAGACAATGGCACAGTACCGGGTGTAACAAAGACGCAAGGATTATTCCCTTTAGTTGCTGAATCGTTTTTGCTGACAGTACATTGTTGGACCGGTGCATTTCACCTGTTCATTGTTTGACCGGCGGCTGCTAAACAAAAGGGTTCAAATATCACAGCTTTTCGGAAATAATAGCACACCGCCCTATAAATTTTTATGGATAATAACCGCACTGTTTTCTTTGGTAATTGTAATGTATTTTGATATATTGGTTTCCAAACCTTGGATTGGGAACCAATCAAATTGGCGATTAGCCAGGTATGGATTACAGAACACAGTTTAACACTTAGACGTTATAATTTAGTGAAGTTTAACATTACGTACATTGCAATAAAAGTTATATTTTGGCATATTTTCTAATTATAAAGTAGATACAATAACGCACACGATTCTAAAAATAATGTTTTTACATAAAGAATTATATTTAGGTACAATATTGCGTAAAACTCTTTGGTTGAATGATTGAACAAAGAGAATAACTTAATATTTTGGGGTCGAATACACTTGTAACGAAAATAAGGTACGAAAATCATTCGTAAATCACGCTGAAACAAAATATTAAAAAAATATATATTTAGCATAGTAATACTAAGCAAATTTAATAAAATATGTCTACCAGATCGCAATATAGAGATAAAATCAATCGATGTAATTGCACCCTATTATTTATTAAAATGAAGTAAATTCTAAGTCATTAGGTATTCAAGTGAGACGGTCCCATGTGATTGGGAACGGATGTAGGTTGTAGGAGTAGCGGTGATAAATCCAAATTTCGCCGCGAGCAGTTCTGCCGCGAATCCTCTATCAATCACTGTGCATTGCCATACCGATAGCAACCTCGTATAACAGAGATTTTTTTTGTATAACATTAATAACACGGGCTCGAGTCAATCACTTGTATTGCCCCAATTTTTCCTATTTTGCCGTCATTATAGTCACATTTAAAATATTCGAATTACGACAAAGTGCACTGGTTATTAGTGTTGATGCACTTTAACAATGTCAGCAATTCGTGCGAAGTATGGCAGCGTTTTGATTATTAGCAACTAGTCTTAGTATGTAATATCAGTAGTTAAGATCTTTTTTTCATATTCTTATTGAAATGATCGATTTACTTTTTAGTTCAATACTAATGTATTTTGTGTTGTGTTTTATTTGAAATTCGTCGGCTATTAGCTTCGCAAAGGTTTATCTCTCGGCTTGTGAGTGGCATATTAAGAGGATTGTGAAGCTGTTAGATTGTGTGACATTTTCATACAAAAAGCGATAATGTTTTCCCCCCCATTAACATAGTCCAATTTTCATAATTTTTGGAAACGTTGTTGATAAAATGAAAAACTAGGTCCGTACGTTTTTATTAAAATAAAGAAATATTGCGTATGATAGAAGTTATTAGCATCCAAACATCTATATTTTTGGCTTAAAATCTTCCTCGGGCGTTTTTATTTTTTAAAATTAAACTAAACTGAATTACTAAATACTACTGGACCAATTTAAAAAATTATTTCCAATTAGAATCTTATATTATATCTTATATTATCTCTGATGAACACAGGCTATATTATATTGTGATTAATATTATTTATATTGTAGGCAAACCGCGGCGTGGTGCTAGTTAATTATATGTGGCATTAAAGATGTAAAAAATATATTTTAGGTCTGTCATTACATGGTCTTCTGTTAAAATTAACTGTTAGTTATAAACTACCATTTGATTTTACTTCATGCTGTTATTTACATAGTGCCTTAATGTAAATATTGAAATATATTATAGTAGTCAATAATTTCGAAGCTATGGACTTACTACGTAAAAGACCATACTTTTACGCAGAAAGTAATTTCATCTCTGTAAGAGAATTACTCTGTACAATCCTAATGACGCTTATTAAAAGTGAGCAAAAAGCAAAAAGCCGGCGTGATACATGATAACTGGAGGCTAAGTCGCGTTAAGTCAGCTTGCTCGCACTTACCGGCATAATTCACTTAATATCACTTACCTTTTATGATTTATAATATCGCATTATTAGGACGTAAATTTTCAATTTATATTGTTTTAGATTTGCAAGGTGGTCGAAATAAATTAAACTTATTTTATACTGTTTTCAGTTTTCCATATAAGACTTGGGTCATGAGACTCAGAAGCAGACGAGCAGCTCTTTAAATTTCCGATTATATTGTTATACTATAAAGGTTACATTATTTTTTTTAACAATTCATTAATTTTTAAATGAAATTCATAAAAATTTGGAGTAGATTTCAAGCTCAGTTTTATATTATATAGAAGTTTTATATAGAAGTTGCACCTAAAACAAATTACGTTTATTGAAGCTTAGATGAGAAATAGACCTGTTGACTTTTGAACCCGATAGAGCCATCAACACAATCTTCGTTTGATATGATTTATAACTGTGAAGCGGTGAAAAATATTTTTATACATATAAGTAGGTAAGTATGTCTAATTATTTAACGGGGAATTTAATCGAGATCGAGAAATATTATTCTAGACAAATAAATCACGCCAATAGTTTTTAAGCAAAGTTTGGAGTTTGTTTCTTAAATCTTGCTATTAGACATATTATATAAAATGTACACAATAAAAAACTTTTTAAAGATAAAGAAAAAATCAATGTAATGATTGCTAACTAATTCTATGGACCGAAACGTAATTAAAATTACTACAGGCCTCATTACCTCCGAGGTACTTAGACAGGCAGAGGACAAGAAAACGTAGAGGAGACTTTGACGGCCGATTGATACGGTAGTGCTCCTGCCTTCTGCATCAAAAGGCTCCAGGTTCGGATCCCGGTAGGTGCATTTATTTGTGTGATGAACATGAATGTTTGTTTCCGAGTCTTGGTTGTATATAAACTTATATAAGTATGTATGTATTGTGATATCCTCGTTCTTTCTGGTAACCATAACTCAAATGCTTCAGCTACTTTGGGATCAGAACAATGTATGTGAGTTATCCCAATTATTATCATTATAAGGGTACCAAATCTTTAAGGATGAAGAGTGCGATTACAAAGAACGTAAGCTTATCGTATAGCTAATAATATCATTATTAAAAAGAAATTAATATAGACAGATTGATTTCTAAGATAAAAACAAGGTAGTCAGCTTATTCGTATGGGAAATAAGTGTGATTCTGCATAGGAGAGATAAATTTGCAGTTGAATCCATGTGAATCGAGATGGTTTATTATCTTGTCGATACTCGTGCGCACGAAGACCGCTGACTTGCTGCTATTTACTGTCAAACCTAATGCTCCATTCGTGTCGTTGGAAAGTTCAAGCCTGCCGCAACCACTTTGCCATTCTCGTTACTCTTTGATAAATATCCCTAAATTCACATTGAAATTGCTGTAAATTATGTGTCTGTTGAAATACAGGTTCTGCTTTAAGTTAGTATTCACTATATGTGTAATTTTTTATCATAGTATATACTAGATGGTAAAGTTAATGAATTACGGTTCATTTATTTAAATTAACTTAAGCAAACTGCAGAACAATTGATAGCTAGAACTATTATCTTAGTTAAAAGATATTAAATAAAAAGATTGATGTTAAACCTTCAATAGAAATCGAGTTCAGATACGAAGCTAAAACTAATGGATATCTTACCACAAAGAGATCACTGACATTCCATACCTACTTCTGTAATACAATCGTAGTTATTTTAAGTGTTTTTCATAAGATGACTGATTAGTGAGCTTGGGTATGATTTAGGCTTAGCGAAGGTAAGCGCTGGCTAGTTAGCTGCACTTGTTATAATCGTGATCCACATTATTGCTGTGAACTGTGGAAGAGGATTCTTTTACTTTCAATTTATTTAAAACTAGCTGACCCGGCAAACTTCGTACTGCCAATAAAAGGTGGAATGGAAATCGAACGTCAAATGTTTGACAGGAAAGTGGACAGTTTATATGGAAAAATTAATTTTTTTTTTATTATCTCCCTCGCATTTTTTTCTATATTTTCTCACCGTTTAAACCTCCCCTGGTCTACGACAAATATTTCAAAATCAAAATCAGCTAAATTGGCCCAGCCGTAAAACAAACAAACGAAAAGCAATGGATTTATATATATTTTTTATTTTTTTTAAATATATTAAGTATAAAATGTAGAAGAAACTTTTATGTAAACCAATAGAAACTATATTAATAAAGTACAAAATTGTTTTAAAATATAAGTTTGAATGTCATTAAAAAATATACTATAGATAGGTACAATAACACTGATTTCTAAACAACAAATTTAAATAATTAATTATTTAGATTAAGAGCGCTGATTTGCTTCTGAATCTTTTAAATTTTAGTCAGAGTTTTACAATTTAACAGGGAATTTTTAAAGTACAACGATATTCAGCGATTATTAATTATTATGTGATTCATGTTCATCGTTACAATAACAGACCAATAATTTTTTACGCAGTTTTAAAATAATTCTTCTCCACATTAAACAGCCTCCGACATTAAAATATTACAAGCCATTTATTTATATTAGTTTCATTTCTTTATTATATCGTCAATTGTTAAGAATACTTATTGATGAATTGTGCATACATGATGATATGATCAATGTTCCACCAGATGTATAAATACATTTTAGGCGGGTCTTTGAATAAGCTTAATTTTGTCTCTAACCGAATATAGCACGAATCTAAAACGAGCTTTAGCTTGCTATATATTATAGCAATAACTATAAGTTTTTTGTTTAATTTAACTGAATGTGCCGATGTCTGTAGTACAAAATCTATACTATGTGCTAAAGTATTATAAAAATGTATTCCCATAACCCCTAGTGGGGCAAACACATTGCTGTATCTGTTTTACTGATCATTTTATTTACAGGCAAGTAGATGATCAGCCTTCTGTACCTACCCAACCGTAACATTATTGTGTTTTCCCGGGAATCGAACCCTGAACCTCCGGCTCAACACGCAGACGCGTAGACCAATTAGCTACGGAGGCGGTTCGCTATAATATTGTAACATCACACAAAATATATCTACTGAGGAAGTTTAATTCATTTCTCACATTTTATAGACCACTAACAATGACCACGTGAATAAAAGTTTAATTATTAAAAAAATACGTTTCTAAAATTTTTTAGAAACGTATTTTTTTATTATTGGACATAATTATACTTATTTGGTTATTATTCATGTGTACATATGGATTTAATAGTTATTTTTTTATATCAGGCCTACTGTAGAATTAATATTTTAATTCGAAACACCGAAAGTTACTGCACCACTACGAAACCGGAACGAATACAATTAATAGACAAAAAATGTTTTAACTGTATATATATAAGTGGGTAAAATCTATCCATATAGTACAACATGGGCTTAAGGAATAAATTAAAAAATTAATGTAGGAAATATTTTAGATACCAAATCCGAAAGCCTTTTGAAATTTGTAATATCAGGATTAGTTGCAGAAAGTTAAAATATGTAAATGAAAAAAGGGTGAATGTGAATTAAATAACATCAAATAAGCATATATATTTGAAGAAAATTTATTCCCTCCTTAACTCTTGTGAATCTATTCATATTCCGTGATGAAGGATACGTCTTATACCTCCGTGGATTCTTTTGTCCCCTACCTTATATTAACTGCTTCAGAAGTTCATACTTTTTGTCCTCAATCAAGTCACAAACATTGTCCTCACTGAGTGGGGTTCATTGTATCACGCGGTCACCTTTTCAATGCTCATCATTCTGTATTGTGATCATATTTTGACACATTGCTTATTATTGTTTAAGATTTTTTAAGGTCGTAAATTATTTTTCTATTGAATTTGTTTGACGAAGATTCAGTATGATGTGGGATTAGTGTGATTTATTCGAATTCCGATCTAACATATTTGTTGATGTTATTAATGGGTTTTGGGGTTTGTAAAATCACGTTTATTAGGCAAACGAGATATTTCGGTGATAACTAATATTAAGTATATAATCAAAATTTAAAAAAAAAGTTGATTTATAGACAAGTTAAAAATAAAACCAAGCAAAAAGTAAAAAAAATCAAAAAAAGCCAGTAAACAGAAAGCCATTTGAGAAGTTTCTCATTTTTCGAAGTTAGTTAAAAATACTACCATCGTTCTAGTTTCATTTTATACGTAACAGTTGAGTGTATAGACAGGTGACAAAAGCGAGCGGTGCCTTTTGACCGCAGCGTTTCAAACAAGGTGTGATAACCAATTTTGAGGAGTGTTGGAGTAACAATAGAGTTGCACAGTAGCGGGCTTCCGTGTCGCACACCTAGAATTAGAAAGCCAATATGTAAGCAGATATGAAATATAATATTTGACCTACATAAATTTTACCAACACTTACGATAAGAGTAATTCCATATTTATGAAAAGTTAAATTCGGAAGCCATAGTGAAATATGGGGGATTTCTCCGAGAAACGAAGCCAGGACCGACATGCTACAAGCAATGAGTGACTTACTTAGCCACGGAGACAGGTCGTAAGTAAATTATCCTAGATATAAAGATCAGATTTTGATTATATGAGCATAGACTATAATATTCTTTCCTGGATCTGTTTAGATTTAGATTACTAAATATACTTACACCATGAGAGAGTTAGCTTCTTTCTATATTCTATGGTGTACTATTTTCGAGAATAATAATGTAGTATCGAAGCGCACATAAGCCACGGTAAACAATTAACATAAATTAAATGTTTCTTTGAAGTGCCGCAATTTCTTTTAAAAGTATTTTGTTCAAAACACGGACTTGAAAGTATAGCTGGAGTATATTGTTGTTCCGCAAACGTTTTACAATGAATACTTGCGTCATTTTGAACATATAAATCACACACACATAATCACATATCATATAAGTATGACATAAATAATTAAAGATCAATTATTTTAGTAAGAATGATAACACGCCTTGAAGCTTTTGCTTGTAAAAACAGTAAATCACCCGAACAAACATTCATTGCAAGTTAAATTTTTTTTTTTGCAAGTTTTAAGTGACCGACTTCCGGGTTTCCGATTAGGCCTAAATTTTGTATACACATGTAAATCAGATGACAATGCATTGAAATGATGTCGTGGGGCTGATCCGATGATTCCTGACTTCATAATAAAATAATGCAACCCCATCGAGCTTGGGCTTGATTAAATCATCATGACAAGTACTTTGATCCTATAAAATATCCAAGGTCTGACGATGAAGCCGGGAGGTGGCCATGGGAACTACCTATGTAGTAAAATATTGCAACCCTGTCCAGTTTGGGCTCGTTTGATTTGTCTCGAGAAGTAGGTACATACAAGCCAATATAAAAAACTTGTCGCCTAAAATGTCTTTTAAGCTTATTTTAATTAAGAAAGTTTCATAAAATATTGCTCTAAATGTCATGAATAGGTACATCAAACAAAAGAGCTAACACGGAACTTAACTCCATCTATCAAATATATCAGCTAAAATTTTCATATATTAATGAAACATGTCACATCTACCTAAACAATGATAACTAATTTCAAAGTAATTATATAATTTATATAGTGTAGTGCAGCTCTGCTTATGTACTTATATATGTACCGGGACCCTAATGCTCAGTCATTGGTGAGCATTCCCCTTTTACAATGCAATTAACCGTTTATTGCCGTTCCTATTGGCTAACAATTGTATAATACAGGTAGTGTTGGGTACAAAGAATGCTAGAATAATAGTTTTTGCAAAGTATTGTGAAGAAGATGTTATATAATCATTAATCAATCATATTTATATCAAATAAGTAATTTATATTAAATTCAGCGATGGCCTGGCTTATTCTGCCTTATTCCAAAACGCGGTTTAAGGGTAGGCCGGGTTTGTTACCAGAGAAAAACCTCATTTTTGTATGAACGTTAGACGTGTATCCTAGCAACCAATACTGAAACATCTTTAGTCCATGTTTTGTAATAAGTATACTATATCGATTTTACCTACGCGCGTAGTCTACACGTAAATACTTATTGTTTCTGATTATTATTGAAATGTCTATAATAATGTCTATCAATAAATTATATCTAGTTAACCATAGTTAAAATAAAATTTGAGTTTATAGTTATTGTATATAATTAAACCAATGATTGTTATGCTAGCAAATGAACTTAAAAAGACATATTATAAAAAATACAATGTATTTTAGCCCGCATCCTCGTCTTCGTAGACTTAAAGTAGACTAATTCTTTTCCAATTCTCTGTCCTAATATTAATTGTTTATGAATTTTCAGCAATTAAAAAGCGTGACAAAAAGCTGAATTTTGTGTTTATAAGAAACGTACAGGGTAACGACTTATACAAAACAAAAGTACCTACATTTAAAGACACTTATTCTAATTGGTCAGAATTTTTAAAGTAATTAAAAACAAATTAAATACAACGTTACGTTGAATAATAATTTGCTTTGGAATGAAACTAATTTTCACATGGCGTTACAAAACAATGGCTTCGTTTGGCTTATCTCAATATCTCGATCAAACCTTTCTTAATATTAGCTTTATACAATTATATAGGGTTGATAATGCAGTTATAATGTGTGAATAGTGTTACTATAATATAATGACAGTCACATGTCAATATATTTATGAAAATCTGATATATGAACACAAAAATATTAACTTGTTTAAGAAAAACAGTGATAGCCATGAATTTAATACTAGGAATAAAGATAAACTCGCTGTTGCCACTAGTAGGCTCCATAAAGTTAGTAAATCTTTTATACGCTTTTATAATAAACTCCTAAGTGATATGCTTAAATTGTCAATGAATAAATTTAAAAACACAATTAAAAGAAAACTTTATAAAAAAGCATACTATAAAATAACGGATTACTTAGATGATAAAAAAGCTTGGGAATGAACCTGCTCTAACTCAGTCTTAATAAAACCAAATATTATTAAAAAAAATTACAATATTTTTTTTTTGTAAACAACATTATATTTAAAAAAATGACGATTCAAAATGATCAAATATGATTTCAATAAATAAAGATATTTTGACTTTGACTAACTATTAAACATACTGGCGTCTGGGTAGAATATTTATATGAAAAGAGCCCCTAGGTACTACGCAAAATTTCCTCCATGACTAAGTGCTTCACGCTCCGGTGTTGGGTTCTAATCGGGGAAAAAATGTTAAATTCATGGTTGAGGTAGTGGATTCGATTCCCGAGGACACGAAGGTGTTGAAAAGCGCAGAAGATTGATTGTTTATTGTTAATTATCAGTTAAACAGATACAGAAGTGTCTACCCCATTCCTTACTAGACCCTAGGACACAACTTAATCTTTTTTGTTAGTGAGACGCTTTATTTACATTCATTTAAGTATGAATACATTATAAACAGTAAACGGAATTTGTAATTAAGAGATATGAGCTCCGATCGTCACACTGTATGCGTTATATGACTTGATGTGTGTTTAATTACCTTAGGAAATTTATATGCAAATAATATATAATTAGTAAAAATGTATATAGGACGGCACATAATACATAATATGATAAAGGAGAAATTAAAGCGTTTTTATTGATTATTGTTTTACGACCACTTAAGTAAGATTAACTGGTGAAAGAGACACACTAAACGATTGCTTATGTTTTTTTGTTGTTTATTTTGTATATTAGTTTTGTTGCTGGTTACTATTTGACGTAAATTTTATTTTATATTCCTATAAAATATGATAGTTATTTCAAATTAACATACTTATTAAATGTCTTATCGTCCATACATATATTATATATATTTTTTGTATGTTTTAAGATGAATAAACTCAAAAATTACAGAGCCTATAGGAATCAATAGAGCCTTTTTCGAATCATAGGCTATAAGCCTGTAAGTCAAAAGCTAGTGCTTTTATAATCTTCTCCCTCATATTGAATCTATGTACCTACCTAATGTATACGTTTATTTTTTCTTAGAATATGACTTATATTTAATTAAATAAAAAAATACAAATACATTCATCCAGATCGAACCATACAAATTTTAATAGCGCATACATTATATAACGATTTTTAGACTATGACTATAAATAGGAGACATAATGATGTCCCATTACTCTGATTAATATGCTCTGATAAAGTGAGTTCAATGCGTCTTTAAAAATTGTAACGAAACAAGGGCAGCTGTCTATCGTCAGATTAATTCCAACCCTTTAAAATTCGGGCTCCTTAATATTCTAAGCGCCAGACAAAATATCGCAAGGTGTGCATTAGAATATGATTAGCAGCTTGTCAAAAATTATTTTGAGGGCAGTGTGGTCAGTTAAATAGCTGTTATAAATAATTAATCGATCGTTAAAAATGCAGTTTTCTTTGGCAAACGGTCGTTTAGGTTTTCAATTCTGCGTAATAATAGCAGACGTGAGTAGTTACGCAATTACTACGTTTAGTTCATTGTTTTTATTGGCATTGATTACTCACTAAGTGTTGCCCGTGGCTTCGTTTTTAATTCGCAAAATTTTGTGCAAAATCGTCTTACGTTCATAGTTGCAACTTTGTTTTTTAAAGTATGCTTTGTATGTCAAAGATTTATTTCCTTTTTGATTAATAATAATTTAAAACTGTAAACTGACTTCAAAGTGAAGTAAAAATGTAATAAGGTGGTTCCTTGGGTTGTAAGATTTTATGATTTTTTGCTACAGTCTGGCACCGACTTCAAATACTTCTCTTGAAGTGAGTGAATTTTGAACTTGTTTAATATCTACACAATAAGTGAAACTTTTAAATAAGTTCCAAAGGAAGTTCTTAATTCAAAAAAAAAAAAACAAGGGAACTCTTTGCATAACAATGAATAAAACGTTAATATTCCTATTTTATAATAAGGGTAATTAAAACAAAGTGGACGATAAAATGCTTATAAATATTCCGATGATATAACATTTGTTCGATGATAGGAATAAGTGGTTGATTCCTTGTAGATTGTCCAGATAATCGACCCCTAACAAATGTTTGGAGGTATGCCGGGGGTGCTAAATCGTCCGTACAGAAATTAGCATATCACTTGTCGTTTTGCATAATTATCTACTTACATTGAAATTTTATTATGTCCTCATAATTATATGACTGTTATGATACTCATAATGTTTGTACTTTTAATGAATTATTATCAATTTCTAATAATTATAAGAACAATTTACATTTTTTATGTTTCTTAATAAATTTCTTTCAATAAACAGAATTTTCTGTTTTCAAAGAAAACCACTCCATCCGATATTTATATTAAACGATAAACCGATTTTAATTAGATGTAGTAGTGACTATGCCACAGAAAAATAACTTCAAACTTGTAAAACTCCTCTTTTTTTCATCAGAGGTCAAAAATAGGTTTGTACCACTAAATAAATGTACGAAAAGCTTTGAAGTACGTCCGATCTCTGTCGTATTTCAAACATCTCGATTGCGATATGCAAATTCGAGCGACGCAACGTTCGAATACAAAAAGCTCGTGCGCGGTGGCAGCGTTTAAATCAATCGATCAACGCCGGATACGCTGTTGGTGTACGTCTTCATTGTGTTCATTAGTGTCGCCGGGGACGTACGACCACACCTGCCTCAAGAATATGTCCGGTATTTTACGTATTGGACATTTCTATTCGGAAATGCGTATCAAGCTTTTGCATTTAACGGATTTTCAATGGCATTGTTTTACAATGACACTCTGTCATGTAAAACAATTCCATTATTATACCGCGTTATTAATTCAGTTAATTTGGATTTTAAATTAAGATTGTTTAGGCTTTATACACACTACATAATATATTGTACATTAATAGTTATCCAAAGACGATTTTATTTTGCAATGTCTCCAAATGGGCTTTTTTTATCTCCGAGGTGGAAGTGGAAGCTTTTAACGCATTTTCGCACCTGTTAGGATATGGGGTTATGTGGGACTCAACATACTCTAGTACCCTCTCTGCTACTCAGATAGCCGGGTCAGGTACATACTACTTACCTGTCTGTGTTTTAAGCTATAACACCTCATCCATGCATGCATTAAAAAGGCGGGTTTAAGCAATTTTATTATTTGAGTTCAGTAACGATCAGAAGGTTCGGTATCTTACTATATTTGATTTAATAACATAATTAGTGATAAAAACTTGGTTACTATAATATTCTCTTTAACTGTGCCCTGGTTTATACCACTGCGTGCCTTCGTATACCTAAAATAAATCGCAAGGATAAAAGAAGTTCTATCAATGTTTAATTCGAATCAGATGCGCAACCACTTCCTGGGCTAAAGCTTAATTAAAACTTCCGCAATTCTAATATTAGCAAAGGTTTGAGTTAATGACATATTAATTCATATGAAGGATTAAATTGTTTATATATCTATCGTATGATAAAAATCTAGATAATGAAGACACGCTTTGTTATTAAAGCATGGGAGCAGAGAACCGTTAACTCATTATGCTATTAAGTACCCCAATAACAATCAAATATCGCAACCACAAAGACTTCTTGTGTATTTCTTTTGTGTCGTAAACGGTGTGAAAGAAAAAGTGCGGTTTAGAGCCTTTTTGGCGTTTTTAAACGCAATTAACATTTCATTTAGTCATTATAACATAAAACGTCAATTTCAGAAATACAGATGAATAGTTGGTAGACATTTTTGTAAAAATTATAATCTGATATTAATAATAATAATTAATAACTTGAATTTGAAACATACGAATTTTGATGTAAATGCTCATATTGTAGGTAAACTCAGGCTCTTTCCAAAATATGTTTGAACCACAAATATGTCTTTTAGCCGACTTCAAAAAAGGAGAAGGTTCTCAATTCGACGCGCATTTTTTAAAGTGTTTGTTACCTAAGAACTTTCGACTGGGTGAACCGATTTTGATGTAGTCCCATTTAAATTGAATCAAAATTTGTTCAGTAGTTTTAGAGTTGTAATTTGAAGTCGATTTAAATTTTGTTAAAATTATAAAGATTTATAATTTTATTATTCTTAACAGAATCATCCGTGCGAAATTAAATGTTTGATCTGAATTTTTACATCAAATTATCGTTAAAATCGATACTTCGTTGTAAAAATTCGGATCAAAAATACGATTTCGTTCGACGAATATACATAATATAAGCTTTGTTACTAGTGAAATAGTGACGCCATCTGGTGTTGCATTTATATAAATAAAACAACTTTGTCGATTCGCTTTTGTAGACGCGTAAACCTCAAAGCCACAACCGTTTCCGTAGTGATTTTGTTTATTGTTTCTTAAGATTGTGGAAGCTGCAATGAATGATAATAATTATTGTGAGCTTCTGTCACGTTTCTGTATGCCTTTATCATAACATTGTAAAGAACTTAATTATACTATAATTTCACCCACGACTTGATTCCTGTATTTCAAGGTCTTAAACTATCTTCATACAATAAACAGTTTAAAATGGTTGAGAAATAACAGAAATTTTAAAGAATTTTTTTAAAATACTTTTTCTTTCGGTTGTCATGTCGGTGCAATCACCATCTCAGCTCATTATATTATAAAACAACTTTTATTATAAGAAGTAACTTAAGCTACCTTTATTTTGGAAATTTTTTGAAGGTTCTGTGGAGAAGTAGAATCCCTAGCGTGAATCGACGCTTCTAAAAGTGAAATAAAGTATAGAAGATCAAAATTGTAAAGAAGAAATACTTATTTGGAAAGGCCGATGTCATAATTGAGACTTTACCGCCTAAACCTAGTCCTCTAATTTCAGATTTAGAACATATTTCCAACTTTGCTCCTTAAGTAGATTTTTAAAGTTAAAATATTTATGAATGTATGAAAATACTACTAATGTAGTTACAAAGTCACATTTTTGAATCAAATTTTTAGCTAAAAATCAACATTTATCAACTCCGTGAAGCATAGTTTCGTAGCGGCATCGATGTGATTATGGTGTGATCTACCAAAAGGAAGACTTTAACGAGTAGTAAAGCTGTTAAGTAAATTAATTTATAAATTTATTTACGCTTCGGGTAATCTGTGACGAGATTTTAAACCTGGTTTCATCATTATAGGATATACAGTACCAAGTATTGGAAATGCTTCGTACCTTATAACGATAAACCAAGGATACTAACGAAAATAATTAATATACATAGTTGACACCGCTGTCCGCCAATGTATCTGAGTTGATATTGTGTTTGACATTGAATTTGTATTGTGCTAAGGTGCGGCATTCAATTCTAGATAAAACAAAAGAATTGTTTAAAATGCTTGAAAAAAGCTTTTGTTATAAGCATTAACTAAAAAGCTGTTAGAATTTTACATTGTCCAATCTTATAATATTACGAATGCTAGATCCATTCAGCTCGCGAGAATACAAGTAAATTATGAGACAGAGTACAATTTATTGCTCACAAACTATGAAATATGACATAATATAGTTTCTTAAAGCCTACTAACGCGTACTTTACTAAGTTACAAGTATATATAAGTAGTAAATCTTTGCACTGGCGGCTGAGTCTTATACGTAGTCAAGCATTTCCTTGCTTTCGTGACTTCGAGCAGCCGACACGCAGAACACTACTTCCTTACATCGTATTAGCATAACTTAAGGAACTTGCTGGGGTAAAAGAGGCTTTATTATATGTGTTAATGATAACTTTTTGCATGGCTATGGTTCTATATGTACAAAACTTCTTGACGCCAAAGGACTGTTAGCATAACGACCAGGGCACGTTAACGCGACATGCTCGGTCACGTTGCCCTCAGACATTTCTTACAATTTTCATGCAATATACTCTGTGGAAAGTTGAAGATAAAATGGATAACGTTCTTATATCTCTCTAAGGCTGAGATTCATACACCGTACTATTTTACTTTGATGAAAGTCTACTTTCAACCGAAAATATGATTCAAACCCTTACTTTGCCGTCATATTAGTAATTTTTTTATAAATCTATAAATAATAAAATAATCTAAAAGAAAGTAATCTATACAAAAATCAACGTAATTATTCTAAGCAGATTTCACGCTTATGACGTCTAATGGTCATGTGTTTGATTCTCGGAGACGTAAAAAGTTTCAAAAAATTGATAAAAATCGACGCAGAACTTACTTTTGCAAATTTTTTTAAATGTAATTACAAAAAGTACCGCCTCCGTGGCTAAATAGTTTACGCGTCTGCATGTTGCGCTGGATGTTCCGGTTGAGTAGGCACAGAAGGCTGATCACTTACTTGCCTGTAAAGAAAATGATCAGTGAAACAGACATAGCAATGTGTCTGCCCCATGCCCCACTAGGGGAAATTTCCGTAAAGAATTCACTTACAATTACAAAAAGTATGACGAAAACTTTTTTTTGTATGGCTGGTTTCAGAGCTGTGTGGAGCTGTGCAGCTCCCGGAGAGTTATATGTGAGGCGCTTAGAACAACGTTTCACAGCGATGTGGACCGGGTCTCAAATGGACCAATCAGAGCTGTGCGGGCCGCACTGCTGAAAAAAATTTGTGCACGTTAAAAATCAATAAAGTAATCTTAAATATATTATTTTTGAATAATTTTCGAAGAATTAAATAAAGATTTTGTGCTGCGAAATAGGTAATATTACACGTTTATATTTTAAACTTGATTGAAACGAGTATCTGGATGCAAGAATGCTAAACCCAAACCGTGTCACGTTAATTCAGCTTTTCTCGTAAATTGACGTACCATCAGCAGAGTCATGTTGAACACATTATGAACATTCTTTTTCTTGCAATTATACTTAATTTAACAGTTCAATCTTGCATCAATCAGTTTTGATTTTTTGTAAATTTTATAGTATACACATTGTTGTTCTAAGATTTAGATTAATTCAGATTAAAAAAATGGAGACAGACAGTTGCCATATTTGATATTCTTTTCTTTTTAATGTAAAATATACTAAGCAGAATAAAAACTGTTATAAATAATATTAAGATATTAATTTAGATCATATAAAATCTACCTAGTAGCAAATACTTATACAATAAATTCTGAAACATAACTTTTTTGGGTAATTGAGTAAAAAATCGTAGCGTATGCCGATACTACATACCTACACCCAAAAGGGTGATTCGTGGCTAGATGTAATTATTCACGTGTTATGACATCTCATTTGCATATAATCGCGGAGTTGCCGAGGCCCATGCGTGAGGGGCTATAGGCCATTCACACGAACCGAACGTATCTTGATTGAGATTGACCTATGAAAAGCGGCTAATTAAAAAATAAACTACCCAAGACGCTGTGTTGTTTAGCTACAGGAAATTAACTGCCGTGATTGCTATGTAGTTAATGGAAGAATAGAGAAATTTGTTAATGTTATGTAAATATACATCATAAACGTCTATATATAACATGTGATTTTGAACAATACGAGATTTTTAAGACCAATGTGAGTCGTTTGTTGTTGTTTCAGTTCTTTAATTTTTTTAATTACTTTTGTATATTTATCCTTAGCGAGGTTGAGCACGTTTCTCAAACGGGGGATCGCGACGCTTGGGAGCGAATTTGGTTTTAAAGGAGGAGTATAAAAATAAAAACAGTCAATAAATAAAGTTGAAAAATAAATACAAACTAAATATAGGTACAAAAGATTCGTTTATAGGTATGAAGTTTAGTGTAGTTTATAAAACTACATATTATAGTGACGAGGTCACAAGACTTTTTACTTAACTTTTTGGCTACAAAAAAAATGGTTGAGAAACGATGATGGAGAGAATGGCAAATGCACAAAAGACCAGCATATAAGGTGCAGAAGTTGACTCCGTTAGTGGATAAAATCGAAAAAGATTTATTCATATAATAATTAATACATTACAGGCTGTTCAAGAACGCATCTTGCTTTGTGAAGATCAGCCAAAAAACTTAGTAAGGTTCTCATTTTTTATAAAACAGTAATGCCAGTAGCCCGTTGCATTGCTGATCTTTAAGATTCTGATTGTATTCCTTTATCCATATACTTATCTTAGAGTTTTCGCATACATTTAACGGTGAGATGCTAATGTACAATCAGGTTCGCCCCGTATTGTCCGCAAACGTTGCCCGTCTTATCTCGCATCGAACAAAGGCACTTAATCGTCATTTCACATACAGTTTCTCTTGATACAACTCTTGGATGTGTCTAAACCGAAGCCAGATTTGCATCTAGAGAACCGCGGATTGCATTGCATTGTTGTAGCTTCTGTAAATACTTATTGTATGTATCAATTGAATTAGCGGCTCTAGATAATTCTCTAGTTATTAAACATTATAATACATACAGAATACTTTGAAACATATGCTACGGTCCACAACTTAGGACCAAATCTACAGACCACATTTCAACTTTATTTTTATAAAATCGATGCAAAAATCTTTCTTTAAAATCTTTCTTTAAAGTACATACATACTAAATTTTGAGCTATTTAATGTTACTGTCGTAGCATAAGAGTTAAAGAAACGTCTATGAATGTAAAAAAGAAATGGATGTCGACTATAAAACTGAGCATTAGATTAAACATATAATTTTTATTATATCTGCATAAAGTTCTCCATTTTTAGCAGATAAAAGCCATAGAATATACAGCCGACACCGATGATATTTTTAGTATCCATGTAGTATTTAAAACAAAACAATAGACCAAGTCGAGCATTTTAATACTTTGGAATGTTTTTGTAAATTTACATTCGAACATTTTGTAAGTATTTTCCACCGAATTTATTTCATAGCAATTTTCACTCTTGATATTCATATTTAATGGATATAATACCGGTGGCAATTTGCTTATAAATGTTATAAAGCCTTTTTAGCCTAATACATCATCCATTGTTAGTTTTCGGTTCTCACCGTCGCTTAATTACCTAACTACTGTACGTAATTAGTGGTTTGTAATGAATTGAAAGGATAATAACCAATGTAGATACTGAATAATAGCGACACGTTATGTTCTGAAACGATGCGAGTTTAAATTTAATTGAATCGATTTAGCTTCAATTCTACAATGACAGTCTTTCTATTTAATTGACTTCGTAATTACACTTAGATAAGTGAAATATACCTTTAGTTATGAAAATGTACATAGAACAATTTTTTAATGATTTAGAATGCACACCCTATGTTTGTCAAAAAAATTCAAGTTTTGTATGAGATAAAAAATATTTTATTTTAGACCTGTAGTTAGGTTTATTACAAATAAAAATACAAATCTTTCTTTATAATATTATTAGGTTTATAATATTTAAATGTCAGAATCGATGCAATTTTCCACTAATATTGTTTTGCAATGCAATTAAAACCATACACCAGTAGGTAATTAGTTTGAATGACAATTGATTTCCGTAGCGTTTAATAATTTCAAAATTAGCGTGGTCGGGGCAGTTCCGCCCTAATGGCAGCCTTCGTGCGGATATGTATTCGTATTTACATAGTGGGTCGCGTCAGTTGCGTTGGTTTTTTCACCTAATATATGTAAAGTGGAAACAATTAAGTCAGTTAATACACGGGGTTGTAGGCAAGTGCAGCTCGCCCCTTCCTTCCAGACGCCATATGTTTCGAGGGTGGGCTGTTTCTACAAATTTACATTTGAAGCTAACTAATTTTCTTATAGTTTTATTTTATTGTTATTTAACCTTATATCTAGTAGAAATAGATATAAAGATTCTTGTACACTACTGAAACTGTAGTTAATTTTATCAGCAAATACTAACTTTTGCTCGTGACTACATTCACATTGGCTTGAAAAATATTCCATATATCACATGGAAAGAGTCCAGCTCAATGAACTTTTAAAATCGAGTTTTGGAATTTATTCACATCAAATAAAAACACGTAAAAACAAATCCTTTCATTTTATCAATTTGTACAGAAGCTGCACCAGATTCAAAGGCGACTAGATGTCAGACACATAGGTTTCCTTAGGTTTTTCAATTTGGCACTAAAATATTTTACGTAAAACAAGGCATAAGTACGCAAGCTTATGTGATTACATTTAGAGTTATTTCTAGTAAGCGGCATATCTTCTAAAGCGGTTTATAGAAGAAAATCTTTTAGTTATGATTAAAGAAAATGTTGATAACCGAAGAGATACAAAATATTTAGTTTATAGTTAAAGAAGTAAATTTTCTCATTTTGATTTTGGAATGCTAATATGGTTCGGATGCGGTAAGCCACGTTTGCGGTGAGAGGCAGTGTTGCGCTCGGCCACGCCCACCGCCCGCCCCTCACTGCCACTGCAGAGTAATGCTCTATCGGACATTGTTCGAGATGAATACTCAATTGATACATTCTAATGTACTGTGTACTATTGGCTAAGACATATTTCAATTTATGCTAATATCTTTGTTTAGTTTGTTTTTGTTTCTATACCTACGCTTAACTTAAGGTGGGCTGAAAGATAATATAATTTATTATTTTATGTTTATTTTTATATTTGAAAATATTGTAAGCCCCTATGCATACAATGTTGAGTTTAAAATTAAGTGCAAACGGCCGGCAATTGGCCGTCATATTTATTTATTTTTGTAAAAACTTTTAATCAAGAGAAATATAATTATTTTCTAAAATAATGTACATAAACCAGAGAAATATAATTTTAAAATATGCTCATACAGACCCACTTATCTGATTTCAAATTAGAATTATATTTAAAAATACAATTTGTATTGAATTTAAATTAATAATTTAGATTTAATAATAAGGTCTAGTTATGCTATAAATTTCGAAATGTTACAAATTTTGACAATTTTAATAAAGTAAGATTTTTACACAGTTCTAGTATCAATTTATATTTAGCAACAACACCTAGGTATCTATTCAAAAATATATCGTGCTCGTTTGTTCATTTAATTTAATACAGATAATAATATTCATAAAATGGGGACTATAAAATACTTATACCTATAACCACAAAAACCAAACGAAATCAATGAATTATCTCAATTCAAGCTCCTATGATATAGAATAACATTTCTATCTATATTTATAGAAAAATTTAAGTATATTTTATCATATTAAAATATTAAGATGAGCTGAGCTTATGTAAATGGTGATCAAATAAAATTAATTTATAATAATCAATATATTAATGACAGCAGTTAATACCTACATCTAGTGTGCCTCCAAACAAATAACAAAGTATAGGATTTGTTACTTATACATAAACCCCTTAATTTAATACACAATATAAACGTTTATTTAAATCTAATAATATATTTTACTAATGTGAATATTAAAAAGGATAATTTAACCAGAAACCAGATTAAGTGCGTATACCTATTTGTCACAATTTTAACTTAAGTTACAAATTTCTGTGTGCTTTACAGCAAGGTTACGGGCGACTGATAAGATTATTAAACTGATTTTTTTAAATTTGGTACACTTACTTCAATTACGATATCACTGACAAAAATATACCATTATTTTTGCAAATATCCAGTTCTCTTGCTCACACGTTTTCAAATCAAGCTATTTGCTATTAGGTAGTTAACATGCCGAAATCTCGACTGTTATTATCTTTTACGCTGACAGCGTTTCTTGATATCACCATGACAATTTGAAAGAAATTAAAGCCTTTGAAAGTCAACAAACACGATACTTTTAATAATTAAAAAAATGATCACGCGAGTAGGGTGTAGCGATCTAAATAAGAATACGTTTTGTTCTTGCAGGTAGATGTCAGATCGTATGTCAAGTGGCATTTGGGTGGTCCGTGATATATGGCACAAATATTTTGAGCGCATTATAATGGAAATAGGCAATGTATGTAAGGCGGCGGAGGCTTTGTTATAGCGACCACGACGAATGCTGGGCGACCAGGCTACTTTGAAACATAGTATAGGGAACAGCCAACCAGCATGTAAAAGTGCGAATACAATTTATCAATTAAATGTTTATTAAAAAAAACTGAAGTGAGGAACTACTTGTTGTGTTTAAAGCACCCAGAGTGGCCAACGCACCCGTGGGTCAACTAGTATAGTTAACTGTTGGTATGTGTCCATTATCCTGTAAGTCCTTTATATTAAAAATAAACTCTTCTTTTATTAGAAAACTATTGGACGCAGCGAACTTCGTATCGCTTCAGAATTGTCACCTAAAACGCCCATAGAAAATGTATGATGAAACGAATTTCTTCATAAACATTTTTTGTGAATTTTTCTATATAATTCTAGCTGACCCGGTAAACGTTGTTTTGCCATATTAATTTTTGGGGTGGGCTACCCTTAGAACTTAGGGGTATGTAAAATAGATAGTAGCCGATTCTCAGTCCTACTGAATATGCATATAAAATTTGGTAAAAATCAGTAAAGCCATTTCGGAGGAGTAAGGTAACTAACATTGTGACACGAGAATTTTATATATAAGATATGTATACACACACACATACAAACTAATATTTTTTTAATATACCTACACAAATATATGTGAGAAAATATGAGTATACATACCTACTAAACTTTTATAGTAAGGTACTTAGAAACATTATTATCATTAGGACCGTATTTGTAGCGCATATAACTCTAAAAGCAACTGTAATTCTTCCAAGAAGTTGTAATGTGACAACTTTAAAAAAAAATACCACTAAAATTATGAAAATGCTTTTTGTATAAATCTTCAACGTAATCTATGGTAATTCTACTTTTATCAGCAGTTGAATTTAAAGTTCTACAAAATTCTTATTATAACATTTGTCTTTTATTCACTGATACTAGGCTATGTAAGAGAGTTCAAGTTATCTTGGTTGCAACACTGTGAATTTGTGCAATGCGTAAGTGGGGCGTTAGTTGTTCGTTGGTGACACCTTCATTGTGTTTAAACCGTGAAGATATGAAGGTGATCATAGAGGTATGATACAACGCGGTGTTGCCAGTAATAACTACTAACTCATCTAAACTTCTAAACTAATATTATAAAGAGGAAAGATTTGTATTTTTGTGTATATGTTTGTAATGAATAAAATCAAAAACTATTGTTCCGATTTCAAAAATTCTTTCACCATTAGAAAGCTACATTCACCCTTAGTAACATAAGCTATATTTATTGCTAGAAAAGATTAGGGATCCTTAGTAAAACTTAAGTAACGTAAACCAAGGTGTAAAAAAGTGCCCTAAAACTTCTTTCGTCGCATGCGCTGCGGCAACTAATAAAAAAATCTTATGTCTACCCGTACGAAGCTGGGACGGGCCGCTAGTTTTTTTTATAAATTAAATCCTGTTCTTTTTTATTCAAATTTTACTTTCACTTAGTTAAACATCTCCTTTACTTATAAACGCTCCTGAAGCTTCTTTGCTGAAAGGAATGTATCGGATTTGCAACAATAAATTGCACGTCAGCGAGAAAATGACAAAGTATTAAAAAGTAGTAAATGAAGAGGATAATTTAACTTGGATCAATATTTCAAATATCATATAACTTAATTTTTTTTACAAGGATTATAGTTAGTTCAGGTTAGATTACCTAATTATTAAGCGCTTTAAAAATTCACTGAAAATTCATTAAAATTTACTCAGAGCAAGAAAATGATGATTTTACAAGAAAGATTTTCTATATAAAGAAAATGAATACAAACAACTCTCTATGAAAATACACCTAGTTTAAACCTACATTTTTAAGCTCTGCGTGCTTAATGACGCTATATAACGTGGTTAAAACCATTTATCAGATTTATTTCTAAACGTTATAGATGTACCTACATTAAAAACAAAAGGATGGATCGAACGTTCGTAGTTATGATTTCAGTAATTGATGTGAAACAAAATGGAGATCTTGTAATATGGGTCACGATTTATGGTGCGCGAAATACTTTTTTGTGTTGGGTACTAGATAGGATTTTCACCACCATTTAACGTGATGAGTAGTGGTGAAGTCCCGTGTCCCCTAGTGGGGTAAGGGGCAGATGCATTTCACATCTGTTTCACTGATCGATTTTTTCTTTTAGGGGCATGTAGGTGATCAGCCTTCTATGTCCTGCCAGACCGAGTTTTTTTATCTCCGCCGGGAATCGAACCCAGGACCTCTCGGTTGTAACGCTTACGCGCTTACCACTAGACCAAGGAGGCGGTCTGATGAGTAGTGATGCGAGCTATATATCCTACCAATTTCTTCAAAATATCCTTTAGTCCCCTTACGCACTTGCGGCTAATTATCCGGTTCCATTTTAATATGCAACCGCTTGTGCTTATACGCACTTAACCACCCTACAATGAATATTAAAATGGCCGCATGGTTAGTCGCTAGTGCGTAAGGGGGTGAAAGAGATTGGTGCGGGTAAGCTTTTCTATTATTTCGTTATCTTAACACGATAACTTACTTAGAAATTTATGGAGAAAACTCCATGCATGTATAAAGTTGCAAGTAGTTTAACTAATAAGGCGTTTATGCCACACTGATAGTGCATTCAGAAACGATGAATATTTTAAAACAAATAAAAAAAACCAACAGACAAAGGAAACTTCAAACAAGTTAACAAATCTCAATAGAAAATGTAAACAGTCACATTTACACAGTATATTCCGCTTAGTTATATAATAATCAGTAAGTGCATTATTGCAATAGATATCTCGGGGCTAAACTGCGCCATTATCAATGCAAGTACTTAAATCATTATTAGAATAAAGTGTTTGGATACGAATAGGGCACTGGTGGTTCTCAGGAACCTGTCCCGGTGTAAGATAAAAGCCGGCGCGAACAAAATATAAATATATTCATTAGGTGACACCCACGCCCTATCTCGCCACTAAATCCTGCGTCGGCGCCTGTCTACAGTGAAAAAATAACATAACCAATAAAATCTTTGGCTATCTCAATTAATATAATGTCTTACATATGGTATTTTTAATAGGACTAGGTATAACAAAAATGTTAGTCTTCAGTTTAAAAGTATTAAATTTATCACCTTGTCTATAAAGATGATCACCGCAGTTCATCATCGGAAAATTACATATAGTGCGGAAGGATATGTTTTTTCATATTCAATATTTTTAAATATAATTTTGATATTTATTTAAACAAAATTTACTTACAATAATGTACTTAAATATATTTACAAAAATACAAAAGGTTCATCAAAGCCGTTGGGGAGCGTACCCAAAATTCTGCCTACATTACCGCGTTGTATCGCTATACTAATGATAAATTAAATTACCCTCATTATTATTGTTTTGTTACGCTGTATTGCATACGGAAAAATTTGTTTGACCCAATACTCATCATTCCTGCAATGGTTGTCAACCTTTTTGTCTGTGTTATTCTTTACCAACTTCAAAATATTTAATTTATATAGTTCCAAATTTTATTAGGTTAGGTGAAGATTGTGAATTGAAATATTTTTATGAATCTCGAAAAGCATTGACACGAAAGACGATTGAGCTGAGGGTTTCAAACTCGTGATCTCCACACTAAAAGCATTTAATAAATAAATGTAGGTACCTCAGGTAAGTAGTAATTATTTTAAACTTTCATCATTTATTAATTTTTTTTCTTTCATACAAAATGTATTCGCAATTTTAAGTTTTAATTTTAATATTTTTTGTCTCTCATATTTTTAGTTTATGTAAATACAGAAGTTGTATATTAAAAATAACACCTAATTATATTTATTTATTTTATTAGCCCTCAAGAGTAAGTTCTCAATGTTCGGCTGTATGTTATTTTTGTGTTTGTTACTCGACGTGAACTAACTTTAATGAATGTTTAACAGGTTTAAGTGGTAGCTTTCAGATGTAACAAAATATCATAAAATCTAACACTAACACCTCCTCTTCTTCCAAATGTTGTCTTTGTAGAATTATTTCTGTTTTATTTATTACTTCTTAGCGCAATAGAAGTCGGTTTATAGTTTTTGTTAATAAGTTCTTCTTTAAAAGAAATAACTGATATTAAAACGGTTTTATATTATCATGCACATATTCCGTATTTGTAGTAGTAATTAGAATAATTACTCTGTACTTTTCGCTTTGATTGCAAGTTTTATCAATATCCCGCATTTAAATATTCAAAGAGAGCTATTGTGCCTGCAAACGGAAACCACAATGAATCGAGATTGCTACAAATTAAAGAGCCTAGCACAAAGAAAGTGTATTTACAATCGAAAAGATATATAAAGCTACAACAGTTGCATTTCGGGACCTTCCGGCAATTCTCGTTTCCCTGTAATTATAAATATAAAACTCGCACTGATACCGTCTGCTTAATGCACCCGATAAAAGGTAATAAATATTCACTTCTGCTAGTAATTATAGACCTTTACGTGAGTATGAGAGCTCTACGTATTGTTCTTTAATACAGATTTAAATTTTTGTCTTTAATACGCCATTGCCTTGTACAACACGCCACATGACGGCAATAGGTTTATTATATGAAAACCCCTCGTTATGAATAAATAAAGATTTTACGAAATACCTCAGCTTTATAGTCCTAAATTAGTACTTACTCAAGAAAACATTTTCATCGCCACGAACCAAGTGGGGTTTTAAATAATACCACCCTGACTTAATTAAAATGATTCGTGCCCGTTACTCAAATTATTAGAATGCTAAGCATGGTTAAGTAGAGCGACTTCTAATTAACGAACGGCTTTAATATCGTCATCTCTTATATCACTAGCAAAATGCCGTATCATAGAGTGAGCGAGCTATACATTAGCACTTTTCTCTTGTGGAAATCGTGCAAGATCACCTGTGCTCACTACTGTAATTCTGCCACCGAGCGGTAAAGCACCTGTCCCTTTCATACAGTTTAAGCTTAGGCTGAATCGAACGAGTGTGAGTAGGAGTAGTTCCATGCTCATTCAGGTACAAATAGTCATAATACGCCGTGAATTTATAAAGAAAAATCGGCCTTTATGTTGCGCCCTAAAGTTGTTAATCGCGAGTGAGTTTTTCACAGAGCGTCTAGAACAGGACGGAAGGCTGTAAATGAATCGAGCGTTGCCGTGGATTTGACGCGTTCGTAAATCGAATTATCAGCGTTAGAGTGAGAGGTGAACGAAGGCTCGATTAAGTGGAGGTAGTTTTTTGTTATTGTTTGGCGGAGATTTTTTTCTGAGGCGTGCTAATGGCAGTAGGCGCGCGAGTGGGCGCGCCGGGCGGCAAGCGCGCTCTTCAGTGTTCTGGCTGAGCTTCGAGTGAGCGCGTGACTGCGTAGCGCTTTGTGGACTAAGTTCGTGAACTGTGAGCTTGATTGGTGCTTATGCTTGCGGTGGCTTGACAATGTTGATATCGGCGGGCACGGGCCCAACAGCTGACTTCTCGCCAGCCTCTTGTTGCGCCTCCTGGAAGATGGAACCAGCCCCGGCGCCCGCGGCTATCACTCAGCCGCTAAATATATCTCCAAATGGTAAGTTTCTCTATCTTGGATGAATCTTCATAAATTTATGGACAGATGATTCAGTTAATAAGAGGTGAAATCTGGCAGGGAAATATTTCTATTGAAAAAAAAAATGTATTGATAACAAATTTAAGGAAAATAAAATAAGATGCAATAAATTACCAATATAATGTATAGCTTTTATGATCGAAGTTAACACAAATAGCAAAAATTCACAGTAAAGCAACTGTTTTAAAATGCATGTTGCTTATAATGCAAATAAGAAACTTCGAATTGGAAAATCTAGAAAAGTAGATAGATTATTAATTATTATTATTACAAAGTATAATTTCTCTACAGACAGGGAGTCTATTAATTAATTAATTCATAAGAATCCTTAGAAATCCATACATACATGTTACTGAATTTCTAAAACAAAATTGTATTAAACATCAGACACATAATTACCGACGGCATGTTATCGACACAAATGATAATACAACGGCTTGCTTAGAGAAAGAAAATCGAGTTTTAAAAAAAATAGTTAAAAATCATTAAGATATATAGTTTAGATGAAGTTTATTTAAAGCTTATTCTGAATTCTCATTGCTAACTAGTATCTTAAAATTAAAAACAAATATACCTATTGCATTTTTAAAAAATTTAGCTATATTATTTATACAAGAAAAGCTATAAATAATAATGATAAGTATTAATATTATGTTCTATAATGTTTACATACCATTACAGAACATTATGCATCTTCACAAAATGAATATAATTGAGAAATATGTTTAATTTTAATCTAAGACCTCTGTAGCTGTGTAGAGTCTGACATTGCGTGAATTACAGCAAAGTCTGGGTTCGTCTTGTAAAAAAAATATTTTAAGAACACAAGAGGTCACTTACTTACTTAGCTGTAAAGAAAATAATCACAGAAACAAACTATTACTATTTTTAAAATCGATTATAGCAAATACAATTAAATGATAAAATATATTTTAAAAAGTTAAAAAAATTAAACATCTTCAAGGCTCTCTCATGACAAATATTGGTAAGTAAAAGAAAAGCCGTTGTTCAAAATATACATATTTTTACATGTTAAAATAGTTCTTTAATGAGAAACAAAATCCGTTCTTAGGGACATAAAAGAGTAAAACCCAGTCATAAATATTGCTAGACATTTCATACAAAATTAAAACCCCGAATCTTTTTTACCTACTTAGTTCTGACCCGGTAAACGTTGTTTTACCATATTAATTTTTGGGGTGGGCTATCCTTATCACTTAGGGGGTATGAAAAATAGATAGTAGCCGATTCTCAGACCTCCTGAATTTGCATATAAAATTTGGTAGAAATCAGTAAAGCCGTTTCGGAGGAGTAAGGTAACTAACATTGTGACACGAGAATTTTATATATAAGATATACAACGGTTTATGTGTATAGAATAGATATCATATAACTGGACGATTGTCATTTATTATGTCACAAGCAGCTGGTTCGATGAGTTAGCGAAAACCGGCGGAACTTATAGGACATTGTCAGCATTGTATTGCCGATCGAACTAATTAATCTTTAGATCTGGTACTAGATTGTCCGGTAGCATTTCCGGTGAATGTTTAATATTGCTTATGATATACGACTGAAATATTTTGATTAATGTTAGGCGGTGTAGCCTTTTAGTGACCATTTTAACTTAAACTCAGTCTTTAAAAAGGCGTAGTATTATCATTTATATGTTCTTTTGTGAAATGATTCTTATTTAAAACCACTTGCATGGCTAAATGGAGCAGAGCCTTAGATTCGAACCCCGGCGAGACAAATGTTTCGGATGGGTAGGCACCTACTTGAGAATAGGTGAGACATGCAGATATGAATCTACTCCAAGCCTCATAAAGATTACGGAATTTCACACAATCATAACTATCCACTGTCTTATTCATAAAGATCTAAAACACTTCATAAAAGTAATTTGGTTATATAATGTTTTGTGACTCTCCTTAAAATTACGAATTAAGTTTGAATTAATGGGACAAATCATTCTTTTACTTAAAATATGCATAATGAACTGTTTATGCATATTTTAAGCATAATTGACTAATAAATTTTATTATTCAAATTCAAAGAGCTTTACAAGAGAATTTTTTTAAAAAAACGAAACACGATATTTTTCTTTATGATATGTGTTAGACCAAGTACACTGGCAATTACATAGATTCTATTCAAAACAAATTATTTAAAGAAATTTACAACAATTATTACTTTAAATCAAAGTTATAATGATCTTTATTTACACGACTAGGTATCACACATATAAAAAAGAAAAAAACCGAAAGTGCGTTCATTTGTTACATTCGTTAAATATGTAATAAATTCATTAATACATACATATAAATGTGATAAATATACGTGCTTTAATTCGGATAAACTGTTTTTTAAACGAATCAAGACTTTACTAGAGTAATACATTGCAACTTTTAATTAACTTTTTAATGAAATCATTCGTCTATGTTGTTATGTTGTCACTATTTCTTCAACACATTTTATGGTTGACTGTAACTTATTGGCCCCAATTACTATTTTAAAATAAATATGGTCATAACATCTTTTTAAGGCTTTGGTAAATATTATAAAATAAACAGCTGACTCGTTTCTTATATAATTATAATATATTAAATTGTTATAAATTCTTTGAATAACTTTTTTGTTATATTTAAATAAGTTAGACCATGTATGGCATACTTTTTAAGTCTCTATGTTCCTATTTTTGTTTGAAAGCTTATTATGTGAATCTTAGCTAAAAGATCTATTCATTCGTTTATAAAATACTAGCTCACCCGGCAAACGTTGTTTTGCCATATTAATTTTTGGGGTGGGCTACTCTTATCACTTAGGGGTATGAAAAATAGATGGCCGATTTTCAGACCTACTGAATAAGCATATAAAATTTGGTAAAAATCAGTAAAGCCGTTTCGGAGGAGTAAGGTAACTAAAAGAATTAAGATTTTTATTTGTAGTTCATATCGGGAGATTTATTTAATTGACTTCAATTTCACGTGAACTACATTTATTTAAAATATACATTTTCACATTTATGACTTTAGGGCCATCTTTGAAACGTATTCTTTGGTTGAAACACTGATTTTGATAAAATAAGTGCAAAATCAAAAAGGGTTGAATGATAGTTTACCTACGGTTATTGGTTAGTGTTATAGAAATGTGTGATTACAAAATTTTGTTATTATGTTACACATTTATGTATGTGGTAAAAAAACTAGAACTCGAATCAATTACTACTGGTATTTTGGTTACAGAAACTTAAGTAATATAGCTGATAGAACATAAAGTTCAAGTTTTAATGTCAATTAGGTAGTAAATTGGATGCTTATTATGGACTTATAAGTAATCTAATATATGCAGATATGCGATACACCCACAATATCCACTTTTCCATATTCGAGTGCATTGCTACAGATAATTTAAATGTTGTGCAAGTCTGTTCTGCTGCTATTCATACGATAATTATATTACTAAACAATTAAACACGGAAATAAGCCTTTTCATGTAAAACTTATGCATATTATAACAGTATCAATTATATATCTGGATAGAACAAAAAAATGACGATAATGAGTCTGCGTGTTGCATCAGAAGTCCTGAATTCGAATCCAGGTGTTCAGACTTAAATCTTCAGAAACACACACTTGGGCATTCTAAATAGATATGGCAGAAGTGCCGGTTTCTTGCAGAATATTTCCATCAAGCGTTTATTGTTTGCACTGGTAAAATACAGAGTTACTCCAAAGCTCTCTAAATGCGAACATGCTTATAAAATCCGAAGAAATCATAGGTATTGATGACTTGATTGATGCTACAGTATGTAGCCGAGAGAAATGTTTCAATTCACATTTAGACACCCCTTCACTTAAGTTGATAGGACATGATAATATGTAGTTCCAGTTTTTCTACGTATAAAAAAGGCTGTTATCGACTCTTTATTTACGATTCTTTTTTTAATCAAAATCTGCGTTCATTGTCAAAAGTTGTGAAAAAAAATCTTCAAAATTCCTGATATATTTGATATTATCTCTCAACATTATTCTGTTGATGCCTTACCTACAATAAATTCTGCATTATAACTCTGAATTGAATCAATTTTCAGTTGTATTTTACTTGGAATAATGACAAGTACCTATTGCCACGAAGGTTCTTATTAGTGGGGTCACCTTGTTGCATGATGCCTTCAATTACAGACTTGATGAAATAATTAAAGTGGACAAGGAATGGCAAAGCTAGTAGATATATGATTACTTGCAATTACAATAAGTTGTTTTAATTTAGGATACAATTATTCTATATTATATTATGTAGTTAGATGAGTTAGATGTTGTGCTTATATAAGTGGTGTCGATGTTTGTCCTTAAATACACAAGATTTTTATTAATTGTTGTCTAACCAGTTCTGCAAGAATATTGCTTACATAATTACAATTTTTGGCAACGTAAATGGATTTAATCAGGGATTTTTCAATTTGGCACTAACTTAATTATGATCTCTAATGGATGGATGGATATATGCACTATACATCTTAATTTATACGGCTTTTAAATAACTACCATTCTCTTGAAATCTTTAGAAGGATTTAATAATAGCTTAGGCGTATATCGGATTAGTGCATAGTATGTTTGCATCACGTGACACGATATTGACTACTATTAATTTGAATGTAATTTGAATTTAATTGCGGAGTGAAACATTATGTAACAAATTAGTTAAAATTTAATGTTACATATGTTAGCACAGGAATATTCCTATGTTTCATCGCCATATAACACATAATCAGTATTCAAAATAATTTATTTGGTTTTTGCGACCACACCAGGCATTGCATTAGTGAGAAAATGAAAATTTAAAACTTTAGACGTTTAAAGTCTGTTCATATTATAAGGTGCCTCGGGCAGATGTGACTTTTTTGATTATTCGACTGGAAACTACACTGTGATCATGTAACACCAATTATCGTCAACGTCATATAAAAGCAAATTTCGCAGTAAATGAAAAGAATTTTGTTCACCAAAAGACCCATAACTCCAAAACAAATTTGATCAGGTGAACATGTTCGGTAATTACCATTTAAATGATCACGCATAATAATAAACTGGGTTTCAGTACACGCCGCCGGTTAATTAATAGACAATGGGACACTTGTTCAAACACGTATTGGTATTTTCAAAATATATAGTTTTAACTAGGCCCTTTACTAAGTATGTCAGTAAGTTATTTCTTATAAGATATCGGGAATTAAATAAATTATAACAGTAGCCAAATTTGCTATGCTGGGAAATCATAGCTTTTAAGATTATTATAATGTTTAGATCGTCACACCTAGATTTTATAAAGATTTTAGGCAAATCCCTTTGTTTACTCGACACACACGCCGCTGGTTAATTAAAATAGAATCTTGAAACATGATATACTCGATTTCGTACACGTATTTTTAAACTGCAAAGTTTCTATATAGGCACTATGGTGGCGCCACTTGTGAGTTTAAATGGCAATATTAGGTACGCATGTAGGTACATAAAAGAAATGAAAAATGTGCCAAATTTGCGAAATTGTACATGCCGCCTGTTTGCTGAAACGATAAATATTAAAAGATTTGTTTAGAATAATTTAATTTTACATTTTCTTCTGTTTCAGCGAGACTATTAACCAAACATGTTAATTTAATAGAATATGATTGCAAAATTTTATATTATTTTTAAAATTTAACTTTTGTAATATTTATATTGTTAGAATATTTTAAATGCAATTAGTGTCAAAGTTTGTCCGGAATGACCACAGAAACTACTCGATACAAATTAGGTACAACTCTAACTAAAGGATTGTTGAAGTTTGTATGTTTAATGTCTATATTAAATATTGTTTGTTTAAAAATCACGTTTAGACTCACAATTGGTCGACCTCACACTTCCGAAAGTCTATTGGCTTGTATAAAAAAGATAGCAAATGCACTGATTTATATTAAAAAGAAACTGTTCTTTAATTTAAATATTTAAATAAATTCCACCAATCAGAAAAGTTTAATAAAATGTCGAAATAATTGGAAGGCGATGTAAAAACGGTCCTTAGTTAATAAATTTCCATATGGAAAGCGAACTGTGGTAGGCAAGCCCATTGATTTATATTGTCAATGCTCACTTCCGTTCTGAACCGACTTATTAAATCTGCGACATTGTGTATGCAAAGACTATACTTTGATCTTTTTAGTATTAAAAAAATATCGGGTTAGTTACAAGTTATAAGCATTAAGAACTAAATTGATTTTTGTGATTGTTTATTTTTAGATTTGTTACAGAGTTATATCGAGCAAAGTTTTTATCCATCAGTATCTAGTTTTTAAATCACCTGTTTTAAATATTGACTTTGAAGTCTAAACCGTCTTATTAACTTGAAGAAACTAGGAGGGAAACATTTCTGTTCTTTCACGCAATATTCTGAATAGGTAAGTAGAAATCGCACCTGGGGCTTTCGCGCAACAAATAACTGAACTACAGAGGTCGTTTTGAAAAATGTGTTTTGCTTTAATGCCAAAGACCTAAGTCGAGTCCACAAAGATCTCCAGGGCGCTTTGGTGCTTTTTGCGTTTCCTCGCTGGATCGAAGTACTTTTGCGAAGTAAATGCTGCTAGAGCACTACTTTTTTTACATTATTTTGATTTGTTTGCCGATTTGTAATTTAATTTTATAATTAATTTACTTGTTTTATATATTATTCCAATATTTTTTAGCAACCATGGCGTTAAAATTTTAAAGAAAACATCACTAAGCAAAAAGGAAAGCCTAAAATGGTAACTTTTAAATACAAAAGTCATTTCATAGTCAATTTAATACAAATTATACGAGTAGAGGTAAATGCAAATTAAGCGCGATCTATATTTATTTTTGCTCATCTCCATAATAAGTATGAATTTTTACGAACAACAGCATGTAAATGCTGTAGATTGCAATTCTTTAAGGAATACGTGTATACTTTTGATGCAATATTGAAATTTACACTAAAGGTGCTAATTTTCCGCCGCATAGCCACTTTAATAGTGTAGAGACGGTTATAAAAGTTTTAAGTAATAAATTTTGCTTCAATATCGCATTTTATTGTTATTGAAATATATTCTAGAGCCTGTATAGTGTATACTATACATTATATATTATATTCGTAAAATCATACAAAATTGTAGTAAGAATGGGCATAGAGTGTACTCTAGGAACTATGTACCTTTATAAAGTCATATACTGTCGACTAAGGCAAATATAGGGTAACTTTAAATAATATCCAAAGTTTGATTATCATCAAAGTAATAATGATATATGAATTTGGCGATAGAATCTGTTAGGCGCTCATTAACTAATTTATCCCGTTAAATGAAGTCGTAAATGTCGAATAAGAATCGAGCGGCAGAGTCAACGCCAGTCAATACATTCTAATCAGTGATTTATTGACCCTAATCCTTAGCACAAATAAGCTATCTTGTCGACTCAATGTTATATCAGCTCAGGCGTGAAACTCCCGCGCACTAAGTGGTCCTTCCAGTTTCCACTCGAAATATTTTAATAAGGCCTCACTGCTCACGCACCCAAATAAAAATACACTCACTCACACGTAACATGTCTTTGACTCACCTTACATATGTCTGTACATCCTAATTCAAAAATTATAAAGAGGAAAGATTTATATTTTTGTTTGTAATAGATAAAGTCAAAACAACTGGATATATTTAAAAAATTCTTTCACTGATTAGGAGATAGATTATTTTGCGTTCGCGTACGCAAAGGAATCTATGAAAGTCACAAGTAAAAGTTAATTCATTAAATCATTGATTTGGAATAATTTTACTCAACTAAAGCGAAGTCCAAAAGGGTTGTGTTTGCCCTATATGCATGACCTATGCATGCAAAAACTACTGTATGCCTCACATCGGTTTTAATGATATGCCATTTTAGACATTCGTTTAGATGGTGCGAATTTCTTATTTTCATTGGAAACATTAATCTTTATTGTAACCTGTAAGAAAGCTTTACAAAATATATCTATTTGCTACTTACTAGAACTTATTTCTACTTAATACCTAATGTATCAGAAAAAATTACTAAGCACAAACTAAGTTGTGTCAGGAATACATGAAACACATTTATGATCATAATGATAGCATAAACAAAGAAAGGAACATGCTGCATCCAAAAATGAAAGGGAATAAATATATACTGACAACTAACTTATCTGTACAGCAGCAGGAAAGCCTGGTAAGATTGCTAGTATTATTTATAGTAGCGATACTAAAACTTTTGCTCTAAACGGTGTTAATTTATTGACTGTGGGCAGATAATATCACTTTTTTCTCCCATTATTAAAGCGATTACACCAGAAATTATACGTTGAACCGTCCTAAGTGCTCGATTGTATCTTGAACAAGCCAATAAGAACTTTAAATACAAATATTAGAGTCTTTTTTAAAAATAAAACAGCCTTCATACGGGAATGGTCTTATGGTCGCGCCAATAAAAAATGTTAAGTTATGAACAAGTTATGCCACTTGCATTAATTTCGATGCTTAACCTGATAAACAAATTATGGCATATTAAGTTAATAGCTTAATTTATAATTGAATGTTAATAAGACAGTATTGTTACGATCAGAGATTGCATACCTAATGACAACTAATCTGGATCAACCGTAAATGATTTATGGCACGGAATAAGGTTAATGGTATGGCCATGTTATATAAAGCACTCAATTAAACTCGATAGCTAAAATGTCTTTAATTCATACGATTATCACTTAATAGATGTCACTGAAAACTCTATCTTCAGCTAACACTATTTTGACACTTAACATGTAAATTATCAAAATAATATAAAAAGACTTAACGACCACTTATTATGAATTTGTAGTGTTTTGTCATTTTTTTTAATTCTAGAAAGGAAACAGTTATTTTTAACTAAAATAAAAGTTTATAACTAGCTATTGTTTGCGACATCGTCATCCTGGATTTATGGCCTTTGTTATTCTCGAAATTCAGCCTCCTCTAAGTGTTTTTAAATCAGTCTAGTACATACAAATAAATTTTTTCTCTCTCTTTATAAGTATACACACAGACACAATGTACATAAGTGGTGAAATGATTTATTGAAAGTATATTTTTTAAGGTAATTTCTTTCCAGTTGCAATTGTTTACTTACATCTGTTTGAAACTAAAAATGTGATAATTTCACGATTGCGATTTTTTTTTACTTTTGCAATTAAATGTTATTGTTATTTCTTAAAACTGGATTAACTATGTCAATTGATTTCAATGCTTACAACCAATAATGCGTTCATTCTATTTCAACTATTCATAGTGAACGTGGGCTTTTTTTTACGTGTGTACATAAATAGAGATCTATATGACATGATATAAAAAAGAAAAATAATTGCTTAATAAAATAATGGTCTTTCAGTTCCGGTGTCTCCATCGTCATCAGGCGGGGGCAGTTCATCGCTGTATCCAGGAGGAGCATCCCATCCTCTCTCATCTCTTCTATCTCAGCAGAGGCTATTGGAGTTATCGCGTTTCGGTCTTCGACATTATGACATTGCTCATCATGTGCTGTCTCAGCAAGGTGCTGTTACCAAGCTTCTTGGTAAGCTTATTTATTTTAGAATTAAACACAATGCATTTATTAATGCGAACAAACTTAAAAAATATATAATACGTAATTCTATACCATATAATAAATGTGAAAATGTCTATCTGTCTAAATATTGGTCGTTTACGTTTTAACGCCTAATCTAAAACTTTAATGAAATTTCAAATTAGTGTAAAATTGACTTTGAGCCTAAGACATAAGCTCAATTAAGCGCTCTGAAAATGACTTAAAAGTTAATACAAAGCATTCGGGTTAAAAGTACTTTATATTTGTCTGTTAGTTACCTTTTAGATCAAAAATACTAAAGCAAGATTAGTAATCGCAGTATAAAGGAAAATAATTCTTTCCAATTAATAGAGAAATAATAAAAAAATATTAAATTTAAAGCTACAAAACAACGCAATGTATGTTTAAACATTTTTACGTATCATATGTGGTCACAGTATGGCTCTAGAACGCTCGAAGGGAGACAATAATTATTGATAAGGCCTCTCCCTACTGGGTATCGCTTCCTTTGCAATTAGCGCCCTTGATATTTATAGCGTTGTATTGATTTATACAACCAACATTTAGCTGATTGCCTTATATCCTTCAGTGCACATTGCAACTAAGTTATTTGCGATAATAACTTGCGCATTTAGTATCCTAGTTATTGTTGTTGTATTTAATACTTGGTTTTATATATTTCAAGTACTTTTCGAAAAGTTCTTTGACGTCGGTGACAGAAAATAAGCGATCAATTATGTAAATTGTTCGCTTGTTTTCAGTCATAAGTTTAATTCATATTATTAATTTATAGTATATATTTTAATTTGTATACTATGTAAATTTATTCCAAAGGATTACAAATGAATATTCCTCTGCAGTAAATTATGCCAAAGCTTTCGTTGCATTGATAACATCTCATTTTTGAAGGGTATAAAGGCGTTTGGTGATATATTCGACTTAAAATAATATTAATTTTATATTTACAAACGGATTATACCCACGAATAAGCCCTATAATCAAACAATCTGAATCTAGATTAGTCTGTGCTAAACGCCGGTGGTGATTTGTCGAAAGCGTCGGTTCAGGACTGTGTTTAGTTGTCCTAATGATAGGTTTAAAGTAAGACTCTCAATTGCAATTAATCAGTGATAAGCAATCTACCCGACGAGAGCAGCTATTGACGAAAGCTTAGATCATAATCGATTCATAAGACTTGGCCCGTGTTAATTATAAGCCACTGGTTTGCGGACATATGCGCTGGACCGCCGCGAGCGTATTCGATTCCAATCTTCGATATCAAACTATATCAGTTGTTATTTTAAATTATTAGGTGCATTTCACCATGTGATTAAATATTCTGCTCATATTTAGCTTACTTAAATTTGTGTGGTTATTCATACGAATCCATCTTATTAGTTCAGACCATTATATTTTAAATTCTTATCACTTGGATTTCGTTATCAGAAATCCTTCATAGTAGTGTCACTTTCAGCAGAGTTTTCGCGGTTATTTTGAAGTGCCTATCCACTAAACAGTCATGAACTAAACCTCTGAAATAGTCTACCATCACATTAAAAAAAATTATTACAAAAATTATTATATATGGAATATTGAGAAAAAACTAATTTTCCTTACAAAATCCATAACAAATTTTACCACCTTTACATGTTTAAAACTCTTATTCGGGAACTTGCCATTGAAAAGAGACCCTTATTTTATATTTCATTAACTTCAACGTTGCAATTTTATAACTTAGTATATTTTTATTTAGTTTGATAAGTTCACATTTATTAAACATTGCTTTAATTTAAAATATGCTTGCTTTGTTCAGCCTTAGTCATAGTTAGTATTTAAAATTGTAACCTACACTATCACAGGTGTATTCTTAATTTGTCCAGCACCATTGTCAGTGGCATTGCATACAATTAGGGTACATGCGCACTTTGTGTTTGCGCAAGAGTCGTGAAAGGACGATTTCAAACTCAGTGGTGCGTGTTTTCTTCACTGTATTTAACGCATTCTGTAATAGCACATTCATGAACGTATTTTAATGTCGCTTTAATTTAAGTAAATAATATAGTGTTTATTTTAATTTAGTATAAAACTTCATAAGAAGCATGAGTAAATATTCGATAAGGTTCGCGTAAAATATATGTGTCAAATATTCTAAAGCGCCCCTAGCGATATGCAAACTTACGTGGTCTCTGGGAATGACAAAACTTGTCACAGAAACTGGCTATCGAAATTTCGATACTCAACTAATAGTTATGTTTATTATCAAGGATGTGTGAAAATTGAGCGTATGTACTGATTTTGCGAATTTTCCAATAACGTTTCAATTGAAATGATATATGATCAATTAATATTTGTCAATATTAATAATGCTCAAAGAGAATCGTATTAGATTTATGTTGTTGTATCTTTGTAATTTAACTACTTGACGAGTTTTAAAAACTGGTTTAATTGATAGAAAGCCACACTACCTTTATTTTATTATGCCACGTGAACAGGCTTTAATAAGTTTGATTAGAGATATTATATATATCTAAATACCTTTAAAAAAACGTAATGCTATATTATTTTAAAAAAATACTAATGAATTTTGGTTAGAATTGACTGGAAAGAACTAAGTTTACGTAGATATATTAATTTATTGTTATATGGACTCTGAATTGGTTGTAACGGAAACACTCAAGAAAATCAAGTAGGTACTGTAGTCTGTAATCCGTGGAATCTATATTCTGTAAACGTAATTCCACTTCAATGTTTATAATACTATTAATTTCAGTCAATATAAACAAGCCTGTCACCTATCGATGATAAAATTATACGTGGCATAGTGTATTGTCAATCAATTTTCGCCTGTGGTAGTTTCGTAACGTCACGTGTCAGGTTCCCACGGAAGCCTCGCTCTGATCCGCCCAGGGCCGTCATGTAAAACCACTTATGTATTTAACAGGCACATAGCTTAGTTCAAAAGTCATTATCTAGCTCAAATAACTCTCCCGCTAACCGCTTGGAAACGGGCACGCATAAATCTAAGCGATTCGAAATTCAAATCGAAGGTCTTTATGCCTAACCATAAACTAAAGATTACTGGTGATCAAAATAAGTTTTTATTGCTTTTTAACCGACGTAAGTAGACCATATGCAGATTAAACAACTGATAATGTAAAGATATCTAAGTCAATTTGAGATAACAATCATTACCAATAATTATTTTTTAAACCACCTGTAAGAAAACCAAAAAGGATGTTATCAATTCCACGTGTGTTTTTTTAGTTAAAATTTTTAATCTTACTGCTAATTGCGTGCAAGTTTTATTTACTAGTTTATCTTGGTGTATATAAATTTGAAAATAATACACGGAATATCACGGTATAATTTGAAAATAAACTGGTCATTTTATTTGGATATCCTAAAATTTGGTTGTGGATAATGATACGTAGTCAAGATGATTGTCTGCGGGTCGCCGCAGCGCGTAATGAAGCCGTATTTAAGCTTTGTTCCTATAATCAAAATTGAATTATCCAAGTTGACATTCTTGCTTTACAATGTATAGTTTTCTTTTTCTGCTCCAATTCCTGCCAGTTAATTTGAATTTTTAAAACACCGAAATAGCTTGGTAGAATTTTTCTAGTAATCATGGGTTTGATGAATCCTTTATCAAGCGTATTATTATGAATTTAAACACAAATTCATCGAAATACATTATTATTTTTTTTAATAACTTAAATTATTTAATTGCAAGGGTTTTTATTTGATGAAATACATCTCAGATGAAACCATCTAGATAAATAACTTTTTCTATATTAACATAATACAGAGAAAAATCTGTATTTTTATATGTAATGAAATGGACCAATTTAAAAATTCTTTCATTTAAATAAAGCCAAACTCGTTCTCAAGCTTACGTAAAATCAAAATCGCTAATAAAAGCTAGTATTTGATATAAGGTGCTCGTGATTTGAAGAAGTACAAAAAGTGCGTATGTTTATTTACAATAAGCATGCGAAATGGTATAATTACAGTAATGTAATAAATCTACGTGTTTTAATTCAGGTTAATTGATTTATTTAAAAAGATAGAGAAATCAATTAAGAAAATTGTAGTAAATATAATTTTCCTGTATTGAAGAGATACTACTAAAAGATTCATAAGGAGTAAGGTGAAACACGGCGGTTAATACATGCAGATTCAAGTGAATTTATATTCCTTAACAAGCTTCTGAAGGAGCTATTTACACGTATACGACAAAAAAGTCGATCAATCACCAAAGTAGGCATCGTTAACACATGAGTCGCAAGCGCTATCCACTTTGCTTTTAGATTTTGATCTATTAACTGCGTGACACGGCGTTTTCTGGGGTTAGCGCCAGTTAATATAAAGAACTACTTTTTAATACAAATTTAATCAACAGAACCTTTCTGCGCCGCTTAAAATCTTGTTTCTCTTTGTAGAGGCACCGTGTAATGACTTTAAGCGCCCATAAATGACTGTTGTATGGAAATTTATTAACTGATGTTTTGGGTAAGGTATTGTGCTGTTCAATCTTCACGGCCTTGCTCGGTAATGATTAATTGCTTTATTTTGTCAAACAATGACAATGTTTTGAGCAAGTTTTAAATGTATTGTAACATATGTTTGTACAGTCGTAAATACGAGTAAAACTGAGGAAGTTTCGAACGTAATTAAAAAACGAACTGATTGATGATTTTGCTGTTGATTAATAAACTTTATGACAACAGTTTAATTATGTTAGTAAGTTAACTTAAAAATACAAGACTTTAACTTGAGTTTTTATCATAAATTTTAACATAATTAGATTACTTTGATATTCTTGATTTAAGACTTTATTTATTTATTATTAAATATAATTAGATAATTAGATTTTTAGATAATTATATCTCAATATATTTGTGGAGTATAATTTACAAGAACTGCTTAAAGTGCTGTGAGGTTGTTTATCAAAAGATAACTTTGCTAAATACACAATTATTTATTTTAAGTTTAATTATCGTTGTTTTTGGAGGCTTAATCGGATGAAATATTAAAAAATGTTTTAAAAGGCTCTATTCTGATAATATTATAATAGAAAGATAATATAAAAAAAAATCAAGTATAATTTAAAGATGTATGAAGCATTTGTAATCTGACAAATTAGAGTGCACTGCAGCCAAGTACAAGTTATAGACTCACGCTCGTGCGTTTCACTCAATATGAATAATTTCAGCGCATAATCCCTGCGCCTAGGCAACGTTGAGTAATTGGCCCTGGTCATGCGATTCCGTTTCTGGTAGATTTAATTACCGCGAAATAATCAGTGTGCCGGCCTCCCGTAATTTATCTATCAATCAAAAGATCGACTGGCGGGAGAACGAAACCGCGCTATAGGATTTCAATCATCTAGGTACAGTGAAAGGCAAAATCACGATGTTGGAAAATGTACGCTAGAGGGCCAACATCTTGCAATTGCTGCCTGCTGTCACTTCCAATTGCCATACATTTCTTACTTATTGTCCTATATCTGTGGAAATATAGTTTTGTGTATTTCTATTATCGTTTTTTTTTAAATCGGGTAGGAGGCTCACTTACGAGAAGCAATCCGATGCCCATGGACACCCTGTTGTGTATATGTTGTATGTATAGTCTAGTTAAATAATTGATCGTGTTGGATTTTTAATGAAATTCCAGAGTTATCGTTGAGTTGCGATAATTATAGTCAGTTTTCATTGAGGCCTTTCTGATATCGATTTCTGTTATTTATAAAATACCTTGTGTCTGTCGAGTCATTTATATAGTATTTATACCTCTGAAGTCTCATTTATTTTTATTCTATATTTTGAATAAATTCAGAGATTAATGTGTAAAAATGTAATTTTAATACCATTGTAACATTTATAAAATACTTACTTATTCCTTATTTACGACTGTTTAATTTTGAAATGCTGTTAAAGTCTAAATGTTACAGCTAGATAGCATAGTTTCAATGTATATTGTGAAATGTCTCGAAAACAAAAAAAAAATCGTTTGGAAAGCATAGAATGAAACAAGTCCTTTAGATTTTATGTGTTCATAATAATGTGTTGTTTGCGAGATAATTGGGATTTTCAAATAGTTGTCGTATACAATAATTTATCACCACATTTAAAAAAAGTGAAATTAGTCACAGATCCATGTACATAGCCTTTACTTAATTAAAAATATAACAAAAACGCAAATTTAATATGTAACAATACTATTAGTGCCAGGTAACATTAGCCCTAAAGAGATATTATAATTTTAAGTTATTTGTAAAATGTTTTACTTAAAACAGTGGTTATTGTTTTAGCTAAGTGTGTGTATTGGATTAATGTAATGAAGCCTAATATGGTCGGCATTGGCGGCTTCTTAAACTGGGCGCGTTTTTACGGAGATACCTTTTCGGCGTAAGCTTAACTTTTATCAAGACATAAAGACCCGTATGAATTTATCTTGAATGGCGTTGACAAAAATGAGAATATAAATAATGCGATGAATAATTCAGCGTGATCGGTATGGAGGGCTGTTGTTTGGAGTGAGTAAAAACGACCCGGCTGACGGAATGCAACCTCTGATGCCTTTTTATGTAATTGTCTCGAAGCACGCACTCATCCATTATCTAACTGATTTAGGAATTACAGAATCCAATCATTTTTTACCTAGCCTTTTGAATTGAAGTTAATTTATGGTGAATTTGAAATACATTTCTAGTTTTTCTCACGCGCTTCAAATTAAAAGTGGCAACACGTTTTTACAATGAGAATATTTTCTTGACTTTGTATTATTTATTTCACGTGCTGTATTGGTATTTTATCTTAAAAAGGGATATTTTAAATTAATTCTTTTATATATATCAGTTTTTATGATACCAAAATAAAAAAAATAAAAACACATGATGAAACTTCCTCCTGCATGAAGTCAGATGAATATAAAAACTAAAAAATAATAAAATTACTTCTATTTACTTAAAAGTAACTTACTTACTATTTACTATATTATTAAGTAGCAAAATTTAATTTATATTATCGCTAAGTGCTAATTAATATTTAGTTTACAATTTCTTTCGATCTGCAAATACCTATATTAGAGTTCAACGCGCTCGCCGCTCTGCCGAAAATTGCAAGTTTCAATAAAATATTAATTTGCTCTTTTACTTAAACTAATATAAAAATATTTCACAAAACTCTATGTTTATTTATCTTGACATTTGGAATTCGATGATGTAAATAATGATGTATAAATTAAAAATTAATAAAATTTCATTTTAGACAGTCGATAATTTTTCATGTCTGTTGACTGTGATGAGCCTGTACAATTTAAATTTGCAGAACAAACAGAACTTTAAAATATGTTTTCATTAACTCATTAAAATATATTTTATCCTACATTTGTTCATTGATGAATCAAGGATATATGTATAGAACTGAAGTTAACCCTAAAACGCTAGGTCTTTACTGCACACTGTTCTTGCAAACTGTATTTATTTATTTGCGGTAGGATAATAGTAAGAATATTTGATAAAAAATTATCTAATATATTTTTGTATATTACAAATTCACATCTCGAAGTGTCTGTTTCATTTCTCCAATGTCAATGCTTCTGTAATTAGTAGTAATTTGCAGTTTCATTGTTATTCCGCAAGATCCAGCTGATTATAGTTTTTTCATAACATCCACTTTGCTTTTGTTTGCAAGAGAGGGACACATTGGTTTCCGGATATAACCTTTATGACCATTGTAATAAGTTTTAATATAGCTTAGATAATTAGCTAAGTAATCGTTGCGCACGATATTACGACAAGCAATCTGCGTTTACTCACGTTTAGCACTCAATGAAATTGCTTCAATCGGCATCGGGTCGCTATTATTGGTATTTTTATAATAGACTTTAATTCGATTTAGATTTTTTACACGAAGTATTCGAGTGTCTTTTTCTATGTTTTTTCTTCGAAATCGTGATGTTAGTCGGAAGTGCACAATGAGCATAATTGAACCAAATTAAAGATTAATTATATATTCAGCTCACTGAGTTACAAAAATTAGTTCGTGAGGTAAGGTAAAAACGGTTGCGGTTCCCATTTGCGTTTCAATACGTACGTGTAACGGTAAATTAAATGTCCAAATTATTACTTTAGTTTTTATTTAAATTTTTAAAGGTCTAAAAATTTTTTTAAACTTAATTAAATTATCATCCACTTCAAAATCATATGGACACGTCTTTATATGATATATAGTTTTAAAACATATCAAAACTGTATTAGTAAATTATAAGTTCAAAACATACAGAAAAGTATTCTAAAAATTATTTTTTTTGCTTCTAAATCAGTTGAAATACAAACAAGAGTATAATAATAGTATACATAATCTTATGTCATTATATTTAGTTTGTGACATGTATTATATAAAAATGCAAGTTATAATAAATAGGTTTCTTCTAAGAATCTTTAGTTAAAAAGTTTTTATTATATTATACATATATGAAATCACCTCTATGCCAGTAAAAGAGAACTAACAAGAAAATATCAACAGGTACCCTTCGACCTCCCGGTTTGATTGGCGGTAGCAAGCCAAAAGTTGCAACACCAGCCGTTGTTTCTAAAATTGAACAGTATAAGCGAGAAAATCCAACAATCTTCGCGTGGGAGATTCGGGAGCGACTGATTTCTGAAGGTAAAATTGTTTTATATATCATAATATCGTTTATACGTAATCGTTATATACTTTTTGCATTCATAGATGTGACTATATTATGATAGACAACAAACTTGAAACCAAAGATTCAGTTCATAAAACTAACCTAGTATTCAGATCTAAGAGTCTATGTTTAAACTTTACTTTGTTTATTTTTTGTGGCAAAGAATGTTTAGGAATCTGAAAAGGAAAGCTCTTTGGGCATTTACAGCGTACTTTGGAAATATGGATTTCAAGTAGCGATTATTAAAACTAAGAAGATACAGCTACAAACCTAACAGAATTAAAAAATTTCGATGATGTTACAAATCTTTTAAAATTCGAAATAAATAGGTACGTAAAATCTTGCAATTCATTTCACAAAAAAAAGAGTCTTCAATGTCCATCTTTAAAACCTTACATACGCACTTTGAAAATTTTGAATACTTACATTTTCTTATTGACACCGCAATAAAAACTTAAAGATGTCAATAAAAGCTCAATGGAAACGAAAAGAAGTCGCCAAATTGGTTCATAAACGAATTAAGAAGTAGCAAATCGGGTATCTCTTTCTTTGTATGTTAGTTGGAAATTTATAAGTTATCCACAGATTTCGTATAAGTCAGAAGCTAAAATATTTCCCGCTTTGTTAGTACCATGAGTGCCGGGAGCGGTCACGACGCGTCGTAACTGCGCATTCATAACTTGCTTGTACGCCCTTTCTTGCGACAACAAAAGTCATTATTCGTTTGAAGAACGCGGCCTATTACATCTCCATTTATATTAAGTATATTATTAGAATACCTACCTACATTGTAATAATGACATCCGAATATAGCTTTATAATAAATATATTTGCCTTTTATGCATTTGCCTGGATGCGATGGATTCTCGCAAAAAGTTGACTATTGACAGAATATTTATCCAATTTAAGTCCAAGTTATAGCCATTGGCGTGTTAATGTCTTTAATATAAACAGTTGTCTGCATTTGAACTGTAATTTGCAATTATTTTGAAACGATGGGGTATTCTTTGTTCTATTTTATACAGGCTAAACCACGGGCTTAGCTAGTTGAAAATATATGGAATTTAAGAGTTGTGTTTTTTGCGTAATACAGTGCAGAGTCGTAGCCCTCTCGAATTACGGTGTCTGGTGTCCGAGCTTGCGTGTTATAGCATCGCTTTTGTTTTTTTAATGTAATTATAATAATAAATACATTCAGCCTTTACTGTCGAATTATTATAAATTGTAGTATAATTTCAATGTATAAATAAACATCAAAATAAATCAATTAATATTTAGGTTAAATTTCGACTTAGCAGCATATTGTTTACAATTGTCAGTCGATGACAAAGCAATGATCTTATAATGCCTATTAGTACCAATACTTAAGATTTAATCCATCAAAATAATTATGCCATATTTGGAAAATTTTGAGATAATTCAAACAGCAGACCAGACCCAGTTTAAAAATTAATATTCAAATGGAGCAAATATGAAATCTTTAAAATAAGAAAAATTATAAGTAAAATTCAAGATGATAAAACAAATGAAGAAATTTAGGAATATAACTAAGAATATTAAAAGAATTCTATTTAATTAATTCAGGTGTAATCATGTATGTGTCTTTTTTCACATCATCGGGTTATAGATACTATATTAATTTCATTTGTAATCTCATTAAAATAAATAGTGTTATTTTTAGAGATAAAATATATAGAAAGTCCATCTTAAAGACGTTTTAATGTGAAACAGTTATTTCAATACTTCCATAATTAAAGCTATTTAATGGACTTTATTTTAATAATTAATTTAGTAAATGTAACTTGAAACAACTGGCACTAAGTCATTTAAATTCATTAAAGTATTTAGGTTAGTTAATCGCGTTTTAGGCAGTAATCAATAAGATCCAATTATGTAATGTGTACACTTTAGGCGGGTCAATACATTTTGACAGGTCACTCAAAGCCAATGAAATGCCAAATAGCTTCAGTGATGGCCTCGGCTTACCGAAACGGATATCGTAATAGAAGCCGTTAAACCTATCCCTAAATTAAAATTAGGTAGTTTTTTAAACGACATTAATACGTTCTCAATGCGACGGTTTTTTGTATGAGACGCGATTGTGAGGCCAGATATGAACCTATTTGAATTATGAATGACGACCAACTAATTACGTTGTGAAGATTGTTTTCTAACTTATCAAAACTCCTAAGATTTATCCTTCTGTATCATCTCAGCACCGTTTGTCCTCTATAGGCACAGAATAACCACACAAAAAACTCTTGCTAGGTACATCCTTAAGTTTCCCTTAGAAAGTTTCATTTATAAACATGAACGAAAATCTCATTATAGCTGTACTTAATAACCAATAATTTTTATGAAATGTTTATTTGCATTACAAAACCCAAACAAGATCAGGTATCACGTGTAAAAAGTTTTTATATTAATATTAAATACTTTTAATTAGCCGACAGTGATAAAATTCGACGAGTACTTAAATTAATGTAGAATACAATAAATTGCTCACGACAGTATGGAGAAAAACCTTTATGGATGCGCAAGTGCACTCGCATTATGGGCGTTTGGATTTGAGGCCAACGAGCCAATTGCGATAATTACACTCAAAGTTACATACTGTCGTAAAACGTAATTTAAAAAACGTGATAAACGATCGAAAAACGCCAACCTGATTTGAACTTTATTTTCAATTAGATAAGGATTATTTACAACAAGGAGTTGCGCGTGTAAAAAAGGACATAAGGCTGAATGACTGCCATTACAGTTTCTCTAGAAAACAGTGCATGAGTCTATAACTGGTTTAGCTCTCAATTCTGGTTTACGATATTATTGGATACCGGATTAGGAGCTGATGGTATTCTTGATGGAGACATTGTGCTAATGCAAAGCGAAGCCATTATCCAAGCGTTAATGTTTTGAAAGACACGTAAACGATGACCAGCCTGTTTTTTATAATTTAAAGTATTGGTAATAAATTTTAGTATCGGGAAGGACTATATTATGGAACATAGTAATTTTTTACATTTGAGTAAGGTTGTTCTATAAATTAATTAAGTGAACTAACATTGACGCGTTGCCCATGGCACTTTATCGACCAATCTTTGCGCGGAAAATTAAATTCGTAAATTAATTGTACTAGAGAATTATAGAATATCTATATAAAATCGAAAGAGATCTTATTTAGTATACAGTATACTAAAATCGGTTCAGTGGTGTAAGTAAGAAATCGAACAAATTAACATTTGCTAATATTTATTTCTTACTTGTAATAGCGCAACCAAGACCACACACACCATTATAATCCAAAAAAAAACTTAAATATTAAGGCTGCATTTAACCTTTAACAATTATATGCAATATTTTATCGATTAAAAATGAGATAATCTAAGTGTAAATTAAATAAAACGTAAAATAAAAATTATAAAATTAACTAAGAACATCATGCGATAAAAGGCTGCAGTGTCTATGATATTATCAAAAAAGGCATATACAAATTGAAAATGTAGTGACAACTTGTGTTGCAATCAATTTAAAGTTTAACTTATCACCACATAGTATAAAACAAAGTCGCTTTCTCTGTCCCTGTATCCCTTTGTATGCTTAAATCTTTAAAACTACGCAACGGATTTTGATGCGGTTTTTTTTAATAGATAGAGTGATTGAAGAGGAAGGTTTAATGTTTTATACCCGTACAAAGCCGGGGCGGGTCGCTAGTTATTTCTAAAACAAAAACCAATAGAGATAAAAGTAGTTGCAATATAAACTAGCTCTTATTTTAAAAGAGTCATTTGCGTGAGTTTTTCTTTGACATTATCGTCATTTGTTGAAATGTGTTTAAAATAATTGCAACGCAGAGCGCCCATGCCCACGTCGTATGCGAAAATTGCACGCAATACATTCGTAAATGCTCATATTATAGTAAATACTGATATTTTAAAGGAAGTGAGCTTTTGTTAAATATATACCGCGTAATTTACAAAAAGTACTTACGACTTCTGGAATCTCGAAAGCTGGCTTATTTTTCGGCCACCGCGTTAATATATCGAAAGCGTGGTAATGTAGCTAGCATTTTGGAATTCTGGGTAAACAAAGGCTTTGGTGAGGCTTTTATATATCAAATTTAATGTGAATTAATAATAATAGTACATTATGATACGTGTGTTATGACACAAGTTGCTAATTACTGCTAAGACGGTGATCATAAATACCTACACACATTTTTGAATAAAAATAAATCAGTTTATCCTAAACTCAGCTTTGACAAACTTTCTTAGCTTTATCCCTATTCATCTGGTAAAAATAACAACCACAGACTAGTAAGCTAGTCTGCTTTAATAAAAAAAGAATAAGGTTGTTTACCTACAAAAACAATTACCTACAACCTACAAATACAAATTGTTTATTTTTAAACACGAAATTGAATGTAATAAGCAAGTAAGGATACTCATTTATACTATTGAAAGCGATAATCTAGTGTGATTTTATTTTGTATAGAAACTCTTTTTAAAATTTGTTTATTGTGTAATTTAGAGGTTTAAAAATAAATTAATTTTAAATAACAAAATAAAACTGACTTCAAAACGCACTAAAAAGTGAAAAATAAATTTTGTATTATTTTACTCTATCGTTATCCTATCGTTTCATCCAAATCAGTCCACGGATGGCGATGTAGGAGTGGAACATCAAAAAAAAATACATTGAATTGATAACCTCCTTTTTGGTGTTTTTGGAGGTCGGTTAAAAAGGTTTTACTACATTAACTCACTATTGTGTAATTTTAATCAAAATGTCAAAGTTGTGTTAAAAGCGCCTTTATAAACCTTAATACGATGCGATAAGAGTCACTTTATGAGCAAGTGTGTTGAAAATAATATTATAATTAAAGTTTTATATTTTATTAACGTTTCAAACTGTGTAATTCAGATATATTTTTTAAGCATTTGACATTTAATTTAATGTCAGGTGCGTGACCGACTTAGGTTCATAGATCTAAATATACATATATAAAATTTACTCAAAGCACAGATTCCTGTCTGTAGTGATTTATTTATGATTGATTCTATAAGATCGAACGATGGTTTCGGTTTATTAAAGCGTGTTGACCGGAGCGGACCACCTGCTGACAAGAGCCTCTGAGATTGTTATCAAATGCGAGCCAAATCTATCAGACAAATTAGAACCTTTTTGTACAAAAATTATAATATAATATAATTGTAATATATCTAACTATATATATGTTCTTTCAATATTGTATAATGTATATATTTTACATCAAACATTATTTTATTGAAGCGAACCACCATAGCGTCGCAAGGATACATTTCCCGTGTCATTTAAAGCTCAATATTTTATAAGAGAAACTACTTAGTATGAACTTGAAATGTTGTGGTAAAAAGAGGGCGCTGATATTTAAATCGCTCTATCAGTGTTCTATCATACAAACAAGAAAGTAATTTATAAATTTAGGTGCTTGGCACCTTGCCTTATAATGTGTCCAGTCTATAAATTTGTTTCTCTATGGCTTATTAAAAATAAACAATTTCAATAGATATCAAATTGAATTTATAATAAAATGATCACGTTTATAATAGCTTTTATAAAGAGACGCGTGCTTGAGAGCGTGCTTATGAAATTGGCCAAATTGATTAAGTTTCATAACTGAACTATTACAATTTCAATACAACCTTTTATTAAATTCTTTATAAAATAGGTTGCGGTATCTTTTGTCGATGGTTTTTTGCATTCTATTCTAATATTATAAATGCGAATCTACGTTGCTTTTTTACGTTTACATAAAACCTTCTACTACATAAAAACCATTTAAAGAAAACAGTTTGAACAGAATAAGCGCGTATATTTAACACAAAGCTGTCACTATTTGACAATTAACATCTTTGTCGTCATTCGCCCATGACCACGCAGAATCTAAAGCACGAAACATCGAGAAAATTTAGTAATAATAAGATAATTGTATAACTTGTTTTAAATAAAAACGTTATTAAAAACTATTTAATTTAATAAGGTCAACGCGCGCACTGCCAGGGATAAATAGTATAGCCATTGTATTAAAGTATAAATAGTGAGATCTTGTTAATTTCTAAGTGTTCTGGCAAAGCGGCTCTTCGACACCGTCTAAATTTTAATAAGGAGCCCACTACTGCCTTTGTTAGTGATGACTTCGCAGTTTTGTACAATGGCTTGCGCAACTTATCAAGAAAATCGATATCGCTTTATGAAGCGTTACGGCCGGCTACTGACCATATTTTGATTAATTACATTCTTCTATTTTACGTCAAATTCTTTAAATTATAGTGATTTTCAACGTTGATTAAACTTTGGAACTGGAGGGTTCTTAATGACTTTTTATGATGTGATGCTGTGTCATCGTTATAAAGTCAAATGGTGACAGTTTTTAACAGATTGATGCAGTGATAGAAGTATCAGACTAAAATATACCTTCTGTTAATATACAGGAGAACAGTTTAGTGTTTTTTAATATCACAATAACAGTTATTAACAGTTAACATGTAGATAAACTGGCTTATATAATATACTAGCTGAGATAGACTTTAGTCAAGAGCTCAAGAGAAAAAAGTGAAGTCCCGTGTCCCCTAGTGGGGTATGGGGCAGATGCATTTCACATCTGTTTCACTGATCGATTTTTTCTTTTAGGGGCAAGTAGCTGATCAGCCTTCTATGCCCTGCCAGACCGAGTTTTTTTTTATCTCCACCGGGAATCGAACCCAGGACCTCTCGATTGTAACGCTTACGCGCTTACCAATAGACCAAGGAGGCGGTCAAGAAAAGCATAGTCATAAAGTCTCGAAAGATTTTTTCGAAACTCATTGGTAGTTCTAGAGATTGGCACAATCAAACGAAAATTAAGGGGGGAAGAATTTGTGGTATTCCTTAAAACATCAGACTATGCTACATGCACTTATTTGTTACGTGTAAATCTGTGATACGCGTTGTATATGATATCAAAAACGTAATAATTTTATTTATTTAGATAGATTTACATCTGATCTTTTAAAACTACAACAAATGTAAAATGAACTTCAAAGTTCAATTTTAACAAGCGAAACAGTTTGGTTTCAATTTAAATGGGCTTCTATTTTTTACTTAACTTTTTTGACGTTTACTAACAAGATCTCGACTCGTTCATTGTATTGAAGAAATAAATCAAATCCCCATTGCTTCCAATAAACCGATACATTTATTGATTTGTTACAGCATCATTTGGTTCCCAGCATTAAAATAACTCTTAAAATTCAAAGTCAAACACGTAAATTCTGTGTTTTTTATTTAGGTCTTTGTACATTTATTTTAGACAACTTATTATATTTCTTTTTTTGTAATACATATTTAAGAGGTGGTCCTATATAAATAAATAAACACTAATTATTATACAAAACGACAAAAATTTTATTTATTACTTTTTTTTATGAAAAAGAAGAATTTTATATGACTAAGAAATCTATTTTCAACTGACATAATAAAGGTGGAAGTTATTTTGTACTTTTGTTATTGTTTAAAAAAACTGATTTTATGGTCCTGAATAATATTATGAAAAATATATATACCTACATAGTATGTCCCTAAAGCATCATAAAATAAAACATAAATATTATTTATGTTTTATTTTATACTTTTTAATGCAGTTTGAAGTCTATTTATAGTTTTTTTTAATGATATTAAACTCTCACTTTTTATATTTGTAAGCTGGTTGTAGAAACCAGCCAACAGAAATCACGTACCCTGAGTTATAAGGCTTAAGGGTACCAGAAAGCAATCAGGCGGCACCCGTGGCGTGCCAGTAAAAAGGTGTTACCCACCAGGGGGCCCTACTGAGTTGCGCTCGCGCACTTCCCCATTTCAATTAGCAATGAACGGCCAAATTAACAAATGTGCCAACGTGATTAACAACCTTTGTAACACCTTTGACGTGAACATAAATTATGAATGTTTAGAATAAAACAGTACCCTGATACTCTACTTCCTACTTTTAACCGATTTAAAAAAGACAGTTCTCACTTCGACGTATCAATGTCACTTTGCTGGAATTGTCTAACAGTCGAACTTCTAAACACTTCAAAGTGTTTAGAAATGAAATCCTGTGACCTCTATGTGACCCTCGTGGATCATGTATCTGTCACTTTTCTCAATCAATTTCTTTCAAGTAGGTAGGTGAAATTAAATATTTGTAAGTAAATATAACAATGCTATATGATAATGTGAGTAACATTATGTCGTCACACTTAAGCCGCTGAATCATGTTAAATGAATCTGTAAGGAAGTATATAGCTATGTATATGTCTAAAAAGATCAATAAAAACTTCATCTAAATATTTTAATTCCACATAAAGTTGAAAACGTTAGCTAGTTTTTTTATTCGGGGAAATTGAGTAACAAGCACCTACGCCTCTAATAGGCTTATCAAAAACTATAAACATGTTATCTACTACATCTTGATGAACAAGTCTTATATTTTAATGTTCGCTCGACTAGATAAGTTTGGGTTCCACTTGGATACCCAATAAGACAGACCTGCATTTCGATTGAGGAGATGTAGACTATGGTGGTAAATTACACCTGTTTACGAGCTGACGATGCACTATGTATCACAAAATCAAACGTTTTTTATATTCCTGAACCAAACTTCTTGAAAATCGGTATAAAGTTGTCGTTATGAAAGCACAGTTTTCTAAAATAATCTTTAGTTACACTAATATTATGAGAAAATATTTTAGAAGTAGGTAATAAAACTATTCTGAATCTCCTTTCTTCGGCATATTAAAAAGAGTATTTTAAGTTTTTTTGTAAATTCAATAACAAACCTTGCTAACATTCGTTCAGCAGTGTTAGGGTCAAACATTAAACTTTCACAACGTAATAGTTTGGATGTAACGTCCATTTCATAATGACCCTAATGAAATTTATCAGAGAGTCGGCTTGAGTAAAACAAATAAATTCATTCCGAACCATTAGGCACGAGAACCGATTGTTAATGTCTCAATTTAGAAACGGACGTAAATCTTCAGAGGCGTGACAATTACTGTTACTTTCCGGCAATACAAACAAAAAGGTTTACCGTCAATTATCGATAAATTAACCCGATTAAACACTATGGCGTCGGCGCCGGAGCATCTTATCTTTGGACATGCCACGCTTTTAGGCAGGTATCAGGGTACAAGAGTAAGAATCTAATGTTTTTACTTGCTGTGCTATTGTATATACATATATTTGTTTTAAAATTCATTAATTTAGACAAAATAATAGACTTACTACATTTAGCGACTATAACAATTATTAGAATCAATACAATTCAAAAATGTAAGTAAAGTGTCACTAAGCAAGTAATTGAGCCTTCTGTGCCTTTTAAATAAAAAAAAAACTTTTCCAGGGAATAATAGGTTTCGTCCTCGATTCGTTTAAACTGATTTATATATTTTACTATTAATTCATATATATACACCCTGTAATTGTGCCTGTGGGTTCAACCGCCTTAATTTCGTTGTAGCGTGATATTAGTCTTTTGAAATAAATGTACCATCCAACAAAAATAATATTTGAAATTGGAACTAGTATTAGGTACTTGAGATAACACGTTCAAACAAACAGAGAGACAATTTCTTCAGATTTACGGCTTGCATACTTCACGGTTAGGTATAAATTACCTTAAAAAGAAATTTTCGCAAATATTTTGACCTCACCGCTATTTAAAATAGGGGAGCGGAACATCACGAGCGTTGGGTATCATCATCAATTCATTTAAATCGAAATTTTTAAATAGATGTGGATCCCATTGTGACTAATCATGATTAAACGACTTTAGACAAATTGCGTGGCCATGACTAGGCATTTAGAATCTGAGTTTGATCCGAAATCATTAAAAGAACAATTATAGATATCGGGTTCCCACCTGCAACCTGTTGATGGATAATGATCTTATTCAAAACAAACACTTAGTCGATATATTTAACATGGTATCAAAATTAATTAAGAAAGTCAATATCTTATAAGTTTGAAATTGTTTAATATAAGATGATGTTTTGTTTATGAATTGAAAGATTAACAATTGATATTGAATACAATATAAAAATCTGAATTTGAACAAATTTTCATAAATTGTAGATAAAATCCATCTCGATCATTTCAGCTTTTCAAAAAACAAGAACCGCATCGTTTGGTTATGAAAATTGGTGGACAGACACACAGACACCTCAAATTTATTACACACTTCTTTTTTCGTCAGCGTTATATCAATGAAAGGGATGAAATGATAAGCCTAAGAATCCTAACGGTCTTTGAGCCCTATGAATGTTACGTAACATATAAATAATAGATAAATAAGGGATGTTTGCAACGTGAGACCTAAGATAACAGACGGGTGTCTACTTGAGATTTACTCAAAGCTATAGGGAAGACTTACCACTATAATAAGGGCTTGACCACTCTAAGACATCTTTTATCCATCGATTCATTATATTTATAGTTTCAGCCTATGATTTCAGTTAGTCTTGAATAAAAAGTATTGTAGAAAATATATCTTTCGAATATCCAAAGAATCCTGTAGACTTTAGTACTACAATTAAACTCGTAAAAAGTACTCTAAATACGATATAATAATAACTGAAATAATATATATTTTTATTTGAAAATCTTTTTTGTAATTACCATACAAGGTTAATATTATTTTAAGTTACTCACAATCACGTTAGGACGCATGCAAAAGGACGATGATCTGATAAATTATTTTATAAATTTTTTTGTTACTTGTCGCCAAAAGTTTCAGTATATCACAGATTTTTAAAGTAAGCAATTATATCAATTTAAATACTACTTTTTTCAATAATTAATTATCCAGAAGTTGCACTATGTGATCAAAGAAGACCGAAGTAATATTTGACTTTGAGAAGACCTCAAAGTCAAATGTTACTTGAATACTAAGACCAACAATTTTTTTATTAATGTTTCAATATAAGTTTTATTAATATTTAGAAAATGGCGAAAAACCTTTGCACTGTATAGACCATGCTTTATAACAGATTCAGTATGAAAGAAGCCATTGGCGTAGGCTAGTTAAACAAGGAAGTTCAGCTTCTTACCAAAGTATGCATTTATTACCGAGCAGTGTCAATAAAAAGCGGCACTTAGAGAAAAAAAGGTTTTAAAAATTCCATCGAAGATTGCTTACATTTTCGATTATGCCTCGGAACGAAAAGCAATTTAACTGTTTTGTTTAATATACAAGTTTTTGTAGAAACTATATTAATATCAGCCACGGATTGCTAAACTAAGATTTTCACGGTGTATTCACGTTGGCAACATGATTGAAGTTTTCGGCTTCTAAGTGATGACTAGTCACCAACAAGCGTTTCTCAGCCATAGGCTATTGACTCGATTTATTCAAAGACTTTTCTATGGAGGCATCAATGATTACGAAGTCAACAATTTGTATGGAGCGCTTTTTTGTTTATGACGTGCTAACAATGAGCGGAGGCGCGCAACTGATCATTACCATTATGCTTTATATGGCTTTGTGTTTTGAGTAAATTATAACAGGTAAGCTTTGTGTTTTGCGGGAGCCATGTCGACGGGAGCAGACAATAGGGCTTCATTACTAACCGTGACCATATTAAATCTTGTAAAACGGCTATTGCAATAATTGTAACGCTATTTTCTTAGGCGATTAATTATATGAAATTAAATAAGCATCTGCTTACTTTGGTCTATTGTGGTCTACTTGTCTACAAATAAAGTAGGTAATTGTTATTATTAAAGTTTAAGATATGAAATATAGTAATAGAAAACTTGTGTTTAATTACAGTAAAGAACGTATGATTAAACGGAAGAAGTCTGTAACAAATAAAAATTCGGAATCTCTATTTATAAATTAATTAATCTCAGGTTAGTATTTTTAATATAAGTATAGATTGTATATAAAGAGACGTGTCTGGACTTTCTGATTATTAGTTAAATAACGAGCTGTTGAGTATGTCAAGTATCATTCAAAGTGTGCATTAAGCAATTATTTATTGTTCCTTGATATAATTATCGGGCAGAAACAACAAGTACCAATACTAATCAGTGAACGTATTATGTCTATTTTGTGCAAAGCAAATTGTCTTTCTGACACTTCGAGTAATTAAGGTAAACGGTGTATTCATATAATTTTATCAATGAAATAATAGTTCCAACCAAAGGTGACACTCTTATTATATTTTATTTATTTTAATTTATATTTATGGGGTTAATTAGAATATATCTTAGAGTAAGTATTACTTTTAATACTTACTCTGAGGGATATATTTATATAACATATAAGGAACTATAGGTACCTTACCTATAGGGCGAAGAAAGTATCCAAAAAAAAAACGGCAAACAGAAAGATAACACAAATTTATAAAACGGGACGGCGCAACTGTGAGGTTGACCCATGACAGAACACATAAACAGACCTATATTGGTTCACGAGGCTACATGTAATTACATGGGGCTCGAGCCGAGTACGGTTGAATGGAAAAGAGGAAGCTCTCCTTCCTCTTTTCCATCCAATTTTTTTGATTTTTTATCGAGGGTATCTTCTTGCGATGTTAATGTTAACTTATGCAGTAATTCCGGACAGTCAATTTTGTTTGTTAGAAGTTTGGCTATGTATTCATGACTTAGATTATACTTGTATTAATATAATAATTCACATTTAAAATATTGCATTTATATAAATTTTATAGAAATAATGTTCTTTCAAAATGTTTTCAGTAGATCAGCAGGATATTGTGATCTGTGAACGTGCAATCTTACGTAGCCACTATGGGCTTTGCTATGGGACTGACACTTACAAAAACCTATTGAAATTTTCGATAATATAATTATGGTTTGGGTACTTTACGCGTTTGTATCCAATAAACGAAAGTTTAAAAGACAATACAAAGACATAAAATTTCTGTCGTTTTCTTTTTTATTAAGCACTTATGTCAGCCAGGAAAATTCTTTCATCCAATTCCACAAATTACCTATATGACAGCATGACGTAGATACCCAGTTGAACATCGCAAGCGAGTCGATTGCTCAGTAGCTTTACAACGAATTCTACGACAATTACAAACGGACAGCCTATGATTAAATTATGCCACTTATTCGAAGTGTTTCCTGAAAATTACATGGGATGGCTCTGCCAAGGTTGAACTGGCACGCAACGCGACTGCACGCATTAAAGATATAATAGCGAACGATTTGAACTCAACCAATGACGCATTGGTTTTAACGCGCTGTTGCCTGCTCGTTCTGTTTATAATTATCTATATTACTCAAGAAATAGACCAGAAAACTCCAGTTTTGCATTAGTTTGCGATCAAGTGTACCTTGAACCTTTGTAATTCAATAACATGACTTGGAGCAGGAAATAATTCTTAAAATATTAACTATTTTACCACACGCTCTAAGAAATATTAAAATATATAATATGATATATAATTACACTGTATTATGTATTTAAAGTAATTGTTAAGTCATTAAACTGATCGACATCATGAAAATAAAGTAGAGTTACTTGCAAGAAAAGTCAACAGATTTATTAGACAACGAAGATTTATTTATTAGATTTATTAGACAAGACCCAGTTTGTGACTGACTCAATAATTTTCAAAGTATTAGTTTTACATTTTTCAACTTGTTATTAATCTATTTTCTATGTGTTCGTTACTTTTGATTAGGTCAAAGATTTTGTTATTGACCAAAATAATTACCAAAAAAATGTTTAAGTTAATCTCAAACTGACTTGTTTCTAATTTTAACTTCGTTGAATTGATCTCTTGTTATTAAGCATTTTTCGATATAGTTTATTATATCTTCATTAAAGTAAATTTTCTAAGTATGACTATATACGTGGTACGAATTAGGCAACTTGGCGCCTTAATCGTACCGTAGGTATGTTTTTTAAAAACGTTAAAATACATATTTTAACAAAAATATTTTAAGCTTCTGTGACTTTTGATTAATACTCAACTAAATAAAAATTCAGTAAATGTAGTTTATTTTGTATTATTTTAATTGCTGTGAATATTATAGCATAATTTCCTTAGGGGGTATGATTTGAGCAACCTTACCCTACATCGCAACTTAATACAGACTGTTTATCTTTTGTTCCCAGGTGTATGCACAAACGCAACAGCCCCCAGTGTCTCATCGATCAATAGGATATTGAGAAACAGGGCTGCTGAGCGGGCAGCTGCGGAATTCGCGAGGGCAGCAGGCTATGGGCTGTATGCTGCTCCACCGCCTTACGGCAGCTTTCCGTGGGGAAGTAGTGGTGGGGTGTGGCCACCTGGAAGCCTTCCTCTTCCGCCAGGAGTGCCGGCACCGGGAGTGCCTCATCCAGATGCGATGAAGCAAGGCTTTCTATCGTCTTCGGGTAGAGGTCTCATTGGTAGGTATTGTTAATTATTGTAATGAACCCATCATCACTTCTTTCTCTTCACCTTTCCTTAATTAATAAATTTGAATTTGAAACTCAAAGCTTCTGACAATTCTATGAAATAATAACTATTTTATTCATGGTATTATTTATACAAAACCTTTATTAATCCGTAATGTTGCCACTGCACTAAAAAAAAGTCTGAAGTACTAAAGACTAAATGAAAATACATATTTAAACCTTTTAACTCATCAGTCTCCATCTTATTAATTGTTATGTGAGAATTTTAGAAGCTTTAACCTTACAATATTTGTTTTAGATGTCGACGGAGACGACTCGGGCTCATTGGACGGCGAACAACCAAAGTTTAGACGAAATAGAACTACATTTAGTCCAGATCAATTAGAAGAACTCGAAAAGGAGTTTGAGAAATCCCATTACCCCTGTGTTTCAACGAGAGAAAGACTAGCATCTAAAACGTCTCTTTCAGAGGCACGAGTGCAGGTGAATATAACCTTTTTAAATATTACATTATACTTGAAAATACATATATATATACAAAATAATCGCTCTATATTACACTGAGTTTAGACAAACTGATGTTTACAAACTTTAAACGGCCCGTTTTCTCTTGATTATTTTGTAAAAATAAAGAAGGATTTTACATAAATAATTTTTTTTGTAGTTTAAATTAATCTATTTATGAGAAAAAAGTTTTACAATATGTATTTTCAATTTTATCTCCAAGTTTTACATAATTGGTATATATAATTTAATAATTAATTTGATAGAATTAATCCAAATCAATTAGTTAAAAATCTGCTGACTAGAAAATACTTTTCGCTATTTATAACGAGTAGTTTTAGCTTGTTCGTAGGACTGTTTGCTTAACAAGTAAGTACCGAATACTAATCTAGTTTGTTTACCGTTACTGACAGGTTTGGTTTTCCAACAGACGTGCCAAGTGGAGGCGCCACCAGCGCATGAACCTTCTCAAGCGCGGTGGCGGCTCCCCCTCGCACCGCCTTCCACATTCACCCTCCCGCTCCCGATCGCGTTCTTTGTCCCCGACGCGTATGTACCACGCGCCGCAGATGGGCGGAGAGAACAGCGCTTTTAAAGCCCTTTCGCAAGACAACGCCCTGAAGGCACTGTCCCAACACGCTCAGTTCGAAACGAACGCACTTAAAGCGCTGTCGCAGCAAACTTTCGATAGCGCTTTCAAACCACATCCGGGACTTGAGAACAGCGCTTTCAAAGCTTTTGCACCAAATTCAGCGGCTGCGTTACTTGCCGCACAATCGCTGCAATTGGCACGTGGATATGACCCCCATTCTGACTCGGATGAGGAGATAAATGTCCACGAAAGCGACGATGAGAGTGGAAGGCAAAAAAATAAGACTAAATCTAGATCGACCAGCCCCTGCCGGCACAGGTCGATGGCCTCCAACGATTTGCCCCTGCAGTTAACTAAGCACGATCGTTGATAGTATTAACTATTCATTTATAGTAGTAAATTAAGTAATCATTATTTTGAATGTTCATGTTCCGATGATTATTATGCAAATTCATATCCTAGAGTGTTAATACTCCTGTTTACTTGTAAATTTATGTAAATATGTAGATATTGAGATAGCTAATTACTGTAAAATATCAAATAAATTTAGTTTGCACAAATTATATGCTTTATTTAATTAACATAATACCACTGTTATAAATCAAAGGTGTAAATGTAGGTATGTCTCTGTAGTTCAGTTTTTCACGGAATTGTAAATTAAATGCTAAGATATTAGATTTCTTTGTTTGAATCCCGGAGTTAAAAATATTTTGGTGTTTGGAAGACACACAGACTGACATTTAATAAAAATAATTAGCGAAATAGATATGTATTTGTAATACTTTCATGGCTATGAGATTTGACTTTTTAGTTTTAATTGTATTATTATAAAGAATTATTGTATAATGTATTAGCAGAAGATTCATACAAAAACAATCATCAATCATTATGTTATTTTCTTTTCATATGTATGTTTCAAATATAATAATAATACTGAAACTAATGAATTTAATTTGAAAACAACATTATTTTGTGGTTCCTAGACAGGTTGTTGATACTTTTGAACAAGCATTTTTCTCTGATCCTTAATATTTTATAAATATTGTTACACGTGAATTATTTATTGAATAGAAAATTTTAATGTAAATAAATATAGTGATAATTAAATGGGTACCTATAAAATATTTTAATAAATCTTAATGAATTTAGTATGGTTTTCATTATCTACCTTAACTGATTCTATCCAAAAAAGTTACGCTTTATTTCCAATCATAAACCATATTCAAACTTGATCAGTGTCTCTCTTGTTTTCTCAACATCAACTCCACGTTAGCGAGAATGGGCATAATGTTTCTTTCTTCTTTATGAGCCCTAAATTAGTGAAGCCAATCTTCTTTAAATATTCTCCTGAGTAAATTTATAAGTAATTCTAAATTTTTAAATTGTGTTTAAATGAATACTTTACACAGACAAATATAAAGTTAAATTTATAATTCTAATATCATATTTTAGAAAATAAAAAGTTCCTAGTTAGCCTTTTAAAAATAATAAATTATTAAATCAAACATGGTTACTTGATTATGTACCTAAACATTAAAAATGCTCTGTGTTGATCTTGTTGAACTAGTTTTTGCCCATGTCTCTATTCACATGTATGCCTTATTCAAACCTAAAAAAAGACAGCTTATGTCCTTTCCTAAGTTTTACTTTAAAAGCGAAACAGACAGACAATATGATTATATTTTTAGTAGGGATGACATACAATCAGTAGCTCAAACAGGGTTGCCAAACAAAAGTACATTACCACTATAATTATATTTAATGAATTTTAAAATATAAGAACAAAAAACTAAACTAACTAACTAACTTAAAAAACTATCTGCTTCTATGCGGTATTAATTCGCGGTATTTAACCTCGTCAAGTAAATAGCATTATGATATACTTATAACTTTTACATAACTCGTGAGTGAATCCACTAAACGATTACATGCGCATTGCCGTTGACGCGCGCCGGAAAACCCACAGCTGCGGAGTAATTGTATATTATTTATATTGATACAAATACAATATGTATTGACGTACTATATGGTCTAGGATTTAAAAAACAATGACTGCCTCCTTGGTCTAGTGGTAAGCGCGTAAGCGTTACAACCGAGAGGTCCTGGGTTCGATTCCCGGTGGAGATTTAAAAAAATACTCGGTCTGGCAGGGCATAGAAGGCTGATCACCTACTTGCCCCTAAAGAAAAAAACAAGAAACAGACGTGAAATGCATCTGCGCCATACCCCACTAGGGGACACGGGACTTCACTATTTAAAAAACTGTCTGTTCTCCTAGATTTTGAATCCTGGATCTCCACTAATTGGTTGTACATTACATCTGTAGCATAACTCATGCTACAGATAATATTTTTGTTATTATTTTAACGCAAGAGAAAAGCAGTTTACAAATGACAATTTGCAAAAGATAAAATATTTATTTTGGAAGTTTCATAACATTAAATTAAATTTTCTAATTTCAAAATTATCACGCATCTACGTGTTGCGCTGGTGTCACTGGGTTCGAATCCCAGGGAAATAATTAAAAGTTTGAGTTGGGTAGGCACAGAGCTACAGATTGAGAGAGATTTACACTGTAACTAACCTTTAGGTTAGTTACAGTGTAAATAAAATGAATACACGTTAATAAAAGTGAAATGCAAAGGAGGGAATAGGGCAGACAAGTTTCTGTGTTTGTTTCAAATAATTTTCTTTCCGGATAAATGGATTCTTCTGTTGAAATTACAAGGTACATCAACTGTCATATGTTCAACTCCGATACCTGTGACTTAAGTCTTGATGAATCATTCTGGATAATACAATTACCTTTTTTTAATTAAAATATCAATCATATATTTATTAATTATTAAATGTATCATTTAATAATTAATAAATATAAAATAAATTACCATTATTATAAAAATCTGTATGAAAAGCACATAAGAGGACACGCGGCCTCTTTTTTGCTTTAGCTTTCACTGAATTGATTGTCGATATCCGGGAACAAATCGGGATACAAAGGGAAAAAACGATAATAGTGGCGCATGATACGATTGTTAAAACTGTGAATTTATGATGTGTATAGGATGTGGAGTAAAAGGCTGTAATTGACTGGATTATATCAATTTGTATCTTCCTTTCAAAGCCTTTTGCACATGCAGCTGAGAAACAATTGCTTTTAACATTCTTACGTAATAAAATCTACATAATATTTTTATTTATATGACTTTCGCCTCTGTGGCTAAATAGTTCACGCTATTGTTTCATATGTCTGAGAATCTGGGTTCCACTCCCGGGGAAACAAATATTTTAATCTGTTGACACAAAAGGCTGATCATCAAGCCAAAATGCTCCACTGGGCATATCTTTGTTCCTATCATTAGGTGATAATTGAAAGATAAATCACTTTATTTAATTACAAATTTTCATAGCAACGATAAGAGCCGTTTCTAAGATTCGATGGAAAAAATTATACATAAAGATTGCTAGTTTACAGTAACCAAATCTTCATCCAAACTTAAAGATCAAACTCAAATATTTTTGTAGATAAGAAAAATCGATTAAACATTTAATGACAAAAGTAACATAAGTGCGAAATATAAAACAATATAAATAAATCATTGTTAATAATTGAATTTCATATTGTAATGGGCATGGGTAGATATTTAGAATGTCTTGGCTAGATCGACAGTATCATTAACAAATTGTCGATGGTGAAAAGTGCTCTGCAATCTATGGAAGCGCTACAGCCTTATTCTGACTTATAAATTAATTTTTTAAATATATTATATTATATGCACATTGAAGGCTTAACTATATATAAATATTGAGAAATTTTATTTATGTTTATCACTTTTTCGATAATCATTTACTAGATTTTATGAAGTAGATAAAATTTTGAAAGGAAATTTTGGACAATTTTAATTCAGAAGCCAATTTTTTTGTTTATTTTCTTATTGTGGTCGATTAAATAAATTAAACCGAGAGGTTAATTACATGACATGACAGTTGAATTGTTTATTAATAGTTAACTACATAATTATTATTTTTTTAAGTTTTAAAATTGTCTTGACAGCTTATAGGTTTTTGTATTGATAGTTTTAATGTGAAATAATGGTAAAAATAACGTCAATAATGAAGATGCATAGACGAATCTGGAGCTCTCAATATTAGATATGTTAATTAAATACCTTAAAATAATTTTATGTATTTTATCATTTAAGATTTTAATAACACTATTATATTAATCTTCTGTCAGTCAGCAGCGAAAAGCCACATAAAAGAACAGGTAGAGGCCGGACATTCAGAATAATGTTGCTTCGAGATAAAGTTGTAGTGTCGTGATAGCCGCGAAGTGTGGATGCGTGTACGTGCGCCGATCCAATAACAATAAATTTTGTGCGTCGTTTGAAGCGCCGAGACAACCCTGCGAACGCCTATGTCCACCTATACAAATTGTAATACTAAGATAGGGATACATCCTTAATCGCTCGTCAGTTTAATCTTAAAGTTTTATTAACTAACATGCCAGCTTCGCACCTTAAGTTGAAATTAACTTTCCTACGTTCTAAAAAGTTAAACCGACCAAGTTGACCAACTACAACAAGCTACGGATATCATAACATTCATTCATTTATCTTCGTAACAATATATTCTATACTTACCAGCTCCGGTATCTTCCGTATAAAAAATAATTATCTTTACTTACTTTTTAATACTATTTGTAGCTTCGGGAATCGAATCCAGGCCCCAGACAACACACAGAGATAGTTTCAATTACCTTAAAATGACAGCTAAACTATTATGAAGTTTCCCTTTTAGATAGATGATATACATCTTTGCTTTTGTACAGTAATATCATTTAGAAATCACTTGACACTTAAATTTTCTTAATAATAATCTCATTTGGGATATCGTCTGAAAATGGCTAATCTTTCGTAATGTTCTTAATAACAAAAACACAAAAAGTGCCATCAATTGGTCCCAAAGCATATAAAGTTCATACTTTATTCGTAAGCAAATCTGAGTAATCATGAGTTCTAAATACAAATATAATCTTACAACTTATGTACTTTATTATAAACTGTTATTTTGTTGTTAATATTTGTTACACGTACTTTTATTGAAGCGAGATATCGCTTCATTGCTAAAGCTTATTATATTACAAGCCTTATCGGAGATGCACTCATTTTATACTATTTGTGTAAAATTATATTAAATAGCCAGAGCTGTATTCAAGATGCGTGCACACAACTTACAAAAATCGATTGTTTAAATGAATATGTTACAGAAAATGCTAGAAGCATGAAACCTGAAGCTCTTCAAGTCACAATAAAGTTCATTACAATGTTTGGAACCAGCACCTATGCTGTCAGGCTTGCAACTAGCCCTTCGCAATAAAATATTTATAGCTTCATAAATGACATTTACATAGAAAAAGTGCATAATGCGTTTTTGCCTTCACGTCGCGATAATTTCAAATTTATGTCCGTAAGATAATGCCGTAGGTAGTTCCATAAAACCATGAGCTGATCCGAAATGTAAGTTATCGTTCAAATTATCTGCTCGTGTGTTTAAATATTTATTTGTCACGCCCGGAACGACCGCTGAATGTAGGTAGAGTGTTCTCTCCCAATTAGGTGATTATTGACGATTTAATGTTATCAGGTCAATCTCGGAACGGCCCTTATTCGTAGTATCTTTTAAATTACTCAGATAAAACTGTGAACTCGCATTTGTATGGCATTAATTAGGTTGGAACGTTTATTTTGAGAACTTCTTAACTACTTACCCGTGTAAAATATTATTATAATACGCTCAATAAAAATCAATGATTTCATTAAGGTAACACCTCCGATGTATTAATTGGATTTTCTTAAAATTCAACGCATATCAAACTTAATTAGTGGATACATTTTTGGAAAGACAAAAAAATAACGTAAATATAGTTAATTGATATAAATATTACGAAGAAGTTTTTATTGCATTATTATTATCTTATCGCATATAATAAAAAATTCACAGCTAAAAACATTGTAAGGAATAAAAACGCATTACAAATAATTAGCATAAACAAAAAGCAACCAAAAGTTAAGCTCAATCGATATTTTTAACATGATATAAAGTAAACCGATTTCCATTAATAAGATCGTCCACAAGAAAAATAATATCTTAACTATACAAACTTAAAGCCAGAGGTCAGGTTCGACATTCGACATTTATCCCTAAAAGGGAAGCTGTTAATAGAGTCATTCAACGCTACAGCCCGAATTATCCACAAAGAGAGAAGTCGGTGCGATATCGGTCGGAAATATAAATTTATTTGGTGGTTGTCGAGGCGACACGGGCGCCCGCGCCTCTATCGGGCCGCGTAATCTTGAACATTGGCGTTAAAGAATTTAAATTATACGCCGATACAAATGAACAGGCGACCCCGACTTATTTATTACCTTAATCCAAATTATATTGACTAGGTTTTTGGATTTCGAGAAATTGTCACGTTATTTGTACTATTATATCAATATCAAGATGTCCATTAGGCATGTCATTTCGAAATAGTTTATGCGTCTTTAACGTTATGGAAATCATTATGTCTAGTGTTAACGAAGATATAGATTTCATAGGAATTAGATTAATTGTGGATTTGTTTTCAAAAGCTTTTACATTACGAACAGAACAAGTGAAGACATTAAAACTCTCGGGGGGTTTTAAAACGTTAATTATTAATAAGTATACCTACCTCATAACGGATGAAAAGATCTTTCAGAAAAAAATGCATCATAATTTGTTTAGCTGCTACGATGCCTCATACAGACACAAACTGAAACTGACATGAAACTTTAAACACCCTCTATGTCCATCGCGGGGTTAAAATCAGCGATAACAGATTAGAAGATGTTGCTAAAGTTTTACACCATTAATTGAACAATATTTTTAATTTTAGTAAGATTTTTATTTGACTTTTTTTCTACTAGTAGACCCCGCGAACTTTATGAAGTTCGCGGGGGGGGGGGGGTTCGCTTCAGAGTTCTGAACGTGTCACCTAAAACGTCATTTCTAATAAAATGTACGCGGAAACGAATTTTTACATAAAAACTTTTTCGTGAATTTTTCAATATTTTCAATAGTTATTCTGCTATTCTCGGATTAGACGAATCCAACAAAACAGAGATCATTAATATCGGTCCAGCCATTCTTGAGTTATAAATGGCGGGTACATTTTATTGCTACAACAGAGCTTGGATATTTTAAACATTGTTTTAATTTGGTCTTTAGTTTATGTATAAGCAAAATAATGAATATGTATCGAAATATTTAATAACATTAGAAAAACAATACTAGGAACAATACTCTCGTACAACTTACACAGTGAGCTGATGACGAAGTTTTCTTTTTTCCTCTAAAATTTTCTTCAAATCATTTATTTCTGTAGAAGTTGCATTATTTATTGGAACATTATTATAAGATTTCTTTTCTTTCCGTAATGTTTCACGTTCATTCATATAGGTTTTTATAGATTCTTTTGTTTCTTTTAATTTATTCTTTGCTGCTAAATTCTCCTGTTTAATATTCTTCTTTTTCTTTTCCAATTCCTCGTGGAAGTATATTTTCATGTTATTTAATCTTTCTTGAAGTTCAGTCATGGACATTTCACATAGTAACCCTATGCCAGATGTTTCTGTTAAATCTATAATTTTGGGAACTTTCGCCTTTTTTGCTATTTCTGCCAACATTTTTATCTCTTTTATCACACGCACCCTTTTATCTAGTTCTTCTTGTTTGGATTTCATTGCTTTCGTAAGTATATCCTCACTCTCTTTTTTCACCTTATCCGCAGTTTCTTTCTTTTTAAGAGTAACGTTATTTTTTGCTTCCATCAAATTTAATTCTAAAAGAGAAAGTTTTTCCACTTGTTTTTGGTTTTTCTCTATTTCAAGTTTCCTCCACTTTTCAATTTCTTCATTCCAAGTTTGTTTCTCCCTTAAAAAGTCCTCATACTTCTTTTTGTTTTCCTCTTTGCATTTCTTTTTTGCGATCAAAGCCTCTTCATGAGAAATTTGACCTATTAGATGCTTTTTTTCTATACTTAATAGCCTCTCCCTTTCTTTTTCTTGACGATCATAGTCGTGTAGTTGTTCTATTTTATTTATATCTCTGAAATTTGTTATTAAGTCCTCTAGCCATTTTACTTCCTCGCTTTGAGATTTTTGAATCCTTTTATTCATCCTTCTTACTGTAGCTGCAGTTTCTTTAATTGCCGGAGTTGTATTTTGTTGGGAAAACGGTTTTGTATCAATATTAGGTCCTGTTTTTTTATATTCATTTTCCATTTCATTTCTTAAATTAGATAGCTTTCTATAATAGTTTTCAGATCTTCCTTTTGCAAAATTATAATTGTTTGTTTTAACAAAATGCAGTAATTGCGTTGCTTTCATCTTATTTTTTTCATGTAAATTTTTAAGTTTTTTGTCAATAGTACATTTAGATAACATCTTAATTGGTTTTCTTTGAATTGAGTTTGGCGGTGTTTCTGGCACGGGACTTGGCGCATGGAGTGGAATTGATTCCGGTAGACGTTTTCTACGCAGTACATTAGGCTGTATAGGTATTGTCAATGGTTTCGTTTTTCTACGCTCCATTTTTTTCAAATATTCAGTATAGTTATGAGCCATTTCACTTATGTAAGGCTGCCAAGTGAATAATGGGTTGATTATTTTATCCGTTATAAAATTTGTGTCATAAGTGCTTTGGGCAACTTGTGATACATATGTTAAAACTTCATTGTTGCTAAGAAAATTAGTAAATGTACTCAGTAATGGTTTGCTTAAATTGAAGAGACACTTGTACAAATATGACATGTCGGTTGGGGTAATTTGAAATGTTACGGCGTGAAAAATAATAATGAAATAATCTTGATCGTCTTCTGACAATTCGTCAGACATATATGATGCAATTTCCTTTAAAAATTCACCATGTTTTTGTATTCCCAAAAATGATTCTGCAATCCACGATACTTTAGAATCTTCAATATTTTCAGGGCATTTTTCTATGTAGGTCTTCATGTATTCGTATGGAGATAGCTCCGTACTGGCTCCGTAGTCAATAATCATATTTCTTAACATTCTCACATTACTCGATGTGCAGTAGTAAACCATGATAAAGAAGATTATCAGTAAATAAAACTAAAGAAACAAAACAGCATTTCGTGAATTACAAAGATATAGAGATCGTATTGAAATCAAAAATCACTTGAAGGTGAACCACTCGAACGTCACATTGTGTAGTTTTGAATGACATTTATTTTATCTTCCATTGTTAGCGGCCAGCGCAATTTCACATAGTATATAGAGTCACAAAATTAATCTGGTCACAGTAATGTTGTCTATTTCGGGTACATGACTTTTAATGATATTCTATTTTTTATCTCTTGATTATACTTCCGTAACTATTTATAAAATGTGGTTATACAAAATAAATTAAAGTAAAATATGTAATTATTTAATTGTATTTCCAAGGGAATAAGCCGCAGAACCTTTGCGTTTCATTCAATGTCTAATACGTTACCAATGTTGAAGTTAATCTTTTATTTCTGTAGAATATAATGAATAATATTGAATAATGAATAATGTTTGAGTTGCATTCAATATGCAACACAGTCCTCAAGTGATCTTCTTCACAATCAATTATTACATAATAAACGCTAATAACATAATTATACCTCCAATAATCCGTTGGAACACCCATTTATGATACACCAAGAATCACAGTCAATCACTCCCTTCTCCTATTTAATTAGGCAGCCTCTGTTTTCATCCAGGCTGTCATCAATCAATCACTCAGATAGCTTCGACAGTTCGACACCTCAAGTAGGCTCCGTTTTATGCAAGTCACACGAGAGCTCTTAAAATATAATAATCGTGTTAAAGACAACCATAAAGACCATATTCGATTAGAGGAATTTTAAACAGGTTCCCTGTCTTGTTATCTTCAAGGCATTGTCAGTAACTTACATGTCATGTCCGATCTTTGCGTTTTCATTCACTTTATAATTACTCTCGCTTCGTTTTGTCGGTAACTAAGTTGATGGGCGTTTTATAGTTGCGTATTGCTCTTTTGTTCAGCAGGTTGCTATGTACCTAACGAGTTGGTATGAGAATTCGTTTTGAAAGATCGATTTGAATGCTTATTGTTAATTGAGGCTTGACGAAAACTTTTTGTTTCCTTTTCTCTTTTTTTTTCATTTATTTCAAAGTATTGTTAAATTATTCGTTAATATGGAATTTTCTTTAAATGACCAACCTATTTTCTTGAGAAACATAATTGAAATCAGTTCACCAGTTTACAACGAAACTCGTTAATAAACGCAGTTCTGAAGTTTCGATCATAATATCCATAATCAATTTATTCAAATGTAGTGGAATAACACGAGAAAGTAGTGGCTTATTGATTCTGTCAAAATGAATTCAACTTTGAACACAAATCAATTTCAATACAATATTAGCTGTCAGAGCCCGTCAAATTATCGCCCTTAATTAAACTAAGCCTTCTTTCTCACGTCCGATGCTTGGTACAAGTAAAATAGACAAGCGATGGTGTCTTTCTTTTTTCTTTCTTTGGCAAAAAATACCGTTTACAGAAACGGCAAATACAATATTATAATAATTGGGCATTAAATGAAACAGCTTAGCTTAATCGGCAGAAAAAAGTGAAAACTTCTAGTGTAGCATGGGGCAGACATATTTCTGGGTGCATTTGACTGATTTTTTCTTTTACGCGTAAATGTTCAGGTTTTTGTTCCTTACTAACCGAAACATTTAGCTGTTTTGTCGGGGTTGGAACGAAGGACCTCTGGCGCAATACGCAGACGCGTGAACCATGTAGGCACAGAGGTGGCTGAGCTATCAGAAAGTTACCAGCTATTTTCTTGACGTTTTTAATTTGGCACAATATTACTTTTACATATTATTTTTAACATGATTTAAAAATATTATTATTTTTCATTCAATTCGAACTTTGATTTGACAAAAAATATCAATTATTAGGATCGCATAATTTCAAAGAAGAATTAACGAAAGTGAATTAACTAGGGCCACCTAAGGAGAGGCTTCATCAATCTCTGTGACCACTTACAAAGGAACTCAACAAAGAGTTATGGCTCTTTACGTATGCTCGCTACTATGTTGAAGAGTTATTACTTGAATTTAATGACCGCGCCGTGATTAGCCGTTGCCTTTTCATGGCTTTATTACATAAATCTCCGACTAAGTACCCAATAACTACAAAAATATCGCAATTTATATTTTTATAACTTCATAGCGTATGCCATACAAAAAGTTAAAACAGTCCAACGCGTAAGCTCTACGAAATATAAAGATTTTATTTACGCGAGTATTTTACATTTAAAATAAAAATAAAGTTAAGTGAAGTCCCGTGTCCCCTAGTGGGGTATGGGGCAGATGCATTTCACATCTGTTGTAGGTGATCAGCCTTTTATGTCCTGCCAGATCGAGTTTTTTTTTATATTCACCGGGAATCAGACCCAGGACCTCTGGGTTGTAACGCTTATGCGCTTACCAATAGACTAAGGAGGCGGTCGAAAAATTAATATAATTGCATAATTTGAAGCTAGAGTTCCTTACAATATAATAAAATAAATTTAAATATGTTTTAACATTAATATATTTATTTCAAAGACAAAGTTTATCGTATAAGCCCAGTTCAGCTCCGCAGAGATTCATAGATGCTATCCACGACGTCTCGATAACTCTGCGTACTGATTTTTATAGATAAAACTAAAATATTACATTAATAAATTTTTGACGTGATAATGTCAAATAAATCGATGAACGCCGGCTACACGCAAGAATAAATTAATTTTAAACAAAAAAATAAAACCGACCTCAAAACGCACTGAAAAGTAAAAAATAAATTTTGTATTATAAATGAACTTACTTTAAATAAGACGTAAATAGTGTTGATAAATAAAATTCATCTAAAATTCTACAAGGGCATAAAACTGTCATGTTGCTCTTTGAAACGCGGCGCCAAGCCATTCAATTATTTTTTTTATTAAAGTCCAGGAATATTAATTCAGTCTTTATTTATATATTTGGCACCGCCTTTCAAAAAACAACATGAAAGTTTTATGCCCTTGTAGAATTTTAGATGAATTTTATTTATCAACACTATTTACGTCTTATTTAAAGTAAGTTCATTTATAATACAAAATTTATTTTTTACTTTTCAGTGCGTTTTGAGGTCGGTTTTATTTTTTTGTTTAAAATTAATTTATTTTATACTTTTGAGTGGCTCTTCTAAACCGTATAGTTGGTTATCATACCATCAAAACGAAACTAACATGGACGCTCTGACTTTACGCTTACCTTATACACTAAAAACTAATTTGATTAATTTAATTTAATATTTTCAAATTAATGAAAATAAGAAAACGCAAAACTGAATCGTTTAATACTAAAAATGTAAGTAATATCGTTCATATAAAATAAGTTTTCATTGTGTTTTATAGTAAGCAAGTGAACGCACATTGTGATTTCCCGTAGGAACTCAGTAACTATATTCTCTCTATCTCTAGAAGTATTTCTGCTATCTTATTGATTTTACTATCATATATGACCCTTTTAATGTTTTATAAAATGGTATGTAAGTCATCGATATAAACTGATATTACATCGAGCTATAGAGATCTAAACTGGACGCGTAAACAATAAGGTATGACATGTTTTTCTCTGTTGACAAGTTTTGCTCCATAACATCAAATATATGGCTTAGATTATCATAAAATTCCGTCAAAAGCTTGGAAATATGAGTTTTAATTAAATCAATTTATTATAATTAGTATATATTTAATACAACATGGACATCTCTATTGCTAAAGCGAACTAATTAAATTGTGAAAATTGTAAAAATGATTTTTCAATTTTTTATTTTATAACCTCAATATCTCTAAAACTATAAATCAAATTATCTTGATTCTCTCTTGTTGCAAATTTAATTTTAAATCGAATAACATCTAATTCATCGATAAGGATTCATAAATCATAGAGTTATAAGCAAATAAGCACGACATGGTCGCGCGGAATTCAGCGATTTCTCGTCCGATTGTGAAACTATTCTTTCAATATGCTGAAAACTATTGATCGTAAAAATTCTAAAAAAAAATGGGACCACTTCGACGAGTTACCCTATCGTTTGACACCTCATTCATCCAAATCGGTTTACAAATGGTGACGTACGAGCGGAACATCGGTAAAAAAAAAAAAAAAAAAAAAAAAAAAAAAAAAAAAAAAAAAAAAAAATACACGTCGAATTGATAACCTCCTTTTTGGTTTTTTTGAAGGTCGGTTAAAAAGTGTCACGTTCCGCCTGAGCCGTGCAAGTGAGACCGCGGAACAAGCGATAGAGAGGCACGATCGGTCTAACCGTTCAGATTGTGATGCATCTTTAGCAATATTTTCTTACGACGTTATCACGTAAAATTATCGTCCGTAAACCGACTTTACAGATAACCATTTTTTTTTGTTAACTTTACACTCTCTTAAATCGACATGGCCGAATTGAGAGGGTGTAAAGGTATTCTCAGCTGATGTATCCACCTACTAAGTTTCAACTTTTCAACTTCATACGTCGAGTAGTATTTAAGATTTGTGTTTAGTCAGATAAGAAGTTTTCACTAATCCTCTCTTATCTCTATCTGGTCTATCGTCAATCTCTCTCTTAATCCAATACAAAGTCGCGGGCAGTTACTAATGAGAAACAAGACATAAAGAAAGTTGTCCAATTTGATGTACCAAAGCCGAGATAAGCTTGATGACCATTGAGGTTATTTATTTGTTCAGAAATTTATATAAGGTTAGTAACTGTTTTATTGACCGTATTAAATCAAGCCCCAATAAGGCAGCCATTGATGTTTATTTTTAAGTTTGTACTTGGTATGACCAATAAATTATCAACTTGGTCACTTTTATCGCCATTATTAGACATGTGTTGGTATTTGTACAGATCTCACTTATACAGTAAAATCCCGTACCCCTATTGCAACACATTTTTGCATCCGTTTCATTATTTTATATACAGGAAAACAGATGATCAATCATCTGAAATAATTTGTTACCCCGAAATTCGAACCGAGGACCTGCGGCGTTTGCAAATACACTACTAATGTAATTGCCCCTAAATTAGTAACTTTTTGGTTAGAAGTAGATTTTGAAAACTTTTTTAAACTATGTAGTAGTTTTTAGTTTAGTCCGACATAGTGAAAACTGGAAACTTAAATTTATAGTTGAGATCGTGTTTATTTACCCCCTCAAGAATTTTTAATTTTGAAGCCTTATCCACACTATTCATATCACTGCTCTCAAAGGATTTTATTGATTGACAAACGCAGATTTCGATTAAATTCCGCAGATTACCTGAACACGGTCCCTAGTTAAATATTTTCATTGATATTGCGACTCATTTGCGTATTCATTAATTAATGGCTAATAAATCTTCACAAGCAGTTCATAGTCATGAACGCATTTTATTGACATCGTAATCATAAGTGAAGAGCCATAGTTCCATTATGGGGTCTGGGTCTGTTACTTCTTTTTATTTCTGACACAGAAGTTTAAATACCTTCTGTGTCAGAAACAGATTTTAAAAACGGATTTTTTTTCCCGGGGAATCAAAGCTATTGCGTCACTATTAATGTTATTACTTGAAAGAACCGAGCCTTAAACTAAAATGACGTTTATAAAAATTGTTAGACCTTAAAAAAAATTATAAATATTTTGTAATCTGCTCGATTGATCGCTAATCACATTATAAGTACCTACCATTTACCGATAAATAAAAATATTATTATAAAGCATTTGTTTTGAAAATTCCTTAGCTCATGGGAAGCTTAGCTCTTTCTGAGTGATATAGGTTCATTGTAAATGTCCATGCAAACGAAGTAGCTAGTAAGAATGCATTATAAAAAATTCAGCAGTATATGTGTAAGAGTGTAACACTCGAGCTCACTCTGACTTATAAATATAGTAGTAGAAGTGAGGAGTGTTTTAATAATTAATCAAACTTAAAGAAAACAATTTGAACGTGCAAAAGTGCGTACATTTATCACAATAATTATTAGATAACTCGTGACGTTTTAGGCGACAATTTTGAATATAATTTTTTATGTGAACTTTTATATATTTTTCATCGTTATTGATGACTTAGATGTCTATTAGGTGTCAAAATGATAATAGTCGAAGATATTGTTGTTAGCGCCTCCTATTTCCACAAAGATGTTATTTTGGCAAAACAGGCTTATAATTTTTTTTGTATCTGTATGTCAATGCGTTTTATTCCGTATCAATAAAAGTCTGGATGCATACTCTCATTAATTAACATTAAATTTATTATCGAGTTGCAACGCTAATAAGATTAATTAGAATATAGCCCGACTAGTAATAATAAATCTCAATTTTATTGGGGCCCAAAAATCTCTGATCATCAACCATTCACTTATAATTGGGCTCACATAAAATATGAGTTCACGGAGTTTTTATAGTTCATAAATACTTTATTGTATTTTTGTACAGATCTTGTATTAATTTTAAACTTTCAACTCGCGTTTAATTACAAACGAATTAATTCAATGATGTTGGGTTACATTCAAAAAAGTGAATACAGGAAAGTTGTGTTCTGTGTACCCAATCGAAAAATTTATTTGTTTCATCGAGATTCGAACCCTGGATCTCCGGCATATAATGCATTTACATAAATCACTTTACATGGAAGCGGTTTTTGATGTTTGTCACAAAACGCTTGCTTATCATTAGTTTTTTATTACAGCGAGAAAAGATTTGTGTTTTAGTTTGTGATGAATAAACTGAAGAACTAAAAGAGTGATTAAAAAACACTTCTGATTGGACGCTTGATTTTTTACGAGTATTCACTTAATACAACTACTACTACTACTACTTATATGAAACAGCGAAGGAAAGTACTCAGAAAATGTTCCAAATGATAAATTATGCTAACACTATTTTTCATAATCATGTCTCTTATTATTTCTTTCGTTTTAAATTTCTAGATGAAAATTTAACAAAGTTGGTTAAGTAGTTAAAAGTGACAGCGTACCCATTTGTTTAAAAGCAAACACCCTAAATATATTTTTTTTATTTCATTTCAATCACCTTTTAAATATTAAATTAGTAATCCTTGACAGCAAATCTGTTAATTAGAAGAAGAGAGAATTACTATTAAAATAATATTAAAAACCTTCAGATCTATTAAGCAACATCGTGTTAACTTACCTGTGGAAAGTTACGCCTCTATTGTCATATAAGCCATAACTGCAATTCAGTGTAAGACAAAGGCTAGGCTTATTGCTATTCAAAATTTCGAGTTCCACTTCAGCGGAGTTCATTTAAGCATAAAATTACATTGTCTTCCCCACATTGTCAGGTGGCAATGAACTGCACTTTGACATAAAATTGCTTTTGATGTTATAAATCCATTTGATTGCCTTAATAAAGTGCGATTGAGGTATTTGATAGGAGCCATCATTCCCGTGGACTATCTTTCTCAGTTTGAGTCGTTAACGTCTTTATGTTTAGCAAGAATACATTAAACACAGCCTGCATCATAGCAAGAGCCTAATAATAATCATTTAATGAGCTCCACTACTCTAAGATGATGTTTTCTTTTACATATGTATCATATAATATAACTTCTATGATCATTTTAGATGTATTCTAGGGGCATTAGACTCATTTCTGCTTCTTTTTCACTGTTTATCAGCGCTATACAGGACACATACATATATATTAACTACATTTCAAATTCATATCGTCTAATTTTCTAATATAATATTTAGTTCCAATCTATTATCAGAATACCCAGTAAATGAGTTGTTATTCTTGCGAGATCGGGATAGGCCGCTTGCTTAATTTAATTTAAATAAAATGTGTCGTTAACTAGGTGAAAACAAAATGTGAAAAGTATTTATGAAATTCTTATACAATGTATTCTTGAAAAGATTGACATAATACCTTATTATTTTCTGTGCCTTTGTCAATCACAAGAAGTTAAAACTACGTTTTGTGGTCGAAATAATAACCCTCGTTAGCTTTAACAAAGACTTGGGAGATATGTAAATTCGTGAATACAAAAAATCAAGGCCCATGCAAGTAACAGGTGTGTTCTGGATTTCTAAAAATGACGTTTATACTGTAATTATTGAACAGTTGATGAAACATTTTATTTAACATACAAACAGCTTTCATTTTTGTTGAATTTGTAATTTTATTGATAAAAACACGGGAGTTTTTAAGAAAGCATGAATAGGGTTTACTTTTTGCGGAATCCTTATAATTTTTTTGAATAGAAAGTTACTCTAAGGTAACTAAGTAGTATTCACTGTCAGTGAAAGTTATATCAACTATTAATTTTTTTAGGAAACATGTCTTTCGGTGTGTAAATTTACCTATAGAGACCGCGAATTATACTGAAATAATTACCTACGATTTTCAGGTATATTTATTTTCAAAATAATACAAAAAGCTATAATCTAATATATACCTACGTTATACATAAAATGATATCTTTAATACTTATTATGTGATTCGAGAGCCTCTCTGTTAAGCCGTCGTATAAGCCTAACTACTGTGGGTACGGGTTCGATCCCCGGTTCGATTTTTAATTTAATTTGTATTTGTATTCGGACTTACTGGACGGTTGTCATAGGTGGAACGGAGGTGTGGATGAATTTTAACAGGCCTGAAGAAATTCTAATTTCGCCTGTAGTGTGGTTACCGCTACAGGCAGTTGCCTGTAGCGGTAAACTGTGACCGAGAAGCCTGAATCACCTCGAAATTTATTTTTGTTGCGAATTGAAAGTAACAAAGTAAATAGTAAATACAATAACTATTGTGATTTAAAAATACAATAAGAATATTTGTTGCAAAATTTTAATATAAATTTTACGCTACATTAAGTATCACATACTCTCTAGTAAAATAATTGATACTTGTGGGTACTAATTCTTTTGTAGTCTTTATGGAATATTAAGAAGACATAGTATGACTATTGCACAGCAATTAAACAGCAATGCTATGAATAATACCACGTCAGCAAAGATTAGATAGAAAATACAGTGTAAAGATAGTTTAGTAATGAAAAGTAATATCTGTTTATCTGGTGCTTCTGAAATGCGCAGCGTGGGTTGCGGAGGCAGATTTATGACTTCACCGTCTTACCACTCTATGCCAGAAAGAATTTATACGATATTACATTTTTATTATCATCTTTATTACACGAATACTTCCTCTAGAACTTATTTGATAACATTGGTATTAGCGTAATCGGAAAACGTGGGCCTAATGTTAGTTTATTAAGCATTGCGTCTGTACAAGTTGAATTAAAATTATTTTGATTTAATGGAGAACGTACTTAGCTATGCTTCAAAAATTGTCATAGACCGGGTTTATTAATACATAGTAAAATCCACATAACTATTAGTCAAATGCGATAATCAACAATTAAATTCCTTAGGTAGGTGCTATCATTGGCAACTGAGAATTAAAAAACCCATTCTTAACAGATAGAAAATTTAGTGCCGATTTTTTTTTAATTCATCAACAAATTGCATGTATTATATCTAGAGTCTGACTTATTTTCAATTTGGCACCAAATCGCTAGCTATAGTTCGTTGTATAGGTAAAGTTTAAAATGAAGTTGTAGGCTAAGCTAAGGAGAAAATAATAATCTTCGCATCGTAAAATATAGGACTTGCTTGTTGATTGCTCAGTATTGTGTGATCGCGTAAAGCGGTAGCGAGGCCTTATTCGCTAGGCCATAATCCAACGAGTTGTGAAAAGCTTAATTTATTACCAAGCTCTGCAATTACAATATTTGTGCTTGCTCCAAGCGAGTTTATTTCTCGCAATCATTTCATATAACTAAATAAATTATTAAGATTTATTGTATTTTTAACTATTCCTGTTTCATCACGCATATCTCTGTAATATTTTTGATACGATGATTTAAACTTACAGAGAGCGTAAAATTTAAATTTTGTAAATTTTTATGTTCAAATTTAAATATTAAAAAAAAATATTATTAAGTATATTATAAAGATTTTTCTTAATGTAAAGAAAAATCTTTATTATCATAAAAAAGTAACGTGTCAGAGTTATTTCTGCGATATGCAGTGTCTGCCAATAAATTAAGAGTTTTATTGTTAATTCTATCGGAATTCATAATATGGCTTTTTGCTCGGTACAAGACTAGCTTATACAATAATAAGTAAGTTTTAAATTTATGGTAAATTGTAAAAACTTGTAAAACCTCTTAAAACCTACTTAATGTATAACTTCAGAAGGACTAATGACATTAACTATTTGCTACGGATTTCAAATAAGGCATATTTATATTGTTTTTTTTTATAGAAGGGTACGGTGTGCGGTCGCAGCATTTCGCAACAAGAGATTGATGGAAACAACTCTATCCTAAAGCAAGTCGACGGCGCGACGAATCCCCGTATCAAAATTATGCGTTCCTTAAATTTTGATACTTTAAAAGTTATTTGAAAAGTTTATATTAAGTAGAGAAAGATTCATCTTCTTCTATAAAGGTAAGAAAAAATCAGATAAGACAATTCCAGAAGCTATGTAACATTTATACGACATTGTACTATCAAATGTCATATACGAGTAATGTCTATCGGTCATAAAATCCGATTTGCCTTTCTATTTCTATATTTACGAACAGTTTGGTAAAGTTTATTAAATAATATCTGTGTGAAATGTATGTATAAAATAGTATTAAAATAGGCAGTAGGTATATGACTCATACCTATAGAACATTTCAATAAAGAATGAAACAACTTAATCCATTAGGACGTAGTTTTAATGATATCTTGACCACTGTCAAACTTCTTAAATAGAACATCTATATTTCTTGAAATTATTCCTGTTCTAGAGACGAGATTAATTCCTCAAATCAAATTGCAATATAATATTTACCTACCAAATGATGAGAAACAGTTACACATTTCATACAAAGTAACGTGATGAAGATCTCAAAGACTAGATCAAGATCATCTAATCTCAGATCACCTGTCATTCTGTGTTGTTACAGGTCGCTTCGTTCATCAGAAAAAAATCCCCTTTCAAATGTAAATCGATGTAAACCGACAAAGCAAATTGTCACAAATAAACACTGATACATTGGCTTTTTTGTGAAAGGCCATAAAAACTTGGGCGCATCGCTAAAGGGTCAGACTGGGCCAATCAATCTAAGATAAAAATTTCTTTTATTGATTTTTTTGCTGTTTCTTCTGAATGAAGCTATGAACCTTGTTAACCGTGAGAATTTTAATCGGAAGTTTAAATTGGCAGTATTTGATAGCATATTGTGCAAATTGGTAGCGTATTAACAGATTTGTCAAGTAATATATATTTACTAGGCTCTTGTGTGATATAGTTTGGTAACGATGCTGACTTACGTGACCCACGTAACGTGAAGCATCTATTAAGACTAGTCGTCGTCAATTTGTCGAAAATCGACCACAATTCAAGATTCAGGTAGGTATGTAGGTATGTGTGTATGCTGTGTGTCATCCAAGCAGTAGTGTGCGTAATGTTTATTTATTGATCTAATATATTTTTATGCGTAATTTAAAAAAATATTAGCATTCTCAACTCTATATAAACTATAAGTGTCGGCAAATCATACTTCCCCGTCCGCGCAATTTTCTTAAAAAGAGGTACATAGTTATTGCTTCAATACAAATAATTATATAATTATCATGATGTCATCCTGTTACATAAGCAAGGTCATGAGGTCTAAAGTTGTTGATAATGATTCCTATACTGCTACCGGTATTTAATGATCGTCATCATCATCAGTCGAAATGTTTAACGGTACGCTTCGCTCGCAATTAATTCACTGCACCTCACATCTGAATAATTTAATATTGTCCTTCGCTTATTACCTATTACAGACACAAAATTTAAAAATATTCAAGGGCAATCGCACAGATTTTTAGAAGGTCGATAAAACATATTATGATATTGCATACTGATGGTGGCGAGTGTGTCCAGGGTCATCGTTGATCACGTTATCAGATGACCCGTCTTCTCTGTGCCAAATGAAAATAAGTTTTGCTGAGAAAGATATTGTATCCAAACCTTGTCTAATTGTGAATTAAAGCCGCGAGCATCAGCTTATTAACTTTTTTATACGTATAAGAATCTAAATGTTAATAACGATAGGGCTATAATTTCGTATGTAAATGTCTGCATCAAAGTCACAAAGTAAAAAGACAAGTTGAATCCAAATATTGATTTAACCCCATCAGCGGAAGCAGGTGATGTGCGCACGCGTCCTCACAATCAATGAGCCTTTCCTAGACAGAAAATTAAATGATAATCACCATTTTTTCATATTTGTGTAAAGAGTTTAATAAGTGCATTTGGGATTCAAGGAAGCAGGGGTGAACAACGTTTTTGTATCGTATTGTTCACAATTTGCCTAAAAAGTTTTTTTTTAATACCCCTAGTTACTTTTGCCTTAGTGTCTGTGGAAACTATAGGTATTACAACAGCATGATTTTTATTAAAAAATAAAAATATTTACAATTAATCCGGTAAGGTAAGGTGGTGGCTTCACTTGTATGATATTACATATACTCGTAAACCTATAACACCCCACTTTTTACTTCGAGAGTTCGAAAGGGAAAATAGGTAATAAATTATGATATTTACATATTATAGCAAAACCGTAATCCGGCTAAATCTGAATATACAACAATTGTTGAAATCTCTGTGTTTAACTTTAGTATAATAATTGCTTAAAGTTTGGGTAAGAACTATTAGTTAATATTCCGCAAAACTCTGTTTTTACGAAAAATTAAAAAAGCTGTTTTAACAAAAACCCAATACCACCGAATTCACGGTCTCCAACCTAGAAAAAGTTATAACCAAGGTTCAAAAAGGTTTTTAACCTCTGTTATTAGGTGGTCATTATTCATTTTAACGGTTACGGCACCCAAGAGAGGGTTGATCGTCATGCTACACGTTGATGTTACGCCTTGATACTAGATGAGAGTTTTTTGGGCAGATGTACGGACCTTAATTTGAGCATATCAAAACATTAGTCCACTCATAAGTGGACCGATATGTAAAATAATCAACACGTTATTTTATCATTTTTATTTCTTAAGAAGATTTTTTTTTGTATTAGCTTAATTATTCTTGTAAATTTTTCGTATTTTACCGCCTAACTTATTGCCTCCATAGTTACGCATAAGGTGTTTGATTCCTAGAAACAAAAATTGTTTACTTAAGTATATTTTTATTTTGTAAATTCATTCAAAAGTCAAAACTGTCCAATGCATGATAAAACAAACTACTTATGGTTATAATATTATTATATACGGTTTAAACTATATTCTTCTTATTATTCTCAATATGTTAACCTCGATCACCTAGGGGCTAGGAATTATACATTAGTTGATAAAGTTTCTTAAAACCGATCTTTGACATTTCCATTTGCAACTCCATATGACTAGAAAAGAAGATTTTAACTATTTTTATCGAAAGTATAAATTTTCTTATGATTAAATCTCTTTTGAAGCCGTGATAACCCCTGCTATTATTCAGACCGAATCTTGCAGTAATGGGAATAATTTGTCAAAGTATTTTGCATATGAAATCCCCGTATCAGAGCAGCCATTGATGACTCTACATGAGTAACATTTGTTTAGATAAAGTGATCGTATTACAATGTTATGATCCAAGTCACGAATAAATATTAGGAAAATATTTTTATATGAAAAAATTATAGCGTATTCTACGCTCTTAGCGGTCATAAGAACGTAACATTTATTTCCTATTTTTTATATTACTAATTTGTTATTTGATTAATTCTAAAGTTTGATAACATTAGTAATTGCCAATAGGTTGCTTGAAATTTATTTCTCGGATACATCCCGGTTAATTACACTTTTTTTAATATTCTGGTACCTATCTACCTTCAATATTTGGAAATTATTGTGTTGTGTTACAAAAATGATATATTTATTATTATTTATTAATAGGGTACAATTATAATACCTTCGTAATAAATTAAATAACTCCCAATTTACGATTAAAAACTATTGTGCCATCTAGTATGATTGTTTGATTTTTAATATAGCTTAAATTTACGCCATCTGTTGAGCATAAATACCTTTGCACTAAATGAAAGTTACCGTTAAAGCAAAATAGTATTTTGTGGTCACTTTCTGCACTACTGACAGATGGTAGCTAAAATATAAAGTCCAAGCGCGCAGTTTTCCTTACTATCAGAAACAAAATTATTCGATTTCGTTTATAAAATAGAGAATTATATCTTAAAAAATGCTGAAAATAATTTTAAAAAATGTTAATTTGAAAGGGGTTGAAAAATAATATTTGTGGTTATTAAATGAGAATAAATAATTGAGTTATTTTACTCGTATTTGTTCTAGCGCCATCTATTATAATTCTTTTAAACTGAACAGCAAGTATTGTGTCACAAGTTAGCGCATTTTGTTAACTTTGTAACGATAGCGCTCATATAAATTTTCTTTTTCTAGAAGGATGTTGATATTTTGTAAATTTTTATTCTTTGTTATATTACAACTCCTTCATTCATAGTTGATGTTTGTTGCTAACACAGTGAAATAAATATCTATACAGTTTTGCAATTAAGAGCTTAAAATAAAAAAATATTATTATTTAAAAAAGAAAGATCTATATAAGTAATATACCGACTACAACTACTGTATTTTAATCAAATCATTAAGTCAAATTAAGTTATAAATACTTAAAAATATTATTATCTTTTAGTTTATTTAACTGCTCTTAATAAGTTATTTATACCAGGAAAATTGTAGTCGAAATGTATGCTATAATATATTGGTCTCATAAGTTAAAACGATTAATAAGAATTCTAATCTTCATAAAACCAACAGTGCAATAAACCCACTCAATTAAACGACGTCCTGAATACGTAATAGGAATCGGGAATAAGTGGAGTGCTCTTTCGATTCAGTCGGTGCATAAATTAGCGTTTCCAGCACACAACGGCCGCAATTCCACAAAAACTCCAATCGTAGGGGAAACTTTGGTGATTAAGCCGTGAGGCGTGGTGGCCAGGTCTGTTTCTGACAGTTAGTGCTGCCACTTGTTATAATCTGCCAAACTTCCTTCCCACGTCAAGGTAACGAGAATTAATGGAAATGGCCATTTTAATGTAGTTTTTAACATTGAGCTCCAACCTATCCGGTATGCCTAACTAGGGTCGTAAATTTACAGTCTTTATAATCCTGAATTATTAATTGGAGTCAACAAACCTGAATACAAGTTTGCTGGGTCGCCTCTAAGTGATATCGTAAATTATTATTTGTTACATTAATTCATGAGATATTTTATTTATAACTAGCTGAACCAGCAAACTTTGTATCGCATCTGAGTTGAAAGTCACATCTCACCTTTAACGTCATTCAATAGAAAATGTTTGAGGAAACGAATTTTCTTCATAAACACTTTTTTTCGTGAATTTTACAATATTTTTAAAAGTTACACTGCTATGCTACGGATTAGACGAATGTAACAACTCAGAGATTATTAAAACCGATTCATCCGTTCTTGAGTTATAAATGGTGGAAATAACCCGACTTTGTTTTATAAATATCTTCAATTTCATTTATTGAGTTTTTTCAATGTTCTTTAAAGGTATGTAAAAGTTAATAGTTTTTTTAATTTATTTATATAAAAAATTGTGACGAGGTGGGCAGAATTAATTAAATATTCAAAATTGTATTTTAATTTACGCAGAGAAAAGGTAAGTGTGAGGTACATTTAAACGTCTTATATGCATAAATGTAATATATCTAAGTTATTTTTGAGTAAAGCAACGTCTGAAACCGACCGCCATCATTGATTTAAGTAATAACATTACCTATTTACCCTATCCTACCCTATAGTATACCTAATTATGTGAGCGAGCACAACGCTCCTCTTAATAGTATCAGTTTGAAATTTGCATCCTCTTTAATGTAAAACTTATTGATTTGCTTGCATGATATAATACATACACATGCTACAGCTTTTAAGATGTATACAAAATATACAAAAATTATAAAGAAAAAGAATTACTGAACATAGAACAAAATACAAATATTATTTATGTATCCTAATACATACATAAAATACTTCAAAAAGACATACACATTAGTTTAAATTTTACTGAAAAGAAAAGTATACAAACTTGAATTTTAAGGAGAGAAAATAATTTAATACTACGTCCTCCAAGGACAAATTACGGGAAAAAGAATATCACTTAAGAAAGTGCATTATTATACAATAAACTCCCAGATTGGCTTTAATTGCCAAAACCACTAAAAGCCTAATTACATTTGAAAAACTTTTACTACTTATGAAACTTATACTATATCCTCACTGTAACATAAATACCTATGTCACGCATGTTCGCATGATTAAAATTAAGGTACGTACTTTTGATTTTTTTTCATATTTCTCATTTAAGTGAATTTTAAAATTCTTATGAGACTAAATATCTCCAAACCGATCTATATCAATGTACATGAAATATACACATACATATTAAACATACAAAAATACTTCACAAAATCATTTACAAAAATTTCTTATTCACAATAACAGATCGGTTAGATTTTAGAGAACCAAATATTAATATTGGCTCAATTAACATGACCGGAATTATGTCTTTAAAATAATTGCTACCAAATTGTGTTGTACAGTGTGTTTTACTACTTTACTGATGTACTATGTTGAGTCAGAAGGTTGGCAAATTAAAGGCGTGTTACTTGTTTGGAGTTTATAACTGACTGCTTAAGAATATATACTGAGGTTTATTAATTACTATATTATATATGTGACGTCTTGAATACTTGACGCCACAATAGCGTTGTCACATAATAGTTGAATAGGCAAAAACAATTTATTTTTAGTAAGGTAATTTTTTTAAATCATCTATTTAATTTCAGATAAAAAACCAGAACATTGAACGATGTCGGATTATTGTACTAACTTTCAAATTATCAAAATATTAAGGACACGCTCTATAAACTTAAATTAAAAGACTTTGTTTTATTTACCTATATAAAATAGAAAAGCAGTTAATTTTCAGCGGTCACCTGAATGGATCGGTTGTTAGGCAACAAATTAAAAATGGGAATATTTCAACTACTTTTCATTATATTAACGTTGTTTGTGGTGGGAAACCTTTCTGTATGTATAATCTTTCTTTGTTTTTTTCTAGTAAGTACGCCTACCATGCAATAGTTTGCAATCGTAAATCTTGTTAGGTTATGAATCGTTCGAAATATGTCAATCTTGAGAAGACTTTTTCAGTTGGCGCGTAATCGCTGGACGCGCTGTTTAATTTTACAAATACTTTACCTAAATACTAACGAATTATATTTTACCAAATTCATGCTAGAAGCTATACCTACTAAGCTTTATTTTCGAAAATAAACGACTACTATCAATGTATTTAATCCCTCAGTTGCAAGAGATTGTTCTTCAAAGAACGGAACTTGAAATGTACAATTCATCGTATCTGAAGGACGTTAAAGTGACTGTGAGAAAATATTCAAGATCGGGGCAAAGGGTTTTCAATATGTATGGTTCGCTCCTTAAGCCGTGGGATAATAATGTGACAGTAAGTGTACCTACAACGTTTCAACAATCAATGTACATCCCTCTCATTGCGAATCAATTCCGCAATTCTAAGATATTTATTATAATCAATATAAGCCTTCTAATTTTAGTTCATTATCACACTAGAGGAGTACTTACACAACGAGTACAGGCCGACCTTCGTGTCAGTAAATTTCAAGTGGTGTGACTTACTCGATTCACCATTCTTCCGTTTGAAAGAAAGATTTGGCCTTTACTGTCCTACGCCTATTGTAAGTATAGGCTATTATAGCATATATTATTTCCTTTCTTGTATATAATTGGAGAAATGGTCATGTCTGCTAAGTCTGATAGTACACATGGACCACGACCAGTCACAACGCTAGTTGGTGATACCTTTGCGTTGCTAATTTTTGGATACTTTTCTTATAAGCGTATTGGTTCTATGGTTGATTTTATTAATGACGTTGTCCCTCTATTGTTTATAGTTTATTTTTACTTAGTTCTTATGTATTTTTTATACTGTCAAGTAATTTTGACTTTTAACTTAAAACAGATTTAAATAAAGAGTTGATGATGTCTAAAAAATCGGTTCAGCCTTTTAGGGAGTTACGGTGCCACTGGCAGGCTTCGAATATTTCCTTGCTAAAATCAGAATACATCAAATCCTGAATAAGTTGAGGGCACAGTAACTCGGCATAATAATATATTTTCTAGTTGCTACGATGCTCCGAGACCTGACAACGTGCTACGTTATAACGTCATTAACTACGTATGTTTGTTTTATTTCAGAAATACTATGCCATAGAAAATATAACTGCATTTACAGAAAAAATGCCAGATGTTTTTCCTTTGGAGAAAGGAAGGGCGTACATTCAAGTTATATTAACGAAGACACCAATCACAATTGCGTCAGCACATGTATACTTATCCTTTATTAAAAACCTTAAACACTAGTGTTGCGCGGAAATTGCGTTTTCTACTACAATTAGATTTTTACGTCAAATTAATACAGTTTTCCGGAGCCATTACTACTCCACGTAACATTTAATCAGATTTATTATTTGCTTGTGTTTATTAAAAAATGTTAGTATTTCGTGAATTGAGACCCAATGATAAAAGAAAATTAAATCTTATGCTAAAATTTGTGTTTCTGTAAATTATTGTGTATAATATCATGTTATTCCATAAGAAATTAATAAGTGTCATAACACTAAAGGTTTGTGAATTTAAAATGTGCATTAACTTAATAAATAATACATTGATTTAAGACTCAATAAGATGCTAAACCGAATCGTTTATCGAAATCGGTACACGAACGGCGACATAGTAGTGGAACATACAAAAAAATGTACGTCAAATAGATAATCACCTTTTCGTTTCAAAGGTTGCTTGAAAATATCTGTATAACCGTGGTCAATGCCATATTAATGTCTTTAAAATTAGCGCGTAACTGTAATATTTTTTTATGTAAATTTTACGCAAACATCATTGAATTTGCCAAATTCGTAGATACACTTAAAAAATATGATTACCTACTGGGAAACGTGAAAGCTTTGGGAAAGAGTTATCCGCGTATCCCGTCGTGGATAGAGGTGAAATCAGGTTGGTGCACGCTTCTATTGAAATGAGTAAATTGTGTATTACTTTTTATAATACTTGGTGGCCGGAAAAACAATCATTAATACTATCTTAATTGGCCGCAGAATTGCGTAACATGCACACAAAATTTAAAATGAAATATGGGACGATGATGCACAGATTAAACAGACAAACGGGAAATCCCGCAAGCTTCCCCTATTCACAGACAGCATCTGTCAGCGTCAACATACGGATTTGTGAAATTGACTGCATATTAAACAAGACCGCGTTGAATCAAATAATACGTAGCTAGTAATTGTTATGTCTATAAAAGTTGCTCTTTTTATCCGCTACAGAATTGATTGTGATGAATGAAAAACATGTACAGTATACGTAGGTACACATTTCTAGGATTTGTTGTTTTAACTTATTTATTGTCTTAAAACCTTATATAATCTTAAAAATTACGTGTAGTTTAATAAGTTACGGATGGGTTAACCTTTTAGTATGGACTTCATTTTTCTTAACACTATTGTGGACGTGGAGTCTCACAGGCATAATGTCCTATATGCACACATTTTTTTTTTTTGGGAATTTGATTTGAGATCGCTTTAAAACTGACTGAATATTAATGTTATGGGATTTAGCAATAAAATAAAGCAAATATAATCAACTTTAAAAAAAAATTATAGAAATTTTGAAAATCAAAAATTATGGCACTTTTCATTCTAAATCTACTTAGGTTAAATTTTTGGTATTAAAAACAGCCAAACTTATTTATATAACAAAATGAGTCTTTTTTTTCTCAAATAATAATATATAAGTTATCAAAAACACAAGTCACCTAATTCAAGTAACAAATATAAAAAGTGCATATACGCAAAGGGAGAATATTTTGAGAAACAATAAATTTTTGACCTTTAATAGTGTTTTTTTCTTATTCATTCCGGAAACTTTAAGTGTGCCCCACGTATTACAATTTTAAAGCTGTCAGTCTCATAGTGAGTTTGCGAGCAACAGCTAGGAGCGCTGTATGATTTTCCATACAAATAATTAATTAATGCATACGCTATCGAAAAATAGTTTAAAAAAAATTTAGTCGATAAAACCGGTTCCGTGTCTAAGTGGTTTTTTCACACTTATTAATTTTTAAGCATAAAAAAGTCAAATTTACATGATAAAAGTCAATATTGTTTACATAGTGTACAATGACGTGCCCAATTCAAGAAAAATATTCAATAAGGACAATGTCCATATTTGAACAAGTTTAATTTATCATTTTAGTGAGCATACCTATTTTAATTACTTAAGATCTATTTGTGATAAAACCACTATTCATGAGACTATTAAGTATCTATCAATTTATACCCAACTATGCGTTAAAATTATTGCAATGTGTATTTTAAATTATTTGTGCTATTTATAAGCATCCGGTTTTATTATTCCACGATGTATGATATATTAGGAACGCGTATTTTTATATAGGAATATTATAAAAAGTAGGTGAATTTAATATCATTTTTAAAAATAACTATTTATTAAAATAACCGGAACTTTGTTATTAAAATAATTGCTACCAAATTGTGTTGTACAGTGTGTTTTAGTACCTGATCGTATGTTTGAATATAGTGTTGATACATAATAGTTGAATTAATTTTTGATAAAAAAACCCGAACATTGGATAATGTTGGATTATTGTAACATGCTCTATTAACTTAAATTATTTTATTTATATGAAATAGAAAAGCAGTTTATTTTCAGCAGTCATCTAAAGCGATCGGTTGTTAGGAAACAAATTAAAAATGGGAATATTTCAACTACTTTTCATTATATTAACGTTGTTTCTGGTGGGCAACCTTTCTGTATGTATAATCCTTCTTTGTTTTTTCTAGTAAGTACGCCTACCATGAGTTTGCAATCGTAAACCTCAATATATTATTAATTGTTTGAAATGTGTCAATCTTAAGAAGCCCTTTTCAGTTGGCGTGTAATCGCTGGGCGCGCTGTTTAATTTTACAAATACTTTATCCAGATACTAAAGAATTATATTTTACCAAATTCATGGTAGAAGTATACTTATACTAAGTTTTATTTTCGAAAATAAACGACTATTATCAATGTATTTAATTACAAAAATAAATGTATTAAATTCCTCAGTTGCAAGAGATTGCTATTCAAAGAACAGAACTTAAAATGTACAATGCATCGTATCTGAAGGACGTTAAATTGACTGTAAGAAGATATTCAAGAGCGGGGCAAAGGGTTTTCAATGTGTATGCTTCGCTCCTGAAGCCATGGAATAACAATGTGACAGTAAGTGTACCTACAACGTTTCAGCCATCAAAGTACATCCCTCTCATTGCGAATCATATCCGCATTTCTAAGATATTTATTAATATAAGCTTTCTAATTTTAGTTCATTATCACACTAGAGGAGTACTTACACAACGAGTACAGGCCGACCTTCGTGTCAGTAAATTTCGAGTGGTGTGACTTTATTGATTCGCCATTCTTCCGTTTGAAACAAAAATATGGCCTTTACTGTCCTACGCCTATTGTAAGTATAGGCTATTGTAGCATATATTATTTCCTTTCTTGTATATAATAGGAGAAATGGTCATGTCTGCTAGAGAAAGAACACTTCTATAGCAGAATTCTGATAGCACACATAGACCATAACCAGTCACAATGCTACTTGGTTGATACTTTGCGTTGCTAATTTTTGGGTACTTTTTTTGTAAGCGTATTGGTTTTATGGTTGATTTTACTACTAACGACTTCGTCTTTCTATGTTTATAGTTTATTTTTACTTAGTTCTTATGTATTTTTTATACTTTCAAGTAATTTTGACTTTTAACTTAAAACGAAATTTAAAAAGTTTGAACTTCAAATACAGATTTAAATTTAAAGAATCGATAATGTCTAAAAAAAAATGGTACATTCTTTAAAGGAGTTACGGTGTCGCTGGCAGGCCTTAATAAATCTTTGCTCTATGCAAAAAATACGAGTCGAGGGCACAATAAGCCCCTTCGCACATGGCGTCGTATCGTAAACGTATCGTAGAATGCGCGTAGTACGAGAGCAATACGAGCAGGAACATGTTCTAACAAGTCCGCACACGAGGCGGTGTTGCAGCGTATCGTATGAGGTGTTCAGTGTCATTACGATAGTCGTAGGGTACTGGCGTAAAAAAGGAAGCGACAATTTTTTTTAACTTTATAATGAATACTGCAAAAGTTATAGAATTTGTGAGCCTAATCGAAATATTTCTTTACCTTTATTTAAATCATTCATTAAGTGATTACTCTAGGTAAGATGTAACGGAGAACTCTAATGTAAGTATCATTTTTCAATAGGTGTGGTCCCAAAATATTTCAAATTTTTGTTAATGTATCCTTCCTCGTTAGAATAAAAATTGGCGAATTCATTATCATTTTCTGACAGTTAACATGCAGCAATAAACAATCTTTTCTTGTAATTATTTGGTATGTATGGATGGATCTAATGAGCACGTCACTTTCTATTTCTAACGAAATCAAATAACAAGAAATCCTCTTCGTCTGAGGAGAAGGTAAGGTCATCAATAAATTCCCCAAACACATCTGGTACGCTTGACGCGAAAGCCCATGGGCTTTCGTACATGGGTCCTAGGCGTAGTTGTCTCGTGAGCGTCTCGTAAAAAAATATCTCAGTTGAAATCATGGCGTCAAGCGTAGCGATGTGTTTGGGGAAATTATTGATGACCTTACCTTCTCTTCAGACGAAGAGGATTTTTTCCTAGAGTAATCACTTAATAAATGACTATATAGGCAAGGAAATGTTTCGATTAGGCTCACAAATTCTATAAATTTTGCAGTATTTATTATAAAATAAAAAAATTGTCGCTTCCTTTTTTACGCCAGTATGCTACGACTATCGTAATGACACTGAACACCTCATACGATACGCTGCAACACCACCTCGTGCGGACTTGTTAGAACATGTTCCTGCTCGTATTGCTCTCGTACTACGCGCGTTCTACGATACGCTTACGTTACGACGCAATGTACGAAGGGCCTAACTCGGCATAATAATACGATGCTGAATGGCGCAGCTACGGTGCTGCGAGGCCTGACAACGTGCTGCGTTTTAACGTCATTTAATATTATCCTTGTTTTATTTCAGAAGTACTATGCCATAGAAAATATAACTGCATTTACAGAAAAAATGCCAACTGTTTTTCCTTTGGAGCAAGGAAGGGCGTACATTCAAGTTATAGTAACGAAGACGCCAATTACAATTGCGTCAGGATATGTATACTTATCCTTTATTAAAGCCCTTAAACACTAGTAGTAAAGCGCGGAGATTGCGTTTTAAAAAGTGTTAGTATTTAGTAGTTCATATAAATAAAAATTAAATCTTATGCAAACATTTGTGTTTCTGTAAATTATTACATCATGTTTGTTTCCATAAGAAATTAATTCATAAAGTAATGACATTAAAGGTTTGTTAATTCAAATGTTAGTTGAAAATATCAGTATAATCCGCGATCAATTCCAAATTAATGACCTTAAAGAACAAACTGTAACATTTTTTATGCAAATTTTACGCAAACGTCATTGAATTTTCCAAACTCGTAGATTACTTACATGAAAAACAAAAAGACGATAGCAGAAAAACGCGAACGGTAATAAAGACATGCTGCAATTTATTTATATGAAGTTTTGGGGAAGAGTTATCTGCGTATCCTGACGTGGATAGAGGTGAAATCAAGTTCACATCAAAAGAAGAGTAAATTATGTATTACTTTTACACTTTCTATAATACTTGGTGGCCAGAAAACCAATCACTAATACCATTATAATTGGCATCAGAATTGCGTAACATGCACACAAAATTTAAAATGAAATATGGGACGATGATGCACAGATTAAACAGACAAACGGGAAATCCCGCAAGCTTCCCCTATTCACAGACAGCATCTGTCAGCGTCAACATACGGATTTGTGGGATCGACTAGATATTAAACAAGACCGCGTTGAATCAAAGCCATGATACGTAGCTAGTAGTTGCTCTCGCCAGTGGAAAACCAACTGCAATTGGCTTCATGTCTATAAAAGTTGCTCTTTTTATTCGCTACAGAATTGATTGTGATGAATGAAAAACATGTACAGTATACGGACACATTTGTAGGATTTGTTGTTTCAACTTATTTATGCTCTAAAAACCTTATATAATCTTAAAAATTACTTACGTGTAGTTTCATAAGTTATGGATGGATTACATTATGATACTCTCCAAATTCTAAGTACGCTGTAAATAAATCAAAATTTTAATCAAATCAATATATACTGTACGGTTTAAAGTGGGACGATATTTTGAATTATAGAAAATAAATGTAAAATTTTCTGTTTAATAATTACTCACTGACATCCTAAGAATTAATATTGGGTAATATTAATGTATGAAATGTTAAAAAGGCTAAAATAACTGCTTATCAAAAAAGCTGTATGAATTATTTGCTTAAAGAGAGGTAGCACTACTTTCTGGTAGAAAAGATGAAAAATTACCACGATTTCGTTATTCGCGGCGATTATATTAAATTAGTAAATTCACACTATTTTTATAATCCTGAATTATTTATTGCAGACAACAAACCTGAAAACAAGTTGCTAAGTCGCCTCTGAGTGATATCGTAAATTATTATTTGTACCATTAATTCATGAGTTATTTATAACTTACTGACCCAGCAAACTTTGTATCGCATCCGAGTTTAAAGTCACATGTCACGTCATTTAACATCATTCCATAGAAAATGTATGAGAAAATGTGGGGGATTTTTCTATATGATCTTCAATTTCATTTGTTGAGTTTTTTCAATGTTCACTAAATATATGGAAATGTATATAAAATGTTAGACGAGGTGGGCAGAATTAATTAAATTTCCAAAATTTAAAATATAATTTTTTACGCAGAGAAAAGGTTTAGGTAAGTGTGTGGTACATTTAAACGTCTCATCTGCGTAAATGTAATATACCTAAGTTATTTTTGAGTAAGGCAACGTCTGTAACCGACCGCTATCATTGATTTAAGTAATAACATTACCTTTTTACTTATATACCCAGTATACCTAATTATGTGAGCGAGCACAACGCTCCTCTTAATAGTATCAGTTTGAAATTTTCATCCTCTTTAATATAAAATGTATTAATTTTCTTGCATGACATAGGTACTATTTTGAAAGAAAAAGAATTGAACATATGTGGTTCCAGAAATCGCAGGATTATTGAATCTGGGGACAGATAAAAGAGTTTTTATAATTTATTTTACATTAAAATAAAAAATAACAATATTTATAATAATATATACCTATTTACAAATAAAAAATCTGCTCCAAGCCAGTTGGGAACAATGCCAAGGAGACTGGCCGTATTTCCGTGTTGAATAGCAATGCTGATTCTCTGAACGAAATACGATCCAGCTCTTTGTCATCAGAGGAGTCGACCAGCTACTTTGATGATTCCCCAAAAAGAGACAAAGCACCAGGACCTCACGTCGAAGCTCTGCCACATAAAATGCCCCAAACTGATAACCTGGTCCTTGGCCTGTTCCGCTGAAAAAGACAGTCAATATGATAAAAGATGAATTTATTTTACGTAGGTATGTTGGAGTTCGAAAAGAACACTCACAAAGGACAATGTCCTTTTTTGACCTTTTAATTTGATCATTTTAGTCACTACATACCTATATATTTGTAATAAGACTACCATTCATGAAACCACAAAGTATTTATCAATTTAGACCTAACTATGCGTTAAAATTATAAGCGGAAATTGAATTTCGTAGAATATAATTCATTACACTATGTCGACTATTATGATGGTAATTCATGATATTCACTGTGTATTTTAAATTATCTATGCTATTTATAAGCATCCGGCTTATTTATTCAATGATGTATGATATATATTAGGAACGCATGTTTTTCTATAAGAATATTATAAAAAGTAACTATTTATTGTATTGGTTTAGTTAAATTAATAAACACAACGTTTTATGATATTTGTAATACTTAATTAACAAATAACCTAAACTTAAAATTAAGTAGAGCAAAATATGTAACTAAGTAGGAGGGACGAATTATAAATTTCCAACACCATTCGCCTTGATTCGTAAAATGCAGATCTTACTGAAAAAAGTATGCCATCTATAAATAAAACATGATGTGATTCCATAAATAAGACAAGAGAAATTGTTTAAAATAAACTACCTGTATAATATCATTTTTACCAATGTAAAAATAGAAAATTTTGCACCTATTTTAAATTAAATATAGGTTATTATAATAATTATATTGACCGCCTGCTTGGTCTTGTGGTAAGCGCGTAAGCGTTACAACTGAGAGGTCCTGGGTTTATATTATTTTTTAAAACATTTTCAAAATACAATATAGAAAGCTTGAAAGATCTCTAATTCATTATACACTATTAATGTTTAGAGATAAACCAATAAATAAAATTATGTAATTCCAAAATTAAACAATAAATGTTACTGAAAATGTTACTCGTATACTTTTAGACTTTACTTTCTGTTTAGACTCATTTTATTTAATGTCAAAAATTTATGTTAATAGTGAGGCAATTACCTTGTTGGAAAATACTTTTCTTGTTTGGTGATGCAATATTCTCTTTACACTTCTACAAATGAAACTGCAGCTTAAAAATGCGTGTAAGAACGAGCGTATATGAGGTGCGTATGATTTAATATAAAATCCACGTTAAAATACTACTCTACTAATATACTACTACAATACTAATCCTATTATTTATCTATAACTTTAATTTTATTATTACGACCGCCCGCCTGAGCGCGCTTTGCAAAATGAATGGAGCGGCTCATTCAGTCATTCATTGTTTTAATCAAAGTCAATTTCACTGTACTGCTATTTTTTACATACCATTTACGCTCTAATTTAACCGTATAAGAATTATATTGTAAGAAATAATAGTCATTATATTGTCCGAAGTCATTATATTCAATCAGTCCGGATGCTAGTTTCACCTTGAATTAACAAATAACCAGCGATCAATAACCGCTTAACAGACAACAAACCATCTGCGATTCAATGACGGCATCTTTACTTAAATTTTTTTAAAAATACAGTGAAAGGGACAAATTTGAAATTATTTTTCTGTGATGGAAGAAAATGCAAAAAAAATGCAGTGTAATTATTGCAAAAAGTGTCTTTCATATTAAACGACAATATCTAATTTAAAAAATCATATCATATAAACTAGAATAGAATACAACATCCATAACTACACAATAATAGGTTTTTTTAAACATAACGTTTTCGTAATATTCGAAAAATACTAGAATATTTAGCCGATGCGAACACTTCTAATGACTCATTCACTGACCTGAAAAAACTATCCGTGTTGAGAGATACAAACTAATCAAAAACAACCCATTTAAAATTTATTTTGAAATTTAAGACTCAACTAAATTCGTGCTTTGCAACAGAAATAATCTCAAAAATGATAGAATAAATTTTTTCTCGGATTAAACTCTCTATCAACACAAAGAACAAAAAGCACGAAAAGAAGAACTACAACGCCGAACTGAAAATGAATAAGAAAATTTACGTATTATGTATGTAAAAAACATCCCCAAAATTAAAGAACAACCAAAAAGTCCAAAGCACAAAAATAATTCAAAATGTTAACGGTACTTCCACATATCAAGTAACCAATAATTATGATAATCCAATAATCAACAAAAAAACCCTCAAATGTCTGTATGCCAATACTTGAAGCTTTGTCAAACCCGGCAAATTTGACGAATTAAAATTTATAGTAGAATGCTTCAAATCAATACTACATGTGATAATATTTACAGAGACGAGGATAAAACCAAAAAATGAAGCCGAAAGATTCCAAATTCCAGAGTATACTCATTATTACAATTACAGGAAAGAATTCATTGGCGGAGGAGTATCAAAATATATTATATGTCCTCAAAACATTAAAACACAATTTAATCAAATAATTTGAGAAAGAAGAAAATTATTATATGGTATGAGTATATAGGTGCAGTATATAAACCAGGTCGAACAAATATTTATAGTTTCTCAGATGCCTTCTTGTTTTGACTACTTATATCAAAGAAGCTATAGTTTTCGGGGACTTTAACTTTGACCTAATAAACCCAGACATCTCAATTAAGTTGTACATATAAAGATACACTGATTGAAAACGGATACGCAATAATCAATTAGCTCAGATGACTGCACACGAGTAACCTCATAAACTAAAACCCTGTTAAACCTACAGGTTTACGATTCAATGGTAGCTACAGCTTCAGCAGTCTACAGCTTTGGCATCTTTATCAGACCACAAAGAAATATACTTTATAGAGTATATAAATGTACATGCAATAATTAACAAACAGATTAAACATACAAAAATACATTACAAAATCATTTACAAAAAGTTCTTATTTACAATAATAGATCAATTAGATTTCAGAGAATCAAATAATATTGGCCCAATTAACATGACCGGAATTATGTTATTAAAATAATTGCTACCAAATTGTGTTGTACAGTGTGTTTTAGTACCTAATCGTATATTTGAATATAGTGTTGACACATAATATTTGAATAGGCAAAAACAATTTATTTTTAGTAATGTAATTCGGATTATTGTACTAACTTTCAAATTCTCAAAATATTAAGAACACGCTCTATAAACTGAAATTAGAAAACTTAAATTATTTTATTTATATGAAATATAAAAGCAGTTTATTTTCAGTGGTCATCTAAAGCGATCGGTTGTTAGGGAAAAAATTAAAAATGCGAATATTTCAACTACTTTTCATTATATTACCGTTTTTTGTAGTGGGCAACTTTTCTGTATGTATAATATTTCTTTGTTTTTTCTAGTAAGTACACCTATGAATTGGCAATCGTAAACCTCGTTAGGTTATTAATTGTTCGAAATATGTCAATATCAAGAAGTCCTTTTTAGTTGGCGCGTAATCGCTGATCACGCTGTTTAATTTTACAAATACTAGATACTAACGAATTATATTTAACTAATTCATGGTAGAAGTATACTTACTAAGATTTATTTTTGAAAATAAACGACTACTATCAATGTATTAAATCCCTCAGTTGCGAGAGATAGTTCTTCAAAGAACGGAACTTGAAATGTACAATTCATCGTATCTGAAGGACCTTAAATTGACTGTGAGGAAATATTCAAGAGTGGGGCAAAGGGGTTTCAATGTGTGTACTTCGCTCCTTAAGCCGTGGAATAACAATGTGACAGTAAGTGTTCCTACAACGTTTCAACCATCAATGTATTGTACATCCCTCTCATTGCGAATCAATTCCGCAATTATAAGATATTTATTAATATAAGCCTTCTAATTTTAGTTCATTATCAGACTAGAGGAGTACTTACATAACGAGTACAGGCCGACCTTCGTAGTATTTAATTTCAAGTGGTGTGACTTAATCGATTCGCCATTGTTACATTTGAAACAAAAATATGGCTTTAACTGTCCTTCGCCTATTGTAAGTATAAGCTATTATAGCATATATATATTTTTTTGTATGTAATTGGAGAAATGGTCATGTTTCAGCAGACTTCTGATAGCACACATAGACCACGACCAGTCACAACGCTACTTGGTGATAACTTTGCGTTGCTACTTTTTATGTAATTTTCTTGTAGGCGTATTGGTTCTATGGTTGATTTTACTAACGATTTCGTCCCTCTATTGTTTATAGTTTATTTTTACTTAGTTCTTATGTATTTTTTATACTTTCAAGTAATTTTGACTTTTAACTTAAAACAGATTTAAATAAAGAGTTGATGATGTCTAAAAAATCGGTTCAGCCTTTTAGGGAGTTACGGAGTCACTGGCAGGCTTCGAATGTTTCCTTGCTGAAACCAGAATAAATCAAATCCTGAATAAGTTGAGGGCACAGTAACTCGGCATAATAATATATTTTCTAGTTGCTACGATGCTGCGAGACCTGACAACGTGCTACGTTATAACGTCATTAACTACGTATGTTTGTTTTATTTCAGAAGTACTATGACATAGGAAATATAACTGTTTATAAAGACAATTTGCCAGATGTTTTTCCTTTCGAGCACGGAAGGGCGCACATTAAAGTTATAGTAACGAAGACGCCGATTACAATTGCATCAGTATATTTATACTTATCCTTTATTAAAAGCCTTAAACACCTTAAACAATGAGGCGCGGAGATTGCGTTTTCTACTAAAATTAGATTTTTAAGTTGAATTAAGTTTTCCGGAGCTTTTAATGCTCCACGTGACATTTAATCAGATTTATTATATTCCTGTTATTATTAAAAAATGTTAGTATTTCGTGAATTCAGACCCAATGATAAATGAAAATTAAATCTTATGCAAAAATTTGTGTTTCTGTAAATTATTATTTATATCATGTTATTCCATAAGAAATTAATAAAAAGTGTCATAACACTAAAGGTTTGTGAATTTAAAATGTGCATTAACTTAATAAATAATACATTGATTTAAGACTCAATAAGATGCTAAACCACGAACGGCGACATAGTAGTGGAACATACAAAAAAATGTACGTCAAATAGATCACCTTTTCGTTTCGAAAGTTGGTTGAAAATATCTGTATAACCCGTGGTCAATGCCATATTAATGTCTTTAAAATTAGCGCGTAACTGTAACATTTTTTATGCAAATTTTACGCAAACGTCATTGAATTTGCCAAATTCGTAGATAAACTTACAAAAAGATGATAACTGGGAAACGTGAACGGTAAAGATATGCTACAATTTATTTATATGAGTTGTATTTCTTATTCAATGCTTATTTATAACTAGTTGTAACAATTGTATCTATTTTTTTCTCCAACAATAAAATAAAATAAAACATATAATTGTGCCAGGAAATGATGACTCAACTATTTTTTATAGGTAAGCAGTAAGTTTAAAATGGGTTTCAACCACTAAGATGATATGTCGTACGTATCGTAGACTATATAAGTGAAGTCCCGTGTCCCCTAGTGGGGTATGGGGCAGATGCATTTCACATCTGTTTCACTGATCGATTTTTTCTTTAGGGGCAAGAAGGTGATGAGCCTTCTATGTCCTGCCAGACCGAGTTTTTTTTTATCTCCACCGGGAATCGAACCCAGGACCTCTCGGTTGTAACGCTTACGCGCTTACCACTAGACCAAGGAGGCGGTCACTAGACTATATACTGCAATTATAAAAGGTAATGAAACATGCCCGAAGTTAATTGCTTACGGGTTTTTCATTTAGTTTCGTAGCTAATAAAGTGATAGCACGTGTAGTTGGAACAAGCCGAGCATGAAATTAAGAACTTAGAGGTGCTGGCTAGCGTGCGAGACAGGAAGCAAATAGCTTCCATTCCATTCGAGATCGGTTAACATCATATGAGACTGATTGAAACGCCCGTTACAATACACCCACCATACGTATTGGCTTGTATTGAATGAATCACGATGTTTATTTTCTATTATTCTTAACTTATAATTTATTCTTCTCTTATTAAAACTTACTACTTAGGAGTGGCTTATTTTTTTTATTTGTATATTAATAATTATTTTTTGTTCTTTTTTTGTTTTATTCAGTAGAGCTGATTTATGTAACATTTTGTTTGACTTTTTTTCATCTTTTTTCTACTATAATAAAAGGCAATACTCTTTTATAGTTTACACTTTACCGAACTAGTGCGGAGATAAATTCATGAAATTTTCTGTCTTTTTCTTATTCAAAAACTTCAATCAATAAATCTATTTTATAGGTCTTTTCTAGATCTATTCAAATTCAGTCATCCTTCACTTTATATAGTGAGATCGATCGTGTTAAATAATTTTTGAGACTACTAAAATTTTAAGCCACCTCTATGGTTAAGTGGTTTACGCGTATGCGTGATGCACCGGAGGTCCTGTGTTCGAATCCCGGGGGCAACAAATGAATGTTTCGCTTGAGTAGTCGGAGAAGGCTGATTACCTACTTGCCTATAAAGAAAATGATCAGTGAAACAGATACAAAAATGTGTCTGCCCCATGCTCCACTGAGCGGTTACTGGAATTCACACACACTAAATTTTTTAAATTGTTATCTTCGTGGTTATTAACTCTAAGACCCGAGATTTTCTATATTTTAAACACATTTATTTTAGTTACATGGAGAAATTGAGCACATTGGACCGATTTTAATTATTATAGCTGATATTTTGAATTTTTCCACATAGCAGAATATATATTTAATAAAATGTTGGAAAATTGATCTGGCTGTACATTAGGTATGCCATTTTATATCTCTACAAAATCATGGGAGGGCGCTCATTCTAGTATAAATTGAAATACGTTTCTTGTTTGGTAATTCAATATTCTCTTTACACTTTCACAAATGAAACTGCATCTCTGAAAATGCGTGTAAGAACGAGCGTATATGAGGTGCGTATGATTTAATATAAAATCCACGTTAAAATACTAACTACTCTACTAAAATACTAACTAATATACTACTAAAATACTAATCCTATTATTTATCTATAACTTTAATTATATTATTACGACCGCCCGCCTGAGCGCGCTTTGCAAAATGAATGGAGCGGCTCATTCAGTCATTCATTGTTTAAATCAAAGTCAATTTCACTGTACTGCTATTTTTTACATACCAATTACGCTCTAATTTAACCGTATAAGAACTATATTGTAAGAAATAATAGTCATTATATTGTCCGAAGTCATTATATTCAATCATTCCGGATGCTAGTTTCAACTTGAATAAAATAATTAACAATTAACCAGCGATCAATAACCGCTTAACAGACAACAAACCATCTGCGATTCAATGACGGCATCTTTACTTACATTTTTTTAAAAATACAGTGAAAGGGACAAATTTTGAAATTATTTTTCTGTGATGGAAGAAAATGCAAAAAAAATGCAGTGTAATTATTGCAAAAAGTGTATTTCATATAAAACGACAATATCTTATTTAAAAAATCATATCATATAAACTAGAATAGAATACAACATCCATAACTACACAATAATAGTTTTTTTTTTTAAATAACGTTTTCGTAATATTCCAAAAATACTAGAATATTTAGCCGATGCGAACACTTCTAATGACTCACTCACTCACTCACTCACTGACCCAAAAAAACTATCCGTGTTGAGAGATACAAACTAATCAAAAACAACCCATTTAAAGTTTATTTTGAAATTAAGGACCCGACTAAGTTCGTGCTTTGCAACAGAAATAATTTCAAACATGATAGAATAAATTTTTTCTTGGATTAAACTCTCTATCAACATAAAGAATAAAAAGCATGAAAAGAACAACGCCGAACTAAAAATGAATAAGAAAATTTACGTATTATGTATGTAAAAAACATCCCAAAAATTATAGAACAACCAAAAAGTCCAAAGCACAAAAATAATTCAAAATGTTAACGGTACTTCCACATATCAAGTAACCAATAATTATGATAATCCAATAACCAACAAAAAAATCCTCAAATGTCTGTATGCCAATACTTGAAGCTTTGTCCAACCCGGCAAATTTGTCGAATTAAAATTTATAGTAGAATGCTTCAAATCAATACTACATATGATAATATTTACAGAGACGAGGATAAAACCAAAAAATGAAGCCGAAAGATTCCAAATACCAGAGTATACTCATTATTATAATTACAGGAAAGAATTCATTGGCGGAGGAGTATCAAAATATGTTATATGTCCTCAAAACATTAAAACACAATTTAATCAAAGAATTTGAGAAAGAAGAAAATTATTATATAGCATGAGTATATAGGTGCAGTATATAAACCAGGTCGAACAAATATTTATAGTTTCTCAGATGCCTTCTTGTTTTAACTACTTATATCAAAGAAGCTATAGTTTTCGGGAACTTTAACTTTGACCTAATAAACCCAGACATCTCAATTGAGTTATACATATAAAGATACACTGATTGAAAACGGATACGCAATAATCAACAGAATTAGCTCAGATGACTGCACACGAGTAACCTCATAAACTAAAACCTTGTTAAACCTACAGGTTTACGATTCAATGGTAGCTACAGCTTCAGCAGTCTACAGCTTTGGCATCTTTATCAGACCACAAAGAAATATACTTTATAGAGTATATAAATGTACATGCAATAATTAACATACAGATTAAACATACAAAAATACATTACAAAATCATTTCCAAAAAGTTCTTATTTACCATAATAGATCAATTAGATTTCAGAGAATCAAATAATATTGGCCCAATTAACATGACCGGAATTATGTTATTAAAATAATTGCTACCAAATTGTGTTGTACAGTGTGTTTTAGTACCTAATCGTATATTTGAATATAGTGTTGAAAGAAATATTTGAATAGGCAAAAACAATTTATTTTTAGTAATGTAATGTCGGATTATTGTACTAACTTTCAAATTCTTAAAATATTAAGGACACGCTTAAATTAAATTAAATTATTTTATTTATATGAAATATAAAAGCAGTTTATTTTCAGTGGTCATCTAAAGCGATCGGTTGTTAGGGAAAAAATTAAAAATGCGAATATTTCAACTACTTTTCATTATATTACCGTTTTTTGTAGTGGGCAACTTTTCTGTATGTATAATATTTCTCTGTTTTTTCTAGTAAGTACACCTATGAATTGGCAATCGTAAACCTCGTTAGGTTATTAATTGTTCGAAATGTGTCAATATCAAGAAGTCCTTTTTAGTTGGCGCGTAATCGCTGATCACGCTGTTTAATTTTACAAATACTAGATACTAACGAATTATATTTAACTAATTCATGGTAGAAGTATACTTACTAAGATTTATTTTTGAAGATAAACGACTACTATCAATGTATTAAATCCCTCAGTTGCGAGAGATAGTTCTTCAAAGAACGGAACTTGAAATGTACAATTCATCGTATCTGAAGGACCTTAAATTGACTGTGAGAAAATATTCAAGAGTGGGAAAAAGGGGTTTCAATGTGTGTACTTCGATGCTTAAGCCGTGGAATAACAATGTGACAGTAAGTGTTCCTACAACGTTTCAACCATCAATGTATTGTACATCCCTCTCATTGCGAATCACTTCCGCAATTCTAAGATATTTATTAATATAAGCCTTCTAATTTTAGTTCATTATCAGACTAGAGGAGTACCTACATAATGAGTACAGGCCGACCTTCGTAGTATTTAATTTCAAGTGGTGTGACTTAATCGATTCACCATTGTTACGTTTGAAACAAAAATATGGCTTTTACTGTCCTTCGCCTATTGTAAGTATAAGCTATTATAGCATATTTTTATTTTTTTTGTATGTAATTGGAAAAATGGTCATGTCTCAGAAGACTTCTGATAGCACACATAGACCACGACCAGTCACAACGCTACTTGGTAATTTGGGTTGCTACTTTTTGGGTAATTTTCTTGTAGGCGTATTGGTTCTATGGTTGATTTTACTAACGATTTCGTCCCTCTATTGTTTATAGTTTATTTTTACTTAGTTCTTATGTATTTTATATACTGTCAAGTAATTTTGACTTTTAACTTAAAACAGATTTAAATAAAGAGTTGATGATGTCTAAAAAATCGGTTCAGCCTTTTAGGGAGTTACGGAGTCACTGGCAGGCTTCGAATGTTTCCTTGCTGAAACCAGAATAAATCAAATCCTTAATAAGTTGAGGGCACAGTAACTCGGCATAATAATATATTTTCTAGTTGCTACGATGCTGCGAGACTTGACAACGTGCTACGTTATAACTTCATTAACTACGTATGTTTGTTTTATTTCAGAAGTACTATGACATAGGAAATATAACTATTTATACAGACATATTGCCAGATGTTTTTCCTTTCGAGCACGCAAGGGCGCACGTTAAAGTTATAGTAACGAAGACGCCGATTACAATTGCGTCGTTCTATTTATACTTATCCTTTATTAAAAACCTTAAACACTTGTAGTGAGGCGCGGAGATTGAGTTTTCTACTAAAATTAGATTTTTAAGTTGAATTAAGTTTTCCGGAGCTTTTAATGCTCCACGTGACATTTAATCAGATTTATTATATTCCTGTTATTATTAAAAAATGTTAGTATTTCGTGAATTCAGACCCAATGATAAATGAAAATTAAATCTTATGCAAAAATTTGTGTTTCTGTAAATTATTATTTATATCATGTTATTCCATAAGAAATTAATAAAAATTGTCATAACACTAAAGGTTTGTGAATTTAAAATGTGCATTAACTTAATAAATAATACATTGATTTAAGACTCAATAAGATGCTAAACCACGAACGGCGACATAGTAGTGGAAAACACAAAAAAATGTACGTCAAATAGATCACCTTTTCGTTTCGAAAGTTGGTTGAAAATATCTGTATAACCCGTGGTCAATGCCATATTAATGTCTTTAAAATTAGCGCGTAACTGTAACATTTTTTATGCAAATTTTACGCAAACGTCATTGAATTTGCCAAATTCGTAGATAAACTTACAAAAAGATGATAACTGGGAAACGTGAACGGTAAAGATATGCTACAATTTATTTATGTGAGTAGTCTTTCTTATTCATTGCTTATTTATAACTAGTTGTAACAATTGTATCTAATTTTTTCTCCAACAATAAAATAAAATAAAACATATAATTGTGCCAGGAAATGATGACTCAACTATTTTTTATAGGTAAGCAGTAAGTTTAAAATGGGTTTCAACCACTAAGATGATATGTCGTACGTATCGTAGACTATATAAGTGAAGTCCCGTGTCCCCTAGTGGGGTATGGGGCAGATGCATTTCACATCTGTTTCACTGATCGATTTTTTCTTTAGGGGCAAGAAGGTGATGAGCCTTCTATGTCCTGCCAGACCGAGTTTTTTTTTATCTCCACCGGGAATCGAACCCAGGACCTCTCGGTTGTAACGCTTACGCGCTTACCACTAGACCAAGGAGGCGGTCACTAGACTATATACTGCAATTATAAAAGGTAATGAAACATGCCCGAAGTTAATTGCTTACGGGTTTTTCATTTAGTTTCGTAGCTAATAAAGTGATAGCACGTGTAGTTGGAACAAGCCGAGCATGAAATTAAGAACTTAGAGGTGCTGGCTAGCGTGCGAGACAGGAAGCAAATAGCTTCCATTCCATTCGAGATCGGTTAACATCATATGAGACTGATTGAAACGCCCGTTACAATACACCCACCATACGTATTGGCTTGTATTGAATGAATCACGATGTTTATTTTCTATTATTCTTAACTTATAATTTATTCTTCTCTTATTAAAACTTACTACTTAGGAGTGGCTTATTTTTTTTTTTTTGTATATTAATAATTATTTTTTGTTCGTTTTTTTGTTTTATTCAGTAGAGTTGATTTATGTAACATTTTGTTTGACTTTTTTTTCATCTTTTTTCTACTATAATAAAAGGCAATACTCTTTTATAGTTTACACTTTACCGAACTAGTGCGGAGATAAATTCATGAAATTTTCTGTCTTTTTCTTATTCAAAAACTTCAATCAAAAAATCTATTTAATAGGTCTTTTCTAGATCTATTCAAATTCAGTCATCCTTCACTTTATATAGTGAGATCGATCGTGTTAAATAATTTTTGAGACTACTAAAATTTTAAGCCACCTCTATGGTTAAGTGGTTTACGCGTATGCGTGATGCACTGGAGGTCCTGTGTTCGAATCCCGGGAGCAACAAATGAATGTTTCGCTTGAGTAGTCGGAGAAGGCTGATTACCTACTTGCCTATAAAGAAAATGATCAGTGAAACAGATACAAAAATGTGTCAGCCCCGTGCTCCACTGAGCGGTTACTGGAATTGAGACACACTAAATTTTTTAAATTGTTATCGTCGTCATTATTAACTCTAAGACTAGAGATTTTCTATATTCTAAACACATTTATTTTAGTTACATTGAGAACTTGAGCACATTGGACCGATTTTAATTATTATAGCTGGTATGTTGAATTTTTCCACAAAGCAGAATATATATTTATATAAAATTTTACATAAAAATCCTCAAAAGAAATGCTTAACAAGAGAATTGATTTTACTTGGAATTAAATTGAATTACGTTTTTATAACGTATTTTTTTGAATCGATATGAGTAAATGCAAGTGAGAATATAAATGCGACAGAAGTTTGGTCTTAATAGTTGTTTGCATAAATTGCGAAGCGTCGCCAAACACAAGAACCTAAGAAATCTCTTTAATATGAGTTGTACACCACATCACTCCCTAGAGACTTAGCTATATATTAGCTACATTCATTTCAGTTGACTTCATCGTGTAATAACATTTTTATTGGCTTAGTGATAATGAGCAATATGGAACTTATTATCAGTGGTGTGATATTATAAGCTTTCTTATCTTAATTCACATTTATAGGTCTTACACTACATTATATACGCCATAGTGTTGTGTAATTTGACAATTTATTTATGTATTTTATTTATTTATTAGTAAACCTACAGCTAAATAACAAATTAATGTCAAATACTGAATAATTTAGATATTTATAATTTAAGACGAACATTTTTTTGTTACTTTAAGCCTCTAATTCTCAAATGCTCTACATACATCATACTTAATACAATACAATTACAATATTTTAAGTTTTTTTAACTTGTATAGCCAAATGCTCGGTTTTGGAATATCCGGAGACATAAAAATGTATTAGTTTCGACATAAGATTTACTGTAAAGAAAACGACCTTCCGCAAAACACATTGACCGAGTGGACCACAGAGATACTTAACGTAGGTCTCTAACGATAAAATTACTATATATAGAGTCATCGATCTTACTATCTATCTAACTATATATATTATTTCTAAGCATTAAAGTGAATGAAAACATAGAAAAACCAACTGAATTTCTATCTTTAGGTTAAACTATTATAAATCTTTTCAAACGCCATTTAAAACTGAACCTGAGTGAGAAAATTTCAGCTAAGTAGGTACACGTCAGTGTAGCGTACCGTCCACTCAGTTTTATAAACACGGGGAAATTTTTATTGTTTTAAGGAAAATTTGTTTCGTTTTATAGGCTATTGCACGAATTCCCTCGTGGAATTCAGTAATAATCCTGAATCGACATTTAACAATTAAGATTTAAATTCTAAACTGTAATCGATCGGTTCAAGTACTTTAGGTTATAAATGGAAGCAAGCTGGGTGGATTATATAATAATAATTATATAAATTCCTTCTAAAATTGTCTGCAATAAATTAGAAAGAATATCATACATATAAATTTCGATTAGTTTGTTTTCTGTGTGCAGTTAAGAAGTGCTGTGTAAATTCAAAGCTGTCACGGCAGTCCGACACGCGAGGCAGTCCAGCTCCCTGAGGAGTTGGGACTCCGCGGTCACGTATAAATTACTCGGAGGGACTGACCCTCTCTTTGTCCCGACAAACTTTCTTCTAAGGTTAAAATCTTGAATTACGTGGTCCAGAGCTTTAAAGGACTTCTTATTACGGAGTATAAACGCTCGGGTGTGAACGAATAAATCTTTCTTTGTTGTGTTTCTTTTTCTGATCTTTCTTTTGGAGAAAACTAAGATGTACGGACTTTTGTACTTTGATCAGCTGTGTTTTTAACAAATATAAGTAAAGAACGAAACAAAAGCTATATTTTTTTTCGATAACAGATTAAATAATAACCAATGACAGTACCAAGTAGTAACATGATTCTTTTTTTTTCATTGTTTTGTTGCAGAGTTGCTACCTATAGAAATAACTTTTTGGTTGTACTATAAACTATTTTTAATTTTACTTTATTTTATTTTAAAATTACTATTATTAATTTATCATTAAACTATTTACAAGTTGTTTGTTTAAAGAAAATCCTTGAACAATATGCAATTTGATACTAATGACGTGGACCTTGTAAACGTGATATATCAAAAGTAACCTTATTTATTAACCAGCTCATCACGACCTCGAGATCCACTGACCTCTTTGGGACTATCATAATATGTTGTGGAGTTAAATTACGTCAACCAGAGGTCTAGAGAAATTGGTTAACGTATACATTTATCAAAGCAGTTAATTTGCGAGGCGAGTACATCATCGCTCATCTGTTTGATAATATTTGACTGATGATACAATTCCAGTCAAGCACACTTGGTATAGTAAGATCGTATGAATCTTGGCCTACTTCACTGAATAAAATTATTATTAAGTTTTAACGTACTCCTTTGATTCACGACTTTGTCTGCGTGTGCATATACATATGATAGACAGGATCCAGACTCTAGGATAGAATCTAGACGATTTCAATAAGTGATAAAATTAAAAAAAAAACTTCAGTAATTTTTAAGCTTATTCATTGTAAACAATAATATACACATACAAGGTATCCTTATCAGAGTTTCAGTCAAGGTATCTTTAATATATTTTAAAGGTAACTACAGTAAATTTTTTTAAAACTGGAATATGATGAAAACAGCATTCAATGATATTGCTTGCCTTACCATGCAAACTGTACAACAGAAATTATAATGAAAATAAAAATTCAAGAATGTACAAGTTACGATTTTATGACTCTAGCAGGTTTGGATGACCTTTTGTGTTTTTATTTCTAAAACGCTGTTATATCTAGCCTTCGGTAAGTCTGTAGCAGTAAACGTAGCAATTTTTGTATTTTGTACTTTTGTATTTTGCCTTTTTTTCTAGCTAACTCAGTTTCATAACACCATTAATATAGAAATATGTATGTATACTGTTATATTTTTTGTTATGTGTTGGATTCGTTGCCAACTAGTTTACCGAAATTCCTATTAAGACAATATATTCTCACTATGAATTTCGTGATGAGAATATAATTCATTTAAATTAAAATTCTGATCGATTAGCCTAATATACCAAATATATCGGTTCCGAGTTTGACTCATAAATAATTAATCGTTATTTAACATTTTTCCATTAATAATTCGTCACCTAGAGAATTATCTAAGTAAAACTGGTCATTCATTTAATGACAAAATATATTCGAAATCCCTCCAAGAAACCTCATAAATCTACAATAGTATCTTACGAGTTCGTGTAGACCCAACATAAATTCGTATATAACTTGGTCAAACAAGTCAAGTTTAAATAAGAACAACCCTTTAATGTGTCCCTGGTGGCGAAAGTTATTTAATGTTGTGAACTTGAAGTACAAAACATGAAAATAAAATATTTATAAAAGGCTTCGTGTTCTATGCGTTTATAAATTTTAAATTTTCTGTTTGTATTTATACTGTATTACAAAATACAGATTAAATTATTTAAATTAAAAAAATGTTAATACATTAAGATTGCAAACTTTCGCGGCGGAAAAAGCTTCAAATTTACTCAGAAAATGGCTCAACCCGAACGCAATGATAGAATGAGTTTTACTGTAGCTACTCTCAAAATTAGATAATTTATTCCAAAAAGTCATAAATGTGTTTCCCCTGATTTTGATGGATCGTATAAATTTTACTAAAAAAATAATCCACTTATTTTTGGAATCAGTGTAAATAGTATTTTTTTTTTAAATTTTGAGTTAAGCGGATCAAGAGCTTAAAATATTTAATATTATGTAAGTTTTTATAAATGCTACATATTTTTTATTACTTAAAAGTTTATTTTAGAAGATTAGTAAAGAGGCCGCTGGTCAACTGGTAATTTAAGTATCAATGGAGTATCCAAACGTAATCACTTAACATCAGGTGAGCCTCCAGTCCGTTTATACATTGACTGAAAAAAAGAAATACTGCGAATAGGGTTAAAGCAACATGCAGACTGGAGTTTCCAAGTAAATTATAAATTTAATTAAGGCCATCTACGGGAAGTATTTCTGTAGAGTTACTCACGACGACAACGTCTCGCAGGCCGATCCATGCAGGTGTACGGCAGCAGTGTCTTCTATCGCCTCTCCTCTTCGTTATCGTCCTGGGTGGCATCAATAATGATTACCGATGACCCCTTTTGAGTTAGGTACACACGAGCTGACATGCAAGCTAAACTGGATGACCTATAGCGTGAAACTTTGGAAAAGGGACTCAGAATCAACATCCAGAAGACCCGGGAGATGAGGTGTAGAGCGACAAGCTCTTTGTTGCTGTCCATCGGCACGGAGATGGTGGAGAGAGTCCACAAATATACCTATCTCAAGGAAAGTGGAAAGCAATCCTGGTGGCGGACGATCACTGCAGAAGCGAGGGCAGTTGGTATGACGTAGAGCAAAGTGAAGCGCGTAGCTAAAGACCGTGCTGAATGGCAACGTACTGTAGACGCCTTCTGCTCCATTCAGGGGACTTAGAATATTAAGTTAAAAATAAGTCGATATGCAGATACGTAAATAAACTCATTTCGTTAAGGCGATCTACATCAGCGCAGCTTCGTTTAAACTTTTAATCGCTTTCGAGCCGTTATCAACAAATTTTAATTAAGTTTTAATATCACCGCTTAATTGCTGAGGCGAAAGACTATCACAATATCTTGGTGTCTTTTATTTACATTTTATAACACATTTAAATGAAATATTACACCTATATCTAGTAAGTAAATTATCATGTGATATTGTCTGCGTAATATAATTTTTTGAAAAATATGGCTGCTTATTTAATATATATTTAATAATATAATTACACATTTATTTACATACAGTCAAAATAATCATATTTGATCACTACCTACTCAGCATATCAATGCTGAGTAGTGATCAAATATGATTATTTTGACATCATTGATATACTGAGTGGGATTTAGAACATAAAAAGATATAAAAATTAAGATCTTAACTTTTTTATAGCTAAGGCACTAGTTTCCATGGTTACTTTTTAGTAAACGAAGTCGGTTAACGGTTAAGAGTGGGTTTTTAGTTTAAAAAATATATTTTTTAAAATAAATCTTAATAAATTTAAAAATTTCAATACTTATTCTCCCATTTAGCTATCCCATTTGACTCTGATTAAACTAATGTTTAGCCGGCAAATTATGCAGGTAATGTATAGCTGGTTTATCAACGTGACATCTAATTTACTATAATTACTGATAGCTTTTCGTTTAATTTCATTGGAAAGGATTATTTTGCATTTAATATTTACAGGAAATAAAGGTTGAAGCAAAATAATGAATTTTAATGAATTACAAATATTGTTATTTTATATTTTATAATCACTTGAGATACAAAAAAAACATGCATATTTCAAAGTTTAGAAAAGTAAAATAAATAAATTCACTTTGACTGATCTATACAGACTTGTATTCTGTATAGTAGGGACATACAAAAGTGAAATGCCTTTATGTGTTTTTTCTTTATCACTAGTGAGCTCAACACTTAAAGGTTGATACTCCCACAACTATTGGACATTGGCAGAGTCCATTTTTTTACATGGGAAGCCTTTTTTTAAGAAGAAGAAGAGGAAATGAAATTCCGTTAAATTTGTTTCTCTGTTTATTTTCTTAACAGGCAAGTAGGTGATCAATCTGCTGTGCCTACCCAACCGAAACATTTGTTTCGAATCCTGGAACTCCAGTGTACAGCTGCGGTAAAAGTATGAGTACATTTGTAAATCAATTTTACTAATAATTCTCTTTATAAGAAATAAGGCATCAGTTTTATCACTTTCAAAACCACAATTAGAAACACTTTTTTCCGGAGCACCGAAACCTACCGTAAAACACACAATATCACACGAGGAACCAACTAAGCTACCAACAGGATTCAGGATTGTAAATAACTTAAATTAACGTGACCGCCTCCGGTCTAGTGGTAAGGGTGTAAGCGTTACAACCAAGAGGTCCTGGGTTCGATTCCCGGCGGAGATTTAAAAAAACTCGGTCTTGCAGGTCATAAAAGGCTGATTACCTACTTGCCCATAAAGAAAAAATTGATCAGTGAAACAGATGTCAAATGCATCTGCCCCATACCCCACTAGGGGATACGGGACTTCACTTTAAATTAACGTAGAGTTCAAAATTCAAAATACTGTAAGAGCATAAAAAATGAAATAAAATTTACAAAGACCAAGCACAAAATCGCGAACAATTCAATGTTCCTAGTAAAAACTATCCTTGTGCTAAACTTGACAAGTAAAATCGGGATAATACCCTCATTTTTCATTCCCGAGCAGTGTGAACGATCCGTAACGAATAGCACCTCAGGCTATGAATTTAATCTAAGAATTCAGTGTCAGATTCATAAGAACCGTCACTTGGAGACGTCCGCGTTCCCAGTGTCTTTGTTATTGTTGAAAGAATTTTAAATTAAACATCGGTATGCCGCTATTTTAAAGAATCTCAACGGTTCGTGAAAATATTTTCAGCTGCATTTTCCGCTGTTTTAATATCAACAAGGCATAGCTTTATTATCAGGTGAATATAAAAGGCATAGAGCATCTGATGTAATAAATCATAGTGCATTATGAAGCGTTGAAAAGGTTCGTTAAGAAAAACAAGCCTTCCTCTCCAGCACTTAAGATTAATATTGCACTAAGATGCGAGCGCAGTTCGTTATTTCCTGAAAGGGTAATATTAATGTTTAATTGAAGAGTCAATTCACAACAGTTAAATGAGTTTAAGTTGAGAAATTATAGCAAAAGGATTCATGAAGTTCTTTAATTCAGTGGATATGTAGGGCATTCAATCTGGGTTAGAGGCGTGATTAGGTGGATTTTATACATACAGTTTTAGATTTCAAATTTTAATGTGTATTCTAGCTGATTTTATATTTAAGAGAATTCTAGTAGTCTAATAATTATAAAATTGTGTTAAATATACGTGATAAAAACCTTTTTTAAACATACACAAAATAGAATTATTTATTAAAAATATTATTAAGAAAGATTTTTACCTGCATAATTATTTTTGATGTGAATTAAATTATATTTGTATTGAGCTACGGGTGTAGCGCTACGAATAACCGTAGCGCGTTGGATGCTACGTGCTTACAAATATTATAATAAACTTAGCAAAAATTGTTAAAGTCAAACAAATGTTAATTGTCTTAATTATACATCGTTATATAATCTCGTTTATATGTATTCACATTGAAATTTACCTATATAAACGCAACAATAAATTTTATAAACAAGGAACAATAAGTTGTTAAGACGAGGCATTGAGAAAATAAGCATAGGAGATTCGATTTTCTTCAGAAATTAAAGGACCTAGGAAAGTAGTTTTTGACTATATGACACTTCATGATATGAACTTCCTTTGACCAGTTGCCGTTACATAATTGGTTAAATTTTGTAACAGAGGAAAAATTATCAAAGTTACATAGATTTACATTTTACACGTATCCGGGACCAAAAATTTGAGTAAAAAAATTTAAGTAAATTAGCCTATTACACACTTCAATTTGACAGTTCCATTATTTTGTACTAGTAACAGTTTTTAATTTAAACGTAAAAAAATGCGTTGTCGCATACGACCTTCTAATTTAGACGCACTGATGTCCGTTTTCCCATACATTCGATACCCTTCACTCCGATACGGACTATTGTCAGCGACAGTCCTGTGTCTTTCGGACTGGCGCGCTCCGTTGAAACTAATAATTACATTAATTGGGCAATATTCTACTCTGTCACATAAAAACATTATTGTAAAATAAGTATAACTAATTGATATAATTATAACTTTGAAAAATCTAAAATCTATAACAATTTCTATGAATCCATCTCTCAAATGTATCTGTATAAAATAATCAGGGGGTGTACAGCGCGGGACGCAAGTGCTCTATTTTAGAGTAATTGTTTATGAATGCCTCATCTTAAGTACAACGAGTGGCCTTATCGCTAATTCGTGATCTCTTCCAGGCTTCACCATTGTTTTCTGAACATTTTCCAATTTATATTTATATCTATTATATAAGTAGACGTAGAAGGTAATCAAAAGGCAATATAAAGTTTAAAAAGTAAGCTATTTGATTAGTATAGTTCCCTAAGCGTCGAAGGCTTGGCCATCACAACCAGCCGACAAGAGATTATAAGTTGCAGTTACGCCGCGCTAATGAATGCGAGTGGGATTACCGAGCTCCAACGCAGAGCCAATTACATAAAAGTTGCCTGACATCGGGAATCCCACACGATACATTATCCGATATCATGTGAGCTAAGCCTTCACGTCATAAATGTGCAGACGCGCAGACCGCGTCATTAATATTATACGTATTTATACCAATAATAAGATTCCACGCAGATTTTTTCATTTATGATGGTATGTAGTGGTCAATTAGTTTTAAATATTAAAAAGATGCACGGTTATTAATAAAATATGAATTAATTTAATATGTTTTTGCTTCTAAACGCTACGAGTAAAATATGTGACAAAACAATTACCCTGTATCTCATGTAACAAATATTCAATAACTTAAAACGAAAAAAATATTTCTGGAAGACATAGCAAAGCATACCAATAAAATAGATAAATATCTTAGTCGTAAGCTCATTTAGTTACTATTGTAATTCACGGATATTTCACGGTAAGAATGATGTTGATACGTTGCATATTTACAGCGAAATACCAGAACCAGAACAGAATATTTGGATTTTTTACTAGTTCTTTGGTTTCATTTGGGACATGCTACGGTTTCACAAATCATTGTCTTTACAGGCAAGTAGATGATCAGTCTTACGTGCTTAACTAACCGAATCATTAATTATTAATTTTCCCCCAGATTCAAATTCAATACATTTGATGCAACGCAGATGTATAAACCTGCTTAACCATGAAAGCAGTCTCGATTGGATCTTGGAATTAAATATAAGCTAAAATGTCCTCTGAGTAGGTAATATAGCGGGCAGCACCTAATTGTTTTACACCTACCATTAAACCGTACAACTTTATTGAAGCATAGTCCATATCTTAAAAACAATGTATTCTATACCCAGACCGTATTAGTCTCGAGATATTATAATGGTTTGCCGGAGAACGCTGCGCTGTTCGTTTACTGTTCCCTGTAGAAATAACCGGCCATGAAAGCTTCTCTCTCAACATTTTTATACACACGCTTTTACCGCATTACTATATTCAACAAATATCTGTAATCTTTTTTTACAATAAATATTTATGTATTTTTTAAATATATATAGATAAAGCAGATATGGAGTGAAAGAAGAAAGAAGAAGTGATATAACATGGCACTCCATGTCTTAAACTACACTTAGTTTAAGGAAGATTACGATACAAAAAAATAGTTATTTGATGAAAAAACATCTTAGATATAAAACTCTCGTGTCACAATGTTAGTTACCTTACTCCTCCAAAACAGCTTTACTGATTTTTACCAAATTTTATATGCATATTCAGTCTCGTTCGTTCGTAGTTCTGAGAATCAGCTACTATCTATTTTTCATACCCATAAGTGATAAGGGTAGCCCATCCCAAACATTAATATGACAAAACAACGTTTGCTGCATCAGCTAGTAAAATTATATAATAACGAGTATATTAAATCAATTAATACATAAAATACATTCTAAGCTGGACTTGCTTACTTGAGCAATATGTGTAATAATAGACACAAATAAACACGAAATAATTTTTAAAAGTACTGTTTCCACCCATTATAGTTTGTAAACCTTTTATTTCGAAATTCGTTAAATATTCGAGATAAATATGAAAAGATTTATTCTTATATCTGTAGTAAAAAATCATGTAAGCTAATAGTCGATACTCGATTTGGTATATTTATTTGGTTAACTATAAAAATTGGCTTTTTTGCCATAATTATACTTTCAATGTAAATGTTTTGTTAAACCAAACAAAATATTAAGAACGCTTAGAATATTATGAAGTAGAAATATCTAACAAATCCGACCTACGTGCTTCAGTATAATCACACGGATACAGCATCCGTGCTCATCTCAATCTCGCCGAGTTCAACAAAAATTTTAAATATGTGTAGGTACGAATTAGTATAAAACCCATCTTAATTTGACCAGCTTAATATACTTAAGACTCGATCGAATAGAATTTAATATAATTTAATATAAATATAATACATACTATATATTCCAAGCTTAATATCTTTACTTAAAATGATTTGTTTGAATTTTTTGTAGTATGTCTTCAATAATTATTATTTAATTATGATATAGAATCGTAGAACGGTTAAGCATATAATTAATTTAAAATATTCCGTGGCTTCAAATTACGCCCGAACGCACTAACAGTGTTACAGGGGTTCGGATTCCATCCACAAAAATCGTTTTATTGAAAAATAGAACACAAAAGGAACGCATGCTATTCTATAACAACATTCTATTTATGACCGCATGTTGCCACAGTATCACTTTGATATGGCGGGAAATTGCTGTATTCGGGTAAATAGCATCAATGTTCATCGCAACTGTTGCTTGTTCATGTATTGTCACAATATTAGAAATGTTCTTACACTTTATAGACATTTTTGTCATTAATAATTTCTATTTTTAGTCGTTAATATATAAAATTAAGTTTAATTTAGTATTTAAACTAATTTAGCCGGTTACTTGAATGTACCTTATATATCTTCCAAAATATTATACTATACCATATAAAAATCAAAATTACACAAAAATATTATACAAAAATCTACGGTTTTTATGTGAAAAAATATAAAATAAACTCTGCATTTAAATATGATACTATAATTAATACTTAATTGTATTAATTTAAATACATAATAGTTCCAAGAATTATTAAACTAACTCATTACAATTTTCCCATATTAAAGTTGGGTCGGGAAACCCTCATCAAAATAACACAATAGTTGAATTGTGGCATTATCATTATAACCACTTTAGAAACAATGAAAGCTTGCTATACGTTATTATGTGATTATTGTAATGGCTGACAATTTAACTAAAAAAAAAGTTAAACAAATTCATTAAAAAACATGTTAACTATTGATTCTTTTGAGGGTCAATTTCTCAAATTTTAAATTTAAATGTACATACTTTTGTGTAATTAGATTAAATGTCATTAATTGACAGAAGAGTACAGAATTAAAAATTAACCTGTATATAGACGAACTTTAATTTGTTTTATTGAACTCACACACATCTACTAGCATAGATGTGTGTGTGTGCAAATATTACTGAGAAACGCCTGAAGGTGACCATTCTGTTAAAGGACATATTACAATGTAATAATGTTATTGTGTAAAGATGTATTTGTTTGTAACATTCAACAAAGCTGTTGGGGTGCGTATCAAAAATACTAATTTCATTACTCGGTTTGTATATATACTAACCGAGTAATGAAAAATAAGCCTAGTAGATTAGCCTTTTTTTATCTCCAAACAAATAATTTCTTCACCAGGCGATTAGTAAAGGTGGCTGTAAAGTATGGGACGCAGAGCACTAGGCGTTGCTTGTACGGAAAATCGTTGAAAGTGGCCTTAGTGCACGGCGTTCTAGCCTCTAGGTTTAGAAGAATTTAATCTTTATGACATATATTTATCTTTGTGTTTGTCTAAATAAGTGGCAAGAAAAAATTTAATAAAAATAAAAGGAGCAATGTGCAACTCTACATTTTGGTTTCGTCTTTACCTCTTTACAGTTTATTTTCATGTCTTTAAAAATGCGGTGAACATTAGTTAGGCGTGTAGAATGTATGGACGTCGGCAACAGGGGTTACCGCTAATGTTCATTGTAAAAGCAACAAATAACCCTCAATCAAACTAACGCCCGACCGCAATTTGTTTGACCAAAGAAATATCGCACTCCTCGCTATTCTAACCACGAGAATTCTACGTAAAAATACAAACAAAATAGCACCACATCACCACGAAACCGTAATGATACGCATTAGTATGTGCTACTATTTTTAATGTATTCTCGTTTTTCGGGTACGGGTAGATGTCTAAATAATATAACAAAAAGGCCAGGTTATTTACTGACCTTTATTTGTTAGATTGGTTGTTTATAAATACTGGTAAAAATACCAATAATCATACATCGATAGATAAACATACTAGTAAAGAAAATTAGACAGGTGGTGGACATAAGAGTGTCCGAGTTGGCATATTATACATAGAAAGTCCAACTTAAACTCACCTTTTTGCCTCAACGTTTAAAATAATATAATACTAGTCGTTGATTAGTCATGGAATAGTCGTTAAATATTAGATATCACATATGCGGTAATATTAGAAAAGTAATGTCTTTCAAAACTTCGACTTAAAACTAGGTAGTTACTATAAACTTTTTACAAAGTGAAAAGTCTAAAATTCATCAAGTTGAAAGCAAAATGAGCTTCCCGAGACCACAGTGAAGCGAGCATCAACACTTATTAAAACAGGATTAACTCGTTAAAGTACGATTGAACTTCAACCTAAGGGCGATTTTCATCAAAACTTAAAATATTGTTATGTATTATTGAACGCCACTGTCACATTATCATAAATTTGCTTCAACAATTTTCAAATGAAAGTCATTGTAAAATTCCTTCACACAACGTTTTATTTTCTTGTTGAGGCTCCACATGCAAATTGCAAAATATTCGCAAACAGTCATGTCAATTGTCAAAAATTTACTCGTACATAATTTATGTTGTCATATATCAGTAAACGTAAAATAGAAAAAAAATTATTTGACTTACAACACAAAAAAAAAACTCATCGCAACATACAAAATATGGTGAAAATTTCATAAAAGATGATTCATAAGAAAACAGGCGTCGATTGAGTTAATTTTGAGTGAATCGTTTTTATGGCTTTCCCACTTGATGTTTCGGCTTATTTCACCCAGCGGTATCATCACTAGGAAATTGTTTCCGGAGTTTCGGGCACTAAAAGGAAAGCGTGAAATACCAATCTGTATGTTTGTTCAGCGCAACATTTTTTACTGTCCATCAATATTAAACACTGTAGAAGATTGCTCTTTTTCAACAGAGGAAATCTTTTTACATACTTATTATAAAGAGAACATATTACGAAGGGAATTAATTTTCTTATATTATTTCAGCAATCTAAGGCCGATTGTTAGTTGAGTTAAATTTAAGTAACTATAAAAAAATAATTTTCTCTGCATCCGCGCCAAAAACAGTTATTAATAAAATTAAAATTAAAATATCTAGTTCTGACATTAAATAACTGTGTATTAATTTACAATAATACAAAAGGCTCATCAAAGCCGTAAGAGCTAAGTCTATAGTAATATAGAATAATGTTTTTCGCAATCAAACTAATGATTCGTAAATCACATTTTAAGTGACACTTTACGATATCGGGCACAATATCAAATATTCGCTACAAATGGGTACCTTTTTGAGATAAGGTCGGCAGAATCATTTCCGTAGTGCCAATCACACGTCTCGCTTGTCCAGCTCTATATTATACCGTTAATGAGATCTCGAATCTGCTGGAATTCATTGCAATCTCCCATAACCCCAACGGGGCAGGGAGCTAATATATGATTTCACTGATTATTAGGTAAAGGTAAAATATGACGTAGTAAGTTATACATTAAACTAGAGCCTTTTAAACTAAAACATTTTTGTTTCTCTTCTTGATCGATCTTCCGGAACTTACTTAGGGTTTAAACAGGATGTTATTCATCCTAAGCAACTAAAATTAGTTATTATTTGAACGAGTAATTTGAATTAGAGTATTGAATGCACCTCCTAATATTGTAAACAAAAGATAAGACTAAAACTAAATTAAATTAAAACTCTACCTAAACTAAAACCAAATTGATAAATTCTTCCTTTTTTGATGCCAGTTAACAAGCGGACTTAAAAGCCTTCCCAAACATGTAGCAAGTAAAGGGATCCGTCGTGGCTGACCGCCAGTGGCCGTTCCAAGTCGGAAACATTAAGGTTCCATCAGCGGCCATATTTTCCGGCGGGCGCTGAATTTTCACGGAGGCCGACTCCGTCCGGCAACTCGACACGCCTTTGCACTCAGACACTAGCAAAGGATGGAGTTGAATTGTGTACCCTGGTGGCACTAAGCCAATATTTTACGAGATTTCAATAGTTTCAAATAAAATTGGAACAAATTGACAATGTTTGTTGCAATATGTAAAGTATTTTAAGTGTTGTCAGTATTTTTAGTAAGGAGTAAGGTTTAGCAAATTATTTTATCTAATTTAATTATTTTACTTAAAAAAGCACATGTAAAAATTAAAAGAAATTCAAGTTACATACCATTAATAATAATGAATTCAAATAAGTATGATCGTAAAAACAAACAAAAAAAGATGCGCTCATACTCGTATTATTTAAATAACAATTTTTTTATTTACAGATTATTATTTTTTTTTATTATTTTTTTATCTTAAGTTAAAATTAAGAATAAAATCGGATTACTGCTTTATATTTGATTACTGTTGTTTTAAAATTACTTACTATAATATAACTATGATATATGAGATGTGGACCCAATAATACAGTTTTAGGAGTCGATGGTTGTAATTTATAAAACTCCTTAGCTTGCAGAGAAAGGTCGAGAAACAATGAAATACAATGAAACAATGAATGAATGAAGAGTTGAATGTGGAATGTTAATTATATAATAATTTCTAAAACACAAGTATTTGTACAAAAATCTTAGTCTAAACTTAGCACTAGGGTTAACAAGCATGAAGCGCAGGCGCAGCCAATCACGTCCATGTACTTTAGAGCGAAGGGCTGCGCGCGTGTGCGTACATGGCGGCTACAGTACTCCCCTCTGAGAAAAACGTACTCTAGGTTTCACCGTGCGTCCTGATCTTGTTACGTAATTTCTGGCTGGTGCTTCTTTTGTTGTATATTTATCTTCCGAGTCTGACTTATCCTTAATCTCCTTGTAGTCGATTGATGTGTCTTGCTCGTGGTTGTATATGAAGGCTGGTTTAAGTCTGTCGATTGATATTACAGAAGTTCGCGTAGGCAATTGGATTGTGAAGTGTTTTTCATTCCTTTCTAGTACTTTAAAGGGTCCGTTGTAAGGTGGTATCAATGCCGTGCGTACTGTATCATTTCGCACGAAAATATGTGAACATGTTGCTAAGTCACCATGGATGAAAGTTTTATTTGTGTGGCGCAGTCGTGGTTTTGGTGATAAAGTAGCCATTGTTTCAGATAGGCGACTGATAAACTCCGAGTCTTCAATGTTGGATTTTGCAGGTACGAAAAAATCTGCCGGTACTCTGAGTGTTGTCCCGTACGTCATTTGTGCGGGGCTATATTGTTGGCTTTCGCGTAGTGCTGTACGTAATCCCAATAAAATTGTTGTGATTTCTTCGCTCCAGTGTGTATTATTTTCTCTTGCCATTAGTGCACTCTTTAGCGTTCGATGCCAACGTTCGACCTGTCCGTTCGCCTTAGGGTTGAATGCCGTTGTTCTTATGCGTTGTACGCCCATCTTTTTACATAAGGCGGTAAAGAGTGCTGACTCGAATTGCCTTCCTTGGTCGGTAGTTATTCTTAAAGGAGTGCCAAATCTTGAAATCCAACCGTCGTATATAGCCTTAGACACGGTTTCTGCGGTGATGTCGCGTGTAGGGATCGCTTCGGGCCACTTTGTACATCTGTCTATTATAGTGACGATGTATCTGTAGTCGTTTGACGGAGGAAAAGGACCGACGATGTCGCAGTGTATGTGCTCGAAACGCGCAGATTCTTCGAACTCTCCAGGAGGGCTTTTTGTATGCCGTTGCACTTTAGCACGCTGACATCCGATGCAAGCTCTAGCCCATGTGTTTACGTCTTTGTTTATTGACGGCCAGAAGTATTTTTTTGTCATGATCTTTCTTGTGGTTCGAATGCCGGGATGACATAATTCATGTTGCGCTTGAAATGCATTAAAACGATATGCGGCTGGTAGATACGGTCTAATATATGATGTCGACACCTCGCATGTGATTGGCTGATTGCATTCGGGCACTTTTATGTCTTTAAATATTAATTTCGGGTTTTTCTTGCATTCCTTTAGTTCCTCATCTGCTTGTTGATCGATTGATAATTTATTGTAGTTGATAAAAGTGTGGTGAGGTATAATAATTTCTTCCACGCGAGATAATGCATCGGCGGCTTCGTTGTTGTTTCCTTCGATGAATCTTCGTAGGTTTTTTACAGCTGTGTACATAGCTAGTAATTCGCGATCGTACACGCTATATCTACGTTGTGTTTCACTCATAGACTTCGAATAAAATGCTAGAGGCTTCCATATATTATTTTCTTGCTGATGAAGAACAGCGCCGATGCTTTTGTCAGATGCGTCAGTGTATAGCCGAAGTGGTGAGTTAGGAATAGGATGTGAGAGTATCGTGGCGTTAAGTATGCTTTGGCGGCATTGCTCAAACGCATTTTCCGATTCCGGTGTCCATTTGATCTGTGTTTTATCATTTTTCTTGCTGTTGTGTAGGTATTTGTTCAATATATATTGGTTTTCCGCTTGCTTAGGAAGACAACTGCGATAAAAGTTAATCATTCCTAAGAATCTTCTCAACTCTTGAACTGTGGTCGGCTTAGGGTAGTTAATAATTGCTTTTGTTCTCTCTTGGGTTGGTTTGATGCCTTCTGAAGAGACTTCGTATCCGAGAAATTCAATTTTCTCTTTCCCGAATTCGCATTTTTCTAAGTTTAGTGACACGCCGTATTTGTCGAGGCGTTCGAGTACAGTTTCTATATGTTTTCTATGTTCTTCTTCCGAGTTTGAAAATATTAATATATCGTCGATGTAGGAAAATACTATTTCGTCGAGACCTCGAAGAACTTCGTGCATGAATCGTTGAAATGTTTGACCTGAGTTCCGTAAGCCAAAGGTCATGCATTTGAATTCGAAGAGTCCAAAAGGTGTTATAATGGCGGTCTTGGCGGCGTCTTGTTCGTTATTAGGTATCCAGTAATATGCCATTTTGATATCCAATTTGGAGTATATTTTCTTTCCGTGCAGCTGGTATGTGAAGTCTTGAAGCCTCGGTATAGGGTAGCGATCGGGTATCGTAACTGCATTTAATCTTCGGTAATCTCCACAAACGCGAAGTGATCCATTTTTCTTTTTGACGACGTGTAAAGGACTAGCCCATGGGCTATTTGAGGGCTTGCATATACCCATCTCGATCATTCTTTCAAATTCAAGTTTAGCGGCCTTGTACTTGTCTGGGGGAAGAGGGCGTGGTCTTGCGAATATTGGAGGTCCCGTAGTTTCGATATGATGCGTTGTATTATGTTTAGCAGGTGTCTTCATTGATATTGGTCGTAGTATGTCGGGAAATTTCTTTAGTATGTCGTGGTAGATATGATTGTGGTTGACGGTCTGTATTGAGGCTTCGGTTGCTTGAATGCGGAGGGCGTTGACGCTTAGTTGAGTGACGCAGTCTATTAATTTTCTTTTATGAAGATCGACGAGTAGCTTGTAGTTTGCGAGGAAATCTGCTCCGAGAATAGATGTATTAACATCGGCGATAACAAATTTCCATTTGAAACTTCTTCGTAAGCCTAAGTTTAGCTCGATTGTTCGTTCTCCATATGTTTTAATTTTTGTACCATTTGCGGCGAACAATGTGTAGTCACCCCGTTGTTTTTGGTAGAATTTGCTCCTTTTTGCTGCGAGGACCGATATGTCAGCTCCAGTGTCCACAAGAAATTTTTCTTTACTTATGGAATCCGTTACACATAAGCGGTATGTAGTTTTATGGCCGTCGACGCCCGCTAACGACGACGTGCTTTTTAGTTTTCCTGTTTGAAGCTGCATGGGGATTCGCATTTTTTTGCTTCTTGTTTGAAACGCCGATGGTAATAACAAACGCCTGGTTTATAATCATCGTGCTCCTGGAATGCAGGTGAACGCGTTCTTGATCTGTATCGTGACTTATAACGTTGGTGTTGAAAACGCGATCGGCTTCTACGTCTTTGATATTCCTGTTGTTCATTCCTCAGGCTGGCAACTTCCAATGCTAGTTTCGCGATTTGGCTTGATATCATATTTATTTGTAGACTCGTGGCGTCGTGAATTGTGGATGATGTTGGAGACGAGACTGCGGCGATCGTTGCAGGCTCGATGTGCTCCATCATTGTATCTGCCATTGTAGCTAATTTATCCAAGCTCAACTCTGCGCTAATTGAAAGGACGGCGCGAACGTGTGGCGGCAGCTGTTTTAGCCATAATATTTGTAGGGCACTGTCGGTAATTATTTTGCCACCTAGCTCTTTCATTTTGCGAAGTAGGTGGCTTGGTTTTAGGTCTCCAAGCTCCAATCCACTCAATAATTTTTGAATCTGGTTATGCTCCGACTCTTGGTATGTGGCTAACAATCTTTCTTTCAGCGCTCGGTATTTTTCGCTTGTGGGCGGGTTTAATATTAGGTCTGCAATCTGCTCCAGGTCACTGTGGCCAAGAAGTGGTATGGCGAGATTAAATTTTTGTTCGTCGCTTGGCTTGCTTGCAGCGATGGCGGCTTCAAATTGGGCGAACCATAAAAGTGGCTTTTCCCTCCAGAAAGGTGGCAGACGGGCAGGGAGTGATACGGCTGAGAGCTCCGTTCCGTACTGCTGTTGATTTTCCATTTTACGTGTTTCTTCTTCGGGGTCACCAATTTAGGAGTCGATGGTTGTAATTTATAAAACTCCTTAGCTTGCAGAGAAAGGTCGAGAAACAATGAAATACAATGAAACAATGAATGAATGAAGAGTTGAATGTGGAATGTTAATTATATAATAATTTCTAAAACACAAGTATTTGTACAAAAATCTTAGTCTAAACTTAGCACTAGGGTTAACAAGCATGAAGCGCAGGCGCAGCCAATCACGTCCATGTACTTTAGAGCGAAGGGCTGCGCGCGTGTGCGTACATGGCGGCTACACAGTAAAAGGATATCATAAAACAAATAAAATATGTAAACGTAGAGTATAGAATAATATTTGCTACGGAAATAATATCGAGTCAAGTTTTATTGATTAGATTGTTGTCTTAAGCGATACTTAAGCATGTTTAAAAAAATAAAATAATATTTCGTTAGTAATTTAATCCCCTTTAAAATAAACGTGAAAGGCTTAAATTTCATGAAAAGAATATAAACAATAATAGATATTAAAATTCTAGAAAAACAATTAAATAAAATAGAAATAATAATAATTTTGAAATCCCGTGTCTTAAGAGTTATTGAAATGTATTTGATGATTTCTTTTACAATTCAGATTAGCCTTAAAATCACGTAACAAACATACAAAAAAAAAACAGTCGAAATAAGAACTTCTTTCTTGGAGCAAAAAAGTATCACCTCATTTTTAAAATCTTAAAATTGACGTTTAATATGAAGTTGAACGCTAAGATACGAGCTTCGTAAAAGCTTGCTTTAGTAACGTCACACGAGTTGAACTTTATTTCGGTTGCAACAAACTTTGACATATTTTCACCGTATCTTAACATCCATTACAAGTTTCTCGGAGAAACATGGTCATAATATATACATCTTATATTTCAAAGGCTCAAATTCATAGATAGTATTTAGACTGATGTGATGTGTGTGAACTTTTAAACTATAATACTATTAATAAGCTTAACATTTTCCCTTTAAAGGGCACTTAAAAGTAATTAATATAATAGATCAGATAATTCTACAAGGCAAACACTGCAAGCCCTAAGTAGTTCCAACTCAAATCTCGATAAAACACAAAATTTTGCGGTTGGATAAGTACAAAAGAGTGTCAAAAAATTGTCAGTTAACAACCGTGTATGATGTATGTTCGTAGAAAAATCTCATAACTACGTGGCACGGGGCCATGGCATGAGTTGATGAGTGATGAAGTTATGAGATTTCTCTACATTCAGTTATATATTTATCTTTCAGTTTACAGTTAAGGGGTTTCTATAATTCGGCTCTATGAATTCGGGTCTTAGAAATATAAAATGCACTTACATATATTTAAGCTGAAATGGGCTTGTAGGGAGAGATTTATATGAATGATTCGTCAAAATGAATGATGATAGTACGTGTGAAGTAAGGGATGCGTAATGGTTGAAACTAAATCCGTTCTACGGCTATACGGCTATACGGTAATAAATTATTATTATATAATTTTACTGCTATAACTATTATTTCTAATTATATAGAGGATCTTATGAAATATTATGTTCGAGTATTGAACTGAACAAATTTAAATATAAGTTTTATTATAATATCGACAAGAGATCCTCTCATTTTATATATTACTAATTAATAAGATATTACCTAGAGTGCGTTATACTAACTGAAATTAAGGTAGGTTTATCTTAATAAACTGTGCTTAGACCTTGTATCTTTTGAAGTCAAATTTTACTTAAAAAAACAAAAGCTTAATACTGATCTGTTTCTTTCAACATCAAATTCTAAATTAACACATTTAGATATAAAAGCCTCTGGGGTATGAACCCATAATACTCGCTACATTATCATAGTTCACGGGAGACAATATACGTAGGTACATTATTATTCCTTTAGCTAAAATTTTCAAATATCGAATTTTAAGACTTAAAATCCACTTGCTGTAGTTACAATCTTCTATTGTTTTTAAAAATGTTAGGTACTGTAAGCTTTGTACAAAAATATAATGCACAAGTTTACAAAGGGCCCACTAAAACGACACCTTTGGGTATCTTTGACGTCCAGCAAACGCCCCGTGAAATTGAAACAGTTTCAGACAGGACCGGAAATTTTCCTTTAAGTATTATACGAACAAAATATCTTTTAAATTTACTTGTTATACTTAAGCCTGTAAATAAGAAAGCATTTATAAAACAAATTTTGCGTTTTTTTTAATTAAATTGAAAATTGATGAACATGCTTTGTTGAACTCAATCGAACATATTATATTAGGTATTTAAAAATATTTTAAAACATTTGTTAATAATTTAATTTAATTTGCGACCTTTTAAAGTGGCCAAAAAACATCTGTTGTATAGTTATTAGATAGAAGTCAAGCTAATATAAGCGTGTTAAAAAGTACATATATTGTTGGTCCTATGTAATGAATACATTTACGATCTATCAGTATTAGAGGCCCTTCTCACGTCACATATGATCGATGATCAGAAATGAAGACGTCTTTCTGCGAATATGCGATACTTAGGATACTTTATCGAAATTTGATGGTATTTTAGATAAATCGTACTAATGTTTAAGAAAAGATTGTTTTTTTTTAATTCAAAATTTCAAATTTTTTACTTGGGTTTTTGAGAAATTCATGCAATTTTATACAAAAAAATAATATAGTCATGTTTTAATCCTTGTCATAGAAATGTTAGTTAACGTACATTTTAATTTGTGTAAATGTAAATTTAAATCTATTCAAATCTGTACATTTAAATCTAAAAAAATACAGTTGCAATAAATGAAAATTCACCTAAGAAAATATTTTAACTTAATAGAAAAATATTAAGTTTAGTACGACCGTTCACTTATCTCCCCTTACTCCTCTGTCTAGAATATCCACTATACATTTTTCCAGCAAAAGCAATAGCAGCCGGGTGTTAGTAAGAAATCACCACCATCCATGGACAACCCCGCCGCGTTCCGCGTTTTTTGTTGCATTGCCGGCCTTTGAGGTATTGTGGTGGGCCTCCGGTATCCTCATTTAGCGAACAAGTACAAGAACTGTTTCACGCTGGTATTCTGTGAGCACGTGGTATCACTCCGGACGAGCCGGTCCAATTAGTGTAACGTGGCTCTCCCACTGCAGATAATGGCAATATTAAGGCGATCCGGCCACTGTCCGTCCTTCCAGAGACCGAATACAATCTACAAAATAAATTACTTGTATTCAGACCGGGAATTGAACCCGGTACCCCTACCGTCGCGGTAGTTAAAAAGACCGCTCGGCCACGAGGCATACATAGAGGTGTTTTGTATTTTAAAATTAAAGAATAAAATGCAGAAAGAGACCATCTTCCTGTCAGTGAAATAATTTTTAAAGTCGGTCCAGTAGTTTTTACTTTAATTCAGTGCAAACAAAAATACAAAACTTCTGTCTTTATTGTATTTAGTATAAATATATTCATAGCGAATTGCACTATATTTTTTAAATTAAAGTGTTCAGTTCCTTACTTAATTGCCACAAAAAGAATTGCGTGTCCACTGAACAAATGAAAAAACACTTACTTGTAAGTGTAAATACAAAAAGATTTTTCGCTCCATGCTCTCAAGTCGTGCAGAATAATTTATTACAAAAAGGATTTAAAAACATATCCTGAACATCTCGAAAAACCTTCGCTAAGTACGTGTGAGAATTATTACAGATGGAATTTTATCCTACTTTCTTACTTTAAATATATTTTACTAGTAATCTACCCCAGCTTCGCACTAGGAACAACTAACATTTATATGAAGATGCTGCTAAAATCAAGAAGATTAAATTGATATCATAATCTAAATAAGACCTGTCAAACATCACACCAAAAACAATTAAAACAAATTCTTTCGATAAAAATAATACTGAAAGTGCTTACGAACGTATGATTGTTAGAAAAAGCTTTTTCCATGTGCAATCTCATATTATATCAAATTTTTAACATTTTTCAAAATCTCTTTTTTGTGTTTTTTAACTAAAACTTTTTTATTGATTCCTTAAGTAAGTATAGATGCCGTGACTGACTGCGACATATGACAACATAGCTATGAAACTTAAATTATACCCACGGCGTATAAAAATCAAAAGAGATTGTTATTATTTGCTCAGCTCTCATCTTCGTTCGCGGTTCAATCGTTCTCATTCAAGTCTCAATGCATTCGCTATTGTATTTGCCAACGGCTCTACCACTCATGTCGATTGCCAATCGAAAGGAATGAACGTTGGCTGGAATGAAATCTCACATCCGCTAATCATCCATATCCATATGAATATTGGAAATAGCTGACCGTAATCTCTTTGACGTGGTATTAAAAGTGTGCATGGATAGATAACAATGGTTCTCTGTTAAGTACGGAAGGCAAGATTATTTATTAACAAAGTAAAACTATTTAACAATACAATATATTAATGTTTATCGCGACATACAATGCACTTTAAGCTGTAAATTAGAGTTTAAAATGCATTTAGACAAAAATATTCGGATGGATAGACACTTCAAGTAAGTGTAACGAAAATTTTCAAGACAGAAAATGTATGCTGTGCCCCGTGCTAAGGGTTACAGAATTTCACTTTTATTTAAGTTCAATAGCAGTTTTTTATACTCTATAAGAAACTGTTATTTTATTCTACCGTACAATATTCAAAGCTTAACTAGATTAATATAACAGCTGAGAACAAGTTAATTACAAAAGCTTTAAAAATATGACGTAGCAAGTGAAGCGAGCATGTATATCCTGTGAGAATAGAGCGTAACTACGAGCAGAGTAATTGCTTTCACATCGTGTACCGTACGTCGCGTTAATTAGCTACTTTCCTACGTGAAACTTTTAATTATTATAATGTACTAATATGTAGTTCTTTAGTATTCATATTAACCTTCTATTTTTGAAAATAGAACACTTTTAAAATAGATACAGGCCGTTTTAACCCATAATCATTATTTAATTAGTCCTATTGTCCTTTAAATATTTTTTTCTATTTATATATATATATATATATATAATCTATATGCATTTTTATTGCATAGTTCAAGCCGTAACTTTATTTTAAGCAATTTGGTGGCAGTTAGCTTACTAATGGCTGGTAAGACGCAAAAAAGAAAAGAAACGTTGTTGCTTATAAGTAAAAGGCATTTTTCCTAAGGTATCCTTTAACTAACTCTAGTCGGTTTTACCTATACAATATTTTACTTAAACTCCATAGTAGGCATGAAGTGTAACATAAAACAAACATGTAGATAGAAGACTTATAGAAGCCATAGACAGTATAAAAATTAGCATTAGTGGTACGTGATGCTACGAAGAGGTGCGCATTAGTTTATGGTCTCATAGAGGTAATTGTTTTTGAAACCTATTGCATTTATATTAAAGCTGTTACGACCAAACCGTAGTTACCTATGTTATGATGTCGACGTGTTTCTATGTTCTCAAAACACAATTCACCTCACTTCACACTATTGTTCATAATTAAAATGAATTTAAAAAAAACTAAAATTTATTTAAGACAATTTATTTTTATAATGAGTTACAGTTTAAGGGTTTGCCAAATTTCATACAATTTACATGCAAGACATAATAAATATCCAAGCAATTATAAACTGAAATTAAATGAATATTTAAATTATCACACAGGAATACAGTACCGGTATATGAAGTAGGTAACCTATATGTTAACTCAGAGCATATTCTATTTGTGTGAAAAAATTTATTCAAATCCTTTTAGCTGTTTAAGGGTTTCGCAAACATTCGCATTTGTAACATTAGTAGTAGGATTTAATTCACAATTTGATAATAAAAAGTTCGAATGAAATAAATTATGTAACTACTAATTCTGATATTAAATTATGTCAAATTGAAGTAGGTATGTTGACTTGTTTTGGCAAGGGCTTGTATCCATGGTCATGTAATAAATTAAAAAAGTACATACACATTTTAAAACATTCACGTATTCTATTGCGTGGGGGTCAATAATATTTCATATTGTCAATGGTTTAACAGTAGTTATTTAATTATTTCTAGTTTATATCACAGATTAGATATGAAGAGAAAAAGATGCAGTTATAACAAAGCCCCATGCCGGGCTTGTATTAAAATGAGAATATAGGTAGACCACAAGTAATCGAATGGCAACAGTCCGCCATACAAGATTGAAATGAAATATTCAATCTATTCAGTTTTTCAATTTTATATCATAGAGACTGAAAAAAAAGGAAGTTATACAAATAAATATTTTTAAAACTATTTCTAAAGAGAAAAATCGGTATTTGGTACTTCTTTACATATAAATAAAATTAAAGTATAAAAATTTTAAGGAAAAATTTATTCAAGATAATAGCTTGAGTTTCTTGGACATGAGCATATAACAACAAAAAAGGGAAACGTGACCCTATTGGATTTAAACTACTTTACTTTTTATAAGCGCATAAATTAGGAGGAATAGTGTAATTTTGGATTAAGGTAAGTGGTTATTCATAAGTAACACTAAGACAGAGGAACATAAATCGTTGCAACTGCCCTCTGCGGTGCATAACTAACTACCCCCATTTATTTGCAACGTCTCTGATTACGTAGATACAAGTATACAAGACGATAATGCAGCATCAATTTAATGCCTGCTGAAAATGTGCCAATTTACTGAAGTCCAAGGTAGAGTTTAAGGTCGTATGGGCTATATAAAACCACCTTTACGTAAATACAGAAAAACTGTTATTTATTTTAAGTACAAACCATTATTTCTACTGCCTTGCTTTGTCCACGTCTCAATCAACTGTAACATAAAAACGCTGTGCTATTTAAGTGTCTTCTAGTCATGGATCTCTTTTTTAAAACTTCCATTAAAAATATTAGCAAATAAGCTAAGTCAGTAGCCGGTCTGTGTGGCTCAGGAATTTACGGTTGTGTAAATAAAAGCGACGGGTTGACTCAGCTCTTGATATGCCATGTTTTGGATGCGGTCATTTTACGCGTCCTCTGCTATCTCACTCAATAACTGCATTACTATATGCAAAAATAACAAATTGGAAATTTTTAAAATAGATCATATAAATTTTAGTAAGTATTTCATTTGAGGTCTATGAAACTTTAGTGTTACAATGTTTTAATCTATGGTCATTATAGTCTATCATAGAATTTCGCGGCAATCGTCTAGTCAGCATCTGAAATGTTTTCGACATTCGACAACGTACAAGTTAAAAATGTAATGTTGGAGCGTAAAACGTGATGTTATTTTATTTTTAAAGTTATGTATAAGTTTACCTAAACAATGAAGAAAAAGCAGAAGTTTCTTGCTAAGGAGAGTTGTAAGATTTTCTCCTTCCGCCATTTTAATGATAAAGTACACTGCTACCGATATCCATGAATTAAATAGATAAAAAATACTGTTTACAAAGGTAAACCTTTTTTAATCTCTTCAGAAGCTTTCCGCGTAAATTGAAAGTATACCTAAACATTCATTTGATGCTAAATTTCGCCCAACAAAATTCAATTTAGCTGACGACAGTCGAACGTCCTTTATCTATGCACAGAAGGTCTTTTTATTTGATGGGCTCTTTCGGATACTCTTGCCCTTGTGAAATTTTGAAATAATGTCAAAAGTATAGATAAGACTTCCTATATTCAATAAATTATATGCGAAAACGACATTTATTATACTCTTATTCTTCGCCATGGCATCAACGATACTTACCTCTACGTTAAGTATTAAGAAATTTTAAAAGATCTGACAAAAATAAACAATTTTACTAAAACTACTTACTATAAATACTTTTTTTCTTACGTAATAATGCACACATCGGTTAGTTACAATTATTATAGAACGTAGGTAGGAATTATATTATTAAAACTATAGATCATGTCCCCCCTTAATTTCTATAAATTAAAAGATTAGCTATAGGTATGAATTCGCAATATTCGAAGTCCTATTGACCTATATACGATTTTGTTGCATAATCTACGTCCATACGGTGGCCGGATGGATGCAATAAATATAAAATGAAGTTAATTTAAACGTATCTATCTAAAACCAACGCGTTGAATATTCATCACATTTAGATAGTATGCCGCGATAGACCCACATCAGAAAAACATCAAAAATGCATCAAGCGGAAACATCCGTCCATGTTGTTACAACAATATTGTGCCTCAATTGTGCTTAGACAATGATGTACTATCAGCGAGTGGTATTATACTTTAAATGCGACCACCTCGATACGAATCCTTTGCTTTTTCTATTATTCTTTAATAAAAATTGATAAATACCCTTCAATTATATTAGACAGTAAAAAATTCAGTCCACACACCACACAGTAAGTGAATGATCTTATATCAGAAAACATAAAATTGTATCAAGGGGAAGCATATTGAGCCTCAACCTTGGCCTAGACGATGTGCTATGTGTATAAGTGGTAGATACGAGGCACTTCTTTATTTTCTTCACATTAATTATTAATCAGGTTGTTTTTTCAATTATTGTTTAATTAATTATTAAACAATAATTGAAAAAACAGATCAACTAAACTTATTACTTAAGAAATCATCTCTATAGCCTAGTGTTGCGTTTATCATAAACTTGTTTTAACTTTGAGATAATATAAACAATGTAGTCTATACCTGCTAAACTGTCCATTTTGTGGACCATACTTATTTTATCGTACGAAAGCACAGTTTAAAGTTTGAATTGTAATCCGTAACATGCAGAATATATTTGAATAAAAACAAACAATGCCAAATAAAATTAATTTATGAAAGGCATTACTTTAGCGAATTCGTTAAGGGTGAACAAATTGCTTGGGCTCACCCACGACGTGACAACGACCGCTCAGTCACTCTTAATGAGAGGTCACCGCAACTCCACCCGCCGATTTTTTGCTGGCTTACAAAACGTTACTTTGCTTTTTAGTTCGAAATATAAACATTTTTGTATACAAACTTTTAACAAGCTGCGATTACCCAAGCCTCGACCTTTTTGTCGAAATAAATTTCAAAACTTCAAATTTGAGTTCATATAAATTGAATAGTATTAAAAATGTATGGTAAGCTTATTTTAAAGTAATTTTTATTAATATTAGAAACAAAACAGCAGTAAAAACTATAATTCGGTAACGTCTATGTAAATATATTTTCTTTCAGCTCAGTGAAATATTTTTAAATTTTTAAATTTGAAAAAATTGACAATAAACACATCAAGTGGTCCCATATCGATGATAAACCTCTTCGTTACGCTTCCATAGACGAGTTGGTCATGCGTCTGACACTTATAATTATTGATGGCCATTTACAACAGTTCTTCAATAGATTCAGGTACTACTTGCTTGAAGGAGGAATCTAAATTAAAAAGTTAATCTCTTCATATGATAAGAAATCGTAAAGTGCTTCGGTTGGTGTCGCGTTAATAGAATGCTTTTTTTTACATATAAAAAAATTAAAATATGTAGTCACCTTAGTCTAGAGTTTAGACATTCAAAAAATACTAAAAATAATACTAAGCTATCATGTTTTATTAAAAGTTACATTACCTTTATCGTCTAGTAATATTACAAAGGTTGTTATTACAGATCTGAACAATGCAGTCTCTATTTTCTTTAGCCATTTGAATAAATATATTGTGTTCCTTTCCACGATATTGTTTTGCGAGATACAATACACAAAATAATCTCGTAGCTTCTTCTACGAGTGTACTATTCAAAATGTTTGTACAGAAACATGTGTGCTCGCTTCGCTGATTATTACTTTTCAAATTATTTTAACCGCAGTTCGCAGCAATATGAAATCCAGGAGAAATAAAATGTTGCTTTATATTCCTTTATTATTAAATATTTAATATGGTTGTTCAACGTTCAATTTTATATTTTTTTTTGCAATTTAAGATTACATAATTTGATAATCTCTTAACCTTATTTCTAATTTACAAAACATTAGCTAAAGACCTACCATAAAGCTCTTATTCTTTTAATCGAAACTTTAGCCTTTTTACATCGATCAGAGTTTATCGTTACTAAAAGTTGCTTACAACTAAAACATCAGTCCCTTAAATTAGGTTGCCTTGAAGAGATCGCTGATTAGCGATAAGGCCCACTCCAGATATAAGATTTCTTTTTTTATTATTAAGGCAATGAGTTGTAAATAAAATAAATAAATTTAGTAGAAATAATATTAATAGGTCAGTAGGAAGTTACGAAAATTTTGTATTTTTATAAAGAAATTATTAAATGAAGTTACTGCTTTTTTCAATAAATGCCATTATGATAGCTTCAAATTTCGGTTACAGATACAAGTAATTCGTAAATCTTGTACACAATGTGGTAAGTGGGTTATAAACTAATATTAACAAGCTAGGATAGCAAACCGCAAGATCATGAAAATGTACCGAACTCTCTCGATATGGCACGGATCTGGCGTCTGAGCTTCATACATTATTTATTGTATTAGTTGTACCTTGTTTACATCGTTGCCTTTTGGGTAACAACCCTTCCGGCCACGTGATCATTAGTTGTAACTATTGTTCATCTATTGCTAACATTCGTGTTACGAAAATGATTCTTCGTTATATTTATACTAGCTATTATATGACGGAATATAAACGACTTGCTTGTATTTAAAAAGTCAGAGTGGTCATCCATGGATGTAGTAAACACAACACTTCTTGGTAGTTGTAGATTTTTTTGCTAATTACAGCGATTTTCCAAGAGCTCTGCTTGGTAAAAGGCTCAATCAAGAGTGTGCCTATCAATCTAAACTCGGCGGTAAACAAGTTTCGTAATGAAAATGATCAAACTACAAATACTCCGATCATTCGCTTGAGTTCTAGGTTGAGCATTTTAAATGTTTTTAAATGCCAACCTATAACCGATTAATGATTTGAAATGAAAACAATTAGAAATCAGACACCATCCTGATCCTAACTGAAGATCTGCAGCCTGGTTGCGCCGATATATATAATATTGTATAACACAATATTTATCACAATAAAACAAATTATCCAATGTCACTCAGAGAGTCTAGCGAATATACAATATTTATCAGAATATGAAAGTCGGTGTATCAGGGTTAAAGTTTGACTTACAAATATTTGCGTTGTAACTTCATTCGCTCTGTTTTCTTTTTATTTATTACTTTAAGCACCAGAATTTAAAATATTTTTTAAGCTATTCATTTTTCATCTATATTCTATACAATTCTTTAAATGAATGTATATTCTGAAATGCGGTTTTCGTTAATCTATTAAGGTAAGTTTTAGATAATATAGATTGATTATATATAGATATATAGTTAGATAGATAGTTTTAGATGATTAATTTAAATATTTGAATGACGTGAGCGAATTCGTGGACATAGCTAGTTTTTGATATGTTACTTAAATTATTATTGGCGTTATAAAGGACTAGAGCTTGTAATGTGGAGAAATTTACAATGTAAATCAAATTGTATTGGATACAGAGACCCTAATAGGCAGACAAAGTGATTAAAGTAACATTTTCAAGAGTTTGTGTAGTGTTTCAGGGAATTATAATGTTGTTATCGACATGAGCAATGGCACTCTAAATTACTGTTTTGTTCGATAATTTACTGTTTACATTATGTTCTTATAATTATTAAAAAATATGTACGAAAACTTAGATTTTTTCCCTTATTATAATTAATCCCCGATGCAACAAAGGGGAGCTTTAAGTTTGACTTGTCTGTATGTCTGTAGCATGGTAAATATTCAACGAATTATGCTACTTAATGATTTATTTTGCAGTAATAAAAAGACCGCTGTCTTTTAAACTGAACCAATATGCTCAAAATACAGTATTTGTAAAGAATTGAAAAGCAATACCAAACCGGTGAGAGGTGTAATTTTCATTTGTTTTCGTTACGGGGAAATGTTACGAGTTTAATATTCAAGTTAACTCATAAAAACGTCTCATATGTCAATACCTTTTGAAATACGGTAATGGAAATACGAAATAAAACAGAAGGCAAAGTATGATTAGTGAGTGCCATACGTCCCATTGCCTGGCTTTATGGCCGAATACCGCATCCATTAAATCCAAAATATATTTAAATGTTTCGTTATGCCTGCACTTAAAAGTACGCGGATTTTTTGGCAGGCAACTCTAAAAGTTTATGATACTCAGGTGATTTTCAATGTGTTTAGCATAAAGGTTGAGGGTTTAAACCCTAGGGAACCAAAAATGTTTCTATCTATCAACTAAAAATAGCTGATACAATATGTTGAAATAAACAAAATATACACAAGTGTTTAACACTTAACTAAACTTACTTTTTTTAAATATTACAATTAATAAATATTAACAGTTGTTGAAATAGTTATTCTATGCTTATCTAGTTTAAATCAATCTCTAGGACAGTGATTATATTGTGAAAGCCTTTTCCTTGTCTGTCGCGTTCATAGGGGCAGAGTAAAAACCGAATGCACGAAGAACCGCAAATGCAATCAGGGAGGGTAATAGGAAATGTCTGGTTTGCTCAGGGGATCTTTGTTTTATTTCATTGAATGTTTTTGAGCATACAATTACGTTACATACTATACACTAACATTTCTAATTTTAAATCCGAAGTACGTTTATCATTTAAATGTCGTGATGGTTTCAAATATCTGTTCATAGTTCAATTATTCTTGGACTTAGTCACTCGAAAATGTGAAATAATATTTATTTTAAACCTATAAACCGACTTCGCAGTGCATTAAAATGTAATAAAATCGTAGCGAGATAGACAGAAGATTTAAAACATCGATTAAGATAAACAGTATTTATAATGCGGTACAACAGTAATTCATTATTTTCATATATTTAAACCTGATATAATGTAAATGTTGGGAAACGCTAAGATTAAAAATAGGTAGAGTATGAACAGAACGATTAGTTGCACGTTCAGCTCTCGGAGATTAAAAGTCTACACTCGTATGCGGCTTCAATACTCCGCGTGAACACTCCTGAATGTATGCACTCACTGTATTCGTGATGATTAATGTTTTGCCTATAAATAAAAATATATTGTCCGACCATTTGTCTGCTTCATTTATCTGCTGGTAGGTTTTGGGTTTTTGTGACAGAACACCTGCACGCTAGCTTTGAAAATTATAGATGCGCGTATTTACTGTAGTGTAGACTGTTTATGATTTAAAAAAAGGTATTTATTATAACTACATGCTTTTTATTTTATATCTACTGTATATAATGCATATATTATATATTTTCATTTTCTCTCTAACTCTGTTGGTCTCATAGCTCAGTGCGGAGGTGCAGTTTTCGAAGCCCGAGGAAAAAATATCAATTTGGAAAGAAATTGTTTGTGTAGGTTCGTCCAGTCCATAAAAACTTTCATTCTTTTTGTCTTCTTTTCTGTTCAAATTGTTTCATTCCATTTAAAATGGCGTCAGCTAAATTTGGAAAATATTTGCTAGCTATTTTCTCGACATTTGTAGAGTCGAATTGTTTATGATATATACGCTCGTTAGGGTTAAAGTTTAAGAGGAATTGTTTTAAATAAATTAGTAAGACCGATGGAGATTGTTTTATAGCCCTGTCCTCAAGGCGTCGAGATTTATTGTTCGAGGTTTCAACCACTAACGATGGCCCGGACGCCTACCCTTGACTGATGCTATTCATTTGTTCCTACTGATTTACATTGCACACACATTGGCATCGTTTAGGTACAGATGTACATTTAAGCATTTAATATGTTTAAGGTTATATTAATAAATATAATAATAAACTAAAAAGCGTGTTGTATATTCAATGCATTCTAATATTTTTGCGATATCTGTAACATTTTAATTAATTGAATCATTCATTAACACAAAATCTTGCTTTAAACCTAATCCTGTGAATAAATTATTTCATCCAATGACAAAAGTAACATGTAAATCCATTGATACATTTCTTATAAGGTGTTTATGATATTTTTCTTCTATTTTAAGTTAAAAAGGAAGTTAGTTAATTTAGTTTAGAGAAAAATTACAATCTTTTCAGATCTTATCTCAATATATCAGTTAAAAATCAATATTAATATTTCTTTTTTTAGATAAATAATTTATACTGCCTCGTTGGCGTATCGCTAGTGACAGCGCCTGCTAATCACGAGGTTTCAGGTTCGAATCACAGGTTGGGCATATCTTTAAGTTTTCGAATTCTTCCAGTAGTTGCTTGGAGTCCGGAATTGTGCCCGGTGCCTCGGCTGGCCCCCTATTACAATGGAACTAAAACATAATAATATCTGGCGAAATTTGGATATACTAGCACTTAGTATATCTGCCTACCTCTTCTGGCAATAAAAGGCGTGACGATATTATTATTATATTATTTTTAATCCTTTTGTCTCTACCCGCGACTTGGTCGCGTCGTAGGCGACACTGCGAAATAATCTATCAATGAATACTTCGGTTGGGTAGACACAAAAGACTGATCACCTACTTGCCTGTAAAGAAAATAATCAGTGGCATAGATACATAAAGGTGTCTGTCCTATACTCTACTAGGGGTTACAGGAATTCACTTCACATCACTGAGTTAATAATATAAACAGTATAATATTTAAAATAAGTCCAGTAGTGTTTGAGTTTATTAATTAGAAAATAAAATACACATCTTTTCTCTTTATAATATTAGTGGAGATTATAATTTGACGGTCGACATAACCTAAAGTTTCCATTACTAAGCCATAAGTTAGGTGTGTGAGAGAACGTTTGGCTCGACGCTGATAACACAACAAACAACTTGTTACAAACGTATTTAGTTTTAGTTATTGCTTTGAGTTCGACGGTTAAATTCATTGGTCTAATAATGAAGAGGGTTGGCTTGCGAAGTAATTAAGCTTGCCTTTGTATTGTAATTAAAATGCCACACTGTTTTCTATGAATCTAACTCCATTAAATGTAACTAGATTGTTACTTACGACTACTTTAGAAGTGGTTATAATATGATTTTTGGTTTTTATTACGTGAAGAAATCCATTAATTATGTGTTGTATGGGTCTCAGCTCGCTGTTACTCATACGGCTCAATTACAGCAAAGCCGAAAGCGCTATCATAAAGAAAAAAAAATCCTTTACGATATTTTTGACAAAGCTCAAGATCTTATTTGATTTTATTTATTTATTTAAAAGACATACACAACAGAAAAATGTTACAAAAAAAACAGAATAAAAATTACAAAATTAAAAAACTAAACCTAATTCCAAAAACATAAAGAAACAGAGAAACGGGAAATTAATATATAGAAATTAAAACCTAATGAATTTGTTATGACTGGAACGTATATCCAGAATACGGTCTAAGATGACTTTAAGAAAAAGCCTTTCTCTTCGTTAAGAGGCTCCGCGAGCAGACTTGAGCATTATTGGTGTACACGAACATCAGACTACAATGAAATCAAGTACCGAGTGTTATTTTTTCATAAGACTGACGTAACATGTCTGATCTCAAAACTAAAAACTCTAGTAAAAATAGTACCTATATAAATATGATACTAATGTACGAAATTGCAATGCGCATCTGTAACTGTAATCTAATAACTGTATCTACCTGTAAAAATAAAAATAAAATATGTCAAAAATCTATTTAAACAATACATATTAGGCACATAGAATAGGTTTTTAAATAATTGTATTCTAAAATAGCTTAACTAATATATGTTTTGATGAATGGTTGTTTTTTATAATTTAAGTTTGAATTTTTGTTTTTTGTTTGTATAAAATTTGTTTGATATTTTATTTCTGAGTGGCGATTTCATGTTTTCTTTTGTTTCAATATTATGTTATAAGTGACAATTTGGGAATTGTCTTTGCTGATACTAAAATTCTCTAAACCTAAACGGAATACTCAGCCTTTGTTTTTACTGTATATATTTTTGTAATGTTTAGTCGAAGTTGTACAAGATTAAATTACGTGCGGAAAAGTGGACGCGCTGTCCCGTTTCGAAGCATTTTTCTGTATTCGTTTTGTGGATGTCAAACAGATCTGTAAAGCCGACGACGAATTGGGGATTCGTTCAGCTCGCTAAAAGGTATCTAGATTTCCATTTATGTATTATTATTGGTTTGAAAATTTGAAACAACTTGTACACAGTTATAATCAGATTATTATAATCTTACATATTATATAATATTTAAAACAGAAAAAAATAAGTTTTGTATCATCGTATTTTTGTTTGTAATGAAGAAACTCAAAATACTAAACTCTACTAAGTTTGATAAAATATTTTTGGGAAGAATTTCTACAGAATTATATTAAGCGGTCGTAAAAAAAAAACAATGTGTATACTATATCTCTCAACTCATCCAAACTCCTAAAGATAATATGACATTTTGCTATTAAATTTGATAGTATATAGATTGTAAACTTTAAAGTTATGTTGCTAAGTTTCACAGGTATATACTTAGCCTTTTGTCCGTTACACGACTTGGTAAAGGTACAGGAAAAGGAAGCGGTTTATCTGTTCTCCGGAACTTGGGAAAACGCACCCCACGTCCAAAGCTATAGCATACATTCTTTGACTTGCACATTAGAAACATATCAGACGTTAAATATTCTGACTTCATCCATATGAAAGAAGGGCTAGACATAAATTGTCGTTATTTTTTAAGGTTTCGATACTTAAACTTATATTGATCAATGTTATTCAAATAATACTTGGGTATTAGTTTGAGATTTAGAGTATTTAACACTTGGAGGTTTATTGAACCTAAGCTTTAGTACAGTTACAGTTGACAACTACTCATATTTTGTAAATTAGAAAGATTTGTATTTTTATTAACCTAATTGGCCTAATTTGTTACCAAGAACGTTTGATACTAATTTTTATATTTTATATACCCATATTATAAATAACATCATTATAGACCAAAAAACGCCACTCTGGAGTAAGCTAGATTTTTTGTCTTCCCTTTCAAATTATTATATATATATATATATATATATATATGTGTATTTCTTCACATTCTTCGATTAAGCCTCATTAGTAAAAAGTACAGTGTGAGGTCACATCAATATCGTGATGATTTCACTTAACAGATTCACAAAATACCTCTTAATTTGTATAAATAGTGAAAAATACACTAGATATCATTATTTAGGCAAAAATGAGATGTTTTTTCTTTTTGAGTGGGACTAAATGTTACCAGACAAAGAAAATAAAGCATTCCGTTGTTTTAGGTAGAACAAGAGAGGTCAGTTTAAATGTTACGGTAATCTGGAACAATTTATCTAATTTGTTTTACTTCTGTTGCTTCCACGAGACGCTTTTGGTAAATATAATACTATAAGCAAATATATTCTGGTTGGTTCAAAAACGATGGTGATAATTTTATATATAAAACTCTCGTGTCACATTGTTAGTTACCTTACTCCTCAGAAACGGCTTTACTGATTTTTACCAAATTTTATATGCATATTCAGTAGGTCTGAGAATCAGTTACTATCTATTTTTCATACCCCTAAGTGATAAAGGTAGCCCACCCCAAAAATTAATATGGCAAAACAACGTGTGCCGGGTCAGCTAGTATGATATAACGATAATGTACGACTAAGTCAACATATCCATCTCACCACTCACTCCCAAATATACCAGACTCGTTAGTTTATTATCATTCATTCTCTGTAATCTCTATCTCAACATTCCATTTCGTATTATTATATTGTAAACAATGCACATAATTTAACACAACTCAAAATATATTTTTAAAGTGCGGCTATTTCTGTTAATGCAAAGCCTTGTCCTTGTCCCAACTTATCGTTTGCGATATAATGACATCGAAGAAAGTTGTTTTAGCACATTAATGTCAACCATAAAATACGAAAGCTAATGACGTTATTTCCTTAAATCCAAGCCGCACTGCAGCCAAATATAATTTCCAAAGGTGTTCGCTAGTATAGGTAAAACATAAATTTACTGCGATAGTAATAGCCTACTGTTATTCGGTATGATTTAAGGTTCGAGCAAGCTGAAAATGCAGACGATAACCGTCTACGATTTCCTATTCTATTTTGAAATGAGTTTTATATTCAATATCGTAAGTTTAAGAAGTGCTTTTGCTACAAAATTTATTAAACTAATAATTAGTTTATTATTTATTTAATATTTAATGAGAATCCTCTCTACAATAGGTAATTAAAATAAAACGAATAGTGAAGTTCTTTGTCTCTTTCGTGGGGTATGGGGCAGGTGTATTTTACATCTATTTCACCGATCGATTTTTTATTTTGGGGCAAGTAGGTCCTATGCCCTACGAGACCGAGTTTTTTTTATCTCCACCGGGAATAGATCCCAGAACCTTTGTAACCTTTGATTGTAACGCTTACGCAATTACCACTAGCCCAAGGAAGCGGTCAAGAACGATTTATTAATATGTTTTGCTATTTTTTACTTTTAAAGTGAAAGTTTCATTGAGCTTAAAATTATTGTAATTCCTATTTATTTTTTGCAAAACATAATGTGTTATGTTTAATTTTAGAAGCCCTATTTTTTTTAAAGTACTTAAATCGCACCTTTGTACTATAGAGATTTACGTTGCAATAAAATGCAACAATATAAATTCGAGAATGCAGCTTAATCGAATTTTATAAGCGCTTTAAATAAGAAGGCTGCATCTTAAGAGCCGGGCCAATACAAATTACGTCCCACTTTAATACATTGCCTCGGAGTTGTATGTACAAGTACAGAGAATTTGTTCGGATACGAAATACTCAGTGAAATTAACTGCGCCACGCTTGGACCATTCCGTATGTTCTTACAAAAATAAGGGATTAGCGACAAATCTCAATAGTTTATAGACTTTATCATTTACTGGAACATCACTTCATTTAGGGACATGAACTTGAATAACACCGCGGGTTGAAACTGGTAAGCTATATAACCGTCTGCATACACCATGGGACCATGTTATGCGGAAGATCTGGCTTCGATTACCAGGAAAACTAAAAAAGTTTCGGTATGGGCACAGGCTTTCTAAATTTATATTATAGTTAGAAATAAGAAAAAATTTGGGTATGTCCTTCGATGTATATTTTTTGTTTCTTCCTTATAAGGTTTATCGTCGCCTTGTCCGAGAGACATTCACTATCCAATGTTTTCTTTTAAATATTTAACTGATGTGCGACTATATTACCTGTATCACATAGCTTATTTTTAATGGAAGTACATTGGGGTAGCAGTTAGATCATGTGAAAAACGAGCAGCGCAATAATTTAAACCTCTCAGGAGCTGACCCGTCCACGGCTTTAATTAACTTTTCAACCAGTTATTTTCCAACGAGAAATTTACGGCAAATCCAAAAAGTTTAAAGAAAAATAAAACCTAACTTATTTTACAAGATAATCGAATTTATAAGTAGTACCTAGGTACATACAACGGTGCTTTTGGCATAAAATAGTTTTTCGACCGTTATTCTTCAATTAATTTGTATTTTCTGAAGTGAAAACTTCTGTAGTATCGTTGTGATTTGAAAGTCGATGAAACGAAAAAGCGACAGTAAAACGAGACAAAAACATAAATTCATAAGATTTAACGTGGGAGAAAAAGAGCTAGCAAGCATTATATCATTAAATTTTTGTAGGTTTCACTTCTACCACGCATGAATTGCACACATGCTTTTTTATCATATACTCATACTCTTGTTATAAGATTGTAGTTAGTTAGTTTATATTTATTTTTATGCCGTGTTGTTAGTATGTTAGTTAATTAAAAAATATACATTTTGAATAGAGTCTATTAAAAACAGAAGATTGCAATTTCAAATCATTAATTAATCTTAGATGTAAAAGTAAAATTAAGATGGTCTAAAAGGATTGAGGATTATCTCCATTAACATATGCGTATTGATAATACGTGGTACGTACATATGTAGACACTAACTGCTTATTAATCTTACAACGAATTAAAATTAATAAACTTCCATTACTAAAATTAAACAAAAAATATCTCTTGTAGACGTAAAATTGATACAATAAATCTCCGGTCATAAATCGCATAGAAACGATCTGTATTTCGCCTCGCAAATATCTAGTGGACTAGCGAAAAATGGGAATTCATAACAAAAATGTCTGTAATATTGCACCTGCCCACTTGACATGGGACGACTTTAGATGTATCACGTTGACAGCGAGAGTAAATTCCTGCCACTTGAATAAATAATCAGGTACCGACGCTCTTACAAAAAATATAACATCTACACACTTTCTATGAATAGCTATGGGTAAATGTTAAAACTAAAGCAAATACTGTTTCATAAGTTACATTTATGTACAAATACGTTACATTTTTTAATGTTTACATATATGTACTATATATAAAGATCATAATATAGAGATGAAGATCATATTATAGAGATGAAGTTCATATAGTTTGTCCTGTTCCGTTGTGTGTAGTTCAAGTTACAAAAAGAAATATGTACAAATGTCAGTGTTTCAAAAAATCGTTTGAAAATAATGAGACATAGACATAAATATTTGGTTAATATTTTTTACATCCAATATTTATTAGTTATTTTATATTGTAGTAATTATTAAATTGAATTTCAGTTTTTAAATTCACTAGAAAATAATAAATCTATTTGTGCATCAGAATGATAGGCAGTTATTAACAGGCATTTCGAACAATGTTACCTTATGTTTTTTTTTACACACTGTTGCACTGGAGTGCAACGGGCGGCCTTATCGCTAATCAGCGATCTCTTCCAGGTAAACCACCCTTACTTGTAAGGTTTTAATACATAATATTTGCATATTCCATATCAAGACATGAATTAAGTAGCCACGGTGTTATTTAGCTAAGTTTTATCCTTAACAGAGACATTTTGGCCAAGACATTGTAATATATTAAAGGTAAGCACGCGACAATGCGGCCACTAAACTATTTCTACCAACTGTTATTAATTCACTTACTTTTTTACGCAACGTCATCTAAGTAGAAATAAGATAGTCGCGGCATTTTAAATTTAAACTAGTATACACTATAAATAAATAAATGGTTTTTCATGATTAACACTCTCAATTAAATCAAATTTAATAAAGTATTTATAATAAAAAGACAAATTTCAATGTCGAAAATCTACCTAACTAAATATGATGAAAATATTTAATGATGTCATCAAATCGAGAGGATAGTGTTCCCGCTTAAAAAAAATTGGTTTTTAAAAACACGTCCGGGAGTTTTTTGATATTCTTTTGAAGTTTATTAAAATTAACGTAGAGGTTTACTGTCTCAAACACTTAAAACAGTAAATATAAACCGCATTTCCAAATATTTATAACAAAGCAAGTACATATTTTTATTTGTACAGAAGCGACTGTCTGTTGTCTCTGAATGCAGCGGAAGTATGTTCGAATGAATCAGCTCTCTCGGGAGGATGCTCTATGTTTATATCAGTTTAAAAAGCAACTTCACCGATCACAACTTCCTCTCAAGAATATAGGAATTTTTGAATGCGGCCACTTTGAATAAATTTCACATATTCACTGTCTCGTTTTATAAATCGACAAGTGATGTACGGACGTAATGTTACAATATTCTTATATTCAAACTAAAATTTTGCTAACGGTGCTTGCAGTACAGTGATTTTTCCATTACCTTTAAATATATTAAAGAAAAATAGCTTATTTAAACATTGAGTAAATATGCTTGGGTTCGCGGATATTTTTGCCTAGAATTGGAAGAAAAGGTACCTAGTTCCTTCTACTTTTTTAAATTAAACTTTTAAATCCCTTTATTTGCTCGTCTTCTTGTAATCAAGAAACACTACTGGACTAAAGTTAAAAATTTATTTCACTTTTAGAAAGCCACTCTCTAGACGGATTTGCAATTAAAAAAAAACAGTCTTTTATATTTTTAGTATCCTAGATGATATTGAAGTCTGAACTTTGTTCGCATTTTTAATTATAATTATAGTAGACAATAGGTTTAAAAGTTTTTGCTTATTAATTTTAATGATCTACCCAAAATATTGCTGAGAATGCCACTCAAGCCTTAAGGATTCTTATTAAAGGGCACAAGAGGGTCACTCTTATGAACCTCACTTTAACCAAGAACCAAGATAAAGTTTATTACGAGAATTAACTTCAAGTTATCGCTGTTCTCTTGTGTATTGTATATGCTCATAAGTAATGAATAAAATCCTATAAATAATAGATTAAAAGCTTACAAGACTGCCTCCGTAGTCCCTACACTTGACCATGCAGTACTAGTTCAATGCATTAATCAGCATAAAGCATTGCACCAGTTGCGTCCTAGATCTCGTACTCGAAAAATTATCGGCTTAAAGATACCAGTGAATAAATGAAATAAACCTATATAATGATTTGTTTATAACTTATGAGGAACTAACTATGAAGTCGTTTTGATAAGTACAAAGAAATTGACATACACCCAATTTTGTCTTCAAATAATTTGCTGTTATATTTTCTTATATATCATCTGTGTATAGCTATCGTAATAAAAAATAAATGTATTTTAATTTGTTAAAAGTGAGTTTTATTTTCATTTTTATTCACTGCATATAAGAGGTATAAATATCTTTTAATATAAATCAGTTAAAAGTAATGATTGAGCAGCACAAAGTCGTTTATTTAAAGATGTATTGAATCTGTTTTGACAGCCTCCATTCACCGCATACTTAGGACTTCTGAATGATTGGTTGCCTTTGTAGAGATCGCTTTGTAAATTTTCTTTTTAAATCGGCTGTATCATTACTCAAATGCTTTATTTATTACCCGTAACTTCGTTCACTCCATCTCAAACTAGGTAAACTGATTTTTAATACGTATAAAGAGAGCACCCTTTTAGACTACAATTATTAAAAAACTATTCGATTACTATAAATAATAAGGGGCATACAATCAGTAAAAGTAGGTATTGTAATGCACGCACCAATCGCGAACGAACCAAACAAACACTCGCGGCGCGAAGACATTGAAAACAAACAATTAATTCAGTTCTATTATATTTTTCTTTATATTATGCTTTATATTAAATTTAGATAATGATCGAATATATTTTACTGTACTAGGTTTATTGCGAATTATATAACAATCGTATGTTAAAAAGAGTCCCCATCAAATGTCTTACCGGTCCTTTTTGGTAAAGCCTGCTTTCCGAACCGGTGGTTGTCGTGTAATTAATGTGAACTTTAATCATTGAAGAGTTAATCTTGAGTTAATTTCCGCAAATCAATCAACGTATTCTTTATATTCCTTAACAATTTAACTTTCTCTTTATCAGATATGTCAAATGTCAAACAAAATCTAAAGTTTGTTGAGTTTATTTATTGTTTAGCAACGTTCCGTATTTTTATATGAATATGATAATGTCGTAGTAAATATCGATCACGCTACGACGAAGTTAACGCGGGTGAATCGTGTCTTTGCCTGTTCCCATTCTTTTAAATTTTTTTATTAGAAACGTGTGTAACTAATTAAATAGATATAAATATTAGGTGTCTTTTTTAATTAAGGTAAATTTGAATGTCTAACAAGTTGTCTTCTTCATTTTTTCAAAACAATTTAAGCACCAGGTTCAAGTTTGTTTCTATTAATCTCCGCGGCTTTTCAAGGTTTTTTGTACTGCAGAAAATAAGCTTACCTGTCACTGCAAGAATAACAGAGCCTAAGTCAATCATCGATGGTTATATCTGAAACGTTACCTACTTATAGACTGACATTCTTACATAGACTAATGTAGAAATATGGACACAAACGTCTTCTTTGAACTCCAAAATCTATCTAGATTATAAGTTTACGGGTAACAAATATATTGCATTTGACCGCTTCCTTGGTCTAGTGGTAAGCGGTCGATTTAAAGAAAAAATCGATCAGTGAAGCAGATGTTAAACGCATCTGCTCCACATCCCACTAGGGGACACGGGACTTCAATATATATATATTGCATTTATAGAACATAGAGTAAAATATATAACATTCATTTTACATTCGAGTTTCATTGTGGTTGAACGTTTCTACATTTTGTGAAATATGTCAAGGAAATAATGGCATAGCTCGTGGACCTGCCGCTGGTTGCTTTAGATAATTCAGGTCGACATTTTGAAGGTTTATTCTTTTCATTATCATTTTTAATTGTTAAATATACTATAAATAGCACATACCGGAGGTAATAACATGAACCCAGCATTTTGGAAACGAACTTCAATATGATAATACTTATTTTTTATTATTTCGACCTTAGTTTGTTGTAAATAATTATGTAACTATTATCAAAACCTTATTTGAACCCTATTGTGAACATTCAACATGTTGACAACATCGACAGATTAAGTTTACATCATATCTAAAATGAAATTAGATTTAAATTTGACCATAATTTAATTAACCTAGTAAGATTCGCAGTCACACTGGCGTATAAACGACCAGTACAGTGTAAATTCCATAACTCTTGGTCAGATAGACCAAATGCATGGGCGGCTGCTTGCAGTTGCATTAGAGCCGAATTAGAAATTCAAAGTGTTTTGCAACACGCCCTTTTTAAAGCTTAAATTCTACCTGGCGACTTACTTTCGCGGCTTACCTACTTTCAGTTAGTTTATACAAAATTTCTTTTGGACGTTTATATTTTAAGAACAATAGATTCAAGAAGAGTTTGATTATTTAAACACGCCACACTTATAAAAGATGATTTTGGCCATCATTATCATTAAAAATAATCAAATATCAAATCCTACTTACAAAGATTTCAAATAACTGCTAGTACTTAATATAAAATTAATGGATAAACCGTAATAAAACAAATGCTTACACGTAAGTTACATCGAGTATAAAAACTTGTGTACAGGTGGTACAAAGTTCACTGAATGAATCTCAACACAGATCTTTCTTAAAAGAGATTTTCACGAAATATTTGTGCTTCCGAATACTTACATCGTTCGTTCATAAAAGACAATCTTCCTTATTGCTATAATATGTTACACAAGCCCGCACCGTGTCTACACAAGCCATAAACGACAAAGTAAACCATAACATATCGCAATATATAAGGTCAGAGTTATTCATATAAAATCGTAACTGACCGTTAAATTCCAAAATGAATTTAAAAACGTACATTAGGCACTCGTTCCGTTCAGCCAGCTTACGAATACAATTCCAGTGTCAATCCAATGCGAAATCCATTGTCAAGACATTGGCACTCTGATTCGTTTTGGACTTACCATGTTGATACGAAATTAATATGATATTTGAGACGCAGTTCACGTTTTTTTGTTTGAAAGCTGACATGATTAAGGATCTTAGCTATAATCTATGAAAATCTGTTCATCCATTTATCAGATATTCTTATTTGTACTCGTATTTATCGTGTCGGGCTTAAATTGCATTAACTTTTTTTGAATAATACTGAGATTCCCAGAGGTTCAAATTTTAAACATGGTTGCAGATTAGATTTAAATTAATTTTATCTTAATACGTGCAAGCGCCTATTTATAATTTACTAGCTGTGTCTCGCGGTTCCACTTGCATTAATTTCATCGTAGCGTGATGTTATATAGTTCATATTTATTTATAACTAATCAATAGCCAAAAAATAAGTTTCAAGCTTTTAGCTCTAAAAATGACGATACTTCCATATAACTTTTCATCCCTCCATTTCAACCCCTTACGACCCTTTTTTCGTATTGAAAAGTACTATATCCTTTCTCAGGCTCTAGTCTATCTGTGTACCAAATTTCATTTAAATAAATCGGTTCAGTACTTTTGGCGTGAAAGCGCGACAGTTACTTTCGCATATATAATATTAGTAAGGATTTTAGTAGCTGTGAAGCGAGGGTGGACTGTTAGTAATAAAGCTTGAATACTAAATGTTATGTTTATCATAAATATGTAATTGAAACTTCAACTTTGTTCGAGCTTATTCAGAGTTGCTTTATTTGAGTTAGGTAATTTATATGATAATAAATGATTTATGAATATAAAATCACTGTATCTCAGTGGGATGGTGTTTTTTTACTTAATAATAGACATACTTTTTATTTTGTTTGTTTGTCTGTAAAGTTGCATACAATTCGTTCTCAATTTAATAATTGTAAAAAAATTTTTTGAACTGATACGAAGAATGCAATCATGGTATAATAATAATTTGAAACTTGGAAATAATTAATTGTTATTAATATGTGCACATACAATCGTTATCAGGTAGTTTATACTAATATTATAAAGAGCAAAGATTTTTTTTGTATTTTGGACTTGAGTACTAGAGTAATTTTAAGTTTTTTTTTGGACGGGCAGTTTTCTTACATAGGCTATATAAGGTAGCTATTGTAAAGCCTACGTCACGTGGATTTTAAAGGCACGCAGATTGCACAGTTTGAGTACAATTTATAACGATAATGTATCATCCAGATAGTAAAGTATTCTCTAAACTTTTTAAAAGTCTGGTCGAGGTCTTCTTTTATTCATATTTGACATATGGTTGTCCGTAGTGCAAGGCTTTCTTCTTTAACAAAATAAACATTTTGCTTTGACTCAGCTCAGACCTCTCATGTTTTATGAATGAGTTTGAATGCATTTTTTCTATGACTATTTTATTTATGACAACATTCAATCAAATTTATTTCTTTTTGTATTGAAGTTTCGATGCTAGACATTTCTTTAACAAATCTTTGTGCTTTTTAAGATCATCCCCACTACAAAATTTGGTAGGCCGTTCCCTTTGTCACTTAAAACTATATTCATCCCTTTCCGCCGACGAAAACTTTTCAGCAAAATCCGTGCTATTAAACATGTTCCGATATTAAAATATATAACAAAACGCAACGTTAAATGAGAATATATAAAGTTTATAATAGATTGAAATGAAATACGATTGTTCCCCTTTGGAACTACGCAAGTCTACCTTTTGGAATATAGCCGTTCTAAATGACGTATAAAAATGTTTGCAGCATGCAAATTAGAACTTTAATACATATGTTTTAAATCTATTATTATTTGGCAATAGTGTGTTATATAAGATATTACGTAATAGTGAATTAGTTGGAAAAGTTGAACGATAGACCATTCAGGACGTGTTGACTGCAAGGCTCTATGAAGCATGTTTTCAGTCGCGTCGCGTGCGTCGTGGTGTTAAGACGTTATTGCCCCTGATCCTAAAAATGGCGGGAACTTTTCGACTTACGTTCGAGTTTTTCTACGAACGAAGCGCTTTATTTTAAAAAGCTGTGTTTTCGTATATGGTTGTAGATAAAAATGAAATTCTTGGGATAGTATTCAGGAAATTATGTAAGTATTTAGTCGCGTCAAAAATAAACTAAGATGAACTTTAATTTGTAAGCGATTACAGGAAATATTTACATCATCTTGTTTATTATTTTTTAAAGATTTACGTAAAGATTATTGCTTTAGGAGGAAAAATAATATTTTTCAAATTACATATTAAACTATAACATTATTTTAGATTGCAATTTAGTTAATTATCTTATACTTAAATGGCTTAAAAAGATGAAATGTTGGATTTTCCGTGCGACGGTAAAAAAATCAATTCATTGAGAAGGTAAAAAGTTATACAAAACATTTAAAAATCTAACAAGTAATTAGTACATTACATTAGTAAAAGTCAATAAAGTAATTTTTACTAGTTTAAATCTGAACTCCACATAATATAATTATTATTATTTATGTATAAAGTAAATATGTTTAAAAATATGTTCTATAGAACTGGATAGAATAATTAATTATTTCTGATATCTGTGAATAGCCCGCTGTCGAAAGCCTTAATATTAAAATCTTAGTGATTTACCTGCAAATAATACAATATAAGAATCATTATGTGGAGTGCCTACTAAAAATATTATATTGCTGCCCTGATAGACTGGACTATACATGAGATTAATAATAAATAACTCGTTAGTTTAGTCTTAAAAATTGGTCAACATGTGTGTCTTTTCACATTATGTACTCCAGAACTATGTAAATTAAAAGAACCTATTTTATCTATTTCTAACAGTAGACTATCTATTGTTAAATAAACAATTAAAAATTAGAGATGTAATTTTCATTAATTTATTCTTGATGAATTAATAATTTTATCTTAAAATGTATCAGAATGTTATTTGGAAATGTTAAATATTTTTAAATGTTGTAAAAATGTTTTTCTGACATGAGAAGGCAAAAAATTTAGCAAGTTTATTTTTAGTGTATATTTTAGCAAGGTTAATAGTATAAGTTTTAATACGTGCCGGGTAGAAACACATTTATAAAATAGGTGGAATATGAGTTGAAGGTTCACTAAGTGAGCTTTGTACGTAATTCTCCATATGTGAAGCCGGAAAGGTTATAATAACAGCTATAAAATTAATTGTGAAAAACTGTTCACTTTAAAGTTAGTTCAAAAGTTAAAATATAAATATTCATTCTAACGTGTAAATACTTGAAAGTTAAGCCTTAAGGTTAAATTATTATTTTCTGTTACAGTTTGGCACAAAAATCATTAAGTGCGGTGAATAATTTTACAATCGCGAAAAAAAATACAGTTAAATAGAGAATCTTTTATTTTTCAGATGATAAAATAATAACAGCAAGGCGAGTAAAAAATGAGTGACAAGCAAACATTGATAGAATATTGGTGATGAAAATTCATTTCATCTGCCAGTACGATTGTAATTTAAATAGGCTCTGCAGTATTCTCTATGAAAATAATATTCGGGCAAATGAAAATTCCGATGCATTTCAAATCGCGAGCGCCGCTCTGAGGATTTAATTCCCTTGACTGTTGCGAATCAGCGCGTGTTTTTTCATTAAAACGCATTCAATGCGACGACGACGTGGCTTTGAAAAAGCGGACCTTTTCAAAAAAAATTCCCTGACATTCCACTCTGCACTGCTCCCATTCTATTCAACTCTTTTAACATAACGTTATTGACATTTTTTGTTATTCCGTCTTCCGTAGTTCCGACGTTTTTTAATTAAAATTGCTGAATAAATAAGATACATATCGGTGCCTTAAAAATTGGAATTCTTGACAACTTTTAATCTAGTTAAACTAGTAATTTCTATATTAATTTTTTGAATATTGTTGGTCCTAATGTTTAATAAATATCATATTATTCAAGTTAATATTTCAATAATAGTCCAATACTTCAATAATAGTATTTTATTAGACTCTTTCCGAGATAGCTATAAATAATATAGCCTATATTTCTCTAACTTAGTGGAAGAATGTTTTAAATCGTTGAATTTTAAATTTATTCATTACGCATTAGTTAATTTTTTTCAATTACATAATATATTTTGCATTAGTTCTATGATAAAAAACTTAAAATATTACACTTAACTTTCAATATCCTTAGTGTCCTCGAAGAAATACAACCCGGAGTATGTGTTTTCTCAAGGACACCCTCACACTTTTATGTCCTACGACAACCCTTAAAGCAGGTGTAATGACCCGTTCGCGTGATACTGCACAACTTTAAGCTTATTTATACCACGAACAGTGCCTAGGACTCGACATTCAAGAATTATACTACCTACAACCCGAACATTATGATTTGGAAATGTCAACCAAAACACGTGTTCTTTACTTATACATTATTTCTGATGTAAAACAGCTGACACTGACAAAGAGATAGGAATTATAAATGCTGTTCAAATACAATCAATGTGTATCTAGCTATGTCGTTAAAATATTAATTTCAAACATAAACACAAAAAAATAGCTTTTCTTACTCAGAAAATGGCTAGCTTCCCATCAATTATTATCTTATAATTTATTGCTAAAGAGAATATAAAAATGTGTATATTTCCTCTTTATCATATTTTATTTAATTTACTTTATTCTGGCACAAACTGTTAATTATATACAGAAACTGTTAATTATATATAAAATTATATAACTTTACACAAAAAAGATCATAAGCTCCGAATAAAAATATTTTTGTTATAACATGTGAAATATATAAATTTAAAAAATTGCTTATTTTGCTTACGAGCTTTGTACAACTTCAGACAAAAACAGTCAATCCAATCTTGAGATATAATCAAAATAAATGTATAGATAACAAACCAAAATTCTATATAATTTTTTTCAATTTTTGAAAATTTTACTATTCCGAGCAGAGGCAAATCCAAAAATAAAAGTTTTTAAAATAGTAAAACAGGGTAGGTTTTTGGACGGGGCAATATCGGGAATCAAAAAAGGTTTTGTTCATGAATCTACACTGGTTAAGCTACCTCTTCTTACTCCCATATATCTAATATATATATTCATAGAAATACAAATTTATTATTTTTATAAAATATAAATAACATAAAATTCAATTTGTAAATATTTTTTTAAATTTAATTATAAAATTTTAAAAGATATTCTTTTTTCAGGAAAAGGTGGAGAAGCTGGGTCTAATGATAATTCTGAGACTTGATGTTTGAATTAAATGGCGAAGATGGAATGTTTGGTGGCTAAGTAGAATATTTCAAATGTCGTGGTGGAGTGACAGCGGTGCCTAGACAATGCACGGTTTGTTTGGAGTTGCTACAGCGTCCACATTTCTTCAAATATTACTGTCTTTTACTGGTGAGTATTATTAAAAATCGTTTTATGATTTTAAAATATATCAGAAAAAAATTCGACGTTTAAATGCTTTTCAGCAAACATAATATACATAACAGTAGGTGAGGGTTTTCCGTACTATAAATCTCAATAACTAAAACTATATTTCTATGGTTCTAAGTATTTAACAAAGAAATAAGTACCACTACTACAATAAACATAAACAAGTAAATAATCGAGATATTATTAAAAAAGTAGTTAAATAAAATTATTAAATAGAAGAATTATAATTTATTTTTGTTGTTTCAAATCAAATAAAGGTTGTCATCTTTCGCCCAATACGAATGGAACTATCATTATTAGGTATTTATACACACGCTAACGACACAGGATCTTTGGAATTATAAATATCGAAATTAATAGATTAAATTAGCTCATGAAGATTAACCAAAGGCATAGTCGGCTGACACCTTTAGGACAAAGGTGTTCAAGTATGAAGCAAGGCGTCCACGTCAGAGGGAAGCCGGAAGCAGCTGTGTCGCTTGCGTGCTGTTTACCAATTTATCACTAACCAGATTATATATAGGCCTGTTCCTAAGACGTGTTTTATAACCTTGTTTGCGCTCCCATTGTTTATCACTATATTTACTCACCTTAAAAACCAAAATGTTCTAAATCGCCACTTTTTAGCGAGTTGGGAAAAGTTATACGCTATTAAATCGATTATAATTTATTTTATATAGTATTGACTATGATAATTTCAAGGGTCAATCCCATAACCCTTATTGCGGCATAGGGTGTACATATTTCTTCGTTTACTCTAGTTATTTTCTTCACTGGCAAGCAGGATTTACCTACCATATATTTATATTCTCAATAATTTAACCTAAGAACTGCCACGCAGGATAAAATCCAGTGTTATACTGTCAAAATTAGGTAAAATATATTTAAGCAAATATCACACTGCTAAAATATTTAAAATTAACTAACCTATTTAGACAAATTTAATTCTTATCTTTGCACGGATAATTCTGGCAATGTTCAACGAGAAATAAAGGTATAATTTTTATTCCACGTTAAAACGCTTTGAAAAGGAAAGCAGACGGTGGCTGAACATCTGGCAAATTAAAATAAAGCTATGAATGAATGGACATGCACTGTCGTACCTTAATATGTAAAATAAATTGCATAAAAGTCACAAGTAACGTAAATTGTATTTCAGTGGTGTTTTGGTCGCAGGTGGCGGGACTGGTCTTAAGCTCGAACGGACGATCCGTACGACTTTAATTTAACTTTGCTTTACTGAGTATTGTCCTTGCACGTTCTAATTTAATAGTCTTCAATAAGTACAGCATTTTATTAAGACATTTGTAAGCATGGTGCTGTATGCTAAATTGGAGCAGTTGAAGTTAGGAGCACTCAAATTAGAAGACCTATTTTGACGCGATTTTCTTGTATAAAATTAAGTCATTATAAAAAGAAGATAAATAAAAATCATTATATACGTGTAATCGTTAAGAATTTTGAAATAAAAATAGCTAAATACAAAATTGATTTGTCTTATAAGGTGATGCCTTAACTATTATAAATTATTTAACGAACGTTTGACACCATTTCACAGTTTCTTTGAAATAACTAACTTCCCTCATTACATTCAAGATATTTAAGCCTTTGTAGATAAATTTGACGGTATATATTTTATGAGAATAGGTCGTTTGAAGTTATATTAACAAACGCGTAGTTATTGGAAATGGGATTCACTAAAACCGAAAAATCAGTTATAAAATGTACAAGGCTTGTTATTTGACCGCGTCTTTGGTCTAGTGGTAAGCGCGTAAGCGTTACAACCGAGAAGTCCTAGGTTCGATTCCCGGTGGAGATAAAAAAAAACTTGGTCTAGCAAATAATCGATCAGTGAAATAGATGAAAATGAAATGCATCTGCCCCATACCTCACTAACACGGGACTTCACTTTTCACTTTTTTTGTTATTTGTCGGAGGAATTATTACATTATGTAAAATTGCTATTTTTAACCGACCTTCAAAAAAACCAAAAAGGAGGTTATCAATTCGACGTGTATTTTTTTTTTTTTTTTTTTCCGATGTTCCGCTCGTACGTCGCCGTTTGTAGACCGATTTGGATGAGTGTGGTGTCAAACGATAGGGTAACTCGTCGAAGTGGTCCCATTTTTTTTTAGAATTTTTACAATTAATAGTTTTCAGCATATTGAAAGAATAGTTTCACAATCGGACGAGAAATCGCTGAATTCCGCGCGACCATGTCGTGCTTATTTGCTTATAACTCTATGATTTATGAATCCTTATCGATGAATTAGATGTTATTAGATTTAGTATTAAATTTTCAACAAGATAGAATAAGAATCAAAACAATTTGAGTTATAGTTTTAGAGATATTGAGGTAATAAAATAAAAAATTTAAAAATCTTCAATTAGTTCGCTTTAGCAATAGAGATGTCCATGTTGTATTAAATATATACTAATTATAATAAATTGATTTAATTAAAACTCATATTAGCAAGCTTTTGACGGAATTTTATGATAATCTAAGCCATATATTTTATGTAATGGAGCAAAACTTGTCAACAGAGAAAAACATGCCATACGTTATTGTTTACGCGTCCAGTTTAGATCTATATATCTCAATGTAATATCAGTTTATATCGATGACTTATAGATCATTTTATAAAACATTAAAAGGGTCATATATGATAGTAAAATCAATAAGGTAGAAGAAATACTTCTAGAGATAGAGAGAATATAGTAACTGAGTTCCTACGGGAAATCACAATATGCGTTCACTTGCTTACTATAAAACACCATGAAAACTTTATTTATATGAACGATATTACTTAAATTTTTAGTATTAAACGATTCAGTTTTGCGTTTTCTTATTTTCATTCATTTGAAAATATTAAATTAAATTAATTAAATTAGTTTTTAGTGTATAAGGTAAGCGTAAAGTCAGAGCGTCCATGTTAGTTTCGTTTTGATGGTATGATAACCAACTATACGGTTTAGAAGAGCCACTCAAAAGTATAAAATAAATTAATTTTAAACAAAAAAATAAAACCGACCTCAAAACGCACTGAAAAGTAAAAAAATAAATTTTGTATTATAAATGTACTTACTATAAATAAAAGACGTAAATAGTGTTGATAAATAAAATTCATCTAAAATTCTACAAGGGCATAAAACTTTCATGTTGTTTTTTGAAAGGCGGTGCCAAATATATAAATAAAGACTTATCGAATATTCCTGGACTTTAATAAAAAAAAAATTGAATGGCTTGGCGCCGCGTTTCAAAGAGCAACATGAAAGTTCTATGCCCTTGTAGAATTTTAGATGAATTTTATTTATCAACACTATTTACGTCTTTTATTTATAGTAAGTACATTTATAATACAAAATTTATTTTTTACTTTTCAGTGCGTTTTGAGGTCGGTTTTATTTTTTTGTTTAAAATTAATTTATTAACCTACTTTTTGTTCTCCTAGAGTCATTAAATATAATATTCAAGCCTCCCCCTATATTTTTATCTATTTTCAAATAATTGGTAATTACAATTTACTTGCAATTTTTCTCAAATATGTTAAAATTACAATTTATCGTACTTGGCAACTTTACTACAATGTAGCAATTTAGCAACTGCAACAATGACTTAAAAGTAGATGCCAAACAACTGAATAACGTCAGGGTTATGCGAAAACTTTTCATTTTTATACATACGAAAGCTGAACGTTTGCTAAACTTATCTCAAAATAGCTCTATAACAAAATATGCTTATTATTATTATACTTTTGTTAAGGCATCCTGTGACTACTTCCTAGGTAAGAGTTTGCAATAAACGTTTAAGTTTCATATACCGCTAATATTTATTTGTACAAGAAGGAAAATTCCATTAGGATGATCGCTATAATAGATATTTGGGGAGCACGAATGCAATAGTGTAGAATTTGCATAGGTAGGAGTTATGCCACGCCGGTCCGATTCGGTTTGAATACGTAACGCCACAACATCGATGCGGTCTCGAAAATACTGTTTCGTAAGCGGCAATCCATATTTTGCTGCGCTTTTGATATTGAGAATATGTAACGGATATTATTGAACTTTAAGATAGTCCGCGTTTAAAGGGCCGAAGAGCCCGCATAAATATTTGAAAATTTCTGCATATATTTTTAAATCTTTTAAATTTGTAAAGAGAGGGAGAGTTTATATTTCTGTCTTTATATAAAAACCGATTTGTATTGTGTATAATAAATAAATTTAATAGGGCCGGCCATTTCCCCATTTTCCCACCCATAGATATCATTCATAGTAGATGCTTCACATTTCCTGGTTAATTCTGTTTAATTCTAACTATAACAGGTTTTATTCATTAAACAGATGGATAAAGATTTTCCTTAATCATATCCTAGACCAATGTACGATCACGTATAGTGTTATACAGTGATGTGAATTTTAGTACGAGTTCAATTCATCCGCCCCAATGAATCTTTTGTTGGGCGGGCGTCAAGTGAAATGCGATCGGCGTGGGCTTGCACATGCCACGTAAAGAAAGTCCAATGCACCGTGAAATTGCCTATTTTCCACGTGAATTTATTTATTTCATACATCGATGACATTTACATTTCACAAACAGAATCGGAAACTCATAAATGAAAATATCGCACAAGCGATTCAAATTAATGCAAAATAATTTAATTAGCTCAAACCTTAAGAATTAACTTGCTCTTTGAATTAAAAACGTGAATATTTTAGTGCGATATGTCTCAACTCCCTGGTGCATCCTATATTGAGATCTCAAAATGAACTCTAGCACATATACAATACAGTTAAAATTTGATGAAGTCGTAAAGAGATATATCATTTACGTCACTGAGGAGGGAAACTGATTCATTTCCGATGCACGGTTGGAGCTCTTTGTGGAGTACATCGGCTGCGAATTGCTCACGTTTTCAACATTTGATTGCGACATCAATACGTCTAAAATATTGTTACATTTACGTGTCCTTCCTTTCGTAGATTTGTCGGGAATTCTTGAATGATTTAAGTTGTGGAAATCCGATTTTTGCATGAAGTATTATTTGATATTCCTCGGAGCGTTTAAGGTCCATGAGTTTCTTACTAGGACAGCTGCTGAATAGCAACCCCCTGTCATCCCCCATCACGTAGCAATTGCGTCTGCAAAATGCAGCAATGCATAAGAATTCAATACTGTTTGTTTCAAGAATGCATAAAGTAATATTAAATTTTATTTTCAATGCTGAAAAGTTTCATGTTTATAAAGCGTTTAAGTTGGCCGTTTCCACTAGTGTGTACTATATGAAAACTTAAATACCAAAGTACTAAGCTCACACTACATACGAAATATTATATCTAATATAGTTAATGTAGTAATTGTCACATTATGCATTTAGCGTGCTAGAAGCTAGAAGTGCAACTTTTCTTATATGAAATGGAACAATTGGTCTAATTACCCATCATTTTAAAATACAAGTAACATATTTAACACCTATTATAAACAAATTCACTTCTATTTTCACTAAATAAAACTAGGCGCTAGATATATAGAGATAAGCAATTTCAATGAAAGTACATAATATTATAAGAAAATACCTAGCAGTGTACTCAGGTGCTGAATTTCCGACTGTATAATTCTTTAAGCCGAACTGAGCTCCGTCCAAATATAGGCTCATAAGCTCACTTAAATATTATTCTAATTTAAGTAATAACAACATAAATTTGTATAAAGACTTATGATTGCATTTTACTAATAAAATTATGCTTTATTGTTTTGCATACTACATTTTATATAAAAATGACTATACCTATGATATCTACGTTAAAAATATCAGGCTTATAAAAGGAAAACGGACAAGAACTTAACGAGTAGCAATTAAAGATTAAATTCGATAGCTCGTTGAAGCTATATCAGAAATGGGAACGATCTCTCGAGTCACTTTGTATTTGCGATGCAGGCGGCGCGTCCAGGGCGAACTTCGAATGCAAAAATTTAAATTAAAAACATAAATCAGGCGTGTATCGAGTAAGTTTCGTTAAACATTTCAACTGCACGCCTCGGATGTACTTGGTTTATCCAAACTTTCGAGTATTTTTAAGGCTCACTAAATTCCAATATTTTGAAGTATCGGCAATCAATGAATGTGGCTTCGTTTGAAATTATATTTGACTGTTTATAATAAACTTATTTGCTTTAGTTTGACTCTTCGCCTGTAAATAAAATGATCAGTAATCAAACTCGAAAATGTTTCTGCTCCAAAAGCCAAAAATAATTACGGAATTCTATCTAGGTATTAAAGTACATAAGGTTACATTATGTTGATATTATATTCCAGTTTGTGAAATTATTAAGCAGTAGTTCCATCCTACTAAAATGAAACAAATAAATTCGATATTATATATAGCTATGCTTAAAATCTAGTAGGTACTATTTCTTTTTTGTGCTTATTTTTAGTTGGATTGTCAATTCCTCTATCCTACTCGGTTTTTTTTCCGGAAAAGAATTCTGTCTTTACCTACAAATTCGCTCGATAGCTGATATTTTTTTGTTATTTTAGTGACATAAATTAAACTAAATCTTACTAAGTCATTATTTTCTGAAAAACAAGACGATTCATTAAGCTTAAATAATTCGACATCAAAATATCGTGATAAAATAAAAGATACTCAGATAATTACGGGGCAGAAATTTCGTTCAAGTATTTTTGAATTAATTGCTCCGAAATATTATAAGTATAATAATCCTAATATAATCTTAATTAAGGGAACTTCACAGCGCTCAAATTAGAAATTTTAATTTCTGGAAAATCCTTATCGTGAGGTGATGCTGCTTATGAATTTTAAATATTTACGCCTTTACTAAAAATATTCGGGAATTATATTCCTCTGAGTTATAAACAAAATGTTTAAGATTTGTTATATTTTTCTGAACATTTAATCTTTTATTATTTACTATAAATAAATATGAACCTGGAAAATGGTTTTATCTATAGTCAATAGACAATGCTAATATTATATAAGATAAAATATAAGAGAAAGTATTGTATTTGCAACTGTAGGCCCAAAAGAAGTAAAACTTTTATCAATAATGGGAAGCCTTTCTGAGTTCACATAGGCTATATGTCCATACAAAAAAAAGCTAAGCCTTTATATTTGTTCCACTAAGGTATATGTTATTTATGATTATTTAAACGAAATTTAATTTTTCATTGACTGATATTTCTAAAAAGTAACATAAAATATCGTTTATACATCAAATCAATTGTTCGCTTGATTGACTGCTTTTTCTTTTAAATAGCTGCAAATAAAGATTTTATTGGAATTTATAATTATTAAAAACGCCTCCGACACATTAATGATCGCGCTCTACCTTTTAATAACAGAGTAGTGATTCATTTCAGGTCCTTGAAAAACTGAGCTTAGAAAGCAACGATCCTAATGGCCTATATGCTATTAATTTTACTATTACTGGTAGCCTATTTACAATTAATATGATACCAGCTATCATAAGTAGGCCAACTGTTCGTATCTCGGTCAACGACTCGTAGAATTATTTAAGTAACACCTCGTAATCGTTGGAAAATCTATCAAAAAGTCTTTTAGAACGCATAGAACGCAGCTTATCTGTCAGCGAAAGAATTCATGTAGAAATGTCTCCCTATGAGAGTTGTCCTTTATTTTTTATTAAAAGTCGGTTATGTGAAACATGAGCTTGCAATTAAAAACGAACATTTATCAAGCGCAAATGAAAAAAAATCGTTGCATATAAATTAAAATGCGTTGACATTGACAGAATTGGTGGAGGTTGTAAATCAAATAAGGATTGATTTATTTATATATTTTTTATTTTTAAAGCTTTTTATTTTTCTTCGATGAAGGATAAAATGAAGGCTATGTATTTGACCTGTATTTAACTAATCAACAACTAAAAGGATTTATTAATGAAACGAAATTAAATTTTCTCGATAACACAAAAATTTGTGTGAACAATTGTCATTAACATCATGCTTCATCCATCATTAATGTCAACACCTTTTTGGATCGCATAGCATATGAGATTAAACTTGTCTATTTCAAATGGCTATTTTTTTAAGTTGTGTAGTATTTTTCAGGCTAATGCTTTACAACTTTAAAACTAACACATTATGTAATGCTTGTTAACAAAAAATAATAATAAAATTCTCCAATTTCGGTAGGTGTATAAAATAAAGGCTTATAATTAATTAAGTCAAAATAAACTAATTTGATTTGATAATTGATTCCGTAGAACCACTTTTCAAATTAGTCAGACAAACCGTGTTAAGCATGTGTCTAGTTTGAGATTTGTGGGTTTTTCAGTAAATTCGTAGAGTTCATAATTAGAATTGTGCTCAGTTAATTAGAGTCGGTATGATTGCAGCCGTCAATGGCGTCAGCTGGGAGGAATGGTGGACGTACGACGGGATCTCAGGTGAGCCAAATTATGTATAATCTTATTATTTACATTTTTGTATATTTTGTTATGATAAAAGATTTTTTTGTATATTTTCAAAACTACTACAAATGGAGTCCTCGTTTGCAGTAGAAATTATTGTATTTTGAATCATCAACTGCCTCGTTGGCATAATAGTGATAGCGCCTGTTAATCACGACTTACCGGGTTTGAATCCAAGGTCGGGCATATTTTGAGTTTTCAAATTTTCTTCCAAGCTTCCAATAGAGTCTAGAATTGCGCCCGGTGTTTAGCAATAGGCTCGCCCCCTGCTACAATGGTTCTAAAACATTCGAATATCTGGCAAAATGTGGGTGTACTTCTTTGCCTACCCTTTCGAGGAATTAAAGGCGTGATGATATTATTATTATAAATAGCAATTCTAGACCTAACGTACACAACAGGAACACGGAAAGAGAAAAAGAAATAAAATTACAGGGTACTGCTACGTCCTTCATGAAAATCCTTAAATTTTACAATGTAGAATATATAAAATTGCTCCATTTTAGATTTCTTACACTCTACTTTTATAATCATAATTTCTGAGAAGAAAAAATTATTACACAAAAATTACATAAAACAGTACATATCTAGAGCTGCGTCTACGCTAGTAGAGCTGCGCTGCGAGCATTTCATTCGTGCTCGCCTGCGTTCCGCCTGTTGGCGGTTTTTTGACGAACACAAAGCGATTTGCTTCGCGCTCGCAGCGCGCACGTTCGAGGCTTGTAAGTCGGTCCACACTAGATGAATTGTGTTCGACTCGTGCTCCACTCTCCTAGCGTAGACGCAGCTTAGTGCTTTCCAGATCGTCATTCCATCTCCTTGTTTTTCCTTCTCTTTTCCTAATCTTATCATCTCGTGGTTGTCACTCTATTATTAATATATCTTCTTTGAAAATTAAACATTCTATGTGTTTTATGTTAAATATATTCGTCATTTTATAACCAATTTGTGTTCTCTTTAGTATTATAATAAGTTAAATTAGTATAATTTATTATTTTATTAGATTCAGAGACTGTTAATTAAATTCTTAGCAATTATTTTCTCTTATGTAATATATATAACACTATACTATAATATATTATTAAAATTACATCGACGTATTGTTTGTTTAACTCATTATATGAATACACAGCAATAAATAAAAACCCAAAACTCTGCAGTAACTTCGCGATAAGATACAATCAAAAGCAAAAAATAAATCCATGATGTCACATAGTTTCATGCAAATTCCATGTGTATGAAGTGAAAATCTCAACGACCTACCACAAACTCACCGCAAACACAACGTTTTCCGTATCAATTTTTCTGTGCCGATAACATTTTTGCCGATTTACGTGACATGAAATTTATACGACCAATTTATCTTGCATTCATATTGCGTTACACGAAATTGAGAGGTGTGTTATCATATCCGTAACAGAAATTTCTTCCTCCAATTTTATATGCACGTTATATGCAGTAAAAGTTTGATTTATGCTCTTCAACGAGTTACACTGCCTCAACATTTTACGTAGAAGTTTTGTTGTATCGAAACTTGTATAAATTTTTAATCGTCTATAACTATATACAATATGTACGTGTCTGATATTTACAAATATTCGTTTCTGTTTTGGAACGACTATTCAATCAGATATAGGAATCATGGTTAAGCTGCTGAAACCATTATATACTTATATATAAATTAGGTACTTACAGTAGGTGAGCCATATTTCACCTATATTCTACGTAAACAAATTAGCATTCAATAACTAGTCTAAATATCCGACCACTAAAGGTAATTTTGTCATATATCTAATATATTGGGCTTGGATTCAGTTTAAAAAAAAAATTTGGTGGATAAAATGGTTAATACTATCTATAAACGAACAGTGTGATAGAAAAATGTGACTCTACCATGCCTTTGAATAACAGCACGTTAACTAGACTCCTCATAAGATTAATTTTGTATAGTAAGTTTGTATTTCATGAGTAAATTATGTAGACTGTAGTTTTACCAAAAAAACTGGAACATACCTGTATATAGGTGGCGTGATTACTGATTACTAATGGTCTTGAATATTACAAGAGATCGGAGGGCTTTGCGGCTCACGCAACATCACTTTGCTTAATACCCAGTGGATGTAGGGACCAATCGAAAATGCTACTTCAATACATTTTTAACGACCGTAGACGGTATTTCATTACCTCATTTACAATGAGCTATTCACTTAAATTTGATTTAGATTTACAGTTTTCATTTATAAGAAAAGAAAATATAGTTTTTTCGCAAGAATTTAAATAGAGCCTAAAGAAAACTCTATTCATAGTGTACCTTACTTTTCAAACTTAAATTAACAAAACATTATGTTCATTTACACACTGTACTACTGAGGTAACTGAGCTATACTTAAATATAAAAACCTGGGCGTTAAGTAGAATTCAGATTTATTTAACTCGAATGTAATACTGAAAGCTTTTCTTGTATTTAACCAGTAGAATAACTGTGACAATCGGAAAAAAATTAAAACTGTAACTGTGTGGAAGCAATTTCCTTTCATAGCGCAATTAGAAATGTGTGGATGACATAATTGCACTTTTTATTCAGTACAGTCGCCGCGTGCCAAAAAGTACAGTTTTATAATCTACAGCGTCTTGCTATCCAAGGTACCAATGGTAATTGTCCTAAAATAGCTGTTTTTTTTTCATAATTATACAAACGCATTAATGTCTGATTTCTAGATCTAAAAAATGAGTCGTATTTATTATGCGCCCATTATTTCTTACGACTTTATTAATTACTTCTTTTTTTTATTTTTCAAAAAATGGCTTCCCGTGTAAAAAGTAATTCTGCCACTTCTATAATTTCTATAAACGATAGCGTCCTTAGGGAAGTAGTTTACGTGTTTGATTTTTTCCCGGATATCATAGGTTCGATACTTGGCGAAACAAATATAACTGTTTTAGTTGAGTAGGCACAGAAGACTAGTCAGTGAAAATTGCAGAAATGTTTCTGCCCCATGCTAATTAAGATTTCAGTATAAGCTTGACTATAACACTCTATACACGCCGTTAGAGAGTGTCGTAGAAAAGTCTACGATTCGTAGCAATCGTAGACTTTCGTAGCGGGTATTTTAGATATGAAACGCGAGAGTTAACGTATAAAGTAGGCGTGACCGCAACCGCTGTGCTCATGCAATTTTCAAGGTCGTAAATAATAAAACCGTAAGCGATCCAAAGCACTTTGGCCAAGTTTCCGCTATTTTCTCACATATTGAAATACCTTTACGTGCGCGCTTTTCTTGATGCCACTTACACTTTTTAAGAATTTTAATGTAATCAGTTTGCTTTTAGATATGAAGCATTGCTTTTTATTCTAGTTTTCGTTAAACCCGCCCGGGTTTTGCACGGGTACATTGGTAAAGAAAATTATAATTTATTCTTTATTTATAATTTGGTATACCAAATCAGTATTTTATAGCTCAACACTTTGTTGTTTGACTGTCTAAATATTTTTTCATACAAATCTTTTCCTGGCAGTTACGGACACAATAAAAAGCTTTAATCAAATTGGTATAGCCGTTCTGAAGTAATGCGCTTACAGTACATTCATCAATGGATTAATATTAACCTGCTTAGATTAACATAAGATGTCCTACTATGTCATGTGAGTAAATATCTGACTTCTAAGTGACACATCAGTGAATGATTTCCGAAATCAGTTTGGTTTCTTCATTACAAAGAAAACACAAGGTTTCCTCTTAAAAGTTTAAGTATATACGTACTAAACATAAAACTTTAATCTCGAAAGTTCGAAACCTCTTCCTCTTTTGAACTTAGCTAATATTGGTACTTTGTGTTTATTATAATGTAGGTACTAGTTAGAACAACATTTACAAGCTTACTATCACATTTTTGATATGGAGGACATAAAAATACCCCAAACACTAATTTGTAATTTCTAGTCAATAATATATAGCATTATGGTGTTGAATTAATATTTATAGAAAACTTAATCAACTATGATTTTTTCACATATAATAATACAAAATTTATAAGTTTTCTTTGGGAAAGGGCGTGATAAAATAAAATAATATAAAATCTTAATATTCCAGAACAAAGAAATAATCACTAAAGTTGAAACGAACATTTTAAATAATAGTGGTAGATAATACTTAATATGAATGATTGACTTAAACAATTTACTAAAGAAATGTCGTTCTATATACATGAACTTTCTATGCTTAATTATCTTAAATTATCTAGAATTAAAATCATGGTGATGGCCTGAAAGCCTAAAATTATTTTACTTTAAAATTCATTACCTACGCACTAAATACACGGTATCAAATACATTATGATTAATATTTTAGGTTGTGGGCAATCATAGAATGTTCGATTGAATAGACGATATAAATATTACTATGATTCATATTAGCTTTGTCTTTGATGGTATACTTCCGAAACCTAAATTCGTACTTTGAAGATGCTTTTCCTACATTCGAAAGCACATATTCTAATTAGGCTTTTTAAAATATATCTTTCAATATCTTATTAAATATTTTTTAGAATAAATAGGTATTTTTATTACTAACATCTTATACACCACCAGTTACTCATATATCTGACATTCACTGGGTCTATAAAGCAAATGCTGATAATTTTCTATACAGGCCAGGTAAGTCTATAATCTTGCCCACTGTAAAAATAATAGATTAATGTTTAGTACTCGTACTTAAAAGTAGCCTCAGTGTAGCCATGTTTTCGAGTATGACTTTTCAAACAGGTCCAGCCTTCTGGGGTCTCATCAACCCAGAATGGTCTCTATGCAACAAAGGCCGCCGGCAGTCGCCGGTGAACTTGGAGCCAGAGAAATTGCTCTTCGATCCCAACCTAAGATTTTTACACATAGATAAGCATAGGGTAAGATTTCGATTTAACCGCCTCCGTACATTCTAGCTGATTCCCCAGAAAATAAAGTGAAAGTTAAACATCTTACAGATTTATAAAATTTACAAAGAATCGTTCTTTATATGAATGTTTTGTATTAAGTAATAACTAGTAATTATTATTCGTGTATTAAGTAATAAGACACGAATAATAATTTTTTAAGTTATAAAAGTTCTCGGTGCCAGCTATTAAGTGATATAACTACAAACGCAATATAGTTTTTATTAAAGATCCCTTCTTTAAATTTAACCATTTTATTTAAATATTGCCATAGTAACTAAATGTCTTTAAAACTCACATATTCTTAAAAGCTTTTTTACATAAACGACTTACGTCTTTTGTCTGACAATTTTGACATCTCTTATTTTTTTATCAGATTAACGGCTTAATAAGCAACACGGGTCACTCAGTGATCTTCACTGTGGAGAACGAGACACGGCATCATATTAATATAACTGGCGGGCCCCTCTCTTACAAGTATCAGTTTCATGAGATCCACATACATTATGGCCTGCACGATCAATTCGGATCGGAACATGCGATTAATGGATATTCTTTCCCTGCTGAGGTAAGCATATTATCTCTTTTATCAGTAATACTCATCTTCATTCATATAATTTATTATGTTTATCTTTTAGCCAAGTTCATAGGTGGTGTGTGTTCAAGCGACCTACTTTACAAAAGTAAGCTTTGAATGTCAAACGGTAGATTCTTTTTTTGTACCCCAAACATTTAGTTAAAATTGCTACAAAAAGTATTTTCAAAACGTGTTTTTGGCTCAACTTCATCAAATAGAGTCGTAGTGCGAACTATGAATCTAAATCTATGAACGAGAGATATCATTTAACGAGTGAAAAGTTTATGTTAGAAAGGTGTGTCCTACGTATTTGTTATTCCTAGCACAAATGTTAGCACATTTGTGCCTGCAATCAATTAAAGCGCATCCAAGTGTTTACCCGGCGTAACTTGACGAAACTACAATACGTGCTCTCTAGTGCTAATTATTTCACTGACTCCTGTTTCTGTTTAGTAATATCCGTTTAATTAATATTGTTATTTCAAGGAAATATTGCATCTATATGCAAAGCGTCGTTTTTGCATTTATATCTTTAAAAGTGCTACGTGTTACGTTGTTTAATAATTTCATAAGTTGTAGGGGCTTTGTTATTAGTTTTATGACTTATAGTTGTGATTTAATTTGGTTTCATTAATGCAGGTAAGACTGTATTTAAAGAAAGGTAATACAAAAAATTCAACAAACTAATATATATATTTTAATGATTTGTTATATTATTTTATATACAACAGACTGATTAATTAAAAAAGAAGCGGATTTAGATTTTTATATTTATAACTTTAACTACAACTTCAGTCATTCAAACAAATGTTAAATATTTAAAAAGGTGTTCACAACGAAGTGACGTAGCACCGACATACTTAATCAAAGTAAAGAGACATTGTGAACACAAAAATTCCGCATTCCATTAAATAATCCCTAAGCCACAAATAAACAGCCAATATGTTAGAATTTCGTGGATTTCTTTCGCAACTTCAAAAGAAGTAACAGATGTTTTCACACGCGTGGTCCCGGCGCCTAACATAATCCCGACAAACGACTTGGTACCAACTGAAGCATACTGTTTATTTATGTGACAAATTCGCACTGAGTTAAGAGACGGTAACGCGGATTGCGCTAAAAATGCGAGCGTTTTGTAACTCCATTTTTATCACGCTGATATTAAAAATAAAATTAACATATTTTATATTTTGGAGAGAAAAATATTTGAATTTATTTTAATGATTAGGTAATATTTCCATTGAATTTTAGTTTGGTTTATAAAAAAATGCTAAAATCTTTCAATTGCTTGAAATGCTAAAATCATACAAAGAAATATTTAAAAAAAATCTATAATATATTATGTTATTTCTTTTGATCAATGGTATCAATGAAAATAATTATTTTTCATTATTATTTATCGGCGCCGTGACCTCAGATCCCCCAGAACCGAGTAAGCAAGGTCAAAAGTGTTATACAGGCTCCTAAATCCAAAATCATGCTCTTTCTATTCACTTAATAATTTTGTTTTATTGTAATTTTTAACAAAGCGCTTTTGTGAAATTGGCAAATATGGTTTTCAAGATTTCCTTTTGTTACAGATTCAAATATTTGGTTTCAATTCACAGCTGTATTCAAACTTTTCGGAAGCTTTACACAAAGCTCAGGGGATTGTTTCGATTTCTTTACTGTTACAGGTGAGTATTGTATGCTCATTTTTATTTTTCCGCTAAGCTAAAATTGGCTACTTTAGTAGTATTTTAGTAGTGGTATAATTAAGCATTACTTTTTCATGTTCAAACGATTTTTTTATGTAATAACAGCTCTAACAATGTATGTAGCTATTTTCATTTGTACCTATTTTTGTTTGTTATTAAAAATTATGTTTTATAAGACTTTAAAACTACCCGATCATTTTAAAAATTCTTTCATTAATTGATTCTAGACTCTTTATGATGGCATAGCCTATATTGGATTATAATCAAATAATACATAAATTGAATTTACACCCAAGTTTCGGAAATATATGAAGTAGTTGTAATGTGAGTTATCGACATCGTGTTATCAACGACGCCACACCTTTCATAGCATCCACCCCAAACTACGGGTAGTTAATTAAGGAAATTGGAATTTTCTGTGCGCTATTGGATTAGCCGCCGAAGCTATTAGTTCAAATTAACAACTGTCTGAAATACGAAAGAAAAACGTTTACCTCTGATTCAAAATTCAACATAAATAAGTAGGAGATAGCTTTACAATGATTCATGATGTTTTTCCTAACTATAAGGCCCACGAATTGTGGTTAACTTAATTACAATCTATATTATAACTATTACTAATAAATAACATAAAGCTAACATACATTTTTTAAATACAAATTACACTGAAAGATAGAATACATTGTCAATTGTCAGTGTTTTAAAGTGATTTTGATAATTTGTAATACATTCAACGCATATCGCCCCATAAAAAGTGAATTTCCGTAACCCCTAGTGGGGCATGGGGCAGACACATTTCTGTATCTGTTTCACTGATCATTTTCTGTACAGGCAAGTAGGTGATCAGCCTTCTGTGTCACCCAACCGGAACATTCAATTTGTTTTCCCGAGATGCGTTAACCATTTAGCCACGGAGGTGATTATGTCTCCCCATAGCACTAACACATTTCTATTTGCCTACACTATATTATGCTAACTTAAATAAGTAGTAGTAATAACAGAAACACAATTTTACAAGGCAAATATTTGGAAATCGTTACCAAACTGTAAAAAATTATAATCACAATAAATATATTAAGATTTAAGGCTTCAAAATTAATATTTAAGTGAACTATGAAGCCAGTTTTATATTTAAAAAGTAATTAAAGAAGCTAAGTATAAATTTGAAAATGAAGTTTCGCATTTACATTAATGCAATTCTCTAAATCGTTAAAACACAATGTCTTATGCAGCATTTACATCTAAAACACAAATTTTAGCGCAAAACTATAGATATGCTAATTGTTAGTACGCTGTTAGGGAACACCTGAATTCTAAACGACACAGTTTTAGTTAAGAAAGTTCAGTTTGCTCGTTTACGTTTCTTCCTACCTGCAGCAATATTTATTTTATATATCGCCGCGAAATATTTTTAAGCTCCGACGAAAATATAGCGAAATTATAAGTTTGACATGTCTGCAAGACAGTATGTCTGTTTATGGCATGATAGCTCCTAAAAAATGGACCGATTTCAATGAGATTTTTTTGTTTCAACGTGATCAACCTACATTCAATCATGAGATATTAATTCCTCTTAACATATCAGAGTTTATTTAATATTGTCTTCAATTTATGTATAGGTATAATATTTAATACATCATATTATATTCAATTACATGGTTAAATGGTTCACACTTCTGACATTAAATGTGTAATGCACTAGAAGTCGCTGTGGTCCCAGTGTGTGGTTCTGTGAAAATAGAATTGTTTTAGTTGGATAGCACAGATACCTACCTACCCATGCCCCAATAAAATTTTTGAGGTTTTTTTTTTCAACGATGCTTAACTCTATATCAACCAATACACTAACAGAAATTTGTTTCATTTGTTACTGTTTAAAAGTGTCAATTGCACAATACATATCATTTGACACGTTCACGAGGTGCTGTATTTTTCCATACACATATTGTATTGTAATAATATTATATTGCCATATCGAATAATAAAAAAGTAAACCCTTAACCTTGAATTATTTTATCTCATAAATTAAGCGTAAACCTATAAAATAAATCATAATTTAAATTTAACATTGGTTTATTGAAAACAAAATACTGTCTGTACAGAACTTACCTTAAGCTTTATATTGTTAATACAAAATAATATCCCAAGGAACTTACTTGATACTTTCTATGTAGTTTTAAAACAACATGTATGTAGTCTATTTCTTGAATCAGGTTAAATAAAGATCTATTCGATCGTTTTACGGTTTAATGAGGGCGATCCAATGTTGTCTCAGGGGCTGTGTACATGGTATTTATGTTGCTTGCACGCTATAAAGTTAAATCTGCTTAGGTTTAGGATAATATTATATACAAGGTTAATTCTCACTAGTATAAGTTATGGATAAAATTAATAATAAACATATATTTATTAAAACACAGAAATCACTGACTATAATAGAGCAGGAGACATTCGGACTGGTTAGTGTGGGTATTTCACACCTGGCTCTCTGAACTGAAAAGTGGGCCTGTATTTCATATACTTTTGCGTCATGTGCTGTACATAGATAAATGACAGTTCTCCCTCGGTGATAAAATCTTGGAAAATATTATGTGAAACAGTGCAAAAAGCACCCGAGCTTTTGGGTTGATTATACATATTGCTCACCTGCTCTTAACAGTAAAAGATGTCTGGAGTATTTCCTAGATACTCTCCTTCTACATGCGCTATTGAGGAATGTTAGAGATTCGATATAAATGGCATATTCAGCACAGAGATTAAGATTTCGTTCTTAAATACACTGTGAAATCGAACGACCGACTAATCAGATAATTAATTCCTTCTAGTGGAGCACGGGATAGATACATTGCTTCTATTTCAATGATAATTTTACTACAACGAGTTACACCCTTCTTGTAGCCCCGGGAATGGAACACCGTTTATTGAATGTCTGATGATCTGTCTAACTCAGATAAGTCTTATTAGGTGTTTTAAGTCTATTATTAAATGTTATTTCTTTTCTTTAATAATATTTATTTTGTTCATAGCTTGGTGACTTATCAAATCCAGAGCTAAGAGTGTTAACAGAAGAACTGGAAAATATAAAGTACGGAGGTAAGGGATAACTATTACGTCTATTTTCCGCCTTCTATGAATGTTTAAAATCTGTATTTATTAACAATACTAAGATGATCTTAATCTTATTTTATAGATCATTATTTTACAAGTACTTTAATTTCAAACAACTTAATCAATTTTCTTGTCACTTGATAATGTCAGTTTATAATTAATAGAAAGTTGAATCAAAACTGATTCATTAATTTTGAAGCTACAACGCTATGACATCAACAAAGATTTAAATGAAAAAGAAATCCGACAGAACTTTGTTTGTTCTTTAACAGTCTATAAACTTATATTAGATCATAATGTGTTTCTTTCTTTGTTATACTTTGACACAGGGCTAAAAAAATATATTTCCAGGTGCTGAAATGCCAGTTAATCGATTATCAGTGCGAGGACTCCTGCCCGATACGGACTATTATATGACATATGATGGCTCTACCACTGCTCCCGCCTGTTACGAAACAGTGACGTGGATCATTATAAATAAACCCATTTATATAACTAAACAACAGGTAAGAAAAATCCAAGTATTCGAAATAAATAAAGAAAATAATTTTAAAAATTATCTAATTGGCATCAGTCGCTTTTAAATCAGATAAAATAATATCTATATTCTACAATATTTATTTTAAAGAGAAAAGGTTTTTAATAAATGACCTCATAACTTACTGTATGGATTTAAAATTATAATCTTTCCCTAATGGGAAGCAAGACTCAATAAAACATAGACTCACTCGGAGGAAGTTGTGAGTAAAAACATATATTATGCTAAGATGTATGATATTGGTGAACTCTTACACGGGCTGCAGTCTGCATTTTTTTTTTCGACAAATTAAATTCTATGTAAATAATGTTCTTAGATAGATCTGGTTTAAAACGATATCTTAAATGCATCTCAATTCCTTTGTAGTATGGGAGAAGCGCAAAATACAAACAAAAGTTTTCAAAAGCATATTTTCGATGCGGCCACATTTCTATACATAAATGTAGTCCATAATTTAATTTTTTGAAATTTTGTTTGAAATAGAGCGTTTTTACACTATTAAATCAAGCAGCCTTAAGCACTATAAAATTTTCATGAACAAACCAATTGAAATGTTAAAAAAATATAAAACATTTTATAAAGCTTAGCCCTTAACACAGTTAACTCGAATTTCAGTCACAAACAGAGCCACTTAAACCAAGCTTGTTCAATTTTTACGTGAGCATGCGAGTACCGGCAATATTCATAAAGCTAATTTTAAATTAAGAATAGCAACCGTGCAATGCTCATATATTACGTAAGGTAATTTAAAACAAATTTCTCAAAGGTGTTTTAAATATTACACAACGCCTTTTTATAGTCTCGTAAAATTTTATATACCTTTGTGTTTGTAGAACTCTGTATTATGTGTAAATCTGTGTCATAGGATAATACGAGAAATATTTTTGTAGTAAAACATGACTCTTAATGTATACCAACTATATAACGAATAAAACGTTAGCGGATTGAGAATCTTTCAAAAGTCAGATTAAAAGGAAGTTATATCTTAATAGAGCTTCATCTTAAACAGATTTTATCAGAACGTATTCAGAGAGTGCGATGAGAGATACGTATGGAAATGCAAAGACCTTGCGCGGTCGCTTCTAGGAAAACATGTTAAGCAAGGTTTGAGGCTAGTAATAACGTTTTCATTTGTGCTCACGCTACAATAAACAACTCACGTCCCTCGCCTTTAGACAAAGACTCCGTCGTGAATTATGTACGTGTTAAAAGTAAACTGAAAGTGCTGCGTTGTTTTGCTGTTATTATAAATCATTGTTTATGTTTTCCGTTTGTTGGCGTGAATTAAGTTGTTGCAATCTCAAAGTTAGGAGCACTAAAAATTTCATAACGATTTCCAATTTAGAGGAAACAGTTCGCGTTTTCAATTTCGCACGTGAACAATAATTTCAAATTATCAAAAACTTTTATATTCCATTCTGTAGGGTGCAAAATATTGTTACAAAGTTAAATAACGTGAAAATGAGTCTTAACTCGAAATACAATTTGCGAACGAGCCGAGAAAGTAATGATTTTACTCATTTATAGCAATCTCAAATTTCGGCTTATAGACAGTGTCTATAATCACAATCAAACAGTTAAATACGGCGTGAATAGCGATGGGTCGGAGATACGGTGCGATCGCGTGCGTTGTGCCAGTTAATCTTCCGCTTTCCTATTCTACAAACATCGATTCTACAATTTTCAATTTTCCTCAAATCGTTAAAGTTGTACACTATTCTAAAATTATTTTCAAAGGTGTTTTATCCAATAAACTTTTTTGTACTCGTACTGTCATTCTTTCAACTGTTTTTAAACCATTAATGTGCGAACAATTCTCAGATTATTTTATATCTTATACATCTTCAGTGCCCAGAGGTACAACAATGTTATATTTTATTATAACCAATTGACAGTTTTATCCGTAGTAGCGTATGTATTTTGTGTATATATTATGTATATATCTATTATATTAATATAAATAAATTAAATATATAGTACTTAATAATAATATTTTAGCTACCATTTCATATTGAAATGGTAGCTAAAATATTTTAAAACCGAATTTATTTCAGAACATTCAATATGTGAAAAATATTAGTGAATAAATTTATAACGGGCAGTAAATCAGTATAAACAAAACTCACATTGAATGTGTTAAACAAATGTAATGCAATGCAAACTTTGGTCCCACAGTTGCACGGCCTCAGGCGTCTGATGCAAGGTGACGCTCGACACCCGAAGGCACCCCTCGGGAACAACTTCCGCCCTCCACAGCCTTTACACCACCGGGCTGTAAGGACCAACATTGACTTTGACTTGAACAAGGTACGTCAAAATATATTTATCTGTATATATCTATACAAAATACCAATATATTTTCAAATTACTCATTTCAGTATCCCGGCAAAACGTGTCCCAGTATGAACAGGAACATGCATTATAAAGGTATATTTATTTTAAACAAATTATTTTACATATTTTTTTAATTATAACAGTTTATCATTAGTGTTTCCTATTAATTTGAAATTACTAAGGTTAAGACGAGTAAAATACAATTTTAATATATTTCTTAATTCTTAAATAGACAAATTGTATCTTTTCAAACCTAATTCATAATTTTAAATTATATTCGTTGTAGTTTATACTATTTGTTTGTACTTTATGGCTTTACTAACAGTATTCTTTTTTATTTTAGCAAAAACTTGGACGCAATACTAAAGGGCAGACTCCTTGACTAGTGTTTACATAAATGTAGAAGACTTTAACTACTATACCTTAGACTTTGTATATATCTTTGTACAGTACCTGCTTATGATAGTTATTGTATGTAATAAATTGTAATATAATTAATTGTATAGCGATTAAATTCACTTATGATATTGTATATCCGTAGCTGAATTGGTGAAGCATCTGACAATGTACGTAGTGGTGTCACTACTATGTAAATTATTACATTATTTGTATTATGTATATAGTAACTGGATCAGATTTCTTGGGAAATAACATTTAGGTTTGGTAAGCACAGATGGAACTTCCTGTAAAGAAAATAGTGTAACTGACAATGAAATGTCTTCTCGGGACTTAAATATTTTAGATTTAGGATTGTCTCGTCTATCAATGAAAGATCCACTAGTTATAACGTAACGGCCTCTCATAATAGGATTCATATTTTCGGATAGATTATTCAGATTGCGCGTTGTCTATGATAGTTATATAAATAGTTAAAATATACGTATTCAATATCGTTTTGTATCTAGTAGATCAACCAACTTCGTATTGATAGGTAATATTATTTAACCATATACTAGCAAAATTAAAATGAATTTAGAAAGTCATATCATACTTAGTAAATTTATTTAAGATGTATTTAAAATTTCTTTTATAGTTAAATGTTTATCAATATTGTTACTATGTAATTCCGGCATCAAAAGGAAATGGTATTTATTTGATTAAATGATATCTCCAAACGGCTTTTTTTATTGCTTTTGAATTTAAGGAAAGCTTTATAGATTTGATGATCCGTAGACTATTAAACTGCCTAATAAGCGCAAGTACTGCACGCCAATGTCATTTAATATGTATTAAACTAGAAGTCTTCGATTTGAATCCCAAAATAAACAAATGTTTCGTTTTAATAGGCACAGGAGTCTACGCAAATAAAAATGATCACTGAAACAGATGTAGGAATGTGTCTGCCCGCTAAGAAATATACAATTTTTAATATGTATAAGCCATGGTTTACCTAGGTACCTACTGAATACAGGACATAGCAACCCTGATAACATAAGCTAGTAGATTTGGTGTAATTATAAATTTGTAATAGTTAATGTATTGAACGCGTTTTGAGAAAACCTATGTCAGGTATTTTACAAATAAAAGACTTTATTACACCTTTACATTTTTCGTTCCACCGAAGCGGAACACTCTTAGTGTTCGTTCCACTTGTGTTTGAATAAAAAGCTCATTTGGATTCTATGAGAATCGAAATTGTTCCGCTTTTCGCTGTAGTAACTTAATTTAATCGAGTTCTATCACGATGTCCTTTGGATTAGATACCAGAAAATTGCTGTTTCGCTGACGTTCATCTAAATTACTTTTTACAATTACACTATGTGTGAGTATTTCTATATCTTTATACCTTTTTTGAAAAGAATCTCGCTATTTGCTAATAGCCTTAGAAGCCTCACTTGCCTTAGAAGTGTAACACAGACGTCAAATGACCAGAGAGCAGTCGATAATATTGCGATTTGCTACGACATTGAACGAACGAGTATATCCTTGGGCTGCCTCGTCACAACAAGGTTGTTTTTTATAGGAAGGAAAATGGTAAGAGACACACTGAGCTCTTCTAAGTATTTTTGTAGACATTACAACAATTGACAATGGTTTTAAAGGAATAAACAATATAACTACTAACTAGTAAAAATATTCTTAAGTCGAAAAGTTCAAAAAGATTATCGTCTAAAGATTAACAAGTAGGTGTTTATAGAAAAAACTAAGGTAATAAACTTCTAATTAAGATCTATAAATCGCTCGATTTTCCACGCCGGAGAACTCGACCCCGCGTTATTGGAAAAGTTTCCTTTCGATCTACCTTAATAGACTTACACAAATTGAGTTCATTAAAAATTATTTTATCTAGCCCCGTTTATTATATTTAAAAGTTGTTGCAGAGAGGAAGTTGTAAAGGCTTTGACTGAGGTGATATAAAATTGGTTATGATTTGTACTGTTTATTTCAGTGGAAATTGTAAGCCGGAACGTGGAATGGAATTAAGTTTTTAACTTATTAACTCAATTGGTCTTTGATATATTACATGAACTAGCTCATTTTGTACGTTGAACTATTTTGCACTTATTTAAATATTATATATAATATAATATTATTATCATTTATTATTTTATTTTATATATTATTATACTTATATGTAGAGGTAATTTACCAATCCACAAAAAAGCTTCAGAAAGAAAAAGTGGATAAAGACTAATCTAAATTTTTACAGCATAGCTAAGACACCGTTGGATAAATAAAACCTTTTTGTCTAATTTTGCATAGAGGAATGGATAAGTTATAATGAATCTAAAGTCAAATCACTACTTTTGAAAAATAGATAGGCCACAGAAGAGACCTCGAAGTTGTTTTTATCCCACTCTCACGCAGAGAAAGTCGCGGGGATCAGTTATAAACATTTCTTGTATGTAATTGAAATATACTATGGAATATAGAGGTCACAGAAATCACAAAAATATATATAAATACACATGCTATAGGAAATATTATAATAAATTTTCGTCAATTTGTAGGCGAACGTGAAGAGCGAAGATGTTTGCAAAGTCTGCTAAACACTTGTAAGGAGGGGTGCGACTTGAGAGCTCACTTAAATACGAGTGTGAGCTTCACTGTACTTGAGTGTCGGATTTATTTGCTTTATATATTCATTGAGTGACAGAGATTGTGCAGCGTTTCATTTGAGCCATGCTTACAAATAACAACTTGTAATTCTAATGGGAGATCGGATAAATATTTGATATGTTTAATGTTCATAAATATTGTTAACAAATAAATAAATAATTGTATTACTTATTAGTATTACTTTTTTTTTCATAGATCATTGAATCCAAGATCTACAGTACATATTGAATGTCAGATGCCTTATATAAGATTTTGAGTATGTTTTATAATTTTATTACGTGATAAATAGTTATATCGTCTCGTAGAAAATTAAGTCTCTTTTGTAGCTAATTTGTCTACGTTTTTGACAATATTGAGTACGTATTGAACTTTTAATGTATGGTAAAATTAAAATATTTGTACATAATATAATAAATTAAGGAAAAATTAAGCACTTAGTTTTAGTTGGGAGCCAAGTATCTATAAAGTTTGATTTTAATATTTTAAATGCATTAATTTAAAATACAGTTTGTATTTTAAATAAGGCCCTTTCTGATCTTCAAAAATTAAAGAAGGTTCCGGGTTCCATTCCCGAGGAAACAATTAATATTTGGTTTGAATTTTTATTTAAAATTATTAGTCTTGCCCATGGCCCATGTTCTACGAGTTATGATGCTGCGCTTTAGTTTACCATGGGAGTAGATGCAGACGAGACTATTGTTAAGATTAGTTAGGGTTTTAACAAAATACTTATATGAACCTGCCTTATGTTTAGTACATAGATCCTATAAATCGCCTACTATAAAGAAAAACCCTAAAGTTTACCGAAGTTAAACCTCAAAAATCATGTTATGCGAACGCCAGTTGGATATGACAAGTATACACGTATAAGAGGGGTTGAATAATTTACGAGTGCAGTAACTTCGGCGGGGCCAACGCTACAGATGGCTGAAGTACATATATCAAACAGGTCCAAAGTTACAACTTCAATAAAACTTCGATGAAACTTATTCAAACGCGTCGGCCGGTGAAAGCTGTTTTTAACTTCTTCCCTGAGGGATCACCCGACAAATAAAGAGTTAGGCTGAGGTAAAAGTCGATTCTTTTCAAAGGAAATATTTTTTGAGTTCGCGACTCTTGATGTCAGCGCCAGATCTTGTTCATGTGAAGTTTCAAAGTTCAAACTTTTCATAGACTCATAATTTATGTATTCCTTTCATGTTTCTTTTGAATATTAAAAAAATTCTTAAATTATAATTTTAGCTCCCGACGAGAAAAGAGAGGTACGTAGGTATTTTAAGTTTGAAGCGTTTCTGCATGTCGTATCATAGCTCCTAAACGAACGCACCGATTTGAAGATATTTCATCCTTTTATGAGTTACTAACGCATTAGGGCATATCTTGTAAAGTTAGTTTAAGTTTGTATTAATAAATAATTAAATATTATTATAAATTTATAATCATAGTCGGAAGTTTTAATTTATATTCAATTTCACTCGTTATCCTGAAATAATATCCACCAATCTAAGACTGACACCTCGTTCCAGTAGTTTTTAATTCGTTCATTTTAAGCAAAAAAGCAAACTTTTCCTTACATATGTTAAAGATAATTATAGATAATATTATAAACTCTAAGAGTTTTTAAAAACTATACAATTAATACACAATTGAAGATTATTTTACTTACCAATAATTAAAAATGCAATACTTAGATCTAACTTTCATTCTGAAGTTGCATTTAAAAGCTTAGTATTGCATTCAAGATTCAGGGTACAATATCGGGAATGGAAACGTTCGGTCGTGGGAATTAAGGCACGTGAGGTTTTATCCCGGCAATATTAACACTACGCTACATAATTTTATCCAGTTGCAGCCATAAATATCAACTGTAACCACGCTTTTGTTACAGTATACTTTCTTCTCTCTAGTGGAATCTACCTACTAAGAAAATTTTATGGTTAAAGACGAGCTTAAAAATTGTAAAGAGTCGAATTCTTACCATTTAAAACGATATGGATTTATATTTCCGTTTCACAGTATCATTAGTAATATTGTTTTCATAATAAATAGAATTATCTTAGAATTATAATTCCTACTAAATATTAGAAAATAAAAATGTGTATAGGATTTTTAGTCTTCGTTGTGAACGATACTTATTCTAAGTGATTCTTAATTATTTAAATATAACCGAAAATTACGGCATACTCATAGAAGAAAAGATTCAAAGGACAATAGTAGTAATTAAATAAAGATTTTGGGTTAAAAAGGCCTGTGTCCTTTCTAATCTCATGTATAGCAAGATGGCAAGTGTGCACGCTCCCACGGCCGCGCCGCAGACATGAGACGCTTATTAAGCTCTTTCAGTTTTTGTTACCTGCTGAGAGATTTATTACTTTTAATTACATTTCATTGTACGCTACTGTTTTCCATTTAAGTGAATATTGCTTATACCTTTTAAGGTAAAGAGTAAAGTAATTTTGCAGTACATATTTCATAAAATTATATATATTATAATAGATATACATTATACAAAAAGACTAAGATATTGTATATTTTATAAAAAGTTTTATAAACTATGCAATGGACTATATTTTTCAGATTATTTTCTAGATAACAAGGATAACAGTTGGCCTACGTATAACCTGATATCATCTAATGAAATCAGATTTTCAATTATTTACATTACAGGCAGGTAACACTCGAAACATTTATTTTTTATCCAGAATGCCAATGCGACGCTTGGATTTGGAGCTGATATTATAGTAATTCATAATTATACGAATGCATTTAGGCAACGAGTCGTAGCAACGAGTCGTTTTTTTTAAATATAGAAACCATGCATAAATATCATACGAGTGACCCACAAATGTTGGTGTAAAGTAACGCTAGTGTAAAACTCTAATTTTTGTTAGGGTTTCAATATGATTGATTCGTTTTATTGCTTTTAATTCATAGTGAAAATTCAGAATACATGATATTGTTATCATACGAGGGATATTTAATATTTGACAGTGGAACGTGTCTTTATCGGTATTCATCGCGACACGAAAGGGTTCATTAAAATTCGTTGTACAATAAACGCAGGCCTCACGGGACCAACACAGTTTCAACCACATTTCAATCTGTTACTCGTTATTTCAACTATTAATTGCCGTCATTGTAGAATTATAAATAATTAACAACGCGTGTTAAAATTGTTGGATATTATTGTCATTATTTTCGGTTATTGAACGGGCAATGTATCCAATTACGGCTTGAATATAAAAACAATACTTTTTTGTATTAATTGATTACTTAATTAAGTCATCTTTGCTTCGATTTAAAAAGAAAATATTGTTTTGTTTTTAATCAATTATTATTTATTGAGGGTACCTAATTATAAATACTAGCGGATGATATGAACTCCGAATCGCCTTAGAAAAATAAGTCATAATAAAAACAAAAATATATATGTATAAGAAAAAACGAATTATTTTTATAAATATTTTTTTTCTCTTAAGACTAAAAAAATTCAATAAAATTGATTTTAACAAAAAAATGTAACTAACTAACTTACATAAGTGTAAGTAGAATATAAGATTATATCTAATATATTACCGTGTATTCTTCAGCTTAACAACAATTTTGAAAACACAGCTTTAAATTCCAGTGGTTTACGCTTTAACAGGTTAATTTATAATTCGACGCAATAACCGCATTCATGCCACTGCGACGGCCGAACGCTGTTTCTGATATCTACATCCTTATTTCACATATTACCATTATATTATATTTATCTCAATTCCAAATAAAACTGAACTCAAAAAAGATAAAACTCAACTAATCGCTTTGTGGTTTATAAAATTTGTACGCTGTCTTAGAAGAAAATATTAAAATCTATCTACCTATACAATAAAATTAATACCATAATCAATATTTACACTGTTATGAAGGTTAAGTGATAAACTGTAAATATACATGTTGCTTGCAACTACAAATTAAATAAGTCTTACGTAAATATACATGCGATATTAATTTAACAAATACGTTTAATATATAATTTAGTAAATGACTATATCTTGAAAATACTATATTTCTTGAAAATATTATTTTAATATCAAAATATAAGCTAAGACATTATAATGATAATTTGTTATCAACAACCGTTCGAATCTTTATGAATAAGGTTACGCATGTCGACTGAGGTGACGGCTGTTCGGAGGTAACGGGCAAGATATTTTCCTGAGCCGAGGGGCCATTCAGAAGGCACTCTAAACGGAGGGATACGGGCCGTAAAATAGGATTTCATGCATGCCTTAGCTTGTGTGAACAAATATGTACGCTTGACAACGCACGACCTTTGCCAATAGGTCCCTCGCTGAACAATCATTTCCTGCGCTTTATAAATTGCACCTGATTTTTCTCGTAGCCGAATTATTATTTCCTGTGATATTTCTGGCATTTTCTTTACTTCGATTATCTATTTGAACCCAATACTCGTACAATAATATGGCGGACATCTATACGAAAAAAAAAATCCATAGGAATCAAAACCGGAGAATAATATACCTACCACCAAATTTACTAACTACAAGTGAATGCAAATTTTACATTTATTTACTTTGATGCTTAGAACTTAAGATTAAATACTTTTTAGGTAAATATTTGAATCAAATGCTTAAGCAAGAATTAATAGTCTGTACTTCGGCGTTACTTTTTAGTAGTCTTAGAGACCTAGTCTATGTTATTTATATAGATACCAATATAATTATTTGTTATTTAAAGACTATTCGAGCCGAGAAAGGGGCGTAGTTACCTGTAGTTTTCTTTAGGAATCTATTTTAGGAACTAGCCTCCTAACAACGTGTTCATGTCTTGAAACTTTAAATCTTAGTTTATAGATAGCATCATTTAAAGAGGAAAGATAAAACATTATTATTATTATTACTATAATTGAGAATCGACTGTTAAGCAAATGACAACATAGAGCTAAAATAATAAAAAGTAATACTTGTTAGCAATTGTACAATACATATCTTATTAAAAAGTAAGGTATTCCACACTGTAAAAGTGTGAAATGTTAATCAATATTAAGGCACGTGAACTCATAACGGCATTTAAAATAAGGAAAATTAAATTTCTCTCAGTAAATTATCTCCCATAAAATTCATTTATCATAATCTTTTAGTAAAGATACATTGCACAAAATCTACAGTATTCAGGTGTAGAATTCACTGAACGTAAAGCACAAAAGAAAATCTCATCGAGTTTCATTCTCGCTAAGTGCTCAGTAAATGCAAATAAGGAACGAAAAATGGCTTTTTTGTAGACAACAAAGTACGGAGAAATTCAAGGATATTCTCGTGGCAATCAGCAACATATACGTGTTTGTCTGCGCGTCCCCTGCGACCCATAGCAGAGCTGTGAATATTGCATTTAGCACCGTCTCCCTGTCGGCCGACTTTTTTCGATTCTCCTATTATAACTTCAACAAAATCGCAACGATTGTCAAAATTACGGCAATAGGAATTAAACTGTATAACAGCAGTATAGAGTTTGTATTCGCTAAGCAATAGAAACGATTCAACGGCAACCATAGGCTTCTGAATCGACATGCCATTTACAAGGAAATGTAAGCTTTATGATCTGTGTAATACCAAGGATATAAAGATCGTTTTTCTTTATACCTACATTTGAAGATGTTGAAATCCTATCGCTACTGAAATAGAAGAATATGGCCTCTGGCTCTTGACAATCCCGCTCACACACTAAAGTATGATTGAGTCATACATTATTTCATTTGTGCGAGCAATTTTTGAATTTAATATCACAGTTGTTTTGATTATTTTTTTGTTACATAAATTATGTAATATTTCAATAAATTGTTGTAACAATGCTTCTATGTACAAAGATAATATACTGTTTGACTCGTTGTTAAAAACTATACATAAATGTTAATGACTTTTTTTATATACACCTAAGTGAAATCGTAAAAAATTTAAAATTATAATACAATTTTTTTTCTTCCAATCATTTTATTTTTAACAGTTCGAGTACAACTCAATTATCGATGTAAGTTACTGATTCAATTTCTCATAACAATTAATTTGAAACTGATTTAAATGCTACTCTTTTATGTAATGCTATACTTATAAATAAATAAAATATACGTCGAATTGTTAAACCTCATTTTTGGTTTTTCTGAAGGTCCGTTAAAAACCGCCTTGAAGTGAGTTTTTGGTATTTCAGGGAAAAGATCAATAAAAATTAAAATTACTGTTTTTAATTATTTACTAATTCATTAAGCAACGTACGTTGTACTGTAAACTACAGTTTATACACACAAAGCAATTTACAATCGGTCTGTGTAATATCTGTGGATATTGTTAATTTGCAACGATGACATTTCATTGACGTTTCATTTCGTTGCCGACATTGTTTGCAGTCAGATTCCAAAGAGCGATCTAAGTTGAGGATTGTGGAGTAAGTTAGACGGGAGTGCTGGCCGAGGCGTATCCATTTAACTAATGCATTGTCCGTTATTGGTCTTGGTGCAAACGAGGCACTTTATTCTGCAGACTAACATATTGGCTACTAACTGAATCTAGTATATTTACCTTACGAAACGCATGTTTAACTAATTTTACTCCTTCGTTGATGCGATTTAAGACATAGGCCTTATTCGCGACTTAACGTCCATATCTTGTAATGCCAAAAATTACTTTTAAATATAGTAATATTTCATAAACATAAGTATATATATTTAATGTGCAAAATAGGCGCATTGTAGACGTTGAGTTGCGGAAATAAGCCCGTTTTTACTTATACTTAAGTATATATATTTAAGTTTTGAATCGTATTTTCGCCTAATATTCGACTTTAATCAACGTAAAATCGTAGTATGGTCTAATAATGTAATCAATAGTGTAAGGGCTAATAGTAATCTGTATCTTTAAGAGATGAGCTATTGAATGCCAAGTTTTTTTAAACATGGCTGAGAATTTTTAACATTGGCCTACATTACAAACTTCACTTCACATTCAACTTCGCGTTCGTAACGTGATGTTATATAGCCTAAAAGCTTTTAGCTCTAAAAATGTACTTCCATACAACTTTTCATCCCCCCTTTCAACCCCTTACAACCCTTTTTTCACTTCAAAAATTACCCTATATCCTTTCTCAAGCAGACTATTTGTGTACCAAATTTCATTTAATTCGGTTCAGTAGTTTTGTCGTAAAACCGCAATAGACAGAGAGACACACAAAGTTACTTTCGCATTTATAATATTATGTAAGGATTATTATAATACGATCCTTCTTCTTGATCCTTTCCATTAAATGGCAGAGACGAAATAAGTTAAAAATAAAATATACTAATCTAAGGTAATATTCAAAATTTAGACGGGTAAAATTTATTTTGAAAATGTACATACAATTAATGGTTTATTTTGTATAAAAGGGGCGCGGTAACATTATTAGTTCCAATTAACGCGGTAACCTCAGCATATATGGACAATTAAATGGAGATACTTCCATTAGTAGTCGGTTCGCTGTTTACATCAATTAGCTGTCATGTTAATTTAAATGCTTGCATACAATGGCCTGCTTTGGGTACGAGATAACTTGCTTAGGCAGACAGTTATTATTCGATTCAAAAGGTAACAAGTGGAATTGTGGTTCAACCAGAATAAGTAATAGCTTAAAACTTTTTAAAGGCATATTATTCGAAAGGTAGCAGATGCATTTTATTTTTATAATAAACTGGTGCCTCGCAATTTCACCTGCGTTAATTTCATCGTACGGTAATGTTTTATAGCCTATAGAATACTAATCTCTTAATTATAAAATAAAACATACAAATAACAATAGTGTTTTTTAAAATTTTCCTTAGGGATAGTTTCATAAGGGTAACTTAAAACATGATGTCCTTTATTTTATACTGAAGTTGAAAAATCAAAACTCGTATTTCTAAATTATCCCATAGAACACACTACCGATATATAAAGTATATGTTAATCCAGAGCATATTCTATTTGTGTGTCAAATTTCATTCAAATCGGTTCAGCCGTTTATGCGTGATTGAGTCACAAACATTGAAACATCTTCGCAAAATTTCGCATTTATAATATGAATAAGATTCTTATTTAAAAAGCCTTCTTGATGAAGATACTAGAGTTTCTTCTATAACTATTCTCATATTATTACAAATAGAATTAATTAATATTTAGGCTTACTTAAAATTTTAGTATAGTAAGTTTATAATATGATAAAATAAATACTAGTGACTATTGTTAAGTACGAGGCGGGCAGGACACAGACGTATTAATTCTCTCTCAATCAATCTACATAATATAATCTTTATCTTTTGCTATAAGTGAAGTCCCGTGTTGGGGTATGGGGCAGATGCATTTCACATGTTTCACTGATCGATTTTTCTTTAGGGGCAAGTAGGTGATCAGCCTTCTAAGTCCTGCCAGACCGAGTTTTTATTTATTTCCACCGGGAATTGAACCAAGGACCTCTCGGTTATAACGCTTACGCGCTTACTACTAGACTAAGGAGGCAGCCTTTTGCTGTACTTACCACTAAATGACTAATAATTAAACAGAGAAGCTGTGTTTTTATAATGTCTCCAGAGGATAAATAAATTGTTTGCAGTTTTTGTTAAGATGTTTCATTACAATTGTTTAGTGTAATGTATCAAGTTATTGCGTTGTCGCAACTTACAACTATTTAAAGCATTGCTGTAAGAAATTCTATATTTTCAATCAAAGGAGAACGAATATAGTCTTGCTAAAATGAAATTTCAAAGTTAAGGCAGGAATGCAATGCCACAGGTCTTCTTTTTATGCTCCAATTTAATGTTATTTTCTCTTTTATGACACTATAAAGACGATACGGCCACTACGCGTAATGAAATCTTGTGTTCAATACCTGGCGATAGTGCGCTATTAACAAATAATAATATACTTTTAAAGCAACGTTCCTTAGATAGTCTAGCCCGTAACTTTTTTAAATGTTATTTTGCACTTTTAGGATTTCTAATTTCTGAGCGTTTAGCTTTATATAGCTTGTATTTCACTTTAACGGCTATGATTAATAAAGTAGGTATAATATAAATTACTACATAAAATACTTACTTCGCTTTTATTAGATGAGCTATAATATATGTATAGCCTATATCACTGTTCTTAATTTTGTAACATCGGTGTTTTGAGTTTTTTATAATTAGAAAAAATACAAAACTTTCCTCTTTGTAATATAAGTTTAATAGGACCTAAATTACCAACTAAGTATAACACATGAAATAGAATAAAGCAAACAATTCAACTGTATATAAAATATTGTAAAATAATATTACTTACTATTGAAAATGACTTTTCAATTTTATCTGGTTTTGTTTTATTTTATGATAATGATCCATAGAAATTCCCGAAATATGATAACATTTTAATAGTAGTTTTTAGTGCAACCTAGACGTTAAAAGAATTAGAAAAACATGTGAGATACAGGATTAGCTTTCATTTTAGTACCTTGTGCAAAATTCACAACTTCGGGAAAGAAAATACATTTTACAAAGCCCATAAAAGTAGAGTTCATTGTGCCCGCAGGCGATTTTGTCTGCAAAACTCTAATGCTATGAAGAAATTGTATGTTATTTTACAAGTTTTATTAGGTTATTTAACTTTGGATTAAACGAATCGAGGACTTGCCTTCGGGATTGTGATATCTTTGATTCTATATTTTATCGATTGACTTCAATAAACTCTCTCAAGGTTAAACAGGGTTGACTGTGTAATTTTTTAATTTTTTTTTAAAATATATTTTATTGCGATTGTGAGGCCAATTATAAGCCTCTGATTATTATTTTGTTTAATAGGCCATTCTTCAAAGATGGATGCGTATGGCATCAAGGAAATTATAACACAAAATATTTGTATTGTATACATTTTAAATTCCATACAGTCAGAGCAACTGAAAAGTCACGCGTTAGGATTCTCAAAGAGTTCACTTGCTTCGTAAAGCTTGCTAAGGAAGTATAATATATTTAAATCGTAGAAATATACTTGTATCACTTTATCGTTGGAATTGACATCGAACAAGTTTCCCGCTTTTTAATCTTATATTGGAGTTTTCTTTGAAATTCTTTCTCGTACTGTAAAATATCTTTATACTACACCTGCTCGGAAAATATGTCATAACTTTTTTTTTCAGAACAGATGTCATTGTCGTCATTCCCGAGAGTGGATCACAGTTGTATGAAAATTCATCGTTAACGTGCTGAGCGGGTTACAAAGTTGTATGAAAATTCATTGTTAACGTGCTGAGCGGGTTACAAAGTTGTATGAAATTGCATTGGTAACGTGGTGTTCTTTATAATTTTAAGTTTAATATTATATTAATGAAAAAAAAAACAACTAAGGACAATAGCGCGTGTGGATTGCGATCTTTTTATAAGCTTTTATTTTACTTTAAATGTTTGTTTGTATGACCTGAGCGTTATTTTTTGTCTGAATGCAACTTTTCTGTTTAGTATAAAGCACTAGCACTCGGAAGAAAGTGCGATTCCATTCTCGCGTGTATTACACCCTCACGCTCGGTTGGAAGCGGTCACTTTCTCCCTTTGATGTAGAATATACTATTAAATAAAACTTTTTATATTTACATCAATCGAGAGAAACAAAATAATCTTGGTTAATACGCACAAGGTAATCTGCAAATGAAAGTGAAAATTCGGAATCCTTTGTGACGCATGATGTTCACTTTTCTTCATGGGCAAGCAAACGACCAGCTTTCTGCATCTTATCAATTGAAACATGTTTTCCCAAAATTCGAAAACAAGATTTCAACATGCAGATGCGTGAACCACTTACCCATTGAAGTGGTTAGTGAAATGGGCATAGAAATATTATATCTGTTCCATGATTCATTAGAAATTACGAGACGAACGCAATGAAAGCTCAGTTTACTATAAATTAATATTATGAAGAGATATTGTTTTTATTTTTGTATGTAATAAAAATAAACAAAACTACAGGAAGGATTTTACAATCTAATGCTTATGGGTAGCTTAACACTGAGTGGCATCCAAAACTAAATGGTATAATTGTATGCCCACGCGTTATTCGCAAATATGAGCTTGTAATATTTTAGTTTATTTCAAAGTTCACTAACGGGATAATATATTTTTAATTAATAATACATTTAGAGTAATACAATAATAAACTTAACAACAATCGGTTGCACGAACATTATTGTTAGAATTTTAATAACTAAACTCAACTCGTTACTTACTTAGTAAATTATATGAGCGTATTAAAACGCGAGGTAAAATATTTTCGTACGAACACATGTTAGGAATGCTGCACAAAGTTTTGGGCGGTTAACTTTTCTGGTCTCTTACCCGTACCGGGGATTAAATTTTAAACTTCCACCGACTATCCTCATAAAGTTGATGAGTTGAATTTATGCTCGGAGAAGACTTGCAAGTTTTATTTTGAAAAATTTCAGCAATAATTTTATTCCACTAATGTGATTGCTCTTCTAATTTTACATAACAACTTCGAATATTCAAACTAATGGTAATTAGGTATTGTATACCTAATTATCATCTCTCAAAGAATATTTTTTTTTATTTAATTGTAATAGGGATATTATTGTTTAGTTTTTTGTAACTTACGGTCCACTTCCAGAACTCTTGAACTCAATATTAATTTCAAATCAATATTCGTGTAAATGGCACTTCCGAGACCAATTGGTAATTGCCAAATATGGATATTGGGTTTCGCATTGGATTGATTCTCAAATTACAAGAGAAGCCTCCCAAGCTCTCAAGTTCCTTGCATAATGCAAATCCAAAAGGTAGAGGACATGACAGACTCCAATGTGTTATAGATAGGACAGGTAAAGACACCAAATGCTGATATTATTATACATAGAGTTTAGTATAGCTTATTACTACATCCGATTTATATATGTTTAATAAAGATCTGAGAATATATAATAAATATATTATTTTCATATGGTATGCACCAAAGCAAAAGACAGACAGATGTGGAGCAAAATACAGGAGGCCTTTACCCGTAATGATGATCTGGTTTTTAAAAATGAATTTTGATTTTGATTCTTTTAATTTTAAATTTGATCCTTTTTAATTTATTTATCATTTAAAATTTGTATATATTGAAATTACTTATTATGATTGGAATTTAAATCTAATGATTATTCATAGTAATATTCTATTTTATTTTTAAATGCATGCACTGCATATAATGTAATAATTATAATGTTACAATATAAAATGTAAAAAGATGCTTCTAATCTGTTTTTGATGTAGTTTTTAAGAAATGTAGGAAACTGTAAGTCTAATATTTAGCAAAGTGTTTCTGTATTATATATAATGTAAATGACTGTTTGTTTCTAAATAAATAAATAATCATACGATATACTTGTTTAATATATTATTCGTTATGGAAATAAAAGGCTATAATAATAATAATGATATGCGTGTCCGATTAACGTTATAAAACAAATATATAATATTATAAATATAATATAATAAAGATAACAATACTTCTGTGGCATATTCAATTCAGTCGTTTTACAAAACAACAAAAAGATAACTATTAAATGCTGTATATTATTCTAAATTATGTTGAGTAGGTTTAATTTAGTCTATTTTACGAAAATGTTTAATTATCCAGGTCCCAAGGACTTATTTTATATCAAATATAAAAGAAAAGTATCGAGAGCGTGAAATAAGATTTGATATTTGAAGTCCTGGCAACTTGGACTATCTCCTCTATTACATAATGGATTGGCGTTATTGCACAAGTTTGCGACTTTATTGATAGAGTTGCCAAAGTAATTCGATAGACAGAAACACGCTATTTATATTATTGGAGATGTCCCGAGTTTTCTATCGTAATTAAAATTATTCTTAATTTGATTCGACAACCATGTTAATAATATCAAATGTTATTTTAATTGAACTATTAGATATACTGAATAATAAAATTATTGATAGTTGTGTTTCTTGATAAATATGAGTGAAGTAATAATTGTTTTTCGTATGCAAACAATACAGACATTGGGTGGACACATTTTTAACGATACTCCTGTACCTTTTTTGTCTATCTAAAGCTAATTTAATGCTGAAAATATTTCCATTTCCATTAATAGCATAGTAATATAAATAATTAGTGGCCTATTCTGGTGTTTTTTCGTATGTGCAGCTCACTACAGTAACGCGCAGTACTGCTCAGAGCCAAATATAATATTAGTAAAAATAAACCTTATGAATTCGAAATATTGTGTCTATCCAGTATCTAGACCAAGTATCTAGGCGTTATTGTGGATAGGCGACTGTCCCCACATCTTGAATACGTTATATCAAGAGTTAGGAAACTGACCTGGATTTTTAAGAAGAAGTTACTTGGTCTCATAACACAAACACAGTATTTGCTAGTAGACAATATAAAAAACGATCAGTACATCTTTACAATGTAATCAATAAAGAACTTGTTGTATATAATAAACAAAGTTACACATGTAAGAAAATGCTTTCAAAGTGGTTGGAAACCAAGTGATTGACGAAACTGAGGCACTTCTGTTGTTCTAGGCATTGAACCTCAACAAACACTTGCACACACACACACACACACAAATCCATGTATAACTTAAATTAAATAATTATTTTAGTGGTTTAGTTAGTTTTTGTTAGTTTTTTTTTTGTTTAAGTTTATATTGATTTGTTTTACTAGCTATTAGAGGAGTCTTCCAACACAGGTTTTTACAAACTTAATGGGAGACACCGGTCGCTTTATTAATAAGAATCAACTTTGTTAAAGCCAAATAAATTTATGTTAATATTATTTTTATTATTATTAATATTGTGTCTAAATATCAAAATAAAGCGCTGATGTTTTCTCATACAAACACGAAATTAATTCATATATACTTTGCTTTATAATATGAACTGATACTGATTATATTTGCGTTGTTGTTATAATGATATTAAAATTATACAATTTAATTAAAAATACCCCAAAAATCATATCAAAGCAGTTGACATGCATATTCAAAGTAGTGGAAGACGTCTTATTGCTTGTAAACATGTACCTCATACTGCGTCAGTGTGCCAAAAGGCAGTGGAACAAAAGGACAACATCTTAGGCGAAATCACTGGCAATTTAATCGCCTTCAAATGGTCTCGGTGCATTTCATCGGTCGTTCTAAAGAATTTCTCTTTTTAATATGAGCATCGATTCCAATTACAAAAGATCAAAGCATCGCCGCGCGGCCCACTTCGTCTTTGTTCAAACGAAAGATGAATTATTCAGAGAGCTGGAAACGTTTCAATTGGCCAGCTATAAAAAAGGCAACGGTTCGTTGCTTTTTCCACTAAATTAAAATTTTCTTTATTTTCGATCACGAATTTAGTTTAATGATAAAATTTTCAAATAGCTTCGAATTCGCGCCGTGATGAATGATTTGATGCCTTCTCCGATTTATTGAATTTTAAAAATGAGTTTAACAGTGATAATTTATTTATCACGTCATTTTCAATTGTTGTATCCCACTATCCCATAATATTATAAATGCAAAAGTCTGTGAGGACGTTTGGATATTTGTATCTCAATCATGCATAAATGGCTGAACGGATTTGAATGAAATTTTACAGGCAAATAGAATATGTTCTGGATTAACATATACTTTATATATCGCTAGTATATTCCTGTGAGATAATTTAGCGATGATTTTGTATTTTTCAACTTCAGTATAAAATTGTTCGGATAATAAATATTACACATAAAATAAAGAAAATCATGTTTTAAGTTATTCTTAGGGAACTATACCTAACGATAATTTTAAAAACACTCTACTGTAATTGGTATGTTTTATTTTATAAATTTACAATGATATGATCACGTTACGACGAAATTAACGCTGATGGAACCGCGGGGTATAAATAGTTGCAAAATAGTTATTGATTAGATATGTTATCAAGTGTAACCAGTATTCCAGTCATTTTCAATCGACTTTAAAGTTATAGTTAATTTCAACTGTAAGTTTTTTTTGTATTACGAAATGCTGAGTGTTAAATATTATATTATTTTCTGTTTTTATTAATAGATTCATTATTCATTAATATTACCACCATAAAAGTGAGCAGTGACCACAGACCGACACATTTTTTAAAAAAGCTTAAAAGTTATTCATAATAAAGCTGAATAAGTGTTAATAAAACTATTCCAAATAGAGTAAAAGTGGATTTTCAAAACTCACTTTAGAAAGATGGACATAAAATCATTACTCGTGAGTCGTAGGCTTAATCACTTTGACACCTGTACCGCCCCGTGATTGAGGAAACCGGTACACGAAATTAAAACGTAATTTATGCTCGCAATTTGTATCATTTCAATTTCTTTTATCATTCGTCATGTCTGCCGTGTGGATTAATTTCGACAATCTATTTATAAAAATGTCGATCGATTTGTGTAATTAAAAAAATAAGATAGGCAAACGGGCCCGAACATTCACTTAGTAGTAAGTTATGGACGCCGCCCGTTGACACCTATCTCGCGGGTAGGTTGCCTAACTTTAAAAATAAAGAATAAGGGTGTATGGAAGATAACAAAGAATTTTAACGCTTAATCTAGGTTAGGTAGAGTATAAATGCAAGCAACTGATGGCTAAATGCACAGATAGAGCTTTCGGACCAAGAAAGCTCTTGTAAAATCGCTATTCTTTAGCAAATAAATCAAGAACTTCCAAGAAGAGTTGTGTTTACATCCATGGAAGATCACCTTGATGACAAGACTAAAAAAAGGAGCAAATCGTCGATATTCCGTCATTTCTAAAGTGGATCATGTTTGTATGTATAAAGTACAATACTCGAGAAAACCAGATGCGGATCGCTAGTCATTAGTCAAATATTTGACTTAGCGCGTGGTTGCACAGAAATACATCAATGTTAATTGAAACTGTATTTTCGAGTTTGAAATCTATTTATAAGTATTTACGAAGTTAAGTATTAACAACTAACATTGAAATGGAGACGCAAAAATAATTTTTTTACATCAATAGGTATTGGTAAGTAATTTAAAGTTTAAAGGACGGCTGCACCGATTTTCATTATCTCTGAGAAAATCCATTTTTACATACATTTTCTACCATATATATATATATAACATGCGATGAGGGAATTATTTGATGAGAATTTCTTTTTGTTATACTGGCGTTAATATATTCTTTTAATATTCTTTAATAATTCCTGTGTTACAAAAAATACATGTCCCATGGGCTCACTATGAGATTTAACTTATACCACAATTTATTATGTAAGTAATTAAAATGTTATTTATAAGTGCTATAATTTAACGAAGCTTATTAAGATTTGAAGATTATAAGTCGTAGACGGCGTTCGCCGCTCCGAGCCCACTTCCTTCGTTCCTTCCGCCGGAAAAACCCTCGTCTATTTTATTTTCATAACGCCATAATCCAATACTCACTCATTTAAATCTTTAAACATTCCAGTACAACAAATACGGATTTACGGCGTTTCTTATTTTGCGCCTATATATCTATAACTTATTAATTTTACTCTGGCACACTGTCATAAATAAAAACAAAGATTACACAAAGACCAAATAGAGCTGAAAAGAAATAATTTTATTATCTTTATTATATTGATTTTATAATTACCTCTCTTGTTATAGATTGTTATCTTTTACCTATACCATTTCTTTTATTGTATGTACAATTTTAAAACTTCCGACATATTAATACAAACAAGAATACATCATAAATGGATGAACAGATCTTTATTAATTGTAGCTAAGATCCATCTCGATTATGTTAGCTTTAAGACAAATAAAGACGCATCCTAATTGGTCAATTCGTTTAGGGGCTGCGATGCCACAGGCAGCCACGCAGACTCACAGACACGTCAAATATAATTACAATACGTTTTTATGGTTAAATGTCCGAGATGGCGCAGATTTACTATAGGTAATTCATGTCATCTATTTTTTTTAATATAAGATATGAGACAAAGGGGCAGGAGGCTCACTGTGAGAAGCGGCCCGCCGCCCTTAACGTAGTTTTTTACACAATTATATGCTGACGTATTTATGGTATGAAAAATACAAGGCACTTACGGTTAAATAATCATTTATTTCTCATAAGAATTTTAAAATTCACTTACTGAGAATACAAAATTATAATAAAGGTTTACGAAGCGGGTGGGTATGCAAAAATAAAATCACTGTGTCCGCGCTAGAACCTTGTCATACCAACTACTTGATAACTTCTTTCTTTGTAAAGTGAGTTAAATGTGGTTTAAGTTCCACCTTAAAAGCCCAGAAATTAGTGTGAAGCCAGGTGTTTCACTAGGTATACTTATTTAGAAAAAGTAAGACTTTAAAAAATTAATTCTGTTTCATTTTAACTATTCAAATCAAGGTTCATTTTATCTTTACAGAGGCAATAAAAATTATACAGAATTTTATTATCTTCCCCTTTGGGTTCATAACTCAAAAGAAATATTCATGAGTAAACTTTTAATTTGTAAGTGTACATAGATATTTTTAAACAAAGGAAAATCTGTAAATGTGGGTATAAAAATAAGTAATTTGTTAATATCACAAGTTAATAGTGAATTCCCGTGTGGGGTATGGAGCAGATGCATCTCACATCTGTTTCACTGATCGATTTTAGGGGCAAGTAGGTGATCAGCCTTCTATGTCCTGCCAGACAGTGTTATTTTTTATCTCCACCGAGAATCGAACCCAGGATCTCTCAGTTGTAACGCTTACGCGCTTACCACTAGACCAAGGAGGCGGTCAACGGTCACAAGTTAATGCTTAAGTCTAAATATAAGTTAATGCCAGCCATTTTCGAGTTACAAGTAAAGTTGAAGTTAATAATTTAAAGACCTCTTAAATACTTGCTAAATGCATCTCCTTCAAGTCAGTTTACAAACAATAATGTACCGAATATTATCGGATCTCCAATTCACAGACAGACACATCAAACTTACCTATACTAACTCTTTTTTTTTTTGAGTCGGGAATAAGTACTATTACTAAGAGGACTTTTCTTGTTTTAGGTGAGAAATTCTTTTATTATACATAGTTATGAGTTTAGTTCAATTAAAATCAACGAATCATCGTCATCATTAGCAAAAAAAGAGATGGAATACGGAATTAACACTTAATCCAAAGTCCAAGGAAAGTCAAGGTTCGATAAACAGCCAAACTGCCGAAAATTTTCCAATCAGCCTTCAGTAAATTGGAAAACTTTTATATGCGTTCACTGGGTATCTGGACAGGTACCCGTTTCTTTTGTAGAGGAAAAACTTTTGTCCTACAATAGCATTTTGTAGAAAATGATAATTGACAATTCTTATTACCTTTAAACGTCTCTTGATGCTGTGATTTAAAATTATTGGGGATGATCCAAGGACAACATTAACGAGATTTTTGAAATATTCGCAATTTTTTCTGAATAGAAATGTTTTGTCTATAGAAATTTTATCACTTACGAAATTTTGCAATACCTATTGTCATTCCATACAAAAACACACAAGAGTGCGTAGCTTAATGCGTAGAACATTTAATGCGTGAAGCGGGGGCGATCTAGACTCCGGGTCCTGTAAAAATAAAATATTTCTTTAGGAACACGCAGACCTACTGTACAGAAAATTATCGTTGAGAATGTGAATGCGTTTCTTTGTAACGCTTTCACAAAGAGATAGTTGGGATGTTGAAAATTACATTTAAGTTAAAGGTAGCATCTATCTTCAAAATACATAATATGTTCTCTCATAACTCGCTGTACCTTCTATGTACGTAAGTTTATATTCTTACTTACAAAATATATTGATGAATACGATTGTGAATATTTTAGAGCAATGGTATTTAAATCATCTATAGATGTAAAATGGATCTTGAATACATATGTAACTACTTACTCAATTTCTGTGGAGGGAGAGTGACAGAAATGCTCAGGTAAATAAATATCTCATCACGCAAACTGTTTTCTGAACAATTAATTTATTTGAACTCAATAACCGAGCAATATAACAATGTTATTATTAGTGTTGGAAATTGGTTTTTGGCTCCATATCGTGCGCGACCGCACGCCGTTTCGTGGTCATTAGCAATTTTGGCAACGCTACCCGTCTAACTTATGACTTTATGAGATTCCCACACGGATAAATTGCATGCATAAGAAAAGTTACACATGAAAATCTCCGTTTGGATTTGCTAATCAATTATACATTTGTATGAATGTCTTTACGAAATAATATTGCCGCACGCCCACAACAACGTTTATGAAAGACGTGATTTAATGTCCATCTTTGAAAAATGTGCTTAGAACGTCAAAATTGAGATAGATAAAAGTGAAATATTTCTTCAAATATCTTATATATAAAATTCTCGTGTCGCAATGTTAGTTACCTTACTCCTCCGAAACGGCTTTACTGATTTTTACCAAATTTTATATGCATAGTCAGTAGGTCTGAGAATCGGCTACTATCTATTTTTCATACCCCTAAGTGATAAGGGTAGCCCACCCCAAAAATTAATATGGCAAAACAATGTTTGCCGGGTCAGCTAGTATAGATGTAAAATAAGTTTTTTAAAGCGCATTAGGAAAATTATTAAGAAAATGATTACTACGAACTTCCTACGATTTTTTTTTCTAACTATTGCCTAAATATATTTGCTTCATTTACGCTGAAAAGCATACGTTTAAGTGTTTTTATTTGAATATATTACTGGGATAAATCCTTTATAATACAAATAAAAATTAATAAATGCATACAATTTCCTAAGTATGCAAATACAAACCAAGTTTTAAATAAAAATACACCGAATAAAGCAGTGTAAACAATAACCTTAATGAAGTATCTCTCGCCGGAAAGCCTTGGCTCATGTAAATATTACCTGCTAGTGTTTTTAACAATATATTAGTATTCTAGTCTTGTGCACCTCGCTCTCATTAGCACACCTTTGTCTTCACGCTTATTAATAGGGGCTGTATAGCTTTATCAAAAACGGAATTCACGGCAAAGATTTTTTGAATGTTCAATTTAATATAGTCATTCTTTATATTTTTAAATTTGGAATTAATTTAACACTTCACGTGTTTTGTATTTTGATAATTAAGTCATTTAGCTGTAAAGCGCTTATTCCACCTCACTGAATTCAGACGTCCTAAATGATTCTGTAACTATATTCAGTCTATTTAAATAATTATATTTCACTTTAATATTGTTTTGTGTTAAGAGAGTTAGTAACATCGATTAGTAAAACGGTATCTCTAGCAGGATTACTGGCCTATGTCTTTTATGTCAAAGCAAGTTTTTCGTCTAATTAATCTATTTTCAAGAAGATTGATAAAGAATGAAAGAAGATACTTTCACTTGTTTTCTTAATATCAGGAAGATAGTCCGTGGATCTATTGTTGTTGCGTGGACCTGCGTCATTCTAATAATTAAAAAAATAACTTTTGAGATATTTAATGTAGAAGTGTAGACTATTTTATCATAAAATTTTACTGGTATGAGTTTTTGAGATAATTAATTGCAACTTCACGTTTCACAAGTGTGGGTAGGATTTAGAGCAGTAATATTATAAATTTCGATTTAAGGGCCCTTGCTCAAATTTGAGGGTGCTCGAGAATATTACGGAAAGGTGGTCTTAACCACTTCACTAGGTCGTCCAAAGATTGAATCCAATTATTAACTATAGACTAGTTGACCCGACAGCCGTAAAACGTCCAATATGGTGGTCCCACTATAACACAATTTTACAAATATATTTTAAACTATCTTTTATTCACGACTTCATCCGCCTTGTCAATGACACATTTTATACATAATATTGTCTATGCTTCGCAGAAGGAAACTTTCCATAAATAATTTTTTAACTCAGTTTATTAGTCTACTTAAAAGTCCAAAAAATCTTAATTTATATTAATATATAACATTATCTCACACATAAGTTATTTTAATTAAAAACATACAGAAGGTTCGTGTTCGTCGAAAGTGTACGAGTATTTCATAGCTTTTCCAAAGTTTTGATTTCCTCATAGGTCTACTCATGCCAACTGCTATTGATGAGCAAATATTCTTTTTAATTGAAACTTGACTTCATCACACCGAGACAAGAGGATACCAGAAAACGAAGTACCTACGAAATATTGTAATTAATCCCGATAATTAAACATTTTTATTCAAGAGCCGTAATAAACTTAATTTCACGCAATTTAATTCTTATCTGCAGCGGCAAACCATATCTAAGAATAAATTTCGTAAATTATTCATGAAGAAAGTTGTAACGGCGACATGATTTTAAAACCGACATTTGTAAGCGCAGGACGCAACTTTTTGCTAATACACCACAATCGTTTTAAATTTCATTTTTTCATTAAGCAACTTTAATTTTTTTAACATTCTTTTCTATTCGAGCCAAGCACTTTTGTCGATAAGAACGTTTATTCTTTTTCATGAAAAAAATATAGTATTGTGCTTGACCTGGTGTTAAGCGGTCTTCGCATTAGCACTGATGTGTGTTGCGCATGAGTCCAGGAAATTATTTAAAAAACATTTATGATTTAATTCAGTTGTATTTAAAAACCTGAACTTTTATGACTATATGTTAGGAATGCTGCATATAGTAACAACTTGACAACCGGATTCCACGGCTGGTTTGGCTGGATGGCGGACTCCATTTAACACGCAAGAGTAAACTGTTTAACTATTTGTTGGTGGAAATAAAACAATCAAGAGCAAACGCTTTTGTGAGTTAAATGGGTCCTTAATGGGTCCGTTCCGCTCGTGGTGTAAACCAGACTTTAGAGTTGTGTAATGCTTACCTGTGCATGAATTATATTTAGTAATCATGACCTGAAGTCAGTTTAAATAACACTAAAGTTCGTAAAATCTGAGGGTAAAGCTAAATAAGAAAGTAAATAAAAGCAGAGAATTCATCGTTTGCATTAGATGAACGTTCCCTGTAAACACTGTTTCAAACATGCTTACAGCCCGAACGAACTTGTAGTTAGTTTTCTCTTTAACTAACAGAACATTATACGAAATGAATGTACAGCATCACCGCAACGGTTGTTGTTGTTTTACTTTAGGTTTTTCCGCTTAACGTTAAGTTGCGAGCTTTCTATTATTATTTTACGGTAAATTTGAACAACTAAATAGTATATTCCAATAATAATATCTTATAAAAGTTTCATAAGTAATTGTAGGCATGAGACAGACACTTCGGCGTTCATTTTACTAATTATTTGTAAGCTCTGATGATAGAATTTATATGTCAACCATAAGTTTATCTCCAAAATTATCGATTAATCTTTGATTGAGTTATCCATATAGTGGCCATGTAAGTTTTCACTTATCGGCTAGGGACGCTACTATGTGTTTCATATAAATATTTTACGCACATGCTATCAAAAATCTAACTTTCTATCGCGTCAGAGTTCCGAATAATGTGTCACATAAAACGTCAATCCATAGAAATGTATGAATAATGAAATTTTCTTTATAAACTCTTTTTTCCTAAAATTTTCTACATTTTTAATAGTTATTCTGCTATTTGTAACGCAGACAAATACAACAAACCAAAAACCATGAAAATCAATCTATCTGTTCTCGAGTTATAAGTGTTCGAACAAACCTGACTTTTGTTTGACTCTTCAAAAATTACATTAAATATCAAACGCGTGATCGCGTGAAAGCCTAATAAATGATAGACATAGTCCATCTGTGCAAACGATTTAAAACCTAAACAGAATCCAAAAATAAGTTCTAATGAAAGCTATCTCATATTTACAATAATGTTTTGCTTTCATTTCTGATGAATATATTTCCGTCAATTTCGTATTTATAAAGGTTATAAGTTGAAGTAAATGTTTAATTATAGCGAGCGTGATTTACAGGTAGCCTATTGTGATTGAAATGCAAATCCGCTTATGTGACAAGCGAGTCTATTCTGCGGCTGCCGGCGTCAATGCGGACTAATTTGTGCGAAGCAATCAAATTTCTATTAATTACCACGTCATAATTAGATCTATCTGTGAGATATGGTTCATATAAGTAATAAATAATACTGCTAATAAATTACCCTTATTCTTTCATTTTCATTAAAAAGAATTTACATGTAACTTCGTGTACATGTCCAAAAACATATTCTATGTAACTCAGTCTCTCGATCAGTGAAACAGATGTGAAATGCATCTGCCCCATACCCCACTAGGAGACACGGGACTTCACTTATGTCACTCAGTATCATCAATGAATTTTTAAAATTGGTCCAGTAGTTTTGGAGTTTGCTCGTTACAAACATACAAAAATACAAATCAAAAACTAATATAAAGTACAATACTAATATTTATTAAACAAACAAACATTGTTCTACAAGATCATCAAATTTATTAGGTAGATTTTCATAAATAGTGAATCCTATGTAAAATATAAAACAGAAAATGTATTATTTTATGTCCCTCAATTATATTGAATTCTTGCTTAGAAGGTATATATCCATATATATATTTTGTTTGCTTAATTATTGTACCTGTAGGACATTAAGACAAGAATCCTAAAAAACTACAATATCATTTGATTGAATTATTTTTACGCAATCTATACGTACCCGTTACTCGAACATCATCTTTCATATTTTAAGTTTAGAAACTTCAGGTAACCACTATACCTATATATAGCAATTATGTATGGATTATGCAATAGCCAGCTCTAGATAATGTCAGGAATGGCGATCACAGTAGTGACGGTCTGAAGATTCATCGCGGCTAACCGCAACACGAGGCTACATGCCGGAGACACTACGGAATGTCCCTTACACATTATATTCTCTATTGCCTAACACTGTTATTTCATTAAGTTTACTATAATTGGTAGTACTGAAGTCTTTTAATACGCCCATAAAATCATCAAATTCAGCGGCAATATATGAAAAAATAAAAATCTAATATTGTGTAACTATTATATCTTATTTGTAGACAACGTAGTTTGCAATTTAAAATTCCTGTTCAGACACAGTTGGAGTTACGGGGAAAAATTCTCTTTAAACAGAGTGTCAAACACAACCTGGTTGAAATACAAAGGAATGGGTTGACGATGGTCAAGCTACGGCGTAGATCTCGTAGCATGTCGTAGCCTTGTGAGCTACGCGATGTTTCGTTGTAGCATACTCTTCTATTCTCTTTCAATAGATCTTTGTAATATGTCATATAGGTTTTTACTATTCAAATTAGGACCGGTAAACATATATCTTTTTAAATGAATACCAAATATACACTTTTCACTTACTTTGAATATTTATAATATTGCCTTCTCATTTAATAAGTTAATAGCTTTTGAAAATCAATCAATTACCTACGAATGTTATCGATTTCTTTAATAACTGGTACAGTAATTATTTTTTTACCAAGGAAAGAAAAGAGTACCCTTAACTTATAACTTATTTCATCCTTGTTTTTAAATCTTACTGATTTAACAGTTTTTTTATATCCCTTAGAAGTGCTCATAAAAATGAAGCGCCTTGTTAATAAGCTGATGCATTTTACATTTTCTATATATTTGCTAAAATAACTTAGGAACTACTTAAGAAAGAGCCTTGCTTAAACATTATTTGTCTCACTATTTATCTAAATAAATACACGATACAAATATTGACTTTTTACATCTGATTGCGAGCGCGCTAGAAATAGTGATGTTGCCTAGACGCTGTATAGAGTATAGAAAACGGGCGATTGAATTTGAAACAAAGCTAACGAACCGTTGAATCATGTAAACAGGGGCAAGACGACCGTTTTGTTTACCTAAAGAGCCTTTGCTTCATTAGGATCCAATTTACTGACAACAAATTAATCCCTTTCCGGTATTGTACTTAACTGAATCTAGTGATTTATTTGAGATCGTTCGCTACTTGATACTGAGAAAAGACAATAAACCTTAACTCCATCAAACAATCTAACAATTATAAATCTCAGAGAAAGACTGTAAATATTCGATCTCCGAGAAAACTTATTCTACTTTTGGATTAAAATGGACATGTATAAGATAGTTGACATTTTGTATTAAAAACTTATAATAGAATAACAATATTTATTTTTACTATTTTTAAAATTTTAATTTTTATAAAGAATTAAAAAATAATAAGCTGCTGATCGTGGCTTCTGTTTTGACTTCATACAACAATGGGTAAAATATTAATAAATAATGAGACGGCTTTATTAATTTATAATTCATAACTAACCTCGGCTCTCGTATTGAATACAAAGCTAATAAAGGAATCATTGAATAAGCTTTTCCGAAAGCAAACAGCTCACGAAACAACAAAGCATTGATATAGAAAACTTTTCTATTGTGATCTTGAGAATAAATGCTCTTTATGTTAACGGTTTTTTACTGTTTATTGGATATTAAATATGCATAACTAGTAATTATGTATGGATTAAACACCGAGATTTTGTTTAGTATACCTTTTATGGCTATATTTTCTTCGTAGAAGAATGATTTACTTTTCATTTTTTTAGAAAATTAGGAAGAATATTTATTTATTTTTTGGTTAACCAAACATTGTCTGTTTCATTTGGAAAGAATGACGAAGGAAAGAATGACTAATTGCTACTACGTCTCCATAGATCATACGTAGGCTATAAAAGACGGATCACACGTGCAAAGAAAATTATCAATCATTGTAGTGTATCTCATGCTCAATTTCGGGATTTCACTTTGAAGTTCTCAAATACTATATTTCTTGTAAAATTTCGCCTAAAGAGTGTGACATTTCAATGTAAAATCAACATCCAGTTTGAGACTCGCAGAAGAAAATCTAATTGCTTGTCGAAATTTGCAAATTAATTTAAAATACGTGAGCGTCGAGTGAAACAGACTTGTTTGTAGTACCTGCAATAAATTGCAATTAGGAAAGCTGCTGCTGTGTCTTGTTATCGAGTTAGCAGCATTCAAGCCCCTTCCAGTGAAACACTACAATATAACAGATCTATACTTAAACTTGCACTATCCCGACACACACATGACTCTAAACTAATGGATTACAAAATAAACATTAACAAACTTTAAAATAAACGGATTAGAACAATAATAACAGCAATTTCTTACTAATTTTTTTCTGTTTCGTGATATTATCGTAATCATATTTATCTATATTGCCTTTTCAAATCATTGTTATTGCTAAAAACAAAGGCCAAAACAAATTCCGAATATTTTCTCGTAAATCTGTCAGAAAAACAATTGGTACCCTTTCTCAAGCAATAAAATTCAACCAAGCTTACGAAAAAGTATCATAAATGCAAGGTCATTTATATTCCTCAAACCGCTATTGAAAAAACCCTTTTTTGCTATTTCATTTACGTAAATAGCATTCCGAAATTTAAAAAGTTTAAATTAAAATTCATTGAAACCTCAACGAGTTTTGCATTCAGTCATCGGATGTTTCCAGCTCTGTATTTATTGATTTTAATGTTCTTTGATCTGTTCTAATTTCAAAAGCTCTTTTATTGATATTGAATCACATATAATAATGTACATAAACATATTTACAAAAATACAAAAGGCCCATCAAAGCCGTTGGGGTGTGTACCCAAAATACTAGTTACATTACCGCGTTGTATCGCTATACTATAAAGCTCTTTTAGCTACGGTATAAACTACAACGTATAGACTATAAAAGGAATTCAGAAGATATTCGAAGTGTCTTAGGCGAATTATTATCAATATTCAATAAACAAAATTCATAGTATCTATACAGCATTCATGCTGTCCGCCTTTCATCGCTTCGCTCTTTGACAGTGCTCATTTATTGATTGAATTTGATATTTTATAGGACTTATAAGAACGCGATCTAGCTATAGAATAAGTTTACGTTATTACGTATTAAATTATGTTTATTAATTTTTTATTTAATTATTTTTAATACTAACATAATTAAACAAACAAATCTTTAAATATATTTATTTACAGTTACCAACCAGAAAATTTTGTATATACATGTGGACGAAATCTCGAATTAAATATAATAATGTAACTAGAATTGTTTTTTAATTCTTTTAAGTAAACAGGCTATTGTAGTTATAATTGCGGGCAACATGAGCGGTATATAGCAGTTGATTGTACCCGTTGTATACAAAGAGAATCCTCATGTCACGCCGTCAGGTGCGCCCAACAGATTCATGCGATAGCCCCAGCTCATTGTCTGCCATGTAAATGCATAATTGACAGGGCTTAAGCCGGGAAATTCTAGAGATTTTGCTCTATTTCATTATTAGACGATAGTGTTGTGACAAAATACTATTTCATATTACTAATATTATATATGTGAAAGTAACTCGTTCATTCTCTTTATCAGTCTGTTACACTTTCACACATAAGCCGCTAAATCGATTTTAATGAAATTTATTGTTACAGAGCTAGACTAGAGCTTAACTTGCCCGGATAGAACAAAGTTCGGTATAGTTATGTAGTTATTTGCAAATAAGTACCTATAACCATGAATATCCATGGGATCTTTTAGTTAGATATACCTTTTCTAGGTTTTGTCTGTTTTTTTTATCTTTTCCATACCTCCTGATACAGTCCATACAGTCTTCTAAATCTATATGGACTGTAAGAATTAGAAGTAAATAGATTTATCAGCTATGTACCAAAACACATGTTATGTTTTATGCATTCTAAAACATACATCTTTACATATTAAAGTTATTTATTACGTTTCTATGTTTCGTCACAGTTTAACCGAAACTAAACACTTCCTTAGACTGATTTATGACGAACAATCAAATAAATCATGATAAGAGAGCTTAAATACAGTTATAAAAGCCAACGTCGGCAGAAATAAGACATTACCATAAGGGTTCCCGAGGGCCATTGAAAATATTATGATGATCTTGACCTAAGCTGACTTATGGCTTGTCGAATGAACCGTTACGAAATGGCCATAGATTTGTCGCAGGATTTTTTAAAAAAATATATTACTCCTTAATTTTTTTCGCGCTTTTACGTGACTTTTACTGGAAATTGGTTTAGAATAAATTATTTTGAAATGGTTATATAGAATTAAGTGCAAGAACTGGCTCATTTTTGGCCAATACATTATACGGGAATTAAGACAGTTTTTTGGGTGACCACCCCAAAGATTATGATGAACCTATAAATGAAAAAATATTAATAATATATACAAATAGTTAGTTAGTTACTTAGTGGTAGTTTAGTTTAGTTTTTATTTTTGTGCAAATAAATTTTTTTGATTATACGAAATTAATCTATTCAGACAATCAGTGGATTTACTTTTTACTAAGTACTTTTCGTTATTTCAACATTATTATTTTTTATTTTTTATTTATTTTATTATTATTATTATTATTATTTGGTTTCGCTGGAACTTAGGGTTTTTGGTGATTGTAAACCATCCACCCTAAGAGAGATAAGTTAGATATATTTTAGCGATTCGAAGCTGAATTTACTTTTCATTAGAAAATTAATTTATTTTAAAAACTTACAATTGTGGCCTATAATCTACAAGGTTCCGCTATCAAAGATACGAATGGTAGTTTGCATACGATTATACATTAAGTGGAATCTCGTGTCCCCTGGTGGGCTATGGGGCGGATGCATTTCACATCTATTTCACTGATCGATTTTTTCTTTAGGGGCAAGTAGGTGATCAGCCTTCTATGCCCTGCCAGACCGAGTTTTTTTTATCTCCACCGGGAATCGAATCCAGGACCTCTCAGTTGTAACGCTTACGCGCTTACCACTAAACCAAGGAGGCGGTCACGATTATACTTAGCTGTTTTTATATACCCTAGTTTTAAATTCGCATTAAGGGCTCGTGTCGTAGGTAAATTAACAACTTGTAACTATCATAACTCTTTTTTTTATATAAACTCGGGATATTAAAACTATAGGCATAGTCATAAGTTTTTGCTATGTAGCTAAGTGCTAAAGAGAACATTACTTACATCATTTATAAATAAAAATAAAACTGAGAGTAACTTTCCACTTAACTTCTCTGAACTGTTGGCTTCCTGTTTTTAAACTCCTTTGCCTTTTTGCTGAAACTCAAAGAGCTTCAGGGCTACAAGTTTAAAACGGCTCCTAACACCTTGTTGCAAAGTGCATCATCCATTTAGTTCATAATATCCGATGTCCACATGCATATATTGCTCCGTTTAACTTTTTATTGCGTGCATGCTTAAGGAAAATTAATGTACCCAATTTATTACATTTTAAACTACTTTTCGTTTATGTGCAACCAAAATAAAACCAAAAACAATACAAATAATTTTATTATGTATTTTTAAGATACAATTTAATCGTTAACCAAGTATGTAATTAATAATTATCAACTAAATTCACATATGCTTCCTTACTGCCATAACAAAACCATTACAAATTGGTTTTCGTTAGAGTAAAATAATCAAATATTTTCGGTAACCTGAAGTTTTTCAATGATCGTTGAAAGTATGGCAAACACGTTTTACAACGCGAAAAGGTCGATAATGGCTGCCCATAAAGAAGCTAAGCGGGTGTTGATAGATTCCGCAAGTTACCAACTTTCAACGTACCGCCATTAGTTGGGATTCTACTTGGGTTTGCTGGCCAGCGGCTGCCTTTAATATTTGCGACCGCATTCCACGCAAACTTACCACATATTTAAAAGTTTGTCACACAGACTTTGAAAATATGCTACCATACAATTACCGTATAATATACACAACTATAAACATAAATAGACTGTGTAACCCAAGTATAGACTTATGTTAAGCGTCAATTTAAACTTATTAATTCATCAGCGCTGTTTAAAAACATATTTGTTTTTATGTTTAGGCAAGGTCAGCCAAGAGTGTTCTATGTACAAGTTTTGACAAAAATTTCGGTGAGATCTCATTATTGCTAAGATCACTGTAATAATAACATTGCATAAGGGGAAATCGATCTTGTTTTATTACAGTCAAATGAAACCGTTCTTGGTAGACTGTAACTACATCTGGAGACAAAAATGTTTCGGCTGTGTGATCAGAAGGCTGATCACCTAATTGCCTGCCTCAATGGAGAAATGTGTCTGCCTTATGACCCACCATGGTTTACGGTATTTCACATTTTACACCCAGTTCGTTCCATTTTTGCTAAAGAAATTTTTATTAAATTTTTATTAAGTTTATATTTATCATTAAATCGACATAAACTTCTTTAGACTTATGAAAAGTGAAGTCCCCTAGTAGGGTGCAGGGCAGAAGCATTTCACATCTGTTTCACTGATCGATTTTTTCTTTAGGGGCAAGTAGGTGATCAGTCTTCTATGCCCTGCCAGACCGAGTTTTTTTTATCTCCACCGGCAATCGAACCTAGGACCTTTCGGTTGTAACGCTTACGCACGTACCACTAGACCAAGGAGGTGGTTTTAAACTTATGAGGAGTCATTAATTATATTGTTATTTGTGACCTATTAAAACCACAAACTAGTATTTGTGACATATCCTTAAAGACAAAAACAGGATAAATAATACTATAATAATGAGGTTAAAATTACGAAGAAAACTTTAAACAATAAAATAAATGAAGATAGTCATTATAACAACAACTTGTAAAGTAACTTTTATAAGAAACTTTCATACTCAAAATATATTTGGATATTACTAAACAGGTTCTCATAAATCTCACTATACAACGTAAACTTATAAATATAATTTTTAAAAATGTTAAAATCTATACAGTAAAATAAGAAGAAAAAACGGAAGAGCCTTCTATAGTTTAGTAATTATAGAGATAGATAGATATGAAAAATGTGTTTTAAAGCACGTGCTATCGCATCATTACTTTTTATTATTGTTTTCTTAATATATTGTAAGTGTATTTATTCCGTGTATTGTCGATTTTTGCTATCCCAATAGATGTGAAAATGAATAAAAGACAACAGTAGTAATTTTTATTACATTTTATTCAAAGAGTTAGAATGCAAAGTCCGCTTTGATTCTCTCAACGTATTAGCATAGAATTTGAATAGAACAAACAAAGGGATTGCTCAAGACAGTGTGCTTTCGTAGGCAATTGTAAATTCAGCGTATCGTAAAAATCCGGGCTCAAGAATACTATCAAAGTATTATCTTTACGGATTTCGACTGAGTGTATGGGCTTCGAATAAAACGTGGATACATATTTAGTGTTAGGATTTACACAAAATTATTGTCTTATTTGTGCATTCCGGGTGTTAGAAATATAGTCACATAGTGTCGTCGAAAAACAGGACGAAGGTAAAACTAATTAATATTCTCCTTCTATTTGAATATGACACTGAAATATCTAGCAAATTCCCGTATGAAATGCCGAGCCACCTGACGTACTCTTCATAGCCACAAACATGAATACAACGTGAGTTTTGTGCCTATGACAAGCCTCAATGTTCACTAACAAAACCACTGTCGTAAGATTATCGTATCAAAATGATAAATATTCTAAGATATAGTAACAAAGTAAATCTTACCAGATGGTATTTTTGGGAGTCTCACTATTGAGATATTTTTTCCGCACATACGCTTCTTTCACAGGCAAGTTCATCAGAGATCTGCGTCTATTCAACCAAAACATGTATTTGTTTTCCTGTAATTCACTTAGCCATCCTGGCGGTATTGTTACTAGTTACGATTTTAATAAAATATGTGACAATATTCAATTGCTCATAGTCTAAAGTTTTTTTTTCTTATTTTTAAAGGTTTCTTTAACTTAAATTATATGTCTCTAGTTTTTAATTACATTGAGTTTACTCTGTAATGATAGTTTCTATGTTTGAATAAACCTTTATGTTGAAACTACGTGCAAAATAGGTTATAACTAATAAACACAATAAATTCCTCAAAGCCATTTTATAAATCGTAGGTGAACAACTTTACACGGCAAATGGCTTGAGTTGGACAGTTCAGCGACATTAGAGCTTTATGCGTTCACCGAATGGAGAACGTGACTTCTATATCTCTATTACCAACTCTATTGCAAAAGTAATTACGTCGCTGTAAAATATTCCAAGTTTCTCTTAAAGCATTCAAGATGCTTAAAAAGTAAACTATTGGCGTTATGCCCTGGAGAAATCGATTTTAACTCCCCGAGACAGTACTATTTTACAATCTAGATTAGTCTAAAATCTAAATTCTAGACAATAGATAAATGTTAGTGTAGACTTAATAAATTAAAAATGTTGTTTTCGTTATTTATTTATATTTTATACCTAAATTAAATGACGTCTTGTTGAAAAATCTAAAAAAACTCACTCTCGTAACCTCAGTGTGGACATTTTTATATTAGCTTAACTAATATTTTTTTGTCTTCTATGTCTATCCAACTGAAACATTTATTTCCCTGAGATTTGAACCCAGAATAACTATCAACAAAAACCTAAGCCTAGCCTAATTTTATCTAAATGAAATCCACTCTTTAATAGTAATTAAGGCTATATACAATTGAGTTTTATAGCTAGTAAGACTTAGACACGCTCATTATTTTAAATATTCATATTGCCAATCTAAACAGTAATCTCCTAAAAGGGACGTAATACAAGGAGCAAGTCGTATCGACAGAGTGCAATGCCCAAAGCCAGAACGATTGTAGGATTTATCAATACACGTAGGGAGATTCCAGTTCGGTTTTGCCTACCAGGACATTTGTCGTATTCTCGGGGATTTGCAAGTGATTCTACTTTTTGTTCTGTACAGCAAAGCAATATTTTAACTTGCATTTATTCAAACGGAATGTATATATTTTAAATTGTCTTGAATGTAAAATGTTAGCTCTGGTGGGATTTAATTTATATCTAGTTAATGCCCACGACTTTCTTTGTTTAACTACAAAGAAATATCTGAAACTTGAGTCGTCGTGGGTGTCCATGGGCGGCGGCCCACACATTACACTGACTTTGCCTATTGGCCTCTTAGTTTATTAAAAATGTACTCTCTAAGTTCATTTGTCAAAAATTATCTCATAGCATATAACGATTACAATAGAGGTATATAGTATATTAGAAATAATCTATAATATAAGTTTAACAGATTTATATCTGAGTATGATATAGAGATAATTGTTAATGTAATATATTTAATAAAAATTACTTATTTTATTGATTTAATAATTATTTTTTATGTACCAGTCAATATCAGATTAAATTAATTAATTCACCATCTAAATCATTAATTACTCTGAAACCACGTTTATATTGGCGTTAATCAGTAATGCATTCTAACCCGCGTCATTTTAGGCATAAAGTGATGACATTATATTCTGTGCATTACTCTGATTAACAGTATACTTTATTAAAGCCCAGTGTCATACACAAACATGCGCTAATCTCGCCAGTCTAAAGCATGTTAATGTTCTTAGGGTAGTTTTCAAACCCTTGTCTTATTTTAAAAATTATGATTTTACTTAAACTAGATAAATTAGCATATAAGCTACTTTTTAAAATTGATAAATTGCCAATATTTGTCAATGGAAAATCAATTTTTTTATTTGTACTTTAGTTTGAATTCCTTTGATTTAAATTTACCTCTTTCAATCATCTATATAACATTAGAAAACATAATTTTCTTGATATAGTATTTTGTCAGATGTATAAATTCTAAAAATTCAAATTAGTTTCATACCAAAAATATATTCATTTTATATCTTAGAAATATAAATATATACATACAAATTATTATCAGAAACAATCATAATAAATACATATCATTTGTGATGAGTCAAGTATTGCATGGGGTATGTGAGACTCGCCAAGTAAAAAAAGGTCCCAGAAAATAGGTACCAACTCAAACCATAGAATACCATCCATCCTGAGATGTAAAAGGGGCATTGTACTCGATTTCACATAACCGAGAATTTGACTGTTTTCGCTACACGGTGTAAGCGACCCTTAGTAATTTGCATAAACACATTTGCTCATATTTTGACACCCTCCTCATATGCTTGACATTTGAAATCTCCGACACTAGCTTTAACTTATAGTTCAACTTTTAACCCTAAGTGCAAAGGGTTTTAGGTTGAGCTCTGTTTCATAATTTCCATTCCATATTTGTTTGTTATGAGATGTACTGACGTGGATGAAACTATGGTTTTATATACAATGCTGTACTATATAATGATAAATGTAGAACATAGCCAGTAAGAAGAATTTGATTGTTAAGAAGTTTCAAATTTATTCATATATTTTTAAAAGTGACACAAAACATTTATTTTTATTTATTTTATGAATAATATATAACTCGAAGTCTTTAAGTTTAAAGCTCTGAACTTGCGAACTTTTTGAAATCGGTCTGTCTATTAACTTGCTTTCAAAATAAACAAATTAAACTCCATAGTTATTCCAAGGAGGCTTCGTTAGAAAAGTTTGTTTCTCAAAGCCTAAGCTGGGCCGGAATTAATAAAGTTTTGTTAGCAGTCACCGGGAAAGAAACGTGTTAATTATCTTGAACCGACGAAGGACTCACGAAATCAAACTGTTTAATAGAGTTTTTAAATTAAGGCTCTGCTTTACATTTACGTTTCTGACAATATCATGTAAATTATATCGAAGTAAACTATCAAGAGAAATCAAATATTTGAAAAAGATACATTATAAAACAAGTTTCCTTTCCGCCTGTCTGTCTTATTTAGTTCAGCGTATTTACGAGAGCGAGACAGTAGCCGGGAAAAAGATATGGCAAAAATTTAAAAAATCCATGTTGAAGATAACATCTAATTTTGAATCGGAATTAAGTTTACACTAAATTCCCTTCATAACCAACTAAGTAGCTAGTGACATCCCTAATATTAATTAGTAATAATAAACAGATCATGGAAATTAAACACACAAAGGCGCAAGTGATAAATTTTAAAGTTAATGCGTTCACGCTAAAAATGAAGCAATTTGTTACGTCGACAGGAGGAGATGAAAAACATTATTTCACGAGACGCGTTTATTAAGTTGCGTATTTATCAAGCGACCTGTAGATATGTAAATACTCTTTATATTATACCTCAGTAACATAACACTGTATTCAACCGACTTCAGCAAAAGAAGATGTAACTGATCCCATACCATTAGATGCATAATGTTTTCTTGACTTTAAAAATATTATGAACTTTTTATTATGAACGTAATATATTTGAAGTTGATTAAGCAATTAACCAATGCCAAAGTTCGACATTGGTTAGGCAATGAGTGTTATTTCTCTACGTGCGTTTGTTTGTAGCTGATTTTGGGCTTTTAACAATAATAAATAAATTCTTATTCATCTTATTTGTTTGAATTATTTTCTACGTGTGTAAATAATAATAATATTTACCTTAAAATTCTCTTATATCTCGACCAATGTTAATATGTACCTATAGCAATAAGTACAACAGGATAATACATCAAGTACCAAAATACTGCATTCAATACACCTCAATACTACTTAATACGTCATAATGGCCATTCGACTGTGTTGAGCGTTTTGTATCTTGCGACTATTATAAAAAAATACCAATAAATACACTTTTTCCGTTCCTCTCGATTCTTCAATTAGATCGCTTTCCAATTTACTGGACGTGTTGACGCAATTGGACGTTACGCGATTAGGATTATCGCTTTTTTTTATTTGAGCAAAAGATGTAATTTAGTTATAACGCCGAGTCACCTGAGCCGAGACGCAGTTCCGAGCACCCGGTGCACTGATGGCTGTAATCAAAGAAAACACGCTAATTAACTTCGTGCCCTAGAAATTGCGAAGTAAAATTACTACGGCTCAGTTTTATAAAGATCGACTTGAGAGAACCCTACTGATTTTCTATGGAAGTCCTTTTATGTTCAGACATGTTGAAATAGCTTTTTAATTTATATTTTAGTCATATTACATTACTTATGAAGATAGCATCAATTATTGAACATTTTTCAAATAAATTTCATAAGAAAGGAGATTCATAAACATAAAACTTAAACAATTCTTAAAAGTTTTTTATTATATTGCTACTGCCCAAAATGTTTTCAACGAAATCTTTTTAATTAAAATTAATATTATAGAAATTTAATAAAATTTTGAATTTTGCATATCCACATTTCGTAACTCTTCAGCTTACCGTTGCTGAAATATTTCTTCCGCAATTTCACACATTTTATGACAAATTTGCTCAACGACATTAGTATAAATTAAATTTTACAAAATTGTTCGTTACTCGTTCCATTGTAAGATCAATTGTGTCCATCCAAGACTTTATATTATAATATCATAATATGGTAAAGATAAAGTATTATTTAATAGCGATTCCGTTAGCATTTGCGTAAAAAATTGCTATATTTTATTATTATATTTAAATTATATTTACGATCCTGAAATTATAATAAATAATGTTAATTTTAATATGTACTTTTTATTCTATTAATTTCAAAATGTTAAATTAAATAAAAACTTTAAAAAAAATGAATCATCGGATATTTCAACGCATTCACCTTCCGAACGATTGCATAAAATTTGAAATTTTAAAAAAGCGAATGAATAAGACAGGATATGGAGATTGAGTCTAAGTTTAAATTTATATATGTGCAAAAATTTTAGTTAGTTTTTAATAAAATATCTCTCGATTAGGCAGTGGATTGAAACTTCCCTATAGCAGATTTCACAAATGCTTTGAAATGCGGGCTTCTTCAGGCAGGTGTTTGCTCACAAATCAGCCGTTTAAATAGAACTGTGTTTCATTTTTTCCTCCGAAATCTTGACTCGAAATACGTTTAGCGACGTTTACTTTTCTCATTGAGCAAATTGTTCTCATCTTATAGTTCCTATTTTAGAGCATTCCACCAAACCTCTTTATTTTGTAAATCTCTATTTAGAGCATAGAGATATTTATTTTAGAGATTTTTCTGATTTAGAGCAAATGAGATTTTTTTTATATAATAGCTGACAACGGGAGAGAATACGGCCATCCATATATAACCGCCTCACGGTCTACGCTTTTTTTTGTTGCGTTGCCGGCGTTTTGGAGTATTTTGCTTCCGGTAGGTATCTTCACTTACTCAACGAAACACAGGACAAGTACCATTTTACGCTGGTATTCTGTGAGCCCGTTGTGGCTCTCGACTCCGGACGAACCGGCCCAAATAGTGCATCTGCATAAGCTTTAGCGTGGCTCTCCTAGCGATAAGAGACGAGCCGCTGATTCCACAGAAGTCTTCAACTCCTGCGAGTAAATGTTTTTTCAAGAAAATTGTATATCTTTTTTATAAATAGTTTTATGTATAGGACCACTCTAACAATAAAAAATATGTTCCCTCCCTATCACATAAGATAATTATAACAAAAAAATAAATAAACATTATGTCAAACTTAGTACTTATGTTTAACATTGTTACTGGCTACCAAAAATAGAATTCTATTATTTCTATATTATTCATTATTTTAGTGCACACTAAAGTCGATTTACCTATAGTTTTATTAAATTAATTTTAAGACATAAAAATCTTCAAATCGAGTAAACCATTACAATCGAATTGTGTCGTTCAAATCCAATGTAACTTTTTAATTTATTGTATAAACATGACAATAATTTCACATTACACAGGATCTGATCTTAAGACCTTTAAAGAACCGTATTTCCTTATAAAGGAGGTGAAAATGCCGTCATAACTCAGAGTTACTATACTTTCCGGTGAGTTGTAAAGACGCCCTTAACACTAGTCTTCATTTTCTGGACACCACTATTCACGTCTTCACACAATATTAAAGGCTGAGTGCAAAAGGAAATGGGAAGAGCAAATCAAGCGCAGTTAAAATTTCACTTAGTGAGACTTATATTAAATATGCCATAGTTATGCCTTTTGAATAAATATGTAAGCTAAATAATTTTTATGTAAATAAAGAAATCACTTTCGTTCGATAGTGGTTATATTTTCAACAAGAATATACTTCCAAAAATAAATTTTAAACGAAAGCCGAGAAAATTTATGGCATTACTCTTATATTGTGCTTTTTATTATAACCATAATATAATATTTAACTATACTTAAACATCGATCATCCAGCTTAATATATTCATGTATATTTAAAAAATTACAATGTCAGCAAAAATATTGAATAAATCTTGCTTTGATTAAAATTCAACTGTTCCCTGAGCAATCACATTCTATATCAGCATTGGGTTTTATTGCAAAAGAATGAATGTAGCACACGTTGCAATATGGTTTATATGAATGTGGAGAAAACTAGAACGCATTCTATTAAATGGCAATAAAAAGAGCTTAATCTTTTATTTAGTTTGAACTGTGAATAAAGCATATGTCAATTTTTTTACCACACTAGGCTAAAGTCGATAGGTAAGTGTATAAGTCGTTAATTCCTAATACTGAAACTCTTAAAGTGGGACTCCAAGCCACTGTGGGTATCTAAATTATCCCCTTTCTCAATTTCCAACTATTAAGCAGGTGCGGTTTTCCCACGTCCACCCACTAAAGGTTATTGGGCCCGCTTTCACGCTTTTTATTGCCTAAACCTAGTTTGAACTCAATTATTTTTATGGTCTAGCAAATTGCTATTTTGTTGCTTTATCATGATTATTAAGACAGAATTAGTTCCTGCTCCGTGGTTGAAAATATTTGTTATTTTCATACAACTCTCTATTTACAACGACGTGTATTAGTTACAGTTTCTTTATTGTTTATTAGCTTTTCTGGTGTATGACAGTTTTTTTTAGTTTTTTACATAGCGACACAACACAGCGACAAACAGATTCCATAAAGGCGGACACTGTCGATGGTTTTGCAACATTGTTAATTTTTTTAATTGCAACTTGTTTTGTTTTCTTAATTGTTGTGTTTGACTATTGCTTTTCCACTCTTGTTTAGTGGGTTGTCTGTCTTCGTTCGTACGTATAGTTTTAATTTTTATATATACCTATATACTTTTAACCGCTTCCTTGTAGTTTACGCGCTGCGTGATGTACCAGAGGCCCTGTGTTCAAATCTAGGGGGGAAAAATGAATGTTTCGGTTGGGTAGGCACAGAAGATTCATCGCCTACATCCCTGTAAAGAAAATGATCAGTGAAACATATACAGAAATATATCTGCCATACCATGCCCCAATGAGGGGTTACGGGAATTTACTTTTTTATATATTTCTTCAATAAATATATTAGTACAGACGTTTGTAATTCACCTTTTCAATAGTGTTATAATATGTGTACACTCGTTATATTGATTATACTCTGTAAGCACTTTAGTCTTCGACACATAGTCGTTGGTTTTTAAAATGTGTATTGCATTACTCTTTGAAATTCAGATTTTTCCTTGTCACAACAGTCATGTGCACGCTACAAAAATAATCTGTTCATGTTAATTTTTGTAATAAACTTCACTTTCCATAACTTAGCCTGAATTATGTAAATTTTAATTCATTAAGTAGAAAGTATAAACATTCGTCGATTTTATAATAATTTATCACGGCCAATACCTTACTCTTACCTATAAACCCTGTACAGTTAAGATTACTGCACTGTTTTGTTTTCAATACATAAACAAAATCATATCAATAGCCACTATCGTCTCAATGAGATAATACGTCGAATAGTCAATTCCAAACCGTCCATGCAGTATGGGTAGAACAAAGCAATTACGCATCGATTGCAATGTGATTCAAACAGACCGGTGTAAGCACTTGGATCTAATATTCATCATCAGTAGACGTGCTGTCTACATGGCAAAGCATAATGTGTAATTATATACGGCGAATGTTCCCAAGGCCCGCTTATGGACCACATGCATTATGCACGAATCTAAATTGAATGTGCAGTTAGTTGCGTGGATTAATCCTCTCTATACATCAAGAATTCATTATTCCAGCGCCGCTTTTTCAAGCAAAAGGCTGTGTGGAATGAAGAACATTTTATATTATTCAAGGTAATAGTCAGCTGTATATTGATTTAAAAATAAAACCGACCTCAACATCGCACTAAAAATTTTAAAAATAAAATAAAAAATATTTTATACAAATGAGCCTACTGTAAAAAGACGTAAATAGTATTGATATATTATTTGATGGGAGAAAAAGTTTGAAAGAAAAACATGTTTTATTTCAAAGGTTGATTTCATATAATTACAGTAAATGTGCCATTTTGTTCGATGACTTTCTGGCATTCTTGGTGGTCAAACATGATCCCGTTGCTGTATAAATTTTGAGACTTCAAATCAAAAAATTGTGACAAGATTTAGTAGTCCTCTTTAGAGGTTAACCTGATAATGTCTAAAAAAATCCTGAAGAGACCGAAACAGGTGGAAATCTGAAGTGCAAGATCAGGCTTGTACGGCGTTTGAATCCAAACCAAACTCCCAGCCAAACTTTATTATTTTTTGCTGAGTGGATAAAAATGTGTGTCATCTGGGTCGCTATAATGATCTTTCTATGGATCAATTCCGGGAGCTTTCTCTCAACTTTCTTGACTATTTCTCACAAATGTCTTTTGAGTTACACTCTCTACACTTTACTTAATAGAAGAAAGAATACAAAAAAGATATACCTAGAACTCTGGTCTAAAAAATTTGGCTTACATTAATTACAAAACGATACAACGTATTAAAATTCTCATTCACCAAACTACTTCACAACAAAATTGGTTTTCCACAGTTACTGAATAAAGTCAACCATACATGTCAAAAAGATACCCTTGTCATCAGATCAAATTTCTCTTTCCTCCAGTCTGTAGAAGTGTCGTTGGTTTTAATGCCCATTTTCCTTGAATATGAATCAATACAAATCTGCTTTTTATATATTTTGTCTGGGGTCAACCTCAGTGATATGCAGTCACCTATAAATCTTTAATTTAAATTCTTTGAGTTTACTCATTTTAGTTGCATGCTCTGTTTACCCTTTATTTATATTTAACATTATGTGTTTATTTAATAGCTGTGGGTAAACTAAAACTAAATAAATGAATAAATCTATTATACTCTCGCCAAGTTATGTGTCGTCTATACAGTGTACATTTTTATGAAATCTAGTAGATCGTTCTCTTGTATGTTTTTATAGCTTGGTGACAACTAAAAGTCTTTTTAAAGTCGTCTATATCTAAAGATGAATGAAACAAAATTGCTTTATATGGAGTCAATTTAAGGGAAGCATAAAAAGGCAATAACATGTAAATGTCCCTTGCGTTAGCCTAAGCACAAACTTTTAAAGGAACTTCTTGACGAAGCAAATTGACTGAGGAGCTTTGACAACGTTTGCTGCCAGTATTTTCCTATATCAATTTCACTCTGCAAGTATTTAAATCATTTCCAATAACGACGATCCCTTTTACTTTGAGAGCATCAGTGCAAGCCTTTGAATTCTATCTAATATTAAATAGCTAATTAAGTGTTAGATCTGTGAACATTTTATTTAAAAGCTTTTATTAAAAAAAAACTCGATCTGGCAGGACATAGAAGGCTGATCACCTACTTGCCCCTGAAGAAAAAATCGATCAGTGAAACAGATGTGAAATGCAACTGCCCCATACCCCACTATACACGGGACTTCACTTTATAACACTAGGGAACAAACCAGCATCCTATTAATGTAAGTATTTTTTAAATCTATTCGTTTTTAAGTTTCCTCTTTATAAATATTTATTTATTTCCTGTGCCCGCGACTTTTGTCGTAGGTATAGTATAATAATCATATCCTGACGACGAGTTGTTTTTTTCTGAGTTGACCGCGTTCAAACTACTTAAGCTATGCTCAGATAATAGTGAACCGATTTTAATTGGACTCTACTGCCGTGCCACATATTATTAGAAGTTACTAGCCTTAAACAAGCTGGTTGCTTAAATTTTGTTTGCGCAAAACACTGGATGTTCTAGTGAAAAATCTTATTTGCAATTGATCGCTCTCTCTTTGCGAGAATGGTTAGGTAGGGGATAACAGACGGAATTGCGTGCGCAAATAGTTTCTCTTATACATATTGTAATTCGTAGTTATTTCGATGTAAGAAAGCTTGTCTTGGTAATATAAGCGGTCTCTTGTCATTTTTCTCCGGGGAGTGAGAATGGAGAATAATGGTATAAAAGTAACAGGCTTAACTGATAGAATGGACGACTGGGATTATTGCGCATCCACGCTCAAGATTACACCTCGGGCTACATTTAAGTGTGAGTTATGATCGCCTTAGTCTTGTTCAATCTCGTTGGCGTCTATGAGAAAATAGTATTTTTGCGACGCTCCTAGACTAGTAATGGTAGCTTGGATATGAGAGGAAACGGAACGAATTCAAAATGGTTGTCAATTGATGTAGATAGAAACTTATTTTGTTCTCGCATAATCGTTATTTAAAACTATTTCAAGTCTCAATTTAGCTAATATCGTTTAGCATATTTAGTGAATAGATTCTTATCTTATTTATTACTATAATCGTGAATGGAATTAAACTTAATTCAATTTACAGATAGAATCACTCTATATTGTCATTATCGATGTATGTAATACAACATCGAATTATGTTAATGTCATTGGAAAAAAACAAAAACATAAATGTAAGAAGGAAATGTAAGAAATGTGACATATTTTACTAAAATACGTCATTTGATTTCCCCTGCACCTCGTTAGTTCAGTTTAATGCGCCGCCTGTAGCGTTGCTCATTTTATTATGCTAACGGGCTGCTGTTGTAATATTTCGTGTAACGTCACTGGCGCATGGTGACATGTTGCATATTTAAACAAAGGCATCATTTTGGATGATACACGTCAAACCATTTTGCTGCACTTTTAATAGCTCAGTATATTAATATTCGTATTTAAATAAATGTACAGTTCAGCAATTTAGTGTCACTTTGGTAGCAAAAAATGACACGGTTAAATATTTAGATGAACTTTACATATTTATTGATTGTTATCCTTCTCAAAAGTTATTTGAGAAGGTAGTTGCGTGGACTACGGATTAAAAATGAACCAAAAAAATATGTTCAGTTACTTGCGATTTAAAAACCCAATTTAGCTAAAAGCTATTTAGATAAATTTCTTAACTTGTACATAAGTACAAGTCTGATAAATTTCTTAACTTGTACAAGTACAAGATTACAAGAGAAACAAAGCAGAAAAATGTTTCTGTAAAATGTATTTTTTATATAACAATAACGAACCTCCAAAAAGTTTACAGATCAAACTTCATTATCATTCGATCGTTTTGTTTGAAGACATTGTGAAAAAATCGTTCTCAAGATGTATTTGACATTTGACAGTCGGGACACATCGCGACCTGAACGATTTACATATTACGTGACACTTTTGCAAAGCTTTCCATTGACTCCAGGGCGATAGACTGAGACATTGAAGGTGATATTGTTTTTGAAATGGTGCATCGGAAACCCTTCGAGGGAGAATTGTTTTTTCCATAACGCCTATTGAACATTTTGTGCACCTACGCGAATGATACTGTCTGAATGATTCATATTTATATCAGTAATATGTTACCGTCCAAGTATTCCTTCGAATGTTACTTAATGATAATGAATAAATTTATTAAATTTTATTATATAAGTTTAATATTTTTATAAGACAAAATATGAGTGTTATGAAGTTGTGTTTAAAGTATGGGATAAAGACTCGATGAAAAGGTCAGAATAATGGAAGATAGGAGTGACATATGCTAGCCTATAATAGTACCTTATATAAGTAATTGGTATAGCTAAAATGTAGAAATAAAAATCATTGTAGCAAAAAAGGCTATTTTTATTTTATTTTGTATCAAAATCAGCTGCTTAAGGGTCCGTTCAGACAGACCGGCTCGGAGAGCATCGGCGCGCATTTTTCTTTTCACGCAGACCGGACACAATCGGAGCCGCTGCGTGAACGAGAAAAAGTACGCGATTGGGGCCGGTCAGCTCCTCTTATTATGTCACACCAAGCTTGTTCAAGCATTCTTAATGACAAAAGCAGTGCACGTGCAAAAATAAACCTTACTACAAATACTAAAAACTCTGTTTTCAACGTAATATATAAGAATCTGCTCTCCTCTCCGAGCCGGTCTTTGTGAACGGATCCTAAAACTCCTGTCTTTAGTTATTTATTTATGTCTTGTCAAAAATAATATAGAACTTTGATCAAATACAAGCATTGAAATAAAGTGTGAAGTCCCGTGTCCCCTAGTGGGGTAAGGGGCAGATGCATTTCACATCTGTTTCACTGATCGATTTTTTCTTTAGGGGCAAGTAGGTGATCAGCCTTCTATATCCTGCCAGACCGAGTTTCTTTTTTATCTCTACCGGGAATCGAACCCAGGACCTCTCGGTTGTAACGCTCACGCGCTTACCACTAGACCAAGGAGGTGGTCACAAGCATTGAAATAGTACCAAATAAATTACTGTCAGACAAATGATATGTATTAATTATTCATGCTGCCAATAATAGACATAAAATAAAAAAATAATAATCATAATATCAAATATTTATAATATACAAATTATTTTAGAGTTTATAATTAGTAGTGAGTGTATGTCCCTCTTTCCAAAGTATGCTTTGAACACCAAACATTAGTTTCCTATTTAGATTCATGTAAATGTATTTAACTTTGTTACGATTAATACATATGTAAAATAACTACGAATGTTTTATTCATTATTATGTATATTTATTATTATTTATGCTAAAATATCTACAAAAATAAAACATAGATGGAAAGTTAGCTTTATAAATCGTAGTTCTATCTCCACTTTCTTAAACTTTACTTTTATTAAAATGTAGTGCGCTATAAATTTAAGCCTGGATATATTTACTCTCTACATAGACAGTCTTGTTATGTTGTTTTAGCTGTTATTAAAACATGTTTGAGAACGGACTTTATTGATTTACCCCACGAGACATCCTGCGCCTTTCGCCTGTTGTATTCGATTATTTAAACAGCTTACTTTGATATTAATATCATAACATTTTATGCGTACTTGTGGCTTTCTAAGCGTGATCGTTAGTAATTAGTGGCTTTGTAGATTCAATTACAAGAACGTCAACAATATCAGAATATTATAAATAATTATCTTACGCCATTGTGCTTTCCTAAGATCCAATTTAGGTATAGCAAAATGTGAGGTAAAGTCATCCTGTCATTCGCATTATTATTCTTAGATTCTCACCTTTACATATGAAATCATCATTTATTAAACAAACTGTAAAGTATGTTTTTCCATAGATAAATGTCTGGCAGTTAATATATCCAGTTTATCACAGAAATTCCTGATGGGTTTTTGGTAGGTACTTACAAGATCCTAGGATTTCCCAATAGGGATTTAAGCTTGGAAATATTAACGAGTGCTTAATCTAAGTGAGCCTCCTATCAGTTCACCTTCTATTCTATAAAACAAACCTTACAAATAATTTAATACCTCATAACAGCTTGAATACTTCATCATAATTTGTATCTAAGATCAATCGCGATCATATCAGCTTTCAAACAAAAAAGCTGCATCAAAATCGATCCATCCGTTTAGGAGTTCCAAAGTAAAGATACACAGATACACAGATAAACAGACACAGACACGTCAAAATTATAACACCCCTCTTTTTCATCAAGGATTAAAAATAGACGAAAAGAAAACAGCGCAGTATTACGTCCATACCTGACTCTTATGCCTAACTAGTGGTTCATTAGCTACACCATTCCTTACACGAATTCCTCACATCCCCCGCACGTATTTTTACCCTTTTATACGAACCGATATCAAGATCCGGATAGCTCATTTTACGAAAGTACTTAGGCGAAACCAGGAAGATGAAATTCGGGCAATTTTTTTACTTGCTTAGATATGGGATCTCGCACATCTTTTGTGGAAATGGTGAGCGGTTTAGAATAAACCCTATCGCAATACTTTCCGCTGTTTTATTGATAAGAAAATTCTGAAATTTTATGTATTAATATACAAACAAATACACAGCTTAATAGATTGCATACCTTGATAGTCAGTCTATTTCTGAATTCACATTGGAACTTAGCATTGGAGCTTTCGATAATAAAGCTTAAGATTTAATTAACAACGAATTCGCCAAACAATTCACAAGTGAACAATATCTTGTGAAAACTTGAGGAGCGACTTTGTTAAATTCAGTTGAAACTGAACTCAAATTGGCCAAGAAAAAGTACCAAAGCTAAAGCGAGTGTATTACGAAGCTCTCGAATGCATTTCAACTGCTTTTGCTCAAAACTTGTAAATATTAAGCGAAAACTCTAGCCAATTAAGCAGCGGCCGTATTCCGAAGTTTGAAGAGTCTTGCTGTTTGTTCCGCGAATAGAATAGAGATTATTGCCTTTAGATCTAAATGAGCAAATCCCTCTAACGTTGAAATGTTGGTCGATAAGTGGAGTTATTTGTCGAGTTGGATTTGCTACTATAATTTATGTAAAACATATTACCTAGCTGAGTTTCTTATCTGTTTTAAGGCCTGAGCGCGTTCTTTAACATCTTGTAAGCAATATTATATAAAATTTACATTACCTAATGATCTTGTAACACGTCAGATAAATTCTTATATACAATATTAATGTACTTATAGCATATATAAGTGAAAGGGATAAGGATTCATAATTAATATATATTAATAAATATCTGACAATAAGACCCTGTCCAGATGAGGCGTTTTACGCGCGTACGGACTCACGCGTAGACATACGCGCGTAGCCGAGATACTACAGCTACATACATTCCGTCCAGATTAAGCGTCACTCGCGCGTAATACGCTGGTAATGAGCGCGACTCGAGGTACTCGGGCGCCATAATATGCTGCGTCCAGTATTACGCGTGTATCCGGAGCGAGTGGACGTATTATGGATGTATTTATAATATTTTTTTTTAATGATTCACATTTTTTTTTTTGTTAATTTGATTCTTTCTTAGTTCATAGGTACAAAAGTAGGTTCGATATTTAAATAATAAAAATTATTAAGCACCTCAAAAATACAAAACTATATTTTGTATTCCAAATTTTATGTTATTAATATCATTTATTTTTAATATAAGATTTAGTTTAATTGTTTTTATAGAAAAACTTATATAAATATTTTCTATAATAGTTATACAGTTGTAAATAAATAATTAAAAAAAAAACTTTTATAAATAATATTATAACTGGCAAATCTGTGAAGGAACGCGCGTAAAACGCTTCATCTGGACAAGCTGTAAGACCAAAATAGGTAAAATATGATTTTATGGTTTTTAAATTTAAACTTCTCTTCTAATATACCTGTCAGTACTGGATAGTCTAACAGAAAGCAAATAACGTTTTAAGATGACTTTAGTTTTACAGTTTTTTGCTCAAATAAGTGAAAGAAGTCTTTATGCGTGTTTTTATTTTAAAAAAGTCATGGCGATAGTTGTGAATATTTGTTGCATTCATTTAAAAAGTGTTCATAATGATAATACGTCAATGTACCAATATTATGATGTCAAATTGAGAAAAAAGTTTTTGATGTGAATCAAAACTATAATATATTTCTGAAACTTCATACTTTTAGACATTACGAATTCAGGTAGATAAATTCAGGTTGTCTATTAGCTGAGTCTGAGTGCACTGAAAGCGCTATATTAATATGTATCATAAACAAAACAGTAGCGTAGAGAAATGCGATACAGCATGCACGAAGTGGATGACTTGTCCATTTGTTGTCGGGATGTTCCCGTACAGCGGAGCCGGTTAATTGAGCTATTTGTGCTAGTCGGGACACGGGAACACAGCCGCAACCTAACTTTATATCCGGCTATTGTTTACAGTCATGTTATAGAGTGTTATCGATGGCCACGTTTCTACATTTGATGCCTCGTTAACTATGTTCTACGTGATTTGAGTTCATTGGTATTTTTCCATGGTAGTCGGTTTAGGAGACGCAACAGGATTACATAAGTCTAAGAACTGTTTAACTATTAAAATATATTTCTTTTATAAAATTAAAAATAATATTCTGTTTGCGTCATGACAAAAAGTAAATCATTTTAATAAACCAAACCGCCAGACTGTTACAGAAAATGAATTTCTTTAATCTTTTAGGTTTTTTAATAAATTTATGTAGCATGAAACATGCAGAGGGTCTTCAGTGCTTCAACACGCTTAGTTTTTTGTAGCTCCAAGGTTACAAAATCTGGCATAGTAAGTATAAAAACTTACTAAGATAATCATGAGAAGTTTATTGAGGTATGCTGTGATTTATCCACCCCGTGAGTAAATTTCTGAGTGAAAAAGTAAAATTTGCTGTGCTGCGTCCCGTAAGGCTCCCCCGGGCACCACATAATTCGACGGCTGAACAAACGGGACAGCTAACGTGTGAGCGTGAAATCATCGAGTTTCCATATTAAACTAAATGTATCCGTGACGGATTTTTTTTATGAATATTGAAAAAACTCCAAATATACTGGGCCGATCTGAAAAAATATTTTACTGATAGGAAGCTAGATTCTTCAAAGTGACATAGGCTATATTTGGCATTAGGCTGCAGTAGTAAAGCCAATACTAAATATTATGAAGGGGATAAATAAGGCATCTATAATCTAAATGTGCAGGCCTGTCTCTAAATAATATTAATTACACAAATCATATAATACTTTAGTCCACGGTGAATAAAAATTGTTCCATAGAGCTTAGGTAATATTTCTAAGGAGGAAGACATCTTGGCCCGATGTTACAGTTATATACTGCCTGAAACTTGTTGTTAATTTAGTTCAAACTTCGATAGTTTTCCGCCTGATTTCGGATTGTTGCAAATTTAACGTGGAGTCAAAGCAAGGTGCCTCGATCGCAGAGGAACTAAATTAGATACCAGTTAGCAACTGTTCACTGGCTGAGAATTTACTAATAAAAATATCTTAGGAGCTGAATGTTTTGTAGCTCAACGTTAGTTCAACTATTTTTATATTAACGTTACAAACTATAAAATACACATACAAGTTGAGAGGTATTTGATTAATTGATGAGACAGCAGATATTAATATCTCTTGAATCTTAAATCGAATTTTTAATATACGTAAACGTTACATAAATACACAAGTGTGTATATAAATGTTTAAACTCTGTTTTGACTTATCCTTTCATTTGGGATGTACTTATAATGTATATTCTTGGGTTTAAGACTAGTGAGGACACGCCCGTATTCCTGTCGGAACACCTGACCCCCAAAGGTTCTCGCCTTCATTTCCTAGCAAGAGACTTGGTCAAGTCCAGGAGTTACAGATTTTGCTGGACGTCGTATGGAAAAATATATGTACGGAAGACTGAAGAGTCGGCGGTTATTCTAATAAAAAGTGAAGAACAGATACATAAACTGCTCTCACAAGACTGACTATCTGTGAGTTATATAAGTTATTTACATTTAAGTATCTTTTGTCTATTACAGTGTATCCCTTGTCTGATAGATATTAAGTTTCTGATATTAACTATCACTTTTATGTTTCACTGTATCTATTGTTTTCCTTATAAAGCTAACAGTGTAACGTTTTCAAGTTGTGTCCTAATGTTTATAACTTCACAAAATGAAACATATTTATTGCCAAGATGTCTGACCAACTGTCACATAATATGTAATTCACTAAGATATTGTTTGAATATATTTTTAAATTCTATGGATCGTGCGCACAAACAATCACACACATACACATATACATATACATACATAATTACACACACATACAATTACACATATCAAATATTATTGTCTCATAACAAATTGTCTCATCTTAACCCCTTCTCCACCCAAACTACCGCATATAGATGCACATATCATATTTCTGATTTAAAGCTTACTTTATATTGCAAAACACGTCCTCTTTCTGATACTATGACTAGCTTAGATATTTCTTATCGATTAAATGGGTGACGCAATAACTGCAAATAAAGAATTGGACGCGATAGAGATTGCACGTTCGTTTGAATGTGAGGTCTCGAAGCTTAAGAACTACATTAGCGTTAAAAAAACCGACTTTACTATAATCTCCCAAAACATACGTAGCATCTACAAAAATTTTGACGACTTTCTATTAACGTTATCTAACTTCGAATTTGAAATAGACTTATTGATTTTTACAGAATGTAGAATCGATCATAACAAACCTATACCTCAAATTTTAAACTATCAATCATATTTTACGAAGTCGCAACTTAATCAGAATGATGGTGTGGTTGTTTATATAAATAATAACTTGAAGCATAAAGTAACTGAGATACAACTAGTTCAGGCGTCTTGTCTACAGCTTGAAATATTAAATCAGACTATATTGTGCATTTATCGATCTCCTTCTAGTGTTAATGGAGATGGTTTTATAAACTCTCTTAGTGCTCACCTAGAGACTATCAATTCTAACAAATGTATCATTATTGCGGGAGACATTAATATTAACATTGCTTCTAAGTCTATTGAACCACCACATGAACAAAAAAACCGCATAAGTTACATGAACATGCTGTCTGTCTACGGTATATTAGCTGGTCATACAATACCTACACGAGGAAAAAATTGCTTAGACCACTTTATGATAAAAATCGATAGAACCAAATTCCGTGCAACTATAGCTGTATTACAGACTAGTATTACTGATCATTACACGACCTTTCTCACAATAGGCAAAATTAAAAATCATCAATCTGCTATTAAAACTACCTCAATTATAAATTATGAGGCTGCCATAAAGGACCTTAATTCTAAAAATCTTACAGAACTGCTTTACTGCACCGATCCAAATTTAGTGATTGACGGCCTAATATTTAAATTAACAGAGACAATAATGGACAATACAATTATTAAAAAGATACCTAAGCAACATCGTAATATTAAGCCATGGATCACACCTGGAATTCTTCGCTGTATACGTAACCGAAACAAACTGCAAAAGAAAACAAAAGACGAACCACACAACGACATACATAAAATAACATACATTAGATACAGAAATTATTGTAACAACCTTATTAAAAAACTTAAAAGACAATATGAACGAGAATTACTTAGTAAATCTATAAACAATAACAAGCAACTTTGGAAGAACATAAAAAATATCACGTACACTAGCAAATGTAACAGTAATAATTCGGAACTAATTAATGTCAAATCATCTCCAACTGCATCTGCAGATTTTGTTAACGACTTTCTTGCGGGTATAGGTGAGCAGTTGGCTAAACGCGTGCAGACGTCTGATGAGGAACGGAACGCTTATTTACGCGATTTACCAAGTCAGCCTAACTCTTTTGTCCTATTGGACACAGACCAAGACGAGGTTGGTAGTATTCTGATGTCGCTTAAGTCAAGCAGTGCTCCTGGCTGGGACAATATTCCTACTAACTTTCTTAAACACATAAGATCTCATATTGTACCAATTATAACCCATTTTGCTAACCTCTGTTTTAACAAGGGAATTTTCCCGTCTTCACTTAAAAAGTCAATTATAACCCCAGTTTACAAGGCTGGGAATAGAGACAGTGTAACTAACTATAGACCTATATCCGTCTTGCCAGCTATTTCAAAGATTATAGAAAAATTACTTAATTCTAGACTGATTAACTACCTTAACAAATACAACATCCTATCCTCTTGTCAGTACGGCTTTAGACCGGGAAAATCCACTGAAGATGCAGTTTCTGCAATGAGTTCGTTAGTGGTAGAGCAACTAGATAATAACAAGAAATGCATAACTGTATTCCTTGATTTACAAAAAGCTTTTGACACTGTCTCTGTTCCCATTCTTGTACGTAAGTTGGAAGCTATTGGCCTAAAGGGAACATCACTTGAACTGTTTAAGGACTATCTGTCTGACAGGCGACAGAGAGTTAAACTGGACACTTTTACTAGCGGAGATGTTGTGGTGTCGTACGGTGTACCGCAAGGAAGTGTACTTGGGCCAACACTCTTTCTCGTTTATATTAACGATCTCTGCACCATGGATATAAAACACGCCAACATTTTCTCATACGCCGATGACACTGCCGTGGTTTTTAGTGCTGATTCCTGGGATGCTGTTAGGTCTTTTGCTGAGAGTGGACTTGAACTAATAAGTAGGTGGTTACGTAATAATCTTTTAACATTAAACACCACAAAAACCAACTATATCTGTTATAGCATCTACAGCAACAAACAGCCTTCTGACGATCTTAGCATAAAAATTCACAACTGCGGTGCTGTTGGTGCTGATAGGCTGAACTGCAGCTGCCCCAAAATTCAAAGGGTCGAGCAGACGAAATACCTAGGTGTTTATGTGGATCGGCGACTGTCTTGGTATCCGCATCTAGAACATGTCATCTCAAGAGTCAGGAAACTGACATGGATATTTAAGACTTTGAGGTATGTGGTGCCTGGAACAGCTGTTGATCTATTGAACCCAAACAGAGATCTCTTCACAGAGATCTATATTTCTTTGGTTCAGTCTGTTCTAACATATTGTGTACCGATATGGGGTGGTGCAGCTAAATCCCGCTTCATTGATTTAGAACGGGCCCAACGTAGCCTAATTAAGGTTATGTATTTTAAAAAGATAACATTTTCAACACAAAGTCTTTACCAAATTAGTGGCCTTCTTTCAGTTAGGAAGTTGTATATACTTCACACAGTTTTGAGAAAGCACAAATCCATGCCTTATAACCCCGACTTTACCAATGGGAGGAGGAAAGATATTGTTGCACATGCTCCTAGGTTTAAAACCTTCTTTGCTAAAAAGCAATATGATAGGCGTTCAGTTTATCTCTATAATTTACTCAATAAGGAGATTAATATTTTTGACAAAAATTACTTCGAATGCAAAAAACTTTTAATGAAATGGCTGAAACCAAAACCTTATGACACCATCGAGACAATTTTAAGCTAAATTCCAAAAATACTACACATAAACATACACACACTCACTTACACTCACTCACTCACACCTACACTCCCTCACTCACACATACACACTCACACATACACACACACACTCACACATACACTCACTCACTCACACATATGTACACTCACTCACTTAGACATACACCTACTGACTCACACATACATTCACTCACTCACTCACGCGCGTGCATCCCTACTTAGTTACTACAGATGTGAAAACAAAGAGTATAACATAGCTTAATAAAGTTGGTATTTATGTAGTATTAGTGCTTGCTTTTATTTTTGTTGTATTGTATTTAGCACAGATCTATACTATTCCAAGGAAGAGCGATGTCTCCTGGCACAGGCTTCTATAAGCTTAAAAGGAGGCATCGATCACTATTAATTATAAGGTTTCCTTTGGTAATGAATAAAGATTATTATTATTATTATTATTATTATTATTCTCACACTTCCTGCTAGTAACTTGAAAGAGTAGCTGCCAAGAGATGGCGCTACCTACATCATCGCCGAGGTAAATATGAAATCGTTACCTGTCAAAATAATATAGCAAGTTAAAGGATAAACTATAAGTAAACTGAATTTGTTGTTATAATTGATAACTATACTATTATATACTGTTATACTATATATAGTAGTTTAACAGTATATAATATAATTATATGAACTATCGTAGTCTTATTGTGAACTCTAAGCATTTTGCTCCTCGGTCTAGACGTATATAAGTGTGCGACAATAAATTGTGACCTCAGTTTTAACCGGTTTCACAAATCCGTCCATGAGGAAAATATTACTTTAGTGTAAGACATCCGTAAAATCATACGTCTGTTACAATTGTGATATTGAAATAGAAACTATGTCCGTCAACAGTTTATTTATTTTATTATGTGCCAGTATTTTGGTCGGTTTTGTTGTTGGAAAAAATAAAATAAATGGTATTTATATGTTATATACTTGTTAAAAATTCTTCGTACCAATGTATATGTTTTTATGTTAGCTTATCTGTTTATAGTTTCAACAAAGTTTACCTTGTTTTAGGAGCTTCGAGCACCCTACTCGATGACCGAGGTAATATTGATGAGTTAATTGAGAGGAAAGAAGTCAGGCGTCCAGTTAGACAATATTCGCAGTATAATTATGGCGAGTAATAATAATTACCAGCTCTCTGCCGCAATAGTATAAATCATTAATCAACTCTTCATCATTTATAAATCATCAGGAATTTGGACATTATTTGACATTATTAATAATGCGGTGTCTATCTATGCTGAATAATATTTTTTGCCTATTTTGAACCGTTTTATTTATAAATAGAAAGAGTTTTATAAAAGGTTATAATGTTATATATTTTTTGTTTTTAGATGAATATGCTGCTCAAAATGGTTATGGTTCTCAAGGCTCGCAGGGCGCGTAAGTATTTTTACTATAATAAATGACAAATTTACTATTAACACTATGGGCTAAAGATTATATACAATGACTAGCTTTCACATGCGACTTACTACGTATGAACATACATCTAGAACCCAGCTTCCCATCAGTGATATTATTTTTTAGAGTATTATATCTAGTGATTCATTGCAAACAAAAATACCAATTTTTTTCCTTATAAAATTAAAATTTGATTTTCCTTCATAGTACGTCAAAGAAGTTCAGCGAATTTGAGGGTTTTGAAATAGATGTCGCATTAAATTACTCTTTAATTACACTTGATTATACAGTATTCTTGACATTTTATCAAATATATTACATTAGCTTGTAATAAAGGGCACACAAAATTATTTTGTGGAAGTCAGAGCTTATTTTTCAGTCAAAACTACATAGGTACTCGTATTAAATATGTTTCTTCATGAAATGGCTTCCCAAAATGGATTCTGCCATTGTCTACTAGTCATGTAAAACTGTATTGTAATGACCAAAGGAAACCATAAACTTCACTATGAAGAAAATCTGACTGATGTCAAATATGATCTGTTATTGATTCTACTATAGCCAAGCGAAGCCGGTGCGGGCAGCTAGTATTAATTATATTATTGACTTTATACAGTAAATTTGATCTCAGCGATGTAAGAATCATATGGAAGCATCATTCGTTCTATTATTTTGTGTCTTATTAAATTGCATTATGAATATATATTGTGTGCACTAGGAATATTATTGGGTGAGACTCTGCGAGCCGTGTACTTATATACGAGTAAGGTAAATAGATAACCCATAAATAATCTATACCATAGACATAGAGTATAGTCTATATCTTTTTTATCTACAGTTATCTATATGGTAATGAATAAATCCATGGAATGAACCTACATCTTCCATCTATAGATAGTGTATTTTCTATAGATAAAATGATCTGACAAACGCAGAAATTTGTATAATATGTGTGCTATGCTCCGTTAATATTTATGTCACTTCTTTAAATTGCGCATTATTTTATGAATGATAATATGAATTCAATGGAACGAAGTTTCTTGCTTTAAAATAAATTAATGCTTTTGTCATTCCATAACATTTTGTTATCTCGTAAATATAAATCGCTGTGCAAAAGTAAGGAGAGCCGCATGAGGAAAACTTAAACTTGTAGTGTGTCTCGTGTTTGACGTCAATATAATTCTAATTCGAAGTGAATCACACTTTATAATACTTATAGACGATTTCAAAATAGCCTGAGAAGATTCTAAATTTAACTGTTTTTTTATGTTGGTAACGGTCAATAACAAATTGGTGTCCATGATTAATTAATTTGTTTGGTCAACTTGAAATTGATTCAGCGCTTGTTGAAAAAATAATATCTTTTGACAAGATATTGTTACTGTTGTGGTTTTTTCTATTTAAAATTATTTAAAAATTCAACTGTCCTTTTTATACATATTCATTTTTTTATTCATATTAACAACAGGGCATACAAAAAACATTTTTTTAATAATAATTATTGCAGTTCACACTGGTGGTGTATACATGGAATCTATTGAAACTTTATTATTTGTTTTTTATTTAGATAAATGATGTTAATTTATGCATTTTTTTATTTCAGAAATGGATACAATCCGGTTGGACAACAGGATGGTTACGACGGCTACGGACAGGTGAGTTTTGTTTTCCTTGTTCTTAAGCATGACTTTAAGTCGAGATTCGATCATATTATCAAGGTTTACAATATAAAAATTAAAGCTGTTTGATGCTAAAACAACATTCTACGCTTAGACTGACAATTTGCATCACATTTTGTAAAAAAAGACATTATTTCCACATCTCTCTAGTTTAGCCAAATAATTTACGAAAAAGAAAGAGAATATCTATTTTTAAATATGTGTCTCCTTAAATATAAAATTTAACTGATAACCAATATTGTATGCATATAATTTTGTTCGTGTTTTCAGAAAAATAAAAACAATGGCTTCATATCAGGTCGCGTTAGACCGGGTGAAGTTGTCTCGATTGGCAATGGTGTAGGTCACACCAGCGTAGTTGCAATTAATAGTGGTAATGATGCAGATACCTACGTTGGCTACACTGATGGAAAAGTCAGTCACGGATATGACCAATCTGTATACCCCAATAGAAAAGGACAAGCCGACATCAATAAAAAACCTGACGACGATGTTCTGCTGTGGAGTAACAAGGGAAACAAGCAGAGTGGAATTAAAGTTGATAATGACGGCGTTCAGTTATATTCAGGTAATGGTTATGATGGCACTTACCAAAATCCCTATAATCAACAGGCAGCTTTTAACCAGGGCGGAAATAACCGTAAACCGGCGGGTAATAATAATTATCAATCATCTTCATACAACTATTACCAACAACAGCAAGCTTATTATAATTCACAAGGATCCTATTGATTTTATTTTTGATCGATATTTTTCTATTCTTTTATATTTTTAACGTTTTTTCAAATACATTTTTTTCGTTGTAAATATTAGGTACTAAATAAAAAACAATCAATTTTAAGATAAAAAATCTTGTTAAGATCAGATAAGATTTTTAAGATCTTAACATTATAAAACGTCATTATTTATATTTTATATTTTTTGAATAAAAGATGCATTGTTAATCTATTTTCTAATTATTTCAATTTTGCAAGTTAGAAGAATTTGCAATGAAACTAAATTTAGATATTACCTAGAATCTAGAGTAGATAGTAACACATGTTCATCATGTGGTATGGGTTAAGTATAGGCCGATGCCTATACTTAACCCATACCACACCTATATTTTATTACGTAATGATATTCAGTTGCATGGATTAAAAGCTAAAAATTATTTTTTAAAGTCCTTATTGTAAAATTTATTGAATTCTGCTCTAAAATTATAACAAATATCATCAACATATAAGGCATAAGTTACGTTTATTAAATTCATATTCGTTATTCCTATTGTTTCCCGTTACCAAAGGATCTTTTCTGTACCCGTAATCTGTTAATGCACGAATTGTGACGCAACTATATTATTAAATCCTAAGAAAAATATCTCATATTTCCATCGGGAAATAACAATTGACCTGAATGAACAACAACTGCTATAATATTATTTTTATAATATATTCAAATGAATTTTGTATATTTCGCACATTTTTTTTTATTCGTATACATTTGTAATTAAAGCAGTTTTTAATTACATTTCTTCAGAACATGGCACCTATCCAAATAGAAAAGTACAAAGTGGTATCGAAGTTAAGGCAAAGCCTGGTGGACAAGAAGATGTTCTGTTGAGGAGTTCTAAAGGAAACAAGCATAGTCAAATAAGAGTTAATAATGGTAAAGTTCAGATAGATACAGTTAATGGTTATGGGGATGCCTCTCAAACTTCTTATAACCAACAAACCTACGACGAACCAACTATAAGCCAACCTATTTACAGTAACGGAGCTATAATCAATGTTCCATCATCTGCATCCGTATACGTCAATGGAAAACGAATTTTTCCCAATCAACAAGATTATTATTAATTGAGTTTTTGATATCATTAATTCTCTATGTATATTTTTTTGATGTACATTAAACTAGTATCCATGGTTATAAATCTTTGAAATTAAGAAATCCAGCAGTAGATCAGCATTAAAATTAATATATTCTAATGATTTGGATAGATTATATTTTGTAGAAAAAAAGCATATTTCTATTCCTTTTGACTACTCAGTTTTTAGTTATATACGACGTATAACCTTAGGTCTAATCTTATTAAAATATACTTACTTTTCTACTTTTTTGTAATTTTAAATTTTAAATTCTAAATACTATTTTTTTTTAACTACTTCAGAGTAAAGAGAAATCATTTTTTATGTAGGTAAGGTTAGTTTAGGTGCATTTTATGTGCGATTAATAAAATAAAAATATAATGTCCCACTTATCAAAATAAGATAAAACAAATCAATATTGAATAACCATATTTATTTTAATATTCACAAATTATAACGTGAAGGAATGTTAAAATTCTTAAAATTTAAAACTTCCTTAGAACAACAACAAGCAAGGAAAATAAACAACAGCCAAGGATAATGTAAAGAAGATTTTGGGTCAATTATATAAAAAGTTCACGTTTTTCGTTTATTTTTATTTTGTCAAAGCTGTATAAATTTCTTCGCATGTTCCGTATTCAGTTTTATAATAACCGGTGGCACAACTGCCTTTTAAGTTTGCACGTCCTTGTTCATCCTTTATTTTATTTGTTGTAGCAGTACTCGGCAAAGTGGTTGTCGGTAATTTTGTCACTGTGGGTTCAGGTTTACCAGCTTCCGTTTTTGCTACCGAATCTGGGATCACAATGTCAGTATTCAGCGTTTGGATGGTAATTCCATTGTCAGTTACGGGTTCTGTTGCCGGTTTCACGTTTGTATTTGGAACATCATCCTTCGAATGGTTTTTATCTCTGTGGTGAATGACATTTTTGATGTCTTCTCTTATATGTTGTACTGTTTCATGGATTGGTACAACAATATCTTCCAGGAAACGTCCTTGAGTAAAGGAGGGACAGAAAATAAAACTTAAACAAAGTATCACAAAAACTTTCATCCTCACTCAAATATTGCTTGCTTTAACAAAATAACAACCTCGACTGTGCCTCATAATATGACTTCAACTTAGATATCTATGCAACCTCTTGAACTTTCCTATTAAAGCGATAAAAAAAAATGGTTTCCAAGTATTGAAAAACAATGCTTTACTTGTGTACTGATAATTTGTAATTTTTAACAACGGTTTTCATTAAAATTTAAAACAGTATAATTAAAAAATAGTAGGTGTATATATATATATATATATATATATATATATATAAGCCATTCGAGTATAAGTTATTCGTATACATTTGTAATTAAAGCAGTTTTTAATTACATTTCTTCAGAACACGGCACCTATCCAAATAGAAAAGTACAAAGCGTTATCGAAGTTAAGGCAAAACCTGGTGGACAAGAAGATGTTTTGTTGAGGAGTTCTAAAGGAAACAAGCATAGTCAAATAAGTTAATAATGGTAAAGTTCAGATAGATACAATGAATGGTTATGGGGATGCCTCTCAAACTTCTTATAACCAACAAACCTACGACGAACCAACTATAAGCCAACCTATTTACAGTAACGGAGCTATAATCAATGTTCCATCATCTGCATCCGTATACGTCAATGGAAAACGAGTTTTTCCCAATCGACAAGATTATTATTAATTGAATTTTTGATATCATTAATTCTCTATGTATAATTTTTTGATGTACATTAAACTAGTATCCATGGTTATAAATCTTTGAAATTAAGAAATCCAGCATTACATCAGCATGTAAAATTAATCGTACAATTGATATATTATAATGATTTGGATAGATTATGTTTTGTAGAAAAAAAGCATCTTTCTATTCCTTTTGACTACTCAGTTTTTAGTTATATGCTACATATAAACTTTAGTCTAATCTTATTAAAATATACTTACTTTTCTACTTTTTTTAATTTTAAATTTTAAATTCTAAATACTATTTTTTTAACTACTTCAGAGTAAAGAGAAATCATTTTTTATGTAGGTAAGGTTAGTTTAGGTGCATTTTATGTTCGATTAATAAAATAAAAATATAATGTCCCACTTATCAAAATAAGATAAAACAAATCAATATTGAATAATCATATTTATTTTAATATTCACAAATTATAACGTGAAGGAATGTTAAAATTCCTAAAATGTAAAACTGCCTTAACAACAAGTAAGAAAAATAAACAGCAGCCAAGGATAATGGTAAAGAAGACTTTGAGTCGATTAATTATAAAGTTCACGTTTTTAGTTTATTTTTATTTTGTCAAAGCTGGATAAATGGGTTTGCATCTTCCGTCTGCAGTTTTATTATAACCGGTGGCACAACTGCCTTTTAAGTTTTCACGTCCTTGTTCATCCTTTATTTTATTTGTTGTAGCAGTACTCGGCAAAGTGGTTGTCGGTAATTGTGTCACTGTGGGTTCAGGTTTACCAGCTTCCGTTTTTGCTACCGAATCTGGGATCACAATGTCAGTATTCGGCGTTTGAATGGTAATTCCATTGTCAGTTACGGGTTCTGTTGCCGGTTTCACGTTTGTATTTGGAACATCATCCTTCGAATGGTTTTTATCTCTGTGGTGAATGACATTTTTGATGTCTTCTCTTATATGTTGTACTGTTTCATGGATCGGTAAAACAATATCTTCCAGGAAACGTCCTTGAGTAAAGGAGGAACAGAAAATAAAACTTAAACAAAGTATCACAAAAACTTTCATCCTCACTCAAATATTGCTTGCTTTAATAAAATAACAACCTCGACTGTGCCTCATGATATGACTTCAACTTAGATATCTATGCAACCTCTTGAACTTTCCAATTAAAGCAATAAAACAAATGGTTTCCAAGTATAGAAAAACAATGCTTTACTTGTGTACTGATAATTTGTAATTTTTAACAACGGTTTTCATTAAAATTTAAAACAGTATAATAAAAAAAATGTAGTAGGTATATATATATATAATATAATCGTAATTTTATTTTTGGCAAAAAATACATAGATTTTTAAAGCTTAGTAGAATTATTAAGATTCATACTAGTATTTTTGAATTAAAACATTAAATATTACAACTAGTCACATTCGTAGAAAATACTAATTCAGTTTCAGTTTGTTTTACTTATTCGATTCTTTAACTCTAAACACTTTCTTACTAACATCGTCCATCGTGAGTGGACGGTGTTAGTTCTATAACCCTTAAAATATGAAGTGTCTACAGCCCTTAAAACAATTTCCTCTCCAAACTGCAAGAAGCATAGTCTTTGGTTCAAGGATTCCAAATTTCACATCGAGATCGCTTTGTGTGTCGAGGTGAATACTTTCTTTTATTGTATCGTGATAATCTTTAATTTGCTTTCATAAAACAGAGGATATTTCTTATACTATCTCTTATAGAATGCGCTTTTTCATCAATAGACTCTATATCTTTCATGAGATCTCCATTAATCTCATATCCATAAATCTAGCAGCACGAGATAGCTTTAATATAAGTAAATATTTTTTAAATAATTATTATGATCGTGAAATTTTTAAAAGCAGATAAATATTTATAAGGCGACTGTTGTGCAACTTTACCATCTAAAAAAAAGATCCTCCATATTTATTTTGAAATTTAAACAAGTTATTCTAATATCGGCTAATTTTGTCTAAGCGAAAATTACAATTTGGCCTAATTTTAGCTAATGGAGTTCCCATCCTATTCTAAAAAATATATATTTACCAATCTATATTTATATAGTAATAAATACATGTCTTTTTATGTTTTATATAAACATTTTACTTATATTCTAACCTTTACAATTTCTGTCTGCAATGCCCCAAATCATCTCTTCTGAAACCATCGGCACATTCCAAGTTCGGTACTCTTATAATTTGTGATGCATCTAATTTATTTTCTGTCGTAGTGGAGGTAGAATCACGAATCTTGTCGTGAAAATTGAATACAATACCCAATTTAGCAGGTACGGCAATTAACATTACAGAAACAAATAATAATATGAACTTTACGTCCATTTTAAAGAAACGTGCTAAGCAGACTGCGTCACTGATTCGAGAAAGAAGTACCATATAACTAAAACGGACTTCTACATATTCCGTTTTTGTCTTTTAGGGCTCCATCTTCACAGGATACAATGTTGTTTAGAGGTGCATCGATCATTTTCGTTTGAGGTGTCAGTTTATCTTCATCTTTTGTCTCCTTTTTTGTATCAATTTCACTCGAAGGTTTAGGGCGGTAAGATAACCTTAAAAAGTCCTTGAAAGGATTAGCGAAAATACCGGCTAGATCCTCAGTTGAAAATCGTACTGCGTTGGCACATAACAAGGAATAAAAAATTATATTGAGCACAAGAATTTGTGTGAACGGACGCGTCATATTACAAGAGTAAAGTTCGCAGTCAACAATTCGCTTATCACAGGCAGCTGCTGGCCAGTCAACGAGACCTTGTTATCTAATCAGTAGTATTGATTAGTACTTAGCCCCGTTTTACTGTCGTACTATTCGAGAATTACAGTTAACTTTGATCCAACTAAAAAATATAACATAATAACTGGCAACGTGGATGATTAATCAAGTTAAAAAGAGATATCACATCTTATATACATTCTATTTCAAGATGTCGGTACCCAGAATTAAGTAGGAAAATTTTATCAAAATCATTATAATCCATTCTGTAGTTTTTGCCTACCTAACATCCATCAACCCATCTTTACGCACACTGCTGATATTTAGAACTTAGAAAAAAATATTAACTTATAAATTTGTTTATCCTTTTAATAGGCAAACGAAGGTTCGATAAAAAATAATAAAATTGTGGCTATTTAGAGTAGGTACTTTTTATTCTCCGCTGTAAAAATCTCGTTAGCAAAGCTCGCAATACAAACCTGGTTCAGTGATTTCAAGCGCTTGCGAAAAAATATAGTTAATTTTTCGCTTATGACTGACCACTGTTACTCATAAAATAGGTGAAATGAATAACTAAGGCGCATTTGAAGAAAATTTTACAATAGAACTAATGAACTTTTGGAGTGGAAATTGGTAAGTGTTTTTGTGTTAAGAGAGTGAATCCCGAATTGCGCCGACAATGGGAGTACTTTGTAACAGGTTTTCTAAAACTGTTATTTTTAAAAATCACCAAAACTGTTGATTACATATTTGAATAGTTAAGTTACATGGTGTGTATTTTTATTATCTTACCTTGCTTAAAATAGTGATGTATTTTTTCATCCATTGAACGGATACAATTAAACTTGTTTTAAGCATTAAAAATACTTAGAGTGGTTCTCCTATTCGTTATTATAAATATGTAATAAAACTTGTATATTTTGGAGGATTGAACACCAGAAATCTTTAGTGTTTTTAAAATTATTTATCTACATCAAATGTAACAAGAGAAATTACAGCAATTAAAAAGCTCCCAACATGAGGATTACGAACAGGCAAATCTCATAAAAAGATGAAATTTTTTTCATAAATTGTTTGTTTAATAGTTTGAAGTGTTATATATCTGTAGGTATGTGTGTCTGTCTATGGCATCGGCTCATAAACGAATGGAGCAAGAATGACTGGAATTTATTTACATTTATTTCTGTTTAGTATTTTTTTCATTCTCTTCAATTTCACTACTTGACTTTGAGCCTGACTTTAGGCAGTAATTATGTATTGGTTTTTGCTGTTGTATTGTGAAGCCATTCCGATGATAGTAAAATTCCAAACATCCTTTGATAATAATGTTGCCGCTTAATGAAATATTTTGGAAACGCAGTATGTGCTACAAAGGTATTTCATAATTAAAACCTCCCCTTTGAATCACATTACAAACCTAAATTCTATTTACATGTTTAAACAATATAATGGTAAAATATCAATAATTAGAATGATTTTGCGAGACAAAGAATTCAGTATTTATTTCTATTTAGATTTGGTGTCTGATAGCTTTGGTGTCCTTGAGTTAAAATGGAGAAAAATCGCGAGAAGTAAGGCAATTAGAAATATGATCCCAATAAGAATTTAAAGACCTTCGGGTTTCGTAAAAAAGGTTCAATTGTTAAATAAAAAATATTTAAGTTTAGAAAGCACATAATTGCTTGCCTGTAAATTAATCAGATGGGTAAAGAACCTCACTCCACATCTCTTGCTTTCATTTTATTTCAAGGTAGTATAAGAAATTATGCCTAAAATATTTGCGTACAATTCAAATTCAACGCACATTCGGTCAGAACGTTTCACCTGCTATAGTTTATTATTCATCGGACTCGTACAAATAAAATTGTATAATGCATAAGCGAATGGCGAGTTTGATTTACGACGGAGCGGGAAGCTCCGTAGAGTTACGCGCTGAATTACTAACGTAGGACTATCACGTACTGTTATATCCAAAATGTTAGCATTTAATACAATACCACCGGCTGTAGAGTATAAAGCCATTGACCTTACTAAGACGGTACCATAGGATTTTGGCATAGTAAAGCTTATCAAAAAGTATTAATTTTTATTGAATAATTTAAAGTGCGTAATGCTAAATTTATAAGAACTAACACGACTGTTACCAGGCCCATCTTGAAATATCATCTCCATGGATAAATAGAATCAGAGTAAAATGGTTCTAATAAAAATAATATTAATCTTTATTCATTAGTATCTATTAATTAATATATGTCAACTTAACTGTGAAATACCGAAGGGGAACTACATGCTTGTTGAAAATCTTTCTATTTCTTTTGTCTTTGAATAAAACAATCATAAAATGTATTTTAACAACTTTTTTCCCAACAGAGCATAAAAATAAATATGGAACTGGAACTGATGAATATATTCAATAATTTCAACAAATTTGAAATAACTGCCCTATTATTAATTCTAATATGTATTTGAAGTTGGATACCGTAAATGTTCTTCAGTGAAAATAAGAGTTCTTCTTAGAAATATTGTATTACAGATTTTAAAAATGTATACAGCAAGCGCGGATTGACCTTTAGTGACTCAAAACCAGTTTAAATTTGTTGTGGCACTTACCATTGCATGAGACTGTTTTTTGTGGGGGACTGATAATTATCACTATATCATAATTTATTTCAACATCACTTTTTTACTCTCAGAATTTAAACGAAAGTAAATCATCAATGCATTCATAATTACAATTTTTTTTCCTAATATGAAAAAAGCCTGAAATACTGAAGGACCGTTAACAACACCCGATCGTCATAACTTTTAAAGAAAATTTATCATTGATTTTGCATGATTTTAGAATCATGCAGTAATTTATGTTGTGAAGTATCACATTTAAAAATTTTTTAAATTTTCTACATTTGACTTCTAGGTGCAGGACCTAGTTTCAATCCTAATACAATTTTGACATTGATGGCTGGAATCATGACCTTTGTTCTGGCATGAAGTTTTTAAGGAATTTCCAATCTATCATAGACTGTAGAAGCAGCTTTATAAAACATTTATAAAAATATTCTTATTCAATATGTGTTTAACAGGTTTTCGGACTCTTTTTGAAAGTTATGGGTGTCAATAAATTGTATAATTTGTATCAATTCTGATTTTTTATCCCCAATTTTATATAAAATGAACGCATCAGCTGACATAATTATAACATTTAAAAACTATTTAACAGACAACAATGAATAATATGTGTTATATTACAACTGAAATAATGTTACAATTTAACAATATAAAAGTTATATATATGTATAAAATAGTTAAACAATGAGCTTTGCATGATTCGACATCTTCATTTGTTCCTTTAGAGTAGAAAATATTAACAGCAAACGAAATGCTTGGACTTCTTATTCTGAAAAATAATTGATTTAACTAAATATATTTTGATAATATTTAAGATTAATAAAATGAAAAAAAGTAGAAATCAAATAAATATTCTATACATATATTAAAGATAAAAGATTCTTATTTTTGTTTCTAATGAATTAACTGGATATCTTCTAGATCGAAGAGATATCTTTCACTGATGAGAATTTAAACTCTTTTTGAGTTAAACAAGTCATTGGGTATTTATTATACGTCTGTATACCCAAACGACGAAGCAGGTCAAGATCAACCTAAGGTACACCTAAGATGTATATATTTTTGCTTTAATGTTGTTTTTTAAACAATAGGGTTTACATGAGGTATAGCAGGTTCGGGTTCAAGCACCAGGACGTTCATTTAGAAGTAAATCTACTGTAGCTATACACTATTCTTGGGATCGACAGAAGGTTGATCATCAACTTCCTAAGAAATATAATCAGCGCAACAGATGATCAAAGTGTCTTTCCCATACGAGGAGTACGAGTTTTCACTACATTGTATTAAAAATACTTACATGGTGCCCAGAGTTAAAATGTTTTGTGTCTTCTTCAGATGATGATGATGAAGATGAAGATGATGATGATGAAGAATTTTCTTTCTTTCTTATCTGAAATACATACAAGAAATTTATGCATATATTGGCACAAGGCACATCTATATAGGCACAAGGATTGTATACTTAGGCCCATTTTCATGAAATTAATACTTACATAAATAGAATAATATAGAATAAACTAAACAAACTGTGTTTGAATAGATTTAGCGCCTATATTTATCATAATTTTACAATTATTTCGATATATAACTTTTACATAAAGATTAAATGGTTTCTGTAAGACACACAAACATTGATATCCTAGATAACTGAATGAGTGACGTAATATCAATTCAATTGCGTGGAGTAAGTTTAAATCCCGATGAAACAAAAACAGATACAGAATAACAGAAACATTATAAAGGAAGAGATTTCACATAATATTTAAAAATATACACAAAAAGACTTTAAACAAAATTTATTCAAAACGTTTTAAAACCCAATACATTATTTAATGTTAAAATTGTTAAAATCTTCCCTATGTACCTAATGTAAGCCCATAATATAAAAAGACAGTTCAGTATTGAATTCTGGTGTTTGATCAATGTTCGTGCTAGATACGACGCGTACTGATTCTATGCTCTTTCTTAAGGGATAATGCAAGCTGAGAATAACTCAAAAAGGTGTACACAATTAATAATAAAACATGGTTCTCGAAATAAAAAGTTTCAAGTAGAAGTTGGGTAGGCAGTTTCGTCATTATTGCTCATTAGAACCGCAATCCACCCTCGCTTGAAGTAACACGCCATAACGCGAACATTCTCAAACCAAATTGGAGTGTTTTCTGTGAACTTCATGAAAAATATCTAGTGGCCCTTATGATTTGTAAATGAAGAATGTTTTTACAGAATATAAATACAGGTATCTTTCAATTGACCACTCCCGTATCTAAATTGGTTACACGAGTTACATTCACCACCTTATAAACGTTACTTAATTTGAAAACTTCTAAAATTTGAACTACACAATTGTTGTTGCAAAAAAAAAAGACAAAGAAAATATTTTGAAAAAAGATCTTAGTTGAGTAGGTATGTAACTTTTATAAAATATAAGGGGTCAACACACGGTCCTTTGCTAACCAGGAAAAAAACAAAAAAAATATCCTACTATATTTAAATATAATATCTTTTGAATTAAGCAATGGTAAAACTGAAACTTAGTTGAGAAAGATCCACCAACTATATTTAAAATCAAATTCTTATCAACTTAATCTCATCTGCAATCATAACTTTTAGTTGCTAAGTTAAATACCTATAATTTAAAAATACAGACCTTGTTACAATCATTGCCCTCTTCAGATGATGATGACGATGATGATGAAGAAGAGGAATCATCATTTTGACATTTGACTTTCCGATTAGTCTGTATTATTATTACCTGAAATAGATGTCGTTTTTTATAAAGTATAAATTAAACAATTTTTTTTGTATAGATAATAATTGTATTCCATGGCAACTAGTTGATACTAACTAACGCATACTCTGTAATATTAGTATTAAGATTGAATAAATAAAATAAATAAATTTATGAAGTATTTATTAATAATAGATTATAACTTTTGTTATTGAAAACTACTAACTTATATGAAACGAATAAACTATAATATCTCAAGATCCAGGTCAAAACAAACATTAACCTGAATAGATATAACTGTTTATTATGATTAACCTTGAAAGTACTAACTTATGCCCGCGAATTCGGCTGCAATGTTCGTGTGCCATTCTTTTGTTCTTTGCTAAGATCTTACCGATTGCTTTACCTAAATAATTTGTGAACAAAAAACTTGAAGGGTGGATTTTTGGGATTGGGCAGGAAGAACCTTTTTAAAATCTTTTAAAATTAAGAAAATTGATTATTTTTGAGTTGTTTGACCGTTCTTTTTAGACTAGGGTAAAGCCTCAGACTAAAAGAATAACATTTACTCTGAGGATGGAGTCTTTTATATCCTGTAAACTAATTAAACCTATGTAATACGAGGCTGTACGTAGAAGGTATCTTTATAGTCTTAACTACCGAAAAATAATTTAAGAATCCATAACTTTTTGATAAACTGTCTTTCTCATTTACAGATTCAGAAAATATATAGTTTTCGTTATTAAACTGTCCAAACTGATGGGCTGGTGATTTTTTATTCGACCAACCGAGTTACCGAAGTATTTAAGACTATTTAAAACCCCTCGCCATGTTATTTATAAATAATGGTACCTCATAGATGAATGAACAAGGCTTTTTAAATTATAGGTGAGAACAATCTAGACCAGGTCAGGTTTCAAACAAAAATCTGTCCGTTCATTTAGAAGCTACAATTCCACAGACAAAAACTAGAATTGACAGATGATCGGTGATTTCCAATATTAAACATAATAAGGCTCTATTAAAAGAGCTAGTAAATAACAGGAAACAATTCTCTAGGAAAATAATTATTATATCCTGTTTACAGTACATAATATCCTCCTCACATTCTTCAAGGAATCACTTACCTGTTTTTAGACATCATGCCACTTTGACCAATTGCAGGAAGATTATACGAGCTTTGTGTTATCCTTATAACAACAAAATAATAGCTTGAAAGCCAAATAGCGTCTTATATTTTACTTTTTGAACGAAAAAAAGAACAATTCTTAATTTATTTAACTATTTGTTTCCTCGAGATTCGAACCCAGACGGAAACGGCTCATAACGTGTTCATAACATAACGTGGTAATTTACCGAATTAAATGGATTAGTAGAGGGTAATAACTCACCTCGTTACTGTCATGACGGGAATGGTGTCTTCTGAAAATTATTATAAAATATTAGCTGCTGAAAGAAACAACCTATTTAAAAAAAAGTATAATTTACAATATACATACATATAAAAATCAATTGCTGTTCATTTAACGGCTGAGCCGAATTAGCTGATTTTCCTTTCGATGGGTTATGCGTAGTACAGGGAAGGTTTAAATGTTGATAAAATATGGAAAATTGCGATCAGTACCAAAATATTCACTAGAAATAATTTATATGGCAAAACAACGATTGCCGGGTAAGCTAGTAAAAAATATTTACTTATCAGATTTCGTTCATATTTTCAATATAGTCGATGTCACATAGACACTAGGTTTTCGTTAAAGATTTTTTATAAATCTCTCCAGTAGTTTTTAACGTTGTTCATAAAAGATAAGAATCAAAATAAATTTTTTCACCTTAAACTATATATATATATTTATATCAATAAAAGATGAACTTACGGAAAACACTCAGCTAAAGCAGTAACAGCAATGACTCCAAAAATAATTAACAATAATTTATTCATGTTTATTTAATTCCACAATCTGGTCTTTAAAGACAAAACGACTTGTGTTGACTGACAAATTTTAAGTTTGATAATTCATTCGGCAAAGGTCGTAATGATAAATAATATTTTGCAATTAACATACTTATATAATCGATACAATTTTATTATAAGTAATAACCTAGTTTTGAGATATCTTAACAAAATATTGTTACATAAGTTTAAGTGCTAAAAAAAATATTTATCTATATATTAATCATGCCGATAAATTGCTTAAATAAAATCTTGAAAAAATTTTTAAGGTACCTCACCTAGTTACATTTAAAGTCGTGGTTGTTACATCAATATATCATTTACAATTCTGAATATGATAAATTGATAATTGTTTGTTTTCCTAGGATTAGAATCCAGGATCGCTGGCACAAGATGCAAATGTGTGCACTACGGCTACGGAGCTACGTAGGCGATGTTGAATAGGTCTTTATAAAAATACTAGCGACCCGCCCCGGCTTTGCACGGGTTTAAAACATATATATAAACCTTCTTCTTCAATCTCTCTATTAAAAAATCGTATCAATATCCGTTGCGTAGTTTACAAGGCATATAGCGTAAGCATACAAAGGGATATAGGGACAGAGAACTACTTTGTTTTATACTATGTAGTGATTATGGGTGGAACATCATTTTTTAATTCCGGATAAACATTATTCTACTTTATATTTAAATTAAAAACATGTTTTATTAGCATAAAATTATTCAGAAGTACATTAAAAATCTATCAGTTTCAAGTATCAGGAAGAGCCAACTCAATAACCTGTTACAAGTTATATACAACACTTCATACTCACAAAATCTCTAGCTAATTCATTCTATAAACCTCTAAAGTCCACGCAAATATCTGTTTTTATATTTCACGCCGCAAAAACAAGCTTTCCAAACGAATAGAAGGGATTTTAATATCCTTAAGTAGTGATGATACTGGTTTTCCCTTCTATAAAAGACTTGCAAAGTAATCCTCAGAATGCGAAGATATCTCAAATCTGCTTGAGTCATCGCATCCTTTACAAATAAATAGGGTCCGAGATGTATTAAGAACTTTTTGAGCAATTGTAAATCCTTTTTACTTATAATATTTAAAAGTATTAATTAAATTATCCAATAAGGAAACTAAAGGTTTAAATATATACCCATTTTTTTCTTGAAAATCACCCGTGCTAGTTACCTTTTCTTTTCAAAGCAGGCTTACTTACAAATACCCCAATATTAAGATATAAATTATTGGTTTTATTTAATTGGTATTGAAAAACGCAATTTTGCCTATATTATTGAATTGAAATTAATATTGAGTTCAAAAGTAAAGAATCACGGTCCGTTTAATTAGAAATATATTCATAGGACGCTGTGGAAGTCACATGCTGTAAAAATATCAAAAATTTCATACAATTTCAAAGAAGCAAAGTTAAATTACAGAAGGCAGGTAACTCGATATTAAACTTTTATGAAGACTTAACTGACTTAACTTACTTAATCACAATCAAAAACTATTGGAAGCTCTCTGAGTAAATGAATATTATATTTTAATAAATAATTTTACGCAGGTAAATTATGTCCATCACTGAATTAAATCTGAATTATTAAGGACGATGTATTTTTTGTAAAAAAATCATTATTTCAGGTTTAAAGAGGAAAATTACGATCATAAAATATGTAATATATTATTATTGCAATCAGTTAGTTTTGCTCATATGACACGAGATCTACGCATTAAAAATGACTCACAAAGGAAAACGGATCTTAGACACTCAAGATTTTATTTACGTTATTTTAAATAGCAATTGTGCTATTTATAAAAATCTACAACGCATATATCTGTAACTCTCTATCTACGTATATTGTACGTTTTAACTCTGGCTCCACCATTTTGATTCTAATGATTATTTCTATGATTAGGAAAACTATTTGATGTAATAAGCCGTATTTATTGTGTCTAGGCGGGGGAAAACGCAAATGAAATCCAAATAATCATAAAATGATAATCGCGAGTAAGATTTAAGGTTAATAACATACATTTTTTGGGTATGTCAAAAAAATGTGGTTTGAAATTAATAAACTGAATTTTAAACAGTTAAGTATTTTTATTTTATTTCCATGAAAACAAACTGTTTCATAAGCCTAAAGCTTTCACCAATTGAAATAAGTATTGAAGTTCCTATTCTCTTTAACTGCAATACATGAACTACTTTGAAAGTTTTCGATGAAGTGAAGTTTGAAAATAGCATTATAAATTCAACAGTATACAATCAAAGCGCTGTTGGGGAAGCCTTAGCGAGAAACTCGTTGTAACTTTTCCTATTTTTCTGCGTTAATTTCACCTGAACCCATTACACTTCACAACAATAATTCTTAGTGCGAACGATTCTATTACCCTGTTTAAATTGCATTTTAAATTACTTCTCGAACTTTTAAGAACCTTCTAAGTTGAATTTTTCTTGATCGCTTAATCGTGTTTTTTAAAAATCGTAAACTCTTCTATAAGATTTATTTTTGTTAAAGACTGTTTTTTCTCCATTCAGATGGAAACTCATATAAAAATGTAAAAATGTAATTTAAAGTTGAAAACTATGTTAGCATTATTTACATATTTTTCTTGTTAGGTTTTACCGACGTGCGTAAAAGATGCATATTCATAGCATAACACATTTATTTCTTAGAATAATAGTGTTGGGAAACTCATAATTACAAAATAGTTGTTTTCGTGACGCTATGAACACGTCACCTTTAGATAATAGTTTGATTCGTTAATTAACTCAACCGTAAAACTATGAAAACCTTAGGTGTTTCTTATTCTATCTACAAAGCATTTCGTATATAAAGTACGAATTGTATTTAGCCTATGGTAGCTGATGTAGAAACTTATAATAAACATATAAACATTAATACATAAATACTTATGTAAGTAGATACACAATTCTACGACTCTTAACACTTATGACTGACATTTTGAAAACAGAGCTCTAGTGTAAATATTTAAGATTAGCTATACTAGGCTTTAAATAACAAGGTAATAATCATAATAAGAAATTATGAAATAAAAATTGGCGCGAGTGTTGCAATCATCAAAGGGGTGAATGAAAGCATTGGAAAATTGGTACTAAAGTAGAGCAATGAAATGTTAAGGATGAATAAGTTAATTGATCCCCGGAGCGTATCGCCGGGCCTCTTGTGGTACAGAGGAATGCATTTAAATTGGATTTTAAGAGTAGAAATCACCAGAGCGCTCCGCCTCTCCAAGCCTTGTTAGAGTCAATCTCAAAGTTTACGTAAACGAATAAAGCTTCGCTGTGAAACTGAATTTATTGGTATCAATTGAGGGTATAGCTAGATCGTATCATATCGGGCAAGCCCGAAATGGACTCGACACACAGATGTTCTATTCAAAAGTCCACCTGAATGGGTTTTATTTTAAAAGCTTTGATTTGTGATAATAATCTGCGTTTTTGTAACTCTATAGCTTTTTGTGTCTATATAAACTCGTATATATTCTATCTAATAATATGACGAAAGTCAATCAGTTAACACCTCCCAAAGAATGGAATGGAAAATATTTTGTTTTGAAAACCATAGAAGAATAACAATGCTTTATGAAAATAATCAGTTAAATAGACGTAGAAATGTATGTACATCATGCCCAGGGGTTACTTGCCTTCGGTTAATCAAGCTTTAGATAGAATAGGATATTCAAGTGGCTCCAAGCAATGAGCTGCGGTGCGTAACCTAAAGGAAACCGTTTTCTTTACGAGCTATTCCGTCGAGCCAATATTTCTCCACGACAGTACGCGCTATCATAAAATAAAACGAAAAATTCCACTCTCCTTTCAACCGGGGCCGCCATGAAAATCATAAGAGGCGAGATTTTATTACCGTCGCGGACAATACTCATGGTTAATAAATAGAATAAAATGTTATTAGAAATATATTTTATCACAGGATTTTATAGGGAAGTCTCATCATTAAAATAGCAATAGTATTAATATACTGGTATATAGTGGATGTGAAGTTTGTTAATTTGAATACATATTTGTTACACTGTCAATAAAACAGTTGAATTTACAGATATCCAGGCAAGAACGATTAGTTCGATATATTTTTCTGAAAAATTTAGATTGAAATAGAATTTTTTGTAAGAAAAAATATATATTTACTTAATCAAAGTATCTATCCTCGTTATCTATACATAATATTTCTGCCATGGTAAGCCTCGTGCATTTTTAATCACCTTCAACCATCGTATTCTCATTATTTCACATCATTATTCTTCCTCTTCAAGTCGAAGTTCCCACTATGGATGCGACTAAACCGTAAACGCACGGTGCGTTTATTAGCCGTAAGTATCCTTCCAAACATAGCATTAATAATGAGAGCTGTTTCTGATGCGTAAATTCCATGCCGGAAGTCGTATTCAGAAATATTTCCTCTAGTTTTCAATGTCAAAATCTATAAAAACTTTTGAATATAAATGAAAAAGCAATTAATAAATGCATGCGATGCGTTTAATGTCACGGAGCATCGCGGTCTACAGAATTTTAACACTGCAAGAACTATAGTCGCGAACTAGGACTTCCACATGACAATCGTAAAATACTGGAGCGATTGTGTCCCCGAGCCGCCCCCCATTGTTCTACATGAAAAATTGCCTATTCGAATTGTTCGTGAACAAATGCGTGCCGTGCGGGTCATTACGCTTTGTTTTAAGAGTAAGTACGACAAAAAATTGCCGCATTAAAAAGCTAAAATTTTCAGTTCCGTCCTCTCGAAACGAGGGTAAAAGAAAAGGTAGCTCCGGATAAATGTTACTGAGCCCTCAATTCCTTTATTGTCTTTAATTTTACATTGAAATAATACAACAATGATCATTTGCTTTAAATAGCGGTTCAGTCGAGTCCGCCTGTCAACGTTTGGACTTTATGATTTAATAACTGAAGATGAATACTATTTTTATAAAAATCTTAAGCATTGAAATGGTCCGTTTTGCAATGAATATTTCTATGCAAATATTAAAGCTTTATTCTTCCAAAAAAAAATTTCACAATCCGAAACCAGTATCGTTCAACAATTGTTGTAAGTAATACTCCGGGAACTTCCTGAAAAGTCAAGTAGGTATGCCGTTTTACCAGTATCTAATGTCATTAAGTCAATCTAAAACCAAATCATATATAAAGAGTTTAAAAAGAGTTTATTTATATCTTCCATAGAATAAATTTTTGGGTTACCTGGAAGTGACCGTTGTTTAGAGATAAGCCTGCACGTTGCACCTCAATTAGCTGTTATTATTTGAATTCTATTGTTATTGCAACAACGTGTTAATAAATAAATAATCAATATATGCCTAAATAATAAATATAAATAAAATATCGCTACCTGTTACGTAAGCTAAACATGTTCGTATATTGATTATCCACTTATCAGAGCTTTAAAACTCATCATGTATGGAAGTTACGTGAGAGATGGATGCCCATTAATTAATTAAGCCTGGCCCTTCACGATTACACCCCGAGGATCCATTACTTAATCAACATTAGCTGTGTTGATTTGAAATAACTTTTAACTATTACTTTTAGATAGTTCTAGAGCTGAGTACAAGTATTATATTTTCTGGCAATAAAATTCTATACATGCTTCAATTTTGTATGGTTTATTAAAATAATTTAATAAGGATGGTCGTTTAAAAAGCGTTAATGTCCTGAAATAACAGCATTAAAAGCTAAAATTTTCTTTCCTGAATACTTTTATTAAATAGACAATAAATCTGTCGAAATGCTTAATTTTGTTAATAGGGAATTATAAGTTAAAGCCAATAAGGAAAATGTTTAAGTATGGCTTTAAAGATATTATCGAAATCATACTATTACCAGTTATAACAAATTTTGAATATTATCAAACATTTAAACTCTTCTCACAGCGTGTCATGGCCAAATGATATTTATGGTCGAAGGAAAACGCTAAACGATTTTTAAAAATAATAAGTCTTATATTGCCAATGTTAAGAATAATAATAAAACTTGAATATTTATGAGGTTATCCTAATTGGTTGTTATATTTTTTGTAAGCATAAAGAAGCCGTTCAGTAATCCCAGTATTAAGAATTATGCGTGGCTTGGGATTTGCAACATTTTTTCCTGTATTTACAGGCACCGCGTCGCGTTCCGGCACCTTTAGGGATTCCATTCCGAAAAACCTCCATAAATATTTCTTACAGTATTTGTATCTTCCTTGGGGATCGTTAACACAATGCTTTCGTTTTTCTAAATAAAATATGTTTCACCATTTCCTAGCCGTATAACTTTATAACATTAGAGATTGGTTTTAAGTTTTATTCTCTTACTTATCACGTTGGCGGGATAGTGTTAGTGCATTTGTGACATTCTTTCGAGTTAAGCAATGTTTAATTGAGAGCATACAACTTAAGCTTTTTAGCTAGGCCTTGGGCTACTCAGCTTCATCGTAAATCTGCCACTGCCTAATCAATAATATATCCTTATAGTAATTTATTTTAGACGATCGTGTTTTAAACGTCAGTCTAATTTATTAATTCTACGAGTGCTTAAAAATCCAAGAAACAAGTTTATGTTAATTTATTACGACCATGTTTTAGCCTAGAAATTACTTAGCTAGAAATAAATCCTTTGAAATGATAAAATTCCTTTACAGCAAGTAATCCTATTGAACCATACTGAACATGTCTCGTTTTTATTCTCATCTCTGTTTATTGCTGAGCACCCCCTAAATAAATAGCGGCTATCAAAAAGCGATTATACTAACTGTTCGCAATCTCATAAAACGACATCAACGAATCTAATTTCGTAGGATAATAAACATTATATAGAGACATTTTACAACCTAACCCCTTATAGCCAATACCACAAAGAACCATTTTTGATGCATAACATTGATATTATATACTTTTGATAGCAGCAATGTTTTTGAGCAAACAAAAATCACTGAGTCGAGAAAATCACAGACCAATTTCTGCGTCTTTTTCGTTTTACTCGTTATAAATAGATTTTATTTTTTTATAAAAAAATAAATAATGTATTTGGACGTACACTACCTCCGTGGCTGAGTGGTTTACACGTTTTCATATTGCGCTGGTTCTCCTAGGTTCTAATCCCGGGGAGACACATGAATGTTTTGGTTGGGTAGGCACAGAAGACTGATCACCTTCTTGCCTGTTAAGAAAGTGATCAGTGAAACAGATACACCAATGTGTCTGCCCCACTAGGAGTTACGAAAATCATTTTGACACCCTGTAACTGCCTCCATGGCTGCAGTAGAATCAGCAAACTGACGCAAAAATTTTACTGTCCAATAAATTTGATAATGTTGCCGAGTGTTTTGTTTATATAGTGATCAACAGACTCTATAAATTATCTGTTATTGTTAGGTTTATAAAAATACTAATAATAACAGATAATTTTTAACAAAATAAACTTATCTCTTTGTATCATTCAGTTAGTCATTCTATTAGTAATATTTTTTTATCATAAAAATTATACAAGTTACAATTCCTATATAATTTAGGAGTGCCCTCAATTATTATAGGCGAATCTGAAAGTAGATGTTTTTAGGTAGACGTGAAGACATTGTGTCAACAAAGTTTTTAAGAGTTGTGTCACAAACAGGAAACTTATTTGCGTTGTTCGGAGCGTTTATCTAATTATGTGATAAGAAAATGATCAGTAATTATTTATTGTACTAATTCATAAGAGGACGCTTCGGATGCATTTACGTGTCCATGTGATTTTAATTTATTAATATATAAACAATGAAGTACTTGAGATTCTTTGTACTATTATCATTTTTATACATTGCAGTTGAGTCTAGAACAGAGTAAGTTTGGTTTAATTTATAAATTCACATAATCGAAATTTAAAATATATCTCAAAATGTACAAAACTTTGAGTGTTCCTTTAATAAATTGTAAGCCATAGTAATAATCTTAAAAACATGTGTGTTTAATTGGCGTTTTTAATTAAATTAAACTTTATTTTGAATGTTTTTTTAGAGCTTGGAAAATTCATCCAATAATAAAGATTGAAGAGGTATGTTTTAATTTACATTATTATCATCTACCTGCTACTTTATCTGACTAAGCAAACAAAATGCTCAGTTCTGTTTCTACGGAGCTTATATTATTATTTTTTATTTACACCTATTTAAACTGTAAAGTTTTTGATAGAAAAGCGTTCACTCTTAAGGATCTATTTATGTCTGGGAAAAAAAACAGGATAAAACAACAAACATCTCACAGAAATATATACCTTATAATCAGTACAATAAAGACCTAAACTGTTACACCTCAATAAATTGAAATCCTATCGAAACTAAAATAGGAGAATCAGGCCCCAGCTCTGAAAACAGCCAAGAACCTATTTAAAACTGAACATTTTCTTTTAGAACCATCGCCATAAAAGAGATTTTACATACGAAGAATATTTTAACAATCTCAAAACAGAAGTAAGTACATAATCGACTGTTCTTTCTGCAAAATATGCTTTAAACGTCAAAAAATATTTTATTATGACTAAAAAAAAATATTTATGTGTATACGTATATATTATTCACTTATATAAATATTATGTGAAATAAAATAATGTGGAAGCTACAATTCTCTTTTTTTATTTTAGGTAGCATCTTCTGTTTCTTACGTACGCAAAATAACTGGAACTGGACAGTTCGCCGATAAAATATTCATCATCGGTGTTGGAAATAATAACAATAATAATATATATTTTTAAAAACAATAAACAGTCAAAATATGTTGCGAACTTCCTTGAGGCTCATCATAGAAGCGACTTTATCTCCATCTTGCAAAGTTTGCTTTGAACGTCAAAAATTAGCTTCTTATTAAATTCTAAGATCTCTTTAGCTTATCTAAGAAAAATAGATCAACTAGAAATTAAAAATGATGTATTCAAGAACAGCTAAGAAACTCTACCGGGATATTATGTTTTCGATGATTTATGATTTCATGGTTTTTGTTGATTATTTGGGAATTTATTTCTCAATCATTCCCGATTTACTTAAAACCTTACATTATACCTTACAAAATAGTTCGTGTTACAATTAATAATATTATTTTATTTATTGATGTAATTCGCTGAGATTATTGTTTTTAATAAATTTTATTTTATTTTTCTGTATTTCAATACAATGGACGTATTCTGGCGCCAAATTGTTGCAATTATGTCATTTTGTGCTTAAAAAAAAAATCTTACCAATCATGTCCTTAAAGTTCTCATTCCACCAGAACTTTTTCACTTTTTGTAAACGTATAATATTAAAATATTTTTGTTAATAACACTGTTATTTTAAATTTATATAAATACTAGCCACACGAGATCATGCGGCTTTTAAACCAGTCATTGTTCAACACTCCGACAGAGAAGGCAAGGTTATTCAAACTTAAACAAGTTAACATGCATTTTATTACGATCATAATTATGACAGCATTAGTGTTAATTTCTTTTGCTGACACGAGACCAACTGAGTGAGTACAACTTGCTTTGCTATACAATATTGAGTATATTTTGAGCCTACATTATTTAGAAAGAGTGTCTTCCCTTCAGTAAAATAATTTTTATATTCCGTAATTCTGAGGCATGCGGTAAATACGTTTCTGCATCTGTTTCACTGATGATCTTTACTGCCAAGTAAGTTATCTGCCATATATGCCTATTTAACCGAAACATTTATTTGTTTTTCCGGGATTCGAACGCTGAATCATCGACAGCAGATGGCATGGATGCAATAAAATGAAAGATAGATTATTTATTTATAAGATATTATTTAAGCTATATTTAATTTCAGAAACAAAATAGGAGCAGAAAATCAAATAGAACGTGGTATTCAGGTAATTTTTTTTCTTAATTATGTACTTTTATGTTCTCTATTATTGGAATATTGAGTTTATGTATCTTATATTTAGGGTTTTTTTGATTTGTAGATCTATTTTTCAATAGAATGATTTGAAGTTAGTTAAATTAATTGCCTCGTAATTACTCATGCACTTTTTTAATTCATGGTATTTGGTTTAAACGCTAATAAAACACAATGTATCGATTTGAAGGCATATGCTGACTTTAATTGACCGACGCAATATAAACAAATATTTACAGAGAAGAAGAGATTTGTACATTGACGACAAATTAATAATACAAAAAAAAAGATCGTAGTTTCTTATCTGTATCTTTGTTTGGCTACTTAATTCTAGAATTTTACGATAACCCGGTTGAAATTTTAATAACCTTTTCTTTTTCAGTTGCGTAGAGATAAACGAAATCCGAATTCATATTCGTACTCCTATGAAGAACATCAGAGCAGTAGTTATAGCTATGTAAGTATGGTATAGTTTAGTAGCATCGTTCCCAAAGTGTCACATAGGAAGTAAAACGGTAACCTCCACATTATATAAATAAAAATCAAAAATATAAATCAAAAATTAAGTAAGCCAAAAATAAGACATGCAGTTGACACATTTTTGTAATAGTTTCACTGGCCATTTTCTTTACAGACAAACCTTTGTTTCCCCGGGTTTCAAACTCAGGTCCTACGGCGCAACACGCAGACGCGTGAAGCCTTGGCTTGGCGGTTTGAAATAGAGATACTGTCCTTTTATTTGATTACTAGATTTGAACCTGTTTATTAATTTGATTGTAGAACCTTTGTGTGATAGATTATATTATTTTTTATCTTTTAGTCATCATCATCCAGCTACAAATACAGTTGGAGTAGCTCTGGACCAGTTAAAGTGGTATTTGTCAGCAGTAAAAGTGGAAAGTAAAATCACAGCTGATACTGAAGAATCTAAACTAAAAAGGCCTATTTTTGCCATAGGATATTTTGTTTCTCCTCCAATGTATGAATTGAGTTTAAAAGTTTACTCATAAAAGTTGCTTAACTTTAAATAATGTCGCGAATAAGAGACACGAGACAAAATACATTGAGCAAATATCTTAGTTGAGTTTATAAGTAAGAGAATCTATAACCAGAATAAGTAGCTTGGATATTAATTTTATACTTTACTTAGTAGGTACATATATATAATAATAATCATATTTTCTATTGTAAATACGAAGTGATGTTAACATGTAAATGATTTGTATCAGTTGTACATTAAAACGATGACTGACAAGGAGATGGATAAAGGTAAACTATTTTAAGCAAAGTTAGATTTTTGAAAAGTGTTTTGGTTTAAAGTCTTTTATTAGTGATCGTATCCATAGCCCATAGAGTATAGACGAAGTCTTAATACAGTCTGTGGATTTGAAGCGGGGGTATTCCTAGAAGCAATTAATTTCAATTTCAAAATTCCTTTATTTCACGTACTTAACATTATTCACTTGTGAAGTTTACATAAACTCTTATTAATATACTATGTTCTCGTCACGTAAATTATCACGCTGTGCGCTTATGGTTATGCGCCTCGAGCAAATAAGATTATGCGAAGATTCGTAGCTGGGGTTTTCCCCTAGTGCAATATATATGTAGCATAAATATTGTTTGATTTTACAAAACCTGATAGATATTCTTGTAGCAAGAAAAATTAATAAAAGACCTAACTACAAATCTTTAGAGTTCAAATCATATGCGAGATGGACATCAAAGTCAAAATATCTTTATTCAGTGAAATCATATTTATTCATTCATTCATCTGTGGCATTCGCTTTTTAGTAACGATATTCAAAACGAATTGAAAAGTAATGTCAACTGATGAAGAAATCTTTTATTTTTCATATATATCGGGGATAAGTAGCAAAAATAATCATTCGAAAATAATAAAATATCACTGTTTTCGAAATTGTTTCTCATAAGTATAAAATAATTTGTTGGTATTAATTTAGATATTTATTGTATTTTATACAAACAAATAAACGTAAAATCTATCTCCGTGTATCATTGAACCCTTTTGTTATATTTAAATCATATACTGATGTATACGTATCTAAATAATATATCATATTAATTTTTGTCAACAAATTTTATACGAAAATTTATAAAAGTAGTTTAAATACGTCATTTCACTACTATTGTAAAGAGAAAAGATTCGTATTTTTCTTTATAATGCATATACTCAAAAATTATTAATAATAAAAGAAACGTCAATGAACTCGAACTCAAATGTGTTACTTGAAATATAAAGTTATACAAGAAATTCCAAATTTACGAAAATAAATAAAATCGTAATCGTAATACGTGAAACATTTTAAAGTAAAACATTACGTCTTATATTTATTATAGTTTACGTTTTGAAATCTAATATTTAAGAATGAGCAGCATTAATTAATGATAAAAAATAAATAAAGCTTAAAATTTATTTTTTTCATTTTTCCAACAACAACTTCAGATCAGCAATAAATTACAGAACATTTGAGACATTATATGAAAGGGGAAACACAAACGGAGTAATAAAGTTATGTAACAGATGATTATATTTAATAACACATATGAATTATGAATTGTGAGACAAAATGTATGAGTAACTAAAATAAAAAAGTAACAATAGTTCTTTAATACAAATCCTATAAAATACGTTTGTGTGAAAGAACTTTGATAAAGTAATATACGTCAGCGCCATCTTCTTACATTTAGTAACAAAATTTCAATTTCTGTTAATTTCTATAAATATTTAATACGTACTGTAAACCAGACGTCGCATGTAATATTTAGCAATCTATGTGAAGCTGGGTCCAATTTTAAAGATTAAAATAAATCATCTTTCAACATAATATCTGGATAGACCAAAGAATATTTGAGTATTTACTTACGTTTTGCGACTTGATATAAAATAACACGTTTAGTTATTACTTATCTCTCCGCCAGAGTAGTCGAGACTTGTAAAAGTTTTATTTAATTGAGTTTTACACGTATAATCAATTATAAAACATGAATTGTGCAGTTCTTGTCATTTTTTCTGTGTTAATTCTCGGTGCCTTTGTGGAGTCACGGCCATCGTCTGAGTGAGTTTTTTTTGTTTCTCGAGTTTCTTTATGTATTTTATATGTAGATTTGTTAAACAGTCATGTTGAATTTTATTAGACCGACTAAACTACGAAACTGATTTTTATGATCGCTTATATTTTGGATTATTCTTCGAAAACCAGAATCGATACTGGAAACGAACTCTACTAAAATCAAGAAATCGGTCGTGAAAAGAAATGATTTATTTACGTCATGACCATAAAAATCAAATATTTAATACAGCTAAGCTAACAAACTTAAAGCTGTTATAATATACTAATCATTAATATTTTTATATGCCAACCTTCAGAACATTGCTGAACAGGCAAAACCTAAACCTAGAAACAATAAGATAACTCGGTATTAGGGTATAGTTCCATGGGCCATCCATGTCAGCTCTAAAATGAAATAAAATGGGTGTTATTTGCTACGAGTTGTAGATGTCTCGACGAATTCGTACGTAACGTGATTCAACTCAAAGGTTTACTAAGAGTTTACTATTTTAATATCTACCATATGTGGGCCAATGCCAACGGTAGCGTAAATTTAAATTAATCAAAATATTTTTTCTTTTTCAGGCTTAAAGGTGTTCTTGAAGCTAAAACTGAACAGTCTTATGTAAGTTTTATGTTAAAATTTCATTTAATAAATCCTAATTTTAACAGTGCATACAAATTTTAACACTCCAAGCAATTATTACATAACTAATATATTATTTACAATATATACATTACAATATATACATATTATTATTTCTTTAAAATGTCGTTGAGTTAATTATTGTGAAATTAATATTTAAGTCGCTAACTTCCTTAAAGATTCTTCGACATTTTCCTCTAACCTTTTCGTGTAGGTACATTAAACGGGTCATGCGTATTAATTACTATGACACTGATAAATTTTTCAAGTGAAACTAAACTGACATAAACTAAAGCAACTCGTCTTAATATCGCAAATACCATAAAAACTTGCGATGCACTCTAGTAAGCTTTAGAAATTAGAGGCATTCGCTATGATAAATCACGGAAGACCTTAAATTACCTAAATTTTAGGCAGTCATGCCAACCATTGTTTATTTTATTTTATTTTCTTAAAAAAAAAACAAATAACATGCATTCTTTGTCTTACATTCTTGCGAAAACACGTTTTTTGAAATCATTTAACTGGTTTTAAACAGTTCAACAAACTGGCAACGTGTAATTCTAAAGTTTTTCCTCATCTTGGTCCAAATGGGTGAGTCTCTCTGGTTAAGGTTCTAAGTAAACATTTAGTTGCGAGATGTATTATTTCTATAATATATCCCAAATTGACTATCGTATAATAATATTTATTAAATATATTGGTTGAAGTTTAGTACGGAAACTTGTACCAACAAAATGACAGCCAGCATATGTTTGAACTTGGCTTCATAAACTGACTTTTCAAATTTCATTTAAGCATATTTTCAATATGTTTTTAATCAAAGCTGAACTGAATTTGTACCAACTTGTTAGACCAATATAAAAAAGTCCTTTGATGATTAATCGTTCCAAGAATTTTACTATCCTAAGGTGCTTACTTACTTTAATATTATTTATCCAATTATTTACAGAACAGTAGTTAACATACAGATTAATCAAATAATTATACTTTTATACTTATACTTATATTTTTATTTACAGGCGCTTCGGTCAAAAAGAAATTCGTTTACATATGAAGAAGCACACAGTAGTTCGTCTGTAAGTATGAAAATGTTTAGTGGTCCTTGAAGCACAAAGATCCTTTTGTTAGAGTAACAGAAGTTATGTTTTTAAATCGTATTTTAACGAAACAAGAGGGATGTCTGTTACCATTGTAGTTCCTACGTGAATGGATCGATTTCAATGCGGTATTTTTTGTGTGAAAGCTGAATTGATCAAGATGAACTTTGAGTAGGATTTATCAAAAATCTGCTCAAAAATTTAAAATTTATTCTTATTGATTATTTCATTTTTCCAAGGTTTATTAAGGCGCATTTAGAAGACGCAGACATTCAGCTATTTTAAATAAATGTAATTGTTTTTTGTTCCAGTCATCTTCATCAAGTTCCTACAGGAAATTCTCAAGCTCAGGTTCCGTACCAAATACCTTCGTATTTGCAGGGTTTGGAAAAGATAATCAAATCCATATTCATACATAATATTTGTGAGAAGCCGAAGCCCAAAGCAAGAAAGCCTTAGAAAATTCAAGCATTTCATTTTCATAGAGCATGTATAATCTGTGTTATGGCCATTTTATATTGTTCTTGATATTATGTTCAATAGGTACCGCTTTCAAAAAAAACTTGTTTATTTTTATAACTCTTCTAAAATAATTAGATTTGAGTTTTGTTTTGTATTATTTTCTAAATAAATTCTTATATTTATGTCGATTTGTCTATAGTTATCATTAGGCCTCCTAATGGCCTAAGCTGATCTGATATTCTTCGACCCCTTGTCCTTAACCAATGCTACCTTCGTATCCAGAAATTCAATAGAACACAATAGTTGTTTTACGTGTTTTTATTTAAATGAAATAGGAAATGGAAATTATGTTAATAGAATTTTCATAGAATGTAAAATAACACATCAGATTGGATTGGAAGGCTGATTCATGACTGGGTGTGACTGTCTCGAATATAATATAGGAAATGGGAACAATTTGGTAACTTATCTCGTAGCTTTCCATGGTGAATATGAATCATACAATTTGTAAAAAAAGTATAGTTGATATTATTTATATCTTTTCTATTTTGCCGCAATATCTAAGACCATCCAAAGTGCATAGACGCAATATGCTTCCATCATTGCAATTACTAGATAACTTTAAATAAAACATAATAAAATCTCTTTGCAGCATGCAGCACATTTCAGCGTGTTTCATTGATTATTTTATTTATAGGCAAGTGGGTGAATGACCACCTCCTTGGTCTAGTGGTAAGCGCGTAAGCGTTACAATGGAGAGGTCCTGGGTTTGATTCCCAGTGGAGATAAAAAAGAAACTCGGTCTGGCAGGATATAGAAGGCTGATCACCTACTTGCCCCTAAAGAAAAAATCGATCAGTGAAACAGATATGAAATGCATCTGCCCCATACCCCACTGGGGGACACGGGACTTTACTTTAAGTGGGTGAATACTACCCGCTCGAAATATTTATTTCTCGATTTTGAAGCCTGGGTCTCCGATGCATGTCGCACTGAATGTCACACGCGTGAAGTACCTACTTAGCCACAGAGGCGGAATGAGATAATATTAAGCCACCACAGAATTATGAATCATTTAGGTAAAACATGTGAAGTAATTTGAACAATTCTTGTGTCTATAATTATGTATAATAACGAGGACCTAAAAAACGGTTTTATTGATTGGAATTTGTATAAACGTTTAAAACTGAGGTTATAGTTATTATCTCAATTTTATAACTGTCTTTAGATATACAAAAGCTTTTAGGATTGATTAAATATTGACTTATATTTCATAAATTTTACTTATACCTAAATGAGACAACTACAACGTTGTTACTATATAAAAACTATTGAACATAAATGCTAAAAAATGTTAGACCAATGGGACACCATTGCCAAGCTGAATCGTGTGACATCTCATCCTTGGCAATAGATGTTTACCCATTCGGTGGGTCGAAAGTTCGGTTACCTGTAGTAAATTTGGAATAGGTATGTGCCGTTATTATAAGAGATTAAAATATTTTAATTTGTTGTTGTGTTGATCTTTTTATGTTGTGTGATGGCCGGGTTGATAAAAACGAGATATCGCTACTTTTATGTATGGGAATAACATTGAAACTCACGCTTTGTAACACCTATCGTCAAACCGATATAAAAATAGGTACTGTATTTTCGTAGCGTGATCTCGCTTTTACCCCTAGGATGAACCTCATGGTATGCATTTCAAAATTACTGGAATATTTATACCATTTTATATCAAAGCACTCGTACGCCAAAAATTTTTACATAAGATTTTACGAAAGATGATAATTACTTGCAGAGACATGAGGTGGCAAACCTTAAATTCGGAAAGAGCATATTGAAATCTATAATATAATATGTAGCAATAATTTGCAAAACTCCCGGGTCAATTTTCAGATTTCTCACTATCTTTTTTTCAGACTATGGCTGCTTTCAAGCTTAGTGTCATTTTTATTAGTAAAGAGCAGAGAGAGAGAAAAGTGTATTCAAAATAAAAAGATTCTAAATTCTTAATAATTACTACAAAATATGATTTATTTTTCATTGACGATTAATAACTTGCAGAAATGAATGAATCACGTAGCATCTAGCGTGAAAATGTATAAATTTTGTTTTAAAATTGAAACCGCACCATCTTACGGTGGCATTCATAAATTGTTCAAAACTGAGTATGTATTATGGCAATAGGTAATATTGTATTTCTTAAAGAAAATGTCTGATAATTAAGCTCATATAAACACACAGTATGGCAACTCCGAGTCATAACCAGTTCTTATGTCCATTGACGCATTTGTGTTCTAACAGTGGCGATTCATACAAGGATAAAGTCTAATAAAATATACTCCGAACGAAACATTAATTTATATAAAATATCAATATGATGAAGAAACTTATTATAATGATGATGATGTTGTCATTATTTCTGATGGTCGGTGTAAGCGGCAGACCTAGAGCGAAGTAAGTTGGATAATATATTGTTTCTTTTTCATTGTCTTATTGACACTCTAGCCTCCACTAATGTTTATTTAATTTTAACATATTTTATATTATTAATTAGTTAAAAGAGTGAATAGATGAAAAAGACTTCGATAGTGACTTTATCTTCAAGAATAAACCCTGTATTTTTAGTTCAAATTTAAACGGTAAAATATGTTTATTTGAATTCACTCCTGACCTTTCTTTACCTTTTAGCATTCTACTGTCTACAATATTCAGGATACATTCAGGATATACTATCCTAATAAATATTGCGTTATATATAGTATCGCAATTTTAAATGCCAATACATTTTTTAGTTTTTATACAAAAGGGCGATATTTTATTTAAACGATTTATCTTTTATAGCTTTAAGATAAAATTATGTTTTTAATTAAGGCAATTAGTTGAGTTTAATTCTAAGAGATGCATCATGTGACACATGTATATTACTGCTATCATTTTCCTGTTATCATAATATTTTCTTAACTTAAGACTACTGACTTTTGAAATTATTTCTAAGGAATAGTTGTCATTACAGTAACGCTATAAAGCAATGATTTCCTATTTACTATAGTGAAAATTGATGTTTCTCTGGTAAACCATTTTTTTTAAGTATTTCTATATTCTATGGCATAGAGTCTATGCCAGACTTTAAAAAATTGATCTTAGATTCTACATAAGTCAATGATTACCTATCTACTATAGTAAAAATTGATGTTTATCTGGTAAACCACTTTTTTTAAAGTCCCTAGCCCTAGTCTAGTTTAGTCTATGCTCTAATTTTTTTGTAGAGTCTACACCATCTAATAGCCAAGCATACGTCGCATTAGGCCGTATCACTACTTAACATCAGGGGCTCTAGACAATATAGAAACATTTATTTATCGACACCCACTAACGCTGGAAATTCGTATGAAAATGACATAAGTCATGCCGTTACGATAAAGACAACAAACTTCATTTTCATTCAAATTCCAGCGTTGGTGGTTGTCGAGAAATAAGCGTGACGTACTTGTTTACAAGGCCAGATGGGATCCGACAATCTCGTCATGTATTTTTAATTAAAATTTAGTCCAGCAGTCTGCTCGAGTCGAGTATTAGTGTGCATTTAGAGTAATTTTTTTTTTTGTTGCAGAGATTTCGAACCAAATTTCGATGTAAGTAATCCAATAGTAAGGTAAGATTAAGGAAGTAAGTGTTGGAATGAGTAGGGCACATTTATTTACTACTACTTGTCCTAAGGTTGAAAATAAGATTCAAACTTTTTACAGTTTGACTTTCAATCAAATTTCTTAAGGAATCAATAATTTAATTTGTAGTACGAAGTGAGTGGTTGCATTTCTACAGGTTTGCCTGCAGAAATTCAACCAAACCAACAAAAATTGTGGGTTGCCTTGAAGTGATCGCTAATTAGCGATAAGGCCGCCCGTTGCACTCCAGTGCAACAGTGTTAAAAAAAATAAAAGCTAGTGAAATATGGTATAAAAACTACATTATAAAACAATATTGTATTTCGTCTATACAATGTTTTAACTGATTTCTGACAATACAGAATATAATAAAAAATAATTTTTCAAATTAAGTGTCTTGTCTGGGTCACAAATATGCGGTAAAGTTAGATATTATGGTGGTGTATGTAGCAGTTATACATAGAGCCGCGAACAATACAAAAGTAGACAAACCAAGTCTGCAAAAATATTCTAAATCTAATATTTGAAAAAAATATCAGATATAGGTAGATAAATATACAAATTGACAAATACATGTAAGAAAAATAAGTAAAACAGAGCAAGTAAAACTCAAGAAAAACATTCGCTATTAAAAATATATAAAAAAGAAAATCAGTAAGTTATGAATATTAGGTATACATATAATATATATTTTAAATTATTTGTTAATTTGTATTACGGTTTATATGCCTATATATTTTATACTAGATAATAAATAATGTAAAGAGAAAAAAAATATTACGAATTTATTCATATACCGCAATATTAAATTAAGAAAAAACGAAATAATTGATTGCTACAAAAATAAACAGAGGAAGTAAAAAAATAAAAACATTCGCTATTAAAAATACTATTAGATATATTCTATTATTATTATATAATCAGAAAAATGTTCCTAATCTGCTTTATCCAAATAATAATATTTAAAATGTATTTTTAGTTTCAAGTAGATGAAAATGGTTTTCCCAAGGGCTGGTTTTTTGGAAAATGCGATGGCTGTAAAATACATAACATTGGGAATGGAAAAGAAAATACTATAACTGTTTACCTTAACAGCAACTAAAGTACTACCTCGTAAGCAAGTAAATGAAAAATTTATTAAAGTATTAAGTTTATTCTTCGGTTTAGTCCATTACGTCAACCATGATTTTGCTAAGTTTAATAAGTTTTTAACTGTAGATAATATTTCACAATGGACATATAAATTTGCGTAGTTTGTCAAAGTCATGGTTGATACACTGTCTTTAATAAATACAGATTAAGATGTAACTAAGGTTAAGACTGTAATAAATATTTGATCATTTTTAAATTAAGAATGAGTTAACTAATGTTTGATAAACCTAGTCTTACTTCAGCCCCACAGAGAATGTATTCCTGGCTTCAGTTGATATTGACTAGTAATGGACAAAAAAAATACTTTTAGTCGAATATTTAACACTAGATAATCCATATACCAAATTAACGCTGGTGATATAATGATATTTAGTTACTTAAAAGCAAATATTTTTAATATAAATTGAACCATTTAAAAACCCTGACAGGAACGCATTCTATCAGCGGCTGGCAAAAACTCTTCGGAAACTTTTTATAAATTTTATAATTGTTAGAACCTGTTCTAAGTTAATATTAACAACCTTCAAAGCGTCAAATTTTGTTTGAATTTTCCTTATAAAAGCTTAGAAATACAATCCACACTCGGTTCGCAGAAGATTTCTATTTCTATATTCTATTCTATATTTCAAAATTGGATCGCTTACCTGCATGTATATAAAGAAAATAATCAGTGAAACAGGTCCACTTATGTATGTGCCCCTTGATAAGAGTTAGTGATTTCACACAAGGCCTGTTTTTAATAATTATTAAACTTTTTTACTCTCCGTCCAATGGGCATAGAAATAGAATCAGTATTTTAAGCAGATCCTCATCATCAGATTAATTTTTAACCGACTTGAAAAAAAGAAGGAGGTTCTCAATTCGACGCGTTTTTTTTTAAGTTTGTTACCTCAGAAGTAGTTTTAGACTAGGTTACTTCTGAGTACCTAGTTTAGAAGTTTTTACCCAGTTTTAGAGTTAAAATTGAGTCAGTTTTTTTTGTTTAAAATTATAAAACAGCGTTACACATTTTAATGGATTTGTAACATCCTACGTCAGCGCTTCATGCCCAAATCGTCAACTAAACAAGGTCACTGGCATTTACATGAATAGTTAAAGGTACTGTAGCATTCATAATTCGTAGCTTTCTCTCAACTTCGTAGCAATTGACTACGAGCTATGAGTATTTGCTAAAGACTTTAAATCAGACTTTATTTTTAAAAAAATATAGAAACTGCCAACCAAAACGTAATTTTTGACGTTTAAGGAAAATGGACGTCAAGATGCAAGTCTATAAATTTAGCTCCTCAACAACAATAATTTATAATAAAATGAGTAGAATTACTTAAAAAATTGACCGAAATATTCATATCTAACAAAAATAAAAAATAAAGATTATTAATTTTTTTTTATTTTTAAGATTTGGTGGATTCGGTTCGGTAAAGATAACTAAGTTTCTTAAATCTGAATTGAAGAAAAAAAAAGCACAAAATGTTTTTCCATTTTCTAGGAAAACGGTGCGTCGCAGCTTGATTCTGACGAAATTTTCGCTACCCCATAGGTATCTACACCTCCGCTTATGTTCCTTTTTCTTTCAGTTGGACTGTAAAGACCGCTTGCGGCCCAGCGCACCTTTAATTTATAAAAAATCCAATCACACGCGGGCCCCTTGCGGCAAAACGCGACTTCAACATTAGTTTATGTATTAAAGCCTTCCTTTTAAACAATTTTCTTTTAAAAACTATCTCAACATAAAATATGTACGAAATCGAAAAATTTGTCAGGTGGTATTGGTTATTATTAGTGGGCAAAAAGTAACACTTTTAGAAATATACCTACTTATAAATACAAGACAATCAAAACACAAGTTAACACTGGTGTGAATATGGTTATAACTCGCAGAAATAGTGAATTAATTACAAACACAATACAATTTATAATTATATATATTTACTTGATGGGAATGCATTCTCTCAGCGGTTGAATAATAAAACGAAACAGTTCAGCAACGACTTGTTGTATACAAATGTTAGAATTTCCTGTTCTAAGTTAATTATTACAACCTGCTAAAAATCAAATTTTATAAAAAAAATCTCTATATACAAATTAAGTCAAAACTCGATCCGCCGACTCGATTGTCCAATGAATTGAGACACATGAACATTTAAAACCTATTGTTTTTAATTGAATACTCTGTGCCCGTAATTGCTGCTTCCGGTGAATGTTAATAAAATGCCTAACGGAATGATAATAATTACGTTAAATGTTTTGACTGTATTGTTGGCAAGGCTCGTCTATGGAATCACCTGGCATTAACATAGCGAAAATATTTCCAACAAATGAGCCCATTTACCCGAGAGCCGAGTCAAATGTAACTTTTGTAATTACGATAATCGATCGTTGAAATATCACCACAGGTTATACAAGTTGGGTTATTTAATTTAATTGCAAGTATTTTCAGAACAAATTGGCAATGTGTGAAATTCTGTAACCGAATCGATTCCTCTTCGATTCACTGATCATTTTCCACCCATACATACAAATAGCTGATGTAGCCTTCCATTTCTTTCCAACTACATACTTGGCCCCGGTATTTGAATCCAAGATCTGACTCTCTATTCTAAGATTTTTACTTTTTTCATAATTTGAATGTGAACTGCAATTTTATAAATCACATCACAAATTTGTGTTTGTTAAAAATAGTGTACGAGATATCTAATAAATTTAAAGGGACATGTAGGTTTCTGAATTCACATACTACTTTAAATACCTAGAAATTTGTGTAATATAAAAAACGATCAGTGCACAGACGCAGAAGTCGAAAACACTAGGAGTTATTTAGTTCTTTATTTATGTGTCAAAAATATTTATGAACTTTCGTGTACAAGAGTACAAAAAAAATCCATTCAAATACTTCTATTTATTTTTTTCCTAAAAGACGATAGGTCTAAAACGCTCTCCTGAATGAAAAGCGTGCCCACGTTCCCTTAGGCATCACAGATTCCCATAACAAAAGATCGAACAAAAAGATTTTACCTAAATTGTAACACAAGCTTGCACAACTGAGTTTCAATTTTAACCTTTATTCCGTTAAATTAAGTCGGCCTTTTGTTTGCTGCATCTGAAGCATGTTTGGTGTGACACGTCGAAATCGTGTTTACTACAAATTGATGATATGAACTCAAAATGAATTTCTTGTATTTTAAAAAAATGCGCTGGTAATGGCGAACATTTGTTTTTAAAAATTCCCAAAAAGTATACTTATGTTTTTATACATACGAAGCTATGACTCATTGATTTGAAAATTTTAATGAAAACCGAAAAAACTTTTAAGGCTTAGAACACTTTTACTTTTCTTCTATCCGATCAATGGACACTAAACCTGCCGTAGCTTTCTCTCAGCTTCGTAGCAATTGTCAATAAGACATCAGAGACTACGTACTTGTCTACCAATCGGGCGCGCAATGTCTCATTAGTCATTGCAGACACTGACAATGAGGATTTGCTCATGAAAGTAAATAAAACCCACTATAACACCCACAATGATTGATTGTATGACCATGCGGACAAAGTTGTAAGTTAGAACTAGTTACTTGTATGTATGCGATACAGATAAATTTTCCTTAAGATAATCTACCAAAAAATTGTATCAAATGTTGAAATCGCTTCGTATTGTTGTCTTTTGTGTTCGGGTTCGTATTCGTTTTCCATCGCACACCATTATTCACATTAAGTGGACAGATCTCGGGTCAGATCCAGGCACAAGAAAAGCACAAAAAGTTCCCGCTTTATCCGAGCATGATAAATCTACTTCAAATCCGAGAATAGCGTCTTTTATGAAGGAAATTGAAATAAACCGACCGTATGGATAACGGCTAAGTAAGAAGAGCGGATCCTTTTTGGAATAAATTGGTGAATCACCTCATTCATTATACAATTATGTATTGCAAAATTATAATATATTATTTTTATCACTTTTTAACTAAGTATATTAGGGATTCAGAGACTTGTTGACCTCAACATCATTGTTAGTTAAAAGCTAACTCAAAAGGCGCAAAATGTTTAAAACCATTTGCCAGATATTGACAAACTATATAAGAGAATTTAGATGGAGTTTTTATACCAAGCTACAATGTATCAAGATCTGTTCATCTATTTATGATATATTATTGTTTGTTAACATGTTGGGCAGTTTTTCAATTGTGTAAAGTTTCATTTGGATTGGGTATTCGTAGACGTAGCGGAGTCACGTATAAAAGATAGTTATAAATTGAACGAAAGATTGCATAATGCATAGCCGCTATCCCTGTGGTGCTAGTGAAATCGACCGTGAAATAGTTACCACACGAAGCGGTTGTCTCGCGAACAAACGAAATAGGATCGGTGGCGTTTGGCGGAAAATTGGCTAGCACAATTGAACACTACGTATAACTCGAACGGCTATCTTCGATTGTATTATCTTATATGTAAGGTGAAATCCTATAATTGTTAGTGGAGCATTGGCACATATTACGCGTCCATACTCCGTATGATTTGAAGAACCACATTTAGTATTCATTGCTAATTATACCAATAGGTAATTAGTGGCATACTTTTTTCAATGTCTACTTACCAATAATTCTTTACAGTAACTACTGCTTTTAATTTTACCTTTAAACTCGACCGCTTTTTATTTTATGTGATTTTTCGAAATTAACGGGAAATTAACGAATTATTACTTTTGTAATAACCTATGACTGAAAGGCAAGAACGTAGTGTGTCTATGATAAATTATAAAAAAAAAACTATGACAGCTTTATTTGGAAAATAACATTGCAAGTTATCCTAAATTATTTATCCCAAATAATTTCTAAATTTCTAATATATAATTAAATTTAATATTTCCTAAATTACTATTTCTTTAATAGTATTTTTATGTTTAATACTTCGCATAGGTAATATAGAATAACGGAAAAATTATTGTGGACGAAAACATGGCGGATCAAGATATTGAAAACCGAAAGGCTCTATTTTCGATTGCTTATGAAATCAAAAAGTGAGCGTCTGGTGTTTTATAATAATTATAATTAAATATGATCTCAGGATTAGATATAAAGTGAAAACTCCTAATTGTGCATGGACCAGACACATTTCTGCATGTATCTCACTGATCATTTTCTTTATAAGCAAGTAGTTGATCATTCTCCTGTGTCTACCTAACTGCAACGAAGCCTCTAGGTTCGAATCTAAAACGTACAGCACGTACGTAGTACATAGACGCTTGGCAATGGAGACGGAAGACTGGACTGGGTATATTTAATATTATAGTTTATTTAGGTATATTAATTACTAGCTGTGCCCCGCGGGTCCACCCGCATTAATTTCGTCGTAACGTGATGTTATATAGCCTAAAAGCTTTTAGCTCTAAAAATGACGACTACCATAGACCTTTCCTTCCCCCCTCCTCTTCCTCCTTTTCAACCCTTTGCAACTCTTTTTTCGCCTATGCGAGCCTTTCTCAGGCTCTAAACTATCTGTGTACCAAATTTCATTTAATTCGATTTAGTAGTTTTGGCGTGAAACCACGACAGACAGAGATACATTTATAATATTATAGTAAAGATTTATTTATTTATGCAGATTTCATATAGAGCAGACTTTTTGCAAAAAGTATTATAAGAATCTGTATTTACCACAACCAGTTGTCGTCGATTGTCATTGGTACATAACAAGTATAAAAGCAAAGAAAAAGCTGATAGCTTCATTAAAAAAGAAGCTGAGTGTTGCATGTAGTAAGTTTTAAAAAAATACTATAATATTAGTTTTATCTTGTCTTTGGTTTGCTCTTAGAGAAATACGTAGTATAAATAGTTATATTAGTAGTAGTATTAAGCACGAGAATATAATATAATAATTGTGTGCAGTTAAAAATGGGGGCGTAATGTCTCGTCCGACTTGTCCTCTTTTTTCTCCGACTTTCCTCTTCTCATTGTTCTTTCATTATTGCCTGGAAGGAACAGTGGAAGAATGGAAAAAAACCATACCTATAATTATATTTTTTTATATTGTCATATTGTATTACCTTTTATGCATTACTTTTCAGTATTCGCAAAAATCCTCCTTGCAGTAAATGCAAATAAAAAAATTATAAATAGCAATGAATTTAGTCAAGCTACCTTAAAATCTTCAAAACGAGAACTTGTGGGTAAATTTCATGAATCCGCTTCTATTATATCTAAACTTATTGATAATGCACACACAGAAATATTTTTTAACCAAGATAAACGTACAGTAGTTGAGAAGTTAAAAGAAATTATATGTAATTTAAATGCTACCAATACTATGTTAAGCCAAGAAAAAGCAAAAGCAAAAAGTCTAGAGAGGAAAAATCGTTTTCTTACGACTAAGTTACTATTGACTGAAAATCATTTAAGAAATTTAGTAAACCAAACGTATAATCTGAAGAGAGAAAATAATAGACTTATGAAAACAAATGACATTCTAAAAAATCGGATGCAGGGCTCAGATTTATTCCTTAGCCCAAAAACAAATGAATCTAATAATACGACAGTTGTAGGCGAAAAATATACAACGAAATTACATTTATCGAACGTGATTTTTTTATTAAAAGAACAAGCAAATATTATAAACGTGTTGCGAAACGTATCAGAAAATTTTAAAATATTTAATCAAGTTGAAGATTCACAATAATATACTTTAGCGTATTGTAGTAATCAATAAGTTACCACCAAAAAGTTATATTATAATTATTTAAATACCTAAATTGCAAAAATTACCGATTATAATTTAAAGTTAGGCGCTAATTTTTTTTTAGCGCCAACTAGCGTCAAAAGCGCCACGTTAGCATCTTTGTGACAGACATAAAATAATGACAGCTGACAGAACCAAGTCTGAATGTTAACATCTGTTAATCAAAAATAATGATAGCTGTCAAATGTTAATACTGTGATAAGTGATTCAATGTACTTTGTGGTTATCATAATAGAGTTCCGAATTCAAATTTCGATTTATAATTAATTAGATTAGAATTTAGAACTAAGGTGTTAGAAAATAGAAATAAGGTTGATGATCATCGAGGTACATACTTGAGCCCAAATTAATAATTTATAAATAGATGCTTGCATGTTAAACATTATATTGCTCAAAGTTCAACCCCGTAACATCAACGGGTTAAGTAAGAGATTGTTACATTCGCGTGAAATAATCAAAATGTCTTTAGAAAAAGCTAAACAAGTGGCTGCGTACCGGGCTGTGGATGAATATGTGAAAGGTCACTGTGTTTTTGGAGTTGGAAGCGGTTCAACTGTGGTTTATGCAGTACAACGGTTAGCCGAAAGAGTAGAAACAGAAAATCTAAGAGTAATTTGTATTCCAACCTCTTTTCAAGCTAAACAGCTGGTAATAAAACACAATTTAACACTAGGAGAGCTGGAAACACATCCAATCATTGATGTTACAATAGATGGGGCTGATGAAGTAGATTCTAATATGACATTAATAAAAGGAGGTGGAGGATGTTTGCTTCAAGAAAAAATTGTTGCATCTTGTTCTAAGAAATTGATAGTAATTGCAGATTACACAAAAGATTCAAAAAAACTTGGCGATAGATATAAAAAAGGAATCCCTATTGAAGTTGTTCCTATAGCATATACTCCAATTAAAAATAAAATTATTGGTTTATATGGTGGTGATATTAAGTTGCGGAGTGCAATAGCTAAGGCAGGGCCAGTAGTGACAGATAATGGAAATTTTATTCTTGATTGGATGTTTACAAACCAAGATTTGGATTGGGAAAAAGTAAGCCATGTTATAAAAATGTTGCCTGGTGTTGTTGAAATTGGATTGTTTGTAAAAATGTGTGAAAAGGCTTATTTTGGTCAAGCAGAGGGCACTGTTGTAGAAAGATCTGTTTAATATTTCAATCGAATTTATTCCTTAAGTTTTATACCTTTTTATAAAAATTAGTGGATAAAACATTTGATGTATTCTTGTTTTCATCAATAAATTTGTGGCACAAATAAATTTTGTTTTGTTACAAATAAAATTGTTAAATTGCTTCGTATTCATAATTTTTCATAAAAAAACTAATATAAATTATAATACTTATACATTTTAATCATATTTTGATATGTAGCTACATAAAATAAATCAATTAGTCAGCCTGATAACACAGCTGCATTTATAGAATACATACCTACCTACATACTAGATTTATAAAAGTGAAGAAAAATACATAATATCAGTACATATCTATTGTTATATTTACTTGTTAATGATAAAACAGGAACAAATTCTCATTGTGCTTTTTTTTTGTCACTGAAAAGATAACCACCATGACCTTAGCTTTTTTTTCTTACTTTAACATATAACACAGACAAAATGTTTTATTCATAACATATACTTAAATTTTAAACACACACCTTACTTATAAATACAGTTAATAATAGTAACTATTGTGCAAAATACATAAATACTTCTAAAATAACAAATCAGTTTTTTTCAAAACATAATAAAAATAATTTGTGCAACTATTTGAATATTTTTGTTTCCATAAGAGGCCAGCCACAGAAAGATCTCAAATTTAAAGCTTTTAAAAGTTAAATATAATATTTTTATGTCTTTGTATGCATTACATAAAAATATTACATATTTTAATACAAACTAGTTTTCTTCATAATTCTAAGGAATTCTTCTTGATTTATTTCACCATCACCATCACGGTCTGCCTCATCAATCATTTCATGTAGTTCTTCATCAGTTAAATTTTCACCTAATTCCTTTGCTACTCGTTTTAAATTCTTAAAAGATATTTTTCCTGAAAAAAAAGCATATGTGCAATTCACATGTGGTAGAAGTGAAACCTTCAAAAATTTTAAGAATCTGTATAATGCTTCCTATCTCATTTTCTCCCACGTTAAATCTTATGAATTTTTGTGTCAGTCTCTTTCGTTTTATCGACTTTCAAATCACACTGATGCTAAAGAAGTTTTCACTTCAAACATTAATAAAAATTTCACATCACAATAAAAATGACCATAGGAAATAATTTTTAAATTATAATTTTTTATACATATACTTAATTATACCTGTTTCATCATCATCAAAGAGTTTAAATGCCTTCATTATTTCTTCTTTGGTATCTTTTTCTGCCATCTTCACTGTCATTAGATCTAAAAAGTCATCAAATGACACCTTTCCATCACCTTTATCTATTTCTGCAATCATTTTTTTTATTTCTTCTTTCTTAGGTTCAAAGCCCAAAGCCCGTATAGCAACCTTTAACTCTTTAGTGTCTATTTTTCCAGTATTTTCTGTATCAAACAAATCAAAAGCTTCCTTGATATCTCGTTTCTGTTCTTCTGAAAGTTCAAATTTAGGTCCAGACCTCTTACGAACACCAGTTGACGCTTGGTTGTTAGAATTTCCAGTCTTTTTGGGTTGATTAGCTACAATAGTTGCCTGTAAATATGTCGGTAATCAAAAAAATAATAATGGGCAGTCTATAAAAATCAATAAATTTTACACAGAAATACGCACCATTATGTACAAATCTCGATTTCACTGTATAACTTACTTATTAATACAAATGTTGAAAAAAGTTTACGTTGGTCTTTTGCGAAATTACAAGCATTTATTACCTATACCTATCCAATGTTTTTTGATTTGTTAGTAGTTCGTACTTATTTTCTTAATATCGTATTTCGTACCTAATTCGTATTTCGTACACAAAAATCAAAATACAATGTAGACTATAAAGGATAATAATTGTTTATATCTCTCTATATGTACTCTGTGGGTATATACGGCTAGGTTTGTTTTTTATGTAGTGTAGGCCCACTAGCAAAGGCAAAAATACCATAGTTAATCTATCGAGTTTTGAGACTACATAATATGGATATTAACTTCCTACTTAGTTTTAATTGTTGCTGATTGTACCAGATGGAGCTTTTTTGTATATGTGCACCTGTACCTATCCAACCGAATTATTAATTTGTTTCCACGGGATTCAACCAGGCGCAACGCGCAGACGCGTATTCCTTGAAGCCTGGAGGCGATTAGGCGTTTAACTTACAGCATCTCAATATATAACTAATACTGAATTTCAAAATTCCGGATTATCTTAATAGTACAACCGCCGTTTTAATATTAAATATATTGTAATGTGTAGTCTCGTGTTGTCTAGTGGGGTATGGGGCAGATGCATTTCACATCTGTTTCACTGATCTTTCTTTCATTTAGGGGCAAGTAGGTGATCAGCCTTCTATACCCAGCCAGACCGAGTTTTTTTTATCTCCAACGGGAATCGAACCCAGGACTTCCCGGTTGTAAAACTTACGTGCTTATCACTAGACCAAGGCAGCGAAATATATACTAATTCTTATGTCAAAATCCAATCCAATCAATGGCAATAGTAATTTGTAAGTAGTTTTGTTTTGTATTGGGTATCTAATAAACAAAAGTTTAAAATAAATAAAAAATCAATGTGTATATTATACGTAAAACTTTATTTCACAGGTAAAAAGTACCTTACAAGCTAACAATGTAAATAAATATAATAACAAATATCAATAACATATTATAACAATATTGATATTTATTACACAATATAAAATTATTTCAAATTATTTAAAATTATTCCATAATTTGTTTCTTAATCCCTAAGATTTTCGGTAAATAGGGAAGAAATTTTTGTCCATTGACAAACCAAAAATAATGAAACAGCAAATTTAATATGAACGATTTTTCACATATTGACGACGTTGTCTTCGGACAGAACTCAAGAGTTCTTGTCCGAATCGAATGCAATAATCATAATCAAGATCAAGATTATGATTATTGCATTCGCCGGAAAACATAACTGTTTGTTTTTATAATAATAATTGGGACTACTCACATACATTGCTCTGATCCCAAAGTAGCTGAAGCATTTGTTGTGGTAATCAGAAACAACGAGGGTACCACAATAAATAACCAAGACATGGAAACAAACATTCGTGCTCATCACACAAATAATTGCACCTATAGGGATCTTTTGGCTCAGAAGGCCGGAGCACTACCTATTGCGCCAATCGGCCGTCAATGGAGCAATGTTAACGCCTCTTCTGGTCAACAACATCGTCTTTAATTACGCCCGAATTTTCACACTTGCAACATTTATTACCAACAAAAGAGAGACTGTAAAGTAGTCAATTGCAAAAGCCTACAAAGTTAACATTTTTTTTACAATATTAAGACGCGAAATTTATACAAATGTATTTTATGTATCGTAAGATTTTAAAGCGGAGAGATTAACATAATTGGATGAGAATCAAGCCTTAGTTTATTCTAGGGTGCGACAGGTAAGGTGCCAAAGGATTTCATGAGACGGTAGCAATGCGGCAGACGGCTGCGGTGTCCGATACGCTGGAGTGTGGCAGCTGCTCGGGCCAGCATGCCAGCCCGCTCACCGGGAGCAGCCAGCACCGCGCTGGGCAAATATTTGCACGCCATGTATAAGGCCACGGCGCGCTCCCCTTCACCACCCCCGCTTTCTAATGCTCGCTCTGAAAACACCATTTGCTCTCATAAAACTCAGCTCAGAAAAACATCTATACTTAAATTAGAAAGAGAAAAGCTTTGAATTTTTCATTAAGTATGTACGTACGTAATTTACGCTGCTACAGTTACTGTATCTTCGAAATTTAAAAATAACTGGGAGTTTTTCATAATTACTTGTAAACAACACATGTCTTGGTTAATTAATAAATGGGACCACACGAGAGGCACCAGCTTTCAAACAAAAAAAAATCATCAAAATCGGTTCACCCAGTGGAAAGAATCAAACCAGCGTCGAATTGAGAACCTCCTCCTTTTTTGAAGTTGGTTGAAAATAATCAATACCTTTCCCACAAATAATGGATGATCTATTGAGGCGCGGTCGGAGCGATCCATCGAGGAGTTGCTGCGTGCGTCGTGGCGCCGCACCGGCCATCATGCGGCAAACCGCCGAATGCAGGAACACGCGAGATGACACCCACTGACAAACACATAAAAGGGTATTACTATTTCTAAAAAAAAACTATCTGAGACCAGATCTTTCATATTGTCAATATATAATCGTAGCTCCATCAAGTAATCTGAAGAACGCGTTAGCAGTTAGGAATCTGCCACTAGACTTGTGTTAACATATTGCCAGTTATTATTAATTACACAGTCAACTCAGATTTTTTTTGTGAATGGTTCTGTTTATTTCATCTTGTGTTGTATGAAAAAAGAAGTTTTTTTATTGTATTGTTTTTTCTAAAACAAACTGTTATATAAACCAAATCAACGTGTTAAAGAATTCTTGTCTGTATATCAGACATCACGTAAAAACTACTGGACTAATTTTAATTAAATTTTGTACTAATGATCCTATGTACCCTAGCTGGGCAAGCCACATCCAGTTCTGGCATTTTATAATATGTATAGGAAATTATTTATAGTAATAGCTGATTGAAAATTTCTCAATTTCCATGGACAATAAAACTGCTGTATGTTATAAGGTAAAATACCGGTAGATGTTGCGAAAGGCGTCTCAGAGAATGCAGGTCCCTTTGAAAGGCTTTTAGCTGGTCAGGCGGGTCTGGCCCCGCTTCCACGTTTGCTTCCCAGACGCCCGCACGCACTTCCAACATCCAGTCACAGCACAGGACTTGCATTAACTGCGGACATTTTTAACACTATATGAGAATCAGACCATCGCATCGACCATTAAAAGTGGAGGTGGCCCGGACATATGATGCGCGACAAACTAAGAAAATGGTGTAAGGCAATTTCAGAGTGGTGCCCGAGAGATGGAAAGAGTCGAGCATGTCGAATCGAGAGAATATGAAATTTATTATTATAACTAGCTGACCCAACGAACTTCGTACCGCCAGTAAAAGGTAGAATGAGAATCAAACATCAAATATTTGACAAGAAAGGTAGAACAGTTTATATGGAAAAATTAAATTGTTGTTTTTACTATTTTCTCACCGTATAAACCTTCTCTGGACTACGACAAACATTTCAAAATCAGTTAAACCGGCCCAGCCGTTCTCGAGTTAAGCGAGACAAATGAACAGCAATTGATTTTTATATGTATTTCATTTCAACTGCCGTCATTTTAATAATCGGTACAGTCCTATCGAAGCTTTATTGGAGAATCAATAGCTAAATAAATCTAAATATTCACAGCAAATAAACCTGCGTATTCCATACATGCCACGAAAAGCCCACGTCCATAATTCTCAAGCATGCTGGAATGCCTAAGTAATTTTTTCATAAATATTTACCCAAATTTGATACGAAAAACAAATCAAGACTAAAAAGCAAAAAGATTGCTAATATTTGTGCAATCGTTTCTTGAGCGATCGCCATGTTCTTCACAAAGCAGAACGAGTTTGTGAATTCTATGATTAATGAAGATTAATGTAATGAAGATTATCAAAAATAAAAATAGCATCCAAAAAAGCTTCTATCTTGCATGCGACGACATTGACTCTCGCGAGAATTGCCTTGTAGTGATATTGCACAAAATAAAATTAACAAGTGCAATGCAACTACAATGCACTCCCGTGACAGTCAAAAAGCTTCTTCCAACATAGAATCTAGATTTAAATAAAATAGTTTTTATCGGAAATTATCGTAATTTAATAGCATTCTAGCTTAAACAAACACATCTGCCAATATCAATGACTTTTAAAAGTTAAATCCCTGACTTATAGTAGGGCTGATCATATGGCACCGACTTTAAAGACTAGATGAGCGACCAGTTTTTGACTACTCAACTAAGTTATCCCCGGATTCGAACCCAGAACTTTCCTTGCAAAACACAATGAATTTCCGACGTATGATCATCTGAGCAATGGCGTTAGGACTATATGTGAAATGTCATGTCTTATAGCAAAATACCTTAAATTCTGTTGAATAAGTATTTATTACTTATTTTCTGATTATTAAGTAATTGATATTGGCTACAAATACAGCTAACATAAAAAAAAATCTAATAAAATGCACATAAAAATAATTATAAAAGCAATATATTTATGTATGACCTTACCATCACGAGCTGTGTAGGCTTCTTGCAGCAATAATAAGCCAAGGAATCCGCTAACCGCACTCCAGCGATATCGCACACCTGTAAAATTAAATAAATTGATACGATTATATTGCACAAAAAAATGGTTTTTATAAAAAAATTCACGTCGATTTGATAATCTCCTTTTTGGTTTTTTTATCGGATAAGAGACAAACGGGCAGGAGGCTCACTTACGAGAAGCAGTCCACCGCCCATGGACACCCTCAAAGCCTGTTAGACCACGAGTGCGTTGCCGGCCTTTTAAAGACAGGTACGCTCTTTTCTTGAACGTCCCTTAGTCGTTATGGTTCGGAAATACATCAGAAGGCAGCTGGTTCCACAGAGCGGTGGTGCGCGGCAAAAAAATGCTTTAGAAAATGCTCAATTGTGGAACACGCTCGATGTTTAAACTTCGGTTAAAAATAGGAGGCGAATGGGCAGGAAGCTCACAGTATTAGTGAAATTCCCATGGACACTCAAAACGCCGGTGTATCGCATAACCGGCTAAGGAGAAATATCCTCTTTTCTTGAAGGCCTCAAGATTCCAAATTTAATTTTAGAAATGCCTTTGAACAGCTGGTTCCACAAAATGTGAAAAGTGCGAGGAAATGCTTTAAAATGAAGGCTAAGGTTGCCTGGAAAAGATCGCTTGATAGCGATAATGTTTACAGTATAACAATATGTTTTGTATTGTAATTATAAAATAAAAAATAATATTAAGTTATTCGTACGAACCTTAAGGATAGTCTCCGAGGTCTTCTTGATAGTCCGTTCATCTCTGCACTGTGCCAGAGTGAGCAAGCCGCGGCGACTTTTGTATGCCATTTGCAATGCCCTATTAAATAATATATTTATCAATACACGCGAGATGTTCATATACAGGATCCACCGTAAGAAATCAACCGAATAGTTTTTTAACAATCTCATATTATTAATTACTGTATAAAGCTACTGAAAACTATATTTATTAACCGCCCGTCCGTCAAAAAGAGGATGGTTTATTAAGATTAATCTATTTTCACAAACATTTGTGCTCATCACACAAATAAATGCACCTAACGGGATTCGAACCCGGGACCTTTTGATGCAGAAAGCAGGAGCACTACCATTTGCGCCAATCGGTCGTTATGTGTAATAAACATGTTTCACTTATTTCTTTGAGTCACTTAAGAAGAGGCCTATAAATGTAAAAAATCGATTATTAAAATGATTATTTTGTAAAGAATTTAGTACTATTTAATTTTTTATTTTCATTTTTAAATTGAAGGATTTTTTATTTTATTTCATCGAGAAAAAAATTACATTATCTAAGTTAAAACAAAATTAGTCGTGGATATACAAAACAGTTTATAGATAATTACTATGGAAGCGTTCTAAAATTCTTCTAAAATCAAGAATCTATGTGGATGATAAAAAAGAAATTTTTCAGTCAAAGGTTCTATAACGTCATAAAATATAAATTAAATTACCGGAGAAACGAATAAATTAGGTTACCGTTCCGTCTGTAAAGGAAATAATCAGCGAAACAGATGCAGAAATGTGTCTGTTCCCTACCAGGGGTTACGGATTACTTTCAGCAGACCCTGTATATAGTTATTAATAGCACAATAGATGTGTTTATAATCGACACAATAATATTACTACGACAATTATAAACTACACACGACTGTTTAATAAACATTTGGTTTTCTAAGTCATCATTTTGTCAGTTGGTGCTAATGCCTAAGGTATTAAACGTTTGATGGTAACAATACATCTCTGCTTTAACTTCTTTCTTTACAGGTAAGATACAGGTTTCTGTAGCCGTAATATCCTTCATCTATAAGATAATTTCAATTGCAAAGATAAATTCAAATTTGACCGCCTCCTTGGCCTAGTGGTAAGCGCGTAAGCGTTACAACCAAGAGGTCCTGGGTTCGATTCCCGGCGGAGATAAAAAAAACTCAGTCTGGCAGGACATAGAAGACTGATCACCTACTTGCCCCTAAAGAAAAAATCGACCAGTGAAACAGATGTGAAATGCATCTGCCCCATACCCCACTAGGAGACACGGGACTTCACTTTATAAGATAATTTGGTCTTCAATTTGAGGGGAAGCTAACTTTTTCGAAATTCGGATGCGCTACGCCGACACGTGAACAACTTGCCATGGAGGTGATCAAGGTGATGTCAATGTATTTGACACGCGTAAGTATTGTATAAGTATTAGGTTGCCTGGAAGAGATCGCGTATTAGCAATTAGGCCGCCCGTTGCCCTCCAATTAGCTTAAGTTACCTGTATTCTATTGTTATTGCAACGAAGTGTTAATAAATAAATAAATAAATATAGTATAGACGCATCTTTTATACGCGAGCGAATATTTTATGAAAAATGCCAATAGGTCGACAGTTTAAGATACAGTATATATCTTAATATATATAAATTACGTGTCACGTTTGTCCGCGATGAACTCCTAAACTACTTAACCGATTTTAATCAAATCTGCACACCGTGTGCAGTTTGATCCAACTTAAAAGATAGGATATCATGCATATTAATAATATATAAATAAGTCGGTTTATATACACGTTCGTTTCCTATGGAATTTTCTATGGAATGACGTTTTAAATGACACGTAATATTCAGAACTCTGAAGCAATACGAAGTTCGCGGGATCCACTAATATATGTATAAGGTAAGTTTAACTAAGTACAGTTTAAGGTTATGAAAGAAACATTTGAACATGTGTGCAAATCCAACATCGAAATTTCACTTATTTAAATGTTGTCAATATACGTTGTAAGCATTTATAACATACTTCACTACAATTTATGAAAATGTCCAACTATGAGATATTTAAGCATCATGAAATTATGAATATTTTCGGGAGGTTCTTTTTTAAAATTTTCCTCAATTATTTCAATTGAATCAAAAGTTCTTACCCGGGTAGCGGGTCTTCGCAGTTGGCAAGTGCTTCTGGTAGCAAGTTCAACCTATCTCCGATATCGGCAGCCTTATTACCATCAGCCAACAGCCAAGTAGCGGCTACGCCAACGATATTCGTCCACCACTCCATAACAGGATCCCAACAACCTGAAATATTATTTTTTGCAATATCAACAATCTGCCGTCGGATTTGATTAGTCCCCAAACAAGATACAGATCTTGTACAAGCGTACAAAAATAAAAATTTGATTGATTTTCAATTTTTCATACATTACTGCTTCAAAATGTTTACTTTTTTCTTTATACCTTCTGTCTTATGTTTTTGTGAAATTCTTAAGGATATGTCTTTATTGTATATTGATCTGTTTTGTTTCTTGTTTTAATAAATAAATTATCTAAAAAGTAAATTAACTAATACATACTTTAAAAACCTGGATAAAACACTAAAATATATGTACAGGTTTAATTTGGTTAAGGGTGTAACTAAAATAAATAAGATTTATATTTTTGTAACCTTTTGAAAGTATACACGCTTACACTAAACAGCTAGTTATATGTATGAAGAATATATTAAACCTGAATAGTTCGGTGCGTCCGTTGATACGTCGTCCGTGATGAGTTTGACGAGTTCCAGCACGTCTCTCGTATTACTGCGTTTATCAGCGCACAACAGCATATGCAGACTCTTTTGCAATAGATCCAGGTGATACGCCTGAAAGAAATAAAAACCTTTGTTAAAACCTCAATTTATTTTCTCTTACGCCTGGATACGATCGTATTCAATTTAACTTTATTCAAATAAAATCACACATGATCGCTTATGAATATCACTTTTTAAATCTAAGTTTTCAGACTGTTTAAACACGCAATTCAAGATATGGATGATGGTCTGTCTACCAATAGTAGCTAATATAGTAACCTCTCTCTCTCTTGCCCGTACAGTAATATACGAAACGTAACTCTCTCTCTTTCTATCTTCACTAACTTATATCTCCCTCTCAACTTCCGTTCGCCTCGCCCGATCACACTTTTCGTAACACTCTTAAATCTTTTAAAGGGCAATGTATACGCTTTTATAATAAACTCCCAAGTGATATGCTTAAATTGTCAATGAATAAATTTAAAAACACAATTAAAAGAAAACTTTATAAAAAAGCATACTATAAAATAACAGATTACTTAGATGATAAAAAAGCTTGGGAATGAACCTGCTCTAACTCTGTCTTAATAAAACCAAATATTATATTATTATTTTTTACAATAATTTTTTTTTTGTAAACTACATCATGTTAAAAAAATGACAATTCAAAATGATCAAATATGATTTCAATGAATAAAGATATTTTTGACTTTGACTTTGACTCGTCACGCATTCACCAGCTTGAAGTTTTACTTCAAAAATATTATATTTATTTCACTTTTAAATGTCGTAAAATGTTAGTTAACAGTTACTATGTAAGTGGTTAAAGGCATACCCTCATGGCATAAGCGAGTGGATCCTGAGGGCACGGTATACGCGAGAAGAGCGCTGCGGCGGGCGGCGCAAGTTCATACGTCCACGTACGTGACCGCAGGAACTTCTGACCGCGCTCGCTCGCTGACCACCGTACGCGTACAGGCCACTCCGCCCCATCGCCACAGGATATACGACACGCACGGAGGTAATACCTGATATATTATTGACAGACTATCAAAAAACCAAAAAAATTGATTCTCAAACAGAAAAATACACAAATCTAAATATTATAGAGAAGCGTATTTTTGTTTGTAATGAATAAACGTGAAAATTAATGAATTTTAAAAATTCTTTCACTGAAGGAGAGCTATCCTAACTACTCTTGCCACTAGTGGCATATTCATATAACCCAAGCGCTATTCACTACCGTCTGAGGTAGAGAAAACCCAGTGGATATGCGATAATATTTCTATTCACACATTTCGTTATCCTTTTGGGTAGAATTGAGAGTTCGAGTTTCGTTCAGGAAGGTAAAGTAGTTGTTTTATTCTGCTCTAGCCGCGGCACTTCATACTATACCCACAGCGGCAGCGGATACCGTTTAAGTTTGAATAGGCATTAATCGAAACGGGAAAAAGATTATATAAAAATTCGAGCCACTCACCCGCACAGCCTATTTCCGATCTTCGGCATATAATCCTTAAAAACCAAAGCCGCAGTGATATATGTATCGGCCAATAAATGTTTATTTCCAGCCACCTCAGCCAGATTTACAGCCTGCAACGCCAATAACAATCGCTCACTTCGACCGCTGTGAGGCGTTAATAGTTCCAACTGCGCCAGTCTATGCGACACACTTGATACTTCCTCAGCCCAGTGTTTTGCTGCTTTGCGAGCGGGGCTGGAATATTTAAATCAAATCATCTAGGTGCTGACAAGACAGAGCCCCGGACAAGAACCTTAAAATTATTTCTCGACACCCACTAACGCTAGAAACTTGTATGAAAACGACATTTGGTGTATTTTTCGTTAAGACACGTCCTATGTCATTTGCATACAAATTTTCAACGTTAGTGGGTGTCGAGAAATAACCATTTGTTAAAATGAGCGTCTTATCTAGCCCCTGGTTAAATATTAGGTAAAAAATAAATCAGGTACTTAATTTTTTGTTCTTAATGTTAAGTTCAGTTTATTTTAAGATTGCTGTGATTAATCAGCAAGCATTTACTTTTTATTTCAAGTAAATTACTATAAATAATTAAATCAGCTTACCTTAATATACCTGTAAAACCTAATGAAAACAGGTCTCTGCCGTCGCCTTGCGCCAGAGATCCTAAGTTCAAATACCGGGACGGATCTCCTACTTTCCTGTTAAGTAGACACATGTGTCTGCTCTATGCACCTCAGAGTAAGGGAATTTCAGTTTACCTGTCATTAAATAAATCTCCAGCCCGCCTCGCCAAGAAGCCTCCAAAGGGCGTGGCCTGCATGATCTGTCTTAGTATTGCGGCCACTAGTGCTGTGTACTTTGCTCTACCCCGTTCAGCGGATTGCACGCTTCGATTACACGCAGTGAGGCACCTGTGTAACTCCGTCCGGGCATTAGTTAAATCACCCTGGGAAATTATTTATTTACACTTTATTGCCTTAATATAATAAAAAAGAAGTCCTAACTAGTTGGAGAACAACGTTCGGCCTTATACTCAGCGATCTTCCAGGCAACCCAAACTTCAATTAAATATACACAGAAAATACAATAACAATAATGTTAGTACATATAAATATATAAATAGTGTAATAACTAAGAATCTCATGGTAGTAAACGATTCAAAAACAAAAATAGTTTGTTACCTACAAAATCCCGAGAAAAATATTTTCTCAGAGGTGATAAAAAATAGTAGCCACCTCACCAATCTACTATTTAAATACGTACAGTTTTTCCCCTTTATAATATTAATATAGAAATATCTTCTAGTTTAAATTACTAAGTATCACATTTTAATACCTTTCTTAAATAATAATCCGCTTGACATTTGTGTTTGTGAAATAGGCTGGCTTCTTTTGAATGCGGTTTGGGGACAGAATCACCATATACTAGAAGTTTGATGAAACACCCTCCAAGTATGACGAAATTTGCGAGATATATCAAAAACATATTGAAAATCCACATTCCCATACTGCTTGAACTGTCTGAAAATTTAAATTATAATAATATCTTCTTTGTTAAACTTCTATTTATCAAGATATTTATCACCGATGAAAATCGACATCCAACCAGAAATACATAAATATATTTGCTTTGTAAAATTATTATTTCTGTTTTATGTATCACTTTTCACGCACTTTATAGTCTATGGTAATTTGTAAATAAATTTTACAATAGTTATTATTCTTAAAAATATTCCCCGCCTTAGTAGTCATTTTTAAAATTCAACTGAGAACCTTACCATAATTATTATCAGATAGTATCCTTCGTTGATCCAAATGGGAATTGAAATCGTGCGTTTGCGTGTCGGTCATAAAGCTTCCGAAGAAAGCGCTGAATGGATTGAAAGCTATCAACCCAACCATGAAAGCACACAACGCGAGCCGGGAATGGTCTCCCATGCCCATTACCACTTTAGAGTACTTTTCTTCCATCTAGAATTTATAAACATTTATAAAATTGGACATTTTTTACCGAGATTGATTACCGTCGCGGAGTTGAGTATTAGGCGCGGTTTACACAGAAGAGACGTGACGAGGACGTGCGGCGGTGGCGGATAGACAAAGTAACATAATATAAACCTTATAGTGCGTGGCATAGCGTCGTTTTTGTCATAAAGGAGAATTACGCCCGCGCCTTCAAGCGACGTCCCGCCACGTTTCTGTACAAACCGCGCGTTACGACAAAAACATTCCTATGCCACGTACTATAAGGTTTATATTATGTTACTTTGACTATCCGCCACCGCCACACGTCCTCGCCACGTCTCTTTTGTGTAAACCGCGCCTTTGAATTTAGTTAAATAGGTATTTAAGATAAGATTTACTATACACACATACAGTTTTTTATTCATTAGTTTTTACTATGCTTTTCAAACTTATATATTTTATATAAATGATTAAAGAAAGGAGCTCCAAGCAGGAACGCGTACGGAACTATTGAAAAACGCGAAATCTCATAATCCACAGTGTGGCATTATCAACGTAGGCACGAATTTAGCACCAAGTACCTATATTGGTTTTTGTATTTATCAATTAAATAAATAAGTATTTATAATCACCACATAAAATCCATATGTAAGTAAAGAAACCCAAAGTTAAGTATATAAAGACAACGGGCTGTTTGTAGATCTGGTTTTTGCACTAGGTATCAGAGATAGTTCTTGTAATTGAAACATTTTTGTTTTTCCGAAACCTCCAACGCAACACGCATTGATTGTAAGATGAATTATTTAGCAACGGAAGCGATGAAAAACTGACTATAAGTTATTAAATCTAATATTTTCGTAAATTTTATGCACATCTTTTGAATTAAACCTTAATTCTAACCCCTTAAACTAAGGTGTAGAGTTAGTAAAGATGCATTTCACATTTGTTCCACTAATCGATTTTTCTTCTTTTTTTTTAGGGGCAAGTAGGTGATCAGCCTTCTATGTCCTGCCAGACCGAGTTTTTTTTATCTCCAACGGGAATCGAACCTCTCGGTTGTAACGCTTACGCGCTTACCACTAGACCAAGGAGGCGGTCTAAACTAAGGTGTAGAACTTACCCTAAATTCTGGTGATGAAGGGTTATCACTATCAATAGCTGAGTGAGGTGAATGGTAAGGAGAAGACACATCACTATGTGGTGGTGTGTAAGATCCTTCAAACACATCTTTAATACCAGACTTCTGGCAGGCGAGTTTTAATGCTACATTCTCTTGTTGTAACCTAGCATTCTGATTTTGTAAATATTTTATGTAGTCTATTGTTTTTCTTAATATAGCGGATTTGTTTAACTGAAAAGAATTTAACAAATTAACAAGAACTAATCTATCATCAAGTATTCAATCTCGCAAAATTTCCTTGATTGATATGAATAAAGCAGTCTTATGTGGAGAAACAAATTATAGGCCAAGTGGGAGACTATATTTTTCGTAGTTATAATATTTCTTTTAGTAAGTATTTCCCAACTTGGTCTCTAATTTTGTTAATAGACAGTAAAATCCCATATTCTCTATTTGGGCAGACATGTGTCTGCATCTGTTTCACTGATCATTTTTTTTATAGGCAAATAGGTGATCAACATTGTGCTTACCCAACCAAAACTTTTCTTTCTGCAGAACTTGGCCTGTTACTAGTATTTCTGGCACACACAATGCATCAACCAATGTTCACAGAGACCTTTAAGATTGTAAGAATAACTTGAATGTTGGTGCTAAATGCCAAATGCAGACATACATAATAAGTTTAATATACTTACTTTAGCCTCTTCGCCAACTAACATATTCTTAAGTTCTATTATCCTATCATTAATACTTGTCCTGTATCGTCTTTCGATAGCATTGTGAGCACTTCGTTTCACTTCTTTAACTTTAGGCGGCCCGTTTGACGGATTGAAGGATATTTTATCACTATCCAGAACTATGCCTGTAGTCAACAGAGTGGTTCCGTTATTAGGGAAAAATGTATGAATAGGTCTACTTTCAGTGCTACTTTGAGTATTTGTGCTACTTGAATTTGATGCTATAAATTATATCAAATACAAAAGAATGGAAATTTATATATATATAAAAACAGAATAAATACGACAGTACTTTGTACTATTTACAAGAAAAAAATAATGAAGAACCACATTAAAAAGAAACATAGATAAAAAGTATATAATATGACAGCAAAACTTAATATTTCTATAAACTTTGTAATAAAAATAATCAAGTTCCATTGTAATGTACCATATTATTGTAATATACTAAATCACAGTAAAATATTGCAACATTGTTTAGTTTAATTTTTTTTAATTATTTATCAAAGTTGTATGAGGTTTATTGATAAAATCTTACCTTGAATAGAAGCACTGGTATACATTAATGTTTGAGTTTCTGGGTTAATAATATTGGACTGTAAAAGGACAGGTGAGAAATTTGCATCACTCTTTATGATCACCGGAGTCACACCCTTTGCATTTGGTAGTAATATTGGCTGGTTTGTTGGAGATTTTGTAGTTTTACTGACTTTTTGGACTCCATCAAGTTGAACAATACCTCGTCCATCTGGTAGTTGTTGTAAGCTTCCATGTGCCAAGTTTACATAAAGTGGGCTTTGAACTACTTGTTGAACCATAATGGGTGTTTGTTGAGGTGCCTTAGATGGTGGTGTCTTGGCTGGTTGTGGACATTGGGTAGCCTCAGGCAATAAAACTTCATTCTTTTTTTGCAAGTTGTATGATTCCTCCCTTCCATAATGGCCAAGCACTGGACTACTCTTCGGTTGTGGTGGTATTGGACTGGTCTGGATTTGTGGTGGTAAAGAGGTTCTGTTTTGAGAGTATTGAGATACTAATGGATTCCCACTATTTGTTGTTACGGCAAACGGTGAAACCTTCGGAGGTGGGTCTACTACCGATTTTGCTTCAACATCCATTAGATGAATATCTTGGTCAATTAATGCAAGTTCTTCCTCAAGTTTAACCATGAAATCTCCATCACAGCCACTGAGAAAATCTGAGATAAGGTTTGTTAGTAGTTATTAAAAGGTTATTTTATCAGCCTTAGTTTTTATAAATATTAGTCATGAAATTTTTATATCATCTATAAACTGTAACTTAACATTAGTTAACTCACCTTCGATCTCAGCAATGTCATTTACATTAAATACATCATTATTCATCAAAGCTTCATCCGAATCCATCTTTCTTCGACTTCTTAATCAAAAATAGAAAACTTATTACACATTTAGAAAATTAATTTCGTGTTTACAATTACATATTTACATCCGCTCAAAATTTGTATCAACTTTGACATGAGGGATTAGAACCAATGAAATTCCAGGAACCGATGGCGCGATCTTACGTCATCGGGGTTTTGCTAACGTTTAAAAATTGCGCCATTTTATAAAAATTTGATTCATAATTAGTAATAATAATATTTCGGGATTTGTAGCCTTTACTGAAAGAATTAATAATTATAGAAACATTTCAGTTTTACTTGTTAAATGGCTTAATGGTATTGCATTTTGCAATATAATGATACAACCCCATAAAAATGACATCTAGTGTCACTTTTTAAAATTAAATATGGAATTGTTCAACGAAGTAAAAACAGTATGACAATTAGTTTTAACTTACTTTACTTTTAAAGCAAGTTGATTAAGAGATGGCGTTAATATTACTGCGTGTCGTGGTCTACCTGTTTAAACTGACTTAAGACTTAAAAAATTGCCGTTTTTTCTTTATTTATAAATTCATCTAAAGTGAAATTACATAAACCCTAGTGGATACATTTTTTAACATAGAAGGTGATCAGTACCTAACCACTAACCTAAGCCAACCGATACATTAATTTGCTTCCCTGGAATTCGAATCCATGACTCCCGTACCGTATAAGGCACTTAGCCACGGAGTTGATACTTGTTATTAGCCGGATAATTATTTAGCAATAAGCAAAGTCCAATCGGGCAGAAGGAAAAAATTATATTGATTTAAACGTTTATTTTGTATTGATAACATTATATTATTTGTAAATATAGATAAAGTTCTTATTAAATATAAGGTAGGTATGTAGATGCGACATAAACTCAATAATTTTTCGAATTACACGCGATAATTGTTTTCAAAATATGTAATAAGTATAGGTACTTACATAACCAACTACAATGTACTTAAGACTAAAAATTAAATTTATAACATCATCATCATAATTAATAATAGGCACGAAATTTTTATACAATCACATATTATCTGATAAGCTTAAATTATGAGGTATTTAATGATTAGGAATCCGACGAGAGAGACTATACTCATCTATTGTGTTAATTTTAAATACTAAAATTGTAGTGCCTAAATCGTGTTTAATATAAACAGCTCAAACGTGATTCTACTTGGAATGTCCAAAAACTATCAACAAACAAGGCACAAAGTAGTGACATTAATATCTATCCACTCCAAAAACGTGTTCACTCTTATAATTAAAACAACTTGTAATTACATCGTATCTATGGCATTTGAACTAGACTAAAGTAACAAATCAGTCTTCAAAAATTAATTTAACAATATTGTCAAATAAATTGTATTAATGAACGTGATGTACCTACAGACGTTTATTTCATAGAATTACATAAATAAAATCATACATTTCGGGCGTTATGTCATCTAACATTGCATAGAATTTACAAATAGGTACATTGAGCGTTTTAAATATTTATATAAGAACGATCATGCTAGTGCAAATTATAAATATTTTCCACATAAAACTATGAACAAGTAACTGCAATATAAAGAATTGTTATATTACTTATGTACTTAAAAAGCATCGCTAGTCGCTAGTTTTTTATTTGATTGGCGTCGATCGCTCAGATTTGTAGAATTTTCATGCGGTTTACGAAACCAGGGTTTGCAACGTGGGGTGCTGCGGACTAGAGTCAAAACTATAGCGAGCGTGAGGTAATGGCGGCATTTCAGTCTATAAAACATCACAGTCGCGGACAACAAATTGCACAATAACTCGTCTAGGCGGACCTTCCAGAGGTGCTTAGCCTGTACCGGCGCCAGCGCTTCCTAGCCTACCTGTAACGGTTACCGCTCTACGTCACCTAACATTACATAGATTACTACACTAACTTATCGACTATTCTATTAACAGAGACGTAAATGTTAAAAACATAAAAAAATATTGAAGAAAACAAACAAAATCACAAGGCCACACCACGCCGTAACGGAAATTTGATTTCGTTATCGGATAGTATGGTGTATGAAAATAAATAGAATAGAAAAGAGGTAGAAGATAAGTAAGTGGCCACGGGGCCAATTGCAATCGCCCGGCCGGAGCGCCCGGTCGACGTGGCTTTCGCGCGCACGACTCGGCCAACCAGTTATGAGGGAAACATACTTTTAAACGCGACGCCACGCCATCCCACACATGTCAGCATTAAACAATCCCATATCACTACATAGTATAAAACAAAGTCGCTTTTTCTTCCCCTATATCCCTTTAATTGCTTAAATCTTTAAAACTGCGCAACGGATGTTGATGCGGTTTTTTTTAATAGATAGAGTGATTGAAGAGGAAGGTTTTTATATATGTTTTATACCCGTGCAAAGCCGGGGTGGGTCGCTAGTAATTAATACGTTCAGAAACATATAGATGTGCACGAATGTTTCCCTCATTAAGAAGTCTGCCGACTATACCGTACCATAGCATGACCGTGTTATAAACGTATTAGGATTCGGAAAGCAACACGATGCGCTCCACCATGCCCACTAGAACGTATCATAATGTTACAATTATTGACGCTAGGTGCATGACACGTGACGGTGCTGGTCGATGACGGACCGGTGTAGTAGGTACTACATTTGTACTCGTACTTTTTTCAATACAAAGAATATTTTTTTGTCTGACATGTTCTTAGGAAGGTCATAGTATGATACGTTGTAGTGGGCAGAGCCCTTTAGTCTACTAATAAGGGTCCTAATTAACTTTGTACGCCTATATCAGTCTTGTCAAGTATTTTTCGTTGCGTAAAGCCATTAATCCCTTTCACTGCTACAATCAAGAGCGAAGTTACGAGGAGGCACAATAACTCCAGAGGGCGGATCTGGATCACGACGTCTTGCTACCGAAAGATCTTCAACGTGGTCATCATCATGAACCGGTGAGCGCGGTGACTGAGGTGTTGATCGCGGAGGCGAGCGTGGCGTAAGAGCAGCGTGGGCGGCTGCGGCTAGAGCCATGGCGTGTAAGGCTTCTCTGCCCCCGTCTCTTGTTGCCCCTTCCAAGGCTTGTTGTAAAAATGACGGGTCGATCAAAGGAGTCGAGGGTGTGTGCTCCTCATTACCCCCCGTCCCGCTCAAGCCGTAAGGGAAAGCGGCGCCATTGGATTCCCTCTTTATACCTCGACTCATCGGTCGACTTGTAGTGATTCCTAGCTTTTTCACCTTATCATAAAGGGTACGTGATGGCACGCCATATTTACGGGAAGCTTGTAGAGCACTCATGCCGTTTCTAACACATTCAATCGCAGACATGATATCAGACCTTGTATATTGCTTGTATCGCTTCCATTCTGGTTTTTGTTGAGGTGGAACGTATGGTGCTAAGCCAGCTCTTACGTCTGGTTGCATGTTTGTCGGTGGAGAGGAGGGATGGAATGAACGTGTGGTGTCTTCTTCAAAAGAACGTTCAGTGTAAGGAGAGTGGGCGTCTTCGGAATGGTATGAACGGTTGTAGTGAGGTGATGATAATCTACGTGGGCGGTGTTCGAAAGAACGCTGAGGACTCGGCGCGCGTTCTGATTCGTTTGCTGATCCATTGGAATGCCAGCGTGGAGGTTCTTGTTTAACAACTGGGTGGCATACTAGAGAGATGGGTTGTGATGAGTCGATCGAGGTGTTTTGAGCGAGAACATTTCTAAGGATCGGTGTATCGCGAGTAGCTAACATGCTGGATAACTTTTTGCGTTTCAGCGGGTTCATGTCAGTAGAATCGTAAGCGGCAGAGAGAAGCGGCGCGGGCGGAGGCCAGCGATTTAATTGTACTGGTGGTGATACACTAGAAGGCGCGGCTGGGACAACTCGCGGAGGCGAAGACGCCGGTGTACGTTCACTGCTGCCTGGTCGGCGTCTCAACTCCGTCATATCGAACAGACCCTTGACTTCTAGTTGTTCAGCGACTTTCATAATACGGGGTATGTGAGCTTGGGTGACGTTAACTTCTCCCGTGTACATGTATTCAAGAAGAGCGCGCATTTCAAAATCTTTAACGCCTGGGAAAAGTATACTGCAATGATCCATTGGTACGTCAGCCAATATTGATTGGAAATAAGGCGAATTTGCTGCGAGTACTACTCTGTGGGCTTTGAACGTTACTTGGTCGTCGACTACTAGGGTACAATCAACGTATGTCTCTACTTTAATTAATGCTTCAAGAATCTCTACCAGATTCGTTTTATGGTGGTTCCATTTTAAGCAGAAGGTCTGTTGTCCCTCGTTGCTGCCCATTTTTCTCAATTGAGCTTCTGCGAACAAAATAAAAACTTGTTAAATTTACGAAATGTAAAATTTATCAATCCATAATAATATAATATCTAGTTGGATTGGTTGTCACATATTATCACGTAGGTATATGAAACATAATAACTAGGTAACTCGAATAAGTTTTATAAGAAAACAAAATAAAATACATAATATATTGTGGAGGATATATTATTAGAGCAAACATTATTATTTACTACTAAAATTTAAATTTACCTGAGTTTTACTGAATTAAAAAGCGTTTAATTTTAACTACTACTGACTATTTAAGCATCTCAAATTTTAATATAATAGATATTAGTGAGGTAATTAGTTGAAATACTTGAAATAATAATTAAAATGGAATTTTTATTGTTTAAACACAAATAAAAAAGATTATAAAATTAATCAACTCAAAAGATATAATCGTCAACTCTGAATATTAAATAAAACTATTAAATAGTATTTTTTTAATTAATTGTCTACACCATAGCAAAAATTCAGAAAGTTACAATTATATAAAGATTATTACTGTACATCATGCAAATTATTATCTTCGCAGTTAACTGTATGGTAAAATGAAAATATGGCAATTATGTTTTATTATTTATGTGTGTACTTATTAATAGTTTTTTAATAAAATAAAATAATTTTACGTTGACATTTTCCTTTATAATTTCCACACACAAACAAAAAATTTTGTAGCTATAGCTACTAAATTTTTCATTTTCACTAAGGTATTAATTCTATTACATACCGGGCATTAAGCCATCAGACGAAGAAGCAGGATACATAGCACAGTAGGCAATTCTAACATTTACTTGTAAACAAACTACTACTTCACCACACACTCCAAAGTTGCTACTTGGCTAGAGCGCTCAGTACACACTGTCAGTTCAAAGTACGAGCCCGTTCTAACTCCGTAATATTGTTGACTGTTGTCCACTGCCCCGCTGCACCGCCCTACTCAATTTACATACGCGCTATTATAGCCCTTCGTCACTGCTAAAATGACGTTTTACCTTTTATTCAGGTAAATCGAAGGAACTTATAAAGAACGCAACCCCTTAAATATTTCAGTAGTGCCAAACGACTTTTACCTTTAGATATTCGCATTACAACTGATTTAAAAAAAATACTACTTACTCATCGCATATCTCGTAGGCCGTAGCACCTCTACGAATGTATTATTTTAAATTAGGAATAAATACTTACCGAATGTTTAAAATTAAGATCCGATTTTCAGGAAGAATTTCAGGGTTGCCAACTCACGCGTTGCAAAACGTAAAAATTCATATAATCACTGTTAGTTTCGCACGCACGGGGGTTGTACCTACGCGATAGCTGTTTAACCTGTGGGCGCCCTGTGGGGGCGGTATGCTCTTACGAGCGTCTAACGATGACTGTTAGTTGCAGGCGAGCGCTCGTATTCCGCCGCCTTACCCCTCACCTCTGTGTGCGCTTTTTACGCACACGTCGGAGTGCAGTGCAATTGCGTGCGAGTGTGGGTCGCGGCGCGCCATCGAATTGCAGCCCGCTGAGGAGGGCATCGGGCCATGTGTGCGTGAGTGCGCGCGCGCACGTATACGTCGCCTGCCAGTGTGCCTCATAGATTAAAGCCGAATTCGGATCATAAAAAGCTGTAGCTCGCACTGTCTTTGTATGCTAACGCTGAACTTCGCGTCGGGCTAGAAATAAAATATTCAGTTTCAATCGATTGTATTAACATAAAAATCGAATTAATATGCTCTCTACCATTAACATTAGAGAGTAGCTAATAGAATGCAACTTCATATACATAGGTTTTTTAAAGTGCATAATACAATGGTTCTTTAATTGAGTTTTTTTTTAATTAGAACGTAAGTATTTCGACATTGTAATCATCAAACCAATAATAATTGCTTAAACCATCTACGTAAGGTTTCAAATGAATAATATAAATCTATATTTACAAATGCAAAATTACGTTTACATAGATCATCAAGTAATCTAGATTTTAAAGTAAATTTTATTTACAGAACTTGAAAAATAATTGCGAAAGTATCAGCGATCTCTGCGTAGCAAAAGTGATGTCAGTAAGAGTATCTATAATACTCCAAAAATTATATTTCAAAGTTTATTAAAGATTAAAAAACTCAGTATTCAACATTACCATAGTCAATGACTACTTTTTTACCGATCGTATAAAACGCAGTTCGCGGCCGATAACATCACAGCGTTTGAAAAATTCCCAAAAGTGAACAAAATACAAATGCCGCGAAACAGGGTCATTGACATATTGACTGTGTGGGGAACGCCAAAATAGCGAAATGCACTCAAAAATAGACCAAGCTGTGAGCAAAATTTTTTGTTTAACAGAATGTTGCGCGTTATGGGATCCATCCCACATTATATTTCCCGAAATTTGAATATTATCTTCTTATTTTGAGGAATATGAAGAGAAATACAACAATGATGAAAAACTAAAGTACCGTAACCAAAAAAGGGTTGCTGCGTAATGCATTTATTTAATTAAATAAATGTAAATTTTTTGAAACAATCAGTGAATATTTTTTTCAGGCAATCCTTCTGTGATTCACCTGAAATCAATCCCCAGCACCAACTACAAAACAAAAAATAAAGAAATTGTTTTTCCATGAAGGGGATGCAAGGTCTCGTCTCGGTCGTGTCTCTGTTTTTTTTTTACAAATATTTAGTCAAAAACATCAAGAAGTATCAAATAATAACAGTTAACGATTAATAAGTTCTGTCAATCTTAATATAATAATGATGGTACTGACACGCGCATCATTATTAAGTGATAAAGGGGAATTCGTAAACAGAATAATATTACATCTAAGGAATAACGAGATAATTCTTATCAAACTGTGACTTCAAATTAAGATTATATACTTATATATAATATTTAAAAAAAATGGTGAGCCGTCATGGGACGCCTGGTAGATGTGAAACATCGACATTATTTTGTAATATGCACTACATATAGACTGTATATATATATATATACCATCATATAGCATGCCGCATGCCGTGGCGACGCGTCGCCATGCCAGAAATCGGTTTTAAGTGGGGCTATAGATGTTTCACATCAAAAGATTCTAGCGTTCAATAAAATCTTAATAAGATTTATTTGTTTACATTTTAAAAGAATTGCACATATATATACTATAGATTGACAAGAGAGCCAAAGTAATCAAAAATGTGATAAGTTAGTGATGGCCGTAAGACTTATTTACTAATTAGTGTCTCTTATTTACGCGAGTATTACAGATTTAAAAAAATAATTTGAACGGATTATGAACGTATTTCAAAGTGCATTTCCGTAACCCCCAGTAGAGCATTTGACAGACACATTTCCATATCTGTTTCAATGATCATTTTCTTTATAGGCTAGTGGGTGATCAGCCGTCTGTGCCTACCTAACCGAAACATTCATTAGTTCCCCGGGATTCGAACTTAGGACAGTGATGCGTAAACTACTTAGCAGTCAGTTAAACCTACTAATATTTTAAAGTTACTTACGCATTAAAATCGTAATTTAAAAACAGCAGTAGGGGCATAATATATTTTTAATTTAATTTTAAACGCTTACCTATTTCGAATTTCTCAAAGTCGAACTAGTGAATTGTTTCATAAACAAAGGCAGCGAAATGTCAGAACTCTCAACTCTCAACTCAACTCTCGTCAACTCAACGAATGTATTTGAGTGTCCTTATCACAATCATTTGCATATCGATGACCGATTTAAAGTGTTTGTGGGAAAGGAGCACTTTGTTGCTTTAATATTATTATTTTTTTAAATTAATTTTCAATACAAAATTTGAATAAAATTACACGGCTTTGATGAGAGATGAGAGTTGCATATATTTATATTATTATATATATTCTAAATATATTTAAAATTCATATTTTTATAGTATACGTATGTAAAAAGTATTGCAGAACTTTACTAATAATAGTATATTTTAAATTTTAATTTATGAGATATTTTCTAACTTAGAAAAGTATTCTCTCCGAATTCACAAAGTACTTTTTAGATCTTATATAAAAGTTAATTCATGAGGTGTATACATTGTTTAAAATAATTCTTAACTTTTTTCTCTTCTACTTTATTGTGGCAAAAATATTCAAACTGTCTTTAAACGAAGTGTAAGTAGTGACCATAAATTGAATGTTTATCTGGTCATTGACCCGGAAACGGTGCAAAAATGCAAATGGACTTTTGTTAAAACTAGCGCGACCTTTGACTCGAATTGTCTTATTAAGACACAAAATTTGCGGAAGCGACGAACGTGTAATGGAATCGGGATCAACAAACTTAATTAAGCAAATTTTTTATTTGCAATTCATCATTAAGTTCCCTTATTTCAAGACCAATGTCGGACGTTGGCCTCTACTTTGACTTCACTTGTGCTCTGGGATATGTGCTTCCATGCCTTTGTCTGCATGTATATCTCAATCTTCATCTTACGCCAAGGTCTCAAACTTTTGCCCAAGTGAGCTATTTAAGAATATTACAGTACATCTTCACCCGATTTGCGATCCATACCACTACATCCAATGAATGTACCTAGGTATATAAATTACCCGCTCTCAACTTTGGCTTCAGAAAAAAGTACAATTAACACAAAGTGTTGCAAGTAAATTTTACTATCCGTCGCAAATAAAAATTGTGTCTTTAAATAATGCACAAATTATTACAGTGAGATAGAGGAAACGTATCATTTCTTTCTTTTTGAAATGAATGTTCCTGTATTGACTATGTCAGAGACAATTGGCGAACAATACGAGTTATAAGCGCATTATGCTAATACCAGCATATACAAGTGACGCTCCGCGACCTATCCCACGGCGACGCACGCGCAGCAAAAACACTGCGAAGCAGGGGTTATTAAAAAAACTAATAAAAAAGCAATAATGCGATCCCGCATGGTGTCTTGTTGAGTTACGAAATTGACGTCCTATGAACCATATGTAAGGGATAATATTTGATTCTACATTATTTATAAATTGATACACAATTCAGATGGGTAATGCTGCAGCCGAGTAGATTGCATTTAGTTTATTCAAAAAGGAGCTTTTCGTTAAGGTTGCTAATAAAAAAATAAGATTCGCAAACAAATCATCAATGAACGCGTATCACGGTGTATAATGCAATCGTTGTTTATGGTTAATTCAACCGTATTTCGTTTGTTCTGGTCCCGTCGAATGCTAAAAGACATCGCCATGTAAGCGTTAGTTTTAGTCAGATTCTCCTAATACTCGAACACGTATAATTTATGTGTTTACACATTTGTATTATGTTAAGTGTTGGAACCAGTAAATCTGTAGTCACTCGAGTGATTACTTAATTTTTATTGTTAAGTTATATTGACTTTGCATAATGAGCAAAGGGTTGGTCATAGAGATAATTTTAATTTCACGCAAAGCGACCGCCTCGTCATTTGTCGCCAGCATCCTGCCACGCGCCCTGACTGAATTTATTATTTTATATTATCTGGGGTGCCCTTACCCTCTTATCGTATTAGCTATGAGACACTTAAATAATAGACATCCCATTGATATCACTGTACACTGTTTGTTTCAAATGTTAAGCCTGGGTGGGTTCAAACTGTTATCGTAATGCGTATGTTATTACGTTAAAAATACCATTGCTTGACGTTTGCGTGTTGCTTTATTTAACGAAAGTTAACTTTTAACTAGCACGTGTATTATAATATGTAAAATTATAGAAATGTCATCGTTTGAAGCTTTTTATTGAATTTTTAAAGTTTTTGATTATTTTAACTAGCGCATGAGAATTATTTATATTTTACTTTTTTTTATTTAAGAAGTATATTATTTTAATATACATAGTCATAAGAAATGAGAACTTTATTGAGTTAGAGGCTTAACTTAGATTTAAGAGACATAAGCGATATTAATGTATGTTTCTATATGAATAAATTATTTTCGACTTTTGACTAAGAGTGTTCAGACAACGGGTGTTTAATAATAGGTATTCATTAAATGCAATGGGATTAAGTTAGCACAATATTCAAATTATTAGGTGGGACCCAACCCAGGCGAGCCCGGATGCAACTCATTGTAGCGAAACTCCCCGAAACCCGAGGTAAAACAATATACCCTTTCCTGCCATTGTTAGTCCCAAAATTCGTATATAAGATTACAATATTACAAATTTTATCATGTTAATAACAAATAAAAATACCACATAAATGGATGAACACATCATTACAAATTGTAATTGAGAATCATCTTGATCATATCAGCTTTCAAAGCGTTTACTATGCCACAGATAGACATAGAGACATGTTAATCTTATAACACCATTCTTTTTGCGTCTGTGGTTAAAAAATATTCTGCAATATAATCTATATACATATATAAAATTAAAAAATATATAATATATAAAATTCTCGTATCACAGTGTTTGTAACCAAACTCGTCCCAAACGGCTTGACCGATTTTAATCTAATTTTTTGTGTGTATTCGGTAGGTAGGTCTGCGAATAGATCGCAAACTATTTTTTAGACCCCTTTTTTTATTTTTTTGTCATATTTTTTTTAATGATTTACATTTAAAAATACATATAACCCTTAATTTTCACCCTTCTACAACCAACCCCTATTTATTAACAGCGATATTAAGTAGTACTGTAATAATTGTCAACTCTGTGGTCGATAACTGATCAATACCAAAATATTCAGTAAAAATAATTTATACGGCAAAGCAACGTTTGCCTGGTCAGCTAGTAAAGAATAAAATTTCGCATTCATAAAGCTTCCTGTACAATATTTTAATTATTCAAAGACACAACCGCCAAACCATTGACAACGTTGTTTATCGTAGAGCGGTTATTAAATTTGGTAAAGATAACATCGCTAGTTGTATAATAGGTCAAGAGGGTGAAAAAAAAACTAACTTTTAAATTAATGCGTGTTTCTGCTAACTATTGTTGTCAAAATATCAAATGCACCTGCTTTGCAGACAAAACGGCGCGTAACGATTTTTTTAGATACAGACTATAAATTATAAACATTAGTGTCAAGATTTGATGAGTCAATTGTTAATAATAATAATTAGCGACATACAATGTCTGGTATTAATTAAAAAAACAATCTAAACGTAAATTATCATTAGTGTCATTTGAATTATTTCAATTGTGGGATTAGTGCCAATTGTTATTATTAATTTTTGTATTTAGAGTATTAGTTAGTTTATTTATAGGTAATTAGGTTTCTATCTAGAAGTTCGAATTAAAACCCGTTAAGAGTCTTGTTGCTGCATAACAAAATAATTCGCCGCCATGTTGGATTCACCGAAGCTTTACAAAAAAACAAGCGCGCTCTCTACTTTTTTACTTTTTTTATACAGGATCATTTTTCTTGCTAGCTCAACCGGCGGATTAAGTTGCGATATTCCAAAATGGTACTTATGTTGTAGCCAATAAGGTACTGTAGGTTATTGTGGGTGGTAGAATAGTGGACGTCCTTGGATGGACTCGATCTGCCCGCGAGATAGTCCCATCGCGCGTTGGTCGTTGCACTGATACTATGCATTTTAAATGCATTGGAAAGTGGTAAATGAAACCCCACATTCTTGATTCTTGTGTCGCGTTGAGACTCGTTATTAAAAGAGATATTTTCATTACTCTTAACTCCTATCAAATTCAATTCATTCTTGAATGGTTATGGGTAACGCAAGGGTAAGCTTTTGAGTTTTTTTATAAAGGAAAAAGCATAACAATGTACTCAAAGTTAAGGCAGTCAAATTAAAACTGTTAATGTCGGTGCAAGGTACTTGTAAAAATCGTATTTTTAATGAACACTTTATTCTTCAAAGTTAAGCCTTAGTGGGGTCATAAGCTAATGAAAGCGTTTACTGTGTTCTGAAATAATGACGTCAAGCATCGGTTTAATATCAAAATTTTCTAGGTTTTTAACTATTGACAACTTGTCAAGCATGTAGTAAAGCCATGTAAGTTCGTTAATTAATTTATAACCGCTAGGGGCGCTGCCACATTTTTCATACAAATATTTTACGCAGACTCAATCGAAAAACATAGTTGATCATGAATATAGTCAATATTATTCGATCAAAGACGAAGAAGTAATAATTTATTTTTTCTTTATTTCAAAACTCAAATGAGGTCGGCCTTGTGAATTTAAGTTAAATACTGAGTAAAAAGCCCGCACCCAACGCTAATGAGACAAAATGTAAAACGCCCCACTTATTTACGACTCTGTCGCTAAATGTTAAAACCACTTCTTTCGTAATGGTGAAAATCCCATACTACTGTACTTACCTTGAGAACACAAAATTTATGAAGTTTCAAATTTAACTTTAAATTTTAAATTAGTAATTTCAATTACAGTAATCAGTATATATAATAAATACCATTATTTACACAGTAGGTACTTGCAACTTGTACCTTCAAATTAAATTAATTGACTTGATGAGGATAAGAATAATACTTATAATCTGTGCAATCTTAACCAGATTCTCAAAAAAAATTACACTATAATAAAGTTTTATAGATACCAAAATGTGTAATTTATTCTATAAAAAAGGCACATGGGAATAACGACATAATATTTATTATTGTCTTTTTCAATCATTTGTCTTCAAGACCAAGCAGTTAGTGAGGTTTCTTAAATCTTTAAACAAAATAATATCTAACTGGGACAACTAACATACATTGCTCTGATCCCAAAGTAGCTGAAGCACTTGTGTTATGGTAATCAGAAACAACGAGGGTACCACAATAAATATATACCTACATAAGTTTATAAACAACGAAGGCTCGGAAATAAAACATTCGTGCTTATCACACAAATAAATGCACCTACCGGGATTCGAACCGAGGAACTATTGGTGCAGAAGGCAGGAGCACTACCTATTGCTCCAACAGGTTTTTAAATGTTTAGGTAGGTATATATAATTCACTCGATTTCGAATCGCCATCTAAACATTATAAATAGATGCAACTATTGCATAAACATTATGCAACTATCGCCTTTATAGCTCATGCAGAAATGTAATTCAACTCGGAATGTCCTTGGTTTGTTTTTAGGAAAATAAAGAGGAATTTTAGGCTTAGATAAGTTAGGAATTTATTTGGATATATTATATTCCTAAAGTACAAAGAGAAATCTATCTGTAAGGGTAATAACAATTAGTATGAAGTTCAAAAGAAAATATCTATTGAAGGCCAGTTCGTTAAACAAAATCAATATGTAATCATAGGTATGTTATTTCTGTCGCATGCACGGCCGCGGTGTGAATGCCAACGTGATATACAGACCGTAATTACAGGTATCATTTGCAATAAAATTGTCAACGGGTAAATTAAAACCAGTTTTATCGTAAAAATTTAACTATACTTTAATGAAATGTTTGAAGAATTTTATGCTATAGCCCTTTTTACAGGCTGACTCATTACCGCGAAACCATTAACGCGAAAAATAATTTAAAATATTAAATCGAGGCTTGGCCATTTGTAATCACCCCATCTTTAGACAGCATGTTGCTTAGGAATCCTCTATACTTAAATTGGGGTAGTGTAAATAGCCTTTATTCTTCTATTCCTAAGCAAATAATAATAATTATTAAGACAACTCACATACATTACTCTGATCCCAAAGTAGCTGAAGCACTTGTGTTATGGTAATCAGAAACAACGAAGGTACCACAATAAATACATATGTAAGTTTATAAACAACCAAGACTCAGAAACAAACATGCTCATCACACAAATAAATGCACCCACGGATTCGAACCCGGTACCTTTGATGCAAAAGGCAGGAGCTCTACCTATTACGCCAATCGGTCGGCAATATGTCACTCCCATTTATAAGTAAGTAGTTTGATATCGAAATAAAACTTAAAAGTACAATGTTAGATTATTATGTTTGTAAAACTAGTATGTATTAAAACATATTGCTCCCAGTAATGTCGAATATTAATGATCATTATGAATTACACGATCGTTTTATTCGCAAACCCCTTGCATGTTGTCGTGGGGTTGTGGCCAAAATTGTATTTTTATTATAATAGCCGCGTTTTATTGAGAGTAAGCAAGGGTAAACATTGTAGGGTGTTATTCAAATAAACAAGTTTGAGTTTATCATAATTTGACTGTGATTAAACACAATTTGAAAAATTTGTATAAATTTATATTTCTTTTATTTGTGGGCTTTTTTATACGGCTTTCATTTCTAAAACCATCCTCTGAGACAAAAAATTACCTATTTGGTTTTTTTTTAAATAGTTTTTTTTTTCAAAATACCAACTACAGAAGAGACTTCATTATTAAATAATTATTATGCTCATATCGTTCGCCGACATTTTTTATATCATGGTACCCGCGTTGTTAATTTTATCGAGCGTTTTAGGCAATCAATGAAATTATGAAAACCACATGAAAATCCGTTCAGTAGATAAGGACGAATACAGACAGATTGACATGACGAGTGGCTTTGTTTTATGTGTACCTACTGATGATAGCAAAATAACGTGTCAAACAACCTTATTCCTATTTCTTTCTTATTGGCTTTCGATCAGGCACGAAAAACAAATAAAATGCCTCTATCTATCAAATTTACTTAAGCATAAAATATGTGACACTTTTATTGTACAAGTAATAGCAAAAAACTAAGCGAATACCTTACCCTGTCCATACTCGATTGTGCCCGTATCAAAGGGCTTACTGTAAAACCCTTTTCTCATTTTTATGTCAAAATAAGATTGTCCGTGACTAGTCGTTGCCAAATTGACCCTTTATCTAAACAAATCCCATTATTTTATATATTTAGCAATAAAAAATATTTATAGGTTCTTCTTCTAGAATTTGAATTGAATTAATAATATTATTTAAAATAATATTATTTAAATAATAAGAATCAAGTAAATTCAATTAATTAGTAAAAAAACTCATCTCTATCATATGTATCACCATCATTAAATTTTCCACATTCACCTTTTGCATTAAAAAATAAATCTAAAAATGACACGTTAGTAGATTATTTTTTTATGACATTACACATTAGTTTTTTGTAGTTTTTCCGTGTCCGGAAGAAACAATTAATTTTTGTTAAATTAAAAGTTACAAATTAACTTGGATATAAAGAATTTGATGTTTATACTATATCATATGAAATCATCATCAACCCTTCATATACACATTAATTAGCAATTAAAATCGCATCAATCGAGGCGTTTTCGGTCAACTTTTCGTTCGTGATATTGCAATTTGTCATTTGCTTATCGGTTTTATCGCAATGCATTGATTCCCAGTAAAGATAGTATTATCTGTGGGCCTATGTTGACCACGTAGCGGCATTTCAAAATGCACATTTAATTTGCAAATTGGTTATTTTTTAACTTACTACCTTAATTCGTGTATAAAAAGGTTTTTAAGTAAAAAAAGCAGATTTTAATAAAAATATGCTTTTTTGAAGTCCAAAAATATTGCCAAAAATGTTGGTAGGTTATATTTGCATTGTCGACTGAGTAAATTTAGTACAAAGAAGTCTTATTTTAAGTATTGAATACTTTTAAATCGTCTTAGAGGCTAGAAAACATCATTATTTATTACATAACAATTAATTCTGTATTCGCAATACTTATACAAGCGATTCCTTAGAATTTTAAACACAATTTCATAAATGCGTAATATCACGTATTACCGACTAGAAACATGATAGTTTGCGAAAGTTTCTGTGCAATGTCAATAGAAACGTGCGAGAAGAACGAGTGCGTATCGCACAAAATGCAATACGCACGCACGATGCGTACGCGCAGATAAACTGCGTTCAGGTGATAGCAAACGCGATAACAAATCACATAGCGATTTAATTTTGTAGAATAATATAATATTCTTATTAAAACTCTTTAAAGTAATACGCTATGTACTTTAAATGTAGAACAGCGTCCGTGGTTTAGATGTATGACATGTCGTCTGTGATATGATTTATATAATATAGATAGATAATAAATAGGTATATAAGTGCGGTAGGTAGGTATAGTACAAAAACTCATATGAATATTTAATTTTATACCATATTTAAACGCGAACGGTTATTATAACAGTGATGTAAAAAATAACTTACAAATTAAATAATTAATCATTTGCACTGAATTTGATCCGATTTTGTTGCTGAATGAATTAGAGAACTTGAAATCAAAATGTACCTTTTATATTAATTACACGTAGAAGTTTATTGTTGTTGTGTCTTTAAGTCGCGAGGATCAACTATTAACGAGACAAAATGGTTCTAAAATATATGAATTACTTAAAAATATATTAGTAAAAAAGTATATAAAATAAATACCTAAATGTCTCATTTACCAGTAACTTGAGGCTGTTAAGTTTTAGTTCCTAAATTGGATAAAACACATTTTTCTACGCTAATAGCCTGTGGGTGCGTAATTATAACAAAATAAATTCACTATCACTGGAGTTTGTTACCAAGATTTAAATCTGCAAAGGGATATCCCGGCCTTCTTAGAATCGCCGTGCAAACTCAAGTGCACTTTTGTTGTGCATATCCCGTAATGATGACATCACAATAGAATGGGGTCGACACTCGACGCACGTGCCATTCGCAAAAAATGCCTTTTGTAGGCGGCTGTGGTTACGTCGATTTCGCACAATTGTACCAGGGCAATATAAGTTTATGAGAGATGTTATGACGCGAAAACAAAACACACTAAGCGGCTTATGACGAGGCTTACTTCCGCATATAAAAATATTTAATTAAGTTTTTAATACTTGAAAATATAATTCTATATTGAATATTTTTTTGTGTTTAAAGCATTCTAAAAAAAAAAAAGAAAAACTCAACTTTAATATATAATATGTTCCAGTAATCGTCTTATATTATTTTAAGTAATTTCTTACGAAATAAACAAAGAAATAGAATACTAGATTTTTTAGCTCAATCCTAATATTTTAATAATATAATTCCATTCAGAATTATTCAAAACTGCTTGCTGAATCTATAGTTTAAAAATAAAATATTTTTTTCAGGACCCCTCTACGTCTGTGTAAACATAAACTTCACATATGTTAATATATTTATAAGTTAGTAAGTAATATACGTGTAGGTACAATGTACATACAATGAGATCACGTTTGTGTGCGTTTGAATAATTTTGGCAGCGTTTCGCGAGGGCGTGACCATTTCGCGATACTACATATCACACATTCGCATTGCTATTTACTCAAGCGAGATTCTGTGCTCCTGGTACTATTTATATACTTTAAATACATAATCTAATATCAAGGTCGAATCGGCGATTTATCAGATAATGATATCGTTCAAGGAGTCATTATTTACAAAATAATATTAAAACAATGTGTAAAAAATATGATATATATTTTAAATTTACACTTCCGTCATAAAATAGGTCATATTTGCTAAGAATTAGGAACGGTCAAACGACTTCTGAAAAGTCATTCAAGAGGTTATACGGAAATGTAAGCCTTATGCGCTATGTAAATACATAGATCATTAAGACCTTATTCATTTAGCTAATCAAGTTCACCAGTTTCATTTATAATTTTCTTTACAAACATTTAATTTTTCTCGGGATTCGAGGACCTTCGGCGGAACGCGCGAAGCACTTTGATATGGAGACTGAATCTATGGTAGATAAGCTATATGAAAATGTGAACTACCTATACCTAGAATCAGACATGTTACCTCATGTACCATTAGGCTTACGGGAATTAATTTTATTCTACCAAGGTATACAAAAACTTGTCAATTAGCGATAATTCCAACATTATACGGTTCGGAAGGAAATATCGATTGGGTGTCAAATATTTATCTATTCGGTTGTGATATTTGTAGTTAACAGATTGTCTAACAACACGAGTTAAGCCGTCGAGGTTATTTCTGATTTGAGGCCAAGGTTTTCCCGCTAATATGTTGATATTTTAAAAGAGATAAATAAAATACCTACGTATTTAATGGCATTGCTATTTAAAATTATAATTAAGTCGTATTTTCTTTTATTTGGAACATAAATCCAGTATCTTTTGAAAGTAATACAATATGTGTCACAAAATTTCAATGAAATATAAGTTATGTAAAAAAAATTTTTAAACCCCGACTCGCGGAGGTAGGTAGTTATATGTACTTAGGTAAGTATGATTTTGTCTTAGCTAATGAACCAATTTTATGCGATTTTTTGAGAGCAGAAGTGATCGATAGATCTTAGTTACAGCTAAGATCATAAGAATATATAGGGATCTATAAATCCATTTATGAGATAATCTTATTTGGAATAGTCATGTCAGATGTTGTTTAAATTGTCTGCAATTTTATTTCGTAATCGCTTGAAAACTGTAGCTTTAAGAATTCATAAAACAGTCCAATCTTTTATCTTTTAATATTAGTAATATACGCCTAAAAACTATAAATCACCTATAAGAAAGTATCGTGTCGTTAATATCTGTTTTTAGATCATTACTTCGTATCATGGGGTTGAAATGACACGTTTTACAGCAGAATACTTCTAGGTGGTTCGTCCTCGTGACCAAATTACGCGTGCTGAATAATTGAAGCCTTCCCGGCCGACCCACAATTTCACCCAACCGATACCTTTTTAATTTCACCTCTTGATTAATTAGAAAACTTATTTATAATTCTAAGACGTGTTAGGGGTGAACTAAAGCTGAATGTCCGAGGTGAGATCCCATTGTACGTACCCAAGTTATGATAATTAATAAAAGCTATCGGTGATAGTATATCTAATAAACGCACTAAAAATATATATATCTTATTCCATTGACATACAGTCCTATATAAAATGTCAGCATAGATTGACAAGAAGTAAATTTATGCCATAGACACCATAATATTAAAGGTTTATAGATCTACTAGAAGAATTCGAAGTTGTCCATACATACAATTTTCGTTCATAGAACTTATCATAATTCCACAGATCTATCTAAGATTTAGTCCATGGATATTTTAATAACACTATCATAATTTTTTTAATAACATTTGTGTACAATATATGTATGCTATTTACATATAATATAAGTTTATAATTTTAATTTAATTAAATAATATAAGAGCTTAACAGTGTAATCATCGATTTTGTTCAATTAACTTTTTTCTTTTTCTATTTATATAATTGTTAACATAGATACAAATTTAGTACCTTTCAAATAAAACTGTTGACCAATTAGCTATAAACATATTGACATAGATAATATATAAAATACAATAATTTATTTGAAAAAAAATCTTAGAAATGAATTTTTCATATCTCAATTGCCTCGACTATTTTTGACTTATATTAGGTCGCTTACTCGTGTGAATTTAAATTATTATCTACATCCTAATATGATTCAAGTCTCTAACACAAAAATGTTTCAGGTGCATTGATACAAAAGATCATCGTCTTGCTTGTATAGAAAATTAGAAGAGTAATATGTCACACTCGGACATGTCTTACGAGATTTTACAACATAGTTTATACTAAAAGTCAAGTTGAGCTAACAAACATACATCCATCAAACTTTTACAATATTATAGGATAAAAATTATCGATTCGTAAAGTCTACAATATGGGGTTGTGTTTGGCTTTTACACGCAAATGCGACATGGAAGGCTCAATGAATAATTGATAGACACGTGTCATTTGGCAACCACCTTGTCCACCCAAAACGGCTTTGGCACCTCACGCTAACAAAGACAACATACCATACGAAAACACTAGAAATTGCTATAATAAGGCGACTACGTAAAATAGATATATTTGATGAATAATTTATTTATGATTAGTGACATAAGAAAGAAAACAAGTAATTTATTAATGTTAAGCTGACTCTTCCAGGCACTTCTGGTAATTGCAAGAACCGCGAAACTGGCAAACGAAAACAAGAATTATAAAATACAAGGGTGTTATAATACAGTGACTTAATAGGTAATCTGTGGATAAATGAAATAAAAAACTTCGTTAATGTCTCTTGTAATATTGTAATTGTAATTAATAATCTGCGATTGACTAATATTTTCTATTGTCTTCAATTTTTTATGATTAGGTAAGTATAATATACAGCTCTTTTTTTCCAATTTAATTTCGTGAATTAAATATTTAGAATTCTCATCGCAAAGTTGTCTATTCCAAGTCGGATTTATTTTAAAACCATAGTCAATAGACACAGATTCTTTGCTACGAATATTCTTTGTAACAAGGAAGTTTTATTATTTTTTTTAAAGAAAAAAGGTTCGTTTTTATGATATCACAGAATAAAGTCGCGGGCACAGATAGTTTAACACCAATGCTAATATTTTAAATTCTACTATGCATGCAACGTTTATATTTTGCACGCTATTTTAATTGCTTTGGATTTGTTAATTATCTCTACTAAAATATAAAGAGAAAAGATTTGTACCTATATTTGTTTGTAAAAATTACCTAATGGATTTTAAAAATAATTTCACTGATGGAAAGATAGATTATTGATATTGTATGTAAGATTATAATCAAATCGAAAAGTTTGAGGGCAATATATATTACAGTTTTTGATAGTTTATAATATCGCACGATAGATTTATTATTAGATTTCATTGTAATTTACAATATAATGATGACATATAGGTAGGTTGAAGACAGTACGCACAGGCCTGCAAAGTGGTCGCGATGCCCCACATCGATATTTCGTACATTATTCAGTAATCGCGTGCTGTCCAAATATCCAATGTTTGGCGATTGATGTGTAGATTGACTTTTGTCATTTGCTGCCCATGTCAAACAGTAAAAATGTTTTCTATAGCGTCCTCAAATGATAATGGACTAAGGCGATTTTAATATCACCCCTATTTTTGTCTTCGTATCTGATCGAACGGGTGATGGATGAAATATGTAATTTCTCTCTAGGGCCTGTTTACTCGAATATTATGTATCGATTTTCTTTTATGATTAAATCGACTGTAGATTCTATTTCGTATATCCATTGATCAACATGTGTAGCAGGAACTCACTGGATTCGTTTGTTATTTGAGAATTAGAATTCACCGAATGCACCGAACTGTGGCTGTAAAAAATATGTTGAGCCACAGAAATATCTGTACCAAACCTCTTTGGAGATAAAAGCATCTTTCACTACGTCTGCTAGTGCTTTTTAATATGACTGACATGTTATTTAAATTAAATCGTTAATAAAGTATGCACTATCGAGTATGACTACTGAAATACGCCAATTTAGTTGAGGCGTAAAACAATGACAAGCAAATTTAATTCATAACGTTTATAAAATATGTAGTAATAAATAAAACATAATAATAAAAATAATATGAATTTGGGAAGTAAGTCAATAACAATTGATCTTTCTCTCTCGTAAAGTTATAAAAACTAAACAACATCTTTCTAGCAAATGTTCACAATAAATGATAAGCTTAGCTCATTAGTACAATGCGTAAACAAAAAAGCATTCTAGGATACGATTCGTGTTTTTTAAGAAATTTTTGAGTTTGCGTGAGTAACGGTTAATGATGATAAGGAAGAGAAAGGCAAATAACGGATCGGTGCAAAACAATAGAAGCGGCTTCTTTGCAAGGAATTATATTAAACAAGGACATCTTTTTATCCTTCATTCATCATTCTAGCGCCATTGCCCAAGTACCCTTTGTGAGAGTTTATTTACAGGATACGGCAATAGCTTAATTGCGTTAGACAACTGCATTTAAATAACTCCGGCTGGGCATGCTGTTTTTTATCTGTGATCATACTATTTGTTTGTAGATATTCTGGATCCACAGATAAGATACTAAAAATTCTTTCACTGAATGGTGACTAGACTTTTTACTTTATAAAAGTCCGTCGTCGCATCTGTCTGTAGGTACTAGCTAATTTCGAGACCAGAATCGACATCATTCTGTTTGTTGGAAATATGATAGTTATAGCAGATGTCGAGAAAAAAATGAGCTGATTGGGAGATTTCATCAAAAACGCTGCCTTTTAAGGTTTATTACCCTTTAAGGTAATATAACAAAATACCTAATGTGTCCCACACATACCTATAGTATAATTATAATAAAAGTAAACAGTACCTGTTAGTAGACTATAGGTATATATGTACTTAATTTGCAATATAAAAAATAAGCTAGTTGTATATTTCATGGACGTTATGATAAGGTACATACACCATTTAATTCCAATTAATATTTTAGGAGTCCTCGCAAAATTAAAAATAACGCGAGAAATTCAAGCGGTCATACAAATTATAATGATCCAAGGCGGGTAGATGAAGTCGAGAGTTAATCGTAATATTATGTAGTTTAATTATGATGAAATTTATAATGTATGATATATGTATCAAAATCGTAACGATGTATGAAAACGTCACGTTTATAGGTACCTAACAACTTCATTGACACGAATTGGTTTAAGAACTAAACTTTTGTGAGTAGTTTGTATAATGATGAAAGAGTATATAATACAAGATTTAGTACTAAATTACCTATTATTTACTTCTCCATTGTAAATAAAGATTATCTTTAGTTAACCATTATACTAAAAGGAAAAAGTTATCAAAATGCATAATATTATGTCATATTAGGCAAGTAACTTCGAAACATTACCGCTGTGATAAATGACAGTTATATACCGCGTAGACATTTATATTATCTACTATAGTCACAGAGAATATTCAATGGCTTCCATTAGAATATTTTTAAAAAAAGAATCTTTAACATAACCTATTATACATCCTTGGATACCGTTACGATCTTAAAGAGAAATCAGAGACAAGTCAAAGAAAAGAGTTGACAGTCGCAACCCTTTCCTGTACACATTTCTGCGGATAATGGCACAGTTTATTATTTTACAGCGTACCTGAAATTGCATAACGCCAAAGGAACCGACTTGCGTTCGAATAAATAAAAGGATGCAATAAAAACAGACGGAAAGGGTTTACAAAATGCAGAAAATTACGCAATGGCTAGTTTATGATGCTGTCAAAAGTCCAACAAAAAATTCAACTTTGCAGGTACGAAAACATCGGGTGTTGCATTGTGACATCTTCGGAGATGAACAAATGAACAACAATCCTTTCAAGTTAATTATGTTGTATGCAAATAGACGCCATTTTTTCTATCGCTATTTATTGTAACAATACAAGCGTGGTGACAGGTGGTTTTAGGGCTACTGAACTCGATGATCACTTTTTATTGTTAAGTTGCGAATTTGTCAATTACAATTTATTGTTTCATCTTTTGTTTTACAAGTAAAACGTCATTTGAACTTTCTTTATCTGAACTGAAGTTTCCTGAGTATTGACAATTGTTATCTACATCTTATAATGTAGATATACTTCATCCGAAATAACATAAATAATAATATAATTAATAAAAATGCTAAGATAATTTTAAGTTAATTCAACTTCTTGAACACAATTTTTTAATATAAACTTTATATAAACAAAGTATGTACTTATGTAAATGTATACATAAGTGCTTACATAATTCTATATTAATAACTTTAATTCGATACTTATTCGATCGTTTTAAGTAATACGATAATTCCTAGGACCGTTACTATTTGGAAGATTATAGACTGTATCAAAAATGTTTGACAAGTGACAGGATCATAATGGCGGCAAGCGATTGCGAGGCAACGCGGGCGCAGCACTCACACATACCCCACTCACCCCCACAGCCACAGCTCAGACATCAGACACAAATATCGCTATGCTAATGTGGAGATTGGGTCGTTGGCCGCGCTCCGACGCTCCCGGACGCTACATTCGGCAGTCCACCCTCCTCAGGCCGCCCTTACATTGTCTCCATTATAATCAATTCAGAGACTTAAAACATTCTTTGTGTCATACGCTTGTCCTCGCATCTTTCAATTTTATTGATAAACTCTGTCTATTAGAGATATGTAATAATGAAACAGTCATATATTTCATTGAGTTATGAAATTGTATCTAATTGAAATTCCGGTTTAGTAAGTCACGCATCCTTTAGATATGCCTTAGTGATAATATCTGGTCGGTAGTGTTAAAAAGTTAGGATAGGTTAGTAGATAGAGAATGATATAATCCATTCGACATAGTCCCATTAATTGGTGTAGTATTTATTTGTGCTTCACTTGAAAGTTTTGTTGAGAAAACAAAACTTAATTGTTGTAACTTAATTGTTGTTGTAAACTTAACGTTGTTGGTTAATTTATTTTATTAATAGAATGAAATATATGCATTAATAAAAGATAAACATTTTACACGTATTTTTAATACATAATAGTTCGAGGAACACGTATCGATCAACCATAAATATCAAGTGTAGGTACTTATTAAAGGAAAACCAATCTATGCATCAATGTACGATCATATTAAGAGTTGTCATCTTTGCATAGAGCTTTCTAGAGTGGGATGAATGCATTTCGATACATAGTGGCCAGTTGTTGTGAAAGTGCATCGGCTGTAACCTTGAACAACGCCTTTCCCTCGTCCATCAAGCGCTCTCACCATTTTTACTAACCGTACATTATACAATCAAGCGGACACTTATCTTCTATACTTTATTAAGCTATGTTTAAGCGTACATATCGGATCAGCCCGTAATGGATGGTTGGGTATCTGAGGTTTATGACAAGGGGTTATTGTGTTGCTCTCGTGAGGAAAAGTTAATAGGCGAGCCATGTAATGATACAAGCCAGTGTCCTGGCGCGGAGAAGGCGGGGCGAGCGGCGAGCGTCCAAGCGGTTATTTCGGTATGCACATTGCATGCAGCGCCTCGTCGTGCACTTGCCACTCGAAATAGTCAGGTCAGGGACCGCGTGCTTCGCCTCGATCCTTCCCCAAGGTCAAGACTTGTCCCTCCCGCCCTCCGCGTCGCATTACCTCGTCCCTCACGCCCGCTCTTACGATTAAGTCGGTGAAAAGGTTGATAATAAAAGAGTTTTAACTACAATTTTATGCCTAAACGTCGACATTCTAATATGTGGTATATATTTATCAAACTGCATTAATAATTGGTTATCTTCACTAATGTGCAAGCGTGACCTGTTGAATACCAATAATTGCTTCTTAATTGCGAATACATTAGACATCGCGAGATAACGGTGTTGTGCGCATCGGCAATTAACTTCACGAATTTGCGATAAGACAGTTCTTTTCGCGGTATTTTGATTACCAAAATGTTACGATAAGATTTCCTCATCCATTGTTCACAAATTGAATTAACTTGAATTACTAATTGTATGCACAAGTGAAATCGAAGACAATTTAAACTGACATGTTAATTACAAATTATACCTCATAAGTTAACAGATTTAATATATTAAGAAAATCGCATCATAATCGGTTCATTCGTTTTAGAGCTACAATGCTACAGATAGACACACAAATGCGTCAAAGTCAAACTCTCAACTCTTTTTTATCTACTCTATCTCTTATGCGTTTCTTATTTATAATGAATGTAAGTAGGTACTTTATCTATACAGATAAATAAAATTGGAGTGTCTGTTTGTAATATTAAATTAACCGCATTTTACTAAATGCATATGGATGTATACGCGGTACATATACCAAAATAACATTTTTCTGTCAGTCTGTCTGTCTGTTCGTTCTAGCTCATCTCAGAAACAGCTGTACCGATTTTAACGGTACTTTCATTATCAGATAGCTGATGTTATAAGGAGTAACTTAGGCTACTTTTATTTTAGAAATTAATATAAATAAATTATAAAAAATGAATATTCCGCGCGGACGAAGTACATAATACAAAACTATTATTAATTTTCTGTTCGTTATTTTACCCTGTTTATAGGCTATATAATAACTTTACGACGAAATCAGCGCGGTTGAAACCGCGGGGCACTGGTTGTATAATATATAAAGTATATTTATTTCGTTTTTTATTGTTAATTAAATTAAACGCCAACTACATACACTTTTGTCATTTTCGACTCATGCAGGTTTCCCCTAGCTTGGGTCACTCAAATCGCCAGTAATTTTTATGGCTTCTACTTCCCTTCTGTTGTTCATCGACACCGAGTTAGCGACACCACATATATCCCCAACTTAATACCTACTCACCGAATCCTGACATCATTACACACGTCATAAGTACCTACACACTAAAAACCTTTAGTTTGTTTTACTCCTTGCCTTAAAAGGACTCTAGGACTTCTATACCAAGAATATACTTTTACACCTAATGTTATTTCAATACAAAAAATGTCATCCGCAGCTTGACCTCACTAACTTTGTACTTGGATCATCCCCACAGTGTCCAAGAACCTCTTTATTAGTAAACACCTGAAATTGTCTATCGAACTAAATACAATGTTCTTAAAATCTTACCACCCTATAGTTATACCTACCTACATAATATAGAATATAAAGTTTTATTTTTGAAGTATGTCCCTAGCAACTTAGTGCCAATGCAATGATGCGTATGTAAGGAAAACATTTCTCCCAGCAATTAAATTTTTACGTATCTTTTTATAAACCAAAACCCATCAAAATCCATTTAATCAAAGTCAATTTCGCATAAATATTAGTACAAAATTAGTAGCATTTTATATAAGTATGTTATTTTCTCTAAAAAATTATAAAAATAAATTCAAGGCGTCTATGAGAGTCACGTATTCGTTTGAATGTTTCCTTATAAATTCGGCGTTCAGATAAGCAAAGCATCTCTGGCAATGTTGGCGAGGACATTGCACTGTTCCCTCCCTCCCTCCGGGCATTCGGTCCTTCCCCTGGAGCCCTGCAACTTACTAGCCATTAGAGCCGACCGGATTTTTCTATTTACGCCCAATGTAGCCGTGGGTCGCTTGAATAAATTTTATTACAACCATTGAATAACTTGCAAACCATGCAATGAATACTTACCTATTTACAAATTTGTTTGTAAGTTCAGAAAATTTAGATACCTACTTGACGTGTTAAATTATAACTTCAGGTATTCTTAATTCTTAAACCAAGGTTTAGTATTCATCTGTTTCTAAATACCTAATTACTAAGAATTTATTTATCTGTAGTACCAAATTTGTAGTCTTAACTTTCATTGTGTATTTTTTAATTAATAAAATTTTTAATGATCTAAAGTTTGACTTTCCGTCAAATTTGATATTGCGATAAAAAAATTTGGTACGTCCTTAAGAGCCTCTTGGCACGTACCGGACACCGGTTGCCGGGTAGCCGGCGGCGAAGTGTATGGTCATGTCGGGCAAATTAAGCCGGTACGTGTGAAAGCTAATGTACATGACCATACACTTCCGGCAACCGGTAGGTACATGTGAAAAGGCACTAAGACTCGTATGATTTTGACACACACATATAATAATATAATAATTGGGGCAACTCACCGTCGTCAACTCACATACATTGCTCTGATCTCAAAGTAAGTAAGCAGAAGCACTTGTGTTATGGTAATCAGAAACAACAAGAGTACCATAAAAATACTTAAATAAGTTTATAAACAACCAATTTCAAACCCACCTTTTGGCGCAAAAGACAGGAGCACTATCAATTCGTCAATCGGCCGTCAAAACACATTGATTCAAAGCGAGACTGCATTTAATCAAAACTCAATATGTTCGATACTATAAATGAAAAAGTTTGTTACGCTTTTATACTTCAAGTGCTGAACCATTTTTAACTAATGAGTCTTTAATACTCTAAACTAAACTTCTACGCCAACGAAATCGCCGGCATCAGCAATTACTAATACAAAAATGTGAGTAATATGAACGAATGTCAAAACTCAAAACATTTTTCTGAGTGTCATTTAAGTATTGATAAGTAAGTTAAGTAATATATAATAATTAGACATTTAAAAGGAATCTGGACAAGCTAAAATGTCTGCGTCATATCATCTTAATTTTACACCCACGAACCAGCACTTCCCGTTACTTGTAGATACATAATGTAAGTCTGTACAACTATGTACATTGTCGAGACAGTGGTATGGTTAGCATAAAAATTAAATAAACAATCGGGTGCAAAACTTGTTTTGAATATATAAGTTTTGAGATATTTACACATTTCATAACTCTTTCTCACTCTAAAATAAATTACCTATATATTTAAAACGTCATTATTTTATAATTAAGTTGATGCAAATTTAAAGAGAATAATTAATACAAACGATTAAGTATATATTATGGTACCTACCTTTAGTTATGTTTTTTACTATGTTACAAGTTATTTTGATTTGTTTAAAGGGTCGCTACGAAATTTATCAACTAAATTACGTTTAAATATTATAAAAACGCGGTAGGTAGGTACTTTACAATTAGACTAGTTCACAATCAAAGAACAATATAGTTACTATTAATATTGTGACTTTTAGTTCACTACTTAAACCAAAATACATAGTACTAAAATCTATGAATATAAAATAGAACAATGATGATTGAAAGTTGGGAAATCAGCGCCATCTTTTGAATTGCGGGCAACGTAATGCCACTATTTTAGCTTTGATAATGGCTAACCGAATCTTAACTCAGAAGGAGCCTATCTCTATCATAACAGAGAGTCACGTAGGAATGTCATAACTTAAATATCTATGGTTTTAAAATAAAATTTAATAATTAGTAATTTATTTACTATCCATACGCACTGGGCCTGCCTCAACACGCAGTGCATTCACCGTTCACGAGAATCTCGCGTCCCACTCCCGCGCAGCCGCGCTCTGCCACTGTGACGTCGCTTCCTGGTGCTCGGAAAATAATAAACAAACTTAACATCAGTCAAAGCCACTTTAATTTATATTAAATAATTTGCTTTGAGAAAAAATTTATAATACAAACCAGATTAATTTAAAGCAACATTAGAATGGTGTAAAATTATTGTTACAATGAAACGTATTCACACTAAATTGTTGATCGAACTTTGTCAACATTGTAGAAGGCCTTGTAAAAGAAAGTTTTTTGGTTACATCCTTTTTGTAAAAAAAAACTGTCGGAATAAAGGTTTATTATTATTAGTACGAATCGTGACTGTCCGTTTGCGCATATACTAAAGCTTGCCATCAATGATAGAATGTTTAAAATCTGGGCAGTTTTTAATTCATATAGGTACTCTCGCGTCGTCTTCCTCACTCATGAGAGTCGTGACCACTTCCATGTATGTATGTATTTTTGATGGGGTGGTTTTCTTGTGAATATAATTGCGGTGGGTTGCCTCGTCCGTCCGCGTCTGTATTTTAAAGGTGATTCAGGCCTATCGGTCACAGGTTACCATTACAGTTAAAGTGCCTGTAGTGCCACTTATGACCCCTTTCCGGCAAATGGCAGCCTTACCAGAGATCGAATACAAATACAAATTAAATTTTAAATTGCATTCGGACTGGGGATCGAACCCGATACCTCAGGCTGCGCGGTAGGCTTATAAGACCGCATAGCCACGAGGCTCTGAAGGTACGATTTAATTAAAATCAAAGTCAATAAATTTTAAAAATGGCGGACGAAGTTGCTCGTCTGCTAGTAACAATAAGACAATAAAGTATTAATTTGCTACAATTTGTTTATTTGTTCACTAGTTGATTAAAATTTAGGACGTGTGTGAATATCGATTCTTATTGACATTAGATTAAAACTATTTAGACTAACTAGCGAACCAATTAAGTGGCGGTCCTAACACAACAAATTTATTATTAAGAGAAAAACCCAATAATTTTTTTATATACCTACCTCTCATAATAAATACAGAAACAGTTCTGAAGGTTGGCTTTGAATGACTTTTATATTTTTCTTAGGTATAGGAAATAAATAATAATAATGACAATATTTTAACTATTTACAATAATATCCTTAAATATATTTACAAAAATACAAAAGGCTCATCAAATCCGTTAGGGTGCGTACCCAAAATACTGGCAACATTACCGCGTTGTATTGCTATACTAACGCGTTGGCCGAAATATGAGCCAGCTTTCGGGTTTCCTGTGGTATTAAGTTTACAATTAAGTTTTAGTTTTTATTTAATGATTCTGAATATTATTCATAATATCGTAACGCACATTTTACATAAAATTAAAGTTTTGAGGAGAAAACTGAAGGGGCGGACTAGAACATAGTTTTAACCTTTTTACATATAAATATTGCTCAGGTAAATTGCAGTTCAGAGATAAAAAGACAGATTACTTGCCGAAAAGTCGGCAAATACTAGCAACACATCGAAGTCCGTTTTAAATATTGTACCTACATTTTGAAATGACTTAAAGACTATGATTGCGTAATATTACTTCAAAAAAGAGCAGAGGAGTTACTATAGTGTGGCAGGGCTGGCCAAATACTACGGGCTCCCGACCCAAGAGGGCCCCAGCCCTATAGGCCTTGAGCTCAGAAATATTTTTTTAACATTGTACCTGAGTATTTTATTTTACTTGAAATGTAATTGGGACTATAGTCCATTCCCTCTCGCCTAAGAGAAGAGGCCTATGTCCAGCAGTGGGTCGTATATAGGTTGGTGAATATGAATGAATGTAAATGTATAAGCCCATGCTCTTGAAAATAAAATTGTTATTAGTGTTGGATAACTACTAAAGTGGTTAATTAAAATTAAACTAAGTACAACGTGATGAATTTTACTTATAGAGCCCCATCAAAAGAATTTGCCACGGGCCCCAGATGATATAGTAATAATATCATCACTAATATCTTAATATTATGCATTACAATAATATGTATATGCAAATATATATATTTAATGAGTACAAATACACTATCGCTAAATGAACTTTAGCTACCAGACCTAGGACAACTTCCGACCCGTGTTTGTAGAGATGATAACATTATCTCTACGCAAATTCATTTAAATAGCCAATGGCTAATTTAAAATATTTACAAATAACTGTAGTTTAATATTTATCTATTAACACTTCGTTGCAATAACAACAAATTACAAAAAATAACTTAAGCTAATTTGAGTGCAACAGGCGGCCTTATTGCTAATCAGCAATCTCTTCCAGGCAACCCAATTTGTACACTATACGAGTAGTTATACATTTAAAGCAGATATTATTAAATACTCGCGACTTCAGTCGTAATTAAATAAGCTTAAGTCGTACGGAAAACGTCTCCATAGGCCATAACTCAAAACCTAAACGCTAATATAACTCTGTCAGTCTTACTTTTTGTAAACCACTTAACAATTTTATATAAATTTGGCATTAAAATTAAAATCCCTTGGTCAAGAAAAAGTATTCACTTGTAGAATCCTCACCTCTATAGGCTACTTGAGTCTCGAAGCACTCCTCTTACAGAGAAGTATCTCCTTATAAGGCCGGCAACCTACCCGTGGCCCATGGTACATATAGTTACCTAGTGCCCATGGGTAGTGCTCCACTAACATTTGTTTCATACAAAAAAACTACTCATTCCTCTAAACTTCTCTACTATGCTACTCAAAAAGTACAATAAGCGGCATTTAAAAAGAATGTAAATATGTTAGCCACATTTATCATTAAAAATACATCAAATCAATATGTAATAGTCTAATAACCGGGGTTTACAGAAGGGATTAAAAAAGTTCAATTATATTTAGCAATCACCCCTGTAATTACAGCGGTGGTTTCCTTAATTACAGCTTCCAATAAAAAGATCGAGGCTTCCTACTTCCCACGAACCCTTACGTAGCCAAAGCGTAACATGTGCGATGCGGCTTATTATTACATACCTACCGGTAAATACTTTATAAATACAGATTATATTTTCGTGACATAGATCTAAGAAATAGAATAGACATCTACTCTGTAGTCTATAGCAATCTATAAATATTATCTATGTATACACATTCTATACACAAAATATCAAAACAAGAACTTTTAACAAGAACAATAAAATTTGTGAAATGGCTAGAAAGATTTCCTTAGAACCAACATCGTTTTGAAGCTATAGTTAGCTATAGTATAGTTTAATAAACAAATTTTTAATAAGTCATTAATGGACCTCTTATTAAACTACAATTAAACATATAAAATTAGTGAATTGTGTTTGAAAGTGGATTCTCATAACCCCTCAGGGAGCGTGGGGCATACACATTTCGGTAGGTATCTGTTTCACTGATCATTTTCTTTATAGGCAAGTAGATCAGCCTTCTGTGCCCAACCGAAACATTCATTTGTTTCCCCGGGTTTCAAAGATCGAACCCAGGAATTCTCGTAAGCCACAGCCACAAAGGCGGTTATATAAAATTACATTACATTAATGATAAATATAAAATATACATTTAAAATAATGGAATACCTTTATACGGATACAAATGAATTTAGTCTTAGAAGTATGTATGCCAGGTACCAAAACAGGTGAAACTGTGTTAAAATTGTTATTTCTTAAAACTATCTGGAATGTCTATAATGTTTAAGTCTATGAAATTAAATTCGTTCATCAAAATAATATAAAAAGACAAAGTTCCGGTTTAGCTCGACCTACGAACTATTTCAGGCGACTCACCTCCGCTGTATGACGTATTAATTGATCGCATCTTAGGTTACATAAATTACACTATTATTAGATTAATTTATTATTTCGTCTATTTTTAATACAAAAATAAAGAATTGGTGAATTGAATAAATTATTGTAATTATCAGAGATATTTTTGTATATTATTATCTGTAAAGGGGTTTTAACAATTTAATAATGACTTATTTAGACTTATCTTAGATAAGATAAGATATTTATTATTTAGACTTTCTTTTTATTAAAGTCTTTTTAAAGAGATATTTTAAACTGCCTTTTGACATTTTTGCTTATTAACTTTTTAAATATTTTAATATGATCGTATTTATAGTAAAATATAAAGAAGCGAATTTTAAAAAGTAAATACATATTATTTGATACAGTCCTCGTGTATTAATGAGTACTGAAATGTAAATGGGTTATTGACTCGCTTATTTTAATTGGTTCCCGGGGTGCGATGAACTGTATTGTTATGTATTGCGAAACTAAGTTTCCTAACCTCCAAATAAAATTTGTATTTCTCGTCACAATATAAATATTACTTATATAAAATCTATATAATATATAAAAAAGTCGGGTTTGTTCGAATACTTAGGTATAACTCGAGAACGGCTGAAGCGATTTTCATGATTTTTGATTTTTGCCTCAATCCCGAATAGCAGAATAACTATTAAAAATATTGGAAAATTGACGAAAAAATAAATTAAAAGAAAAAACATGTTCCTATACAAAATGTTCTTTTCATTGAATGACTTTTTAGGTGACACTATTATTCGGAATTTTGACGCGACACGAAGATCGCTGGGTCCACTGGTTTTATATAATTTAACATACTAAATTTATAAATTGTATATCTTTACTTCTACTTAGAATTAGTAAAATTTCTGACGTAAATCGATATAAAAGAGACATTATTATTTACCGTTCAAATATGTAAATGTAACGTATTTATACTAGTTCAATAAAGATTTATCTTATGGATACATTAACATTGAAGTGTTTGCATTGTATTGATATGCTAATAGTGCAGGTCACAGGTGAGCAACGGCTCGAACAACCCTTTCGCGTAACTTATTGAAAATATTCACTCAATAATAATTGATACTGTCCATAGCGAGACAATTTTGTATCTTTCTAAATGAACATAGCTTCAAAATTATTAAATTATAATTTATTAGATTATAATTATTTTATTAAAATTAAATTATATTTTGCAAGTCTACCACAAAATTTCTACTAAAAGTTGTCAATTAACAATAAGTACTTAGATATCTGAATTCATTATCACATCTCTTTATTTAACACGTTCGCAATAAAATCTAAAACTGATCGGGTACTGTATATTTAATACAATTCTGTGTCTCTTACACATCATCTAATTTAAGAGTCAGCATATTGTTATTTCCAAAATTTTTTTTTGATTCCCGAGAATCGTATAATGACTTAAATAAGGTACATTGTATATTTTAATTAAAATGTAATTAATGTAAAGTAATTAAAAGTATTCAAAATCCAGTTTTTTTTAAAACATAAAATTTAATTCTTCTACATCATTCGCAATTTGTTAATAAGATACTGAAATAGACAATGTTTTAGTTTTTGCTAAAATTTGATAATTGATGACTAAATTTCCTTGGTACATACGAGTAGATAGCATATTTGTCTATTATGTACCATGCCATATTTGGTCTTTTAAAATGTAGGTTTGACTTTCCTAAGACGTAAGGTTATTAAAAGTTCAATGTCAAATGAACTTGGCAATGCGATCGTAGAACAAGTTGTCTATCCCAAGAGGTCAGCGGTCAGTGGTCAGAGGTGACCAACGGCTGGTCACTACGAGGGGTTGCGAATCAAACGATGACCATGGATTAAAAACTCGATAGATGTGTGAATTAAGCATGGATCGTACCAACTGGGCACTTCTTATATTTTGTAAATATTCATAAATTTCTACCAAATACTCAGAATAAAACTAAATTTAAATAAACTGTTTAAAAATATAAACAACGATGCCATTCATGATTTTCTGTTACAGTTTCGCGCTTAAATAAGTTAATATTTTGTTATGTTATTAATAAATCAACTTGACTATTTAGATTGCTTATTAGGTACTAAATATACATACTTAGTATTTGTATAGTTTTAAAGCCATTCCCGAAATACAATCTGAATCTTTATACAAATAGTTACATTTTACAGTGTTTTCGAAAGTTAGTTAAAAGTAATGATCACGAAATTTTGAAATTATAATTTAGAAATAAAAATAATAATTTGCCGATTCAGTGTTATCAAAACTCACGTTCAGCAAAACTCCGATATTTTAACTTCATAACGACTAATATAATTCGTTTAAGGGAATTTGCAAGTTCAGTGTCACCGAGAGTAACGGTCAGCAAAATTCCGATTTGCTTAAGGGAATTTGCAAGTTCAGTGTCAAGTTCTCTCATGAGGTCAGCGGTCAGCGGTCAGAGGTGACCAACGGCTACTAAAGTCGCGAATTCACATCGCCTTAACCCTACCTGTAGCGAGAACTAACCCTTTATTTGCAACAATGTAATATTTTGCATTATTATCGATTTATCTTAAGAAATTACATTTTTGGTAAAATCACACGTTATAACAATGTGACGAAAAACAATACTGCAAAGACCGCTACTCCCAGTGTACATTTTCTTAACATATAAGTAAGTGATCAGTCTTCTGTACTACCCAATCGAAATATTTGTTTCTCCGAAATCTGAACCTAGGACCTCCGGCACAGCTATCAACCATAATTCATGCATCTCACTACATATTTGTAGATTTATAGAACTCTCGGGTTAAAAATATTGTTACCTGAGGGCTGAGGTAAATTTCGTAATATTTATATTGTAAATTTGGTAGTAAGTTATCGTTATAATAGGAGCAGGTTTGCCTGTCCGTTCGTCACCTATGACCCACGCTTGACCAGTGGATAGGGTCTCCGGTCCAATATTTTATGCACAATCACAAAGAATTATAGTATTAGTGATTTATCATATAAAACATATTACATATTATGTATCTATGTTTGTGTAATGTTGTTATAAAAAATTGTATAGAACTGTTTAGTAAATTTAGTTTTTAAAATATAGGTAGGTATATGTTTATGATTGAACGGAATAATTTCTTGTATCCTAAGATAAATTATTGTAACAATGAGCATCGTACTGAGTTGTATAAGATGATTGTTTCTATGTGTGAAAATAATTTTGTCTCTAATTCTAAAAATATGAAATTATTCATGCTATATTTCCTCCTAACCAAAGAAGTTCATTTTATTGGTAATTCTAAAATCTAAGAATCTAAAAAATGTAGTTGCTAGTGTCTGTAGGATAAAATAATTTCGCTATCAATTTGCTGACTTGCACAATAATTGTCACATTGAATAAAATCATTGCACAACATTGAATGGACAGTGGTCAGTTTCTTTTATTTACCATAAGCCTATTAAACCCATTCATTGAAGTTCTTGAGAAGGGTAATTAATATGGTCGAGGTATTGTGCCAAAACGCCACCTTTTGTTCGTATTGTTTTCGTTGTTTTGTTCCGGTTTTTTTGTTCAGTCTTAACCCATCATTAGACCATTGGGCAGTTTTGCACTGACCATTGCTTTTCTCACACATTAACCGTTACGTTATAATTATTGTTAAAAAATAAACATATGTTTAAAAAACAAATGGTGCATAATATTTATTTTAGAAAACAAAGCCAATGGACTATAACACCTGTAAAGTTTACACTAGGTATTTTATCAAATTAAAAGAGAAGAGATGTCATTAAATGTGTTATGTAGATATAGAATAAATAAAAAGGGGGTAACCTTTACTTATAAAAATGCTTATCTTGAAACGATGTCTCAAACGCTCTCTCGTTTTCTCAAAGAAAACACTGTGATCCCGGAGATCTTGGGTTCAAATTCCACAGAATCAAATAAATGTTTCCCCATTAATGTTGTGGCATAGAAGCCCGAAAGGAATTGGAGTCATACCTCACGCAAGTCACAGGAACTTACCTACAAGTAGGTACCAAACATATTAGTCCTCTCACGATTTTGTCTGCGGAGAAATAGACTAAAAAAATCAATACTCCTACAAGGCCTTAATTATCGCCTATAAAACTGACTCATTTATTATAGAAACGATAATTTAAAAGTCGATATTTATTAGATTTTTTCTTTATTTCAGTGTAGTTTGGTACTACTTGTTTAATAAAAATTGAGATTTTGGTTCAATTCACTAACCCTATGCAACTCAGTGACCAGTGCATTCAGTTAGCTGACCTTTGATCTAATGCATTTCTGAAGGAATCCGTTACGCAATTGCAGACTGGTTTTAAAAGCATATGAATGGAACATCTGTTTACGAGATAACTATTAATATAAAAATCAGCTATATAAATACTAAAATATATATTTCTTAGTCCTTGTCCATAGCCGTCGATACTTTTCTTAAATATATTTTCTACTGATTTATTAACAGCATTTCCGTGCTTATTTCTAGGATTCAGAAGTTCCAATAAGACATAAACTTAACACCAAACATTTTTTAAATACCTATTTCTTATTTAAGGTTTTTAAAATTTATAAATTACTAACACAGATTTTACACAGCTTTACAGTAATTAAGCTCGCAGAATCGGAGTCAAACTTTTCTCGTGATCAGTTTGTAAAAAAATGTTCTAAATTACACAACAGACAAGTACACAAGTCTTCGTCGAGTCAATAACAAATACTGTTATAATATATTAAAACTTCACTGACCTATCACAATGATGTATATATACGTTAAATGAATATGAAATAAAACATCGTATATACTAAAAATACATATCTATGTACAAAAAACTCATGGTAGCCTAGTACAAAAGTATATATATAAACGGAGTCTCGGAGGAAAAGCTTTGCTTGTGTGCACACAGGACGCGATTCGCTACAAGTGTAGTTCGTTACGTATTCGCGAACCATCATTTGAGAGGAAGGAGGATCGCCCTCCGGCCGTCAGCCAATCACGAGACGTCTAGACTATCAACTTGTATGGTATCGCGAATAAATTTAGCACACCCGTTCCTTATCATATATTCCTACAACGCTTAAATATTATATTATCGTATGTACTATATTATACGCAATGTTTATCATCTCACATGATGTATGTATGGGTATGTGTTTAAGGTAATTTATACCAGATATATTTATATAAACAAATGCCTACTATTTCTGTGTTTTATTATATAGTAAGCTATTATCGTATTATATATGACGCCTTTATTTACCGCGCAGTAAATACTATGTTGATTGGTTATCTTGCTTCATGACGTCATGTTTATATTTTATACTTTAACGTTTAGTTTTTACTTCCTTATGTAATCCTAGTAACTATTATGAACGAAATCCGTATAAATAAGCTTTGTTCATTCAGTCTTTTAAATTTGATTCACGGAAGTGTGGAATTATCATGTACCACGAAGTTGAAAATCACTGAAATGTAAGCATTCACATACTCTTAACGTTATAACTTATTACGTCCAACAATGTTAGTAAAACAAATATTATTAGCTTAAAATACACCAAAGAGGTGCTAACAATAATAAAATATATTAAATAATTGTTAGTCAAATCATGTAGGATCGCGAATGTAAAAATAATATATGCGAATGAGCCATACCTAAAGATTATAATTACCATTGTAAAATTCGCAGACGTCCTTTCCATTTGTCCGATCCCATTATGTTTTCGAATCAATGTGAAGAACTCGGCTGCTCTGAGAATCTATAATCTACGAGTTGTCTTTTTCAAATACGAGTGTCAGTCATGAATGGTGGCTGGGTTTATAAAAATCCTTAGATATAGAAACGAAGAAAAATATAGAACTAAGTTGCATATCAACTCGGACGGTTATCATAAGAGATGTCTAGAAAAGTTAATCCTACACGTAACTACATAACAGGAAAAGAGTTCGTTGCTGGATTACTTACAAAGTGTTTTCAAATTAGTTGGTTTCAGATGTGTCTATTTTAGCCAAAGTGCGGGTGCAACCCTTCCGTGTAAAATGTGTCAATTAAAACGCCTCAAAACACGTGTTTGCTTTACACTGATCCCCAAGGTTACAATGACAGATGGATCGGGAAAGAACTTTATTAACTTTGTTATAGTCAGTTACTCAATAAAGTACTCAGTACTCAGTAGATACTTTGTTTTTCATGTCTTGGGAGACCATTATATCATATCTTTTAATTATTAACTGTAAAAAATATCGTAGGTAAGCTTCCCTTGGAAATATATACATCATTGTATGTATTATATTTAATAATATATTATAGAAATCGAATGAAAAATATCTTACCGATTGATTTTCTTTTTGTTATAATTAATTTAGATTCATAATTGTACAAAATTATGTCTAACAGAATATAAAAACTTTTTATCCAGTGTAAATTGTCAAGCTATCATAAATTAGAAAATATATAGCTATTTACTATATTCAAAATAATTGAATTGTATAATAGTTATTAAAACAAATCCTATATTTAATACATAGAATTACATTGCTGTTTTCTACGCTTCTACTTAATATAACGATTAAACGATTCTTATAACCAAAATTAAATTACACAAAAGGGTGAAATAAAATAAGAAACATCGAAGGGCTGCTCCGAGATTAGCCCTCCAGTTTTGTTAAGCAAAAACATTGCAGATGCTTTTTCAATTAGCTGTCACTTTGTCAACTCTTCCTGTTTAAGTGGCAGCTTCAAAGCTACCCCATCGTGCACCGTTTTTGTATTAGACCAATAGTTAATTACTATGAAAACAAAAATAATTACCTAATCTATACAGATAAATATAATTGAAGTGTATGATATTATAACTAACATTTTTTAGCTTCCAATTGAACTAACTCACTTTTAATGTTATTTTCATAACTTCAATTCTTATATTCATGTAATAAATATATAAATTTTCTCTCACGAGATTTTTATACCTACTGAAAAAACCCATTAACAAATGCTATGTACGCGGATATCTCAGACCGTTTAATGCAAAGGAAGTTTATAACTGGGTCATAGACGATTGTTGATTGCACATGTTGTGAAAGCGGCGCAAAAAATACCCTTTTTAAGCCTTTGTTTCCACATCAAAACTTTGATTATTGCCTGCAATTTGTACTATGCTCTAAGGATGTTCACCACGGACTGTTTATATTGGCGTATCTTATTAAAAAAGTACAATTATATTTTATTTGAATATCATTAATTAGTTTGTGAAAACTGTTAAACTATATTCCATATATAATTATTATAAGTTTTTTGCCTTCGTCGAGAAATGAGCTTTCAACTTTCTGATCGGTCAAACTTAATTTTACGAACTCAAACTCGTTTCGATTCCAACAGATTTCAAAGGGTAGAAAAACAACTTTGCCTAAACAACAACAAAATCTTTCATCCCCTTACCTGTAAAAGTAAAAAAAACGGCAAACCTAAGCGAATATACTTACGTGGTTTTATATATAGATTTATTCCCACGTGTTCAAATCAATTGCAAATAAGCACTAGTTTCATTCACAGTTCATCTCGGTTCGCTCGTAAATTATCAAAAGAGCCAATACACGTTGCCTGTATGAGGTGAGTGTTTTATCAAATTTTTTGCTGAATTCTACACGTTTTAAATTTAACCCTTCTCGCGGTCTCTCCAGCCATTCTTTGCCTACGTACCGCTTTTTTACCCTTTTTCCTTTTTAAATGGCACATGCAGAGAGCGTGTTTTTTTAATCAACCCATTTGATAAAATGCAATATCACTAGTCTACCTGAATATCCTTGGCTTTCTTTTAATAGATCGTCCCTAATCGATTTATGAAATAAATTAATGCTTGATCGTAAGCTTTTGATGTGTAAAATTATGAAAAATTTACAATCGATACAAAAGTTGTATAAATGGCCATAAATTATTACCTACTAACGACCCGCCCCGGCTTTGCACGGGTATAAAACATATATATAAACCTTCCTCTTCAATCACTCTATCTAATAAAAAAAACCACATCAAAATCCGTTGAGTAGTTTTAAAGATTTAAGCATACAAAGGGATATAGAGACAGAAAAAGCGACTTTGTTTTATACTATGTAGTGATGATAATGACAAATTATATATATGTTAATTATATATATTTTTATATATGTTTTATACCCGTGCGAAGCCGGGGCGGGTCGCTAGTATTATATATATTTGTTTATTTATAGTAAATTCATTTGAACTTAATTTCTAAGTAAAGTTATTGACATGACAGTTTATTAAGAAATTGGCGTCATTTGTGTCGACAAAACCTTAAATTTTATTCATATATACCTTTCTGATAAGACTAATTAGTCACTCACTACTAAGGCGATAAATGAAAATTTGCGTCCTTATATGGACTCGATCCTTAAGAAAAATAGAAAATTTGCTAACTAACAATAAGCAGAAATTTAAAGCAATGTATAAATATATAAATTTTAAATATGCCTTTAGTAAGAAACAAAATAAATCTAATTAGGAATAGGCGTCTACGGTTTAGAGAAATTTGATATCGTATTTTTTGTTGTTTATAACAGTAAACCCAAAATGTAGCGTTTCCGAACTGTTGTGCAAAAATGTCAGACGCAACGAATTCTGAATATAGAAAAAACGGCCAGGTAAAAAGTCATCTACCGGTATAATTGTCACAAATTAAAGCAAAAAACCGATCTTTTAAGATATCAAATCTGCAAGCCACACGAGCAGGTAGGTTTTCTTATGAAATTCCATCCTTTTTTGCGTTAAAAGTGTGCAAAAGCGTGGGAGGGAATCAAATGTAACGGTACCCTGCGATTCGAATCTGACCTGCCATTTATCATTTTTTTATAAATGTAATCCAAAAAAGGTTTGCTATTATTAAAAATCCAATTGGATTTTTAGTAAGACACACAAGTCTTAACTATATCTTGTTATAATAAAATAATCTTTGATTCAATATAAACCAAAATTTTATGATTTTTTAAATTATTGTAATAAGTCAGTATGTTAATAGTAAGAATGCCGATTATTCTATAATTCTAATACTCACGAGTATAAATAAGCAGGTAAGTAGCTGGTAGATATGTATTTGAATTTGTTGACGCTTTCTTGCCAAAACTACATATTCGATCATAATATTTTATATGAACATTGCCTGGAATACAGAAAACATGATCTATATTCTATTGACGATGTTTATACTTGATTAGTTGTGCCCCACGTTTTCACCCGCGTTAATTTCATCGTAGCGTGATAACTCATATTTTAAAGAATCAACAGCCAAAAAAATAAGTTTCAAGCTTTTAACTCTAAAAATGACGATACTTTTCATAGAACTTTTCATCTCCCCCTTTCAACCTTTTTTCGCAATAAAAAGCCTGTCATTTAATTTGATTTAGTAGTTTTGGCGTTAAACTGTGACAGCAGAGAGACTTTACTTTGTTTCGCATTTATAATATTAGTAAGAATTGGTCGAAGAAGACTTATTCTGAATGACATAAGCTAGACTTAGAAAGACTAAAAATAAGTCAAAAATGCGAGTGAAAAGTATTTTTATTTCAAGCGAAGTTTTTATTAAAAAATGCAAAGGTTAATCCTATAAACCTCGTGAGGTTTGCTTCGTCACTAAGTAAACATTAAGATCTTACTTCGAATGTGTTTTTGTAAGAATTTCGTGCAAAAACTATAGCAAAAACTTTTAAATGCAACGTGATAAGTTTATTTTGAAACTGAGAGCTGAGGTAACATAGGAATTCTTACCTAGGAAAAATCTTAGGAAATTAAATACGTTGTCTATAGGTTAATATGGAGCTAAGTCACTCAAAAAGAGTAACTTCGTATTAGTGAATGAATTTTTGATAACAATCCCGTAGCTTTCGTTTATTTTATTAAATAAATACTTAAATATATTTACAAAAATACAAAAAGCTCATCAAAGCCGTTTGGTTGCGTACATTACCGAATTTCGTTAATTTATTTCAAACATAAAGAACAATCAACGCATCGGGACGTCTAGACTGCTTATGCGAAAGATGCGGCGGAAAGTCGTCTACCTGGGTCACGTGTGACGTCATGAGCGCTACCACCTTCAGCTTATCATGATGGGTGATATCCAAGGCAAAAGACGGGTCATTAAGGAGTATCGTGGCTGCAGAAAGGTTGCAGCATCTTCAGGTTCAGTACATGATAAACGATAATTATAAAATATAGTTTTTTTTTTTAAATATTTTTTTCTTTATAATATTAGTACAGAATTTATGATGATAGCGGATTTACGTTTACAACGTCTGAAAGTTAATAATTCAGTGAAAAGTAAATATCTTATACCTAATCTAGAAAAATAAATACCTAAAAAATGAATTTTAATGCTGCGGCTCCATTAGCGGGCGAATATTCGTGTCGCGTTTACGCGATAAATATTATCGTATACGGGTATTCGCGATTGCTGTGACTCCATCAGCGGGAATTGACGAATATTCGTAAAAACCCTTTGATTCGCCAGTTTACCGACAGCGCTGCGATGAGCATTTTTGTTGGACGAATATTCGAACTTAGTGGTCACATCTATTGTGATAACACGAATATTCGTCAATTCCCGCTAATGGAGCCGCAGCATAAGACGCATATTTATCAGACCACACTGACATAGGCTTAGTTCGTTGAACTTTCCTGAAAAAAAGCCACCCTCAATGTTTCAGCGTTTTCGCTCTTTCTCCGTTCTCACGTTAATGTGAACTCTTGAACCGCATAAAAACTCTCTCCAGCCACTTTTAAATTGTACTGTTTTTAGTTTTCGTTTAATATAACTTTCTTATATTTATTTACCACAAATTCTATATTTACGAATTATTTATACTATTATTATTAATTAGAGAATTCATTATTATTCATTCATTATTATAATTAATACCTTTTAACCACTTCCGTGGCTAAGTGGTTAACGAGTCTGCATGTTGCGCCGAAGATCCAGGGTTTGAATCCCAAGGAAAAAAATTGTTTCGGTTGGGTAGGCACAGAAGGCTGAGCACCTATTTGCCGTAAAAGATATTGATCAGTGGAACAGATACAGAAATGTGTCTGCCCAATGCCCCACTAGGGGTGACGGGAATTCACTTTAAATATATCCTTATATTTTCTATAACGAGAGAAGATTTATGAATTTCAAATTGCTTATTGCGTAATGGACTCATTTATTTGACTTTAATCTATGCTTCTCTATGGTATCAAATTTAAGGATTTTGATAATCTGTAGAATGCTATTACTAACCTATCATTTGGACGTTTTTTGACGTTGCAATGAAATGGATGAACATACGGAGAGGAAGTGAGTGCGAATGCTCGTTTCCGCCTCTCTCCGTCGACTATCATTATTCTTTCAGCAAATACGTTTTGACTTCAACCATTAGTAGCCCCTTCAACTTTAATAAAAAATTTAAATACACCGTTGTAAAGCTTGACAGGGACGTGATGAATTGAGTCTTGCTGTTTTGATCTAAAAAAAAATATATATTCATAAAACATATTTATTGTATAGGTGGTCTTTACAATAAATATGTTTTATGAATATATTTTTCTAAGTTTTAGTTAAATCTAAGTTTACTAGAATTAAAGTTTCATTCGAGTACATCTAGCAACATTGTTATGCTTTAATATTTAGCAGCCAGGTTTCTCGGTGTATCAATGTTTTTATTTTGCATGATAAAACCAATAATATTATAATTAGTAATAAAAAAATAAGAACTTATCTTCAGTGTGAGTACTTAATGCAAAATACCAAAAAGTACCTATGCTATCAATCCCATTGCATACAATTTTAAAAGCTCATACCAAAAAGGATGGTTCTATAAAAAGGCCTAATCCATGTGCTGATTTAACGGTTCCGAGCCGATTTACAGATCACTATAACTGTCATCACTTCCTTAATCTATTGAAAATTGTGGGAACAAATTATCGCAAACACTTCGCTTGTGCAAGATCTACAAAAAAAGTATCGCACAAAACGTCGTATCAAGTATTTTTGGCAAAAAACGTCACTCCCACGCTATGAAAGGGTTGAGTATGCACCTGACCTATATTGCATTTATTAGAAAAACATTTTTAAATATTTTTTGCTTAGTGCAGCAAAAAATCTTCGAATGAATAGGGTAACCACCCATTTAAGATATCTTTAATGGTTAATTATTAATATTGCATATATCAAACGAAATATATAATTTAAATTTAGATTAGAATTTAAAAAATTAAACATTGTTTTCTAGCTAGCTATAAGATTTCCTTACTAAACAGTCGCCAAGTAAAGTAAGCCGAGAGCTTATAAAAAAATAAGTAAATACGATGACAACCTCTATGATGATTCTATTATATACTTACATAACTACAAATTAAGTTCATAAAAGAATCGATAATTTTTGATTTAAACTATATTTATGATTTTTCTTTGAATTAAATATAATTTTAAAAAGTTGTGTACTTTTCTAGTAAAGTAAAAAAGTAATAAATACGGAATGAATGAATGATCTACAAGAAACCTGATGGTTCATTGAATTACGACCTGTGCACCCTACTTGCACAACTCAATTGCATACAATGCGCTTTGAATGCAGGTAGCAAAAGGGTTATCCGCTTATGCAAAAAACTATCCGATTAACACTATACAAACGGCTTACAATATAATACAAATCAATACAATAGCTTTATACTGGATACTAATTAGCATTTCAATTGAACTATTTAGGGCAAAACATTACGAATATTTTGTATATTTTCATCATCATCGGGTCCTTTCCTTCTTCAGGGCCCTTTTTTGGTATTTCTAGGCCTATTAAATGTTACTCCAATAATCTCAGCATAGTCTCCTCTGCATCCATTGCGAGCCAACGTACTTCAAGATGGACAAACGACTGCCCATCTCATTGGTGTACAGATTTTTGTTCTGCCAAAGTCTCCGTTCTATTTTATATATTTTACAAATTTCTTAATAAAATTCAAAAAATAAATAACACAAAGACATAGTGGGGATTAACTTCCGCCATTCCACGTTTTTTAAAATCTTGCAGTAACCTGCCCATATTATCTATAGATAGTTATTTCGATGAATAAAATATAAAGATGATACGAAACGAATTCATAGCTCCATGTGAAAAAGAAATACCGCGTACATTTCTACTTAGGTATCATCGATCATTTTCTTTACAGGCAAGGTTCACTGAACACCGACAACCGAAACATTATTAGTTTTCTCGGGTCTCGAACCGGCGCAACACGCAGACGCGTGAACCACTCAGCCACGGAGACAGTTCGTAGCGAGATTTAACTGTTATAGCCTAATTTTTTATTTATACATTAAAAGGTTACTTACTCTAAAATTTAACTTTCTTAATTTATTCATTTTATTTTAAGTCTCTATCCATGTTTATATCACATGAATTTTTGCAGTACCTACCTTAAAAATAAATATTTTAAAGGACATTAATAAACACTTTGAGGCAACACACGTGCATTACAAAATATTTTAGCTCTATTGTCTATTTGTGTAAATAAATTTAAGATGGTAATTGGTAGTATTTTTTATATAAATAATTTATACATTTAATTAGTGTCTCATAGACAAGAATCTTTACCTACCAAATATATATATTTTTATTTAAAAGATTATAACAAACGATAATAATGATCATGAAGGCTGTTTTACAAGGTTGCTGTTTTTGCATGCACATTTATTTTTGTTCGACTTTGAATATATTTTTTCGATAACAACTAAAAAAGAAAATCTATTATTAGTAATTTTCTAAAGAAAAAACATGAAACTGAATATATGGCTGAAATAATTGCGCTGAAACTAGTCAATAAATAATATCATGAATCCAGTACTGAGTATTGATATCGCGTGCGTGTTTTGTTTATGTCGACAGCAGCAGCGGTGAATTCGCGGCCTTTAACGAACCAGTCTCATTAACAATTCATTGTCGAAGCAATAGCCAAGGAGGGTGTAAAGGCCGACAGGTAATGTGTTGCGAAATGAATAAATAGTGGCGAGAAATAGGGGCAGTTCGCCCGGTACCGACCACGCGACTTAATAATAAATAAACCAGTGTTAAAGAACTGTAAACCTGAATAGTTAGAAGGGCTTCACGGTTCTTATGAAGCTGGATGATAAGTTAATTATGCGAAGTAGAAATGAGTAAGTCGGACACGATAATGCCATAGCAAACAGTTACAGTTTGCAACTGCCTCTTTACTCGTCCAGCCTTCGTGAATAAGTTAAGCGTTTTCAAAGGTGAGGTTTTTAAGCTTTGTAATGATATTATTTGTATGTCAATTTCAAACTGCAGCTAAATGAATGAGAATAATAAATAAACCGGTTATGTCAGGAATCTAACAGGAATTAAATATATTATAAATTTTACAAATGCGAGTGTTTCTTAGGAACAAAAACTACTGAATGGATTTTAACAGCACAAAAGTACAATAGCATACTGGTCTAATAAGAATATGATCTGTCCACAACTCACGTTATGTACAGACTTTTTTAATTGATAAGTTTAGATTTATTATTGAATGATTTGGTTTTTTTATTATTACGTTGTCACTTTAATTTTTTTCTTACTTTTGGTTTTCATTGTAAAATTGTAAATATAAAATTGAAATAATATGCATTACACGTTAGACTTGTTTTAATAATTATAAAAACGACAGTCAGTAATAGATGAGTTGAACAGATGAAAAAATGTTTGAGGCCTCGTGGCTAAGCGGTCTTATAAGCGTACCGCGAAGCCTGAGGTACCGGGTTCGATCCCCAGTTCAGAATACAATTAATAATTTAATATGTATTTGTATTCGGTCTCTGGTAAGGCTGCCACTTGCCGGACGGGGTGTCATAAGTGGTACGGAGGAGTGGTTGAATTTCTACAGGATTGCCTGCAGAAATTCAACCAAACCAACAAAAAATTGTGGGTTGCCTGGAAGAGATCGCTGTTTAGCGATAAGGCCGCCCGTTGCACTCCAGTGCAACAAAGTGTGTAAAAAAAATGTCTGCACCATGCCTGAGGAATCAAGAGACAGCACTATTTTTTATTTCCAGATATTGAACTAACCAGTGTATGAACTGCGCTACAAAATTACGAAGGTTTTTGAGCAGAACATCAGTAACGAAATAACTTCAAAACATGTCTTTGTTGATTCTACGCCAGATGGATAAAAAACTGCATTTAACTGATCTGTCTGTGCTAAGGAGTAAAAAACTGGCGAGCACCATGTGTAGATGCAGGTGCCCTTAGTTCCCACACAACCCTTTCAGCAACCGACCTCTGGCATCACCGCCCCCGTTCCCCCCAACACTAAAAAGCTCAAGATGAGCATAGGTAACCAATAAGTTATTATCAACCTTCGTGCAAAGTCATACAGTCTAAAATCCTCCATCAAACTTAATGGACTTAAGCTTATGATTCATGAATCGCCAAGTTCTACCTGTTTCGATTATATTTATAGACGGTGTCGTGTCATTAGATTTATTGTAGATATAATGCAATCTTCTCGTATTTTTTGTCCCATCCTCTTGCTCATATTATAAAATATGCAATAACTTTTTTTGGTACTTTCATTTAATAACATTACTTCTAAAAGCTACTTAATTAAAATCGTTAAAGTTACAAATTTACCGAACTTCGAATTCGGATACTAAATCGAGAAAATAACACAGACTATCAAACAATATGAAAACAAATAACAGTTCCTTTATAAGTCTATGATTTTTTTAAATTTGGAAATCTTAAGCAATCAATCACTTATTTTAAAATATAATTAGGTACCATTGTATATTTTAAACACAATCATTATTGCAAAATAATTGAATGAAAGTCTTTTTAGGATACTTAAGTGTTTTATAGCATCTTTTTTAACATAAAACAAAAAGTATTTTGTAGCCAATTAAGGCAAAGGGCCACTGTTGCGGTCCGCAATAAATCGCAACCCTTACCAAAATGTTTCCGCTCCGGCCTTTTTCCTCTTTATCTACTAGATTTATATTACATCAAAATACTTTTACCACTTTTATAAATTAAGCTTCAATTAAATATACTTTTAATAATTATTATACTTGCTCAAACCCGTGACTTTTGATAATAAAATATTGCATTTTTTCATGTTCTATTAACTTATTGCTTATTCTAAAGTTAAGAATAAAAATCATTCATTATCTTTATATATATTATAAATAATATATAAATGACTTTCATGTATTATTATGATTTTTGTTTGAACAAAATATGTACTAATACGAAAAGTGATTTAAAAAGTTATATAATATCAACTTATTAGAAATACGTAAGTATCAGTCGAAGAAATCTATAAAAATGTGTTTTAACAGTAACTATTATTACAAGTTAAGAAAAGTCTCTATACGCATCATAGACTAGCTTCTTCTTAGAGCTTTGTCGAATTTTTCCAGTACTAGTAGTATCTAGATACACATTTTTTTTCGATTAATATTAATGTATATCAATAATCGTATATGAATAATCCTAATTAACCAATACGTGATCAATACAGAGGCAGTCACGTCTTATAAGAACGTATACGTACAAAGCATTGTTAAAAGGTGTTTGCAGTTGCTATAAACCATTAAAACGGTGGCTTAACGAAGCATATATCTAAACGACTCTGTATGAATCGCATTTTTATCTTTAAGGGCTTTCTTATGCCCCACAGTGAATAATTTAATTCGTCTTTCTCGCTATTGGTCAGCTGGTGAAAGCTGCACCAATGCACTCGGTTGCAGATCATGGCCGATATCATGCTTATTTCTTTACCAATAGCGGTTTTTTACATCTGCCCTCACCCCAGCATTATTTGACCCTGCAATTATTTGTACGTCAATCTGTATTGCAGCTTTTGTTTTTGAATTTCAGCTACTTTCACATAAAATGTTCGTAGTTTTTAAAATAGACCCGACCCACTTTGCAGTTCTTGCTATAGATACGTTACTCGTTCAAGCAATTTACAAGAAATTTACAGATTTTATCCAGAATCCCTTGCAGGACATCACTGTATCTATTGTTAAAGCCGCATGATGATTTCGAGCGCAACAAGGCAGACAGAGAGACGCGGCGAAATTGTTTTATAATGTACCTATACAAAAACAATGTACCCATTCAAATAGTTTTTAAGAAAGTCAAAAGCACAAATATTTAACAATCTCACATGTTGAGTGGAGTTTCGTAACTGATATTTCTCATTAATTTTGTTTATTGTGCGATAAAAAATCTATGTCCGAAGGGTGGTGACCAGGAAGGGTTGTTCTCTCGAGGAGGGCACTGAGGACACGCAAACAAGCAGATGGTCATGGCTTCGATTACATAATCAACAATTATTCAAATAAGCTCACCGATCTTTAATAGCATTCGTTTAAATGTTCTGTTGAGGTTTTCTTTAATTCAAATGACGTTTTGATTCCAGCTTCCATGAAATGTAAGTAAAGGCATTTTTTTGACAGCCGGTTGGCGCAAATGGTAGTGCTCCTGCCTTCAGCATCAAAAACTCTTGTGTTTGGTTGTTCATAAACTGTTGTATGACTCATCATGGGTGTATTGTGGTACCCTTGCTGTTTAAACATAACACAAGTACTTCAGCTGCTTTTTGAGATCAGAGCAATGTATGTGAGTTGTCCCAATCATTAATTATATTATTTAAGAATATTTCAGATTTTATCCTTTCAAAATTCATTCATTTGAAGTTCAACCATGTTACTTTTAAACACTTAAAATACTTAAATAAACAACGTAATTTTTTTTGCTAACAATATTTTATTGCTATACAGAATCATTTTATTCAATTCAAGACTTAGGTATAATAATATATTCCCAACGAACCAACATAAGAATAAAACAAGAAGTGAATATATTATCTGAGATGAGTAAACAATTTTGAAATAAACATAATAGAATTAAACTATGTAATTCCAAATTCCCTACCATACCATCTCTGCGGGAAAATTCATCAAAATAGGTGAAGCCATGAAAGCGTAACGAACAGTTTTAGTTTCAATATACATAGCTATATTGTTTAAAACCAATTACGGAAACCGAAAGTAGGTAGTGCAAAGCCACTAGATCACCGGGTAAGATAATTGTTTATTCAACTCAAAAACGCTAGTCATTTCTATTGAATTCTGATAAGATAACGTCAATAACTTCTTACTTAATATACATTGCCTTATTCATAAGTGAAACCTCTCGAAGATTGCGTGAAAAATCGTTAAAGTACATCGTTCTATCGAAAATATCGTTGCATCTGACGCGGTACTTAAAGTATACTATTTACATTCATCTCTGCAATATATGATTTTATGTATATACTAGTTTATTTATCAGATTGGTCAAGTTTATTTCGAACAAATTGGTAATAGATGCATGTTTTAAGTCGTATTTTTTGTGGAAAGTCGACTTTTTTCAAAGTGAAATCGTCGTTGTATGAATCTGAGCCTTATCTTAATGTAGGGAAAGATGATGCGTTATGCGTAACGGTGCATTAGTGACTGACTCACAGGGAACTGACCTAGCATGCTGCAGAGTGCATTGACGCCAAATCCGACGCATTTATCGCTGGTATGCCCCTTGTTTGAGAGATAATGTGCTTTTGGTTGATGAATAACGCATGTGTTCTTATGTCTGGGATCCGTGAATTATATTCAGAGTTCAAAATCTTAAATAAAATATGCTTTTGTTCCCGTAATTTCAACGCAGGATGCGCGATTGCTGTATTGTCTTGCAGAAAGAAAGGTAGTGAAAATACTCAACTACCCACACATTAAAATACACAATTGATTATCACGTATCCAAAATCATTACCTATAAAATATTAATTTTTATCTCGCTTACGCCCGAGTTTTACTACAGTGGAATCGTCTTGTATTTCGTCGTTCCTATAATTAAGAGTTCTATGGAAAACATAATTTTAGAAATTTTGGTTACCTACGTGTCGTAAAAAAATCTACGGCTCAACTCTATTAGGTACTTGGTAGATACATAATAATATACTTACCACACATTATGAATAGAAGTTTGTACTTTGCTTATGTGAATTTTTAATAATCAAATTTATGAATTACTTTCGTATTTTTGTGAAAAAACACTCACAGTTCGATTTAAAGTACAGTCATAACATTTCAATTTGTTAGTTTTTTCTCTAATATAATGAAAAATCAGTACCTACACATAGTAAACAAGACAATGCGGGTAATGTGTGAAGCCCTGCGAAGCTGTGGCGAGTCAAAATGAAATGTAGTTTCATCAATTAATCGAACAACATTGAACAAATCAGCCAAGGAAAAATGTATATCAAATAAAATTGTACCTAATCTTGAAATCGTCAACTTGACCGTAATTCATATGATCCGAGCAAGGTAATGGGTGATAAGACAATGTTTCACAACAGCAGAATTATTTGCGGCAGAGGCACCATCGCCTTGACGAGCGCCACAAACAACTACTGCTGAAACGATATACAGTCGCGGACGCAAGTGTATTAGATTCTCTTTTTCAGGTATCAGACTTTTATTTTCTGTTCGGCTAACTTGTGGACGCTAACGATATTCATCTACTAAAACATAATATGATACACTTTTATACACTAGTCATGTTACCGACCGAAAGCTGACTCATATTTCGGCCAACGCGTATAATGATACCACGCGGTAATGTAGCCAGTATTTTGGTTACGCACCACAACGGCTTTGATGAGCCTTTGTACCTTTGTAAATTATATTAAGTACATTATTGTAAATAAACAGAATTTTAATAACAGTGAACAATATCAATTATAATGTAACTGTAATTTATGTCTCTTGTGTACAAGAGCTATAAGTAAATACAATTAAGAGAGATCGGTTTTTCATAACATATATTTTCTATGAATGACCCATATAAAGTAAAATAAAGTTTATAATGTCGATGAGATGTGGATATACGTAACAGAGGAGTGTTGAAAAGGCTTTTATCGGCGATTGTACCTGCGCACACGCCGCGCCTGGTATGTAAGTGGGTCAATGGCAGTGCGTGACGCTGACGTGGCCCTTCTTGTTCGCAGGGCTCTCCTTGAACCATTATACTAGCGACAATCGGCTCAAATCAAGCGAAATAAGTGTTTCAAATTTCAATGAATTTGCATACATTTCATCTCAATTATCGGATTATTAGACTTTTAAAATATTTTTTAAGACAATAAACGTGTATTCTTAATCATACTACGCGAGTTTTTATTCATATCAATTATATTTAAGAATAATAATAAACAGGAAAACATAATTCGAAACCATATTAGAAGAATTTACAAAATTAAATTTGATTGCCAAATCTGTGGTGATTCGTGGAAAATTCGTTGCCTCTTTGTAAAAAAAACCGTATTTGTGTTGCAACATTTTCTTTACAGCCAAGTCATTACACAGTCCAAAAAAAATTGTTATTTCTCCTTAATTCAAAACCTAGGATAACCTTCAGTGTTACACGCATTTATATGTTTTTAAAGTTTGAAAAACACTTAAGGTATTAATACAACGTAAATAACTAATAAGTTTAATTTAGTAAGATAGACACAATTTGCATAAGTGTTGTTATCAATGTAATGAGGCTGGGAAGGTCAATTCGACCTTTTCTGGTTACAGTCGAGGCCCTTTGATTCGCTACTCACATAAACAGGTCGTTTAACGTAACTGCTTAGCTACCAATTTGACTACTTAATGTATAAATAATCAATGTTATTGATTTTTTGTAGAGTATTATCATAATTTAAAACAGCTTAATCTTTCTTATTTAGTGCATCGTGGCATTCATTTTTTAGTGGATATAAATCGTCTATAGTAAACCAAAATTCTTTACTACAGAAGAGACTGCTTGACGAGTCGTTCTTCATGTTACTTGAATAGAGGGTAGACACCGTGTGTGGTTTTGAGCCTGATCTTAATTATTTTTTTCATAGATCATACTTAGTTTTTGGTCAAAATATACACGTCTAAGCATGCTATAGACAACAAAAGCTCAATTGTCGTTATGTAAGTTACAGCTTCAAAATGTTATTCGCGAGCGCAAGGTCTACTTGCGCAACTCTTACACGTGTAGCTCGCGCCGACCTCTTCATAACTTCCGATTCGCAAGAAACAAATATATTTGTTCTTGAAAGGTTAGATACCCTGATAAGACGTACTACGGAAGTTAATTATTTATTTTATGGTCCAAAAACGGGAGTACAATACAACTTAGGTACTAGATGTATTCCCTTTCAACGGAAGGACATAGCATCTCTCAATGATAAAAATCAATAGAAAAGTAGAAGACATGACTAAACCTAAGTCAAAACTACACTTGTTAGAATAAATGTTAAAAGCTAGTGCATCCGCGATCTAATAGTAATAACACTAGGCGAGCAACATGCCGATTAGCCTTTTACTCATAAAAAATATAAAATTTTACAATTTGTTTGCTTTAAAATATTCTCTCATTATAACATCCAAGAATTTTCAAGGTATCTTATTAAATTATTTACATAGATTAGAACTGAAAAATAATGTGTCCAAGGTTCCATTTGTCATACATGGTCAATTTACTACGTGTTTCTAAAATAAAAAGACAATTTCCTCTGATGTTGTATAATCTGAATCGAAAAAAGTTTTTACCTTGACTTTAGATTGCAGTTAGGTCGGAGATGGATGACGAAGTGTTCCCTTCTAGACCAGATCCAATATGTAATTTAACTGATCAAAAGTAGACTATACTAAGATTGAATGAAGCGAAAGAGGTCAGCGAATTGTTACTACCGTGCCAAAAATGGGTTATTATTGAAATAAAAATTAAAAATGGCGTCCAAAATCGCTTAATTGAATGTGGACCTTGATATGTATCACATGATTAGACCAGGTTAACAAGTTTGCCAGTTTTATTAAGCTCGTTGGCTCAGTTGACATTTTTATTGCAATGCGATCGCCGATTACATTACCTCGTGTGACCCACAACAGTACAGTAACACTGGATATATAGGTACCCATCAACATACCTAAACACCAGTGTAATAAAACTTAAAAGTATATAATGTAAGGCTAATATATTATAGTAAAAACTAATGCTGTTGATGAAACACTTACCTAAGAAGGTATACTCCGTCTAAGAATGTGATTTTATCCTACTAGCTTTTTACTTGAGCTACAGTGGGCAAAATAGCCTTTTTTACTCAGAAACTCAAGCTATATTTATGAAAGAATTTTCAAAATCGGTACAAAAGATTTTAATTTTATTCATTATAAATGAAAATACAAATTTGAAGGAAATAATGATATGTAGGATGTATATTTCGTATAAGGTTGTAGGACTTGTTGACTGGAATAAATTGATTACTGCTTTTTTACAGTATATTTAGGTATACATTAACAACAATGTCCTTTCAGCATACATTAACCTAAAACCAATAAACCCATTTTCCTTGAATACGTACTCAACTAAAGTAAAAACCTTCAATATTGTTTAAAATTCCACCTCCAGTCCACACACACTGCAGAAAATGTCTGCGTAACGCACACAGACACACTGTGTTTTGCTGTTGAGATTCGCGCGTGTAGTTGCGCAAGCGCATACTGGAGGCCATTGACACGTTAGACGTGCGTGGACGCCATGTTGGCGCAGCCGTGGTAATGGAGCGCGAATCTAACTTCTGTTTCGTAACCAACAAGTTTGTGCCAAGCCCTGAACCCGAGCTATTTAACGGGTTATCGATTGCAGCTAATCAATAAAATAAGCTAGGAACATTTTAATAATAAAGACCAATTTCTAGAGGACTAGAATTGTATTAAATATATAGGTAGATATATAAAACAACAACAGTAAAATGCATGGATAGGTACTATAAAAATCTTATAATTTTTAACTTTAAATAAAGAAAATATAAGTACACATCGAATTTCTAACTTCTTTTTGGGTTTTGAAGGTCGGTTGAAAAGTAAATGACTTCGTAAAAATTGAAAAAATACCTACATAATGTTTAGGTACATATACACTGATACTAATTGTAGGTATAACGTGGAACATTTATATAGCAAGAAATTTAATAAGTTTTATATTAATCTCGTGTCTTGTCTTCATAATAGACACAATAAATTGTAAAACATTAATTATTTGTTATAATTCTAGAGAAATTACAATATTTCTCCCGCCGCATACAATGAACCCAATAAATACCTAGAATACCTACTTAATAAATTATTAATCGCAAAGAGTGTTGCCGAATACGAATCAATAGTTGCTATATAAGAGCGATAAGCGATATTTTGTTAAGGGTATCGGAGTGAAATGAGGTCACACGTGTTGCAATATCTAGCATGTTTTCGTTGTTATTAGAAACCTATTTTCCCTGCTGTACGTTGCGCAAGAATATTCGCGAACAGATAGCGATGTAGGTACAGAACTCGGCCCCTCCGTCCTCTCAGAGTCCGGTTTACGCGTGCCATCCTATTCTAACTCTTTCGTTTTCATTATATCCGTCCTTATCTCACTGTGACATAGATACCGATAGGTACTGTTGCGAAACAGCGCGGATTATATAGCAGGTGGAATGTGCCGCTAACTGGTTTAAATTAATGCTTTCACATACTCAAGAATACATAAGCGAGCTCATTAATTAGCATGCACTCTTTCGCCCACATTTTATATGGCAATGAAGAGATTAGCACAATCATTCTAAACTGTTTCCAAATTAAAAAGGTCAACAATTTATATTTGAAGTTTAAGATTTCCGATCTCCGTGCAGTGACAGCAGGACTGAGGACTCCACAGTAAGAAGCCACCTTTCTATCTATCTAAACCAAGTTTATCATATCATCATTTTTAACTTACGTAAGTTAAATATTTAACTGCAAATTACTTAAATTATGTATTAGTAGTTAGTTACCTTTAGGTAGGTACTTAATCTTATGACGGAATGTCATTAGATATAAGTATTTAATCTTAAGATCGGTCAAATATTTGCATTTAAAATCGGGAACACATATTTTTAAATGGTCAACAAGCGTGAAAGATCAATGAATCATGTTCATGTACATTGTAGGCGGAGTCTGCAATGTGCGAATGTCAGCTCCAATCGTATTCCAAGACGCATGCGCCCATTCAAGTCAGTCTTTGCTTGAAAGTGCGTGTTTTTGCTTCCCGTTTTATGCGAGTTACCACACGACACGTCAACGATAGCGATTAGATAAGAACAATCGATAAATTCGCACGATTCGCTTGTTTTGCTTGACCACACGAAATGTACTCAAAGTAAATGTTTCTCTTATTTTTTTAACCTTCTGTAATTGTGATAGTCTAAAAATCAGTCACATGTTTGATGTTAATTAAAAAAAGAACACCTTATAAATGTATAACAGGAATAACATTGGAAGGAAATGGAAAATAAAGGAGGCTGCATGGCTAAGCGGTCTTATAAGCCTACCGCGAAGCCTGAGGTATTGGGTTCCATCCCTGGTCCCAAATACAATTTATAATTAAATTTGTATTTGTATTCGGTCTCTGGTAGGGCTGCCACTTGCCGGAGGGGGTGTCATAAGTGGCACGGGGGTGTGGTTGAATTTCTACAGGCTTGCAATTGTGTTGCCTGGAAGAGATCGTTGATTAGGGATAAGGTCGATTGTTCCATTCCATTGCAACGAAATGTCAAAAAAAATTGGATGTGAATAGATATTTTTAAATTGTAGCGAGAATTATCCCAATAATGTCATCTTTCAACCAAAAGAGCATCATAATTGCTCCAATCGTTTAGGAACTACGATGCCTCGACAGAAGAAGCTATAAAATACTTTCTCTATCTAAGAAAAAACTATGTAAGTATGTATGTATATCCATTGAAATAAGTTAAATAGTGATTTATGACGTTAAACTGAAATTCGCTAAATGCTAGACCAAATGTAATTGAGTGATTTATGAGTCAAATCCATTTTGACACAGCGTCTTTCCCAAGTGATGAAAGATTTCTGGATACTTAACACGTGTTCTGGGTCACTGCCATTTCTTTAGCAATCGATATCTACTAATGATCTTGTTTAGGTTAATGATTGCTACCTTCAAACTATAAGTAGCTATTAAATATTCCATTAATTTGACTTCATACATGTCAAGTCAAATAAATTCGAAAATTCGTTAATTGGTGCCCAAAATGAACAAGAAATTGAAAACAATATCTACCTATAAAAACCCTGATTGGTTATATTTAAAATTATTATAGATAAAGCTATATCATTTTTAAAAAAAAAAATATCGACTCTTGTCTTACATGTTTTCAATGTGAACATAAACAAGCTACTAAAAACCGTTTACGGATACTTCTTCACAGCTTATTCTATACACTTCTGGAGGTTGCAGGTCCGTTCTGTCTTTAAATTTTAAACCAATTTTCGGTTTCAACAAGCTTGACTCGTAGAATACCTACTCAAAGCAATTGAGTTACACCAACAATATTCATTTTTGAACATGATTTTTACCCGCCTGTTGACATGGAATGAATGAAATTAATAGAACTAGAATTTCATGAATGTATCAGGCTAAGTTTAGCAGATCATAACATAGCCCACTGCTGTACAAACACTGTGAAACATCAACGCAGAAGTTTCAAGTTAAACCAGGCCCATCTGGTATCGATTGTAATTTCTATAAGAGTGCAACTTAAACAATATTTTCTTTGTTGATACAATGCCGGTTCCGAATAGGTACAGAAATACTTAAATATACAAAATTTACAATTTAATAAATAATTCGTGTTTAACGTATAAAGAAATAATAATTGGGACAACTCGCATACATTGCTCTGATCCCAAAGTAAGTAGGTACCTAGTTGAAGCACTTGTGTTATGTTTGTCAGAAACAACAAGGGTACCATTATAAATACATATAAGTTTATATACAACCAAGACTCGGAAACAATCATTCGTGCTCATCACACAAATAAATGCACCTACCGGAATTCGAACCTTTTGATGCAGACGGCAGGAGCACTACATTGCACCAATCGGTCGTCAAATACTAATTAAAATGCTTGAAATAACTTATAATAAAAGCTTTGCTTAAAGAGAGTGCAGGCGACCGTTCTCCAATCTCTGGTAGAAATAATCTGCGAAGTAGAGTCTCCCATTCGCGGTAATTATAAAACTAAAAAACCCCTGCGTAATATGTATAGCATGGATTCGTAGCCTCTTCTCACTTTTTGCCAACGTTGAACGCTAAGTACCTAATCTTGCCTGATGACTATCACTAATGAGGTTTAAATTTTGAAACTTTCAGTAGTTTTTGATATAATTCATAATAAACAAAATACCAATGTTTTATTTTTATTTTGTTAAAAGTCACATTGTTTAAACTCATTTGGAAACAAGACAGCCCAATTCTTATTAGATTTAGGTAAGCCCTGAAAATTAAGGTGCCGATTAAACAATAAACAGCAACTATTCGGGGTTAAGCCGTAATCATATTATGAATTACTCCTTCTCAACTCACGCTAGCGTTCAAAATATTCGAGTTTAACCAGCTCCACTGTTGTCGCGGGCGTTAATTCGGCTGGATCACGATCACGCACAATCCGCCCCGCGGTTCTCTTGACTTATTTTATAGTATTTTTTGTGCCGTGACGGCGATTGCGCTCCGCCACCCTTGGGCTTCGCGCAAAAAACCCTCTGCTCACAAATAGTTAGAATGTTGTTTTGGAGAAGGGCAAGGGGGTGCGTGGGCCCACGGAGATCGCTATCGCACGCACCCACTGCACGCACTATCCTGCTGGCCACTTAATTGTTATGTACGCCGCGATACAAATAGATTGCCGGAGAAATTGAAAGTTTAAAAGTCTACGACGCCTCAATTAAATTTGCTGATCAAGTTTTTTTTTGAGTTTCACCAAAAATAGTAAAAAAATGTTTGTGTTAAGTCTTTCATAATTTTTCATGACTGCATTTTTTAACTTATCAATTTCTATGTTATTTTTGTTATCTGCTGAAATATTGTTCTTAAAATCCACCAAGTTTAATATAGGGCGTCGATGTCAAGTTATTTTGTCGTTAGGGAAGATGTCCTTTTATTATAATTTTTATTTCAAATTTTGTATTTTTAACCTACTTCCTTAGCTAAATTGCAAGGCATAACACTTAAGATATTAACAGATTCATAAATAAAAATTTACTTATAAATAAACTAAGAACAATACGTATTAATTAATTAATTTTAATCATGAAACTATAATATCTAACGTAGGTACTTAATTATTTTAATACTTCGCACTCCGCAGTGGTTAGTTTTGTTTACGTGTGCGTTGCACGAGAAATAGGGGAGACTCATTAAGGTAAAAAGCCAAGAACAAACGTTAAAATAATGGCGAATTACACGAAGGGGACCCGGACTCAACAATATTTGAAAATAGTTTCAGTACCGAGAAAACAAAAAAGTTCTTTTATTATGTTAAATTCCTACGTGTTAGCTAAGCAAGTAGGTAAATCCGCTAATCGTTATAGAATATTTGACAAATATCTTTCCAACACATTCTGGTTCTAATCAGCTGCAATATTTAACGAGCATTTTTATCAGGAACTGGTTTTCTTTCATTATAAATAACAAGATTTGTAGTACCTATTTACCTACCTTTATCAATAAGAACCTTCAGACTTACAAAAGACTATTTTTGTTGTGTATGTATAATTATTATAAAGTAAAATAGATATAAATAAATTCTCAAAAAAATCCAATTTGAATCTAATTCGGAAGCATTAGATGATTTTAATTAGTCATAATCTCCCCTACTGCTATTAATTCATTACATAACAAGAAGTCATAGATAACGCACTGTGCATTGTTAGCGAAGTGAATCATTTTGTAGCATAGACTATAATATTTATGCATAGACTATAGAGTTGCATGAAGCCGGCAATGTTGTAGGGAAAGAGCGGGATGCGCGGGGCGGGGAGCTATCAGCATTTCGGCGCGTCCGCGGGTCCTCCCCTCCGCCCCGCGCCGATTTTGCCCTGCACCTCACATACGATACAGAGAGAGCCCAAAATTATAGGACTAGAATCTAGATATTCAGTGTGCCATATTTCTTAAGTTTTGCTTTTAGTTAAGTAGAACTAAATAAGAACTTCGCTATAATATCTACATTATACACAATATACTAGATTAAACAGTTGTAAAAATATAAATTAAAGTCATAACAATGAAAATATTAATTATTCAAGACCGACTGCTAGTGGCTGTGCTATAAAAAAAATATCTAGATACAATGAACGATAAGAAAATAATATTTTAATAATTTTTAAAGAATTAAATGGAATTGTAAAAACCGAGAACAGGATATCTGAAACTAGTCTCTCTGTTAATTAGTAGTCTATGTCTCACAACCCGCGACGCTCCCCTCCTTGCGCGTCGTGCTAACCTTGAAAATAGTTTTTACCGACAGGAGGGTATTCACCCCGAGCCCAAATTCCGGAGTCCACTGCACACTGACGTAATTCTACGATGCAACTGACTTTCTTATAAGAAATTACTATTGGCATCTAAAAAACGCCTAGTGTGTTTCAACATTTACTTTTACGCGATCCACGTCAGCCAAAGGATATTTGATTGTTGTTTTTTTCGAAGAGTCGTGTGTTTAGTGCTTTGTATGCACAAGGTACAACGCCGAAACTTGCTTTGATTTTTTTATAAGGATTTTTCTTATCTATCTTTTAAGTAGGTAGATTGTGATTTAAAAGAAAGTGAACAACATTTTTAATAATATTACCTACCTACCTATGCTAGTGTGTTTTAAGTAGAATATTTGGCAATGATCTTTAAATATATAGGTAAATTCACATTATGTAAAGTAATAATATATTGTTGTTGTTTATATTAAGGTAAATAAAGTACCTATGAACAAGAGTATCAAAAACAGTTCGTTATACTTATCTCCATAGATAACATTCAGCGAACTGCAGATCTTGACGAAACCAATAGGTAAGAGAAACCGTAGAAAGGTACCTGAAGTGGTCGTAGCTACGATTTACCAAAAATAAAATAAAAAGCAAGGCTACTGCGACAAAAAAGCAAAAAGAAAAAGGCAAAAGAAAAAAGACCGGCTTCTTGCCGCCTACGCAGGAGCATCACCTATTACAGACTTCCACGTTTAACCATATTCTTATTAAGTTGTAGATATATGTATCATTAATATGTTGAAATAATGACTTAAGACAATGTACGAAAAGAGTAAAAAATTGTCAAGTAATTACTTAAATAGTACCTACATGTATTCAAATTTGTTTATGTAAGTAAGTATACCTACTTACATGTACCTAAGCATAAGTTACTAATGTCTTCATTAATCCAACTTAAATTTATTTATCACCCAGAAGCAAAAACAGGTGAGTTATAATTTTCACGTGTATGGTGTGTGGTTTTTATGTCGTCTTCAATTTCACTTCCTAAAAAATCTACGAATATATTTCTGAGTGATAAATAAATAACCTAGACTTTATTTCTTCAATACTGCATTAATTTATTGAATCAGTCCGGTTTTAAAACAGAAGGCTCGTTGGCGACAGTTTGGGATAGATAAAACGAGTCATCAAGTCAGCACTCAGCCGTGATAAGGAACTGTTTACAATGCTTAAGTCAACGGCCTCTTGGTTGGCGACAGGAAAAACCTTGGAGATGCACCTTAGCTTAAAACCTTCATTAAAAACCCCTTCAGGGTGATGTACTTGATCGTTATAGACCACGTACGCCATTGTTTTTGAATAATAATGTACCTAATTATAAGATATTAACTCGTGTTCAATTTTGACTCATTTTCAAACCTATGTCTACCTATAAACTAACTATATATAATATTTAAATAAATCATTTCTATATACTACTAGCTTTTACTCGCGATACCACTCGCGATTTTTAAAATCGGTTCAGTAGTTTTTGAGTTTATTTGGTATACACATAATAAAACACAAAAATGCAAATCTTTCCTTTATATAAGTGTATATATATAACATATAGAGCAAAGATTTATATAAAAGGGAATTCCCGTAACCCCTAGTAGGGCATGGGGCAGTCGCATTTCTGTTTCACTGATAATTTTCTTTACAGGCAAATAAACTACCTAAGGTAAGCAAAAATTATTTGCTTATATATCCACCTACTGCATTTGTATTTGATAAATAACTCGATTTCCCGAACTTTTTTTTTAGGAAAATCAAGCCCAATTCATAATTCATCATCGTAAATTAGGTGGATATACTTAGAAGTGTACCAACTAATTATACTAAAAATATAAGATATTAGGTACAATCAGTAAATGTTCCATAGTAAATTGTGGTTACAAATAAATTTCAGTAAAGCGTTCGTGTTTAAAAAAGCTGATAAGGCATAGTTCGCAGGTCTCAGACCGTATTATCACACGAAATGATCCGAGGGTCAACGAGCGAGATATTTCGTTTTTGCACAATATACCACGGTTTTAATTGCCCAACGAAAGCGCCCCTTAATTTTAAACTATGACCTCATTCCTAGAACCACGATACAAATATATTGCTACCTGAATGATGATTTGCAATATTTTCTTTCATAATTCATATAATAACCTCCTACTGCGACCACCGAACTTAACTATGGATTAAAGAAAACTTTTCTCGCGAATCATTAGATATTATTTCATACTCATAACACAAAAACGTACCTATATTATTTTTTTAAATTAAAAATCAGTGTAATGTGCACTGGGTCTTAGTGATCATTTTATTTCAGGCAAGTCCATCAGGCTTCTGTGCTGCCAACTGAATCATATATTAACTACGTAAAATTAATATCATTTTGGTTAGACGCGTTTTAGGTCGTGAATTATAAATTTAAAGCTAAGATACCGAATAACCTTCTTAGTAATTTTTTGTCAATTAAATTTTATGATTTATTTAAATTTTACATGTGTAAGTTATAAAGAAAAAAGAAAGTATATTTTTCCTGTTGCAAATATACTTAGTGAATTATTGTAAAAACTTTGACTTTCTCGCGAAGATATTTTATTTATAGTTTAGTTTTGCGGCGAAAAAGGGTACGGTTGATGTTTTTTGGAATGCACAAGTCACATTGGCACCTGTTTTGAGTATCTCAAAGGACCCTCGCTCACCTGTTTAATGCAATAATCTACTCAGAACCAAAATAATGCAACTTTTTGTATGTTATATTATCAAGTTTTAATAACACAATGTACCTATTATATTTTCTTCATGGGTAGGTACCCTATCGATTTTATTCACAAAGTAGTATCGCATTTTCAGTTTTCTTGGATTACTTCAGTAACTACTAAATAGTTGCTGATTGAACTTAATAATCCCTAGACTGTTTCATTCTTAATAAAAATCCTACGAAACTCGTTTCGTTACCAGAATTAGCCCAAAACACAACAGACGAACAATTAAACATTGAGTGAAACCCATCTGTACATCGACTCTATTAGGGGTTTTAAGCAATATGAAGGAACAAGGAGACGGAACACAGTTACAACCGTGTTCCTTCGAGTCGAATAAACTTTATTGGGACACTGGAATAAAGGTTTATGTAAAAAAAATATAGTTGTTAGGTTGCTATATCGCTTGGATTATAACAAAAACTACGCAGCACCCCTCTGAATTAGATTTTTTCGTTATGAAAATATGTCAGAGGCAGGTAGAATATTGCAAACTTCGTTGACTCATAATATTATGTTACTCATATAATTACATTTTGATGTTCTTAACACTGAGGACCTATAAGAGGTCATAAGTGATTTGGATAAGATTTAAGAATATACAGAAATAATTGATTGAGTAATAGATTACCTAAACAAAATTAAAATATTAGTTCTAATGTTAAAATTATTATGGTGGATGTTAAATACACAGAAAGCTTCACTGTAAAGCAAATTAATTGATTTCAAAGATGAATATAAAAAATTTGTCAATCCATAAAATGGTTGATTTTATATATGAATTGAAAAATTAATAACAGAAAATATGTTTATAAAAATAATTATAATAATTAGCGCCTTTTCTAATAGATTTTTGTGTATAGTAATTATTTATTTTGTCATACTAATTATATTAATTTAAATGTTATCATGTTTAAATCAAACCGCATTTGGAATAGTTTATGACCAATGATTAGACAAATTACATTACCTATTCATGTAGATGAAAACTGACAACACAATGTTTGTTTGTTTACAGAAATTGAGTGACAGTGACAGAAGACAGCTATGACTTTGACTTTTGCAGGTTGCTGACAGCTGATTGCAATTTGGAGTTTTTAAACTCGAAAAGTTGAAATCATGTTTTATAATCATAATTTTAAAATTTGATAAAACAAGTCTCTTAAAATTCGTAATTAAACTAGTTTCTTTATAGTTTTCAGAAGTGGTAAGGTGCTCTTCTACAATGGAATATTCGAACAAGGTTAATAACTATGTATATTATTTTATAATACTTATTGACCTGTGCAACTATCACAAAAAAAATATAAATTATTAATAAATAAATTGTAATATTTAATTCCAGAATTTTCCTGTGCTTAAGAACACTAGACTGTTAGACGCCGCATATGGAAAAGAAGTAGATAAAGTGCCCGTATGGGTAATGCGTCAAGCCGGAAGATATTTACCAGAATTTCAAGAAGTACGAGCGAAACACGACTTTTTTAGTGTTTGTCGTACTCCAGAATTAGCCTGTGAAGTGACCTTGCAGCCATTGCGGCGATATGCACATTTAGATGCATCAATCATATTCAGTGACATATTAGTAATACCACAGGCTTTGGGAATGACTGTAGAAATGCATCCTGGTCAGGTATATTTAACATTTCGTTACATAGATTAATATATGTATGTTTATAATCAATAATCATTAATTAATTTTAATTGTAGGGACCTGTTTTTCCAAAGCCACTTGCTAGCCCTTCTGAAATAGATGAGCTTAAGGAAGAAGGTGCTGTATCCAGGCTTTTATATGTGGGACAGGCAATTACTTTGACCAGGCATAAAATCGAAGGCAAGGTTCCTTTAATAGGTTTTACTGGAGCTCCAGTAAGTAGTTTTAAATACTATGTCTTAATATGCCTATGTTATTATTTGTGTTAGTAATTAACATATTTTAACCTTGTTCATGCAGGATATAAGAAATTTATTTGTTATTAAGATACCTTGAACATAATATGCATATAATTAATGTGCAATTATAATTTAGGAATAACCCTAATTATGATTTCAGTTCACACTCATGGGATATATGATTGAAGGTGGAGGGAGCAAAACTATGTCTAAAACGAAGGAATGGTTAGAAAAATATCCTAAAGATGTTCACAGACTTTTAGAATTATTGACAAGGGTCATTGTAGACTACCTTGTTATGCAGGTAGTCATTTGTTTTCATATTTATCTCTACAAACAACCAACAACAAATAGTTTATCAATATCATAGAATTACAGCAAATATAATTATTCAGTCATTCTCTCTATACAAAATTTTGTTGATATATTTTAATAAATAATATTATCATATAAGTAGAAAACAGAATTCATGCATTTTCATGTATAGGTTGAAAGTGGAGCACAATTACTCCAGGTGTTTGAATCAAGTGCTGATCATCTAACAAGAGAACAGTTTGCTGAAGTATCAGTACCATACTTGAAAGATATACGAAAAGGAGTTCAGCAAAAACTTCAAGAAAAAAACTTGGATCATGTCCCTATGGTATTTATTTAAAAATATGTCAATGGTAAAACCACCTTTATTTAGTATTACTTTCAGAAAAATAATATTGTTACAGACAATATTTGCTAAAGGCGGAGGTCATTCTTTGGACATTCAAGCAAACATGGGATATGAAACCATTGGACTAGATTGGACAGTTGATCCCATTGAAGCAAGAAAAGTTGTTGGTGACAACATCACCTTGCAGGGAAATCTTGATCCACAAGATCTGTATAAAACCCCTGTAAGTTTTCTTTATTAATTATTGATAAATTTATATTTATAGGATTTGAATAACTTTAGATCTAGTGAAAAGTATTATTAAATCTGAATTATGATTGTCTTGTTTGTAGGAAGAAATAAGGAATTTAACCACAGAAATGGTTCAGAAATTTGGTAAAAAGAGATACATAGCCAATTTAGGACATGGCATAACTCCTCAAACACCATTGGAAAGCATGACAGCATTCACAGAAGCAGTACATGATGCAGTGTAATATCTTAAAACATGGCGATAAAAACCTAATCATTTTTCCTTAACGGAAACAATAATATGAAATGTTTTAGTTTTTCAAAAAAGCTTCATTTGAAATTTGTGTAAAATGTATTATTAATAAATCATTTTGAAATTATATAGGGCATGGTTTGTTAAGTAATACATTATATAATTGTGTATTTATGAAATTGTTTATTTAAAAATTTATTTGTTCTCATGCTGTCTTACTATTAGTTTAATATGGGTGTAAGGAATATGAATATAATTTTATTCTTTATTAGTTACTTAAAAGGATTACAAATTAAACTTGTTTACATGGTATATGTAGTTTTTGAGTTTTGACTTGTTGCTGGTATATCTTCATCGTGGCATCCCACAGACTTTTTGATATACTGAAAAAAAAGATATAAGGTTAAAAACAATACTATATCATTTATGGGTTTTAATGTCAATCGCCAATGATTCGATGAGGACACAATTGACAAAAACTTTTCATATTTGTTATGAAAAAACTAGTAATTGTTAGCTGTTTTTATATTTCTTATAAAGTTTTTTTGCGTCAGGTGAAGGGTGATCAATCTTGCAAAATGATATAAATATTCTTAAGCAAAAAGATCTAAGCCATTTTACCTGTGCATTAACTTGTATCTGTTCATCCATTTCCTGAATATACTGGTGTAGTTTTGTGCAGGAGGCCATCTGTTGCTCTAGTACACACAATGTTTCTGGCGATGCATATTTCTCAGGACTGTCGAGAAATACTACCATTCCATCTTTTTGGTTAATCATAGCATATATTTCACCCTCCTCAATCTGTAATGAAATTAAATCAGTTTTTCTTGTGACAACTTGAGTGATTGTAACATTCATTAATACTTACTATTTCGAAAATTCGATACTATATTCAATATCTTGTAAATTATGACTAACATGATTTATCAATAGCAATTATGTGCCTATACCTCACTATTAAGACGCCATGTTTACTAACAAACTCTGTGAGTCGCAGTATTTGCTCGATGAAAGCAAAAACGTCTAAATTAAAAGCCTTGTGACCTAAATGCATTTCTATAATAACAGCTACAATCTGTATCTTGTATAACGGTGATCCTTGGATTGTTGTTACATCAGAGATTCTGGATTCGAATCTCGCGAAATAAAAAATTGTTTTGGCTGTAAAGAACTTCACTAAAAAAAAAAAAAAAATTAAAACTGAAACAGATGCAAAATGTTTGTCCCATGGCAGTCCAGTAGTATAATATAATTAATATAAAAAGTACTATGTACCATATTCAATATATAGGTTTCCGCTTGAGCTGGACCAGAGAGCTGAACACGAGATGCAACATCACTTAGTGAAAGAGTTAAGAATGTTTTTGTGAGTCTTTGTATATTTTTTTTGTACATTGAGTGGATGACCTGAAATTTTTCAAGTAAAATTTAATCAAAAATAGTACAACCGTTATTTATAGTTTATTTATCTCATTGGATAACCCTTTCAAACAAATCACAATGTCTTGCACTGCAAACAGTCGAAGAATACATTTCATTATGCAACTAAATTTTTTCATTGGGCTATATATTTTATAGGCAAATTTGGTTAAATGCAGGTAGTTACCCTGCTTTATTGTAAGATTAAAGTTGTAGGTACGTTAAGATACGTTTTTTTTTCACATAATAAATTGTCATGCTACTTAGCACACACATTGTTTTATTTAATACATAACAGGTACCTGATTTACTAATCCCATATTCTTGTCTCTGACAAATAACTCTCTATGTTTCACTGCAGCATGTTGTGATGCAGCTAAATCATGGTATGCTACAGACAGAGGCTTCAAGAAGCGACATACCACTTGTGATGTGTATTTTGGCATTTGTAATACCTGAAAAATTACAATAATTGCATATCATATTATTACATGAAAGAAGGAAAGACATTTATTGTATGCTTCAATTATTATTTTTATTCATAATAATATATTATTGTCTACATATAATACGCGGTAAACTAAATTCAAGTATTCAAAAAGCTACCTTTCCATGCAAGATAAGAGAGACTAAGATATATTTCTTGTAGGCCTCAAGCATTATGTGGGAGACGACCATCGCAGGAACAGTTACAACCACCTCAAAGAAATATAATGCTCTTTCATAATTCTTTAAAGCACAATATATCATTCCTCCATAATAATAGTAAAGTAAGAAATGTTTGGAATCATTATTTCCACCAAGCTGTAAAAAAAGCATTTATATTTTGATTTATATGAACTAAATAATCAAAAATCAACTTAAACTTCAAAAATAATACAATGTGTTTATTATGAGTATTGTTATGAACATTAGCAGGACTGACTAAAATTTTTTAATACTTCTTATATAATTTTATTAATTTCACTTGAAAACTAACCGAATGTAAAATAATACACTTAGTTAAGCCGATAGAATTATAAAAGCTGTGTTGTAAAACTCAAATAAATTTTACTAAATAAATACCTCGGATCCTATTCCGGTGACATCAGTATCTAGAAACTCAAGGGCTGGCTTCATACATTTAGACAACAAACATAATTGGCACAAATCTGCATGTATAGATGTTAATTGAGAATCAAACAATTGTACTTTTCTAATTGCTTTCTTGAGTATCTCAATACCACGAATAGGTTGCTTCAACTCCACTAGATGATCAGTTAGCAAATGGCATAACTCTGCAACTGAAATATTTAAAAACAAATCTTTTATGCTATTTTTAGTTGCCATAAAAATTTAAGGAACTAAACTTAGAAAATGAACTAAAATAAGGCCCAGAGAACTTCAGTTTATATAGTATAATTATATACATATAATGTAAATATTCTCACCTAATAATTATGTCCAATTGTTTTAGTGTGTAATCTTCAATTTATAAATTATAATTAATAATAGGTTATATGCGTTTTTGGATACATAAATACATAATCTATTTGTTCTAACAATTATACTTACACAATTCTGGGCAGAATCTAACTTGTTCTCCAATACAGTTATTTATGAAATCACAAACCTGTTGATACATCATTGTTCGATCAACGTCATTTGAATTCTGAAAAAGATAGTATAATAAATAAATTGTGTAAACTGAAAAACAATTAAACCTGGAACATTTCCATACACAATTCATCAGTTGTTTGTATAATAGTGTCTGGTAATGCTCAAACCAACATAAAACTATGCTCCAAAATTCAACATGTGTTTCAAATTTAAAAGTTTCTATTATAAAACAGGCCACTCTTATTAACACATTAAATGCAGTTGTTAAAATCATAATGACTTATTATAATATTACCTGTGGTAAAGAAAATTTTGCCACTAAAACAGCCAAGATACCAAGAGAATGTTGTTGGATGTCAAGAGTTTCAAGAACTGTGCTCAAATGAGCACTATTTCTCTGAAGTACTTCATCTGATTTTGATATTATATCACAAAGCTCACGAAAGTTTCCTGTAAAAATATAGCGATGTAATGGAATAAAAACAAAAATTTGGGAACCCAGGAATCAATAAATAATATATATTGAGTGAAATACCTGCAGCCGAAATTGTCCGTACGTTGTTCACAAATTGTTCCAACGGCGAAGCCATAATTTTCAGTGTAGAATTTCTATACAGTCAATTTTCTCAAGCTTTAGAATATTGTGAAAATATATTTGTGAAATTCGATGGTCCTCACCAATAAAACACAATATTAAATACACACTCCACAGTCATGCCACAGTTTACAATTAATAGTAAATGAGACAGTTCTTTCAAACATATTCATTCACTTCATGTACTAGCTAGGTCTATTTTTTTTGGCTTTATAATTTTTGGCAATTCGGCTTTAGCATGGAGGTTAGAGAGAAGAAGAACGATCGCTATAGATAATAGTGTAGGTACTTAACTACTGTATATTATATATTTTTTATAATCTCATGTCAATTGTCAAGATGTGAAATGTCAATTAATAGAGTTCAAACGACAACCCTCTATAGTCTATTTAAATTTTCCAATTTATATGAATTTTATTACATTTGAATTTTGATTACAGAATACAGACAGGCTGTAAGCGTAAAGATAAGAAAATAATTTGATTATTTATAATTTAATATCTATTACATTAAGTACTGATTACAAGTTACAACAAATATTAAATAATTTATGATTAATATTTCTATGGTGTCTAATAAAATACATTTAAAAACGAACTGGGCAAAAAATTTTACTTTACAAATAGTGTATTTGATCTGAAGTCTACCTTTAAAAGCAAAAATAGTTTTATCACTAAATAGAAACTCAAAACAATGTATAACTCTGGCATGAGGCAAATGGAAGAGAGACATGTCGCTAATCAAATAGATCTCATGATTTGGAATCATCGCTTGGATTTAATAGCTATTAGTAATTATAAAGGTTGGTAGATACTGACTACTCCATAATTAAGTAATCTGTATTATGGAATACAATGTTTTAGCATGGTTTCTGATAAAAAAACTTCAATTAATTTACTAACACTGATACTATATAATAATACTATTAAAACTTACATTTTAGGTGAGGTGCAAGTACATAGACTACATTGGCAGAAAGTTTGGAGTTTACCACCACCTAAAGAAAATGTAAAAGTTGATGCAATGGCATGGAGACCTGATGGGAAAGTAAGTACTTATTGATATTTAATGCAAAAGACTTGACATCATAATACAAAGTAAATATAATTATTAACATCCAGTTTTTGTAATTTTTCTTTTAATGTAGACCTTGTTTCTTCTTTAAACATTTTATTTATTTACTTATGAAAAGTAACACCTAGTAGAGCATGGGGCAGACATATTTCTGTATCTATTTCACTGATCATATTCTTTACAGGCAAGTAGGTGATCAGCCTTCTTCAGCAAGTAGGGAAACCAATTAAAGTTTATGTTAGGTAGGCACCCAACAGAAACTTTAATTGGTTTCTCCGGAATGTTAATGGCAACACTGATGCGTTAACCACTTAGCCACGGAGGCAGTTATTAATCTTACAGCTAAATAATAAAAGTAAAATTCAACATGTTATATATACATGAAAACCAAAATTGAATTACATATTCAAATAATATTGAATAGAAGGAATCAAGGTTAACAAACATACATTAAGTATTACTTTTTAAAAGAGAAATGAGTATAATATAACATTAATAAAACACATTTTCTTTTACAGGCATTAGCTATTGGTTATAACACTGGAAGTGTGTATATTATTGATATTGAAAATAAATCAATAATTGACAAATATGATTTTAGCCAAGAATTTAAAGATGAGACTGAGTTTAAAAACTATGGTATACCCACCATTTGTTGGCCTGTTAAATCTGGTACTTTGGAGAGCACTACAGAATATAATATTTATGTATGTAAAAATATTTAATTCCATATCTATCTATATCCATAGCTAATAAAACTTAGACATTTTACTGTCAATATTTTGTTACAGGATGATCCAACCCTGTTTTTAAAAAATCCACCTATGCCAAATGCTTCTTATAAAAATCAAAATTCTAATGAAAATGATGCAGAATTCAAAGATTGTCCAAATCAATTTGATCAACTAAATCTGCTAATAGTTGCTTATGGAACTGGAACTATATTCATGAGTGTTTTTGGTAGATATCCCTATAGAAGTGTACACTTGTCACAATTCACAAATGAACCAGAAGGAAACTACAAAATTCTTGATATCCAATTATCAGATGACTTCAGTATAATGCAGGTTTTATATCTAGAAAGATGCACTAAAAGGATTATTGTATCAATTATCAATACAAGTGTTTTATCAGCATACTCTGAAGAGCTGTCCATTGTAGCACATTCACAGATACAAATATTTCATTTACTTACTCATCTGAATCGAACTATGAAAGCTGTGACAGAAGCTTGGGAACAAATACTTTTAGAAATGGATACAAAAATGGCTTTATATGCATCAACAGTTCCAGAAGGAGGAGTATCAGCTGATTTATTAGAATTATTAATGTTAGGTACATACATGAATTTGTTGTTAATTGTGTACATTACATATTTCTCTGAAAACTTATACTCAACCTTCTTTTAACAGGTGTTCCATCTGATGACTTAGAAAGGTTTCTTCTAAGAGATTTAACACCAAAAGGTCTAAAGAAATTTGGTACTTCAGTTGAATTAAGTTATTCAACTATCCAGAAACTTGTATTGAAACAGCTCAATATTATTGGCCAAAATCTTGTATACCACTTATCAGAGTTAAGAGGTCATGCTAAAATTCCTGATAGATATAAGGTCAGTTACTTTGATTGAAATAAATCATTGAATCGTCTTATTTTAATATGAAATACAGGTCATTGAATGGAATCTTATGCTTTTTAGGTTTTGGGTTTGGATGAACACATGGTAACTGCAGCAATAAGAGCCTGCTTTGCTTTCTTAAACAAGTGCCTAGAATTACAGCAAGTAATTGACATATCAATGAGAAACTACAAAGCATTCTTTCGATGGCTGTTTGTTGTTATTGTTCGTTTATTAGATGAACAAACACCTAGTGACATAGTAAAAATTAATCAACAGGAACTTACCCATATAGCAGACTTTTTATACAACTTTGAAAATGTTCAAGCTGAGACATCTGAAGCATCAGAGAAGCCTGCAAAATTTAATTTAGAGAGATTAGGCCAATATCTTCAAGATCAAGAATTAACAATTGTTTCAAATGATGAAGACAATCCATGGCATAAAATCTTAAAAGAGAATTTGTGTTTGTCAAAAGATAATGATACAATTTTTTGCATAGATGAATTTAAAAAGTTTTCTCTTATACAACAACAAAAACATATGACAAAGCACATAAAAGAGGTATTTGATATACATCACGCACAAAGTTTTTCTCTTCTTTACAATATCAAATGTTATGAAGCAGATGACAGAGAAAATTATAAGATCTCACAAATATTTGATGTAGACCAACAGAGATTTATGATGGTTTTAGTAAATACTGAGGTTCCTTCTCAAGGTCTCTATTTTATGTCTGTGAGTGTAAAGGAAAAATATTCCGCATCAATTTGTAAATTTGTTTTTTCATCTAGTTTGCTTCAGGATAATGATCAGTCATCTGAAAGCCTAGAAATATTAGATATACAATTTTACTCATCAGAATATCTGTCTGTACTTTTAAAGCATTCCCATACTGAGGACAGTATAATATTTGTGCAACTACCCTTAAAATTAGTTCTGGAAAATTCCCAGGAATTCAATTTGAAATCTAGAAATATAATCTTTAATGAACATATGCAAAGAATTGATCTAGGCCCACTTCTAGATCCTACTGTATACAAGATTTTAGAAAAAATTAATGGTACTAAGATGGCTGTGTCTGGAGCTAGGAAAGTTGCAGTAGTCTTATCAAATATTCAAAGAAAGGTAAAAATATTTGAAATGGAAGTAAATAGTGAAGAAGATGATGATGATATTTTTGATTCTACATCTCAATCAAATGTTACACAAAGTGAAACCAGTCAGACTACTGACAAGAATTCTACAAGGGGAAATATTTCTTTTTGAATAAAAACAATATTTTTAAATTATTTTATTTAAATAACATTTTTTTCCCTTTACATTAAAAAAAATGTTTGAGCAATTTTAATTTAAAATATACTACTTCATATTTACAATTACCAATAATAAAAACCTATCTCTAAAATTATAATACAATTATGATATTTTGACACATGTTGCAATATTTAAAATATCTTTATAAATAATTTTCTATTAATGGTTGTGGAAGGAAATGTCAATCTACAAAAATTAAAATTATATTAAGCTAGCTATTGGTGATTTTATTTGAATATTTTCAAATACTGAATTGAAATCAGTATCTAAGCCTTGGTTATCAATACCATATATTAGATGTTCTGATGACTGGTTTCTACTGGGACCAGCAACAGGTTCAGGAATAGTTGTGGTTGTCCAATTGTAAATTTCATCACCATCTTCATCTTCATCATCAACTGTAAATTAATTAATTTTCTTAGATTACTAAAACAAATAAGACAACAAGTATTTATTTTAGTTTAATGCATTAAAATTTAATAAGCATCTCTATAATTATTGTTAAACTTGCTGCATAATAAACTTGTGATTTTCAAGGTTACTGTCAACGATCTTAAAAATAAAATGTTTATCTTTATTGATGATTTATTGCATTTTATTACCTGATACAACTCTCCTTCCATCATATTTCCACTGCTTTCTCAATCTCAAGTAAATTACTGCACAGGCTATGATTACAAGGATTGAAGTTATGATGGCAACCAGTTTTACAGCATCCATGGATGAAAATTTTGACCCTTTAACTATCATTTCTACCTCACCAACGGATATACCTGATCCATCAAGTGATTTTGAAACACATTTGTAATAGCCAGACTCTGCTTGTGACACCTTCTGTGATAAAAAAAATATATTATTAACTTATTAGAGCATAATTTTTTATAAGAGGTAAAAGAGACAATTAAGTTAGATAAGTAGAAATTTACGTTTTATAAAGTTATAAGATAAATATACATTTAAGTAATTTAGATAAGATAAAAATAACTTACATCAATGTGAAGCTTTCCTGATAAAACTTCATATTTAAACTTTTTTTCATCATGATTATTCCCTGGTCCAATTATAGTGTTCTTGTCAAATAACCAGAACATAAAATTATGTTCATAATCATTGCTATTACAGTTTAAAACTGCTGTACTTCCAACAGCCACTTCTTTAACTATAGTTGACTTCACATCAGGTAAATTGTTCATGATTGATGGGATTTACCACAAACTAAATCACTTATACGGTAAAGTTATATCACCAAAATTTGTCATTTATTGTGCAAACATAACTGAAGTCAATGGATCTGTGCCAAGTTTAAAATTATCTCAGTCACATGGTCATTTTTAATAAATCATACCTTTAGATGTCGAAATTGAATGTAATTTTAGTATCTACTATTTCTACTTGGATTTTTTAGAAGATGCATAAACACCTCCACACACAAAACAGGCAGCAGCATCCAAATTGGTGTCATTACAACATAAATTGGAAGATTTACTTTTGTATATTCTAATTTGATACAAATTATAATTTGAGCAGCCATTTTCAGCCCTATAGCTGTAATGTACCATACATTCTTGTTTATTGTTCCACGGAATCTTTCGATGCCATTCCTGCAGTGAGATACCATGTGGAATATAACATATATTAATAAAATGCTATCATAAACCCACATAGGAATAAATACAATGAACCAATTCCAATGTGTTCTTGATTCCAGTCGCAAGCATAGTAATATTAGAAAAACTAAAAATATAAACCAAGTAAACAGGGCCCGATGCAATATCGCCATGACTTATAGTAATAAGTAATTCTAAGCTCCGTAGATTAAATCGAATTACTATACAAAACCAATTATATTAATTTTGTTCGTTTAACTTAAATATTCTCAAATTAAGTCGAATTTACATTTTCATTAAAAATTTTACTTAGTAGTTGGTACTAAATAATAAAAAATTATTAATAAAGAGTAAAGACTAAAGTATTTTTTTGTGTATTCGCCCTAAGGGCAAGCTAAATTCTTTCGACCTCACCGCCTAGACTTACTAAAATGGCGGAAATTTAACTTGTAGTACGTACGATGGAAAATATCGTACAATAGTAGTGTACTATCGTACATAGTTATGAAATTATTGTAAATGTACGATAATAATTGTACGGTTCCGAACCCTGCTTAAGTACCTAGTTTATAGATGGGGTACTTCTGGATGGTTCCACTAAACGCCCGCAACGATTGTAACACCCTCTGTATCGTTCCACCTAAGGCCTGTGGTCGTCGTCAGCGATCGCTCGACGTCATAGATTACGTCACTGTTCGCGACGTGTAACGGGAATTCGAAAAAACAACGATGGTGACGAAAGAAATAACTCTTTACAATCCTGAAACTGACATAAAGATATAACAAACTTAGTTCAACATTAACCAAAACTAACTTATTGTTTTAATAAAATACTTCTTGATATTTTAAAATCTTGTATAATCATAACTTAGTTTAGTAAGTACAAATTATTTAAAACAAGAACTTAGTACAAAAGTAAATATGTTTCTGAATAGATAGTGCATTTGTAAATATATCTGAGATATTCTCATTAGTAGGTACATATATAAACACTAATCCACTATCAATTCACTAAATCCTTTATGTAGTGATATTTTTATTTCACCATGCCGCCATTTAGCAAGCACGCAGCGCTCAAAATGTGCGTTCCACCTAAAACATTCGCCTACAACGCCCGCGGCCTTTTTACGTTAGTGGAAACTGGAACGGCAGTTTCAGCGGTAGTGGTCGATGGCGTTGCGGGCGTTAAGTGGAAGTAGAACGTAGCCATGGTAGATTTGACATACGTCATATTATATTTATCATTTTGCCAATTATCATAACTGACAACTACACTATTCTGAAATCTGCTGTCTTCATTTTCAATTTTTGAAACCGGCATTTCTGAATTCTGATTTTTGACTTTCTGAAATGAACTGAAATCTGAGTTATAATTTGAAATTTGTCTATTGTATGTACTGTGTACATGTAAATAAATTGGAATAAAAATTGCTTGTAAAATAATGTGATAAATATTTTTAAACATTGTGGTAGCAACTTAAGTTTCTTCCGAAGTTTTTGGAGGCCGAGACTGTTTTTCTGTCCGTGGACCGTGAATAGAACATGATAACTCAAGTAACCCTCATAGTCAATGCGGTGAAATTATTATTTATGCCGCTTTAGTAAGTTATTCTCGTAGGAATTACTCAATTGTACTTTAAGAGGCTTCTTGTAATACATTTTTGTTAACTTTCAGCCGCTCAACAGATTTTGAGGTTCACAGAAATTGGTTAGCAATTACCCATAATAAGTCTATAGATGAATGGTATTTTGAGTCAACTTCAGAATGGACACTTGACTATCCCCCATTCTTTGCCTGGTTGGAGTATGGTTTGTCACACATTGCTAAATTCTTTGATCCAGAAATGTTGACAATTGAAAATTTAAATTATGCGTCTAAAATAACAGTAATGTTTCAAAGGCTATCTGTAATTGTTTTAGACCTTATTTATATTTACGGAGTGAAAAAGTAAGTCTTCATTGTTTAATAAGTTTTTATTGTCCTTTTAATGTAGAAATATTTTAGATAAAGTAAAATATTTAAATTTTTTTTTTAGATGTTCAGACTTGCTTAGTAATGGGAAACTTCTGGTTTTTATATTATTGGTATCTAACCCTGGTTTATTAATGGTTGATCATATTCACTTTCAATATAATGGATTTTTATATGGCATTTTGCTGTTTTCTATAGCACATATGATTAAAGTAAGTATAGATGTGAATATTGTGTTTGGAAAATGTTCTAAAATTGATTAATTGTTCCCTCATTTCAGGGTAACTTTATACAATCAGCATTGTGGTTTGCAATTTTATTAAATTTTAAACATATTTATATGTATATAGCTCCAGTGTATGTTGTATATTTATTGCGAGCATATTGTTTAACTGTGTCCTCAACTGACGGTGTACATACTCCATGGTATTCATTTTCCTTTACAAATCTAACAAAATTAGGTGCCACAGTTATAGCTGTATTTGCAGTTTCATTTGGACCCTTTATTCACCAAATACCACAGGTAATGCTCATGATTAATGACTTCTTTGTTGGTAATAATTATTATTTCTTAATGCAGTTCTACAGTTATTTTCCAGATTGTTTCCATTCAAAAGAGGGCTGTGCCATGCTTATTGGGCTCCAAACTTCTGGGCATTGTATAACTTTGCAGATAAATTATTATTTGTTATGTGTAAGTTATTTTAATTATTTAGTTACAGTTAATAATTTATTTTATAACTAGCTGACCCGGCAAACGTTGTTTTGCCATATTAATTTTTGGGGTGGGCTACCCTTATCACTTAGGGGTATGAAAAATAGATAGTAGCCGATTCTCAGACCTACTGAATATCCATATAAAATTTGGTAAAAATCAGTAAAGCCGTTTCGAAGGAGTAAGGTAACTAACATTGTAACACAAGAATTTTATAAATAAGATATTTAATTAATCTCATTAATATATTTTAGAAATAATCAATTAATAATATTAACCTTAAATGAGGCTGACACAGCTGCACATATTTTACTGATTATTTATCTTAAAAGCTAAGAAGAATATTAGCCTTCTGTGCCTTAACCAAAACATTTGTTCCCCTAGGATTCAATTCAGGACCTCTTGCACAACCACACAGCGTGTTCCGCTTAACCACTGTAGCAGTGCGTTTATTAGTAAGGAGGTAAATTGTATTACATAAGTGAATATTGTTTTAGTAAAAAAGATTGGAATGAAATCGTCAAGTAATGTGGCCTCAATGACTGGGGGTCTGGTTCAAGAATTTGAGCATTCAGTGTTACCATCAATAAGACCAAGTGTCACTTTTGTTTTGACTGTGCTGTCTATGTTACCAGCTTTAATTAAACTATGGCATCTTGGCGCAGACAGAAGATATCGTAATATGAGTTTCATTAGGTAATTTTTTTTTGACGTACCTTCGCTTGCGTAGAATTAGAAAAATATTATGAATTAAGAAAAATCTTATTTCAATATCACTTTTCTCTATACTAAATTTCATCAAAGTTAGTTCAGCCGTTTCAGCAAAACAATATAAAAAACATGCTGTTAACAAGTTAAAGTTACTCAGGCAACTTTAAATAAACATTTAAAAGGTTGAAAGACTTTTCCGAAGGAAATAAAGCCTCTGCGGAATTTCCTTCAAAGTAGAGTTAAAGTTTGATTCATGAATGTGAACACATCTGTGGACCATTTGGTATTGTCATTGTGTGTCTGTGGGCGATGCTCTGCAAAATCTGCCCGCTAGCCTCCAATTTTATTTAAGAAAATAGCAGATGAATATTATTTACAAAATTTGTTCAGGTGTATGACGATTTGTGCAACGTGTGCATTTATGTTTGGGTGGCATGTCCACGAAAAGGCTATTTTGATGGTGCTAATTCCTCTAAGGTAAGATTTAGTATTATGTATCAACTAATCTTTTTATAAACATTAGGAATTAAGGAACTTTAATAGGCTGCTGGCAGACACATTTCTGATCTGTTTAACTGAACTTTTTACAACCCAGTATATCCACCGTTAGTACAAACCAATATTATTATTATTTTTTGCACACTTTATTGCACTGAAGTGCAACGGGCGGCCTTATCGCTAAGCAGCGATCTCTTCCAGGCAACCCTCACAATTTGGTTTTTTTTTTGTTTCTAAGTACATAGTAAAAAAGGCTCGTATATTATAAGTTTGACGTGGCATCGTAGTTCTTAAACGAATCGTTATTTTTTATTTGAAAGTCGGTGTGGTGGAAGTAGTTCTTAGCTAGAATTTATAAATATCTATTAATCCATTTATGAGGTATTATTATTTCTTATTAACATACTGGAGGGTTTTTAAGTTGTCTTGTTCACTTGTTCCAGTTTCCTGTCAGTGCTTGGAGAAGACGATGGCAAGTCTTATTTATTGCTATCCATCGTCGGGCACTATTCGCTATTTCCACTGTTACATCCAAAAAATCTCGCCTCAATTAAACTTTTTATGTTATTAACCCACTGTTCCATGGGATTCGTAAACGTACCGCGATTGTACGATGATCCGAAGAGTAAAAAGCCGAAGAGACGCGGATTCATGATTCTACCAATGCTGAATTGGTATGAGTCGTTATATCTATATGGTTTTCTACTTTTGTTCATCTACGATACGGTGCTGCATGCATTTTTCGGTTTAGACAAGAATTTTCCGTTCTTACCTCTGATGATTACGTCTGTGTATTGTTCTGTGGGGGTTTTATATTTTTGGGTGATGTATTATTACTACTTCTTAACGTTCAACGTAAGCAGAGTTCCTACTTTACTAACAGCTAGGACGCTACAGTTTCACAAGAAAAGGAAATAAGTTGATAGTGATTTTGCAATTATGTTTACATACCTTATAAATGTTGTTTTGTCTCGTTTTTGCAATTTCACGTTAATAACAAAGCAACAGCATTTGATTTTTTTCAAGTTAAGCAACATTTATAAGTGGAAGAGTTGATGTTTAAGAGTGGTTTTGTAAATGTAACAATAAAATTATTACTATTATGGTCTGTTTTAATAACCTAATACAAATATTTTGACTTGAATAACTACACAGTTGGGGTATGTGCAAAGCAAATAAATAAGGAAACTGCTTTTCAAACTCAACAATTCGGTCCAATTGAATCGAAACCATAATTTTCGCCGTAATTAATATCACATGGGCAGTCAACTATGCTTCATACAAGTCCAATAGCTACTCAAAATACAGGTTCTATAAGCAAGAAGATGCCAAAGTTTTCAAAAGAAAAATTCTGTCTCAACCGAAATAATTTTATTTTGTTTCCACGAGATTAATCAACGGAGCTGCGAATAGCTGCAGCTGTAGGTAATCAAGAGTTCACTTTTTGGATACACATACTTAAATGTCGAATATTTGCCAGAACGATGCGCTAAGTAAAGACCTATTTGATGGCATGGCACAGCGAACATGATCAAAGGGCTTAGCGCGGCGCCTCGCTACCGAAGCCTTGTGTGCAATCGGCTGTAAACACGAATTCAATGAATTATCACACCCGCTTGTCCCTTTGCGGTATAATTCTAATCTAGATGATTTTCTATTTCAACGATCGCGATGCAAGAAATCTAATCCCGAACGTATGGTAGTGGGTTTTGTTAATCATTTTAGAATCTGCAACATTAAACATGCGGATGTTCTATAACTGATTTTCTTGTTACGTACTGCTTATTTTTAAAAATTTAAAAATCTACCTTTAGTTTAAGTATTGCAATATTAGGTAGTTCGCTCGCGGTAATAAATGCAAGTTGCAAAAACTGTTCATTTTACTTATTGTTTAGAACTGATTCCAATCGATAAATAAATTAAGAGAAGTAGGATCTAGTGGATGGGTTTTTAAAATATCTACTTTTTGATGTTATGATCTCACTGCAGCCTAGGGAACCGAAAAAAATCAACCCCGGGTCAGTTTTAAAACAATTTTATTATCAATGTACTTATCCATTTGTTTACATCAATCTAAGTAGGTACGCATTCAAAATAAAAATTCGATGTATTTGAAAAATTAACATAACTTTATATGCAGTAGCGTCGAGAACTTACCAGTGAAATCGTAAATTTTGCTAAAGTTACAAACATGGCGATGAAAATTTGAATCACAAGTTATTGCAGAGTATGAATCGCATTACGATAGATTTAAGAAAATAGGAGTTTGTCTGAAGTTACGGAAGAAATAAAATTGAATCATTTTATAAGTTATGGCAAAAGTCGTCTCATTTTTTGGATGACGCTTGAAGCCCTAGGAAGCCGAAACGTTTCAGAGACTTCTAATTTGTTCTTATTAAGTGATCTATCCAATTGCAAGCCTGATGCATCGATCCTCAAATATGAAGGACCGACCAGAGAGAGAGGTGTCCACGTGGGCATATAAAATATTATCCCACAAGTACACACTACTGGTATATAAACTGAGCATATTCTTTTTGCGTACCATATTTCTTTCAAATCCGTTCAGCCGTTTAGATGTGATTGAGTTACAAATATTCTCATAAACTTTCATTCATAATAGATATTAAAGTGGGATTGTATGTAGGTGTACTTACTATTACTTAGGGATCATCCACTAATCACATGAGGCTCAAAACGGGGGAGGGATTCGGAAAAAAATCACGAAATATCACAAGGGGGGGATGGTGTAATGAGATATCACATGTATTTATTTTTTGTTGAACGCACGATTTCTTAACCAAAATGCGACCCTTTACACCTTCCTTTATTATATTTATGCCAAGTCAAAAACAACCTGCAGTCATAATGTCTCGACATTTTTATCACGATGCTTAATTTTCCAAAATTTTATCAAGTTATACCTGTATTTAAAGATAATATTTTGAACAATATACTTTATACCAATAAAAATGCACGTGATTCTGGGTAAGGCAGGAACAATTTAGCCTTACTTTTCACCAGAGGAGGGCTGTGGGTTAAAAAGTTGCTAAAAAACATCACGTGATTAATGAACGACCCCTTATCTATTTGTTTGTTATCTATGACTGTTATCCGCGTCCAAATAGACAAAAAGATTTTATAATATGATTAGATAATCTATAGCAATCTTGGTAATCTATGTACCTATTATATTTAAAAGAGTATAGAAAAAAGTATATAAATAATAAATAGGTGTTGTTTCTGACAGTTTTTTAAATCAATAGGTTTAAAAGATTGGAATTTTCGTTATATTTTAATTTATTTAATAAAAATACTTAAATGGCTGATGATGATGATGAAGGAGGCTTCGGTGGTCTGTATGAAGATGGCCACTGGGCTTGGGATGAACAAAATGAAACTTTAGTTTTTGTAAGGTGTGTTTTTCCTAGAGTTGATTAGGTATTGTTTTCGTAGTAGTGTCTTTGTTTTAAAACTGAGTGTGTCTATTTGTTACCATGCCCGGTGCTAATTGGGAATGTGCCAATACTTGTACCTAACATACCTACAGCTCAAAGTATAATACTTCGAAATACAGCTTAATCTTATCTTCTTAAATGTAGATATCTGATTTACCGGACCATATTTTCAATATTTGCATCGTACAATTATTTATATTTTTATTCAATACTATACTTATACTTAGTTTTTTGAGAAAAGATAAAATAGGTGATCTGACGTCTTTGCCTTCTTTTTTCTCCTAGGCGATACGCTCTTGAGAGATCAGTCGTGGCTAATACGCGTCGTTATCGCTTTACAACCCTGCCCCAATCCTCCCGGGCTGCTGCTCTTCTTGTGCACTCATGGAGTGGATCGTTCAGAGCATGTTCGATCTGATCGGTCTACCTTATGGGTGACCTGCCCCGGGCTCTTGTCCCTTCCACCCTACCCTGCACTACAAGTATGTCTTCTGTCCATAGTGCTATCTGCCTACTGGACCGAAATATTTACTTGTTTCCCCGGGTTCCAGCCCAAGATCTCCGACACAACACGCATATGAGTAAACTTGACACAGATTCGGATCATCGTATCTTTATTTAGATATTTTAATTAGGTATCGAAATATTTTTGAAACTATGCATCTTCTGAAGAAAATACCTTAATGTTATATTTCCAGTGACCTTCCTCCACAACCCGTTGAACCTATACATATACCTACAAAAGCGCCGACGGGAACTGTTGAATTCAGAGACGACGTTGATCTTATAGAACAGGTACCATTGTATCTCTTATTTATTTTTCAAGTCGCACCAACAAGGCCGCTCTTAGAGCGGCGCTCTATCACAACGAGATAAAAAACCAAGAAATCCAAATCTAAACAGTCCCAATAATACTTAGCCGATCTGCATGCAGAAAAAAACTAAGAAAAAGCTAACAATATACCAGTGTACATACTTCGAGTAATTAATATGAAAATGACTAAAACAGGGATCCCCAAATTATTTTGGACAATTGACCCCTTTTCCAAAATGAACTGTTACCTCAGACCCCCATGGCCAAATTACCTACTTTTAAGATCAACCCCCTTATTCATAATGGTTCGCTAACTTAACAGCTGCTACAGTGTTATTTTGCATTCTGAATTAGGTCAATAGAAGAAAACAGAGTGAGAATTAGCAATGCTTTAAGTTAGCAGACTTATGAATAAGCCTATCTTTAGTTTTTTCTTGTTCCACACTGACTTGCCGAGTTTTTCATCTTGTACGAATTTGAGACTACATTACTACAAAAATGCTATTTTGTACAAAAATATTAATTATTCTTAGTAAACGTAACACAACATAAATAATACAGTACCTACCTATATTGAAAAGTAAGTCTTCATTGATAAATAAGAACTTGTGTTAATTAAATAGGGGTCGATTTTTAGACCTCGTCGACCCCCAAAATCAGTTTACGTTTATGTTGACCCCTAGGAAACCGATATCGACCCCAAGGTGTCGATATCGACCACTTTGGGAATCCCTGGACTAAAAAATTTGATTCCTTAATTATTGGTTCGAGGTTGATCGCTTTCTTTATACACAGTTTAGGGAACGGCCTTCTGTGTCTTTCAAACCGGGACATTTTCTATTTACCCAGGAATTGATTTCAGATCTTCCTCGTTACCAATTAGTAGGTATATAAGCCAACCAAAAATTTAACTTAAAATTTATTAAGTGCCAAGCGCTGTCGAGATCATTGTCTACATTTCTACAATTCCTTCAGATGAGATTTCGAAGACGTTATCAGCGAAAGCTAAAGCCTGGACAGCCAGAAATTATCACAACTCAGGTATTCAAAATTATCCTATATTTCAACAAAGAAGATAAAGTTTTCCTACAGGATATTATCAATATGTTTTCAAAGAAGGTTTATATTTTTCTCATTTGCCGTGGAAATGGCAGATTTTTTCGAAATAACAAGTGTCTTAGATTGGAGTTGATAAACAGACTCAAGACAGCCGTCTATCTTGTGTCTCTTTATCTGCCCGACACAATTTTTAAAATTATTTCTTGTAGTATGTACCTACTGCATAACCTAATCTCCATTTCTATTCAACGTACGTACAGATTGATTCTAATCTAGTAGTCACTCTAAACTCATAGTAGTAATGAAGTAAAAAATTATTTATAGAGATAAAACATCCATGCATTATAAAAATATATCCCAGATAATTATTACAAATATTTTAGCGTGTTTTAGCAATATTACGACAATTTAATAACACTTAAAACGATATTTACGTTTCAATTAACTCAAACGTAAATATATTGCTACACATTATTAAGTTAAATGACTAATAATTAAAGTTAGTAATCCATAGATACTCTTCTAGGATGTGAAAGATATTGCATTGTACACAGCCCCTGTGACCATTTTAAGCCCGATGTTAATAAACATGTTGCATTTGCCCACTACGGAGCGGTTCATTAGAGCTCTTGTACTCTCTTGTCAGTATTATTTACAAGTAAGTTATATATCTACTATCTAGACTAGAAACTAAATTTAAGATTTACTATATACAATCTTGCTTATTTATTATTGTAAAGGAAGCCCTTAAATTGTGATTTCCGGGATAAAAATTAACTTAAATCATTCCCAGGTTCTCAAACTGTCTCCTTACCTTATTTCATTTAATTAGGTTAAACAGCTTAGCGTTATAAAGGAATTACCTAGTCATTAGTAAGGATTTAAGATTGCAGATGAAATGGCCAACCGTATAATTGAATTAGATACAAAGGTGCGGACCCCGCAGTGTGAGGTACTTGAGAGCGAGTTTCGTAACAATATGTCGGATTTAAGATTATTGGTTGCCAAGGAATATAGTGCTATGTTGATTGGTTCGTATAAACAAAACTTTTTAATAAACAATTGAAATTGAAGACATTAAAGAACTCCCTCGACAGTCGACATGTGTTAATTTACAGATATGAATATCTCATTCATAACATCTTCATATTAGCTAAGTTCCATTTCAATCCAGTCAGCTGTCAAAAAACTTCATAAAAATCGGAGTATTCGTTTATGGATTCGATAAGACGCCACAGACTGATACACAGACACGTACCATCGCGTTTTTCAAGACGAATATAATGTTAAATAATTTATCAAAATCGGCTGAGCGGTTGAGTAATTATGGTCTAATAAAAACGTTACTCAACTATGATTTTTGCTCAAAATGTTTTGTCTTGTTTTTCCATCGACAATTGCACGTCAGCGAGAAAGTGACGTAGCATTTGAGGTTTCAAGTTCGCAATGTTTTTATAAGTAAGGAAGTTATGAAAACGCAGGTGGTGGAGATATGAAAAAATTCCATCATATGGGACCACAGAAGAAACGCCGATCGTTATCAGACAAAGACGCACGGCTCTTCGAAACTTTGTTGCGGATGTGCGTTCAGATTGTGTGGCTGGCTCTCGGTCGCAGGTCGTTCAATCAGATAGGTAATGATCGATTACTCTATCTCACTGTTTGTTAATAAATCAAGCGTTGTCTGATCATTAGTAGCGCACAGTAGGCGGGTATAGAATTTGATTTATAAATCACAGTTCACTCGGAGTTAATAAAGTAGAAGTGCCACATCAAGAATTTATTTATCGAAGGGTATTGTTTCTGCCACTGCAGAAGCCTAATGCTGATAAAATCCTTTAAACTATGTTAGTAATGTCGGTATAAATATATTTAGTAATTACTAAATATGCTTTTTAATAACTATGTTAGTTTTAACACGTACATTATTGACAATGATTCCTTGTCGATTATATATATTATAGGTACTGACCTATTATGAATTTCCTAATTACTTTCGGCGCCGAGACGGCATACAAAAGGGACATGAGATAGATAGTGGGCCTACCCAACTTAAATTATTTGTTTCCCCGAAAAATAATAATAATTCGACTTCACATCAAATCCTACGGTGAATTACATCCATAGATAAGATTATTCTTACTGTTTTACCATAGATAGCAACCAGAACTCTTTCTTTTCATGTGTTAAAAAATCAAAATATGACGTTTGCAAGTTGCATGCATTTAATCAATGCATAATAATTATTAATAGTGAAATAAATACTATAGCTATTTGAAGTCCCACTCAAGTACTTAGCATGTAGGCCGGCCTGGTTTTCTGTGATTTATTGAAATTAATTTTATATCCGCCCTTGAAATATTATTTCCTACGTTCTACATCCATGGGTACATTGATCTTATGTTTGTCTATAACTAGTATGGGGACACATAATTTTCTCAACTGCGTTCTCTTGAATTTTAACGCAATAAAATGTACTTAAGAGAAAGATATTATTAAAAGTAATAATTATAAAGTTATTATTAGAGTTCCACTCATATTATTAGCACATAGGCATCGCTGGTTATAATAGTATCAAATATATCTTATATGCATCTTTGGGATTCGTTTTGTATTAGAAAAGAATTGTAAAAACTTTAATAATACCAAGAATTTGTTTAACGTTTGTATTAACAGAATTGGAGGTGAACCGCGTGTTCAAATCGGAGATATTTAATGCCGTGGAGCACAACCTCCACACCGATTATATAAACAAGATGAGCCGTGAAGAGCGCGCGGTGCTCCTTGGCCGTTGCGTGCGTCACGACAAGAAGTTGAACACTCGTTCTCCGCTCATGAATGAAGTTTTCTGTCACAGGGAGATCGATTATCGTCTGATGGGATTGGGAGTTATTAAGTGCAGTCAGTAAGGCACTGTTACAGTATAAATTATCATTATGTTCATATTTACTATGAATACACAATTAATTATAATCACATCTCAATAATCTGAAAATAAATCTTACTAATTACAATTATAAATACGAAAATTACTCTGTTACATTTTTATTTTGATGAAATTTCGTATATAGATAGACTAGAGCTTGGTAAATGATATAGGCAGGTACATTTTTTCCAAAAAAGGCTTGAAGGGGTTGCTCCATGCAAAATAAAAATGGATGGTTTTGCGCGTACACGTTTTTTAATTTGTATACCTAAAGATTTTTTAAATGTAGGTTAACACCACGACTGCATTACATGAAAGAGGCGGTCTCAGGCCCGGAAGAAAGGTTAGGGGAACTCGGCATTGTTCTTGGTATTATTGGAATGCATCGCTCGTCTTTTGACACAATGTTAAAACCTCTGCCCGTTGCAGCTGGTGAAGGGAAATCTAAGGCTTCAGTGTAAGTTCGTGTAACTCGATTTTAAATTTTTCCCTTGTTGTTTTTCAACCGATTTCAAATGATTAGATTCGCGATTTTGGGTGGATTTTTGTTTGTTGAAACGCGATTGTGAAGTCAATTATGAAACGATTTGAATGATTCCTTTTTGTTTGGGGAACTTTAGATAAATTTCGAAATCAATAAATTTCTAGACGAAATGTATGTGAATGTGTGCTTTCTAATTGTATTTTATTTGTTCTGCAAATCTTAATTCAATCTTATTGAGTTAGAGATTAAATATGAAAAATGCTTATTATTTTAGATCCGCCCGGTCCCAGAGTTATGCTTCCAAGGCTAGTGTTAGTAGTACAATGAGAAAGAGTCAAACTGCAGCCCAGAACTTATATCCTGACATTGTACTCCCAAGCAGCGAGTCGCGAATGTATATCCTTAATATTTTAATTTAGATTGTCTTGAAACCCGAATTTCCTTTTTCAAAATTTCAATTAACTAGAGCGTGTTGAAGCAATTATCTCAAAAACTTATGAGTCGATTGGTAATGTTATCTACAAAGTCTAACATTACATATTGCTTACGCATATAGCTGTAAGATTTTCCATATAAGTATTTTATTTTTTATTACTATCTGTGCATCTACTTGACTTTTTGTTTTAATAATTTTAGCCTATCTGTACCACCATCATTTCCGGATGAACCAGAAGAGATACGACCTTGCAGTGAAACGCAGCGACGGCGTTGGCAATCAAGACTCATGAAGTTATTAAACCCTTATGGAAGATGAGATTTTTCCATAGGGGTATTTCAAGTAACGCACGCATAATTGTTAATAGAGCGTTAACTATCGTTAAACCCAAATACAAAACATGGCTTTAGTTCTAAAGTACTTTAAACATCTCGTGTAATCAGTGCCGGATTTAGAGGTTTGGAGGCCTCGGGGCAACAAAGAAGAGTAGGCTCCCTGGCCCCAATTTATTTGATATTTTGATTTGTCCTGATTGCCTGATTGGAGTAAACAAATATATATCGATGATTTCTGTTAATATCTAAAATAATCATGTTTGTATAAAATACTGTAGGTAAAGGTAAAACGCGAAAAAAAATATCAAAGGAAAAGTTGTTTACTAGTGTTTACTAGTCTGAATTTGAATTTTTTTCTGAAGTCTATTGTGGGTCCCCCTATGTGGAGGCCCCAGGACTGTAGCCCTGGTTGCCACCCCTAAATCCGGCACTGCGTGTAATCATTATTTAACGTACAGTTTTAAATAACCCAGCCTATTGGACGCATTTTAACTTTATGATTATTATCTAGGGTATTATCTGAGTATTTTATGATTGTTTCTATATTTTTTCTATTAAATAAATTATTTATATAAAGTTGTGTATTCTTAAACCTGAGACGATTAGCTACTTTTCAAGACTACATAAAAGGAAGAGGTTCTCTATTAGATATTTTTTTGTTTCTTACGCGATTGTGAGGTAAATTATGACCGATTTTTATGGTTTTTTTTGTTAGACACTTTAGAGGTAATTAACAGAACTTTTTTGAAAGATTCAACAACTAAAAATCTTGATCTTCGCTACAATTTATGAAGATTTTTTTCTATTTTTATTTATTCGGAAAGTTTTAAAATTATCTTTAATTTCACTTGTTCAGTATTTTTGTTACATAAATATATCTATAATTATATAATTACACGTGATTATTATGTACAACCTCATTCAATAAAATAAAAGGTTATTCAGAATTATCTACCATTACTAACCATTTATTGTTGATTGAAATCTGACACTATAATTGAAGTTCATTTGAAACAGAACTTCCAATGTTAATCGAAGATTTATAAATAACAAGCTTAGTTGGTACCCGCGACTTAAGTATGCGTCGAATCAAACAAAGAGAAATTATATTTATAGGATTACCTATTAAAAGATCACTCGTATTCATGTGACGCTCCTATAAGAAAAACAATTTTTATAAATTTTAATAGAAAAAATCTTTAATTAAATTTTTGAGATTATTGAAGATCTAATCATCTCCGAAGCTTGATTTTTTAAACAAAAGAAGTGCCAGTTAATTGCAGAAATTATCACCTAAAGAATATCAATGTTTCAAGAATGATACTTTCTATTTCAAATGCAAATTAAGCAAATCTATTTTGTTACTTCCCAGAATCTTAAGTAAAATGTCTGATTTGTTTGTATTTCTTATTCGGGCGGTTAAATATTCTCACATGAGTCACACAACAAGCCATCATCTATACTCTATAGAGAGCGCCAGCGGACTAAATAAAAAACAATTATTTTTTACATTTATTTTTTCTTCGTGACGCAACAAACTTTATCCACTTTGCGCGTTGTTCTCTATTGCACACCATTTGCGATTTTTCACCTTCCGGAAACGATTCGTACTCCATACTGATGAGATTATCATATTAAAACATAACATAAAAATTATATTTATAAAAATTACGAATAAATTAAAAGAAAAAACTTCTACGGACTAAATCACAATTTTACAATTATTCAACTTATTACAAAAAGTCGGACATTTCGCTTGCTTTACAGCATGCATGGTCAGCGGCGACTGAAATTTCGGAAATAGTATACTAACTCGGTTAAGCTGTTTCATAATGTGTGATACTTGCGCAAAAAATATTATAAAAAACTAATAATTTTCAATAACCTGATCTTTATCACCCAGTTTCTATAATTTAAGAGCTATCTCGGGTTCATGGTATGAATGGTATTTGCCCTACGGTTATTATCTTGTCTTGCTTGTTTTAGAAATTAATTAATTACATTTTATGATTCTGGAAAAATGGACAGCGTTGCTGGACTCTTTATTCACAGCACTATGTTGAGACAGCGTCATTTTACGGTCGTGACAGAGTCAAACGATGATTCTAAATTATGTATGTATGCGATTTTTTAAAAATAATTTTCAATCCAATACTTCTAGAGTATTATCGCTATTCGAATTTTCTAATTTTTAATGACTTCTATCGACATACACATATAGAATAAAGACAAAAAGTCTAATATTCTCTAAACACCTTATTATAATACTAATCAACAAGAATTCATCAAATCTTCTTGTTTATGAAATTAGTAAGAAAGTGTACCTAAACTTACGTTATTTCACTCTTGTCAGGAATGTGCAATTCGGGATATAGTTTTTCTGGCATCAAAGAGGCAACGCTTTTTCGTGAGGTTCGAGATTGTCGAGACGCCCTTCAATTTAAATAAAATTATATAATACGAAAATCTTTTAAATATATAGTATGTAGCATTCGAGAGGTAGAGGCCAGAAGACCCATGGCATAAGTTCTATTCGGTATGGGGTCATATGTGAGGACATTCCTGTTAATAATTATTATGTTCTGTCTGTGAGTGAGTGTGTGTAGGAAAATAAATATTATTATAAAAGTCTTACCTATGTCCTATTCCCGAACTAGAACTAGCCCCTGAAACTGCAGTACATTTTATTTCACGCAACATAATATCGAATCTTGATCGAGACAATCCTAAAATACCAAGGGATATACTCAGATAGCTGAATTTTTTTTCTTCTTGCGTCAAATATATTTCAAAGAGATGGAGACGGTTACCCAGTCTGTAATGGTATAAAGAATCTTTAGTCATGCAATTTAATGTTGGTGAATTTGCGTAGAATTAGGACCAAATGAAGCCAGGAGTCTTTACCCCGTGATCATGCATCTTTTTATAATTACATGAAGATCTATTCTATAGTTTTTGCATGAAAATTATGAAAGAACATAACGATGACCACTTAACATCTGGTGGGTTGGCGGTCAAACGCCTGAGTAGATTTAAAAAAAAATACTTAGCAATTAAATAAATTATCATTAAAGGAAAATTCTTGCTTGGTGGGAGGCAAAGCTCGTTTGTTGTTTATGTTCTATGGAAACGATCTGTATGGTGTGTACAAAATAAAACGATTCAAAAATACGGTGTTTGTATTAATTAATTACATAGCCGAATATAAAAATGGCGACGAGCGTGAAACGAACCATTAGAAAGTGTGTGAATGTGGAAAAAAAGATGTTAGTATTTACATAAAGTAAAATATCAAACAAGGAAATAAAGCATGAATTCAAGATAAAAATAAGAAAGAATTATTCTATTCAGGAATTAAGTACATACTAAGGTACCTAATTATATCGACACAAAAAAATATTATTGATATGCCAGCCAATTGTTGGATTGTGGACAGAATTTAGAATAGTTAAAGAAATAAGTTTGGAGTAAGTTTTGTTTTAAATTCAGTGGGGTGTATTGAAACTGTTAATTAATTAGATAATAATAACATAGAGGGCGGCACTACCTGCCCTTTAAAATAAAATGATTAAAAAATACGGATATAACACAGAACACGTGGGTTAATGTGAACTTATAAACAGCTGAGCAAAGTATAGTTAATATTGATAAAGAACCTTGAACAATAAATAAATTATCCCGCATTCGGTATGCGAGATGCATCATTTAGTGTCCACATAAAAACAGCTACAGAGGATACGATGAATAATTAAAACCGTGTCAATTTTATGAATGCTTGTATGCAAATGCAGTTGCATTTTCAATCAGAGCGACGAAATGCGATTAAACTGTACCGACACCATCACCCGAAGTCATTTAACTAATTAGGGATTAAAATCAGTGTGACGAATTATTATTTATAAATATTCAGCTATTTTATCCAGGCAAGTCTCATTTCATGTTGATTTAAATATACTTACCATAAATAGTGGCGAATTTTCAGCCATATTTGAGAGGACAGTGTTTGGCGTAAAAATTTAATATGCTATGGTGGTACATTTAATTTGTGTTTTGTTAGTTTACCTGATTATAATGGTTGCCAATAAATAAATGTACTTGAGAAAAACTATATTGAAACTGCAGTCTTAGGTATGAAGACGAAATTGTTTTTTTTCTTTATTTATAATTACAAGCGACCCATCCCGGCTTTGCCCCGTGCAAAATAACTATATAACTATAATAATAATAAAACATATATAAAAACCTTCCTCTAATCACTCTATGTATTAAAAAAAACCGCATCAAAATCCGTTGCGTAGTTATAAAGATTTAAGCATACAAAGGGATATAGGGAAAGAAAAAGCGACTTTTTTATACTATGTAGTGATATAGTAGTTACAATTATAGTGTACATAGCTATTGTAAGTACCTACTATATTTACGTGTTCGTTTAGTGTGATTTTCAAAAATCTTGTGTTATTACTTTTGTGTACCTACACCTTATTGGTATTCCGTTTAGTTTTTTAAAATTATATCTATTTTTTTGTATTGTGTATATCGATAACCATATGTTGTATATATCTACATTTAAATAAAATAAAAATTAACATTACCCAGGATATTTTACTGTCCCGATGCCGAATTGTCGGAAATCGATATCACGGGGACAAAACACTTCGTTCTGTAAAGGCGATCGCGTGGTCAGCTTGTGCCCCGGAGTCAAACAATGCCCCAAAAGAACGCCACGCTCCCTCACATTTATATTTTCATAATAGCACATCTTGAGTTTGTGTTCCGATGCATTGAATAGTTCCGATTTAAATAAGCGATTTATTTCTATCTCTGAAAATAATGATTTCTCTATTACAACCTTGAATATTTGGAAAAAAAATTAAGGAAAAGTCGAATCAAAAAGGTAGTTATAAGACAATCGTGAATTTGCTTAAACCGGTAAAACCATTGTACTTGAAGTATCTATAGATGTGAACCTCAAAAATATTACAGATAACCTTAATTCCATGCAGACGTCGCAGATAAAAACATTAAGTACATGGCCGCCGGCAGAAATAATTTCCAGGTGGTGCAGATTTTAGTTTTCTTACAATCTTCGCCGTATATGATTGTTAATAAAAAATTGAAATTTTAGTCGGAAACATCTGAAGCCCGGTTTATTTTATGTTCGAGACATTTACAAATTTCTGACTATTCATTATGAATTTATTTTATAGGTACGGCTTTTTATTTCAATAATTCCCGTTGATTCCGAGATTCCCAAGGGGTGCAAGTGCACCCCCTGGCACCCCCTTGCTGGCGCCCATGATAAGTACCTTAAATGTGAGTGTTGGTTATGTAAGCATACATGCTACTATACTTACTTAATGAATTTTGGAATAAGTAAATGGGAACTTGTATAAGTGCATCGTAAATAGTAAATCGTATTAACATTTCACATAGTGCCTCCCCATTTGTTTTTCAGAGATTCGATCCCGTAACACGCAGACGCGAGAACCACTTGGCCACGTATGTAGTTATATAATAAACTATGTTATTACTAACTTATTATAATAATACCTATCTGATTGTAGCATATCCTGCCGAGCGTCATCCAAACGATTTGTATTGAAACTTTTATAAGAGTTTCGAATAAAACTGCATCCTTCCTCGACAGTGAATATATTTTGGCTACTCCCATGTGATGATATTTCGCTAGACATCCTTCACCTTGAAAAATAAATTACATAGCACCTACTACCAGATACATTCGGTTATTATTAACAGCTAAAATCGATTGTATGAGTGAATGCTATGAAAAATTTCACCACGTCTGCGTTTTGATCCAAACGTCTTGGGTTCCAATCACGGCGCAACAAATAGTGTTTCGGTCGGGGAGGCAAAGAGTATCAGTGAAACAAACACAGAAACACATTATTTATTAATTTTAAAAACATTATTATTGCAAATTAGATTGCAAAGTATTACGCGACTATTGACATTTGTTCATACATACCTAAGTTTTCAATTATATATATATATTGTATTAAAATACACATCGAATCGATAAACTCCTTTTTGTTTTTTTTGAATGTCAGTTAAAAACAAGATTCGAGATTCAAGACAATCGAGAAACGTAGAAATCTAAATGAAAGTGGAGCTTCAGACACCAAATAATTAGTTTTTCTATAATAATTGTAAAATTTTGTTAAGTTAGTTAATTCGGTGAAACTTTAAATGTGTGAAACTCGATATAAGACATTACTGTGAAATTAACGTTTTCTAATTCAGTAAGATCCACATACCCAAAATAATAGTGCAGTATTCCTTAGCGACGAGAAGTCGTAAATCTTCCAGGTCTTCCCGGTATTTCAATTCGATTCTATCGCTGTTTTCAGTTCGAATTTTCGTTTCTAATTCCAACGTACGATGAGTCATTTCGTCTCCAATCTAAGTAATATAGAATATGGCATCGTTGTGTGTACAGATAGTTATTGCCGTACGGCAATCCAGAATACTGAGAGCTTTATGTACATTTATTATTTTTTTATAAAAGAAATAAACAATATGAAATATTCTTGAATCTTTCCTAAATTTTTATTTTAAAGGAATTGTTCCATGTTGTATGGGAGATAAAATTTGTCTGTCTTAAGAGACATACACATTTTGTACCTACTTAACACTAGGTTTCAAATATATGGAAAATACATATTATATACCTTACCTGCAAATAGTACTGGGTGTATAAAATCAATGCCCTTAAGAATCGCTCGGTTGTGGACTGATGCAACATGTTAATTAGGGATGTAGTTAAAATCGCCAACGGCGCTGTGAAAAGCACAATGTCTTTCACGTCCTAAAAATAACCTAATACAATATCAACACATTCCCTAGCTTAAACTTACAAAAAATAGTAAACTAAAACTTTAAAGTAACCTTTCTTCGAAACTCACATAAGTCTGTAATACAACAATTTTTACACTAAGTATGTATTCTGAGTATAGATAACAAATCAACGAGTTTTTCAATTTTTTTAAAGTTTGTTTTGTTTGTTTTTGTTTATTTCAGCTTTATGTGTGTTGGCAAGTAAACAGTTTTTGTATTGTACTGAATTGGTTAGACAGGGTCTTCCCTGTCTAACACGTGCCTTTTATATTAAACGAGCTTATGCGATTTCGTCGGACGCGAATATTATATAATATAGAAAATATAGTTCTATATTGTATAATATTCAAACTTTAAAAAAATGTTGAGGGAGTATCAAAATTGATCTAATTCAATAAAATCCTATTCGTAAAATTACAAACAATAATTTAAAGATTAAAAAATACAATATTCAATTAAATTAGGTATTTATTACTTGATTCTGATTATTTTTACTAATTATTTAAATTCATTCTAAATATTTATCCTTTTATTAATACTATATTTTATACCAACTTGTAGTGTAACGAAGTCGGTCTCTTCCGTTTTTCTTTGAAGGTATTTCCTGAATTTTTGCTGTGAAAATAAAAATACTAAATGTAATTTACAAAAATAGTAACTATTTAATTGCATCTCTTTAATTCTTTACAGTATTTGTAGCGTGGAGGTCATGAGTTCGTATCCTCGAGAAAAATAATACAATTTATGTTCGGAAGAACTACATACTTTATATTCTGTATTTACTAGCGTGAATTCGTCTGTGAAAATATAAAATAATTTAATTTATGCAGGGTTTTCGTTTAGCCAGTTTTGTTTTTACAAAAAAATTCGTCAAAATCCATTTAAAAGTTCAAAAAACGGAACGTAAATCAAGTTACAGTTTTATTAATGTACAGATTGTAGCTAACATAACTTATATTCATAGAAACAGGCGTGTTTTTTCCATTTATTTTCTAAGACCTCACCTTCACGGAGGTCGGTCCTAGTCTTTGGGTTCAAAACAGGATAAAAAGGCATTTCAGTTACCTACACATGTAAAAGAAAAACAAAATCAATGAAACGCAAACAGGGGTACGAAGAGGCTTCCCCATTGGGTTTTTTACGAGGGGTTTACGTCAAGTGGATTAATTTGTTTGCATGATAAATAAAAATACCTGCTCCAATAGATCGATGTCATCTTTAAATTCTACATTGGCCACAGAAGTCGGTAACAGCTCATAGCTTTCTTCTACTACTGGTAAATCGCTGGAATACAAAATAAACTATAAAAATAATATGGAATAAAATCCTTTTTTCTCAACAGATAAATTTTTGAATTGGGCAACTTTTTGCGGGATACGGCCTAATAGAAGCATCCACACTGCAGTTTAGTAGATTCATATTTATCTGCTTTTTAATGAGACTAATGTCGAATTAAGTAAGTAAGCAGGAAGTATTGGCAGGTAAGGAGTTGCATACATTACCAAATAGGCACAATAAACGCATTGACATAATATATACATATTATATAGCTAGTTATGTAGGTTAAAAATCTGTCAGACCTTATAAATTCTAATTTTTTCGCCTCATCATTCCACACCCAATGCCCACTTTCGTACTGACTTTGGTAAAGTTCATCGTCATCATCCATTTAAAAATATTTTAATATTACAATAAAATAACTGTGTAAACAAAAAATGTTTAAAATATAAAAATATCAATGTAAAAATAAAAATAACCTACATTTTCATGTCAGGACTTTTATAACAAAAAATGTCAAAAAGCCATAAAGACTTTACTCTGCTTAGAGCATAGTCTACAGATACAATAATATTTATCTAGACAAAAAACAAGATGACAAAAACTCAAATATGAATGAATAAGTAATTAAGGCCTACTCGCACCAAACGCACTTGTTCATTTCGAGTTCAGCGGTAGACGCTCTTAATATTGTGAACAAAAACTGTCTAAAAGTTAAAGATATAAATGAAAATTATGACGGATTACGTAATATAAATCACAGTAATATTAAGCCAATGAAAATGTGGATGCTATTTCCACCTAGAATACGAGCTAGACCGTTAATTAATTAATCTATAATTAAAAAAAATCATACATTATAATTTCAGCTTTGGGTAAAACAGTAATTTGCATTGCAAAAACATTGTAATGCAAAGTACAAGCCATTGAAGTCTATGAAGTTATTCTTGTTCGTATGAAAGAACTTTGATAGCGTAAAAGTACATTAGCGCCATCTATATTTAGGTATATTTTCAAATTTCAACTGAAAATTCAACTTTTAAATATAATATAATATTTAACTTTAATCTATTAACAAATACACAAACAATGCGGCTGTGGCTAGTTTAAAATAAATATAGTATTCGCAGAGTTCTCGTACAATGTAAGTTTAAAATACACAGCGTCTGAACGAATTATATAAACTCATTTAAACCGATATATGTTCCTATTATGAAATTATTATTAATCACAGGCCGCACGTTCTTTGAAAGTGGTTAGCGGTCCGTGAGCAGTCTCCATTCAACCGAAGATGAGTTCGTAACGAGTTCATCACTCGCCGATCTGGAAACTCGGGCAAGGACAACATTATTAACGTTATATTGCGAAAATTAACTATCACTACATAAAAGAAGGTTATTTTTATTTAGTTTAAACTATAGACATTATAAAGACAGAAAAAACAAAACAGGTCCAAATATAATATATCTATCTTATATACATAAAAAACCCTTACTATTTTATTTTTAACAATAGGTATTAACATACTTATTTACATGGACATAAAAAAAAAAAATATTCAAAAGGCTTACCATAATTTTGATGTGTGTATCTAAATACTATTGGTAAAATGATATACTACGCGGAGTCCCAAAAGTGAAGTTTTTGATACTTAAGTGAATTGCCGTAACCCCTAGTGAGGCATGGGGCAGATACATTTCTGTATCTGTTCTACTAATAATTTTCTTTACATGTGATCAGCTTGTGCCTAACCAACCGAAGTATACATTTGTTTCACCGGGATTCGGACCTCCGGCGCAAAATGCAAACGCGTATACCACTCAGCTACGGAGGCGGAATAAACAAACTCAATAATTTTTTGTAGCGTATGCATTAAGTGTTTGTATGAAAAATCTTACAGAGCCCCAGTGGGTAACGTGCAAACTTTCTTGGCCCCTATGGGATTGACAGCTTTCCGTTAGAAAAAAAAACCTATCGGATATTTCCATGTAATCACATGGTTAATCTCCTGATCTAAGCATAACGTTAGCGAGATTTTTTTGTATAGAAATGACAATATATGTTGCAAAGTTGGTGTGTGTCCTTGTCTTTCCCTTGGCTTATAAAATAGCGTTTACCCGCCTGACAGCGTTCTTACATCAACCCGGCCTCCACAAAAACAGTCTCAATTCCAAACGGAACAGAAATGTACTATTAAATATACCATAATTGCCTTTTTTAAAATTTAAAAATAAATAAAAATATGACAGATTTGGAACATATTTGACAAAGGTCTTATCAACGTTGGAATTGTTCAGTGAGTCGGGGGATCTCGTGTAGGCAGCGCCGTCCATCCGAATTACCTACATAACTTAAAACCACAAAAGCTTTCACTGATAAATTTTCAAACAGGTTACTTGTTACTTTAGCTTAAAATGCGTGTCTTTTGCGCATATTTGTCGAATAAGACTGGCATGTTTATGCTCAAATTTGTTTGAGCTTTGTTAAATAGGATATTTTTAGTATCGCGGGATTAACAAGAGCGTTTTGTAAACAATAGGGCAAAAGTGCGGACAGAGTAGTAGTCGCAGACAGTAGTAGACTATATTTTATTTCGCCTCAGATGAAGACGGAGGAAGGGCTAGTACGTAATAAAAGAATCACGAGTAATTCCAACGTGGTACACTGTTAAAGCTTGCCGTAAACATTTACGATATGAACAGTCCTAGTACTTAGACGTCCGTCTAATCAAACTTGCAAGTCCAAGGATTTAAAACATGACATCCAGCTTACTTTTGATAGAGTTTATATGACGAGTGGTAAGACAATCTTACTGAAGTCTATAAGCAAAACTGTAACTTAGTCCTTAGATTTAATTTTATGCTTTGATGAAAAATGTTATCTAATAAAAATCTAAATAAAATCGTTTGTTCAGGCTCAACTCGAAAAGAAATAATTATTTTCTCTACATGCAAGGAGATCAGCTGTCTGTACCTAAGGCTTAGGTTTAGGTAATCGAAATATTTGTTTCCCCGAGATTAAAACTCAGGTTCTCTGGTCTAACCACTTAGCCAAGAAGGCGGTCGCTACAACATTCACTATACGGTAAAAAAATCTATTGGAATTTTTTTAAAATTAATTCAAGTGAGATTTATCCTTTCAGTCTAAGGAATTAAGTTCAATGATATTTTCTTGCGGCTTTGAAATGGAAAGATGTCAATGGGGGCGTATTTTCAGCGCCGATTGAAATCATTTTCATGTCACCTCAATGCGATTCAATCTGAACTACTTATCCATTTCAGGTTTCTGTGAGCCATGAATCTGGGTCTTAATTTAACTTTAGTTTTTACTTTGAACCAAGATAACCATTGAGATAACCCATTCAAAGACCGATGTATCTAACGTCACAGATCATACCAAACATACTACGACTTCTAAGTCTTACTTTGCGTACTATTTTTTGGCTTTTTGTTTTACTTTGATAGTTAATGATATGATAAAATAATTAAGTATTAAATCAGCAGCTGAGTTTCATCTTCGAATGTCGAGGTAGAATGCGAAATTTCATCCGTACCGCCTCGATGTTCATCGTTACACAACTGATCGTTTTCTAAGGTATTTTTTGCCGCGCACCACCACGTGGAACCAGCTGCCCTCCGATGTATTTCCGAACCATTACGACTTAGGAACCTTCAAGAAAAGAGCGTACCTCTTCTTAAAAGGTCAGCAACGCACCCTTGGCCCAACATGCGTTGAGGGTGTCCATGGGCGGCGGATTGCTTCTGGTAAGTGAGCCTTTTGCCCGTTTGCCTCCTATCTTATAAAAAAAAATCAAGAACATAAAAATCCTAAGCTAAAAGCTTAAAAAACTAACATACACTTAATTAAAAAATAAGGTTGTGCTTGCATCGGCCAGGTGAATAGGGCTTTCAAACTTGGAACCTTACAGTTAAACAAATAAATAAATGGCAAAAGTTATAATTTAACAAAGTGGCTAGAATTAAAAACAAAATTTTTATCCAATCCTAAGTAATATCATTTAGTAGATAATGTTTTAGAAGCTGATTTGATCGATTAACAAGCATATGATTAACTAATTTTGATTTCCTTTCAGCATTCAGGCGTAACGGACTAATGCTTTATAACGTTCAAGTAATTTGTGGATCTAGCTTAGTCGATACGTTAACATGAACTGACGTCGCATACTATGAGAACGTGTCGGTCTGGAGGTGCTTCTGACATTAAGGAAATTACATTTCGCTGGTATTCTTCATAACATATCAGAGCAATCGCTTCACGACTTCAGTTCTGTTAGGGGTTTTACTAATACAGTCTTAAATAAACCAGGAATTAATCAGACTCTGGGGCTTGACCAGGTTCTCACTAATTAACTGACTTAAATTTGTAAATATTTTCAAAGTTTTGATTGCTCTTATCGATACGAAGACAAATTCAGTATCTTTATCAAGAATAAGTTTTTTCAGATCTTTTGGAGTCATATAATTAGAAAAGCAATGATTACTAGGTTTATGAAAGGCTTTTTAACAAAGCCTCATTTCAATAAAAATGCAGCAACATGCAATCGGCAAGCCATTGTCCAAAAGAAAATCTATCTATGCAAAATAAAAGCTAGTTGTGTTGTTCACTTGGTTGGTTTGCAGTCTACAGTTTTATTCTATACCATCTGTTGCCCATGATTTCGTCTACGTAAATTTATCCACAGTTATTTCTTTCCAATATTCGTTCAGTTATATAACTAAAAAACAAATCATGATCGCTATGAAGCTTAGTATTTTAGAGCAAAATGCGTGTCTAAAGATTTCTCTCTTCTCTCTAGAATTGCCATATTTCAACCAAGTAACAAATTGTACACCTTCCGCAGGTATCTTCCATTGATAAACAGCATATGAAAATCCGTTTAATGGGTTTGAAATTTATTACCAAAGACAGAGGGTTAAGCAGAGACGCGGCGCTTTATTTTATAATGTGTACTGATGATGACGGATGGTTGCATATTTTTACCAAACTTTTTCTAACGTTACACAAATTAATGATATTATTGCTTTATACTTTGAATATTGCAATGATTTTTTTTTTTAATTAATTATCAACTCCTTGGTCTAATGGTAAGCGCGTAAGCGTTACAACTGAGAGGTCCTGGGTTCGATTCCCGGTGGAGATAAAAAAAACTCGGTCTGGCAGGGCATAGAAGGCTGATGCCCCTAAAGAAAAAATCGATCAGTGAAAGAGATCTGAAATGCATCTGCCCCATACCCCACTAGGGGACACGGGACTTCACTTTAAATACTTTGAATGGTAACTTCGTCGGATAAATAATACAGTTTCACCTGATTAAGCGTGTTTATTTAACATCATTTTATAATTAAATATGTGATACTCGCGTTACTATAAGACATAACTATATAATTGCCAACAGAACGTTGAATGATTAAATTATTTTCCACATTTATCCGCTCCGCACGAGAGCTGCAGATGAAAGGTTCCTGGTTAAAGCAAAAAATAAAGTGCATGTGGTGTTACGTAGTAAATAATTCTACGAGCTCCGCCATTCGCACTTGAAATGAAACAATGCAATTTTCCTAGCAATGAATTCAACTGCTGTGAACATCACTAAAAGTTGGTGTCCATTGTTTATGACAAATTCAAATTTATATTCATGTACAATCACATACATGATCATTTATGAACGCCGGTTGAATCTCAGTTTACAGAATGTTCAATAATGCGACCAAGGGACAAGACCGTCATACTTACATCTCGCCATCCACTAAAGCTGGAAGTATGAAAATGATGTTTGGTATAGTTACCGTAACGACAAAACTTATGTCACTTCCATACAAATTTCAGAGTCATAAGCGTGACGGTCTCGTGTTGCTCTTCTATGAGAAGAGCAACCAAAAACCTCAGTCGGGTTGTCATCATAATATAGAAGCAATATAATACGTGAAGCAAAATGTTTGTACCCCTTTTTACGAAAATTGCGCGAACGGGTGATCGTGAAATTTGCCACAGTTAAAGTTTATATGGAGAAGAAGAGCACAATGCTATTTTTTATATAAAATGCATTAGAAATATATTAAATTAATTAAAATAAATATTACTGCTTGAATGGCACACAACATAAACACTCATACCTGACTTACTCTTGAATTGCGGTCGAATTTCGACCAATGGGCGACCAATAGTTTATTTTATTTTATTAGCAACACAAACTATTATTCATTGCTAGAAGTATGATACATTAATTACTTTATCTACAAAGTAATTAATGTATCAGGGGTGCTGATATTAGAACGTAAATAAATTTATGTGCAATAAAATTAACAATTAATAAAATTTATTGAATGATGGAATCTCATAGCGATGTTTTTTTGTTTGTTTCAAAAATGCCGTAGTCGAGAAGAATCTTAGCTGTAATTTTTAAAGATATGTTAAGCCATTCCTGAGATATTCTTATTTGTAATTAACATGCCGGGGGTAGAGATTAAGATTCATTGATTTTGATAAAATAGGTCAACAAAAATAATTAGCGACTGCGACAGGCTAGCTGGATGAATTTAAAGTGCACATAAAACTAAAAAGAGAAGGCCTATAAATGCAACTAAGCCCGATTCGTTGAAATAACCTATAAATATTTTAAAGAGTGTATTATCTAAACTGTGCTTGTATATATATGCACAGCCCGTGCCCGTCCTATCACCCTCTTGCATAAAACATGCAAATTGGACCACTTCAGTAGACCTTAGTTGCATTTGCACTTTTATTTCGAAATTAGGGTCATTACTCATGTAAATATTATTACTCGGAACTTGCTTCAATATTCCTGGGCAAGAAATTAATGCAAACGTTTGAACAACTTTTACAATGAAAACTCATTGTAATAACAAGTAAGATACGAAATAGTATCGAAAAAAACATGTACTGGTTTTTTTCGATGATTTATATAATGAATAATTTATAACTATAAAATATTAAATTATTATTTCGTGATATCCCCAAAACCAGACACAATTCTGCATCTGTTTCACTGATTCTCTATACTGATGCGTAAGTACCTTACGTATATTGCTAAGTTTAGTTGTAAATACATAACGTTATTTATAGTAAAAGAGTAAGAAATAATACTTAAGAATTGTGGTGGACAGTCTAATTGGACCTATTTATTTGACAGTTTTATAGCAAGGACCATTTTAGAGCATTGAAGTCGAAAATTGAAAGCATTATTAGAAGTTTGCACAATGGAGCCTAAATGATGGCAGATCGTCGACTTCCGTATTTGGAAGTGAATTGTTGGCATTTGGCGTAATAATGAGCCTTTGTATCTTAATGAGTTAGGTAATGAGGATCCTGTATTTTACAGGCTGCTTAGGCGTGGACAATTGTTTTTTCATAAACATACCTTATATATACTCTATATTATTATAAGATGTACTACACACAGATGTACACAGTACTTACATGAGAAACACGTGTTGATTTAAACATACAGAGTGATTTTATCTCTAAAAAAACTGAGTTTCTCTGAAAATGAAACGAAATTTAATGCTTAAAAATTACGGAAGCAATGTTCTACAATTGAAAATATAAAAATTAAAAAACAATTGAAAATTTAGGTAGTATGCATATAGAAAAAAATATGTTTCACGCATCTTCATTTACAACCTACTATCCATGGAGCGCAATAGATTATATCAACAAAAAAAATATATTTTTCTATAAATTTAGTGCCAACTTTATTGACTTTATTCGCGTGGAAACTCATGCAAATCATATATTGCCGAGATAAGTATAGAGAGCATATTAATTATTTCAATACTATATTTAAACCAGATTCATTACACTCTCCAGAAAACCTATTTTTTCATTTATAGTAACTTTGACACACTAAATATAAATTTAAGTACGTCTTGTCTGACAGAACAAGGATATCTATCGCTTACAATTTGTGTAAAAAATTAATCATAATCGCGGTTAAATTAACCGTGAAAAAAAACAAACGAACATTGACGACCTAATTATTTGCAGAAATAATTTCACCATCATTTGGTTTGTGAAATATAACGTACAAAATCTTTACAGTGTCGTTTAAATAGCATTAATCATGAGATTCAAGGACTCCGAACAGATGTGAGGCGTGTCTGCAGCGGTGCAAGAAGTCGGCTGTTCGGGGTAGGAGGAGCGTTAGATAATTGATGATGGCGACGTGAGGCACCCTACATTACTTGGCCCTGACATTATTAGACACATTTACTTATAAACATCGCTTAGCTTGAGACAATGAGCTTGTTCTCGCTGACGAGCAGGCGCTACTACAAAAACAAGACAGAAATTAAAATCAACATATATATTGACCTCTTCACAACGTTATATCATTATATACAGTTGTTATACTTAATATGTAAAAATATATGCATGTTTGTGTGTATGTGCCGCTTTGAGAGTGACATGTGAATGTGTAAATGCTTCTATAGATGCCCGCGTTGCTTAGGCTAAAGGAGACGCGTGATGTTATATCACATTTCCAATTTTATTGCATTTTAAGCTGTTTAGCTGAGCTATAAAATGCTAGAAGCAATACAACTGGTGCATATTATCGCGTCAAACAAAGCTTAGATCGCGGACAAAGTAGCAGTACTTCTTGTAACATTTAGGGTATGTTCCGATATGCACTGCGACCACTGTACAGCGTGACGTCAATTTAGTATACCGTGAAGCCGTTCCTTTATAGTTAGTTATACTGGTTACTATTTAAAACGGAACGCAATCCCGTATACTGTCAGCCGCATTTTTTGACGCAGCAAATAAGTCTATTAAAGTTTTCTAGTTCATTAAAAAAAACTGTTGTTGGAGTACTGCCAATTTAAAAGTATTTTAATTAATATTAATTGTAAATTGAATTTATAATATAATAAAAGAAAGTAGTTTTTTATTAAAAAGAATATGTTTTTCATTACTTAACTCATATTAACTTCCAATCAGGTAAATTTTTGCAATTCTTCCATTGTTTTATTTATTAATCAAAATTAATTACAGAACTTTATAACTTTGGGATTAAACTTAAGGTATTGTTTATAAAACGTTAGGCACTCGAGTGGTTTTGACTGATCACGTGATCAAAGTACTGCGAGTATCTTACCTAGAAAACGCCAGTGCTCACAATAGAATATGGCGACGATTTTTGACGTCATATATTTCCCTAGGCTACTGCGGCAGTATACTGGCAGTCCATAACGGAACGAATTTTTCTACAGTGATAGCACTGTGCAGTGCATATCGGAACATACCCTTAATGCAACTTAAACCGTGCGAGAAGTCGCTAACAGTAGTCGTAAGGCATAAAGTAACTACTTTAAGTTGCTAGTTATAGTATCAGCTACGTATCTGTCACAAGTAATCTATATGTGTCTGACTTAAGCAGAGACAATGACATGGCATAACAAATAGTAATTACACACCTTTATAATATGTAAGTATCGTTAATTCTTTCACAAGCATTTATTAACAACACTACAATCTTTTGGATATAACAGACACACTTAATGCAAAGTTATAATCGTAAAGATGAATCATTGCTACATTGTTATTTTTTGCGAAATCATAGCCTGCAGCGGCGTTCAAAGCAAATTGAATATAAGCGTCCGGCACAACTTTATAGGTTTACTCGCTTTATAGTGCATACTTTACGACTCAATGTGCGTGTTATTTTATTTTATGTAAGAATTATTGAGCTCTGCCAGCACTAAACTGAATACGAGAATGCAGCCATGCAGTCCGTAGCGTACAGCGGTTGATGTGCAACCAAAAATGCTGGACGTTTACAGACGTAAAATAGGTACATTATTCGGTTGAAATCTGAATGGAATAGCGTGTTTACTGAAAAGTAATAAATAAGACAGAAATATTATATTAATTGGCCAGACAAATTGGAAACCGGTGCTTAAGAGATAAAGATAATTATTTATCAGGGTGAAATTTAGGAACAAAGATTTATTAATATTTTGTAAAATATATACCTACTCGTACTATTATTATTATGAAAGTTTATAAAGGTGGATGTATAGATGTTTTTATTCTTTCACGCTAAAACTACTAAATTGTAATGACATTGTACAATAAATTGAAATATATATAAGCGATTTGATCTAGTCAAACTATTTTCTTTTAAACACTACCAGGGTAGATCTAAAAATCTGTGCGCAGCCAAAGTTTTTATTGAAAAACTTGGCATGCTGAAAATGGACGAGTTTACGTTCAGGGTCTCTTAATATTATGAGTGTGCAAATATATGAACATTCGGAAAGTTAAATTAAGTACTCAGTTACATACTTTTCGTATATTACTATATACATTAGTTTTTATTCAAAAATTGAATGTGTGTTTTGATATATGCGAATGTCGCGCCGAATTTTTATCCTGTTTGTTTGTATATTTATTTGTTTTTTAAAATTCAGTAGGCAAGAAAGTGTTAGGTAAATTGAAGCTATCATTTATTTTAGCTTATATTCATAACTATACATTAATAATCAATGTACCAAAAACAGGTATATATATTTCTGATACTTTGCTTATGTAACCTATATTTATTTATAAATGTGACTGTAAATACAATAAAGAATATGCCATTTTTTATAGCTTTAAAATTAAAATAATACAGTTATGAACATTTTCCAAATGTTATAAGTTTTTTTAATTAAGTAATTTACAATATTACTCGAAAAGGGCATAGACAATTTATAATTTTCATTTATTGAATCACCGCGGGCTTTATTAGAATAACTATTACTTCACACTATGCGAGGAAAACAAATCTAGAGGCCTAATGGCTAAGTAGTGTTATCAGCCTACCGCGAAACGTGATCGGGTTCGATCCCCGGTCTCGAATACAATTTATAATTTAATTTGTATTTCTATTCGGTCTTTGGTAGGGCTGCCACTTACCGGACGGGGCATCATAAGAAGCACGGAGGTGTGGTTAAATTTTTAGAAGCGTACCTGAATAAATTCAACCAAATCAACAAAAAATTGGGTTGCCTGGAAGATATCGCTGATTAGCGATAAGGCCGCCCGTTAACCCTACGATGCACGAAGTGTTTAAAAAAGCTAAAGATTAAAAATGCTAAAAATTAAATTGTTTTGTATGACAGACACGGCGGCGGTTATAATAACATAACATAAGAGTCTTGTGATAAGACATAACACGTTAAGGACTGCTTGCTCTTTTGAGATCTTAATAAAAATTTCAAAGCCAAAGTAAAAAATCAGAATACGTTATTAAACACTCTCAATTATAAATCCCACTTCGTTTTAATTTTTAAAAAGCGCTCAAGGTCTTTCTAATTATGCAGGAACGTCTTGTCATAATTGAGTTATTAAAGATTAAAGAGAAGAGAAATGGTGAAGGTTCAAGGGACTAGACCAAATGAGTAATTGATAAAGTGACCTTAATTTTACGTAATAACGGTCAAGTTGGGTTAGATTTTACATGCAGATACTAATTTATTTATTAAAAAAAGACTGACTTCTTATGAATCTTACATTCGATCTGTACTAAATTGGTAATATTTATATTACTAAAATACAAATGTAGGTAAATTCCACCCTCCTAATTCCTCTGGCCAATGTACAAGTGAGCAGTTTTAAAATTATTGTCATACCAAGTTTAACCTAGACAAAACTTATTTACAAAAGATTATTGGCAAAAGTAAGTGCAAAAGTAAATATACTAGTTATAGTAAGTCCCTTGTTCTGTTCTTTCTCACTTCAGTGACATTAGATACCGACTGGAAATGATTATTTTTTCGAGATTATGTGTGTGTGTGTGACTCATTTATTTTTGTTTACATAATAAATAACCGTACCTACTGTAAATTAGGTGCCTCTATATCATTTGTGACATATTAACGACGTATTTAGAACTTCATGTAATTTACGACGCACACATGTCCAACCTGACGTGACTCATAACATCTTTCACGTAAAAAATAAATATGTACAAGATAACGCGTTCACTTCCTTTTGCGTGCTTACAAACATAAAAGTTTTTCATGCGTATTCTTACCCAAACATAAATTAGGTAAATTTACTTCGATTTCATAAAGCATCCCCTTTATTACAATATGTCCGTAACGACGAGGGGTCACTGGCAAATCTCCCCCAGGACTTCGAAACGGCATTGAATCGACAAAATTATCAAAAGTTTTACGCAACTTTTCCATAAACGCGTAAACGGAACGGGACTTCCTATTCGCTGCAGCTTGGATGAGCTTTCGGTGCCCTCTCCTTGTCTAACTCAAAGGATTCACAGCAAAGGCGAAGTTTCGGTTGTCTCCAACGAGTTGATCGTAGAGTAGTTACGAGCCACTCAGTTTCAAAGCGGTTCAGTTCAGACTTCAGTTCAGTTCACGTTACCGCGATGGCGGTGATGCACGTCGCGTCTTTAGTTAACAGTACTCCACCGCGATCGCGACGGAACTCTACAAACTATTAACTCTATGGGAAAGTACATTTAAGGGCGATATTTCGGAGATTACAAGACTGGATGTGATAAACCGTTAGGGTTCGGACGGAATCATAATCTTGCCGGGTCTCGATTTAGGTGCGCAATGCAAACAGATAAACATTGTTGATTTCTGGAATAGTTTGTTGATTATAAGCGTGTAATAGGCGGTAAAGTCGGATTTGAAAAGTTGAATAGTGTTTATAGTGCAGGTGAATGTGCCCGGGTAGGTGCGATGGCCGTTGGTCAGAGACAATGGCTAGTGGCGCTCATTTGGGCTGCCTTAGGATCAGTGTTGGCAGACTCTTGGACCACCTATCAGGAACAACCATGCTGTCGTCCGATCACTCATCACCGAGTTCGCCACCATAGAGGTTTGTTTTATATATCTATAAGCCTTATAAAACTCTTAATACTTAAGAACCTATTCGAGTTGAAAATTTAATTTAATTTTAATTACCTAACGTTATTAAAAAGTCTTTTGTACCGTGTCTTATTGTTGCCGGTTATATAGAAATTTATTTTCACAAAATCTCTATCTACCACATTCTAAGAAATTAATTTTAATATAATTTATTTTTGTGATAGCGCTCAATAACTCCTTTCAAAATTTTACGGCTCTTGAAAAACGGCAATTGAAGTTTGTAATGTAGCTTCCAAAATTAAATGGAATTTAAATTAGATTGTCGTATTTCTTTTCATTATATTAAAATTTAATATTAAATTATAGAAAATAAGTCTGTAATATTAACTTATCTACTTATATGGAATTGTTTAAACTATTATTATGTGAATCAATTATTTTAAACTGTTAAGTTTGTGAACTAAATACTTAAAAACACAATTTATTATATTTTCTTATCTCCTTATTAATGTTATAATGAATCAATAACAATCAATGGAGATTGAAACTTGATGTTGTTTGACTATTATAATTTTAAGTTATTGTTGAAGTTTTAAAAAATTGCTGAATTATTAAAAAATAAAACAATAAAATTTATACGAGACTTCTGAACTTATAAACTATCAAGAGTCGGTTCATAATCGTATAGCAATTATAGGTAGGTACAAATAAAAGATCGAATGGAAAACCTTCTCATTTTTTAAACGTTAATAATAAACTTGTTTCTAAAGATAGTATCGTATACGATTTCAAATGTAATTTAAGACCTAAAATTTTCGACCACACACAAACTGACCCGTTTCATGTTAATATCGCTTATTTCTTGGTACGTGGTGTTATAACAAGCAAATACCACACAAGAGGATTGTTTTGAGAAAACATTTGCAACGTAAGACCGAATAAGCAATTTCAATGTATGAGGGTCTCGCTGTAAGCAATAATTTTTCGATTTCTTTTCATTTGTACGTTTTCCTTGGATATTGAATTGATTATTTGAATGTTATGATTTTATAAGAACACATTTTTACAACAAAATATTGCCTGCTTCTGTTAATAAAATAAGTAACAGCTTTTTGTCAATGACAGTAATATGATTGATTACCTATACATATATGGAGACATAATTGCACGTCGTTTAATAATCGTATGTTAATAAAGAAAAAAAGATATACAGAGACTTTGTTAGTGACAGACTGCAGTGATAAGTAATTATGAAATTATATAGTATTATTATTATTACTGGTGAATTCTTATTGTTTAACTATACCAAAACCACTAGCCCCTACCAAAACCAATTCTTAACCCCTAAAGAGAAAAGAGAGGTGTTATAAGTGTGTCTGTTTGAATGTTTGTCGCATCGAAACCCCTAAACGAATGGACCGATCAAAATGAGGTTTTTTGAAAACTGGCGAGTTGGATCTTAGCTAGGTACAAATTATTAATCTATTAATACATATATAAGGTATTCCTATTTCTAATTAACATGTCGGCGGTGTTTTAAGTTCAAGTGATAACAGAAAAGTTAGTATCACAACAAATAATCTTATAAATTTTCATTTAAAAATAACTTCAGTTCGGTTAGATTAATTTCACAATTTAGCGCATTTCCATGTCGGTATAATATTTAATTTAAGCTCAGAAATGCCTAAGCCGAATTCTTCTCGGACATCCAGCAGTGAAATGAGGACAATTTGCCATCATTAACGACTTACAAGCATTCTTTACGTTGACACGTCTGCATAAATGGTATCTCAAAAATATTTAATTATAATTTTTTATTTAAAAAGCATATATGTTTAAATATTTTGAAATTAAACCTTCATTGGAGTTTGAGTAATCTTTGGAATCAAATTTTAATTAAAAATACGATATACCTTTGACTTTGATATATAGCTTTGACTTTGGGCACTCTTTACTCTTTAGAAATATTCTAGTTTGTATAGCAAAGTTTGATAAGTTTTTGTTTGAAAATTAGCAAGATGTCTTATAATTTAAGGATAATCTTTAAGATTTTACTTTTTTGTGCTGACAGATACTCGTGAATTTTCATGGTATTAATAAGGATATAAAAAAGCTAGTTTCGAAAGATAGAACCTTACAAATATAGCATTCAACAAAATAATCTAACAGCTTACCTCAGTAAGATGCGTGAAACATTATTAAGTCGTCATAATGGTAACACCATTTCTCGTTTTATGTCCTACGAAAACCAAATGAGAAGTTCTTTAAAAATATACACAAAGAAAGGTGTGTCGCCGGCTGCTTTGTAACAAAGGAATTGGCGCGAAGTCGCTTCGAGAAGTCATTGTAAGCAAAAAATTGTATACGATCGGTTCCAGTTGTCTGCGCAAGGCGAGGTGGGGGTAGGATCAGTACAAACCGGCTTGCGTGTGCGCAGGTAACCGCCCGCGTCTAAATTGAGCCATAAACGAATAACTTTAATATAGTTTCATAGTTTATTACAATGTCAGTGCTACATATCATCGGAATTTCCATAATGGTTTTGGGACTTAACGCACATTTGCATATTAAGGGTATATATTTTTATTTATTACTTAATGATTGTGTAGTTAATAACTATGTTTGATTATTTATTGTTACTTTTATAACATGTTATGTTATTCGAATTTTGATCAGTTGGGCTAATTATAAGCCACTAGCGGCCCGCCCCAGCTTTGCATGGATTGTTGAATGAAACCTACGTCTTGTTTACAGCGTGCACTGAATAAAAATTAGAGCTACATTTTATTATTTTTATCGATTTTTGTAGCATTTAAAACATAGAATTTTCATAAAAATTTTAACCACTTTTAACTAAACTGTTTAAACAAAATAACTATACAAAAAACCAACTATGTAAGTACATCTTAACTTATACCATCTGAACACTTTCAGTATTGTGTTTTATAGATTGATAAAGATTTTAACTTGTTAACGAAATAAAACTTTGTTAAAATTTTAACAAAAAAACCGGCTTCAAATTGTAGCTCTAAAACTACTGAACAGATTTTGATGATATTTAAATGGAACCACACGGGAAGCACCGAAACAAAAAAGAATCATCGCAATCGGTTCACCCAGTCTAAACTTCTGAGGTAACAAAGATAAAACAAAACAGCGTTGAATTGAATACCTCCTCCTTTTTTGAAGTTCGTAAATAGATTGTGACATGGTGTAGTTACTGAATCATATTTTTGATTAAAAGTCGATATTCATCAAAGTCGTAGTGGTGTATGGTCTATTAGGTAAGATAAGGCTAAGATGAGATTCATGAACCTTTGATTAATAGTCGTTAAGACCTAATACAATTGAATATTGATAGAAGCGTTAGTAAACGGATATCAAGATATCGGATGGGTGGCATTTGTAACAACAAAGTGGAGTGTAATTCTGTTATATGATGTAATTTTTAATAGATCTTTATTTATTTAATAGCAAAAGCCGATTGCTGCTCGTATGCAAATAAAAATGTACACAAAGGTCTCAAAATAAAATTTGGTTCAGAAGTTTCTACAATTTTTATTACTATTTTATACTACTATGCAGAGGACGAACTTGTATTTTGTTTGAAATGAATTTACTCAAAAACTATTATACCGTTACAATTTCTTCACTTGAGAAACTTGACTCTTTTTGAGTGATCAGATATTATAGGTCATGTATATTATTGTATATCACGCGGACGAATATACTAAGATTGTGTTTCTGGCGTCGGATACCCATCATGCGGTTGAGATATGCCAGGCTATGTCCTGTGGTTTCACTAATGACAGTAAGGCAGGCTAAAAGCTATAAATCTAATTGTTTAATCTGCCCCGGCGTGAGTGGTCCTATATGTCAGAGCCCAAAGGGCGGAGGGCTGATTAGGTACGTCACCGCTGCCAGACACGTTAATCACACGATTATAGTATTAAATTCGGTGAAAACTATTTGTCATATTCTATTTTAACTCAACATCTCAAGTTTTATAATTAAACAATAATAATTTTAGTTAATTGCGGATGTTTTAAGATATCCTTTTATTTTATTAGTGTTGCAAACGTAATGATATCAATCACCCTTTTATTGAAATACCATGTGAATAATGTTTGTTTTGCTATTTCTTTTGATGAATATTCGAATTTGAATTTATATATTACTACAATCGTAGCGTTAAAGCCTTGGGCCTGGTCGAACAAGGACCTCCAGTCAGTCCTGTTTTGTGCCTTTTGCTTCCAATTTGTGATCCCCAGACTTGAATTTTTTTCTTGTTTAAGCCTAAATCGATCGTTCAACTGATTAAAAGAAAAAAAAATGTTACATATAATTTTTCTTACATAATATTAATGGCATTTTAAGGTACGTTATTAAATATACAATACTTTAATCATAGAATCTTATTTTACGCAGGCATAACTAAACAAAGTTTTAGATAAATAAACACACGATTATATATCTTTCCATTCAATTTATTTCTGTTATATTGTCCGTTACATTCTATTGTAACTACATTATGGGTTAACAACGGCACGCCATGTCTTAAAATGTTGCCGAGAACATTATACTGTTTAGATGGTGTAAACTGTAAAGAAATCATTCTGACACTATATTTGATCTTATATAACTATAATTTGAATCTATTTACTAGTAAGTCGTAACATAACCACGAGAACTATCGAACTTTTCCATCGGTGAACGAAAATTGTAATGAACACAAAAAAATTGTTTATCGAATAGCTTATTTCATATTACGAGTATGTTTTGTATGAGAATTTGACTCAGTAGTGTTGAGAAAGAAACCAAGTACCTACTTATTAATGATTATGATTTACAAAGTAGGCTTTCACATGATCCATTGCTTTTTTTTATTAAATTCATTAATATTTCTTTAACTTTGCTACGAAAAGAAACCAATAATTTTAAATAAAATTGTAAATAACATTATAAACATTCATTTAATTATTATATATATGCGGATGATTTAATATTTTGTGTTAAGTTAATTTTCGATATCATGTTCATATAACTAAGATTATTATTAATAAACTTATTTACCTTTCATTTTTATATAATGTATTGATTACACTGACCCCTGCTTCTGAGGTTTTGGGCACTTTTAAATAAATATATTTTACACAGATAGTATCAAATAATATTTTACTAAACTCATGGTAAGTGTACTTACCGCTATACGTAAGCGTATCGGATACAAAAACTACCTACAATGTTAAGGTACATTGAACACGAATTGTATAGCTAAATGGCTGAATAATGATTGCTATCTGTTAAGCGATTTTCTAATTACATAAGCATTAAAAGTAACATCTAATTTTCCGCTCTTTGTTTATCATTATTTTTGTATTAGAAGTTTGTTACGAGGGATAGATTTCCGAAAAAAAAGTTTTGTTTTGGAAATTCTGATCACTTGCTTGTATCTTGAAATGCAAATTCTACTTCATAAAGAGATAAGGAACTTTACTTTGTACATGTAATATATGATAGATCCTAATCCTAAGCAATATTATGCTTGCAAGTTTGTTTGCTTGATTTTCACGCCTAAAAACCCCAACGAAACTTGAAATTTTCTATACACATAGACATAAGGAAAAGGTAAAAAAAAAGAACATAAGAGATTTTTTTCAATAATAATAATATGGAGAACATCAGTGCGAAACCACGAGAAATAGCTAGCAATAATTTATAAAGTAGATAATATGATACAATGAGATATTAAACGGTCATACTAAGAACTAGGAGATAGTTGCCGTAAATCAAGTTTATTGTTACCCGCAATAATTTTAAAGGAGCTTTTGAATTTTCACATTTTCACGTTGTAAAATTGTAGCTTCTCGAGAAAATTTGCTATAAATCAACCTTAACATATACTCGCGATAATAACGTCCCATTCGCGTACAGTATTAGGATATGAATATCCTTGTAATAAAAAGTATGAGTCAAAATATCTTTATTCATTGAAATCATATTTGATAATTTTGAATCGTCATTTTTTTAATATACTGTAGTTTACAAAAAAAATTATTGTAAGAAAAAAATTATAATATTTGGTTTTATTAAAACATAGAGCAGGTTCATTTCCAAGCTTTTTTATCATCTAAGTAATCCGTTATTTTATAGTATGCTTTTTTATAAAGTTTTCTTTTAATTGTGTTTTTAAATTTATTCATTGACAATTTAAGCACATCACTTGGGAGTTTATTATAAAAGCGTATACATTGCCCTTTAAAAGATTTACTAACTATGGAGCCTACTAGTGGCAACAGCGAGTTTATCTTTATTCCTAGTACATTCATAGTCCTAGTCCCTAGTCCTAGTAGTTCCTAATCATATTCATGACCATCACTGTTTTTCTTAAAAAAGTTAATATTTTTGTGTTCATATATCAGATTTTCTTAAATATATTGACATATATTGATATTGATATATTGACTGTCATTATATTTGAGTGTATACATTTTTCCGATTAAAGAGGCAGTACCTGTCATGTATGAACACAGTACTGTTGTTGGTAAAAACTGATAGAAGACTGAAAACTGAAATGATATTTTAAGATAATATTGATTGAAAGCTTTTAACTCTATTCATAAAAACATGATATATTTGTAATATGCTAGAGATTTCCTTCACGTTAAGCTTCCTATCAGTGAAAGATTTTTTAAAATCAGTCCAGTAGTTTGTGAGTTAGTCGATTACACATTAATATTGAAAGAGAATTTATATAAAATCTATGTGGCATCCATTAATAATAAAGAATTTTTAATTATTGTTTCCAATAGAATTATTATTGTAGCATTAAGCTAAATTAAATTTTTACTTCTACAATAATTTCAAATGAAAATGGAGCCAGTTGGAAAACGACAAAATACTTATATCTTAGCTAATCAAAGGAAAAGGTTCTCCTTTTTAAGTCTGTTTCTATTCGGAATGTATATTTACTATTTACTGTGTATTTATCTAATTGAAAGTGTCTGGATGTTTACCGTAAATGGAAGTAAACTTGATCCTATATTGATTGGCATCGTTAAGGGATTTTATATTTTCCTGTGCCGTGTTAAGCGAGTTTTATTAGGCCTGTGGCGTCACAAGTCGCGCCGAGGTTAGTAAATTGATGTGACAGACATGCATCCAGTGTTGCCAACTCTCGATCACAAAAGTGCGAAGGAACCGAAAAATGCGATTTAAAAAGAAAAAAAATTGAGCAAGCATTTTCTTAATTTTTGGTTAGCGGAATGGGAGACTTACTATAACTACTAAGAAATCGAAAGGCAATTATGATTAATTTAATTTTTTTAAATGGTTTTGATTAGATTAGGTTTTTCTTGCGGCATCGGTCTCGACATTCCTCTATATCTCGCTCCAAAAGCGTCAATTGACTTGCATGCATCACACATTTTAATCTTATACTACAAGCCACAACACAACGATAGCGCGATGCAGCGCAATGCAGAAAACGCACAGCGCCATCTGTGTGTGTGACGTTCGAACTTTCTTGATAAATCACTTTAATAGGCTCCGAGTCTGCTTTGCGAATTGTATTAAAATTGTTCAATATTTTTATTTATTCAGGCCTTTCTCTTGTCCTTAGAAAAAAGGTCTATTATAAACAAATGAAGATACGGTGACAATAGATCTCCATCGCTACGATCCTTACATACCTCTTTGTAATTCAGGTACTTTCACTTATTCCATCTTACTTGTCGAACAAGCTTAGTTGTTGCAATATGGCGTTATTTTAACGAATCAATAGTCAATTATGTGTAATATTCGAGGCCCTAAACTCGGGTTTCAAAGAGGAACATTCCATGATGTTAACAATTTAACTACCTGTTACATAATGTTTTAATAAATCTATCAAATCTGTTTAAACTTGTGCTTATATTTTGTCTTTTTATTTGGCGTTGAATGACGTGATTGTGGTTAATTAAAATGCTTGATTGAGCAAAAACGAGTTTAATAACTTCATATGTTTTCTTAACAAAACTAAAAAAATCCAATAATGACGATATTATTTTCGTTAGATAAGATTTGGTAGTGTTGCAACTAACAGACATATTGTATCGTATTATAGTGACGGTTAGCTTTCTTGAATAACTGAGTTCACTGTAATGGAATTACAGCACTCGGGTTTCAAAGGGAAAAATCCCTTGATGTTAACAATTTCATTATCTGTTTTATGAAAGGATAGACTATTTTTAATACATTTGACCGTGTGCTTGTCGTTGGCTTTTAAAGCATTGTTCTGATAATTTCTGTTAATTTTTAAATATTTTATTTTCAAGTAAATCGTTTCTTGTATGACTCACTGTGACTATTCTTATATCTTCTTTAAATAAGCCATTGAAATAAATATATCCTGTTTATGTAAATGACGTAATTATTGTTAATTAAAATTCGTTGATGAGTATAGAGCTAAAAACCCATTTAAAGAATTTTCGCCAACTAATTATTTTGCTTACTCTCTAACTCAGATGGAGTAACCAAAGACCTTAAGACCATAGGTCTAAATAACTGGAAGAATGCGGCTCCAGACAGAGAGGGCTGGAACAAATCTACAAGACTTATCACACCAATGATAAGTCATTTAGATTTTTAATTAATTTTTATATTTAGAATAATTTATGCAGGTATACATTGCGAATAAAGGCTAGTGAAGTGAGCATAATATTATAATTTAAATATATGGCCTATACTATTGTCACCTCTACGACGGTTATAGGAAATACGATAGGCGATAACATGACACGGTTTCAACGAGAAATGCTGTTAGTATCTATTGACCTGGCAACTCAGTAAATCCTACGAATAAATTCTCTTGTTTGCTTATAATACAAGCATTTTCAATTTTGCTCGTATTTTATTAAAACACGACATCAAAACTTCGGTACTTTTGTATTATGTAATTGTTTTTGTGTAGGTAGTATAGATTAGATTAATATTTTTTTGCAATGTATTGCTTGAAACGTTAACCCATCTATGATCTATGGGCCAACTGATGTCCAATGTCCATGGGCAGTGAGCTCATTTTCCTCTTGTTTAATAAAAACAAATTAGATAAAATCTTTTGTTATTTATTATGTAATAGTGGACCCCACGAACTTCGTATCGCTTCAGAGTACCGAATAACAACGTGTCACCTAAAACTACTTTTTCGTGAATTTTTCTATATTTTTAATAGTTATTCTGCTATTCTCGGATTGAATGATGGTCAAAATCGGTCAACCTGTTCATGAGTTATAAATGTTGTAAATAACCCTACTTTATTATATGTGCAAACCCCACTTAAAATGAATAATTTTGCCTGTAGTTGCAACATTTTTCATCGATGCTCAACTCGATGGTTGTACGTGACTTTACTCGTATATAGGCTATAGCGTTCCTCTATAAATAGACTATCCAATACGAAAACAATTTTTCAATCCAACTAGTAGTTCCTTAGGTTAGCGCGTTCAACCAAACAAATAAGCTTTATAATATTAGTATGATATAATATAAGCATATATTATTAACCTGAAGTTTTTAACTTACATAAAAACACTTGTTAAAACTCTCCGTTATCTTAAAACAGCTTTGTTCAATTTGACAGGTTGTAAAGTTAACGAGAAGTTTTACAACGGTACATAGTTAACAACTAAACAGCCATTAAATATTCATATTCAGATAAGATGTGAGCTGACTTATTGCTAAGAAACTGTTAGCTATTTTCATTTCTGATTTACAGTGTTTTATTTCTAAAGTATGCAAAATATTTACTGAAGGTAGACTATTAAGATTATACTAAAGTACATACCTACATAGAAAGACAAAAATATCTTATTTTGGTTGCAAAGATAGATTCACAATTTTTTTTATGATTGTATGTATTATATATTAACTGCTTCCATGCCTTAGTCGTGTATACAGTAGCTACGCGTATTAAGTGTAGGTATGCATCTGCGTGTTGCGCCTAATCCACTAAATAAGCTACTTGATAAATTAAGCTACAGAAATAGAATAGAGCTTTGGTAAAGAACATAGGCTACTCTTTATTGTGAATAAAAGGCCTAAAGGGTTGAACATTTGGGCAAAAGCTAGTATAATATTACATTATTTACTTTCCCAGGATGTCGTAATCCCTGAGTTGAAAAAACGATTTGAAATTTGTAAAATATTTATTAGACAACTGCACCAATTGATATGATTCATAGATGACAGTTTTTACCAATAAAATTCTGTCAAATGGTTACAAATTGATGGGCCGGTAACAAAGGCGAGCAGCAAAGCGGCAATTATTTTAATTTTTTCGTGCAATTCATACCCGGTTTGTGTTTATGGCGCTTAGTTGAGTGGAATGATTGTGTAAAACTGTTGGACTGATTCCAACGGGCGCATGAGAACAAACGAAACAAATAAAGTCAAATGAGAATCTACTAGGCTTCACCGAAGAGGAAATCAAATTATTTTATTCGACTTTGGAGTTGAGCCATCGTTTGAAATTTTTATTCACTTAATTTCGATTTCACGTTAATACAACGCGATTATATTTAACTATTAATTTATAAGCCTATTATATATATGCTTAGCTGTGTCCCGCGGATTCAGCTGCGTTAATTTGAAGAATGGAAGAATTTTTAACGTTTTTGCAACATTTTTCATTATTACTCCGCTGCTATTGGTTGTACTCCTTGGGAATATATGGACAAATGCAAAAAGATTCTTTAAATTCGAACAGTAGTTTCTGTGATAAGCGTGTTCAAGCAAAGTCTTTAACTTTCTCATATTAGTAGATTTTACTAGGGACTCCGTTTGCAAGTGGATGACATAATATTATGCCTCAGAAAATCTTCCCATAACTGAAAGAATGTTTAAAATTCGTCATAAGTTTTTGAATTTTAAAAATGCTGCGCCATTTAATTAAAAGAAGATTAAAATAGGAAAATGAATTCTCAAATAAATCTAAACCCTTCATTTCCAAAACTTATCTCTTTGTACTTAATAAAATATGTGTATTTAATGGTAATTTAAAATAAATAAATAATCCAAAACTTTATAATACCCTTCAACATCACTACATAGTATAAAACAAAGTCGCTTTTTCTTCTCCTATATCTCTTTGTATGCTTAAATCTTTAAAATTACGCAACGGATTTTGATGCGGTTTTTTTTAATAGATAGAGTGATTGAAGAGGAAGGTTTTTATATATGTTTTATACCCGTGCAAAGCCAGGGCGGATCGCTAGTTGATAATAAATATAGTTTTTAACTTAACATAAACTTATGTAAAGCGTGTGCATTCTGTACCTTTAGGATGGCTATAAAGAACATATAAACAAAATAATATCTCAATGGGGTTATAGTAAATAATACCTGCCATATTGCCCTCATATTTTACTATTGGCTTGGCAAACAATTGTCTGATATCAAGTCGTTATTACAGCATTAGTGGATATTTTATTTTCTCGGCGCGCAATCTCGGCAATCTCGGGAAGCGATAAAGGGATACAGTGCGACTTGGGGCTTACCTTGTAACTTGTCACTTAACTATTGTTCAACGATAGTAATATTTATTATCTGTATCAAATATCAATACATAGTGAAGTACCGTAAATTTGTATATAATCAGCCTGTGGTCATCCAAGAAAATGATTTTTTTGTTTTTATGCGATTATTAGTAATACGAGGCGTGTCATGGCGTTCCATTGTTTTCTGTACATGAAATATTAAACAAAGTTCACCGCTCTGTCTGCTTGTCTGTGTTCTACTGAAAATCTACTGAACGGATTTTTAATGCGGATAGAAATCGTATTAAAAATCTGCATCTCTTTGTCTATTTATAAATTAATAGACATATGACTGATGCGAAAGGTTAGAGATATAATACTTTATTAAAGATGACGAAAAATAAGCCGACTGGCAGAGCGAATTAATCGAAAATGCTTCCTAATGGCTAATCCTAGGCTGTAGGTTTATTTATAGGCGTATCGTTTATGCATTTAAAATTACCGTGAACACTGATGCAGCGAGAAACTTTATTTTGTTACCTATTTTTTCTAATAGTGATTGTCTCGTATGAAGCCCAGTCTAAAGATAATATATGATAAGATATTTTGATTTCGTTTACTTTTATAAAATACTTCACTCCATATTAGACGTTCCTACCTTGCTCGCTGAAATAACTTTTAATATCAAATATAGTGCTCGTAGAGCAAATCAATTAGCACTTTTTACTTTGCAAGTGTATCAGAATAATACCTCCTTTTACAACCCCCTGGTTAGGATGGCTCGTCAGTGCAATGAAATAGCCAAGGGTAACCAAACCTTTGACGTTTTTCTACCTAAACTAACTCTTTATATTAATTTGATTAAAAGCATACTGTATCACAAGCCGACAGTCTAATCCCAGCGCTTGGACTCTCGGTCTCCTTATATTTTAACCCTATTATATTCTTATTTAGTATTGTTCATTGTACCTATTATTTAGATTACTGTTCTTGTTAAACCTTAAATTGTGTAGACATATTTAACTCCCTTGTAATTTTTCATGTACACACATTTTTGTGGAATGCAACCTTGATTATAAATGATTGTTTTTGTATAATTTGTTTAGTAATAGTTGTAATCTGTTGTGTGTGAAATAAAATAAAAAAAAAAAAAAAAAAAAAATATAAGATAAATGCAAATATGTAACTCTATATGAAATGCAAAATAAAAATTCACAGTTTAATATAAATACGCAAATAGTAAAACGGCTAATTTTATGTGTTCATAGAAATAGATTAAAGTTCGGTGGGTGTTTGCTGTTCGCTGGCGATGCTCCAGTCATTTTAATTTAATCTCACATGCCACAGGACGTTGTAAACCCGTGGATAATATCTCGACTTTTAATTAGAACAAGTTTTTTTCAAATGTTATCATAATAAGCAAAGCAGTTTAATAAAACACAAGAGCGTTGGTTAACGAAAGCATGGTTTACCACTCAAAAAACGTCAGGTGAAAATTGTTTTTAATTACAGTTGGTTTTGGATAATGCACATACAAATAGACAGACAAATATTATAACTTTTTTTTCACCATGGCATTATTAATACCTTATTTTTAAATTAATTACAAAATCATTCAAACAATTCATAAAATAAAAAATATTATGTGCTTGTTATAAATGGGCTAAATGCCTTTTATCCAGGGGATTTTGGGACGGGACATATATGCCGCATATGCCTCGTAGGTTTATTACCAATAACACTATAAAAATTTTGAAAATTTAATGAAAAATGTATAATTTGTCGATCCGTGAAACGAGAAAAATTGAACGTGAATTTATTCTCCCGATCGCAACAACTCGAAGGCGTTCTATCGAGCAATTTATTGTGAATATTATGGAGTTTGATGCTCTACATAAATCGTTTAAAATGAGAAAATTGCTGTTTATTTCATGATACATGATCCTTATTTTTACGTTATGAGCGCTATTAACATTTTCTTTAGATTTCTGTTATAACGTACTTTTCCATCCAATTTCATCCTCGTGAACATATTAAATATAATAATAACATAGTGTACGTTTCCTGGGCCAGGGGAGGATAAATTTCAGGATTAAATAAATTTAATCAAATATAAAAATACACTCATAGTCACTCTCACACAACAATATGGCCTTTTCGCTCTGTTACTCTCTGCTGCTATGTTACAGGCTCTGAATACAATAATTCTGTGATTCGCGGTGATTGTAATACTAAGAAACTTCCGAGAGAGTAAATGTACTGCCCTGGCTCGTACATATGGCACATATAATAAAGAGTAGCTTTTCATCAGTGGAAGACTTCAGTTCAGTATTTTTATAGGTAAAAGGTATCATGGATGAAAATAGATAATTTTGACCACATTTCCGTAGGGCTATAATTTATCAAATATTATTTACATATCTCTACAGAACAATGTTGCAATACGGTGTGAAAGCAAGGGTATGATACCATCACAGCTTTCGCCACTCCGCATAAATCTAGCTTTGATACATTTTGGTAGGAAGCCAAGTGTGCGGCAACCACGGTTTTGGCCTGAAGGCTACAAATAATTCTATTAAAGGAAAACACAGTATAAATCAATTTCAAAATTATCAGATTTTTGTTTCAAGACCATTTATGAATGTAGACCTTTTTCATATCTCTATGAAAATCTCTATGGTAGTATCTTCATTTTTAGAGCTAAAAGCTTAAAGGTTATATAACATCCCGTTACGGCGAAATTATCGCGGATGAAACCGCGGGACACAGCTAGTTACAAATAAAACCTCATTAATATGGATTATATACCTCGATCACGTCAACTTTTATTAAAAACCGCATCAAAATCAGTTCCGGCTTCGATGCCATAGACAAACTTAAAACACTTAAAACCTCTTTTTGCGTTCGAAAAAAATCGCGATTAAGTTATTGTTAAGAATCATACCAATACGTATCGTGTAATATTTCAGTGTATTCTAGCATCTGCATTAAAACTATCAGTCTATTTAAAAACATCCGTAACTACAGAAACAAATCCTGTTTACATCGAATGCACATAAAGGAATGTTTTCGTGAAAAGCTATTTATTTTCCATTCAGTTTCTGCAGTGAAATAAAATAAGAAAGAAACCATTTAATTATGGAGTGAAAAATTACAAAAAGAATTCTATTTTATTTAAAATTTAAATTATCGTTATAAAGTACTATGCCATTAAACTAAGAATAACAAAGTCAATGACCTCAAATATATTACTTAAAAACCAAAATTTAATTTTAACACATTTAATGAGGTCATATCTAGTTTTTCAATAAGAAATACATTTTTATTAAAAATGGAAAAAGCAGAAAAGTAACAAGTATTTACTTTGCGTCATATGTCCAAGTATTAATGAAGAATATAAAAACAAAAAGTTTACACGTTTCAATATATTTTATGAAAAGTTAGAAAATGATGGAAACTGATTTCTTATTTTAATCGCAATCTACAAACTAACACAAATTCGAGCAGAATTCACAGCATTTTAGTGAGTTAAATAAAGACGACTAGGGGTTTCAAGTTGCAAGTGAAGCCAATTAAGCAGCAATCTATGCAAATTTACTCAATGATGCGAGTACAGCAACATTTAGAGATCTTTAATTAAGTAAATAATCGTGATGTATTATTGAAACGGTACGTGGAGGTAATGAATCGCTACGACTGAGGATGGGACAGAGTCTACACTATTATCAATCTCGCCAGGGCTGTGCGTAAATCTATCAATTTCTAGTCTATAGTTAAGATGACATAATAGCCTATGGTTTCAGGCTACATGACGTACGAGAAATTATTTTTGTACCGGTATGTAGTTTCAAATATAAAATCCATAAAACTATTTAGATATATATATTAACTATTTAACTCGGCTAGAATGTAAACTGAGAGCCAAATTTTCGATTTATATACGGTAATCACCTAGATCTATAGCTTTAAAAGTGCATACAAATTATTTTGAACATAATATTTGCATTTTTCGTAACAAAATTGAAGAAAATAAACAGTGAAACTGACGTAGAAATGTGTATGCCTCGTTCTTCGTGTAATATTTTTAATATTATATTATACGTATTACTAAGTATGTACAATACATAAATAAAACATATACATAAATATAATAAAGCGTGTTGATAAACAATCGACACGCTTCTGGTCCTCATGGACCCAAAGTCTCTACTCCAAAAGGAACAACAATATAAGAATCGAATTAATAAATATTACACCTTTTTTCCGTGGACACCTTTTTTAATGTTTAAAAGTATCTAGCTTTCATTTTTAAATTGAACATTTTATATTACGTGTAACATTTAGCTACGTTTTTAGTAAAGTTTCGAGGTCGGCAATAATTAGGGAAGTTTCTTTTCTCAAGCGATAAGTCCGTTAAGTAATAGGTTCATTTTCAAGTCGGTGAAGCGAACTCATTAATCAGCGTTGGTCGAGCTTCCGTCGTCGAGCGTTGCGCCGGAACAACGGCTTATTTCTGATTGTTTTTGATAAAACAAACAAAGAACGATTAAGCGGCATCGTTTATCACGTGAGCGAATTATTTTATGCATCCTTTACATTTTTGGGTGAATTTATCACTGTCGTATATGATTTCATGATCGTATTCTTATATTTTCTTACAATTTCTAGCGACTTCGTTTACATGACCATGATCCATATACGATTTAGCCAATGCTTCTCAGAAGGGTCTAGCATTCCATAACTCAAAATATTTAAAAACTGTCCTATTAAACTGTAGGAAATTACAGAATTTGTAAGTTTCAGCCTATTCATTAAAAAAATATTGATTCTTTAATAATTTAATATTAGCAAATATTATTAAAAATCATTATTTAAAATTATTAATAAACATTTAAAAAACTCATCATGCTCATACTTTACGTTGTATCGTTAAATTAACCCGTTGGCCGAAATAAAAGCCAGCTTTTGAGTTCCATACTTTTATATCTGGAGTTTAAATATAAAATATTTTAAACAAAGGTGTGCACTACATTCATTATTCAATATTCATTCATGAAATATAGGTTATCTTTAGTATAGACTTCAGCCTCGCCATTTCTGAATAATAACCAAACCAAAACGGATCAAATAAAAGCACAACATAGGCTTGCGATTTGATATCGTTCTTAGCTCACCGGTCACAGTGAAAATTAATTTACGCCAAACGACAGAATTCCATTTTATAGTTTGATGTTTCTATGTCAGTTTGGCTTGATCTATAAGATATCCGAGAAACACTGACCTATCTTGAAAAGAGTTGCATCATTTTATGCTGCCGGACTGTGAGCGCCTAACCTCCTCCAGCGAAATCCACCTTTCCGTTTTGCTATTGGCTCATTGCTTCCAGTTGAAGCCTCTTAAAACTTTCAAGTCTTTAGCAATCCATCCCACCAGCGCAGCCTCAGTATATCGGGTTTTTTTCTACCATCGGTTCCGAGTTCAGTCCTATCGTATCCCAAACACTTTAGACTATTAACTTATTTTTGGGATGATTATGACTTTAAAAAGGCTATACAGTTCTTCATTGTATCGAATACGCAAGAGGTTATGGAATGCATCCATCTTTGAATATACATCTATAAAATATATAAACTTTCGTACAGACCACAGCTTGGCTATTTCTGAAATGAAATACCAACATTCCTCTTGAGCGGCTTAAGATTTGAATGATATCGCTTTAGCTCACCGATCAGTGAAAATTAATTTAAGGCAGCCGATGCATATAGTTTATGCTCAGACATTTCTAGGAGCATCTTGACTTGAACTATACGTGGAAACGTTGAATCTATCTGCAAAATTGATTGGATATTCGCAAACAAAGCTATCAAATACAATCGTCTGATAATCTTGACACTTAACGAATCTCTATTGTTTCCGGAGCTGTTCTGAATTAATTAAGCTGAATATACTTAATATTGTCTTTGACGTATTGTATGTACATATATACTACACTTGACCGCCTCCTTGGTCTAGTGGTAAGCGCGTAAGCGTTACAACCGGGGAGGTCCTGGGTTCGATTCCCAGTGGAGATAAAAAAGAACTCGGTCTGGCAAAGCATAGACGCCTGATCACCTACTTGCCCCAAAAGAAAAAACCGATCAGTGAAACAGATGTGAATTGCATCTGCCTCATACCCCACTAGGGGACACGGGACTTCACTTTCATATTATACTACACTTAAATACAGTAGTTAATCTAATGAGACTGGCATGAACGACGATCTGCCTAATTTTGAACCTTTTTAAATTAATATTCACGATTTTTCTTAATAAAAATAATCCGGCCGTTTCAAAGTTTCGTAATGTGTTCTTTTAATTTTGTGATTTATGTAAGTAGAGTTTAAAGTATATCACACTGAAAATAGTCCAACTCGTGGCTCGAAGAACACTCATTGTTATTGCATATAAAAGTTAGTTTATAAATATAGTTTACTAGTGGACCTCGCGAACTTCGTATCGCTTCAGAGTGCCGAATAATGTGTCACCTAAAACGTCATTCCATAGAAAATGTATGAGGAAACTAATTAGCAATAAATTAAAATTGCGACTATAATTTGAGATTTAAACTATCCTATCTCTCAAGTTGGATCGAACTGCACATGGTGTTCGAATTTTATTATAATCGGTTAAGTGGTTTAGGAGTCCATTGAGGACAAACATTGTGACACGAGATTTATATATATATAGTTTATTTTTATTTCGGGAGAATTTTTCATTATTAATGATGTAGAATATAGCCTATATTAATAAAATTACAACTCAATTTAATAATAATCATTCATATTTTAGTAATTGAAGCTCAATGCAATCAGATATACATACCATGCGATCAAGATAAGACTAAACATTTCAATAACATTATTTGCCTTTACTTGAAATTATAAAACATACATTTTTTAACAGACTTCAAAAAAGGAGGTTTTCAATTCGACTGCATTTTTATTTTTATTTTTGTTACCTTAGAAATTTCGACTAGATGAACCGATTTTGATGATTCTTTTTTATACCCCTGTGGTACCATTTATATTTTATCAAAATCTATTCATTAGTTTTAGAGATACAATTTGAAGTCACTTTTTTTTGTTAAAATTATTCTCTATGAATTTAATAAAAAGTTATAGACATGAATAAGCTTTACAGTTTAATATGTATCAACTAGCGCTGCTCCAGCTTAGGGATCTCTATATGTTACTGGTGACGTCTCGTTATTTATGAAATTCTTTTACATATTGAACTGAATAATTGTTAATAATTTGTTTATAGCCTTTTGTTTTTTCTCTGGACTTTTGTTTAGCATATGCAATTATGTATAACTTGAATGAATCAGTGTAAAACATTGGCGAATCTTCATTTATAAATAAATAAACGTATTCATATTGGTGATTAGTATTCGTCAATAAAGATTTTGTTCGTTCGTTGTATTTGAAGAATAGTCATGGGAAATGGACAGAGTAGTGAGCGAGTGGGACTCAATTTTAGAACAATAAGCGTAGGAATTGCTTTTGAGCGAAATGTGTTCGAAAATGTGAGTACGTGGTACTTGCAAAATCTTTTACAGACTTTTATATTAGTAATTTTATGCTTATTAAGGTTGAGCCACATATATATTGAACAATCATAGGAAGAAATATGGACTACGAATATTCAAATACTAATTACAATGAAAGCCAACAAAGCTCTCTCGCGTCGTCTTCAGCCCATCACAGACTTAGCTAAAATATATATTAATATTTTTATATCTAGGCATATTACTATACATTTTCAATACTAATTTTTGAGTGACCGCACACTCAGCTATAATATATATTTCTGCCATGCTATATCATAATAGAAATTATTGCATGTTACTATATATTATGGCACTAGGACGACCATCATAAAAATGAATTCAAAATATATATTTCTCAGTGTCTTGTAGCTTGCTATAATATATATTATATTACCGTATATTAATATATATCATAGCTAAGTCTGTGATGAGCTTTCCTCACTCATGTGGGTCGTACTTAAAATAACGTTAGATTCATGTCCATTGTTATATATTGGTATTGGGAAAGAAAACAAGAAAAAGAATTAATATTGGTTCATAACTGGCACGTAATATACTTTAGAAACAAGAAAAACACATATACATTTTTTTCTTTAATTATGTATGCAACCTTTAAACTAACATTATACCATAATTGGCCAAAAACACAGAACACAATTTCAAACCAAAAAAATTGTACAAATCATAGTGTTATCATGGTAAAAAAAACTTTTAATATTTAGAATAAAGGCTTATTGATGTATTTTCACTTATTATAAATAACTCGGTGAGCGTCTACTTTAGGTTATACATATTTGAATCAATCCTCTTGGTATGGTCCTATGAATGGAAATGTTATGTGCGACCTGACATCGTAAATCTGCCCAGGCCCCAATGGGTTACTGCGACGCATCCATAAATAGTCCATCGCAAGCAAAGGAACCCGTCTGTCTCTAAATAACACTTGAAGTTTACTATCATAAGATTTATCGAGGTTCGGTTAATACTAATCAATTATGTAGTCAGATCGCTTACATATAACACCTCCTTTATCAACAAGCTTTGACTCCCACCTTCGTTCGTAATAAATTACAATGACGTAGATTACGGGATTTTGTCTAAAATTTTTGATTTTGTTTTAAATTACTTCAATAAAACCAGACAAACGCCGCTAAAAGCTATCGGAATCAAGAACTGTAAAAGTAAACGTTGACGCGGAAAAGGTAAATGGCGAGAGCGCGATCCCTCGTGAATCTCAAACAGTGGGAAATTATTTCCGTCGGCCCAAATCAATCACAGTTTCGTGCCTTGACTCATTTATATGCAAGAGCTATTTGCTTTATTGTTTTAACATTGAAGTAGTTGATCCCCGCGAATTCGTCTGCGATTTGGATAATCTGTAACCTACTTTAACAATTGACATTTTTATATTTATTATTGACATTATAGGCGATGATGGTGCTTATTTATATAGCAAACTAGCGACCTGCTCCGGCTTTGCACGGGTATAAAACATATATAAAAACCTTCCTCTTTAATCACTCTATCTATTAAAAAAACCGCATCAAAATCCGCGCGTAGTTTTAAAGATTTAAGCATACAAAGGGATATTGGGAAAGAAAAAGCGACTTTGTTTTATACTATGTAGTGATGTTGTAAAATTATAAATTTTATTTTCTGCAAATAAAATTAAATTTGAATGTTTTTTACTAAATCAAGTACGAAATTCGCTTATTTATTTGTCTATATAAGGTTAATAACGTAAAATACGCGAACCAATATCGTAGATTACATCTTTGTTAGCCTCATACTTTTTTGTATGTTGCTTACATTTTAAGAATTACTTTTGATTATTTAATTTTTTTCGCTAACTTTTCATTTTATATTTAGATATTTGGTAGACTTAATAATGTTTATAAAATATTAGTATATTTTTGAAATAAACATGATATTCAATTAAGTAGCTGAAGTCTAATAAATGTTTAATAATGACAATGGTTTTCATGCGTTCAAATGCGTTGCATCATCTATTTGCAATGCTGCAAGGAATGATCTCATAAACGTCGCGTCGCCATGTTCTAATTCTGTCCATTATTGCTATAATATATACCTACATAATATGAAGTGTTCATTGTTCTAATAAGTTTAATAAGTTTTAAGAATTATGAAGCATGAAGGAATATCACATATTTAACGTGTGTAACAATTGGTTTTAAAGAGTTTCTTGTCGGTTTTTTTCGGCAGAAACAATTTACCGATCCAATGGTAACTGGTAAAATCACACAACAAATCTACAATTTAAAAGTGCTTTGATAAAGTATATTTAAATCTTATTGTAAGGGTTTAAATATTAAATTTAAGTCCGAATACGTTTCATTAATCTTAATTTGCTCATTAGTAACTTTAAAAAAAATACCTACTTTACATGGATAATGGATTTCTTTCCAAAAAACGCACATACAAAGTTCAATATGAACTTTCTCTGAATTCAAAATCTTAATTTTGGAATTTTGGGCTTTCTGAAATAAGAACCTATATATTATAACCAAGGTTAAGATATATAGTATAATTATAATTATACTTATAAATTATATAAATAGTATATAAAGTTGAGCACTAAACGTGACTCAATTTATAGAATCTAATGAAAGTCCATATCTTTTCATTTATGACCATGAGTGCGACCTGTGGTTTTATTTAAATTTATATTAAAATATATCATTTAAAATTAAAATATTATGTGCAACACGTCTAAAATAAAAATGTCATTTAAAAGTTTCACATAAATATGTAAAATTCCATTCATTTGAATACTTGGCTTAAAAGTTGACACTGCGCTGAATATCTAATGTTTGCTTTCGGGCTTTCAGTGATACGAAATGCTTATTTATTTAGAGGGATTTAGCATGCAAAGCTCGAATAGTGGAATATACTCCAGCGTCTACTTAAACTTTACTAAACGTCCACTCCCAAAAACCTAAAGTTTGACTGCATTTATTTTCGAGCACTATTAGTTTTGCACGCTGCTTCTGCTTTACGCTTTGAGGCTTTTACGCTTGAATTGTATCAGAGTTTTACAATTTATATTAACCTAACGGAGCCGACAATCGTTGCTCTATAAAAAAGGTCGTAGTTTTACAATATACGTAGTATTGTAGGCTTGAACAAAACAAAGAAAGTTTTCAAATTGGTCAAGCGGTTTTAAAATTTTAGCGAGACTAAAAAACAGTTTTCAAACACCCGGATTTATGTAAATATGAATAAAATCATTATTTTCAATGTATGTAGAAAAGTTTTAAAAATTTTGTACAAATAATAATCAATCAAATATTCAGTATTACATTTCCTGCGGCAAATTGCCAGTCAAACAGATCATAAAGTAAACACTGTTAATGCATCGGAAATAACAATAAAAACTTTTTTATTGCTTTTTTAAATAAAATTTACAAAAATCTTACTTCTTTATCGCTTTTCTTCGATTATGACTTTATCTAATTTTTTGCCTCCAAAGAAAAAAGAGAGGTTTTATAAGTTAGACGTGTCGGGTACTAAACGCAAGGACTAATTATGATGCAGTTATTTTCATCTGAATGCTAATGCGATCGATGTATGCTTATGCTATATGATATTATATTATAGCGTAGTCTGAAACCACCTTTAGGTACAATTTATAAATAACTATTCTTACATTTATGAGATATTGCTATTGACATGTCGGGGAAGTTTAAAACTATCTTCAATTTCATTTGTTAACAATTATGTATACGTAAACATATGTCCGTAATTGGTAATTAAACGTATGCTCTTTGTCATTAATTAAAAGTACGTTCCTCTTTTTGTTCGTGTTTAGTTTGCAAATATCCTCAAAGTTCTTTGTCTCATTTAGCATTTATTTACGGCGTATTCAATTTAAATACCGCTCCTTTTCCGTTCTGTCGCTTTAGAAACTGTTCCACTTGGACCTCGACTCAGTTTCATTTAAATTTGTCAGTTTTGTTCTTATTGCTTTTGTTAAATTTCAGTCAAATGGCCACATTTTTTGTTTCTTTTAATTGGACGAGTTTGTAAAATTAATTTATGAATTTGTATTATGTAATGAGTGAATACTAAATTAGATATTACTTTATTCAATTAACTAATTTGGATTATTTGAGAGTTCCAATTAACATTTTGATTTGTCTATTTTTGATGAAATGAGTATCTGGGTTAAGCGATCATTGAAGCCAATTAGCTTCGCTTATTATCACTGAACTATAATCTGTACATCTTTTTATAATTGCTATTATATAAATAAAAGGCTTATTTTGTTCCAAATGTTTAATTATATTATATAAATTGAAAAGGATTTCCTAAAATGTTTAGTTAATTAATCTTCATATTATTATTATTTATTTATTATTTAGTTTAAGTCTTTTCTCGAAGTATTTTCGTTCATTTTCAAACAACAATTGCGCGTAATTGAGAAAGTGACGTAACGTTTGATACATCTTACAATTGTTATAAGTAAGTAGATATGGGATAGAGGTTTTTTAAACTCTTTGTTGCAATGGAGTGCAACGGGTGGCCTTATCGCTAATCCAGCTAACCCAATTTTTTCTTGATTTGCCGTGCCACTTATGACACCCCGTCCAGCAAGTGGCAGCCTTACCAGAAACCGAATACAAATACAAATTAAATTATAAATTGTATTCGGGACCGGGGATTGAATCCAATTATTCTTTTCTCATTCTTATTTCCGATACTTATTTTATTTACAGCCCAATATGTGATTACTGATTAAGATAAAAATAAATGAAAAAAGCAATATAATCATTTAAAAACAGAACACAAAATAAACTTTAGACTTTCGCGATTTGAACTCATTATTATTAAATATAGCGGGACTTATCGCGCAAAGAAACATTATTTTTTTAATAAATAATAGAACACAAAATAACTCGAAAAAGCGTGATTTTTAGTTGTCAATTCCTTTTTATTGATAATACTTACAAACTGTTTTACATGAACATTTAAAAAATTACAAATACAAAAGTTTGATCATAACAATGTGTTCCCAAAATACTGCTTTATTAATTATATTCATGGTTAAGTGTAGCGAAGATATACATAAGTATGAAAATCGCAGTGGCTCGCGTACGATGCCAAGCGTTGGATTTCCTACGTGCCTAGACTTTAAAATATATTAAAAAGCGTATTCCTATTCTATCTAGAATTCTGCAACCTTCATAATACTTCCGACTAACATTATTCAGAATAACTAATAAACTATATTGGGAAGTAATGCTCGCGTGCTGAAAAAATAATCAGAATTAGTTAATCTGATATATAAGATGTTTAATAAAGTTAATCTGTGTTTATTAACTTAAAAGTTCATTACGTCAACCATGAGATCACTATTGAAGTTTTTACCAACTTTTAACCATCGGAAAACTGTCAATCCCATAATGGTTAAGTAAGTTTGACCTACTTTCGAATTTAGTACCTATATCTATATATATATATACCTATACCTATATATATAATGTACCTATATATATATATTGCAAAACCGTATATAAAGACATTTTGCACACTTTAATTGGCTTTATTCAAGAGTTAAGACATTTGACACCAGATATTAGTGATAAGACGGTTGGCGGCCAACGCAAAGTAATTTTGTATGAAATTGACATTTGGTTTCGCATCAACATAACAACACTAAATCTCACTTCTAAGTTTCATATAAGTTAGTTACACCGAACAAAGTGCGTTTAAAATTTTTTACAATTTTTTTAATTCGTTAAACTGTCTTCTTTAAATGTGTAATAATCGCGCAAGTATAAGTTACGTTATACATTATTCTTATTTAACGAGGTCTTATTAAGCAAAACTAATATACTACGTTATAAAACTCAATACAATTATTTATTTTTCATTCTGATGAAACGAACATCTTTCTTTTTTCATAATTGGAAAATAATTCACGTCTTTTCAGTCTAGATTACAATTAGTGAAATATTTTCTTGATGTTTCATTTCGTAATTAAAAATACGTATTTAAATTTTTACTTCACAATTTGAGCGACAATTAACCTCGATTCAACGCCATTAAAAAGAGAGCTAATTATTATTTTAATTATTTTAAGTTTGGTTTTAGTAATTATATAATCTAAGTCGAACTAAGCATTATTCAATACATTACTAGCTGACTCGGCAAACGTTTTGCCATATTAGTTTTTGGAGTGGGCTACCCTTATCACTTAGGGGTATAAAAATAGATAGTAGCCGATTCTTAGACCTACTGAATATGCATATAAAATTTGATAAAAATCAGTAAAGCCGTTTCGGAGGAGAAAGGTAACTAACATTGTGACACGAGAATTTTATATAAAAGATTTTCCAATATAACATGATATTAAATGTAATTTTTTAAACAGAGTACAAAAAATAAGGATGTCAGAGACGGTATATTCATGTTCCATTTTCACATATAACTATTGTATTTGTAGAAGTATTATTTCTTATTTTAAGCCTCTTACCAATTTTTATCTTATTTGATAAAAAAAATACTTTAATTAACTTTACTATAAAAATATACGTACTTGTCCAAAGTTTAAGCATTTATTTAATTTTGAAACCTAGCTCTAACCTACATTATCCGCAGACTTTTATAAAAATGTTTAAATTTCACTGAAAATAATGAACACCAGAGATAAATTTAAAGCTAATTAAGCAGCAGGGAAGCAAGGGCGTGCACGATGTAGTTCTGCTTGCCCGGGGCACCCTATTTCAATTTTGTTGACAAATGCAGTCGGTCGAGCTCTTTAAGAATTTACAAACCTCACTTTTTAAATAAAATACAGCGCTTGTGGTTTACTCCTTTTAAATTCCTCTCCTTGATAAAATTACGTTTAAAATTTGAATTATTTAAGTAGCAACTTCGTCTAGAAGTAGGTTTTATCTTATGTTCCTTTTAACTTTGCTACAACTATCAAAGTTACCCTTTTATAGTTATAGCAAAATGAAGAGTTTCGAATTTACATCTTATATTTTTATATTAATTTAAATTTTTTAAATAGTATCAGAACTTACGAACGTTGAATAAACGCTAACTGTGGCTCGTCGTCCGCGTAACTAAACAATTGAAATGAAACACCTAATAATAATGACAGATTAGTAAAAACCATAGTGCCTGATCGCTGTTTCTGCTAAGAAATCTTTATACTAAATCACTCAGCTTCTTTATTATAAAGATTTCTTAGGCTACTACTGAAAGCAAAATTAACAATTATCAAAAATCTGTTGTTTCTTTTTACAGCCAAATGTTATACAAAATCATTAATTTAAAAAAAATTAAATCATCAATTTCGTTAAGAAAATCTTCCAGCACTTGTGGTTACATATTTCATGAGAAATAAAATATCTGTGAAAAAAGATAATATTACATATTACGTGGAAAAACATATTGTTCTTATCCCGACGTTATTTCAATAAAAATCACGAGGGAACGATTAAATACTCAGTCATCGTTCAGCGCCGGAAAGTTATGGCATTTTAATTAAAATTACAACTCAGTTTTAACAGATGGACAATTTTAGACTTTATCGTACGTGTTTCGTGTACGTGACGTAGGTACATTGAAACTTTAAACAATTCGAAATCGGTCACAATTATGAACATGTTTAACATTTTTCATAATATATGTAATACAATAATTATTTAGGACAGAGATTACTCTGCCCTAAATAATATAATCTATGTTTTGTTAATCACCTTGGAATGATTGTCACTTCAAGAGATAGTAAAGGAAATGCCTCTGGTTCATGTCACGTAGGGGTTACGGGATTTTTCTTTTACACTATAAATTGTTACCTTCTACAATTTTATTTTATTATATTCAATGTAGCGCAGAAGCAGTGTAGTCGATTATCAAAAAGTTGTACATAGAACGTTGGTCACTTAAAACCAAATTTTTTAAAAAGCGGAATAGACAACTCACTACCAGCTCACGGGACTCATTGAATAATTTAATAATTTTATCACTTTTTTCATACTTTTTCATCTTAATTTTTGTGTAAATTTTCAAGAAATTAATTTGACAAGATTAGAAACCCGATCGTGTGTTGCTTAGTATAGTTTTATGACTGCAATTTATACCAAGAGCTGCATTTTTTTAAGCATCAGCTGTTTTGGCTTAAAAGATCGCTTTGTAATACAACTGCTGTACCATAAAAAAACTTTAAACGAATTTCAAAGTAAAATAATTTATAAATTAAACAGAAATAAGGAGTTATTTAGTTTTTTTAAAATTTATTTATTTTTGATATCTGTGTTATGTTTTAATGGGCATGATTTATCGTAGACTTATTGTAACATGTAAAGAAAGTAGAGTTTCTGTGACTCAAATCTCTTCCAGAGTCTTTAGTCTTCGCTACTCTAGAGCATCTCAGAGATCTGGGTAATCAGCACCCATTCAAACCACCCATTGTGCTACCATGTGCTACATATATATCATAGTTCGCTATTGTGCTTTTATTTCACATTTAGAGGCGCTCAGAACAGCTTGTTCTGGGAAAATGTCACCTACTGTTCAAAGGTTGTAATTCTATAGTCACACGATTGTCACTTTCGATTAAGAACAATTTTTTATTCGGGATTTCTTCTGCGTTACACAAACTAACTTGGAAAGAGTTTAGCTTCATATGAAATAAAAAAATTTAGAATTATATATGACGGAGAGAATAGACAATTAGCTATTTAAAAACATAAGGTAAACTACGCTAAACTCAAAATACACACCCACTAGCCAATCAGGTGTGATAATTCATTAGGTAAAGCAGTAAGAAATAGCCATGTGGATTTATAATTTTGAAAAGTAAGCAAAGGAAATGCTTTCTTTAATTGATTCTACACTACAATTCTTGAGGACATCTGTCCACCAGGACAGCTCAAGTGAGAATGCCTGAGCTGAAACCGTGTAGTATGTGGTCACAGGCCCCGCGGGGCCCGTGCTCTAATTTGATCGGCCCTGAGGCCCTTCAAAAGGACTGTGGTCCGCGCCCTGTTAATACAGGGCGGTTGTTTGGGCGGGCCTGTTATAGCCCTGGGTAGTGGGTGCCTGAGCTTGGGTTGCGCACGGCCTTTTATAATAAAACGAAGCATAGTCGGATTATTTCGGACACATTCGTAAATAGAATAAGCGAGTTATTCCGCCAGTGCGCCGACAAATAGTATGTAGTTTCATCCATAGACTACAGAAACACAATTTACCTATTAATTAGGCTAATAATATTTGATTATTTAAGATATAATATTTATTGTGAAAATGAATTAAAATTGTAATACATATTTGAAAAGTAATTTAGATACTGTTCCGGATGCTTCCTTTACACTTAACTAAATAAATATGTTTTGCTGATTCGAGCTGAAATTTGCAAGTCTGCCAAGAATATTCGTACCAAATCGTTTTCCTATAATTGGAGTACATGTGAATTTTGTATTCATCGGCGCATCAGATGGAATTCCACCATTTCAGACATACCTAGCCGTACCTCATGCGTGTTTATTAATGATATTTATATTTTAGGATCCGCATAACTAAAGAGTTATATTTAGAGATGTAATGCAAAAAGTATCTACATAATAGTCGCTTAGCCGATTGAGTGTCTGCTGAGTGAATTATCAAATCAATCTTTTATATAAGAAGGAAGCAAACGGGCATTAGGCTCACTTATGAGAAGCAGTCCTCCGCCCATGTACACCCTCAACGCCTGTTGGGCCACGGATGCATGTTTACTCTTCGATGACATTACCTATATTTTGATGTGTTTGTGGTCAAATATTTTTCGTAGCAATAATATATCTTTAGTAGATTATTAGTAGGTATATCAGATTGCTTATAAATACTATTCTATGCTATTAGAGTACCTACCTTATTTTTAACCCACGATGCAAAAAGAGAGGTATTATTAATTTAACCTGTCTGTGTGTCTGTCAGTGGCATCGTAGCCACTTAACGTATGGACCAACTGTGCGGTTGTTTGTTTGAAAGCTGACGTAATCGATGGTTCTTGCCTAAAATTTATGAAGATCTGTTCATCTGTACATGAGATATATTATAAAATTTCTTATTTTAAACTGCAATTTTACTTGTATATTACTGTTATAAGCGAAGCCAACAGCCATTAAAACACAGGCGTATATACTAATTAATGGCGAAGACAAAAAAGTATTATTAATAACTAGCCACCCGCCCCGGCTTTGCACGGGTATAAAACATATATAAAAACCTTCCTCTTCAATCACTCTATCTATTAAAAAAACCGCATCAAAATCCGTTGCGTAGTTTTAAAGATTTAAGCATACAAAGAGATATAGGGGAAGAAAAAGCGACTTTGTTTTATACTATGTAGTCATAAGTATTATTAATAATAAATATTATTCAGTAGTCTTACTGGTAAAATGTTCAATGGTACTATTAATTTTTTTAATCATTCCTTTATTTATCGATGCCTTTATTAAATTTATACAATTGTCTCCATAATATATTTCATTACCTAGATTACATTAGTGGTAAATTTTAGTGAATAATTGATTTAATTATCGTCTAAATGCTAAATCCTAAGGTAATTTTGAATACTTTAAAACATGTTATGTTTTTAATAATAGATCTTATTCCAACGAGCATTTTAATATTTAACAAAAAGACCACATCGTTTAATTTGCTTTAATTTCCCAAGAGATGCCGAATATGACTCTACATAGCTAGATAATTAATCATTGTATAAGTAAAATATAGACCACTGATATCTATGAATTACATTTGTATGAAATAAATTTGACAGCGCAGTTTATATGTCAGCGTCTTTTGACATTTAGCCACAACATTGGTCTGGTCAGACAGCGGCCGCGTCGGGACAGCGACGGGTCTCTGACAGGTCACACGTCACGATGTGAAGTCCTCTGTGTGACCTCTGCTATAGTAATTTGTACATTAGATCGCGACCATAAAGAGTTACTGCGAGATGCTGCAGCGGACCGCTAGTGTTTATGTATATATTTAATTATAAAGAACCACTAAATAGGTATATATCTCTCTCAGTGAGGGCAATGATGGTAGAGAGATGGTAGATTTTTATCAAATTAAAATTATGTGCGCTTCGTGAACTAGCTCGATGCACGATTAACGCGAGTGGCCATTTAGGATCCAAATGTTGCATTTAAATTTAAAAATAATTACTTAATTATGCCACGAATTATCCACTTGAAATGAAAATACCAAGTCATTTCGTAAAATTAAATTGTAGAGTTTTTCATTTATGGTTTTCCCTTTTACCTTCTTTTTTAGTTTCGTTTTTGTGAAGGTTTCTATGCATTTTATTATTTGTTTTAGCTTAAGTTTAAAATAAATTTAAATAATTATTTACTATATGTAATAAAAACTTTTTTTTACTTAATAATCGTTTTGTTGCATTAAACAATTAATAATTTATACCTATTTATGGCAATGGCTGTTTCGATTTCGTGCAATATGTGAAGTCTGTTAAGCCTTTTTGGTGCATAAGATACATTTTCGTGTCTGTATCACGGATAATTTTATAGTTTAAACATACGTATTTATAACATTTTTATTTATGAAATTCAACTTGGTGTAACATATTTTATTCAATATTTATTTATGTAAGAAAAATCCACCAACTATGATTACAATAATTTATGTTACTAAATGACATTATGAGAGGTTATTCGAATACAGATTTTAAACTTCTATATTATTAAAAATCGTAATATGATTTTTTCTGTCACTAAAAAGCGTTACGGCCACGTTGTCCGTTGGGATTCGTTTTGCCACTTGTCCGTTGAAGTTTCACTTCTACTATGTGTCCCAGCACAAATTTCTTTGCTTTTTATAAATACCATAATCGTTCATAATACACGTATCTACTGATATGATTTTAAGGTTTATACTATCTTGTAATGCAGGTACAATTCTGAGGTTTTATGCAAAGAACCGAACGCTGAATTAAACTTTTTGTCCACATGTTTCGCCGTTGGGGTACATGTTCGCGTAAGGAAACCTGAAATGTATTTGACATCCGTATGTATATTCTATAAACATTGTACTATCAGCAAAATTAGCGGCTTATCTGCGAAAAGTAAATATTGAAAAAGTGATACATGCTCTCTGTATATTTTACCAGATGACATTGATTTATAAAATCATAGTATAGGGTAATTTAAATATAGAGTATATATTACTATTATATTAATCTTAAAAATTTGAACATAGACAAAAAGATTTTTATTCTTAAGTTCTTATATTTAGTCTTTATTCTTATTTGTCAAAAACAGCAAGTATTTATGTCAAAATGCTGTATATAATAAATAAATGGTTTGTGTGGATTTGTTTTATCAGCGCGGCGAGGTCATCAAATCCGCATACAAAGCGTAATACCTACTGCTGATAGTACATTACAATTGTATGTAGACTTCTTTTGCAGGTAGGTTTTTTGAGAGTCAGTGACACGTTGGGGGTATCAGCTTCACGGTTGGCTGAGCAAGTGGGAACTCGGCGCGACGCATACATTATTTTACTATGCTTATTTTGAACAATTTACATGATACTACAGAAATGTGTGCATTTATGACGAGTATAGTGTATGTATGAGTTCACATTTGATATTTTGTACATATTGGCCAAAGCTTGCGGGTTTCTAATATGTTTCTATATCTTTTTATTAGTACAAATAAATAATACTTTATCAGTCATCAATTATGATGACTGAGGGGTACAAAGTTTTTGCTTCACGCATTAATATACGTGAAGCAAAAACTATGTACCCCTTTTTTCGAAAATTGCGCGAACGGGTAACCGTGAAATTTGCCACAGTCAAACTTTATATGGATAAGAAGTGCATAAAGCTATTTTTTATAGTATATTTATGAATATATGAATTAGAAATACATTAAATTAATTAAAATAAACGTTACGCACACTAACACTTGGATGAAACACAGCATACACACACATACGAATTTTGACCAATGAGCGACCACTAGTATTAATAAAATTTCGTTATGCCTAATGGACCATGAGGCAGATACACATCACAGATCTGTGACTATACAAACGAATGGGATTCGAAACCAGGACCTTCGGTGGCGATATATAGATACGTACAAATTCATTCGATTTATCAGTCTTATCGGTGAGTTTCAAACTGGTTTAAAAGCAAATAAAACTCGAAACGTTTGCTACAGATAACTTCTCCCGTTTTCAATGCACAATGAACCACTGTTAACACAAACAAATCTACGTTAATTTTAGATTTATTTGAATATCTAGGCCAGAAGCCTGTCAATTATTTTAAGAGATATCGAAATGCTTAGTTGAGACTTCTATAAGCTTACGCTTACATTGAGTCGAATATAAATTCCTGTCGGCAACGAACACTTTACATCGTGAATTAAATCAAGTTTTCTGTTGTGTCTTCTACTTTTTTATATTTTATTAAATATTTACAATAATTTACTTAAATATATTTACAAAAATACAAAAGGCAAATCGAAGCCGTTGGGGTGCGTACCCAAAATACTGGCTACTTTACCGCGATGTATCGCTAATCGCTATACTAACGTGTTGGCCGAATATGAGCCAACTTTCGGGTTTCCTGTGGTCTCAACTAAGCGCGTCGATATCTCTTGAAACAATCGACACGCTTCTGACCTCCATGAACCCAAAGTCTACTCCAAAAGGAACGAAAATATAAGAATCTGTTAGACTTTCATATTTTCACCTTTTGTTGCTTTTATAATTAGAAACATACGTAAATATACGTGACGTAATATGTTGAGATTTGAACACTAAATTATTTATGGATTCATTAACGCGTTGTATTGTTATAGGTACTTTTTGACAGAAAAATGAAAGAGAAAAAGAAAAAATAATTAGAATCAACTTGCATCCAAAACCATAACAATCATTCTTAATCTGTAAACGTATCATATAGGAAAAAAAATCCTTCAAACAAATTAGGTTTTTTTATTTCTATAGTGGGTATGTCGAAAGTGGTAATAAAACATCTACTGAACCGAGATCAGTACCTGTGCAACCGAAACATGTGGTTAGTTCAATGATAAGAGGATTATGTTATTATACTAAAATATCTTGAAACGTTTCATAAAATATTTCCACTAAATATAGAAATAAGGTATAAGTCGTGGCACGTTTTTTGATCCCTATGAAGAGAATATTAAAGTAGTAAACATAAAACCTATCTGCCAATTATATAATAAATATATAGGATCTACCAAACGCGAGTTCGTAACGCGTATTCATACTTATTCTAGTTAAGAGAAATCAGAAACTAATAAAGTGAAAGTGAACAGCTGTCTTCATGAATGTTCTGTTTTGCTGGTAATTTCCTTTACATACAAGTAGCTATCCAATCGAAATATTTGATTTCCCAGGATACGAACTCAGAACTTCGGCGCAACACGCAGATACGCCACTTAGCCACGAAGAAAGACGTTAAAATTCGTAGATTAAGTATTTTGTGTTTGTAGTAGATTAACAGAAAATAGCGGCATTAAATCCAACTTGTATATATAATATTTTACATTATACCCTAATACATTATAATAAAATCACTTCATGCACGATGTTATTAAGTTATTAATGAACTTAATATAGGTAAAACGAGTTCGTTTTAAGAAATTACTCGTACATCAAACAGCTGCAATGATGTGGCTTCTAAAGAATATTTTCTATTTACATAGAGTTTCCGTGGCTTTCATTAATATTCATCAGGTGACCGTCAAGGCCTAGCTTTTTATGTGATCGCATCAAAGATTTATAGCTGACACAAGTGCATTAAAAGTGACCTAGACTTTGACATTGCACTATTTTATTAACTCTTTGTACAGCATATTGTCGAGCGATAGAACATTGTTCTGATTTTAAAACTAGTTACTTTAAAAATGGATTAAATTTAGTAAATATATATTTAAAAATATTATAAACCAATTTTAAAAAGTAAGAAATAAAACTAATGCTATTAATATATTATAAATGCGAAAATTTTGAGGATGTTTAGATGTTTGTGACTCAATCACTCTTAAACGGCTTAACGAGTTTGAATGAAATTTGGCACGTAAATAGAATATGCTCTGGATTAACATAGGGTACCAGTAGTGTGTTCCTATGCGATAATTTAGAGATATGAGTATTCTTTTTTCAACTTCTGTAAACTGTTTGGATATTATAAATTGCACATAAAATAAAGGACGTCATGTTTTAAGCTAATAAAAAAACACTATTGTAATTTGCATGTTATGTTTTATAAATTTAGAGATACGATTATTCTATTGGCTACAACATTAAGTTACACACTTTATGACGAAATAACGAGGGTGAAATCGCGGAGCACAGCTAGTTATTTAATAAATTAGGGCAAATATTTGGTAGCAGGAGCCTGAGGGTTAAAGATTTTATAATTTCATTTATGCTTCCGCACCGATTTTCAAATAGTGAAGAAAACAACCGAATTGAAAACTCTTTTTTTGAAGCCAGTTGAAGATACTCACATTTGCGCTTGCAATAAGCTTTATAGCTTTCTTATGTTAAGTCACGTAAAATGTAATTACCTTAACACGAGTACAGGATTGCTTATTATATGACGAGCTGAAAGCTCATTTCACGGCATCTGCACTCGTATTTTACACAGCCAAAATATCCTTACAACCGACTTTATATTCGCTTTCGCCGTAAATGCTCCTAATATCTAGCGCATTAAAGCTCAATTTACGAGAGCTCATATTTCTAAAGATACTTTGCGAAAACTAGTTATGCACGTGAGAAACAAAGAAGTCGTTATTTACATTTTAATGTATAAGGTTTAAATCCAAGGCTTTTTGTCTGTTCAGTCAAAGTCTGTTTAAAAAAGTTTTAATGGTCTATTAGAGTCTAATTAAATAATAAAGTCTATTAGAATAATATAATAATTAATAATAATATAATTAACTAGGCTAATGATAGAGATTGTGAAAGTATAGAATCTTGTAATTAAAAACCAAATCAAAATAACAACCTCAAAATTCACAAACATCAAATTATTACTTATTCTATAAACAAATGTTATAACGGCTTTTATTCTGTATTCTAATATAGAAATGTAGTTCAAAGATGTTTCTTGGTAAATAGGATCAGTGTGAATGGTATGGTAGATGGAGCAAAGGTCCAAATCCATAACCGGGTTCATCATACATATGAATGTCATGTAAGTGGATGAAAAATGTATTAGGAATTACGATTTCTATATAATATAGCTAGCTACACTACGTTTGCACGCTAGGGGCATTGCCACATTTTTCATATAAATATTTTACACGGGTTAACACATGAAGTCAGCTTAGTGTCCGATAGCAGATTGACAGATTTTAAGCAATAAAAATCTAGACTTTCCAATCACTAAGCATAATATTGTGCCCCACACCGGATTGTTGGATTATGCTGAAATGAAAGGCATTTCACTATTTATAAGGATGTCAACAAGGGATACAGACAGGTTGTATTCCGGATTCTCAATAGTGCAGGTCCACTTTGCGTTACTGACCTACATCCGCTTTGGCACTGTTCGCAATTGCTTCAACTTAATTGTCCCGACACTTCTGGCTCCTAACGACTTTGCCGCAATCGGCCGATTTAAGGGGACGCTCTGAAAGTTGTCACAGCGAGAGTGTTTAAGTATCGTTTCGTCGAATATCCATAGCGAATGAATCAATCTCAAAACATAGTAAAATTTAAGTATTATCTATGTATGTTAAAGCTATAATTTGCTGACTTACTGCCTTATTTCAAAACGCGGTTTAAAGATAGGCTGGGTTTGTTACCAGAGAAAAACCTCATTTTTGTATGAACGTTAGACGTGTATCCTAGCAACAAATAAAACATCTTTAGTCCATGTTTTCAAATCAACGTCAAAAATCATAATTTATACGGACATGTCAAACTTATAACACTTGTGTGTCGATAGTTTAAAACAAACAACCAGCCAAGAGTGAAAAAAACGAATCCAATGAAAATCAACGAATAAAAAACAAAACTTTTTACATGAAAAGACAATTTCCACAAAAGTTGACAAATAATCGCCGCAAAATTATCAGTTATTATAATATTTTATGTCAATGTGTCATAAATATATGGTTTACATACCAAAGACAATTAAAGTAGGAACCTTGTCGACACATTTCATAAAGCTTAAATTTTGTCGCGGTTCCATGTTAGAGACATAATGAAAAAGAGGATTACAATTTGCCTTTGTAACCGCGGCGTGGCGTCGCGCGTCGTCCAATTACATTAATCTGGCGTGCTCCTGGTGGCGTGGCGCCGCAACCAACTTGATTAAAAATTCTATTAGTTAAAAGGCGCATCCTCCTTAATAGATAAAGTGCATATCGCTGTATGCATTAGACATTTTACCTAACTATTAGGCTACTCTCAAGGCATTAAGCTCGCATAATATAACAAAAGTTTTATTAATTTTTATAGCATTAGTACTTCGTTTATACATTATGAATTATATTATTTATCGCCTCAGTGGCGCATAGGTACTTTGCGTAGTTGTTACGCTTTGAAGCCCGAAGAAACAAATTTCGGTTGGAGAGGCACAGAGGGTTGATCTATTTGTCTGTAAAATACAATATCAGTTAAATATATTATGGAACAGACTGTCTGTCCCATTATAAATGAAAAAAGGTGGAATCAGTAACTACTTGTAAGAAATGGGCAGACACATTTTACTGATCACTTTCTATTCAGGCAAGTAAGTGATCGGCTTTCTGTGCCTATACAAACGAAATATTTTTAATAAACTTCATAATTTAACGTACTTCACATCAGCGGATGGCCGTAAAACGCGTGTTTTTTTTTTTCATTAAAAAGAAATCGTATTGAAAATACGAAACCCAAAATCTTCGTTCGAAAACGAACAATAAAACACAGCTATGTGTAGAACATTCATTATACTTTAAGAGTACATAACAAAAGCGTCGCTAAAAAGGCACAATGTCTGTGGTTACAGTAAATCAATGTGGAGTAAGTGCAAAAGGAACGCATACCACTATTTCCGTACCACAGTATCTGGAGAGTTCGTAGATTGGAAATTTTACTGTAATGTTTGGGAAAATTTTCGCTCCTGACGTAATTTTGGGTAAAAAATTACTTAAAAATGAAAATCATTGCAATTGTGTTGAGTATTTTTACTAAGAGGCTGATCTTAGAGAATTAATTAATCATTGTTCTAATTAATGTTGCGAAATGTATAATTTTAAAATTGACTCATCTGTTTTTGGTAACACATTGGATAATGTGATTGTAGATAGACGTTGTAGGTAGATTTGACGACCGTTTGGCGCAATTGGTAGTGCTCCTGCCTTCTGCATCAATAGGTCCCGGGTTCGAATCCCGGTAAGTGCATTTATTTGTGTGATGAGTACGAATGTTTGTTTCCGAGTCTTGGTTGTCTATAAACTTATATATGTATTTATTGTGGTACCCTCGTTGTTTCTGATTACCATAACACAAGTGCTTTAGCAACTTACTTTGGGATCAAAGCAATGTATGTGAGTTGTCGCTATTATTATTATTAATGTATGTTTTTTGGTTTAAAATAAATACATTTTACTAGACAGAAACTTTAGACTGCATTTAGCAATGTTTTTATCTCGTGAAAAAGAAACCTTTAGAAATATTCCATGTTTGGGAAAATAATACATTAATCATTTTAAGATTTCTCGAGAAAATAACATTAAATTGTGGAAAATTTTATGAAACTAAATCTAGTGAGACTGTTATCTGCCCGGTGGACTCGACAGAGTTACGAGAAGAAGGCGGAATATCTCTGCCACCGTGCACGTGCAAACAAGAGAAAATAACTTAACCGCAACGAAAATTTATTCTTATCGGTACATGCAATGTATTTTCATTAGAAAGCTTGCTACATAATGCCAAGATAGTGTCTCTAAGTTCTCGTTATTTATATCACTAATAAAGCTACTTTGTCAGTGAGTCTGCAAATTTATTGTAAAGTCAACATTTAATAAAACATTTCAAGTATTTATGTTTAGCTTTTGACGTATGTAGATTACAAACAAAATAAAACACATTACATACACAGGTACAACATACACATACCCAATCTCTTCTTAATATTTCCTTAGTAACATGCTTTCAATTTTTTTATATATGATAAAAAGATATAGATCAATTAACTGGTAGATTACGGGGATTTCATATTTTAGTCCAAAAGTGAATTAAGAAGTATAGTAATCCTTAGTAAGTCAAGGAAGTAACACATTTGAGTATGTTATGTGTCTTTCAAACCGAAGTTGTTTTGTTGTTTTCTTGAGAAATGAACCCGGGAGCCTCTGCACAATCAAAACGAGTAAATTATGGACAAGTGAGCAATTGACTTACGAAGGCAGTTGTTCAAAGAGTTTATCAACTATGAATCAAATAGGTATTGAATAAAAATGACAATTCTTTTGAAGAACAATTGTTGGACGGATTACGGATTGTAGATATGATCGAAATTTTGCAATACGGAACTTAGTAAAGACATAAGATATTAATAAGAAAAATAATCCTGCAAATATTCAATCTCTATTCAAACATTCCACTGGTCTTTTCAGTAAACGATTCTACAGTGAGTCGCCCGCACCGAGCTCTTTGCAAATACAGTCACAATATTTTAACATTCGTTTTAAGATCTTAGACAAACGAATGGTTTAAAGGAGATTTCACTTCAAGATTTTCTACCAGACTTTTCGTTGTTAGTTGGGGAGATATCGGACTATCAATTAACTGCAAATATTTCCAAAAATATATTATCTAAATCTACACTAATATTATAAAGATAAATTATACATTTATTTATAATAAATATATTCAAAAATTACAGGTGGATTTAAAATATGCATCGCTGATAGAAAGGATTATCGGAGTTGTAGGCTATAATATTGTATTTATCCGTGAAGCATATATAATATATGACATTTCTCTTGAAACTTCAATCTTATACGTACGAGTTATTGATCACATTCAAAAACAATTGTGTAATAAGATATTCATCAGAATGTTTAAAGAAAAATCGCGATATTATCGAATTACAAAGTTTTATTTTTGATGCCCTTGTGTTAATTCAAAGTATTTCTTTATTTAATAAATATTATGTCTAATTGTTACAAAGGTATAACATTTTGGAGAAACTTAATTTATTCGCGGCTAAATGTGTAATTTACCTGCAATGCTTTTCAAATAAAGCATATCTTTTACACCATTTATGCAAAACATAGTATGCAAAGTGCATTCAACTGAGCCGTAAATGCAAAATAAAACAGCAGACTAAGAACAATATAAACTGGGACATTTTAATTGCAGGGATTGTGATACCAATTGTGGCGAGGCATAGCGACTGGATGCGAGTTGCAAAACAAATAAGATAGTTTAAAAACAGCTGTAGCGTGCAAGTCTAGTCAATTGACTAACATTTTTTTTTTTTTTTGCTCTGTCCGCGACATTCCAACCGAGCTGCCAACTGCTTCGGACAGTTTGTTGCTATTGTGGGCTGGCCATTGAATAACCTAAGATTTAGGGCCGCACTACAGAAACGTGGAGTTCTCGATCCGATCTCGGTCATATAAACGGTCGGTAATCATGTTCACTTTTTGTGTTGTTATCTTGTTTATATCATCATCATCATATCATAGTCTGTGTTTAATAAATAAAAAATAAATAAACTTACAATCAGACTCCCTTTTTTCAGATCGATCGTGACTGGAATGTGATTCGTGTGAAAGTTTACTTTTACGGATTTACGGATAATATCAATCCACGCATGCATTTTTTAAGTCATAATAATATTTTACCGAACCGAGATCGGATAAAGATGAACTGTGAACGGTACGGTTTGTAGAGGCCCTTAAACTTAAAGAAATACTTTGTCTATTTGAATTTCTTTAGTAGTCACTACTGCCTTCGAATAGCCAAGTTGTATTTTATAGCAGATAATTAAAATCGATTATTGTGTCAGATGTTTGTATTGCTCTGTCCTCTATTTGATAGTTTCTTAAAAATTATACTGCATTTTTATTATATAAAGTTAGATTTGTAGCAACACATACCATAGCTACAAATATTTTATGTACTCAAAATTGATATTGTATTCAGTATGATGGATATCATGAAAGACAAAATCTAAAATATTTAGATTGTATTATTTTCAATTGCTAATAATTGCCTTTGGTAAAAAATGTATATTATTGAAGGCAGAATAAATAATTGGTAGCAAGCTGTGACACAGAGACAGCTGGCTTCGGCAGTTTACTTGTTGCGGTATTTAGCGTCCGATGTTATCAACATAATGCGGTCGTCATTGCCAGCGACGCGCGATACTTCACCTCATTACTGTGGATTTACATTTTAAACAACGCCATAATACTTGTTTGCTCCAAATTAATTTACTACATAATTTACTATTGAATTTATTGCAAATAACACAGAATTTAACACACCGACATTAATTCGAATAGTTATATTTAACTAAACGAATTAATGTTGAATCTGTTTGCATTACCAAACTGATAAGTAAAGTCCCGTAAAGGTGAAAGGATATATAGAATTAGAACTAATTTCCAATAAATTCTTGAAAATTTACAAAAAAACAAACTAAAATAAAAAAATGTATGCTTTGCCAAAGAGCTACTTATGACAAAAATGCAACTTTTCAATTTCTTATCTATCTGCTTGTTTATTCTAAATAATTTCAAAAACGCCCGGACCATTTATGACAGGGTTTTACTACTGATAGTCTGCTATTTTCCAGATGTTTTACAGAGCTATTTTTATTGCATAGCGTAAGCACTCTACTCTTAATTACTCTTTATTATCAAAACTATTATCGCCTCCGTGGGTGAGTGGTTCACGGGACAGACATTCAATGCTTGTTGCACTGGAGGTCATACTTCTACTAGTACAGGATACGTGATTTTATGTATTTTATCTGCTTATTCCAGGATTGCGAAGCCGCGGCTACAGCTAGTCTCAAATAAATTGGATCAATGATAAATGAATTTATTATAATCCACCACGCTGCATGTTTTGCATGAATTAATTTTGTATTGTTAGGTATTGAAATTGCAACATGAAATTCTATTCTACGATTCTGAATGCGAAATGTTATCTCCTCCCGGTCTAGTTCGTGCGGTATTTAATAAAATGTGAAAATGGTTTTCGGAAATCTATTCCATTTCTATATCAGATTTTATTTCTATGAAGTTGGATTTTTTACAAGCGAGATGTGTAGAATTTTAACACGGTGTGAGATGGCACAGTGCACATTATTTTTACTTGTGATCTTAACTTATAGCAATCCCTGGATGGGCAACTAGTTATATTAAATTTAAGTATTAATAATAGATATAAATAAAATATATATTACGCAAATATTGTTAGAGGCTTGCATTCACAATCCATGACCATTCTCAACACTAGAGTCTCTAAAAATACGGCCATTTAACTTCGTAACGCCGACAATTTATTTCCTTAAATTACAGGCCAAAAGGTTGTCAGATAAATGTATCACGCATGTCGGCGATGTTCGTTCAAATAAATGGACGTTCACAGTTCGTTAGATAGTCAAACAAAGGCTTCATTAGCACTGTAATCGCCACGCCATTTAACTTTATTCCTCATTTAATTCCTATTTACTGTTTTATTGGCCTAAAGAGAAGTAGAGTATAAAAAAGGCAACTTATTTATTTATTAAGTCTACATAATGATAGTAACTGAGCGTAATGGGTCTTAATAACAAACAAGTTGGATTAGTATCGTTCTGTTTCTTTGTCAAATAGCTTCTACCAGCAATTAAGTCCAAGTAGGCATAAAATAACCTATATCTTTCAGAGTCCAGGTTCAAATTGGAAAAAATCGAGTAATTTATGAGTTTATTAATTACAGACGAAAACGCAAATATAAAATATTTTCTCTTTACAATACTAGTGAAGATGTATTTAATTAAACTCAAATACAGCTGAAGAGTGAAGAGTCGTGACCCAAAAATGTTTCATTATGGCGAAATTATCACTGATTTTGACAAATTTGATAGTATACTATTAAACCTGGCATTGCAAAAGCTTTGTCATTGACGGACCAATATTAATAAGTACGTACGTATAATATAACACTGGTCAAAACAAGAAATGTGGATATGCTAGGAACTTTAAGCTTAAGAGGGTGTAATTAATTAATCTATATAAATAAAAATGAATCACTGAAATGTATGTACGCGCATAACTTCAGAACGACAGCACCAAATTGGATAATTCTTTTTTTGTTAAGTTTGTCTGGAGAAGTTTCTTATGAAATAAATAATTAAGAAAATTTTCAAAAAGAACCGTATCTAAATCGGTCTATTCAGTAAGGAGCTATGATGAACTTAAAGATACACAGACACGTCACTTATAACACTCCTCTCTTTTAAGTCGGCGGTATATGAAAAATAAATTTAAATTGTTAATTGTATTTTGAGTGAATGTTATTGCTTGTGTTCAAATATTATATCTTCAAACCCAAAATGTTAAGTATTGAAATAACAGTTTCCTTAACTGTCGATGTAATAAAGTTCTTGAAGTTTTGGGCGCTATATTTTTGATAACTCATTTTTCATTTCAAGATATATTTAATTATTGGCTATTTTCGGCTCAAGAAGCTTATTATTACTTAAAGTAACTTAGTTTCTGTAAACTTTTGTGAATAACATGTAATTTAAATAATAGTATAATGAAGTATATTATAATGACAGAAAGAAGACGGCGCTAACAGAACTTTCGAATAGGTGAGGTTAACTTTAATATGTTTAAGTAGCGGTCTTAGCAGTTTCGAGGGGGTCTCGTCACGATACATTGCGTGCCCCGTCTACCAATAATCACTGATTGTTATAACCACTCCTAATTAGGGACCCATTAAAGTGCAACCTAATCTAAATGCAAGAAAAATTACTAAGAACCCTGAGATTCAAATTCGAATCACGGTTTATGAAAGATACAATATGTAGCTAAGTTGACGAGACAACTTTTAAACAACAATGCATCTTAATCGGTTCATTCACGTGGAAGCTCGATGCCATAGAGTATAGACAAACACACAGACACGTAACATTCTTCTTTTTGCGTTAGTGCGTAATAAGAAAGCAAATACAAAGCATGCGTCCATCCAAGTTCATCCAACAAGTTATGATTTTAATTTGAACCATTTCTTATCTGAAACATTCCGCTGATTGGTCATTAAAATGCACGAATTCTAAATTCACTTTTTTAACAAAAAGGATGTTTAATAAAAAATCTTTGAAATAAACCAAGTGTTTTCTTCTTTTCAGATCACATCAGAGAGTTCGCGTGTGGAACTCTGTTTTACCGTTCCTTGTATATAAATGAAGACAGGAACACATTATATGTTGGTGCTATGTAAGTTTTGAAGTCATAAAATTTTTAACAGCACTATATATTACGTGTGTACCTTATGAGCCCTACATTGAATTGAAAACCTCCGTGGCAAAGTAGTTTACACGAACATTCAAATTTATGATAACCTTCATTCCAATCCCGCAAAAACATGTTTCAGTTGGGTTAGGTACGTAAGACTGCTCACCCCCATACCCGTAAAGACATCAGTAATTAAATAATAATTTTTATAGAATTGACAGTTTTCAAACAGCGAAAATCTATTTAAAATGGCAATAACTATTGTTTGAGTTCTTGTTGGATCTGAATCTTCGTTTCTATTAAATTCTAAGCATCAATTGAAATTTTTTTTTTTCTTTCAGGGATCGAATATTTAAGCTAAATATGACAGATATAAGTCAATCACATTGTGAGGTGAGTCTGAGGCTGGGTTTATCAATTCGTTGTTAAAGCGACAAAGAGATACAGCACACTGCAGACTATTTATCGAGCGAGAGTTTAGTTGAGTAGGGCCTTCGGTTTTAAACAAGATCTACAAATTTACTTTTGAATAGGCTTTCAAAGAAATATCAGCGAAATATTCCATTCATTTCTTTTCATACAGACTAGCTCTAATATATTAAAACATTTTTAGATATTACCATTTCTTTTTTCCAATTATCTTTAATGCTGTTACTATATGAAATTATAAAAGATTCGAATCCATTATAATATTACAATTATCTAAATTCATTCAATAAATCTGATTACCCATAAGTTGTATAAACTGTACATGTAACTAAATATGAAAGTTAAAATTACGCTTTAAAAACCTATTTCAGAGAGATGCCCTATTATTAGAAGCAAGTAATGTAGCTCGTTGTGTAAGTAAAGGAAAATCGGAGCCATTCGAATGTAGAAACCATATACGAGTTTTGCAGCCTCTGGGTGATGGAGAGCGGCTGTATGTGTGCGGCACGAACGCACATAGCCCTAAGGACTGGGTGGTATACGTGAGTATCTAAAATTACTTTACTCGAAACTTGTAAGCCGCAATACTAAATAACTACGTTGTGGTTTACAGTTGTTTCAATCGCGGTTTAAAATTTATACGTTTAAGCGAATTTAACTAAAAACGAAAGTCAGCTTGTATGCCAAATTGCTCCATTTCGTTTATTAACTCTTGTCAAATCCACTATATGTTTATGTTCTGCACAGTTAAATCTAACGCACCTTCCTCGGCATGAGTACGTGCCAGGAGTGGGCCTTGGCGTGGCCAAGTGCCCTTATGACCCCGCGGATAACAGCACTGCAGTGTGGGTCACCAGAGGCAACCCCGGCGGCCTGCCAGCTCTTTACGCTGGCACTAACGCCGAATTCACTAAGGCGGATCCGGTCATTTTCCGAAACGACCTCTTCGATTTTCGAACGGGCCAAAAGAGATTCAACTTCAAAAGAACGCTGAAGTATGACTCGAAATGGCTAGATAGTGAGTATTTCCACAGCTTTATATCGCATTGAATAAGGCGCAACAAACGAGAGTAGAGCAATTTGTTAAAGATTTTTGGTTCTGGTTCCGAATATAACTCACAGTTTCGTAATTAACCCACAAAATGCTTTGTGAATTCATGATCTGCAGGACATTTAGAACGCGATTGCCTATCTAAATTTCCAATTTATTTCAGAAACCAATTTTGTGGGATCGTTCGATGTTGGAGAATACGTTTTGTTCTTTTTTCGGGAAACCGCTGTGGAGTTCATGAACTGTGGTAAAGCGGTGTATTCTCGCGTGGCAAGAGTATGCAAACAAGACACCGGAGGCAAGCATATACTGAGCCAAAATTGGGCTACTTATTTAAAAGCCAGGCTCAACTGTAGCATACCTGGAGAGTTTCCTTTCTACTTTGATGAAATACGTAAGTTATTCACTTTTGAACTACAAAAATAATATAACTTTAAACTTTTGTTAAGTTAGTTTACATCTCTTGCCTCAAACTACGAACGCAACATTGTTTTAAATTGAATTTTATTATATTGCTGTAAAGAGCAGCTCGGGCTTACTATGTATCGGTGTTTAACGTTTAACTACGCAAATAGTTGAAGAAGGATTTCTTGACTGCACTAACCATTTAAACTAACATTAACTGCACTCGCTACCAATTAGTAATTATCAACTTAAACTTAGCGTAATCCTAACTTAACCAAACGGTTTCCGTATTTTTGACAATAGCAAGTTTATTACGTAGTTTAAGTAATAACTGATGCCCGTAGCTTGTGTTCGTTTTTCAAAGTTTCGTGTTCCTCTAAACGAAAATTTATTATACTTATTTCAATTTTATCATATCACCATCACACGGCACACCATACAAATGTTCACATTAACTATAATATTAATGATGATAGTTGAGATTGATTAAGTATTAATGTTGTGTGCGTTGCACTGAATAAAAGTTGGTAAAATTAGTAGTTTATTATTTTCAAATGCATAGAAAATAATGTTAAGTATAGATTTTTCCAACCATACCAGGGTGTATCAAATCGATTCAGCAGTTTTAATGTGAAATCTTTGCAAACACTCACACAGAAATGTTATAAAATTTAGTATGGATTTTCTTACCATAGAAAGCGTATATCAAATGCCGGGTGACCAGAGTAAATTCTACGCGGCTTTCACGACCGGGGCAAGTGATGGTCTCGTTGGCTCAGCCATCTGCACCTTCACCATGGACGACATTCAGGACGCCTTCGCTGGAAGATTTAAAGAACAAGTAAATTCATATTCCTTACTATTTGCTCTCGACTCGCCCCTAGGAAAGACCTTAGCTTTCTATCTGTGAAAGTTTTATATTTCAATCCGTTGATCCAGTAATTTACTTGCAGTAACAAAAATATAAACTATTAATAAACATATAAAATTACGTATTTATTACATAATAAGGTAATGGATGAACTTCATAGTACACGAACACCGTCGCAAAGTATTTTATCTGAATAAATATAAATATTTTCGGTGGTAAATGAATCGGGAAATGTATGGATGCTGAAATTAATGAGTGTTGTTATCAGGCAACATCGAGTTCAGCGTGGTTGCCAGTACTGCGAGCGAGAGTGCCGGAACCACGTCCAGGCACGTGTGTCAACAACACCGAGGCGTTGCCTGATAACGTTCTCAACTTTATAAGGTAATTCCTTGTCACTATACGCTAAATGAACCTCTGTGGGTAAGTAAACACAATTCACTTAACTATCTAGCCTTTATTTATTTGATTAGTAAATTCTGCAGTAATGTTTTAGTTAGTAGATTAATTATTAATTTTTAACTAATAAAAGTTATGGTGTAGAACAATAAACTCTGGTGGTTCTTCTTCGTTTCCTATAATTTTCGTTTTGTAAATTTTTGTTAACAATTAAAAAAGTTCACGCGTCTGCGTGTTGCGCTAGAGATCCGAATCCCGGGGAAACTAGTCGTTTCGGTTGAGTAAGCTCAGAAGGCTGACCTACTTGACTGTAAGGACGTGAAACTAAAAGAATAAGTGAAATGTGCCCCATTTAACTCAAATAAGCTTAAAAATATTATTTATTAAGTAAAAACAACAATAAATATTCAGATAGCGTCTAATTTCCCGTCAGTTTTGCAAAGATTTTTTAAGACTTTAAAAAAATCTTTGCTTATTATCTTTTCTTAAGAAGTCCTTGGTTTTTTAGTTAATTCGTTGGAAACAAAAATACAAATATTAATTTCTCTTTAGGATATTAATATAAAAGAAGGACCCTTAGTCCCGCTTACTTAACACTTAAGTGGGCTTTAATCTGAACTTCGTCTGAGACTAATCTCAAAAGGTATATAACATATCTGGCATTAGTTTTGGCGCGTGTGTTTCCTTAATTGGGTCACCCCGAGCCGCATGCCTACCCGCGTCTTAATTGACGTGCCACTGAATTAGTTCAAATAACTTATTGCTTTTCTAATGAGTTAATCGCAATGACGAATAATTGAAATACCCGCGTCATTAGTTAGTACTTACTAATTGAAACCAAAACTTTATTAACTGTACTTTACTAGGTACTGACTTAATGTAACAAAATGCTTGGAAATGTATCTATATTGTGTAGGATTATAACCAAACTGAAACCAAGCTGAATATCCAAAAATTTCTAAGAGTTTACTCACTCTCTAATTAAACTCATTAAAATACAGGGCTTGTTAGCGTAGCGGTAGTGACAGCGCTTGCTAATCACGAGGTCTCGGGTTCGAATTCTGGGTTGGGCATATCTTTGGGTTATCGAATTTTCTTGACAGTAGCGCGGAGTCTGTGTTTGGGCCCGGAATTTGGCAAGAAACTCGCCCTATTACAATAGGACTTCATGTAACTATCTGGCGAAATGTGGGCGTATCTACCAAGTTCACCTCTAACAATCTCTTAGGGGAATTAAAGTCATGACGATATTATTATTGTTATGAAGTACTAAATTCATGATTTATCACGCAGGTCTCACCCTCTGATGGATTCTGCGGTGAGGCACGAAGGAGACGCTCCTGCCTTCTACAAGCGAGACCTGGTCCTCACAACACTCGTGGTTGACCGTCAGACAGTTGATATGCTTGCTGATGATATTACATATACCGTCTTCTACGCGGGAACCAGTGAGTAATTGAAATGTCAATTGTCACTCTTCTTATATTGTAGCTATGGTAGTGTTTTTGTAGATCCTTCTAGGAACCAAGGAGGTATAATTCTATAACTTTCAAAATTTTACGGAAACCTCAACAATACCACATACAATAAAATAAAAAATTTAATGGACTGGTTTTAATTATGATAAATACATATATGATAACCGCATTAAATAAAGAAATTTGAGTAGTTTGTACTTCTATAAATACGAAATATAAATCCATCCATTAAATTTGTGTTTTCATTTAAGGAATGTGGAATACCTATCCGCATATTTGAGAAAAATAAATCCAATTAACACTAGTAATCTAAACTTGGTGATTCAGAGTTCAAACTCTAAAACATTGTTTCCTAGTTCGGCTGTATGTGTTAAGAGTTGAATAACCGCACCGTCTGTTCTTCGATTTTATCTGTTTAATTAGGTGCCGGTGAAGTATATAAGATAGTACAGTGGGCCGGTGGTGGATCTCGCGTGGCGGATATATGGCGGGCGGCGGGCGATGAACCCGTAAGGGCACTCGCACTTTCGAGGCTAACCCATGCTCTTTACCTGGCCACAGACAACAGATTACGCCAGCTGCCTTTACATGCCTGTGCGCATCGGTTAGTTCCCTTATCAAATGCATAACTAATCTAACACTCGAAATGGTTTATTTCACGTAATATCGTTTATGTGATCATTTCCAAATGAATTTTATTATGTAGTCCATAATGTAAAACGCATTCAATTCAAATAAGTTTTTAAAAATAATATAGAATTCATTTAAATTTACAGTATATCAAATTCATAATAAGACGTTCATAACGTATACTCATGCCATCAGACCATATTTTTTATCTAGTTTATATTATTTTTATTTAGTTTGAAAAATTAGTTGTATACTGTAAAAATATAATTAAAAATAAGACCCAAAGCTTTGTTTTTAAGCAATTTATTATTAAACTTTTTTATTACTTATTTTATCGTTTATGCCATATTTATTTTATATTTGGATGAAACAACAGTGTCTAAGAAACATCTTTTTCTATATTCCCCTATTTAGTATATTTTTTGAAACTACAAAGTGTGTAATTTATATGACGACCACAAACGGATCCGAAGGTTTCTCCTTCATTTGTCTTGTTTGCTTCCACTTTCTTGTTCTACAGCTTTTACTATTTAAAGCCCGCAGCACTCAACTTCCAATGAACGATACAAAACAAATACCTACTTTAGGCGTTTGCACAATAAGACCGACAACTCAAGAGATCACGTACGCCTGTCAATGATTCATTGTTTGTATATTGTGACTAATATGTGCATACATAAAGCATTCATAGCTTGAATACCTGCTGGTGATTATTTGGCGTAGAGAGGCTAGGTACAATTAACAAGTAGCTAGTATTTAAGTAAGTAGTAGTTAAAATCCATATTTATTCCAGTATTATGAAAAAAAGAATGGTAGTACCTTCAGAATGTTACTAAGGGCAATAATATTATCTTACAACCCTATCTAGTGTGTATTTTATTTCATATAAATTTGTTTTACTTTTTACAATAGGTATGATAGTTGTGTGCGCTGCGTGTTAGACCCGTACTGTGGTTGGGATAAAGAGGTTGAAGCTTGTAGGTCGTATACCCCAGGCCTGCTTCACGATGCCACGAATTCGACCCCGTCTATTTGTGAAGCCAGCGCGCCCTTGAAGACAGTGAGGGCTGGCTATGGACAGAGCGTCCATCTTGCCGCTTTTGCAAAAACACCACAAGTTTTTACTGACCAGAACGTTGCGTGGTATCACCATTCAAGAGAGAGAGGGAGATATAAAATTAGTTACAAGTAAGTTTTACTTGTCTTAATCGCCATCGTAAGTGGTTAACGCGTCTTGGTTTTGTACCGAAGGTTGAAATCCTGAAATAACAAAATTTTTCGGTTGGGCAGTATAGAAAGCTGATTTTATCAATTCGCATATAACAAAGTTCACTACATATGTAAAATAAAAGGTCAGGTAAGAACATATCAATATTGATAACATTAATTTTCTGAAAATATACATACTAAACAAGCTATTTTTAAAGTTTGTGTTCATATTAAATTTGTGAGTAGTTAAAACAATTTAACTAAAACACGAAATTACAATCCAGAAAACGTGTTACCTAATGTCCGTAAATTCAAGTGAAACTTCTAAAACTATGAAAACCGAATTAGCTTGCATACAAAATGGAATCATTTCAGTTGGGAGCGAGTTCTGCTAACTTCTGAACGCGGGCTCGTCCTGTTAGCTGTGACTGAGTCTGACAGGGGCCGGTATGAGTGCTACTTTGGACCAACCCTTATCGCTTCATACAATTTGGATATTGATATGCACAGGTAAGTTATACAAATTTAAAGTGAAACTATAACATATACAATGTAACATTTAAAAAAAGATCTCTCAACATGATGGTGACAAATAAGAATATTTCGTTCACATCAGCTTTTAAATTTTTTATTAAGAACAGCTTTCAGATGTTACACAGACTCAGACACAAAGAATTATAGAGACGTCAAATTTATAACATGATGCGTGGGCATTAATAAACTCAGGCGTTTAAAATTAACTCTTATATTTTGGTTTCCTACAGATGTACGCAGCCAAATAAATCGCAAGAGTATAGACAAGTGTACTCTGACTGGTGTCACGAGTTTGAGAAATATAAGAGCGCTATGAAGGTCTGGGAGTCGCGCCAAATGGTAAGCGAATGCAGCAATAATAAAATATTTTACCAAAAAAACTTCTTCATATACTAAAAATTAATTGAATTTAAACTCAAATATGGCATAAAATCAAAATAAATCCAAACGAAAAGTATTTTAAGAATAAAAATTACACTGGTACATTTTCTTCAGGTAATTTTCTTAGGTGTGCAAAAGAGAAATTATGTTATGTAATTTTCTGTTTCGATTCTTCAGTGAGTTATCGTTGAAGGATCGAAAGAAACACAAACTATACTTTCATATACATTTTCATTTAATTAACACGGGTTTAAAATTTCAGCAATGTTCGAAAAGCATGAATTCGTCAAACCAACAGAACAATATGAGCAATGAAATTGTCGCGTCTTTACGGTGATAGGATAACGCATTTCATAATTGTATTTATGTAATTTAGTTCTAAGAGTTGAACATACGAGAAAACTTAATCTGCCTTATTCCAAAACGTGGTTTAAAGATAGGCCGGGTTTGGTACCAGAGAAAAACCTCATTTTTGTATGAACGTTAGACGTGTATCCTAGCAACCAATACTGAAACATATTTAGTCCATGTTTTGTAATAAGGCCCAATAAATACAGTACATTTTTCGGTTATAAAGTTCCTCACTAGTCAGTGTGGAATACGTGGTATCAAAAGATCACAAAAGTTACAAATATTTCTCGTTGTTACTTTCTTAAATATCACTTTCCATTTTATTCTCAGGCTATTTCTTAAAAGTGGGAACCAATGGTTATTAGGGGGCGGTAGTAGGGGGTTCGATTTTTGAATTTTTCGAATTTTGGCCAAAACATAAACCGAATTGTTTGGAGAAACCGGCGACACGTGGAGATATACTGAGCATGGTTTCGAATTGCTGCAATATTGGGGATATAGGAAAAATTATGAAACTTGGAACTTTCCCGAAGATCACTGGAGTCAGCGACGGCCTGCGAAAACGGTAGGCGATGGAGGTGCGGTGTCGGAACTAATTTTGTAGTTGACCCTGAGCAATTAGTAGAGGTGATGAAAAAAATTCAAAATGGCCGAAAAAAATATGGCCGCCATACAAACGCAACTTTGCCGTTTTTGACGCGATCGAGCTGAAATTAGGTTTCTGGCCATAAATCGACCCGCGTATTAAATCTGCATACAAGAAATTTCGTTTTTAGCTCTGGTCTCCAACTTCCATACGACACAAAATTCGATGGCCCGCCGAAACGGTGATAGATGGAATAATGGTGTCATAGTAAAAAGTGATCAGTAACTAAAGGCGCTTTTAGAGAGTATTAATTTTTTTTGAATTTCTAAAATTTTTTTTTTTTTTTTTCTGGAGTGCCATCTCCCTCTGGAGCGCCAATTTGACCGACTTGCAGGTATTTTAGCGGAACGAAATGGGTTGCAATGGATAGAGGAGACTTGAAATAAGTTAGTTCAGTCAATTTTCACGCTTCGATTTGACCAGGGTTCCTCCCCAAGAGCGATGAAAAATTCCATAAAATATTTTCATACATTTTGTATGGGACGAGTTCTGTTTGCGAGTTTGGTTTAACTTTCATAGAGAATTATACACTGAAATAAAGTTATACAAAATTCACGCGGGCCGCTTGCGGCCCAGCGCACCTTTAACCTATACATTATCAAACAAAACCCACGCGGGCCGCTTGCGGCCCAGCGCACCTTTATACCTATAATGTAAATTAACAAAACCCACGCGGGCCGCTTGCGGCCCAGCGCACCTTTAAACCTATAATGGATAACATCAAAACCCACGCGGGCCGCTTGCGGCCCAGCGCACCTTTAACCTATACACTATTAAACAAAACCCACGCGGGCCGCTTGCGGCCCAGCGCACCTTTAACCTATAACTTAAATTATCAAAACCCACGCGGGCCGCTTGCGGCCCAGCGCACCTTTATACCTATAATGTAAATTAACAAAAACCACGCGGGCCGCTTGCGGCCCAGCGCACCTTTAACCTATAACTTAAACGGCCCAGCGCACCTTTATACCTATAATGTAAATTAACAAAACCCACGCGGGCCGCTTGCGGCCCAGCGCACCTTTAAAACCTAGTTTTGATATATTACTGCTCACGTTAATTGACCTAAAAACAGACACTGTTAAATCTTCTGTACTTTTTTTCACCAAGGTACAAATAAAATGTTGTTTTTTCATTTTAAAGACTTTTTGCTATATCAGTCAGTTATTAATTACTGAATGTGATTATCCTGTTTAATTTTAATATAATCCGGAGTGTTCATAACTATAGTACAATAGTATCAGCTAAATTATTAGAAATATCTGTAAATTTGGTACATTTCGACATAGTTTATACAGATTCAATCAATTCTTACAAGATACGTCACTGATTATACACTGACAAATCTGGAAAGTTTCATTGAATTTTCAGCCGAAATAACATTAAAATGTTCAGCTTATTCCGAATACGAATACGAAAGACAGTAAAAATAGTAATCAAATATTATTTCCCCATTTCATTCCTCATGGAAATAATTGACAAATAAATATGTTTTGGATGGAATGACTCGAACATTTATTAGCTTATGGTTATGAAATGACTAGGGGAAGATAATTCTGTAAGGGAATGATCGGCTAAAATACATTTGTCGGCCGTTCCAGAGACTGCCTTTGATGATAGATGACTGATATTTACTTTCCTTGTTACGAAAGGAATCGAAATTGATTTATCTATACATAGATGTAATTCTGCCTGGCCGGAAAACTGATTTGGAGGGAACTGCTTACGTTGTTTTTTTAAATAAAATATAAATGAACTGAAATGAAATATTGTTGTCTACACTTGGGTTTTAGAGAATTGTCCGTATTTCGGGTCTTCACTCAGTTATCATCCGATCGCTTCCTATCTGTAGTCACCGCAGTCATTAGTCAAATATAACAGAAAATAGTGAAATCTGAAACAGATATATAGAAAAAAACTCTGTCGTTAACTACAGATCACGCATTTACAGATTACAATTAACGCCCGGATACTACTTAGTCGTAATTTTTTCGAATCAAAGTCATAATTCATTTATGATAACCTGGTAACTCCGTAAGCCAATTTATCAACAAAATATTGTAAAAAGCACAGAACCTATTGCAACATTTTTATTTAATGCTACAGAAATGTCAATCGTGAACAGAAAAGTATAAATAATTCGTTTAAAAATTATCCTATAATGTGGTTTAAAATTGTTCATGTAAATAATAAATGATGGTGAAAGCCACTTAAATGCTGTGATATCAGTTTGCGAAATTATTAAATTGTTACAAAATATTTCAGTTTTGAATAAATTATGTAAATTGTTGGATTCGGGGTTCGATTATTCGTATTTATTGTACTTTTATTAAACTATTATTTCAATAACATAATGATCATTCAAATGATGAACTATTCAACTATGTATTAACAAAATATTACAAAAAATAGAATCGCAGCTTTTAGATTGATTAGTAACTATGATTAAAGAAGCTTTATTTATTTAATTGACTAATTAATAATAACTAAGTTATGCCGAATTGATTGTTAAAGTAGCGTCCAAACCCACAGACAAATTGCATATTTTTCTCTTAAAAGATTAGTTTTCTCGTCTATGTAACGAAACGTTAGTTGTCTTGTCATTATGATAACTGACATTTCAAAACAACCGGATTTTGTATTCTGTACAAAAACAATCTTTAGCCTGAGAGCCAGTGTTAAAAACCAAGATAATTGTAACCTTCATAAGCCATTTAAAATATATACATAAATGCAAATATCGAACCCTGATCGTTATGTCGTACAAAATGTACAAACAGACCAACACATGTATCTTTTATTACACAAGGATATGTTAACAGTGTATTTAAAATTACTCGATATAAAGAGGTTATGTGTCCGATCAGTATAAGTAAAGAGCAATAAAACGCCAAGTTAGGCTCAGTTCTTTGATACGTAGTTCATGTAATCATTAGTTAAATTAACCAATTATAACAGTCCTATATTTAACTATTGATCGCGTTTTTACGGATCAAAAAGCTGCCCTTTAGTTAAGATAAACTAGAATATTAAAGCTTGGTCTTGCATTTATTATATTACTATAGCAATTAATTGATAAGATAAAGGGAAAGCTGTTGATGATTATTAATAGTAAAGTACTTATTTGAAGCTTAAATTGTTATTATAAGATAAATTCAGCTGAATAAATCAAATTTCATTTATTAATTAATATCAATGTCATGTGTTGTGGTGCGACAACACTTTAAAATAATAAAATAGGTTTAAATATTTTCTTTTGTGCTCTAGCTACAGATGAGTAAGTTTTGTTAATAAAAATATTGTGTATTATAATTAAATGGCCCTTAAGGAGTCAAACCGAATTTAAAAGATCCTGTGGTTGATTTGGTAGCGCAGATAACTAGATGATTAAAATTTAAAACGGTAATAGATTTGATATATTTCGTTAAAACTGTAAAAAAATTCATAGATCGCACATTCCTCTGTGGCTAAGTGATTCACGCATTTTGCTTCGAATCCCGAAAATAAATATTTCAATTGGGAGGCACAGAAGATTGGTTACTTACCTGTGCGGTAAATGTTGAGTGAATATTCTGATGTAATGCCCTAGCTACTGCGTTGTAAAGATTTATCATGCACGCATTGGAAAATCAGGACTATGAATTTGACCCTTATAAACGTTAGCTATCTTGTATTTAAAATGGAATTTAAATTTCAATGATTTTTAGTTATTAAGTGCGTATATTTTAAATCTACCCCATTGTTTCGTTTTTATGAATTATTGATAATCTCAATAGAATAGTGCCTTGTGACGCATGCTTAGTAGAGTTGAGAATGATGGTTAGATAAGGTAAAATGAAGCAATAATTTATTAAGTGAATAGAAATTTTAAGATGGTAAAAAAAAATTGTATTTAACTGAAAGTAATTAATATAAAGTAGGCTTTATGTACAGTCTTGGCTTAAATTGATTGGATTGGACACAAATATTTTTATTTTATATTTTTATTAAAACAATAAATACTTATTTTATTTGAATGAAGGTTGTATCTAGTTTCATTTACATACATATAAATCTTGAAAATAGCGTTAATCTTCATTAAACCAAACCAATGTTGTTTCAAAATACGGTTTCCTCAACAAAACGATTATTTAACGTACGTAAAACATGACTTGTCTTAAATAAACAGTTTACATAGTTAAGATAAATATAGACAGCATTTTGTAAAACTATTCCATTTTTGTTTAATAATAGGTAGTTAACGCCATTTTTAACGATTACGCGCATGTAACAGTAACTTGACACAACCGACCTTAGAAGTCTATTGAAACTCGTTTTCATGTATTTATTTTATAAATAACGATCTTATGGCCTGGTCAGACAGCGGGTGCGTCGGGACCGCAACGGGTCTCTGACAGGCCAAGCGCCACGATGTGTCGTCCTCTGTGTGCAGAGTCCCGACCCTCCCGCTGTCTGACCAGACCATTAAAGTATTTCAGTCTAATATTAATGGTTGTAAAATATAATAGTTATATTCCAAGGGCCAAATGCTGTTAACAAAATTTCATAATATTAAATAGTTAATAATATTGTTAAGTTGTAAGAATAAAATTCATTCGTTTGCCTTATTGCTTTCGTTAATATTAAATCGTTGTTATTAAACTTATATAAATGTCCAAATAAACAAAAACCATTCTAATTTGTACTAAGACCTCAATCGTGAGTGAGCGTCTGCAAAATTTTGTATGAAATATTTCGCCCTTAGCAAGTACACTATGGCATTGAGTTTTCAAACAATAAACCTATTGAAAATATACATCCTCTAAAAAGGTTTTACTGAGATTGTCATGTTAGAAAGCGAACATACAATCTACATGCAGTTACTATTCGTGGTAGTTTTGCTGTTTTCCCTTTTAAACGTTTAGGCCCTAATGTGAGCTGTCTTATAGCACGATAAATTTAAGTATTTTATCCAGATATTTTAAAGTGATTTTTGATTATTTGGTCACAACATGACGCTTCAACTATGCACAAAAACATATAATATAAGATTTTTTCTAGTATTAATTTCATATGCCAATTTTTGAATTTTACCATTCCTATTAAAATATTTAACGGAACAGTATTTCCGTTTTGAATGTTACATGCGTTTTCTTATAAAAAGTTACTGTAAATTGTAAATACATTGGAAATCTCGTAGACAGATTGCTAAATGTAGTTTAATACCAATGTTTATTGTAAAAATTTTGTTAAGGTAGACTATAAGCCATTGTTTTATAAAAAGAGCGCGAAATAAATTATTTTAGAATTAATTTGTTTTTATTTTCATTAGCCTTAGATCTTTAAATATATTTATTACCTATGGTAGAATTCTTTCAAATTTCAAAGACGCTGTGGAAAAGTTTTAAAATATTAGTACTTATTTCATCTAACATTACATTTACGTAATTAATATCATTTCGTTATCATTCAGCTAAATAAGATATAACACGGAACAAGATGTCAACTGTCTTTTTCTCTAATGAATTGGCGCCAATTTGCCAACGTCCATAGATTACACAACTCATTAGAATTTCATAAAGTCTTACACGAGCAAAAGGTCCCATGGTTTATTAATCAAAAATTCCTCATTAAAAGTGGTGGCCGAAATAAAAGCGTTTAGTATCTAGCAGTTAGGTAATAAACCGAAATGAATTCTTAGGAGTTAAATAGTCGTTACTGAGGTTTTATTCACTTATATCTTTTTACGGGTAATGAAACTGTAATTTGAGTATCGTAAATTGCGTCTGTCTTAGATTGGCGAACATACAATTTAATTACTGAGGGAGAGACGAATAATTGGCGACTATAACGGCAAAGCTTTATTGCCAAATTAATAGATTTTCAGTCTGAAATTCATAGACCACTCTGCGATTGATGAATGTTGACTTTTCAAAACTATAATTAAGAATTTGAACAGACTGTTTTTAAAACTTGAAAAGAGGAGATTTTCAATTCAATTTAATGATGCGTTGTTTGTTTGTAAGGCTTCAAAGGTGATCAAATTTTATCAAAATTGATTTGGCACTTTTCGAAAACCTGAAAAATAATTACGTTCCATTCAAAAGCGTAAAATAAAATGTTTCAATGAACCTATAAACCACCTGCCAAACTTTATATTTTTAGTTACATCTTATTTTTAAAGAAACTTGTAAAAATTTTGGCAAAAAAACGTTGGCATTCAAAGCGAGTTTTTAAAAGTCGCAATAATGAATGCATTAGAGCTAATATACCATTTAATTACTAATAAAAACAGAAATAATTAACGATTGTAATAGCCAAGTTTAACTGTCAAATTAATAGCTTTCCAGTCTCCGTACATCATTTTATCATTAATTACTGACCTTATATTCGATTTCCTTTTATAATTGAGATGAAAGTGTAATTGGAGATTATAATGTTATCGCATTAATTATTTCTAAGGAATTTACATCAAATTTGGAACTTTAATTTCAATATTACTTTACAGAATTGAATTTGACGCTCTATATGAATCTTTTATAAATAAAAAATAACTTTTTAAATAAAAAAACATCTGAACTGATTTAGTATAAAAGAATTTTTTTCTTATGAACATTAATATCGTACAATACAACAAAATACTTTCTTTCTTTCGTAGTTTTAAAATCTTATTAAGTTGGAAGATGGACTCTTTAAATAGGTATACAATTATTTGTGTTGTATTTATTACGAGCTAAAAATCAAGAGCTAAAAAGAAACATAATTTCGAAATCTTGTAGTCTATTTTACCAACGAAATTGGCTTCAAGATGTAATTTTTGAAGAAACATATCTCTTACAAGGGCTTATAAATCTTGAGCTTTGCATAAAAAACAACATTGGAGTAATAAATTCATTTTACCTAAACAAACTTGCACGAATTTATTTTCGCTCTTCAATCATTAAGAAAGGATTCAAGTAAACCATTTTTTTAATTTTTTTAATCTGTCTTAAGGTCGGATGTTTTATATTACGGTCACGTTATCATTAAGAACAGCGTTATCTATATATTACGAAAAAAAGTTACTTCACAAGAGGATTGCCTTAGAACCGCTTGTTGTAATGAACTTTAAACATCTCATGTTCCTAATCAATGGTTTTTATAACCACTCGTAGTATATTTGCAGAGCCTTGGAACAGTCCGAGTTCTAATCTAAAAATGGATGATAATATCTTGATAAATTTATGAAGGTAAGATATATCACATCATCCTTGTACCAAAAATCGCACGATGCCACGTGTAGACACACAGACCCACAGATTCACTCACATCCAGATACAGACTTATAACATCCCTCTTCTTGTGTCGGAGATTAAAACTACAAATCAGTAATTGCTCCACGTAACATAAATACATAAATAGATAATTCAAAATCTTTAAGGATTTTAGAACATCAGCTGTCATCTATAAGCGAACTAACATACGTACAGCATACCCGAGACATAACCTTCATTCGATAGCTTAGTTATATGATAATTTATTCAAACTAAACTCATAACATTAATAATTGTTTTCTTGAAATGCAGTTCTTATAAAGTTGGCGCAGGCTGCGCTTTCAAAGTTCGCTGTCGTGGGCCCGAGCAGGATTTCAATTATGCTTATATTTCAAATGTTTCATGATGCAAATTTCGGTGGCCTTATAAAGTTTATCTGCAGATCGCGTGCATGGTAATATAACTTGGTATTAAGCTGACAAAGAAAGATAAACGAGCAATTATTCTTTGAATTAAAACTTCCATATCATTAAATATAAAGTTTGAAGGATGTTGTACTCTTATGAAATAACAACTTGATTTCAATGAAGCTTCGAAGCAACAGAAATGAAAAAAGTATGCTTTTATCTTCATATAAGATACCGGTACAAAGTAATTTAAAATGAGTTAAAATATAAATAAGGAATATAATTCCCCAAACAGGTGTTTGGACGGTCGCTACTTTTAAATATATTGTCAAAAACCATGTAAAAATAGAAGCAAAAGTAAGAGACATAAAAACAAAATACATTTTATACGGTACTATGAAAAAGTTGTGCATATTAAAATCTACCATAAAGCAACAAAAAATTATAGTATGGAATATATTTTTACCTAAAAATCCATCACCTATAAACTGGTTGCGTACCGAGTATTTTAATAACAACAGGAATGAAATAGGTGCTAGCTCAAATAAAAGTTAGAAAGCATACATTTAACAAACAGAAAATGCCTCGAACAGATGATCAAGAGCTTTAGCGATCGCAAACTGTAACTTAATCGTTGATAAATCTGTAATCGCGGGTTCGTGGGCGGCTTCATCATGGTAAAATGCAAATTAGCATAGATTTAATCCCACTGAGCCCAATAACTGTTAATAATCCTGCGAGTAAATGCGGCGGCTGTCATTCGATCGTTCGCAAACTAATCGTGCTCGTTACGGAGTTATAATTTCATTTCCATTAAACGTTGCTAATACGTTAATAAATAACTCATCAGATCATTAGATTTAAATGGACAATTCATTATCATTATGTCTTTTCGTGATTTCAGAGTTAGTGCTGCCACAGCTTTTGGTAAAGTCGGTGTTGCTTGTATAAAAAAAATCTTTATCTACCTTTATAAGTTTATCACCTTAACCACGTTAAAATAGTTTCTCATAGCCTTATCTTTGACCCGTTTCCGTTTAAAATCGGTTCCTGAATGAAATAAATTCTAATAGATAAGTAGTAATTAAACTTTTTTAATCTGAGCAGTCGTTGCAAGGTGTCGACGCCTTGAGGGTACTCTCTCATCGAGATAGCTTTCTCAATTTAAGGATCGCCAAGCCCTCTGATAAGCTCGAGATTTAGCGTTGAGCGAATTTGTTCGGGTAATTTACTTTTCGAGTTGTGAAGACAATAAAACTTGGCGAGGGTTTTACTTTTGAGTTTATTTTGTTTTATGTAATGAAGACTTATTTTACAAGCGAATGTTGCGGCGAAGTTTGCTGAGTTAGCTGTTTAGATGAAGTATTTACTAGCTGTAAAGTCAGTATGTAACTGTTGTAACTAATATTATGTTTCAAGCTTTGAATTATTATTCTTTTACGAAAACAATTTCAACGGAAGCACGTAATATATTTAACACAATTTTATATCCTACTACTTAATTTTCCTAACATTTCAATCCGTTTTCAATACGTTTAGTACGAGCGTTAAAGTCTATTGATGTGAACGAAGGTCGAAGCATGATTTGCTCTATATGTTTACGTCAGCATTAAGGATGCTTGTCACGCCGAGTTTGTTCCTGTCACCGCTGAACTCATCCATCAATCGGAGCTCCAACCCTTCACGGCTGATTCTCAATAATAAAAACCAGAGCCTTTGTTCATGAAAAACATTGATTCGATTAGATTTAAGCTCGACATTAAAAATAAACATTCATTTAAACGTTTCAAACCAACAGCGTAAACCAACACATGTATCATTTTACCTGTACCTAGGACCTGAACGTAAACGGGTTCAGGTCCTGAGTTCGAATCTCTCGAGGACAATTTATGTTTCGATTACGTAGGCACAGAAATTTGTTGCCTGTAAAGAAAAGACGAGTTAAACAGATGCATATGCCTGCACATGCTCCTCTAGAGGTTCGAGATTTCACGCACAATTAAACATAACAAATATATAATAAAACCTATTACACTCGAGAGCTATAAATCTGGGTCACTTAAAGAAACATATAAATCTCGGAAACTAAGAATGCTAGTTTAATGAAATAAATTGTGTTTAATAGACAATATAATATCCCTTAAATGAAGGTAATGAAATTTATGAGTCACTATATTTTATTTATTAAAAGTTACATGAAAAGAAAAAAGCTGATCTCACCTTAAAACAAAAATGGGAAACATGACATTTTTTAACAATATTACGATTTTTTTAAAATTTTAATACGTATTGCCTCCTTAATACACAGCCACCATAACACAAGTGCTTCAGCTCCTTACTTTTCATCAGAGCAATGTATATGAGTTGCCCCAATTATTTAAAAAAAATACAGTTTCTGTTTAGAGTCTTATCCAAATCGGTTCCGCGCTTTACTCATCAAACCATCAACAATTGCAACTCTTTTGTACATGCGGTACAATAGTATTGCATGTCTGCATAGTTGATTCAACATGGAATAAAAATATCAAAGCCATTCAAAGAAATCATAACGAATTAATAAAATAACAGTTACGAATAGTTTTGTGCGGTCACGAGATGTTCCGTGAGTTATGGATAACTGCCAATAACCAGTATACTAGAATGCTCCCTACTATTACGGCTTAAGTCTACTGTGTCAAACGCTGGACTTTATAAACCCCTTTTACAATAATTACTTTTACGATTGAACTCACGAAAGCTTGAAGTCACGACATTTACAATAATTATTTTGCTGTGCAAATTTCTTATTATTAAATTACCTTTAAATATTCGGTATTAAGCTGAAGTCAGTTTTTTGGGTCCAACCGACTATAATCACTTTTTCAGTGTAATGTGTTAATAATAAATTTAAATGTATGTAAAGTAACTCACTGTCAAGATAGATTCAAGTTATATATTAAAAATAATAACGAGATACTTTGTTTTGTCTCTGGTCTTTGTTTCGACATGCATAATATGGGTTTACAGATATTATAAAATTAAGGAAATTCTCCTTATATAAAATATATTTTAATGTCTTAAAATATTAAATTTGATCTAAAACACAATAATAGGATTTTATTTATTTAATTTACTTACATAACAGGAAACAAATGAGAACATAAAAGAATTGGTGTACATCTGGCGGATGTATCGCTAAACAATATCTTCCAGGTAACCCAACCAATTTTAGTTGAAAACTATTGGCCTATACTCGCTAAGGTTGAAAAAGTTATATCCAGCAGTATTAAAAAGGTTCATCGGGAGTGAAAACGTAACGGAAAGAGAGATCGCCCGTAGTTAATTTATTTTATTTTCTATTTTATTATTTTAGGCAGATATCTATGATTAGAAAAACATTTTAAGAATTCTTTATTTTATTTGTTAATAAGAAAAAGATACAACTTTAGAAATGAGATAGCAATAAAACATGGCTAGTGAAAAAAGTTAACAAAAGTTGGACTTCCAGTACGTATGTTTTCGTTGGAATGATGTAGAGAGAATAAGTCGATATCTCATCTCACAATAAATCAGATTGAGTGGGAAAATAGGATGTGGCCAGCACGTTCCCTAGTTTTCGTTTCGGACAACGTTGTCAATGCTACGAACTTTTCTCCTAACGTAAGCTGAAACATTCTTACGAATTTAAATAAACTATGTATCAACCCTAACTTTCCTTACTTTTATTATAATTCAGTCTATTAGCTCCTGACGTAAAGAGAGGTGTCATAAGATTTAATTGTCTAGGTTTGTGGCATCGTATATCCTAAATGAATGATTCGATTGTAATGCGGTTTCTTTGTTTGAAAACTGGCGTGATGAAGACGGTTCTGAGCTAGAGTTTATGAAGAGCTTTTCTTTGAAAAATTATTTTATCTTTTGTATTTTTTCTAGTTATCTATTAGTATTTAATATCCTTTTGTTTTAGGGATTTAATGAAGTGACAATTTTGTAATAATTTCACGTCTTTGTAGATCTAAGTACCTAGAATAAGTCCATTAGTACCAGAACTCTGTCTGAACTAGAAAATATATATCGGTGTCCGCGAATCCGCCCTTAATGATACAATCTTACTGTTTCCACAAAAACATGTTATACCCAGACGCTGTCGAATAGCCCTACCTTATAAATAATACATGAACTTAAAAGCTTAAAAATCTCCGAATAACACAAAAAATCAATAAAAAAGTCGGTACACCTGTCACGGTTTTATTTACATAGAAAAGTATACCGCAGCAATTTAAAATTCAATATTTGGGGTCACGGCGCTCGAGAACTTTTGGAGAACCACTCGGGGAGGGTACGAAAATGAATAATTATTTTGTCTCATGAAAAAAATCACTTCCCCGAGTAATGAAAACTCAGAGTGATGCCTCAAGAGGTAGAGTTCCGGTCCGTCGGATATTACGGCAATATATTTCAATTACACATAAGAAAAAGAACAAGTCGTTTGAAGTAGTCGAGTGGCCAGATTACAGTCGCGAAGAAAATAATAAAGAAACGTTGCTAACGACTGGGGTTGGAAGTTTTTCAAGGGAACATATTTTGAGAAATATGCCCACACGAATGCAGCTACTGAAATATTTTAAAAGTACTCTATAATGATCGTGGGTAGACTATGAATTTGTGGATCTATGTCTTATCTACTGTGTTCAGTTACAATGTTCTTTTATGTAGTCATTACGATTAAATAGATAACATAAATATAATAATAATTTTCAAAATAATTGTAATTTATTTTTAAGTTTAGCTTTAGTTATCTTCAGTTTGGTTTATTTAAATTTTTGTCTGTTTTGAATAAACTCGAAAACTACACGGGAAAAATAATTTAAATTTAGGTATATAAACACCGTATGTATATATATATATAATTTACGCTTGCTGGCGTGCCAATTCCACGGGACGCCTGAAAACCAGTGTTGAGGTGGATTTTATATATGAAAAGAACATCATTCTTTTAACGCATTTCTCTCCAAACCTTTGTGTTTGAAATTCTTAAAAATAAAAATAAGTTGCATTACCATTTCCAAAAGACATTTTGTCTCGTATTTGCAGTAACAATAGCAAGGTAACGCTACATTGTAAGTTATGCATTTTTTAAATATGAAGGTTTAGTGATTGGAACTGTCAAATATACGTACGTTATACCTTAGTCTCTCGCATTAGTCACAACAGCCCTCTATCTCATTCCTTTTTAATTTAATTTGCTTCCAAGTAATTTTATTGCTCTGCTGGGGTTACCCTTTAATGGCTGGGTTAGATGAGTAGGTGTGTACAATCGCTGTTCAGAGGACCCGCGTGCACATTGGGGCGAAGATTTGTGATTCAATGGAATTTAATTACTGGGCGAACAGTGTAATAGCGAGACAAAAATATGTATGCTTATTGTCCTAGCTAAAACCTCAATGAGACCGCATTGAGTAGTTGCGGCCTATACATTTACAACGTAGGACTTTAACGATTAAAAATAAAAGAGAATAAATTGGTGTTACATGTTCATACATTTTTATAATGTCTGTTCTGTAGGGGTAGGGGCACCGCGGTGAGTCTTAAACAAATTTGAAAGAAATTAATAAACTTGCGATTGACGAATATGAATATATTTTCTGTTATATCTTTTATTTTTTATGATATTAATTTGATTGTCAATCATTTGAAATTATCGGATAAATGAGATTAATATACTTATACTAGCTGACCCGGTACACGTTGTTTTGCCATATTAATTTGGGGTGGGCTACCCTTATCACTTAGGCGTATGAAAAATAGATAGAGCCGATATGCATATAAAAATTGGTAAAAATCAGTAAAGCCGTTTCGGAGAAGTAAGGTAAGTAACATTGTGACACGAGAATTTTATAGGTATATAAGATTTAGTTGTTTAAGCTTTAAAATGTATCCTTATATTTTGTCCTTTGGGAAACTTTTTTGAAACAACGACGACCAATTGGCGCAATTGGTAGTGCTTCTGCCATCTACATCGAAAAGTCCCGGGTTCGAATCCCGGTATGTGCATTAATTGTGTGATAAGCACGAATGTTTGTTTCCGAGTCTTGGTTGTTTATAAACTTATATATGTATTTATTGTGGTACCCTCGTTGTTTGTGATTACCATAACACAAGAGCTTCAGCTACTTACTTTGGGATCAGAGCAATGTATGTGAGTTGTCCCAATTATTATATTATTATTATTATTATAACAACAGTTGAAAAAACATCTAGTAGATAAATGATATTTACCTAGTAGATCATCTTATTTTAAAGCTATGTCCTGTATCACAATTTGTTATTAAATAAAATTTATGATAAGATACAGGACTGAACACTCATCAGGGGATTCTCTAGCCTCGCTGCCAATACAAACATGTCATTTTTCAGCTCCCATATAATCTTGACACCATTGAGGCTGACTTCAACCCCAGATGACGTCAAATCTATTAGTCTAGGCATGACAAAACATGCTCGAAGCATACCGTCTGTAGTTATGTAGATATGCGTAAGAATATAAGTATCTGAAACATTTTCTAAATGTCAAACGAAGGTTTAAGGTTGATTCATATATTATTTGGTCAATTAGGCAAGATAACATATGAAAAGATTTACAAATCTGGAAAATCAAAGAGTCGCGTCGGTCATATTTATTTTGAGCGTCGACAATTACGGTCACTCGAAGTCGAGCGTGGTGTTTCCAGTCCATTTCTCGTAATAGCTCTGCTTTTATAACCGAAGCGTAATGAAACTCGTTTAAATATCACAAAAGTGGTTGGATTACGGTTGCCAACCACTTTATACTGCTTAATTACTGCCCTCGACTGAAATAATTGGGAACTTGGGGATTTCAGTCGGACTTTGCTGATTTGAAGATTCATAAAATAATACGGAAACATTTTGTGGATATTAAAAATACGAGCCTAGTACTTAAGTAATTACTGTTAAGCTTTGAAAAATATAGCTCACAAATTGTTTCGACATTTTTGTACGGGCGGTTACCACAACAAGAATATTAATAGTAGCAATAACAAATTATTTTACGCTATTTCCGATATGATGATTTTGTTGCCGGTTTCAGCTTCGGTGACTTATTTGCCGGTGACCATGAAGCGCCCTGAAATGTATCTACTGTTCCTCCTGAAACTTCAGCCACATTCAGTAGCTCTACCACAAGTCTGGTAAAGTATATTTTGACAGCGTCTGCGTTAATTATTTATATGGAAAATCTTACAGTGGTAAGCTGTAAGCAGCAGCGGTTACGCGCAAACTTACTTGGCCACTACGGGATAGACAGTTGTCCAATAGTAAAAAAAACTTCGGTAGTAATCTCACGGTTGATGTACAGAACACCGCCGGACATCAAATATGATTGAAATTGACTTCTGAATTCTGACAGTGTCGTAAGTCAAGTTATTTAATTATTAGCTGTCAGAATTTCCAACAGACAAATTTTGATGTTATTTTTGAAAAATGATTTTATAAGGAAAAGCCAACATCGTTTCAGATATTTTAGCTATTGGATTATTTTATTAACCGTTTTCTAATGAAAAACTATCCTATAATCCCATTTTATATTAAACAAAAAAAAAATTAAAATTAAATTTTATTGAATGTTAAAAACGTTAATGGTTTGTTCTTAAGAACTTGGGGTTGCCTGGAAGAGATCGCTTCGATAAGGCTACGCATTGCTCTGCTAATTAATTATTTATGTATTTTTTGTAGAATAGGAGGCAAATGGGCAGGAAGCTCACTTTGTATAAGGGTTCGCCGCCCATGGACTTTAAAATGGCCTTTTAAAGAAAGCTATGCACTTTACTTGAAGATACCATAAGTCGTAATGGTTCAGAAATATATCTAAAGGCACAGACTGGTGGTACGACGAATAAAATGCTTTAGAAAAAGCTCAGTTGTGCACAAACATCGAATAGCTACGGATGAAATTTTGTATATTCTGTCTGAACATTCCAAAACAGAGCCTGGATTTTTGTTTCCTAGTGCCAATAAATAAAATAACTTGATAATCCCATAAAACTTATACACTTCATTGTGTCACAAAAAGCAACATTTTTATTTGAAATTCTGATTGGTTGAACTAAAAACAATATCTAACAGAAAGCTGAAATGAAAATCCCCGTAAGCTATTCGATTTCATCCGATACTATCAATGAACAATGCTTGTTAAGTGAATGGGAACAAATGAGTTCATGATTTAGTGTTCGATATATTTGAAATCTGAATACGAGCCAGTCTTGTTTACATCTCAATGGCGAACAAAACTGACTGAATTGTTTTATCATAATGCCTACCAAAGTAACTTCTTTTCATATTTTTCGAAGATTCAGTTTATAGGAAGTGTTTATATTTATGATACAGTTATAATAAAACAAGATTTGTGTTTTTGCTTATAATAATAAATTCAAAAGGTACTTTATTCATTTTAACAATTATTTTACTAACGACAAGTTTAAAATATTTAAATATTTCTCTTTGAAAATGAGTAATTGCATAAAAAGTGAAATTAAAGACAATTTAAAATGCCTCCCCTTCATGATATTTAGGTACTACAAAGAATATCTTATAAACAGATGAACAGATTTTCATAAATTGTAGCTTAGATGCATCTCGACCAAGTCAGCATTCAACTGAAGAAAACTGCACCGCAACCGGCCAATTATTTTAGGAGCTACAATGCTGCAAACACAAAGACACGTCAAACTTATAATACTTATTTTTATCGAGGGATAATGAAGCAGGGCACGTTTCTTACAACGTATACAGCGTTTAATTTAATAGCAAGTATTCCGAATGCTTTCGTTAGTTTTTCAGAAATATAACAGATATAAAATGAAAATCTCATTACGTTCATTAATCGTCATTTGCTTATCCATTTTACAGCAGAAAGTGGAGCTTAACCCGAGGGATCAATCAATTTATTTGATACGTTCGGATTTTATACAGTTTGAGCTTCATATTTCATTTTAAAATTCGATTTATCTACCGTTCCGAGCTGCTTGCTTGTAATCTTGAAACATAACTTCAAATTAGACTGATGAAGTAAAAATATAACATGAACAAAAGTTTTTAGATATACTATAAAAATATTTAAATATTTTTTAATAATATAAAACAATCATCAAAGCCGTTATTGCAATAACACGGAGCTGAAAAATAAGCCAGCTTTTGGGTTACATGCGGCTTCAACTAAGCTAAAGTTATGCTTAACTAAGATTAAGTTGTTAATGTATTCAAATTTAAATGATTTTTATAACATTGCTTGATTTTTGCGTCAATAAAGAACTCGTATTGCTTTTCGAGTTCGAAATTTAAATCAAATTCTCGTCGAATGGAACATCAAGCATAGACAACGCTTTTTAAATCACCGACGCAAAAATAGAGATAGATAGAATTTTCTTTGTTTGATAACTGACTTCAAGATTTTATTGAAATGACTGACAGATGACATAATTTCATAATAATTTTCTTTAGAAACTAATCACTTAAAGTTTATAGGCTCTTCAAGAACGCGCTCCGATCAGAAAAACAGTGAAGTAACTCGGCATTTTTCCTAACAAAAAAGAAAGCCTAATTAATATAAGTATAAAAAGTTACACAATTAACGAAAAACCATAAACTTGTATTCGAAATATATGGCCTACATGAAAATGGTCATAAAACGGAGAGGAAAGTATTAGTTAGTATAAGTTAATTTGGCAAGCGCTCGCCATCGCAAACTGATTAATACGCGGCCACTGGACCACCAGAAATATGTATTAGTTCCACGGATATGAGATTGCTAATTCCGCTAATGCAACGGACAAATATAGCAAGTTTCACTCCGGCAGAGTTGCACCACAATTTTGTGAATCTATTTTGCGCAGTTGAATTCATATACCAATTGTAAGCATTATGCACTGTATGCTTGGTTAGATTCATTTCATGTATTAGTTAACTTCTGTAAGTACTAACGTTTACTGTATGGTGGAGAGCAATGGAAAATACGCATTGAAATTGTTCCATTCCTTAGGAATTACGGCGCCACGGGCAGGCACACAGACAGGTCAATCTTATAACATTCCTCGAGGGTTTAAGAAGTGTATTACTTCTGTAATACACTTCTGTGTATAACCGTGCGTTTCGGTAATAATGGCACAGACTGATTGAAAAATTTAATTGAATCGCTTCCAATAAGTTCTGATTTACTACTTTGTGAGAACTTCTTGGCTGACTCACAGATCAGCATAAAGTTAACAGACAAGAATTGTGAACTCAATAATTCTTTTTTGATATTAATTGTACCTAATGAAAGTCTAGGTTTTACCCAGAGTTTTTTATGAATTCGTTTTTGTTAAATACTCTAATATTTAAATATTAATATTTTTTATTAGTACTTATTCTTTATACTTAATAGCTTCATGTATTTGTATATTTTATAACTTTTATTATATGATTGAAACATCAATCCATCTCATTGAATTTTTAATAAGGTATCATGAAAATAATAGCTAAAAATATTTTTTATAATTATATAAAAGTAAGGACCATTATTTACTTATCGTTTAAAATAAATGCCTAAAATTTAAACAATTAGTTAAATCGCTTAAAAATAATATAAAAAATAAAAAAACAACCCGAAACAGATTGAAAGTGAAAAATCATATGTTGATCGCACCCTCACGCACAAGTGCAGGCCATTCATTTGCCGGATGGATTAATTTCCGCCGTGAGATCGTTCCAAAGGGAAATACGATTGGAACAAAGTGCGCGACTGCTACCAAGAGGGACCAGATATTTCATTTTACATCCATTTATCTCTAAAAAGGTTAAAGGGTGTTTTATGAATGCTGACTGCGGATAACTGTAGGCTTACCATCGGCAGTTTCAACTTACGATTTCTAAATTGAATTCGAATTCTAAGAACCGTATTCCACCATTTTAAAATTGACTAAATATACACTGAAAAAATACTTTAACTTTAAATTAAATAAAATCAACAATCAATACACTTGATTTTTATACATCTTGGTGCAACGACGCGAAATAGATTCGTCAATTAAAATCATAACATTTAATCATAGCATTTAAGCAACGTAATATTTGTTCAAATTTAAGATGATTTAGTTTTAATTTGGCCTGTATGATGCAATAATAATGATAATGTTTAAAGTTTGCAGTTTAAAGGAGATTTATTCTCTGCTTGGCATACAAATTTTTAAGGCTATGCTGTAACTCTGATAGTAAGAGCGAGAGAAGGCGGCGTAAAGTAGTGGAAAGGCCTCTGATCGGAGTTTCCTACAACTCTGAGTCGCAGCCTGCTGATACAGGCTGATTCAGGGGTTGGTCAGTAAGTAGGGACTGAGTACATAACCCTCTACACAAGCAGTCATATCGCGGAGTGGTATATCTACATAACAAAGCTGTCTAAAGTGCCTTTTTTACAATTTCCCAGTCGACATGCGCTTAAATCATTTGTTTGGCAAAGCGTCACACAAATTTGTGCTATTTCTCCTATTGTAGCCCGCTGAGATTTAACTTATTACATGGCCGGCACACTGCCAGCGTTTTCTCAGATCATTATTACTGACGAGAGCTGCCTTATTGTTTTCTTTAGGGCTATATCACGTTCGTGATTTATATTTTTCATTTTTATCACAGAGCGTACGATTTCATTTCGATTTTCATGCTACTTCGATTTTGGAAGTTTTATGAACGAGTTTTATGATTGCTTTTACGATGCCCTCTCGGTCAAACACGCAACTGTAACGTTTATGATACTCACTAAGCATTTATAACGTAAATCTAACTTTATAGAAGGTATATAACTTAAGGTATATTGAACACTGTTAAGATATTAAAGCACATAATCGTGACACAATATGGAACTATAGAATTCCTTTCATCAAAGGAAAACATTAAGCAATCCCGTCTGTATTATGGTAATTACTTTCGAAGAGTTCCTTTAATGGACTAAGTTGAAGAAGCATTTATACAAGAAAGTCTATTTGAATGGTGTAAACATAATTTGTGGGGAAACTTGTGCATGTAATGTTCTGTGAGATGACATTGCCAGAACAACAGTCGGGATTTAATTAAAATATCGCTTGTTATGGGACTTACCGACAGCTTAAGTACACTTTACAAAAATCTTCAGCTAAACGAGATAAAGTTTTATTCCAATTTGTCATGTAGTTAATTATTAATTGTTTTTACTGCGAAGAATATATGTGCCTTCCTATGCATAAATTACTACAACTAGATACAAAGACGATAGTAGTAGATAGATAGTAGTACTTATATTAAAAGAAAAACATAAACAAAATAACTTCAGAAATACATGCTTTATAAGACATGTGTTTAGGAGTGTAATTTAAAAAAAGTGGATTCCCGTAATGGGGCGTGGGGAAGACACATCTTCTCTGCAACTGTTGCACTGATCATTTTCTTTACAGGTAAGTAAGTGGGCTTTCTATGGCCACCCAATCGAAACACTCGTTTGTTTCCCCGGAATTCGAACCCATGATCTCCGCTCCAATACGCAGAGGCGTAAACCACTTAGCCATGGAGGCGGTTGTAAATTAATTACCTTTATTTGTATGGTTGTGTTGTATCTTTAATTAGGAGTTTTAATTGTGTCAATGAATGTGTAATAAGTGTGTAAAGTTGGTGGTTACCGCCTTACCGAGTCGAGAACGGTGCACAAGCAAGTGTGTTGAAAAAATATTACTTTTAAAGAATAGGTGATATAATTAACATGTAAATACTAAGTAAGTTCACTTTATTATGCAATTTTTTTTTATATTTTTTTAAACAAAATCTCTCCATAATTCACATTAATAAACAAAACGTAGCGTGAATGCGTTCGATGTGTATTAAATTTTCGCGAGTAATTCTGATAAGTGGCGTCTAGGGCTGCATTAAAAATGGTAAGCTCCAGTGAGCCTCGCGTTCCTGATGAATGGTACTTACAGCAGATGGAGTCGTCCCCGCGAGTATCTTTCGCTTCACACCGTTGAACAGCCAATAGCGACTTTTAGACATTTTGCGAAATGGAATTTTGCTTCGCTATTACGTAATTTAAGCATGCGTTTACCTCGAAATGCATGATATCATATATTGTAAGTTGAAAAGAGAACAATTTAATGTCGTCCCGTATCAACTTTTTAGTAATTCCCACCGTCCAACGTATCAAAGCGCATATTTTTATCATAATTTCACTTTTTTTTGCTAATTTTTCTGACATATCCCGTGCTTCACAGTCATGGCCATGGGCGACTGACGACAGTTTGATTAAGTGTCAAAACAATGGTAATCGAAGATAAAGCGCCATCTATTTCTCCGAAGTATTTCTTAAAGGCTGAGCCATTAAATTTATTTAAGCTGTTTTGTTTTAAATGTATGAAAAACATGTTAAACTGTGTTTTGGCCGCATGTTTTCAGGCTTAAAGCGGGCGCTTCAAGCCTTTTTCGCGATAAAAGGTAACATATCACCACTCTCATTAAATTAATTTACTAAATTGTGAATTGGTTAAGTGATTTAGGTGTGAAAGCTTTACAGACAGGATATAGACAAAGTTTTGCACTAAACCTACGCAAAATTCGTATGTATCATTAAATACGTATTTACGTGACGTCATGTGACATTCCACAAGTATAGTTTAAGCAGAGGATAATGCGTAAAAGCTTTATAGATAGACAGATTTACTTTCGCATTTATAATATTAATAGGAATTATAAGATCTATACTAAATATTTTGTTGCCTGGAAGAGATCGCTGATTGGCGATAAGGATTATCTGTATTCTATTGTTATTGCAACGAAGTGTTAATAAATAAATATCTATACCTACGCAGATGAAGTCTTGAAAATACTATATTCCTTGTTATCCAATTAAGCAAAGCCTACATGTCAGAAAAGGTGTCTACTAAGTTAAAAATCTTTTCCTGACAACGAGATTTCCTAGCTACTTAATGAGATTTGCATACTTTCATTCACTTTTTTCAATTAAATCTTAAAAGCATTTTCCAAGAAAATGTAAAAACGTTATCCTTGGGAAATATTCATATTTTAGAACTTATATTTTACTTTATACTTAAACTAACCTGTCCAAGTATTAAGATACTAAGTACATATTAAAATGCTTGGACAGATTATTAAGAAGTTGCTGCATTAAGGACCTTTTTTTTAAATCTGTAGCCCATAATATTTATCACGATTAGAAATGTCTTTTATTTACGTATGTATCAAACATTTATGAAAACAGTTTGAATGATGATCAATTTTTAAATTAATTAATAATATCATTAAATTCTGTCACTTTTAACTATTGGCCTTGTTCACAACGGATTAATAAAACTACTAAGTATCGCATGAAATTTATAACCTATAAAAATTATTATTATAGTCCTTGTTTTTGATAAAGAGAAATAAGTATGGTGTTATATCTACTATCAAAAAATATCTTCTTTTGTCGTAATCTGTTATATTATACCTATATTTATAAATGTTTCGAAGTAACATATTTCATGGATAAAACCCGAAACCCGAAAGCTGGCTCATATTTCGGCCAACGCGTTAGTATAGGAATACAACGCGGTAATGTAGCCAGTATTTTGGGTACGCACCCTAACGGCTTTGATGAGCCTTTTATATTTTTGTAAATATATTTAAGTACAATATTGTAAATATTTAATAAATAAAAAAATTCATGAATAAAATATAAAATTACAAATATTTTAGAATGTTCTCATTCATCGATATTTTTTTAAATTGTATCATAACTACGAGTTGCAAGTATTTTATTGTATTTATACAATTTTAGGGCGCTAATTTCAAAGTATTTCGTAGCTCTTACATTTTTCTTTTGCTGCTAACAATCCATTGCGTAGTTGAGAGAATCTGAGTGAGGGTTTAATGGTTTCTCTTGATCCTGAGCGAGGTTGGAGAGCTGTTACATGGCTAGATTTATTAGTTCAATTACCCTTAGCCAGTTCCGAGCAACTCCTGCTGACGTCAACTAGTAAATTTTACACAGGCACTGTAATATTAGCTACTTGCCCCCTTGCTTTCAAAATGGGAGGTAGATATTTTGTACGGTTCCTTAATGCTTAGACGCTTTAATTATAGAAAACTAGTTTTTGCGACTTCGCTTGTGTGTTCAATCTATTCCTATATCTCGATAATGACGAACTTTCATCCCCTATTTCAAACACTGTGTTTCTATCGCAATAAAACATGTCATACGTTATTGTTTACGCGTCCAGTTTAGATCTCTATAGCTCGATGTAATATCCGTTTATATCGATGACTTATATATCATTTTATAAAACATTAAAAGGGTCATATATGATAGTAAAATTAATAAGGTAGAAGAAATACTTCTAGAGATAGAGGGAATATAGTAACTGAGTTCTGACTATTATACTGAGTACTATAAAACACCATGAAAACTTAATTTATATGAACGATATTACTTAAATTTTTAGTATTAAACGATTCAGTTTTGCGTTTTCTTATTTTCATTAATTTGAAAATATTAAATTAAATTAATTAAATTAGTTTTTAGTGTATAAGGTAAGTGTAAAGTTAGAGCGTCCATGTTAGTTTCGTTTTGATGGTATGATAACCAACTATACGGTTTAGAAGAGCCACTCAAAAGTATAAAATAAATTAATTTTAAACAAAAAAATAAAACCGACCTCAAAACGCACTGAAAAGTAAAAAATAAATTTTGTATTGTAAATTAACTTACTATAAATAAAAGACGTAAATAGTGTTGATAAATAAAATTCATGTAAAATTGAACAAGAGCATAAAACTGTCAAGTTACTCTTTGAAACGCGGCGCTAAGCCATTCAATTATTTTTTTTTAAAGTCCAGGAATATTCATTCAGTTTTTTTATTTATATATTTGGCACCGCCTTTCAAAAAGAAACATGAAAGTTTTATGCCCTTGTAGAATTTTACATGAATTTTATTTATCAACACTATTTACGTCTTTTATTTATAGTAAGTTCATTTATAATACAAAATTTATTTTTTACTTTTCAGTGCGTTTTGAGGTCGGTTTTATTTTTTTGTTTAAAATTAATTTTAATTATACGGACTAAATATAAAAGTACCTTTAGCTACTTGACTTTATAATATTACGCCATACTAATTAAATGCTTAGTAGACGATGCCTCAGACACAAAGACCCAAAAAAACACGTGAAACTTATAAGACTCCGGTTTGTGACGGAGGTTAAAATTCTATCCCTAGCAAAGTTCTGCTTTATCTTATTCGTTCTACGTAGTAACTGTAAGGGCGACTATAGCGACCGTTCGCATGTCTATTGTAATGTTACTAGCGGTGTTGACCGCAAGTACGGCGCCCACTGCAACTTGGCCAACTTTCAAATTTGTGGGTTGGCACTTTCAAAGCTAGTCCCCTATAGTTAGCACTATCTATCTATAACCACAACGCTATTTACAACTTTTATGATCTGAAATAAGATAAAATTTTACGATTGCACTCACCGCGGGACTGAAAATTTTTCCAACGTTCAAGGAGTTCCCAGTTTATATTTATTAGCAATTAAAAATGTACGTGCTGAGTAAAAGTATTCTACTTTAAACAATTTGTAAGTACATAGTTAAATTAAGCATGAACAAGAAACAAAGCAGATTTTAAGGCATTTTCATCAAATTGCAATTACTAAGATAGTCAAAGTCACATACATGATTGTTTTTGAACCTCAATTATATTAATTTATAATACGCAAGTGCGTAGGTACGACCTTCTTACAACAGGTCTTTGTTCCTCAAGTGTATCATCATCAAAACTGCACGGTAATAATATCTGCTACAATTTTTTATTCACTTTTCCGCTCGTATATTTAGCATTAGTAATACCATACTTTTTCACCCTGTTACAGTTAAACAGTTTTCTAAGCAGGTGTAAAATAAAGGTTATTTTTAAGCAGTAAGCCAAAATAGCTGCGGGCGTCAGACATATAAAGGTGTGCAATAAGCAATTCAGCGCAGCGGTCTGTCATGTTGATGGAGAGGGTCCGAATACAAGATAGAGACGCGGCCGACTGCCTCATGAATATTGTAGGAGCACACTCCGTGAAACTCCAGATTCCATTCTCCTAGCACGGCTATGACAAATGAATGACTGACATGTAAGACATATAAAAGATGGTGTTTTATTTTTATCGCTATTTAAGTATTAACTGTTGCTTGTTGTTGTGGTTTCCTTAGAGGTAATTTTTACCTCCGATGAAAAAAGAGAGGTTTTATGTATGGTCTGTATGTCGCACACGCAGGTCTGTATGTTCTAAGAGTCTATGGCAGTTCTAATGGCAGTCTGTCTGTGGCATTGTAGCTCCTAAACGAACGAACGATTTTGATACGTTGTTTTTGCTTGAAAACTGACGAAAGCTGACTTAGATGAGTCTTAGAGTTAGTTATAGACAATTTATGGTCTATTCATTCGTTAATGAGATTTTCTTTTATGTCACCATCCGGGATTTTTTTCAACAAACACACGCAGCGAGGGACTTTTGTTCATAATGTGTAGTGATTCTCCTTTTTGATTTTAGCATCATTTTAATAATTACTTAACTTTAATAGAAATAGATTTTAAAACGATGAGCTGATAAACTATCATCAGCTCATCCAGAAGTATGAAAATTTACAAAATAAAAAAGAGAAAAGGCATGTAGAATAAATATTATATTTCAATACACTGAGGCAATTAAGCAGTAATGAAAAGCTAAAGGACAAAGATTTATTATGCAGTAGCGTGCGGTCTGCACAGAGGCTCGCGTCGGCCGGCAGAGGGCGCGCTAAGTGGTGTGGCGCGACGATAATACGTCAAACCGCTCGACTGTGGTCTGCATGGCTCCAATTCAAAGTACCAACCAAGACTTTGGTAAAGCATTCGATAGCGTCTGTGTTAAATATTTGTATCAGCGCCCCTAACGTTACCGTTCACATTAACACTATTGGGTTTAAGACTTGTGGAATAAGAAATCTATCGAAAATTTCTATAGTTCATGGTTAACTTTCTATTCTGAACATTAATAAAACCACAAAGACATTGTCATTTACGCAATGGTCAAAAGATTAAAAAATGATATTGAGTAGTAGAGCCCTGAAATTAACATCAAATTTAAAAAATATTAAATACATAAAATAAAAATATTAAAGCCCCTTTTATGAGAAAAAAATTGAATAAAAAGACAATGTTTAAACATTTTTTCAAAATGTCGACCATCGAAATGATAATCGAATTTCGATTATCTATCATATATAATCTATAAAATTCATTTTAAAATTGATGTGGCCCCCTGCAGTTAAACAAAGTATTATTTGTTTGGATTCGTACTCCATCGATTGAATGATAATATGTCTATGATTAGTTATGTTATATATGTTATATATGTTAGTATATGATTATACGTCTGAACGCGTAAACGACAAAGAAGATTTTTAATCATGATGACGTCATGATGAATTTTTTGGGATTTTAATTCAAAGAGCAGAATAGGGGCCTTAGCTAGCCCGACGAAAATTAATAGCATTGTGCTACGCATCCAGCTACGAGGGTGCTACGAGAGCTACGAGTGTCCCACTTGTTCTATCAGGCCATTCAACATATCCGCTAACACGAGTTTAAGCAAATTACCGACATTTAATTGGCATATTATATTCAAGATGAATGTGAATAATTTCCGGTTTTATTAATACCATTTTAACAAAAATCCTATTTAAGTCCATTAAAATAACCTCAATTTATTTTAGCTGCCTAAAACCAGTTAGCAAGATAAGAACTTTTATTCATGATAGAAAAATTTTAGCCTATGTCACTCAGAGTATGTAGCTTCTCATCTGATTCTTTAGCAGTGCAGTTTTGAGTTGGTACAAAAAAATATAAATATTTTCTGAAACAACTTACAATTTTGGAACAGACGGAATATTATATAATCTTACGAGTTATTGCTCTTCTTTACATAAAGGCGAGTTACCTGCAGGCAGTTTTGACTTTAATTAAAATACATACAAAATAAGAATAATTAAGAGTACAAGTAATAAACATACTTCTACGTACTTCAATATTAATACGGAATATGTAATTTTGCACTTTGATTTTATTAATAATTTCCACCAATTAAGTATATTTTAAGCTGATGAAAAGAAAATAACGGAAGCTGTGTCCAATTTCAGTTAGAACATACTACTGAGCCGTGGTGTTTTATAATAATGTGAAGGCCATATGCCACTATTAAAAAAATATTATTCTAAAAAACTAAATTTTGAACGTCATAGTCAACTATCTTGTTTAAATCCATAAAATACTCTGGTTCCGGTTGAAACATTGAATGTGCTTAACCACGTACAGTATTCGTAGGTACTACGTGAGCATCAGTGAATCGGTTCGTGCATCTTCTATTTGCCACGTATCCGGAGATGAATGATCAATCTGCAATAAATAACTTTTACCTAACATAATGCTTCTACATTCTACGCAGGTACGGATTTAGGGGAGGGCAACCAGGGCTACAGCCCCGGAGCCTCCACAATATAGCGGCTCCTAGAATAGACTTCGGAAAAAAAATCATATTCAAACTCGTAAATATTAGTAAACAACTTTTCCTTGGTTTTTTTTTTTCGCGTTTTACCTTTACCTACAGTAAAAACATGATTATAATAAATATTAACAGAAATTATCATTTATATTTGTTAGTTTCACAATAAATTATTTAATTGATAATTCGATTGAAAAAATTGTCCATTTTATATGGAAAATAATTCGGGAGCTCTGCACCTTTGTTGCCCCGATGCCTCCAGACCTCTAAATCTGGCATTGATTCTATGGTTTCTATGGAAAAAACTAAAAAGGCTTGTTATGTATCGAAAACACCAAAGTGTCCATAAACGCATTGGCTTAATAAAAAACTAATCGAAAATTAACGATTAACGAGGATGGTTGAGCATACACACACCAATCGAACTTTCTTCTCAAACTTCTTCTCAAGAAAAACGTTAGAATAGTACACAAATATTACATTTATATTTGCCGAGTGTCATTAGTAGAATATGTCTGTCTCATAGGATCATGTTTAATTAAGCACATGTCACGGACACGCACGTGATTGATTGTAACTCTAATGTCTGAGACTATCCATCTCTACATCAATATCATTTATTGTACCTACCCGCCTGTATTTAGCAGTTCGCACTTCCTGACTAACTTTTAATATGAACATTTTAAATTTATTTATTTATTTATTTTTATTAGGATCTTCAACAAAGAATACACTTTACAAGCTATGCTATTGTACTGTTACAGTTTAAACATTGTGTTTCTTCAATTAGAGGAGATCACAACATGCAATAGTACTGTACAACAGGAAAGGACTATGACATATCTTATCCATAAACTATCAATACAAAATTAAACCACAAAATCCAACGACAAATTAGGAGCAAAAATATTTAAACATAAAAAAAATAACATAAAAATTAAAGAGAAAACATATATCAACGAACGACTATTAAATTACGAAGTACTAAACACTCAAACATATACCTAAAAATAGTTACATAACTCAAGCGAACAACAATGTAGCTAATATAATATAACATAGTATAGACATAGTATAGACACATCAACATTTACACATTGGCCAATTGTTTAGATATGAAATATAAATCAAATTACACCACTGAAGTCTACGAGTCCTTTGAGTTTGAAGGAATAACTTTTATATCTCGATTTTAAGTACATCAGCGCAATTCATTTACAACAAGCCCCACATTTTCAAGTTTATATATACATTTTTTAAATATTTAATCCTAATCTTCAGTTAATCAGAATGTGGACAGTTAACCATAACATACAGCAACACGAAATTGGAACGCTAATAAGTAATAAAATATTTGAAAGTGTTTGCCAAGTTTTAACAGATAATCATAAAATTAATATCTTCAAGCAAGCTTCCAGTTTGCCATGTAAAATAATTATTTAGCTTTTATTTACTACTCTAAAGTTCTTTGAAGACGATTTATAGCTTTAAAAATATGTTTTATAATAATATTATGATTTCTGTTTACACGCAAATTATGTGAGAAGCGTCAATTGATGCTGCCGCCTAAATTTGTACCCTATGTCAATTAAAATCAAAGACCTATTAAGTTAAATTTAGCTCTATTCTGAATGTATTTTTCTTTATTTATAATTCTTTAATTTGTATATACTTCTTTAGCATTACGATAAATGTGATAGTTTTCATTTACTATCAAACTTAATAAAATCATAGGGATAGGCATCTAGTCTGAAATGTATTACTGTGCAGATAAAATCAAGTTATCGGTTCGTTATTTATAAAGCACTTTGTCAAGATAAAAGCATTGGTGTTCGTGAATCTTCTTAATTACCAACAATGTTGAAATAAGGCTTTAATTACTTTTAATTACAAATTTATTCGTGAAGCCTGCATTGAAATGGTGGCTGCTGAAATAAGTGACTTTGTTTCCATGAAGTCAACTTTTAATCAAAAATATGACTGTAAATTTATCTATATACTAGTTGTGACCCGTGGATTCACCCGCGTTAATTTCTATTACAAGTGCTTTTTTTTAAATTAACCTGGGGGATAGTACCAGGACAACAAGTAACCTGTGTCACTCTTCATCCCTACAACTGTCTCCTTGCCAAAAATCACGTCGATCCGGTGCTCCGTTTAGACGTGAAATAATAAATGTTTTTGTAAAATAAAAGAACATTATAAATTATCCCACAATAACACACTACCGGTATTTAAAGTAAAAATATAGGGTATATGTTAATCCAGAGCATATTCGTTTAAGCGTGATTGAGCAATAACATTTAGGAGTCGATGGTTGTAGTTTATAAAACTCCTTAGCTTGCAGAGAAAGGTCGAGAAACAATGAAGAGTTGAATGTGGAATGTCAATTGTATAATAATTTCTAAAACACAAGTATTTGTACAAAAATCTTAGTCTAAACTTAGCACTAGGGTTAACAAGCATGAAGCGCAGGCGCAGCCAATCACGTCCATGTACTTTAGAGCGAAGGGCTGTGCGCGTGTGCGTACATGGCGGCTACAGTACTCCCCTCTGAGAAAAACGTACTCTAGGTTTCACCGTGCGTCCTGATCTTGTTACGTAATTTCTGGCTGGCGCTTCTTTTGTTGTATATTTATCTGCCGAGTCTGACTTATCCTTAATCTCCTTGTAGTCGATTGATGTGTCTTGCTCGTGGTTGTATATGAAGGCTGGTTTAAGTCTGTCGATTGATATTACAGAAGTTCGCGTAGGCAATTGGATTGTGAAGTGTTTTTCATTCCTTTCTAGTACTTTAAAGGGTCCGTTGTAAGGTGGTATCAATGCCGTGCGTACTGTATCATTTCGCACGAAAATATGTGAACATGTTGCTAAGTCACCATGGATGAAAGTTTTATTTGTGTGGCGCAGTCGTGGTTTTGGTGATAAAGTAGCCATTGTTTCAGATAGGCGACTGATAAACTCCGAGTCTTCAATGTTGGATTTTGCAGGTACGAAAAAATCTGCCGGTACTCTGAGTGTTGTCCCGTACGTCATTTGTGCGGGGCTATATTGTTGGCTTTCGCGTAGTGCTGTACGTAATCCCAATAAGATTGTTGTGATTTCTTCGCTCCAGTGTGTATTATTTTCTCTTGCCATTAGTGCACTCTTTAGCGTTCGATGCCAACGTTCGACCTGTCCGTTCGCCTTAGGGTTGAATGCCGTTGTTCTTATGCGTTGTACGCCCATCTTTTTACATAAGGCGGTAAAGAGTGCTGACTCGAATTGCCTTCCTTGGTCGGTAGTTATTCTTAAAGGAGTGCCAAATCTTGAAATCCAACCGTCGTATATAGCCTTAGACACGGTTTCTGCGGTGATGTCGCGTGTAGGGATCGCTTCGGGCCACTTTGTACATCTGTCTATTATAGTGACGATGTATCTGTAGTCGTTTGACGGAGGAAAAGGACCGACGATGTCGCAGTGTATGTGCTCGAAACGCGCAGATTCTTCGAACTCTCCAGGAGGGCTTTTTGTATGCCGTTGCACTTTAGCACGCTGACATCCGATGCAAGCTCTAGCCCATGTGTTTACGTCTTTGTTTATTGACGGCCAGAAGTATTTTTTTGTCATGATCTTTCTTGTGGTTCGAATGCCGGGATGACATAATTCATGTTGCGCTTGAAATGCATTAAAACGATATGCGGCTGGTAGATACGGTCTAATATATGATGTCGACACCTCGCATGTGATTGGCTGATTGCATTCGGGCACTTTTATGTCTTTAAATATTAATTTCGGGTTTTTCTTGCATTCCTTTAGTTCCTCATCTGCTTGTTGATCGATTGATAATTTATTGTAGTTGATAAAAGTGTGGTGAGGTATAATAATTTCTTCCACGCGAGATAATGCATCGGCGGCTTCGTTGTTGTTTCCTTCGATGTGTTTAATCTTTGAACAAAACTGGCTAATGAAATGAAGTTGTCGCTCTCGTCTCGGCGTATCGCTGCTGCTTGATGTTCTCGTAAGTGCAAAGGTTAACGGTTTATGATCCGTGTAGATAGTGAGTTCGCTTCCTTCAATTAATCTTCGTAGGTTTTTTACAGCTGTGTACATAGCTAGTAATTCGCGATCGTACACGCTATATCTACGTTGTGTTTCACTCATAGACTTCGAATAAAATGCTAGAGGCTTCCATATATTATTTTCTTGCTGATGAAGAACAGCGCCGATGCTTTTGTCAGATGCGTCAGTGTATAGCCGAAGTGGTGAGTTAGGAATAGGATGTGAGAGTATCGTGGCGTTAAGTATGCTTTGGCGGCATTGCTCAAACGCATTTTCCGATTCCGGTGTCCATTTGATCTGTGTTTTATCATTTTTCTTGCTGTTGTGTAGGTATTTGTTCAATATATATTGGTTTTCCGCTTGCTTAGGAAGACAACTGCGATAAAAGTTAATCATTCCTAAGAATCTTCTCAACTCTTGAACTGTGGTCGGCTTAGGGTAGTTAATAATTGCTTTTGTTCTCTCTTGGGTTGGTTTGATGCCTTCTGAAGAGACTTCGTATCCGAGAAATTCAATTTTTTCTTTCCCGAATTCGCATTTTTCTAAGTTTAGTGACACGCCGTATTTGTCGAGGCGTTCGAGTACAGTTTCTATATGTTTTCTATGTTCTTCTTCCGAGTTTGAAAATATTAATATATCGTCGATGTAGGAAAATACTATTTCGTCGAGACCTCGAAGAACTTCGTGCATGAATCGTTGAAATGTTTGACCTGAGTTCCGTAAGCCAAAGGTCATGCATTTGAATTCGAAGAGTCCAAAAGGTGTTATAATGGCGGTCTTGGCGGCGTCTTGTTCGTTATTAGGTATCCAGTAATATGCCATTTTGATATCCAATTTGGAGTATATTTTCTTTCCGTGCAGCTGGTATGTGAAGTCTTGAAGCCTCGGTATAGGGTAGCGATCGGGTATCGTAACTGCATTTAATCTTCGGTAATCTCCACAAACGCGAAGTGATCCATTTTTCTTTTTGACGACGTGTAAAGGACTAGCCCATGGGCTATTTGAGGGCTTGCATATACCCATCTCGATCATCCTTTCAAATTCAAGTTTAGCGGCCTTGTACTTGTCTGGGGGAAGAGGGCGTGGTCTTGCGAATATTGGTTGTCCCGTAGTTTCGATATGATGCGTTGTATTATGTTTAGCAGGTGTCTTCATTGATATTGGTCGTAGTATGTCGGGAAATTTCTTTAGTATGTCGTGGTAGATATGATTGTGGTTGACGGTCTGTATTGAGGCTTCGGTTGCTTGAATGCGGAGAGCGTTGACGCTTAGTTGAGTGACGCAGTCTATTAATTTTCTTTTATGAAGATCGACGAGTAGCTTGTAGTTTGCGAGGAAATCTGCTCCGAGAATAGATGTATTAACATCGGCGATAACAAATTTCCATTTGAAACTTCTTCGTAAGCCTAAGTTTAGCTCGATTGTTCGTTCTCCATATGTTTTAATTTTTGTACCATTTGCGGCGAACAATGTGTAGTCACCCCGTTGTTTTTGATAGAATTTGCTCCTTTTTGCTGCGAGGACCGATATGTCAGCTCCAGTGTCCACAAGAAATTTTTCTTTACTTATGGAATCCGTTACACATAAGCGGTATGTAGTTTTATGGCCGTCGACGCCCGCTAACGACGACGTGCTTTTTAGTTTTCCTGTTTGAAGCTGCATGGGGATTCACATTTTTTTGCTTCTTGTTTGAAACGCCGATGGTAATAACAAACGCCTGGTTTATAATCATCGTGCTCCTGGAATGCAGGTGAACGCGTTCTTGATCTGTATCGTGACTTATAACGTTGGTGTTGAAAACGTGATCGGCTTCTACGTCTTTGATATTCCTGTTGTTCATTCCTCAGGCTGGCAACTTCCAATGCTAGTTTCGCGATTTGGCTTGATATCATATTTATTTGTAGACTCGTGGCGTCGTGAATTGTGGATGATGTTGGAGACGAGACTGCGGCGATCGTTGCAGGCTCGATGTGCTCCATCATTGTATCTGCCATTGTAGCTAATTTATCCAAGCTCAACTCTGCGTTAATTGAAAGGACGGCGCGAACGTGTGGCGGCAGCTGTTTTAGCCATAATATTTGTAGGGCACTGTCGGTAATTATTTTTCCACCTAGCTCTTTCATTTTGCGAAGTAGGTAGCTTGGTTTTAGGTCTCCAAGCTCCAATCCACTCAATAATTTTTGAATCTGGTTATGCTCCGACTCTTGGTATGTGGCTAATAATCTTTCTTTCAGCGCTCGGTATTTTTCACTTGTGGGCGGGTTTAATATTAGGTCTGCAATCTGCTCCAGGTCACTGTGGCCAAGAAGTGGTATGGCGAGATTAAATTTTTGTTCGTCGCTTGGCTTGCTTGCAGCGATGGCGGCTTCAAATTGGGCGAACCATAAAAGTGGCTTTTCCCTCCAGAAAGGTGGCAGACGGGCAGGGAGTGATACGGCTGAGAGCTCCGTTCCGTACTGCTGTTGATTTTCCATTTTACGTGTTTCTTCTTCGGGGTCACCAATTTAGGAGTCGATGGTTGTAGTTTATAAAACTCCTTAGCTTGCAGAGAAAGGTCGAGAAACAATGAAGAGTTGAATGTGGAATGTTAATTATAATAATTTCTAAAACACAAGTATTTGTACAAAAATCTTAGTCTAAACTTAGCACTAGGGTTAACAAGCATGAAGCGCAGGCGCAGCCAATCACGTCCATGTACTTTAGAGCGAAGGGCTGTGCGCGTGTGCGTACATGGCGGCTACAAACATTAAATATCCTCACAAACTTTCGCATTTATAATATCAGTGGGATTAATCTTTTCGCCTATTTATTTTTTACACCTTAAGTCGGTTAAAGCATATTGTTAACTATAGGGTTAAAAATGACGTTGATAAATATATTATGAAATTTTTAATCAAACTCAAATACAAATAGTACGAAACTAGAAAAGTTGAACCTCAATTTATTGACATTAAGACAGTATCAAGAGTGTGCTTAGATGTAGAAAAAAATAAAAAATATTATTCAATTGATACATTGGTATTTTATTCATGAAAATAAGTACTCGTTATAAGTAATTGGGGTATGTATAAAAAAGTGAACTAAAGTTTTCCGTGAAAAATAGGTCACCAAGTTTGGAATCGCGCATCGCATCGCAGGTGCGCTGTCTATTCCATAAAGTTGCATTACTTTTGCAGAATTTCGCCAATGAAAATATTACGAATACCTAGATATTGTTTATGGTTCAATTACTGCGAAATAAACGTTTTTAACTTCATTCACTAGTTTAAACAAAATAAATAATGAATATAGAAAGAACAAAAGGCACAGAAATTTTTGATTTTCGATATTTTAAAGTGTGTTGTCAGATTTTATTATTGGCAGATACATTGTACTTCGAAAATTTATATTCAAAACACATTTTTTATTTGAAGTTGCACAAAACATAAATAATTAAATAACAGTAACGTTTTATAGCCTATATTGTTACTAAAAACTACTCAAAAGACCAATTTACTTGTATGAGAATTTACTCAAACCGCGTCATTATAGACCTACGTAAATATTAAAGCGATGGACTGAATATGGGCAAATGAGTGGTAATTTGCATGACACGGTATCGGCCGTAGCAAATGTGAATATCAAATGAGTGTTTAAGTCCATTTGGATCAGTCTCGGCCGTCATTTTAAAATGCGGTCTACTTTTGATAAATGCCTAATGCTTTATATGGTACGTTCTTATACTTGTTGTTAGTAAATATATAGGCCTTAATAAGGCTATATTTTTAGTCATAAAATAGTTGTCTTCTTTCAAAGCTCAATCCGTAATTAAAGAGAGCGAGAAAACTAGCTAACAGCTATTATATTAAGCAAAGAATAAAAAAATAATGTTTTATATTTTATATAAACTTTTATTAAAATACTTTATTATTATTTTATTCCCTACAGGTTGTAGGTAATCTAAACATTTCGAAATATATTATTACGGTTACATCATTTTTGAGAAAAATACCGTAATAAGTACATAATAATACGTTTGTATTAACTCTTTGTGGTGTGAAAGGAGACAGCGAGCATAGACTGCCACCTGCTACGATCCCTACATACCTCTTTCGCTTCATCCACTTTCATTAAATTCACCAAGTAAGTACATGCTCACCGTTTACGGCCGATTTTAAATTGCATGTTCTTTCGAAACCTGCAATTCATTCTGATTGGAGTCTGGAGTACATAGACTAAACAAGAATGCTACATAATAAGAAACAAGTAAGTAGCCAAATATTTATAGTCGTCTATTGTGGGAAAGTTTGATTACAGAAAGTCAATAAAACGAACAACAACAATGACCACATTGTTCAGAGTTCGATATAAAACAAGAAAACTTCTGGTTCACATTCTATTAGAGGGAAAGGGGAAAGAATGCTCGAGTAAAAGTTCGGTCGCAAGTTGACTTGAGCTTGATCTCTGCGGATTGAATTGGAGCCGGAACTAAAGCGTCTTATTGTTATTCACCCCAGTGTGACAACCGACTAACCGGTCTCTGACTCCCTGCCCTCGGGGCGCTCGTCCCAAAACGCAATTTATTGTTTCATTCTGAATTATTAAAACGAAAACATATTTCGTGATATTCAAGTACACTTTTGGTTTAAAGTATCTACCTATTAACTGCTGAAATGTCCGTCTGAGATTTGTCAATATTATTTAAATTGATTGAAGTATGGCGACGCTTGGGTACCCGGAACTTAATCCTAAGCGCAGTTTTTAACCACACCATTCTAAGACACATTTACCGACCTTATTTAACAAATATGTAACCATTCTCCAACGTAAACAATGGCTTCGTCCAACGACCAATCTCTGCGCTAAATATTCATATCATGTCCCGCAAGATCCAAAAATACATGTATTAGACTGTTTTCACGAAAATCTTTATAAATCCTTATAGGGTACGAGATTCCGCGTGTACAGAACAATAACAACGGCAATAAATATAATTGATGCCACAAACAGACCGAGATGAAAAGACGAAAATATTTATCTTGGAACAAATAGTTGTGATATCGAAGACGCCTCTACAAAATATATATCATATAAGATTTGTAGCAGAGAAATTGTTTCCTCTTTTCTATCATACGTTTATTGTGCTATTAAATTTTCCATTTGACTTATCAGAGATTAATAAAAATGTCGTGTCATAAAAATATTACTCACATAAATACATATGTTTAGTTATGTTATTTTAGTTTGTTATAGCAAAATTGTGTCTTATTGATTTCATTTTTAAATACAATTTAATAATTGTGTTAAAGTGACATTTCCAAAACCCATTAGAGAGAGTCTTAATATTAGGTTTAGCTACATAGATAAATCCTTAGAAATTCGCGACGCATTTTTATAATATCTATTAAAAGTTAAGATTTAATTTATAAATTCAAAGACAAACGAAAGTCGTACAAAAACTTCAGTAATAAAATACTGAAGCCAAATGCAAAGCCTTATTTAGTTAAGAGACCATTACACGGGTCATATAAACTGTCAAAGTTCGGGGGCATCGCACGGCGCCGCGCCGCGCTTAACTTTAAGTCTTTAGATTGATTTTTGTACGAATTTATTTTGGTTTCTTTAGTTAAAATAGAATTTGCCTTTCCAATTTTGTTACAAGAGGGTATTCATAATAAACTGAAAACAAAGACAAATTTAAAAAGGCAATTATAAAATGACAATTGACGAATTTAAATTATGTATTTCTTTTGCTTATTATGAGTGTATTGTAGAGTAGAAATATTACTCCATTAATTGGTGGTAATTTCTAAAGAAATACACTATTATAACATTTTTCTTTTGGGTTCTGAGTTGCTAAAAGTTTATGACAAATCCAAACCTAAGTGAAGGAACTTACGGGCATTTGCTACTTCCTCAAACTCTTGATAGTAATTCAAGGCTTTGATAAACATTGTCGGTGCAGCGGTGAGCCGTGATTGATGCAGATGTCATCGCCGTAGGCACCTGGACTTACCCCGTCACAAATGCTAATTCATACAAGTAAGACCAGGATTTCGACTGAATAATTATTCAAATTTTCACTAACGGTCCATAGTTCGGAGAATATGGACAATACATTTATACTACAAAATCTGAAATCGGTAACACCGCTATCACAAGTCGCATTATACGTTTGCATCGCACCGTTGTAAAACCACTTACAAGAACTCCTAAGATAAGAATGAGCTGAGAGATAAGAATAATGAAAATAAAAGATCTGCCTTCTTTACCTTCCCAACCAAAATACTCTTTTGACATTTAGCCACAATATTTTAAGTTATTAATCACAGTAAATAAGACGGATAACGTATTCTGTTGCGGGCCGTTAGTAATAAATGTGTTAAATAAAAATAATGTAAAACGATAAACCTATAAAAAATAAATAGCATCCATTGTCATACAATTCCATTTGTATAAGACGCAAATTCTACGATCCGATAACCTTTCATATCCCCTTCCGACAAAACAAAGTAATTTCAATTCGACATCAACGCTGGAACGGGATTATTTGCAAACATACGTGGTGTTAGGTACAGCGGATGTTTATGTCATACTTTGTTTATGTTCTGCTTATACTTTGTTTTTCTTTCCGCTATAAAGTCTTTTACTCATTCGGTGCCTATGCCTTAAATAAAATTTAAAAAAAATTTTTTTTGTTATATTTAAAATTCGATATATGGCCTTATTTTCAGGAATAGAATACAGAATAGAGCATATATTATGCTTATATTGAACATTGTTTTACAATTATTTTGCCAAAGTTTCCATTACAAGGCAGGCTGTAAACTTGCGAAACGAAATAATTATTTGCAATGCAATTGAGGAATCCGAATTATATAATTTATTGTTGTACTTTCATGACTTCTCATAAAAATACTGGAATCGTGAGTTTTTTTTATTTTATTTTTTATATATATATTGATATATAATTGATTACACAAAGTAGACCTATCTATTTTAATTTATCAAAAACTATATTCGCGAAACCACAAAAACTAATCACGTCTTAATACTCACGAAAGGATACAACCGCAGCTTAATCAAAGTTTAGCAATCATCACGTCTATCTAATCTCTTGGGATAACAATGTAACACGAATCAGAGTAACTATATCAATCTATATATGTTAAGACATATAACTAGATATCACCAGATAAGTCTGGTGTGTCATAAAGAATGGATATAGTTATAGAATAGATTTTAGACTTTAATTATGTAGGTAGCATCGTCTACATCTCAATTAAGTACGCTTTTTAAAAGTAGTTGGCTTATTGTGTTATAAAATATTAATACCTAAAAGACAAACTTTGTAAATGGTTTCAATCCAGCCGACTTCTGCTACAGATTAAATAACAATCTAATGAACAAATTCTGTTTAATAAACCAGCTTTGTTTACGGAACTCATGTGTACAGCGTAAACAGATTTCTTGATTGTAAACAAAAGTATAGAAATGTACTAAAAGCACGATTTATTTTAGTCAGAAGGTTAGATTACCTACTCATAATAACGTATCATCATTTATCAATGAATATTACAGTAACAAGCCGGTCCAATTCAAATCTATTTTAGATTTGAAAATCGTAAGTGAAAAAGTAGCTACGTATACCACAATATTTTCCGTTCCACGACTAAGCGATTTTACGCATTTCCTGCCACGACTTGGGAAACTTCAAGCTGAGAGCGTGCTTGTATTTAAGACCACTCAACGCACTCGCGGCTCAATTAGCGTTGTGGGTGTCCATGAGCTGCGGTACTTAGTGAACCTTTGTCTGTCTCCTATAGGTATATATAAACTGATCTGCAGAACTAAGTCCTACTTTTTGAATATCAATAAAATTCAGCAAAATTTACATGTTTCAAATACTTAATGCTAACCATTATCGAAAAGCTAGTTTCGTGAATCAATCGCTGTATTGACTATAAAATTACAATATGCAAAAACTAAATTCAATTTGTGATATCACATACAACAAAATTGGCTTTGTTATTTACGTAAAGGCTAGACATTTTTAATTTTCGGCATCCCGAACCCGTTTCCGCCACGAAAAAGTGTTAATTGAATGTTGGCCTGTAGCTGAAATATAGCCAAACGTTGAAATATACCTAGAGCTTACTTAAATCAATAGTTATATCATGTTTAAGCATGTGTTTTGGACAAAATAAATTAATATGTAAAAATCGATCCTCGGATGGCGTAGGAGAGGACTGTGGATCATACAAAAAGTACACATCGAATTGATTATATCATTTTTGATTTTTAAAATATATTGGATTCAAAAAAATATGAGAAAATAATTATACATTTAAATTTGAAAGAATTCACGCAACTCCTGGGACGAGGGAGAGACATATTTCTGCATCTGTTTTACCTATTCATTAGTTACTTAAAAAGCAAGTAGATGATTTCAAATTTATTCAAAAATTTATTTAAAAAAAAACTTTACAATCTGTAGGTACAAGTTTGACAAAGGTGTCGATGAGAGCGCAAAAGTTAAAAACTGTAGCGCAGCTACCATCGCCCATTAACGATATACAGTAGTTCATTGTACATTGGTTCAGACAGAACATTATTTTATACATTTCTTATATTTTCATATTTTAGCTAATGTTGTCCTGGAATTCGAATCTAGGACATTCGACCCGACGCCCAGAAACGTGAACCACTCAAGTATAGTGTTAGGATGCTCTACATCACTAGCAAATAATATTTTTATCGCAATTTTGCTAAATTTACCGATCAACTCAGTCACAAAACCTGTGACTAAAATAATATACTGTAAAGTGAAGTCCCGTGTCCCCTAGTGGGGTATGGGGCAGATGCATTTCACATCTGTTTCACTGATCGAGTTTGTTTGACCGCCTCCTTGGTCTAGTGGTAAGCGCGTAAGCGTTACAACCGAGAGGTCCTGGGTTCGATTCCCAGTGGAGATAATAAAAAAAACTCGGTCTGGCAGGGCAACTACTTGCCCCTAAAAAAATAATAATAATAATATACTGTAGTACTCATATATCTGCGCCTATAGAAAAACATTTTTTATTTCCAGTGATTAGAAGCCAGTTAGCCATGGAGGCGGAATCTCATTCAGATTGGAATTAATCACCTGTAAATAAATAAACGAACGTCTTAATCAACGCCAGTTGGGTACGTATACCTAATTGAATTCTGATGTCGTATATAAAGAAAGGGTCAGTGTGAAAAGTTACCGCAAAAGCTTTCCTTTCGCCCGAACGAGCCTTAATTAAACACAAAACTAATGGTCATTTAACGAACGACCGTTTGGAACTTATTCGCTTTCGTATAAGCGAAGTTAATTCCGAAAATATCTATTCATTGAATCACGAATTTCGCAAAATGTGTTCATCTATACTGAATTTGCTCAAACTTAATAAACTCTTTCACTATAAATTGTATTTTTTTTAAAAACTATTTCATATCTTCAGTCATAATGAAGATACGAAAAAAAATCGTCGTAATTTTAGTGTAAGTAAATTGTATTCATAGCAAATTGTATTGATGCTTATTAACGCATTAGGTCATATCCTGTCAATTTAGTTTAAAGATTGAAATGTATAGATAAATAAATAAATAAGAAAGTGACAATGTGCTATACATTATTAAATTAAATATCATAATATGTTATTTGCTGACGATTAATTAAAGCGTTAAAGGCAAATAGGATTCCTAGTTAAATCACGCACGACATTTTAAAATAAATTAACAAAGACGTCAACAGGACCCTGAAATAAATCTTATATATAAAACAAAGTTGGATTATTTATTACTCAAGAACAGATGGAACGATTTTGATGATTCTTATTTTTAAGCGACCTTCAAAAAAACCAAAAAGGATCAATTCGACATGTTTTTTTTTTGGATTCGTCTAAAAAGTATTTATAAAGAAAATTCATTTCCTCATACATTTTACATGCTGATACGTAATATAAAGATTGTACTTGTTGATTGATAATTGTTGATTTGTACTGTACAAATATAATTATTATTACTTATCAATCAAATATTATTATTACTATATTTGACGATCGATTGGCGCAATTGGTAGTGCTCCTGCCTTCTGCATCGAAAGGTCCTGGGTTCGAAAGCCGGTGGGTGCATTAATTTGTGAGATGAGCACGAATGTTGTTTCCGAGTTTTGGTTGTTTATATACTTATATATGTATTTATTGTGGTTCCCTCGTTGTTTCTGATTACCATAACATAAGTGCTTCAGCTACTTACTTTGGGATCAGAGCAATATATGTGAGTTGTCCCAATTATAATTTAAAAAAATATCTATATACATTTGTACTAATAATAATAAATATTTATTTCATTCTCTAATAACAACGAACTTGGTACAGATTATGAATTGAGTAGATATTTTTCTCACTTAGACTTATAAATTTACATTAACATGTTTTTGTTAAAGCAATTAGGTTCTAAATAATGTAGTTATGATTTATTACATTAGTTACATTTTAATAAAACGTTTGGATTTAATTGCTCCATTTGTTAATCATAAGTCGTCACCTGAAAGAATTCGCGAGAGAAGGGTAGAGCCTGCATTGAGCTACAGTGCAATGTTATTTTCCATTTTTTAAAACAAGAGAGGGTCTTTCCTTACCTATTTTAGTATGACACACGGTTGGAGATAAAATTTCTAAATAATGGAGTCTGCCCAAGCTGTGACGGTGAGAAGGCGTCACGAGAAAATAGTTCCCAGGAAAAATTAGCATTAGACGCCTCTTGTTAATGCTGCTTTCAGCGTTATTGCACACTTGCTAGTGTAATATGATACCTTTTTGACGCTGTCTTTTTCAAGAACATAATTTTAGCTTTATACTTTGTTTTTAGAAAATGTATTATGAATGCTTTAAGGAAATATGACTCATGGAATAATGTAATATAAAATGCATTAACACAATAATATGTGTTATATTTAAGACCGCATCCTTGGTCTAATGGTAAATGCATAAGCGTTACAACCGAGAGGTACCGGTTCGATTCCCGGTAGAGATAAAAAAACTCGGTCTGGCAGGGCATAGAAGGCTGATCACCTACTTTCCCCTAAAGAAAAAATCGATCAGTGAAACAGATTTGAAATGCATCTGTCCCATGTCCCAGGGGTTACGGGACTTCACTCACATGTGTTATATTTGTCTTTATTTGAAATTTACTGTTTATTTTTTTACGTGATTATAGATTTTAATAGTAATGAAATTGGTATATAATAAGTCATAGTCTAACGGAGCTCCTATAAAAAATTTAACAAAATTGATTCGGCGTTTTTAAGACAAGGAACAAAAACTTTCTAATTGATATAAGATAAACAAAGGATGTTTTAGTTTTGGCTCTTGATATTTAGTATTTTATTTACTTACTGAATCTTATAACGGTTCAGTAAAATTGGTTCTTTTTTGTTCAAATATATTGTGTTTGAAATGATGTTACACAAGGTAAACATAAACAACGATTATATTACAAAAAGCATATAATCTAAATTGTCAAAGTAAAGTGGGAGTGCCGACTCTAGATTTATAGGGCGCCGCGCGCGTGCTTAATAAAAAAAATCACAAAGGTAATTCTCGCGACAAGTTATTACCATAGCTAGGAATATATTATTATTACGGAAGAGTCATATTCTCATATGAATAAATGGAGCTATTTTATCTTAGAAGCTCAGTTTAATATTTTTAAGTTTAAATTACAATGATATTTGACATGTTAAGTAGTAAGAATGGATGATTAAAAATTAATAATAAGTTTATTTATAAAAATAATGTCTTCAAAACATAATTTTAAAATGTGTCTATTTTTGGTAGTCAACTGTCAATTTTTACATTAAATTTGATGTAAATTTACAACTAAAAAAACATACATAAATATTATATGTCCTAAGAAAATTCATGTGTTTTATTTGAAGGAAGGATATAAAGACAGTAATAAGTAGAGCAGAGGCATCTTAAGATTTTGGCCGGATTCAGAGTTGGCAGGGGGCGTGGCTGTTTGAGATAATGTCACCATAACAGATTATATCTTGGCACGCATTCAGAATCACGATATAAGACGAATTTTGTAGTGTGACTACAATGCTAATAACAGTCTCTATTCTTTATTTATATTATATTATTTTATTTAGAACGCGTTTGTATTATGGCCATTAGTGATATATTTCATCATGAAAAAGTGAATTCCCGTAATGTATAAAATATTTTTAAAAATGACGACGTGCTAACATTCCACATAAATTTTAAAAAATTGTTTAGTCGCCGAAGTGGAAATAACATGAATTTTTGAAATGTGCAAAAAATGTTCTGTATGAAACAATGTATCGTCAACATTATATTAAACTATTGTTCTTGTTATATTATGGATGCACTAAAAGGAAGCTAAAGGAATTTCTTTACACAAATTTCAATTTTTAAAAATTTCAATATCGACTGGTGTAAAAACAATCGTATCATTTGGACCGCCAAGTTTAGTTAGACCAATGAAATAAGTCCTTGTAGCAGCTAAGTGAAGCGCACATTAAATCATATTACCTTCTAAAGTTGTTCGTTAGGATATAATCCTGTTAGGAAGACGGCTCCAGGTGTAGCCGGGCACAGACCACGTATAATTGAGGCAATAAATCCCACCAGGACGACTTATGCCGCCCATCCACCCTGTCGACTCGCGACAATTAAATAGCGTAAAATGGATTCTAACTAATTGCATTAAATTTTGTAACCTAGTACTTGTGAGGAGAGATTATAAAATAACGTTATCAAAAACTGTTTTGTTAAAACGTAAAAGATTTCATATTAGTTATAATTTGTTTGCAAACCCTTTATCTCTCCATTAATGGTTAATCTATTTATTTTTGTATCGTTGAATTTGTTTTTTTGTAATGAGTAATCTTAAAAACTATTTTACCGATTTAAAAATATTATTTCACAGAATTGCCAGTCATAAGCTTTATTTTGTAAAGCTAAAATTTATATTTGTTAAAATGAACAGTTCCTACGGATTTAAAATGTTATAGTAAAATGTTATGAGTTTGACTCTATCATGAAACTGTGTCAGTGTCATCGAGATACACAAAAATAATTTCTCATAATGAACAATAATAATATCATAATACAATTTATGTAAATTACTTTTTCGTTGAATTATATAACGTGAACGAATATTTAAAAAATGTCAATCCAGCAGAAGCGTGCGTGTGCTATAAAATGACTTTATTTTGGCTGTCATTAAGGCTACATACTCATAAAGCCTTGATGGCAGTCGTAAATTGTTTTACCAACGGCGTTCAAAATTAGGAAGGTGTGCTTATAATATTACTCCATAATGAAAACGCATAACTTTCTAGCTTGTAAAAACTCATAATTAAACTTACTAAGTCCTTTATTTTTAATAACCTCTTAAAACTTGAAGGAAGTTTTAAGAAAATTTAATTATATAAATTTTACCAAGTTATCTATACTTATATGATAAAGCTACAGTTTTTTTTATTGAACACGCTAATCTGAGGCACTACAAGTTCGAAATGACAATTTATTTTTATCGGATTGTCCATTTATTACGAAATGATATAAGTTATATAGGTAACCTGCAGGTCAAAGTCAATCTGCAGGGTACAGGCTATTCAGCAATCAAAACAAATTTTCTAAAATTGCCTCTGATTTAAAAAAAATCCTACAATAGTTTATTTAGTACACAAGTTTGTGACTTGATGTTCTAATGTACATAACTATTTTAAATATTATTTTTTCTATATCAAAAGTCTATATAGTAATCAGACTACCTACTTATCTCTGATGCAGGCAAACTCTCTGGCAACAACTAGTCTACAGATAACTCAGCAGCAGTGCGAAGGCGTTACCTAAAACAATAGAACCTCTTTAAACTTTTCTTTTCTATTAAGAATATTTAAGCTCGGCTAAATAAACCAGTAGGTATTTACTGAATGAAAATATTTCAGTAAGGTAAGAAGTCGGATTGAAAAACCTTTCGAACAACCTTCGTCAATGTCAATTAACTTAGGAAACCGAAATAAGCACGAACGAAAGTTGGGTGTTAACTTGAGATTTATATAAATAAGCTTTTTCGTAGAAACAGTGTTCTTACATTTTTACATCAATATATAATGATAGATTGGATTGGTCTGCTGATTTCGTGGACGCTTGGGTCGGGTTTCGTCTTAAAGCTTTTCGTTAACAGGTGCGCGTGCTAGCCGGTTTAGCTCGAAGCCGTGCCACTGTTTCAGGAGCGAAGACTGACTCACAGCTAATATAAATAGCGGGCTTTGTTGCCGGCGGTCATTATCCAACAGTCGCTCTTAGAAGAGAGTACAGTTCTTAGAAGGTCATTATTCAATTGAGGTTTTTAAAAGAGTATGTATTTCGAGAAAATAGACAAAACATTTGGCGAAGTGTGTTTATGTTTAGTGTGGTTTCTAATATTTTTTTAATGCTAAATTGCTTAAAACATATTAAAATAAATATTTTCGATGCAAAGAGAGGTATGATCAACCTTTTGTGCCTATCTAACTCCAATATGTAATTGTATCCCCGAGATTCCAAACCCACGATATCCGTTGTTTCGCCGGTAACCCAGCCACGCTTCGCCACGGATGTTATCACTATAACTACTACTATATTTATTTATTACAACAAATAATAAAATAGATACATCAAAGAAATTCATTAGACATAAATAAACATTAGAAGATATAAGAAAAAAATATAAAGTGGTGATTTATAAAAAACATACATCAAATTACTATAATTAATATCTTGAAAATAATAATGCTATTGTTCTCTTTTAATATAAATCTACACTACGTTTAAGTTTAAAGTTTAAACGCTTAGAAAGTTAGAATGTCCTTCAAATAAAGCTATCTGTATGTTTTGATCTCGTCGCTTGTATGGAGTGTACTAGAAGTTATGACTAACTACTTCTGACGTTCCCACCCTTAAAGCAACTCAAACTAGTTTAGATGTTTCATGGCAATAGTTTTATAACTTTACAGTGTGCTATCTTTCAATCTTGACTAAGCTTACATTGGGCAGAGATTCATATAGAATCACAACCTCATTGATGATAATTGACTTACATATGCATAATCCCACTATGCGAAGTTTGTGAGGATGTTTGGATGTTTGTGACTCAATCTTAACAAAAAAATAGCTCAAGAATTTATTCAATGATATCTTTTAATAAGGTGAAACCACAAAGCTCTTTTTCACGGTGTTTGGATTTTGATGATGCAATTTCCTGCAATACTAAAAGAAGTTTTACTCTGAAACCTATAAAACTGAAAAGTGTATCACGTAAAAGTTCCAAATCTCAGCAGTTTGCGAGTGGAATACAGAAACAATCAACGAAGTTTGTCGCAGGACCGGCTAAATTGAATAGTCGGGGCGTCCGGAAACCGGACGTTGCTTCTCTGCGACAAGGGCCCGTTCTTGACGCTACCTTGCCTGTCACCGGTTTAGGTATCTTATAAATCAGTTGCTCCACAAATTTGGTGAAGTATTTTTCGATAGCGTCTGTGTTAAATATTGTATGGAAAATCTTACAGCGCCCCTTGCGGTGACGCGTTTCGGATAGTTAAAAAAAGTTATGCAAACAGTGAATACTTAAATTTACTATGGAACCTAGTTGAATTAACATTAATTTGCTTCGTTTGATATTTTATTATGAGCACCAACAAGGCATAACATTTCATACATAATTTGTTGCCTTGTTAATATTAATGTATGAGACAAAATAAAAAATAAAAAAATAATGCAGCCTTAATTACAAGAGCAAACCGTATGAAAACGTTACAGTAATTTCCATCGAAGTACATTAACTTAAAATTAGTATACCTAGTAATTAACTTAAATTAATTAATGATCTCATCTACGCAGAAAAGTGGTTCACACATCCCGTTTTTAACCCGAGAGCACGAGTGCTGTATTTGAATCCCCAAGCAACAAACTACTATTATGGACAGCTGTTTGTGCCGTGCTAAATGACCTGATCAGCTACTTGTCTGTTAAGAAAAATTATGAATGAAACAGACACAGAATTGTGTCTGTTTTAAACCCTACTAAATGTAACGGGATTACACAAACTCCCACAGGTTTCTCAGCCACTTCAGTAGTACCTCTTACAAGTATATTCAAGCAGCCATCTCATGAACAGATAGTAAAGTTTAAAGGACGAGGCATAATATTGTCTGTATCTTATTTTATTTCCGGCGACAGCTTGTCCCCGCATATGCTTTCCGCCGGCGCCGGTGAGGCACAATGAGCCTCTGTGATTTAGTTTTATTGTCATACACCCTCTATTCACTGAGCATGACAATATTCAAAAATAGGTAAAATAGCTTCACATATGAGAAATGATATTAAAAGATATATCGTACGTAAAGTATTACTTATATTAAAAAATAATGAATAAAGAATTCCCTTAAATAACCGTTATAGTTACAAGAAAACGTTCCTCAGAGACCATCCATAACTTTTAACATATTCTGGACTGAAATAACAGATTTTGGATAAAAGCTACACTCAAAAAATGCTAAAATAATTTAAAAAAAGTTGTCAATCCCATTTCATGTAAGGACCAAAAATCATGTAGAATTATAGAAACCGCCAAAAATGTGTATGAAAGGACGATAAATCAACTCTCGTTTAACTGCCTCGTCTCAATAATTATAAGACAAAGTCTTTACAAAATAGCGGACAACGGAGCAGGGATCCCCTGATGGTAAGAGATCACCGCGCTTTTTGTTGCGTTGTCGGCCTTTTTGAGTATTGTGGTGGGCCTGGGGTATCCTCACTCACTCAGCAAAACACAGTAAAAGTACCGTTTCACGATGGTATTCTATGAGCCATGGTATCACACCGCACGAGCCAGCCCAGTTAGTGCGTCACCATAAGGTTCAACATGGGAAATCCATGACGAAGCTTATGCTGATATTTTAGGTGACACGTTATTATTCGAAACTCTAAAGCGATACGAATTTCGCGGAGTCTACTAGTTTATAATATTATCATTTATTTGTCATATTTTTGCCACTTCAGACGGTTGATAAAAGTTCAGAAATTAACCTACCTACAAACAATGTCAAGTAATTAACAATTTTGTTTGAGAAACTCCACCAACACTCGATCAGCCGAGTTTGAAGTTTGCTCTCCGCTTTGCTCCACTGATTAATGGATAAGTCTAGATACTGGCTTCTATTCAAAATTCATTGCTCTATGCGAACAATGTAATATATGGTTTCATTGTTACATGTACACTGAACAACTTTAATATTGTATGTAAATATAAGAAATAGGAGTTGATACCTAGATCTCTCCAATACAAGTAAACACAATACAAGTTATAACTCATTTTAGCTCAGAAACTCACACACTCCTGTCTAGCATGAGTGAAAGAATTTTTAAAATCTTTCTAGTACATAGTTAAATGATTTTATTAGTTAAGTGCAAAAATGCAAATCTTTTCCCTTTATAATATTAGTATAGATAAGAATCTTATAAATAAAGTTATAAGTAAAAGTATTAAATTTAATCTATACTTATAAATAAAATAAGAGTTTTCTTTGTCTTAGTTACTATAAAGATATAAAATTTAGAAAAAAATCTAATTCTACGCAGATAACACAATTGAGTACCTACATATAACCTCTTGTGTAGCAAATGTCAAGTACAGCGATCCTTAAAGCCGCTTTTTGTAGTTCAATTACCTCAATCGCTGTACATTGTCAGTTAAATTAAATATGTACGTACAAAACTGTAATGTCTGTTGATTTGCCAAGTTGCAAAGTCAGTAAAGCGAATTAAACCAAATTGGCGTACATAAAAGGAATCGAAGCAAAGCGACAGTTCGATCGCGGATAACAATAAAACTAAATCATCGGGAAGTTATCTATCTTGAAAGTCGGGACGGGAACACCCCGGAAAGAAGATATGTACACGAAACGTATTACACGGGATGAGATGTTAAATGGCGCAAGATCGCTACGTATTCCTTTAATTTTCCTTCATTTACTACGTACGTTACTTATTAACTTTTTTTAACTGACCACAGAACGTTTTAGTACTTGTGGTCAAATTATAATGTCAGAACAATCTGAACAATTTCACCCACTTAATTTTTAGTTAATAAAGAAAAATTAAAATGAACTGAGTTGTTTTCATATACCTAAGCAAGTAATTAACTCGAGACAACTTGAAGGTGAGCGCTTATGAGACGTATCTTGATGTTTTATAACCATAGATTATTTTATAAGCGAGATTAACCTATATTATGAAGCGATAAAAACGAACAAAATGTCGCGGGCTGATATTATATCGCGTTTGACATTTCGCAAATTGATACCCACATTAATATTCGATTAGCAATAATTGACAGGTTAAAGATTGTTGATGTACGTTAATCTTTTTCATATTATTTTTTCTATAAAATTCAGTGGGGTGTGTAGGTTGTCGGATAAATACTAGGGTTACTCGCGACTTCGACTCAAATGGTCCTACATCACTAAGAAAGAAGTTCTATGAATTATAACGTACCTATGTGTTATTTAGATTTTTTTCCCGATTATGGAACTTAAGACATTTGCGTAAACCGCATTAAATGACCATTGCGTGACCAACTAAGATACGGCGGCGGTTTGTAACAAAAATCATTATCAAAGGCAATAAAATAACATAATAATCAATTCTTAATTTGTTATATTAACAAGTTATAAATATTTTTAAAAGAAGTTGATTCCACTAAAATGTAGAAACAAACTAGGCCACAGTAAAATGTTAATATTAATCAGCTTTTATTAGAAACCGCAATTCTTGAAAATCTGTCGTTATAATCTGTGGAAATATTCCCAGTGAGGCATAACTCTAGTCAGGTTTAATTATTGCTTTCATTAATAGTTCTCTGATAATGGGAAGATATCATTTCTTCCTCTCATAAATAACCAAGGTGGGCCGTTCATACGATAAGCTAATTCAATCGTTTCTCCCCTCGTCATCTCGCTAGCACATGCTATTTGATAGAATTATGAGATAAATTTAGGGATTTTTCCATTCATACTCTATTTAATTAAAGGTAACTAGAAATCGTAAAAATACACTGCATTTATGAATATTAACTTCAACCCACGACTCCGTTCACGTGAGCATATACAGGGTGTCCAGTAAATAGTACGACATACTGCAGGGGGTGATAGCTAAGGTCAATACCTACCAAAAAAACACAATATATGTTCAGCAAAATCTTACAGATTTAAAGTTATACAACATTTTCCGAAATATCGAAAAATCACTACTTTGAAACAGATTTTTAAGCATCTCGTAATGAAAAATTCCTTTTCTGGTTTTTTTTTTACATCAAATTATTCGTGAATAGTTACATTACTAATTGATAAGTCTTTTTTCTATCAAAAACAAGAATGTTTTAAAGAAATAATATTTTTTGTTTAAATTTTTACAGAACAATTTTCTTATCGCTTAACTTTAACCTACAGTGGTGAAAAAAAATGTATGTGACAGTTTTGTACAATAGACTTAAAAAATAGCTCGTTTAATGGTGATTTCGGAAAGATACAATACTAGTGCATTTTCATCAAAAAAATACAAAAACATGCTATTTTAGTTCCAGAGAAGCTGATTTTGTTGAAAATGTAACTAACGTAATTTTGACAAAACCACTACGAGAATAAGCATTAGCTGCTCATTTACGCGAATTATTATTATCTGTGTATTCACAAATTATTGTTTCGTACTGACGACTGTTTTGTGCCTTGGACCCCGGACTTTGTTTGCCTTACGATTTGGATTTTTTTATTGTAATCACTACGACGACTTGGCGACCACCTGGACTTTTGTGCTGTATAACATGGCCAACCAGCGTGTTTTTGATTTGCTGAACATATATTGTGTTTTTTTGGTAGGTATTGACCCTAGCTATCACCCCCTGCAGTATGTCGTACTATTTACTGGACACCCTGTACATATATTAATGTCACTGGTCTAAAAATAAAATCCACCCCGTAATTTTGTAGTAACAAGTACAGATATTTGGATAAAAATGATTTCAGAATGATAACCAGGTATTAGAAAGAGAAGATGACGATAAGCATAGATGGAGAGATGTGCTAGAAAGCAGGGATTGAATGGCTTAGACTGGACCGGGAAAGAAATAAACGGAAATAGCTGGGTTGAGGCCTTTAAGATCAACTAGGTTTATATATTTATTTTATTTGTTAAATGCGTTTGATCATTTATATAACGTTTTTATAATTCTATAATATTCATGTTTATATCTTTCATTGGAACTACATCTAAGCAAGGAAGAAATATTCCAAAAGTTGTCAAGTGCGTAATTGATTTTCTTCTATAAATCGGATAAGAGCAGTAATAGGAAACGATTGCGATTTCAATAAAGCTGTAAAACACTCGGGAGCCACATGTCACTGTCCAGACAAAAATAAAAGGTCTCCCACGGCCAGTATGAAATATGTGGCTAACTTGCTTCGAACTTTGGCACTTGGCAAACGTTATTCCTTTGGTTATTCATTCAATATCTTACCATACTTTCCTATAGTCATTTATTTTATCCCCTTTTCTAATGTATGAAACTATACCTTTATATCTAGCTTGTGCTGATTTCGAACGCTTTGATTTATGGTTAAAATTAAGCTATGGTAAAGAACACACTGAACAGAACTACACTATCTTTGGGTTAGAACAAACATTTCTATAGTAGAGTGAGTGTCTTTGGTAAGATATAAATGGTTCTATATAGGGGTAGTATGTATATCTGCAAGTATATAAATATAAAGCCATTAAACTACTAATGAGCCTTTTCAAAAATGTGATTAAAATCTATTGTAATACTAATTAAAATCGATTCAGTGAAAGAGGTATAAACTTTTGCAATTATATGAAAAAGCAGGGTACGATAAGAAATTATACGTTCAGTATAAAACAGTCCTGCGCCGTGTTTGTCTGTCTCTTTGCCCTATTAAAATCTACTAAACGGATTACCATGCGATTTTCACCAATATTGCCCAATATGTAGAGTTGTTCCCGAAAAGAGTTTTATGTATATATTTTGTCAAGGTTTTATTTTATTACGAAATAGTATAGATTCTTTCAATGAAATTAATTTTAAATCTGCACAATTTTGATAAAGAACACATTAATATGACATTATTCATTGTTACAAAGTCCCTTTATGTTATTCAATTTAGAGATGTTAACACTTAGCTTCCCATCTACACTCTACACTAGGCTGAAACAAGCTTTGCTGTAATCCTTCAAATCCAAATTAGATTTTCTTTCAATGATTCGTACAATTCAAGGGATTCGTGCGCTCGCATAGTGCTTTGTACCCACTTCAATTTCTACAATTCTGAAGATAAAATAGATGAGAAAATATAACTTGTTATCGATATTTTTAGACAACTTTCAAGAAGATCCTTAATTCGATATTTTTTATTTATTTACACTTAATTGCACACAATAGTAATATTACATAATACAATGGATATATTTAACAAGATATATAGAAGACAGCTTTATCGTTATGTAAGATTTCTTCCAGGCAACCCGTATTAGGCGATATACAGTAAGTAATACTGTTGCCACATATCAAAGGTTAGACAATTTAATGTTCACAAAAGATAAAATAATGACAGATAGGTCAGTAAACGTTTGTGTGTTTGTCCAATTTCAACCCCTTAACGTCTTTTTTCGTAATAAAAAATTTATTTAGCTCCATATCTATATTAAATTTTATGATTTCATTATTTATAATAATTAATGTCGGTGTTTCAAGAGCGAAAGCGTAAGACATACATACATATAGACTAAGTTACTTCCTCATTTGTTATATTAAGTATGGATTATGTAGATAACACACGAGATACAATTTACTATTAAATTGTTATATGTTATTATTTAAATACCAAAGTCATAAATAAACTACTTCTGCTAGTACCACATAAAATATAATACTTGTGTGTATGAATCCCGTTACCCCTAATGGGGCATGGAGCGTTTCTGTATTTGTTTTACTGATCATTTTCTTTACAGACAAGGGCCTTTTGTGCCCCTACCAAACAGAAACATTCATTTGTTTCCCCGTGCTTTAAACCCAGGACCTCTGGCTTTACGCCAGACTTTGCGTAGACGCGTTAACCACTTAGCCATGGAGGCGGTATCAAATACTTAAAAAAAGTCTATATATACCTAAAATACCTTCATTTTCATCGCGATTCGGAATTCTCTTAATGTAATGGAAACTTACAAACAACATCGCTATCAGATTGTACCAAAAATAACCGAGAAAACAAAATAAAAGCGTACAAATGTAATGAATAGGCTTAACAAATATTGAGTCAGATTGAACAGGGTGTAAGTCGATAGTGTGACAGGCAATCTTGCGTGTTTTATGGCAGTGAGACTTGAGTTACACGCATACAACATCGAATTTACACATCAATTATATAAGTGGCCTATTAAAATTAAGAATTTATGTAAATTATTATAATATTATTTGATTAGCATTTTATTCAATTTAATACATAAAATGCTACAATCTATAATTTGTATGTTTTATATGGATTCGAATTATTATATAATGCAATATTATTTATATTGTATTGATATGTGTGTGTAATTTGTATAATTTTTATGTATGTTTAATTTTAAGTTAATATTATAATAACTGTTGTGTAAGCCTTTATTGTAATGTTTTTATTTCTTCTTATAATTGTTGTTACATGTATTTTGTGGCTTAACCTAAATAAATAAATAAATTTAAAAAATAACAGCCATTATGGATAAGTTATGTATTTCCGTGTTGAGCCCGAGGTCCTAAAAAAAGAGCACAAAAATCGCGTATGTTCTATTGATAATTTCCTTTACATACAAGTAGGTGATCAGCCTTTTCAATCGAAAGAAATATTTTTCTCCTGGAATTAGTACCATGGGAACTACTTAATCGGTTCAAGCGTAAAATAAAAACTATTTAAAAAAATAAAAACGAATCAACGTTTAGTCTCACAGACTCGAGAACGGCTGGATTTGGCTAATTTTGATTTTGAAATATTTGTAAGTCCAAGGAAGGTTGAAATATAATAAAAAAATGCTAGTAAATAAGTTAAAACAAATAATTTATTTTCATACAAAGTTCGTATATGTTAAACAGTATGGGTTTAGAAATACATTTTGTGACTAAACTTATAAAGAGAACTAAGGCATTTTATTTATATATAAGTTAGAAAACTTTTTGCGATACGAAGTTGGCTGGGTCAGCTAGTTTATAAATATTAATTGAAGCAGTAGATATTAAATGCTTCTTTATTTGTAAAGAGAAATTGGCTATAATGTTATAATACGGATAGGCTTCTGAATCATAATTGTAAGGTTCCGTTTAATAACATAAAAATGTCACATCATCATAACCAATGACAATGATTGACGATGTTAATAAAACGCGTTTGAAATGTTATGTAAAAAGTATTTAGTGGCGAAATTTTGTATGTTATTACACTTTTATTTTACTACTAACTTCGTTACTTTTTCAGGCCTCACAGACAGGAGTTCGTTCATTCGTTGGTACTTCTTCAAGGTGAAGCAAAATCTATTGAAATTATTTGTCTACAAATAATTATTGGTAGACAAATAATTTACATTTACATAATTTTTATTTACTTATTCAATTCAATTTCACACCTTAATAGTTTTTGATGAAATAAGTAGGTAATCTTTTATTCGTTGATACTCATTGGTGTGTATATTTTAGAATTTTTACAGTGTCTTTCTAGTTTGTGTATAATGCGTCACGTAGGTAATTAGTGACTAGTTATACATATTAATTATGCACGTTAAAGCACTGAAATATAACTAAATGACGTTTATATGAAAGAACTTTGCGTGATTTAAAGTAGCGTCTTTTGATATGTGGTCAAAATATTTTGAGTTCATTTTGATTCTTTCTAATATAATATATTTTAGCTCTGATCTATAATAAAACATATAGTAATCCCTGTGGAGCTGAGGAAGGCTGCTGGAAAATAAATACGACTTTTAGCAATGCTTAATCTCCGGGAGAAGAAATGTGTTTTAGTTTAATGCCATGACAGGACAAACTTTTGTTTGTTAAGAATGAAGAAAAGCAAGGCAGACGCTAAATATGACCTAGAAAGATTCACGGGATATTTCACTTACTTTCAAATATATTTCGTTGTCATATCTCAAAAGAATTTACGCCTCCTAAAGTATGATATTGAATTTGAAAGGAAATTACATATGTCAGAGTAACGTTGAGCGTTTATTACAACTGAATTTGCCTTTTTTAAAACAAGTGCCGACGGATATTAAATTCTTTTATTCTATAAAGATATTATTCTTTATTCTTTTTTATCACGTACTATACTAAAATAAATAATTATTATTTTTTCCAATCAGATTCTTATATTTCATACACTCATAGGAACTATTGCCGAATAATACCTACATTATAAAATTGAGCTACAGAGATTCTTGAATGCAACAGTAGTAATTTTATATAAATGTACCAAGAATTTCCTCTTCAAGAGGTTAATCAGTTTTTCCTAAGACTTAATAAAATTTTCTTGCTTAATTAAGCTATCCTGTTATAAGGTAAACTTTTAAAATATAATAATACTAGCGACCCGCCCGGGCTTTGCACGGGTATAAAACATATATAAAAACCTTCCTCTTCAATCACTCTATCTATTAAAAACCGCATCAAAATACGTTGCGTAGTTTTAACGATTTAAGCATACAAAGGGATTTAGGATAAGAAAAAGCGACTTTGTTTTATACTATGTAGTGATAGTGATTACACATTTCAATCCCCGACGCAAAAAGATGGATGTTATAAGTCTTACCTATGTATGTCTGTCTGTGGCAACGTAACTACTAAATGGATTATGATGCAATTTATTTTTGAAAGCGGACGTGGTCGAGGTAGGTACATCTTATCTACAATTTATGTAAATCTCTTCATTCATTTATGAGAAATTCTTACTTGTAATTTACATTTTAGGAGGTTTTTAAATCTTCTTCAGCTTCATTCGTATTTATAATAATAACGCACAAATATAAAAAGCTTAAGGGAAACAGTTACGAAAGAATATTTAATAAGTACTTAAAAGTTACCGAGTCTGTTACAACAGATTTTTTAAATGTTACCAAAAGAAAATAATCAAGAGTTCGAGTAATCCTTAGCTTCTTATTTCATTTATTTTAAGCTTCTTTACTCCGGTGTCCGGATTAAGCAAGGCCACGTATTGACGTTAAGCGGCGGAACAAGCTACTCCCGGGGGATTGCCAACCCGAGCTGTCTTAGCTCGACTAACAAATTATACGGGAAAACACAGCTAAACTGTCAATTTATTCCTTTAAAGGAACAAAAATATCTCTTAACCACTCTTTGATTTTCAATCTACCTAACTTTATAAGCTATTATAGAAATAGAATATGATTGTGTAATATATTAAGTAAAGATTTATAAAAATCTTACAGGTTGGGTTTATATCATTCAGATAGGATTATGCCATTCATTTTAAACAAAGACGTGCCTGAACTTCCTGAGAAGAAAGTTAAGGGATAAAGATTTCTCGTGTGTTTAACCAAAAAGTAAGTGATTGTAAAGAGCTGACTGGCGCCGCACCGGAAGTCGTTTCCACGTGACGGACGCCGGAAGTGACACTGGATAGTGTTCCTTCATCATGTCTCTTCAATATTACTTGCTAAATCCTTTTAGCTGACCGAAAACTTTTTAACATTTTATGAGGTAATAAAAAATGTTAAATAAGTTTAGCGTCAATTATTCGAAAGTACATACCAAGCTATGTAAATTCGATCATAATAACATAAGTACATGTAATTCGCACGTTTCTTTTATTTATGTTCTTCATTATTGCCTTTGTAGCCCTGACAACGAATTCAGAGTATTAATCTACCTAAAGTACGAGTAAGCGTAAAGGCGTAACAATCAAACTCACATTCGCATTAATATATGTAAAATAAGATATAAGTTATTTGAGATTATTGTATTTTTCGCATCATTCTTGATAAGGAAATGATCAGTTAAACAGGCGTAGAAATACATATTTTCCATGAGAGACACAGAGGTCACGTTTTTGACTTTTTAAATATAACTTTTTAGAGTACTTAATGTAATGCCCGATGGTACATCTTTTTTGAAAAAAGTTCTATTATTTTGCATAGAAAATATGCAATAAAATACTTCTACGTCTTTCTCTTGCCGTTGTATGAATTTGGGGACACTACATTAAATGTGACTTAATGCTCAAGATATTACGACGTTGTTTTGTATCGCGTTTATATGGATCTAATGATTATTGTGGCATTGTGCGAACCGCGGTCGCTGCCAAGAGCAGTACAGAAAGAGTCCAACTTACAAAAGTTTCCGACTTGTTCAAATGGCCGGCTTTTGTTAGAGCGACTTATTGTTCGGGACAGATTGCAGAGGATCAGCGCGAATTTGCGCTAGACAGTAGACACGTGCGAGGGTTTACGAGAAAATTATTTGCTTGTCACTGTGTGCTACAGATTGCGGGGTTCTGTGGCGCCAGATTCCTGAGTTGATTAATTGAAATTTGTATTGAATGTTTTATTTTTTTGCTATACAAGAAAAAAATATTGGTTTGCAATGTAAAACAGTAATATGTTTTAGGAGAAATAGGAGCACGCATGACTAACACTCAAAATGATCTGATCTCTTTATATGACATTTCAAGGTGACATTTAAATCTATTTTTACATCAATTTTTGATTGATAAATAAGTTAAAAAAATATTAATTTTGGGCGTATGTGCTGAAAATTATTTTCACTGTTACCTAATATTTTTTTTAATTAACTTATTGTCATTACCATTTGAAAACATCTCTTACCGCAGTGTCTTTTTCGTGGGTTTTCCTAAAGTTCTTACATCCACCCCACGGGACATTAGACAAACGACTAGCGTTAGACGTAATGTTGTTATTTACATCATTCCCATAAAAATTTACTTTGCGTCAAGTGTCGGCTGTTTCATTATTTGTAAATAAATTGCCAGTCTATATTGATGTTTCTTTCAAGCATATAAAGTGCAGAAAGAGTATCCGGGCCCGAATATATACCTTATTAATTTCGATAAGGTTCCCAGGGACCAATAGGCTTACAAGATTAGAATAATTTTCTCGTTTCGAGGACTTCCCGCTAACAGGACCAGCAGTTTAATTAAAACTAACAGTTGTCTCACACAGTCTTATCCGGCAATTTGCGAGGTATTACACGCTGAACTTTAGCCACAAATTATCTTGACTCCATTTCACAAAGCGGTTATGTTAATATCATCTTTACAGATTCAGTAAGGGAGCGTTTTTCTTACGAGGCGTGTACTGAATGAGGTTATTAAGGCAAATTATGTTTCATTTAATTAACTACATTTTTCATTTCTAACCACCTCCGTGGTAAAGTGATTCACGCGTCTGTGTGTTGCGCCGGAGGTCTTGAGTTCTCGAATTCCGAGGAAATAAATTAATTTTTCGGTTGGGTAGGCACAGAATGCTGATCATTTGTCAGTAAAGAATCAGTAAAACGGATACAAACATATGTCTGCGCAATACTCCACCACGAACTCGTTGTGTTGGGGCATGAGGCAGACCTAATACTGCATTTGTATCTCTGATCATTTTCTTTACAGGCGGTTAGTTAAGCTAGCTAGGTCACGTGTGCCTACCCAATATAAACTTTTGTTTTTCCGGGGTTCGAACCCAGAACCGATAAAACTATAAAGTAACATTTACATTTAAAGGGCAATTTCTTTCCTCATTTTTATTGTTAATATGAACTTTATATCCTGACTCCTCGCATTAAATATGGACATATAAAAATGATATGACAAACTGGGTGAAAATATTATGCAGCAGATTGTATTCTCAAAAGTATTCCGTGTTTGTGAAATATAACTTGACGCGAATGTTAGCAAATGAATCAAAAGGATTGGGGCTTGGCGTCATCTCCCCTTATCAGCCGGGACCTTTATCTTCGCTGTGGAATAAAGGGAAAGCACCGTATTCTTAGCAATATATGCGAATGAGTGCTATGAAATATGAATTCCATCTCACAAAACATATTATTCCGTTATTACCGAATGTATTGCTACATATTTGAGAGTTATGAGATAGGTATGACTTCTACATTTATTGTCACTTTTTTTATTTGAATTTAGTACATAAGCATTAATGTAGTATATATATATATATATATATATATATATATATATATATATATATATTAAAAATTGGATAATTTTAAAATGAATCTAGTAGGTAATTCCTTTCAGGGTTTTAGTGTCTGTTTTTTCAATAAAATCCCTAGTATTATCAATAAATAAAATTAAACTAAACCTAAAATAAATTTAAACTAAATTTATATATATCTAATATTTTATTCCCGGCTGACTTTCATGAAATGTTCTTGTTTGATCAGGGCGCGAAAACTTAGTACCTAAACGAGGATTACAAAAAATCTTATAATGATTTTACGTAAAATAAAATTGATTTGCTTGTGTAATGATTTTTTTCTATTATTAGAATTATTTTTAAGGTTTGACAGTGCATGTCACCTGCTTACCTGAATCCTTTTAATTTTCGTCAAAACTTTGGATTTATTTAGCAATAAACATGATAAAGCCAATATATTTGATCGCATCGCAGATCTCCTAACTAGTTCTAAAATCCAATAAATATTTCTCAAGAGGCTACCACGCTGTTCTCAAATTGAAACTGGAGATAATCTCTTTCGAGTGATTTCATTCGTTTTCTACTTTTCATTAAATTCAACTAGTCGCAGATGCTCTTAATTCTAAATTAATCCACGACTTAAATAGTAATTACCGATTTCGATCAAAAATAGAATTTATTTTGAACTCCGAACCATCGAGCAATTTAAACTTAATTCTATGTTTGATCCAGTGTTTTATAACAATTTTTATCTAGATTTAACTCACGATTAGGTCCCGAGGCATCGGAGGCTGGATGCAAGAAAACTTTAATTATTTATTTACTTAATTATAAACAGTCACAAACAAAAACAGAAATAAAAGAACTTTATCAAGAACCTGCAAAAGGACTCTATAAAAGAATAAAAAGAAAGATGTAGGTATATAAAAGAAAGTCGGATAATTTACACCGTTTTTAACTCAAGAACTGATGAATTTTAATGATCTCTGATTTGTTGGATTCGTCTAATCCGATAATAGAATAATGAAGAAGATTCGTTTCCTCATACTTTCAATGGAATGACGTTTTAGGTGACATGCTATTACTGAAGCGACACGAAGTTCGTGAGGTTCACTGGTATATAACACCTATATTAAAAAATGTTAGTTGATCATTTTTATTTTCTTGCTATATGCAATACAAATTATATGTGGGGCATATAATTTGTACTTTATTGTTAAGGTTTTAGTTAGCAGTTGCCACACTTGCACTTTCCCTTTATTACTTTGATTATTTTCCTTATTTAGTTGCCTGGAAGAAATCACTGATTAGCGATAAGGCCGCCCATTGCACTCCGATTAGCTTAAGTTCAAATTTGTATTCCATTATTATTGCAACGAAGTGTTAATGAATATCTAAATAAATAAAAGTTAAATGCCCATGGGTTAGGCTAGGACCTTAGAGACTCGAACTAGCTTATTAAGTTATTAATAGTCACTTATTGTATGGGAAGAAACATGGTCTGCCATTGGTGTTCGTACAATTGCTTGTGTAATTCAGTGAGTCGAACCACTTGTCAAACTTTAGTAATTTAACTTCAAAACAGGTCGGGGCTGGTGTACCGTACTGAACGTTTGTTCAGCCGCATTTCACCAACTCCGTGACATCCATGTCTAATCGACCAACAGTAATGTTATTGTAATATTATAAAACTTACATTTATGTTATGTGAGTAAATTACATTAAAGCAGGCTTAAATATTACAATTTTTTCGCTTTAAAACGAAACGCTTTTAAACCTAGTCTAAATCCTCTCCAACTTCTTCCAGTCTCCTCCATTATTTCCACTTCTGGAGAGAATGTTTGTGTGAATTGTGTATGTGACTGTAAAGCACTTTATTTTAAAAAAACCGCTTTGAAATCGGTCCATTTGTTTAGAAGTTACAATGGCAAAGATACAGATCCACAGAAACACAAATACGAACATATAACACCCCTCTTTTTTCATCTGGAGTTAAAAAGAGTACCACACATTCACAAGTCCATTTAGTTACAACTTGTGTATTGTGTATTTTTAATCTGAAATTATCAAAATACGATTTATACGAACGAATACTACTTAAATTATTAATTGAATAAAAAATTATCCGCTTAAAAACAAAAGAAGAACTTTCAGACTTTTAACATTTAAGTTAATATGATTTCTGTATTCAGATCATACATAGTGTGCTGCGTTATTGCACTAGGGTTGGATTTATGGTAGTGCTCTTTTTAAAATAAAGCTATTCTTCTTAAAATATTGTCATTCGCTTTAATATTTTACTTAACGCGTCCCAACGGCGACGTATACAATGCAATAAAATTCATACCGTTACAAGTTACAACACTTGCAAATGCATTGAAAATCGAAGTAAATTTCATAAGAATCAAATCATATTTTTTACATTAATACGGTTAATAGATAATATCTTTAATTATGTTATTTATTTACGTGAGAATTATATATTTAAATTTAAACAGCTCAATCCAATTAAAGTGGATATATACGAGAGCTGTCCAAAAAGTATCGTAAATTTTGAATTTTCACAGGCTATATTGGATTTTCGATCTTTTTGTGGCATATCCCTCACTTATGCTGATAACAAGAGGTCATTTTGAATGTTTAATTCGATTTTTGTCTGAAAAGAAATGGATATAAGAAACTGTATCAAAATTGTTGTGTGAAATACAGCTTTAAGCGCGTGAATGCATTCCGAATGTTGACTGTAGCATCTGGTGAAGTTACCTTGGACCAAAGGAATATTAATCGGCGGTACAAGTTGTTCTCAGAGGACCAAAAAGTTGTTAACAACGAAGAGCGAGTAGGACGACCGAGCACGTTAACAACAGACATTGATAAAGTGAAGATAATAGTATTAGCCACACATGGCTCGTACCTTACGATTTACCCATGATTTGGGCCTGAGACGGGTTGCCGCGAAATTTGTACCAAAATTGTTCAAATTCCACCAAAACCAGCATCGCTCTTTGTGCGCGAAATTTTGACCAAAAGCACTAATGATGCTGTAGCCACCGTATCCCCAAACCTGTGACTTTTTCTTGTTCCCGAAACTGCCGCAATTGAGTGGATACAGAGGGCATCGAAGTGCTTTAAGATTGGAAAAACGTTACCACAAGTGTATAATATCTGATGGGGATTACTTTGAAGGGGGCAAAATAGATAGTCATGAATAAATAAATACTTTTGAAAAATACATCATTCGCGTTACTTTTTGAACAGACAGTGTACACAATAATTTAACTAAGAACTAAATTTTTCCGTTATTTATTACTTACTTACTATTTATTACTGCTTACTTATATTATATACGGATTAGTAGATGGAGGTCTGTGTTTCACTGCCATTGATAAATAGGTGTGAATATACAAATAAATAAAATAAAAATGATTTATAAATGTCATAGTAATTATCTTATACCGACAATTTATTGAAAAAAAACTACAAATCGACGTCAAAGTGCACTATAAAGTGATGATGATCTTTCAAAAAAGAAAATATTCATTAAAATCAGTTCATAGTAAGCGTAACAATCACGTAACAAAGATACAAAAATCAACTTTAGAACCTCCTTCTTAAAGAAAGTTGATAATATATACAGAAGCCTGAAGAATTTCCTGCCTTTAACGATATAAGTTGCAAATGGTCATTAAAATTGGAGTCACTCGCGTTTATTACGTTTACCCATTAGGGGCAGGTGTAACAATTCACACGAAGCAATTAACGTCTGCTAAGGATTTTGGAACCTCCAAAATAAAAGGAAAAACGTGAGCCTCTCGCTTACCGCATTTCGTATGTTTTTGCTTTAAATAACGTGTTTCCTTAGCTTATTGAATGAGAATGTATGTTTTAATATCACACCGAAAACCGTAGGTATCAAGGTGATTCCCGTAGCCCTTAGTGGGGCATGGGGCAGACACATTGCTGCGTCTGTTTCACTGATCAATTTCTTTACAGGTAAGTAGGGGATCAGCCTTCTGTGCCTACCCAACCGAAAAATTTATTTGTCCCCCGGGATTCGAACCCAGGATCTCTACTCCAAACCACTTAGCCACGAAGACGGCTTAGTAATATACTAGTTTATGCCGTTATAATTGTCGTTGTATATTTTTTATTCGTGTAAGTTTTGCACTTCTTGCACTTTTCACGACTACTTACTTCCCCCGCCAGGGTCACATAGAAGAGATCACTTGTCAGTAATAAGGTTGCAGTGTAAATTAATAAATAAAAAGAATAAATCTATTTGCCTAGTACTCATGTTAAAATTAACCGTGCGTGACGTGAATTTCTCTAGAACTCATATAGCCCCCGCGAAGTTAGTGCAGTTCTGAAACTGGGCCATAACTTTACACGCAACATTAACTTGGGACACTGTCGCGACAGGACCTACGTGGATGTTTATTTGCACTAGAAGTGAATTTATTCTTAACACTATCTAAAAAGGCATAGCCTTGGAATTGACGATGAAAAATACCTGAGGACGTGAAAAAACTCACGGCAAAGTTTGAGTTATTCAGCTACGCTTATTTCATACTCTCACGGGGTTGCTTGTATACATTAAATATAGTAGTGTGTGTATTGTGTAGTAAAATTAAACATAAATATTTTAAAACCAAGGTTTGACACTTAAATTCAATATTATTTTCAATTTAATAATTTCTCGATTGGGTTTCTACTGATATTAAAACTGTATTAGAGAGTAAACAGGTTTTTTCACTATTCTTTACAATATTTTTTCTGTTTTCCATCACAAAAGAGGTGACCAAAGAAGAAGCATTTTATTCACAGATGACCTCGGAAAAATACAAGCGTTATCTTTTATAACCCGTAATCCCACTCAAACGAAGCCTTATTTAATATAAGGTTTTAAATAATAGTAAGTTTTCATAATATTATTCAATATTTTAACCGTAAGCATTTCCATTAATTTAAAGCTATGTAATAGCGACATTGCACTCACCCCTAAAGCTGCCTAAAGTATTTAGAATTTAGAGACAATGCAGTAAAATATTGTACAGTATTGTTAGTTTTCAGAACGCTATATTACGAAATATGAATAATTTAAGCTCAAATAAATATTGACGCTTTTCTTGTACAGTACGACTTTTATCTAAGCATACATTGTCATTTTTATTAAGTTTCTGTGAAGTAATTCCTTATGGAATTTTCTTAATTGGGGCAGACTCATTTCAGTTTTTTAAATTGTTTCCTCATGTTTGGAACTTAGGGCTGCCGGAAAAACATGTAGACGTGTTAAGTACTTGGCTAAGTAGGTGGTTAATTACATTTAAAATGAATTTAATTATTTAGTACGCATACATTTTATAAGTTAATATGTTTATATGATTACTGACGATTTACTTTTTGCCTTAATATTGGAAAATTATTTTTTTCGTTCGTCAAGGACGCATCGGTGGTCGTCAATACTTTCTACATGGTAAGGTGAGGCACTAAGTGTAATCTATGAACTCACCTGCATCGCAACATGGTTGTTCTGAAGCAATATGATTCAGCGGTATCAGTTCGTAAATATGTTAAAATTAGGGGATGGCAACTATTTAAACTACCAATTCGACTAATATAAATAGCTAGGGGGCATAGTATGGTCAAGGATATAAACATAAACACATACATACATAATATATAAACACTATGTTCGTCACCACAATAAATATGTATTCTATTTATGCGCGCACCAAAAACGAACCAACCGAACAAAACACTTGCGGAGTGAAGATATTGAAGAGAAACTTTTAATAAATATTTATTAATAATAACTCATTTATTAATAACTAGTGGACCCCGCGAACTTCGTATCGCGTCAAAGTTCCGAATAATAAAGTGTCACCTATAACGTCATTCCATAGAAAATGTATGAGGAAAATATTTTTCTTTTATTTATATTTTTTCGAAAATTTTCCAAATTATTCTCTCCGTAAGAACCATCCTTGTACTTCAAGGAATATTATAAAAAATAATTGGCCAAATTGGTCCAGGCGTTGTTGAGTTATGCGCTTACCAACACATTTTGCGATTCATTTTTATATTATAGATTATTATGTTTCGAACAGATAAATAAAAAGGTTTTATATTCATATGTAATAGCTATACGTTCAATTACATATATGTTAAATGCAATATAAGTATATTACTCGTATAATGAAAGTATATGCTCTTAAATTATATCCAGATGTTAATTGCTTTATTAATACGAGAAGTCATTAAGTGTCTCCATCACCTCGTGTGCCATCAAATCTTATTATATTAATGACAAATAAACACGAAAGCAATCACCTTTAGGTGTAATGTTTAAATTATTCAGGAGCTCAGAGTGCTATTTCAATTTAAACAAGATACATTAGGTAAATTAACATTTGCGCTCACTCGTAGCGAAATGTCTTGATTGAACTCATTACGTGTGCAGTACCTAATTAACACATACATAGGTTATCGTCACAAATTTTAGATTTCATAGCTTCGTAGCGCGCTTTGAAGGTCCTTAGATGACTGCTGCTACTTCTGGCAGACCAGTAATATAGCTGCAGGCGCCTGTGTATGCCCTATGCCCCACTAAGGTTACGGTAATCAATTTATTAAAGTCTACGTCACTCAAAAAGAGGCTCACTCCTTAACAGTGGAAGAATTTTTAAATTCGTATCATTAGGTAGTTGTTAACTTTATTCATTACATCCAAAACAAATCTCTGCTCTTTATAATATTAGCAAAGATCGCTTGTTTAAAAATCCTTGTAAATTTAAATTGTAATCGAAAGTTTGTACATTCCTAAAATTTTTTTAGTTATTTGTTAAACTTGTAACGGCACGCACGTTTGTTTAATAACTTACGTACATGATAACCTATTTCCGTGTTTGATTAAAACGTCTTACATCAGTATGTATTTTCTAACTACCTAAATAACAGTAATCTATTGACAGATTTTCGTGTTCCCAGTGATAAATGAGACAGCTATATTTTTTACTGTTAATCGTAGATTCGGTGTTTAGTGAGTGTAACGAAACACGTAGGATCCCTACGGGCCATCGCTTAAACTAAGTGCCTATAATTCGCGAGAGTTTACCCTCGTCCGCCCTAGGGAATCGCGCTCCGCCAGTTTGAAATATTGTGACATACACAAACTTTCACATACCTTTTTTGAATTATTATTTTGTACTGGGAACAATGTCAGAACTCAGACACCGCGGCGCATTCGCCGTTAATTGAGTTCTTGGCATGTATTTGCTTTCTAATAAGATTTATTTAGTACCTTTTCGAACTAGTATATGGATCTAATGCATGAATAAATTATAATTTTATCCTACTTCAATTATTTATCTCTCTTTTATTTTATTTCAAAATTCTCTACAAATTCTTTTTCCTTAATCTAGCCAGACAGAGGAAATCAGAAAGTATTTATTCATCATGTACGAAATTTTTTTACCACAATGTCTAAGTTGTTAACGCATATACATTATACAATGCGCATCTGCAAATTATTGCGCCGGAGGTCCTAGGTTCGAACTCCTGAGAAACCATTAAATATTAATAATGGGTAGGCACAGAAGGCTGATTAACTATATATTTGCCTATAATAAAAAAATGTGTTTTGTATACGCAAGTATCACACATTAGAGGGATTAGGTACACTTTTATAATACGAATAAACCCCATATAAAGTATACCGTACGCATACGTGGTTGTGTTGTTTTATTGGCGTCACTAATGAGTTGCTAATTCAATTTCACGGGAGCAGCCTGCGAGGTTGAACATGTTACATCGACTCCAGCACTCGGGCTGTGAATGCCGCTGGCAATCTACATTTACGTAGCGACCCTCCTATATTATCTACGCTATGTAACGTTTAATTTAGATTTTACCTATTAATAGAAGCCTTCAGGCAAATGTTTTATCATAATAGATGTACCTAATGTAACTATTTCTTACACAACGGAGTATCATTCTCATGTAAGGGGTACCACGCATCTCTGCCCTTAACCTTTAATAACCCGTTCTTTGCCGCAGCATCATATCGACATGTGTCCATTCGTTAAGAAGCTATGATTCTACAGACAAACACACAGAGTCACAGACATGACAAACTTATAACTTCCTCCTTTTTTATCGGGGATTAAAATATTTATGGCGTTGAAATACTTTTTCCTTTCTTGCTTTCATCGACATTTAGATGTGGTTTTGTGCTAAAATACGTAGAGGCTTTTAAGGCGTCCGCTTAAAAGGCTGCGTTTCCCTGAAAAATACTACTTAGGGACATAACTGGAAATAATAAAGGTATCTGTCACTATATTTTTATCTAACCGATTCGATCGAACGGATTACCGGGCAAAACCGATAAGTTGAGAAGTAAAAACCATTATAAATGCATTTAGAATCCCAAATACTGACTATTATATACATCTTATAATCGATTTAAGTGGTGAGAAAATATGGAATAATTGCGATCAATACCAAAGTAACATTACAAATAAATAATATGGTAAAAGACGTTTGGCTGGTCAACTAGTAAGTTATATACACGGTTGAAGTATACATTGCTAGTGTTGAATTTCTTTATAGCCTGTTATTTAACATTTATAAGTGAAAACAAAGGTCGTATCTACAATAAGTGATGTAAGCAGCTAAGCGAACAATTGTAATATAAGCGGGCGCCACGTCTTACTGCCAAGAAATAATCTCTTACGTGACACTCGCATACATCATGTACCGAGCAGATGCCAAAACTGTACTAGAGTCCCACAAGCTCAACTTACAGACTTAAACAATAGAGGAAGCTTTACTATATACATTTATTACAGTATATCAAGTAATATTGTGAAGAGGAAAGATAGGTTGTATAAACACACAATTATTATTTTATCTTGTTATAGATAAACTGAATAACTAGATAAAAGGTTTTAAATTTATTTCTTTTATATAATACAAATTTCAGCCAATGTTAACATGGTCGTACGACGTACGTTGTAAATATGTATGTATATTAAATATTAAAAAAATTGCCAGATTCATTCAGCCGTTCTAGATTTATTGAGTACTAGCGACCCGCCTCGGCTTCGCATGGGTATATAAACCTTCCTCTTCAATCACTCTATCTACTAAAATAAACCGCATCAAAATCAGTTGCGTAGTTTTAAAGATTTAAGCATACAAAGGGATATAGGGACAGAGAAAGCGACTTTGTTTTATACTATGTAGTGAAGAAACATCCGAAGATAAGTGTTTGTAACATTAAAATTACATTTAAAAAAATTGCATTAAGCGCAAAATGAAATACAGATTATGGTCCAGTGACTTACATAGCCTTCTAAATCTGAAAGGAATTTTTGAAGGTCCTTAGAATCATGAAGGTCAAATTATTATCGGATGAAGTCGCGGGTAGAAGCCAGTAGTTCATATTTCAATTATCCATTGTACTAAAAAAGCTAACATCTCACATTCGCGATAAATTTGTCGAGAATTTCTACATTTCCATATGAAATGTTACACTTCGGCTAATAGTTTTCATTTGACGATTTCGTAGAGTAATTTAGTACTTAATCTACACACTCACGACTCACGTCAGAGTCGGTTTAAGTTTTATTTGACAAGGCAAAATAGTGGTTTCCTAGAATTTATTACTTTGAACTTTTAAAACTATAATATGATGATTTAACCATAATATTGACTATAACATTGATGTAAAGATATCTTCAACAAAAAATTCATAAACCTAATTTTGCATCGGGATTAGCAATTTCTGCATTTGTAAATACTTTGCTTGAATGAAAAGTATGTATACGAAGTGTCATAATCTATTTTCCTTAGCAAAAATTTAATTCTAAAGAAGAAAATTAAAGAAATCTAAGAGTAGGTACAACGAAAATCTTGATCGATATAAATTAGAACAGAACTTTAGTAGAAGTTTCTTCCTTACACAGAGTTATAGTCGAACAGTATTAGACTAGGGAACCATACCATTAATGACTGTTTTCAATCTTACGACTAGCTTAGGAGGTTTCTAAGTGACATGTTGTCTTCTTTATTACCTTTACAACAGTAAGAGATAGGTAATCACTTAGACGTTTCCTAAGCTAAGATTAAAGTGGTGATAATGGTCATTACTTGTACAGATTGGGTGGGCAAGAAAGCATAAATATAAGATTGCAATGATGTTGCTTATCTGTACATAGTTCTAGAATCTTTAGGTATGTTTATATATTAAAATATCCATAGGAACAAGGCCCAGGCAGGAATGTATGCTAGAATAACGATATTGGGTCATTTATGTAAAGGTATGCCGCTGGGATTTCTCGGATCAACATGGATTAGATCCCGCGTAAATCTCTATTTAGTACGATCTCTATCCAACCGAACTGGGCCAATTAGACCGTGTACTCAATATCCACAAAATATAGCACTTCCTATATAGATGTACTTTTATATTATATTGTGACAAATATACTTTCTTTAATCCGGTTAAACTGCGCACATACGTTACCTACGTTTGTTCATTTGTCACGCTTCATAAGTAATATTGTAGAAATTTAAGTATATTAACACAAGAGCTTAATCTAAATCATAATTCTAACATATTATGCAGCACGTTCTTGAGTTAGGACCTAAATCCCTTTTCTAACTTTCTCTAATCACTATAAATGCTGATACGATACTAAACAACGAATATAAGAAGTAAGAAGTTTATCTCGTTACCCCTAAAAGTCATTTATCTTTGTAACTTAGGCAATATGTGTGGGTGTTAACAAATACATCCTGCTTATTTAGCCATAATAGGAACCTAACAAAGTAATTATCTCCTTAAGTCCCGAGCCAATTCCACTGTTTAAGAAAGATAAACGTGAAAGGAAACGATTTTCACAAAACTCTTAACTTGGATCACAATGGCTTGATAATTACCACTTATATAGACTATAATTTATCTTAATTAACGGCCTCAATTTACGTTCGAAGCAAAAATTAAGGATGTTATTAATATTTATTTTATAAGGCTGTCATAATTACTAATTTAAAAATCTTTACTTATGGTGAGCTGGGCTATTTTTAAGTAACATAGATAGGTATATTGCATAAGTATGCCCACACGAATGAACTTATAAAGGGACAACCACCTGTCACACGTCTGACAGTCAATTCGTGATATGCAAAAAATAGGAGTTAAGTTCTACTGAAAAAAAAAACTGTTCGCCACAGGACATAGTACATGTAATTTATTAGAAAAATTCTAAAAGTAGTATATTTCTTTCAACCAATCCTTATGATTTACGAGTAAGGCCATTCGGAATTATTATTTAAGTTTTAATGACCACAAAATAATATTACCGCACACTTTACGGGTTCCGTAATGAACGAAGAGGCTTATAACTTCATTCCGTCTCGCAATTACGTTGCAGGTACTTTTTTGTACGACCCGGGTGGCATTCAAGAACATTTCAACAACTACAAACATTCGTCATTAGTTAACATTATTCACTCGAATGCCTAGTTTTTCACCGTCTGCTTTTTAATGAAATGCTTTTGAACTAAAAGCACCTACTTAAGTGCCTATTGTTTTATTAAGCGAAGCATTTTGCGTCCAAATTGATACATTTCCTTTGACAACTTTTTACTTGCTTTCGGAGTTAATTACAAATATGATACGGAACGAGACGTCTGTGTTATAAGTTGAGGTGATGTTGTAAGTGTTTAAGAGATTCAGTTAAAAAGAGACAATGTTAACGGACCATGGTAAAGTATAGCAAAATATCTTACACGTGTAAGTGTGTAGAACCAAAAAAACATACTTCGAGCAATAATACAATAATACTACAAACAATAAAAAAGTTTTAATAACTACATTACTTGTAGGTAAATTTAAATAAATTAAAAAAAATAGTAATTTTTATTTTTCGCGTATAAAATAATAGGTAAGTAGGTACTAGGTAAGTACATAATAAAAAAATATACCTATATAGTTTTTGTCGGAATAATTTATGAATAAGCTTATTCAATAAGCTATTAGTTAGTTTAGCTCCAAAAACCTATTGTCAAATCTATCATCCACGGCCATAGAATCTTTACATCCATCAATTTTTCCATGATTTGGGCAACAAAATATAAATACTGCAAAGAATCAACATACGGTTACATACGTATATCAAAGTCGCAATGTTTTTGTACGTGTTTACAGTCAAAGTTCTTGACTTTATTAAGCAATGCTGTCGTCGTTTTAAGATACGATGGCAAGAGATGAGCTTGAATAATTTAGTTGGCGGGAATGAACCATTTATCCAAATTGTCCGTGGCGCGGCAGAAAGGGTGCGTTTTAAAAATGAACAAAGCGACAGTTTCGTGTCCTCCTAACAACAATTCGCTTTAAGAGAATGTAAGACAATATGTAAAAAGGTTCGTCCGAGTCCCCACGTAATACAATCTTGTTTGGGTTCTTTGAAAGGAGAAAGTATTAAATTATTTATTTATATTATCGCATGGGGGAATAGAGTGAATTAAGAATTATTACCGCTACGTGTCTGTGATCTGTCTTTAATCGTGTTTGTTTCCGATAGATGTATTTTTGTGGTACCATCGTTGTTTTTGATTATCATAACACAAATGTTTCCGCTACTTAGTAGGTACTTTGGGTTCTGAGCAATGTATGTGAGTTGTCCAAATTATTATTAATTTATTCTGAATAATTAAATATTAGTCTAGGTTAACATGTTAACAAATATTCGAAACTACTAGAAGGTCCAATATCTTTTGTTTAAACAATCGGTACAGGAAATCCGTAACGTGATCAAACAATTGCCTATTGTAAACGGTCGAAGAGGTTCCAAGTGTATAGAATTTTATAGTAGGTTCGGACGTAAAATAAAGGACAAATCAAATAATAAAGGTAAATTGTATTATCCAAGATACGTGTAAATATAAGATTCGTGAAAGGCATCTAACCTTTTTGTATTAGTATGAAATTCTTATATTGTCGCAACACTTTTATCCTGTTACTAAAGAGAACTGGACTCTTCGCAGAATTAAAACCAATCTTATTCGCAACGCATGCGGGAACATTCTGATTTCTGAATTACCCTCAGGCAAGAGCGGATCTAGCTTTGTTATTATTAGCTATGTTATTATATTAAATTTATTAAAATAATATTGAAAGTACTTACATAAAATTTATATTGTGACAAAAAAAAATATAAAACGTTATGTTTAACAGTTTTAATTAGTGGTCCACCAAGGTCTTGAATGCAGCCCAGGGGGTCATGACCCCCATGATCCCCTGGATCCGTCGTTGCTCTCAGGGAAAGCTGTATGCTTCCATAACTGGCAGCAATTGAAGATAATTTAAAAATCTCCCAACAACATTGTTATAAGAATAAGTCGTTAAGCATAAAACCGCATCGAAATAGGTTATTCCTTAAAGAACAATACCACAGACTTATAAACAACGAGTCGCGGTCTCTGCGTCATCACCAGATAGGACGCGAAAAGCCTCCGCTAGTGCCCTCTTTTTCCAAAGGCAAGAAAAAAACAAACGTTTTGGGCAGTGCACACTGCCCAGCGACCTTGTCCATAAACACTCCGCACACGTAGTCACGCCTCCGAATGGTACCAATGCGTTTTTCTTCAATGTTTATTGTCAATAAAGAATTCGTAAGGGTGATTACTCACCCCTGCATCCACCCTCCCCTTGATCCCGGATACAACCATAATTTATGTTCTATTGATTAAATATTAATATTCCTCATTGTAAGTGTAAGGTACACTGGCCGCCTCCTTGGTCTAGTGGTAAGCGCGTAAGCATTACAACCGAGAGATCCTGGGTTCGATGCCCGGTGTAAATAAAAAATAAAAAACAGTCTGGCAGGACATAGAAGACTGATCACCTACTTGCCCCTAAAGAAAAAAATCGATCAGTGAAACAGATGTGAAATGCATCTGCCCCCTACCCCACTAGGGGACACGGGACTTCACACTCACCATGCACTGCATACTTTTACAATTTGAAAATACCTCCTACATATAGACAATCTACAATCGACACAGCAATTTAAGATTAAAATTTTAAATTGACACACACACAAGAAATATCCAATTTGTGTCCGCGACTTCGTCTCCGTAGAACCAGCACAAAATGTATACTTTGCCAATCAAAACCGGTTCAGCTTTCTTAATGTGAACAAACACATTGATATATTGACACCTTAACATTAAAATTAAAAAAAGGTTATAGAAATAAAATATAATCAAACATCCAGTTTGTGAAGAATTTATTTAGTAGATAAAATACAGCATAGGCGACAGCCTAGTAGGCTTAAAAACTTAAAATAAAGTTATTAGAGAAATAAAATAACTTCTTATCATTTGTCAGCTAGCTTCACTAGAGGAAACCTTGTTTTATCGTAAATATTAATATTCATGTTGAACGCATAAATAATTCAAATAAATATAAAACACTAACTCATACACATGAGGGTAAGTGTTTGCAGTATGGTTTCGTATACAATACTTAATAATGTTTGTTTTCGAACACAATTCCTAGATATATCAAACACACACAATATATTGTAAATCTGTATGTATTGATAAGCAATACAAAGTTCGTTAACACAAATGAAAAAATTTCCAGTATTATTTCAGTTAGAAAATAAGGATAAAGAAATCGTAATAAGTATTTTGATGAAAAAACCAGTTTCTATCTTCACAAAGATTCCGTTGCGTATTTGTGACGTATTTTAATAAGCCACAAAAATTCTGGCGAATTAAACAATTGGCTTTTTGAAAAATAAATCGATTTAATTCTGTGATAACAAAACTTTTATCCACTAAAAGAAGTATTTTAAAAAATCTTTCATACAGTCTCTGTTATAAAAGCGATCTTGAAGTACTCAAGGACATATTGTAAGTGTTAATGCCCCAGCATGTTAATACTAAGCCCCATACATCAGAAGTCACTAGTTAGCTCATATTTAACTATTAAACGTTAAATGGTTAGGTTTAAGGCATGTTACCCATTTTTTCTTTTAATGAACCACGTAGGACAATTTAAACCAATTAAATGTTCTGACACTGGGGCTGATAAAAATGATGAACGAATAATGATAAGACTTAGCAGGGCCGATGGTCGGGTCCACGGCGACGAGGCGCGGCCTTCAAAATGTTATCAACACGAAGAATGACCTCCGCGGCTTCCGCAGCTGATACCAACACTTGACGTTTCACAACATACGACTCGGTAATACCCAATTTTTTCATGTCACCCACGCGACCGTTCTCCATATCTGTAAATATTTTAAAACAAATTTTAAGAAAATTTTATAAACTCTGCTTTTTCAAAATTTTATCTTCACAGATTTACAAAATTTTACCCCACATACAGACTCACAGTCCTAATAAAACACAAATAGCAGACAAAATTATCCTGAAAGAATTACTTAACCCAATAACTGACATAAATCGTACTAAAAGTTCAAAACATGTGCATTTTGCAAACATTTTAAACAACAGAAAAAAATATTTATTTTCGAACACAGGACGTCTGGGTTTAGTACAGACGGGTACGTATGTATGTATAAAAAAATTATGGATAACTTTTTTTTGTGAAATTTATATTTTATTGTTTTTTTTTGGCTTGATACTGAAACAATATAAGACACGTATAATACAATTTACCTAATCCCGTAGTAGATTCTCCCTGTGCGTGATGAGACCTAAGCCTTGCAATGAGATCAGCGCTGTCATATCCAGCATTGTCAGCAACAGCAGCCGGCAGACGCCGCAATGCCACTGCGAAGGCTTCAGCAGCGGCAGCCTCTTTGCCAGCAATACGGGTCGCAGCCCGTGAAACCGCTTCGGCCATAAGCATTTCACTGGCTCCTGGAATTATTAAGAAAGTATTACAAAAATATGTTTTATATATTTATTATCAGCAATCTTTTCCAACTCCGCAAGAGTTGCTTACACCCACGGCACATCTTTAATTTTCTCTCTTCGTTAAAATAACTTTTTAAATACTCTGTTCAATGTGACCGAGTTTATACCAACTCGCTAAGACAATATAAAGAAATATAAGCATATGCCCTTGTGGACTTTTTTGTATGCCTCTATAACTTTTACACCATACATTTTGTTGTATTTCAAAGGGTTTAGACAAAATTTTCAATGAGATTCCAGTTCTTTTTCTTTCTGAATTCCTCAACAAACATTTCACAAAAATCTACATATTATGTAGACATCCACTGGGAATCTTTCTATTGATAGAAACCGCATGTGTTCAGGTAAAAATATATTTACCTCCTCCATAAATGACTTTCGGTTCCTTAACAGTAGCAGCGAGTACACACAGGGCATCGTGCAAGGACCTTTCGGCTTCATCAATGACTTGTTGAGTGGCACCACGGATCACAATGGTGCAGGCTGAGCCCAACTCAACTCCTGAGAAACGGATCAGGCACTCATCACCAATCAGTACCTGAAAGTTATTATTAGCTATTTTTAGCCTCAAAAAAAGGTTTTAAATGCGGCTGTTTTTTTTTGTGTTTGTTACGTCATTATTTTGCCAATTAGGAACGGATTTTAATGATTCTTTATTTTATTGGTTTGGTATAGTTCTGAGATTAATTAATATAGTGATCACAAGACATTTCGGACACATTAATCATTGTTAAAGACAGATGAAAAATATACCCCATGTCCCTATATCATAATTATAGTGATGACTGAATACATGATGTTGAAACAAAACCAAGTAATACTTTTTACAGTACCTGTTCAATGAGTTTACAGTGTCCCAGTTTAACCTTATCAGGTGAGTCAAAAGTGGAGACAATTTCTCCGCCAGTCACAAGTGCCAAACGTTCAATTCCATCAAAGTCCGCATGCTCAATAGCCATTACACCTGCATCCGCGAAGAGTTGCTCTGGGTAGTTGTAAATCAACTGCCTGAAATTTACCATATTATAAATTATATGAAATATTTAACAGGGTGCAGAAAAATTGTAAAAAAAATACCTTTTTCATATGGGAGGACCCAACTCTTAATATTAAAACATTTTATTATAAATTATTACATTTCTGTATCCATTTTATGATAATTTTCTTTACAAGCAAGATGTTCATTAAAGGCAGTAGATATTCTCAATATTTTGATTTTGATTAAGTTCATTAATAAAGTTAGTATCTTTAAGTTTAAATTATCTACTATAATTGGATTCTAGAAAATATATGGATAGAAATATATTACAAACCTGTTGATGAAAACATTGCACTTGTGGGCCAAGATTTTGTTGACTTTGTCCTTCATTTTTTCTTTCTCAGCTACTTCCAGTTCAGCAATTTTGGCCATTGAATCAACTTTAATAGTTGAACCGAAAACTTTAATTTTATCTGTGTCCATAGGTGTGTTTGCAATTAAAATATTTGCATTTTCAATACGCTTCGGCTGATGTACTCCCACCTTAAATAATTAAATCTTTCTGTTAATTTTTAATTTTGTATCCTTGATTAATCATATGAAGCCATATTACATAATATACCCCATAATATTATGAAGAATGTACAATTTTCATTACTTCAGTCAATAAATTTAACTTAAGAATGAGTTAACTGATTATTTTATTGTTTTCTTTTTTTCGTTAAACTTTCCAGAAGATTTAAACTGGTTAAGGTAGCCTTGCGTGCTGCAATTGTAGTTTAAGTGTTGCATTTGATAGGATGAAGGTCTAGAATATTACCTAATAGACCAATATAATGTAGGAAATATTAAATACAAGCTTTGTGACAATGTCACATACCAACATTTGGGGTGCAAGGGCTTGCTGCTAATTTGTTAAAAAAATTATTTTATTTTTATAAATACAAACCTTCTTATTTAATAGGAAACCCTCATCTAGGAAAGATTCTTCTAGAACACCACCAGAAATCTTTATAATCTGTATAGATTTCAAGTTGCCTGAACCCTTGAGCCTCAACACCGCATCAACTGCTAATTTTGTGAAATGCCTGAAAATAAAAGATTTTTGTGATAACTCATATTATGTGAATTAATTGACCTTTCAATCTTAATATACTAAACCAATCATCAATTGAAAGCTTTTTAAATGATTTGTATTTAAACTATTTAATCTAAAGATTAAATTTCTAAATTAATCTTATCTAATTTATTAAGCTTTCAATGTTACATTAAAAATATATTTTAAAAATGTTATATTTACTCTTTATGATTAGAAAGAATCTTGGAACTCAGTGTAGTGCGAGCAATGTTCTCCAAGTCAGCTCGTAGGGCTGCATCATTTAGGTTCTTTTCATGATCAAAGCTAGCATCTGAGAGTGCTTGTTTAGCAGCCTCAACAGCTATGCGCCAACCAGCTATGATTGTTTGTGGGTGTAATTTTTGATCAACCAATTTTTCCGCTTCACGAAGAAGTTCAGCAGCTAGGAAAATTTAAGTTATTTAGACCAGAAGATTCTAAATTAAAATACACTTTTATAAGACAATTAGTTATTAATTTTACCAAGCACTGTGACAGATGTTGTACCATCTCCTACTTCATCATCTTGTACTTTTGACATGTCAACTAAAATTTTAGCAGCAGGATTGTCTACACCAACTGATTTTAAAATAGTAGCACCATCATTTGTAACCTCTATCTGCAATGAACAAATTTATAAGTAAATATAAATCAATAAAATATTTTAAGTAATTTTGCAATTTGCCATTAAAAAGATAATAGAAACCACACTAAACATTAATACACTTTGCCCGATGACTTTCCTATTTACTTGAAAAACATAACCACTGCACAACCTGCAACCACACCCACCATTTATCTTTATTTTTGCTCCTGATACAGAGCGGCACGGCTTTAAGCTAAACCGGCTAGCACGCGCACCTGTTAACGAACACAAAACCCGACCAGTGTTCATGACATCAGAAAACCAAGCTAATCTATCATTATGTCATGATCATATCAAACTATAAGTATTAACAATAACAGCCTTCTATGCCCTGTCAGACCGAGTTTTTTTTATCTCCACCGGGCATCGAACCCAGGAGCTCTCGGTTGTAACGCTTACGCGCTTACCACTAGACCAAGGAGGCGTTCTCGTATTAACAATACCACATCACAATGTTTTATTGTACATACCTGACCAGCATTCCTTCCATAAGAAACTAAGATTTTATCCATTCCTTTGGGACCAAGAGTACTTTTGACCAAATCACCAATAGCAATGGCACCAATGAAGCTAGACATTCGAGCTACCTCACCCTTTTCTTCTTCTGCTTCATTTTTCAATATTCTGATAGGATTAAGTGATACCTGCAAGTATTCGTAACATTTTTCTTAATTTTGTGAACATGTGCAAGGGAATAAAATGACAATGGCCTTATACAAATAACAGATATTGAACATAAACGACCACTTTATATATATTTTGGAAAAACTGCTAGATAATATTAATACATACCATTTTGAAATATTTCTTGTTTAATATAGAAATTACCTAAATATCTTTCGAATTGAACAGAACTGAAAAGTACCTAACCAAAAATTGTCACGAGAACGTAGAAACACCGCAACTACCAAACGCTAACCACAGAAAAGACACTAATGACTAGACAGTAGACAGTAGACACTAGACAGTAGGCCGTCGGACACAGTCAAAATGACAACCAACAACAACATTGAGAACTGAAAAGTTATGAACACTCACAACACTGACAACTGACAGTATACAGAGTTGTAAGTAAGCGCGCGACAGTGAACCATATGGCATATTTATCTATAGTCTATGCATTGGTTCATGACTTTAGTCTGTGTTCGTACTAATTGTTCATACTTCATTGTAAATTGTAATCATATCAAGTAATTTTTACGTCATTGTGTTGAAACCTGATTCATTTTAATTATTGTTGTAAGTTGTTTCTTTATTCATCCGTGATTAAATAAGTGACAACAGTATAAACAGATTTATATCGTTATTTCCTACGAAACCTAATTAATTCTGTTAACCATGGAAAACCAAGGCACTTCTGGACCCAGAGTCAGTGATAAACGACTAGCTCAAACACAAGCTAAGGTAGACGAGGTCGTCGGTATTATGCGTGTAAATGTCGAGAAAGTGTTGGAACGCGACCAAAAGCTATCAGAACTAGACAATCGTGCTGATGCTCTACAACATGGAGCGGCGCAATTTGAGCAACAAGCTGGTAAACTCAAGAGAAAGTACTGGTGGCAAAACCTTAAAATGATGTTAATTATTGGTGCTGTAGGTCTTGTACTCCTCATTATTATTATTGTTTGGGCTACATCTGGATCAAGCTCAAACACTGCCACCTCACCCGTCACTGCTGCTCCAGAAACACCATCTGGACGATAATAACTTATCAGGGTTGCCAATAATTTTACTAGACTCCTTAAGAGTTTGATAAACTAAATATAATAATCAAAAAGATGTCAATATTTAAATTATTTTGGTAATCAAGAAGCCACTTTAGTTGATTAAAGTCACATCATACGCGATGACTAATTGACTGATTGAAAATGAAACTATTTTGTAAACAATTTTAAAAGCATATTGCACATATTTTACTACCAATGCATTTCTTACTACAATTCAGAGTGTGTTTTAATATATCTATAGACAACCAGTGTTAAAATTGTTATTATTAATGTTGCTTTAATTGATATAATATTTATAAGAATGTATATTGTTAAGTGGTAGTAAGATAACTGTTTGAGGAGTATATTAAAGACACTGATGTTAATTATTGAGTGGGTATTTACCTACAACAGGAAAATTTGCACAAGTGTTTTTATGTTACCTTGTTTCTAAATTAAAACAATATTTATACACAAGTTTAATGCACAAAAACATAAATTTTATATTACAGCACAAATTGTTCAATTCATTTGTATAATTATGTCTAAGAATTGTTATACTATTACTATATACTTTACATTTATACTTAGAGAATATTTTAGATATGTCGACTTATACAATGGTGCATTATTCTAAAAAGTTCTTCATATATAGTATTTACTTTAGGAAACAATAGCTATAATTATCTTTTCTACCGATTTAACAATGTAACACATAAGGGGACCAACAATAAACTACTTTAGAAAGTATGATTCACAGTTTAATATCTTCTGCCAAAATATTGATGTAAATTAAATCCAAGTACCATCTCTTTATGAAAATATATTGTAAAAGGCAAAATAAATGTATTATTCTTAGATATTCTTTCAATTCAACTTGCGTTGAGATAAGATACTAGTTTTGATAAGCACTGATTTGATTCAGTTGAACAATGAAAATTATACGACTTGTATTAAATGGTATGTGATGCTATCAACATTATATTTTGAAGCTATTATACTAATTACATAATATTTTCAAAATATTCCTAGCAACATTACCTAAAGGATACACATAAAGCAAAGTACCACTGTAATCTACAAATTGCTTTAGTGTTTGTATGAAATAATTTTGATTTAAAGTCACCACTGCCTCTAGACAGTCACAATGTTTTAAATTCATTCTGTTTATTTTCTTATTTTTTTTTTCAATATAATTGAGTTCTAATCTAAAATCAGTACCTAAGTATGTACAGTAAGCGAGACTGAAGCTTGGGCCGGCCCCTAGTTAATGCTAATCTTATTATCTTAAACTACCTCAATATTCTGAGCACTAAAACTGACATTGCAGCTTAGTATTTAAACTTGGGGCATTTGTTAAGTACCTATTTCATAAAATTAATGTGGTTTTTTGATCATAACATTTAATGTGAAAAACATTATCCACATATGTAGATGTTTTTTTTATCAAAATCATTAACAGAAGCCTAATGCCAATGACATTGTCATCATCTTATATGACATAATATTTATCAAAAGCGTTTAAGCTAGATTTAAAAGAATGAACGCGTAATAAATATAGGTACATTTTTAATTTGTATTACATGAATAGGATTAGGGAGGTATGTGATCAAAATTCATTACTACACGTCGGTGAAATAGTTGTGAAAACAATAATTAAGACATTTAAAAGCTAATTCATTGTTTTCTGTATTTAAACTGGTCGTGGGATCTTTTTATTGTAACTTGAGTATAATGGGTACAATTACGGAAGAGGTCTGCCTACGTTTCGGTCTATTTAGTCTAGAGACAGGTCCATTATCCACAACCACTGACCTTCAATTAAATATGTACATTTTATTACTTACCTCGTCTTAAATTCTTATTCGCTACTCGCTATGTAGATTCATGTTATAATCTAGTGATTCCATTCCTAGAAACAATATAACGATAATGATAACATAAGACATATTACCTATGTATCTGCTCTACGCCCGCCGTCTGCGGTTCGAATCCATCCAAAAATGGATTTCTGGATGGATTCGATATTTTGATTTGGAAGGCACAGTCGACCTACCTACTTTAAGTGTTAAAAATAACGAATGAAAAAGACTTCAATATGTCGTCTGCCCCTACTGGAGTCTGGATGGAGAAATTCACTTTTTTTATGTCCTTTAATGCTACTTAAGATTATTATACCTTCTCGGATGTTCAATTTTATTACTATTATTTGTGTATATACATTTTGAGCGTGATGGTATGCGAGGAAGTCAGGTGGATATAACGCGTAGTTATTTTGCGACTCGCGTTGAATATTCAGTTTCCTACCCAGACCAGCGTGAAAAGTTTTCTAATGTTAACGTCAAAGGCTGTGTTGTCTTATAGCTGAAAAGCGTCGGGGATTAAGCTATAAGAAGTAAAATTGAAGACAATTGAAATAACCCCCAATATGATTATTACAAATAAGAATATCTCATAAACGGATGAACTGGTTTTTATAATAGCTAAGGTCCATCTCGATCACATGAGCTTTCAAATCAAAAAACCGGCTCCTAATCAGTTTCAGTTCAGTTCAAAATTACTTTATTCATTATAATAATATAGTGTTAAAATTAAAAAAAAACCGACTTCAAATTGTAACTCTAAAACTACTGAACAGATTTTGATGAAATATATAAATAGGACCACACGGGAAGTACCAGCGTTCAAACAACAAAAGAATTATCGAAATCGGTTCACCCAGTCAAGAGTTCTGACTAACAAACATAAAAAAACAGCGTTGAATTGAGTACCTCTTCTTTTTTTTGAAGTCGGTAAACAAACCAACCATAATGACATTAATTACTACAACATTAACAAGTGTACCTGTTTATATAATTTTTAGGCGGAGTATTATATAATTAAAATTTAAAACAGTGTATCTTTTAACACATTCGCAACAGCGCATACTTCGGTCTCTATATATTATTAAGATGTATTCAATACTATAATTTTTTGAAGACTTAAATGCTCATTTACCACAAATTGCATTTTTTGGATTAGGTCATTTTCATTCTAAGGGTGCGATATTCCCACGTCCTTTTCCCATATACATTTATATATTTAGGTACAATATACTTTTTAATATAGGTAACTTGTCTTAGTTTCTCATTCTTTATATTTTGCTTTAATACCTCATATTTACTACATTTCATTTACTAAAAAGACTACTAAAAACTACTACAAAGACTACTAAAAACTACTATTAGGACTACTAAAAAGGTAGTAAAGTAATTTGTGACGCAGTGTTAAGTAGGTAGTGGGTGTTAACTGTGAGGCCGGCATTCCTTTTATGGTCCGTTACAGATAACTATTGCGTCGATATGCCCGCTCCTTATAATTAGATATATTCGCCGTGTCATTCACCTGTTCTTGTTGTTAAGTTTAGCCACGTTTAGCGAGCACCATTCGATTTTTTAATCTATAACCGGTTCATGATTCATGATTTCTTAATATATAATTGATAGTTTCCGGGTTTATTTCTTACTTCATCCTAGAATGCCGTTTTACATCCTTGTATTTACGATGCAGTGGAGGTTTATAGAATGTATGCCAATATACTTAACAGGTTATAAAAAGGCAGATGTGCAAATTCTTAGCGTTTCCAACACAAGTAGATATCAACGAGCATCCTGCAGGGTGGTGACTGGCAACAGTATGAATGACCTCATTGTTTATCGCTTTCATCACATTCCTGGCTCGAAATTCGAATAATGTTTGAAAAAAGACGCTGGATGCTATTTAAACTCGTGATCATTGTTTTCAACTGAACTAATTGAAGTTTAACAATTTTATAGAGAACTTACAAAAATATAGTTTTAATTAAGCAGTATTTACCTAGTCCCAAATAAAAAGTTTTTACTGAAACAGTAGGGTAAAGAGCGGGAATAGCGCTCACTGGGTATTTTAATAACAATAATTTTATATTATTTAACGAGTCGGGTTTTGCCTTAAACTTCATGAACAGGTGCGCGTGCTAGCCGGTTTTTTTGATTTTTCTGACAGAAATTTCTGATAATGTGCGGCCGGGCTTAGCTCCCGCACACTGTTAGAAAAATTCTAACGGCCCGTCCGGTGCTGATGCCAGCCTGATGGCTCCTTTGCCGGACGTAAGAATTTTTCTGACAGAAATTGCGGAAGGCGTGTTCACCATACATTTTGTACTAGGCCCCGCACACTATCCGTTTCGCGTCAGTTCAGGCACGCCGCCACAAGGAGCAGACGTCTTGCTAGCTAGCTAGTTAGTGTATTTTGAACAAAAATAGGTCTAGGGAGTCCATGAAAAACACATAATTAATTGCTATTCTTGTAATTGTCTGTCAAAATATAATTTAATGACAACAACATATGAAATGGCGTTGTTTAAGTACAGGGCTAATCTTAAGTTACTTAAGGTATATTTACGTGTTAGGTACACGTAAATTTACAAACCATGTTATAACTTAAGATGTAAAACAATTTTTATATTTTTTTATATTTGGGTTCTAAATAAACAGAGATGTGCAAAATAGGTTATAAAATGTATAGCGGGTTGCTATATATATATAACTAGCGTGAGTTTTGATAATGTATACTATAGGTAAAAAGGTGCGCTGGGCCGCAAGCGGCCCGCGTGAATATTGATTATGTATAGGTAAATAATAATAATCTTGTCGTATTAAGAGGGTGAACCCAATATCGACGGTTTATATTTTTATTTAAACAAAAAAATAGTGCTGAGAGCAATAAGGTATCTTCATCCATATTGTACGTATAGAGATACACCGTACAGATGAAACGACTTGGCTAGATCGCGTCTCCGCAAACGCTGCAACACGACAGGGCTAAAAAGCTGCCGGATCGAAATTTCTTACAATATGTGGCCAGCCTTAGGCCGAAGCAGTGCGTGCCACTCTGTATCAGGACTCGGGAACGAAGACTCATAGCTAATATAAATGGCGGGCTTTTTTGCCGGCCATCATTATAGAATTGTCGCTCATAGAAGAGATTTCTACATTTGTTTTTAGAAGGGCATTATTCAATAGCGTTTTTGTTTCCGTCCAATTGAGCATTGGAAAGTATTTCGAGTAAACAAGAAAGTTATTGAGCGAAGTGTATTTATGTTTAGTGTGGTCTACCTAGACAATACTTTCTCTAACGTATAACAGCATATCCTGGAGCACCTTTAATGGAGAAAGCGGCAGGAACATACCACAGCATTATTGCAAGAATTCCCCGGAGCTCTAACTCTTACTTAACACTATCTACGGAATAGTAATCTATCGTAGGCGTTGGACTGAAGCTATAATATAAAGGTATGCAAGTACATATATCAATCTAGGTTATCTAGACAAGTAGTAAGTCCACATAATGACATACACGTTGCATTGTAAATAGCGAGACGCAAACTCAAGGTCAATGTAAAGTGTTGTTTGTCGTTGTATCTATGCAGATTTCTTAAAATATATTATGTTCTTTAATTATAACTGATTTTGATAGTTAACTGGGAATTTATTTTAAAAATAACTATTATCATGCCTTAAAATATCATGAAAGGAAACCTATAGTTTAATAATAATATTACAAAGAGAAAAGATTAGTATTTTTCTATATTACATTAACGTCACAACTACAAGGCGAATTTTTTGAAAGTAAGAGTGTAAATTGAAAATTTCACTTCGAATATTATTATATTGTAAGTGATGTTTTGTATAACCCATATAAATATGATAGTAGCTATCTGCTCTGAGAGCGAATTCATAAAATGGACATTTTGGGTAGTCGGCAATAATTTTTAGTTTTTTAATTTGTATTACAATTTACAACATTATCGCATTTAGTTTTAGCTTTAATGATAGGTGTATGTTTTGAAAACGAAATAAATAAAAATAAAACGATTATTTTTGTTCCGTTTTATTAATTAAATACCTAATACTATTTATCTTAGTTCAATAGGGTATGTATATTATGTAGTAGGTATTTTTTTGTCATGTCACTATTATATTACTTGAAAGTAGATAGGTTCCAAGTTTCAACTATACTATGTTCCTATTACTAATTAGTAGGTACCAGTGCACAGTGAAAAGTATGAAAATCGAACGCAATGAAACCCTACACATGAACATTTATGACTTTATATCGTTCTCATTTTACTTGGAACTGAAACCTTGCTAATGCACTGTCCCATATTTATTAGAAAATATTTGAAACCTGTCAATTATACGGTATAACTACTATATTATACCGCACATAATTGGTATAGGTTAGGTTAGCTAAAGCTGGCTATTCTACTTTAAACGCTTACACTGGAAGTCAAGAGTTCGAAGCTCGAGAAAAAAATGTTCGGTTTTGAAGGTTGTTAGGTACAAATTTATAATTTATATACCTACAAGTATGAAGAAGAAGAAGAATATTTCTATGAAGAAGTATAATTGTTTCATTTAAGTCTTTTTACATTGAAATGTTTTAAGACACATTTGTGTCTACTCTTTGCCACACTAAAAGATTTCAAAGATGTTTCAAGGATAATTTTCAGACTTTTATTAGTATGATTATTAACTGATTTTGATTCATGACTGATTACGTAACTCAACGTAGGTGCTAAATTTATTAATACCTATTTCCTTGAAATTATTCGTAAAATAGAACGTCATTTTTCTCAATGAACCGCCCACAAGACATTCCTAAACAGTTACTACTGTCCAGAGTAAATAAACAACGAGTTTATAATAGAAATAATAGTTTTAATATATTTTTAAATGAAAAATAAGTTTCCTGCGAAGTGTTTTTTTTTCCAAAGTTACCAACTTACCTCAGTTACGTTGGTAGGCAAATGTTTAAACTTTTGATTTCGTCAAAATCGTTATAAAATAAATTGTTCGAAGTTCGCAAAAGGTTCGATTGCATTTCAATTTTCAATCCTTATTGCTAGCGCTGACACTTCGTAAATCGAAGTTGGTCCAAGAAAATCGATAAAATATATTAAAATCAAGTTGAATTTATTGTATTTTTTTTTCTTAATTATTTACATACCGCCTCCGTGGCTAAGCGGTTTACGCGTTTGCTTATGCGCTGGAGGTCCTGGGTTCGAATCCCGGGGATACCAATGAATGTTTCGGTTGGGTAGGCACATCAGGCTAATTATCTACTTGCTTCTAAAGAAAATGACAAGAGCTTGAAAACGTTTACGTAAACAGCATAGCATATAAAGTAGCATTTCTTATTCGACTTTACCCAGAAATTTAGAAAGAAGTTAAGTAAGTATCACGTATCACATCATATCACGTTTAGTCTAGGGCCTTAAGGGTGAAAATAGGAAACACAACAAAGCTACATCAAGTTCTTAACTATAATTTAGGTTTCTTTGAATTTCAAATCTTTTTAAGCTGCCAATCTCTATCATACCTACTTTTTAGTACAAATTCATTTGAATCACATAAAATTAATCGTTTCTTTGTAAATGTTCACTTGAAGGTTATGAATTATGTCACCTGTTCAAGGACTACCTTTATCCGTTAGTAAAGCTTATAAAATTGCGCAACCAACGGACGTCACTGCAATAAAACAAGTGGAAATGTTTATTGTTTAGTCGAAGAAATGGGTACCTACCTATGTACATTACCAAAATCAATTTGCAATAAGTTATAACATTCCTTTTTATTTAATCTGTACTTAATGTTATGTAGAGATATAATTTGTTGACGAAAGTAATTCTGTCATTCTGTCTGTCACTTCACGACTAAACTAATAAATTGTAATGAAATTTATTATGGAGATAGACTAGTGCATGAGAAAGAGCGCAGGCTAACATTTGAAAACGTTAAAAATTGCCATTCCTATTATAATCAAACATGAACGAAGTTGTACTCCAAAGCTACAAGGCTTCTATTGTACCGACGAGTAAAAACCTTTGGTTATACATATTATTAAAATACTGTTTAAAATTTAATTGGATCAACGTGTCTTTTTAGGATATAGCACTGGGCTATGATGTCATAAATTATGTTAAAATATCCTAATTATTTTGAGGAACACAATTTTATCTTAAAACACCCAATATTTTCGTAAGATAAGCAAAGATAAACGCGAAAGCGTAAAAGTTATGTTATGCATTTGAGAGAGATTCAGGTTCAGACTTCGAGAAAACAAATGATTTAATTTGTGTAAATTTCGCGCTTTTAAAAGCGACTGATTATGTGGACTTTAAAAATATATGTCACATTTCCACGGATTAGCCATCCTTTATTCTGAGAAAATTAATGATTAAATTAATGTCATAAGACGTTGAACGTTCTACATACGCCATAAATATATCAATGAATAACAATTCGCGTGGTCCCTATGATGAATGCCATAAAAAGCAAGGACAGAGCCAGATAGTGTGATTCATCACATAATTTCAATGCTTTGTTTCATATATCATGAGACTGTTGGAACTTGGAAGTGAGTGACTTGTGAGTAGTGAGTACTAGATGTGGAATGAGCGAGAAGCACAGTGTGGGATGCATGACGCCGAGCGATTCGGCCACGTTTGAACGTGCTATTTAAAACTGTGCGCAAGCCCCTTGGCGCCGAGTCGACAACTAATGATCAGTGCTGCCTTGTCTTCTGAGTGCGACGCGACACCGTGATCTGTGTTTACACGTTCCAGTGTTTGTTTAGTTACGACAGTTTCCACATTCGTGAAAATGGCTGACAGTGGTCTCAAGAGAAATATCCCCATCAAGCTAGGAGATTTTTCAGTCATCGACACCGAATTCTCAAGCATTAGGGAGAGATTTGACGCCGAAATGCGCAAAATGGAAGAAGAAATGAGCAAATTCCGATCAGAATTAATGAACAGAGAGAGCAACAACTTTTTCAAGAGCACCACAAGGTATTTTAATAATTTAATTATCGGTTTAATTGCGAAAATTTAATATTATTGATTACTTTATAATTTTAATTCAATCAATTAAACATATGGGTATGCAAATGTTATAACAGTAACTCGATTAACTTGGAACGATTATGCAATCCTTTAAAAGCTGTGTGGGTAAAAATTCATTGCTTCCAGTTACATTATTATTCTGCAATAGTAACATTGCCGCTCCAAGTTACCAAAACGGGAATCTTGAATTAATGAGATAGGGTTTCGTAAATCGTCAGTCCGCCTCGACCTCGGCGACGGTTCCACGAAAGTACTTATTCAAAAGGTATTATTCGGGAGCATTCCGCGGAACGATATCAAAGTGCAGACATCGCGGTCCATTTAAAGCGTGCAGCGATACGTAAGCCCCGAGATGATGTCATAAATAGAAATAGCCGGCCGGCAGTGCCGATCGTGAACAAATTGTTCGTAAAGAATGTAAATTGTACATGAAGCTCTCACGACAATACCTACAAGATAATAAAATGCTAGTTTTGTAATTAAGGATATAATTAAAAAAGTTACGAATAAGATATTAAAATGGTAGTCTCACATTAATTAAAATTGATTTTTAAGTATATTAACACCGAAATACACAGATAATAATTACAAAACCATTCTGGCGATAAATATCGTCTTGGGGAAGGACAGTAGGTATTCGTGATATAATCGTAGGTGAAAGACATCAGATGGTAATTAGATAACTGATAAATTACAGAGCAAGGCTTATTAAGACTTAGTAACAGAATATATGTTAATATAAACGATAGTTATACAGCAAAAACAAGTTTCAATTTTGTTATCGCAATATTGAGGGCGTAAACGACGTATGTAACTGAAATAATGTTTATTGCAACGACCTACTTGGAACAAATTAGCAGTTTCAGCGTCATTGGTATACGTTCCAGTAACAAATCGGTCAAGTTATTCACAGTGATTCGATAGAGATCGGAAAGAACTTTTTTTTACAACTTTAGTTTGAAAGAAGTTCAGGAAATGATATCGACGTTATAAAATATACAGACCCTGTCATGGCCCCAGGGGTTCATAACCCCCGCGATCCTTTCTCATTACTCGCCTGTGTTGCCAATATACGACTTTAATCATTTTTTAATATGGTATGGCAATATTAATTATGGCCCTCTAGCGGTTTTTATAAGATCGTCATCTGGATTTAAATTTAATAATTCTGAAATCAGTCAGTCTTGTAATGTTTATGTAATTTAATTTTGTTATACTTATTATGTATTTTTTCAAAGTTTTAACAATATGTGTTTCTTGTAAGTACAGGTTTTGTTGTTATCTTCTTCTTTACTTTTACTTATTTCCAAATTTGATCTCCGAGTTATTGTAAATATAACCTTTATGGGTACCTATAGCCTATAGGTAGGTAGAATGCTTACGTTTTAAATCGATTTTAGTTAACGCCCTCATAGTTTAAATAGAAATATTATCTGCCCCATTCTTCGGATTTATATAGTCTGATCTTGCGTTTAACCTTACTTATAAAATTGGCCTAACTAAGATCTTTGCTTATAATTATATAGTAGTGTCTCGTTTTTGTAACATCAATATTCCAATTCATTCTAATGAAGGTATTGTCTTTTAATACAAAAGGAGTTTTTAAATCACACATATTTTTAATTGTATTTTAAACTAGGTATTTTCTTGTTTCACATAATAATGCTTGCTTTATAAAATGTTATACATAATATACTTATGCCTTTTTAGCTTATTTTATCGTATTCACAGTTCGATTATTATTATTACGGGTGTCCAGTTAAGAATGGATAATTACTCGTTCAAAACATACCTACCTTCCTTCTATAAAAATATATCGAGGAAGGTATTTTACACATAAATAACCAAGTACTTACCTATTTAAAAAAATCCTCTATAAATAATTTCAACATTTAATAACAATTTATTTCGAACGCGTAATATTTTATCCATGAAACTGGACAATCTACATATTATTATGTACCTACTTTATTATGTAAATATTTTGTCTATTTACATTATTACCTATTACGTAATGATAATATCAAATATGTATTATTCTAATACATATTATAATTTTAATAACCTGATTAAAATAATAAACCTAACAGATAATATTGCCTTTTGCATGTCTTACAATTTCGAATCTGTTTCCTCCGGAGGAGTAACGAAGTCTTCAGAGAGGTAAAATGCTTTTTATGTTATCTGCACAGCGCACATAAGTATTATGTGTTAGTATTATGTATATTATATAACAGTATCTATGTATGCAATAATAACACGCGTAAGCAAATTTACTTACCTAACAAGGGTAGATTCAGGCTTCACGTCAAGCGGAAAGTCAAATTAACAATTATCAGTAGGTACCTATACAGATGTACAAAGCAAAATAGACATCACTGAAATCTATGAATTAGTTAAGTTTATATGAGGTAGGTACATTTTTGATTTCACAGCGCAATTTAAAGTAGGTACATCAGCGTCATTTGACATGTAGCCACAATATTACAAATTCATACGGTTTATTTCTTGTAATATCAGACGAGACTGACGTGGTTAACCAACGCTACTTTACAACAAAGAAGAGGCCCACGAATCACCCCCTGGATCTGCCCTTGCACCTTCAATAATCAAGAGTGTCGTTGGTCGATGCTCTAGATCTGGGGCCTAAGCACTAGGGAAGCACATTGATATATATATAGCATAGACAAGTTTTCAAGGTGGCTTAAATATCGACTAATAAATCTATAAATCGACAGATAAAATTGTTGTTTTTATAGTATAAGTTCCTAAAGCTATATTTTCCTACACGCTATATGATAACGATTTTCGTTCATATAATTTTAATTTAGAACACATTGACCATATTTGGTTTCATAAACTAAGTAAACATTATCATATTGAAATAATATTGGTTAGATCATTTTATTGACAATAATAACCTTGTAGGTATGTGCACTTATGGACCGATTGTGTGACATCACCTATGCTGTCATGATTAATTATAAATACGGAATTATCACACCTAAGATCAATTAATTATTTTTAAAAGAGAAAATACATATATTTTTGTTTGTAATACATCTTTCACTAACGGAAAGATTTACTCTTTCTGAATGACTGGTGTTTTTGTAACTAAAAGCTAGTTTATAATATAGCAATCAAGCTATAATAATGAGACTTCTGCGAACTCAAAAGCTGGATCATTTGTAGGCTAACGCAACTACGCACTTACGCAGTAATGCAGCCAGTATTTTCGGTTCGCGTCCCAACGGGCCTGATGAGAAAATATATTTTTTTAATGTGCATGGCAAGATTAAAATAATTTTTAAAAATTATAGACGTATTATACATATTATTTAGTACTTATATACGTATTTAATATTTTATTACAGAATCTATATAAATTGTTCGTCAGCCTTCAGATTAAAATAATATTTAAATTCCAAAAACACATTGATGTAAATATATGCTACATTCGGATTACTTTGTGACTAATTGAAAGCTTCATTGAAATACGAATTAAAATATGCAATCTTATAATTCTCAGAACAGTTCGTTATTATAGCAATTTTGCGTGTCGCAATACATTTTAAAAAGGGTATCAATGAATGCAAAACATTTAAATAACAGCCACTATAAAACCTCGTTTGAATTTGAACCAGACAGGGCAACGTCCTGTTGCACGCGATAAAAAAAAGTTTCTATTTTAAAAGTATTCTTTTATTCATTTACAGAATATTTTGATCCCCGACGCAAAGAGAAATGTATAAGTTTGACGTGTCATTATGGATTGCGGTTTTTTTTAGTCTGACGTGAATCACGTGCTTCTTAGCTATATTTTATAAATTTTCACCATGATCACCCCCAATCTGGTGATCTGTGATTAGGGTGTTCTATAAACTGCCTTCAGTTTCAATTGTTTTCCCGCCAAAGAAATAATTATTAAAATGTCCAGTAGTTGAGTTAATTCATTATGAACGAAAATACAAATATTTTCTACATTTAAAGAGAGATAATTTTAAATATTGTCTATGGAGAAAATTTTAAAAAGAATTTTCATTAAAAGCACCTACGTATTAAACACAATGAAGTCATGACTTAAAAATTAATTATTTAAAGTATGTACCTACTTAACAATCTACGTACGACATTGCTTTGAAGGTCTTGTTTTTCGATATTGACTTTTTTGGACTCAAGGTTATCGAATTTCTTATCACTTTTAAAACGCTTTCTCTATAACTTAAATGTTTTATAATATTTACATATTTCATGGATTATTAACTCAGATATAAACTAACATTCAGCCACGGCTTCAACTGCAGAGAGCTGATTTGTTATACCTAATTACATTACAATAGGACCTACGTGGGACCATGTGGAGGGAAACGAAGAGAAAGGAGTTTGGGGTTTAATCTTCTCCGCGAAAAGGATAAAGCTATACTTTTTCGAGACTTAGCTTATCTGTGACAATTAAATCATATGAAATTATAGGCAGTTACCACCCATCTTTTCATAAAAGTCAAAATCATTTAAAGGATCACATACATACATGGTGAACGTCACTTACCTAAATCTAAGTTAGGCTTTTTGTGTATCTTCATAAAAATTAAAAAGATCTTTGAATTAATTTATGTTTTTTCGACCTCCAGCTCTACCACATCATCACAACACAGTGACAGCAGACAGTTAGCTGAGCCCAGCCACTGGGATAGTCTCAACTCGCCTCTCATCCAGGACGAAGGTGACGGCAAAAGCCTGAAGCTCCGTTTTGATGTCAGTCAATACACTCCTGAAGAGATCGTGGTTAAGACCGTGGACAACAAATTATTGGTAAGTCCGATTCCGTAGCTCATTTAGTCATATATTTTGATATATACTGCGTGAAAGGTCCTTTTTTATGAGAGTGCACTTACGCTCAAGGAGCGTGGACAGCCGTATTGCCATTTTTGAGCAGCCCTAGGCCTAGGGTCATGTGAGCATATTACTATACGTGAAGTATTACGAAATAAACATAAGTCGGTTTAGAAAGTTTACAATCTATGCAAGAAAAATGTTAACGAGATCTTTTTCTGTATGGGCATGACATTGACACTCACGCTAACTTTGTAGCACCTTTTGTCATTTCCATACAAAAACGTGTTCATACTATGATCTCGCTAACCTTCTCCTTGCACTGGCCCCCTGGTACCAACAACACTTGCAACTCGTCCTACTTTACCTCGACAATCCTACGTGGGTTTGTCGTCAAACAAGTATACAAATTTTCTCCAAAAATACATTTAATTGTCATATAACATGTTGTACTATTGCTCTTCGTATTTTTTCAAAAATTATCACAAAAACAACTCGTAATGTGTTCTTGAAGATACCGCAATTACCATAAAGTCACAAAGGTCAGTTGTCGACTTAACAATGTTTTAAAACGTAATATTTAAATACGGGCGATATGCCAAGAATCCTCCTTGCACCACTGTTGTTTACGGGAATTTGGCCTCCTACGTTCGAATTCTAATATTTTCTATTCAGGATAGATCATACGTATTTACTGAGGAAAAATACAAAATTACTACCTCATATAAATTATAGCACGTCACTGATCTACTACGATTGCGTACAAGTAGTTAAAAAATAAGATAATTTTACTACAATAACTTAAGTGAACCTATCCTAATGGTCCTTATTCCAAATGGATCCCAGTCAGCATGGTCTACAAATAATAGTTCTTAACACTAGTTGCCTCATTATAATGACGCTGAATACATGATTTCCATCAGGTTCATAATAAGAAGTTTAATTTCCAGGTACACGCTAAACACGAGGAGAAGTCAGAAACCAAGTCAGTGTACAGGGAATACAACCGAGAGTTCCTCCTTCCAAAGGGCACGAACCCTGAGGCCATCAAGTCCTCGCTGTCTCGCGACGGTGTCCTCACCGTGGAGGCGCCTTTACCCCAACTGGCCATCACCGACAGGAACATCCCCATCCAGAAGCACTGAGAATCATAGCGGTCGATTGACAGCAGCTATTCCATACTGTTAATTATTTATTATACTTAGTTGTATGCCTTGAGATATTTTTGAATCTAATGAATCTCAAAGTTTAACGTGCTCGTATGTACTATTTTTTTTGTTTTACAGTACATACCAAAGTGCACATGCACTGTTGTAGAAGCTTACACTGTGATTGAATTTGTGCATAATCGCGCATTTCTCACGTTTTGTGTATATCTCAATGGTACTATTATTAAATTTTATCGGCTTTAAACAAATAAACTAAATAAAGTCGTGTATGTTGAAGAAATATTAAGCCACGTTGGTGTGGCATAACGCTTACCGCCAATCTTACTTACCTTCACTATGTGAATTGTACCATTGAATATATCCCGTCACTTATGATCAATATATAGTCTAAGGCCGCTTAGCACGGAGCTTATAAACGTGTTCATTATGGACCTAAATATGTATTATTAATAGGAAACTAAAATGCCTTTAACGCCTACTCACAATCCGTTCCCTTAACGTTAGAATTAATTTAATAGGCAATGTAATATATCGGTACTGATTCTCAATAGCTTTTTAACTGAAACACATTTATATTTTAGTACAAAATTGTTACAGAAATTTTAGATGTCAATAAAACTATTAAAATTAATGTATTGTTTTATTAAATACCACTCACAAAAGTGTGGAAAAGAAGTGAAATTGAAGACAATTTAAGCAAGACGAATAAGAATACCCCATGAATGGATGAATTCATAAATTGTATCGTAGATCTATCTTGATCACATCAGCTTTAAAACAAAACAAAAAATGCATCAAAATCGATTCCTTTGTTTATGAGGTACAAAGGCAAAGATAGACTCAAACAGAGACACTTTCATATTGGTAGTTAAAATAATATACACTTCAATTTTGGTCCAAGATTGAAAGAGCAAACTACGACTATGAAGTCAACTTTTAACCTAACTTAGCTTATAATTAATGTCTGGAAGAAAGCAGCCGACAGACAGCTTCGTAAAATAAAATACATAAAACAATCTAAGGTGCACAATTATATTGCGCAATATTACGAATTATGCAATATTATTAATCGTATAAGGTTAATATTGAATATCTTATATCACTGCATAATAAAATATTATGGATTGTTATTGTAGGTGTAGATTAGAGGCGCCTAAAGTAGGCTTTTCTTTTATACGTCAACAAATTGTCCATTTGACAAACAACAAGTCCACAACAGCATATACCTTATAAAAGCTTACTTTAAACGGCATATATCTATTTCCTATACTAAAGTACTTACAATTCTGTAAACTACCGTCGCTTATGACTAAGCCATTGTTTATTTGAAACAATGCATTTCACTGATACTTATCGGCATTTCCTTTCATGAATTACACGAGTCTTCTAAAAAATAATCTACAATACTAAAGGAAAATTAAGAATCATCATCGTTTAATATTTATAGCGATATTCAAAGATACAATTAATAAGATTATTACTAAATAAGGTTAAATTTTGCAATCAATTATTAATAAGATGTGGATAATATTCAGACATTTTTAAAAACATAATGGAATATACATTCCATTAGGTTCCATTAAAATGTATATTTTATATAAAGAAAATAACAAACATACATGCGTTGCCTTACAACCCTTTATTTAACGTCTTCTTGGACACCAGGACGTTTATCCTGTTGCCCGTCCTAATATAAAAATTGTAGTTCCTCAAAATGCTCTCGCTTATGGTCTCCATAAATCCAATTGGCCATTATTATAATGATTATAATATTAACCACGGGTTCGAATTGAAAAATTATTTTTGTGTTGGATTGTCCATTTAATGAGAACAGCTATATGCTATACAACATCACGATATGACCAATAGGAACAGAGAATCAATGAAAAATTGGAAAAATTACCTACTATACTCGTAGATAGAGAACCTAAGGCCTCATGGCTAAGAGGTCTTATAATCCTATACCGCTAGGCTTGAGGTATCGGGTTCGATCCCCGGTCCCGAATACAATTTATAATTTAATTTGTATTTTTATTCGGTCTCTGGTAGGGCTGCTACTTGCTGGACTATCATAAGTGGCACGGAGGTGTGGTTGAATTTATTCAGGCAATAACAAAAAAATTGGGTTGCCTGAAAGAGATCGCTGATCAGCGATAAGGTCGTCCGATGTACCTGTTTCAACGAAGTGTTTAAAAAATAATTAAAATATACAAATCTCTATCTGTGATGAGGCGATAGTTATATTGACACTAACCTGTGACCTCGTTATTAGAATTTACGATTATTAGCTTAACATTGTATTGAATTCGTCATGTACAATCGTAACACTAATTCTTAAATCAATTTGTCACATTAACCAGTCGACACGCTCCGGTCATTTGAGCTTTATTACTTTAAATTTGTAAGTCCCGTATTAATTATACTTACAGCCTGCTAAATTGATAAATTTACTGAGTAATATTATAAATGAGAGTTTGTTTGTTACATTTCACGTTCAAACCACTGAACTGCTTATTTTAGATGTAGTAAATATGCCCGCTGGTCTCTACGCTTGACTTGGAGTTAAAAGACGGTGTGTTGCAGAGCTAAGTTATCAAATAGATCAAATTTGACTGATAATTGCCGAGAATATTGCAAAAACAGACAAAAAAGAATTGCATTTAAATTCTATATCTCATAATCTTTTATGCGGTCTAATTTGGGTATTTATATTATTAACATTAATGACTCTGGGAAGGTAAAAAATACCTTTGGATACTTTTCGTAGGTGAGGAGTTTTGAAGGAAAAAGTAAATCATGCAGATGAGGCCATGGGCAAAACTAGCTAAATACATCAATAAGGCCACTTGTGAAATTTTCAGTTCATAATTCTCAATTGCGAAGTAGGTTACGAAGTACTGATTACATCATCATGATGCATCGTTTTGGCATCGCCGTAGCAACTCAGTTATTTAGGGAGTTGACGAAAATAGATGGAACTCATTCATTACAAGCTGTTTTCGATAACTTTTCGTCTTTAAAGGAATTTGAGTAACGTTCAAAGTAATCGGTAGATTATGGATACTTTTTAGATGAAAACATTTTGACTCGATCTAAAACTAAAAATGATCACGATTTTATTTATTATGATAATTTAGTATAACTGGGCATGCGACAGACATTCTGCGTCTGTTTTACTAATCATTTTCATTACAGGCAAGATTTAGGAGATATTTTAGTACATATTATAATACCTGTAGGATAATTCAATAATAACTTACTTATAATAATTGAGTCATTGTAAAATTGTGATAAATATGAGTCCGCATTAGTCCTTGACAAATTTTTTTCCTTTAAATTAGTGATACTCAATAAGACTAAAAAATATAAACTCGTATATATGTTACGACTTTGTTTTGGTAAAATTCGATAATTAACTAAAAATAGTTATTTTTTACTTTTGAACATAAGTACTTTATTTTGACCTTGATGTCCATTTCCCGCGAAAGGACAAGGGGACCCACCGCGATTATGTTCCAATGATAACCACCCCATCAATAAGACATACATGGAGGTGGTCACGACCCTCGTGAGTGAGGAAGACGACACGAGATAGTCTATTTATAACTCTCGACAGATTAAGATTCAAGACAAAATTTAAAGATTTATAAGTCAATGCATGTCTGTCTGTAGCGTAGCTCCTAAACGTATGAACTGGCTTTGATGCAGTTTTTTTCTATGAAAGCTGACGTATTCACAATTTATGTAGATCTATTCATCCATTTATGATATTGTTATATGTAATCATTGTCAGGCTTTTTAAATTGTTCAAAAATCAAGGTCCCAACGGTGGCGCCTTTTCATGTAAACATAATTATAAGAAGTATTTTTAACCATGACATAGATGTGTAGGTGGAACTACTTGTAATTATCAACAGCAGGTAGTCAAACAACTGTAATAATATCCACACGATTCCGATTATCAAATTATCGACTATGAGCAAATAAATCCTTAGAATTTTCTAGTTGGAAAATTTCGCTTTTATAATAGTTTTACTTACATCTGCCTGTCTCTGGAATTGTACCTAACTCCCAAATCAAATTGAGCTACGGAGGCAGCTAAATAAATGTAAAGATTATCAAAAAATATTTATTTCCTTATAAAAGTGATAACATAGTTTTTGGCATGGTAGACTAGGGCACCCAAGGCACAGATAACAATGGCGTCAGTGAGGTAACCTAATGCCACTTCTCTGTTCGACTTTTCTTTGATCAGATCAGCGGGTTTAGGGTTAGTTTTACTTATCTGTAAAAGATAAAAAAGGTAAAATGCATTTTTTCGCGCCTGGTAATAGATACTCGCTGTGCCCTTTAAAAACTTTTTTATCTATAAATTGTTTGACTTTTAGATGAAATTTTTTTATACTTGATATTGTGATCTTTCTATGTTTACTATTAAATATTTTTTGGGAATATTCCAATCAAAAGCAAGAAATAAAATTAATTTCAATAAAATATATTATAAATATAAATAATTCTGTATGGCAACTTGGAAGTCGGTGCCGCTATGTTAAGTCTGTACGGTTTGGCACCGACTTAAAAGTATTTGTCTATTATTTGAAGACACACTGAAATCAACATTTAAAATCTGAGTTTTTGAAAAACTTTCCAATTTCGATAAAATTTAAATGGTAACCTCTAAATAAACCTATTATAAAATCATTAAAATCTAATCGCGAAAAAATTACACCAAAAAAACACAATCAATCTTTAGTCGGTTGAAAAATAAAATACAGTCTTTTTTGATTAATAACAATCAGCTTTCTATACTAGCTTTAACACTCAACTTTTTCTTTAAACAATTACTTCAGATATCTTACCTTAGTATGAATATTCTTCATGGTTTTAATTTCTCTTCTAATACTGTTAACATTTGTTAAGATTTTCTTAGCAGCAGCCTGCATTTTTGCTATAACTGGTGAGTCTGGCGGCTCAAACTTAATCTGGTCGTGTATTCGGCAATAATCTCGTAAAACGTATTGTAACGTCGCTTCTAATATATATAGCTGTTGTAAATGGCTTCCAAGCACAGACAGACATTCCACAACACTGAAATATATTTATATAAAAAAAATATTTTTAAAACTACTAGAATAAGTGTACTTTATCAACTATAAGAACCTTATACCATATAACACTTTCAACTAAGAGTAACTTCTTAAGCCGTGAGGACCACGGACATACATTTTTGTGTTAAAAGTGTCCAATTAATTTCACTTAAGGGAGTAGATTGCCGACGAGCAACATCGAATTTGCGCGACCGTAGCGCCAGTGTTTCGGGAAACAGTCGTCGGGGCGGGTGAGTGACCCAAGGAGAGCGCGATTTTCAAAATGTTTTGCGACAAACGTTCCACGTTGAGTTATTATTTGAAGTTGAATATTTACAGCATAACAAAAATGTTGAATTAGTTAGAATAGGAAATCAACGACTGCCTATTTGTAAAATAATCTAAGAGGAGTTTTTCATTATAAAATGATCCTAATTAGTAATAAGAGTAGTTGAGACACAATTTTTATGTTTTTTTATACAATCATGAGCAGGTCCGGGATGACCTTTTAGTATTCTACTTACCTAAAATTCCAACAATGTATTTATTTGTGCCAAAGTTTATTCTTATTACGTAAAATATTCATTAAATAAAATAACTGCAAATTCAGTAATAAAGTAGGGTCGAAATAACATCAAGTCTATTATTTTATCTATGTTTTGTTGTATTTATCTCTATGCAATTTTCAAGAAAATGTGCCTACTGCGTAAACTCACACACTTTTTGTTTACGATCACCTCGCCGTCTAAAAAACCTTCTAGGGTTGCACAAAAATTAGTAAATGAAACACAAGTTTATATATGATTCATATAATTAAAAGTAAATTAAAATAAATAAATTATATTGTAAATGTTTTTTAACTGCAACATCATTAATTAAAAGTAAGTAAACAATAACAAATATAAGTCGCCATCTAAAAAGCGTGCTAGGGTTGTACAAAACACACAAGTTTATAAATAGTAAGCAAACAATAACAAATACGGGTTCAAAATTCAATTTTTTTTTATTTAAAAGATTATTGATCAAATTATGATTTCTACTAATTCGATAAAACCAATTACTTATTATATTAGTATTCGCTAAATTTCCATAAGATTCAAGATAAGAAAAGAAAAGGACGGATGGAACTTTTTTCGTAAGTATTGAAATGGACGAATAAACGTAACATACAAAATACAATTTGTGCTCAATTTGATATTATGTAGCTAAAGTACGCGCGTTATGAACTGAGTCGTCAGGTCATAAAATTCAAGAGATAGGAATGTGCAGCGCACCGGACCCTAGTTATCAATAAACGGCTAGTTGCATTTGACTCTATAATTATAATTATTTATATATAATTTAAATATTTAATTTCCACAATATGATCTTTTTTGTTTCTTGTAATAAACTTTCTTTCTTTTTGTATGAAAATATTGTATATGTATAATTTTTAAATATAGTTTAATATCAAATATTGTTAATTTTTTAAAAAAATAGAGAAATTATTTATGGCCCTAAGACTCAGATGATAACGCGCGTACCTACGATAGTATCCAAAACCTATCAGAATAAAAATGACAGATGAAAATCGACCAGCTGGTCAGTCTCTTTCAAAATCATTAGGCATTCTTCTTTTTCAAACCACGTAAAGCTCTTTCTTTTCATAGCCTCTAATATATTGGGCAGGTCACGAATGGGCATGTTTCGAGACTGCCGAGGATCAACTAATTAATAATTTTAATTCCATTTTCTCCTTCCAAAATTTTTCGTCCTTTTCTATAATGTAAACTTTCATAGGTACAGCAGTACCAAATCAGATGCCAAGCATGCAAACGATTCTTTTAGTAATATGTATCTGTCCCTGAATTTGGAAATACCAGTTATGATTTTTATTTATGACATAACCCTTGGAAGCCTTGTCCTTAATCCAAAAGGTATGTTTGGCCATTGCTTCATCAAGAGTCATGCCAGCTAAATATTGTGGGCACTTAGCTTCAATTAAACCATTTGCATAAATGCCATCTGGTGTAGTACCAAGAAATTCATATTGATCGTCAACGAACAAACCGCAACTTTGTATACTAATATGCTCTTGAATTTCTAACTGTCTAATTGCGGTTTCTTCGTTTTCGATACCGTACCGTACAGCAGGCAAACAGGAGATATTACTACCATAAACGATTTTACATACAAGAGCAATACAACTTGTACTCTCCCGTTTTTTACAAACTTCCCCGAACGATGATGAGGTTAGTAATTTTCTCCTTGTACTCATCCACTCAGCACTACTTCTTTGCAAATGGATCGACCTTTCAAGCTCCTCTCTTTCAGCACAAGACAACTTTAAATCGGCTAAAAAAGATGACTTGGCTTTCTCATACAATTCTGGACTCAGATCAGGTTTTTCGCAGTTTGGTCCATTGTGATGGTTGGTCCATAGGACAGTCTTTTACTTAAAATTTCTACCGCGTCCATTAATCCGCATCCAACAATTGCTGGGAGTAGCCCAACAGGTTCTGATCGACGAGTGTCAGGTCTACAGAAATACTCTTTGCAATTTTGGTTTTTACCAAATAAGTGTTGTGGACCATTTATGATATCTTCACTAAGATTTTTAATTATTAATTTTATTGTATAATGAAGGTGACATGATCGGTAGGGCTACAGCGGCGGTGTATTTAACTGAGAGTAGCTCCCACCAGATGACATAATACCAGATACAATTTGATGATTCACTTCCATGCTATCTTCTTTCTTTTCAACCAAATACACAGTAAATTTCATACTACACATTCTACATTTTATGATGAGTTTTGAGTCCAGGCCAACTTTTATTTCATCCATTATACTGAGGTAACTTAATTTACAATCCATAGGACCGTGGTTCCTATGGCCTGCAGAGCTTTAAAAAAAAATGAAACATCAATTAGTCTGCGCCTAACTTCCACTTCTTCCACCTTTTTTTCTTCATAGTTTTTAATAACTATTTCCTGTAAATAAAGATAATGACTTGAATTTTTTTTAATTAAAAGCTAACTCCCTAAGAACACATATTTGAAATATAGATCGAAATCTTGAACGTTTTTCTCAGTCTTCGTCAATTATGAAAAAAGATAAACGTAATAAAAAACTGGTTGTCTGTAAGTCGGTAACGTCATTATATTATTCTTCTAATAAATAAGAACACCATTGTAATATAAACGGGCGCCCATCAATACCTAGTTTACCTATGTAAGGTAACAAGTCTACAAGAAATTACAACTTACCTCTATACAGCGCGTGTTGCTCGGAGTCTCGGCCTAATATATTATTCATCATTATCTACTTTTTATTTATTTTTTAATTTTTGTACAACCCTTAGCCAGGCGGGTATGTCAATATACCTACTCGCGCTATTTCTGACTCATTCACATAAATCTCGTAATTTTTTTTCTAGGTATTTAGAACTAATATTATTTATTTTTAGTATTTTTATATTTATCATTTGGGATAAATAAGTAGAGGAAGAACTTACATTTTATTCCGAAATCTTTTGACTTTCATATTTTTGTAGTGCGTACTAAATTTTCTTTTTGCTGGAATCGCACTCAGCAAATTATCCTGCGAAAAAAACATATTATAAATGCAAAAGTGTGTTTGTTTGTTTGTCCTTCCTTCACGCCCTAACTAAGCAACCATTCGACTTGATTTTTGGCATAGAGGTAGTTGAATGAGTCAATAAAAATATAGCTAAAAGAACAAAGATGGAATAATGCCCATTGCGTCATCAATACGACACAACTTCTCGGTAATAATAGACCTCTAACTGTTCGGCGCGCAAAAAAAGGTCGACAGCCGTTTTTGTAAAGCTTGTGATGTGAAATAAATATATGATGGGGTGTGTTTCATTTATTTATGAAATAACATGTAATTATATTATTGAAATAAAAATAAGCTGAAATAATAGTTTGTTTTTTTATTATACGAACTTTTGTTCAATAAACTGGAAAACAACAATGACTCGATTTCAAATAAGAATTTTTAATATATAACCACTAAAACCAGAACTGTTCTATTTTATAATGTTTGTCTGTTTCATAGTGATTCAAATTACATAAGTTTCTTATATAGATCCTATACATTTTTTTCAAGTTAAAGCCATTTTAATCAGCCGCGGCGATTTCGCGCGCGAAAATTCAAAGGTGCCGCGACAGATACGTATTTAAAAAAAAAATTGATAAAGATGGCGGACACACGAAGGGTTACTGAAAGTAAATTAGTTATAAAAATGTTATACTTACAGTTTTTCACAAAAACAAAACACGTAACGCACGCAAATGCTGCGGTCCATACAACACGCGTGGTGTCGCCTTGAAATCCAAAAAAGCACTGGCGACTGGAGTCCTAAACCGTAAGCTTCACGTCGATCGGCAATGCGCGTGATTTCCCATACATTTTTGTATGGAGAATTTACGTGAAAAATGTATAGATTTTAGGGCTTTAAAAGAGGAAGACTTTGTTTGTAAAGGTACAAAAAAAAGTACATAGTTATATTTATTGGTTTCTTCTGTGTTCAAAAAGTGTTTTGTTTTATCAATTTATATTGATTTACTGGGTTAAATCTGAACAAAACGAAGGCATGGTCTTGCATTTTTTCTCAATTTTGTGCGTTTGTTGACGTTTATTATATAAAAACTATAAGGTTTTAAGAGTTAAAATGAGTATAAAATCAATTTGTAGTCTTTCATTTTAGTATATACAAATTATCACTGTTATCAATCATATATAAATAGGTTAAATATGAATAATCGTAACAGTCTTTTCGGTGAATTTTACAGCCTGGCCCCTTAATATGGAATGTATTAAGTACAAACACTAAGGTATGACTATTAAAATCGATTCATTATTGATAAAAGTCGGTTCATAATTGACCTTACAATCGCATCAGATATAAAAAAAAAGTCAAATTGAGAACCTCATTCAGTCAGTTGAAAATTAATATAAACTAACCTATAACTCTCTCCTTTATGCAATTGTAGGCCCGCGACAGTGTTCAGTTTCCATGACTTAGTATGAAACGCTTTGAGTCCATATTTCAATCTCTGTCGCTCATATGGCATTTCAATCCCCAATTTTATCATTTCATCGTCTTCCAGTAATAAAAATCTTCTTAAATCTACTTCATTTTTTATCATTACATTGCTTAATCTTTCACAATTCATGCCATAGAGAAGATGAGATATTTCGTTGGCGTAGCTTGGCCTGAAAAAAAAAATAACTCATGAAACAAATGTATGTCCTACATGAATAACAGAATAAATACAACTAAGATTTATTTAATCTTCAATTTTTTAAATATTATTTTATATCAATGACAAATTAATAAAATATGAAAAAAAAACATTGGGTTTTCTCCATTAAAATATTAAAAACACTCCATTGCACATCCATCAAGTACGTATTTTCAAATTAACATTATATGGAAACTGGAAATATGAGATGAATACAACTCATAATTAAAAGTGCCCATGATCACGTCAATGAATAATCTATTATTCATTCATTATTCATTTATTTGCATTCTAATGCAATTCATTATAATGTATATTAATTCTTGTCACAACAGGTTATATGCATTTCAAAGTGTTGAGCCATTTCTGAGATGAGGCTGTACAGTTTCACTATGGTTTTATTAAGTATAATATCCCAAATGCCCTATCAATTTCTCACTTAAGTAAAATTGTTATTGCAACCGAAACATCATTTTGAGCACAGATCTTAGTTGAACAATATTTAAGTGTAGTTTTTTTTTTTGAATTATTAAAATATTACCTTTCATCATTTTTAATGCCTGGGTAATAATCATGCCAAGTGGTTAAGTCGTTCACTTCCTGTTCTAGTGTTTCGTCTTCGTTTTTTGTTTGAAAAAATTTGCTGAGTATCTCAATAATCTGTGGATATTCATGAGATTCTGCGATATCCATAACATTCCTTCCATTCATGTCTACTTCAGTAATTCTAGCACCCTTCGAGATTAGAATATCAAGGATTTTCGCTTGATTGTGATGCACTGCCCAAAACAATGCCTGAAAACATTTAATTGATATTATGCTAATACTGTGATTTAAAAAAAATAAATGCTCTATTTGCCTTAATTAAAATCAAACCTAAAACAATATTCAGAGTATAATATATGAATACATAATATAAAAATGCTTTGGTGGCCGTGGCAAAGTAGCTTCCAAGTCTGTTGAACTGGAGGTCTTGGTTTCGAATACTGAGGAAACTGAAATAGTTTACAATTGGGTAGGCTATTCACCTTAAGAGAAAATGATCATGAATGATGAATGACATATATGCATTAATGTGTCTGCCTCATACCACACTAGGGGTAAAGAGATTTCATATATGAGGCAATAAAAATGTATACTTGTTACAAGAAACTTACAGTCCATCCTTGACGATCGCGCATTTCAATATTAACTTTTTTAGACAAGAGAAGTTCAACAACTTTTGACAAACCGTTGCCAATTGCTCTCATAAGAGGGGTTTGTCCATATCTATCACCAACATTAAGTAAGCAGTTATGGTCTACTAAACTGTTGATAATATCACAAATTATATCTTCACTCACTGTGCTGTTGGAACATGCTAGCATCACAGGTGTTACTGAATCTGGAAATATAATAATTTAAATTACATATTTTTATGCCCTGCCACATATTAGTAGATCACTTAATTGACAATGTTGCTGCGATGTTTACACAGGTACAGAATAATAAAATATACAACTTGATAGGCACAAATGGATGTTTGCCTATTTGTTGTAAGGAATTAATCAAAAGGATGTGGTGTGGTATTTGCCACATTTCTATAGATTATATACAGAATCGCACATATCCTTAAAGTACACATGCATTAAGCTTGTATAAGATATTACATAATTATGTCCTTCCTACTGTCCCATATATACATAATAATTGCCTTATTCTTTATCCAGATTTTTATATATTATTATATTAAACAGTTGCTTTACACAAAGTACTTGTACTTCAGTTTGTCGGGAGCCTGAAAAGATGCCGACTAACTGTGATGGTTAGTTAAATAGTCAACCACTTTCATTTTACATAGAAATAAATAATATTTGGTGCTTCAATTCTTTCTTAAGAAAAATAGGCAGGAAAAACAGAAATTTGACTGCTGCAAGCACTATTAGTTACCACCATACTTTTTAACAGACTTATTAGTGAAAATTATGTGTTCAAACCTGCATGTAAATTAGAATCTGCTCCTTTATCAAGCAGGTAATCAACAATTTTCTTCTGTGCATGGAAACAAGCATGCATAAGAGCTGTCCATCCACTATCTAGTTTAAAATCTACATTGTTGTTCAGTTCTGAAATTAAAAATAACACTAATTAATTGTTTATTATTCTAGTAGCTTATAAACTTTCATTTTGGCTTAACACCAAAATTTCTGTCATATTTAAACACTTTGTTGCTAGTTAGAAATAGAACTTGCCAAGATCAATTATCTGCACCACCTCCTTAAGGTCATCATTTTTTACAGCATCTTGTAACCTATTCTCAGTCTTCTTTAAAGGATTTTCTTGTAGGTTAAAATATTTTTTGTGCTTCTTCTGTAAGTATTAACAAATATATTAAAGAAACAACCTACAACCTTGTAGAAGTGTTAATTTTTAAAAAAAATAAGAATAGCAAAATAATATGTACCTAACTTGTTTTAATTATAATAATGCATATTTACCGGCTCATCGTCAAAAAAATATTCATCGCTATCGGTCTCGTCATCCGTAAAGCCATACATAATACCTAATGAAAGCTGAAATAATACACAATAATTAATAAATTTTATATATTTTAAAAACAGTTAATTTTTTGTCATAAAATAGTAGTATTTGTGTTGCATTACATGTACGTTTTTAGTAAGTTTTTGTTAGTTTTGCAGTAAGAACGTGGAGAGAATTTAGTTTTTATTTTAAATAAACTTTTCGTATTCCTTAAATAAAATATAAAATTACCTTTAAATCTACGAGTAAATTATAAATTATAATAGAAATAGATTATTTTAATCAAAATTTCAGTTTTTTTTTAAATATAACCAGAAACAAAATAATCACAATCAACAACTTATGTACTGTAGAGTGTAGAGTGTAGACCAAAAAGTTGACAGACGACAGCTGATGAAGTTAAGATTGCAATACTAAGCAATGTTGAATGTGACAACTGAGAATGAAGGTTAATAGGACACAGAATAAAATTTTCATCAAGCGCTGTGGTGAAGGGAATGTATGTATAATGTATTCCTCAGAGGAAGCAGTAGGTACCATGGAGACGGCATTAGAGCAAAAAGGAGTAGATACTAAAAAAAACGTGGAAATATTTTTGACAATACTGCATTTATTACATTACATTCAATGACTGATTGAAGTGCAACAAAATTATTGTCAAACGGATTTGTTTGCAGTGAGAAATTGAAAAAGTTTGTTGTTATTCAGTGATTATTACCACATTATTATTTCGTGATTCTTACAAAAAATAATAATTTATAATATTTTCATATTATAAGCATGAAACACTGCTCGGCGGCCATATTATTTTCCAGAAATGTCGAAAACCACTTCCGCAATGTTTTTCTACTATATTATCTCCATGTATTTGCTTCCTCTGAGATGAATAATTCGAAGTCGCTACTGCAGCGGGAGATCTGAAATGTCAAATTATGGCACTTTTTTCACTATAAAGGCTACGCGGGTTTACGCCTCCATGTGCCTCCATGACTAAGTGGTGTACGCATCTGTGTGATGCGCCGGAGGCCGTGGGTTCGAATCCCGGGAAGACAAATGAATGTTTTAGTTGGGTTGGCACAGAACACTGATCATCTATTTTATTACTTTCGGAACGCCCTACACGCACATCCACTCCGGGTCGCTTCACTTATTAGTCATATTTATTAGATTAACTATCGATATCAACCTTAGCCGGCTTACCATGACTTTTGTATTTGCAACGCTACCTCTCAGTCTATTATGATCCCGGTGTTAGAAAGTACAGATAGCGCGACGTAATTTTTTTATATGGTACTTGAAATCATTATTTATATTCTATTATGTACAAGTTAAAAATCAGCACAAATTGAATATCATTCAGGATTATAGATTACTTACAAAATATACTTATAAATAATAATCTATTAAACAACTAGCTGACCCGGCGAACTTCGTACCACCATATTTTATTTCTCTAATCGCAACTTTGATTAAAATTTGGCGCCAAGGCTTTAATAATTCTCTAACAAAAATAGTATAATTTTTTTTTGTTATTAATGATAATAATATTGTAATATAATACGCAGTATAATTATAAAAATATCAGTCACAAACCATTAAAATAATACGGTTATATCGTGAATCGGTTATAAATATTACGCGAAATAAAGTAATAGAATTTATATTCTAAGAAACAAAACACAGCGCCATCTATTGGGTGTATTTGCAACCTAGATAACAAACAATATTGAAGAATTTTATCGACGAATCAACGTACACCGCTATCTATGAGAACTGCATAAAACTAAACACTTGCTTAAGAAAGAATTAATTGATACATTTTATTCGTTAACATTCACGACATAAGTGAATAATTGAGATGATAACTATCCTATCCAGTAAGTTAGACCAAAATACGGGTACATGCGAAATTTGATTGAAATCGGTTCAGTAGTTTTGGAGTTTATTGGCAACATACATCGTGACACAAGATTTTTATATGCATAAGATTTCTGAAGAATTGTAGCTTACAACACATTCTTTGCGTCGGAAGGATAATAGGCAACAGTTCCAATTAAGCGACTACGAGGGCGTTTGTTAACATTTAATTAACGTCAGCTATTGTGTCAGTGTTGAGCTTCAGGGCTGCTTCGTCTGTTGAGTCTTGATGAACCCACAAGTCATACGCATACCGTTTCGGATTGCTGCTGAATTTTTCGTAGAACAGTTTTAAAATTCCTCATACTGTACATTGCTTTTTATATACGACGTGTTTTTGTGTTACTCTTTGAGTGTAGAGCAATGTAAAGATTTTTCATAGATTGTCGTGTTCAGGAGTTACGCAATCCAATGTTGTAGTCCTCACAGGTGCCGCTTGCTAATGATGTCATGCCGTAGGGCACCTTCGGCGTTGACGTTAGGGACTCTCATTGGAACTTGTACATCACAAGTATCCTTTCCAAGTTAAAGGCTCGAGCCCTTATTTTATTATTTTTAACTCGAGTGAAGAAGGTATTTTGAAAAGAAAAATCTCATTTGAGTAGAATAAACATTCGTACCCTGTACCAAGGAAGCATCGTTGTGTAGGTATATCAAAATTTTAGTAAAAAGGTATATTTATTACACTTAGAACAAAAAAGATTTATTGGCCTCTACGTTATTACACTTATTCCTTAATGCGAATTTACCTTTGTGAGAGGCAAATGGTCCATTCCATCTACAAAAGTAATAACTGCCTACCATTTGGCTATTATTCGAAAATGTTTTTTCAAGAACCCTGTGCAATATTTCCAAATGTAATAAGCATTTTTGTGTAGCAGTGAAGGTAGGTATGATTTGATTTATCGTAGTGGGCCAAGCTAGGCGCTGACCGCCGCCCATCGGCCGCCCGCCGGACGCGTTATTAAACTTTTCCCCATATTAAACATTCCGGAGACGAATACATTTTATTGTTGCCTCGGTCCGACGTCAGAAGCCTCTACAAAGCGAAACTCAAAGACGGCAATTGCGAAATAAATTGAAAGCAATTTGATATTGCGTTGTAAGTAATACCCGTCAGAACTCTCCTACCCCCTTACTCATACGGATATTATAATTATTCCTGAAACTGCTCAAGTTTTTTGAAACAGCTTTACAATTTATTTACTCCTACTGTAGTTCAGATGAGTAATACATTAAAATTTGAAGCATACAAAATAACAAATACTTTACTTGAAAATTAAGTGAAAAAATTGCTATTATGTTTATAGTAGGCGCAACTAAATATTAATATTAGAGAATATATTTCTGCTATGTATCTGCTTTTCCTTCTAATGAGTAATTAAAAAACGACCAGTTATATAATTTTTTCCACTCTTAGAAAACTTAATTCTTCCTGGACAGTACAGGTTTATATTTTGCATGCCCATGTGGACGTAGAATCGCTAGTGATCAAATCTTAAATGAATTTCTTAAAAAAAATAGCAGTTTTAAATACATTTCTTTTCTAATTAACAATACTTCAAACCAGGACATAAAAGTCGCAGGCAGCAGCTAGTATGAATAGATAGAACTGAAATAAAGTATAGAAATATCTTGTTACATAAATTATCGACGGCTGCTAAGTGATTGGATGGGACCATTATCTTGTATCTGCTGATTTCTTCGAAGTAGCTTCTCGAATTCTGAAAGCAATAGATGTAAATGGGCTATATTTGTCTCATGTTTTACAAATATTATTTAATATTAGGTACATTTACGTTATTAAAGTAACGAAGATAATATTTTATGTTATTGAGACATAGACACATTTTTCGAATGTTTATTTCTCTTTATATACCTAGGACATATAACGTAACTGTAAGCCGCGACTTCGCGTGGAATATATCCCAGAGGAGACTTAGATTATCCAAGATAATAGAAACGTGTTATTATCGACGATCTCTGTGCCAAATTTAATTTGGATCGGTTCAGCCTATCTGTTGTAATTCACATAATATAAAAATATAATCCAATAAAAGAAGTGACCTTCTGACTCATATTTTGAATTTTAAAAGTACCTAATTATTTAGTTCGAGGCATTTTTGTTTCTATTAATATACAACACAAGTAAACAATTATTTATGTCTATACTCTATACTGTAAAAAGCCGACTACTTGGCTGAGTATTTTAATACATCTTCGTGATATAAAATATTTACAAAGTAGTATAAAATATTTCAAAACGTTGTTGAAATTTATATTTTTGTTATGACATACAATTTAAATTAATAAATAATGTTTGCTATAAACCACTTAATAGTACAGAAGAAAATTGTTAGAAAAGAGAGTTACGAGGTAAACTTATGGCATCCATTCAGTTGAAGATAATGTTTGCAGGCAATCACATAAGTGGATCAAATAGATGTAGTCCATTTGGATAATGAACTAGCGACTTCGTTTTAGATCTTTTTATTGTACATTACTTATACGGAGCCAATATTTAACTTGTCGATTCGATTTAGTTTAACCTGCGACCCAAAAAGATTTTAAATTATGTACTTAAATATAATCTGTGCCTTTGTCTGTGGTATTATAGGTACATAAATTATATGTAAACGGTCATCTCTCTATCTGTGGTAACCATACCAAACCGTACACTCTCTACGTACTAAACAAATGAGTCGATTCTTATTTGAGAGTTTACAAAACGGTTTTTTTTTTAATTTGATTAATCCTCAATTTTTTTCTAATATAAATTTTAGTTCTGTTTTATAATCTGTAAACGAGAGGACGCGGGTGTATAGCAATTCTTGCGAAACACCTTGTTATATACCTTGTTTTTATATTTGGAAGCATCTGTTCATAAGAATAATGAAATATGCATAATACGAACATTTTAGCCATTATTGAATTAAATGACTGGAAGCTAGTAGCTTATCGATAGTAAATAGGAGTATATACCCACTAGATACTTACTAATCGTTAGTAAAATAATTTCACGTCAGTCAAGTAGTATTTGAGCTTGTTACGAACAACAATACATATCTTTTATCCTATAGATAAGGAATAGATTAAATTATATTTTAGTTATTTCACACTACTATTGAAGTATGTAGGATCTGATCAATCCATTATGGCAACCGTACTCCGTCCAAGAGCTGTTAGACTCACATCTTGTCGACACAGATTTCCCATTTCCCTTATACGCGCCCAGTTTCAGACATAATTCCATCCACACTGTCCATTACGATACAATTATTTCGTAGATTAGGTGTTACTACTCTTTGCGATTATTATTTATTTTTTTCTACATTTTATTATTATTATTTCTACATTCATAGTTTTAAAAATCTGTACCAAAAACGTTGAAAAATGTAAATTTAACACAACAAAAATGTTTATAGCCAAATTGTAAATACCTAAGAGTAATAATTAAAAATAAGATGAAGGTGAAGTAATCGAGAATCGAGATCAATATTAGCAAAAATTTGTTAATATGTATGCATCCATTTGTGAGATATCTTATTTGGAAACATGTACGTTTTAAGTCCTTGTGATTTTTTTATTGAGGCTGCATTTATGTTTAAATTTTTTGATGCTATGTCATGTTTTGATGGTGTTGTTTATTTTGTCTATGGAAATAAAGAAATAAACATGTCGACTGCTTTTTGAATTGTTTTCAACAGATAGCAAAATAAGTTTTAGAAATACGTGCCGGTGAACGCGAACTAACGCAATAGTAAGTTTCCTCAATATACTCTATTTGGGCAGATCCATTACTTGAGAGTGGCAAGAAGCAATCTCATTGAATGACCGACCTCCCGAGTCCCGACACCCCCTCTGATCCACCCCAATCGGTAAATATGCGTGTTAAATATGTATGCGCTGTTAGATCGTAAGTGTATTAGATTTTGTCTTTTTCATTTCATTACGGTATTATGTGCGAGCTGTATTTTGCCATTTAGTAAGATTCTAAAGGAATTGAATAACCGATTTTTTTCCCAGCGCAAATTTAAATTTTCGCATTGATGGTTTAGTATAGAAAATGGCATTTTATTAAAAAAAAATTATATGGGATATTAATATTGGTCAGAATTTCGAAGCTATTTTTCCTAGTTATTAATAATAAAAAAAAAATCGAAACTCTCCAATTCGTGGACATTATAAATTTCGCTTGTATATATATGGTATAGGCAACAATCTTCACATTTTATCTTTTAAATTTTCTTATCTAATTGAAAATGTTTTTAAACCCTTTTGTTACAATATAAAAGCTATATTTTACTCAAGACTAAACAAATTAAATGGTGGTGCCCGGTCGAATGTTCTCACGTAACAAACAAAAAAAAAAAGTCGTATTGAGAACCTCCTCCTTTTTCGAAGTCTGTTGAAAACGAAATCTTTAACAGACTATCGTATCTTAAGAATGTACCGTTGCATTAACCAAACAAGCATTATTTAATACAACCTGTGCCCCTCGTCTTCACCTGCGTTAATTTCGTCGTAACATGGCGTTAAATAGCAAGTAGCCGTTCTCGATAAATGGACTGTCAAACACAAAAATAATTTTTCAATTCGAACGAGTTTCTAAGATTAGTGCGTTCTACCAAACAAAAAAAAAAACTATTTTTATAATATTCGTATACACGATGCTTTCAGCTAAACTAATTAAATAATCCCCATAATATATTATTTATTAATCTATAAGTTTATCTCGAACTGACGGCGAAAACTTGGAATGCACTTCGCGGTGACCGGACTTTTCCATTAGCGGCAATTATCAGGCACAACGGATCCTACGTTCTGGGAACCCCATCTGAACCTGTTAGAGATAACATCATAAAGCAACGGGCTAACATCTTTGCTTGGCTTGCAAGGAAAATGGCCACCCTCACCCCCTAAGAGTGCATCCTTTCAACGCAAATTATATTGAATTGAAAGTTACCTATAAACAAACTATTTTACAAAATATTTTTCCTTCATTGGTTATGAATTAATATTTCTGTTACTTAATATAGATAACATAATAAAGCAGACGCGTTTGTGATTGCCATCCTCACTCCCTAAGAAGCCTTTGAATTATCTACAAACAAATTAAAAAAAAAATATATATTTAGTACGAATAGAAAATTATAGATAAAGTAAATAAATTATGGGCTTCACTAACCCAATGTTAACTTAGGAGACCAGAGATTCTTGAAATAATTTACCTCTTCTTTTTTACCTCGAATAACATGGACTTGATTGAATATAAAGGACTATAATATAATTTATTATATAAAATCTGTAGGTACATAACTGTCTACATAAAAAAATTAATAACAAAAACTCATCAAAACCAGTTCAGCTATTTACGTAAAAGGCGATAGAAATTATCGTCATTATTACATACTTAGCAGTTAATTACGAGTATATCCTGGATAGGTCATATTCTTAGGTATTTTAATTACGAGCTGCGCAGCTTTTGAAGTGTAAAATCTTTTATAAAAGATTTCCTAATATGGGCATAATTAGGCGAGTAATAAGTAGGCAAAGCGAACGGTTATAACGTGTAAGGTAATCGACATCCAAAGTCAATTTGTCCCGGCGTGGTGCGCGTAACTTGCGAGCCCATAATCGGCTTATGACAGGCACATAAGACTGCTAATGAACTAATGGCATATCAAATCTCCCGTTCGCCCGCCCAGGCCCATTGCCTACTCTGGCGACTATTCCGCCTTTGGAATGGTGCCTTTACAACTTACAATATTTTTAGTATTTTAATTTTACACAAAAATACAATATACAAGGTTTAACAAAATAGATAGCGATGGTCTACAATATTAAAATACGAAACTAAAACAAAACTCAGTCAGATGTTGCTACAAAGACAAGATGAGTGGTTCTCTGTACCTCAGTTGTTTGCGAGTCTGATCGTGGAAATAGTCAGTCCAAAGTATGAGTAAATGTCCTTCCCTGATACAGGGGCTTAATCACTCATTATTTTGGGTTTTGATTACACTTTTTTTATACAAAGTCCTTTTGTTCTACAGCTACGATTTATCATAATCCTCAATATAGAGATAGTATATCGTAAGGTTCCTCGAAAACACATTACTAATACAAATGACAAAATGGATAAAGCGAATGAGATATGTAAAGATTGTAGCAGTTGCTTTTTGAAACAGAGGCACGCTTTTTACATTAAACGACTACTGAATGATCGGATCGTAATCCCGCAGTGTTAATAAGATCTACCTTAATGGACTGTCGTTGATGGTCCGTCACTCTACATTTGACTAGACGGCTTTCACATCGGCACTTACGTAATGCCTGCGAGCTTACATGCTATAGTAATCTGTCAATGTGAAATAGTAGTCTGCCTAAATGGACTTTATACAGGAACAATATCCATCTAAGAGCTTCATCTACCTTTGATATTAAATAACTAATATATCACACATCGTATCGATGGGCACAGATTAAATAAAAGCCTTTAAATAGTGCAATATTTAATACTTCTATCATATCTACGTATGTAAAGGATAATAAAGGAAAGAAATAATAAAATAAGAAATGTTTTACTTAATGTAAAATATGACTATAACCTTTTCATATTGATATTAGCAACCCTATATAAAAGTTCGCTAGATTTAAAAAAGTAGAAAACTCTGTTCCGAGCTATTAATGAGCACTTTCCGGTTTACTTAAAGCTGTCTATTTGATGCGGGTCGCTAAAATCACAAATGGAAAAAATGCGGGCTCTTTTAGGCTTATGTCTGGTGTTGAGTGGGTTCACAAATGTCGCTAAAAGGCTGGACGTCATTGTTTATCCGAGGAACATTAGGCGGGTAACCGGACACACGCACTCTGAGTGCGCTACAAGTATCCGCTTTCAACTCATTACTGTTAGGACGTGGCGTGGGCTCAAGCCCCCCGTCTCATACCACTTTCTCCAATCCCTTGGACATTCGATTCCCCAATACCCACATCTAATGATCGGTGTTTATTCACTTTGATCTCCAGGCTAGCGGATGATTGTAGCAAAAACAAAACGTTTAGTTGAATTAAAAATACAAATAACTGTTCTATTGCAAATTGGATTGTCGATTCAGTAGTTTCACATCACGATTATTCAAATAACAATCGTTTAAATATTAAATTTACGCACGTTGCAATTGCCTGTGCTTGCGATGTACGTAATATAATCCGCGCGGCGCGCATCGTAGCGTAGCACAGACCCGCTACAACTTTTAACACCCAACGAAAAGGAGAGTTATAAGTCTTAATTGTCTATGTCTATGGGTCTGCTATTCTGTTGATCTGTTTGTCTGTCTGTGCCATTAAGTGAATTCCCGTAACCCCTAGTGGGGTATGGGACAGACACATTGCTGTGTCTGTTTATAATTTTTTTTACAGGTGATCAGCCTTCTGTACCAACGGGTACATTCATTAGTTCCCCCGAGATTCGAATCCAGGACCTCTAGCGCAACACGCGGACGCGTACACCACAGCCACGGACGCGGTTTTGTCTGTGCCATCGTAGGTCTTAATCGAATGGACTAATTGCGAGAGCATTCATGAGATATTCTTCTTTGTGATTTACTAGATTATTTTTCCTAAATTATCTTCTATTTCGCCTGTGTAACTTAATTAATTGTGTACACGAGTATATATGTATAACGTAGTAAAATGAATAATCGACTTTCATATATATATTGATGTCGTCTTTGAACTAAGTAGGTACTAAACTGAACAAAAGGTTCTATTAATCTTAGTTACAATAATCGCGACTCAAAAAACTTTATTGTATCCTTAATTGGGAATTGTTACAAGCCATTGAGCCAAGCCATATAATTATGTAACCTAATACGGTCATATTTTTAGTGAAAGGATAAACATAGTTTGTTATGGGCGATAGTACCTACAAAACTATAGCAGCGAAGCTTGTTCGACCCATACAATAACCATTTCAACAAATTGACTCTCCCGACGCTACAGCTAAACCGGAAAAGATGAGGGGATATTTGTTCGCTTAATTAATTGTGGATTGTCCGCTATACGTATTTAATTATGATAATTTAATATTGTTTTTATTATAAAGTTGTCTTACCATATATTTCACACAGCCGTTCTTTTTTACATCATACTTTGTTAATTCAGTATTTATTATTTTGATAAAGTTGCTTGCATTACTTTATTGTGTAATTTACTTTTTTTAGCTTATGTAGTAATGAGCGTATGTTGAAATGAAGATTTTTGTTATATAAGGTCTTTGTAATTAAGTAACCAAACTTCTTATTTTAATAAAAAAGATAAATTCTATTAGCTATCTCATATACAAGAAACAATATTCACTTGGAGTTTTAACAATTTATTACCTATGTATGACTAATTAATACGTTTATTAACTGTATATCTTTACATGTGACGACTCAGTATCTGAATGGATCGGAGGATCGGGATTCAAATACCGGAGAAACAAAGAAATTCATAGTACTACGTTTTTAACATCTTAAAGAAGTTCTAAATAAGAATATATGTTATATAATATGTTATAAATTAAACCGAATACAATATTGTACAGAAATTAAGTTGGCAATAGTAATTCAGCTTTACCGCAATAACAACCGTTTGGACAAATTGTAGAACGACAGTTGTACGGGGATTAGTGACTTTATACAACGATTCGTGTTGGGTTTAGCCACTTTATCTCTCGCAATTGATATCTATGGTATCTGGTAACTATATCTATAAAAATACCACAGATAGTATTTTTAAAACCCTAAAGATACTTTGCTTACTTATTAATTTTTATTAATTTTATTCGTGGTATGATTTTACAGGGTAAAATTTATTAAACCCTGTATTTTGTTGTCATAAAATGGATTCAAATTCTAAAGTTTACATTTTGTTCAGGTTCAGTATTTATTTCAATGGGATAAGAGGGAATTTATGAAAAAAATTAATATCTTTTTCTGGATTAATTAGAATTTTCAAGATGTTGAAGGGTTTGTGTATTAAATGAGATAAATTTTTAGAGGCTAGCCGTTTTGAATAGTAAACAAAATGAATAGGCCGCCCTAAGTAAAGTTTAATCCGTTTTTATTACAAAGAAAAGAAGTAATTTCGCTACCCTTACTGTTGAGGGTTGCTTTGGAGCACGAGGTAAAAATTTCCATAGATTTATCATAACCAAATTAAGTTTATAATTAAAAACAGGAGTTTTGTATAGAAGTAATTTGAATATGTAAATAATCTTATTCAGCGTATTGCTTATTATGAAAAATCTAATTTGCCGTCTTCTCAGATTTCTTACCGAAAAACATCGTGAAATTATGAAGTTTTCAACATTAAATTAGTATTTCAAACATACATTTTAATTACGAGTGTATCCTTATTTTACTGTTATATTGTAATGCCTTTGTTCTGACACACCTTAGCGTCCAGAGGTTCGAAGCCGACCGTCTCTGTTGCCCGTCTAGTTCGCTTGTGCCCGTTTATAAACGGTTTTATTGCTTTCGGAGCAACCGAACATTATTAAACTTTTCCAATTTCGATTTATCACGTAGCTGTCGGAATTTAATACCGCCCTACCTTCAGCGGAGGCGATCGCCCGCCGCGTGATTACAATACACCTCGTTAATAATAGCGGAGTCGCAGCCGGAAGAGCGCTGCTTGTCAAATATAACACGAAGGGACCACGTCGAGCTTTTATGCGCCAAGTGGCCATTATGAGCCTTTTAAATCGATTGCTGTAATTCAATTTACAATTTAGTCATACTACTGGCGCAGCGCGCGATTTAATATAAAGCTTCACGAATCACGAGTTATATTGTTAGCCGAGTATGTTTCGGTAGCGAATTTCATAACAAAATGGAGTCTCATATCAGCACGAGTTAAAATTATGAAGCTAAAACTGAGGGTTATTGAAAACGTGACTTACATTTATATAGGTCATATGAAGCGAATTTTCATAGGTAGATGTGAGATTCTAGTTTTATTAACACTAAAGTTATATGATATCTTGGAAATCTAGCGGGCTTATTATTATTAGGTGGTGTACCACTAAACTTACCTTATTTGCTACGTTTAGAGCTATGATAACAAAAAAGGTCGAAAAGCTTATAAAGCTCAGTGTTTTCAAATGTCGTTGTTTCTGATGCTAATTCATAGGCGGTAGCGGTTAACGACACAAAGCCGAGAGCGGAGCGATGCAATCTACTCGCATTCATAAGGCCAATCAAGCACCAACCCAGCTCCACCCGCTCAGCGTATATCCACCCTAAGCAGGGACGAATTCTTATGTGATACATATTATATAAAATGAATTGCATCTCGACACTCTATGCGGGTCTAACGAAAACAGCCTTCGCTTTGCTTTGCGATTCAATTAGCAAAACTGATATTTGTTTTTCTTTTAAAGGTGCTACTATTGCAATATTTATTTCGTTTAAGTACATACTTATAATAACTAGAATATAGTATGCTTTTTTATATTTAGTGGGGCATAGCCCATATATACTTTATTTATTTACGGCACGTATTTTAACTTGTGCAGTAAGAAAGATAAGCAACCCCTTTTTGTAGATATGAAAATTATGTATTACTCTGATAACTTTATATTTTTAAAATGTTATATTGTGTACAGAAACACAGTTAACACGGATTTCCAGTACGCCCCTGTTCGCCAAGCTCACGTACGACCGCTCGTAAGTTCAATGGAGGTGTTGATTAAAAATATTTCCCATGTGTGGGCGGATAAGACCCAATTGGGCTTCGTAGCAATCAGACGTCCGTACGCCACGACAACCGACGCTAATCATGCGCAATTCCCGCTTATTGCTTTTAAACCATATATGATAAATAGTTATAATATTGACACACTCAATATTTTTTAATTTTAACTTTGTAGTGTATATAATATACTATATATACGTGCGGCAGGGGAAGATTCCAATTATTAATATCCATTACTTATTTATTTTTTTAGTACATAATTAGGGTACATAATTAGATAAAATACATATTACAAAGATATTATTAGCCACCTATTAAAATGGTGAAGTTGAGACGACTGAAGCGGAGGCAACGATGTTAAATTACGAAATAAATTAAAACTCGTCGTCAGCAAATGTAGCCACGTACCTACTGCTACAACTCTATAATTCACTAGCTCTACCATAAGTTTGATAAAGTATTTTTCGATACCGCAGAGTTAATTATTTATATGGAAAAGCTTCTAGCAAAATCTTACACGCAAAATTGGTTACTATGGGATTGGCTTTCAAATAGTAGTGAAATAGTAAACAGTATTCGAATCAGTAGTTACTGAGATTGAAACACTCAAAATATAACTTGTCATATTATTGAGAAAAAAAGGGAAGATAGATGCAATAAAGATTTCATAAAATCGGTCCAGTACAAACAGAAAAGTATTGTGGTTATTCATTACTAACAAAAATACAACACTTATAAAATTAATATTGAATAGTTACGAGTAGGTATTTACAGTAACTTTTTAAAACAGAGAACATGCGATATATATGCGACTAACAGACTTGCAGACAAAGTATTTAGCGACATTTTATAAAACCGGACATTGGAATCCAATTTGCAAAGAGCAAAAACTCGATCCAGAAATCGATTGTACTCGAATTGTATTCATACAATTATTTATCGTAAGAAAAATGGATCGAAAACATTGCTAGGTTTTTACGTTTGATCTATATTCATTAGAAAACGCGCGCACGTATGCACACGAATGTCGCGCGGATTCCAAGCTTTTTGCTGTAACGAGATTGAAATAACTAATCGTCTTTGATCAAAGACTTTCAAGGAATTGAAATAAAGAGACAATGAGAGAACAATGCTATTGTGTATTAACATTGCGTTTGTTACCGAACTACGTAGACAGTAAATGCTCGACCAGGGCTGCATTGAAGATATTTATAAATTGGACTTTAAGAATCATCTCGATCACCTCATATTAAACAAAAAAATGCATCAAAACCGTTCCATTCTTCCACACCGATACACAGATACACGCGGATACTATCGAATTCTTGGGCATCAGATAGTTAATAATTTCAACAAACAAAAAAACCGACTTAAAATTGTTACTCTAAAACTACTAAACATATTTTATTAAAGGGGTCCACTCGGGAGGCACCAGCTTTTAAACAAAAAAATAATCATCAAAATCGGTTCACCCAGTCGAAAGTTCTGAGGTAACCAACATAAAAAAAACATACGCGTAGAATTGACAACCTCCTCTTTTTTTGAAATCACTTAAAAATATGCCCAACATATTAGTACATATACAAATAGGCAAGTATTACTCTCAAATCCAAAACTGATAATTGTCCCCTGCACATTTCTGGCAACGTAGTAACGTCCCTTTAGATTGAATTAATTATACAGGCATTCTAGTGTTTACAACGGTAAGTTAACATTTATTACGTTTTTTTTAATCCAGCTAACGGCTAGGCAATCGATCCCCTAGCCCTGATTAGCCACAATTTATTTTATTGGACTTACTTATTGTTTATGGAAGTTTTTACTTCTTTATCCATTTAGACCAGCGTTTATGCAGCTGTACAACGGGTTCTCGGCCGTATTCGGAACAGAAAATGTTGTAACTCCTTTTAATATTATTTAATTAGAACATCTTTTTCGTTTTTACTGTTAAACGTTAATTAACTTCGCGAAGATTATTTTATAGTGCTTATGTTTATGGAAATCGCAATTTTAAGTCCTTAATTTGTGATTTGATTGGTTTTTGATGAGAGAGAAGTTTTTTATTCTTTTGGACGGTTCATGTTTCAAATTTGAGTTTTTGAAACGTTTTAAATAGAAACAGGACATCCCCTATTCAATTTAGATAATTTTCTAAGTACGTCAATTCTACCAGCATCCTATTAACTTGCACTTATGCCATTAAAAGAATTACTAAGTTTTTAAGATGTAGCTGCACTTAACTGACAGATTAATTAGGTATGTCGGAGTGGGCTATTAAAATTGTTGAGTAGATCTTGACCGCTTTGCAGTGCCGTATTTGTCTTAGGACCAAGGGGCCATAGCGTTAGTGCTAAATCTTTTTTAGGTGCCAGTATTTCTATAAGGTTCTATTTCCAACTTTGTATGGTATAGCCGTGTTACATAGCCCCTTATAGGGCAAGGTCACACACATTTCAGCGTTTATATCACTGAAAGGCATTTCTGGAGCCACACAACTGACTTTTTTATTTGTTTCCCCGCTTGTACTTAGGAACTCCTTCGTTGTACTGAATGTTAGTTATTTAAATCACTTTGCCTTGGAACCGCTCATTCATAGTATTTTTTGTATTTTGAAATATGACGGCAAAGTATCTTTGCCCAGAGCGTTAAGCTTCAGAATACGTCACTGTCACTTTGGAATACAAGATATGAGCTTAAAAGCACATACTTACTCTAGTCAGCTAGCATTCGAACTATTTCCTGGCGCACACCGGATAAAGTATATTACGCAGTTTACTAGTAACGATGTGATAAAAATTGTGGTTTCTGTCGCGAAAAAATTCTTTCACATCTAATGAGTTGAGCGGCAATAAATTCTTATCACTTTTATGTGGCTTGTGCTGAATTTTTTATGTTGCCAAGTAAATTACTCTACCTATATTACTGTATCTTTTTAATTAAATCTAACGGAATATTGGGAAAACATTAATAACAATTGACAGAATTGATGATTGATGTTCATTTATTCTGTTCTGCTACGTTTTTAACAATTGATAAAAGTAGGCTCAAGTCTGCGAATTTCGTATCGATGATCAACAATACATGTTGACTTATTGTTTATATAATTGTAAGATGTTTCGGCTTTTAAACAATTTGCATCATAATCGGCAAAAAACACATTTTATTCGGTCCACATACATCAAACTTATAAGACTCCTCTTTTTGCGGACACTTATAACAGTAGGTATAAAAAGAGTCTAACACATATTAAAGACATTATTACTATTAACTCTAATGTACACATATTTGTATACATATAGACACATAGGTTTAAAGACATTTATTTCACAAAAGAATATATCATAATATGTGTATTAACTCTATACAGATCTTTTCAAGAGCCAGAGAATGTTAGTAATTAATATAAGAGAACCCACATGGATTTAATTAGTGTGTTTTGAAATAGAAGCCTAGTCATAATAGCTTAATTGACATCGATTCATCGGAGCGTTATGTCAACTTAATTAAAATTCTGTTCATTATCCTATTTTTTGATAGCCGAAGAATGTGTCGAGCGAGTTGATGGAATACATATTGAAAACAATGTTGGAGGGATTTTTTGCTCAAAGATAAATTAATTAATATATATTTTTTTTAATAATCGTATTAGAAAGGTTAGACTGGTGTACGTTACCACAAAGCCTACATCTCCACCTATTATATAGAGTTAGATAGCTATATATTACTTAAAAAAAGAAAGGACTTCCCCGTATTAACTATTATTTAAACTTGAGGTCAGGTAAAATTTAACTATTCATTTTTGTTTAGTGAGTTTTCTGGTACATACTCCAACGTATTTTGTGTGTAAATAAGTACATATGTGATTATTATGTAAAATTTATTTATTAATGAACGAACAGAATTTATTTACAATATACTTAAATATATTTACAAAAATACAAAAGACTCATCAAAGTTAGGGTGCGTACCCAAAATACTGGCTACATTAACGCATTGTATCGCTATACTATATGTGAAATATATTATTATGATGTAATATGTTGTTAGGTTAAGTACATCGATGTGCCAATGGTCAATGAAGAAATGTTTCGTTTAGTAGTAATTGTCCGTTGCTAACTGCTACAGTTTTAATTGTTCGGCCGCATACTTCGACTCGAACAATGAACAATCAAATGAGAACAATGCCAATAAAGTCGTTCGAAACATCGTGTATAATAAATGGATGTATAGGCAAAAGTCGCCAACTTAGTGCGAAAACGGGCCACTAAATAAAAAGCGGTGGTCGTAAGGTAATTGATGGCGAGCGGCAATCAAATTAGGCTCCCCGTCGCGGGTAATCGGCTGAAAGCTGCCCGACAGAAAGCTTTTGTGGGTCGGCGGGGCGCTCGGAACAGAGACAGATATTGACGCGCTACCCTATTTTCGAATTTGTTTATTTTAAGACGAACTTGATTTTAATGATACATGCAGATTGAAGAATGAAAGTAATTTTATAGCAGGTAGATTTGTACGCACTTACTATATTCCGGTTATATTTAATAAATCCTTATTTTTTCTAATATTTCCATGTTTAAATTATATACTTTAACACGGGTATATTATTATTACATTATACTTAACAATGTAATAAAACTATTAGTTTAATTAATTGACTCGCATACTGAATAACTTTTTATTATAGACGTACGTACGCCATCTTGTTCGTTTCTTCAGAATAAATATAAATGTACTTAACCTTTTAAAAATTAGAAAGATTTAGAATCAAATTGGCTATTATTCTGACAGAAAGGTTTGATAAAGAGTCGAGCAAAGGACAAGCGTCATGATGAGGCCGCAGCCATCCACGGAGCCCGTCGGCAGGAACACGCAGCATCCGCCCGCGGCCGCTTAGCTTTTATCATAATTTAAGTTTTCCATTAGCCGTAATTGACGCGAACATCGTTCCTCGCTTACGGCCACTCCGAATCGCTGTTACAATTGTTATTTTTGGATAGATAAATATTTTCTATTTCGAAACGGTTGTCTAAACCTTATACACTGTTAATTGACAATCCTATTAATAATTAATAAGAATTATGGCACATTGCTTTTATCTTAATGTGGCTTTCAACGTGAATTTGTATTCGAGAGGCCATTTCGTTAAAATTTTGAACGGCCGGCTGTCCCGCTAATGGAGAAATATCGTGTAATTAAGTGGATGTATGAATAATTCAGTCGATAGTGTTACTTAATTAGTTACTTAGCGTTATGAGAAGTTTAATCTAGGTAATCACGGGATTGATTCCATTAGCGAGAGTGTGCCGACGCTCTCGGGAGGCCAGAGATAAATATCAAAGAACCACCCGATGCCGCGCATCGCGAAACGAGCGCCGCCGTACTCAAGTTGCTCGGGAGCTGCGATCTCACTAAAACGACTATAACTACACAATACAAATTATTAAGAGTGCTCGGCTTCACGGGAACGCTTTCAGATGTAATGAATTAGAAAAGTTGCGCAGCACTCACGCGGATTGAGCCGGCCGGCGTCGGCGCCACTCGCTACAACATTACTTTAATTAAATCTATTTGAACAACAAACTTTAATTAAATTTCATCCAGCAGTTAGGCGTCGCGAAGGAATAATCGTGCAATTAGAGCGGCCGTGAGCGTCGCCTTACACGCTCCCACTTAATTAACTCACTTGCCGACCTCCGAGACGCGTTGTATTAATGCATACTGCTAAAGCGATTCACTTCGCACTAGGTTTTATAATAATCCCTTATAATCCTATCATAGACTAACATACCTATTGTGATTCTCATATTATAATAAATTTATCAAAAAGATCGGAACATTTGTAGTTTAAGCAATCCGTTTCCATGACAAAGTGGTTCACGTATCTGCTTCTTGATTCGGAGGTCCCGCGTTTAAATCCCAGGAAAACCACTTGCCTGTAATATAACGAAATGATCAGTGAAAGAGATGAAGAAATGTGTCTGCCCCATGCCCCAGGTTAAGAATTAACGTGCCTAAAACTAGAAAATCATCAAATCAATCAAAGGCAATCATTATACTGTGTACAAACAGATTTATATTTTTATAATATTTTTCGTTAGTATATTTAAAAAAACTATCATAAAATTAAATCAAAATACATCAATACTATAACTAAAATAATTCATGCAAAACCTCGACCTCCTGCTTCTTTGAACACAGCCCGAAAACAAACAATTATAAGTAGGTACATACCCGTGTCCGAACCAAACGATGCAATAATACTGTTAAAACTATAAATATACCCGACAGTACTAACTCTGTAGTATCAACATGTACTACAAATTATTATTTGGCAATTGGCAGTAATATTATAATATAATATACTAGCTGACCCCGCGAACTTCGTATCGCTTCAGTGCCGAATAATAACGTGTCACCTAAAACGTCATTCCATAGAAAATGCATGAGGAAACGAATTTGCAATAAATTAAAATTGCGACTATAATTTGAGATTTAAACTATCCTATCTCTCAAGTTGGATCGAACTGCACATGGTGTGCGAATTTTATTATAATCGGTTAAGTGGTTTAGGAGTCCATTGAGGACAAACATTGTGACACGAGATTTATATATATTAAGATAATAGTAACTAGCTTGTACTCATGACCGCATGGGGTACAAATATGTTCAAAATATGCTTGCCAAGGCGGTCCTAGACATTGAAGTTAATATTGAAGATTGCGCAATGATTGAAAGAAAGTTTGAGCGAGTTTAATTATAATCACACCATATTCTTAAAGGATAACGTATTATGGTAAAATATGATAATTTGGATTCAAAGCGCTTTTCAATCTTATTGTACTATAAAATGTGTTGTACAATAGTATTGTAAGGCCCGTCTAAGAGACCAAGATTCATATCAGTAAAGTATTTTTAAATCGGTCTGGCTGTTTAAATCAAACAAACTCACACAACCTCTAGTAGAGCATGGGCACACTTTTACGTCCGTTTCATTGATCTTTTGATGATTGATTATGACAATTACGGAAAAAGTAACCGGCGCATTCATGATGTCCGTCCAATATGAGTAACTCAGGTAAAGAGAAGAGAAGATTATAAATAACATATAGGCAATAACAATCTATAAATCGCTCAAGACATTGAATGAATAAAATATACACAATATTTCCTAGTGCGTCTCTTTTAATTTTTAATGTTTCTTTCATTATTAAAATATAACATATCAAAACTCGCTAACTATCTATGGCAACTCGTATTACAAAAATCCGTTATAATATAAATTAAGACAACATCGTAGGAAAATCTACGTAAAAATTGCGACGCGCTCTTTGAATATTGCTTCAGTCAAATTTATTGGTTTTAAAATATCATAAATGATTGACGACATATTGTAATCGACTAAGGGATATGTGCACATAAATATCAACGTATTACAAAGAACAAATAAAAATAAAATTGTACAATTACAAATTATATAAATACTTTATAACCACTTAAATTGTGCGCAGAAATGCACAAGAAACGATAAAATTCAGTAAGAACTAATGTCGCCATATATTTTTACCAAATTTATTAATCGTAAAAACTGCGGTTGTTTTAATGACGATATCAAATCCACTTTGTAATTGCTTTTATTGTATTAACACTTAAATATTCTTAAATCTTTTAAGGTCGAGATAATACCATTTCATATTAAAAACAAATTAAGCTTTGTTATCCGTTTTGGCAATTTAAGCGGTATTAAATATTGTTAAAAAACATTTATTTTTTATCATTTATTCACTAAGTGGGTCGGCTACACGACCGTCTAAAAAAGGTAATATTATATCACCTTATATCATGTATCTTATGACACATCATCTAACTACGCATGCATTTTAGTCAGGTACAAATTGTGAATAACAATTTATTATTACAATATTAATATGAAAATGATAAACACATTTAAATTTTCAAATTTAATTTACACCTAATTACACAAGACTGAGCTCAGTCTTGTGTACATGTTACAAAATTGCGCCTTATGTATTTATTATCTATAAAGATAAATAAAATTGGAGTGTCTGTTTGTAATATTAAAATAACTGCTTTTTACTGAATACATACACGATACATATACCAAAATAACATTTTTTCCCCAATTTTTGTCTGTCTGTCTGTCTGTTCTGGCTAATCTCTGAAGCGGCTGGACCGATTTTAACGGGACTTTCACTGGCAGGTATCTGATATAATCAGAAGTAACTTTATTTTATATATTATTATAAATAAATAATAAAAAAATAAATGTATTATAAAACTTTGTACAGAGCCATCTATTGACCAGGGTATGTTGCGTCTATTCGTTGATAGGTGGCAACAGCAAGAAACTGCATTGCGTGTTTAGGATTATATTATATTACCTATACAGGCTATATTATAACATCACGTTACGACGAAACTAACGCGGGTGAAACCGCGTGGCACAGCTACATATATATATTTTTTGTATGTGATGGCGATATTTATGAATATCACCGGTTTACGTTTATTAATTCATTGCTTGTTTTTTGCTCTTTTTAATCTTCGTCGCAAAAAGAAGGTTGTATAAGTTATCCGATATCTATTTAAGTAATCGAGCGCTCAATTAAATGGGCCGATTTTGATTTTTTGTATGAAATTTGACGTGATCCAGATGGGTTTTAGCTTATCTAGATCTATTCATTCATCTAAGAGGTTTTCTAATATGTAGGAAGGTTTTAAATTTTCTTCAATTCCGATTCTTAGTTGGCAAAATAACGTTATCATGAGCAGTAGTGAGCAGTTCATATTGATATTAATCAATGTAGTCAATTTTTTGATGTTATAAATTATGTATTTTAAAGCTTTGACATGAATCAAGTATCTACATATTTTAAAAGGTGATTGTTCAGTGGTTTAAGCAGTACAACTCTAACGAACCCCCAGTAATTGTTTTCGAAATGTTTAAAGGTCTCGTTCCGTTCCAAATTTGGGCATCGCTTCGTCACAACTTTACGCATCTCTTTCACAAGTAAATTGCTATGTTTCGTCGGAGGAGTCATAAAGAAAATTGCTATACAGTTGGTAAATAATTTATCTGAAAGCCCACTCCAGTCGCCGAAACTGCCGGCGACTTTCACCTAATATTACTTTCCTTTTGTTCAATTTTGCAACAGGACCGTTCGCACGTTCGTCCTTTTATGGCCAATAAGTGGATGCCAATTATATTTATGAACGAGGCACGGGTACGAAAACTAATTTCTTTTAATGTATCTTTAATCTCCAAAACCATGTTTATGACATTATCTGTGTCTTCGCCAGCATGGCTTTAAAGACCGATGTGCTCAAAAACAATTTTTTCTTCTTCTTTAATTTTAAATTTTGTCGAAAAAATGTTTAGGTTGGGTAGGAACTGACAGGAACAAAATGTGTCTGCCCATTCCATTTCCACATTCAAGGGATTTTATTTTTCTATATGTAGCTTCTTATAACATCAGCTATTCGGTGGTGAATATTCTATAATAAATTTAAAAAATTTGGGTAAATTTTGTATTCAAATCTTTCATAAGATCGTTTATACAACAATTTTATTTAAGCGAATGGTATAAATATATGTACTAGACACTAGTTCTTGTTTTCAATGTTCATTGGTTTAAATATTATATACTAAGTTATTATTTGTTCCTTTCGAATAGGAAGATAATAAACACACAAAAGATATATTTTTGCTTCATAACGATTAAAGAAGGGAGAGGCAATTAAAATTGTTGATGCCGCAAACATTCGCAGAGATTAATCGTAGCGATAAAAATATTTTTAAAGAATATTCAATTAGGGCGTTGTTTTAAACAAATAGGTTGAATCTGTTAATGATGACAGCACGTAGTAGAATTCTCAGTGTTGAATCCATTTATAATTACTGTCACTCAACCATAAGTTTACATTCGAAACTTTCTACTTTTTAACCGACCTTCAAAAAAAACCAAAAAGGAGGTTATCAATTCGACGTGTATTTTTTTCCGATGTTCCAAATATATAAATAAAAAGACTGAATGAATATTCCTGGACTTTAATAAAAAAATTAATTGAATGGCTTGGCGCCGCGTTTCAAAGAGCAACATGACAGTTTTATGCCCTTGTTGAATTTTACATGAATTTTATTTATCAACACTATTTATGTCTTTTATTTATAGTAAGTACTATAAATAATATATATATATATATATATAGTATAATAGAAAATTTATTTTTTACTTTTCAGTGCGTTTCAGTCGGTTTTATTTTTTTGTTTAAAATTAATTTTTGCTGTTGGACAACTGTTTATCTTTAATTATTATGAATTGCTAGGGACGCCGTAAATTTTTCCTTACGAGACAGTATCGACAGTTAAAACTTATCATAGTTATGGTAAGACACCTGTCTAACATACTAAAACATATTAAAACGGGGATAATAATATATTTGCCTGTGAAATAAAGGATGGATGAAGGAGTCATAGGATTTCACAAAATCGTTTATTCATAATCACATACATGATTGCTTATGAACGCCACTAGGTTTCAAATTTCAACATTTTATGATTCATACTGATTTCTGACAATTGTGTCTTGTATTTCGTCTTATATGTTCTTCTTGTGATGTATCTGTTCTGTTTCTTGTGTAGTAAATAAATTTATAGTCTGCCCAAGAAGCGTCATTTGAGAAAGGAGAAGAAACTCTAGTCCAATCTATGCTGACTATATTTAGAAACAAATTACAAAATATACACAAGCGAATGGTTGCTACATTGTTAATTGGAAGAGTTAGGTGTATAGTTTCTGGCGCAGTGGTGCCTAATTAGTGTGCACAGCGGCTTCTCATTATGTTCGCTTGCCTTTAATTACCCGCACGAATGAATTCTCTGTACCATTCGATTCTTTGTGATCTTATTTCGGTATTAATTATCTTACTTGAATATTTCGTATGTGAATAGTGAGGTGGAATTTTAACTGTTGTTACCAGTGCTTAAACGCAGCCATTTCAGACGATTATAATACGTCTGTAGAGAATAAGAGGAAATTTTCTGAAAATGTTTTTCCTTCCATATTCGTTTTTAGTACTGGTGTACGCGTTACAATTCAATAACGTCTTAAGATTTCTGAAGCTCAAAGTTAACAAAAAATTTATTTAAATAGTTATCATAGATAAATAAAAATAACAACAAAGACCAAAAAAATGGGTACAAGCTCTCAAGCACTGGCGGACGCCTGATGGAGAATGCCGGGAACCAAAGCCCTGGCGCTTGCCTTATAATATATTATTAGTATTGCAATCCAGCTCGGTAAAGCTGTTGGTGTCAAGGATACCATTGTATCCTTTCCACAAGGTATTAAATTTTATTTAAATTTATTTGAGCTAATTTCGCAAACCATTTCATTATAAGAATTTTTTCTGTCTCCAGTGGCACTAGTACAGCTATTGTAAGAAACTCGTTTTTCTAGGAATATTTTTTGTTTTATTTTAAGTGTCCCGTTGCTTTGACAGTTGACACCTCAATCATTGAAATCCGTCCACAGACTATATCGTGTTAAGGGAACTGTTTGTATTAGTTAAAAATGTAGTTATCGTGATGAAGGAAGGAGCGAAATATGTTGCTGAATAACAGAAAGCGGAATTAGCCAGAGTCGTGTGCTTGTTTATTCAGCTGTATAATTAGCAGACAGGTAGGTTACAGTAGATGAAACGTGGGCTAATTAAAGAGAAGTACTGTGCAAACTACAGCCTGCATACAGTTTTGTTATTAACGTCGGATTAATGAGCTCCAACCTCAAGTTCTATAAGGTCTCACCTTTGTGGTGAGCATTTCCAAGGGAGATGTGAAATTCGTGCTTTAATGCGTGTATACATACATTGTTTTATCAAAACTGTACTGTGTTATTCCTGAAAGAACGGAAACTTTCTTTTGGAAAGAGAATTATTTAAAATATTATTTCACTTTTTAATACTTTTTTAACATAGAACGAAACATTATTATTAGATCTGTATTGTATTATTTATACATTTTACAATCGTTTGATATATTGTAAAAATTTCTTCATTTACATAAATACAACATTGTAGTTAACGTGAAAATTGAATATTAAGAAATACAGACTTGTTTGGGGTTTGAGAGAATATTATTAGTGAATGTAAGCCGTCGTGTGGTCTATAAATCTTATAAATTATAATGGCGTTAGCCTAGACTGCCCCGACCTTAAAATATTAGGAACCACGGACATGCAGTCAACTAAGTCCCATATAGGTCCGACTAGGGCTCCATGTCACATCATGAAATGCAAGTTAGCTACAGGGTCGTACTGTAATATTACAACATACAATACATAAAATATATACATACAGCATACATAAAAGCAATTATCGTCAGAATAATGATTGAGGGACAGTAAACAGTCTACAAATGGAAGTCAGCGCAGCAAAATCAATTAGGTTAGTTTGCGAACTGCTCCAATAAATACTGCTATCGTTAATTAGAATCAATCGTGGGATTGCGTCCAAGTCTATTCAGAAATCACTTTGCGAACTGTCGTGTAGGCGGCCTAAGCGTTGACAGCTATTGGCTTATTAACAAAGAAGCAAACTTAATTGATACAATCTTTATTGGACTGATCTCTCTTGTCTGTTGGTTCTTTGATTAAATGTCTTGTTACCACCAGTTTCATTAGGGCATGTGGCGCCGAAAAACAAAAAAATATTTCGGTTGGAAAGGCACAGAAGACTGAATGTTTCAATAAAATAGAAATTTAAAAGTGTGAAAACTACGTATTAGTTATCAAAATTTTCAAATCAATCCCGTTGCACTTGCCACATTTTCCATACAAATGATTAAAGCAAACATCATCAAAACTAATTAACCCAAAAAAAACATAACTATGTGATTTTATAAGTATGAGCTTAGTAAAGTTTAGGTATATTTGTTAATATATTTTAAAATATCCTGTTTTGTATACAAATATATATTTTAAATAAGTTGGTATCAATTATAGGGGAATTTTGTAGTTAAATGTAGTACTGAGATTATGCAATTAAATACCGGATGGAGCTGAATTGCAACAGTAACGGGCTACGCCCATAATTGCCAATTATTATTAAGCCGATGTTATTTATAAACTTTAACAAGAATAGCTTTAATGGTTACTGACTTAGCTTAATTAAACAAGCGGACTGCCACTCAGACGCATAATTCTCCTAATTAAACGCGGGTTTACAGAGATCCGAAAAAGAGCCACTCAAACACGCTTAGCCGGTATTATTACAGTGTATTCAGGAGGCTCTGCAAATAGGCCCTCGTCGCCGAGGGTGCTACTCTCAAGTTTCGCGTTTAATTAGACAGATAGAAGCGCGGACGGAGCTTATTAGTATTGTCTGCGGGGGCCCAATTAACACGCGGGAGACACTGGGTGGTTCCAAGTTAATTTTAATAAGGGATACCTTCGTTAGCCGAATAACAGGATCGGGTTGACAGAAAAACGAATATGTACAACCCTACACGCTGTCACCTGGCTTTTACATTAATTAATAGCTTACGACCGCCATTTTGAAATTAATACGCCAAGCCATTATAATTTTATATAATAACATCATAACAGAATAACTTTGCTATCCTGAGAAATAATTTCAAGCATCTTGACAATAAATCCAACACTGTCATGAAGATTATATGTTTCCCGAGTACATTGTTGTCCTGTTAAATTAATAATAAATGGCTGGCTGTTTCAAGTTACGCGTTACCGTTTCAAATTCGAAAAATCTTGCATTTCTCCTAAAAGACTGTTTTTAATTTTACTACCAGAATCTGTCTTAGATGGCTGTGGTTATTGTACGATCGCTAACTTATTATTTAACAATAACACTTGAGAAAAGTATTAAGTATTGTTGTTCCAAGAACGAAACAAAGCACTATCTTTACGTTTACCTAAAAGTTGCTCAATATAGGACCGTTTATAATAACCTAGTCAAAAAAGTTCATGTTATATTAATAGGTATTCCTAAATTAGTCTAATTAGACCTTATTTGCGAATAAAATAATTAAATTTATATAATATTTATTCTAATTAGAAGATCATGTTTATTATTGCTAATGAGCTCACCACCTAATTTACGCTGACAATTGCGAGGGAAATAATAATTAATTAGACCTCTAGTGATTTCCTTTTGTCGGACGCAAATGGCTTTATTTATTATGCCTCGCTTTTAATTATGATACAGAGGCTGTTAATTTATTTGTGTGGGTACTAGCGATCAAAAGTGCTAGCACAAGAATCATCGAGCTAACGAAAACTATCGAATTTATAGAAAAAGGTTAAAATGATACACTGAAGTTTGTCTTGTTCAATGGAGAGTGGCAGTGTTGATAGATGCATCATATGTCATACAAAAATTAGAGACCATAGTATTATACCTATGCCATAGTTTTGTTGGATTTTTTCACAGGAGTAATGAAAAATCTATTGAACTAAAAAAACTATCGCGTTTACTGAAATACTGGTACTGGACTTAGGTATTTGAAACAAATGATAGGTTTATTGAAACGTCAACGTGACAAATGTCAGTTGTCGTGTCAAAATGTGTACTGTGAAGCTCGATGAAAATTGTCGAGCAAATGGTGGAGTGGGGGAAATAAAGTAAAGATTGTGATAGTGGCGCGTTTTTGGAGCATTCTAGTTTTAGTATCAAGCCTGTTCGGTCATGGGAAAATTGCTATGACTGTTATAAGACTAAATGTGTTTGATTGTCGTCCATGTTTTCTTACATAAGATTTAAATATTTGTAGTTACTTTAATATAACGCGAACGTTAACTCGATGAATCTTGTACTAAACACGCTGAAGCAACTGTGGCACATCTTGCAACTATGCAATATTGCAACCCGTCTCGTAAAATTCCCATTACAAAATGTCTAATTAATTAATTGCAATTATTTCGTACCAACACAATGTTTTTAATTCAACTCATGATTCTATCTATATAAAATTAGAATACAACAAAAACGAAGACATTTTAAATAATATCTCATAAATGGATGAAGATCACGATCATGTCAGCTTTTAGACAAAAAAAATTGTCTATTGATTTAGGAGCTGCAATGCTACAGACAGACACAATGATAATCCAAACCCCTCTTTTGGGCTTACAAAGTAGCTTACGTTCTTTTTCAAATTATTTATTCAGCATAATATTATATGGTAAAAACTAAAAAACACTTATTTGAATTACATTATTATTTTAAAAATAAATAATTATTTTATTTATTAGTTGTAAAAGAAAAATAAATGATTACTATTATTTTATGTACTATCTTTTCCAGACATTTTGCTATTCCGTGGAATTTTTCGCGAAATTTCGCAAAACATCGCCTTTTTAATACAAGCACTGTTAAGTTATTATTTTATAAATAAATATAAAAGCATTAAATATACATAGCCTAATGAATATACATGCAATTTATAATAATATTATTAATTATTAATAAATTTTACGTGGTCTAAAAAGTAATAAATTTGCCTAAAATATTCCAATTAACATTTAATAAATAATTAATGAACTCCATTACCGTATATTATCACTAGATATGTTTTTCATGGGATAGATACTAGCTTTCCATTTAGAGCAAATAAATTAATTACTGGCCTCGCCGGCTTGTCCAAATGCGTCATCATTACAGATAAACTGTACTTGACCAACAACTTTGTAATGCAGGATTATTCGGAAACATTGACTGACTTCTGACTGTTCTATTGTTTAGGCGCAAAATGATTCCACAGTATGTTTGTCAGCAATTATATTATATTCGCACTTTAACAAATAACTTTGTACTTTCGAAGCGTATTCGAAATCGATTAAAAAGTAATTAATTAATCAGAAAAATGATATACTTCGGGAGATGGCGAGTTAAAATCTTCAAGACATGTAACAACGAAACATTTTGTTATCTTACAAAACAGTATTTAAGTCTTCTTAAACGAAATGTCTCGTGCAATAATAATATAATAATAAATATCTAGAATGTGATATTCGTCTGAGTGTTCTTTTATAACGTATCAAGAGATTTAGCTCTTTAGCCTGTATACAATGTTATCGTATCGATTAAAATTTTCCGTTTAAGCGACATGTTTATTGCCCGACTTTTCCGAATAAGAATTGTCACTTTTTCTTTTCAAGCCACCCGTGTAACTTGAACTACAAGATTTACTGTTTTGAGGAAATAAAACACTAATTGCGTGTTTACATAGTAAAGAGAAACGCTAATACAGTAGCAAAATCTAGAAGACTAGTATGTAATTACTAAGAAGAAACTAAGATTGGGTTGGTGAAGAAGGTGCCACTGAGATTGAAGAAGCACATTTTTGTTAAAACATCGGTTCTCTTGTTAAATCATCAAGTAGTTTTTAAACTTAATTATACATATGAAAAAATGTTGTCAAACTGAATATTTTTATAGCGAAAATGAAAAATTTTAATGCAAGCGCAGGCGCACGGTTGCTTCGCTGACTCTATTAAGTTTTCTTAAAACACTAATGAGTAACTCGCTCCTTATTACTGGGCACGTTTAGCTACTTGACATCTGCATAATGCAGCGCTTTATTGTGAATATGCGTATACTCTGTAGCTCAATTGGTCACGTGTCGGACATTTAACGTTGACGCTCGGCGCTTCTAGGTTCGATTCCGTGAGAAATAAACGATGAATTGCCATACGAATAGCCAACAGTTCGATATTCACATTCTACAAAAGCTATTTTGTAAGAAAATACTCAACCATTAATCTAGAAGTCAGTAGTTCTAGAAGTCATGTGAAAAATGTTTCACTATGAAATGCGCCAAAAAGCATTTATTTTAATCCAATATAGTCAGTATGCCAAAAGGCCGATTTCGTTCATGTTGCGACTAAAGTCAAGACTCGAGATAGAGCTGATGTTTTTTAAACTAGTGGACCCCGTGAACTTCATAACGCGTCCGAATTCTGAATAATAACATGTCACCTAAAACGTCATTCATAGCAAATGTATGAGGAAACGAATTCTTCATGAACACTTTTTCTTCAATTTTTAGATATTTTAATAGTTATTCTGATATTCTCGGAATAGACGAATCCAACAAAACAGAGATCATTAAACTCGATCCAGCCGTTCTTGAGTTTTAGTGGTATAAATAACCCTACTTTGTTTTATGTATATAATTAACCATAGATTACACTGATTTGACTGATACTGATATTATCCATGTCCAAACATGATAGTGAAACGATCAAAATAAAAATTTAATATCCACTTCAATGAACGGGAAATATGATACATGTTAGCTTTATTATCGTAATATGCGATAAAAATGCATGAGCGAATAAAATTTTATGACAGACCATCAACGAAACTTGCTGGTGAAAAAACCAGGTATGTGGTAAGGTTTAATTGAATTTATAGTCTCACTATAATAAAATATCTCATGTAATTGTAACCAATGTCTGTGTATTTGTTAAAATGGTGATTTGAGAGGAGTTTACAACTAGAGAAATTTGTCTACTGTTTTTCGATGTACGTATATGACGCAAGACACGATTTTGATGCGCCTTTAACATAGTTAAATACAAGCATGTGTGCAATTCACTCGTGGTAGAAGTAACAGCTTCCAACATTTTAAGTAACACTGTATAATGATTCCTATCTCATTTTCTCTCACGTTAAATCTTATGAATTTTTGTGTCTCTTTTTGCTGTCGCTTTTTCGTTTCATCGATTTTCAAATCACAACGATGCTAAAAAAGTTTTCACTTCAAAAAGGAGCGATTAATACCATTTAACAACTATTCATCAACGTTTTTTTTTTTTACTATATACATTTTGTTTTTTCTATTTTACATTAGGGTGTCATTTTATTGATGTTGTTTTAGGTTTTTTTTTAATATTCTATAATTTTGTATCAAGAACTTTCATTTGAATTGAATTCTTCTTCGTAGGCGGTACAGTCTTGGCAGAGAGATCGTGGCAACTCCTTGCACCTTAAAGCTATTTATTTATACACCACATAAAAACAATACAAAACATTGTAATAAAATGGAATATTAGATACTTACTACGTTTTTTCCCTTCGCTTATTATAATAACCTCAGAAAGAGTATCCAGTTGATTTGTATTGATATGAAAGAATTTGCAAAATCCGTCCAATTCAAATATTTTCGCTTCATAGTATATTAAACAGTTATATATATATATATTCACATACATAGCGTATCAGTGAAAAACAGAATAGGACATTAGTTTTAAATAACTCCCAATCTTTCGTATCGCAGCGAAAACACAAAATTATACGAAATATTCTAGTATATTTTAATAGTGGGCGGTGAGATTGCATCATTGTGCCTAACAACATTCGATACTTGAAATTGTTATTTAAATGAGGATTGACTTTTGATGGCGTACAATATTAACAGATTATTTTGACTATTTTACATTACTAACGACCATGTCAATAGTTATTTCAAACTGTATGTTTTATTTCGAACTACTGAAATTGAAGATAATTTAAACAGCTCACATTAAAAAAGGATAATTCATAAATGGATGAAAAAATCTTGATATATTATACCTAAGATCCATCTCGATCACGAGTGTTTTAAAAAAACCCATTAAAAATGGTCCATTCGATTAGGAGCTAAGATGTCAAAGGCAGCCGAGTTTTTGGGCCGCGAATTAAAATAATATATCCCTTAAAATTTGTTCAACTGTTTTTTCGTGAAAATATGTATGTACTCGGATTATAACATTACTATATACGTGTGTTTTATAAATGTATTTGTAACTTGAGCCGAGTGGAAAGATCTATATTATATTTACCTACAATACAATACAGAAGCACTCAGTGTGATGGTTGCTGACACATCCGTTAATGCCTTTTCCATTTCCTTTCTGTACACGAATATACATTGCATACAGCTACAACTGACCAATATTTTTATTTATATTATAGTCCATTGAAATGTTACATTTTTTAGGCCTAACCTTGCGTTTTTTAGAGGACGCAATTTTATTTTTTTGATGTGTAGGGGGGGTCAGTGTAAAGCTAAAACCAAGTTTGTGGGGTCGCCACCCTTGCCCCACGGCCGCCATCTTGAAAATAGGGGTTGAAATGGTTTTTACGGTATATATCTTAAACTATTAATTAAATAAAATTTTTTTTTAACATTTTCTATTGAAAATTAAATTCTCTACAACTTTGATTCAGTAACTTTTTGTCGTAGAACTATAAATAAAAAAGTTATAAGTGAAAATGTTCAGAAATTGGAGAAAAAAATTATATTTTTCGATATAACTTTTTTTTAAATCATTTTACGAAAAAATGATATCAGACCATTTTTGTAGATCGTTTTTTGAGGAACAACTTTTATTAACAACATTTTTTCATTAAGGCTATAGCTAAGCTTTTACAGCGCTCCGAAGTAAGTACTATTTTTCAATACTCTTAACTATACCTATATTATACGTGTGTACTAATAATGTATCATCAGTTATTGTGTTTTTTTTATTATTTATTTTGCTATAATTTTTTTTATTGTAAATTTTGCAATATTATTAATAATTAATTATTAACTCTTTTCCCCACCACCCACGTGGTAGAGTCTGGCGGCGCGTTTTTTTTTTACGTGGTATCCCCAATAGGCATAATCCACGGTGATTTTCGAAATTAGAACTACTCCGTCCACAGTCTTTGCGATGGACCAGGCTGCGGCTCAGCATCTGATCGGCTTTCTGAATTAAATATCAGTGAGAGAACTGGAGAAGGAAGGGGTGTTAATGTCGGCGGTTCATCATCAAAGTCATTTTCATTTATTAATTCTGAGAGTTCCATTACGTTGCTGCAAGTCTCTCCAGAACAATGGAAGCACACTGCAGAACATTTCAGCCCTGCTTTTCGACATCCACACATCGCTCCACAGTTTCCTTTGCATTTGCAAAAGATCAATTTTAGATGGTGCTCAGGGGGTGCTGGAGGTTTAGAGTTCTGCACTGGCATCAATAATTTTCCACATTTTTTTCAGCCCCAGTCTTCAAGATCATTATAATTACCAAGCCACGACTGGACCTGATGGTAGACTCGGAAAGTATGAAAGCGAGCTGTGTCTTGTGTCGGAGGAAGTGAAGATAAGTTAAATGTACTTTTTGTCACTGCCTTGGCGAATTGTTTGTATCTAAGGCTGTCAAGAGTATTATCATCTTTATTACCACCGTATAAAGAGATAAAAAAACGTTCACCAATTACAGTGAGCAAAGCAGGGTCAACTCTCTTGTTGAGAAACAAAGCCGTTCCACTAGAAAACTCTAAATGCTTTTCCAGGGTTTTCAAAAATTTCATTTTACCGATATTGTAAGGAGCTGAAATTGTGTCACATCCGGAAAAAGCATGAAGAAACAGCAAGTTATCCGCAATGACATCGCCGTATATAAAACCTGACGCACAATATAACTGTTCTGCTGTTCGTCATTTGATGGTTTAAAAAAAAATACATTTGCTTGTTGTCTACCAAGTGCTGTAAGCAATATCAATATGTCAATATCTTCAGCTACAATAGTAACGGCATTAAATAATGAAGATGCAGCAAGAGCAGTGCGAACGATAAGAGCGTCTGCATCTGATTCTGCTTGGTCAACAGTGAAACCCATTTCCGACAATACAGTTTTAAGAAGTATAATAAAGTTAGATTTGTCTTCTCATTACCAAGAAATTTCTCTTGTGATAATGTTGGTATGGTGTTCTTGTCAAATGTAACTTCTGTCGAATGATGTTTTTTCGTGCGGCGCAAACGCTCCCAAGACTGTTCCTGCGACATCAGGGTCGTCTGAGTAACCATCAAACACAATGCTTGCAGAGAGCCCGAAGTGTTCTTGTACAAATTTGACATATTTAGTAGTTATATCATTGATTATTTAGTAGTTATTTCATTGGTTATTTCAACGATGAATTTAGAAATTATTTTAAAAATCAATAATTGTAAAATCCTGTTATGGAGTGAAAAAGAGTCAATTATTAATTATTAATAATATTGCAAAATTTACAATAAAAAAAAATATAGCAAAATAAATAATAAAAAAAAACACAATAACTGATGATACGTTATTAGTACACACGTATAATATAGGTATAGTTAAGAGTATTGAAAAATAGTACTTACTTCGGAGCGCTGTAAAAGCTTAGCTATAGCCTTAATGAAAAAATGTTGTTAATAAAAGTTGTTCCTCAAAAAACGATCTACAAAAATGGTCTGATATCATTTTTTCGTAAAATGATTTAAAAAAAAGTTATATCGAAAAATATATTTTTTTTCTCCAATTTCTGAACATTTTCACTTACAACTTTTTTATTTATAGTTCTACGACAAAAAGTTACTGGATCAAAGTTGTAGAGAATTTAATTTTCAATAGCAAATGTTAAAAAAAAATTTTATTTAATTAATAGTTTAAGAGATATACCGTAAAAACCATTTCAACCCCTATTTTCAAGATGGCGGCCGTGGGACAAGGGTGGCGACCCCACAAACTTGGTTTTAGCTTTACACTGACCCCCCCTACACATCAAAAAAATAAAATTGCGTCCTCTAAAAAACGCAACCCCAAATGTAACTTTTCAATGGACTATTAACAATTTGAAGACATTCACTTGTTAACAGAGATTTGAAAAAAATAAAAATTCAATACACAACAAAAAAGCATTGTGCAATTCACACGTGGTAGAAGTGAAACCTACAAAATATTAAGAAACACTGTATAATGCTTGCTATCTCTTTTTCTCCCACGTTAAATTTTATGAATTTATGTATTTGTCTCGTTTTACTGTCCCTTTTTCGTTTCATCGACTTTCAAATCACAACGATGCTAAAGAAGTTTTTTCACTTCAAAATACCCCAGCCAACAAAATACAATGGATATTTTAATTTAAATATTTTTCTTTATTTCGTGCCACGATTAGGTTTAAATAGTATTTATAAATTAAAGGTAATATAAAATATTTAAAATTAAAAAATGTGATCAAAGTACGACCTCTCTTTAATACTGGCAGCATTTGTTTTTTGACGTGTGCTATTATTAATAATTAATTTTATTTATACGTTTATGTATTTTTTAATAGTTCCAATTCCCATATAATGCTCATACCGGAACTGGAAGAAATAAAATTTGTAAATTAATTTCTGTTTTAACTGAGGCCAAATTGAAAATAAGCAGTTGTTATTAAGAAAGTAATTAAAACTAATATTCGAAATAGGGAGGAGAGTGGGGTGTAAGCTTCGGTATATTGCACAGCCCTCATAGGGTTACCACACGAAAGAAATCCGCGAAATATGCGAAGATTTATTTATTGTTTTAATTTTCTATTTACGAATTAAATTGTACAGAAATCAAATTTAAAAAAATAAAAAGTACATATAAAAAGTAACCGATTTGTAAAAAATATTTGAACAAAAAACATTTTACATATTCTAAATATTCTTAAATTAAATAAATGATAAATCATAAATACAATACTCGACTTCGTAGACTCGACTAGATAAATTTTATAACTTCGAAAAAAAGCAAAAAATATTTAAATATTAAAAAAGAACATTTTCATTACCTATTGCTTTTTAAATAAAATTGTGTTCTATGATCTTTTAGTATCTGTCAACAATAAGTCTTATAAAATCATTTATGAAGTTCTGAATACTCTATAGTCTATAGTGTATAAATTAGTCGTAGTTTTAACAAGGCCTTTATAAATGCATTATGAATGTTTTGGTGTCCCTATTCTCAGCCCTTGCGGTTTCCTGCTGCCCTTTTGATTGTGCATTATTCGCGTGTTTATACAGTTAGATCGTTTGCTAGATTGTTGCTATTGTGATAAAGTTTTTTCGATTGGAGTGCTTTTGAAGGGAGTTTTAATTAAAAATGCTTTTATAAGTAAAACGAGTGCATCTCTTCGTTTTCATCGGCCTCGATCCTTGATTATTATATTGTTTCCCAATATTTAAGATATTTTTGGAAACGACAAGTTTCAGTCAACATTTTCATATTATTTTAACTTAATAACCAAATTTTTTAAGAAACAAAATAGGGTTAGATTTCTAGAAATAGATACCTACCTATGTTTGCTGGTCCGATCACGTTTCATTAAAATTCTAATGTCCTCTTAACTGAAAAGCTTAGAAAGTTAAATAAACTTAATTTAAAGTCGGCTTGAGAGCTTTAGATTAAGTATTTTATTTAAGTTTCCCTAATCGAATAATTTACTGTTCGTCCAGCCAATGGCGTCCATTCATCTCCCAGACTCGCATTACTCACGGCTCAAATGTGCGATTATATAACACGCAAAATTTCAATTACAACTTGTAATTAGTTTTTCGAGTTTTTCTTTCACTAAGGGTGAGGTGTGGAGGTAGATACTGGTGTGGAAAAGAGACGAATACAGTGTGTCCTTTTCTCTCGCTTTGAGTAATGCCCATGCCACTAATTTGATTATTTTTATGCAATCTGCACAGGAAAATGATTCATTTACTGCATCCTCATCCTGTGTTAATTAATTTCGGGGATAAGCTTATCTAAAAATCACCTTTGAATACAATAATTAATGAAATCTAAGGAAATTTTATAAAACTTTAGATTATAAAACAGCCGAGACCAACGCTCGGCACTGATTTACAAGTATCTATATTTATATTTTCAAGAGAAAATGTGTTGTTATCAAGGAACTCAAAAACTTCTTATTGCTCAAAGACTATGAACGACACATCTTTAATTTTAATTTTTACTAAGTTTAATTTTTGTAGGTAAAGGTCCTCGCTAAAAAGACAAAAAAAACCAACTGACTTTCTAGGCAGTTCAGAATAGTTTAGAGCGCGTTATTTAAGTCTGTAAATTTAGACGACAATTTTCCAGCGACCACGTATGTAAATTTATAACATGTATAAACGATTTTTGACTTTAAAAGGAATTCAATGTAAGAATACAAAGAAAGTGAGTAAGATGATGTATTAGATGTTTATGCTATTTATCCTTCAGAGTATATTGTTCGTGACCCTCTTAGATTGGCAGTCTCGTTGCCCGCTAATGCACGGAAGCCGGGCCATGCGAATTAATGGCAAGAATAATGGCGATCCCATTATGGATTGCCGCCAACATACTTTAGCCATGAAAAGAACCGAAAGTTACATTTGCGATACTCTGAATACTGAGAGCTTGGACGTCTCCCTCCTATGGGGTGGCGCACGGAATGGCATGGAGTCGAACATGATAAAACTCGTTGTCTATCTGGCGACGATAAACTTATTATATGAGGAGATTTAACCGCGCGAATAAGTTAAAACACAATTTAATTCGCTATATATCATACGCTCTTCGTATTCTGTAAAATAAAAACTTAATATAACTTAACAATAAAGCAAGTTTATTTGTAAAACGTACTTTTTAAATTTAGTAATTAATAAACTAATAACTTAAAAAAGTATATTTTAAAAAATACAATTCTAGTTGCTGCTTAAATAGCTTAATTAAAATTTATAAATGTAGATCTCTTGTAATATGGTTTATATTCTGCTAAGATTTTGTGTGATAAATTATGACTATAATTTAATATGAAATAGTATATACGAGATTAGTTTCTTTTTTTAGTTGCAAATATTGTATCTTCGTGGTAGAATTATTTTTACTACCGCTTTACTACTAATTTCGACTCTACGACCATCTCTGTCCATTGTCACAACATTCCATGTAGAAGTTTTAGAATAGGAAACTCTTTTGAAACAGCTTTTAAGAAAATTAAAGCATTAATAGCTAGCTACAACACTGATTGTATTCTTCACCGATTTACGAAAATGATACAGCTAATATTAGAAATACGCCATTTTCTTTGTTACATCGTAATCTTTATTATTTTCTCTTTCACCTTTAGTAATGTATTTTTTGTAATGAATAAATTAAAAATATATCTGTTTTAAATATTCTTCCAAGGATGAGTGTATAGACAATTTCTAAGTGATATAAACTAACTATAAATAAACAATATGCCATTTGATAATCTCGCAAAAACTATAATAAAATAAGTATTAGTTTCTCTTAATGTAAGCATTAAACGTGTTTAAGTCTGTGAACCCTTCTAAATGTTAGACTGTAAAAAGTTGTACAGACCGGTATATCTCGTTTGATTAAAAATAGTTTGCAAAAATAATTTCTTGTGCGAGATACCATCATTAAGCATTAAGTTCAGGTTAATTATGTCTTCTTTAATAAATAATTAAGTGTTTCATTAATTAATTTCGAAACAGCAAATATTATACTTTTAAATTTAATGACATCCGTATTGTAGAATAAATTTTGATTATCATTTATAAGTGTGTATATTATCTATATAGATTTAAATTTATTTATTCTATTTCTTTTCAAAATATTACTATAATATGCAACATCTTTTCAATGCCTCTTGTCATTTATAGAAACTATAGAACATAATTTAGAAATATTGCTTTAGCAACTGCTCCATTGTTATGTTACATCGTTTAATTGCCTCCGCGATGCTAAGGCAATGCTCAAATAACAATGCAATAACTAATTGTAACTAGTTAATTTTATTGTAGCATAATTTTATACAGCTTATAGCCTCGATGGACTTCAAAATAATTTCTTAATTCGAAATAGTTTTTGAACTTAGCGCGTTTAATCCATTAACTCCTCAATTTTATATTATAGATAAATGTTTTATATTACAAAAGAAACAGGTTAGGTCAAAGGATCAACTCAGGGTCAACATCGTTAAATTGACAAAGTGAATCAGTAAAGACATGTCACCCCGCCAATTCTCGAGACACCATCGAGCTGACTTCGGCCATCTAATTGCCAATTTGTTCGAACCTTAGATCTGGCATAATGATGCGAGTTCGTTTATTTAAATGATTCGACGAAAAGTTCTTTGCAACTTTATAATATGCTCTCAACGTTCTTTCGATCGTGAAGGGTTGTTAAGTGTTGTGTTATCACATCACCTTGAGTAATATTCCTTTATATTCTTTCTTTTATATAAAATAAGTCTTTATTGCTATAGAAAATATTATACAAATTTTACAAATAGAATCGCTTGCTTTTTTAAATTTCCTTAGAACTAAGTTGCTGAGTTCAACCAAATAAAGAAACAGCTTTATAATATCAGTTTACATAACATGTATACGTATATACCCCGGTAATAAAAACATATAAAAAGGTAGCAAGTTGTCAGTACACAGACTAATTAATAAAACGATTTTAATATTGGCTCTGGATAAGATTCCTCCTAGCGGCGAAAAAATCTGAAATTTAATTAAAAAGTTTGAGTGAGTTTCCACGGGCGGGTGCGCCTCTCGTCTCCTAATAACTCACGCGAATTCTATTATTTTTACGCGTTACTTTTAACCAGTTTCGAAGATCTATAATCACCACAATTAATTTGAATTAATATTACCTTCCATTTACGCGAGTAGTACATTAAATTTACACGAATATTTAGCTGTTATAAACTGAAATTTGTACAGCGAAATGCAAATTAATTAAAATTTGTAAATATGGTATAGTTACTTACCTCCATCGCCAACCGCCTATTGGTCGCGCCGGAGATCCTGGGTTCAAAGTCCGGGGAAACAAATATTTCAATTTGATTAATACAGAAGATCACCTACTTGTTTCTAAAGTACAATGGATTGCATATTTTTGCATGCTCCATGCAGATTTTATAATAAACTTTTTTATTTTCACGCATCCACCACGGTTTTTTATAAATTTTAGTAGACTGAGTAGGTACTCAACGTTGAAGGCAGTATATTCATTATGGCCTATATTTATGTACCATTATAAATGATGGCAAGATAATATATCTATTGCGGTTATATAGCTTGGAAGCCTGATTGTGCCTACATAAAACAGTGATGATACCAGATCCAAGCGATGACTGTCATAATATTAGCGCCATTTCATAACATCGCATCGTTTTGTGTGTAGAGCTAAATATAAACAATACGAACTTGAAATGTTGTCAAGAGAGTGTTTATTAAATCGCGTTACCAAATTTCATTATACAAACACGAAAGTAATTTATACTGTTTGTATAACTAATGATATTGTATTTTTTATTTGTACTTTTTTATTTTTTGTATTTTATTATGGTTTATTGTTGCATTTGTTAAATTTGTGTCAATTTAATTTGCTTTTTTGGGTACATATGGGTGGGATTTCCTAGTATTTAATATACCTACTTTAATACACTACAACACAGGGTTTAATACAACAGGAGCTTCTGACGGCTTAATTATGTTGTCCTTAAATAAATAAACGAATTATTAAAATGAATGATCATAAAAGCTTTACAACAGGCTTATTGAGTACTTACTTAATTAAATTTTAAAACGCTTTAATATAATGAAAACAATTTCAGTAGCATCCCGTTGGCAGACGTGTGCGTTGGCGTCACATGTTACTGAGAAATATGCACACATTTTTGTGAGCTCATTAAAAGTACATTATTGCTCTTATTTAAACAGCAAACAACTAAACGACGCTCGTTAATGTGTTTCGTCGTTGAGAATTTTATGGACATTCCCAACATATACGGCGAAGTAATAAAAACAAAGCCGGCCTAATTATGAAGAATAAAACACATATGTTTGAATTTGTTTCTGCTCGCATCGATGAATACATTCTTCGTTCTGTTCTTTTGTTAAATTCAAGGAAATTTGTTTTATATCCAAACAATGCGATGCGATTGATCAACGATATTATGAGTAACTCCTTAGAATACGGTTAATTTGTTTTATTGTAAATACAGTTACATACTATAAGGCAATTATTAACGCAATATTGTGTTACACCGTTGAATTTATTATAATAAATTGTGTTATAGTTGTGACAAATTACGGTCGTGAGAGTCAGATATTGTTTATTCATAATATAGGTTAAAGATATATCAACTTGTTTCTTTAACGCTTTCAAATAGCTTTTTGTTTAACGAGTTGATGTATTTTTAAGTGAATCCAAAGATTATCGTGGAGTGTTCGAACCGCCAATTAGCACAGCCGAGTTCTAAATGCGTTAAAAGTTAAAACTCTGAAATGTTTGTTCACTTAAGGTCGCACACTTTATTTACTTGCCTACGTTTTTTAAACTCTTATATTTTCCTTTTTAATTTGTACGGTTTGTAAGCAAAATTTACACTTCGTTTGCAGCAGATTGATTATGAATACCGTTGTCGATTTGTTAATTTACTTATAACAAATATGACTTATTATCTTTATGCGTCAGCAAGAATTTGACTTCTATATACAAATCTAGGGTTAATTAATTTTTTCAAAGAAACTGGGGAAGTGTCCACTCCAGTGTCAACCTCGACCGCTCTATCAACAGCGAGGCGACTGAGAAATGACATATAGGAAAGGTATGGATACATTCAAACACAATTAAGTTTGAATAAATATATTTATTTACATAATAACGGAAATGAAATTGTATCTGTCGATGTTTGAGAAAGTTTTATTATAATTATACTCTATATGTGATAGACAAAAGATTTTAACCTAGTCTGAACATATTTAATCATAGCGGCGCCATTTTTACATAAATACATATTTTACTGTATTTTACATCGAGATTTATCCTCATAAAATTAAGCTTTATTAGTCGTTTATTAAATCTCCAAAAGTGCCTAACACAACGACTTACAACAAAATAGTAGTACGTTTTTGTCAATAGAATTATCTTATTTAAAGTTCTGTAAATCAGTTTGAAGGCAAATTAACCAATTGTGCAGTTTTTCTTTACTGTTGTAGTTGTTAAAAAAACCAGATGCTATTACTACTAAAAGAACCAAGTCTAACTTGAATTTGAACACTGAATTAAACAACACCTGGCGGGACATGACTGAAAATAGAAAAAACCTTTTTCATCTCCATTGAGCTACAGAGACGGTAGACACAGAAGTATTGAGAGAATAGCCACATTCAAAAATTAATATAAATCAAAAGTCAACAGACAGCAGGTACTACCTGAATTATTGTATGATTTTTGAAGATTTAATAAAGTTTATATTATTTTTAAATATTAACTATAATACATGACGTAGCCTGTAACATCTTATTCTTAAAGCGATGGCGTAAAACAAAAATATATAATATTGTACATAATATCTAACTTTATACAATTTTATAACTACATACCATTGCACCACTTGACAGTACCTATGCAGGTATTTTCTAAAAGTATTCAAGAGAAGATAAATCCTAGAAAGGATGTAATCTTTGGTAAAAATAACGTAATATCTACAATAACCAATTAAATCGAAACAAAAACGTTTTCACAGTAAGTTCATACCTTGTATGATAACAATGTTAGGTACTAGCGTACAATAAAATTTCATAACAATGAGATCTATCATCAATTACATTTTTGTGGACCAGGGCCTTTAGATAAGCGACAACAGTGCGTGATGGTGTTGTCTGACGTAAAATAAATTTATATGAAGGTGACGTAAGGTGTCATGTTCTTACACTAAAATTTCCACACAAATTTCCTTCACGTCAGGCAACTCCCATGATATACTATGTCGTTTTACCCCTGACTCGTATGAAACTTACATAAATTATAAACATATTACATAGACCCTATATCATCATTAAAGCCCGTAGTCTATTTTTTTTCCTTTTTTATAGCACAATAAATTATTGCTGTATTATATAGGGGTTTCTAAATAACTAATAATTAATGGTTTCTTCAAAAAGGCGCTAAAAACTTGCGAGCGAAAATTGTCCCGAAATTTTGTTAGATCTGGCGCCGAAAGCGTCAAAGTTAGGAGCTGTGTCTGTTGAACGTGACCCATCGATGAGTGGTATTAGTTGTTTTGTGTTTATCATTAAAGATTCTTTACTTTCTTATAATGCGCGGAATGCTTAAGACCCGCGAAAAAATGTCAGCAGAACTGTAGCTCGTCAAACAAGTCCACGCTGAGTTGTAAATCTCAGTAGGATATATTAAAAACTGGATAATAATCCGACAAGTAACGGTCAACACCTGAAAAATGACAAAAAGAAGACTGGCCCACAAATAAAATAAAATAATCATGTAGGAGTCTTTAGAATACGGGCCTTAAGAACTCAGATCAATTAGCTAAGCGCGAGGACTACCCACGCAAAGCTATCTTAACATGGACTCAAATCGTATACGTAATGGAAATATCATGTTCTGACAATGTTATCGCGACTCATCCCGGACATTTTGTAAAGTGGGCACATCCGCGACTCGTCTACCCTAATGTACTATCAGCAAACACTCCGGTATTACACCTTTTAAACACATTGCCTCATTCTTATTGCTTCTAACGCCATATATATTTTTCACGAGTCGTCTTATCCACGATACGAATTGAGATGTTATGGAAACCCGTTATTATAATACGCAGTTAGGGTAAATGTGCAAACTACAACTTGAGGAATTACGTCTGTTATTTTTAGAACTCCGGCGAAGAAGAAATCCCAAGAAACAATAATTAAAAACCAATGGTTGATTGCGTTAAGTATTTTAAAACCGGTGATTTTGCTGCTAGTACTGTTGTTATGATGTTATTGTGAACCAATTCTGTCTTTAAATTCTCATATATTTCGTATTATTTTTGAGTAGATAATTAACACGCATTATTAGATTGACCTGCATTTAAGTAGAAATCTCTGAACGTAATTTTTCAGAAAAACATGGCATTAATTGGAAACTACATACTGATAACAATAGATTAATTATAAAGCGTGTTTGGTTTAAAAACTGTTTTTGAAATGAAATTAAAGTATGAATGTTGAGCCTTGAGTTTTTATTAACAGCAGTGATTTCCTTCAGTTGGGTGATGTAATTGAATTGCGGACTTCGTATAGCTGTGCGCCGCCCCGCTACCTCTTAATGCGGTTTTACCTGTGGGCGCAAACAATATTATATTATTTAAGTATATTATCATTTTACAAGACTACATGAAAATTTTCAAGAATGCTTCCAAGACTTAGAAGAACGTCCAAGACTCAGCTTTTCAGATCATGTTTAACAACAAATTTAATATAAGCGTTCATATAAGTGAACTTTAAATTAAACGCTACACTTCTAAAATTCTTTCTAGAGAGTATTTTACTAATATTGTAATTTTCTTTTACTACTTGAAATTGAAAATTACAATAAAAATTATCATAATTTTTATACGTTTTAAGTAAAACTATTGATATAAAATACTAAACAAAAAACAAAAATGTTTTAAACAAACCAACGTAAATTAGTAATTGTGGATTATTTTTGTGATAGCTATCATCTTTAATGTATTAATACGATATTTAATAATAAAAATAATATATAATAAAAAAATGTTTTTATGTATAGTCCACCTTACCGAGGTAAGATGTCGGCGCGGCAGTATAGGTCATCGCGCCGCATCACACACATCTGGGTCGGGTGGACTGCCGTATCCACTCGATGCATCATCAGCGCCCGCGCATCCACCGTTATCCTTTTCCACTATCGCTGCTGCGTTCCCCGCACATCCTGCACCACCCACGTAACCACCGCTTGGTGACTAAAACAAAAATTTATGGGCCTGTATTAAAACATTGACCTTGATAGAAAGGTTTATAAGAATAGTAGCAAAATATAAAACTAAATCATTAAAAATAACGCTAAATTTATAAAAACTAATCCATTCACTAAATTCCCACCGCGCTTAATAGTAAAAACCCGTAATGATGATTTCACTTATCATTTTCTTTAGAGGCAATTGTAAGCCTTCATATACATTAAACACACATATTTTGAGATTTGTGAAAGAAACAGTTGCTTAGAAAAACTATTAAACCTAAATTTAAATTTAGGTTTCCTCTTAAGCGAATGACTTTTATGAACAACTGGTTACGATGCCTCACTAGTAAAAAGCCGACATTTGAAACAGATTTCGTCTGAGAAACTTCTGAGTTTTTATGGAGTTTAAAAACAAACATTGAAAATACTGTTTATAATACAAATAATATTTTAGTATTGTCCGTGAGGATGGTAAGCGCAATCAAAAAGTCGATTAGAAATGTCATGCGGCTGAATGGGTCCCCTCCACTAGCTCATAAAACGAAATAGATTCCCCTACATTCGCATTCCGACAAGCGTTCGTACGAGAAAGATTAATGATCACAAAATAAATATAAAGTGGAGATAGAATCTCCCACTAACGGCGTCCTTGAGAAAGATATTTACTTCACGGGCCTAATAATAAAGTCTTATTTACGAGTAATATACATCTAAATTAAACAACATTTCAATTCGCATACTATCGCGTATATAGGTTGATTGGTATGAAAATAAAGGTTTTATGCATAAAATTTGTATGAAAAATGAGTCAAATCACTAGTGTTTACGTCTGTTTATTTCCTAAATGTGCTTATGCTCTCTATGCCTATATTGGTCATGTGTCTGACATTGCATGACTAAGGATCTCAAATTCAATGGTCGCTAAGTCAATAAAATTAATTAAAATTTAACTTATAAATATGTGTAAATTACCGTAACCCCTAGTGGGGCATGGGGCAGACACATTTCTGTGTCTGTTTCACTGATCATTTTCTTTAGAGGCAAGTAGGTGATCAGCTTTGTATGCCTACCCTACCGGAACATTCATTAGTCCCCCCGGGATTCGAACTTAGCCACGTATGCGGTTATAAATATGGCTTAACTTGAAACAATATCTCAAACGCTGTTTCACTTTTTTAAAAGAGAGATAAAATACTATGAGCAAATAACTCGCATACACAACGTTTTACAATTAATAGTTGGTATCTATTAACTGTAAAACTTTAACTGTAAGAAAGAAAGAAAATTAATTATAATAAATAATACTGCTAAATTAATTGGTGAAACAGCCTATTGTGGGTTATAGGACTTAAATTGTCTATTTCTTTTATGACGTTAACGGTAACATAATCTATGCTCTCAAAACACATCACGAATATAAACAACATGGCGTAATCTGTAATATCCGTAAATTGCAAACCGCGTAATAACTAAATGCGTATAAAATCGATAAATATGCATATAATGATGTAAATTCTCGACTGTATCGTTCCCGGTTAATAAAGTAAGTTATCGGTCATTAAATTTGCAATAATCTTTACTTATAACTCCGGTCGAACAGGCCACGAAGAACATTGGACCACGTATTGTGAAGGAAACACTATGTTCGAAACAAGACGGGTGGTAGGTATGGGAAACGACAGTCTGGTATATTCCTTCTTCGAATGCGATATATTATAAATACGATTTATTATTTGAGCAAACGGTAGCCATTGTTGCAATATTATGTCTGTATGATTGCGTCTGATATGATATGTGTGTTGGGCCGGAAGTCCTAGGTTTCAATACAATGGAGACAAATAATATCGGTTGAGTAGGCACTGTGTAATTATCAGTAAAACAGATTAATTTAGTCTGCATGCGTCTCATTTATAGCGATTATGGGATTTTAGACCATAAGAAATAAGTAATATAACAAAGCTCAAAGTATATTTAAATTATATTCTTCATTCATATTCATATTATAATTCATTCTTTTACTTCATGCACATAAGTGATATAACTATGAACGTCATTATGTTACGATTTTATAAATAAATACTACATATTTGATAATACAACCTTTCATTATTATCACGGATATGACTCAAGTGGTGGCCTATTACGAATGTGTCATTAAATGTAGCTTTGCACAGATCGCTCATAAAAATCATTGTTTATAATGCTTTGTAATTTCTTATGATTCCATTATGAGATATTCACTCGCCTTTACTGCGGTAAGTCTTAATTTATGGATGATAAGTATGCTATAATCACCTGTAGTCCGCTGACTTGCCGCCGGATGTGAGCTAAGCCTGTGGGATTAGCCGCCATGCTGGCAAAAACCAGCCTCTCTTCGTAGTCATACTCGCATAGTATTTTGTTGTCGCATAGATAAAATCTATCACCCACGCAGAACCTGTACAACCATGTTTAATAATTTTAATAAACTGAAGACATAATGTAGATACAAACGAATCATTAGCGAAAATACAAAGTCCTTCACCGAGGTTCTATATGTTTACGCTAAACTACAAATTTACTGATAGAATGTTAATTAAACTTGAGCCTAATATGGTTAAATTAATTAATAAACCTATAAGGACAACCTAGAATCTATCCAATATAGTATGCTATGGTGAAAAGAAAGCAAAATAAATTACATCGTTACTTATTTATTTATTTTGAAAAGTTATATAAATTAACAATAACAATTGTACAATTTCTCATTGAGGTGCAATTATTGTTAAAATAAAACAAGACAACATTGAAAAAAGCCCTTAGTTGAGCAACGTTTTTTGAAAGGTGTTAATGAAATAAGAGAAAAAGTAACCTGTGATTGCACTGTTGACAAGCGAAACATTCTAAATGGTACACAAAACTCTTGGCTCGCATAACCATTTCGAAGGCGGGAATTGCTTTATTGCACGCCACACAATTTCCTGTAGCACCGAATAACCTGCGATAAAATTATTAATTAGATATCATATTACTAAATACGTCGTAGTTTATCACTATAATCATAATACTAGTACAACTTGAGGCGTAAAGACGTAAACTAGACCTGTGGAGCGTGGATAAAGAGCTGCTCATAATAAATAGATAATGCATAAAATCCGACTGCTAATTCGCGTTCAAACAACACGCGAACAAAAAAGTAAGTGACTCTTTTGTCCATCAATAGAACACAAATTAGATAGATGATTGGGGTCAATTCATTATGATCTGTGATGAATTTAATAGCCACTAGTATTTTAGTATAGTAATTTAGTAAGTACTTAAGTAGTTTCTTTATAACTTTGAATTGTTATTCTCTTAATTCTTAAGTTGATGTAACACAAGGGAAGTAGCGAGTTATTCCCAACACGAGTGTCATCAGACAATGGAAAGTTTCAGTAATGTTATATAACTATGATTAAAGAAATATTTTTTTTCTTTTCTTTCTTTTTCTTTTAACTGTATCTTAACGTCTACATACCTAAGATAATCTCTTTTACAAAGCATGAGGTCTGCCTTATAGTAAAGTTTCGAGCCGACTTCTCCGAGACGACAGTCGCAGCATCCACATTTGAGGCAATCTTCGTGCCAAAACCTCTCCATGGCCTTCAGAAGGAACCGCTCGGTTATAACTTTACCACATTGGGCACAAAGTCTCGCCCCACCCGTGTTTCCCACTACGTTGGTATTAAGTCCATATTTATTGTCGTCTTGTTGACCTGTTAACAAACAAGTTTCGTTAAGTTTTCACCAACAATAACCCAACACCAATATCAATTTATCAATATTATAAACGTGAATGTGCTTCCATAATCCAATATTAACTAAAGAAATCTTAATTAAGGAGAGTATTGAAAAAAGTCATCTGTTTCATCAAAATGTTCACATTTATTGCTCCTAAAGATGTTGTTGTTAAACCGATTAACGCTTATAACAACAACAAAGAGTATAGAAGGGTATCTTAATAAACATCGAATAATAATAATTAAAAGTAATCTTAAGCATGTGCCAGCGGCATTGTACCAATAACGCGGGCAAATTAATTACACGATTTTAAGAACAGTTAACTTGTTTACTCAAGTAAATGAAATAGAAAATAAATGAAAAACAGTAAATAAGCTGTGGTGTCGTGGGCGGTCGTTTGTTCGCTCCCCGCGGCTCACTAATTATTGCGAGTCGCGCCAAAGGCTGTAAGTCATCTTTATATTATTAACGATCCGTCATTAATATAGTCCAATTAACTTTATTGTCGCGACGTCGGTTTCAATATCGTACCGAGCGCAAGTGATCGATTGCGATGAGTTATGTCCACTTACCCCTTCAATTGGATCCTTGATTGGTTTGACGTGCACACCATTATTATGAGGATGGTGCGTTTATAAATTGGAACTGATTGTTTACTAACGGCGTATTTGTTTTGTACATTGGTATTCACTATTCATCTGTATTGAGTTCCCCATGTTTTGTTTTCGTAATGTATCAATGATGTACGGTTATAGAATAGAAAGAGGTAATTAAAAGAAAAGGTGTCAAGTTTAACAAGCGTGCCGCACAAATGAATATAAATTTCTGTAGAACTGTTAAGCGTTACTGGAAACAATTTCTCAAATGCTGTCACTCTCTCGCTCTCGTGTCATCGTTGTTGCAAAAACGAGACAAAACACTTTGAGTAAATATCTTAGTTGAGCAATGTCTATAAGCAAAAGGGATAAATGTTTAATGGTTTATATAAGTTATCTTTTAAGTTGATATAATTTCTTGTTGTAAAATTTTGGAAATTCTCAATTCGAATTTATGTTTTTAAGTATATATGTTACTAACGAAATTATGAGGCCAGTTTATGAACCAATTTTAATTTATTAGATAATTTTTGTTTCATTGTTGTTCTCATAAAAAAAAATATTGAAATATCAGAAACAAAAACTAAAAATTCACATACTTAGATAACGTTTAGAATTTTATACTCGTAATCACGAAGTAGAATATTTGATTAAAATGAATATGGCTGCTTAAAATATAAGCTTATTTACAAATAAGTTGTAGTATATTTTAAAAAAGTATTTATAAATTAAAATATTTTTAAAGTGTATTTTAATAAGTTTAATATTATGTATAATACAGCGATTTCTTATTTAAATTCAGTTATTTTTACCGAGTAGGTGAAAAGCAAAATCATGTCACGCTGAAATGCAACGGATTCATTTTAGCATTTAGGAAATTGCAGAAGATAAGAAATGTATACATTCTAAAAAGTAAAATTGAAGACAATTTAAAAAAATCCCGACATGTTATAACCCGTTATAACATATCAGATGTTCAAAAATGGTAGCTAATCGATCAGCTTTCAAACAAGAACCGCTATAGATGCCACAGACTATATTTATATATGTATTGTCTGTGACAGAATATGTATTTGACTAAACTCAATAAGCAGTTAATACTTTCAGCGTACATGCACGTAATAACGTCAACGAGCGAGCGTATCTGAACGCGTCTGCTCGAATTAATTGACGCAATTATCCAACATAAAACATTTGTGCTCACATATATGCAATAATGAGAATATTATGAACAATTATCTCCAGTGTGTAGCGTTCGTATTACCACTTCGACCTCGTAGACAGCTAAATTAATGAGAAACTTGCTTGCAAATCTACTGATGCAATTAGATAGAAAGATTTGCAAGATACGTAGACTTGCAATTAATTTCTTGATTAATATAATTTTTATCGGTTGTTGCACAGTGTATTCATAATGCGAAAAGATATACATTATGTGATATTTTTTAGAAAATATTTCATTACGATACAAAATAGATGAAAGGCAAAATATTTAATAGTTGTATGGGTGTTGTGGACGACCATTTAAGTGTTTACGCAACTGCGTGTCGAGCGGGAGGTTCTTTCTGGGTTTGAATTAATTAATGTGTAAAATGTTCGAAAAAGCTATGTCTACGCTAGACGAGCCGAGCACGAGCAGAGCACGAGCCGAGCATAAATTCGCGTAGTAGGTATTACTTGACTCGTTTACCATAGACACAGCTAAAGAAAACATGTTTAAAAATTAACAGAAAATCCATATTTAGATACAAACATTTCTTCTTTTTAATAACTGTCCTAGATTATTCGGTAAATATAAGTACATATACTCTATCTCCAACTCTAGGACGCGTCTCACGTTATAAGGACTCTTTTTCATTTTGTTGATAAATACACAATGTACCTACCTACAAGAATACAATCTCTCGAAAAATAACCTCAAATTAAGCAGTAAATGCAATGGCATTTAACTGACTGCAATACACTATGGTCAATGTCATATGTCAATTTCACTTCCAATGAACTTTAACATGACAACTGACTTCTGTTGTCAAACACTGGTACGCAGCGTACAGTTTTAAATAAGCGTACCGTACGCTTATTTAAAACGTTTCAGGTTGTCGCTAGGTAATAAGGCCTCTGTTACATAAGGCAACGATAGGGTTTTTTCAAGAAATAGCCTCAATAATATGTGCGTGTTATGCCTATTTTGGTTTGCGCATGTTAATACTGTAATTATGGATCGTCAGTATTCTAATTACTTCGATTATAATAAGAGAATCATTCACGCATACGACTCAGAAAAAAGTTAATTTTTCCTCAAGTTTATTAACTGGAAATATTAAAGTTGAATTCATATAGTACTAGATAATCTTATGATATACTGTGTCCCGCGGTTTCATCCACTCTCAAAAGGATTTTTAATATTTTTGCAACATTTTTGATTGATGCTCCATTCCTATCAGTCGTAGCGTAATGTTATGTACCTTTATCAATATAAAAACTATGTAAGGGTCTATGTTCTAAGGGTCTTTATCAATGTTTATTAAAAAAAACATCATTTCAAGCATGAAGGAGTAACTAGCTTGGTATTATTGACTTTTATATTAACATTAATCGATTTCTATACATGGGTAGTAAATTAAATAATTGCACCCAAGCAATTATGGCGAAAAAAATTACCAACCTTATTAGGTTTCGCACTTCTTGCTGTGTACATTTCCATAATTATTTTGCATCATTATTCAATGCGAAACCTAACATTCAGATATATAATATTAGAAAATGCCTTTTTTGTTTGCAAGCTGACGTGAATAAGCTATATGTTGGACTACAATTTAAGAATTTTCTCCATTTATTTATAAGATATTCTTAATAATTATGTGACGGGCGTTTTTATTATAAAGAGTTTAATGAGCAGTTACGGTACGAACGGGTCTACAAAATGTATTCGTGGCGCACATTATAGGCCGATTGAAGCATCAGAAGCCTCTAGTGTTGTGATCTACCGAAGCTTGCGTAGTTCGGCATTCCTCACATTCAATTAAATGCCACGTTATTGTAATGAACCCGCACCACGACCATTTGCAATCATTCCATGCAATTTACAATCGTTTGCGTTCCGCAATTAACATCGCCTTCCCATACAGGCACGTATGTGATGAATAGTCAATACTAACGGAGATGTTTTCCAAGAACGAAATGTTTTTAAGCCACAAAAGGTATCTGAGAAATATTTACTCTGATAATGAGCGTCATCAACATAGTCTATTGACTATTGTTTTTGATTCAAGAATGTACTGTGTTCAATCTACTGTTTATCTGTGGAAGTTATATCTACATTTTTTAAATTAATGCGCTACATTAAGAAAATAACAATGAAAATTATCAAACATACCAGTGCAGTAATGTTGTTTCCTAGACTTAAACTATTTAAGATTACTAAAACTAACATTAATTTTAAAAAAAACGGTTTTGGAAGTCAGAGATAATTGCCTAAAAATCATAAAATGAATATCTTTTATCCTAAGGCTGTTCTTCCAAAAATTATCTTTACTACTTTTAAGTGCACTTCGAAGTTGATTTAAGTATAGTATTTAAAATGTAAATATTTAATAACATCTTTTGAGTGGAACATTCCCGAGTCCAATATTTACAATGAACACATTGAAACTTAATTTATCTAAAAGTTCTCAATCAATTTCGATAAATTAAATAGACCACCTCAAGTATGACCTATCAAATAAAAAAATCATTAAAAGCAGTTCATATTTGCAAAAAGACAGTCGAATTGAGAACTTCGTATGAATCCCGTTGAGAAACGGTGACATTAAGCTGTTTTCTGCGAAAACTCACAAGAAAACTCTGTTTTTTAGAGAAGGGAGAAGGCCCGTATTTGGCTAAATCTAATTACGCTCAGTCCGCATACAATGCAATCAACAAAATGAGTGACCGATAACTTGAAAGTAAACCATATATTTGATACGTATCGACCACATTATTATTAATACTCTCATATACTTGTTTTAGATAATTTTATGTGGCAGCTCTTAATTGCGTTTGGTTAACTGACATATTTCATTTACCTAGCTCGTTAACTAGTCGGCTGTAGCGTGATATTAAGTATTTTAAATGCCGCGTAATTGGATTGAAACAATCTGTTGATATCATAGATTATAAAATCTCGTTTTAGTTACACCATGTAACTAGATCGATTGAGAGGCTGGACCGATTTTAATATCTCTGATTTATTGCATATATTAAAATATCTAAGTATAAAAGTTCGAAAGAAAAATATATGAAAAAACCTAATACATTTTGGAAGATGTCACTGGCGATACGAAGTTGGCGAGCTATACAAGTTTATAATATTAATTTATTTTTTATAGCCTAAATCGCCTAGATTAGCAGAAATATGAAAATAGATTCTCGAAAAAAATTGCATAGCGAAACGGGTTAAAGATTTATAAATATCTCTATAACTTAATGTCTATGTTAATCTAATTCAAAACTTTTTTCTAGATATATTCACGCTAAATTCGAATGAATGTTTGTTGAGTAGCAATTACATTCTTTTTAATGGACAAAGAACACGACACCCCAATTAATAAATACCAAGCATTACATCTAAACCTTATTAACGATAATTATAATATCTAATAATTAGCAATAATTATGACTTTCATAAAACGCGCGACAGTTACTGTTTTTTTTCCATTTTTCGAGATCGTAAACTGAGTTAGTAGAGTTAGTGATCAAAATGAAATATATTATGTTATAATATCCATTAAACAATGCCAAAGTCCAAAGCGCCATTAAAATTTTGAAATACTTGTGGTGCATTGCGTGTGGCCTATTTATAGAAGTTTAGAAACTCTTTGACATGCGTTCAATTAAAAGAATTAAACTCAAATAGCAAGGAATTTGAAAAGGAGCTGTGACTCCATCAAATATTCTTTCAATTGTTATTATTCTGGTTACGGGCATGTTGTAATTTATCATACACTAGCGACCCGCCCCGGCTTTGCACGGATATAAAACATATATAAAAACCTTCCTCTTCAATCACTATTAAAAAAACCGCATCAAAATCCGTTGCGTAGTTTTAAAGATTTAAGCATACAAAGGGATATAGGGAAAGAAAAAGCAACTTTTTTTATAATATGTAGTGATAATATATTTGTTTTTATATCCTTAGAGAAAGCTTGTTAATATTCAAAACTAGTTATTTTCTACTCGTAAATAAAATCCCTCCACGTGAGTGTTATAGAAAGAAGTTTTTTTTTTCAATTTCAAAACATCTTTATTAAATCATAATAAATAAAAAATAAAAAAAGAGATATAAAAGTGGTATTTTTCTCAGCAAATTATTGATTAAAAAAACCATTAAAATATTTGTATGTTTAATTTAAGCTGTATCTAATTAAATTTTTGAAATTTTTAATAATAAAATCCCATTCATGATCACAAAATTACAAAAAACGCACAAAAGTTATAAATGCAGCCGTCTAGTGTATTGTAAAGGTTAAAAAAGCGACAATCACCAGAAAAGTTTTTTTAAATTAAATTATGAGGTTGATAATACCTTTACTCGGAGCTCGCTTCTCGGCTGAACCTCATGAAAGTTTAAATTAATCTTTGAATTAAGCCTAATGGCGACTAATTCCTAAGGAAAAGAGTTTTTGACTAATTTTAATTAAAATTATTTATCTCCAATGTGCGATGGTGATATTTTTTCTGTCTATACTTCCGTTATTATAATTGTGTTTGAATATTGGCAAATGACCTTTAAATGGAGGATTCTTCTTGTTTTCATTCTACATTGTTTTGAAACGGCTTTATTTGGATGTAACTTTATATCTAAAATTTAATTATTCCATGTCTTGTTACTGATAGCTGCAAAATAGTATTTATTTTATGAATTTTATTTCGTATCACAGAAAGGGATTATAATTTGTCTCATAACTTTAAAATTTATATGACTATTATACGGACATAATAAGTACCTGATACGCTAGGAAATTTAGTAATCCAAATCTTCTAATTGGTCATTGGTGCCTAGAGAGGAAGGCATGACAGAATCTTGAATGTTTCCAAGAGAGTCGATATAAAATCTGAATCAAATGTAAGTCAGGACAATCAGCGTCATACATTATTTTCGGAGAGAAAAGCTCGAGCGCAACTTAAGCCTGACATAAGTGGGCAATAAACTTCAGCCAATTTGGAGATTCGCATCTGGAGGCTCTTATTAAAGCCCGAAAGTTAGTCCTTTTCATCCATCACTCGTAATACGTATGTGAGTTATTGTATGAAAAATTGAAGAATAAATTGAGTCGCTGCAGCGGCGAGACATAAATCCCAACTGAGCCCTCAATATTGTTTTAAAGGGGAAGTGGCCATAAATTTTATCAGGGCAAGGCAGCCGCAGGCGCGATCCGCCGCAGACCGACTGACTCTAGCAATTTTCCGCTCTTGCATGCGTCGCCCATGAGCTTGCTTTTTATTAATATAACTTAGTACTTTGCTTAAGACGGATGTAAAAAATTGTATTTCCAACAACGCGAAGATTAAATAATTCATATTGCCAAACAATTCGTACTTCAATCGAAAAATGTAAAATAAGTTGTATACATTTTAAATATACATATAACATATATTTAAAATAAATCATTGTTTGGCTCTAATACCAGTTTTACAGCTTAGCATCGCTATCTATGGATGTATACTTAATGTTATTAATGTTATTAAGCGAAAATTTATGAGAATGGCTATTCAATTAGCCATTCACATCAATAACAACATTCCTAAAGATATTGAATCTCTCTCTGATACAGTTGTTTTAACATTAGATTAATTTTCACATAAATGGAACCTTCTAACATTAAATTCTCTCCAAGTTAAAAATAGAAGATAGTTAACACTAAATTGAAATTGTTCAAAGTTGATATCGAGAAAATTCTTCGTTATGATATTCGATTTTCCATCTCGTCGAATAGCTTAATAGCTGTAATAACGCAAAACACGATTTTGATTACGATAAGGCTGTCATAAAGTACGTTGGAATCGAAGTAGGGGACTTTTTATTACGTAAAACATATTTTAAACGTGTAAAGCTAATTTGAATTTAACAGAAGTTGAAATTCTTTCCCCCATTCTTTGCAGGGAGACAGAACGGGACCGGTTTTTATGTTTTCCTGTTCTGACCAGCGGCCAGCAGGACCGCTGGTGCGATGAGGTGACCAAAGACGTGGCTATCAAGTATCAGAGGTGGACTTATTGACGAAAGACGACATCGTTTGGGTCGTTGTGCCGACAGATTTGAAGAAGTTGAGTTGATTCCTTTTATATCCCTGGTTGGGGTTGTGGACGGACACAATTTGATATCAATTTCACTTATCATATTTAACCGAACTTAAAAAACTAAAAAGGATTACCAATTCAACGTGTATCTTTTCTTAAGAGAAGTAGGAGCTGAACAAGGGCCATTTTACCGTAACTTAACAACTGTTCTGTTTTTTATGTATTTTATTCAGTGATTTATTTTCATTTTGGTGTCACTGTCAAATTCATGTTAATTGGTTTGATAGTTTCCTTGGAAATCGTATTATTCAAGCAATATCCATTGACTGTTAGACGCATGGACAACTCAGCCACGAGTTCCCCTTTAACAACAAAGATAAATTAGCCTAGGGAAGCTTCGTCCACGACAATAAAATTCCGCTTATTCTTATCAATACGATCTGGGTGTCGGACATTTCGCATAAATGTGATATTGCAATACCGGAGACCCCTTTTTAATATCGCGACGGACGTTCTGGGCGGTTTATGGCAACCCTTCCCTTTTATTCATGACCTGTTTGTCCTAATATTATAAAAAAATTATGTCAGCGAAACTGGTATTGTATCTCTACGTAAAGATTAAATTAAGTTCGAAACAGCTGTGGAGTCATTGTGGTTAACCGGTATTTGATAGACTAGGAATTAACTTTGGTGAAATCTGTTTCATTGATCTTTTTTTTTAAAGGCAAGTGCCTCTCGCCACCACAGATATTTGTTACCCCGGGATTCATAAGTCTTTCGCAGTAACACGCAGTCGGTAAACACCTATAATTTTAGTAGCTTGTAAAGAAAATTATCACTGAAAGAGACGCAGAACTATATCTTCCATGCCTACACTTATATGATATATCACACTGATTTTTAACAACGTTGTATGAATCTTTATTTTTAACCGACCTTCAAAAAAACCAAAAAGGAGGTTATCAATTCGACGTGTATTTTTTTTTTTTTTTTTTTTTCCGATGTTCCGCTCGTACGTCACCGTTTGTAGACCAATTTGGATGAGTGAGGTGTCAAACGATAGGGTAACTCGTCGAAGTGGTCCCATTTTTTTTTAGAATTTTTACGATCAATAGTTTTCAGGTTATTGAAAGAATAGTTTCACAATCGGACGAGAAATCGCTGAATTCCGCGCGACCATGTCGTGCTTATTTGCTTATAACTCTATGATTTATGAATCCTTATCGATGAATTAGATGTTATTCGATTTAGTATTAAATTTGCAACAAGAGAGAATAAGAATCAAAATAATTTGATTTATAGTTTTAGAGATATTGAGGTTATAAAATAAAAAATTGAAAAATCTTCAATTAGTTCGATTTAGCAATAGAGATGTCCATGTTATATTAAATATATACTAATTATAATAAATTAATTTAATTAAAACTCATATTTTCAAGCTTTTGACGGGATTTTATGAAAATTTAAGCCATATATTTGATGTTATGGAGCAAAACTTGTCAACAGAGAAAAACATGTCATACGTTGTTGTTTACGCGTCCAGTTTAGATCTCTATAGCTCGATGTAATATCAGTTTATATCGATGACTTATATATCATTTTATAAAACATTAAAAGAGTCATATATGATAGTAAAATCAATAAGGTAGAAGAAATACTTCTAGAGATAGAGAGAATATAGTAACTGAGTTCCTACGGGAAATCACAATGTGCGTTCACTTGCTTACTATAAAACACCATGAAAACTTAATTTATATGAACGATATTACTTAAATTTTAGTATTAAACGATTCAGTTTTGCGTCTTATTATTTTTATTAATTTTAAATTATTAAATAAAATTAATTAAATTAGTTTTTAGTGTATAAGGTGAGTGTAAAGTCAGAGCGTCCATGTTAGTTTCGTTTTGATGGTATGATTACCAACTATACGGTTTAGGAGAGCCACTCAAAAGTATAAAATAAATTAATTTTAAACAAAAAAATAAAACCGACCTCAAAACGCACTGAAAAGTAAAAAATAAATTTTGTATTATAAATGAACTTACTATAAATAAGACGTATATAGTGTTGATAAATAAAATTCGTCTAAAATTCTACAAGGGCATAAAACTTTCATGTTGTTTTTTGAAAGGCGGTGCCAAATATATAAATAAAGACTGAATGAATATTCCTGGCCTTTAATAAAAAAATTAATTGAATGGCTTGGCGCCGCGTTTCAAAGAGCAACATGACAGTTTTATGCCCTTGTAGAATTTTAGATGAATTTTATTTATCAACACTATATACGTCTTATTTATAGTAAGTTCATTTATAATACAAAATTTATTTTTTACTTTTCAGTGCGTTTTGAGGTCGGTTTTATTTTTTTGTTTAAAATTAATTTATATCTGAATTAGTTTAGCCTTTTACTTACTCGAAGGGTTTTCAGGTTTGTGCATGGCAGGCGGATCACGAATCATCGTACAGATGTCACTCGGACATTACACAGGTGAATCTGAAACAAATTAATATTGTTTTAATAATATCAAAGACAAAGAAGACTTCTGCATTCAATATTTCTTCTATGATAACTATGTTAAAATTAGATCTGATAACAAACTAAATAGCTTCATGTATTAGTCATTTAGATGTTTGAGAAAAAAATAATATTTTAATGATTAAAATTACCTTTAAATCGTGTTCTAACTAGGGATGCATCCGATGCCGATACCGATATATCGGCGATACTTTGGGTTTGCCGATATATCGGCAGCGGCGATATTTTTATTGCCGATACAACGATACATCTGAGAGATTATTTTTTACCGCTGGTCTTATACAGACAGGCTTACGAATTCGGCTTTCTCCGCAATGCATGCTCTGTTTTTTAAACAAAAATCTTGTTAATTTTAATTATTAACAGTTATTGATTTTATTTTAATTATTACATTTAATTCTTAATTTTAATAGCTAAACCTTGAATCTCATTCAAAGTCTGTAACTGTTTTTATTTTTTAATAGAAATTAAAAACTTTAACCAAACTTGTGTTTCATATTATATTAATTAATTTAATTTTAATTCACTAAGAGTTTGTATCGGTATCGGTATCGACGATATTTTTATAAGAGTATCGGTATCGGTATCGTATCGGTAAAAAGGCATATCGATGCATCCCTAGTTCTAATCTTAGCTGAACAACTTACGCGAATATTTCAACATTACCATTACCAATTATAGTAAAGAAAGCTTTAGTTTTGGAATATAGCAGTCTGTACCGTATCCTTTTGTGAACTTGGGTAACAGTGAAACGTAGGCTATATATCTTATGGCTCCTTTTTAAAGACAACTGTGAATACGGGTTCTTAAAAGGGAATTCGAGTAAATTGCAAGCGGACACGGGAGCACGCGTCACAGTGAGACCTCATTAGAATAAACGATATCCTCTCCTTACGTCCACTCTGTGCGAGACCTTATTACTCCGACAAAATGCCATCAAACGCCAACATTCGTCCATACTTCAAAACTGAGTTCTCCGTCCTAACAACAAAGCTTCTTTTACATCTAAGTCACTAAATCTGATGTGCAGTTCCATTGGTCTGTATTACAAACCTACAAAGTTCAATTTCAAGTGTAAGGTAACAATGGAGGACTCCCTTAAAGGTTGAAACGTCGCAAGCTGTAAATTGAAACTCGAAGGAGGCGCTAATAACTCTTGTCAGTTGATAGTTCAGCTGCTATCTCATAAGGTTATCTATTCCACTTAGTGTTTCTAACGTTTTATGATATTGGATACCAGCACTTAATGCCAATAAATATGTATAACACTCATTACTGTTGAAACTACATGTTTAGCAATTGGTACCCTATCTCACGTATACGTCGTCCAGTGATATACTTACGAGAAAAATCCTACTTTTGAATCCTGTAAGCAGAGAACATTTTAAATTCTTTACACTATACAACCATCATATCCTATATTGTACATACATATTAAACAAATCGCTATCAAATCTATAACACCCCTTTTTTCGCGTCTGGTGTTATTCAGAGGGTTCCGTAGAGGTAATTAGATTTATTGCTTTACCGATATCCTTATCACCTGATACAAAGCCAGCTATCAAATTACCAGCGACATATCACGGGAAGCGAGCGCGCTCAATCCATAAATATGATATTCGTTAGGCATTTCTCATATTCATGAATCCATTTTATTGGCCTCAATAAAATATGAACATCTCAGAATGGATTTCAGAGAGCGAGAAAAATCTAATATGGATAGCTGTGCGCCGGATTCTGTCCAAGTAGGCAGCTGCGCCGTGGCGACTGGTTTTATCACCGCAATTACGGAACAATTTCGCGATTCATTTTTTCATCGCCTTTATATCTAGCTGTATATAATATTATGAGGAAAAAACCTACTAAGCCCTTTCAAAAGTAAGATTTCTCGTTTTTGCTACATTTTTATAGATACACCTTTCCTGTTGGTCGAAGTGTGATGTTATAATATAGCTTATAGTCTTCCAACCATCCAACACAAAGAATTTTTCAATAAGTATCAGTAGTTTCCGAAATCAGCACGTTTAAACAAACTCTTCAGCTATATAATATTAGTACAAATTGAGATTTATCTGCAGGGTAATTTTTGTATTACTTAGTATTCACGCAAACATACAATCAAGTATTAGTTTACCAAAAAAAGAATCAAAAATTACAATAATTTTAAAAAATGATTTTTAAGTTATTTGTTGTATAATATCATGCATTATTAAATCTTCTCTTAATTTAAAATATTATGTACATGAAAATTTGAAGATATTTTTAATACTATCTACTATAAGTCAAATTTGTTAAAGAGAATAACAGCATCAAAATTGACAATTTTATGCAATAATTTTAACAAAAAAAACCGACTTCAAATTGTAACTCTAAAACTACTGTTAAAGATTTTTTTAAAATTCAAATGGGACCACACGGGAAACACCAGCTTTTAAATCGGTTCACCCAGTCGAAAATTCTGAGGTAACAAACATAAAATAATTAAATACAATCGAATTGAGAATTACCTCCTTTTTTGAAGTCGGTTAAAAAGTTAGGTGGCCTCTAAAAGGATTTTTGTCCATTCAAATAATGTCACAATTGGATGTTGAGTGACTACTGAGATTCTTGGCGATTCTTCTCGGTAAAATCTAAATTTGAGAAATAAATGTTTTCTTACAATAGCATGATCTTGAATGAAATACTTGAACACGCTCACCACGCCATAAAGGAGTATCTTACTTTGTGTTTATCGTAACTTTATGACGGTAAAGTGAGAAACAGAGTTGATTCTGTGATTTATGATTTCTTATTACCCATTTCTAATTTATTAAGGCGCTATAGTAAAAAGCATCGTTTTTGAAAATAAAATAAACTTTTTATACATTTAGAACTGTAAAACCGTTTTCAAGTTATAACCTAGCTTATATTTTTAAATACTACCTATATAATCAACAATAAAACTAGATAGACTTTCTCTTTGAAAATATTTTTCCATTTACAAATTGAGATTTAATTTTAAACAAATTTTGCTTAAAATATAAATCATAAATCTAGTTTTCTTCACAGAATCTTAATACGAGAAGCGTATTATATTTTTATAACTATTTAATTTGTATTTAATCTTATTATATTAATTATAACATACCTTTCAAAGATAACTTGTGCAACGTCTTTGGTTCTGTTGTCTACGGTTTATCTGCTATCTATTCTTGTCAAAGCTTAACCATGTAAAATTTAACACATCAAATAATTCTCAAAAAATAAGCCTATAGTCTATCCATAGATATTGGCTCCACTAAACCAGAGTTAAAAAAGGCTCAGCCGACGTGTCAAAAATTCAACGGAGCGCTGGGGTAAGTGGAATGGATGGCAGCGTCCCAAGCCCGAATAAAATATTCTATGTCAAATCGTACATCACCGGCTCTCGACTTGTTCTCACCGAGAGTGCTTCGCGGAAGCCTTATTTATTCGCTTTTATGTCAGTTACAGTATAATCCTTTGCGTTGGCAAAATCTAGATGTTATCTCTTTATTACACTAGATTTTATTCGTGACTTTGTCCGTGTGGGCGCCCATTGGTTGAAATTCTACCACAATTACTTAATAGTTAGTTTTTCAATAAGATATACAGTTATCAGTTTCAGTTTCAGTTTACAGGTATTTTTAAGATTTAAACTAAACATCATTTTACAACCATATTTATTCGAAAAATCGCTCATGTACTCTTGGATTCAATAACAAAGTCAAAATGGCACTTCCGAAACCAATCAAAGACTGACAAATGTTGGTGTTTTTTGCATTGGATTGTTATTGGAATTGGAGAATAACGCATATTTTGGAAAACATATATGGTAAATTTATTCTTATACGCAAGCGACGTAGAGGGCATTAGCTTGTACATTTAAAAGCAATTACACCTGCATTGTGCTATTTGGGGCGGGCTGTGAGCGAACATTTAGCGGTTACACTGTGTATATATACACATAGGTATGTCCATTACAACTTATCTACATAATCAATTTAGCAACGATTAAATTCACCCCAACCATCAATTCACGAAGAACATAGTGGATATTACTATTATATATTAACATCATTTAATGTATAAAAAATGTGTGCTCATTTATCTCACATAAACAGAAACAGATTTGAATTTTGTCCGTGTTTTGTCAGCTACAGGGATCGCTTACAGGAAATTCAATATGTTCAGATGACAATTTAGACTAGTTATTTTGTTTAGGACCAGTCCATGTCAGTGCAACTTCGTTATATATTTATTGACATAAGATCACTTATGTACACTTTACATAAACGTAAACGTAAACGTTTTTTTGTCATACGTTTGTATGACAAAAAAATTGTTCTTAATAGCGTTATTTTATTGAGTCGTAATTATCTTTATTATTGGTACCAGTACAAAAATTCATCAAAATCGATTTAGGATGATTAGTATAAAATAACTTTAGGAAGGATAAGTAGGAAGGCTCATATTAAGTGTTAAATAAACTTGAACCTGAAGAAAAACTAATTTGTTTGCCGCCCCTTCTGACTTTGCGCTGATCGAATTCATTATTCAACGGTAGCGAGCAATTAAACCTCTACTAATCAATCTCAAACTTCAGAACTGAACTCTAATCAAGAAAAGTCCTATCCCGTGAAAGGTTTTCGAACAAAATTTAACTTAATTAAAAATGTAAATTAAATTCCTAGACGCTTCCACAAGCATCACGTCGCGTCGAGAGCGGGCTTTTGATTGCAGCTAAAAGGTTTGAGATTAGTGCGCGAAAGAGCTTTCAGTGCATTTGTAGAGCTTTTAAGTGGGAAGCTTTCGCTTAAGATACTTACATACAATGTAAATTTTATGTACCACTTTGTAAATGTGTGCTATTGATTTTAATGTACGCTCTTAACACACACTATTATATTAAGTTTGTTTGAATTAATATTTTAATATTACTTTAGGTTTATTATCAATATAATCGCTTGTATAATAGATGTATCCTTGAAATTCCAACCAACAACTCTTGGCTCTTGGCAAATCTACCTCAGTAAAATTGTTTTCTTTGATTATTATTCTTATATTTGTTATAACAAGAAGTTAGAACTGTAGTTCTAGCAATGTTTTCTATTTTATTATATGTACGTAAGTACATATTAGTTTATTTAAGTCATTGTGTATAGCTGTTTTTTATCAATTAAAGAAAATCGCTGTGAATCATTCGACTCAGGTGGGACAATTTAAAAATATTGAATGTTTTTCTATTGAGCCAAAGTTGTCGATGTAAGGTCCGATGCCTTGGAATTGACAATTTTACGGACGGTTTATTTCCGCACGCCAAACTATGCACGCGGTTATACTCATTAAAACCAATACAGAGTTAGTTCTTAATTCATATACTTATGAATACACAGAAATAGACAGACAAAATGTTGAATAATATCTATAGAATGTAAATTGTAAATATAGATTAAGTTAACACATAGATACTTAATCAGTCTTTAACATTTATATAAGCGTATTCGGAAGATAGAGTTTATTTACGTAATGTTCATGTCCTTCCATCAATTTCTCTATCTACACCAAAATCGGTCTTTAGCGTGATAGCATTCATTACACGAATTTTAAATTATAATCTTCCGTAATTGATGGACAGATAGACTTTTTCTAACAGGCTTATATAATTGTGGCATTCGGGCGAGTTCTTAAACATACGAATACTTAAAACGGGCATTCAAAACAGTCGTGTGTCAGCGAAATACGCAAAGCCATCTGGGTGGGCGCCAAAACAATCACTGTTATTCAGTACTTAGTCGTACTCTATGCACTATATGGTATAATAACACTTTGATATTTCTTTTTTATTCCCTTTTATTATATTGTAAGCGTTTTGTATTCCAATTTTAAATGTTGGCTCGTTCTTTACGTGAGAATATTATTATCGTTGTGGCGATATTTTTCACTTTTTTTTCAGAAATCTGATAGTAGGTATAATTTTCCAATTGTGTTGTTTACATATGTTCGTTATGTATAAATAAAAATTTGGTAGACTAGTTTTTATATTTCTTACACATAGTAATAACTCTTGCGAAAATAGAAAAACTACGTAGTTTAAAAACAGATATTAATTAATCGAAAGACTAGACCTCTTCTGGAACAAAAAACCCAGCGATTGGGTGAATAAAAGCACTTTTCTTATACATTTATAAAAAATATTAATTAAAAAGCAAGCGGTCAATGTACTGACCCCCGTACGTAGTAACCCTCGCGCTTTTTGAACTGAGATCATCGCGACGCTCATCCGTGAAATTGATTCTCGAGGAAAGAAAAGACGAAAAGATAAATAAAAAGGAAATAGGAAAACACAAGCCAAGATTTGGCGTGAAATTGTTTTTCAGCGCCCGCCCACCGCCGCGTCTATAGCTCCCGCTCCGAGAATTTCCCAATTACAGAGTGTAAATGTATTAACTTTATGTAGATTATACTCGGTTATCTATTACTTAAATGAGTTCGGCTATTGTAATTAAAATTCTGGCAACATGTAATTCAATTTGCGCTGAGTGAAAAATGTCACACGGTAATGCACTTGCGTCGGATGAACAGCACTGTTAAATCTGACAAGTAAAATAGTAGACAATTTTAAAACCTTTCTTAATTAAAAATAAGATTTACTCATAAATTAATGAACACACCTTCATAAATAGTATCTAAAATTTATGATGATCTCGGTCACGTCAGGTTACAAACGAATTTCATTTTAATAGGTCTATTCGTTTAGGAGCTATGATCCTATAAACCACCGACAAATCAAACTTAAACGCCCCGTTTTTGCGTCAGGCATTAAAACATTCAAATTTTAATGATTTTTAAAACACTTGGTAGTATTCATGAAAAGATCAAGCCTACTTTATTAATAAACTGTTTTCAAATTACGAAACGAGCAAAACTTTTTTAACTGAAATCTTTGCCCAAAGTGTTCTGTCCCATTTTTGCAACAACAATCGCACGCCAGCGAGAAAGTGACAGAGTATTTAAGACATGGAAAGTCAACAACGTTTATAAGTAAGGGCGATAATAACTAGAATTGGCGTATTGCGTTTTATACTTCATAATAAATAACTCTTTTTAACTTTATTGTGAACAAAATATCGTGTAGGCACAGACAGATGATCCCTACTACAATAACCTACCTACTTGCCTGGATATAAACACAAAACGTGTGATTTTGTCATAGTGAAATACCGTAGGTAACAGAAACGTGACACTTAGAACAGATTAAAGGTTATTCGTCTCGTTATTGCATAGTTTGTGTAACGGACATCAGTCAACATGCGTATAGTCAAGGTAAATGCACCGATTCCGCAATCCAGGCCGTAGTTAACGTCATCGATGGCGCGCTATCGGATAAAGGCTTCTGTCTGGGCACCTTCGTAGACATCGAAGGTGCCTTTGACAAGACAAAGTTCATCAAAATAAAAGATGCTCTACAGCGGCATGGAGTATGTAACACACTAAAAACTTGGATAGGTAACATGCTTCAATGCAGAATCATTCTACTCGTAGAGGGAACATCACAAACAGCCATAGTTGCCAAAGGTTGCCCCCAAGGGGGGGTAATCTCACCGCTCCTGTGGAATATGGTGGTAAATAACCTTATCACCACCCTCAATGACAATTACTACTACACAGTAGGTTATGCAGACGATCTCGCGATCCTAATACCCGGGAAATTCGTCAATACAGTATGTGAAGTTACGAACGCAGCATTGAGAATCGTGGAACAATGGTGCGAAGATAATGGCTTATCAGTTAACCCTACAAAGACAGAACTGGTAATGTTTACTAATAATAGAGTTTTTGGCAACTATAAGTTGCCTAAACTATTCAATACTGAACTCCGTTTAGCTAACGAGGTGAAGTATCTCGGTGTAATACTTGATCACAAGCTGAACTGGGGTGCGCACATAGAGGCGAAAATTCGTACAGCAACTATTTGCTTCTGGCAGTGCCGTAGAATGATTGGTAAGACCTGGGGACTATCCCCGAAAATCGTCCTATGGCTATACACAGCAGTGTTGCGGCCAATGATATGTTACGGAGCAGTTGTATGGTGGCCACGCACCAAACTTATAACGGCATGTAACAGACTACAACGTTTTCAAAGACTAGCATGCTTAGCAATTACCGGTGGCATGAATACTACACCTACAGCAGCGATGGAAGCCATGTTGAATCTTCTGCCTCTACATCTCTTTATAAGACAAGAGGCAGCCTCAGCTGCGGTAAGGTTAAAGACTCTAGGCCTTTGGAAAACTAGTAACGAACCAGACCCCAAGGTTCTGCATGAGGTGATGAAAAAAGAACCTTTGCTGTTGGCGGTAAGTGACAGATTTCCAAAGCAATACATCTTTGACAAAAAGTATAAAATACAGCTTCATGAAGACCCAAATGAAGGCCTAAATTTGAAGGACCTGAGAATCTTCACCGATGGCTCAAAAACTGGATCTGGTACAGGATACGGAGTATTCTCCGAAGATCTAAACATACAGGTAGCCGACCCCTTAGGAGCCCATAATACCGTCTTCCAGGCGGAGTGTATGGGCATCATCGCGGCGGCCACAGCGATTCTAAACCGTAAGGTAAAAGACTATTCCATCCGTATATTATCGGATAGCAGATCTGTACTACAAGCACTACAAAGCAACACTATCACCTCAAAGCTTATATACAACTGTCACCAATCCCTGACTGAGGTATGTAAGAATAACATCAATGTAACTCTGCAGTGGATCAAAGGTCATAGTAGCTCTCGTGGGAATGATGCCGCTGATGTATTGGCCAGAAGAGGCTCGGAGATGGCTGCGGTTGGACCAGAACCAATCGTCCCCCTTCCCTCTGGATGGCCTGCATCAGTTATAAGGCAACACGCCAAGGAGCTGCATAAAAAATACTGGACTGAGGTGAGCGGATGTCGACAGGCGAAGCAGGCTCTGCCAGGTATAGACCGGAGACTGACTCGAAAGTTGATGAAACTCACACGACCAGAAATACGTAAGCTAACTCATATAATTACGGGCCATGGCCCTTTTAACAAACATCTGTTTAATATAGGTGTTACAGACAGCCCCATCTGCAGAGCGTGCTTGGATGGAGAAGAGACGGCAGCCCACATTGTTCTGGAGTGCTCGGGCGTGGCCAACTACCGGGCCAAACACTTGGGGTCACCACGGACCCTCCCCGAGGTTATTGGTGACACCAGAGGTTTGATTAACTTTTTGGAGGAGCTGGGATGGCAGGACTAGCCGCCCGGCTCAACACGCAAAATAGGCGCATGATAGACGTCAAGTTGCGGAAAACTAGCCCGTCAATACTGATACTGATACTGATACTGAACGGACATCAGTTTGTAATAAAGATATGGCATGTACGTCTCTACAGATTTAGTTTGATCTTAAAACACTGTGACATCTCATCCAGTACGTGATCCATTTGCCGAAGTAAGAAGCAATCTCATTCAATACCCGACCTCTTCTCCCTACTCGCCGATATTAGGGTTGCCTACAATGATTTTTTAATAAAACAGGAGGCAAGCGGACAGGAGGAGAGGAGTGTTAAAGTACCACCGCTAGGGATACCCAGAATACAATTACCGCGTGTGCGTTTCCGGCCTCTGAAAATCCTTCGCGGTATCTGTCTTTTCTTTACGCGATAATCTCCAAATCTACTTAACGGTGTTTCATGCGATTTTTACCAAAAGAGAGATAGAAAAACCTGGCGAAAGAATACTTGGAAAGTTGAGCGAGAAAGAAAAATTTAGAGATACTTATTAGTATTTTTTTAAAAATTATAGTTACGATAAAGTCACTTTAGTGAACTGTGACAATATTTGTTGTTATTATTTAAATAAATAGTCTTGATGCAATAAATTTAATGCGCTAACTAGAAATCTACTGTGATCAGCATAGTCCGCTGCAGGACAAGTTGCAGATTTCATTTTAAATTAATGCGTATTTTTATTAATGTGTATTTAAAGAGATATTGACAACCCTAGCCACCCTGCTTGTATCGCTTTCCTCGATTGTATTAGATTCAGCTGCCCTTTTCATCTACATGTCGTTTTGTAAATTGTTACATTCTAGACGATCGTTGGTCGCCAGCGGGGGATACGGTACATTAAGGAAAATTGATATTTAAATATTCATGTAGTAAACTCACTAGCTGAGTTTAAAAATGGTCTAGTATACATATATAAACTGATATATTTTATATGACTGACCAAACAACGCAGGGTAATAGTACGAGTGGGTAGCTGGTATTATAATAATCAGTAAATAAAAAGGAATTTGTTACTTCATATAAAAATAATACTGCTCTCAGCAATGACGAGTCGTTTTTGTATACTCATATACCCGGGCTTATACGCAAAACAAGACACGGCTAGAAGATAATATCCGATATCTATTATATTTCAATCTTTACATTTGAAATAACACTGAAAGTTATTTATCTCTGGCATACAAAAACAGCTATACACTCAAATAGAAAGCGAATATGCGTTGTGAAGTCGCGAAACTATGAATATGATTATCCATACCATTCCAAAGGCTATCATCCAATAAAGCTAGCAGGTACATCGTTTCAAATCTTTTTCGTCCGTATCGAAATTGAATATTTATCCGGGTAGTATATCGCAGAACAATTTTTATGTAGGGGGAACACAATCTCGAGATATTTGGGAGGACCACTCCACAAGATATTGGCAAATACCATGCCTACATTACCTTTATTGCTTCGCGAGGTCGCGTGTTCGATTTGATCTTATCATTGCCTACTATTCAATGTTCTATGAAGGGCCATTATTTCATTTTTTTATTAGCTTTCATTAAAACACTGATTTGAATTCTTTACGCAACTAACAATAAGTAAATATTACACTAGATCTGGAGCATGAGATTTTTAGCTAGATTTTAGCTCACGCACGCACAGGAAATAAGCTTATAGTATTAGAATTTTTTCCCAACCTATTCAAATCACAGATTAGAAAGTTTTAAAACATAGCATAGTGTTACAAGTTAATTGCATCGTCAGCTGATGTCGTGAACATTCAGGTGGGGTTCGTGTTAAAACTTGTCGTTAACAGGTGCGCATGCTGGCTGATTTAGCTCGAAGCCGTGCCTCTCTGTATCAGGAGGGAGGATTGACTCACACCTAATATAAATGTCGAGCTTGTTTGCCGGCTGCCATTATTCTACAATTGTTCTTAGAAGAAGCATTAACTAGCTCTTAGAATGGGGACATTCTGTCTGATTGGGTAATCGTTGCGTGTTTTATGTAAATATGCAAGTCGTTGGACGTTTTGTTTAGTGTGGTATCTATTATTTTTTTAATGATACATTGATAAATTTCTAACAATAGATTTGATTATAAGCGAAAGGAAAATTATATTATTGCTTACAGATAAAGGGAAATTTATAACGAACAAATGTTATTGTGATATATAGCATTTATTTTATAAGTACATAATTGAACTTAACAATAACAATAGTTTATTGCATTATGATATTATTTTTCAAATTTATAACTGGGCGTGATTGGTTCCGCTTCTATTAGCAATTGTCTTGATAATTTGTGATTGTGAATTTTACACATGTACAAATTTATTTTATGTTCGAAATGTATGATTTAATCATTTAATTTAATTCTAGAATGTGGTAAATGTCAAATCATATACTTACTCCCTACATATCTTTTTTAGTAGTTTTGAAATTCTCAAAGTTCCCTATTCACTACCGGATTATGTGACTTAATCGCATTTTTAAATTATATTAAATTTCCCTGACAATTTACCTTTGAAAGAAACATTGGTAATTTTGTTTTACATGTTAGTCAATTTTGAAACGTTGTTAATTAATGTTCTGCAATTTCAATATTAAAAAAATTTCACATACCTTTTATTCAGTCAAAAGAAAGTTATTGAACGAATAGCTTCATCAACGTGCAGTCCCAAAAATGAATATTTATGCGCCGAGATAAAAATTCGATTACTTCGTTGCGGATACCAAATAAAGGTACTATCAACAAAATCATTTTATCAGTTGCAGACAAATCTTGCACTTGAATTTTTTTTATACACTTCGTTGCAATGGAGTGCAACGGGTGGCCGTATTGCTAATAAGCGATCTTTCAAATTTTTTTTAAAATAGACTGAAGTACATTCAGAGAACAATGTACCTATTTATTGAAAATAACCCAATAAAATAGTTTGCCCTGCCTTGGTTAAAATTTGTAAAATAAATAAATAAAATATTAATCAAAAAACGGGGATAAGGCATCTTACAAAACTTTTATTTAGACTGTAACAACACTTGCTGATAGTACATGTAAATGGCAATTATTGATGTTTTAACCACAATAATCCGCAAATGTGTCGTAATCTCGTTAAATGAAAATTTGTGGTCCAACATAACATATACGTACCTAGGTGATAAGTGATAGTCGTTATTCTGTCAATTGTAACGTCAAATGTTTTTTAAAGTTTTGGCGAAGCATGGCTTAGCGAGATTAATGAACTAATTAATTTTTCTGAATAAATATTTGGTTTTGAATTAATCCTTATCCTTACTACTATTATAAATGCGAAAGTAACTCTGTCTGTCGCGATTTAATGCCAAAACTACTGAACCGATTTAAATGCAAAATGGTACACATATAGTCTAGAGCCTGAGAAAGGGCTTAGGCTAATTTTTAATGCGAAAAAAAGGTTGTAAGGGGATGAAAAGTTCTATGGAAGTATCATTACTTTTAGAGCTAAAAGTTTTTAGGCTATATAACAACACGTTACGAAGTTAATGCAATGTATTCAGCTCGGGTCATTTAATGATTACAGAGTTGCTACTAAAACCGTTTAATTAGTGACTAACCGCAGATGTAATTACACTGCAGCTGTCCTATTACTTTATTAATTCATTCGTGTAATATGGTTCCATGAAGTAGTCACTTAGTTGCAAATTTTTACTTTATTCACTGATAATTTATATACATTTTATAAGCGCTTTTCAATTGAACCCAGAAGATTCCGTAGAAAGTTCTAGATTTTCCGCCACAGACGCGACGTGGTCTTTACGCAAAACATAACTACCCATTTTGAAAATAAGAATAGTAAAAATCTTTCCAACAATTTTTACAAAGAAGAAAGTATGATATATTAAACAGTCACTTCAATTTATTTGTATACTAGATGAAAACCCGGCTTCGCTCGGGTGAAATGTGATTCATAAGACACATGTAGGTACAAAATGTAAGTAAATATTTCTGTAGTTGGTGGCAGTGACGTTGACTGCGATTTGTTTTCAGCTCTATTATTATATCAGCATAATTAAACAACACTCGACAATCCGAATTCTGCGGATATATGTTGTAGACTCGAAATCTTTATTTTTTTATGTTTTATTATTCAGTTAAGGTTTCGATCGAGTCTACCGTACCCTTGACGAAATTATTAATTTACCAGTTTACCAGTTTTTTTAATGAAATTTAATAATCCTACTCGCAACTGAAGTTCTCTCACCATCATCTCATAAGGCCGTAATGGGTTTCCTATGTTTAATCCTAATACTTGTTTTTCTGGTCTTCATGACGATAATCCTGATTGATGTCGCGTTACTTATAAATGTTGCTTCATTAAGTTTATTTTACATTTATAGCCTTGATGAATAAGCAATCCATGTTTATTTCTTGTGTGTCTAATAAACATTTATTTTAGCGAAAAGAAAAATGTAAATAGCTTGATTATATGCGAGATTGGCAATTAGTGGTTATTTATTGAGTAATTTGTTGTTTTCGGCAGTGTGGGAGACATAAATTCCCCTCGCTGGCGTTTGCTTGACACCTGTGATTGCATTTACAATGCTAATTCATGGCACAATATCACGTCATCACTGAACGCGGCGACACCCGTTTTCACAATGGCGACACTTGTCAAACCCTCACGTTTTTGTTAGGTTTTATGAGTTTTAGCACAACTCAAAATGTCTTAGTTTATTCTTTGAATTTATTCTTGATTTATACACTAAAATACACAAATTTTCATCAAAGCCGTTGGGGTGCGTACCCAAATTGGCGTCACTGGCTGCCGCGTTCTATTACTACAATCTATTTTGTGAATGTGTTTTATTTCTTTAAACAATAACTTTAATTACAAAATAGGTATAATTATTAACTTCAAGTCTTCCATAATTCGCAAGAAGAGGTCGCTTTTTATCGATAAGGCCGCATTTCTCTCCTTAATTGTAATTAATGATAATTAAATGTAAATTATAAATACCTTAAAAATTTAATATGTATTTATGCAGTTTATATAAATATAAAATGATCATCATAAATCCAAAAATAATTTAAATATATGCAGTTTTTTAGCCAATAAAACTAATAAGACATTTAGAATTTACATTCTTTTACTCGACACTTTGCCGTGTTCTACGTCGCGTGGGTTTATAAAATAACACACAAAAACACTCTAGTTGACTATCAGTGAATTTATAGAAACAAACATTAATTTTAAATAAAAAAACAAAACCGAAAAAACGTATAAAAATGTGAAAAATTAATTTTATATTATATATAAACCTACCACAAATTAAAAGACATAGTATTGATAAATAAAATTTACGTCAATTATAAAAAAAAATAGACATCGAATTGATAACCTCCTTGTTTGAAGGTCGGTTAAAAATACAATTCTCCCTTTGTATTAGTGTAAATTTAGTTAACGAACTTCATGTAATCGGCAATTAATAATTTAAGAAAGTAATCAATAAAAAATTGAGGCAGCCTGTAGAATAAGAGATATATAAAAGGTAACTATTAATCTGTTACTGAAATATATTAATAATTAATTATCGCTAGATATAAGGATTGATTTATAAAAGAACAAAGCACCGTGATAATCCGACAATCCATTAGCGGGTAGTTAATTGAAAATTACTTTCTTCCATTACCGAACGAAAAACGTGGCAATTAATCTGAATCACTTAACGAGTAAGTACAATGGACTGGTTGTTCAATTAAAAAGCTTTGTTGAATGTCGACTTCACAAACGGAATCGAAGCTGACTCAATCGTACACACGGAATAAGGAATTGCTCGCGTGCGCAAAGTTTTTAATTAAATATTCACCCGTTTTGTAATTAAGACGTGATTCAATTGGACGACGGAAACGTGGCTTTGGAAGAACATACCATTATTTAAATAACAAATACGTATTTCTCATTACATAATATAAGCTAGTGAGTTTTTTGGACACTCAGAATGACTTGCCATAAAGCTATGTAATTTCATAAAACCCCTAATTCTGTAAGACTTCGATTTTATAGAATCTTTTATGATTTTCTTACTAACGATCAGGTCATAAAGGTAAAAAAAACAATAAACTGACTTCAATGTGCAGTAAAAGTAATAAATAAAACAGAAATAGTATTTCTACAATAATTTTGAAGTTTGAACTAACAAAACTAATAAAATAAATATAATTTACATTAAGGCTTTTAAGTTGTCCTGTAGAATTATTATTGCTGTTTTATTATTATTTTAAGCGCACTAATTTTATAATGTATTACTCGTGTATAAATTGTTTTATAGTTTTTAATATAATGTTAAATTTTATCCGTATACAAACGTAACTGCGATTATTTGGTTGTTTCCATATAAAAATTATATCATCACTGCGGGGCAAGCAAGGGGAAAACACATTAGTTTCCCAAAAAATCCGTTATGAAAATGTAAGGAAACTCGTCAACGACGCCGTCAAAATATTTCAGGACGGACTCGACTTTCGGCAATAAAGACCGCGAACGAGAAGAAACAAAAATTCAAAACTATAATGTATGCGTATCGCTATATTGACGTACAAATTGACAATACAACAGTCAGATCGCTATTATAAAAGCTACAATGGTTAATAATGAAAGCTGTTCGATAAAACATAATTAATCATTGTATGCGTTTAATAAAAGTTGGCCGAGGCAGTTCAATATACGTCTTAGTTATCTCTAAGTAATCCCAGAACGGTCGCTGTAATCTCCTAGACATTTAATTTCGCCGTTTTAAATGAATCGCTGAGCTCATGTCCCGAAATCCTCGCCACGATTGGCTCGTTTCGCAGTCTGTATAAATTCTGAAGGAAAATCATCTGCAGAATTCCAATAGCAGAATGCTGATGTCCAAAATCGTGATATATCGATACGGGTCGTCCCCGGCTGTTTATTTCATAACGTGAATAATTCCTCAGTCATACATCATCGCATCCATGTTGTAGAGACACAGCGTTTATCCAGTTTCAAATATAAAAATATACGTAACCCTAAGATAACTTAAATAGTCCATCAATGTTCATAAGCAATGACTAATACTTGGCAAGGGATAGGTATTTAATTATTTATAGCTTTTATTACTATAACAATTTAAACGTTTCTCTTCGCCTTTTAAATGTATTTTTCTCATCAATTTCACGTGACATACAAACTTATTTAAATACCAATTTCTTTATTAATTATGACCATATGATAATTTTACTTAAAAATAAAACAATGGTTCAGTATAGAAGCCACAGAAAACTAAACTGCTCGCCAGTAAGGCAAAATGTATTCACTTGTGAAATCACTCAAGCTACGATTGCGTCATTTTAAGTATTTCTAACACATTTTCATCACTTAGTGGACACAAATGGATACCATTAAGTTATTCAAAGTCGCGTAAATGTAATATGTAACCAATTCACACCGTTAAGATACACAATTATCATCCAAATGCTAATGAGACGAACAAAATTGTACGATGCCGCTAATGAATTTTAAACGCCTAAGTGGCTGTTACCAACCACTGCGTAAGGTCAGATTACACTCAATTTCATTATAAAATGTACTACAAATCGTTAGACGTAAGTCGCTTATAATACAAAAAATAATAGATCTCCTTCAAAAGGTAAAAAAATAATAGTCTATATTTTTCTATTAACTACGTCTTTTTTAGTTTTAGAATCTTCGTCTTGTCCTTATTCTATTAACAAATTGAAGTTGAAAGGAGTCAATTAAAATGAATAATTTTATGTCAAAACTCTTCTAAATTGGTTTTGGTCGCTTTAATGCTTATGAAATAGCGTCAAACATCATGTTTATTTAACTTGCATTTATATTATTAAACTTGTTAAAAAATCGTTCGCTATTATTCTAAATTAACGGAGCAAGGAGTTAAACGCGCACACACCGGAAGCGCGCTTACTCCATAAACAGCGTTTCGTATTTTTCAATCAGAGAGCTGTCAAAGCGTTCTGACACCCTCATCCTATTGGCTCGCATTCGCCGAGCACCGAAATTGGTTTTCTACATTCAATCCATACAAAGTTTAATGTTATTCGTTTGCGATATCACCGGGATGCCGCCGATGTTTACAGACGCGCCAAATCATATTGGATTTGCAAACTTTTGTTTGCGGACTTTATTTCATTTCGCTGTTAGTTCAGGCCAGAGAATGTCATTTTTCATATTGTCCTCGCTCGACTTTTGCTGGACTGTAAGCTATAAGATTTGATAAGACATGTACAATCTGTAAGCCTCCGTGGCTAAGAGATTCAGGAGCGTGAGATTTGAGTTCAAGCGGGAAAACAAAAAATAGTTTAAATCTTCTCTGCCTATTTAAAAAAAACGTGAGTGTAAAACGGTAAAATAAGAAGGGTTGAATCAATATTCAAGTATTTACATTATTACAAAATACCAAATTTTATCGGTGTACATATGAAAAATGTATATACCTACTTATGTTAGTTCAAAGCTTTCGAAATAATTGTTTAAGCTATACGCTCAGTTATTTGCTAAGTGTCACAAATTAGCTCTGCCGGATATCAGGTAGTGGCTGGAGTATCACCAGTGCTAGTGATAGAGTGTGGCTGGGAGCGTTTATAAATTGAAGGGCTGCTACCTGCGGCTTAATACACCACTGTTTCCGGTTCATTTCCGGGCGCCGCGCGCTTTGCCGGATATTGCTTTTAAGGTTGCGCCGCACGCCACTGCTTTGCAAATGGCTATACTCGCAGATTCACAGAGCCTGACGTTATTACACTATTTGCACTGCACTCTTAGCGAACACAAAGCGGTGACGTAATCTGTAGGTACCTACCTCTGAAATTATGAATTAATTCAATGTACGAAATAACTTTGATAGCGTGATTTACATACATCAGTGCCTTTTGACATTTAGTGCTTAAATTTTTTACAATTCAAATTCATACCGTTTATATTTTCTAATAGGTACCTGTATAATAATTTTCCTTTTAATTTACAAAATAAAAAGTAAAACTGACTCTGAAAAGAGAAACAACTTTTAAAACGATTATTTTTAATTCACAAAATTAATTCATTTCTTTAAAATCAAATGTATTTAAATCGTCTTCACGGGTTTACCAACCAAACCGACATAATCTCTTTTTAAATATCATTTGTCCGTTCAATTTGTCAGTCATTGAGAGCGCCAAATTCCAAATTAATGAAGAGTAAGCTTCATTTATACCTATATATAATATTTAGCATTAATCTTAGTTTCTTGCTGTGACTGTCTATCTTGTTGTTAATCTCGAAATGGCATTTCAATCACTCTCTTCTCGGGAAGGTTTTATATATTATATAATTTTTGCATAACTTCATGATAATCTACGTCACTTAACTCAAATATTAATTAACGCGGGCCTGTTCATTTTCACGCCTGAAATGCTTATCTATTTGTTTATTATTTTTGACGTAATTAATCGATTTTTATCGAAAGAAATTGAGTAAACATGTGACAGTATGGTATTCAATCGATGGAACTAAAAGTCGAGGTTGCAAAAAGGTGGCAAGCGACCTGAAAATGACCTTAGGACCTCTGGATAAAACTTGCAGCAGACAGAAAACAATGGATGTTGGAGGAGGCCTTTGCTACTCGGCATACCACGAGTACAGCGTTCGGTTTTTTTCACTCACAAATAAATGTGTCCGAAAATAAAGGCTTTATTATAATAGTTATCAATTAATCAAACGGAACATAGAAGTTTATTAAATTATTTTTAATACTCGCAAGGTAAGGTTCTTTCCATACTCTGAACCCATTCTTCATGTAAAACTTATTCTCATTAAGAATATGGCCAAGCAATAGAAGAAAAAACTATGCAAAAAACAACATAACCATAAAGTTGAGTAAAGGATGTGTGAGAATAGTCTATACTCTATATAACCTTTATTTCCAAGCACATTTTTTAGTCGTATCTACATTAATAATTAAAGCAACGCGTTTATCTTGATAGAGTTTACATGTGGCATTTGTTTTTATATTAATGAGCAGAGATGACGAATAAATTGACCATTAATTAGCGCATACGGTTTTAATTATCACTCAAAAATGCGTATAATTTAACATAATCTGGGAACCTAACATGTATAGATACATTTGGGTTATTATTAGTATTATTATAAACTATATTGCTATGCCATTATTATTGTGGTTATTCTAGTGGACTCCGCGAACGCATCGCTTCAGAGTTCCGAATAATGTGTCACCAATAAAACATTCTATAGAAAATGTATGAGGAAACGAATTCTCTTCGAAAACACTTTTTTGTGAATTTTTCAATATTTTCAATAGTTATTCTGCTATTCTCGGATTAGACGAATCCAACAAAACAGAGATCATTTAAATAGGTCCAGCCCTTCATGAGTTATAAATGGTGTAAATAAACCGACTTGTTTTATATAATACTAGCTGACCCGCAGATGTTGCCCTGTCTTAACTTTACTTATATTGTCTAATGTTCCGCGCAACTTAATTATTTATTTCATATGAACCTTCTCCAGACAATAACATACACAACAAAAAAAGAATTATCCAATTTGGTGCTGTAGTTCGAAAGTTATGCGCGAACATACATTTCGGTGATTCATTTTTTATAGATATAGATTGTATGGCCCACCCTAGCTTCTGAAGGGATTATAATATATAGTACAATACCCGCGTCAACGCGTTTACGAGTCTATGTACAGATTATTATTATAGATTAGAGCTAAATATTATATTAGAAAAACAAACTTGAAATGTTGTGGCTAAATGTCAAACAATAGTGATTATTTTCATACAAACATAAATAATTCTTTGTTTTATAATTCGTACTGATATTATATGAAATAGTAACGGACTTTTGGATTCGTAAAGAAAATTCTGATGAATAAAGTCAATCAATTTTATTTAAAATCCGGGCTATCTATCTATATTCTATGCAGACGAATCAGCAGCTTGAATATATAGTGCATCTAATTCCTATTAGAACTGCTATATTATCATAAGCTGGAAAATGCAGTCCACTAAACTCGTCTTATCGTCAGTCTGATTCAGCCGGTCGGTACATGCATTATATCGTTTCCATTACTTAAAGTAGATTTCGATGTTTATGTCAAACGCAGGAGCGATAATACAGCAATTTATTATATTAATACACTTTTAAACTAATGGCCGATGCGTTACGATAAATTAATAGCGACAGAGCTTTTTATGTGTCCATTATTGATGCGATAATTTGCTGTTGCAGATATTAATTTTTGAGCTAATTTAATAGGTAAGACTGAACATTTAGCAGTCAGTATTTATTAACCTGCCTAAATACTGACTACGTTTTTTAACACTTCGTTGCAATGGTGTGCAACGGGCGGCCTTATCGCTAATCAGCGATCTCTTCCAGGCAACCCAATTTTTTGTGATTAGAATTTCTTCAGGCAAGCCTGTATAAATTCAACCACACCTCCGTGCCACTTATAACGTGCCACGTCCAGTGGCAGTCTTACCAGAGACTGAATACAAATACAAATTAAATTATAAATTGTATTGGGGACCGCGGATTGAACGCGTTACCTCAGGTTTCGCGGTAGGCTTATAAGACCGCTTAACCATGTAGCTTCTATATTTTTATAAACTAATTGACAAACAGCTTCGCTTGGGGTTTTGTTAATTTTTTTTCATTGTTAAGAAATGTTTATCTCTTAAAAATTAATAAAATGTCTAACATCTGAATAGTAAATTTATGTACGCACTTAAAACAACAAACCATCATTTATTTCAATATAAAATGACTTCTATCTATAAGACTGTATCCATAAACCAGCATAAAATGAAACAAAAGAATTATTCGTTTTAAATCACATTTATGTGAACTTTATACTTATATGAAATAGTTTTACCCGAAGGGCTCCGCCGTATGAAATTAAATTCGTGGATCCCTTATAATACGATAATGTGCCTCTATCTTTCGTCTGCAGTCACACACGACCCTCGTGTGCTAATTGAATTTAAGGAATAAAATCCAATCGCCCCGATTCTTTATTATTCAAGATCCAATTTGGATAAGGCCTGATCGGTCCGCGGGGAGCGGCTGGCGGGGCAGTCGAGAATAAAATTGGATTTGTCACTCAAAACATAAGCTTACCTTAGCTTTTGCAAAGTACTGGACAGTGATCCTCAGTATCAGAGAACTTTTATTTATATAATATTTACATATTATTATATTAAACTTATTATCGCCCTTCGAAATTACATTATGTTTAATTGTAATGTTGTAAATATGTTGTAATGCTCTCAAATTGACATCGAACTTCACTAACAGGTAAGTTCGCTTTATTTTCTATCATTTCACATTATAAAGCCAAATAATATAAGTATAAATGTATACTTTCGTATTTGTATGAAAAATGTTTATATCGCTTCATTTATCTACATTTCAAGTTCACACTATTTTTTCTAATATATTAAAGCTAAAGAATGAGAAGACGTGCGTAATGTATGGCAATATCTACAAAGTTGAGGCGGCTGGTGTACAAATACAAGATAAGCTCATCACAACCGTTGGGGTGCCTGATTGCCTACCTACCCAAAATACTGGCTGTTTGGATATTAATCTGAACATTATGATGATTGAGCTGGAGTTCACATATGATGCACTGGAGTAAAACATCTTCGTGATAATTTTAAATTAGTAAATCAAGTGTAATTTTTAATTTAAACTCGGTGTGTTTATGAATGAGTCGGTTTATATGGTTGAAATCGAACAATTGATGATAGCAAACATTGGATTTTAATGGCTTCATACAGAGTAACATGAAATTTTTACTTACGCACAATAGTCTGGAAATATATTCATATCATCATAGTGAGTTTAATGTCCTTACTCCATGGACATAAAAGAATATAATACAATTTTAACAATAGTTGAATCATTTTTGTATGAAAACACTCAAGCGCGATTGTATGTACAATGTACATACCTCACCATCATTTAGCTACAAAATTTCAAGTTAATACTGAATGATTCCAGTTCCAAATGTATCTTTTTTGAAGTCGTAAAAAAATAAGAACTCGATTGAGTTTTTGACTTCTTTGAATAACCATAGACTTCAATGACGTACATAAGCAATCATGTTGGTTTGTGGATAAAGATTTACCTAATGAAGAATATTATAAGGATACAATACAATATATGAGAATATGAAACGATAATTGAAAGCGCGGAAATTGAATGCCCGCTTATATCCGTTCCGTGAAGTGTCCCGACGCGCACCGACCAATTTAACTCCACCGGTCAAAGAATGCCCAGCTTTTTAATTGAACATAAAATAAAGACTAACATTATTCCTTAAATTAAAAATATTTTAATGGATATTGTTATTTTGACTTATACGGACTTTTACTCTCACTCACGGACTTTTAATCAGGGTCAACTGTTTCTGAAATGTAATTATCCAATTATTCCTTTTAATGAATGAAAATATTAAAATACCATTACCAATTATGTTGTATGTTAATTAAAGTTCCGTTCAACTAGTGTATAATTTAATGTTATTTTAAACCTACTCAAAAAATAAATAAAGTTCGACTGTATACGTTTTTGTGTTTGTTCCGTTACTATTTCACAAATTAATTATTATTTTCAAATCAATTTTAATTATTCTTTTGTTTAGTAATCCATACTTTCAGAAAATCTCTCATATAAGAAATAAGAAAAAGAAGTTGTATAAATGTAATGTAAAAAGTCCTCATTGATTATTATCGATTCCATTCTGGAAAAAACACATTGGTTGTAACAGTAAAATTTTAAAAGAGGATTTTGCGCGTTGGTCAGCCAAACTGTGAGTTTTGTATGAAAAATGTTAAATGAGTTTTATCATAAAATTACCTAATTTAGACAAAATTGCAGATTATGCTATTATCAATAAAAATTGGTAATCGTTTTGAGATAAAACGGTTCAAAAAGTTTAATATTAATATTTTTATGCAATTTAACCGGAGTGTGCACGTTCAATGAAACAAACATGGATAACGAGGCAGCCAATATGTTCATTACGGGTTCATTTGAATAATTGTTCATTACAGTTACAATTACTAACATTATTCGTATTTTAATGGCCCGCATTGTTTTAACATGAAAGCCAGCTGCGACAAGACCGTTACACAATTTTTTAATTTACACTTATTTTAACCGCCTTCCGAGCTAAGTCGGTCACTGGCCCTGCAATTTACACCTACCTGATATGTATTCTAGTGTGTTCGTACAATTAAATTACGAGGAAAAATCAAAGCAAACTGTACATGTATTCTATAGTATGTAGCTTATGATAGGGTGTTACCTTCGTAAACTCAGCCAGGTTGAAATTAATTGTATTGAATAAACCAGTTCTATAGGCCGTACATCCCGCCGCATGGGTAATCAATATATTTACGCTAAACGAATTTAATTTCGAGCAGGTGTCGCAGAGAATTGGAACCCTATTATAACTAATGACGATGAGTAAACATTTTAGAGAAAAGCTCTCTTGTTAGTGTTGGCGAGCCAATTATAAGTGTTAGGGAGGAACACCGGAGCCTGCGCCGCTCGCTCCTCGGTTGTCCAATTAAACCCACGCGACGCCTGCCCGACATAACGCCAAGCCATCGACAAAACAGGGTACCTTCGCGTAATTGTGTAAGCCTCTTCAAACAAACCTTCCTTGCAACAACAATGGAGTCATGTCAAGCCACAAGAACTCTTACGATGGCATACAGGATAGGATCGTTGACTTGTTAATTAAATCGCGCAAAATCAAAAAACAAAGGTAGCTATTTTATGCCGATACCGTCGCTGCGATCCGTACCGCAGTCGCTTGTAGTTTAATTACAACAATAGTGGCTCCTAATGAGAGTTTGTTAATAAGCGCTACAGAATGTAATCAACATGCCTCGTCGCTCTAATGAGTCGAGTTCCTGGCAAAAACAAGCGGCCGTCGACATTTTACTGAAGATTAATTAGGCGTTCTGCCTATACGTAGATCCGGCACTGCCTTCGCCGGAAACTGTTTCTAACTCGTTACGCGCTCGTTACTTATTCACATATTCCTTAAACGGCGTTAGCTCGAAATTCTCATAACAATTAATATCGCCATATATATCCCGCTGGCGACTTCTTTCTTCGTTTTTAATGAAGCGACTAGTTAGCGACGTCAAAGACGTACAAGTCTTCTTGAAGTTTCTATTGACAACAAAGTATACAAACCTGTAAACGTCGTTAACTTAAATAAGCACGTTTGATTACGTCGTAGCTAGCTACCCCATTAAAACTTAACGAGGGCCAACCCTGGGGAAAATAACTAACCCAATTTCCCTTTGCCGGGAAATCATTAAAAGTCTTAAAAGGGTCTTTTCATATATTTTTTAGCCGGGAGCGTACGTGAAAATAAACACATTTTACATAGAACAAACAATTCGTAACGAGACGGCCGACGCGTAACAAGCACAGCGATGTCCGAGCGAGTGGATCTCGTGACTCGTGGGCGGCAATCCTCGTCCGCCCAACTAACCAATCTATAACAACTTTTACATTAAAAACATTTAAAATTCTTTAAGCGATAAAACAAAGAGGTGTATATTAGAAATCGATTAGGTTAGGTTTAAAATATTTTTTTCAAAAGAAGAATAAAACTTTCATATATAATGAGAATATTTAAAAGTTTCTCATCAGTGGTTGATGCCCCGGGCCATAAGTAACGTGATTAGTTTCTCTCGAAAAAGGCGTACTGATTCTTCTTGAACGTTTCAGATCCTTTTTTTAAGTACGAGAGTATATTAAAGTACTTATTAAATTTTCTTTAATCAAAAAGGGTTCATGTGCTTTATGCCGTCAGAAACATTTAGATATTAGCTGTACGTTCTCTGTGATGTTATCTGTGGCGCGGTCGCGGCCCGACGTTAATTGGGAGGGTATCTCCGGAATTGCGTCTCGTTACATGCGCCTTCCAACCGACATAGCACCTCTGATTTATTGCTACTCTACAATATCAGCTTCAAGTTCGCGTAATTACAGACATGGGTTACTTTTAGAAAATATCAGTCGTAAAAAATATCCATTAATAAACACTTTTATGGCTTATTCATTAGTTTTTCTCTGATACTAATATTACTTAAGTAAACAGAAAACAAGTTTTTCGCTGCCACGTACTCTTCTAATCAATGTTGCGCATCTATTCCTCATTGTTGCGTAGAAACAATTATGTATGTCAAATATTGAGTAAAAATTTGTATTATAGACACGCTAACCAAATTCTGTTTTTTTTTCTTTAGATATTAAATACGAGACAAACTGAGTCCCACAACGTCAGTTAGTCCATTGTCGGCCTTTTAAGAAGAGGTAGAAGGCAAGGTGATTGAGTATAACAAAATTAAATGATAATAAAATGTCAATGGGTGTCAGAAGTCAACATCGAATAGCTATCTCACGATCAGCCCCCACACATATTTATTTACGATAACTCAAGTTTATTACACGAGATAAACATTAATAGATTGTCTGGCTTCTTAATTAATTATTACATTTTCCAATTAGCCCGTTGTTTGTTAACGTTAATTAATGGATGTGTGCTGTATTAGTGTTGGGTACAATCTGATTCGAGACTCGGCAATTACCATCGACTACGAAATACATCGAATTCGCGTAATTGCTGAGAATTTTGAACTTAATTGTTCTCGACTTAATTAATTAAGGCTTTTGTTTCAAACTAACAGCAAAGTGTAGTTGGCAATTCAAAATTGGATCTTGTAATTACCTTATCCTCCATTGTGAAGACGGTCTACTTTCTATTATATTTGAAGCTCGGCTGATTAACTTAATTACTGACTCCCTGAGGTAGCTCTCGAAAGGGGAAGCGAAGTAACACGGACAAACCAAAAAGTTTATTACTGGATTCCTGAGTGTCCTAAATGCTATTTATATTAACACTACTTTTCCTGTTACATTCTGTCGTGACTTGGTTTGAATAGTTAATATTTTAAACAAACATGACTTGCATGACGACCAAAAACTACATAATCTGTGTATTTATGAGATTTTTTTTAATTCTTCAAAAAGCCTTGAATCTATTTAGATTAAATTTATATGAGATAACCTGTCAAAGAAATAAACAAAAATACTATTAAATATTTTAAAAAATGCCTTCAGTAGAGAACGTCCTTTTAGAAGGATATCTTTCACAATTGAGTTTGAGTAAGTGAATAAGGAATTTGAAAATACTAAGGACATACTTATAAATACGAAGTCGAAGAACATCATTATACGGTGACATGTGATCGCATACGACGCCTCGGCAATCCGAACTCAGCTCAGACATAAGAGTTTTCTTTTTAATATACTCTTTTGCTGTGTGCTCTCCCTATAACTCTGATTTATAGACCACACTTCGACTTTACTTTGATAGAGTCAATAAAATCAAGATTGCCTTTTAACTTCGACAAAAGGTCAACGGCTTTTGGAAAGCATACTTTGAAAAAATAAACCTGACTACTTATTAAAAAATTGTACCTACTTACATAAATTAATTCTTTCTTTGAACACTATATTTTGGGCTTATTAGACAACTTTTCGTGACAAAGTGAATAAATATTTTCGAGAAAACGTAATCTTGGCAAAGATGATAATCACAAGTACCTACAATACCAGCCCAAACAACGCGAGAGACTACGCGTTTATTTCAAAACAAAATAATTCATATGCAATCTAATAAAATTAAAAATACTATTAATTAATCACTATTGTGTGTGAAAGAAAATAATTATGTATATTAAGCCACCTATTAATTATAATGATTCGTGGCTTTTTGACCTTTGCTATAAATATGTAAACGTGCAAAAAACAAAATCTGACGTAAATCACAAGCATTTAAATATTATTACGTCAATACACATAGTTTCTCATTAATTCATAGTTATTGAGAAACTATCTTATATGTATATAAAATTCTCGTGTCACAATGTTAGTTACCTTACTCCTCCGAAACGGCTTTACTGATTTTTCAAATTTTATATGCATATTCAGTAGGTTTGAGAATCGGCTACTATCTATTTTTCATACGCCTAAGTGATAAGGGTAGCCCACCTCGAAAAATAATATGGCAAAACAGTTTGCCGGGTCAGCTAGTCTTAATATAAAACCTAAATAGGTAGGTATTAATAACAGTATTAACAATATTACATACACACATACATTTATGTTTATTTATACTAATACTAAAGCAAGCCTATTCGTATTTTTCAAAATTTTTTTTTTGTAATGAATGTCTTATTTTTGCCATTCTTTTATTTATGAAACTAGGTAGGTACCTACTCTATTTCGTGTCTATCATTATATTTTATATTAACTAATTCTTTTTTATTTTTTTTATAAATGTACAAATTTATTTACAATAATACACTTAACTATAAATACAAAAATATAACAGGCCTATTAAAGCCGTTGGGGTGCGTACCCAAAATACGCGTTATTATAGCGATAAAACGCGGTAAAGCCACATTGAAATATGAGCCAGCTTTCGGGTTTCCTGTGGTCGCAACTAGATAATCTCTTTATCTACACTAAATATTGTCTATAATATCCTCATTCCATTTTTGACAGCCAAAGGAACTTTGTTAACATACTAACTTATGTCAATGTTTACTGGAAATATTTTTTTTATAAACCGTTAAGTTAAATATGCTGAACATTGTTTCATAAATATAATAACATATCGGAAGTTACTTAAAAATTTCCAATTAATAATAGTTTAAATAAATTTTAATATGATACTTAAAAATTATTCCATTAGCCTTAGTATATTAAATATCTAGTAGATATTTTTATTAACGATTATTCACATCAATAACAGTATGCAAATATTAGGTAAATCCATGGTTAACATTTATTATTTGCACATAAATACATTTATTAACACAAGCTTACCTTAATAAATTCTTCCTTGCCACACAAGTAATAAAATCCAAAACAGTCCTATAACACTAAAACAATCACGGAATTTACACAAAACTAAAGTCAAATTAACACGCAACGTGCGTACAGTTTACTTTATTGATAATCCTTTCTGAATGTTTACAACGAACGCTCGAGGAAAGTTTGCGTACCGGAGCAAGCATTAGCTACATACTCATGCCACGGCGACTGGGAGCGGAATGAGCCGAATGAAGGCGATTGCCGATTAGACGAACGAATGCAGGCGCCCGTTGTGGAGTGGGCTGAGGGCGGGCGGAGGGTGGAATGGAACAACACTCTAATATAATGACGGGGTCGAAACACTTTAATGCTTTAATTTGAAAAGTACACTAACAATGCCTTTCAAGTGCCTATAATGTGCTTTTGTAATTAATCTCTGAAACGTTCATTACCTCCGGTGATTCTTATATTTAACCCTTTTACAGTCACTAATGAAATTTAAAGAGTTTTCACATGTTTACGGAATGAGTAATCATAGAGTAATTTCAAATAAAGATAATAACATGTAGTTGCCTATATGGGTACCATATTGTATTTTATGACTTGCGATATAAATTCAATTTCACCTTTCTCGCCCTTTCGCGAAGACGCAAACTCCTAATATGAATACACCCATCAGTGAACTTGTTCGTAATTTTGTGATGTAACAATATTTCTGGTACCCTACTAGAGCACCTGGGACAAGGCAAGGGCAGGCCAAGGTTGGTGTTTTCAAATAAAATTTAATTGAATTTTTTTTAACCAAGCCGGCCTGTTGTATCCACCTTCCGTAGTTTATTAGTTCACACGGCTGACATTCAATGTGTTATGTCAGGTTCTTGATCTAAATCCCGGGAAAACAAAAATGTGTCGGTTGGCTAGACAGTAGACACTGAAGGCTAATAACCAACCAAACTGTAAAAATATAGATAAATAGTTACGGGATTTCAAATATATTGGCTAGTGAGTTTCAAATATTATTTATATAAACTTTCGTTGCCATCGTTGTCATCTATAGGGCCAAGTTGTGAATCAAACTATCCGGGGGTCCCTCCTCACACACTCCTTAAAGAGTAGTTCAGTAACATACTCACGTACTGAATACATGGTCGAGTCCGAGACCAAACTCAAGAACTAGGAAGGTTTGTAAGACGTCCAAACGTCAGAACGTTTATTCGGGGTGCATCGTTAAGAATTTAATTTCCACGGGCGGGCCGCCCTCACCGCCATTGTCCGCTCAGTATTTCATTATGGCTCTAGCTTTTCTATTAATAAATCACTCTTCGCCTGCGCCGTTTAATTACGTCCCAGATCCGACCATCGTCTGATTACAGTTTCATCGAACATCTAATTGGCAGTGCAGTCTGCGGGAAGGGTATGTATTCTTTGTTCGAAGATATTACATCGAAATCACGAAGATCGCTAAATTGAGCTTATATGGATTGTAAACCGCATCTCTTGATTAAAATTTTCTGCGCTCATTAGTTCCAGGCACGAATCACGATAGCTTTATATTAATCAAGCCAAGGTCTTAAATCTTTTCAGATGCATTTATATATAAAAATAATACAATTACAAAAACTGTATTATAATATATTAAAAGTTTTATTTCGTTTTATATTAGCGTTTATTAAAACATAAATTCTTATTAGCTTTGTTATATATACTACACCATTCATTTGGCATTGGATTAATTTTATTACATGTCTACTTTTAACGTACAAAATAATAACCATTTTTAATTAATAAATTGAGAAAAAGATAATATTCAATAACCATAAATGGCTTTTAATCTGTTGTTCTCTAATTGGCGAAGTACGTAAAGAGATTAAAATTCAGTAATAATTTACCTAACTGGAGAAAGTGTGTCACTATTGCTGTTAAGCCCTTATTCGGAAAATGCAAAGCAATCGAAATCCGATCTTAACTAATAAATAAGGATTAACTATGGTCATTAAACCGCCTCCGTGGCTAAGTGGTTCACGCGTCTGCGTAATATGCCGGAGGTCCTGGGTTCGAATCCCGAGAGAAACAAATTAATGTTTCGGTTATTTATGAATAGAAGATAGATCACCTACTTGCCTGTAACAAAAATGATCAGTGAAAATTAATGAACAGACACAGAAATGTGTCTTCTCCATGCCCGACTGAGGTGTAACGGGAAATCACACAAGTAAAAACAACTTTTCTTTTCTTACAAACATTTTTGGACAGATATTTTGACAGACATTTTTAATAATAACTTAGGAGAAGTTATTATTATCTATAAGTTGTTGGCAACGTGCATTTATTCTGTAGATTTTAATTTCCTGGGTCCGCGGCAGAGGTGGTGGCCCGCGCCAGTTTAACTTATTGCCACATTTAACGAGAATTTGCCGCTGTGTGCCGGCGAAATTGAAGGATTTACTTCGTCCCTCCTTTATTAAACTTACTGCACACTCGTTCACTTCTTGTGTGCGTAGCACGCATGCCGAAATTACATTTCACATGAGTCGTAATAACAAGGAGGGACGTAAATCACGACCATTATTAGTTTCTCCTGTTGCCCACGCCATTTGTCACTTTATATTGATGCATCTCGTAAACTTAATCAAAATCTGAGGTCTGGGAGGTCTTTTTCGCATTTCTCATTATCCGTCTGCGACTTTTCTTACGTGTATTGGGATGAAATATTTCCTGAAGTGTAGGTTTCGATTAATGAAATAATTATTTATGTCGGTTCAATAGTTTTTGTTTTGTATATTCCAGACGCAAAGAGTTCTTAAAATTAGTTCAGTAATTTGTGAATTAGTTTTTATGATTTTGACTTATTGGATTGTATAATGTATGGGGTTGCTATGTTTGGTCACTGTTAGTATTAGTGGACAAATAAAATAAATTGTATTCTTTGTTTAAAAACCAATGATAAAAACTAATCAATTTTTATTTTCGTAAAAATACAAATTTGGGAATTTAGAAAACTTACGATTGATAAAAAGGAATTTATATGGGTATAAAGGTTGTATTGAAGTAGGTTTAAGACGCAATATGACCGGACTTCCGGTAAGCTAAGCGTATCGTTTAAAGTTTCGCAATATACGCGCTCAAGCCCGTCCTTTATTAAAAACTATTCTCACATTTTTAATTAAAACTTGTGTTCCACTAAAACTTTATTTAAGCAATAAAGGCGGCGCAATTAGCGGCGCTGTCCCCGCCGGCAACTTTACCTACTTTTTCTCTGCTTTAATGAGTGTTTTTTAATAAAGCCTGTTGCAAGTTTATTAACTTAGCTTAACCCATGTCACGGCAACGGTCCAACACTTGGGTACTGTAACTGAAAGTGTTTCAGTCGTGTACCAAATAAGTACTCTAATTTAATTGAACTATTTCAGCATAGGCATTTTATCATAACAAGTATCTTTGAATTATGTCTCAAACGTGTACATAATCTCCTTCTTTTCCTACTAGCGTTCCATCTCAAGAATTCCTTTGATATGGAACTGCGTAATGCGACACGGATAATCGAGCAACTCCTGAGGATTAGAAGATATTAATAGTCAAACAATCTCGTCTTACTAAATGTCAACTATACATAACTGGTTTGACTATTACTAAATCTGGTTTTAGATTTTATTTCAGGAATAAACATCACGATATTGATAGAAATATCATGTAAAGTAGAGAACGATGTACGAAACTAAAAGCCCGAATGACGTCCACCCGCTGCAGCGACCCTCCGCCCCGCGAATTGCTTCGCCCATAATTACATTCCCGTGTCTAACAAATGGAGAATCGCTGTTGATTTGTGTTTAACTTAGAGATCCCTGGTTCTGAAAGGATTCCTCTTTACGGCTACCGTAGTAACACGAGCTTTTATATTATCTAAGGTCCATGGTATAGACCTGTGCTTTAAATTTATCATTTGAATGATGTGATAGAAGTTTAGCTCCGCGAAAAGTAGAGCAATCAGACCGTTCCTTTTTTTGTTAAAATAACGACTTTCTTTATAAAATTATTGAAGTTTACAAGGTACTCAAAGTATGGCCAAAATCTACAATGTTTTGTTTCCTGGTGTCTAAATAATCTAATTCAAGTCGCCCGATACTTTGCGTACGTTGAGATAATAGCACAAAGCATACTTAACGACAGAGTTTTGCATTTACAACTTGAGTTTTGAATTTGGATAATTAAAAAATACGTAAGTAGTGTAAAGTTTTAAAACCAACCAATTTCCTTTAATGAAAATGCGTTTCAGGTTTCAACTGACGCATTAAAATAATGAATACATAAACATGGCTTCTAATGGAAAACGGTGTAAAAAGCTAAACAGCGTTATTCTTAACTAGTCGCCTGCCCCGGTATATATTGGCCACTCGGACAAAATATTAGCGAATCAACATACCAAGTTTTAAACTACAAAATATACAGTGTAAGTAGTATTTTGTAATTCTTATTATTGATCTTATAAGCTTCGTACATCTTGCACTTTTCCACTCTTATTTTTCTTTACCAGGGTTTCTTAGAAGAGATCGCTTGTTATCAATAAGGCCGTCCATTGCATACATAATTATTAATTATTTATGATTTTTGCTGTACTATTGTCTTTCTCTTACATCTAAGTAAATAAATAAGTAAGATATTTGTTAATAATAAAATTCTACAAAAACTGTGCGTTTGTTCGGCTTAATCTGAAACCGCTCAAATGATTGAAAAGTGGATTCCACTAATATTTTATGGCAAAAATTCGGTAAAAAAATTGTATCGAAAAATCGAAACAGCGCTGCAATAAGGCAGCATTTAAGTAGAAAAGAGGATACATATCGTTAACATATGCAAGAAATAGTTAAATATACCTTATGACATCCGCAATTAAGTAGTTTTTTTAGTCTAATGTATAAAAACACAAAAACTAACCTTCAAATATGTTTCGATTTTTATGATGAGAAAAGTATATAAGGTATGTGTCATATTATTGTGACGCGGACGAAATTTCGGTACAAGTAATAATCTTCAATGTACAGACACCGGAAAGTTACAATTTATATAGATTACTAGGTGCATTCGTGCGGGTCAGTAATTGTTCGTGTGTAGACTTAGCGCAGAACACTCGGCTACTCGGCCTAAAAGCTTCGCAGCAGATTGGATCAGCACACGAGTTTTCCATTACGTTCTTTATGAGCTTTGGGAAATTTTGTAAAGGTTATTTAGTTGCTTTGAATATTAGATTCTGAAAATAATTGAAAACCGTGCTTTTATGATTTTTTGTAGCTTAATAAAACAACTGAAAATACTTACTCTTCAGCATCAACAAATAGGTACCTACGTACGTATTTTAGAGGCATTTCATATTTTTTTGCGTACTGTTACGACGATCACCGATTTTGGATTTAAAAAAAGAAAATATAATTTGCAGGAATTATTTATTTGAGTAATTAATTAAAATAAAAGGGCAACTGATCAGCTTGTATTATGAATTGAGACTGACTGATGTGTGCTCGCGCTCAAAAATGACAGGATGCAAGCTTTGCAGAATGCTAGCTGAGTAGGGGTTGTTAGTAGGATTTAAAGTATATAACAGTATGTATCAAGTTTCGAATAAAATTTAATCACTTATTTTTTAAATTAGATCTGTGATACAGAAAACTGCAGCAGACTTAATTTTTCGTGTAGGTAGATCATAAACCTACATCTTTTTATTGGTTTTTAATAATAATATCACTACCATTGTTATATGTTCCTGTCATTAGATGGGGAAGAATCTTTTTTATATATAGTGTTAAATACAATTTCTATTAATTATATTTGTAAATGTAGATAAGATTAAATAATAAATTAGCATCGTCACGCCTTTTATCCTCCGAAGGGGGTAGATAGAGGTGCACTTAGTACACCCACATATCGCCCATGTAATGTTGTTTTAATCCATTGTAATAGGGGGCTAGCCTATTGCCAAATACAAAACAAATCTTCTAATGCTACTCATGTTGAGGGGTTATTCAGCCTCGAAGGAATATTGGGTCCACTAACAATGTGCGTCTTTATAAGTTTTTAACGAGCACGGGCGGTATAAATTATGTGCGGTGCGGGTATTCGGTCTCGTTATCTCGCTAACGGCGCAATAGCGGAAGCTTAATGTAGCGGAGCCTTATTGTAGCCACTTACCGAGTAACGTGCTACCAATGCAATTCTATCTCCTAAATTCAATTTATTTTAGTTTTACCCTTTATATAATAAATATATTTATTAATCTTTATTCAAACTAACGAAATAGAATAGTTTAATAATCGTCTCTACTACACTAATTGTATTTGCATTATTAACAGGGCCCTGCATTGGTCTAAATTGATAAAATAAATTGACTTTACAAGATCTACTACCATCATGAATTTAAAATGACAGCATGACTTGGATTCTAACAATCTTGCTCTAACTAGCGCTTGATATTTTTTATCAATTTACAGAAAACATAAAATATAATACAAAATACATACATATAACATCTCAATAGTGAGGTTACATAAGATTCAGATGCGAGTGATTGTTTAAAAGACAAAGCAAACGATAAAAACATGCAATTAATTGACTTTCATGACAGTATTTATGAACGAAAAGCAATTTCATCGCTCCCAATCAGACCTAAATGACACATTTATTAAATGGTAATTTCATTAAGCGTAAACTAGTATATTGCATGATTTCAGAGCAACATTCAACTTCTGCTTTAATACGGAAACCATTAAGGGCGGTTGAAAGTTAATAAGTAATTGGTACTGTAATTGCTAGCCAGGAACGGACTTGAAATTTTAATGACATGTTTACCTCACTTTCATTTTTAACCGAATAGTGAAGGACGGGTAACTCAATTGATTTTACATTGGAAAATGAAATATTTACTTACCTACACGATATCTTAGTTGAATTTCTGTTGGCTCAAAATTATTTATTAAAAAAAATATAAACAGATTTCAAAATGTACTAGACAGTATCTTTAATCCAGACTTAAACTACATACAGGTAGCATTGACCACTTATAAAACAAAGTATACTGGCAGCTCTAAGGCCATTATAATTTTTACTAGCATGAAGTATGTAGTTGCTAATTAAACCATAAAAATAATAACATTTAAAAAGTATGAAAGCATATCTTTAATAAGACTTAACATTCTCGCATTGTGACAAATTAAATTTAAAAAAAGATAGGTTGTCCTAGGTTCAATTGGTATATATGCATGTTGCAATTTAATGATTTTCAATGTTTATGGATTTAACAAAGCTTCATCTATCGGTTTCTTCGAGTGTGAGATTGCTATTGAGTACCGAGTACATTATATACTATTTGGTAGATTCGGCCCTGCCGGCCTACAGCGGGGCGTCACTACTAAATGAAGGTTAGCTACCCTGCAATTAGTGCTCCGCAGTATTAATAAAGAAATCCCTTAATTCTTCGTTAATAAGAAAATTCTTAACGTGTTTAAACTGATGAGAAATCATTAACGAAACTTGGTATAAACTATAATTAATGCAAAGCTATAGAAGCGTCGTAAAGCTGATAACTATATTATTGAGAAACTAATTTCAAATACAATATTCATCTTAAATTTAAACCGAAAAAGAGTTTATTTCTCGTAATATCATTGTCATGTTCATATGTATTCGTCAATTTCGTTACGTTTACGGGAGTCTTCATTTTTTTTTATAAAATCGGGTAGGAGGCTCTCTGAGTTTTAGTGGACCACCTATGTATGTTGCCGGTGATTGCGTTGTTAATAAACGCACGCACTTAACACGTCTTTCATTCCTAGCTCTTAACTAATTTGGTTTATACGCTCGCCCTAACAGTGACTAAAGAATAAACTCAATAAATATCCGAGTTTATTCAAAAAAATAGAAATCTTATAACATAGATGTATAAATTATAGATATATAAATAAATGACCAAGGAAAAGATTTTTGCAATTTTCCAATTTACCTAAAATGTAACAGAGCCTTAAGTAATTAAATTACTCCTTAAATAACGTAATATGGAAACGTATTTCCAAACGAAGCTTAACTTTGATTAAAAAAGCAATTAAGATTACGAGGTTTTTATTTCGTTTCTAATCAAGTAGTTAATTAGGATTTAAGTTAAGCGGCTGGTTCGGGCCCAGCTCCGCTTCTTCTGATAAAATATACAGATAGCTCTATTGTGATAAAATCTCAAAAACCAATTAGATAAACTTGAAAGAAGACATCTATTATACAGAACTTTTCTTTGATTCAGTACGTTTTCTTACTTATAGCAACTTTATTGCTAAATCTGTTCATCGTGGCGTTGCTCGTGTTTTCTGTTCATTGTTTTAAATTAAATAGTTACTTACTAGTACTAATATATTGTATTACTACTAAATATGGATCTTTATTGCCCGTTATAAATATTATTATTATTTAATTGATTTACGAGTGTTTGTACAATAATTCGACTTAAGTCATAAATAAACTATACTTAGATATAGTAAAGATATATTATTATTTTCTAATACAGTTTGGCACCGATTTCCAAATTTTTGTCTTGCTTCTATAATTATTTATTATTTCTGTTTTACTGAAATCAAAACGTCATCAAACTATTTGAATTTTTAATCCTTTTTTTACAAAAAGTGCCTTTGAATTTTTTGAAGGCATTTGAAAATTTTTGATGAGCGGTTGACTAGTTTAGACGTGAAAACGTAACAAAATGTTGGTTTGGTGACTGTAGTAGTGGATAAAGGAAGAGACAGCGTCTAAGAGCAGTGGCTCCCGAAGGGGTAGAACTCTGCCTATCTTGTCAAGAAAAGAGTTTAAATATAAGTAAAATAAATATCATACACTTTTGAATGATCCACATAATGCGGATAATGGAGGAACGTGGAGCGGCAGGAGGGATCGCGTTATGTTAAAGTGAATGTCTCTGTCTCTGAATGTTTGCGGCCCTTGTCCAGATAAAAGCTTCTCCATTGCACGAAAAAGCACTCACTCCATATATTGATTTGTTACTTCGCTTCTACAAAACTTAGGGAAGGTATTTCTTATTTTTGCTTACATAAAGTTGGAGTTACGAGGACTGAGGGCTTGGAAGGCTATTTTTATTTCTTCTTAACGTTATAAGTTTTTTTTAATTTGTAATGTTTAATGTATGTATTGAATAAACTCAAAATCTAGGTACTTACTGGAACTATTAAAAAAAAATTCACTGACGAAATTCAATTCTTTCTGAGTGACATAGGATAGGCTATGTTTTATAATACATATATTATATCTTATTAAAATTGTAGTAGAATGACTGATGGTATTCTTGGTACTTTTGGCAAAAGCTGAATTTTGAGTCAATTATACCAAATGGTACCTAGTACCTAATCTAGAACTTAAAAAAAACATTAAAAATTAAATAAATTTTAATCGCCTTTAATCTTTTAGCAAATGAAGTCTTCTTTTCGACCAAAAATAAATTGATTTCCTTTTTGGCGCAACTAACAAACGTCCAGATCTGACTTTTTTGGATTCTTTTAGCGCACTTGATCGAGAGTTGGCAACACTATGTAGAATTGATTATTTAATATTTAAGCCGGTGAATGAACCGGAAAAACATTTAATTAACTCAGCCGATGGCATAGTGAGGTTTAGCCGGTACAGACTTAGTAGAACTTTACCGCAAGCGTTAATTATTATCTGCGAGAAGTGCTCTTTGTTTAGTTGCCAACTCTAAATTAGTTTTCGAAATGGATCATTCGCACCCCCTCGTGTCCCCGCACCCCGTCCGGTAATTGGAACGTTCTGAGATGACACCACTCGGCTGCCTCTAATCAGTTAACAAGATACCCACTACATGCCATTGTTATTTGGAGAGGCTTGTTGTTAAAAAAATTCCTTATTTATGTAGATATACAAATTGCCCATAGGGTCTACATTTTACACACATTAAATAAGAAAAATTTAAAACTAAATGCGCCCCTATTTAAACAATATTAAATTATAGAAAAATATATTTTATACAAAAATATTTAAAAAGAAAGAAATCTTAAAAAAACACTAATAGAAAAATTAAAAACTAATTTATTATACTTACTTATGTTATAATTATTAAAATATACTTTACAAAGTAGGGAGCTCTAAACGTTGAAATATTCACCTGATGCCCACGACATAAGCATAAAAAAAAGCAATATTAGCAAATATTCTTTTCCAACCCTATTACGGGTAAAATAGGTGTGAAAACAACAAATAAACTCAATCGTAATTTATCACATGAGTCAGAATTAGGATAATTAAGATTACGCAATTAAATTATTATTGTGTTAAATAAACGTTAAATCCGTAGAAACTGTTTTCTTTAATTAAATTTCAGCCTCAGGTTTCAGGTATTTTTTTATGGCACATGCTTAAAATTCATCTCGTTTATATCGAGTAACGAGTACTGTATACAATAGAGCTTAATATATATATTATAAAAATAAATATTCAAACATAACAAATATTCATTATATTTGAAAAATAAACAGTATGAAGTTGAAATGTTGTGATGTGAAGAGGTTAACGCTGATTTACCTACTTCAAGTCGCCTATGAAAGTATAAACACGAAAGTAATTCATAGATTTCAGTGGTTTATGCTTTACTGAAAAAATGAAAACAAATAAGAATATCTCATAAGGGAATTAACCGATTTTGTAAGATTGTAAGATCTACCTAGATCACGTCAGCTTTCAAAGTAAATCCGCATTGAAATCAGTCCGTTCTGATCTATGATGGCATAGAGTCTACCAACTGACATGTAAAATATATCATAAAACCTTTCTTTTATCTGGGGTTAAAAAATGTGTTGAGGTGCTTTTTTGGGTCTATGGAATGGGAATGGGCACTTAAGACTGCTTAATTAAGCCATTGATTAGGGCTCATTAAATTTCATTAAGGCAATGGTTCCGCGAGTGGCCGGCCCCTGCGCTTAGACGGATAATCTCCAACTGTCAGGCGCTAATGCGTTTTAGAGTACGTAATTTGAGTCAACGAGATCGACAGTAATTAAAGGCAGTAATTAAACTAAGTGTTGTAAGGCATATTAAGAAGCGGCATCAATTCATGCACGGAATGACAAATTATTCAGTTTTTAAACACCGCTTCACTCAATATCCTGAATTAAGTATATTTTGATAAAAGGAATCCTATGTTCCTCTCTTACTCTTGATATTTTGTATATGTACAACAGTTCATGATGCTCAAATTAGTATTTAGTACCTATAAGGTTATATATTATAAAACTGTAATTTTTGTTCAAAATTTTTTATATCTATTACCATTCAGATTAATCACTTGAGTTATTTCTATGAGACATGTTAGGGTTTATAAGACAAAGTGACAATTTTCAAAACGGCTCTCATTGTAAAAATAAGGTATTTGCAAATAATATAGAGTAACGTTGTTTCTGAGTCGAAATGTAATTGAATACACTCGAGAGCTATCTCAATCTGAACTGAAAGCTTTATGTCACTTCAATTTTGTGTTAAAAATAAGTGAATACGCCTCAAGTAACCCGGAGGCAGGGTAATGTATTCTCAGATACATAAGTGAAAACATTTTAAGAAGCTCCCGGACCCACTGCATCACCCCCGGGGTTAGGGCCTAAAAGCACTATCTCGGAGCCAAAGCCTTACAACTCTTCTCAAATTCAACTTACTTTGCTCTATGCGAAGGTGCTTACTTTACTGTATGTTGAACGAGGAGTTTTGATACTTGCAGTATCGGTTTGTTTATAATTCGTCACAGTAGCTCCTAAAACAATAGAGGCATTATGATGCGGTCTTTTTAGTTTGAACGCTGACTTAATCTAGATGAATCTTAGCTACAAATTATGAAGGTGTTATTTCAAGTTAAGCAACGTTTATAACTAAGGGTGTGTAGGATTAATACTCGTATTCAAATTTGTTACAATTCTAATTATTTTTTTACATTAAAATTTGTATCGTGTAAATTGTACGCAGTAAAATATTATTTCATTTAGACCTCCAAATCTAATGAAATTTCAGTAGTTTCATCATCAGAATGTGTTAAATACAGATCAATTAATTGAAAAATATGTTTAAGTTTAGGAACTCTAGAAATTTTTCAAAATTGTCCGTAAACTGTTGCGGGTTTTACTAGATATATATAACTAAAGCAAATTTTAATTACACTCCAGGTGAATAAACTTAGAGTATGATTAAAAATTATTTATAATAATAAAAGACTGAAAAAAACTTAGCTTTAATATTATAAACATTTAAGATGCAACCTTAAATTCTTATAGTCTGAGGATACAACTTGCAAGTATCAAAATCTGTTTCCTACACTACAAAATACTAAATTTATGAATTCAAGTTGTCCCACAAGACGTTGGAAGCCTTCACATGACTGAAAAGCGCGGTCTTTCGTTTTTATTTAAATCCTAAAATAAAATTTCAATAATTAAATTATATTATAATTAATACAATTGTTATTAAATGTTTTATATTTAAGAATTAAATACATATAAAAATTAAAAATATGCAATGTAAAGTATGGTGTTTCTCGCGTTTTTCGCTTGAGTGAAATCAAAGCGTACATTTTGCCGCAATATAAATTAATGTTAAGAAGGCAATTAAATGTATGAAATTTCATCCGGATACAATATAATACATATCACAAGATGTGCCATTGCGAGATCGCGAGTAATATAAGGTCTATAGATGTTTACCTTTTCAAATTCAACGTTTTGTTTTTAAGTTTTAATAAAATATTTAATTTTGTCGTTTGTTCCATGTAATTAGAATGTTAATTGAAAAACAACTTGCCTAATTCAGTTAAAAGCTTGACGTGTCAGCGCCGCTGCGGCGAAATGGATTCCCGATGTTTTGTAATGGAGCTTTTTAAAATTGAACTCGAACTTTTGTCAGACACTTTTAGCCATGCCGGAGAAACATTTAAGCATTTTAACTTTTCCACTCCCGTAATGTATCCCACTCTTTCGGAACGTAGGGTTGACAGAAACATTTTATATTTAAGAGTTTTTAAGCCTTTTTACACACGTATGTCCCTAGCGATAATTACCTCTGCTTTTTTGCCGACAAAGTAAATATTTTGCCTTCAATCCATTAAGTAAATGCACTCAAGGTACTCTCAACGCATTAATATATTGCATTTCAAGCTCCCCTCGTATTTTATTTTATTTGAAAGCGATGGACTTGAGTAGATTACCCTTAAAACAAAAATGTGACACCTTTATTTTTGCCATGATTTTAAAGTAGGCGTGTTTAAATTCTCACATAAAGTCATTAAAAAAAATTTATTTAGTATCCTAAGATTTATTTGCTTTAGTTTTTATTTTTCTTTACGGGTAATTCATAATATATTTTCGCAATGAATTCAGGTATCCTATAAAACGGATTTTCAGAGATCATTAGGTTGTTTTTAATCGCTTTAGCAACATGTGTATTTTATGATGTCAAAATAATATAAAATAAGATAAAATTGGAACTGTAACTAAATGAATTGATATTTAATTAAGTAGGAACTCTGTGGTACAGAATAGCGAAATATTTTATCAATGAGTCACTTATTTGTCTTGTGGTATTAAATCGAATATCATATCTGGCTTAGATTATAATATACTAATGTTATATGAATATTAAACAATTTACCATTAACAAAATAATAGAAACCACACTTCGCCTGACGACTCTCAAATTAACTCAAAATTCACAACCACTACTCAATTGGATAGTTTTCCCTTTTTAGAACGACTATTGACTGTCCCTTTCTAAGAACAACTGTAGAATGATCTCTTCTAAAAACTGCTGTAGATTTGTAGAATGCCCACTGGCAGCCGAGTCCACCGCTATTATAGGCTAGAAGTAGGAATAATACCTACCTTATACCATTTGCCAGTCCCCCACTCCAACTGATACAGATTGACACGGCCTTGAGGTAAATAGGTTAGCGCGCACCTGTTAACGACAAGTCTCAACATGAAAATCCGAACCGAGCATTCACGACACCAGCCGACCGATCAAATCTATGATTGTATATTATGTTCGGATATGATTACAATGTATAATATAAACAAAAAAGTGTATAAATGCGTTCTATTTATCCGTCGAAACAGCCTTCGAATGTGTGTTTTTCCAATAAATTACCGTTAAAATCAATACGAAAATGTAAGTAATGTAGGCGCTTAACGGGCCGCGAGCAGGACTCCTGAGCGGATCAGCAAATGGAGTGCTTCATGCATAATGTAGCACCGACAGAGTGTTGTTTTGAAGCGTTCTGAATTCGTTATTTCATCGCTAGGTGCTTGCGCATCGCATAAAACATTAAACGACGTATCAACGATTGAAACACCATTATTTGTATTTTTACACGGGGAAAACCTTACGGATACTCACTATCCTAAGAGAGAAATAATGGCCGGCTCCTGTTGGTTAACCAAATGGGACCGATACCTTACCGACTAAAACCTCGCGATCTTCAGAGGCACAAACATGCCACCGCGCGTCAATGATCGAAACGGCTGTATTTATTAGCTTTACATAACTTTATTAAATGATAACAGGAGATAACTGGCACCTCAGAATTAATTAATCCACTCAGAGATTGCATCTAAAAGCCGTCCCCACCTCACCCCAGCGCCCGATCCGTTTCCAGCCACTTAAACTTCACGCGCCGCTCTTGCTTCCGTTTTAATTACAAAATTAATTCAAAATGTAATTAAAGTTAACAATAAGGCAGCAAACAATTGATGTTATTTATGTTAGTTTATGCTTTATATCAGACAACTATACCTCCCGTATAGCCCGGAATGTATTAATTATTGTCCTTGGATTTTTGCTTACGGTTAAAAATAATGGGACCTATCTAAAAGTTAAGTTGTTTTTTTTAATCAATAAATACTTGGTAACTTCAGACTTAACTAGGACATATAACTATATGTAGTAAACACTTCTTTTTTATTATATTTATTTTTTATTCATTCATAATACCAACCTATATTAGAATATAGGTACATAAATATACATGATCGCTTATGAACTCCATTTAGATAGGGCTGTTCAAGAACGTTCACACAACGTGTGTGTGTCATGATGTTCTACTATGGGTGGTAATTTGTATATTTAAAAGCCGTGTTTTATTGAAATTTCAAATACGTACCTACCCAGGTCCCAGGTGCTTCGTAAACAAACCGATAGAATATAGTAGATACCTACTTACCTCTAAATAAAAACTTAAACTAAGTACCTAATATTATACTCGTGGACAAATAATACGGGTCGGCGACAAAATGTTACATGCATGCATTATATTAAAGATAATTTTAATATCGTATGATATAAAACCATAAATGTTCCACAACGTTATTGGAAAAGAAACGTAGGTAACATAAGTTCGAATTTGGTAGGTAATAAATTCAAATTCCGAGTTTTACAACTTTTGCTTGTTTTCTCACTTTTGTTTTCAATCTGTCAAATCTAAATGATAAAAGACACGTCATTATCGTCTTTCACGGCCATTATGTATTGAATTATTACAATGTCGATAACCTCAGAAGAATGTATACGTATCGATAGTCGCTACTATGCTAGAAGGCAGAAAGCAGAGAAGTAGGTAAGTACCTACAGCGAAAGTAACAGGCGTATCACTTTCTACAGTGCAGTCGCCTAACATTTTCGAGAAACTGGACAATAAATGACCAGGAACTGGTAGACCAGGTTTCGTATTTATATAGCTATTCATACCTACCTACATAATAAAAATTAATTCAACTAATTGAGTGAATTTCTAACTTCTAAACTACCAACTCATTGATTAACTTACACTAGTATGTACAAAATGTATCTTTATTAAAATTAATAAAGAAATATTAAATAAACAAACAAACAATGATTAATTATTATTTGAATACTTTTAACTTTTATTTTTTCAGACGGCTTCTTTTTAAATTACAGATTACCTACCCATGAAATGTCACTTTGGCGTTCTATGATGTAAGACTTGATTTGACACTAGAGAGACTATACTTGACACTTGACTGTATATAATAATATAATCCTAGCTTTTGAGTTCCAACTTACTACTCCTCAGTCCTCAGTCCTCTTGTCCGTACTTAGCTCTGTGGTCCGTACTCCGTAGCCTTATCTATGCCTCCAGCTCAAGAACCAAGGTCAATGTTTAAATTTAAAAAAAATAACTAAACAACGCATTCGGCATAATCAATTTAATACGATTGCATAATAATTTTAATGTAAAAAATGAAGAATTAGATAAGTATTATTTCTTAATGCGTAAGAATGCCTATTTTAGTGATAAAAAAATTTATGTTTTCATTCTCCCACTGATTTAATTAATACCTCCTAACTACCTAAATAGATTAAGAACTAAACGATAATATAAATTATAAACAAAAGATCATGCCTACAACTAGGAAGAAAGTTAAAAAAGTTGTTTATAAAGATGAAGGCGATAGTGAATCCGAAGGTGATTTTAGTGATTCTGGCTCCGAAGCAGTTATTTCTCCCGCTTCTAGCTCAAATGAGGAAGAACTCAATTCATCTGCTGATGAATTTAAAAACACTAATACACAAAGACGGTATCAATGTAAGAATCAGATACCGAAAATTAAACCACATCTCACTAAATCTCTTCTAGCAACAATAGAAAAACAATCTGATATCAATGTGGAAAATAATTATGAAGGTCCAACCATTTCTGTCAAAGACTTAACTGATGCCGATAAGCTTCTGCCTCCTTTTCTTAATCTTTCTGAAAGTGGTGAGTCATACTATTTAATTTTAAATGTTGCAATATCTTAAAATAATAGTTTCAAAGATTTATTGTATTTTTGTGACTACTGAGTTATGTTTAAGTTCACAAATCTGTGTGTGAGATTCTATACTGTTAATATTATCATTCGTCTTTCATTTAGATAGCAGTGATGATGAGGAACCAAAAATTAAATCACAAAACAAAACCCCTAACACAATATTTTCACAAAATGATGACTCGGATAATGAGAGTTCTAAGGTTGAATATGAAGATGTAAGTTCTATAATATTATAAGATGAATTTTATTTAGACAAATTTATTTAGGTAGACTTCTTTCTTTAAACAGAAATCTTTTTCACATTTTAATTTTAATAAGGTTTTTTTTCTATTTTGTTTTTGTAATCTTCTTTCTTGACTTTGTAATGTTCTTTAATAAAATTAGTTCTTGCTTTTCTATCATATTTATATACCTTCTCACTGAAATTTTATGAATTGCATTTTTGTTCATATTCAATTAATTGCTTATTTCAGGTTTTCTCAAACCTAAGCAAACAAGATGACAGTGAGGAGATAGCAAGGAAAACATTTTTAGAATTGGAGAAACATAAAAGTAAAATTGAAGAGGCGAAAACTTCTATTCAAAACTATAATAAACATAACAATAAAGAAGAATCGAAGGTGGAAGACCTTCTTGCTCTGGGTGGTGAAGTATTGCCAGAAAAAAATATTAAAAACAAGAAAAAGACACGAAAAGCCAGAGATGACAGTGATTCAGATATGGAGGATTGGGAAGAAGTTAATGGTAACAGAAAAAAGAAATTCTATGAAATTTTTTTTTGGGGTTTTAATTTTACTAAGGCTAAATTTTTGTCTGTATTTAACAAATTAGTAGTATATGTCTGCACCTGTTGCCACATTTAAAATTTATTCTTGTTTATTATTGTTTAACTGAAGAGAAGTTTTGTACACTGAAACTTATTTTTAAGTATGGGTTGCCAAAAGTATGGATAAAAATTGACAGTTTCTTTTCTCTCTCAGTCTTTTTAACTGACTTTAAAAAGAGGTAATTGTAAGGCCAATAAACCAATTTCAATGATTCCAAATAGATGATTCCAATTTCAAATCAAGGTTTCCAAACATTTGCCTTGTACAATTATTATTTCTATGTATAACATTTTAGTGCTTAAATTGTATGGCCTGATTACCATAAAACAATTAGTAATATTTAGCCAATACATAATTATTATAATTGATATTTTTTTTTTTTTCAGAAAATAAGCCAGCTGCACAGCATGGTATACAGTTGCTTGTAGATATTCCTGGTGCATGTTGTAAGAAGTCAAAAACACTTGATGTTGAAATGATGATGAAGAGGAAACTAAACAGGGTAAAAAAAGAACAACAAGTCATCAACCATAAAGTACACGTGTTGTGTTGGCTTGGGCATGGTAATTTTGTCAGTAGAGTTTTAAATGATCAAGATATTTTATCAGCTGCACTTTCGTTAGTTCCTTCCAAAGATTGTTATCCCAGTGAAAGGGTTGATATGAAATATCTAGAACAAATAACTTCCTGGTACCATGACAAGGTGACATTGAAACAAGACAAACATGAAAATAAATTTAGAATCAAAGCTCCACCCTTGAAGACTATCTTGCTTGAACAAATAAAGAAGAAAGTATTTACCACCAAGAAATACATTGTTTATGTCTTTGTTTCTATGTTAAGATCCCTTGGATTGCAATGTCGTGTCATGTTCAATTTCGTGACCGTACCTATCAGACCGCCGAATTCAGAATTGTGTTCTTTATCCACTAAAGAAAAAGATCAAAAAGAAAAGGAGGAAAATAATAAAAATAAAAGCGACAAAAAAGGAACAAAACCAAAACAGAGAAGTAAAAATATCAAAATACCACAATTAGATGGCATTTATGACGAAAGTTCGAGTAGCGAAAGTGACGATATGTCAAATATTATGCAGGTAGATGGGAATAATGATATATCGCCCACAAAACGTAACACAAGAAGTCAAAAAAGTAAAAACAAAGATAAAGAAGAAGATACAGATGTGTCACCACCAAAAAGAAGGAAGAAAAAGGAAACAGATAATAAGCCAACTGCTACTACAGTTACCGTCCAAAAACAAACAAGAAATTTGAGAATCAAAAAGAATGAAGACCAAAATGCACAGAAATCTATTGAAATTCCAAAAATAATTATAACAAATGATGAGAATGTCCCAAGCAAATATTTTGAAACTGCAAAACCAACAGAAACTAAACGTAAACGTACAAAAACGAATGAAAAAGATTTAAAAAATGATACAATTCGAATGAAAACGAGAAATAAAAGTGCACCATCATTGAACACCAGTAAATATTTTGATAATGAAGAAAAACCATCTCTAAGATCCAGAAAAACAAAAGTATCTGAAGATGGTCAAAGAGTAAGCCATAGAGACCTTAAAAAAGACAAACCTAAACCAAAAAATGATGTCACAGAGGACTTAGTTCATCTTATAAAGGGTAAAGTTAAGGAAGCAAGGGAAAAAACAAAGAGATTAAAAGTAAAAGGTTTGGTCATATTTTCTAAAATATACATTTGTACATTTCACTTCATTTTGTACATTCCAATGGCCGTATGTTGTTTGATGTGTATGTGGGTCTGCATGTGTGGTATCGTTCCTAAACGAATGGACCGATTCCGATGCGACGTCATCGAGAGATTACCTGCTATTTCTGAAGATCTCTTCATCTATTTATTATTTGTAATCAAAATGTCGGGAATTATTTAAATTTTCATTTCAACATTCATTTGTCCAACTCAACCAAAACTTTATTTGTTTCCTAAAAAGAACCCAGGATGAGGCATATGTACTACTGACCCACGGAATTATTACAGACTCATCAAATTTTCAATCTAGGTATGGTGAAACAAGAATCAGATGACAGTCACTATTTATCAGTGGAATCACCAAAACGAAAAATGTCTGGTAGCAGTGATGAATTTAAACCGAATAAAATTAGCCCAAAACCCGGTACAAGTGGAAAAATAGATAGAAGAGTTCTATCAACAGATGATGAATTGCCTCAAGATAAGATAAATGTTTGGTGTGAAGTATTTGTCGAAGAGTTAGAGCAATGGATTGCTGTAGATGTTGTGAGGGGAAAAGTTCACTGTGTCAATGAAATATATGTAAGTCCCTTGTCTTTTCATTAGTTTTTTTTAGTTGGAAACTTCTCATTAAAAATCAAAATACCTCTGAAGTTTGCTTTTGATAAATTTTTTTTTTTTTTTCATTAAAAAGTAATGCCGTTTTGTTTTGGATATTTAGAGAGTATTAATGTTTTTAAAAATGTTTAATGATATCAATCCCCTTTTTATTTTAAATGCCGCCTGAATAGTACCTGCAGTAGTCTCAATTTTTTTATTGAAGACAAGCATATATAATTAAATCTATTTTATACCAAATATTGAACAATATTTGCTGCAAATATTAAGCTGCTTCTTAAAACTAAACAAAAAAATTTCAGAGTAAAAGCACACATCCACTGAATTACGCTGTCGGTTGGGACAATAACAACTACCTAAAGGATTTGACTCGCCGTTACGTCCCTCAGTGGAACACGGTGACTCGTAAACAGCGCGTTGATAACGTTTGGTGGAACACAGCGATAAAGACTTGGCTCGGCCCAAAAACAGCCCGCGATAGAGAGGAAGATGAGAAATTGGACCAGATGCAATTGGAAGCACCATTGCCTAAGGTTATTTCTGAGTAAGTCTTGTTTTTCTTAGTTCTAATCCATATTAACATAGAACATACTTTTATTAAAATTATTGTTGAATTTTTCGATGAATCCAAGAACTCTGAAGTATGTCAGTCTCGGTTGTGTGACATTAAACAAAAGAATTAAAGAAATAATATAATATATAACAAAAATGGCTTCATAAATAACTTAACAGTCGCGTAATAAACATACTAAAAAAGCTTATCATATCTGTTAGGAAATACTAGCAAAACACAGTAATTATGAAGTTTTTAAATAATTTATGGCGAAATATCTTTTAACTAATTTTCCAGATACAAAAACCATCCCTTATATGCTCTCCAACGTCACTTATTAAAATTCGAAGCGTTATATCCACCGGATGCAGCAGTATTAGGTTTCGTACGCAAAGAGCCGGTGTATGCGCGTGAGTGCGTATACATATGTCGCTCCAGGGACACTTGGCTAAAAGAAGCGAAGGTTGTCAAATTGGGGGAAAAGCCTTATAAAATTGTTAAAGCTAGACCGAAATGGGATAAGGTAATTTTTTCCTATTATAACTTACTAGCGACACGCCCCGGTTTTGCATGAGTATAACCTTCCTCTTCAATCACTATCTATTAAAAAAAAACACATCAAAATCCGTTGCGTAGTTTTAAAGATTTAAGCATACAAAGGGATAAAGAAAAAGCGACTGTTTTATACTATGTAGTGATATGTAACAGCTTAACCTAATTATAACAATATATGTAAATCAGCGGCCCTTCCCAGCTTCGCAGTTATTTATTAAATTGGGCTAGTTGTGCCCTGCGGTTTCACCCGCGTTAATTTATACAATAAAACATACAAATTACAATAAAGTGATTTTTTTAAATTATCCCTAAGGATTGTTCCCCGAGGAAGTCCTGATGTCGTTTATTTTATGTGCAATGTATAATATCTGGACAATTTAGACGTGAAATAAGAAACCTTTTTTTTAAAATAAAATAACGTTATAAATTAAACCAAAGGAACACACTACCGTTATCTAAAGTATCCTATTATGTTAATCCAGAACATATTCTATTTGCGTGCCAAATTTCATTCGAATCCGTTCTGCCGTTTAGGCGTAATCACAGCCACAAACATCTTCACAAACTTTCGCATTTATAATATTAGTGGGAAAATAAATAGTGAATATTAAATGTTTCATATTATGTCAAAGTTATATTAAATAGACGAAAGTTATTACGAATATTTACAGTATACGTGTATTATATAAAGAAATTTATCACTATCATTCTATTCTAGCACAAGTTGCAATGAAACAAAATATAATTATTTATTAGTTCTTTTTATCAAAAACTAATAAATAATTATATTTTGATTTAGTATAATAATAAAATTTTCTCTAATTTCCTTAATTTTAAGTCAGTTCACTAATGTCTAATATATTTTCTTGTAACACTTTATTATTGTACAGTGTACACTAGACACTAGTGATTTAACAATAACATACTGATACTGATGTTTTAATATCTATTTAAATATTATTTCAGCTTTCAAACAAGATGATAACTGATAAGCCATTAGAAGTGTTCGGTCCATGGCAGGTCCAGGACTATGAACCGCCCACGGCTGAGAATGGAATAGTTCCAAGGAATGCATATGGAAATGTTGAATTGTTCAAGGAGTCTATGTTACCTAAGGGTACTGTGCACATTAAATGTAAGTACTTTTCATCTTGAATAAAGCAATTATCTTTGGTCAAAATAACTGATACCGATCAGCTGTTTCATGTTCAACTTTAAATTTTCAATTGCTTTGAAATTTTACTTTCATTATCAACCAATAACTACCCGACCACGAAGTTACCCACCTTACAATTATAAAATGTTTAATTAACATAATAATTAACAAAGTGGCAACACCAATATTACGCCATTTTGGATATGTAATGGCAGCATCAAATAGATGTTTTTAGAGACGGCATATCTAATACTTCATTCAATTATATATTTTACTGTGATGTTCTGTGTTGTCTCAAGTGTTTGTCATCATGTTACTTAAGAATAATTAATGAATATTCATATTTTCTTTATCACTAGAATGAAACTTAATATTTGACACTCCCATAACTACTGGACATTGGCAGAAGCCATTTTTACATGGGAAGCCATTTTTTTTTTGAATAACAGGATTTTTATTTATAAAATTCACGTTTCATTCATCACATTCATAATTCATAACTTCCTTATATAATTGACGACTGCTTGGCGCAAATGGTAGTGCTCCTGCCTTCTGCATCAAAAGGTCCCGTGTTCGAATCCCGGTAGGTGCATTTATTTGTGTGATGAGCACGAATGTTTGTTTCCGAGTCTTGGTTGTTTAGAAACTTATATTTATTGTGGTACCCTCATTGTTTCTGATTACCATAACACAAGTGCTTTAGCTACTTACTTTGGTATCAGAGCAATGTATGTGAGTTGTCTCGTAAAATATCGTCGTAAAATTCGTCGTAAAATAAACTATTTATTTTTACGTTTCCAGTGCCTGGTTTAAACAGAGTGGCAAAGAAACTAAACATAGATTGTGCCCCGGCTATGACTGGTTTCGATTTCAATGGTGGCTACACTCATCCAGTATTTGACGGATTCGTTGTTTGTAAAGAGTTTGAGGAAATTATCACCGAAGCTTGGGTTAAGGTATGGGAAATATTTATTCCTTAATCATGTGCCGAAATAACCTCATTACCAACATTCGTAAAAGAGTACATCAAGTACTTTTATCGACCGACCTCAAAATAGTATGTAAATTAGATTAATCTGAATGTATGATTACAACAAAATAATAATAGTAAAAAGTCCAAAGGGCAGGCTAGGTCTTTCGACCATACTGCCTAGTCTTAAGTATTTTTTACTTCTAAACACATCTGGTAGGAAATTATGAAATACGTTCATTACAGTTTATTTCCGTGTCAAAAAGGTTTAACACTATAGCATAGACAATAAAGTTTTAAAATTTAAAACCCTTATGTCATACTCACATATAATGAAGTCAATATAAATACTATCTAAAGATGAGCAAATCAACTTTGTAATACTAATTTGCGTTAATCTTATATATAAAATTCTCGTGTCACAATGTTAGTTACCTTACTCCTCCGAAACGGCTTTACTGATTTTTATATGCATATTCAGTCGGTCTGAGAATCGGCTACTATCTATTTTTCATACCTCTAAGTGATAAGGGTAGCCCACCCCTAAAATTAATATGGTAAAACAACTTGGATACTATTTTATATACTTCTTACTACTTCATCTTACTGATGAGAAAACAGCAAAGCTTGTATACTTTATTTTCATAGTGTGTACAATGTTGTGTCAGCTGATATTCATTCGATATTTGCACAGCAGAAGCGGGCTGTTCGACCGATTACTTGAACGATCTTAGAGCTTGACAGTAGCAAGTGACTTGTTCTTCTCAAACCAGGGTGCATTTTTCAACATGTTTATAAACTTAATTTTTAAATGACGTTCACAAACGATCATGTCCATAGGTATTACGTGAAATAAATAAATTTAATTTTTCTTTTCTTTTTATTAAAATATTGCCATATCAACACTATTTATTGCCACGAAGCAATCCTTGCAATATTCTGATAGATTTTTGGAAAAGCCAGAACACAGAAAAAAATGCTTTTATTCAAAAGAGCACTTGCTTCAAAAACAATAAATCTATGCTAATATGAGAATAGATTTGTTTTTTGTTTGAAATGAATAAACTTTTAAAATATGCTTTCAGTAGTTAAAGATTTCTTTCTAAGTGACATCTATAGGCTAAGTTGAACTGAAAAAGTGTAAAACGAATGTTGCTTGAATTTCTAGGACCAAGAGGAGTTGGAAAGAAGAGAGAGAGAAAAAATAGAATTGCGTGTTTATGGTAATTGGAAGAGGCTTATCAAAGGACTATTCATTCGAGAAAGGCTTAAGGCTAAATATGGCTTTGAAAATCCCACTACTACTGAAGATAAAAAGAAACGCAAAGGGCCCAGATTTGTGACATCTAAGAAAATATAAGTTATTTTTACTGTCGAGTTCCTCGTAATTGAATCTTTCTTAATTTCAATGAAAAAAAGACAGTGTGTCACCTAGTAATTTTGTAAGCTAGTGAAAGTGGCTATAAATTTAAGGTTCATCTTTATTTGTGATAGAAATAGTTTAATTTTAAGTTTTTTTCTGTTGGTTTTTTAAATTGTTGCCATATAAATCTACAATAGAGCTGGAATTCTCTGATCTTAAGTATTTTAATGACATATACAAGTTTTATATCAAACAAAACTTATTAAAAGACTTTCATGTAATGAATGAATGCTAATCAAGGTTGCTAAACTAATTTCAAAGAATGGCGATATCTATTCAGTATTATTTTTATTTTTTGTATGTTAGACTGCTTTTCCAATATCTGATTTTTTTAAATCTACTCTGTATGCTATAATTACTAACATACCCAAAGTCTGTGTTAGTAATTTTTAATTTTGATTATTCCGAACCGCGTTATTAACTATAGGTTTAAAGAAAACAATCTCTCAGTCAGGCTCCTTATTCAACACAACAATCTCATATGTTCTCAAATTTCGCTTTCTCGCAGACATGCAAGTTGCAAAAACGGTTTTAGCAAAGATCTTAATTCACGACAATTAATGTAAGAAATAAGTTACATACCCAATCTCAGATACTAACAAAATGACAGTAATAGATAGTTCTCTGTCTGTCATTATTGAAAAGATTACAGTGTGTCATTAAAAACCGTCTGACGCTGAGATTGGGTTAGTAAAAATGGCCATTAGGCAATACTAGGATTATGTTACGTATCATATTTTATTTGAAAGTAAGTTTTGCCAGAATTTCCACATTTAAACAATTTTTTTATTAAATTACTGACTGGCTCTTGGAGTATTGAAATTGAACTCGAATATACTGAAATCATGTTTTTAATTATGTATAATTTTTATCCTTGTACTATTTCTAAAATAGTAATCTCAAAATTGAATAATGTTTTATAATATCTGATTCACGTTTTACCTCATCAAGAATTTTGTACCTGTGTTTATTAAATAAATTCATTTAATTTGTTTTTTGTTGTTTTTAATCATTTACATGTTTGGATGTTTACTTCAAATTTTAAATTTGAAGACTCAACTAGTTAAGACTCAGATAAAAATAATAATATTTTATTGAATTTAAATGCGATTACAAAGTTATGTGTGCAAAACAATCTAATTAAAATGCATTTCCTTTTAAAGTTGTTCAAGGGTCTAAACGAGGCGTCGTTATGTTGTAATTAACAAAATATTTGCTTTGCGTTAGGCGACACTCGATATGCGCTAACATCGTCCAGTTTTGTAAAAAAAAATTGTTTCTGGGAAAATAAAAGTTCAGTTTTTTAAGCGAGTTTATTAAATAAAAATGATACAATGTTTGATTTTCGCTTAGTATTTGCAATAAGCTGTCTTATCTCGTATCTTACATAATAAAGTGCAAAAGCTTCAAGCAGTTGTTAGATCTAGCACAGCTTATTGCTGTATAAATATTATGTAAAATAATATATTAATTAGATTCACAAGAATATGTACAAAATCTTTGGTACAAATAGATAGTACAATTGTATGCTAATGATGTGTGGAATCACTTCAGATCTTCACAGTGAGATCTGGTCGGTCGAAACGATTGCATTTTGCAATCTTTTCCGAGTTTACAGGATAGTTTCGTCACCCCAATATCATTGATAGAAGGGTGTCACAATGCCATTAGTTTTTTTTTTAGTTTTTTTTAAGACATTATAAAATACTATATTTTGTACACTTACATGTAAACTATATCCATGCATTTTACACATATTTTATGACGAATTTATAAACCAAGGGCCCAGACGCATTCATCACAGTACATGCTTATATGAAAGGAATGTAACCTTTAATTTATATTTTGCTATCATAAAATATTTGGTCTTACATTATAAAATACATAATTAATCTATTCATTAAAGTCTCATATATTTTTATCAACCATGATTAAAACCAGTTTAGTCCATGGTATGATGAGGGTAGCCACATGACCCAGATTAAATTCCTTTCATGCTACCGTTTACACCTTCATCCTATAAAGTCCAGCTTCATAGTCCAACTAAGCCATGGTTAATGTGCCTGCGCCCATACCGAAACCCACTCCTTTGGGTCCAAAGTTACGACCGTAGCATCCGCGGCAATAAATTTCACTATCGGGCCCGTCATTCAAATTCGTTGAATCCTGAAATTTAGCAGAGATATATAGAGCAATAATTATAAAAAAACCTCAAAAATAATGAAGGTATGGATTTCAGGGGCAATGGCGCTAAAATTCAAAATATGAACATATTGCTAGTTACGAAAACTTATGCCTTTTACGTATTCTAATTTCTATGGGAATATGTTTCTTATCATGCCCATGCTTTATGATGAGATATTATTTATAATTATAATATGATTTGTAAAAATACATTTTAAATTTGACCACTTATCGGTTTTTCTTATCAATCGACGGACTTCACACGGACAACCTACTTAGTTGAGTATACTAAACTTGTAACTCATGTAATACATGTCAAGTAACTAGTATTAAGATAAAATTGACAAATGACTGAAGTGAGTAGTGTTAAAACTTAAATGACAATCACTAACAGACCAAAGAGAATTTAACGCTTACCACTGTCGTGGACGAATCTAATTTGTATTTAGTAATTAGTTTTCAAAAATCAATTCTAATTTACCTACTCTACTTACGAAAATTTATCCAATTAATATATATGATATAAACATAATTTGACAAGTAGGTGCATAAAAATGATTCGTTCATATTTATCAGTAGCATTTGTTGTTCTCATAATACATAACAGTCAATCAGAATTATCAACAGAAGATTGCGCATCACTTGGATTTATTAAATCGAATCTACTATGTTCTTCTTGTGATCAGCTAAAGGATTTCAGTTTAGATCAGTTAGTGGAACACTGTAAGCAATGCTGTCACAATGATGAATCAGCACCAAAGGAGAAAAAGTACGCGCGAGCTATCCTCGAAGTTTGTACATGCAAATTTCCGGCTTATCCCCAAATCCAGGCATTTGTTAAAAGTGATAGACCTGCCAAGTTCCCTAATCTACAAATAAAGTATGTACGTGGTTTGGACCCAATTATCAAACTGCTTGATAAAGATGGAATAGTCAAAGATACAGTTGCTATAGAGAAATGGAACACTGACTCAGTAGAAGAATTTTTAAATACTCATTTAGTGAAAGAAGATGATGATGATAGAAGATTTTTAAAGACAAATTTGATTTAAGTTATTCTAATTAATTAATAAACAATTTTCCCTATTCCACCATATTTCATTTATTGCATTACAATTTTTTTTTAAATGGAAAGATATTTAAAAGTTCAAAACATTACTTACAAGAGATCTATGGCAGTCTGCACATGAGAAGCACCGTTTGTGCCATGTGCCATTCTTTGAGTGCATCTGTTCAGCAGCATACACTGGGAATCCACAGCGTGGGCAGCCTTTTCCTTTTGCTGCCTTTTGTCCAGTAAAAGGTAATTGTTCAGTGCTGTAAGATTATATCTATGTTAAATGATATGGTCTTGTAGTACTAATGTACCAAAAGTATTGTTGTATTTTGACAATATATTTGAATTCTTTCATCCCTTTAGCCCTTAGACAATTTTAAAATTAATTTAAGTCTTAAGTTAGCAAACAAAACGCTCCTTACTATGTTGTGCTGGGTTCAGAATCGGTGGATACAAGTGTGGGAGCATGACCATATCCAAATCCCTTAGGTCCGAAAAGCTTAGCGTAGCATGACCGACAGTGGATTTCCTTGTCAGGGCCGTCACATGCTAGCATGGAGTCAAGTGGGCGATGGCATTCTGCACAGTTGAAGCATTTCTTGTGCCACATCTGAAAAAATACTTTTGGTTAAACAATATTGTAATCAGACTTCAGGGCCTATAAAACCGATTTTTTATTTCACTGGGAATCAAAACTGATTCGCAACACTTATTGATTCTCAGACGCGTGACCATCTGACCTATTATCAAAGATCATACAGATTTTTCTTATGATGAAATAATAAACTGCATATTAAAACTCAAAAGATTCGCAAACAAAAATCGAGTTAAAATGCTGGAAGGATTAAAAATACTTACAGTGCCCTTAGCCAGTTGTTGTTCAGCGGCGAATACCATTCCACCGCATCGCGGACAACCTTGCCCTTTAGGCGCTTTGATCGACGTTGTATCAGGATTGTAGAAAGGACGGTTTGCTGAGATTTCGTCCTCGCTATAAAAACATTGATTTTATTAATTATGCAACACGATTACTTAACTGTGCGTCAAAAAATTTAAAACGTAGAATCTTTAATTGTTCGACCTAAAAGGTTGATCACCTATTTTTTTATCATTATTTTTCTGAGTACACTGTATAAGTACAATACAAATATTTGTTGTGAAAAAATAATACGCACGTCAAGCCGTCGGTTTGAAGGAAGCCAGATCCACAAGCAAATCCATATCCGTGTGGTCCCCATTTCTTCCCGTAACAAGTTTTGCAGTAGACATCGTTGTCTGGTCCATCGCAGGCAATTATCGAGTCCAGTGTCTTGGTACAATCGCGACATTTGAAACACTTGCGATGCCATTCGCGACCCTTAGCCAGGACTTGCTCCGCGGCGTAGACGACACCGCCACATCGTGGGCATCCTTTGCCAGGGGCTGCCTGGATCGCTGCAGTGTCGATCACCCGCGTCTTTGTTACGATGTCACTGATAAAAATACGATTTTATTAGTAAGGAAGGCCAATTTCGCACTCAGTATAAGGTATGAGTGGTCATTCTGAAGTTCCGATGAAAAAGAGAGGTGTGATAGTGTAGTGTTTGTGGGTCTATATGTTTGTTGTGGTGGTTGTTTTGGTTTGTAAGCTGACGTGATCAAGATGGATTATAGCTACAATTTATGAAGATCTGTTCATTCATTTCTGAGGTATTCGTATTTGTAATTGACATGAGGATTTATTAAAAATTATCTTCAGTTTCTGTTTTCATTCATGAATCATGCCAGATGAGTTTGGGTTATCCAATGATTTTTGTGTCTCATAAATCAAAAAGGATATTCTTAAGGGCCTCAACAATTTTACTGTCAAAGATTCAGAAAGTAAAAGCAGTTTGACGCTGAAATTACGACTATCGTTAAATCCAATTTACTTTTATTGGAACATATAGATACGGAAAAAGATCTGCGCTAGAAAGCATAACTTCTTACATAACATGATGAAACGAATGAAAGACGTGTGTGACCTAATAATAAAGAAAATATATGGTCTGACATCAGATTAAATATGTTGTAAGCGCGTGGCAAGTGATCTATATTAAAATTAGTCGGTTCGAGAACGGACAGCGCTCTATTTTAATATTGGCACCACGCCAACTCTTGTTTGTATTATAAGCTGTTTTTATGAAAGTGACTACGTGATGGAAATATCCTAAACCTGCCTGTAACCTGAGAATGGATAACTTTAGTCTGTTGCTAATCGGGCATCGTAATTTTTAAAAGCGTTATATTTTAATCCGTCTGCTCAAACATAAGCATAAGGCGCTCCTACCATTTTTGAAATGGTATCAAAGTGCTATTTTGTATAAATTCATTTATTTGTGTGGTCGTGTAATTCATATTCTTAAAAAACTTGATACATTTTCTCCTTGAAAATATATAATATGCTTAAAAATGTACTTTTTCGTTTAAATATAAATACCAGTGAGAATAATGTGAATATTAAAATTGAACTTGATTTTTTAATATAGCTTCAGCAAATCTCTTTTAATTTAACAGAATCTTAAGTGAAGCTAGAATATAGTAAGTACCTATGATTTAAAGTTACAGGTACTTTTAATCTTACTGCAGTTAAATATTCTCATACGATAAGTCTCATCTATAGAGAGTGCCTTCAGTCTAAAATTTCTCTAGTCGAAACTAACCTAAGTAAAACATATATTTTAAGTTATTTATGCTTACCCATTTGCGTAAGGGTCGCTCTGGAGAACACCTGCTCCTTTTCCATAACCGTATCCCTTAGGTCCAAACTTCTTTCCATAGCACACTGAAAAATAACGCAATTAAAACATACTTATCCAAAATTATTTTGTAAATTGTTATCAAGATTTGAAGAATAAAAAGTTAATGCTGTTATAAAATGAATTCAAACACAGCACAAACCTTTGCAGTAAATGTCTTTGTCGGGACCCTCGCAACAGTTTGTGGAGTCCAGCCGCTTCAAGCAATCGGCGCACTTGAAACACTCCCTGTGCCACGCCTGGACAAACAGTGAACATAGTAAGGGTAAATAGGACGAGGCATGCAGGGCACACGAAACAAGTGTTAAGACAATGATGTTTGCGGTTAATGCCACAGTAACTGGGGAAAGAGGCTATACTATGACCTCACTGAGTTCAAATACGTGACGTATAAGTACCTCGACAGTAAATTTCGTTATCTGGCCCGTCACAATGGATCATTGAATCGAGGGTCTTGTGGCATGTAAAGCAATTGAAGCATTTTTTGTGATAAGCCTAGGACGAAATGAAAATTATTAGATGATTGTTTTGATGATATAATTTCTTAAAAGAATTGATCTATACCCTTGTTGGATAACAAATATTTTAAAGATGGCATAACGGCCTTTTAATGTTGATGCGATTATAAATATATTAAGTATTAGTTCATTGACAGTATGATACAATGATAGTCAAGTTTACCTTTCCGCGAGCCAACATCTGTTCTGCAGCATATACATAACCGCCACATCGCGGGCAACCTTCACCAGGCGGAGCTTTCGCAATAACACGTGGTTCCAAACATGCCCCATTGGTCCTTACCCCATTTCTGTATACATACATTTTCGATTATTCATCGTTTACTTATAAAAAATGGTTAGAGCAAAGATGAGGAAGAGATGTTAAAAAGGCTATGGACCCCAGAGCTCTCCAGAGGCCCCTACATACAACTTTAATTTGTTCAAACGAATGGTGGCGAAGCAGATGATTTCGGCGGCGCACCTCCGCCGTAATGGGAGAAGGTAAGAGCTCCCGACCGCCCGCTCCGCACCGGCCCCAACCGGCCACTCCACACATACACTACTCAAATGATTTAGAGGGCGCTTTCCTTATCCCATCACATAAATTTTAAGTGTAAATACAAATAAGCGTTAGCCAGTGTTATTATGTGTCAGTTGTAGCAAGAAATTAAGAAAAAGACAGATTTTCTAACATGCTCTACTGGTGCGTCACGAGCGTTGCGATGTCGTGCTGAGGCTTTACAGTTTGGTTTTCTCACCGTTGTTCCAGTGTGTTGGAGTCGCCTCGACAGCGGGAGGAAAGGGTTCGGGTGGGAACGCGCCCGTGCTGGCGACAGTCCGGGGTCGGCCAGGACCAGCGCCAGGCACGGCCGCGCTCCCACTCAGTGAACAATACAGAGGATTGGTAGTCGACTTTTTATTTTTCTTATAAATTTAAAATAGACCGATTAACAAAATAAATTAAGCGATAGCGAATAAATAATCCTAACTAAATTTAAAGTACAGAATGACGGTGACAAGGCGCCGCCGGTGGACCGAGATGTGTGTCGGTGCCCGCCAGCGCTGCTGGAACTCTGCTCACGCTCAATTCCTGTTGCGACATAAACGAAGACTGGTCATGCACATGTCAGGCGCAAAATGTACAGCCGAGCGCGCTTCTACTTATATGAGTTTATGTACACGCGGTTAATGTTGTTACGTACGGGCCAAGAGGCCGGTCGGCTTGCGACCTTTGATAAGGAAAGTCCCTCAGTGGCGCGGGCGGCGGGAGTGTAAAAGAAGGGTTTACTTACGCGTTTTCGCCCTTGAGGTGATCGCCGGAGTCCATGGACAGGCAGCCAGCGCCGCCACCAAAGCCATAGCCTTTAGGTCCGAACTTACGCGCGTGGCAAACCTTGCAGAAAAGTTCACCTTCGTGTTCTGAGCAATTTGTGGAGTCCAGAAGCTTTTGGCAGAGACCTACGAAAAATATCCAATGTTTATTGAAAGAGAACCAATGAATTACTTTTTCATTCGTATAATTTATCGTATTGTATTAATTAATACGCAATTGTGGTTTGAATTATAAATCTGAAACCGAATATTATCGTATTTTACTATTGTTGGTTCAATAATAGAATTACTAGAATAAAATAAGGTTTCAAAACTACTACATTCTTCTATTAACATACCTAAGATATAATTGAAACGTTTTTCAATCTTAGGTTCAAATCATAGGTAAATGAAAATCTTGGGTTACCTATATTTACGATATTTGTGCCAAATTTATTGTTTAGATGAGTTATGCAAAAATGTGTTGATAAAATAAGCTAAAAATTCCTATAATTCTACCTACAACAAAGTAGAAAAGTATCGTTTTTATATACTTCGCCTTTAATCCAGTGGCTAAGTGACATACGAGTCTGCGTGTTGCACCGGGTTCAAATTTCAGGGAAACAAATACATTTTTCAATTTGGTAGGCATAGAAATCTGCCACATCAGAAAATTATCAGTGAAACAGATGTAGTGTCCATCCCATTCCCACTACGGTTTGTGTGATTTTATACTCTGTGAGTTTTTTTTTTCCTAGCTTTTGTACAGGACTTTATGTTATTTATGTCAATTCTTACCGCATTTGAAGCACATTTTGTGCCATTTAAGTCCGCCGGCGACACGCTCTTCTGCAGCGTATACGGACTTGCCGCATTTCGGGCACTTAGGGTTATCTGCTGGTTTGAAAGGCATTGTGCTCGCTTAACTTATCCTGAAAAATCAAAATTAATTATTCAAAGTAGATGTATACCTATGTATAGCTTTTTAGCTTAAGTTGCGTAGCAGCGATTGGAAACAAAACAATTGAATTATTATTTATAAACCAAGACACTGCAATTTCAGATCTGGAACATTGAATTACAATATCCAATCCAAATAATGCAATCTCCATTGGCTTGTATCCAATACGCCTGCATTACATTCAAACTAACACTATTTCAACAGCAAGTATTATGAAAATTGCGTTCAAAGCTTCTTCCGAATGCAGTAGTTTGCGTAAAGAACACGTGAAACTTAAGGCGGGCGGCGCGTGGGCAGTTACAGCAACGCGCCTAATTTGGAGCGTCCAGGTAAAGTTACGCTGGAGCGTTGCACTGTTATTTATAGCATTAGGAAGCAGCCACAAAGTCACTCGCGATTATGCTTTGTTATGATTCGATATCACTTTCACCGAAGCACGCACCTGTTCGTCGTGTCGCTACGAGAGTCACACTCCCGAACGCGTATACAGTGCAAGGCGCTTGCCGTGACTACTGTGCGCGGAGGTCGAATGATGCGCGAGGGCAGAGCGCCACCGTAGTCTATGTGCGAGTTGCACACGGCCCCACTGGTGGGGCAACGCTAGCCGCCCTCACAACCACTCATCGACACCCCTACTAGACCTACCTCCAACCCCAACAACTATTTCAGTCAAATTCTTACTCAAAACTCAAGTCTGTATGATCTGAATAATTCATTATTAATTCTATATACCCTAAGTTTCAACTTTATGTCAATTAAGTCATAGATTTCTATTGCGTCAACAAATATCAACAACTTCAGTTAAGGACTTAGTTATAAACCGGCATAGAAATTGTTGTTGGTATTGTCTAAATAATTTAACATTAATCATAATATCTGAATGCATTGCCCTGTTTCTACTTCATTAAGATATCCCTACAACTAGCAATCACCGCCTCCGCTGAATGATTCCTGCGTCTGCATGTTGTGCCAGTGTTCCTGAGTTTAAATCCCGAAAAAACAAAACGTTTCGCTTAATTACTGGTCATAAATCTAATTGTGAATGGTTCAATTCATTAAATCACTCTTTTATACAACAACTATTTTCTTTGGCTGGGTATACTACTACACTACACTAGTAGATAAATTACGTATACAACCTACAAGGTTCCAAGTTTGAATAACACAAAAATTTCCAATAGAGTCTTTAACGCACAACAATTTTATGAACCATGCCTTCCCAACTGAAATATGTGCTTCCCTAGGATTCGAATCTAGGACCTCAAGCGTAACACACATACGCGTAAACTACTGAGTTTAGGATTACTTCACAAGCTGACATTACTATTTTATTGTTTAATGTAAAGAACATGAAATTGTCATCGTAGAAGGTTTCGATAATTTAAAAAGATTTTAACGGCCATCCGTTTTTTTAAACGCAATCAAACATTAGAGTTTAAAATAACCGAAATACCATTGTAACAACATGAATCATACACCTAAATCAGTTATAACAAAAATAACTCTGACAAGTAACATTTGACTCATAATTTTGGCAAGTTTTATCTATTTATGACGAGTATACATCGTTATTTCTCGTTCAGACGAAACACATAGACCGATGATACATACGGACTTACATCAAGCTTTCCTTGAGTGTTTTCAAAGTCGGTCTGGCAGATTTTTAGTTTATGCTTTACTAGCGACCCACCCCGGCTTTGCACGGGTATAAACATATATAAAAACCTTCTTCAACCATTCTATCTATTAAAAAAACCGCATCAAAATCCGTTGCGTAGTTTTAAAGATTTAAGCATACAAAGGGATATAGGGACACAGAAAGCGACTTTGTTTTATACTATGTAGTGACGAAAAATAATAAAAATCTGCTTTCTTTATTACGTAGTATAGTATTAATATCTGCGTAGAATTAGGAGTAAAATATACACATACAAATCAGGATGTACACACAAATAAAATTATTTCTCTTCACTATGTTTAAACTAATTAAATTCTATTCATCCAAATCCTCTAAGAAATTTTTGATTTGATATTCAATAGTTATATTTTATTTATAGACGGTTAAACCGCCTCTGAAGATAAGGGGTTCATGCATCTTCGTATTTTGCCAGAGCTGAGATCCAGTGTTCATATCCCGGGAAAACAATTGTTTCAGTTGTTTTAGCATAGAAAGTTGATCTATGGTTATGAGAATCAATGAAATAGATTCAAAAATGTGTCTGCCACCATGCCCACTAGTTATTATGGAATTTCACACACACATTTTATGTACAGGTGTGTTATATTTTATTTATATAATAGTTAAAAACTCTTTATTAGTCGCGCCATTAGTCCAGTCATATATCACCCTTGCCAAGTACGACGTACCTGGACATCTATTAATATTTTTAAAAACCAAAATAAATATCGTACGTGCACTTTACAATATTAAGACGAGCGACACGCAACTAAAATGTTATGCGTTATGGAAGTGGATCGAGATGTTAGATCCATCCAGCTACAATTTATCAAGATCTATTCATCCATTTATGAGATATTCTTATTTGAAAATAACAGAGGGTTGTTTTAAATAGTCTTCAATTTCACTGGTTTTGTATTAATTCGTATTGCATTTAAACTTTGTCGGCTTGGTGTGGAACAAGAGATACTGATTTTATCGAAAATCTCTTTTAGCAATATAGTCTTTAATGCAAAGCAATTTTACGAGCAATTTCATTAGAGTAACAAGTTTTGCATAAATGTCTTAAAACGAGTAGTATTTTAGTAAATATTATTTATTTTATACCGATAGAACGCGGTAATGTAGCCAGTATTTTGGGTACGCAACCCAAAATACTGGCTTTGATGAGCCTTTTGTATTTTTGTAAATATATTTAAGGACATTATTGTAAATATGGACAATAAATACTTTTTGTAAATAAAATGACTTCTCTGATTAACGCTTAATAAATATATGAATATTTATAAAAATATGTATGATGTGATTGTGCAATGATGTCACACGAAAACACAGCTGTACCTAGATGTTTACCAAAACATATTATCATTCATTGCTTTATAGGTTATTTTAATACTATTGTGTCATTTTATTATTCTTAGTGAAAGCTAAAATTATTATATCAACAACAACAAGTCTTCAATCTTTCCAATACGTGCTATGACGTATTCTGGGAATATTCTATACTGGGAATTATACTTAAATCTTAACAGGAGTTGTGAAATATTTTTTTTCATTCAAATTAGGTTAGTTTGACATTTTTTACAGCGTTCAAGAATAGATTGTCTTGATATTGAACGTATCCCGAGGCACAGGAATCAACCCTTACCTATACAACGAGTGAAAAAAAAGCTGTTGAAATTACCTAACCTCTATTGCTTGGCAAAAATTCTATAAATCATATTCGACTTTGTAGCCAATACTTTGGGTAGTTTTACTTTCCATAGAGACGAGAACCGAAGTTAGAACGCAAACGAATGAATTATTTTAGTGAAAATCCAGCGAATTAATCACTTGGCAAGTCGAGTTGACGTAAATTAGCAAAAGTGTAAATCGTTGCTATTTATTATATCAGTTATAGTCAAGTCCAAAGACAGGGGGCTTAAGCACGATCAATATTTCAAGATATAATATATTACACATATCCTTAAAATACGGATATATATCCAAGAATACCATCAGTGAAGACGCTGCGGGAAGACAATTTACACATTATTTTTCAGTAGATCTAATCGAACTGAAACTTAAATAATAATATGCATTTATTTGACTGACATCTGTGTTTCATTTTTAACTATGAATACAGAACGGCCTACTGTAAATACTGTGTAAATTGTTAGTAATGTACGGTTCACAATCTGGCGAGATAGATTATAATCTAACGGTATTTGTAATTTAACGGTGACACATACACAAAGAAAATATAGTAATCGTATAATTTACAGGTTTGACATGGTAACGTTCCAACGTCTATTGTAATTTACATACAAAAATTGTTGTTACGCAGTGTTTTCATCGACACACATGGATCACATGGATCTCGCAACATTCCGTGCAGCTCATAAATTTTAAGTAAAAATATGTATTTTGTAAAACAACCTAAATAAAAACCCGTAATACACACATAATAATATTTGTCTGTGCGTAGGTATAATGTACCTACCTAATTTTAATTAATGGAGCCAGCTAATTCTTCTATCTATCTTATCTATAATAGTATATAATATATATAATAGTATAATAATGTATTTAAACAGAACCTAACGAATTCAATGTCAGTCTATTTCAGTGCAAACTAAACTGTTTGAGTTTATGGAATAAAGATTAAATAACGCTCAGGTGTTTACAGCTCCGCTCACAGGTGTGGCAGATCTGAATTCGTGTGGGCAGAGGCAAAAATAACGTAGAAACCCTCGGCTACTCAACACGAGTCTTCGTATTACTCATGCCCCTCTAGGTCCCCACCTACGCCGTATCAAAATTTCAAACACTACTTTTAGCATTAAGATTCTAAAGATTCACCACACTAGACATTTTATGTTATATATTTTATTTTAAAGGGGTTCTGGCCTCCCATCCACTTCATTTTTATAAGAAAGGCATTGCGTTAGTAAAGATGCATCAATGCACTATCATTTACCTGATACGGATTCTTCAGAATTCGTTGCGTATTGTTAACATCAAGGAAAGTCATTCCTTGTAGCTTTTAACCTACAAGTCTCATTTTTTGATAAAAATCCCAAGAATTCTACAACAACGGGATTATGTCACTACATAAAAGATAGCATCAAGTTATTATTAAACAAAATTTCACATACCTACATATATATAAAACAATTAAATGTAATTTTAATGTAGGAAAAAATGTCTTTATTTATTTGAAATATGAAGAAATTTCCTCGATCATATTAAACTAATAATATTATAAATACGAAACGTTGTTAGGATGTTTATAACTCAATCAACACGTCTAAAGAACTGTACGCATTTGAATGAAATTCGGCACGCAAACATAATATGCTCTGGATTAACATATAAGGTTCTTTATATACTGGTAATGTGTTCCTGTGGGAAAATATTTTATATGCTCACGTAGACGGAATCGCGAATAGAAGCTAATAATATTATATAATGCTGCATTATCTAGATACCGTAAAATGTAAGAAAAACTCTTTCATTTGGCAACTCATCACTATGATACGACACAAGCAAATATATTATCTGGAATATAACGCAAGCTTGTTTATTTTAGACTCGTGCGGTCACTTTTTAACCTTCCTTTAATCTTCACCGGTTATTTTGTGATCACTTAATTACGATTTTTTCAAAAATAAAATCTCAGAAGAATAAAGATTTTAGTAATTCAATATTCATAAGTAACCGACATTTAAGTTGTGTTTACGTAATAAAAATAGAAATCCAACTGTCTACGTATTCACATAAATACATTTATGATGAATTTTACGATAGAACCTATTATGTTCTCATGATAAAAGCAGCAAAACCACCTCAGTGGCTAAATGGTTGACGCGTCTGCATGTTGCGTCACAGAATCTTGGTTCAAATAGATCATTTGGGTTGGCATAGGAGGCTGATCAAGCTTGTAAAAGAAAATTATTAGGTTACTTTTGTTTCAGTTCGTCGAAGGAACTACCAAACTGTTAAACATTAACAATTATATTTAAATAACTGAATTTATATTACTCACACGTATGTTACTGATGACATTAACTGTTCGTAAAACCTTAGGTATGTTAAAGATACGATAAGTTTGAAATCAAAACGAAATGAAAGCTTTTAAAAATATATACACGAAAATAGCGACCATTATTATTGTTGACAAACATTTTGGCATGAATCACTTATTGCCAACAGTTACGAACTCGTGAAGGAAAGTGAGTTTTAATATAATTATTGAATTCTTTCAAGAAACCAATTTAACAGTTATTATTAAGTTAAAAAAATAATAATATACTTTTTCTGTTAAGAAATATAACTATTGGTGTACTAAATAGAGCAATAATGTGACTTAAACATTAATTTAGTTTATTATATTTTACAAACATTTAAGTTGTGTAGTCTATAAATAAAAGCTTCTACGCTGAACGGTGTTTTTAGACATCTTAGACACAATCATTCCCCATTTAATATTGTGAGAATTTCCCTAACCCCTAGTGGGGCACGGGGCAGATACATTTCTGTATCTGTTTTCCATTTAATATTATTGTAGATTTATAAGCACTAAGATATCGAAAGTAAAAATGTTCTTAGAAACAGCACAGTTGATACCTAGAAATACAACGGATGCGTTGTGTTAAATGCTATTTCTGTGTGGAATTTTAATATCTAGTTACCATTTCACAGAAATCTCTCTTAAACTTCCGTGTTTAAAGCTCCAGTATTATACATCCGGAATAGATAAATGTTGAAAGATTACTGTACCAACCCATTTCAGGATGTAAAGGCTCTGAAACTGCCGCGTTACAAAAATAAGTCATAAATAATTTACTTATATCAATATTAAATATGTATTAATCAATACATAGTTTTATATACGTTTCAAGAAATCTCTGTCATGACTTTATAAGAACCAGCAACGAAAGTTTATTTTTTCAAAGTCAAGAATCTACAATATTATCTTGTATATAAAATTCTAGTGTCACAATGTTTAACGGCTTTACTGATTTTTACCAAATTTTATATGCATATTCAGTAGGACTGAGAATCGGCTACTATCTATTTTTCATACTCCTAATTGATAAGGGTAGCCCACCCCAAAAATTAATATGGCAAAACAACGTTTGCCGGGTCAGCTAGTATTATATAAAAAACATAATTTAATAATTTAAAAACTCATACCTCAAGGATTTTAGTATATATAAAACTATGTGTAAATAGGGGTGTTCAAGTATTACGTAAAATGCTTGATTATTAAATATTTAATTGGATTTCGTTGACAGCATTTCACCTGAATGACGCAAATTGAAATATCGTGCGTCAATCTTGAAATTTGCCACTCAACGTTATGATAAAGATAAAAGAACTGAAGAGTGTCAAGAAGCAATAATCTATAACACATAATTTTATAGAAAAAATTGGTTGCCTGTAAAGTCGGTATACGGGCGAAAGTTTTACGTGACAACGACTTTGAGTGGTAAAATAATTATCTTTTTATGTCTGTCTCTCTCGCTCTTAGGCGGGCTAACCATGCCCGAGTGGAAGGGACGCGTGCCTCTCACTCGCTCTCATTGTGAGCGCATAACGTGAGCGGAGCGTAACGCAGTTTCTTGAAGTGTCACCCGGCTAACCAATTTATAAGACGTTGTCACGTCAAAATTATAAATAAGTCAGCATTAAATATTTAAGAAATAAATCATTTAATTAATAATCTACCTGAACTCATTTTATATAAAATTAAACGGCTGTTTGTAAGTCTTGCTAAGACAAGAAAACGGCTTGTCCGATTCCTAATTTTATATTCTTTTGCTTCAGTAGGTACAAGGGTGTATTAGAAGAAAAATCGTCAAAAACCGTTAAGATTAAAATAATAATAGTAATTGCCAATTCCATGCATAATTTGACCCAAAATATTTTATCTCTCAAGAAGTAAAGCGGGTTAGTTAGTTTACATAATTCAAAGAAAAGTTCATTAGGGTAGTAGTTAATATAATTCGATTAAATAATAAGATATAATTAAAATTTACCTGTCTCCATCTCTTATTTTATTGTAGAACTATAAATAATGACACGAAAACTCTTGAACGAAACTCCATCTAACGGTGCCCAAAAGAATTAAGAAAGCTTGGAGTAATCCATGTGCCATCTGTTTGAGATGTAACGAAATAACGGTGCGAAAGCCTCCGTTGCCGTTACCCAACTGGCAGGCCTGAGTATCGCGAATTCTAATAATAATCCAACGCTGAATCTAGAACGGCTCGAGCCTATTTTAAGGTTTCGTTCGCTAACGAAAAATAACGACCGCGTTGAGATATATTCGTAACGAATTGCGTCGTTACGCGCCAGAACTCGTCGTTATTTTCAGCATCATAAATGCGTTGTTTACATTAAACCGCTCCAGATGGCGGCATTATATTTCTTACATTGGGTTTTGAGTCATGTTTATTAATATCGCTTTGGTTTGAAATCGCTACAGAAGTTAAATGATTGTTTATGTACATTATGATTCCTAAAATATATAAAATTATTTAAGAAGTGTAATATACAATTATTGTCCTTCTTAAATAATTTACGTTTAGTAATTTTATTAAACGAATTAAATTATAAAAAAACTATAACAATTATTATAATTATTTAACAATTTTTACTCTACAAACAAACTACAAATAAATGTAATGGGTTGCCAAGTGTATCGCTACCAAGCAATCTCTTCCAGGCAATCCAGTCATAAAAGAGGTGGACGGTGAAATAATCTAAAGAGAGGTAATGGTTATATATATAACAAATATAAACTATTAAAAGTCCCTTAATCGGTAGTCGTGGAAGATGGGACAGACACGCGTCTATTTTTTTGCTGGCAGATCAGCTCATTGTTATTTCCAAAGGGCAATATTTATTGTTGGCCCGAGATTCAAACACAGAATCTACGCGGACCAATTAGCCACGAAGATACTGAACCGATTTTGATGAAATTTAGTATAGAGGGAGGGATCGAATTAGGACAAACATTCAGACCAATTTGTGGGTCCAAAAAGAAAGTAGTCTGTTTGTCATGACATATGAAGTTTATTAAATAATAATTTAGCAAAGATCAATATTTTAAATTAATAATAAACATACCAGACATTTTATTCATTATTAAGTGTCCTGAAGCGACACGTGGTCAAACTTCCACACAAACATTATCTCTCCTACTTATATAAATATAACTGTCTTTGCTCAAAGTGTTTTGTCTCGTTTTTGCGTCAATAATTGCACTTCAGCGAGAAAGTGACAGAGCATTTGAGATATTGCTTCAAGTTAAGTTTTCTATCTATACAAATATTTAACTATGTCCTTAGTTTTGTTACGCCTGAAAGGATGGGAGATCTAAGACAGCATTTGTAGTTGCTACGAGCCGTAGCTGTTTCTACGAGATTTACTCGAAATGTGTTTTTATATTCCATCCGAAGGCCAACTACTGAGGCAGAGACAAGAGGCATCTAGGCTATATGTATATAATTAGATTTGTTTTCGATATTGTTGGTTTTCTTGGTAGTACTTATATCTCCGTTTATGTATGTGACTGCTTTCGTTAGAATAAAGTAAAATAAATAAAAAAATAGGATTTATCTTTGTTTTAATCTCTGTTTATATATGTGACGGTTTGCTTCATAATAAAGTAAAATAAAAAAAAATAGGGTTTATCTTTGTTTTAATCTCTTTTTATGTATGTGACGGTTTGCTTCAATTAAAATAAATAAAAAGCAGGATTTATCTCTTTTTATCTCTGTTTGTGTATGTTTTCTTCAGAATAAAGCAGAATAAATAAAAAGCAGGATTTATCTCTGTTTTTATCTCTGCTTATGAATGTGACTGTATTCGTCATAATAAAGTAAAATAATTAAAAAGCAGGATTTAATTTGAAAAGCACATAAAGCAGCTACGTGTATGACATTCGTGAAAGAGACGCAGATATATGTCTACCTCGTGTCCCACTACGGGTTATGTCCAACTCTATATCAAAGTTTTAAAGATAATATACTCTTTAAGAGACTCGTTGTTTCCGATTATTAATACAAAATTAACGGTTAAGAGAGATTATTTGTTTTGTTTGTTAAGAATAATAAAATACTACAGGATTGATTCTAAAAAACATTTTTCTTTTACATTAACACAGGCTATATTTTGCATGCTCACGCGGGCAAAATCGCTAGTAGAAGATGTTCTTCTTAACCTCAGACGAAAACGATGTTTTAAGATTCACGTGTCTCTGTGGCTGCAATGGGTCTGTATCTGTCTATAGGAGTCTCCCAAAGTGGGCGATAATGCCCCCTTGTGGGCGCTGGTGGCCTAAAGGGGGCTGATAAGGAGCCCAAAAAAATTGGGGTCTTGGTATTATTCTTAGTCTCTTTGGTAAGAAATGTCTGTTATTGATGTCTTTAAGGTGAAAAAATGGGGTAAGGGGGCTCTATAAAATAACTGATTTTCAAAGTGGGCGTTAGACGATAAGTTTGGGAACCTCTGGTCTATAGCATTAACTCTATAGGAATGCATCGATTTACATGAGTTTTTTTTTTTGTTTTTTCAAAAGCTGTGAAAGATCGAGATGGATCTGAGCTAAAATTATGAAAATATGTTCATCCGTTTCTAAGACATTCTTATTTATATTCATCATGTCGAACTTGGTTATAAATATGAAGTGTATTTTAAGTGTCTAAATTATATTTAAAGTTTATTGTGGCTTTAAAATTAAATCAAATAAAAATAATAAATATATTTTAATACAAAAGATAATAAAATGGAACTTACATTATCTTATACTAAATACAAAACGAATTTAGCTCATCGGCAAAATGTAATTACCAGGTACGGTAATATTATGTCATCTTGTCTACAAACAAGAGAACACACAATATTCCATCAACTAATCTAGGACAAACAGTCTTATCGTCCATACAGTTTTGTACAACTTATATATAATATCACTTTTGTTCACTTTCCGAGAAGGATTTTGCGGCCAGCGCCAAGGTTCTGTCCTGCCTGGGTAGCACCCTTGTTTGAACCAGCTTGGAGACCAATCACGGTCTGGCCAGCCTTCAGGACTTCATCAGAGAAGTCACGCTTGCATTCTTCAGAAGGCTTGGGTCCGAGGTAGGGTCCGTTCCATTCTGGGTGTCTATAGGTCTATAAAATAACACATTTAAATTAATGTTTGTATAACACTAAGAATAGATATACATATTTATTGGATTGATATTCCCTAATTACCTAATTAAGTGTAGTCCTTACAATTTTATCATAATTGCCGGCCTCTTATATATGTAGATGACAACAATGAGACGACCATAAACAAGAGAATTGTAAACTACTTATATTAATCTTAATTAACGTACTAAGTTTTCTGTAATTATAATTTAAACTAGTAAACACCACATAAAATTAAATGTTAAAAACTGGCGTCATTTAATACTTTTTTCACACCATTCTATATTTAATAAGTCGGCCCAACACACGACCTTGTATATTTGTGAAAAGTGAGGTAATGTTGTAAGATCGTAAAATTGTTAATATTGGCAAAGATTCAAATTCTAAACTTGTCTTGAAAGAAAATATTTTGTAACCATTCGCAACAACCATTAAATGTTATAATTTTAATGGCAGGATCTTAGTTTAGAGATTTACGTGTTTAATTTTAAACTTCCTGTATTGAATACTTGATTGGGTTCAGTTTTCAATTAAATAATTGTATCGAAAACGGTGAGTTAGAAGCATTTATGTGCCGCTGAAAATTTAAAGTTATAAATATTATATTTCGTTTAAAAATTAATGTTACGGAAATACGAAATTTGTTATATTATAACTTGAATAACTTTTAGTGTTACCATTTTAAAAAATGATATTAGCTAAGGCTGACATTCAAAGACCTACGGCTTTATTTTGATGAAATACTAAAAATAGTATATTAACACTTCATTAAAGGCGCAAAATTGGATTTGAGAATTATAGTTTTAAATGAAAGCCGACTTTCAAGTGAATAAAACCGTTGTGAGGTCTATGAATATCAGGCTACAGGGATATATTAAATAAATCAGTCAAGTTCCTCTTTTCAAAATGTTAATGTGCTTAGAGAATTCAATTATTGATTACTGATGTATAATTACCTCACGACCCAAGGAAAATAATGTGCTGACTACTTGGGCAATGTCCTTCTTCTCCCACAGGTCTACTGTTTGGAAAACATCTATATCTGGGACACCATAAGCTTTAATTGCGGCCTGGAAGCTGTAACACAAATAAATCTATTAATGAAATCATATTACTAAAATCTAAATTTAAATTTAGATTTGACCGTCGTGAAGTAATTTTAAATTTTTATTTATATGTTATACTATGCAATTGAAGATATAAGAATCGAATATAAATACACCACTATATTCAACACATATGAGTATGTATATATATATATATATATGAGTGTAGATTTTTGACAGTTAAAACATTAACTAATTTGTTTAAATTTTAAACATTTTTATAACGCTTTTTTAGCTTGCTCTGTATTTATGTAGTATGAATTAATGTATGTAACGGAAATTTAGAACATTATCTTCACCATTTGCAAAATGCCTAATTAAATTGACACCGTATATACTTTTCTATTACGAATACAATAATTATAGAACAAAAATAAAGAGCGTTTTTTTTTATTTCAATCAAATTAGGTCACGTTTAGTTTGATTCTGAAGTTCCGACACTTACTTTGTGATGTTCTCCATCATTTTGAACTGTCCACCAGAGGTGTTGATTTTGTTGACAGAGCCAGGCTTAATTTTGTTGATGAGTTGGCAAAGGACTGTTCCGTCCTTAAGAACGTCTTCGAACGCCTCACCAGGGGGGAATTTAGCACCGAGGATGGTTTCGATCCACTCCTGGCATTCCTTTTCTTGTTCGGGGTTACGCTTGGAAGCGAGCTGTATGTAATTAGTTGAATTTTATAAGAATTTTTACGTAATACATTTATATTTTTAAATAAGTATGTATCTGCTAAACGGGGCCAAAAAATAAATGTTTCAATAAACTGAAATATATATAAATACAAAAATAATATTCTGTATTCAGTTCATGTATCTTTAAATAGAATAAGTCTTTGTTTTGTTTTTAACAATAAAGTTATTTCAAGTGAGAACCTGGATCAGATAAGCTAAATTAAATTAGGAAATAATTCGTAATCCATTTTATAGTGGTTTTTGAATAATCATAGGTGACATTAAAATTTGGTTTTACCATTTAAAATGTCAATATGAATGGTTTTGTAAATGGATCAGTCAAAAGCTTTGCTCAATAATTAAACAGTATATCAAACTAAATGTTAATGAAACTGTCAATTATAAATAAATTTTAAATCATTCTCGATTAAACATTTTTTCAAATAAAATTATGGAAGGAATATTAAATTTATTCTACAACATTATTAGCTAACTATAGATTAATAATACTGTTTGTTTTATTCTAAACTCACCTTAGCGCGGACTTGACGTTCCAGAGACATGTTGTGGTTTGTTGAGTTCGCTTGATAGGTTAGTACTCTGCTGAAAGCTCTTCAAGACTGAACTCCTGAAAGCCATCCCGGCGTATTTATACGCGCTCAGGCTATGCCCTTCTGGAAAACTCTTGCGCATACTTATTCCGATGTCGAATCCGCTACAAATACGCTTCTGACTCAACAGCCTCTGAAGGCGGTTTCGATGAATTATTTCATGAAAATAACTTCAATACCATGCGACGACCGACGTGTGAATCTCATCAGTATTTTATATATTTCCAGAGAACGTTTTTCACACTGAGTCTAAATTCTTAATCGTTGTTAACAACGAAGAATTCAAATAATTGTTGTTAAAATAATTCTGAAGAAATATATCTCCATAATAATTCAACTTTTCCTACATATTGAAACAGAACTTTTTAATTATTTATTATTAAACTTGTCATTCATCTTCTCTCATCCAGAGATCCAAAGACGGATACATCCGTAAATGATAAAATAGCCGAGATCTGGATCGATCAAAATTGCTTCGTTTGAATTACAAAGTCAAAAATCATTCAATTCATGAATTGTTCATTATTATTATGAGATATTTATGCCCATTTGCCTCCTATTTTATATAAAATAAATATATTCAACAACCCATCCTATTTTGAGAAGCCATTTTTTTCGACCATGTTTTCAGAAATAATAATGTGGTGTGTAAACCACAATCCATATGTAACATATTAATTATTAATGATTACGTTTTATCTTCGTAATCATATACATAACAAGTAATGCCTAAAGGTTTTGATATAAGCTCAATCTGGCCATTTCCAGATTACTGAGTATTCACAAATAGTTATTTAATTTAAATTCAATGACATTTTTTAAAAAACGAAAATCTCAAACTATACCTACTTTACTAAACTAAGTTTTTGGTTTTTGTTTTAAATATATAAATAAAAAGTTAGAAGTATTGTACTAAGTAAAATATAAAATCACGACATTTTTTGTTTTATTAATCTCAAAAATATTATAGAAATGAATAGAATGTACCCTTTGTGCCCTCCTACGCTTATTTACTGGCATAATTAAATTAAATCGCCACTGTTAGCATTTGTCACCATGTCATAATATTTGCTTGTGTAGCTGTGTATGTTTTGTATTATAAAGCAATCGTTATAGCTGCTTTGAAAATAACATATTTATAAATTGTTTCTAACTATTTCATAGAAGAAAAAGTCGATAACAACACATAAAAGTAACTGCTGACTGTTCTTATTAATTATTATTATTTAATTATGTTTTTAATTTTTATGTCTACATATATATACATTTTTGATGTTACACGTTGAAATAAGCAAGTTATTTATTTTTATAGATTTATAAATTGTGTTAAGTCTGCTACGAAAAATAATAACAAAATCAAAATAAACTAGTGTTTCCGTAAATCCTGTGTGGAAGATCAGACATAATCTATGACTATTACACAGATAATTTTCTTTACAGACAGTTTTGTGTGTCCGCTCAACCAAAACATTTAATTTATTCATCGGGATTCGAACTCAGGAATACCAGCACAACACGGGTGGACCACTTAGCCACAATGGAAGTTAAAAACAAAACACATAAACAACATAAATTTTTTAAAGGTCGGTAAATATTATTTTTATACAGGTGCAAAAATTTTATTCCGTACTTTTAAGTTTAAGGCTGATTTTCATCAAAGGGAAGTCGTAATGATATCTATAAATCTTTGACCGAGACTTTAAAAGTAAACATAAAAAATTAGCTTTCAAGGTAATTTAGTAAATGTCTAGGGTTAACTAACGAGACGCCGCCCGCCCACAGAAGAATTTTTTCAGACTCGTTGGCTTATCGCTAATGAACAGATGAAGATTACAACGATTTAATATTTATAACGAAATTATTTTTAACCTCTAACTCAAATAAGGATGTTAAAAGTTTTAAATGTGTTTGTATAAGTGTCTGTCTTTGATGGATTTTGAGTGTATTTAATAAGATGATTTCATCGAGAAGGTGTATATCTGATTTTGTTTATAAGATATCTTAATTACACACTAAACGCGGTGTTTTTTTGCATATTCCGTAATACGTGAATAACAAACTTGGTTGTGAATATACTATAGAAGACTAATTTTCAACACTTTTTGACTTGTCAATTGTCACTGTCAAAGATGACATACCATAAGAGTTATTAATTAAATAAAAATAGAAATAAGATCGGTAAGTTGTTTTCTAATAAGGCATATTTTGATGAGTCTTAGCTTGTTTGAACGTAACGCCGGCCGCCCACTCTTTTTTCAATACTCGTTGACTTGTCACCTGTCTCTTTATCTCCACCGAGCCACGTAGAGCGTAATTTGAACAACATTATGCGCACGATACCACCGTTTATATTTTTGTGAATTTTATTTATTTTATCGCCTGAATTCCTGGATTTAAATACCGATTACGTATTACTTTGTCATTCTATTTCTTACAATGTTGTTGTAACATTGCATAATATTTAATAAGGAGATTTTTCACATTTAAGTGTTGGCGATATTGGGTTAAAATTATCTTGATTTATTAGTACTTTTAGTTTAAAATACAACGTACTAGCTTTTCGCTCGTTATTTAGCGCTCCGTGAGCGTATTAACTCTATTTCAATCTTTTTTTTTGCAATAAAAGGAAATATACTATATATGTAAAAAATTAATCAATATTGGTTTAATAGTTCAGACTTAAGAGCGAAACAGACAGATAGACAGAGTCAGTTTCGATTTAATAATATTATTATAATATATATAATATTATATTGTATTATGCGATTCTCAAATTTTAGTTATTTTTTTATAAACTCATTTCTCAAAAGCTTGACATATGTTTAAGAGTGTTTTACATTTCAAGATGTTAAAACCATGTAATAGAAGATGATTGATGAGCAACTGTCTATAAAATTAAATATAATGACCATTCATTAACCTCACAAGTTACTTCAAATACAAATGCAAAAATCCTCATTTGACAGCAATACAATAAAAAATGAACAAAATCCCTGAAATAAGAAAAATAAATTAAAAATTTATGGTGTGGAGCTGTTACTGCAATAGAGCCCTGGCTCTTTCTATTTTTGTTTTTAAATAACTTTGGCTAATAATAGCCAATATACATAAGCATAGATGGCTGATTACATACTTGCCTGTAAAGAAAATTATCACTGAACCAGATTTAGATATCTACCCCATGCCCCACAACCCTGTGGGACATGCCGCTAACACCATACCTTTACCACTGTGTGACGGGATTTTACTGCCACAAGAGAAGTAATTAACATAAATAACATTACATTACTGTATAATTTGTGTTATTATATATATGCGCTTAATCCATTCTGTTTTCTTTAAATATCTGATACCCGCGTAAATAAAAGACATTTATGTTCAATTTATTTCTTTATTAAAACACCCTCCACAATTTGTTATCAGCGGTACAACCGTGGCACGTCTATATTCATATTATGCACAACAGTATTTACAAAAAGTTTACATAATTATATTTACATTAGCTATACTAGCCCAGATATAGTTCTGTGACATTGCCCACTTACTTATAAACGTTACTTAATCAATATCTCAAAGATCTACACGAGATCAAAGATTATATTCTATTAATATTTTAATATTGACGCCAATTTTGGTGTACACAAACTAAAGTAATTTAGTTAAATTATGTCAAAATCGATTTTAGTTCTGTCATCCTGATTTCTAAATTAACTTCGAAGGAATAGCAGAGTTTTGATTCAAGGTTAGAGAGTTGTACATCAAAATTGACACCATTATTAGCATAAAATTTATAAGTAAGGAGAAACGTTTAAAATTACTGCAATGTTAAATAAATCTCTGATAAAATAATAAATGCGATAACGGAAGCTCCTACATATTGACTAGACTACTGAATGACTAGAAATCTTAAAATGCCATCTTATCACAAGGCAGTTAACTGCTTATTTGGAATGATTCTTACAATTCAGATATACAACGGCGTATACATTACATTGAACAATTATATACATATTACGTCACACATCCTTAATCCACACTGTTTACCAGATACAGAGACGACCTACCTAAATCTATTGTTTAATTAGAGATATATTAAATATAAATTAACCCATTAACTACTAAATGGACAAAAAAGTTTGGCACTTCAATAATTTATTCGCAGTCTTCCGTAGTTCACTTTAAAATTCTAGTTCACATCACCACAGTTTGGCTATTTTAGAATTGTTCTATTGGTACATGCGTGGGGCATGCAAATCTAGAAGTAAAACGCGGATTAGAAAAGATGGTTGTTAGATTTGGCCAACGTCCCGAGATGGTCGGACAGTAAGTAGTTGGTTGGTGCAACGCTCAACAGAGGGAAGCCTGAAGGCTGTCTCAGCAGACCACAGCCGCCCGCCCACTTGCTGCCGCCCACGCCGCTCACTGGAGGTTCTCCGCCACCGCCGACCACGGAATTCAGCTCTTCGCACAGCTTGTTCGCTGTTCAGAAAGCAAATATTAATTAAAGACAAAGCACAGATAGTAAAAGATTTTACACGTATCTTTTATAAATAGCTAATACATACAAGAGTTTTATAGATACATACTAATGACTCATTTCTCGAATTTAATGCTAACCCGCTGACGCGCATAGATTAAAGATTAAAAGTCTTGGTATGATTCTTCAACTTATCGATCTATGATGACCGACTTAAGAATTGACAACTCAAAATAATTATTACAAACACATTGTATAATTGTGTGTAAAGAAAAATGTTTTTATTGTTTTCTCTGTAGTTATGCCAAGTTATTTCTTCATAAAAACTTAGTTTGCAAAATTTGTTTGGTAACACACATTAATAAATATCTATTTATTATTGTGTGTAATTAATACATCTGTATTGATCACTTCGTTCATATATACACAATTCATTTCCTTTATATAGATAAAGATTTAAAGACGTATTCGTAATTTCGATTTAAAGCAAGTTTGCTGTTGTAACTCACTAAAAGTCTTCTTTAAAAAGTAAATCAATATTAATCAATATTTTCTAAATGAAAAATCTTCTTATAAGCACTAATTAATCCGTGTTTCACGAAATGAGAATGGTACTTTTAATATGAATTATGAACATCAAATACGGAATCAGCCTGCAGTCGCACTACTAAACATGAAATAATAGTTGTAACGTAATTAAGGTCTAATCACCTAATCCTTGCTACGCGGCACCGTTGTTTATTCAAGCCTGAGTGACAATCACGCGAACAATTAGCGCAAATGAGCCGAAGTGAAAATCTGGCGGGTGGCGGGTGCGGCAGTAATGTGATTAATGCAACCACGAGTCTGCCATTATACGCCCGCGCTAAGCCTGTACCACCACCGTATTTTACCACTTCAATACAACACAAAGCCACGTGCTGCAAATCTTTAACCGATATACAACTTGTATCTGGATACTTTGCAAAATTATGTCCATTAGTCTAATATTTTTTTTAAATAGTTTATTTACAATTATACTTATCTCTCGTCTTATAAGCTTTAATATAGTAGTGAGTGAGTAGTTTATACTAAAGTATGCTTTATTTGAATTATAGTTTCAACACTGGCTAGCAATAACACAATAAAACACACTCAAAACGGATTTTATTGACTATGGCGGTGTATATTATAATAATTTTTTAAATATTAATTTATTAGCAAAGAATTTTTATTGCACTTAAAGTGAAAACTTTTTTTAACACCAATCAGCATTTATTTACATTTGTGAAACTATTTGTGATGATTAAAATTCCGTTGATACGGTAAACAGCGATCGAACTTGACCCAAATTCTTATGTTCTATTTTAAATGCTATCATTGAAGTCCTCTTAGGCTAAATTTAAAATCTATTCTGAGGACATAAATATAAATGTAATCAACCTCGTGCCCACGCTAGTTTTTCGTTCGTTATTGATCCACCACAATTCTGACCGTTCTGATTCATCCGTATACAATTTCAACAATCGGTGTTTATGAAGAAGTAAAAACTGCTTCCCAAAATATCTAAATTCTATTCTTTCACTGAAGAATGCAACGTATAATATTGAGTAGTTGCTCAATCTTAGCTTAGGAGTAGTAACTTATCTGCATCACTTTGGAGTCTGCGCCTTAATTTCATTAAAGAAAAGAAGATACAGCATGTCACTGAAGAATATATAATCTGCCACACAGAATAAGTCTAGTTCCTCATTAAAGTTTCAATTTTTTGTTCAATTATGTAGAAAAGAATGAATTTTTCAGTTTTATTTCATATCTTTTTAGTGAACTTCAAGTCGGTTCATTTATGGTAAACGTAACTTGAAATAACAAGCTGTAAGATTAGCGTAAGCTGTGAATAAATAATGAGGCTCTACTAAGCTCACCTGAAGTTATGGGTTTGAGATCGGGCGGTGAGAGATGAGGCAAAGAATGGTGCGTTGTCTGTGAGGGCGGTGGTGGATGTGGCGATGATGACGGTGAGCCTTGCTTGTCTCTCTTGCCTTCAGCCTTCACCGGCGTCTCGCCAGCTTTCTGCTGAGCCAATCGCTCCTGCTTACGGAATTTTGCTCTTCGGTTTTGAAACCATACCTGAAATGAGAAGCAATATTTAATAGTTATAAATCTACCAATCTTTATTCATCCAGATCTTGCTGCTTCCGGGTCAACAGCTGCCTCATGAGTATGAAAATACTACCAGAATAGCTTGTTGCACGAAGCGGTTTGGTTTGAATCGATAAAGATGCATCTCTATCGATTAACTTACTCGATTAACTTAACTTACTTTCAATAAATGTGTATATAAAATGTAATAGAAGTAGGTATTCAACTATAAAACGTTCGTCGCGACTAATTAGTTAGGGCGGTAGGCAAATTTGGTTTAAAAAAACATCAAACTTGCTATCATAAAATTAGCCCGCAACACAATTTGTATAGACCTATACCAATTGCGTTACGTAATATATGCGAGTCAAGGCTGTCCTGTTCACGCAATATACATGGTTTGGCCAAAAATGATGGTATAAATTAGGAATGTTACCTAAATATTTTTTTTTTAAATACCAATCGCTTAAAATCCTAAAAATATATACTATATCCTAATATATATCTATATATATTATATCCTACTAATACCTATCGCTAAAAAAATATTAATGTACCAAGTTTGTTAGTTTCATAAACGCGGTGATTAAAACCTCAGAATAATTAATACTTAAATTGCCGCTTCGATCAATTTGCATATAATAATGAAACATGCCATGTTAAGTAAAAAACAATAAAACATAAAACACTAAATTCATAACTCTAACATATGCCTCTACACAGATATATTAGTCAAGATAAAACTCATTTAATTCTGTAATCAATAAAAAAGTGTAAAAAAATTACTTGGGGTGATTCGTACCTTTCAGATCTGGAATTTGATTTATCAACAGTCTTATGTATCTGCCTCCGTGGATAAGTGGTTTATGCGTCTGCGTCATGCGCCGGAGGTCCTGGGTTCGAATCCCGAAGGAACAAATGAATGGTTGGTTAGGCACAGATCAATATGTACAAGCCTAGTTGCCTGTAAAGAAAGTGATCAGTGAAACAGATAAATAAATGTGTCTAACCCATCTGAGTATCTAAGCTACAAAGGAAACGGTCTAAGGCCATTTTTGGGTGAAAAATTTAAAAATACATGTCAACATAAATGCATTCTCATCGCTCCCATTTTAATGCAAACCGTTTTATATTCGTTCGAATGCGCGCAAATCCGAATTGATCGTAATTCAATTTCATGCGAGAGATAATTGCAACTGTCACTGGCGCTGATTGGGCTGTGTTCGAATAAAAAACGCCTCATCACGAATATCCGGCTGTCGACAATCATACGCACTGTTTGTTCATCCACATACTCGTTGATGATGTTTGCTCGCTTTTATGACCTGTCAGTTTTGTATGACATAGCGACAAAGAAAGGTGAATAAGAAACAATTTGAAGACCCTGTCAGCGACTCAAAATATCTATTGGGGACAAGCACACGCTAACTCAATCTTAGCTATGTTATATTATTATCTTATAAATAAAAGTAAATAATAAGAAAGGAATGTAACTCAAGAATCACCACGCTAAAATTGGGTTATTACAAATAAGAATGAATTACAATCGCTTCTAAAGTGGGTTGAGACGGTGATGAGAGCATCTTGAGAAAATATTCGGCGATCTCGAATCAACGGATCGCCATTCAGACGATCAAGTATTTAATCATGAATTTAAATTAAATCTTCACTAAATTCTACATTTTTTTCAAAATTATTTAATACTAGCACTGCGCCGCTGTTACCCGCGCCTACAATATAAATGTTATTAATTACAATAAAATATACAGCTTATATACCTTATCAGGGATAATGTAGGTTTCTAATGGTGAAAGAATTTTTCAAATTGGTCCAGTAGTTTCAGAGCCTATTCAATTCAAACAAACAAATCTTTCCTTCTTACAATACACGTTAGATGTTTATTTTTATTTAAGTCTACGTTCTTCTTGGCGTGGTCAAGCATGTTCATTATTTAAGACGACCGTCTACACGTAATTTAGTTTTAAATATCAGAATCATTATTCATGTTACACCTACGTGGCCTCAGTTATTATTGGCAATGATATTGAAAGACGTTAATGAACTTAAGTATTCTAGAAAAAATAACCATAATCGTTATAACTCGTTAATCGACAAAAAGGTTCTAGCTGTCAATGAGAACATACACAAGTGAAATTGAAATAGATAATATAAAAACCGCCCGACCACAAATAATAGATAACAATTGTATTCTTTGTAAATCTGTGATACTTTAGTAAACACATTATTCATTTACTAAAACATAATACTACAAATACTGAATTTCTTTTATTTTTATCCGTAATCTATCAAACTAAATTTAGTATCGAAGATTTGTCCTCAAGACAAAATTAGCAACAGTATGTGAGACATTTGACATTGAACACATCGGTAGTTGTTGGTAAAATGAAGGGTATGTCGTGTGTCATCATGGTGCACAGGTGCAATGCATCTTCAAGAGTGCATCGTCCACTATATCATACCTTGGCATGTGACTATCACAATTATGATGCCAATATTTGGCTCGTCTCAACAAACCCACGTATTTGTACTATGTAATAACTACATACATACATACTTTTTAGATTTACATTTGTTATATGTCTACATACAATACATACAACTACATACCCAAATAAATAATTAAGTAAGGGTTTAATTATTTATTTAACTACATAACTCCTTAACAACGATATTTGACTTGAAATTTGTTATTAACATTATATAAAATAATTTTCAACCACGAATGCATGTTGCGTCGGAGGACCAAGGTTTGAAACCCAGAGAAACCAATAAGTATTTCGGCTGGGTAGGCGTAGCCTTAAGTCGCCTGAAAAAAATCAGTGAAACAGACGTAAAAATGTGTCAGCCCTTGCCCCATATAGACTATGTTTTAATTAGATCGTAATCTATACTAAGAGCACGCTATTTTTACGTGTGAAAAATATAACCCAGTTGTTTACACCACTGTCAACGCGATTATATTTTATACATATTATGTAATGTAAAACGTAAGTTACAGTTGTATAAGTTTCTGTGAGATTTATTGAATGCTTCATAAGCGATGAGGTCACGGTTCATTTGATCGGTAAAAGATTTCCAGAGATTCTTTGAAATTGAAGAGAATCTGTTCCTTCGGGTGTAAAGGTACGTGCCCAGTTTAACCAAGCGAGCTTGGCTAACGAACACGGCTCGGTTGATTGAAGCTCTCGGGTCTCTGCTGGCCCCGGGCCTTTGCAAAGGAAAAAATCACAGCCGTATACGTTTGTAAACACACCACTGCCAATACAAATGAGTAGCGATACAGCGGAATGCGAAGAGATGGCGGTGGAATCGAGCGTGGGCACACCGCAAATAAACGTCCGACGATGTGTTTGTTGAAATTTGTTGCGATGTTTATCGAGTAGGATGCGTGCTCCTAATGTAAATATTGTCTTACAATTTATTGTTATTGATTTCAAAGATTTTATCGTGGATAAAAGTCGTGGTAAATCTGTAATCTCCTGTGCCGAGGGACATGCGATAAAAATAATTTCATTAGAGACTTTATATTTTAAAAAATATAAGATTAAAGATAGTATCTTCCACAATTAGTTAAGTAGTTAGTTAAGTATTTTATTTTGTAATTAAATTTTGTATATAATATGTATCTGCTTGGCAAAGCAACGTCAAAGAAATATATTTGAAGTTCGATTTTGCTTCAACCCATTTTTCGTTATAAACTTCTTTCCTAAGCTTTAGTCTATCTCCTTACTAAATTTTGTGAAAATCAGTTTCAATCAAGTCAATCGGTCAGACAGACCGAATTAATATCACATACAAAAAATTTATATGTGATATTGTTCTGATCAAGTTTGTAATCAATAGTGTACTGAGATAAAATATTTTCTATTCCAAGTCCAAATTGGAGTTACGGACTTACTCGTAGTAGCCGTCTTAAAATTTCACAATTTTTATTATTTTCTGTGCTCACATAAAACCGAGGGCGATTATTAATTTGCTGAGACCTACACTTGCATCAGAACAGACAGAATGTTAAACTATCGTTTGTTGTTATGACATAACACAAGACCATATTCATAGTATTTCAATCAGGTCCTTTAATGCCAACAATATTCCGACAAATGTCAATAATAAATAATGGCAATGGGCAATTAAGCTTCGGGTCAGAACAATCGGGTGGGCATCGAAATGCACTTTGCAAATGAAGCAGATAGGGCGGGGGCGAGGGCGGAAAATGTAATTAAACAAGAGATGCACGCGTCCTGCACAATGCACAGATGCGATGCTGATAAGCGATTGTATAATTGTTATCAGAGATAATTAAAATTTACATTAAAGGTAATTAAAGCAAAGCAACTCGTGGTTGCTTATTTTGGACAAAATGGTTTTGAAAGTTTGACTAAATTACTAAAGCTAAAGAACTTGTGTTTCTTATATATATATATATATATATATATATTTGCACCAAACTTGCTATAAATTTGTTTGAAAACTGTTATGTTCCCCTGAGATTTAAATCCAGGACCTTCGTTGCAACACGCATTAAATGCCAGACGCATAAACTACTTAGCCACTTTGTGGCCAACCTTTTATATAGGGATGATAATATTACACTTATTAAAGAAGGACGTACCTTTACTTCCAAAAATACTTAATTAAAAAGTGGTAATTTTGTATATCAATAATTGAATTGAATTAATTGTTCAGCTTTTGCTCTTGAAATAACATTTTTTAAATAAAGACCACGTATAAGTTGGACTTCAGCAACGAATCAACATAAAAAATTACCTCAATTGTATATATAATAAAATTTGATAAGAAATAAACGTGTGTTGACAGCCGTGGACACCTCATGTGAGGGTAGTTCGTGCAAACAAGAGAAACGGGTGAACAATGGTTTAGTATTAAAATAAACAGAGTTCGCATCGCCATGTGCGGTGACGGAGAACTGTAAACAGCGGATAATGTATTCAGCTGTACTGAACTTTGCCATCTCCTTCGAGCTGTGTACTCGATGTGTATTTTTAACCGACCTTCAAAAAAACAAAAAAGGAGGTTATCAATTCGACGTGTATTTTTTTTTTTAACATAGATTGGATCGTGAGTTTACTACTAGGATTTCCGATAGATTATTTATTTTTTACAAAAAATTGTTTTAAAAAATACAAATCGACTTCGAAATGCATTAAAAATTAATAAATAATACAGAAATTATCCTACACAGGTCAAATTGTAGACAATTTAAAAACACCCCGACATAATAATTTCAAATTAGAATATCTCATAAACCAGTGAACCGATTTCCAGCTTTCAAACCAAATAAAACATAATATAATAAATCAAACAAAAATTGGTATATTCGTTTTGCAGCTACGATCTCACAGTAGCCACATTTTATGGATGTCTGTAACATCAATTTTTTAATCAATCAAAAAGGCTCCTTCGTAGAACGCTCCTAGTTTAAAATGATCTATTTTCCAAACTCTGCAGTCGTTTAGACAACTTATCCTAATAAAATCACACCTTAAAATTATGAGACCACAGTGAAGTTTGCACAATCTCTCTGTACATAGGTTGGGTAGAGTCTTATTTGACACGTTGTAACCATCAGGGCGTATGAAAAAGGAGAGGCCGCGCGGAATGATCTAATTGTATTCATTAGCCGGGCCGGCCGGGCCGCGCAAATATTGACTGAAGTCGGCATAGAGTCGCCTCAGGCAATCCGCCCAACGCCGCCTTTGATCTATATCTGCTCTACTCTCTGCAGATAAATCTTATATTCGATATTTTGCTACTTATACGTTGTACTAAATGATTATAGTAAGAATTTTATATCCCACAAATTATCATAATACGTGAAGCAAAAACTTTGTACCCCTTTTTACGAAAATTACGCGGTCGGAGGAGTATGAAATTTCCCACATTTATAGTTTATATAGAGAAGTGGAGAATGCTAATATTTTTAAAAAATTTGGTATAAAAAATACTTTAAATCAATAAATAAACATTACGCATACTACTGCTTGGATGACAGACAGCATACACACAAATACATACCTGACTTACTCTTGAATTCTGGAATTTCGACCAGTAGGTGACCACTAGTTATTATTATATACATATATACTTATATACATATATATATACATCAATGTAATGCTGGTCAATGGTAGAAGCCTTGGTGGCGAAATCGTTAACTCTGCTTTGCGATTTAATAGTTAATCTGATATTTATTATATTTTTACATTTCTATTAAGATCTAGGTATTATAAATTATGGTCTTATTCATATTAATTATAATATATACTTCTACTGGAATTAATATATAGACAGTATATACTGATATTTTGAGAGTTGCGCTTATATGTATACTATTTAACTGTTTCCGTAAATGAGTTAGTTACACTTGGGAATCCTTCCTTGAAATGTATGAAGACCTGTACCTACTTGCGATTGCGATAATGTGTATGCCCCATGTTCCATTAAGGGTTGTGTGTTTCACGTTTTTACATGGTTTAAAATAAAATTTGTACTCGATTATTTTAAGACATTTTTCAACAAAATATTTTAAGAGGTAAACTCAATTGATCTTATTTCAAAAACATTTTTCTTAAATACAGTTTGATGATTATACCAACGAAGACAGCAAAAAGTTAATCAATCGTTAGACCGGCCGAGCGATCAAACACCAAACACACCCTCCTGTTTATACTTAGCGGATGAAAAGGCAACACTGAACGCCCCAGAATAATATTAGCTACCCTTTATAATCCAGCCAATTCTAACAGAAAATATAATATACCAAAATAATCTTTATTACAATCAACAGAGTGCACATTTTAGCCACGCAAAAAGTTATCGTTACGTCTTTAAGTTGATTTTTTTTTGGTAACCAGTAACATGTGTTAACATTTGCTGATAATCTTGGATTAACACATCATAATAAAGAGATGAATACGCAGTTTATTTTGTCCGTATGTCGGCAATTGGACAGTATTTAGTGGACAGGTTGTTAGTGTTCGCTAGAAATCTGGGCTTAAATAAAGGTTTTGTTATTGAAAAGAACACATCAACGTAAAAAGTATCAAGTATCAAGATATTCTTAATGTTTTTTTAGTTGCTTACATTAACATATAAGTCAAATTAAGAAATATTAAGGTGTATTATTAAATATGTAACCATGATGACGAAAATTGTGAAGCTCTGTTGCGCTTCATGTATGAATATTTTAAATTTTTATTGCAAAACCTAACTTAAAAACACTAAAAGGTTAATTCTTTTTCATTTAAAGTTTCTACCCTTCTACTTATTTGTTTCGTAGGAGCACTTGAATTTATCTTGAAATATAATAATTCGTAAAACATTCATAAGCATTGTATGGGCTATCACAATGTGTATGAAACGAAACCATACTTACCAAACGAAAGTTACTTAAGTGAAATTTTATTTTTTATTTAATTAATTTGATAAAAGCTTAAAGAATTGATTCAGAATCTAAAATAAATATTCATTTTTTTTATTTTTCTTACCACCAAGAACTACCAAAAAGTATCAACTATGACGAAGCTATTTTGCGTAGCGCAGTCAATGAATTTTTAATGGTATTATGTTGCTTACAAAAACTGTTACAGAGCAACGACAGATGTGACCCTCGTGATTTTCGCTCCATTACTCTCTGCACTGTATTGGACTTGGTCTTTTATAAACATTTTTATTTATATAACTCAAATGCGCACTATCACTATATCATAAGTATTTTTTACGCTTCAACTATAATATTTCTTTAATATGATTATAACAAATAGCTGATTTCTACGGTCTATATGAAATAACATTAAATCTACCATATTCCTAAATTCTAAGGCAGGCCCATACAATAACATTATATAATACATTGTACAATATTATTGTAGGTAGTACAATACAATCTTCAATATTAATATTGAAGATTAACCCTAACGGTCAAAAATATTGCACATTTCGATATATTGCGCAATATGATCGTCTAGGATCCACCTAAGTTTATTAAGTTCTCATGAATAAACTCAATCCATGTTCATCAGATTTATTTAATTTAAAAGTAGAAAGAAAATTAAAGAGGTTCTTAACATGTAATCTAAAAAGTGTAGAACCAAAACAAATCTGCAAATAAATGTATAATTTAATAATAATAATATTATAATAATTCACATACATTGCTCTGATCCCAAAGTTTAAGTAGCTGATGCACTTATGGTAATCAGAAACAACCAATATAGCACAATAAATACATACATAAGTTTATAAACAACCAAGACTTGGAAACAAACATTCGTACTCATCACACAAATAAATGCACTTACCGGGATTAATGTATATGTAATATTAATTTAATGCATTTCAATTTCCTCTTTTTGTATCTATCTCTTTTTGTATTGAATCATTTTTATGATAGTTTTTTGTTTATATAAATAAGTAAAAGTAAATTTATAATATTTTATTGACAATCATTAGCATTTTAGTTTAAATAAACTATAAATGTTAAACTATAAAAAGGGGCAGTTGAACGTAATCAATTAATCTTTCCCAATCGTTATCCAATGACACTTCCATGTTCGACATTTGAAATTAAAAATAATTCGAATCAATTTGACAGATCACCGTGATTGTGCGTGCGCATTTCCGCGAGACAATACACTAATCAGATGATCTAACGGCACGTGACACGGCAACAAACTGATACTGATCGGCAGATGTTACCTACTGATGCTGACCCCCTGACGGTGAAATTATCCACTTTCATTTAGAACGAGTACAAAATCGGCAATTCGATTTTTGAAATATGCATTGCTACTTGTCAGTAGCCTCTTTACATTACTTTACATTGAAACTATAGAAAATTTTATACATACTTAAGTGAATACTGAATGACAACAGCTGCCACTAGTTTGTCGATATTTTTTTAATAGTTTTTGTTGTATTTCTCGATATTTGTATGAAAAATGTTATTACACGCAATCTTACATGTCTTTGCGATTGACAGCTTGCTGCTTGCCAAACGTAAAAAAATTAACTAACCTCATTATTGACGTAAGTGTGTTTAATAATAACCATTTTGTTGATATTACATTTACTTTTTAATTGTTTACTGCTAATATTCTCGCTTTGCTAGGGATTTAGTTAACATTAACCAATAACAATTTTTTGGAAAACATTACTTTGCACTTAAATTTATATTATGGCGCGTTTTATGATTGAAATAATTTCTATTATATATGCGTGAAATATTTACTGCAATTTCGTGATAGTGTATTTTCATATTGTCAATTGAAACAGTTAAAAATAATTAAAATAGTTAGCAGATGGCTATCTCATATTTTGATAGACTCTTTCTAGTATATGAACGGAGTGAGAGTTAAATGATTCGAGAGCTGAGTGATAAATGTTATAGTGGGGAAGAAAAATGAAATAAAGTATTGTTAATGCGTATACAATACCGGCACTTGTTCCCCCGTACCCGTTAAACGCTTTATGGGAGCTTTAAATAAGGGGTCATATTGACCTCTTTGAATGTGATGAAATCAGTACTCATTTGTTAAAAAAAAATACTTTGGAATACGAAACGTAAGAATGGTCTGGTGACATAACAAAGATTGAAGAAGAAAAACGAAGGACAGGCAACATTGGAATATATAATCTAATTAGAAGACCCAATGTAGGATTCACTGTTCTTACCTAACTTAACCCTAAATAATAAATTAACTTTCTATAATAATTGAATTATAATTGTTAAATATGAATTGTGAAATAAAAGCCTGATCTAGATGGACCTTAGCTACTAATAAATTTATTTTAAGATTATCACGTCACGAGTTTCTTAAATTTACTTCAATTTCAACTGTTGATATAAATTGTTTGCTTATATAAAATTTGTTCCACATGTCACCTAAGATCACATACATATTTAATTTGTGTGACAAAAAAAAACTGGATTTCTGCTTCTTTTCACTTATAAATTGGAGAATACCTTTCTATAAGGCCATCCTAAAATAGTTTTCTATCCCTACGAAAGTTACCCAAAGACAATTCAGTTATCATATCCATATATTAATATTGTAGAATAGTTTCTGACGGCTCGCCTATGTTCCCCTCATAATGTCTACGAAGTTTAGGTATTGTAGTTTCCTATATGAATTAAGCTTTTATTTATTTTTTTATGTATAAAAAAATCTTAATTTTAAGGGTTAAAGATATTATTATGTATTTTCTATAAGAATTTTGCAGCGAGTTAGAATATTTATTGCATAAAATATTGCATATTGATGTCATTTTATATTTTTGCTTAATAAAATTTATTTCACTCTTTTAAGTAATTTACCGAGGTCAATATTAACTATGCTTAGATATTAAAACTCACATATCACCTAGGTATACCAATTTTTAGTTTTTGCTGAATGTTCCAAGCGAGATATTTCGATAAATCCTATAAAAACGGGAATCATTAAAAAAAATGTATGTAAACAGCCTCATAGCCGTGTAACAAGCATACATAAAAACATACAGTCGAAAAAAGAACCTTCTTCTTTTTTGAAGTCAGATAAAAATAAATAAAATAAAAGTACATCACATCGATTGGCTTTAAGTACTAAACGGATAAAACAAACACAAAGAAAATTTTGCTGTCTAGAAGCAAACAATAACTTCGTGTGAAAAACATAAATATTGCAATTCCCTTGACATTTCGAAAGTAATTCCACGCCGTATAACAATTTTCTCACATTCAAATTGTAGTTTTATTTCATAAGGGATGCACTTGATCCTATAACGTCTCTAGGGACAGCGCAAATCGCTGGCTAAATGAAAAATAATTGTGGGAATAGATACGTGTCACACGCATAAAAATAATGTTTCATTGAATTTTAGCAATTTTTTTATATTAGGGCAGGCAACAGGATACGGGCAGCCTAATGGTAAAAGATCATCGCCGCCTTAGGATTCGCGTTTTGGTTGATTTACCGGCTTTGTTAATTTAATGTTTTGTGACTATTTATTCGAGCATTTTTGATTATTTTAAAGTAGAGATTTATTCGTTGAGTTTCAAACTGTGTTGAGAAAAAAAAATTCGACTCTTTTTAAATATTGTCTTTTTTGTTACAATAATTTCACGTAAGAGAGAAAGAGACAGAGCATTCGAAACTTCATGGTTTGTATTCACTTAATGTAGGTATCTTATGAATTAAAATTAATTAAAATCCTTATATATAAGTGCATTTTAGATTTCAGCCTATTCGATTCTATATAGCAAGCGTGTTATTTAAAATCTTGAAATGAAATGACCACATATAAAAAATAAAGTTTAAATAAATAAAATTTGCTATCTGCAGTATTTACAGTGCTCTCCATTTAGGTTAAAATTTTCCTTTATATGTTAATATTTTACACAAAAGTAATAAGTTACAGCTACGTATATTTTAAAACTTAAAAAGTTTTTACTAAAACTATTTGACATCAGACAAAAACGTAAAAAAATAAAGTGATAACTTTCAAGGGTTGCTTTTCTACGTTTTAAGATGATAAGTTAATGATGAATGCATTGGGATATGTGAAATGTCGCATCGAGGGTCACATTTTAATAATTTTAAGTGCTCCGTGACTCTTTCATTTTTACGTTGGTTATTTATAGTGTCTTGAAAACACTATACTTTGTGAAAGGCGACAAGATTATAAGATGCCAATTGTGTAATATTTCAAAATATATATATTTTCAAAATGTGATAAACTCGAATGATTATACGTAGGCATATTTTTAGTTGAAGTAAAAAGATTTGATTTTATGTTATTTTTGTTAAAATGATATTAATTTTTAAATTATTAAATAAGAAATTTGTATATTTCATATATTGATATATCACATATATCATTCATAGTAGTATTAACTATGTCTTAATACAATTATTTTTCAATCCATCTCAGCCAAAAATCATCAGTGCTCCATTCTTAAATATAAGGGTATATTTTCTTATCTTAGACAATGTTGTTTATTTGTTTCTTTTCTTAAAAGAATTTTGCCAATACAAGACCCTGTTGTTAATAAAATCCTTAAAACTATTTTAACATACAAATAGTTATGAGTATGATGTTTAATAACTTAGTTAACTGTTAGTAAAATAGTTTATGAGAGAAGTAGTTTTTTTAGGATTTACCTCGTCAGAGTATGTCTATTTGCGATAACATTAAGGTTGCTACTGTCGTGGACTCGGCTAGAGATTCTTTTTTTTAACCACAGTGCGTCGAAGCCTACACGCATCTCGACGAATATTATCCATGCGGCAGTGTAGTAGTGAGAAAAATCTAATATAGTTAAATATTATAGATGACAATAGCATTAACCCCACATAGGATCACACGCCTCCCATGGGAGTCAGGTCATGGGACACGAAGGTAATCACGCGGACGATCGCAGCTTCCCACGATCCGATCCGACACGATAATGTACTCACCGTATCTAATGTCACGCCCTTCAAAGCGATTAGCGCACGAGTCTCTGACATCCTCGTTACATTATAACTTGTTTTTGTTTATATTCTGTAAATATTTGTCTTTTTTACCAACATTATTTTATAGTTTTAATTATTGATTATTTTATTATCTTTCATGTGTCTTTTCTTAATCTATTGTCTTTGTTACACGTTATGAGGTTCCTTTTAGATTTTAATATTCTGCCATTTTATTGTATACTCTGTAACAATATTTTCAACTAAACAAACAATAAAAATCAATTCCAATATATTACACATCGATGTATATTGTTATACTAAACTTATGTCTAACGATATATCTTATAACTTCTTAACAATTAAGATGTAGCTTGTAAAAAAAGAAAGTATAATTAACAGATAAAACTATATTTATTACCTTATACGAAAAATAGGCGCATTGAAGTCATCGAGCTGCGGAATCAAGCCCGTCTTTACTTATACCTTCAACTACATTTGAAAAATTAAAACGAAGAGCTGCACGAATAACTGAATATTTGACAGCGTCTCTTAAGTAAATCGTTAGAATACATTGTATTTAATTATAATTAAGATATTAAGTTAATGTACACATAATATGTAACATCGTATAATGTAAACGCCGACCGCTAAGTGATTACGGTCTACCAAGGCTGTCGCGAGCCGCAATCATAGCGATTAAGTTAGGGTTGTAGTTTAATTAGTGATCTTTTGCGAATTATTTGCTAAAGTAAGCGTTTATTGTATCTTAATTATACGATGGGACGCTGATTATTGTTATTAAAGCCTACAAATTTAGGTCGTACGATAATAATTTAAATATAAAAATTATGAATTATTGTTATATAATAAACATTTTAGAAAGTTACTAATATTAGATTAAAATATTATCATTTTCGATTAAGATTCAGTTCATCTTTAAGTATAGACAAATATTCACTCAATAGTGTCGATGAAATTATCAGATTTAATCAAAAATAATTCCGAGCACTCCAAACAAATATAAGCGATTTTCTACCCCATTGAAACAAGCTATAACAAACAATTTGTGGCAAGTGTGTCTAATCGAACACGTGGGAAGTCGCGTGACCGACACGCGCTACGCCACTCGTACTAGACACCTTGCGCTGCTTATGCTATAGGGGGAGAAATCACATGACATATTATTAGATCAGATAATAATTATTTTATTTTTTATTTTATTTTTCTATATTCAAAAACGTTGTTAAAAAAGAAAATTAAAACCGAACAAACGAAAAAAGAATTTTGGTAGGTTCTATAAAGAGGAAAAATAACAAAATTAATTACCTCATTTATTTAGTATTTTATTTAGCTTTAGTGTAAGTTTTTATAGCTTATGATTTATAAGTATGTCAAAACTTGGGGACTGCAATGGACTTTAGCACTATTTATAGGACATTATAATATCATTTTGTTCATTTTGTTTACTTATTTCACTAACTCAGTCGAATGCTCTCGAAAAATAATTGTCGCTTATTTTATGAAAATCATACTGTTGAATTTCGGATATATTTGAATAAATTGAAATATATTTCAAGAAATGAGGCCGCTTAACTATTTTATACTATATTTATTTATACAAATACGTCATAGATTTTTAGTTTTACAGAATAAGAGCGTCAAAATCGACCATTTAAAATGTAGGCATGTATTAACAGGTGCATATATCTAAAAAATAAATGATTCAAAAGTGTTTTAAAAAGCTTTTTCGAATAAACTATATTTTGATCAAAATACAATTGAAATTTATATTTAATACGTAGGAAGTACGTGCAGCCTAACATGATACTACAAAATGTAACTAGAAAAGCATCTAGCTTATTCGAAACAGGCGGTGAAATCCCAACGGATGAACCGCAAGATCTAAGACAGAGGTGAGAGAACTGGATTGACATTTTGCATTCCCGATGGTGGCTGTCAATCTTTATTGTCTTTACCCAAAGGCCATCGTGTCACAGATGACCACAGTATTCGTTGCAATAACGTATCTCCATTAATGCGATTGGTATCCCCGTTACGTTACATCTATGTGTACACTGTACGTCATACCTGCGTATTGTAAAATTTTTGTATTTATTTATTAGTACTGGTCACATTTATAAGTCAACGTCAAATATAACGTGAAATAATTAACCATTGATTTGGTCTGTGCATATACTGCAACGATTGAATTGAATTGGTTATTAATGAAATTGTGGCATTTCATTATATAGGAATATTTATTAGCGATTTTTAATAAACTTTGTGGCCTATATAATATAGAACCAGATTAGATGTCTAGTGCTGAAAACTGGTACAAAGTAAAAACAAAAGAAGTGACAATAAAAAATATATTTATCGGCTCGGACGCAACCATATCGTGATGGATTAAATTGCCCTGTCCCTATGACACGGAAAAACAAAACGTGTGCAGCATCTGCTCATTTTTCAGCCTTCCTTTTGCTTTAGGAGCGCAGGTGGCTGCTTTTATTACGTTCGGCCATTTTGTGATGAATTCCACATTTACTCAAAGCTTTTCCGACTAGCTGTGTTTGCAAACGGTGAATTGGGCCGAATTCTGAAAATTATATTCAAATTTTCTCGAAACGTATATAAAGTACATATCATTGTAAAAATTTCACTTTTTGGACAATTTTATCTCAAAACAACACGCGCAATTTTTTTTTAAGAATATTAAAACTCTTAGATTAAGACAGCAGCATTTAATATCAGTAACCGACGCGGTTTTTATCAATATTTTGGCAAACTTATCGTATTTAACCAGTTATTCTCTGAATAGGAACATAACTAGTTAAATACTGAACTGAGGAAGGTGTAGGTTTGGTGACGCGGACAAAATTGTGGGCACCGCTATGTCTAATTTTAAGAATATATTTTATACAATTTAAAATAATTTGAAAGAATTTTTAATTTTTCAATTTAATTTAACCTAAAATTTAACCTACATTAATATTGATCCAACTTATACGGAGAAGAAAATTAAAAGTTAATATCAAAAGTCAACAAACGGTAATTTAAAATTGAACGTAACCAAAAACACCAACAAACAACAATCAGCTCACGGTCGTCAAATAAATAAAAATTATTATGTTACGTATATATTTTGCTCGTACACTACAATGAATACTGTATTTACCGCGGGTCGCATCCAAATTTTAATTGTAATATGTGAATTCGTATTGTGCAGGCGAGTTTTAATTATCTGGAGTCGTGTTCGCGTGAGTTACGCGACCGCTCGCAGTATTTATGGCAACAATTCCGATACACTTTTTAACGTAATGAGCGCTTGTTGCTGGCAACACTGAGGGTGGCGCGTGTATATTGCTTTACGATTGTTTTTCCATTATGTATTATGCGTTGTGGTACTTTTGTTTACTTCCCTATGTACGTATTACGGGTTTTGTTTTTGGATCGATTCTCGTTTTTCGATTTTTGTTTCTTGCGAGAGTTATTTTGATACTTGTGTTTTCTTCGTTCACTACCTTAAATTCTATAAACGAAATCTTTTCTCATAGTGTTTTGTCTCGTTTTTGCAACATTAATTACATGTCACCGAGAAAGTGACAGAGCATTTCACAAATTGTTTCAAGGCAACGTTTATAAATAAGGAGCTAGTGTTTATTGGCTATATAATATGTTTAGATATTGCATTGTACAGAGTATACATATGCATATTATGGATTTTATGGTTAACTACTGTTCTTACTGTTTAGTTTGAAAAGTATCAAAATATATTCCAGTACCCACATACTCGTATATCTAGAAAATTGTATAATATTCAAAATAATCCTTACATTTTTAATACTCTGGCCCTTTTTCACTATCGATAACTTAAAGTACGATTCAAAAAACTGAACCCTTACAGGCAATAACTATAGATAATATGACTGAAATGTCAAACAAGGTTATCGTTCGAAGTAGGTACAGCATAAGAAAACTCTGTCGCTGAATGCATGTGATCAGTTCGGACAGGAAGGCAAGTCACCCGGGCCATTAAATATTCACATCACACGTCGCACGGAACCCGACTTAAATAAAAATGAGCGCTTATTATGAAATTAACAAAAGATGCGAAATATGTTTGTTTTTTTTTTTACGAAGGCACATTTCCCGCCTGCCGCGGCCGAATTACCAGACACTAATTGGACCGTGGAAAAGCAGTGACGGGCGGAAAATAATATTTTTTATTGCCAACCCTGAATGCTACTAGTCCGATTAATAATTTTAACATACGCTTACAAACATTAATAGTTATATTATGACAGATTTTTATTTATTGTTATAGTGAACACAGAGGAAAGTTTCACACTGGTGTACACCTGCATTTTTAACCTAATTAAACATTATTTAAATTCTAAATTTTGAATTTTTTTAATGATTTAATTAGTTGAAAGTCGACTATCATCAAAGTGAAGTCGTATGAATTTTACTATCGATGTCTTGAAGTCTCTTTGAGATCGTTAACGATTATTAATTACTATCTCCAGATTATACATTAAGTTAAATATTTTCGCCTCAATTCGATTATTTACAGAATATATAAAGTATTTATATCTTAAGAATTTTTCAATTTAAATAAAATTAACGAGAAATTATTGTTTATTATTGTTTTTTAGTTCAACGTTTGGGTCGCTGTGTCGGCTCATTTGCTTGATATGCGTGTTCGTATATATGATGTAGTATGGAAGGCTGTAATAAACACCTTAGCACTTTTTCAAACTTTATTGCCGCAAGTTTATACTGTGATTGGATTATAACAATTCGTAAAATAATAAAAAATCGTGAATTCGTGAAAATATCCTAATGCTATAAAATAACTAGAATGATATCTTATCAATTCAGTAATTAAACATTGTATTTTCTAAGGAAGTATCCTACGAAAAAGGTTTAGAACAAGGTTGTGGCAAGAAAGTCGTATGATAAAATAATAATAATAATAAATTTCACTGACCTGTACTCTCGCTTCCGTTAAATCAATTTTCATAGCGATTTCTTCTCTAGTATAGATGTCCGGATAGTGCGTTTCTTGAAACGCTCTTTCTAATTCCTTTAGTTGTGCAGACGTAAAGGTCGTTCTTATACGACGCTGTTTCCGTTTCTCTGTTAATGATCCTTCGTGGCCTCCGTACACCTTGTAAGGCAGTCCCGCTGTTGACGAAATTTATAGTTCAATATAACTAGAATTGAAATTGAAATACTAAATCTAATGTTTCAATTTGGGATCAACTTGGACATGAAATTCATGAGTCTGGGGATGATTTTATATTATAAAAAATAGTTTTTTATAATCACTAACAGTTACATACAACCGAAGATATTAGATATTAATGCTATGCTAATAAAAATGATAGTAAAATGCTTATAGACTATATAGGCGACCATCCTCCACTCTCTTATAAAATCCGCGTGTTTATAAGAAAAAGCGTGAGTGAGCAAAAATACAACCTTTGTTTGTTCCATTCTGCAAATGATATTTTGTGGGAAAATTTAAAGTCTCAGGTCAAATTCATAGCTTCAACTTAGGAAAGGATTTACCATTTATAAAAAAAGTGATTTCTTAAATCTCATAAATGGACATTGGATTTAATATTTGGTTTTTATGTTTAACTCAACGCATTTTCTTACTTGCTAAATAATATTTTTAATCAAAATGATGACTTTCACCTGGTGACAGAACAAAAAGTTTACAAAAATGTTTACAAATATACATATGCTGTCGCAAAAATTATACATAATGATTTTCAATTACTATTTAATAGGATGTTATTCTTATAATGTGATAAGAATTGAAATAAAAAGTTCTCAATATATATCACATAAGTTCTAAAAATACAGAACTGAATTACATGGCATTAGTGTACACTACATATAAATAAACCCGTACGAAACGTTAAGTGAAAGAAAAGCTGCAGGTTGTATTAAAGCGGCCATTTTGTCTCCCCTCCGAGCTCACCCTCCCCACAGTAGGTACAAATTCAACAATGTACCTAAACATAACTAAGAACGCTAACAATAAAATCTTGCTCTACATTAGTTTAATCGTCACAATTAATACTAAGTTATGTTTTAAAATGAAGCATTAAATCCACTATAATTATACTTTGTTTATTTTTAAATAATCAATTTATTAAGAAAATTAATTTATATGCTGTACTAACATAAATACATTTATTAAATTAATACCTAATATTATTTAATAACTAATCGCGTTTTCATCTCCATAAATTTTTATAAGAATAAATAGCGTAGATAAGCAAAATACGTATTTTCCAAACTGGTTTTTGGGTTAAGTTTTACAGCAAAATAAAGCCACAATGAATCTATAATAATGGTGGAATTTTTAAGTAAAAAAATGAACTTCATGTAGCAGTTTCTATTCAATTGCCAAATGATTGTTATTACTTTAATATCATTACAACTGTCAATTATTTAACTAACATTCGTTAACATTTGTAGGATAAAAATTATCTGTTTCAGTGATCAGCTGTAGAAAAACTGTAAGTCATGAATGTCGCGTAGCACTATCGATCGTAGCCAACACCACGTAGCAGCTCTACGGTGCTTCGAATGAAAAATACTGCACTTCTTATGTAGCGTTGCTACAAAATCTCTACAGTGTTACTTGGTTCCTTATTAAGATGATAGTAGAAGTAAGTTTGAAGTTACAGAGTTATATAGGATATATTAAGTGATACTTCAAAATCTGAAGTATATTATTATTACAAACTATCTGGTCCGTACGTTCGTTCAATTAGTCTACTTATACGGGCTGCCTTTCATAACAGAATAGTGAAAACTACATTTCATAGATATTACACGTATAACAAACATTTAGCCCGAATGAACACACAGCTTACCTTCTTTAGGTACTTTGAAATGTTATAGTAGCGAAAGTAACCTTAGTTTACTGTTACGTAAAATAGGAGTACTACAATTCTTTTAAAAATATGTATTCCTATTCAAGTAGTAAGTATATGAATAACCTATAAATAAAAACTTCAATGACGTTCATAGTGATGTATGTATATTGTATATAGTTCTATATGAATGATATTTGATTTTCATGATAAATCTTTTTAATAGCTTCGTAATTTAAATAATTTGAAATTTCATGAAGCTATTACGGCGTACATTAGATAGAACGTCCAAGGGCAACCGCAGACCGCACGCGCGCAGTGACAATTACCTCAAATGAACCGGAATTAATCGAGACTCGCTTCTTGGCCGAGCTGTGGTCTCATTTGCATTATTAATAGAGGGAGAGAGGTGGGAGGTGCGCAGGGGGGAGAACGCTGTCTTTGCTCCCCGCACGCTCGCAATTTGCGGGACCTAATGAAGAGGATCTTCGCAAGATGTTCTTATGATCTTTAATTTGAGTTTGCAGTTCGTGGGTCAGAAGGGCGCTCATTGTTATTGCTACTTCAATATGGCCTCAGAGTTTTATACTTTCAATGATACTTTCTTGGTATTTGAACTGGTTTGCCAGGTCATTCATCTGCATACTTGCGAATGATTGTTAGATAGGACGTTACTACCGTATTTGGTATATCGGAACGTAAATAAATTACTATCGAATCTACAAGTTTTTTACATTAGCGATGTTACATTTTACATACCAATTTTGACGCTGCCTCTATCGAATAACAATTAACCAAGCTCATCTGCTTATTAAATAATATTTTAGACAGTACACTATTAAACGCGATTTTTTTGTCATAAACGTTCAATATTTTAGCTTTAGGTATAATATATTAACTGTGTTTGTTAAGTCATTGTAATATATTGAAGTTATTCCTAACATTTTAGACGTTCTAAAGGAACACGTGCCACTAATTAATCGTCTGGGAGCGATTAATTCCCAGGTGATATGATCCGTGACTTCCCGACCTCTTAAGCTCCATCTCACAAACAACCTTACCTAATTAGAAACCGTGTTCTTACATGAACCTATTTATAATGCATAGACAACCAAGTTTAAAAGAATAGAACTAAATTAAAATAGATACCAACAAATGGTTGCCAATGCTTCTCAAAAAGATTTTTTTTCTTTTTATAATATTTGTACCTATAGCTAATTTATATATATTGAAAATATAGATAAATTAAAAACATTCGAATAAAGAATATAAATTCTTATAGAATCTATTAAACAAATTTATGGTACAATCAACGACCATAGACAGAATAGTTTTGTGTATATAGAATCCGAGCACACATCTTGACATCATTTCGAGAAAGAATTGAAGACTGTAATTTAAAAATGTGAAAATAAAAAAGAAATTTGAGTAGATCTTTTCGCCATCTATTCGAGTGTATGAAGGAAGGCTTCATTTTTCTCGCGTCAGTCGGAAAGTTCGTAGACATCCATAATGCAGGCAACGTCGACGCGTCATCGCGGCATATTGCGCCCGGCAAGAGAAGGGTTACACAGATAAATGGATACACAAATATTTCGTCTAAAAAGGATTTATCTTTAACTTTATTTGGCAACTATATACTGTAACTAGATACCATTTCCGGTCAGGTCCATAATCATCTCCGTGTTGCGCTGGGTATACTGGCTTCGAATCTAGGCAAAACAATGTTTGGTTGAGTATATATGTACTGAAATCTAATAACTGAGTTTTCCTAAAAATATAATCAATAAAACAATTACAAAAATGTGTCTGTCTATAATTATCAATAGGAGTTACGAAATTTCACATTTTATTTGCTAACTAGATATTAATGTTATCAGACCGTCTCAGTTAAAAGCAACAATTCTCAATGTATTTTATGTCATGTTTATCTGTAATTGTAATTACTATTACTTTTCTCAAGAGCCTTTTTACAAAATTGCGTTGACACATATTACAAAACTGACACGCACCATTTGTCATAATTTTACACTTGTAATTTTGTTTATTTAATAACTAGCGACCCGCCGTGGCTTTGCACGGGTGTAAAACATATATAAAAACCTTCTTCTTTAATCACTCTATCTATTGAAAAAAAAACGCATCAAAATCCGTTGCGTAGTTTTAAAGATTTAAGCATACAAAGGGATATAGGGGAAGAAAAAGCGACTTTGTTTCATACTATGTAGTGATTTATGCTTAAAATTTTTTAAAAAAACAATTTGCGAAATTGCTCTGTAACGCACAAACAAATATTTTGATATAAATTTTACTTAAAAATACCTATACTATACAGAGGAATTGCCGGTTAAATCTGAGCGTTTTTTTTGTGATTCTGTGGTTATGATTGGGATTTTATATCTAAAAATTTCATAAGTATGTCAAAATTTGGGGCCCACTTTAGTACTATATAAAGGACATTATGTTTCATTATGTTACTTATTCCACTTATTCATTCTAAAAAATAACAAAAAACATTTTTCGCGCATTTTATGAAAATCATTCTGCTCAATTTCGGATATATTTAAATAAAATGAAATATATTGCAAAAAATGGGGCCGCTATGGACCAGAATAATAACTATTTTATCTTATATAAGTCGAATTTGTCAAAAGCTTTCAGTTTTAAAGAATAAGAATGACATAATTAAAGTAAAGTTAGAGTGTAATAGGAGGTCTATTACACTAATATATTAACATTTCGTCGTCAAGACTGAATTTTAAACAACTCGTTCTCTCTACATCACCTTTTCTATGTTAGGTTTGCCATTTAACTCATCCTAGAAGCCTCATTTCAAGCATCGCATCTTGGATATAGGTAAATATTATAAAACCGAATAAGAATATATTTAGGCATCAGCTTTATCACATTTATTTTAGCATTGAAACTAGGTTTTTTTAATCATTTTTGTGGATATTTAGTAAGTTATTTCTTTTAGAATTAAACAATTTATAGCATGTGTTAAATTAGATAGTATAGCATATAAAACACATAAAAAGCATCTTAAAGTAATGCACGGGATCCATTCATTTTATATTTGCAAATAAACATGTGGGTAAATTTACGTAATGGTAGCTATAAAATTTATATTTTCTCAGTCGAAGTCGGTGTTCGAAGCTCATAAATAAGAATATTATTTACAGTTTCAAATATTCTATTTACTTTTTTAAATATATTACATTATGTAGTATATTCTACAGATTATTTATTTAAAAATTTAATATAACGTAACCAGTTAATACAACTGCACACTCGTTCGACAACCGTGTCTGGTTTCTTAACAAGACAGAGAACATTATTTTATACCTCCAGTACCAGACCAGTCTTTAGAAGAGCTCATATAATTATGCAGTCACAGTCATTTTAAAGGTAGGACTGTCTCCACTAAACCTAATTAATTATTTATATAAGTTAAATAATTGACTAAGTAAATATAAAAATGTTTTTAAAAATACTAAATAATTGCTTAACAGAAAAAAAAAGATAACAAGAACTGGACTGCGTTCCCTCACAATCTCAATGGGTATGAAATCTCCTCACAAAGTTTTATACCCATAATTGTTTACTCACAAGCATACAAAAGTACCTTAAAGTATTACTATCACGATGATTATAATAATACATTGTCCGGGTTTCTAGAAGTCTCATAGCGCGTCGATATTTCTACGACTTATGTCTACGTATTGCATTAGCGGGCATAGAATAAATGACTGAAGGAATATTTGTAACAATAGACAAAGTTCCCAGTAGAAAACCCTAGAATAACATAACATTGTAGAAGTTACGAGCACGACTCACGACGCAGTTCAGCTGTAAGATATTGCCTTTTTTATAGCCCACTCAACTATATACTTTGGGACAGAATAGATCAAATGCGATAAAATATTGCTCTCGGTTCTGACACCAAATCGAATTAACCCGTCCACTTGCATGCAAAGGCGGAGACGACATGAGAATAGAAATTGCGATATTGGTTTAGGATAGCTGCCCTCACACGTTCCCAACTCACATCGACTTCAATATCTACTGCTGTAACATCGATGTGAGATTTACCTTTTTTGAAATATACATCTCACGAGACGAGCAACCAAAAAGCATGCTTTATTTATACATGGCTCGTTTTAAATTCTTCATGGACTAGAAAGATAATGCAGATGAAGTTTATCTTATTTTACATGTTAAATTTTAAATGGCCATTCTGTACGCCTACAATTTCATTTTTGCAACACATTACTAGCTACACAAACCGATAGTCAATATATTATAATTGAAGTCTTGTAAGTAATAGAGAGTTGGAAAATAGAACAGATCTTCAGATTATCTTTTATTGTTAACAGTAACTGTAAGTATGTCAACAGGATGTTGCCTTCCAAAATGGAACGTTATTTCCTTGGAATTGAAATACGTAGATAATTATGATTTATTTAATTGAATTATCCTGATTTTTTGTGTTAGACCAATCCGTTGTGGCCACAAACTCCAGAAATCAATTAAATATATAAAAAGGCATTTTACCTGTAACGGTGGATCCGATATTATACTTACATATTACGAAAAATTCAAAAACACTTTAAAAAATAATATTTTTTCAAGTGATTTTTCTGAAGTGAAACGTTGGTCGCAGGATGCACTAGTTTTACAAATTTTATAGCATTATTTGATGTACAAAATCATCTCGAGTAATCCTATTACAGTACAACAATTAATACGGCAAGCTGTAATTAATTTCTGTATGATTAACGGGCATAATCCTGGTTTTCTCAAGATTACATGGACGCCCGAGGTAAGTTATTGTGTTCCGTGGGTGCAAGCCTCGAACCCTTAGCCTTAAGGGGAATGTTCACTACTAGAAATAAACAAGTATTTTGTCAGATCAGCAACTTCACATTTCTATGCGATGAGGTCTTGAGTTTGAATCCCGGGGAAACAAATAAATGTTTTGACAATAGAACTAAAGAATATTTGTAACCCTCGACGCAAATAAAGGCATTTTATAACCGACCATGTGGATCGATTATGATGTTTTTTTATGGTTTGAAAGCTGAGCGAGATAGTTCTTAGCTACAATATATGAAAATCTGTTATTCCATTCATTTATTATTAATTTGAAGTGTCTTCAATTTCACTAGATAGTTAATTATGGCACACGGAAGTCGCGAGTATGTTTAAAAAAGATAGTAAGTAATCTTTAGTGTTCAAAGCACGGAATGCACGTACAAAGACTCGGGGCATTGAATTTCAGCCTTAACGCTTCGCTACTTTGTCCTCCCCTTAAGAATCTCGCGGACGCCGTTGCCAATTAGGGGTGCAATCGCTCACGCGGCAAGACACCGCTCCCCACTGCCCTCGCCCCGCCCAAACCAACTACACTTTGTTGCGGGACCGTCGCCACAATATTCGCTGTGTTGCTTTAAGAAATTAAAATTGTTCAAACAAAAGTCTAATTATACGGACATAGGTGTCCGTAGGTATTGATTATGAAGCAACATTATTAAGAGCCCTATTACAAAATTGCATTGATACATACAACCTTACTCACACTACTCTCACACACCTATCACAGAACTGACACGCAACATTTTTGAAATAATTTACCATTTGTAATTTCGTTTATTAAATAATTTATAGTTTTAAAAAACAACTTAAAAAACAAAAACTGGCAAATATTTAAGTATACATTTTACGTAAAAATATCTATTCAATGAAGAGAAATTGTTAATATAATATGAGCGTTTATTGTAATTTTATGGTTATGATTGGGATTTTACTTCTGAAAATGTCATAAGTATTTCAAATTTGGGGGCCGCTAAACACTATTAACCAACATTATATCAAATATTTCATTTTGTTTGACTCTATTAATTCATTCCACGATCTCAAAAACAAATGTCGCGCATTTTATGAAAATCATACTGCTGATTTACAGATATATTTAAATAAATTGTTATACGTTGCAAAAATCGAGGCCGCTACAGACTATAATAATAACTATTTTATACTATTCTATAAGTCACAGCCAAAGCCTTTCAGTTTCAGAAAATCAGAGCGTGAAAATTTTCATTTTATGCAAAAAATAAGGTTAAAACGTAATAAGCTTCTTAAGTATACGAATTTTAATCATTAATAACTTTATCAAAGTTTTAATTTATATAAATGTATAATTTTCATATGTTTTATTTTTTATTTATCTTTTATATTCAATTCATTTTTGTATTTCCTTGTATTTTATAGTTTTAGCTTAGCTTAAGTTAAAGCTAAAGTGCTAAGGACCCTTAATGCAATCCTTATTAATGAATTAAAGTTGTCTAGTTGTATTGTTTTTTATATAATATCGTATAACAAATAGAATTATTTACTTAGCAATGATTACTAATAATAATTAACGCACAAGTATTTAAATACAATTCAAGTATTTACTTCCCTTTTTTTAACTTTTAAAGAAACTGCTTATTAGTTTTTGTAACTTGGGTGCTGAAATTGATTTTCCCGTATCAGAGCAAACAAAGTCAAAAATAATTTTTTTTTATATCACGTACATGATCGCCTATGAACATCACTAAAGTCTTATATAACAACACTACACTACCTCTTATCTTTATTATTTTTTAATCTGAATCGTTATTTTAAAATTAACAGTAACATTGTTAAAATTAACATGGTTAATAGGATTTTTATTGCAATAAAACAGAAAAATATATGCAAAATAATTACATTTTGCTTTAACTCTTATTACAGCTACTTGAAACAACAATAATCTTACAATTTTTTATGTAAAATTAATAAACTTAAGAAAGTATAAAATAATGCTGCAACAGCCTACAACTGACTACCTATTAAATAATTATAACAGAAATATCCATTTGTAATCTACTTTTTTATAAGTTACATTATACATTGGTTTATATAGATTTATTATTTTGATATTTTTGTCAATTTATTTTCAAATAAATATTGGCAAATAAATATCTTTTATCTGACTTTAAATTAATATATTGAAGAACCACGACGTAGCAATATGCTACGAGAAATTGACGTAGCAATTAATCGTAGCACGTAGATGTCATAATTACGTCGCGAGCGTAATAGTTATAATAATCATTAAAAATTGTTTATTTTTTACACCAAATGTTACTACTCAAAGTTAAAAACTTAGGTTAATCCCAAATAATATTATAAAATTTAATTAAGTACTTACGCTGTAAATTCATCGTAGGTGGGAATATATGGTGATTCCTCATGGCAGCGTCTTGCGGTCGGGCACATTGTGGCGGCGGCGGCTGATAACGCATACCCTGGTACCGATAAGCCGCCTGCGACATCTGCCCGCAGGAGGCCAGCTCGCCCCAGGACAGTTCTCCGCCGCTGGAGCCCAGACAGCCTCCTTCGAACCCACCACCAGCACCGCTCAGATACCCGTACTCCATTATTCTTACAAGACACTACCTAACATAAAAACGCTGAAAGCGCTGAAAAGAGCGCGCCGCGCGGGGCGCGTGCGACTGTTACCAAGCCGCAAGGGCTCACAACCGCATAATTGGATGAGGAGTATATTGAATTATGCCGATTACAGATGCTATCGGATCTCGAGGATAGTTTTTGCCGGCGTGGAGGACCGCGCGCTCGCCCCACTCGAAATCGAATGATAAGCCTAATTGAATAAGGGCGAGGTTCGAGGAGGGCGGGGCGCGCACCCCTAGCCAGGCCAATGGCCGGGGTCGGCGGCTCGCCACCGCCCCCCATTGGTCGCCCCTCCCCGCCGCGAGGGGGCGCCCGACACGACACTTCGCTACTTTTCTTTTCGCCGACAGTTCCTTTGTCATTGAGGAAAATAAAAAAGTTCTAATTAACGATCCAGGTACGTTGCTAATTAATGGCTGTTGATCTTTAATTGAGAATGTATTTCTTGCAGTCGATTTGCAATCACTTTATTCATTCAACTCATATTTTTTATTATTATTTATTAAATAATTTGCCTTGAAAGTAATATATTGTTATTTGTATTTTTTATTATATAAATTAAAGTTTTAAATATTTCAATTACTATTTAATAAAATTATTAAGTTGGTATGAAATCAGATACTTTTATTTAATTACTTTGATAGGGATTTTGATTTTTGTGTCTCGATTGGGTTTGATTTGTGGTTGAGGTGCTCCTGTTTTCCTTCTTTTCTTTGCATTGTTGTAAAGATTTTTTCATTTTTTTTTCTTCTAGTTAAATTTATCATTATGTAGAGCATGTACAATGTTTTAGAATCTATAAATAATATAAAACAATTACCAAGATTTTTTATGTATTAAAAATCTTTACAGTAATAAAGGGTACGTGAGAAACTGACGATTACAATATTCGCAATATTACAGCGCTGTGACGTCATCCCTCGGGATCTCGCCACACGCTCCGCGAGTCGAGACTTTATTTATTATTTATATTAATTTTACTACGCCGCTTCCCTTGTTTTATTTCTCTTTTTAATTCTTTATTCGTATCCAAGAACGCTGAACAGTGACACATTCTTGCTAATCTCTAATTGAATTCACGAAATATGGAAAATTTCAACTAATTTAAAAATGCTTAGTCTTTTTTAAAATAAGATAATAAGTAAGGTAATTTAAATTGTATTAATTAGAAATAATAGCATAATATTTTAATTTATACAAGTTTTTACACATTATATTATTTGTTTTACAATATAAGAATAATATTGTCGATTATTTTGATAAATAATGGTTGTAACCTAAACTGCGTGTGGGACCGGAGGTCCTGGTTTCGAATCCCAGGGACACAATACAATGTTTCGTTTGATTATGCACAGAGTGCTGAACGTCTTGCTTATAAATAAAGTGATCAGTGAGACTGAAATGAGTGCCCCAAGAGGCTTTAAGACACTTCAAAGAGTCTGTGAATATATTTAAAACTAGCTATGGCCCATGGTTTCACCCGTGTTAACTTCGTCGTAACGTGATGTTAAATAGCCTAACTTAAATTAGGTACATAGTTTAGCCTTTTTGCTCTAAAAATGATGATACTTTCATAGAACTTTTCATCCCCCTTTCAAGCCCTTAAAACCATTTAGTTTAAGTCCTTTCTCAGGCTCTAGACTATCTGTGTACCAAATTTCATTTAATTCGGTTCAGCAGGTTTGGCGTGAAACCGCGATAGACAGACAGAGACAGAGTTACTTTCGCATTTATAATATGTATCAGGAAGGAGAAGAAGAAGGTGGACAGACCAGGATTTTATGGACTTTTTGTTCCAAATAATTAAGTATCACCAAAAACGTCATTCCATAGAAAACGTATGAGAACACGAATTTTCTTCAGAAACACTTTTTTGTGAAGTTTTTTATATTTCTAATAGTTATTCTGCTTATTAGAGATCATTAAAATCGGTTCAGCGATTCTTGGGTTATATGTTGTTAATAACCCGACTTTGTTTTATATGTTTAGATTTTACATGTAGGTTATTTTATATTTTGTCCAAAATTCAGCTTGCATTATAGCCCTTTTTTACATTCATTGTTTTTCATCATATTAACGAAGCAATATTATAGCAATAAACAAATATATATGCGCGTACAAACATACAAAACATGTACATAGAAAATAGAAATGGAAAACAATGTCGGGCATAAAATATGTGATCACTTAGCGACGTGCAATCCAAACAACTCCTGCGTAGTTTTTCACTTTCCTTGATGACAACTTTCCTGTGCTTTTCCGGTTTTTCCGGACCAGAGACAAGAACATTCAATTATTAGCCATAATATACGACGATATTTCGTCTTATTTTAATAATACCTACGATCTATCTTTTATGACAAAACCTGGTTCTAAAATTATATACCTCAAGTGACAAGTCATTGTGAAGTTATATACCTGATGTTTTTTTTAGCAGGAGGCTCACTAACTATTAGTTGACCGCCACTTACGGGCTTTGCACACCCAAGTTGAGTCGCGGATGCGTTGCCTTCCTTTTAAAAAGCGCTACGCTGTGTTCTTAACCCTAGAACTCATGAGTGGGGTGAGAACGCACCCCAAGCGTACTTTGAACTACGCTTTTTTTTCGCTTATGTTTTCCGGTTTTCAGTCTTCGAATGGGTTTTTCGTGACCTAAATATGCACAAAATTAGATGTTCCGGGTACCGTTCTCTTCCTTATGAAAAAATGAAGAGAATGGTGTATGAAAAAGTATTTTTATCACCATAGGGCCGGTTTTATGATCGAAAAACCCGTGGGGTGCGCTCGAACCCCAGTCATGAGGTTGAGGGCAGAAAAAGAGATACATGAGGTCTAGGGTTAAAGGTTCCCAAGTCGGTCAGAAGTCCTCTCAAGGCAGCTGGTTCCACAGCGGCTTGTGTCAGGACATGTCTTAGAAAACGCACATCTATGGAACATCGAGGCGATACAAGGTGATCGATGTGATGTCACACAGATGAAAATTATATTTGTACTAGCTGTGCCCCGCGGTTTCACTCGCGTAAAAGTCGTCGTAACGTGATCTTATAGAGCCTAAAAAATTTTAGCTCTAAAAATGACAATTCTTCCATAGAACTTTTCAGCCACCCCTTACAACCCTTTTTTAGCATTAAAAATTAGCCTGTCTCCTTTTTCAGGCTCTAGACTATCTGTGTGCCAAATTTCATTTGATTCGTATCAGCAGTTATGGGCATGAAACCGCGACAGACAGACAGACAGTTACTTTCGCATTCATGATATTAAAGTTAATTAGTAAAGGATTAACAGTTTTTGTCGTGACCATAAATCATGAAACATAAAGATTATACTATTAATGCACTTAATTCGGATGCTGTGATCTTCAGCGAGATGTAATCTGATAATGCGGCGGTTATAGGATGCGTGCGTCTTTCCCCGCCTAATTCAATTTGCGCCCTCAGGCCACATGCTGAGCTGCAAGTGTCCCCACACGAGAACACTGTTTTTAATTAATGGCTAAGTACATCACATCATATTAAATCTAAACTATATCCTCAATATAAAATAAAACAAAACAGAATATAGAAAATATTATACGTTTATGAAAATAAAATAGCCATTAAAAGAATGCGTTTTTGTATATTAACTAACGTTAAATCCTTTGCGAAAAAAGGAAGACCTCAACTCAACTTTTTCAAAGGGATAACGTTTGAGTTTTATACTTACGACTTACCTTACTTATAAATATTGCTCAACTGATCATTGCTCAGTGTTCTGCAAAATAATTGCACGCAAGTGACAGAGCGTTTAAGACACTGTTTTAGTTTAAGTTTATTTATTAAGTTGAGCATTGCTTATAAGTAAGGAGGTTCACGTTTATAATGTTAATCTAAACAAAAGCCTTAATGATGTGTGCTCCAAGTTTCATGATGATCGGTTGAGCAGTTTAGACGTGATTACGTAACAAATAAACATACTCAAAAAACTGTAAAAAAAAACGATCAGTGATACAAACACAGAAATAGGTACAAATATGCAGTCTTATTGAATTATGTGTAAACAATAAGGCTAAAATCACTTACAAAATCAGAAGTTTAATGAATCTAATGAATCGATCAGTTTAAAACAGGTGTAGGCAGAGTAATGGGGATGGAAAGCGCGGGGAGGGGATGGCACTGCACCTGAGCCAGTGATTGATGAGTTTAGCCATTGTTATGATTGCCAAGTGCCAACTCCCAATATTCAAACGTCAAAATTATAATTCCCATTTATTGGATAACTTTTACCACCTCCATTACTAATTTAATCACGCGTTTATCTTTCAATTCCTGTTACGTAGAACGGTCCTATGGTGTAAAAGAGGTCAGTCGAAACTTAAATATTTCCTGTATTAGGTAATACTAATTATCATAAACCTCAAAAATTAAATTTATAGACTGGTTGAAAGTTTGATTTAGCATGAAAGTGTTTTGTAGTTGTAAATTTCGCACTTCTTGTACTTCTACGATTTCTTATCAATTTTTCTTTACCAGGGTTGCCTGAAAGATCTCTTGTTAGCGATAAGGCCATTGTAACTCACACTACAACTAAGTGTAACAAATAAAAAAGAAAGTGTACGATATGTATTTGGTGAATGATCTAACTAATTACTTAACTATACAAACAAAACTGTATATGTTACCTATACAATCTATAAGCTCTTAACCGCAGTGTCTAAACGAGCATATATTTACAGAAGCGAGCTGCTAACCTTAGATCAAGGGTGTACGGCGGACCAACAAGGCGACGTTGTCAAAGTAGCCGCCGACGGCGTGTTTGAACAACTAATGAGCGGCTCCCCGGAGACGGTGTGTTTGTCTCCGACGCCCCGAGCTCCGCTTTTTCGACAGAAATGTAGACCCAAACCCCACCCATAGATATTCACTAAGTTTGAAGCGTATCATCGGTTTAAAATTTTGCCGAATGAATAAGATAATTACTGATAGATACGTGATTTATCTTTGAAGTTTTATTATGTATGTAAGATTAATGTTTGTAACCCTTGAAGTTAGTTTCCATTATAAGCTAGCTCTAAAAAAATATTAACAAGAAGAAAATGATTTGTATGTATGTACCTATTTCAGAGGCGCGTAAGAGAAGTGGGCATTTTTTATAGTAGTGGTGTAATACCGTAATTAGATGGCAAACAAATTTATTTCTAATATGATTAAATATTATTAATTTATAACATCTTTCAGGTTTTTATTATATAGATTATCACTACATAGTATAAAACAAAGTCGCTTTTTCTTTCCCTATATCCCTTTGTATGCTTAAATCTTTATAACTACGCAGTGGATTTTGCTGCGGTTTTTTTAAATAGATAGAGTGATTGAAGAGGAAGGTTTTTATATATGTTTTATACCCGTGCAAAGAAGGGGCGGGTCGCTAGTATTATAATAATTTTAACTACCACACTTTGGAAGAAAATAGTAAGTTACAGCGCCATCTAACGCGATGTTTTAAAACCATAGATTGCATAAGCGATCCAGAAATCGTCTGACAATGTTCTCATGGTACCATAGAACACCTTTTTGTTTGATGGTAAGTAATTACAATATTATATTATAGATGTCGCTATTTTATATTGTCTTATTATTACTTGAACTTAATACAAATTATATTAAACTACATGCAAATCACATCAGATTTTTAAATTTTGATGAGGTTTTGAGAAGGTAGCCCGTACGTATGTCATATTTGAAAGCTCCTATCCATTATCTTAAGGTAGATATATAGGTACATTTAAAATAAATTACTTAATACATGTCATAAGATCGAATGTCATTTAGTAGGTACCTAGTTGTATTATTTAAGAGGTAGAAATTTTAGTATTATTATCATCCTTCAGTCTAGTTTCTAACCGAAACATTTCTTCTAGTTTCAGCTAAAACTTTCCAAGTATTAACTTAATAATGGCGTAATTAGATAATAAGTCACTTATTTTTGATAATTTATTTCTTTCACATAGCATACTTTACATCTTAGGATAGCCTAACAACTATTAACAACCATTGTGCAATGAGTACATTAAACACACAACCATGATACAGTTCGGAAAACAATTTTAGACGTTATTTCGTAAGTGAATGGGTTAAATATTGTTTATTACATTTTAATATAAAGCAAACAACCCATTATCTATTTAAATTTTTCTAAATTACTAACCGCTCCACTAAAGGTTGTTTTTTTTAAACACCATAAAGCTATCATATTAAAATTGATATGAGGCTAAACAAGAGACAAGAGCTTGATACGGGTGACACCTGACGCAAAGAAAATTTGTAAAGAAATGAGTGAGTGTAGCTAGAACATAACGATTTCCATCGTCATTTCCATACAAACTTATTTTGCGTCATAATACGCTGTTGTTGTTTGTATAGAGCTTATGGTGTGATGACCACTGAGCTTCGGTCGATGGATTGATAAAGCGCTAAAAATGGCAGTGGAGTGGCCACACGCTCACAAAGGATCGACTATGGATATTGACAATGAGTGGAACAATATAATTCGGTTCGGAAAGGACAAATTTGCAATGTTAATGTTACATTTAATAAACAATAATATTGAATGTACACAATAATAGAATTGAAAATCAAATTTATTTACTGTGAAATGAATGATTATAATTAATTATTTTTAACAAAACATAATTAATTTGCCTCTTTTCTAAGTACTTTTGATGACACTGATATAAAAATCACTGACAAAAAATTACTTAAATTTAACAAAGTCTAAATTGTAATTTTTAGGGTTCAAATCACAATTTTAAATTTAATTCCAACTTCCAAAATATTAGTTGAAAGTTTATATCCCTTTTTAACCGACTTTCAAAAAAATCCAAAAAGATTATTAATTCCACGTGTATTTTCTTTTCCTGTGTTGGAGATTCGGTTTCAAAAATTAAGCTTATAAAATTTGTATGTTGATTGTGCAGGAGCATAAAAAACATATAATAAAATGAATTACTAATCAACACGACTCTTTATTTATTTTCATTTAAAAAATGTTTTTTTAAGTTTTTTGAGTACAGCTTAATTCATTATTAATTTTTATTTCTAATTGGCCTTCATTTGAATGTAAATTCGTGGCAAAAAGTGACTACAGTTTTTAGTTAGTAGACATTTTCCCACATTAAGTTGCTTATTTTTTCTAAAATTTGTGTCTTAAAGGTACATTAATCCTAAAATTACACCTAACAATAATTCTACATATATACGTTTGGTCGATAATAACAGGAATGTGAAACATATGACTAGAATTTACTAAACTTAACTTCGACCTAAATAAATAATTAACAATAATTTTACTGTAGTCAGTACCTAAACTATACACATTTTGGTTGCATTACAGCTTTTTCAATTGAGAGCCTGTTTACCTAGTCAAAAATTATCATTACACATGACAAAACACTCATTTCTCACATTACTTTCGGTACCGGCTAACGAACTAAACGTAGACAATTAACTAAAAATGCTTGACAAGTCTGTATTTTTGGAATCATCGGAGATCATTATATTATTATCTACATCGAACATTCCTCACACTGAACTATAATAAATTATATTAACTATATTAATAAATAGTAATTTACACAATTGTACAAATAATTTGAGATCAATGGACGTTTTTAAAATCCGCATTATTGTATATTTTACCGTCAATGCAAAACCAAGTGCGCGGCAAAAAAGAAACAATGCTTTTTAATTGAAAACATACTGGCTGTTTGACTTTACTGTAAAACTTGAAATAATTTTGCTTACATAAGATTTTAATCAAATTGGTAAAATTGAGATCGTGTAAAATCTTCTATAAAAATATTTTTGAGTAAAAGTGACCGGTGACCTATTTTGGCCTCCTACGATTACATGATATTTTTAATGGTGACATAACAAACATTACTTTATTAGATTCATCTTTAAAACCAGCTCATTTTTTATTTAAGGCGCTCGTAGAGTACAGATGATTGATAATTTTATGAAAATTTCATGCACGCGTATAAGATTCACAATACAAATTAATCCTATAGACCATACGCTCGCATTGAAATTCTGTGAAGTAAGTAGTTGTATTTACTGAAGCAGTATTTAAAAGCATTTTTTATTTTTACATTCACTACAAATACACTGATATTTATGTTAAATAAGCAAAGATTCAAAGATTAAGAAGCTTTTTTTAAATGTTATCGCTGAACTAAAAACCTAATTAGCAATTTGAAGATGAATATACCAAAAAATTACAGTTCTCTTCTGTTGTATAGATAGTCACTTTAAATTTTCAAATGGCGTGTTTCTATTAGAACGCCTTAATGTAACCTAACGCCATTTCCAACTATCATGAAACAACCGATAGAGTACAATCCTTTATGTCCTATCAATACTTGTATTAAAAACGTACATCCTGGACGTCTGTAGGTGTATTTGGCAGATGTGTTTGATCTGGCGAAGCCTGTTTTGTTGGTTGGGCGTATCTGGTGCGTGGTTCCTGAGACTGTGTTTCCCTTGCGAGGACCGTTTCAACGTGACGCGCGATTAGTTCAGTAGAGACAGGTGGTGATCTTGTGAGACAGCAGAGGTCGTTCACAGATATGCGTACACGTAAACCACGGGCTGCAGCTGTGATACAGGAGACTGCTATCAACGATGGCGGTACAAGGAGAAGTTCAGTTTCTGTTGACAAAGAAAAAAAAACCATTAAATTATTAACTTCTTTAAATAGGTGTTAATTTTTACCGACTTAAAAAAAGGAGGAGGTACTCAATTCGACGCTAACTGTTAACGTTCGACTGGGTGGACCGATTTCGATGATTCTTATTTTGTTTGAAAGCTGGTACCGTGTGGTCCCATACAAATTTAATCAAAATGTGTTCATTGGTTTTAGAGTTACAATTTGAAGTCGGTTTTTTTAAAAAATGTTTAACACTATTATTTTATTTACTCTTAAAGTACAAATAGTTTGGTAATATAGTAGAAGTTATAATTTATAAGCATATAGCACGCCTTGAAGATCGTAGGTGGACAAAAACAATTACTTTATGGAAAGGCCCATCGGGTAAGCGCTATAGAGGAAGACCTTTTGCGAGATGGGAAGATGATATTAAAAAAATTGCCGGCCCACAATGGCAAAAAATAGCCCAAGACCGTGAGAAATGGAAAACTTTGGAGGAGGCCTTTACCTGAGAGGGGTTCCAGTGGTAAAATGTAAATATTTAATTTAATCAAAAATTTTGTAAAACTGGAAATAAAAGGCTTTTTATTTTATTTTATTTATTTATTATAATTTATAGTCAACGTGACTCGTTAAAAATAACAGCCATTGGTTAAATATGGCAAAATCTCTATCGAGTTGTCTGTCCAGGTTTCGTTCGTTTCGTTATACGTAAACATTTAGGCGGAAATAAGCCCAGTTCGAATTGTCATATTGAAAATATTCTTAATGAGGTACAAACAATTGAAATGTGTGCATAAAGTTCAAATTAAAGATTTATGTTGAAGAAGTCGAAAATTAAACTTGTAGGTGCGCAGATCGCAGGTAAGCGCATCTGTTGAGATAATTACCTGCCGCTAACAGGTGGCAAAGACACCTTGCATTTTAGCGGCCTTGCCTCTCGCTTGTTTATAATAAAGCGGTCATCGTACACATCGTTTTTACCGATTTTAAGTCACTGCATCATAAAAATATTTTACTATTCGAAAACTGTCAAACCTATAGTTTTTGTGCAAATTCCCTTGCACAAAAACTATGGAGCCTAACTTGGAGGCTGTAATGTTTTGAATGATATTAAACAACTCATACTACAATCGTGTCAGTTTTTAGAGCTGTAAGTTAAGGTGACCAATAGTTAAAAATAATATACAACCTACGGTAAATGCTTCGAAATAGTTTTGTTGCCATTATTGACTAAGGATCAAAAAACGAGTCGCAATCTTGGGAACTGGCAAAATCCATAAATAAAAAATTAAGACATTGAAATAGAATGATAGTATTAGTAATTACTAATTAACCGTAATCTATAAGAAATAACTATGTGCCGAACATCAAAGTTCGCGACGAAATCCCAGCGTCGAAGGGACCCAAAATCACGTTACATTTTGCACAATACTACCGCATTGTTGTCTAAAAACGAGGAAGGAAAAATGGAACAGCTGCAAGATTTGTGCATTCCGTCCTCGTCTGCATCTTTCAACCGTACCTGGGACAATGGATGGGAATATAATAGTAATTTACATCTTAAGTCTACCAGTCAAGGACACAGCTGCAATTTTGCTAGGGTCCACGGCAAAAAATATTTTTTATTATAGACTTTTAAGTATGTGATCGCGACACTAAATCTATTTATTAATATTCATTGATTAAACGTGACCAATGAGTTGTTTATATTATAAAAGTTTAAACGCATATAAAATGATTGTTCTTTATTTATTTATTTATTTAAAATAAAAGTTAAAACGTAATTTTATATTAAATTTGTGGTAATTTAATTAACAATCAAAAACTTATAGAATGTGATACGAAAAATATACTATATTTTGAGATAGCCTGCAACCGAAACAGCATCTCAAAGTTGTGTTTTAGTTCCAATATGTTTAAGACGTCAATATCTAGACTTACAGTATTATTTATATTTTGCTAAAACATTTTCTTTCAGAGTTTAACATTTTAAATATTATATAATTCTACTACAAGTTTGTTCTAGTATTTTTCGATGGCGTCAATGTTAATTAATATTAATGTATCGAAATGACAGCTTTCCAGTGGTATAAAACTATCGAAAAATCGATAATAAACTCTTAATTGGCGTAATGTTTGTCGCGAAGAGCTTTGGCTAAGAGCGAATTTTTGACTCATTTTTTAATCACTGCCTCGTATCGATTCTTGTATATTGAAATATATATACATACCTACTTATTACTGTGTTTAGATATTGAGTCAGTGAACTTTCAGGCTCCTTACGGAGAAGCGTTGAAGCATAACTTGAAGCAATTTTTAGTATCACTGGGTGTAGGTAAGGTAAGACGGCAGATGTGCTGACACCTGGCAAGACCCTTCCGCTCGCTACCTCCAAGTTCGGGTCACTGCCCACCTACACCCTTCATAGTTCATACCCATACAATTTCTTATAAACACACCATAATATGGAAAAGGTGCTTGCTAAATGTCAATGGAGGTTTAACCTAGGTCGTTAACTTAACTAAATGATTTAGACTAGATTTTTAACCGTCTCTTAGAATGGTTTTCCTTATAAGGAAACGTTATCGTTGTTTTTTTTCCTATAGAAACAAGAAACAAAGAGACAACTCTTTTCAAATTCAATCCGTAAAACCTAGGTTTTTTATGAAACTACAATAAATTAAGTACATAGGTATAGGTGATTTCCATAGCAACTATTAAATAAAAAAGTATATAAATTCGTTTAGCATAGCCATGAGTCATGAAAAATTTAACATTACGTTATCTACAGAGGTATCTATTTAGCCGTTACAAATTTGTCATAGAAGGCAATAGAGCTTTAATGAATAAATCAAAAAGCACAGCTATGCAGCGGGCCGGAGCACATTAAAATCCCAACCAACTGATATCATGTTATCATGCATGATCTCGATCAGCGGACCGAGGCGATCCGTTGTGCGACAGGTTGTCCGACGGGTTGGCCGACAGTTGGTACCAACATGTGGCCCACGCCAAGGACCATCTAAGACACCCCCGTCTTACCCTTCTAATTACGAAAGCAGACTTTGGGGACCGTTCCTTCTAATTACACTATCAACAGACATTGGGAACCGTTATTCTAAAACCTGTCTCACCCCATCGAATGACACTTAAACAAACAAGAAGTTGCAGGGGTTGCAAATAGTAAAAGTCATTATCTAATTGTGTGGAACTAGTTCTAATGTCTTATTCGCAATCCGTTAAAAACTGTTCAGTGTTTATGTCTGGTTTTCGCAACATTTACGATAGAGAAAAAGGACAGGTAATTGAGACATTGTTAATGTTGAAAGTCGCAACGAGACTTTATATGCCCAAATATATACAGTGGAGTTTTTTTGGAATTTGGAATCTTGATAAGCGGCGGATTAAATTTCAAGACCGTCTTAGGTATAAAAAAGTTACTGTTAAAAATTTTCACACGCTGAACCTTTATTGTAAGCTCTAGGCTCACGTACGTTGCTCTAGGGTTAGTCTTAGGTATGAAAAGTTTGCCGCTTCATTTCTAAATACCAACAAATTGTTTTCGCGCCTAGTATGTACGTACATAATGTCGTAACCTAGAACTTGGGTCCTTTGAAAAGTATGTAATTAACTAATTAACTACTTATGGGGCTTATGTTGTCTCGTCCTCTCGGTTTGGCTGACGGATCTTGGCCCTTACGCTCCGCTACCTTCCAGATCTACTTACTTCAAGCATGCTTATGAGGCGTCATAACATTAAATTGTAATAGGATGCGCCTATACCACTCTGATACGGATTTTTCTCAATTGAATTTTGGTTCAGATAGGGTCGGTTGCCAGGTGCGTAACGAGACGATATTGGGAGCCCCTTTAACAAGCCGACTTGAGGAGTGTAACAATGGCCGCAGGACGTCTTCGCGTATTGTCGTTGCTCAGCTGGCAAACTCCCCTGTCCCCAACATGGCCTATAAGTCACCGTGGTGACATGGTAACATGAATTATTTTCCCAAATAAGCATATATAGGTACTAAGTAGGAAATTGGAATAAAATTAATGTTAACGTCAAAGATGTAACTTTGTTACAGATAACCATCTATCAAAGTACAATCAAACTAAAACCAAAGAATACAAGATATTCAACTAAAACACTGTATCTGCTAACCATAACTTATAAAAATAGAACCTATTTTTGATTAAGAGTCATTTCATCAAAGTAGGCACATATAGTTCTTGTCCAATTTTTTTAGGTCCGTTGGCATATTGTAAATGATTTTATACAAACAGTTTTTTTTAAATTAAAATCAGTATAGTTTATGTTTTTTAATCAACTGCTAGTACAGATTAACGACTTACGTTAAGTAGATACAAATTAATAATATAACTAGTGAAAGGTCAAAATAGCCTGTAAAATATCAAATTTCTTAAATAACCTAAGGGGTTAAGGGTTAAGAAATGTTATTAACCTGTTAACACCCCCAGGTACGTTTGATACCGGTAATTACCAACACTACTTCCGTTGACCGATGTTCAAAAAATATGTATTGATTGCACTCGGCATTGTCGGCAAAACGGCATTTTTATTAAGTACCTAATAATATAATACCATATTTCTTACAATGCAGGCGCTTGTTAACAATAGAATTATTTCACATTTTTGGTTTTGTTCTTAGGTACCCTTTAAGGAACTGCCTAAAAAACAATACAGACGTTGGTACTTTAAATAAATTTAAGTACCTAATAGCTGCCCGCCTGCTTTTTGAATTTTGTATGAAACCTCCTATTTGCCAGTGAAAGTAGCATCACATTTGTTCTAATCATTTTGGAGATTTACCAGAACAAAGAGAGACGATTTAAAAATAGCTTTTGTAACGATACATCTTGTACATTAAGTAAAAGAAAGCTGTTATTTAACATAACACGAACCTTTTTAATTAATTTGTTTAAGTAAAATTAAAATTTTCATTTGGAGTTGACTGAGCGAGTCATGAGCGTCAATTAAAATTGGACATAATAATTAAAGAAGTCCTTTAGCTTAAAAACTCTACAGCTATAAATTACATATTATCTTAACTCCATAGGGGCTAAGGTTAAGTGCTCTGACAGATAGCAATCCTTTCTATCCGATTGTGTCCACAAACAGGGTGATAATGTTTCTCGTAAACGTACTAATAATATGTCATTTTGTAGTCTTTACTTTCTTAGTTTTAATAGATTTATTTTCTTTTATTAATCTATTTCTTTTTATCATTTAGTTTAAAATGTTTTTTTGGTAGGTAAGTTGTATTGTAACGCCATAAAAATAAATAATTAAAGGTTGTTTTCGCGATTAAATCTTGTATTAAAATAAGGGTATATTTTTAAGACCAAAGTGGGCGGTATATCCTCACTTCAATCTATTATGCCTTCACACTTCTATCTCTGAAAAGTTTTCGTCAACTTTGCTATAAAGAAATTGTTACACTTTGTATTTTTTAAATATAATATGTTATATAGAAACAAAAAACTTTGTAAAGACACATTTTTTATAATTCCACAAAAATAAAGAAGCGGGCAAAGGTTATCTAGTAAAAGACATTATAAATATGTTTTCGTGATATTATTGAGTCATGCTTTTATTTTGTGTAGGGTATATTATTGGTTTAATTAAAACTCATACTAAAGAAGTTAGTTGAGATGTTTAACACGCCTTCTCGCTCAACATGATCGCGAGTAACATAACTAATTGCTAATTGTTAAATGATTCAATGCCTTATTATATAAAGACAAACTCGCGGGCTATTTCGTCGTAACGTGATATTATATAGCCTATAAACAGAGTAAAATAAGATATGTATTATGAACTTCGTCCGCGCGGAAGTTATTTTTTATCATGTATATATATTAATGTCTAAAATAAAAGTAGCATTACTCCTTATTACATCATCTATTTGCCAGTGAAAGTCCCGTCAAAATCGGCCCTTTCAGAGATTAGCCGGAACGAACAGACATACAGACAGACGGACATTCCAATTTTATTTATCTGTATCAACCACCAACTACAACTTTCGATTGAATAACATACGGCGGTCCTTCCTCATACATCAGATGGATTCGAAACAATAGCAAAAAACCATAAACTATAAATGTTGCTGTTGGATTAATTTTTATAATTACCCTATATATCTGTGTCCTTCTGTCGGAAGGCTGTACATTTAGTTGTTTTTTTTTTATTGTTACCTCAGAACATTTCCATTTATAAGTTGATTTAGATGATGTTTGGGTTAGCGTGTTTTAATTTTGATTTTATTTTTTTTGTATTTTAGTGAGATAATATTCCAAAGTTACAATTTTTAAACTCGGTATTCCGTAGTTTAGTACCATTATAAATGTGCGGATGATCTGATTATGAATGAAGTTAAAGCCATTATTAGACAAAGTATTGCCAGTTTTTTTTGTTTAAAACAGGGGTCAGTGCCAGAGGGGTGGCAAGGTGTGCGATATCACGGCTCTGGTGGCATGTGCGTTCCAATACACCCTCCGGCCCTCTCGCCCTCTGTCCTAAATACTCATACAAGACCACTCAACTGCACGCACCGTAATCACATTATGTAAGGGAGGTCTCCATTCACCCCTATAATTGGTAAAAAGTGTCAAACTCTAAGCACACCTTTTGTTCAGCATTTAGCTAACTATTCAATTAAATTTCTTGCCATAAATTAATGTCCTTTATTCAGGCGAGTGTTTACATTTAAAAAAAAAGTTGAACAGACTTAAGCGCGTAAACCTTTTACTGAATATTTCCGACGTTTCGCGTAATAAACATACGACCTTTAATCCATTCAAACTGGTTTTTTACCCAAGACGAAGAATGAGGGGTGTGCCAACATAACTAAGTACTTACTCAAACTCTATGTGGTTAAATGTTTTATAAATTTGAGCCACAGATTTCTTAAATTTTTAGCTTCATACAGATATTTTCTTACCTAAACTCCAACAGAAATATAGATGTAGCTAAATACGCTTCACTTTCAAAGTATAATCAAAGTACGTATGAATATGATCTTTAAGAAACTACAAAACTTAAAACAAATAAATAAAAAAAGTGGTAGAGGTGTTAAATACAAGTCTAATAAAGTGGTATTCTAAAATTAAAATTAACTCAAGGTCCATAGAGTTTCGGCCCGCATAACCAAAACATGTTACAATAAAATAAATTATTCTTACCTGTGTAGCATACAGAACTTAAAGTGATGGCGTGCCTTCGAACCAGAGGATTCGATCGGCCCCAGGGCACTCTGGCCAGAATAGGGTCCACGAAGTCAAAGGCAGTCGCTATTGACAGCTGCCAGTTTAATCGTTGTACCAACATCAATTCCCATTGCTGGAACAAAACGAAGAATATTTCAATACTAGTATGCGACTTTGTATAATCTATGTTAGGTTCTATTATCTTTAAGTATATAGGTGAGTTGTCTAGATTCTAACAATATTATACAGCTTAAGAGTTAAGTGTTAATAAGTTTGTCGCATTAAGAACCTTATAAAAAGCTGTTATTATGCGAAGTTTTGTAGATTCGTCTCAAACAAAAAAATACAAAAAAAAAACGTTATAGAAAACTGGTATTTTTTCTATTTGGTAAGATGTCAAAAATATTGTACGAGTTCACCGAACTCACAACAATGAGTTATTCACAAGCATATAGCAGGAATCATCGATGAAGAGGCACCGAAAATGGATGACTAATTTTCTTAATGAAAGGGATCCCTCATACATGAAGGACACGACGGAAACCGCAAAAATAGCGAATTTAACAAAAGTAAAAGAAAAGGGCGAATCCAGGGAACCATCGGCCAGCGATGTTCACGGAGGGAAGCTCTTTAAAATACAGGGGTGAGTGGTGACTGTAATTGACCAAGAATCACTGAGAAACCTTATAAAATATAAACCTAAAAATAGTCCAAACATTGTGAGAATTCACATGGATATCAGTTTCTTTTGCAGATATTCTGTATAAATATTACTCGTATATAAAAGGTAAATTATTTTAATAACAAAGTCTATGTGTGTCTGTGGCCTCGTAGCTAAACGAATGGACCAATTAAGATGCGGTTTTATTTATTTCAAAGCCGACTTACTTTTGTTCTTGAAACCTATTCTCAGACTAATTACTAATAAAACCTTAAAACTTTTAACAGGATATTCGCGTGATCACGCAAAAACTTTTGCAGTGATTCACACGTGGCGTTGGTGTCAAATTCACACGTGAAGTCCCGCAATTTAGTGTGGCCTTAATTTAATATATAAGTATATGTAATAGTTATAAATCCCTATGTAGTCTTTTGACTACTTCTACAGAAATGTTTGCGTGTTTAGGTCTTTTATCTACGACTTGATAATATCGTTATCAACGTTCCCACGACGTTTATTATAATTTGGGACCAGAACACCAACTGTTCAATACGAAGGTGGGCGAAGACATGGGAATGAAACGTTCTCATTATAATGCGCATAAAACTTATCTATGGTATCATTGTATGAATTAATTGCAAGGAAATGCGAGTATACCACACGGTACACGCCTGTATGTACCTACTTTGAAGTACCAACTTTCTCACGGCATCTAATAAAACATTCGGAATATTCAAATACAATGACTCAAATACCTATTGCTTTTCATAGGAAAGGGTTCAAAGTTCAAAACAATGCGTTATAGGAATTATTAAGTTTTCTAGAGAAGATTAAATTTAAATTAAAAAAAAGCTATAAACCGACTTAAATTTTTAACTTTTAAAATCTAAAAACAAATAATCATTCCGCAAAGAAAATATTTTAAAATACGTACCTTAGGAATTTAGATTTTACGATTTTCTGTTACAGTTTCGCACCGAATTCCAATTATTTCTTATTAGAATACATTTCCCGAATCTATCACACAAAAGAAAATTCATTCAAATCGGTAATCGGTTGAGATACTTTTGTTATTAGAATCTGTGCCCGGGTTTGTGCCTCTACAGCACCATAATACGTACTACGTTTTTGTTTATGAGGGTTCCGATGGCGTGAGAATAGTATGACAAGTCCAAAATTCACGGTACTGAACTAATTGGTCGAATCACACCTGCCTCTAAGCACACAATATTCAAATTATAAACATGACAATTTACCACAACGACCTCAGTTCAACTCTATTATCTACTGGTTACACTCGAAAAGTAATTTCTGTGTATTAGTATAGGATCCCGCTATAGGTACAACGACCTTCACTGAGATGTTTATTTGATGAAACATGTTTTATGTTTAATTTAATATGTCAATAAATATATTGCATATGGGTTGTCTAACAAATTTCAGTCCAGTCATATAATTTAAAAAAAAATTAACATTTCACCGGTTTGTTTATTAGGTCACCGTGTTCATAATGCAATAATCTTTATTTTTATTTAATTTTAATTCTTAACCAGATCGGTGAAAAATGCTAGTATCGATTCACCTGAACCGAGAGTTGTGACCGGAAAAGAATAGGCAACCTAACGTTTGCATATTGTATGGGCTTCATACTTTCGATTGGTATAGAATTTGTCTAATAATAATTGTTCATATCTAAATGATAAAAATGTGAAAATATTCTGCGTAGAATAAGAAAATTATAACTAGCATCATCCATTAAGATTAGGCTGATCTATACTTTGAGTCAGATGATATATTTATAATATATAATATTTATGAAATTAGCACAATAACTCCCTCTTTTATTCCATCCCTTGCCTGTACGATTGCCACTTCTTACACTTCTCCACGATCTCTTATTTATTTTTACTTACTCGGTTGCTTGGAAGAGAACGCTAAGGCCGCTCGTTGCATTCCTAATTAATTACATATTTATGATTTCTTGTTATATTGTTTTCTTTCTTATCCAACTAAGTGTTAATAAATAAGATCTATATCTATGACCAACATGCAACAACTATCCATTACCTACTTTGTTCCGTTCATCCTCATAAACTCTGTGATATAATATTAGTAGGATATGATAAGGATATAACTTCCCACATTTCCGTCGGAAACAGCACCTAATTGTAAAGTGTCTTCACACGCAACAGTAAAACTGTAAGAAAGTAATGTCCCCAGCTCAATAATGTCACGGAAGAAGTAATTGCAGGAAGCTCGGGCAAGACTAAGGAAACGGGCAATAAAAAGGCGTCCAAGGGGTGAAGTAAACAGTGACATTTGACACAGCTAATCAAGTGACCACAGAATCAAAACAATGCTTGTTGCAGGATGGAAGGTATACCTACCTAGTACCTATACTATAGCTTGTTTTGCAGCGCGTAACTTATACTACTTTTCTTTGGTAATTAGTATACATATATTATCAATTAACTAATTAACTCGTTACATTTTAATAATATTAGTACTACCTATTCATGTTGGATTTAGTAAATATGTAATTAAAAAATTAACGTCATTAATACTATGAATATAACTAATATCTTACATTAGTGAAGATAGTCACAATAATGTTTTATTGTTTCAGTTTGTTATAAAATAATTCATTACATCTAATGTTCTTACATTCAACAGTGATAGGCATGTCGGATTACAGGGGGCGCCGATTAGACAAGGACCCAATACCGAGGGTCCACTGTATTTGCGCGTAACCGCAATGTTTTAATAATAAATATTTTACGCAGACACTTAATCTCAAAATACTTTATAAAAGTCATTGACAGACTAAAGCATCGTGTTATCTACAAAACAATAGTTTTAATGATAATGACCTTAATCTGCTGTCTATTATTTCTTTGTTCTTATCCCAAAGAAATAAAGATAAATAATAATAGACTCTAAAATAATAGTTTTCTTCGAGATTTTTTGTTAAAAATACATTTAAAAAAATTATATTACCTCTGATAAAATAGTTACAACATAAATCATCCGTAACTTATCTAGAAATAATATTACGTACGAGTAGGTAGGTATATATTTTCGGATACCACATGCGCACCAAAAAGAAAATGGATTTAGAGACTCAAACAAAACAATGACACTATTCGTCCTACCTTGTCCTACCTACCAAGTTAGGTGATAGGTCTAGTTAAATCGGCTTATTTTCCTGTAGGTAATACCTATATTAGATATATTTCAGGTGTAAATGAAGATGGCAATATTATGATATAAAATACATAAACAATACATTACTCACTCGGATCTCTTGTGGTAGAATCGAGTTGTCTGTGTAAGCGCAAAGTAAGTCGATGGACAGGGCATGGCATTGTCGGAACTTTGAAGCCACCAGGAGCGCAGTGACCGCGAGCAATTGCAGCTGCTTTCTTGAGATAGCGACCTGCGCCAGAAACCTGTCCAGGTAACTCACAGCCAGGGAAAACACCTGCTCTTCACAGCGCTGCTCCTCGCATACCTAAAATGTATAAAGGATTTTATAACTTCAGACATAAAGATTATATGCTAACCCAAATTAACTAACTAATTAATTAACTAACTTCAATGAATATTCATCTCTTAAGATCATAAATGAAGATGCAATAAGATTGCATAATCTAATACATGAAAAGAAAACAATCGTTGCCATTTGACTCGCAAATTTTTTTTTAAATCCTAGGTTATAGGTATTATATTAGAGAAAAAAAGATTATATAATATTGCCTAGGTTTATGGTTTATACCTAGGCTATATTATGTATACCACCCTTATGGGTGGTCTAATTGTAAGAATAAAGTTCAACAGGTAATTTAAAAAGTAACATTGCAACGACTGTCGTACCTACCTATCAGCTAGCAGTAAATATTGCAAAGTGAACCAAAAGGGTGTCTTTCTGTGAAGCATAGAAAAATTATGCATAAATAATACAAATAACCAGTATGGCTCGTATTAGCACTAGGGTTAATAATTAAAGCAATGACTAGAACCTTAAAGGGGCTTAAGATTCCCTTGCTCATCGATGTTGAACAGAACATCGCGACAAAAAGTTATGTAAAAAAACTTCCGTTCAACGAATTGAAAGGGCTCCTAATGTGTATTTACTGGATGGTACCTATATGGTACATGGAACACGTGCTCATCTAAGAATCTTTTATTGAAGAAAGTTTATTATTAATCATCATCTAAGTAAACTAATAGGATTTTTTGTAAGGTTTGAGTGTATTGAATTGGATAGACAAATATTTTTTTTACATTATCTGAAATCTGCCTTTTGTAGGAGGCTCAGACAAAGCTATATCTTATCAAGAAACACATGTCTTTTTTAATTTGATTTCAACATAATTAAAATTTATAAATTATTCTTTTGAACGACCTACAATGTAAACAAACAACTTTGCATAACGTCGCAGTTTTAAAAATATTAAATTTGTTGTAGGTAGGTATTTAAGATTAACTGTCATTACAACAGGTTTTGACGGTAGAACTAAATCATAGTAACTCAAAGATAAACGTATAAAAATTCGTGTGATACATACTTACATACTAATATTATAAGAAAGGGATAGAAAGTTCGAAGGCCTTTACAACTCTTACAAATTAAGGGTCATTGACGCTTACTTAATCAGCTGTTGACGGAAACAGTAGGCGATAGTTTCGAGTTTCCACAAAAGAAAGCCATTTAAATGATTACAGACTGAGAGATTACTATTAAGCTAATTAGTAGTTCTTACCTCCAACATCCACACTGTGACTACCTTTCGCATAAATGGCTGAACGTCTATTTGAACGTGTTGAAAATAATCTGTGTGTAATCCATGAAATCTTTCCAACGCAAGAAGGTTTGTCAGCAAATGTGGATTACGATCGAGAGCTGGATCGGCGCCTGCGATGCAAACATCGGGCCTTCCACTGCTGTTGCTGTTTCCAGAATTCTGTAAATTTTCTCCACACGACAAATCCATTTTGAACACCGAAACACTTTGTTTCACGATGTCCAATAGTTTCTTTAACGGTTTCGAAGATTTCATATGCATGAACTTATAAACAATGTTTCGTAATTTATTAATTTTGCACGAATACAAAAGAAAATGGTACCGGCGCAAGCGACACGGCCAGCCAGTAACAGACCGAACTCACGAACGTTTAGGCTTCGACTGACGAGTGCCGCCTCGAATTTCGGGTCCTCGTAAATGCAGCAGGCAACTCCCTGCCCCACCATGCCTTAATGCTTTTTCTAGTTTTTCGCACCCTTTTTCATAAGGTCGTATAAAAAAAGTTATTCAGTAATTTTTTTATGTTAAAGAAATATATATATAGTATTTTCCTATTTTAATAACAGAGTTTTTTTTTTAAGCTAGTTCAATTTTGTGTAGTTTTTTGTTAGTCGGTTTAAATGTTTTTCAATGAAAATTTTATTGCATGCCTTTGTGAGAAAAATTTTTTGTTGTGTGAGAAAAATTGTGAGACCAATATTAAAAATAAACATAAATCGAAACTACATTATCGACTACACCGGTAAAAGATTTTTTTTGTTTAGTTTTTCAAAAAGTGTCCGTTTTAGTAAAATTTATAAAGGACTACCTCCGATTTATGGACGTGTCAAACAAAAAATCGGTTCATAATTATTGTTTTTACAATCTTATAACAAACACACAAAAAGTGAAGAAACTCCTCTTTTGATATTAAAATATAAAGTAAAAATTGGCTATTTTTAGAATTGTTCTTTGAAGAAATGCGGTGTTTAGGTTTTTAGGCTTAGGTAAAAAAATCACCCATAAATTAGTTACCTACAAGTAATAAAATAAAATAATTACTAAAAATTTTATTACTGCTCTAACAACAAAATTCACAAAAAGCAATAACAATAACGCAACAGAGGTCCTGTTTATTCAGAGGGCAGCAGGAGGGCCGGAGGGCCAGGTGCGCGTGCGCCGGCTGTGCGCGATCCAGTTGATATTTTTATAACAAATCCTGACACACCTGATCTTCGAAAGTAGTCATTATTTTAATTCCATTCACTCACAGATTTCTTTTGTGCTTGCACGTGCCCTCGAAGTATTAAAATTAAATCGTACAACATTAATTCGCTCCTAACTAGACTGGTTAGTTTTTATTTTTATTGATGCACTGGTACAATAGAAAATTATTTCTTGAATTTCGTATCATTGTTATAATAGGGAATATATCTGCAAATGCATTTCCAATCAGTTAAATAAACCATACCTAAGAAACTTGTGGTTCCTAAAGTTGCCAAAGTGCCAACAAAAGCAGATAGCTGTTCCATTTGCTTCTTATTCAACATTTTAATAAATAAAAACGTATAATTTCATTTAACAAAGTTTGAAGATATTTTGGAGGCTCAAAAGTATGTTATTATTAGTGTAACATAATCGTATATAATCTAGAGATTCAAAAAAATAGCGAAAATTTGAAATTGTCATTAAAGCATTTGTTTTGACTTTTCAAATATTTTGATTAGTAGCCTGTATCGGCCTGTATTGTAGAATATGTAGAGGTTAATAAGAAACATATACTTATTATTATTATTTCTTAAACTAATCAATTCTGGTTTCTCTTTGCTACTACAACATACGATTGAAATCATTTAAATATCCTAATTTACCTTGTACCGTAGAACCTAAGGAACACGTAGAATTTATTCTTATTTTTTTTACAACGATTTTTTCTTGTTGCTACTGCAAATTGCAATAAACAATTGATAGTTGATTGAAGACCTAAATTGTTCCATTTTTTTCTCACTATCTGTATTATTTCCATTTTCCAAGGTTTATTATATTCGCCTCAATTTTTTTCTTTCTATAACTAACAAGGAGGTATCTCTGGTTATTGTGACACTTTGTATCAAAATTCCCTAGCTCTAATTGCTTCATCGCATGCCCCGGCAGAACCATCCATCAGTCAATTATGGTCTATGTAACCACTAATTATAGTTATAAAATTGTCAACCCATTCCCAAACTTTTTTTTCTTATAGAACCAAATGTTATTAATATTTTACAATTGCATGTGAGCTTCGTTCCCACGAATGGCTAATATTTAAATATGATCTCATCGATTATCTACGATCATTAATAATTAATTAATAACAACTTCATGCGATTTATTTATTATAAACTATCAATTTTCAAATGTTACTATACAATATTATCTTTTAAATAATTACTTCATAATATTATGCAGTATATAATATATTATACTTTGAGATTTCAGGAACAAGGAGATGATCAAGTTTTCCAAAAACTACCTGTTGAAACCAAAATAGATTTAAACATTTGAGAAAAATAGTATCACTTATATACACATCGAACATAAATCTCAATTTAGCTGGCTTATTATTATTAAACTGTCAACTGTGGAAAAACTAATATTAATTATAGTTATTTTTAAATTTGGCGCCAAGCACATAAAAATGACAATTTTACGTCATCGCACTTTAATTAGGACTATAATATTTCGTTTTGATAAACATTTGACAATTGACTATAAGTGTTGAATGAAAATTAAACTGTAAAGTGTAAACTGTAAACACAAACGAAGAGAATAGGTATCAGTTATCACGAAACACCACTTAATTTATACAAAATTATATAGAAAAGTACTATAGAAGTTACTTTAATTACTATGTAAAATAATTAAAATGACTTCTGAAAAGGATCCCTTATTAAGTGAAAGATCAGGTACAGTCCGTGAAGTAGGAAACAATGCAATTTGGAGCCTATCGTCGTGCAAACCCGGTATTTACGATTTGGTAATTTAGTTGTAGTTTGATGACATTGATATTCAACTGGTCGACTTATTCATTATTTTCAGGCTTTGGAATCGATCAATTGAGAGACGATTGTATGGATACATATTGGCAGTCCGATGGACAATTACCTCATTTAGTAAATATCCAATTCCAACGTAAAACTATGGTGTCACATATTTATATTTATACAGACTATAAACTTGATGAAAGTTACACACCAAGTAGAATTTCTATTCGTGCCGGAACACATTTTAATGACTTACAGGAAATCGAAGTTATAGAATTGATAGAACCTAGTGGTAAGCAACATCTAAAATAGATAATAATAATTATCTTAGATTATATTCTTATATTTTATTCTTTTTAGGATGGGAAATGATTCCTATTAAAGATATGGAGGACAGACCAATTAGAACTTATATGATTCAAATAGCAGTTCTAAGTAATCATCAAAATGGGCGCGATACACACATGAGACAGATCAAGATTCACTCTCCTTGTGAGCCTACAAATTTAGATATAAATAAGTTCACTAAATTCTCCACTGTTCAGTTCCAGCAATATGCAACTCTAAGATAAAAGTAATACTGGTTTTAAAAGTAAGACTATTTTATTTTGTATTTATTATTTACAAGTACACAAATCCAGTGATAATAAATATTAAACATATTTCTTTAATTTTAATCAGATTCTTCACTCTCTTCACTTGCTTGCTTGAGCCATTCAAAGAATTTGACTAAGGATGTCTGATTAACAATTTCACTCTCATCTTTTTTTAACTCTTCATACCATTCTAATAAAGAATCTTCATCTATAACATCAGCATTGTAGAGCAAATGTATTACTTGACCAGCTTTTCCATTGAGCCATTTATTCTTTAGGCAACTATCCTGTAATAAAATGTATATTTATAAATACCAATCAATTTATATATAAATGATTACTATATCAAATCAGAAAATCATTTAATCCTATAATTTTATTAAGTAGTTTCCAAGAAAACAATTTCAAAGGAATACACAAGTCCAGTCAAGTATTTTTCATAGAATTGCAAATTAAACTATTTAGTATTATTATTTCATTACCTCAACAGCTTTTAAACAGTCCATTGTAGCAGATTTTGTTTTAATATAATTGGACAAAACAGGATGAAAAAATTTCAGTATATCCTTCACAATGACAAGAACATTCTTGCTATCAACCAAAATGGGCAAGCTGAGTAATGCCCTTACAACAAAGAAATTAACTTCATTTAATTGTATATTATATGCATATCTTGAAGAGTTGATTTCCAATATAAGATAATCACACTTTAGTTTTTCTTCATATCCTCTTGCTAAACTGTCAATGACTTCTTGAAGGAAGACTGAAAGAAAATGGTTACATTATTTATAATTTATTAACTTTTTATTTAGTGTTTTTTGTTTTGGGACTGTATTCCAAAACATAACTTAATTATCTAATTTTAAAAAAATCAACATTTTAAATTTCTTTCTACACTTGTTTCCAACCACTTATTTACATATTCAACTCTACTTACTATTTGTATCATCTGGAACTGGTGAATTGGGTAATGAAGATTCAGCACTAGAATCTGATGAATAACATGATTCACTATCACTCCATTGCTTCTCAAAACCAATAAACTCCTCATCTCCATCCCCAGAAGACTCATTTTCCCATTCTGTTCCACTCTCAGATGTAGATTTTGGAATAGTTTTTTCTAAAAAAACAAGAGGTAAATGAAGTACTGTTAAGTAGGAGAGGAATTCCAAGTATTAAAAATTATATTAATGACAGCAGCAGAAAACTACCCTTGAATAATTATTTTATATTAACAATTACAATACTTTACCATTTTGGTCTGATTTTTCAATAATGTTTCCCTTTAACTTAGTATTGGCATTTATTTTTACTCCACGGGCTATAATTACACCCTCAAGAGAACAATTTTCTTCTATAACACAGTCATCATCAATAAAACTATTTATTATTTTACAATTATCCTTTACAATGACATTGTTCATTATGTGACTTCCTTGCAGTATGACTTGCTTTCCGATAAGACTGTTATTGCCAATTATTGTTTTACAAAGTGAAGACATATCACTTATCTGGGATTCTGCCCCAATAATTACATCTTCAACAAGATTGCAAGACCTAAAAACAATGCATTTCTATAAGTGTCTATTACTGTATATGAATAAATGTTACAAAATTAAAAATATAGTACCTGCTTAGCACTGAATTGGTTTGAATGTAATTATGACTGCCCATAAAGATATAACTGTTCTGATAGAACGAACCAGTCTCAATGGACAATGGATGAGCCCAGCGATGAAGAACATCCAAACTAGAAAGTTATAAAATAATAATATTTCAAAACTTTAATTTTGATAAATACAATTTAAAATCAATTAAATTAATTAACTAACCATATTATATGATAAGTTTTCCAATTTGTTACAGCAGCTGCATACTGATTACCCTTTAATAAAGTGTAATATAAGGAGCTGGCTAAAATATCTTCATTTATAAGTATTCCATGTATGAAATCATTTCTGTTTTGAAAATCAAAATTATCAGAAAAGAGTGGGGGTACAGATGGTGAGCAAATGGCAATACTTGCATCAAGTAGGTTATGATGCAATTTGACTTCTGAATGATGCAATACACTTTCCTGAAACAATAACCATTTACATAAATCCTTAAATAAATAAGATTTCTCATAACATCAGAAAAGGCTTTCTCATATACGCAAACATTTTTCTGTTCAGAGATGTAGTAGGCATGTCAGAATAATGGTATAGATCTTGTTTCTTATTTATCACCACAAAGTCGGTTTCAACAAGCATTTTAGGCTTAAGGGAATTGTTGGAAATTAACATACAATTTGGAACCCTTTCAAATATCATAGACATGCAAATCTAGCTTGACTAAAAAAAATTAAATTGTTGTGCACAAATAACTTGTGAATTCTGTACTTACCAATGGCAAAGATACAGTTGTATCTCTGCATTTTGTTTTATACTTTTGATATAGCAGTATTTTATTAGTATTACCATCAGCAGCCAGAAAAATAGAATTATCATTACTTATAAGAGGATGGTTCCAAGCAACTTCTTTATAGACTAATGTCATTGCTGCACCTTTGTCTTTTTTGCAGGTTTGTCTGAAACATTTTCTTGTAGTTGTATTTCAAATATTTTCTTGTATTGTCATTAGATAAATAATAATAATAATATTTACTTATGCTGTTCCAATAATTGAGCAAAGTTGACATTGGCTATAGTGTTAACATTTAGTAATATAAAATATCCTCTAACAAGTCCTGCTGCATCTATTTCTCGCATCACATCACCCATTGTCTGACATGTTTCAGAGGACAATATTTGTACATCTATTGAAAAGGTCCATGGTACTTTTTCATCTTTACGTTTTCTATAAGAATAAAATTTACAATTTTAAAACTTAAACTCAAGCCATTTTTTATAATTCTAAAAGTGGTGAAGTAACTTACTTGACATGTTCTCTAATTTTAGATGGTTCTTGACAAGAAAACAATATAACTTCCCCAACTCCTCCTGCAACTAGTGATTCCAGAACATAATCTATTAGCGGCACCCCAGCTACAGGTAGTAATCCCTGAATGAAAGCGTGTAGAAATTAAGATGGAAGTTTTATTTATCATGGTTTAAAAATAATAAGTCATGTACTTACTGCAGGTTTATCATTGCTTATAGGGTTAAAGTTGCTATTAAAAGTATCCATTATGACAACAGCTTGAACAATATTTTCTTTATCACCGTCCATTGTTACTTTTGTAAATCGTTACTATAATCAATAACAGGCTAGATATAGTTTTATTAAATTTATTTAGGTACCCAATGCTAAAAAAATTTTGGTTATGTATCTACTATCTACTACATAGGTTCCGACTTCCCTAAACTTATATTTTATATTAGTCTGTGCAGTGGCCAGTGTGCATATAATTGCCATTTGTCAAGCTTTGTAAACAATAATTAATATTGACAACAAGAGGATGTCTACTCGTCATCACCGATTTTGCTCAAATTTATAGGATCATATTTCTAGCCAAGCCCTAAATGGCTTGGATAGAATAAAATAAAAGTACGCCAAGTGGGAACTCCAGATGTCCAAGCGTTTAGAAAATAAAATCTTTAACGCGGCTCTGCCATTATTTCTAGCCAAGCCCTACATATCCTATAAATTCGAGCAAAATCGATGATGACGAGTAGACATCCTCTCCTTGTGAGTTAAGAAATAATGCTTATATACTTATATACCTACCTACCGTTATCCACAGAATACAAAATCTTGCATCTAATCTATGGCACTACTGTGTGCAAAAGTGAAAAGACCGTTAAATTTATTTTTAAAAATACCTACACCAATACCTAAACACAAATTACTCATCTTTGCGTAAACTATGAAAAAAACAAACATACATTTTTATATGATACACCGTATTAAATGAATCCAATGGTTAGTCCATTGGATTCACTAAAATTATGTTACGAAAAAGTGAAAATTATGCTTATCATTTGCTTAAATGGTAGACTGCTATCTACAGCTTGCAGGTCAATTCTACGAATTACGACCAATGTTCTATGTTGTCGTGTTCCTACTCGTTACTATGATACCGATACTACAACGGCATCGATTTTCTACACACGGCACATATCTCGTTAGTTTCACGTAAAGGTACTTATTTTTAAATATTAAAAAAAAAATCTACTACTTATTTATTATTAAAGCTATGGAATACGATCTATCACGTATTGATTACACATTATGCGGCATTACATATCCTGAAACTTTGAAAATCTTACAAACTTTAAACGAAAAAGTTCAACAAAAAGTAAGTGTTCAAATTGTATTTATGAGGAAAACAAAACAGCTATATTACTTACAAAGATTTCAACTAATGTCTAATAATATAGCAAAGAAAAGCCTTTTTGTCTGAAAGAATGCGGCCTAGATTCAAAACTCCTAAAATACATTTATAACTTTGGCAAGTATTAATAATGAGGCAATGTTTTTCAATTTGTACATAGTTTATAGTTGGTGATAAAAACGGAGTGTTGCAGTGTTTGGCTATAAAAGATGAAGAACCCATCGTTCAATTTAAAACATTACCAAACAAACCAATTACCTCTGTTATTGTGCATTCATCATCTACAGGTAATTTTGAAAGTTTTTTTTTTGTAATATAATACCTAGTTATATGAAACAAAATACAAATGCATGTTTTTTTCTCTGTCCGTCCGTACATATTTTAGCGGGCTTTTTTCAAGTTCCTACAATAAAACCAAAATCGTTTATGTTATTATGCTGATACAAAATCATGGAATTATATGTATAAATAATATCTCTCTTTTAGGTACAAATGACGATAAAATATTTGCCGCCTCAGGCAATGAAGTAAAAGGTTATACAAGAAAGGGGAAAGTTTTTTTAACTGTCGAGACTTTAGTATCTGAAACCATTACTTCCATGTAAGTAATGATTCTAGAAGGCATATTTTATGATATATCGCATCAGGGGATGTTTTAAATAATAAAAAAATAATATGTACTTATAAGTACCATTTTATTAAATTGTTTTCAATTTCACTTGTTAATTTTATCACCTTGTATTTTCAGGTGGATTATTGGCAATGATTTAATATTATGCAGTGGACGAACAGTTACTTATTGTAAAGATTTCAATCAAATAACATCGTTCATGTGTGAAGATAGGGTGTTAGATGTGGCGGCATTTATTACGGCCAATGTCAGTAACTTTATTTATTAGCTCTTTCTCGCGTCTGTCCTGTCACCTGGAAAAAGGCGCTTTTTATCAGTAAAAATAACTTTTAGAATCTGTCCAGTGTTTGCGTGTGTTAATTACAAACAAAAATACAAATATATCAGCGTTTTGTAACAAGCGCTAATTATTAATAGTCACAATATTGTTGCTTTGTTTTCTGTTTTAGTTTGAACATAAATTTAACATAAATATAATATTAATTTAACAATAGATATTTATTTATATATACTTTATTTTTTTGCGACTAGTATTTCCATCCATACTATAATTTATTATTCTTATTAAAATATTATATACAATGATACATACAATTATTGCATAAAATAACTAAGAATATTTATAACATAAAAATTTGGAATACAAAATACCTACTCCAAAATTAGTCTAAAATATAAGATTCCTTATTAGCGATAAGACCTGTTGGTTTAAGTTCCTTACTATTTGTTTTTCTGTTATTTTTGCAACGAAGCGTAAAATAAATAAATATATATTAGTAGACTAAAATGACATTTTAATTTTTTTTATTAAAATCTTAGTCCTCTGTCCTAGGTTTGGTTCATAACATTAACCTAACCTAGGCTACCTAACATTAACCACCACTACCACCATTTACCTAACCTAACATTAATGTTGCACCTTTTTATAACTTCAGAGCACGCGTATAAGACTCCTCCTACTAATAGCCAATAAGGGGGCAGCTATTGTTGAAAACGGTCAATTTATTACGCGGACATACTTAAATTCGGGGCCATCTCGTCTTGCAATACCACAGTCGCTGAGACCAACTGAAATATTTGCGTTTTATGGAGCCGCCGATGGATCTATTGGTTTGATTTCGTATCACGAGTAAGTATTTAATAAAAATTTGAAAAATGTCGAGAAGGAATCTAATATATAAAAATCTCGTGTCACGATGTTTGTATTCATAGTCCTCCGAAACGGTTCGACCGATTTTTATGAATTTTTAATGTATATTTAGGTACGTATGAGAATTGGTTGTAAAGTATATTTCACTGTCCTACCCCCACCCAAATATTTTTATCGCGAGAGCAGGTGAACATTTTTTTTTAAAATTAACTTTCATATTTTAAAAAGTTTTGAAATCTCGTTTCTCTTAAAAGTTGCTTAAATTTGATGATATTGTTTATTACCTACAGATCAAATTTAACTAGCAAATCCTTGGTAGATGGACATGGCCTGGGTTCAATTGTATGTGTTGGATGGTTTCGAAATTACATGGGAACTCATCTGATAATTGGTCGTCACGATGGTTGCATACAACTTTACCTTACTAATCTGGAAAACTATGAGGATAAGCTACAACTCAAGTTTACTTATGTATGTATTACCTAAATTATTCCCCGTAGGGCATGGTTTGGTTATTGACAGGAATGTGTTTCAGCGATTGTTTGCTATACGAGTGTATCATAGTCCGGGATCCCTGGAACATTTTTTAATTTAATTGCTATCAAGCTAATTTTTCGTGAGTAGCTTCATTTCGATGAGACACCCAACAATTTCCTTACGAAAACTCCCGATTGTGGAGGGTAATAGCGGTAGCAGGGATAAAATATGTTGATTTGATGATTCTCAAAAATGTATTAATAACTGGTTTTAATTTTATTAAATCTCAAGATAATTATCTAAATTATTCGACAAAATATTTGTCTTACGAAATGTATGGTTTGATCAAAGGCCACGGGACCACGCAATTTTTAGGACAATGTGACTGTTTAATAATGTGAATATTACTTAAGTAATAAAAAAAAATCAGCTGGTTAGTAATCATTTTTGATGACCTCGTTATCGATATGTGTTAGAAGGAGAGGACTCTTTGATCAAACCATACATTTTGTAAGACAAATATTTTTTCGAATAATTTAGATAATTATCTTGAGATTTAATAAAATTAAAACCAGTTATTAATAAATTTTTGAGAATCATCAAATCAACATATTTTATCCCTGCTACCGCTATTACCTCCCACAATCGGGAGTTTTCGTAAGGAAATTGTTGGGCATCTCATCGAAATGAAGCTACTCACGAAAAATTAGCTTGATAGTAGTCAAATTAAAAAATGTTCCAGAGATCCCGGACTATCAACTATATTGTAATTAAATATTGTCAAAATATATTGAAACAATATCTATGCACTATTTTTTACCTAATGTCCTAACCTAACCTTTTTAGTTCTGTGGTGAACCAGTAACATCAGTATGTGGTGGATGTATCGGCTCTGAGGAGCCGGAAGTATTGGTTTCCACATTTTCTGGAAGAATTTTTGGCCTCAGACCTCGCCGTCTGCAGTCCACAGCTGCCGCATTGACCAATCTACCAGCAGATGCGCTCGCTTCGCGTAGAGCGAAACTAGAGTTCGTGTTTTTTCATTATACTAAGTTCCATCTGAAGCTCCCACTTTTGTTATCTTGGAAACTATCTACTAAACCAAACATTTTTCATGATTCTAATCCATCTTTGTGCTAAATTACATCCAGGTCTCAGGTCTATTCAGTTTTTCTGACCCAATTGATTAATTAACAACCTTCATTCAAATTTTTTGATTTATAAGAATATCGCTAAAAATATTTATTGTAGTACAATCTTTTCAGATAGGTTTTTAAAAGATTAAAATGCTAATTTAATAAATTTTTTAGAAATGAAATTGCTCGATTGGAAAAACAAACCGCAAATGAACGAGAAAAATATCAAAAGAGCACAAAGTCTTTACAAAGTGGTTTATCTATGCCACCATTGTTAGATATCCAATATGAAGTACGTATAAGATCGTATAAATATGCACATTTAGTTAAATGATTTATATTATATTTATTATTTATTTTATAGTAGCTGCGCACTCCAGCTTAGATAGAGAGTACTAAAATAATATAATTTGTATTTAAAAGTTCTTGTGTTGTATAAAAGTAGCGGTTGGCGCCGCGACAGAGACGCGAGACCGCGACCCAAGACCGAGACGCTCGACGAACTGGCGCTCACACATTTCATAGCGTCAAGTACTGTCGCGGTCTCGGACGCCAACCGCTACCTTAAGGTGTACTGATTCAGCTTTTGATGTGAAGATTACGGAGGAAACTCTCTCTCGCGTCATCTTCCTCACTTATGACCGTCGTGACCACTTCCATGTATCTTTTTAAGGGGTAGTTTTTTTGGGAATATAATCGTGGTGGGTTCCCTCGTTCTGCCGCGTCTGTATTTTACAGGTCATTTAGGTAGAAACAAAGGAGGCTAAAAATTGCTTATTGATTTTATTTTGGGGAAGCTATTTTCTCGAATAAATTAACAGAATTTTTTTATTCTGTAAAAATTTAAATTTTAAAACAGTTAATTGGGGCTACAAAGAGCGGTTGGATAGAAGTAAGATTAACATCTGCCGTACCTCTTGATATGTTATTCATTTACTGTAATGACAAGTTGGATGTACAAACTGATAGTGCCGCTGTATTAAGCCTTTGTCCACCACAGGTATGTAAATTTTAATTTAGCGATAGCCCGACACCATTCTTTGCCTGGGAGCTTAACCAAGGACAATGTTAATAATTTTTTCTGTATCGGAATGTGACAGTTGACACTCACGCTAACTTTGCAGCACCTATTGTTGTTTCCATACAACAAAAAACTATTTCCGTAGCGTGATCTCGCTAATGTTGTTCTTGTATAGGCTCCCTGGAACTCTTAAAACATAGGATATTATAGTTATTTTTTTATGTACGAGGTATCTTACCATTCACCATATAAAAATACCTTATACCTCGTGTAATATAACTTTTAGCACTAGGTCGTTTTAAGTCCTTTATTAGTATCTACCTATGCAAGATTATTTGCATTAATTTACCTATACCTAATCACAATAAAATTTAAAAACCTAATTTTTAGAGATAGTTTTGGTGTTACTTTTGAATTGGATTTGGTTTATCCCGCGTTATCAAAGTAGACATTATATATTCAACCGGTATCAAGCGATTCTTAGTTCGATTTTATGATTTTTTTCATGTGTAGTTCACTTGAAGTCGTTTTAAAAATATTTTTCAGGATAAACTCAATTCAGACCTCTTAGCCACAATAAGATGTCAGGCTGGTACAAGGCGGCTTTGGATACGTTTGCGACATCTTTGTAATACCATGCCAATCGAAAGTATAAAGATTTTAATGTACATATTGCCAGCGGGAGCGCCAAGAGTTGCCAGATTAATAAAATTCAATTTACCATTATTACCCTATTATTCCCAGCATGAAGAACTAGATGTGAATGATTCAAAGAGGTATATAAATAATTAGACTACCAACCTTTACATTAGTTTAATTTGGGCCTGTTGGCTGTTTCCTTAGGGCCTTCTTTATTTGCCTAACATATTTATTTTGTATGATTCCCCAAAGATCCAACCCAGTTGGAAAGCTTGACGTATCTGTATGTAGAATTGTAGCTCCTAAACGATTTCACAGATTGCAATGCGGTTTCTTTTGTTTAAAAGCTGACGTGCTCGAGACATATATCTTAGCTTAGCAATTTATGAATATCTATTCATCCATTCATGAGATATCTTTATTTGGAATTAAAATGGTATTATTATTTAACTTGTATTTTAAATTGTCTTCAATTTAATTTAAATGTTTTTAAACAATAACGTTCTTGAAGACATCAGACATGTGACTGATTTTTGTCGTGATAGTTTTGAAGTGATAGGAAATTTTCTGGGTCCACTAGTATAGATTACCTAAATTGTATTAACTAAATGTGAAAGTGGCCTTGTTAACTTTTATTGTGATTAATATGGGAGCTTAGAAAAAACATTTTTTTTAACTAATCAATAAGATGAAATATTATTGATTAATATTGGATTAAAAGGCTGAGAAAAATCTTTTCAGATGCTTATGTGTGCTGAAAATACTTGGCACATTTTCTGTTGTGGAAGTAACTTCATGGCTCAGCGAAGCTTTGCCAGGTGAAATGCCAAAACCAGCAAATTCTGTATGTTTTGCTCGTTCACACACACTTTTGGAAACATATTTGTTTTGTCAATATCAGTAAGAAAATTCACAATTTTGTCTTTTTATTAAATTAAGTAACGGAATTTATTTTCATACAACAATGCTTCATAATTTACAGACGCGGTTCAGCAACTTTCAAATCAGATAACATTTCAACTATATCCAATATGAAAGACATAATAACAAACTGTACAATAAGAAAGGGGTTGAAAGTAGATATCACTTATGGTATGTGTATTGTTATTACTTCAATTAATTTGTCTGCTACAGGCTGTAGCAGTGGCCTACAGCAGCCATGACTTATGATCTTAAATTCGAAAGGGCAAAATCATTTGGTATTGATTTTAAACTTTCTGGGCAACACTGAAATTGACTCTTTGGATTATTGAATATATTTTAATATTGTTCTAAATTTAGTCATGGTCATCAGGTAATTAATATTACATTAAGAAAATTAACAATATGTTAGTACACTTAATTACAGATATACCAGATACCTGTTGTTCTTTAGCCGTTGAAAATTTAAAATATCTGTTTGAAATAGAGTACAAAAAACAGAAGGAGAAGAGTTTAAAAGACTCCCTAAGGTATTCATATGAATCAAATACAATAAGTATATTTATGTTAAAGCATAATTTGATGCATAGAATTAATTAAATTTCAGAGACCTAGATTTAGATTCAAACTTGACAGATAATGAAGCTAAATCACTGCTATGCTCTGAATATTTAAGGGTTTGGGAACAGTCAGAGATTTTAGAAGATTCATCTTTTAATCAACTAATATGTAAGTTATAACAACTAAAAATTATTTTATGAAATTCAAATTGCTAAATATGTTATAACTCATTTTAAAATGTGGAAATCAGTAAGTTAAATTATTATCACTCTGATGTTAGTGGAACCTTGAATTAAAAATTGAGTAAATTTTAGTGGAAAATTATTAATAAAGAAATAAAACAATTTGTAGCTGAAATTAGAAAATGGTATAAAGATTGGAGTAAATTGACTCGAGGACAACATGACACCTATACTCTATCTGAACTTCATGAATATTTGAAGAATGGCAACTTTGAAGAAGTGAAAAATGTTTTTACATTACACAAAAATTAAACATTAAAAATTAAAATGTGGTTTTATTTAAACTTTCTAACAATAATTACTTAACTACAAACTATCAACATAATTTAAACAATGTTTACTTTTGGAAAGGATAGTAATCTAATCCTGAGTTGTACGAGAATTTGTGTGTAAAACGATTCACTTGTGTCTTTCCAACCTCAATCATTTTTTGGACTTCCTTGCGGTAAGCAGGTGGTATTAATTCTTCTTCCAAAGTACATGTTTGGTTTATATCTTCATTCACCTTGAAAACTCGCTGTCTAACTACGTCTACATCACGACTATATTCTTCTTTCAAATCTGAGACCACTGTGGTAGCGGTATCAATTTTAAACACAAAATAATTAGCTTCTCTATGGACTATGCCGTGAGCACTTGTTTTGTAAGGCAGTGGTCGATATCCTAAATTCTCGATATTACGTATTATACCACCCCTATCAAATATTCCATTAGATATTCTTGTAAGAGCATGTTTAAGTTCAGCTTTTGGCATAGCCCGAATCATCATAGCTAGCTCGTAACTTGGCATTGTTTAAATTTGTACCTATCGTAATTTTTAATTTATTTAATTAGCACTGATTAATTAATGTATCTCTCACTATTTTATAATTTTCATAACAACAAACTAGGAAAATTAATAAAATTCAAATCAAAATTATTATTTTGTATTTCTGACAAATGACCACAGCTGGTGCCTGCTGATTTTAGTGACAATGTAGAGTTGACAACTGAGTTTTGACATTTGAATAAAGAGTGTTTTGTGCATTAACATCACAATTTCAGGTACGTACCTATAATTTTAACTCATAAATGTTAATCTTAAAAACCGACTTCAATTATTACTAAAATATAATTCTACAAAAGAAAATATTTGAAAGTAGTAGTAATCTTAGGATTAAAAGGTATGAAACGTTTAATTTTTAAAACACTTTTAATACTTATATAAAAATCTCGTGTGTCTCTCTCGGTGTTGTGTTCGTAATCCTTTGAAACGATGCGACCAATTTTGATGAATTTTTTTTGGGTATTTATTTGGTAAGTATGAGAATAGCTGTTATCTTATAGCCGTTTTACCTTCCTACCTTTATCCAATTTTTATAAGTGCGACAGCGGGTGCTACGGGATACCCCTGGGCAACTCTAGTATTACATTAATATCGTTTTGTTTTTAAAATTTAGCCATTTTTGCAATATTTTTAATAATAATACACACATATTTTAACGATTGAATGACTGACTAAATAATATACTTACGATATTGTATTAATTTTCTTAACGTTTAAAATATTATATATTATCTATACTATATTTTAGTCTGTAGCCTATTTATTCTTTTTTTTTCAGCAGAATTTCAAATTGCTAGATAGTTCATAGTACTTCTAAGTACTTTAGTTAGTAGATATACTAGATACTAGTGATGGGTCGTCGACGTTTTTACAGTCATCGAAACGAGACTGGTTTACCGTTCACGTTAAACTAGTTCAAAAAACAGTTTTATTTGTACGTTTTTTTACGTTGTAGATGGAATACCGTCTACAACGTAAACTAGTCGAACTAATGTTGCGTTGAAATTAACGCTATTGCGTTAATTTCAACCGTAGGTTAGTGTAAAATCGGGATTAATCGTTAAATTTAAAACTTGTTCACTAATCGATTATCACATTATTGTACTTGCGAATTCAAATGAACTTCCCTTCATGCTCTTTCCAGGCTTAGGACTGGCAATTTGCGGTTGATGATTTAAAACATAAAATCTCTTGGCATTCATTGCATTTGGCTTTAAATGTAGAATTGTCTTACTCAAAGTGGTGTACTACAGTACCTATTTACCTAATCAAAATCACTACTTATACACAATTGTCACAATTTCACTTTTTATACGTTTTTTTACACAAATCACTTTAAAACTATACAATCTGTTTAACAATGTCTCTATCACTATATTATAATCTGTCATTTTTATTATTTAAGTAGTTTAATTAGTACGCATTGATGAACACGAAACGTATTTCAATCAATACTAAAAAAATAACGTACACGAAATTCAAAAATATTTATTTTTTAACCAAATATTCGTATCCATTGCATTGTAATAAAGTCTATTTACGTGTCCATTTCTGCGTGAGAAAGAGAAAGAAACAATAACATGCGGCGGACCTCACGTCGCATTGACTTCGGCAATTTTCGTAATCACTCGTTGACTCGTTCAGTCGTTTCGTTACGTCACCGCGAACGTCGACTAGTTCATGCGTACACAGGTTTATTCGTGAATAGTAAACCAGTCGAACCGTTGACGCCAAGAAATCAGTCTAATAAAACAGTTCGTTCATTCAACGCTCACTCCTAGTAGATACTACTTTGTGGTTAAATTGGCCATGGCTGCGGCGTATGTTTTATTTTTGATTTTGTTGTAAAAAGTGGCGTTTTATAGTTTCATCATGACTACTCCGACAAAAGTTATTTCGGAGTATTGCAAGACTTGGGAAAAATCAGGCAGAGATTCATAGTAAGATATTATATAAAAATTAATTTGTTACACTGATTTCAATATAATAACCACATGTTGATTAGTAGGCGATTATCTTTATTTTTTGTATAGATGTTCCTTTTAATCTAGTCCTATGTAAATATATATTGAATTAATAATTTATTTCTCATCAACAGTTAAATATATTTTAAAGTATTAGTCTTTGTATCTGTAAACATGAGTTTGTAACCAATCTTTATTCTAAAGGATAATTGCAGTGGTTCATATTTTTCCTTACAGTATAAAACTCATTACACAATATATTAAAGATGAGGGAAAGAGTCCACTATTTACAAAATCCGGCAAGTTGTCTGGACTCTCACAAAGTCTCTATGATCTGTTACTCTCAGGACTAAAAGGATACCCTAAAAAAGACGCCATAATATCTGCATTACGTGAAATAACTGTAAGTACAATTAATTACCTAAATAATTTATTTTAAAGTTACCGACATAAAGAAAGAAACATTTTATTTAAAGAGAATTTTTAAGTCCTTGTTTTATATTATACTAGCTACCCACCCTGGCTTTGCACGGGTATAAAAAATATATAAAAACCTTCCTCTTCAATCACTATCTATTAAAAAAACAGTTGCGTAGTTTTAAAGATTTAAGCATACAAAGGGATATAGGGGAAGAAAAAGTGACTTTGTTTTAAACTATTTTATATTATATGTTAAACTAGCGACCCGCCCAGCTTCGCACGGGTATAAAACATATATAAACCTTCCTCTTCAATCACTCTATTAAAAAAACCGCATCAAAATCCATTGCATAGTTTTTAAGATTTAAGCATACAAATAGGGACAGATAAAGTGACTTTGTTTTATACTATGTAGTGATAATATATATTGCTGTTTCAGATGTTTCATGCAGATATACCATCAATCTTGTTAGATGTTATTTGTATATTGGATGCAGAGACTTCACTTGATGTACAGACAGAGGAAAGATCTAATTTCTGCTATTTAGTAAGAGAGTTAGAATCTTTTATGTCTGACAAATTATTGAAAGAAAGATTAGAAATAGATACTTTGCAAGATGTTGGAACACTAAAAAACAAAAACTTTTATACTAAATTTATCAAAATAAAAACCAAACTATAGTAAGTTTATATTTTGTAACATAATATTATAAAAATTATTATTATCAATGGTTGGCAACACAACGAAAGTGCAGATTGTGGAGCGGTTGTTAATGGGTGGCGGTTTTCTCTTATTATCAGGATAGTGCCTGTCTGTACTGTATTGTCCACTCAATATATAAAAAATAATTAAATTATCAAGATTTTTATTATTATTACAACAATAGTGTACTTTCATATTGCTTTTGTTTTATTTCAGTTACAAACAGCGTAAATTTAATCTTTTTAGAGAAGAAAGTGAAGGATATGCCAAATTAATTGTTGAGTTAAATCAAGATATTTCAGAAGACACTGAATGGAAGTCAATTTTAGAAATAATACAATCACTAATTGGTAAACACCTCTTTCCTATTTTATGTGAAATCTCATCCGGTGGACATATTTCTGTGTGTTTCACCAATTATTTTCCTTACAAGCAAGTAGGTGTTCAGCCATCAGTTTCTAAATGACAAAAAGAAATATTTGTTCTCAATTGTAGCACATTGTAATTCAGATGGGTAAACCTATTATAGTAAAGCGTAAATGAATTGCTAAGCCATATTATAAAATTGATTATTTGAATGATACCTGCGCTTGGTAATTCTCCAGTTTAATATGTATTTTTAATTTATGAATGTGGTTGGAAAAATGATAACCTGACTGAGTGTCTTGGCTGTTCTTAGATTTAGTGCATGTTCTTGAACAGCTTGTAACCTTAGCCCTAAGTGACTCATTAGGGATGAGAATTCATAATGAATAAAGATTTTTGACGAACTATCCCTGGATTTTAACCAGGGTTTTCCAAATTTGAAGTCCTATTTTATAAGACACTTGTCTCTTTCAGGTTGTTTTAATTTAGATCCAAATAGAGTTTTAGATATAATATTGGAATCATTTGAAGCCCGCCCACATTTAGATAAACTGTTCATTTCTCTAATAAAAAACTATATGTGTGATCCGCAAGTTATATCAGAGGTGCTTGGATTTAAACTCAGCAATATGGAAGTATTGGATAACTATAAAGAACCACCACACTTGATGACTGTCATAGCTCTACTTTTACAGCATCAAGTGATTTCATTAGATGACATTTACCCTTGGGTAAGTATTAAACTTATATTTAACTGAAGTTCAAAATATCTTGACTAATTTGATTATTATTTGATTTGTTAACCAAAGTAAAAAAATCTTTTTGCAGTATTTTGATGTTTACATTGATATCAACAGCCATTTGATCTATTATTAATTAAATAAACAACATTAAAGATTGTTGAGAAAATTATTATGAATGTTGCTGTAACTGTAATATTGCATAATAATTTGAATTTAGAAAGATTTTAACAATGAAGTTGTAATATTTATCTAGACGCTTAGTTATTATCATAAATAAAGCAATGCAAGGTCATAGGTTATATAGATAACTAATAGTAATATTTTTTGTAGCTACGTCCAGATGATTTAATAATGGCTAAAGAAGCAGACAAGGAGCTGAAGTCAATTCAAGATTTTCTACGTAAACTTAATATAGTGTCTACGAAAGGACCTCAAGCGAATGGATCCACTGAATTCATAGAAGAAAAGGCGGATCCACAAGTAAATATTTCCTGTTTGTCAAAAAAATTATGGACCTTAATTCATTTGTATGAATGATATTTTTCATTGAATATAATATCTTGCACTATCGCGTAGAAGGTAGATGATCCGCAAGTAGGAGAACATTTACAATTGTTTAAATGCTTTGTCCAGTTTTATTTCTAAATTGAATGCCTCTGTAAGCTCTTTCTATACACAGGACCTGTTTGAAAATCTGGTTCTATAATAATGAGCGACTGAAATAAACTTTAATAAATACCCTTGAGATTTGTGTTTGAACAGGAATACTGGTCGAATCAAAAGTTGGTTCTGTGTGAAGCTCTACTAAGGGTGTGTGCTTGGCGAGAATTCTCCGCACTTTTCAGTCGGTTGAATGTTTCCACAATGCCCCCTCGGCCTGCAAAAGCATTGTGTGATATGCTGCACGCGATTGTTGAACCATTGTATAGAACGTAAGTATTTTTAGAAAGTGAAAATTACGAACGGTTAAAAAAAGTTACTTTTTTCAATTAACACATTGGAATTTGAGTTTATTTATGGTCCTTAGTTGTACTGTGATCAAAACCACAGAGTATATTTTTCTCAATAACTACCACTACTTACTAATGTTTAAAATAGTTCATTTGGCAAAGCTTCACCTTAAACAATTACGGATTAGTACTTTTTGAATTTATCCATTACAAACAAGAATATTTTCTTTCTATAATTAGTTATTGATTATGTTACCCAATGTTTCATGATATATCTTAAACTTTAAAAAAAATATATGATTTTATAGAAAATGCCGGGTGGCTCCGAAAATAATGGGAGAACCAGTTTCACCCTTAAAATCAAAATTAGCTCCGAAACCATGTAAATCATTTGAGGGCATGAAAGATACAGTGATCCCAGCTCTTATTTTACTCGGCCCAGCGCTTCATCACGATCCCATTTTGATGTATAAAGTAAGTATATATGTTTCTCCAATTAATTTTTTTTTTAGAAAATATTGTCATTTAAAATAAAAATGCTTGTTGCTTGTAAGATCTTGAAATGGTAGGATGATAAGTTCAATGGAACTATTGTAATTTTTAGAGCTAAAAACATAACAACTATATAACAATATAGTTCAAGTTAGAGCGAGTGAAACCGCAGGGTACAGCTAGTTATAAATAAATATTTAGCGAATGTTAACTTGAAATAATGTATACCTATGTCCATTTCTCGCTAACGTGCTAATCGTTGCAAAAACGAGACCAAATACTTTGAGATCGAGCAATGTTTATAATCAAGGGATTTTTGTATATTCAAAATAAAATATATTGTTAAGAATTTCTCAAAAATGTACAAATAAAATACTTTATGGTTTTAATAGATAATACGTGTATTGCGGACGTCTCGGTCTGCGGCAGGCGATCCGTTGGAGCATGAAGCATTGACAGTGTTGGACGCGGCAATATTGCCCTCGCTAACACTTATGGAGGGCAACTGCTGTATGGCGGAGGAGGTGTATACGTTGCTGAAGCTGTATTCATATCAGTGCAGGTATATAGTGTGTAGAATTAAACGCGTTTATTTATTTACGTATAACTAGTTGTTGCGCATTGACGAAATTCAAGTGTAAGTCAGGTATGTATGTGTGAGTATGCTGTGTGTCATCCAAACAGTAGCATGCGTAATATTTATTTTATTGATTTAATGTAATTTTTTATACATAATTTAAAAAAATATATTAACATTCTCCACTCCTCTATATAAACTATAAGCGTGGGAAATTTCATACTCCTCACTCCTCAGGCTTCATTTAGACTGCACTGGCGGGTGCGGGCGCGGGCACGGGCGCTCGAGTCTTGGCGTGTTCACAGTGCCGAACGAGCTACGCTTCGGCGAGTAAATCAAAATGGTTTAGAAATACACGCGTAGTCACCTAACAGACGCTATATCAGTGTGAACGATACGGGCGGACGGAGCCATTAGAAACACCCGCGCCATCCGCGCCCGCCTGAAGACGCGCGACTCGCGGGAGCACTGTGAACGCAACTGGCCTACATACATTTGAATTACACGCGCCCGCGCTAGCACCCGCGCCCGCCTCCAGTCTGATTGGGGCCTCAGTCCGCGCAATTTTCTTAAAAAGGGGTACAAAGTTTTTGTTTCACGTATTAATATTATGATGACGATACCAGCTACCGGCCGGATGTAACCTTAAAGATTTGTTTTAGATACTGTCTATACGCTCGATGGAAGAATGAATCCGGCGAGAAAATCCCACTGCTAATGCGCGTGCGCGGCAATTCGCTTCAGCGTATAAAGCACATCATGAAGCGAGTGTCGAAAGAGAATATCAAACCTCAAGGTAGACTTATCGGGAAGCTTTCGCACGCTGCACCAGCTTTCCTGTTTGATTACATGCTTTTGCAGGTATGTGGAAGATTAATCATCGTAATTATCTATACTTGTTCACTTAATATTATCAGGTACGTCGCGTTTGTCTGACTCTTTGCAGTCGAAATCTACTAGAGTGATTCCTGGGGAGAGTTTATGTATATAATTAGTCAGTTTGTTTAAATTGTTGAAGATGGAATGACTCAATGATCGGCTTTATTCGTAAGATCAGACTGTATAGCTGATAGTTAAAAAAAAATTGTTTGTTTTTGTATTATTTTGTGGTTTTTAATTGTTTAAGAGGCCGATTGCCCGTAAGTGGGAACGAATTTATCTGAATTGTTGTGTTTTTTTGCGTGTTTAATGGGCATCTAAGTTATAAATCAACGAAAACAGAAAAAAACGAAGTAAAACATGAAGATATAACAAAACAATGTAATGTAAGATTGTTCTCTCTTATCCTCGAGGAATTTATCTATCTTTAATCCAACGGAAAGAATAAATGGGAAGGCTATGTGATCAGCTTTTCCTCTTTTCTTCAAGAAAAAAGCGTACCTCTAAAATGCCGGCAACGCACTCGTAGCCCAACGTTAGGGCTGTGCATGCGCGCTTTTCGTAAGAGACCTGCCCGTTTACAGGATTTAGTAAAAAAAACTGAAATGAATCATCCCTATATTATATCTACTAAATGGAGCAAAAGCAAATTATAAGCCGATGAGTAAACATATAAATAAACGGGATAAATTTTCATAAATATCGCCAAGACATTATGATACTTTGTTAATGTATGACGATATATTTATAAACGTGACAACTAGGCTAAGTGTAACTGTAGGAGGCCTAAGCATTTGACCTATTCGCAGATTCAAACGTACGATAACCTGATCGGTCCAGTGGTGGAGTCCCTCAAATATTTGACGTCTCTGTCGCTCGATGTCCTGGGTTATTGTCTCGTGGAAGCACTGTGTGCGGGTCGGGGTGTAGTTGCAAGTGGCGCCGCACATCCGCCATGGCTCCAGGCCCTCGCTGCGTTTGCGGGGGCGGCCTATAAGAAGCATAATATCGAATTAACTGGATTGCTCCAGTTTGTCGCTAACAGATTGAAGGCTCAGCAGAGGTAACTGCCATAAAGTAGTTCAGTTATTGACAATCTTGCTCTAACAGTAATAAGAAACATTAGTAATAAGTTTATAATAAGTACGGTACGGTAAAAGAATGACTTGATTTTTTTAATAATTTAATTTTTTAATTAATAATATCTTGTAATAATAGGTTTTAATGGTGTTTCTGTTTTTTTTCTTGTTTGAATTTGTGTAAGATAGTATGGAGGAAAATTAATATTGAATTCAGGAGTTAAGACCCTGTTTTGTGTCCAATTAATATTTTTTCTGACGGAAACAAATAATTTTTTTTTTTATTCAATAATGAATTCTTATCTAAATAATACACAATAAGTGCATAAAGCTTCATCTGTATTAAATTTTTCCGATTACATTTTTTATTTAATGTTTTCTAACATCGAGTATTTTCTACTACTATAAAAAGAATATAAATGTATTTTTGATTGTAATGAAGAAACTCGAAAACAATTGCAACAATGGGAATCACTGCATTTAATTGTGATGAAATGCACAATCAATTGCACATTGATTGCAAGTTACTATTTCAGATATAGTAAATGTTACTGTTTATGAATAACATTAGCGATATTGTATATACCCACGAAGCTATTATCACTTTATTAATTTGTTGTATGGCGACCCTGCCAGGATCATTAAATTACTATATAATTTAAATTTTATTTAATAACAGTTCATGAATTTATATTTTTTATTTTAGTCAAGATTTGCTGATATTAAAGGAGATAGTGCAGAAAATGGCTGGCATCGAAGCGGCGGAAGAGATGACACCTGAACAATTAGATGCTATGGCGGGTGGAGAGTTACTTAAAGGAGAGGTAAGTTAAATAACCAATTGTTTTTTTTTAAAGTATAAATTATATCAACCGCCTCACTAGATCCTGGGTTCGAATCCCGGGATGACTAATGAATGTTGCGGTTCGATAGGCACAGAAGGCTTCTACTTGCCTGTCTTTACAGGTTCAGTATGTTAAATTAAAAAAAAGCTTCGTTTTATATATATTTTGTTGTTTTTTTAAAACATTATTTTGCGTTTTTCTTTTTTACCGACTTCAAAAAAGGAGGAGATACTCAGTTCGATGCTATGTTTTTTTTAAATGTTTGTTACCTCAGAACTTTCGACTGGGTGAACCGATTTCGATGATTCCTTTTTTGTTTGAAAGTTGGTGCTTCCCATGGTGGTCCCATTTAATTTCATCAAAATCTGTTCAGTAATTTTAGAGTTATAATTTGAAGGCGGGATTTTCGTTAAAATTTTAACACTATTATTGTAGTATGTATTTTCTATATACTAAGGTGTTTGCCAGTAAATAAGGGCGCTTATATCTTTGTTTTTTTCATGCATATTTAATATGTAATGTGTGGGTAATCTGAATTATAAATAAATTGTGTTAAATGATTGTCATAGGCTGGTTACTTCTCACAAGTGCGTAACACAAGGCGGTCGTCTGCCAGACTGAAGGATGCGGTCGTCGGGAACAATCTAGATATAGCACTTTGTATTCTATCAGCGCAGCAGAGGCATTGCTGTGTATGGAAAGGTGAGTTTTTAATAAATGAAACATATATAGGTAAATAATTTTTAGAATTTAATTAACAACTAGGTATTTCTTTATGTAACGATGTTTGACCGTGATTCTTGTCACTTCAAATTCAAAAATCAAAAAATTGAAACTTATCAAGGACTGGTGACAATCCAATTACTTAACAATAAAGAAATTAGTTTTTGCAGGTTTTTAATTATGAATTTTTGTTTAAAATATAGAAGGTGAAGAGAACGGCAGTGAGACAAGTGGTTCTCAGTTGAAAGTGGTGGGTCGGTTGGCAGACCAATGCCAGGACGCGCTCGTACAACTTGGGACGTTTCTTGCCTCGTCGCACGCACCTGACGAGTACGCCGCGCGATTACCGCCTTTACCCGTATGTATTTAAGGCCTATTTTCACAAAACTGTTTGGTTACTTGTAAACCATTGAATATATCGTGGTTAAATATACTTTTCTATTGCAGGAGTTGCTTCGCGACTATCACGTAGACGCAGATGTGGCATTTTTCCTCCACCGTCCAGTTTTGTCTCAAATTATTGCCGAAAAAGTGGAGTCCATTCGAAAAGCATCCGATAGTAAATCCGTTTCGCTCGAGAAGAGTATTATACGGTACAACATTGCTTCCAAAGAAGCCTTAGAGCCGATAGTAACATCTATCACACCACTTCTACCCAATAAAGTGTGGGAGGATATATCACCCGAATTCTATGTTACTTTTTGGTAAGTTTTTATTTTATGCTACTCACTACTAGGTTTTTTTTATACACTTTATTGCAATGGAGTGCAGCGGGCGGCCTTATTGCTATTCAACGATCTTCCAGGCAACCCACAATTTTTGTTGGTTTGGTTGAATTTCTTCAGGTAAGCCTAGAATTTCAACCACACCTCCGGGCCACTTATGATACCCCGTCTGGCAAGTGGCAGCCTTACCAGAGACAGAATACAAATATGTACAAATTAAATTATAAATTGTATTCGGGACCATTGATCGAACCCTCAGGCTTCGCGGTGGTCTTATAAGACCGCTTAGCCATGAGTCCTCTTTCAGTAGGATTTTTTATATTTACTAGCTTATACATTTTAATTCGATTAGGTCCTTATCCATGTACGACTTACGTGTACCCGTGGAGAGTTATGAACGAGAAATAGATAGATTAAAGTTGGCTGCATCGGCCGCAACAAAAGACACCTCTCAAGGGACTAAAGGAAAGAAGGAACAGGAACGATTCAATACTCTTATAGAGAAATTGCAGGTATGATTAAATACAGTCCTGCCTCTATAGCTAAAGAAAAAAAAAAAACAAATATGACACACCCAGAAATGTATCTTCCTCATATTAAAAAGGCAGATTACTCGATGGATTTATTTATATTTAATACTTTGAAAGAACTTGTAATGGAGACGACACAATACGACTAATTTTATCAAACTTAGAAATGCACAATTGCTATATTTCTATTGTTTTTAATCAATCAAAAAGCTTTAATAATGACAAATGAATTAAGCTCAGTAAGAAGCCGTCAAATGAGATTTATTAAAAATATGTAGGAATTAGAATTGGAACGCCCTCTTGCGGAAGCTATGCCTCTGGGCCTTCAGGACAGACACCCTCCCACAGGGTGGGACTGGAATGAGCATAATTCCCTCGGGAAGAACGGGGCCCGAGCTGATTTAATAACCTTTTATAGGAAGAGCGTCGCCGTCAAGAGGAGCACGTGTCGCGCGTACACGCACGTCTCTCTCGCGAGTGTATCAGTTGGTTCCCGGCCCGAGCCGTGAAGTCGGCCAAGAACGAAACTGTCACTCGTCTGATGCAATTGTGTTTGTTCCCGCGATGCGTCTTCACGGCCACCGATGCGTTTTACTGCGCTCAGTTTGTCCATACCGTACACTCGCTCAAGACGCCCAACTTCTCTACGCTGTTATGTTATGATCGGGTAAGGTCTATGTTAAAATGTATTTTTAATAAAATAATAACGTTACAAAATCATACGAGACTAAATAAAATACTACATAATTGAAACTGTTTTTGTTTTGACAGACAATTATTATTATATAAAAGTATTATTTATTAATTCATTTGCTGATGAAGTTCTCTCACAGATGTACGGCTCTTACGAGACTATAATTTAAAGTAAACAATTCTTATTTCAAAATAAATTAAGAAAGATATGTTTGAATTTTTAAACTCATATTGCCTTTTTACAAAAAAATGTTACAGCATTGGTTGCTAGGATACAAGTCGAACGTTCACACAAACAGCATAAGTCCATGTTTTGTAGTAAGGCCAATAATGTTTACTGACTCTTGTGGCTTATACAATCCATTTTAATCGTAGGAAGACAGAGATCGTTTAATTTTCTATAAATTACTAATTATTGAGTTAATTTTTCAGTTATTCTGTGACATAACATACTCTGTGATGTCCTGTACGGAAGCGGAAGCTGGTAGATATGGGCAATTCCTTTGTCGGGTTTTGGGTACAGCTATGCGCTGGCACGCAGACCGCGCTGCTTTCCACGCGGAATGCGCACATTACCCTGGCTTCGTCACCAAGTACCGCGTTTCCAATCAGTTCCGGGAGGCCAATGACCATGTCGGATATGAGAATTACAGGTAACTATTAGCGCCAGTCTATTTACAGAATATGTAAACAAATAAAAAATTTAGTTTTAGAAATAAGCAAAATAACATAGATAATAATTTAGGGATCGTCTATTAATCGGAAAAATCTCGAAATATCAGCCTTTCGTTTACCCTGCAACCTATAAAGGTTAGAATATTTAAAGATATTATTCTGCAAATGTCAATATACTTTTTACCGAAAGAAATTACATGTGATTTTTTGTAGGGGTAAGGGGGTTAGCCTAAAACCTCATCACATATCACCAGGGTTGGGGAAGGGGATAAAAAGTTGCTAAAAAAACATCACTAATGGACGACCCCTTAGGTATAATAACGTTATTTGAACAAGTTTCTTGCATAACATTATGCTACAAATAATAATAAACATTTTACGAATAAGACATAACACTCATTCGGACAGAAAAATGTTCCTTACCACCATTGCTTGTAACATATCGCTTGTTAGAGGTAAGTCCGTCCGTTTCACACCTAATTAGTTATGTTTTCTTGCTATATTGTTTACTTTCTTGTACAACTAAGTGTTAATAAAGTTCTTCTGTTGCAGACACGTGTGCCACAAATGGCACTACAAGATAACAAAGGCGATGGTCGTGTGTTTGGATTCGGGTGACTACGTCCAGATACGAAATGCGCTCATCGTTCTCATCAAGATACTTCCACATTTCCCGGTGCTCGCCAAATTAGCGCAAATCATTGAGAGGAAAATTGATAAGGTTCTTTTTTATTTTACCTAGCTTATGTATGCTATGACACTAGGCAAGTAAAAATCGCTCCAGCACTTTTAAACTATTAAATTAAACCATCTTTAATTTGAAAAAGTAACTTAAAACAAAATGTCAACGGCAAGTTATATTTTTGTTTAGTTTTAAGATTAATAATTAATGCGTTTTGATAACTAATTTCCATATAATATAGTGTTAGAAATTTATCAATTTACCATATAAAGAATATAAATAATATAAACCGCACTAAATATAAATACACGTCGTCCAATGACTTACTCAAAATTCACAATGACTACCCAATCAAGCGTAGTTTCCCCTTCTAAGAACAATTATTGAATGCTCCTTCTAAGGACTGTATATAATTTAATGTAGGAATAATGGCAGCCGGCAACCAAGCTCTACGTTTATATTAGCTGTGAGTCAATCCTCGCTCCTGATACAGAATGGCACGGCTTCGAGCTAAATAAGCCAGCACGTGTTAACGACAAGTCTTTACACGAAACCTCACTCGAGCGTTCACGATATCAGCCGATACAATTCACTTGTAACAATAGATAATATTATTTTAAAGGTAAAAGAAGAGGAGAAAGTTCAAAGGCCAGATTTGTACGTGTTAGCGACCGGTTACAGCGGACAATTAAGAAACAAAGCCTCGAATTGGATGAAGGAAAGCGATTTCCATCAGGTATGTTCTTTAAATAGTGAATTCCCGTAACTTCCCCAGTGGGGCGTGGGGCAGACACATTTCTATACCTGTTTTACTGATCATTTTCTTTACAGGCAAGTAGGTGATCAGCCTTCTGTGTATACCCAACCGAAACATTCATTTGTTGACCTCTGGCGCAACACGCAAGGTGGTCAAGATCTCTATTACTAAATTATAAAAGATCTCTTTTTGGATCGATTCTGATGCGATACTTTATTTTGCATGTAAATATTTATTACAGGTTGTGGAGCAGAAAGCCAGTAGTGCAACTCAAGCAACAAGTGTTAAAGAGGATAGTCAGCTTAAGAATGAAACTGCCACTTCGCCCGTTCAGATTCCAGGTTTGCCTTTCGCATATTTATTAATGGTCCGTTAACGATTAATAATTATTTAGTTCTGCGATAACTCCCTAAGATATTAGAATTGTATGGTGTCAAGGGCTACATTGCACGTAATTTGATAATCATTCACTATTCGTCTCAATTGCTTTCGAATTCAGCATTCTACGTGACTTTTTGATGTTAGAACGGTATAGTGAGCCATCCTCAAAGTATGGATATGCCCTCGTGATATTTTGGATACAAAAGAAACAATCCCACCATATATTAAAAATATTCTATGAAAGCTCCAAGACGGATCATCTTTTCTTCAACAATCATTTCATACTACATCAATTTATACATCTAAATCATTCCGGGAGTGAAACTTAAAACCACTTGAAAATCCGTTCGGAATATGTCAAGTTTAGCGCAAATAGACAGACAGACGCGGTTTAGTTTTATAGTGTATGTATACGTAAGTGTAAGTAAGATTATTCTTTTTGAGTGGTTGAAATTGTTTTTAAATATAGCTTATGTGTGACATTTGTTATAGACTCTGACAAAAAGGAGTCGAAAAGTAGCGATCGAAGGCGCGAAGAGTCCGACCGCGAGAAAGATTCCAAACGTGAATCGAGATCGTAAGTGTTTATTACTTTACACGAATACAAAATGAATTTTTTTTATTCAGTTTATTTTTTTACTAATTATTTTTTATTCACAGGTCAAATAAAGAAAGAAACAAAGAAGAGTTACGAAGCAAAGACAAATCGCCAAGAGAAAGGACGCACAGAGTGAGTACATTTAAATCTTTCAATCAATAACATATATTGATAGACAGAATGTCTATTAATCTAAAACTTAAATCCTAACTCCATCACTGGAGGTTGGCCGTTAGTTCCCAGACCGTTGTTTTGTTTTGTGATGATATTGTTGTTAAAGTCGATTTTTGTTTGAAATTTTTAATTATAAATACTTATTCATAAATTTTGCGAAACTTGAAGCAGTCTCAAATACAGCCATTATCACAGATTTTTTTAAAAGAAGATAAGAGGCAAACCGACAGAAATCTCACTTACGAGAAACGGTCTGACGCCAATCGGGCCACGGGTGCGTTGCCGGCCTTTTAAAGAGCATACCTCGCTCTTTTCTTGAAGGTCACAAAATCGTTATGTTTCGGAAATACTTCAAAGGGCAGATAAAACACTATGTTTATAAGTAAAAAATTAATGTTAGTACGTTTTTTTAGGAGGAGCGCTATTTGGAGGCAATATCACCGCCCCATGAGCACAGGCATCCGTCTGACGACGTTGAGCGTGGTAAGTACTAATTAACGTTTAGGAGCTACGATGCACAGACAGACACGTCGATAACATCACCATGTTATCGTCGAGGCTTAAAAAACAATCAAAGAGTAAATTTATTTTTTCAGATGTGAAACGACGTAAGGTAGAAAGCGGCAGCAATGGCAAGGTGAGTATCGTTGTTATAAACCGACCTTGCATCGCACTGGCGCCGGACTGACGTTTGGGCGACGCACTACCACTGAACATATTAGCGAAAGAACTGTTTTTAAATGAACATCGGACTGTGAAAATTGACTTTCAAGAAAAATGTAAGCTGTACAGCAAAATAATTAAAAAAAAACCATTAACTTGCACGAAAAACAGATACGAAGCTATATGTATACGATATATAATAAATCAACATTCTTTATAAATTTAATTTGAAAAGGAAATAAAGTAATCAAGAATCTAAGAGAAACCGCAAGCACCAGAAGATTTAAAACTATATTTACAACTTATAATGAAACTCCCAACGTTAAACAAATAGTACTATCATATATAATTAAAAACCAACAATGGATGTGGGACCTAATAGAGCCAGCAAGATTCCATGCACCAAAAAGGATACATATACAAGGAAATATGTAATTTATAGCACAAATAAAAGTGAAGAAACAAGAATACGGGGTCTTCGCGTGTCAACATCTTACTCATCTTAGTCAACATGTTACTGTTAAGATAATAAAGAAAACGGATATTTAATGCTCAATAAAACTTTAAAATTAATTGTTATTTCAAAGAAGTAAAGGTAATGTAAGTCAGCCCAGCCCAGTCGACCAGTGGTAAGGTTTTTCATTTATTATCATTTAAGTGAGTTCAAATATTCACAGAATTAAAATGTGTCCTAATAAAGAAAAAGTAGAAAGATAAAAATGACTGAAGAAACTCAATCCTACATAAAGATTCAACATTCAAACCATATGTGAACATGAAACTCGAGAAAAACATCATTTACCGAATCTTGAAAAAATCTAGCTGATAACAACCGATCATCAAACTTAATTGAAGAAAAAATAATGAAAAACTGTAATCAACCATTTAAGGAGAAGATTCTACTTAAGATGTGCTTACAGAAGAATATTAAATGAAACCCTTAAGATAAACATGATTAAGGAAAATTAAGATAACCTTAAAACCATATACGAAAATAAAGAAAATACTTCAAGCACTAAGCAAGTAATTCAAAGTCAACGAACAACATCAATTTTTATCAAAAAGGTTATATATCAAATTCTTAAAAACATCCTATCATATTATGGAAGAGCCAAAGAAGAATTAAAAACCTTGCAAACAACTCATCACTAGAAATAGGAAATTGAAACGAAAAATATTGTATTAAATATACGCGCTTGATCCATTCCAACTTTTGCGTGGTCGCCCCTCAATGACCTTAGACATGATCCACCTACACTAGAAGAGCCTATATTTTAACCTAAACGAAACAAGATTTGGAGATAAACATTGGAACAACGCCTCAACTCAACTTTTGAAGAACGTCATTGAAACTAAAGCAGAAGTTTGATGAATTTTTGAAGATTCATTCGTGGAAGTTCAGCAAAATCTGGAAAATGAGAACGTTAGAGAAAGTGGGATCCGTTTTAATTCTGTGTTGTTTGGCTCATAATAGCTAAAGTTGTTATATTGGTTTTATTAATTTATATGTTTTTTAAAATAATATGCTGTTTTTTAAGCAGGGTAGTAAAGAGTTTGAAGAACGTTCACCCGAAAAAGAAAAAAAAAGGTCTAAATTACGGGGTGATGACAGGAAAGAGCGTAAGATCAGCAGAAAACGAGTGAGTTTGTGCATATTTTATCATTTCACGTCTCAGACTAACAGAATAACAGGCAGAATGCGCGATTTCCGTCAAATAAAGTGTATCAATAGCGCTAACGGTGTGTGAGTAATGTTGCCACCAAATGAAAAAGTTAACCGTTAATATCCGTTACAATAAATTTTATATGTAATTCTCGTTATAAATGTGTAAATAATTATGAGTGCCTAAAATTCCAAAATAAATAGCAAATATTATGATAAATACTGATCAAACATGCTTTAAGTTCTAGCTTGCTAACATTTTCTGATAAATAAAAGAATCATTATAAAATAGTACAAACTAGCTTTATTTCAGTGTAAGTACATGTCACATGGTGTAAATTACAGACTAAATAACTGCTACAGTAACATGTACATAAAAGAAAACATGCATATTCCTTATTAAAAAAAATTAAAACTACTATAAACCTAGATTTTATGTGAATTTTCGGTAATACTGACGCTTGTCGCACCTCTAGAAATTGTTTCTAATTTGGATAAATGGTTGTATTCTTATGGATAAATACTTTTCAATAACACATTTTATATTTTAACACTTTGCGGTTTATAAATCGCGCGTTTGACGAAAAAATAAATACACGTGATATCTTACTATAGTTGAGCCATTACAAACGTGCGCACTGAGTCATAAAACATTTTTATCAGGTCTCTCGCTCACACTTAATAGGCATATCGTAACTCTAGTGTTGTGTGTAACTACGCCGATCTTCATGTAAATTTATTATCAGAGGCTGTATTCTCTGATCTCTTAAAATAGCCTTGGCTAAATCACGATCCTGTAACTCCTCTGCATGCCTCACACATTTTACCCAGTCCACCTAACACCATTTTCACAAACACCTACCTGCGTCCGAGCGGCATCTCTTTTTCGACGAGTTGTGCGGCATTGTCACATCCCTTTGACATAATGAATTGACTCAGTGCGCACGTTTGTAATGGCTCAACTATACACTCACCCATGTGATATTTCGTGATTTTTGCCGAACCTACTTCGAGCCTCACGTGATTAATGGACGGCATATCACTAAAAAGTTTATAAAAAAATAAAAGAAATCTATTATGTTATAGTATGAAAAGATAATCCAATACTCTTTTTAAGATTTTTTACACACCTTTTAACTACACAATACGCCATATTTACAAAATTTTGTTAAAACGCGATTGAATGTGCGCAGTCACTCGCGGCTCACAGAGGAGGAGCAATGTAATACTTTTTGCTATTTAGTATTATTTTAGACGGCAACAATCTTTGGTTCTACGCTTTACGTCTATGTTATTCTGTTAGTCTGAGTTTAACCCCAAAATGGCTTCCCCCAATAACAAAGAAAAAATATCCGTTAGTTATGCTGTGTAGGGGATGAAACGAAACCATGTATAGGTTCTTTATAATTAATACTTTTTTATATGTCTGTCTTAAATCTGTCTTTTTGTTTTACTGTTGTGTCAATGCTGTAAAAATTCCTCCACACAAATTTAGTAGGCATAATTAAATACTAGTATTGGCAATATTTGTAAAAGACAATGTAAAGCAATATAGTAAATCCCAGGCCAGGCTCCCAAGAAATGGTCATGACAATCTAGATCCGCCCTTATAGTAAAGAAATGAAGACTAATGGTAAAGGCTGGGTCAGAATAAAGTTCACATTTCCTTGGCAAATAGATCGTCGTACGCGGGAGTAGTGGGGTGTGATCGGGTCACGCGCTTTCGCAATTTTAGTCGCCATGAGTCAGTTCGCTATTCAAACGTTTTACGAAAATGGTAATTCTTACATTATTGTGCGAACTCAAGAAACTGGTTCGACGCTACCAATGAGATGGCTCCCGTATTTCACTTACGGAGCGAGCGATTCAAGAGGTTAATCAATCTGTCTAAGAAAATGCAGAACTCTACGCGACGACGTTCAGCGACTGAGAATTTCGCGAAGCAGTTTAAGACAAACTTTGAAACATGAATTGAAGCTTCATTCTTATAAGATCCAGTTGGTGCAAGAACTTACCCATGACTATACAAAAGTTGAATTTTGATGCGCTTTTAATATATAATATATTTTTCAACAGGATAGAATTGATGAGTCACCACTTCTAGAACAAAAACGCAGAAGAGACGAACAAAAGGGTAAGATCATTGATTGTGTCTTAAAAATAATAATTTAAATATTATAACTGAGGTTAACTATATATTTAAATTATGAATCGAAAGAAAAAATTGCATGTATATATCCTATTTCTCTAAATCAAAATATATAATACTGAAACCGCAGAAGGTATTCTAATTACATAAAATATATGTAAATCAAAGGCCATACTCTTTCAAATTCATAGCATCAAAATTATTGCTATTGTGGGCTATTATATGATTTGTCAGTGATTTCTTTGTATTCTAGCTGTAATGAAGATGGCCAGTCATCAAAATGGTTCCCAAGAAGACCATCACTATGAAAAGTACCATAAAAGGGTAATATATTTTATGTTATATTGTCTCATCAAGTATATTCTTAATAGTTTTACTTTTGTAAAAATCAAGTGTACTTATTGCAGACTTAAAGGAAGAAGACTGTAATAAAATAATTTATATATTTTTTATATAACATTGAGACTCCAGAGTATCTATAACTCATCTGTTTTTGGTTAATAGGACAAATCACCATTCCGGGATCGCTCTCTTGAAGAACCAAGGGACAAACAATATCCTTTTTAATATTTTACAATATCAATGATATGTAAGGAAAATTTTCCACAATTTTTTGTTGTAACTTTGTTTAAATCATTTGTAACAATTTGATTTTTATTATTTAAAACAGATTTCTTTAAACACAAATTAAATAGGAAATCTATTTCTATTATTTCCTTAACAGATGCACACTAGACGCTCCAATGAGTCGAAGATCAGAAGATAATCACATTTAGATGCATCCACTGCAGTTAAATATGATATGATAAATGACTAGCAATTAGGGTAAATTTAAGAAACTATTATTAAATTGACAAACTTATTGATGTAACTGTACTAAATATAAGATACTGAAATAAAAAAAATCTTCTAAGCTTGTGTTTTCACTCAAATAATATCACTATAAAGAACCTTAGAATAGAGTATAAATCCCCTGCAACATAACTATGGTATGAAGAGAAAAGAAGTTGAGATCTTATGAACTGAAGCAATCCTATTGTTTGTTAGCTATTATCCAAAACGAGTGATAGTTATAAAATACCACTCATTTCTAACTGACATTAGTGGAATGATTTTGAACTATCCCAATCTTAGCTATGACTTTTTAACCGACCTTAAAAACAAAAAAGAGGTTATCAATTCTTTAAAAAGAATACACGTATTTTTTTTTGAACTGTCATGAATGAGAAGATTGCATTGATATGAAATACAACTTTCTCAATCATCTGAAACAATTGGTTTAGTACAATAGCTAGTGATGTCTTTACCTATAGATGTATAGAAATCTGACTCCCTTGTTTGTTTACTAAGTCGCACAAAATTTACAACAGTGATTTAGTTATTCTTTAAAAAGGTACTTAACTATAACTCATTAAAAAATCGGATGTTAGATTACGAAAATGCTTTTTAGCTCCTTAAGTCTTCACCATAAATTAGAAAAGGCAAGTAGATTATGGGTATTTATGGCATACCTTTTAATTCACTAACAAAAATAGTAATTAATTAAATCAAAAATGGAGTACACAATATGTTACTTTCTAATAAATGACAAGTTTAAAGTTGTACTTATGTTGAAACGAGTTTATTCTGTTTTAATGAAAGGCACATGTGTCATGGATGATACAAGAAGTCCGAACTCCGCCATCTTACAACTTCCAAAAACACCAAACTATAAACAACTACTCAAAAATAATGGTTTAAAGAGTATCTATTCACAAATCATAAATTATTTGTAGTTATTTACAAGAATTAATATAATAATTACATTTAAATATGTCTTTAATAACAGTAGGTAGGTAGTAGTTTGGAAATAATGTGAATGTTAATATTATTAATTAATGTGTTTGGACCTCAAGCTTAATTCACGCCACCCAATAAAAACTAATATAAGCCTGTCAGTTTTTCTAAAGCCCCTTGTGTACATGGATTATAATAACCAACCAAGGCTTGTTATTTTTAATAATAATGAAAGTATATTACCAAGAAAACACGAAGAATAATTTTCAATTTTTGTGTATATTTTGATATTCTTTAATGTATCAATTATTATCAGTTTATTAATTATTATGTGTTATGATGAAAACGTAATCTGTTATAAAGGTGATTTTGTATATCCTGTGCTACACAGGCTGTGTATGATGACGTTCAAAGTTCAAACCAACCTATTGGAAAGTGTTTCTTTTGGTGTTCAAATAGTATTTCAATAATAAAATACAAGCAAGATAAAGAACAATCAAATACAATTTAAGTAAATTTTTAATCTAAAATTTTTAATATATTTAAATGCAAAAGATTAAATAGGATTCTAGGCTTAGTGCCTTTATGAGGTAACATGTCTGACGACGGCCATAATGAACTATCACGTGGTAATTGTTAAAAATAATAATTATTTATACGTAGATTCTGGGGCTCTAGGAAACTGAAGGTATGTTAAAAGTTGTTTACGTTGAATAAGTTCTTCAAAATTATATTTTATTTGCCTTGCCTTTAATTAATTGTACTTACTTATGTACCCGAAGACAATTGACAGCCCATACCATAGTGTACATTTTATAGTATTATTACAAGTTACGGAAACATCGCTTTGAGTTAAGAAAGCAATATAAAACTACATTAAATATCATTGTAATGTTTTAATATTATATCTTATTAGTAGGTACTCGACACTCGTATTCGTGGGTATGATATTGATCCGCCATTTTGAAAACGTTTAGTCATGACACAGGCTAGAAATGTGCCTTGCTGTTATCAGTAATTTTAACCTGTAGTTCATTTCATTTAGGTTTAAATATTTTGTATTTATAAACTTATTAGGATTTAACCTTTTTTCAATTATTCTTTCATTGTATTTTCAGTAAGTGTAATGTTTAATTTTTAAAATTTATTAAAAATGTAACACGAGTTTTTTTTGATATCTTCTGCTTTTACTCTGGTAGGTGGAAAGGTATTTTAATTTGTACAATTATGTGTTTATTAGATTACGACAGACGTTGATTTGTTATCTTATATATAAAATTCTCGTGTCACAATGTTAGTTACCTTACTCCTTCGGAACGGCTTTGACACAGATTGGCTTCCGAGCAGCGCGACAGCCGCACCGCCACTCCGTTGTCTGTTCCAGTTGTTATTCCATGCCTAACGGTGGTGCAGTTGTGTTCTTATAATTATCAGAATGAAACGATCAATCAAAAACATTTTTCAATTAAATATTACTAAATATAAAAATTTCACTCCAGACTTTGTCCTTTTTAGGTCCGTTTTAGTAGCCTGCGTCACTTAAATCGTATAAAATTGAATTCTGCGACACTAAATTTATAATTGTTTCGTCTTCCTCACCAGTGAATATGTTTTTTCGGTCCATTCTTTAGATTTCAAAAAATAAGATAGCCTCAAATTCACGTGTGATTGCAGCAATTCCGCGACAGTGCTTGCGCAAACATGGTACGGCCGCTATCGCTCGGCGACACTGACGCAGCGTTCGAACGTTAGTTCATACGTTTCCGTTCTGCATAATACTATCGCTCTATCGCTGCGTTACTGTCGCTGCGTTAGTGACGCCGGAGCCGCGCAGCTCAGAAGTCTACTTTAAGTGATAAGGGTAGCCCACCCCAAAAATTAATATGGCAAAACAACGTTTGCCGGGTCAGCTAGTTATAGTAGAAAATTTAAAGTAATTTTGTAAAAATAATGCTAATTTACTAGACTATGTAAACTGATAGAATGCAATCGTAATGAGACGCTTGTAAATACGGTAGGTATTTACAAGTAGATATCAAATTTTTTTCGTTAAAACATTAGATACAATATTTTTAGTCTTTTTTAAAGATTCGACACGCAGAAATTATGTCCCGTAGTCATTCTAAAGGAAGTTAGCGAAAATTTGGTTAATAAATACGATACCTACCTACTAAAGAATAGAACACGTTAAAAATGTTTGTCCGTTATTTCTTTCGACTCGATATAGCGTATACGCTTACTTGGATATGCTAATCGACGCGAATATACTACTCGACTTATTTTGATCATCATACATAAACTTGTTTCGCTTAAAGGTATAAATATTAAAAAAATATATTTGCCTCCTGAAATAAGATAAAGGTTTTGATGTAACTGTACGTACCTACTAATAATTTTAATGCTCTGTCCTAGAGAATGTTAAGCGCTTATTCCACCTCACTGAATTCAGACGTCCTAAATGATAGTTACTGAATCATTTTTAATAAATTATTTAAAATTTGAATAAATTAGCGTATATTAATAATCTTATGTAGGTACCTAGGTACTGATTTGTTGCTAAGTCAAACCAGTGTTCTTTCATACTTTTTGGTATGGCTTTAATGGTTTAAGTTTTGTGGTGTATCATTACCACCTTTCCACTGTTTTACCAGTTTCCACCTATTAAATTACTTTTTATGCCATAAACTTAGATGTAGTATACGTACCTATGCTACGCGTAAGTTTACGGCTGTATAGGGAAGAATATAGGTCAGCTGTGAACTTCTAATAAAGTTTTAATATTCTTTTTTTTTGTGTACCCTAATAGCAAACCTTAAAAAATTGTTTATTCGTTTATAATAAATTACTTTTGTTCTAGTACAACCACGTGGGTGATTACATCCACGTAGATTACATACTTTATTACGGGTATAGGTACCTACTCTGTCTTTATAAAGTGAAAACATTCTATTCCAGGTTTAGATGCAAAAATGGAGGAAGCATCGAAAGTATTTCGTTCTGATATTATAAGGGAGGACAGGAAGTTAAATAATAATTTGGAGGAGCTCTTAGAAGTTGTTCCAGCTAAACCAATACTTGAAACTCATTTAGATAAGTCAACCTCATGTAACTTTATTCCAAAAACAGGTAAATTCTATGTGCCAAAGAAAAAAACTAACAATAAGTTAAAAGTGAAAACAATTCGTAACATACGAGAACTATTGGAGAAAGATGTTTACGGCGACTTAAATTCCGAATTGGAGAAAAATAAAAATCTCCTACTGCGAAAAATAAAGACAGGCTCATCTAGAGAAGAGGCAACCAAAAAATTGGCAAAAAGTATTCTCCGTAGCAGTTCACCTATTTGTAAAGATCTTTGGCAAATGTTAACAAATTTGAACCCAGAAGGCCATTCACATTCTGCACAATTTGTACTGTGGAACCATAAACCTATCCAAATAAATGGAAGTAAAGGCGGTAAAAATAAATTCATTTGCAATTTCGACGTTGGTCAAGAAAGCATTAGAAATTTAAATAAGTCATTCGTGAAATCTTCTAATAGTTCTCGCAGAAACAAAATTCTTCAAAACTCTTTACATATCAAATTTAAACCCGGACCACTTTCAAAGAAAAAATATTTAGACACATCTTATCAGAAGTTTCAATATGGTGATTCTACTATCGTTAGCCTACCAAAGCCAGGTTTAGACGTTCAACCCTTGTATGGAACTCCGCTGAGCTCAACAATGATTAATTTTCTAGGTGAAAACTTTATGCGAAATTCTAATGGTGAAATAACAAAGAAATGGGCAGAGTTTTCACTTTCCGCTCTAGGAATAAATAAAAAAGGTTCTCCCGTACAATCGGATAAATCTACTTGCATATCGTTTGATCTACTGTATAAATGTAACCAAAATCGTATCTTGATGCGTGATGGGACTGACTTCAAGAATAGAGAAAAATCTTCCCAAGAGTATAAACAACCGTTGTCAACTACAGAAGAAGTAGTTACAGTATTAAATAAAATATTAGACTATGTAGAAGTTAAACTTGAAGAAGATAACTTTTATACCAAAGAAGATCAATCAAATTGTGATTTATCCGATCTATATGCAAAGCCTGTCGTCCTATCAAAAGATAAGGTTAAAAAGAAGTTTTGTGAGTTAGATCGTTTAGATGTAACAGTTATAAAGCTATCGGGTCCGGAGAGAGAAAATACTAAATGCGCAAAAGATTATTGTTCTTTAGGGTGCATTTGCAGTTCTTTAGAATGTTCATTTAATTTAAAAACTCACTGTGGCCGCATTGAGTGTATGTTTGAATGCAAATGTATAAATTCTAAACAATGGTTTTCTACATCTGATTCATTTAATTTTTCGGGACTGGAAGCATTGAATCAAAAATTAAACTCGGGTCTGGCAAAGGAAGAACAAAAATTTCGACAAACTGTTGTCCTTTCTGGAGAAAAGAGCATTTTATTGAAATCACAACGGAGAAATTGGAAGTCTTCTAAAAGATATGCAGAGTTTTACAGTAGTATGTGTTTGAAAACAGAGTCGGAGTCAAAAAAAGTCTTACTAATACTTGTTACTAAAATAATATGTGACAATATTGAGCCCTGGTGTATGGTTCACAATTTGTATAAGTGCTTTTGTAAAGGTAAATTTACTGAACGGAAGTCGTTTGCTCTTGAACAAAAAGAAACGTCTCCTAATGTTATGGAAGTTACTGAACCAACTGATGTAAAAATTGAAATACCCGTTATCGAACCACCTAAAACAAGATCAAGTCTTCGTTTATCTGATAATAACAAGAGTGCTATAGTCATCGAAGACGACGACCATAGTGAAACGATACAAGAAATTCATAAAGGAAAAAGTTCCCGCTGCGCGAGAGTAAAACCGTATACTGGTAGAAAATATACAGATAAATATTATTTGGAAACAAATAGAAAAATTTCTGAAATGGAAAAGAATGATCGCACACTTCTCAAAAAAATGGCGAATTTAATGCAAATAGACATCGACAAACAAAAGCCACAACAAGTACAATCCCCAAATAACGAAAAAACTTCTAATGAAATATGTTTTTCAAAAGACTTTTTCAATCAACTACCGTATAATCCTAAAATGATCGCGTGGATGATAGCATGTTATAAACACTGTAAAAAGCGCAAGAATCAAGGTAAAATTGAAAAATTTTTGAAGCCTCCACATCTATTGAGAATTGGATTCTATACTTGGGAATTCATACTCTCTAGATATCGTCAGAGAAAAAATTTCTTTTTTTTGTCTCCCCAAAAACCTTATAAAATTTTTATAGCTATTAATAAAAACCATCCTAAACTTCGATCATACATTAACATAAGAGATTTAAATCCAAGTAATATCCAGAGTTACCCAAACGAGGTTCAAAATCTTTTAAACAACTTGACTGAAAGAAAAGATACTTTTTGGATATTGCGTGGTTTGCATTATTGCTGGGAGTTGTATGGCGTAGTGAAGAAATTAAATGATCAAACTGGGGACGATGAGATTGTATGCTCTTTAAAATGTGATGAAAATGAAACCTTGGAGTTTAGTGAGGGGCCATTAAGCATATGTTATGGATTTTCTGATGATGAGTCCGAAGAAATTATGTCAGAAAACATTTGCGTAGACGTAGAAAGAGAAAAAAATATACTGCTAACATGTGATGATGACCAGCTGGTTGTAAGTGATGATCATTTGTTAAATCTTAATAACATTATTAAAAACAAAGATAACTTAACAAAATGGTATTTAATGATTGTTGAAAATGACTTCAATGAATTACATTTTTATAAAAGAGGGTTTTTTGTGCAGTATGATCATGTAATTCAAGCAATCAATGTGTCTCAAAAGTCGAATAAAACAGTCAAATTATATTGTCAAAAACACAATTTAAATAACGAGGAACTACACTTCGGTATTTATGCCATCCCAAATAAAAGTCGCCATGTTGTTATTGGACCTTATGAATCTGATGAACATCTGGGTATCGAAATCGTTAAGACAAACAAATCAACGTGTGATTCAACGACGAGAGGAACTTGGATAGCAGTTGACAAAGAGAACATATTCAAATTGATGGATGAACCATTATCTTTTGTTCCTCCTAACATTCAACTTGAGAAAATGATCCCGTTAGAGAAAGAAATTGAAATCAGCAAAGAAAATAACACACAATTTACTGTAGTTAATTCAACTCCTGAACTGACAAAATCCCATACAAATAAAAATAATCCAGATGCAGAAACCAAAATGCCCACTGTGACTAAGCCTATTAAACCGATAAAAATTCGAAAATCTGATGGATTTTATTGCGTTTACCCAAAACTTGTGAATTCTAGCCAAAGCTCACAGCTAACAATCATACCAAAAGCATGTCTTTCGCAGCCTCTTCCAACTCAGCAGAAATTTGGAGCAGGAATTAAATTAAACTCCTTACTAAAACCTGTTGCTGAAATTGCGCCACAAATAAAGACTGTTCAGACTGAAACATCCGGGAACAAGTCAAAATCAAGCCTCGGAATGGGAATGAATATATTAAAACCCGAAGAAATTAATAAACGAATATTAGCACAAAGGTTGGCTGGCCCAAGTAATGACGATCCAGAAATAGATAAAGATATAGAAAACTTCTTGGCAACAACAACTATTTGTAAACTTCGTGATGAGGAAGACGAAGTTCTTCTCATTTCAGATGAAGAAACTGAAGATGTTATTGAAAATGTATGGATACAATCAAAAAATGTTTCTCCTCTCGGTTGGATTCCAGGAAAATTAAATAAGCAGGGGCTAATTAGTTTCGAGTTTCCCGGTTTTAAGTACACAGACTTTTATCAGCAGGATGTTGCCTTTTGTATGATTAACCTGTAAGTATACCATGTTTTTGTATTTGTAAATTAGTTGCTAAACGTCTCTGTTGCTAAGTGGGTCAGGTTTGAATTCCGGGAAAAGAAACACGAAGCAGAAGGTATCTAAAAAAATCAGTGAAACAGATACAGAAACGACTACTAGCTGCGACTTCATCTTCCAGTAATTTTCTTGAATAAAAAAAATATATTCTTTCTATAAACTTTTGAATTTTTTTAGACTTATTTGTAGGTACAATATATTAGGGCTGCATTTAGGTATAATTTTTTTCATTTTATATGTATTATAAAATTGTGCTGATTCTTGGCATTAAAACTAATAAATAAATATTAAATTAACGATCTTTTTTTCCCTTTTAGAATATTTTCAAGAAAAGTTTTCGTACACGAACGATTCAAAATAGAGTGGGAGATAGTAGAAGATTTTAAAGATATCAAAACGTTAAATAAATTGGAAAGTAGCGATTTGAATACTGAACTTGTAAGTAAATTTTTAAACTAACACGAAAAGAGGGGTGTAATCCGTTTGACGTGTCTGCTTGTGGTATTGTAGCACCTAAATGAATTGACCGATTATGATGCATTTTGTTTGAAAGCTGACGTGATCGAGATAGATCGTAGATACAATCTATGAAGTCTTGTTTATCCATTTATGAGGTATTCTTATTTGTAATAAACATTTCATAGAGGTTGTTTTCAATTTTATTTAATAAGTATTAGATAGTGCAAAAATTCGTCTTTAAATACATAAGTCTTGCAAAGGTTTAAGAGTCGAGAGAAAAGAAATTGTTTGCAAGAAAAATGAAATGTCAAAGTAATTTTGGTTTCAGTTCTATATTTCAAAATTGTTAAGGTACTACTTTGTTTACCTAACCCAATCTGAAAACGTATCATTTATTAAAATCGGTTGAGCCGTTAGTTACGAACGAACGTTCATATTTTATAACTTATTCAAGTATGATTAATATCTTTTTTAAACAATAAGTTAAGTAATTGGGTTTGATACAATTCAAATTTTGGAGGTATTTTAGTAATATGGTAATATTTTTCCGCAGTCGAGCAAAATCTCCCAATATCTACTGGACGTTACTAACAATGATTGGTCGCAATAATAATAAATAAATCGTTTCAGGTTTTGACAAAACATGGCCTGAAAACCCGAGACGAGTTAGTGGAAAAGTCAAAGAAGAGAAAATTACTCAAAGATGCCGAAATTAATGAAACAAAAGTAAGTTAGCAATGTCTGAAGGGAATTTTATAGAGAAAATAGTGTTATGCCCTGCAGTGTAGAGCATGAAGCTGGCAAATAGGTGTTCACTTACAGAAAACATTTGAAACTTCAAGATTCGACCCTAGGACCTCTGATGCAACGAGCGTGAACCGGAGGTGGTTACTATCGATACGGCAAGAACCTAACAAACTCAGTTAAACCAAATTTAATTTCTTTCAGAAAAGAAAGTTACTAACGATGTTGAAACAATCTGCAGATTACCAAAAAACTAATACGATTGATTTAACTTCCAATAAGGAAGACATAATGCAAAGCATTACACATGCAAGAGATGACGAGAGAGAAGAAATGGTTGACAAGTTGAGTTTTCAGCTATCTGACACAGACAGCCAATAACTTCGAATTAAGCTTACTTCCTAATCATGCGATTCGCTGGTACTTGATCGGATTTCGTTGATCCAAACTGATCACGATATCAGTTCGCCTCCAAAAACTAATGAAATATGCAATCTGAGACGCGTGACAAGAGGCATATTTCGAAAAGTATATAGATATAAATCTGAAATGATTTCTAACTGAATAATTGTCATCGATATGACAGAAATATTATTCGGCATGTTTTAAAAAACATTAAAAAGATGATATTTATGTCTATCTTCAAGAAAAGGACACTTTAAAAGGCCGGCAAGAGAGACCCGTAGGCCAATTGGCGTTAGTGGCGGCGGATCGCTTTTCATAAGTGCCCGTTTGCCTCTTATTTATCTTTTAGCTCTTAATCAAGTTCAATCTCTCCTCCGTTGCCCAAAACCAACTGTTGCCCAAATTGGCAACACACACTACTTAGATTGTAATTAATAAATGGGTAGTTAAAGGTTCGGTTTAAGTTCCGTAATTGTACTAATATTGTTTTTGTGAAAATAATATTTCTTTATAAAACCACGTCTTGTTTTAACATTGACTGATCTAAAAACGTTGAGACTGTTTTAATTTTAAATCTCAAGTCTATAATGGCGATTTACACTAACCAAGTCTTAGCCAAGAAGACAAAAGAAGATTTAGAAATCTTCTGTATAAACGGAGATGACCTTTAGAAACTTGTAACCCTGTGTGGTTATGGTTTCACCGAACCCGAATCCACTCACTTTTACTTAAGTGTTTGAGATGAGATTGCTTTAGTGGAAATGGCCATACTAGTACTTTTTGAGTGTTTTAATAGTTATGTAAATAATTGATCTCCAGCAAACTTGTTGATTTATTGTTCGAATTAAGTTAGACTGTTATGTTTAGTGTTATTATGTATAAGTAAAAGTACCTACCGTGAATTTACTCTTTTTCTTTACTTTTTAGTTCTTACCATCGCATACGGCTTTACTAATACAAAAAATTTAAAAATCTTTAATAAGTAGGTAAGTACTATATATATTAAAACACTTATCAAATATCTTATTTTTTATTTGATTATTTAATGAATGAATATTATTTGCTCAAAAATGCGTTTACGAAGCTTGTTTCAAAAGTTGAAAATTCCAGACCATACAACGGAACGTGCGGTAAAATATTTACTCTCACATATAGTTTGATCATTTTATTATTGGTTTTTTGACAGCTCGACGACGGAAAGTTATAGTGATGTCCTAAAGGACGTAATAATCGGTATCGCAATTTTTTTCTTAAAAATATAATATTTATTTTCATGTTTAAAAAAACTTATTGTTTCTCTGAAAAGAGATGGTATATTTCGTGGTCAAAAATCTTCTTTGGCCAAAGTTTTGAAAAGAATTGGCTTTTTGTATAAAAAATCAGATAAAAGATTATATTTCAGATAAAACATTAACGGAACGCACTGATATTGCTTTGGCACGATGTGACTTTAAGAGAGGTAAAAATAACTCAAGATTGGACAAATGTTATCTTTACGGATGAAACATGGCTCAACGCTAACTTCACCGTATCCCGATCCTGGACTGACGACACTGCTGCTTCCAGCTCTACAGTACCGATTGGAAAAAGCGAACGCCTCATCATTTGTCACGCCGGTACAGCAAAAGGTTTTGTACAAGACGCACTGCTGGCATTTAAATCAAAGAAATCTGGCGATTACCACGAAGAAATGAATGCGGAGGTGTATGAAGAGTGGTTTCAACGTCAAAACTTTGTTATATTCCTGATTAAATAACATATTACACTTTATTTACATATTAGCATTATTTATTTCTACCGATTATTTGTAATTGTGGCACAATCGCAGTAATCGTTATGTGTGGCACATCACTAAAGGGGCAGTAGCCGTCCATGAAGTACAATATTATTTGTATGAAATTTTAAATTAAACAATACAAAACTTCATGGGCATGAGCTGTCAAAAAACCAAAAATAAAATGGACAAACTATAAATACCTATTTTACCGTTTTATTTTAAACGAGTTCCCTTGAAATTTTGCATTCGTCACCAAATCTAATTAATTGATTACCTACAAATTATTATTTTTTATTATGACGACAAAATAGTTTTTAAGTAGTTATACTCTATACACATTGCTTGCTCTACGGTTTCTTTAAGGATAAAGAAATGAAACAAGTTTATTACCAGGGTATCCAGCAGAAGCAAAGAGCCGACCTACATACAACTGACAAATGTGGTTAGCTTAAAATGTAGGTAGGTAGGTACTTACAGCAAAAATAAAACAAAATTATTTTGAATATTATTTTATTATCTAATTTTCCTCGGGACAATGTTTTATTATTCGTATTTCACGTGGTAATAATTTTATGCTGTAAATAGAGTCTACATTAACACTTCGCAAACAGCATTTCACAAATTTTCAATTAATAAAATACTATTACAATACTTTGAAATTCTTATCTATTATAATTTTCTATGAAAATATTGTATATTTTTTTATTAAGTGAATAATACAACTTGAATACAATATTGTGATGTGCTAGGTTAATGACTCGAAAACATATTCAACTCGATGAATTTAACTGTGGTGTGAATTCTTAACAATAATTTTGGAAAGAATGACATAAAATAATTCACTTTTGACTTTTATCTCTATAACGTCCATTTTATATTAAATACAATATTTATAAAACAATAAATAAAATAATTCTTAATAGTGCAAATAAAAGAGAAGAAAAAATAGAATTCAGATTCGTGGTTCTCATTTCAAAGCCCGAGATGCTTTCGAATCATTGGAACTCGGCTGCAGCGTGAATTAATTTAGGAACTATGTATTGCTCGATACATATGAAATGTTTTGATAATTCTGAAGCAGAACTATTTAAATTATAGGACTTATGGTTCAAAAACTTTAACCACAAAGTTCACATGACTTTAGAAACATTTAAAATGAATGTTCAGTCTCATCATAAGACGATGGGTGTTTTAAAATAAACATCCAACTGAAGATGCAACATGCAACTTTTAACATCGATACACATATTAAACAGGGTACGGAAACACGAAGTGGGGATAAGTAATTACAAATTAATATACTCTGTGGAAGAACACGGGTACGTTTCATACAATATCCGGTTGGATGAATATTTTAATAGCACGTTTAGATGCCCTATTTTCTCCATTTACCATACAGGTTTTAACAAATTACTATACGTTTATTTCAAAGAAACACTCACAAAACAAAACGACACACACAAAAACAGAAACAATGTTAATAATAGTGCAATTAAAAAATCATTTCTTGTAAATTTTAAATCTTGCATCCATGCTGAGTAAGATATTTTTATGTTATCCTATATTTCTGTAGTGTATATGGAAAAAATGGAGGTCTAAAAAAGGCGTAAGGTAATGAAATGAATATTGTCAGTGAGGTATGCGTATATTAAGGTGGGCCTAAGTGCGGTCTGTCGAAGGGCGTCGGGAAGGGCGCGACGGGATCACGAAGTCGTGGTGCGAGGGACTCGCGAAAGGATTGCTCTGCGCGAATCCCGGGGACGCCGATGGCTGACGCTGCGCTGATTGACGCCGCTGCGGGGACGACCTGAAAAATCCACCAAATTATTTAACAAACTATTCGGTAAGCGGTTTCTTGGAATAGATTTTATTATTAATCTAATAGAAAGAATACTAAGGAAGATGAACAATTTAAAAAAGGTTTTATCTAAATTTTAAGCGATCCGAATAAAATGCCATATCACATAAACAGGATAGGTGAAGTAATATACTTTTTAAGATTTGTAGTATACAACTAAAGCAACATAACAGTCATGAAATTACATTGACACTAAAAGCCACATATATAGAGGCTCCACTAGGGGTTCCGCTACAGACTAATGCTGTGTCACCTTCTCGCACGAAAGGCAAAAACGAAACAAAACACTGAAACGGACCACAGTTGATTAGAACTTTAAAAAGGTGCTAACACAAGTCTAAATAAACACCATGTAATTTAAATTACTTGGGTGAGGTGGTGAATTCGACCGCGGACATTTGCCGTGGGGGTAAGGCGGGCGGGGTCCCGGCCCGGCTCGCCACAGACCCGCTGCCTCCCACACGCGGCGGTATCTGCGTATACGTATACGCTATCATCTATTGTCTATTCTTATTTTTCACTCTAGTCTTAATGCTATTCTTAATTCATTTTCAAGTTCAGGGACTGACTGCACATTTTCCGCGAAAACAATGCGAAAAGACAATTTGTCATTTCCATACAAACAAAGTCTTTCCGCAGAGTTTGGTCGCTTTAATGAACCTCGCTTGAGTCTGATTAAAATAAAATACTTTATTAGCAATTAGACTATCTGCAGGTATTTTTAAATATAATTTGTTAATAAGGCATTAAAGGACGCTCACCGTGGGCGGATCGTGGTTTTTGGCTGGCGAGGAATGCGAGAGAGTCCTAGCGAGTCTGTGCTGAGGAGCGGGAGGTGGGGGCCTGCGAGGGGGCAGGCTTGCCGTTCGCTGGGCCACTCGACACTCGTTTTCTCGATTCCTCTCTACTATATCTCTGTCTCTGTCTGAGCTCTCTCGAACATTTTCCACTCGCCGTTCTAGACTCTCGGACATTTGTCCTGCTCGAGACGTCACATAATCCTGCCAATTAAAAACGTGTTAATTAAAAGTTCAAATGACATTTAAAATGACTTTTTCATGAAGTAAAACTGACTTAAATGCCCCTTTTTTCCGAGTATGCCTTGCTAAGAAATAGTCCAAGTATTAAGGGAAGTGATATAAAATAAGAGTAATAATAAGAGAGATGCAAAATTAGTCGTATGGGAGTTGCCTTTGTCAAAATCGAATGCACTATTTTGCACTCTGCTTACAGTTCTTGCATCTGGCCGTTCTGGTAGTGTTCGTTGAGTTTGGTATGGCCTGTCAGGCGGCTTGTCAGAGTAAGCACGTTCCGCGGGCTTGAACTGTTCAGGCTGAGGCCTCTCAGGCAAAACCCGAGAGCTTGGCCTGTCCGGAGGCACACGTGGGCGGTCGCAACCTGTTTCTTCTTCTCTAGATATTTTTTCTTCACAATCCGTTTCTATCTTCACCTGTAATAAGATACATAACATCATATGTCAAAGGTACTTAAAATTAACCAAGATGTACTAGTTTTTATTAACCAAAGGCCCATAAAGACTTTATTAGGTATTAACCCGGGTTCATAGAAATAGTAGCCATTCGATGACAACCGCACACTTTATAATCTAAACTAACATCTGTAACATGGGTCTTTTAAACTACACCTACCCATACAATTAATGTTAAAAATCCTTGATTAGTGCTAGAGATAGATGGAAAATAAATTTTATATCTAAACAATGAATAAGCTGATACGGATTTTTTTCTTTTATTCTTTTTGTGTTTTATGTTGTTCTTTACGCCAACCATAAGATTACTATCGAAATTTTCGATCGTTGTTTACTATTGGAAAGCTGTAAATTGTGGTCAATTAAGTATGCGCGTATCTAACAATGTGGCGCTGTAATATTTGCTATAGAAATGAAAAACGCTAACAAAAATTACTTGAACAGTGTTGTGGTAGATAGCTTTTATTACGGATTGTAGTTGTCTGTGGGAAATATATTATAGAAAGAATGTACCTGTTGTGACGCAGTCGAAGAGACATGTTGCGGTGAGGGGATCCTCGCAGCTTGCTCCAATATCACCTTCCGTTGCTCCTGCCCCGCCGCGAAGTACGAGAACACACAAAGAACCGCGTAGCATATTTGGTCCGCCTGAAATTTTTACAAAGCTTTAATTCCTATTGACAAACATTTCGGTAGTATTGCTCTTAGATTTTGCGAATTACTCTGAATACAACTTTAAACTTGGAAAATAAGATCTTGCTTTTCCGTGAGGCGTGTGTGAAATTGAAAATACATATCTTTTCCTAAGCCTTTGTATACTTATCTTGAGTTTTTGTATCTCGTCCCTAATTGCAAAAATGCGCAGAAACTTAATCATGATTCTGTTTTTACTTAACAGTTAGTTTGGAACTATGATGAACTTTATAATTTTAATGAAACTTATTCGATAACTATAATTCCCATAAGTTTAATATCATTTTGATAATAGTTATACTCAATATAAAAAAATAGCAAAATGTAAAAAAAAAGCATAAGCGAAAGAAGATAGAAAATAAAATTAAAAAACCAAAAATACATACATCATTATGAAACATAAGGTGCATATCTCTACTGGGTTTCGTCATTAACATATAGATAGTACCAAGTAAGCCATATCGAGAAGAAACGATGGAGCTCAAGCACTACTTTCTCTGCCTACAAATAAAGACAGGGTCAGTGAATGACTAACAACAAAACACACACTGAAACACTCTTTTAAGGACTTCATTTTCATCATACCTGTTGCATGTTCAAAAAACCTGCATATTAGGAAACATGATCAGTAAAAAGACCCTACTTATAACCATTACTATGAGTACCGTTACTTTCACTAAATTTCTCTAGCTTATAAAACAATTTTACATCGGAACACAAACCACTTTTTACAAATAAAATTTGTAATCAAAGATGCTTATTGTAAAAATTGGATTGTCCGTTCAGTAACAAATTAAAAATAAACGTCAACGAAATAAAAATCTTAATTTATTAACGAAATTCAAACTATGAACTCCTTAAAACAGCGTTACTGAGGCAATATTGTATAGAACTTACCATTACGGATTTGTACTTTCTTTGCGTTATCTGCCTCGTCTTGGGATCTGTGAATATTGATAATCAATTTTTAATATTTTTCTCTGATTATTATTTATTCAGTAAAATATACATAATCCTGATGGTGCTACTAGCTTGTTTCTGCAACTTCCGTAGAAATAAAAGAATTATTCTCACACCTACTTCAAGAAATAAATTGCATGCGGGTGCATGAAATTTTATAGATCATAGGTGTCCAACATGAAGAACATTTCTGAATTTTAAAAATACCAAATAGTAATTATGCTAAATTTAAAGCTGTTTCAGCTTCTCAAATTTTATTACTTATATATTACTTACTGAATTCTTCTAAAACGAAGATACCGCCGTTCTGTGTGAAGCACTTTCGAATGTGATCCAGCCTCACAAAGAACTGTAAAGTAATATATCCAATTGTAGTATTAAATCATTGTCACACCGTACTCATCTACTTCTGTGTAGCCCAAACGTGAAATAGTTCTCAGCTTCTCTTTAAAACTATAGTGATTTGTGTTATTTTACGATACTTTGTAAGCTAAGAGAAATTTCTGGCTGAACTTTAAAGCTGCATTGAACAAAATACACTACAAATATTCTAACCTATCTTCTACTCGCATGCTCTAACAACTAACTGAAGCATAAAATAAATACGAATTAGCTTTTGCATTCAGCCTCACATAGAGTGTGGGTCGTGGGGTGTGAGGCGTGGGGCGTGCGGGAGGCGAGAGCGGGATGCCAGGGCTGAGGGCCGGCAGAACTTGTGAGATGGCAATGCTCTAATGCTCTAGGAGTGTCCGTCTCAGGGCCTAACCTCGGGCGACAGAAGACCGCTCACCGGGCGATCCGTGAACGAATGCAAGCTGTCAGGTGCGGATGGAGAAACAAAAAGGGCGGTAGGGCATGCCCTGCTCTCGGGTAACTAAACGCTAACAACGGCTAAAACAATCGAAAAGCCTCAAACTACAAGTAAAGCCCTACGAGCTCGGCTTCAAAGTGCCAGCCGCGAGAGCCGTCGTTACTAGCTAACAACCACTGCAAGTACCTCGAAATCCTTCAGCGCGGCGGCGGCAGGTCCGGACAGAGAGAACAAACAAAAACATTACGGATTAGTTGAGTGAGGGCCGAGCGCTACTCAAGGACCATCTCAAAAGTTCCCAGCGGAGCGCCGCAGCGGGACAAATGCGGACAGATAGCACATGCACAAATCATATCGATGACGTCAATCAGATGGACAACGGTCAATCTTAAAATGTAAATAAAATAAATAAATTACTAGCTATTACATCGAAATAGTAATAGAAAATACAAAAATTATTTAGCTAAAGCTGCATCTTATTTAATTATAAAAATACTCTCGTATCCGAAGTCTAACATACTATGGACTTTAAAGTTTTGATACGCTTTGTCGTGGGAGTCGCTGAGTTTAAAGGAAAATGAAAATAGGAAAGTTTGAGTGGTCCTTGCATGGTCTTTTATAAATGGGTCTAACATCTAGTATATATCAGTTCTAATGTAAAACTACTTGATAAGAAGTTCTCCATAGTGGATCAATTTATCGGAAATTCCGCAGATCTTTGCAATGCTAAGTTAAAGCCTCCAGCGCGGGCTCAGCCCGTCCTGGCACACAATATCGCTACGGAAATACCATATTCTATTGAATCTCTTCATACTGAGAATCCCAATAAGCGAAAAACATTGACGGATAGATCCTTACCTTGGTAGTAAAAGGTACAAGTTTTAATTTTATTACATACAAAAGCGGACAACAGATTGGAATGCAACAAAAAATGCGACCTACCTTGCTGTGATGAAACAGGAGACCGACTCCTTCCATGCAAACCTTTAACATTTCAAGAAAATTAAATTATTTTATATATAGTTTTTAAAAATTGTAACTGGCTCATGAGAGCACTCTTTACCGATCGGATTTTAAAGTATCAATTTAGAATATTGGTTGGTTGATATGGTTAATTTAGAAGATTTTATCATTTTGAAATTGTTAAGCATAATTATTGACCCATACCTATTTTTGAATAAAACAATAGGGTAACACATTTCTAGCGTCTGATTCCCTGATCATTTTATTTAAGGGCAAGTAGATTATAATCAGCCGTTTCTGCCTACCCAATCGAAACATTTTGAGGCGGTAAATTATTTACTTAAAATTATTGTTTATTTATTTTACAAAAAAAATACAAGTTTACTTCCAAGAAATGTTTCTACAAGTATCGCCAATAATCTTTGTATCTCTTCCTCCTTAACTAAAAGTGTGTTTTATTAATATATAACACGTTTATATATAGAGAAAGAGAGACCTGTATGAGCCCTCCCTCCCCGGAAGCGCAGTCTTGAACCGGAAACTCTCCTCCAAGTTCCGCCGCTTCCTGTTTCCGGCCACTCCTCTGCATCGCCTCCTTTATGCTGTAGTACAGTGCTTTGCACTGGCGACAGCATACCATCAAGCATCAATACATTTATTATAACAACCTTCTATAAAAAAAGTTTCGGTTTCTTTCTAAAATGTTTAATTTCGAGTTTGGCGAATATACATAGTTTAGAAACTAAGTCTTTTTACAAATATGAGCATCTATAGATTTAATCAGTTTTTTTTACGTAAATTTACATGATCACTATTGAACGCCAATTCTTTTTTCCTTTTTTTAAAGGGTTTTAGTAAGTAGGGCACAGCGGCCGAGTCCCTGAAGCCTCCGCATATGCAATAACGGATTTTCATCTCGCAAGAAAGAAAAACTACCTCGTTGGCGTAGCGGTAGTGATAGTGACTGTTTATCACGAGGTCTCGGGTTCGAATCCCGGGTCGGGCATATTTAGGTTTTCGAATTTTCCCAATAGTAGCTCAGAGTCTGGAATTGTGCCCGGTGTTTGGCAATTGGCCCGCCCCCTATTACAATGAGACTAAAACATAATATCTGGCGAAATTTGGGTGTTCTGAGCACACCTCTGCCCACCTCTTCGGGGAATCATAGGCGTACTATTATTATTATAGAAAGAACAGACAAAAATTCTCATTGGCTCTACAACAATGAAAATCTTACCTTCTTTGTATAATATTTATGCAATTGTGTTTGTCCGCCGTTCTTCCTCCAAAGACACAGAACACGTATTTTTGGGCTGTATGTCATGTTCACGAGGCGCTCGTACCACCATCTTTCTATTATGGTACCTGAAGAAAACGTTCAAAATGGTTAAAAAATTTCAATAAATTTTCTTTTAATTTAGATGTTGAATTGCCTTAAACGATTGATACTTCAGCATTTAGCCTAAGGTATTCCTTAAAACCTTAGTCAGTAAACTTCCGTTAAAACTTTAAAAATGACACATTTATTATATGGTATTATGCCGGAAATACCCTTAACGCAAACAAAAAAACGGAAAATATTAATTTCATAATGCATTATGAAAACATTATGTATTCATTTATATAGGAAATACCATTTGATAAAACAAAAGACGTTTTAACTTATAGCAGATACCTTGCGTAGATCGTAATACGAGTCCATCAGTGCGGACCTCCATAAACCGCAATGGACCGCTGGCGTCACCTTCGTGAACTGTAAACGATGCCCGTCTTGCTTGACGAGATCCTAAGGCTTTTAGCTCTATATCATTTCCATGCTGAAATAATAATGTACTTTAGTTTTATATTTTCGTATATTATATATTTTTGAATCCAGTTGTTTAGCATATAAATGAAAAGTTACAAAAGAAATTGAGAAGCTTCGATAGAAAAAAGTATCATTAACACTCCATAAAGTTCCTCATGGGTACGTGTACTGCGATATGAAACACTCGAACTTTTTAGTTAATAATAAAACAATTAGTTTAATTAAAATACGGAAGAAAGCTTGTGACGGAGGTACGAACGTCGCGCAGTCAACAAAGTAACGCATAAAGTACTAAGCACTTACCAAAGTATGCACAACATCAAGAAGGTGATTGACTTCCTGACTATAAACGAGTCCAATATGACTCTTGGCTAACAATCTCCGCACTTTATTCCTCACAATATCAGCCTCAACGCCAAACAAAACCATGGCGGCCGTGAGATTATACAATGCCGTTGATAATAATCTATCTTCTTCGTGTTCTAGACGTTTCCTTTCAGTTTCACTGAGGCATTTGTATCGCTCCATCATCTCATTGGCTCCCTGGTCCATTCCGATCATATCTCGTTCCTGGCTAACTGCATCGAGGAATGCATCCTCCCAAAACTGCATTTGGTCCCACAAGTTTGATCTCTCTTTACCTAATAGAAAATATTTTGTTATACTGCAGTTATTTAAATAATTCGCGCATTATTAACTGACTTCAAAAAGGATGTTCTCAATTCGGATGCATTTGTATGTTTATAGCGTATTTTGAGGAAAATTATCAACCGATTTTTAAGATTCTTATTTGATTCATAGGTGGCCTCCAAAATTGGTTGGGCACTAGACGACATCGTAAATTGAATCTGTTCATTGTTAGTTATAGTCTCGAAAAGTCACAGAAGCGAATTTTTTTAAGTAAAACGCAAAGGATTCTTATCCTATATAAATACGCACTGGAAGTTTTAAAATAAACCGTTAACGTGCTAAGTGGGTAGAAAAACTCAGAAAATTTATTTATAACCTTAAAATAGACAGTAAAAAAATCTAAAATCGCAAGTAATTTATTTCTCGTTCATTGGTCGAAATTCGACCACAATTCAAGAATAAGTCAGGTATGTATGGGTGGCTAGTGTGAGTAATGTTTATTTTAATTAATTTAATGTATTTCTAATGCATTCTATAAAAAAATTACTTTACGCATGTCTTCTCCATATAAACTTTAACTGTGGCAAATTTCACAATCACCCGTTCTCGCAATTTTCAAGGGGTACAAAGTTTTTATTAGTATTAATATTATGATAAAGGATTTCCGTTCCATACCTATTAGCCCTTGATAGAGATAGGTGCGAGCAGTATCGGGTGAGGTCAGTGGTGACGTAGTTGGAACTCCTGCTGGAGCCTTGATGGTGGCAGCAGACTTTGATGAGAACACGCTTGCTGTTCGCGGCTTGCCACCGCCACGACACACCTGTGTGAACTGTTCTTTCTTTACTTTTTGGTCCTAGCTCTTAACACGTTATTATCGGACGCCAGTCACGTAATGTATACGTTATATTTACAATATATTTTGTTGTTCTACGGACAAATAAACTTATTGTTCATATATCGATTCTCTGCTAATCAAAAGTCAAAACTACGTGATAAGATAGAGACGGATAATTAAGTAATCGTTTCAAGTTTTATTATTAAAAATAGTTGCTATTTTATTTCTATTAATAAATTGCATGAAGGTAACATAAAATATGCTTTAAAATATAAAAATTGCATATCTTTGAATTGTACATGCTTTGATTTGGGAAGTATTTTTAATGAACTATATAGACAAAGAGCAAGCCACAACAAATGATTGAATTTATTATAAATCGTATCGATGCTAGATACAAATGAAGAAATGTACGCTCTAGATTTAAGCTGATTATGGTGTCGTGTCTTGTTTAGAAATGTCAAAAACGGAGTGCCTAATTACGGGGTGCCCAATGATTGAGTTTACAATAACGGGAGTGCCAAATAACGCAGTGTCCAATGCTAAACCGTCCAATAATGGGGTATCCAAAAATGGGGCTATCCAATAATAGGGCAACATCAGGCGCACATCGAAAGCGAATGAAAGCGTACGCGTGATATGACTTACATCGAGGTACATGACGTCAGTGTCAGAGTGATTTGATTTAAAGGAGGCGCGATGGTCGTGAGGAGTAGCTCGGTTGTTCGTGATAGAGCCTTCGCCCACCGAGCACTCTGATTGCGCCGCCTGTCGCCAATACAACACCTTGTACCTAACATTGCTACGCTACACCGAAACACTTACTACTACTACTTTGCTCCGAATAGTGCTTATTCCTGTTTTAACTTACTACTAACTTAATACTTTTTCTATATTAACAATGTATGGGCAGAAATATGAAAATTCATTGTTAACGTGCCATTTTGATACTGACAAAGGTCACTTAATTTTGAATAAAAAGTCAAGCAAAATGCATGCTTGTGTTGTTTTTATTATCTTCTTACTTATAAATTTGTTGTAGGTATATTCACTATGATTTATTCGAAATGCCGTTTTGAAGAATAAATTACTAATATTTTTAAAAGATTTTTTATTTTCCACGTAGGTGTAGTTTACTGTATTATGCTCGGAAGAAAGTGCAATAATCGGCAACTTTCTCCCCTGGCGAACAATGAATATTTTAATTTTATGTATTCAATTGTTAACGATTTCTGGAGTATATAGAATTGATTAGGATTACTGTTTATGAACAAGAGTTCATTTTGCTTATACACATAGATGAGACGAAATAGATTTTTGCAATTCCAATATTTGAATACGAATTTTACTTAATAATAGTTCAATCAACTTAATTGTGAGCTGAGCTGTGTCACCGGTGTTGTTTCAGAAGTGTTTTCGAGTCGAAGGTTTAATTTAGAATTATTTATAATATTAGTATTTATATAAATATAAATTCGGCAATGAATCGAATTTGAAGTTATTTTTCTAACAAGTGATAAAGAAAAACAAAACAAATCACTACTAATAACACACTGTTATTCTTCAAGAATATCGATGTATGTCGTAGTGCCAATTCTTGCCAATTCACAGTCAAGTTGGTTGGACGAATTTAAAATAAATGACGAAAAAGGGTTAAGTGTTGCTGGTTTATAATTATTCTAAGATTAACATTCAAATATGTGTATAAGCCCTTCACATTAAGCCATGCTTTTCGTCAACATAGAAGGCTAACATAAGATCTCATGCGATACAATTCTTACCGTGTTATTTTAGATACAATATTCAACAAGTTAAATTAAAGAATATCATTTTAATTAAAAAAAATATCTCAAGAATCAGAATTGGAATCAGGTGAACAGATCTCCATAGTAGCTAAGATACGTCAAACATATTGTCATCTTTCAAACAAACAACCGCATAGAAATCTGTACGATGCCACAAACACACCGACCCACAAACAGGTCAAAATTATAACACAATTTTTCATCGGGGACTAAAAAAACTTTGCTAAAGTTATATCATAATGAATAGAATAAGGTTTAGAAATAATTTTAAGAAGACACTAGATGAAACTAAACTCCACTGAAACAGAGGGGACTGTTTCATTCGGAGATTTCTGATAAAATATTATAAGAAAATGGTAAGTTATCGAAGTAGGGTTATAAAAGATTTAAGAATAAAAAACACAGTTAATACTTACATCCGAATCGAGTGATGTCAGTTTGCTGAAGAGCATATTTCGCTTCGAGTTCAACATGTCTTTGAACATTTCGGTTGTTGTCTGAGACTCGTATGAATCCATGTCCGGATAGTTGAGGACGGGCATATCTGGAAAGAGATATTTCATGATAGAATTTCTGCTTAAACAATATAAGAACCTCTTGATGAAATGATCAGTGAAACAGATGTGTGCCCCTTGACCCACACACAAGAAACAGGTTATAATAGGTTAGAATATTCGCTTAACCAATATACGAAGTACTAAGGTGTGCCGCCATATGTTGATGGTTTTTCTGAAGAAGTATTTGACAGAAAAACAAGTGAAATTGGAAACAATTTAAGAATCATCGAAATTTTAATTACGTACGTCATACATGGATAAATACATCTTCATAAATTATAACAACTCGATCATATCAGCAAACAAAAAATAACTACATCAAAATTGGCCTAAGTTTAATAGCCAAGCCACACGTAGATCCGAAGAGTTCTTCGGAGTTTAAGAGGAGAAATTACCAGACTGCGAGCTCTTTCTCGAAGATGGCGTAGAAGATGTTGTATCAAGATCTTGTCGATAGTGTTCCGTTAAAGAGGACCCTCCCATCCCTCCCTGTTCAAGTCCAGCAACCTCCTTACTCCAGTAATGAGTGTGAGCCATTTCCGTCAGCTGGAAAACTGAGGCCATCCCGCCCAAGCCAAAATTGGAGTATGTGTGCTCCAATCCATGAACAACAGCTTGCAGAACTTTCAGCATTCCCTTCCAAACTGGCTTGCTTACAAACTGTAGACAATGGAAATATCAATATTAGAACCGGGGTATTTTTCTGATATTTCAGTTTCAACTTTGACATTTTGAAGATATTTTAGCTAGGGTTTATTTTGGCTAGGCATACGTCGGTATGAAAACTGAGAAAGAAGTATCTTAAAAGAAAAAGTAACTTTTATAGGCAATTAAACTCTTCTCTTGAACTCTTTTGTTTTCACAGTCCTCTAAACCTTTTACGCTATTTTTATGTCTGTATATTTTTTTACATAATTAGAGTTCTATACAATGTATGCAATAATTTTTTATTCAAAAACTAGGAGAAGATATAAAAAATATCAACAAACAGAACTTGTTAAATAGATCAATAAAAAAGATAGTCATTTAACCTCTGTTTTTCTAAATTTATAAACGTTATTTACTTAGATCAGCAATGCGACAGTCAGTATTTTGTCTTGTTTTCGTAACAACTTGACGAAAGTGAGTGAGCACTTGAGACATTGATTAAAATTAAACAAAATTTATAAGAGGTTGTAGTGTTTTAAGTTACTTTGGTAAGATCGTTTGTCTACGTACCACGTCTTCAACTTTATCAGTAGGCGTAGTTTTTCTATTAATATTGCGATTGAGTTTGCTGAGAACCATATTTCTGTAGGACTCGTCCTCCATTAGCTTCTTCAAACGGTTCAGTTTTAGCCATCCAACACCTTCACCTTCTTGGACATGTTGTATCAACTGGAAAAATAGAATTAGTTATTATCTTCAATATTTCAAATTCCATCAAAATTGATACTGCACATCAATTTCATATAATTCGAAACTATAATAAAAAGTCAACATATATGAAGAAATCAAAAACTAATCCAGAAGTAACTAAATAGAACACAAATTATTGTCTTTAGTTTTTTTTTTGCGCCCTCCATATTGAAACTTAATTCTGGGAACCGAACTTCATTGCAATACCTACGCATTAAATTTCAGACGTGTGACCTTATGCTTGACCTTTAGCTTTGGAGGCGATTGCATCTAGTTTAGAATAAATAATTTTGACTCACGTACGAGTGTTAAAACATCAGCATCAGAAACTATAACTTCGTAAGTAAATTAAGGTTGAAATATTTTCTATTAAATTAAAGTTTTCTTACGTCATTAAGGAAAGCCTGGTTCTCAGTGTTAGGTGATCTCGGCGGCTGCGCTTGCGGCGGCGCTGTTGGTGCAGAGTGACGAATCAGAGGGGATCTCTGGACCAGACCTCTCGCGCCTTGAGAGAACGGACCAAATGTTGCTGCTGAGGGTGCACCTGATGATGGTTCGGGAGGCTTTCCTTGCTTTCCTATAAGAAAATTATATATCCAGCCTTAACTTTATTGGACCAGCATTTTAATCAAGAACATCTTCATTCTGGGAGATCTTTCTAATAAAGTGTTATTAGCCTAGAAACTCGATTTATTACCATGTATTTTAACTCCTGACACAAAGTTTGAAATATTTGTTACCTAACCCCCAAACTGATAAACAAAATTATATAGATTTTTTTGTTTGAATAGCTTAATTTTATGAAAATCGGTTTACATAATATATATATATATATATATATATATATTATGGGATATTTTAATTTTAAATAAATTAAAATTATTTATTATGAACTAAATTAAATAATTTTAAATTAAAATATCGAGGACTAAATTTTCTTGAATATCACTTGCTTATCGTTACTATGTTTTCACAAGTCCACAACAGAAACAGAACAAAAAGGTTTTCAAAAATTCTACAAACCTTTAGATCCAAAGAAATCGCTGAACATATTAGAGGTGGAGGTGGCAAGGCCGTTCAAATCGGAGCTGATGTTTGAGAAGAAATCTCGATGTGTTGTTTGGAGGAGAGTTGTAGTTTGAAGAGCACCCGATTCTCGCCGACCCATTGAACCAGCACCTTCTTGGCTCTCACCCTAAATAATTAACAATTTAGCTGGCATTAGCTAGACTAAATAGGGGCAGAATTATTTAGTATACGAGATTATTATAATATATTAATATTAAATAATATTACAGAGTCCTTTAAAGTCAATTGAAAAAGGGATCCAAAGAAAGTGTTAAGCAAGCCAAATATTAAAACAATTAACACTGTATCATCGCTATATTGATTGATTTCATTAAAAGCGTGTCTAGTTGTCATACTCCTAAACTGACCTTAAGCAAGCCTTTTTTCGCAGCGGCCTCCTTGGCACTCTTTGTGAGATCGCCAAACGTCGACTTGCCGACGTAAGTTAGATCCTCAAAGGTATTCTTACTGACCGCAGTTGCAGTCTTACTTGCTTCGAGTGCACTTTTAGAGGCCTCTTGAACGCTTTTCGACGCCTCCTCGGCCGCTTTTTTGGCGTGTGAGGTCAGCTATCAGAGAAATAATCCAATAAAATATTATATCTATTCTAATGTTATATATGGAAATGATTTTTATTTGTAACTAATAATGTCAAAAATTGGTTTAAAAGGGTATTTTTACGGTTACTGGGACAAGAAGTATTAAATATAACATTCATTGTTTAATAATCACTAACTTACCGCACAATGATTAATATGCTATCTAACTAATATGCTTAAAATATCTGCTTGTAATAAATGCTATGATTAAGAGAGTGTAGACGACCGTCTTCCGTTCTCTGGTAAAAAACTACCAAGAAAAGCCTTGATGAGCAAATCTACATTGGCTCATATACCTTCTGAGTGTCATGGGCTTTATTTGTATGCCCTACAGACGAAGTTGCAAGTTAAGTACTTAGTGCTTTAAGAAAAGTACCTTTACTTACTCAGTAAGTACTTTTCTTAAAAAAAATTACTTTAAAATATATATGTTTAAATATTCTTAACGATATTATGCATTCGTGCTTAGGATTTTTGAAAATGTGCTACGGAATGCATATTTAAATGATGCAATACAATTATATTAGCTTTTGATACCACACATGTGTATTTACTGTAGTGTGCGTACAAGTGACTATATCTAATGCCCGGTTTCTATCGCTATTTAACCAAGAGATGGCGCTGATGTACCTTAAAACGCACTACCAAAGCACCTTCATACAAACCTGTAATTTATAGATTTCATTGGTTTGCATAATGTATACCGATATTTTTTATTAAATAAATTAACCAATACAAAAATAGGTTTACAATTTATGGTGTGTAAACATCACTCAGCAATCACACTGAGTTATTAAGAAAGCACACCTTAATCTCTAATCATGATCCAAAAACCAGGCATTACTTCTAGAATCTAGAGAAAAACTGAACGCTTTCAAACGTGATTCTAAATACAAATGCATTTTTAAAACTAATATCTAAACTATCGGCGTATTCCACGGATACCTTATCAAAAGGAGCAAATATTTTCTTATCCTCTCCATGTTCCTGTCCTTTCTTTTCGATAAAGCAAGAGTCAAAAATAAAATTAAAACAAATTAAATGACATTAATTTTACTTTAATGCCAATCTCTTTTTTTGGTTAAAGATAAAATTTTCACAAAAATCGTGAACAGCGGTGCCAATTATAAAAAATCATAAATGATATTTTTATATAGGATCTATATATTTTTAAAAGTCAGTTCAGAATTTAAATTTTCGTTCGGTCGCTCACAGCTATTGTGTCATGAATCAATTAGCAATATATTTAACTCAGTTATGTCATATTATATCGAATATTTTTTTAAGATTGCAAAAAAACAAACACTATTTTTTTAATGGTTTAAAAGTATGTTTTTTTTTAATATTTTGTAAAGTAAGAAATAGAACTTACTTTATCCATATGCGCTAAAAGACCTTCTTGGCTGCTTTGCCGCGTCGATTCACGAACCAATTCTTTAGCTTGGGCCGCGAATTGCTCCAATAATGATGTTTGAGACGCCTGTCTCGATACACCACCAGAACTCTGAAACAAATGTAATATTTCATATGAAATTCTGTTTATTTAATGATTGATATTATTATTTTAACCAATAAAACGATATTACTAGTTTAACCAATTTCAGACTTGAGTTTTGAATTATAAAGTTTCATTTTTCAAATTCAAAACTCATTTTAATTTTTTTATATGGTTTTGATTTAGTCTTTACAACGCACATAGTTCAAAGGTTCCTGAATTACTGAACAAGGGAAAAAAAGTTTTTTTGGAAGATCAATAAGGGTAATCTTGTTATCTATCAGCACCTTCACATAAAACTCATTGTTATGGACACAGAAAGTTTAAAAACTACCCTCAATTACTCTTTCAGACCAGAGGAAATTCCATCAAGATTATTTTGTAGATTATCAAAAAAAAGAGACTAGCTGTAGTTGTTACAAATAGAAACAAATCTATTATCTTCTATCTTATTTCAGTTGAAAGCGCTTATCTCAAGTACTACAGATTCGAACTGAAGAATTCGTTTTGTGTTTGATAGTCCATTTATCGAGGAAGGCTATTACCATCATCGCCAAGACCAATGAGTGCGGAGCATCAATGAAAAATTATTCATTTTGAGAACGAGATGGGGGCATAGCTAGTTATCATTTGTATTGGTCAATAACATGTCATGCATGTCAAGTATTTGGGAAGTGGGAAAAGGCAGTTAATGTAATAAGTTTTAGATCTATTATTATTATTTTAATTATTGTAACTTCTAAATTAAATAAATATAAGGACTAACATTAGCTTTTAAGAAAAATGCAACTAACAAAGCTGTGGGTATAATCCTGAAATAAATATTATTTTTATTAATAACAGTGAGATAAGGAACCTTAGTCCTGTTAGCGAACTGCGTGCGCGCATATGTGGTCGAGTCTCGTTCTTGGGCGGGGCTTGGCTCACGCCTGCCGTGGACGATGGTCGCTGGGGTCGTTGTCGAGTTCGAGTCGGACTCGCGACCGAAACTACCGCTATCCGTGTCCTACAAAACATACACTTTAAGTTATATATCAAAAGAGAAATCGAAGACAATTTAAAAAGACGTGACATGTTTAAATAAAAATATCCTATGAATAGATGAAAATATCCTCAAATTGTGGCTAGGACCCCGTCAGCATTTAATTAAAGAAAGCCGCATCAAAAGTAGTCTATTCTTTTAGATCTATCATGCCAACGTCGAATTTTATAATTATAACACTTTTGTTTTTCGTCTGGGGTTAAAACACTTTTAAAAATGTATATTTTCAAAGAAACTAGTTTTTCGCTAAAATTTAGCAAAAGTATTCCGACACTTACGCTCTTCTTGACTGGTGCAGGCTGTCCGACTTCAGCGTGGGTACCGGGCACCTCATCATCAGAAAGGTCACTGTGCTCAGAGCTAGAGGGTGATGGAGACGGGGAGGTGGACTCGCGCGGCTCACCCTTTGGCTCCTCTTCACCTCCACCCTCGCCGTATATTAGAGAGGAGGGCGGACTGTATACCTGTGGAAGCATATTTTAATATTTTTAAATTAATTATTTACTTTCATTAATAGAAATTTGATATATATCAAATATTATATGATATATCTAACTTCTTCAAGCCTGCTCACAATGGCTCACTTTTCTCAGCTCAGCTATAAATAACGTACTAATAATTACTTTTTATACGCTTCCAATCTCTTTTTGGACCTGTGTAGCTGGGATTCAATCCAAGATTTAAACACTAAAGTCTAAAATTTTAAAGTAACTTTGAACTTACAGTTTTAGGATCAAGTGACGAGGAAAGCGTCATTGGCACTTGAACGACTGCATTGTATGTCTCTCCTACTACGTGTTGCATTCCTCCTGCAATACAAATTAATTCATATATTTTCATTCCGGATAAGTAGGTGACTTTTGTACCTGCAATAGAAGCATTTGCATCCACTGATTTCAAGCCAGGACTTCATGAAGAAGAGACTGTATTTATGGAGTCTTACCTGGAGATAAATCAGACGACGCCATTTCAGAAACGAAATCACTAAGAGACGAGTACGAGGAGCTAGTGCTTCCCGCGCCGTCAGAATCTGAACCACTTTCATCTAAAATCAATACAGATATTTTATAACATTTGTGATAGCGCACCACATTCAAAGCAAGGAATGTGTTGAGGTTTTAACCCATTATATTGAGTGGTTTCCATATTTAGTAAATGTTTGATAAAAACTATGTAATAGGTGATTCTACTTGCTATAAAGGAAATGATCAGTGAAACGAACTCAAATGCCTGTTCACCCTCAGACAGACCTACGTCCCATGCAGGAGTCTAAGGATCTCTACCGAAAATATTTAAAGAAAATACTAGGCGTAGGCATTATTTTCCCATTTAATTATTTTTAGTATAGTTTTAAGGGTTGTGGCGTTTAAAAAAATTGTACTTTAGGTTTTTAGGTTACTTACCGGTTGGCTGATTTTCCTGCCGCTGCAACTGTCTTAACGCACCATTGAGCGAGCTGCCATCATCCCAGACCGCGAACCGAACTGGCTGTAACGTGTCCGCAAACCATTTCGGTTTATCCCCAACCTGACGTGGGTCCAAAACCCCAGTCTGGACCCGCAAGAAGGCCACGTTGTGTGGGGTTAAGGACCATTCCGCTAGAAATTCCACTGCCTGAAAACAAATTTCATGGTTGTTGTATTTAAAAAAAGTACTTTTTCATATCTTAGAATTAGTCCTTTTATATAGTAGGTATATGTTACAGTTTTCAGTGATATGAGTAGTGATGGGATTAATAAGACAGCATTGAAATTATTTTATAGCCTCTTTCTAATAATATATTCGTAGAACCAATTTATTTTCAATAATGTTTTATTTTTGACATTAAAGAAAATGTGTTTTATTTTGTAAGGTTTCATATTTCTACTTTAATTCACTAAGTAGCTTCAATCGCACCCAAAATACAGAAAAACTTCAAGGGCCTTATTACAAAACATGGACTAAAGATGTATCAGTATTAGTTGCTAGTTGCTAGGATACACGTCTAACGTTCATACAAAAATAAGGTTTTTCTCTGGTAACAAACCAGGCCTATCTTTAAACCGCGTTTTGGAATAAGGCAGCAAAAATTTCTTAAACGTAATTACTTAAAGAACATCCTTTTTTAATTCGTTCATATATGTTTTTTATTTTTTTAATATAGGGATTTACATAGGTACTACTAATCTACTAATACGACGTTTACCTGTGTTCTAGCAAATTTATTCAGGAAAGCTGATGTTCGTGGTCGTGAACGAAGAAAGCTGTTGATTTGAAATGCGACCACCGGCCGAGGATACAATCGCAGAGTGCGAGTGTGTTCCATAAAGTTGGCAAGCACATTCTGGGAGTTGAAGAAACGAACCTGGAAAATATTTAATAAATGGTCCCGTTAGTGGGATGTTTCCTTTAGACAAAAGGGTTACAAGCTGAAGTATGGGCTAGAGTGGTGCGAGAAAAAGAATATTTGTCCAAGGTGCCTCAAATGTCGACTTAACGCTTTGACATAAAAAACGTTAACAAACGAAATAAAGTAGTTACATTATTTTGATCATATTCATTTATATATTTAAGAGCTTTTGATGAAATTTAGAACAAGGTTAGACTAAAACTTGAGAAAGCATACGACCTTTCGAAACATATAGTTGGAGTTGAAGCAGGGTAACCATGTGGACGGACTTGCGGGAAAAAACTAATATCATATATTAGGAGTAGGAATTATTGTAGATTGCTACATCTCAATTTTTCTATTAAAAAGCACGTCAGCATACACGTGGCTTGTCGTGCACTTGACCTTGTCCCCTTGTATTGTGAAACATCAAGTCTCGCCCACGCAAACATCTTTGTGACACATTTAGATACGAGCTCTTTCAGTAAGGTATCAAGGTCATATTTTACTAGGAACTTATCTATACTAGTTGTTTGTGGCTTGATTTCAGGGTAAAGAGGTTGCTTCTATCCAGATGGATAATATTTGTCGAGAGTTAGAGTATTTTACGATTTTATATTATAGTTTAGTACACAATTATAACGTCAGAGTAATAGCTATACGTACAGGTAGTAATTATAGCTTAATAAATTAATTTTGTCAATTTACATCGCAGTAAGCCAGTATTTTGAATACCCACCCCAACCGTTAGATGAGCCTTCATACATCACAAATTTTGTAAAAAAACAAGAAGCATCAAAAATGGGTATAAACAGAAAGATAATTTAAAACGGAAAAGTTATTTTAAAAAAATGGCATTGACTTTTTGTATTGTTTTTTTAGATTATAATTTCCTTTTGATACTAATTAATTACCATGGCCACTCTGGTAGCTACGTCGACCGAGTCCACGTCGTTTCCATATATAAGAGGGTTGAAATGCTGCTGTGGCGAATGGGGTTGCGACTGCGGCGTATGGGCTGTTCAAATTAATTAAACTTACATATTATATCTTACAGATAAAAGTAATACCGGAGTTCGAACCCAAGACCAGGTAGTGCTCCTGCCTTCTTCGCCCGGTTCGAATCCCGGTAGATGCATTTATTTGTGTGATGAGCATGAATGTTTGTGTCCGAGTCTTGGTTGTTTATAAACTTATGTATGTATTTATTGTGGTATCCTCGTTGTTTCTAATTACCATAACACATCTGCTTCAGCTAGGTACTTTGGGATCAGAGCAATGTATGTTAACTGTCCCAATTATTATTATTATTAAAAGTTGCATAACGAACTCAAATGCTCTGTCAATGTCTTGCTTACGTGCTCCGTAACGAATGGACCAAGTTCAATGCGGTTGTTTTGTTTGTTTGCGACAGATTACGGTCATTTTATGAAGATCTATTTCTCCTTTAAAAGATAAGGTTTTTTTTACATGTTCCTAAGAATAAATCTTAGCCTTTAAGAGGCAATTTTGGCGTACCTAGAGTATGCGCAGAAGCAAAGGAATGCCTCTGCGATTGCGTAGCGCTGCCGACGGATACGCGCCGGCTCTCTGGAGTGCTGTGAGAGCCTTGCGAATTGTCCTTGAAAGACGGCGTTTGGACCCTGAAAATCACTTATGTTACTGCCCCAGCAAAAATGTAATGAAAACTTTGGCCACAATGATGAAATGTCATCTTTTAATAAACTATTTAGATGGATTTAAATTCTAAAAGGTAATTCCGCCTCCATACTGAAGTGGTTTAGGCCTATTGCAAGTTCTTGCGAAAACAACTAGTATGCTAGAAATTTTTGAAATAAAAAAGCAACATACTTGAGAGTTGCTCCACCAACACTATCTCGTCTCGATGGCATCAATGGAGCTGCCGCTTGTTCAGCCGATGTACTCGTAAGACTGTTCAAGGCCTAAGAAATTATTGAAAAATTCATTTAAAATATCATAAACAATATAAACTTACTGGGAACTTAACCTTTAAACCAAATAATATATACAAATTCGAAATAATTTCGATTTGAAGTATGAAATATTTCGAATCTGTACACGATTCACAATGTTAGGAAGCGTTTTCCAGTCGGCAAAGAATAGACATTCGTGATACGATTCCTAAAATTACAAATCACAAATTCGTATTTCAAAAATCCGACAGACTTACTTCCGAATCATTGTAACTGGTCAGATTTCAAGGTTTCAAGTAAAAAGTAACTAGCTCAAACAAGCTTTATAAAGCCTTCAAACTTTAATCTGGCTTTGCAAAGCGCAAATAGTGTAGTATAACTTATAATCATACACTTTGATAAACTATAAAAAAATTATACATATTTAGCAATTTAACAAACAGTTTTTATCAGAAAATGTACACAGTAAGCCAATTGTACAATGCATCAATTAACAAATCGCTCCAATGGCAGTAAACTTTTGAATTTATCCGTGCAGATTGTAAGTACCTACACGAAACACGAAGAAAATAGAGTTAAGATTTTGGTACGTAAACTTGTTTTAATCTAATAAAAACTGTGTTTCAACAACTCTTAAATAATAAAATATATACCTATTCAAAATCCATACATTTTAGTGTTATATTTCTCTATCCTAATGCCTACTTAACAATTACGTTTATTGTTAAGTTCTAAGAGATCTCATTCTCATATTCCCAGTGAGGTATGAGGCAGGCTCATTAGATTATTTCTGTGTTTAGTTCTAGATATCGTCTTTTTTAAATAATAAAAATTAGCTATACAATGCTACTAACTACTTCAATACCTACGTCATACAAGTAGGAGCACGCACTACTTAAAATCTTTACTCATATTATCATACAAAGTTACTGTCATTTTAATTTAAATACATGCTAAACATATTTTTATACTAAAATTGATGTCTAGAGTAGAAAAATAGACTAATTCTTAGATATAATTCCTACATAGTACCTATTCCAGAGAACTCTACAAAAGAAAAGTGAGAGAGAAAATTTTTCTCATTTTTTCTCATTTTTTCTCCGTAATATATAAATTAAGTATACGAATTCGAGAATGTATTGTCGTCAATGTAAAAAAATGCATTCCCATAACCCCTAGTGCGATCGTTTCAGTGATCATTTTCTTTAGAGGCAAGTAGATGGTTAGTATTTTGTGCCTACCCAACCGAAATATTTATTTGTTTCCCCGGGATTCGAACCCAGGACCTCCGGCCCATACGCAGACGCGTACGGGCCGGAGGCACTTAGCACACGGATGTGGTTAAAAATTAAAATATATTAATGTAATTTAATGAATAAGTTTTGCTTTATTTATTTAAGTCGTAGTTTTGATTTATAGAGTCCACTTCTATATTTAATTGATGACTAAATACGATGTATTCTACAAAATAAACCAAGCGTGTCTCGCTTTTTCAATAACCTGCACATAAACGGAACAGAGACAGAGCATTTGATACCATGTTTCATGTTAATTCACTTTTATAATTAAGGGGATGAAAATTTAAACATAAAGTTGTATTCGCGTATATCGTGAAAAACAAAGTGAGACATCAATTTTAGTTGATAATTTATTTGTTATTTCCTTTTTATTTAACTGGCAATGCAAGTGTATAGTAGCTAGTTGGTATGAGTGTGCATGTAAAAAGATTAATATTTACTCCAGTTCCAGCTGCCCCCATGAGTTGCATACCCTGGTGCGATAGGAAAGTGTCTAGTTAGTGATAGAAGAAATATATATAAGAATGTATTGTGTCTCAAGTGATTTTCCTTATTGAAACGAAATCATTAATATAATAATTAAAGGTAGCAAAATATCACGTCCAATATGTTAAAATATATTCCATAAGATCTTTATTTCTATGGTGTATTTTTATATTAGGCCTTATTAGTTTAGTTTTGACTCAAGTGTCAATGAGATTTATGTTAAAATAATAAAAAACGGGAGACACTAAAATTTATGTTTGAGTTTGAAAAATTTGTAGTTTTGGTTAATACTGAACTTCTCAGTTAGATTTGCGAGATTAACTGTATACATCTATATTATCCTTGTTTTTTATAATTCGTAAGTTTTAGCTTTTAACATTCTAACATCTTGGTCTTTTTCATAATTTCATATCCTACCAAGGTTGCCTAGACGATCGTCCGTTCTCCTAACAATTAATAAGTAGTTATAACAAACAAATCATTTCAAATAAGGAAATTGACACTTGAGTGGAGGGTAGACAGATAAAGATAGTGGTACTTAAAATCGCATTCAAATATTGGTGAACATTTACGCCAGGTTGTTTGAGAAGAAAATACAATCCACCACAGAATATATTTACATTTATTATAAGCTAGCCGTGTCATTTATAATGAATCTAAATATCTCAATAAGCCAATAATAATGTTTTGTTTTTTCTGTTTTGTCTGGTTTTTAGGCAATAAGATTTTAATGCTTTATTTTTGGCCGCGTAGATTTTATGTATAAGCAATAGTAATAAGAATTGTAGAAGATATAATAAATAACGTAGTTTGTGACTTTAGGTCACTTATAAAAAAAAATTCTTCGTAACAGCGTTCAATTAGGTCACTTAAGTTTTTAAGCGTGTTCAAGAAAGTAATAAAATAGTTTTATTGAGACATTTTAGGTCATGAATACACGGTTCGTCTTCACATACCTGCTTCAAATGGCTTTTGAGAACTGAACTTTCGGGTTCAGGAAGTGATGGTAATTCATGATCAGCTCCACTTGGAGATGTCAGTTTCGTTGCGTCCAAATCGACCAGCCAAATGTCATCCGGTAGTCTTAAGTGATAGAAAGATAATCTAAAGCATTGATCCTTTATAGGATAATGTATTCTAAATTTAAGAAATATAGAAAAATTGTAAATTGCTACTTAGAGGCGTATCATTTTCGATTTTTGTTTTATAAAATACTCTCTAAATGTAGTTAGCCATAGGCGACGATCTTCACTTACTATTCGGCAAACTTTGTCCGAGTTTACACAGTGTTTATCACAATATACCCAATAAAACTCCTGAGATGCACCGATTTTAATGCAGTTTTGTTTGAAAGTTGTTATTGATCCAGAGAATCTTAGCTACAATATGTGATTTGATCATCCATTTATGAGTTATTCATATTTGCAGTTCACGTTTCGGGGGTTTAATTGTCATACATACTTGAAATTCTTCTTATAAGTGAGGAACGTGGCAGGTATCCCGATTAAGAAGGGTGTAGGCGCGAGAAGCAGCTGCTCCGCGAAACTCATGCAACAAGGCAGCAACGGTATCGCCGGGAACATGTACTCCAAAGGGTAAAGCATCGAAACTAACGCCATCACGGACATTGAGAGGGCGTTGTAGTCGCGAGATTGGACCACCACTTTGTTTTCCAGTATTATCAGCGTCAGGACTTTCAGGCAGGTGTCCACACCTAGAAGAAAAGGTTTGCTATAAAAATATTCTCTTAAGTGATGGTTACTTAGTTATATTTGACGTCCGATTGGCGCAATTGGTAGAGGTCCTGCCTTCTGTATCAAAGGGTTCAAATCGTTATATATTGTTTGTTTTATTTAACCTACAACGAATAAAGAGGGCGTGTTCAAGTTTGACGTGTCTGTTAGACTGTCATTTTTTAATTGTCTTCAATTTCACTTCATGGACTGTTACTTACCAAGTAGTTCCAATGGTAAATGAAGAGGGAAGTCCACAAGTGTGAACCTTGTATGATCTGGTAGAGCAAACAGCAGTGGCGCATGCGCTGTTGGCGAGAGGACTTCAAGTTCCACCCTCGTCTTCCCCGGAACCGGAACTGGCGCCGACAATAAACGCAATATCCACGTCTCTATCTCTTTTACATCGTGTAAAACTATTGTGGGGGTATTGTCATAGGCTTGACCAGTTAAAACTGACCATACAGTATCTCTGGAAAGAAAATTAAACGTCAATAATACTTCAAAATAGGCTTTTTTGTTAATACCGCAATTTAAGTAAATTAAATTTTCACTTGTTTTAATTGTATTGAGAAAGTCGTGTATTCTGCGATTGTTTGTCTCACCTAAATATTTGTCTGGACGCACCAACGCGGCGCGGGCTGGAAGACTCGTTGCAGGCATCAATCAATTTTTTGAGGATGAAGAGGCACTCGCGGAAGGTCGAGAAGAATGGGTGATGGGACAGAAGGCAGAGGGAAGTTAACGAATGGTTCCGAATTCGCTGAAACAAAGGCATTACACTCAGTTTCTGATAGTAACATTTGTATGCAGTACCCGGTGCGTTAAATTCTCCTAGTTCGATAGGATTAGCACGTTTGTCAAGGCCCCCATGGCTATAAAAGGTTCTTATTATGTTCGGTTGGATAGGCACAACATGCTCCTTTACGGAATTTCACTTTCTTACATAAAGATGGTCCAGTTTCTAATCGAAATGCTGAAACTATTCTACTAGAAGTTCCAGAGTTTCCAAACCTGTCGTTTCCTAGTGGCTCTGGGGCTGGGCGTGTGCTCTCCTCCGCTCTCCGAGTCAGGTGCAGGTCCAAACCTGGGCGCGCTGCATTCTCGCTCCGAGTCACTCGGTGCCAAGTTGCTGCTCCTATAGTCACTGGAACAAGTTCTAGCCTTAGATACCTGCTGTTAAGTTATTTGGATATTTCAGGCGTGTGGCACAACATTCTGGGTAGAAGTCAATAATAGTCAAGTTATATTAATAAAAAAACCTATACAAATTTTATAAAAAATATGTAAATAAATATAGTTCGTTGATTGATAGAAATAAATCACCTGGAGAATGCAGAGTCAGAACTCTTTTCCATGGACTTCCGCCACGACTCGCGTCTTAGAAGACCACGGTCCCTTGGACCAGGTACCGGAGCCCGATCCACGGCCCGGTAGAAGTTCACGCATATGCCATAACGGGTTCTTCCTAGATAAATTTAATTTAATATTATAAATAACATATTAAATAAAACAATATAATATAAATCTATATAATATATAAAACAAAGTCGTTTATTTACACCATTTATAACTCAAGAACGGATGGACCGATTTTGATGGTCTCTAATCTGTTGGATTCGTCTAATAGAAGAATAGCAGGATAACTATTAAAAATATAGAAAAATTCACGAAAAAGTGTCTATGAAGAAAATGTTTCCTCATACATTCTCTATGGAATGTCATTGGTGACATGTTATTATTGAGGCGATACAAAGTATTATATATTTATAAACGTTGCTTTTTAAAATATCGCAAATGCTCCATCACTTTCTCGCTGACTTGTAATTGTTGTTGCAAAAACGAGACAGAACACTTAACAAAGATCTTAGTTAAGCAATGTTTATGGGTAAGGGGGTAAGTGTTATAAAACTTACTAATATTATGAATGCGAAAATAACTCTATCTATTGCATTTTTTACGCCTAAATCTGAATATAAATGAAATCATTAAACCTAAAATAGCTTCAAAAGTTTTATATAATTTCAGTGTAACTAAACAGTTAAATTGCCGTTTTTTGTAACATTTTTCATTCATGATCAACTTCTATAGGTCGTAGCATAATGTTGTATACCCTTTCTCGATAAATGACTAACTGGATGGAATAAATAAAAATAACTTTTGAATTCGAACCAGTAAGCAGTTCCTATAATGAGCGCGTTTTACCAAAAAGTAATATAGATTTATACTAAATGTAATATAATTTATATAATAATTATGTTTCTCAAAATTTATTCTAAACATTTGCCTTGACTTACCTGAATCCTTATCTGTAAGTGTGAAGACAAATGAAGTGGTATCTCTAGCGGACATGTGTGCCAGCTGCCTTCGTTGCGCTACGGAGACACAGCCTTCTGGCTGACAGAAGTACACCATGTCCAGCGGTAGTGGGAAGTCGTCGTGGTTGGTCAAAGGGTACCGGCGTAAGAGTTCTGGCGCCTGGAAATATTACAAATATTACTTAATGCTGTTGATCTCATTAAATTTGTCTACATTTTCACTAAGGCACTACAATGAGTAATAAGGGATTCTTTTGAATTTTTAATTTACGTATGAAATCTTTATTTCGGATAAACGCCTTTAATAATATCCTTATATTATCATGTCTGCTACAGTGTGTTTGTGTATTTTCGTAAAATCAGTGCATTTTAATACATTGAATTAAAAGTTCAACAATTATATTTTGTATTCCAATACAGCAAAAATCCACTTCAGTTATTTGATAAAAATGCAAATGAAAAACTTGTACACGAGAGGAATTGCATTAAGCTTGTTCAATAATGTCAAGATCACAAGTAAGTTCTATTGTTAGAAATGGTTTTCTTGCCCCGGCGTAATACAATTGCTAAACAATACGTCTAAATTAAAAAAAGACGGGGTTTTTCAATGTACCTGAACGGGCGCCATGCCCTTCCCAGTAGTATATGGCCTTGCGCCAACGATGGTCAAGTAGTCCACAAGCCGCGGACATAGTTGTTGCTTCTGGACGTCCATCTCGATATGCTTCTTGCTTATAAGCTTCTGCGCTCATTATAAAATATTGCTTCTCATAATTGTTACTTGGTTATATCTAAAACAGAAAGTTTATTTATTTATTACATAACTTTAATCTATAACAGAAATGCTAACATTCGAAGAATCTCGAATTTGTGAAGGAGTGAAAGGACTTCTTTTATGGATTGGAGTATTTTCTTTTTAAGTAATAATTTTAACAAAAAAAAAACCGACTTCAAATTGAAACTTTAAAACTTCTGAACAGATTTTGATAATTAGGACCACACGTGAAACACCAGCTTTCAAACAAAAAAAAAAGAATCATCAAAATCAGTTCACCCAGTCGAAAGTTCTGAGGTAACAAACATAAAAAAACATACGCATCGATTTGAGAACCTCCTTCTTTTTTGAAGTCGGTTAACAAATAATAAAGAAAACCATAACAGAAACAATTATACGATATTTGTTTATGTTTATCAAATGATTTTTTTCTTTTAATTGGATTTTAAAGTCAAACATATAAAACCTCTTTTATCGAGTGTTTAAAATATAATCGATTGACAATGTGAAACGCAAGTAACAAAGCTCCGAACTACATCTGACTAACCCTTTAGGTAACATTGAACGGCAGCCCGCCCTTGGCCTTATTCCCTGACCCAATTACGCCCCCGTAGCGGTGTGTGGGATTCAAGTAAGCTTTAATCGAATGATGCAGTTAATTCCGACATGTACATCGCATTAAGGTTTACTTATATTAACTACAGTTAAATGCATTTACACTTGCCTGAATTACACATTTATTAATATCGAAATTTTTCATATTCGACAAGTCAATCCCAGAGTATCTCAGAGTATCCAATGTAATTTTCCGCGTAACCACTTTAATTCATACATTTCACGCAGACGATGTGAAATAATATTTAACTAAACGTGTGTTTGCTAATATTACAAGGAGAAAAGATTTGGATTTTTGTTTGTAATGAAAAACTATGCCGCGATGACTGTAAATTATTTCGCTTACTGAAGCTACACTTTTTCCAAATGATGAAAAAGATTACATGTACACAGGCAACGTTAAATAATTAATTTTCATTTGTAGGTAGGTACATCTTTAATAAATAAGCCAATGAAATCATGAATGAAAAAAGAAATGAAACTATTATGAAAAAAGATAGTAGAAAGTACTACTGGATTCATAGTTATAGAATATATCTAAGATAGACTAAAAACTCATTAAAGAAGAATATCAAACTGTTAAATCTTAACGATCAGTATTATTACGAGGAATAAAAGTCTCATAAATAATACTTTATACGTAATATTGAAAATAGGGATATATTTTATAGCTTCTCATAACTTTTTAATATACAAAGATTATCTATGCCTTTATAAGATATTTTTCATAAGGATAGTTAATGTTTATCTCTAATATATACAGTACAATAATTTACCTATACAGTTTTTTAACGCTATGACATCTATAAACGTCGATAGTGAACTTCTGAACCCAATACAAAGCACAGATTTTATTTAAAACATTTCGTCAAAAAAATCTCATTATTACCTAATAAAAGATATTGAAGAATATTCGTCAACCCTTCAATAAACTGCTATATTGGAGTACTCTCGTTATAAAATCTTTAAGCCCATACAAGTTTAAATAATTATATCGATCCAATTGACGTCAATCCATAGTATCCTATACGTCATTCACTATGGAAGAGATAGCAAGTGAAAGTGTCACTTTAAATATGACGTCTAACAAACTACATATAGAGGTATACCTTCTACGAACAATATGCAGTACTTTTGGTATTTAGCTAAGACTATGCGTGTTGCCATAGGTGGTGGTTTCGAAACCACTTCCCAGGGAAACAAAAGTATGGTAGACACAGAAGGCTGATCGTCTACTAGCCTCTAAAGAAACTGATCAGTGAAACGGACGCAGAAATGGAACTGCCCCATTACCTATAATTATTTACAACAAGAAACTAAACAGATACAACAGAGAACGTAGAAAAGAATACAATAAAGGCATAAAGGCACTTCTTGGCCTTGTCTTATTCTACTTCTATAAATGTTCGTGATTCATGCAACAGCTGACTTAGACTTTTTAGTTTTTAGTTTGAACCTTATTTGTTATTGTTAAGGATTTAGTTAGTAGTTTTCACACTTCATGCACTCTCCCTTCATTACTTATTTTCCTTGTTGGATTGCCTGGAAGAGATCGCTGATTAGCGATAAGGCCACCCGTTGCACTCCATTTAGCTTAAGTTATTATTTCTATCCTATTTTTTATTGCAACGAAGTGTTAATAAATAAATAAATAAAGACATATCCTTAACAGTTCATATATGAAAATATCTCCACTTTACAAATATGAAAAATTCTAAATAGAAAAAATTATACAGGGATTACGGGACTTCAAGAGGGGTATTGGCCGCTTAACCTTGACATATGTTACACAATCCCAAGTTGGGATATATAAGCTTAAGTCGCTTTGGATTAGGTAAGTTTATATTTTAATTATTATTCCAATTTAAAAAATGTAACCGGCCGAAATCCAGTATAAGAGTTCAGATTGTATTTCTAACTTGCATTCTCCCAGAATGTCTGGACACTATTACAGATGCAGAGCCAAATGACTTTTGCCATAAATTCAGTTCAGCTATAATACCATGTCCTTCGCAAAATAGAAATCGCCTAAAATTAAAGTAGAATAGTTACCAGAACTGTTATGCAAATTTTGCCCTACTTGAATAATCGCACCAGCATAGTGGTTCTAATGCCTACATGCTGATAATAGCAGATAAACTTGCCGCTACCGGATGGCTTCATTTTTATCGAAAATTAAAACTATAAACGTTTTATTCATAAAAATATAAAACCTATCCTTTAGTACCGCAGACGAAGACGAATGTCGATTGCCTAGAGCGATTCTGTGGAATCTCTTTTAGTTTATTTCTTCAAGAGTTATTCGATTCGGGTGTAAGTTTTTTGTATGTTTGTTACACAATATGAACTGAGTTTAATTCTACAAAGCAAATATTTGTAAGTCGATGTCAAACTATGAGAAAAACATAAAATCTTAACCTCAAGACTCGACCCGCGCCATTTAATATTCCCATGCTAAGTTTATCTATGGGCAGAGAGCACCTTAAATGAAATAGATACTATACAACTAAAAACTGCACTGAACTTTCAAATTACTTTTGTGACATAATTTTTAGTTAAGTTTTATATAGAACAATTTTTCTGTGAACTTAGTATTAAGTTACTACAATGCATATCAACTCTCAAGGTAATTTTGTTACGCGTATAAGAATCAATATAAAAAATTATCAATAAAACAACACAGAAGTGGGTATTTCCAAGACCCAGTAGCGGATAAGGAGTTTCGCTTATTAGATTTTACCGATACTACACAGAGAAAATATTGGTAATCAATAAACTCAAAACCAGGATGGATTTTAAAAGATCTTTTAATGATGGCAACCTTGACTCTATCTGAGCAAAATATTAAGCTATATTCCATCATTCATCATATTTACATCCCGCGGATGAAGTCTCTAGTAAGTTATAAACATTTATTTCTTATTTGAGACAATTTTTTTTTTTAAATCATGAAGAAAACTATAGCTAACAATTAAGTACTATGTAGTTAACAATATCGACAACACATATTATACCTCCCCAGATAATATTAAACCGATGAGTGCTCGGAAAGCCAATTATTACATCAATTAGGCTGGAAAAGGGCCAATTTTATTAGAAGTGAGTATCGATTTCTTAGGCTCCCGAAAACCCTTGGATAATTTGTGACTCATAGGTCACGTCGAGATAATGACCTTGACTTTCACAGGACATGCATTTATTACAATCATAACAGATTTAAAACAAAATGTATATCTACGCAACTCGAGGTAATCATTACTTAATATTAGAAAACCTTGTTAAGAAAATAAACATAGATTCACTTCCTATTTTACTGCAGATATATGCAGTTTTAAATACGTAAAAATGTGAACATTTAATAAAATAAATAAATATGATTAAATTTACGTAGTTACGTTGCGAAATATATCGTTATTAGTATAAGGACTTACCTATAAGTTATATCGAAGCCGCTGGCACACCGCGTTTAGTTTCAGCCGCGTAGTACATTCAAGTTCGCGTAGGGACATGCGCGCCGCCCACGCTCGATACTGCCCGCCACTGCGCCATATCGCCTGTGTAGCGCCCTCTATCTAACATACACATCATTACAAAGGCAGTGAAATCTAGGCTTTTAAACTGATATTTTATAGTCATAGTTTGCAATATTTAACCAGATACTTTTTAAGATCCATCAATATTCTTCAACGGGTTCTCGATTCGAAAAAAGATACACCCGGTTACATTAAGCTTATAAAATATGAATGCAATTGAAAATATGTTATGAATTATAATCAACACTGTTTACGTTTTTATATGCTAATAGAAATTGATATTAAAATATTATTTTACACTTAATGGGTTTTCGTTTTGAGGAGATTTTCTACGATGAATAGTATGTTTATGAAATAAAACAAACATGCACGCTTTGATTTTACGTACATCTGCAGTTATTGAATTCTGTATACTACATTAGATCCTATCCAATTTACTGCAAAATATAACCAAGATAATAATGTTTTGTTAAATGATGTATCAATCATCCATAATAGTTTATATTTTATCGAGATATTGGAATTTAATTGGACACGTACGCGTGTAGGATTTGCTTTTCCTTGTTCAGACGCATTACCTCAAAAATATAGTCTCGAATTACTATTAAATTTAAGATGTGTATCATCATGCCAAAAACAATGTAGTCTTTGTTTTTGCTCATTAAGTAAACTTTGCTATATAGTAAGATACAAAATGAAATGAACTAATAATGATATTTTTAAGAAATAGTTTTATTTCGGTGCTAAACGTCTATCGATGAAATCGGTCTCGATTAGTTTCTTTTAAGTAAATCGCACTAAACGGCTTTAACGGTTAGCCTAAACTTTCATAGAATCTCGTACAATAAAGATAATGTTTCGTTTCAATCGTCTAGCAATGGATACTAAAAAAAAATTATAACAGCCTATTTTTCTCTTGTTGCATTGCTTAAGTAAAGTAAGCTTTTTATGGTAACAATTTTAGACTGGTTTTAATCTAAATTTTAGTCACATTCCTCTTAAATTTAATATTTCTTTAGATATCACTCACTGACTATACACTGAATGAGACCAGATTTATTAAACACGTCTCTTTCTACACAATATAGGTTTTGCTAAATTGGCCTTTGCCAATGAGTTTTCTTTCCTTGATCAAAGTGCTACTACTGGGTACTTTAACGGTCTGTTCGGTCTGTATGACAATCATAAAAAATACGCATCGAATTTATAACCTCCTTTTTGGTTTTTTTGAAAACAAAGAAATACCTGAATAAGCGCACATGTACAGGCTGGACATTGACACTAATGGCAAATCCAATCGGTGAATTCTTAGAAACCTCAATTAATTAATGAAAATAACAAACCTAACAACTGTAAACAAATAAATTATATTTTGGATATATAATTAAAATACATTACATTTTATTTTTTATTACTGGTTAAACAAACAATACGTAATAAATAAATTTATATTACCTTGAGTAGTTCGGTAAATTCAGAACTTAATAATTTATATATTTGTATAAATATAAAAAAACTTATTCATTATTATTACTTAATAATAGTTAATAGGATCACTTAGCACTATTTTCCACTGTCTTCTTTCAAGGACACGGTTCTATTGAAAACGATCTGCGACAAAATAAAAATTTCATTATAACACCTCCATTAAAAAGTTTTTAATTAATATTAGTGAGTTAAATCTCGTAACACGTGTGGGGCATGGGGCAGACACATTTTTGAGTCTCATATTCTGTACAGACACATATCCACTTAGTCGCAGGGGCGTTTCATTTATAGTAACAAAACAGAAATTAATAATTTCTACAATAATATGTAGCTCACGTCTGCGTGTGATGCCGAAGGTATTAGGTTCGAATCTTCTTAAAACATGTTTCTTTAGTTAGGCACAAAAGGTTACTTTCATTTAAAAATACATAATTCAAACAGGCGCAGGCAAAAATGTGCCTGCCCCATATTTCAATATATAACAACATTCATTATTTTTATGTTAAATACTAGTGGACTTCCCAAACTTCATATCGCGTCAGAGTTCAGAACATAGAAAATATGTATACGAGAAAGTGAATTTTTCAATATTTTAAAGTTATTCAGCTATTCTCTGATTAGACGAACCCAACAAATCAGTGTTCAAAATAGGTCACTTTGTTCTTGAGTTAAAGTGAATTCCCTAGTGGGGCATGGGGCAGACACATTTCTGTATCTGTTTCACTGATCACTTTACAGGCAAGTAGCCTTCTGTGCCTACCCAACGTAGGTTGTAGGTAGGTACGGCTTTTATTTCAATAATTCCTGCTGATCCCGAGGGGAGATTCCCAAGGGGTACAAGTGCACCCCCTGCCCCCTCCCCTTTCAGCACCCATGGTCAGTCGTATGACCAACTGAACTACGAAGGGCTTTCAAACTATTATTGACCACCTTTATTACCCGAATAATTTTATAATTCAACATAATATGCTTTAAGTTTATTATGTTGTAATGAGTGAGTAATAACATAATTAACTTACGTTAGAAGCGTTAGTATCGGGATCGACAGAAAAGAATCCGATTCTTTCAAACTGGTATTTGTCGTGTATCCGTGCGTCCTTGATGTACGCATCTGCGTACGCGCGTACGACGCTCAACGTGTCCGTGCGACAATCTGACAAGAACCCGCCGGGGACCTCTGTCGGGTCTTCGGGGTTCTTATGCTTGAATCTGTATTTAAAAAATTCAAGTATTTATTATCAATTAAGGTCAAATTTTTATAAGTTACTAGCTGACCCGGCGAACTTCGTACTGCTATTAAAAGCTAGTAGAATGGGAATCGAACGTTAAATGTTTGATAGGAAAGTAGGTAGAACAGTTTATATGGGCAAATGAAATTGTTGTTTTTACTATCTTCCTCGCAATTTTTCCATATTTTCTCACCGTTTAAACCTTCCTCAGACTACGCAAACATTTCAAAACCAAAATCAGCTAAATCGGCCCAGCCGTTCTCGAGTTTTAGCGAGACTAACGAACAGCAATTGATTTATATATATATATAGATGAGAAAATAGGCTTTTTGACAATTAGAGCAATAATAATCTATGCCATCTTTGTTTTTCTTTTTAATGAATTAGCGCCATCAAACATATTATTCTGCCTTTAAAAGGCTTTTTTCGAGTTAAATGGTAGCCTATATCCTTTCCTAAACTCTATTTCTGTGCTAATTTCATCAATGTCGGTTTAGTGGTTTAGGCGTGAAAGCGTAACACACACTTTCGCATATTTTGAATTGGCGCGATGTGATTGCAAATAGTTCTGCTTGGCTTTATTTATAAATAAACTCTTATCATAAGTAAGGTATATTGTTTTAATACTCACAAAGGCTCGTACAGTCGTACTTCAACAGAAATGGGCTGCGAAACCCAATGAATAAACGCCTTCGGCTTTTCTGCGGTGTCGGTTGACTCGGCCGTACATTCAACTTCTATCACCTTACCACTGTTGTCTTTTATTACTTTTGACACCTGAACACAAATTAACAGAATTAAACGAAAACGAAATTTTACCAAATAATTAAGTACCTACATACTTAAATAATAAAATTAGTTTTATAACGTACTACACTGAACCGTTAGATCACTTAAAAGGCGTGTAGGTGATCTAACTTTTATGCCACAAAACCCATCTCCGGCGAAACTTATTTGCATGAACCAATAATCGAACAAAAAATACGTAGTTAATGAAGTAGCGACCCCCATTGGTCGAAATTCGACCACAATTTAAGAGTAAGTAAGGTATGTTATATGTATGTGTGTGCTTAAGCAGTAGCATAATGTTTATTTTATTGATATAATGTATTTATTATGCATAATTAAAAAAAAATTAACATTTTCCACTCCTGTATATAAACTATAACTGTGGGAAATTTCATACTTCTCCGTCCGCTCAATTTTCGTAAAAAGGGGTACAAAGTTTTTGCTTCATACATTTAATACCTTTATAATATACCCGGCATGTCGTAATCCCACAGGTTGCGTCTCCGTCAGTCTCCTATAACCTTTCTCTGGCCGATCATTAAAATCGCTCGCTTCGATATACAATATCTTATCAAGCACCACACTATGGGAACTCTTGTTCGGTTCGTTGGGAAAATCGGGAACTGTCACAGGCGTCGGTTTATCACTTGGGAAGTTTGTTATTGATATTTTTAAAGGCTCCAGTACCACCATTGTTCTGAAAAACACAAAAATTATCAATTACCTGTAAGTAAGTAGTTTAATTTTTTTTACTTGTTTATTATTAATTATTTTACATACAAGGCCGGTTTAGTTATTAATACCCGAGGCAGAAAGGGGTGTTACAAGTTTGACACGTGTCAAACTTGTAACACCTCTGTCTGCGGAATCGTATATCGTAACTAAATGAATTTCGATGCATGATCCAGTTAGGTCTAGCCTACAATTTATGAAGATTTGTTCATTCTAAACATTCGGGTCACGTCATTTTTCAATAAAAAAAAGGCATCGAAATCAACCATTCGTTAAAGAGCCGTCTGTGGTACAGTATGCCATAGACACACAGACACGTCAAACTACTAACCTTTTTCTTAGGTTAAGGTTAGGGTTAGGTAGTTACAAAACTAACATAACACTTGTGTTAAGCCTCGTTTGTGGCTTAACACACAACGATGTTTACACGTTCACTACATTACCTTGATGCAGTGATATTGAGCTGGTCTCTCACGGCCGCATCCAATAGAGCGGGGTCCACCGCCCCAACTGCCCCCGTGACACCCAAACCGGCGCAGAAAGAGTTAATGGCGGAGGAAGGGACCCCGCGACGTCGTAACGCGGTCAGTGTGAATAGACGGGGGTCGTCCCAGTCTAAAATATTAATAATTTAGAAAATTTAACACTATCCTGTCATATGTCGAAATCTAAACATAATCATCAAAAGCAGGTGAAGGTCCAGTACTTTTCGAGTTAATTCATTACAAAATAATTCTTTTCTCTTTAATAAATTTGTCTAGGTATATAATAATTTTAAAATTCAATAACACACCATTCACGATTCTTTCGTCAATCAACTTGGCAATCTTCCTCTTCGAGACGACAGTATAATTCACGTTTAGCCTTCCATACTCCCATTGGACGGGACAATAAATATCCAACGCATTGCAAAGCCAGTAGTAAGAAGACCTAAAATTAATTATAAAATAAGCGTAGTCCAAGAAATCAAACAAATACATTTTGACAGGCGTCAGATTAACAAATTAAATAACAGATTTTTATAGATATTTTTTGTAGAATAGGAGGCAAACGGACAGGAGGCTCACTTAGGATAAGCGGAGCACCGCCCATAAAAGTGAAGTCCCGTGTCCACTAGTGGGGTATGAGGCAGATGCATTTCACATCTGTTTCACTGATCGATTTTTTTATTTAGGGGCAAGTAGGTGATCAGCCTTCTGTGCCCTGCCAGACCGTTATTTTTTATCTGCACCGGGAATCGAAGCCAGGACCTCTCTCCAGGACTAGACAAAGGAGGCAGTCGGCGGAGCACCGCCCCATAAGCATTTTTAATGACAGATGGGTCACCTTTTAGAGGAGTACGATCTTTTCTTGAAAGTCCAAAAGGATAATTAATATTGATTCTTCGTAGCTGATGATTTTGAACTTTTATCATGTTAAAAAAAAAGAACACAGAATAAATAAATTAAGTGAAAATTTGTACAAAACAATATATTTCACCAAATATATAAATCATGAGAGATATTGTTTAATATATTTTATTTACTCTATTATCATTCATTCAAAGATAACAGTTTGAACAATTGCCACGGCCCACTAACCATACAGACAATAAAACACGAGAAACATCGGGACAATTTACTAATATAATCAAATAATTGTAAAAATTGTGTGAATGCGCAATGTATGTTTATGCTTTCATTTCAAACTGTTTTTCTTTAGATATTTGTGTGAAATAAACTGATAATGCTAATTTTTACAATGAGAGCTATAAGTTTGAAATTAAAACTAATTTCTTGTGTTTAACTGATCATAACATATATTCATACATAATAAGTCAAGTTCCGCATACTGAATTTTTTAAAATAGATTTTAAGACTAACCTTCTAGATTGGAACTCCTTAGTACACAATGAATGAGTAATATGCTCAATACTGTCACACAAACAATGTGTATAGTCATAAGTGGGGTAAATGCACCATTTCTGTCCTGTACGGTGATGAGGCTTGAATTTTATCCTGTACGCCACTGGATCTTGTTTACCCTCTTCCAATGTTATTTTCATTCTAAGCGTTGCTTCCCCTTCATCTATTTTTCCATTTTTCATATCCTATAACAAAAAACAAATTAATCAGTAAATGACGTAGGTAAGATAGCTAAATAAAAAATTTATATATCAGTTTGAATGGTTTTTATTTAAATGCAAAAAATTTCATTTGGAAGTGTTCGCAATCAATAGACTACTTTATATGTATGAAAATATGTATTCCATGGGAAACCATACATTTACTGGGATAAATGTTTATAATACTTGCTTAGTGTAGCTTTATAGGTGAAGAGTTTTATAGCTGAGTTTATCAAATGAAGAAACAAAAAATTTAATCTAATTATTAATTTTCTCTAATTTTTAGGGCCTACAACAAATTTAAATTGCAAAAAGAAACGTTAAACACACACCTCAAACAACTGAAGACTTTCTTCAATGGGCCTGTTACGCCATGGAGATGGTGGTGGGTTGTAACCTTTTATTTCCTCCGCCTTCTGGTGACATACATAGGCCAGGTCCTTTTTAATCAATTTCACTGCCCATTCATACAACTGATCAAAATAGTCTGATGAGTGTGTAATCTTGAATGGTTTGTATCCTGAAAATAATGTTATTTTTGTGTTGTTAAAAACTTCATAACTAAAATTTATTCTGTTCATTATTTCAAAATTACCATGACATTAAAATATGTGTACACTGTACATACATACACACATTATATGATAGCACTCGTCAATATTGATAATATAATGTGTGTATGTATGTAAAAATATGAAATATAGTAGGAACAATGCATATGCAGGTATCAAAGTTAATTAAGCACAAAAGTTTAGTACTTATTACAAAAAATTAACAGTTTAGTAAATTAACTGTTATGAAATAAGAAAAGTTTTTACATTCTGTACCCCATGTGGGGCATGGAGCACGATTCCTAAGAACAGTTCTTAATGATCAATCTCTGATAAGTTTATTTTTATATTAGAAATCAATTCAGTCACTTGATATGCCATGTACTGATTGTGTATATTTCATAATAGAGCAAACAATATCAAAACTTACCTAGCCACTCAACCATATCTTTGATTCCAATAAAAAACTTTTCCTCCTCTTTCTCAGGATTTGTATCATCATATCTAAGGAAACAAATGCCATCATGTGCTGCAGCATATCCAAAATTAATGTTTATAGCTTTAGCGTGACCAATGTGCAAAATACCATTTGGTTCAGGAGGAAATCGAGTACGTACTTTGCCACCAGTTATTTTGAGGTGCTCCTCCAATAAACCTTTAGTTTTTGGAGTAACAATATAGCCATCAGTTTTAAAGTTGTCGCCTGGGGCATGAAATGGTAACTTTTTCATTAATTCAGATATTGAGGCAGCTCCGCCTAAATCAGATGTATCAGCAGTATTGGTCTTTGTACCTGTAAAATATTCATCATTGACATGTGCTTACAATTGCAATAATTAATGATATAAATTTTATTTATATATTTTGTTTATATCATGCCTATTTTCAAAAAGGGCAGACAACAACCACCAATGCCACCTGCCACGGTCCCTACATACCTCTTTCACTTCATCCACAACTACATTAATAATATAACTACTTTTAATTTTATTATTTTGAAAATCATCTTCTCAGAAATACTTTTAAATTTTAAAGTTTTAACTCACTATGAGATTCCTCTTTTTTAGACTTTTTACTACTTTCATTACTAGATTTAGCTTTCTTTTCTGCTTTAGGCACAGGTGCCAAGTCTGCCTCAGTTTTTGGACCCAAGAGATCCAAGATCTGCAAATTGATATAAAAGTTTTATATTCATCTAGACTTTACAAGTATATTTTAACTATTTAATTACTGTAACCATCTGTATCCTGACCAACTCGTTGAATCTAAAATTGGCTATTATTGTTTAATAAAATATGTTCAAATTTATTACCTGCACATCAACTTCATTCTTGATTGCTTTGCCATCTGCCCATTTAAGGTCAGCTCTGACAGCTTGCATTACAATCCCAGAATTGAATCTGTACCTTTTTTCAAGTAACTCATTTTTATATTTAGCCATGTGTTTCTCAACAACTTGTTCAACTTGCTCTGGTGTAACTACAACTCCAACACCACATGCTTCCTCAAACTGCTTGGTGTTTAAGTTTTCTTCACTTACATGACTCAAAACATACTCTAAAGCAGCATCAATCCTTAATGTTGAATCTAGTTTACCATCAGCTATGTATTTAGATATGAATGGAAGTTTTCCAGCAATTTGTGGCTTAATCTTAGTAGCCAGATGGTACAGAAGTAAACCCACTCCAGGTTCTAACTTATCTACGTTGACCTTGAACGTAAACCAATATTTTAGAAAAATTATAATATGATTATGTATTTACGTTTATGATTATCACTAAAAATTTAAACGATGGCGGTATTTTCCTAACCTCATTTATCGTCTGCAGAAGAAATTTTGTTACGTTGGCATTTTTTAAGGTTTCTTTTGCTTTTTGCTCACTTAAACCAATCTTCTTAAAATTTTCAATAGTTTCTTCAGGAGTCATTGTAATTAAGAATGTATAATTAAAAATAAACTTTCACACATTCAATTCGTATTTGAAAATTACGCGGCCGCAGAGAGCCAAAGAGTAGATACCTACGTACTAGTACTACGCTACGTAGCAACTAGCATCAGCCATCAAGCTGCCAAGCATGTAGTTATGTACTACGGAGACATGAGGAGAAAAGTCGTCTGTCAATTGTCAACGATCAGTTAATGTTGAAAGTTATTCTGTCAAAATAAAAAGTTTGCCATTACATATTATTATGTATAATCATAATGTTATATTATCTCCTGTGCAATATATAAATATTATATTACCTCTTATGATTATCTGTGAAATTCATTACACATTAATAACAAATATATGATCGGACAGGTCGATCACAGACAATATTAACTACGTTAAATGTTAGAATTTTAACAATTTACCATTAAAAAATATATAACCACACTAAATATAAATACACTCCAACAATTTACTTTCGTTATCACTGAATGTCGGCTGACAGCCAAGCCCACCATAATAGCTACCTACTAGCTGTAATTTTGAGCAATAATAATGCACCAACATTCCTCTACTCGGCACTCACCCTTGTTTCTCGACACCAACACTCCACAGACGCTGGCAATTGTATAATATAACAGTTTTCGTTGAAACTAAAACTACACTAAACATCATTTCCATACAAATTTGTACCGTTAGTGGATGTCAAGAAATAAGCGTAATGGCGCGTTCACACAGTCGTGAACTGGGCGAGAATACTACTACTTAGGAGAATTAGTCGTGATCACTACCTTGTGTGAACTGGTAGTCCTGGTAGTGGGAGTCATCAACGACCAAAAATAGTACCGGTGGTCGTATATTATCGGTCGTGTAAATTAAGCAGTCGTGAGACATACGCAGAACGAGTATTTTTCTCGCCCAGTTCACGACTCCGTGTGAACGCGCCATAAGAGTGTCGACGACCCGCCAAACGACATTTCTCTATTTTTTCTATATAGGTGTGACCTTGATACTCATGTTAACACATTCCGTACACAATCCGGGTCTCTACCAGACGCACGGGCTAGCGCGGCAGCCTCGTTGCCGGGCAACGTGCGTCCAAACGACCCCGAGACATCTATACAGACCAGCTAATATACACATCTATACATGGCCGCCGGAAGAAATAATTTCCAGGTGGTGCAGATTTTAGTTTTCTTACAATCTTCGCCGTATATGATTGTTAATAAAAAATTGAAATTTTAGTCGGAAACATCTGAAGCCCGGTTTATTTTATATTCGAGACATTTACAAATTTCTGACTATTCATTATGAATTTATTTCAATAATTCCTGATGATCCCGAGATTCCCAAGGGATGCAAGTGCACCCCCTGGCACCTACCTGCCGGCGCCCATGCATCTATACAGAAATATGTGTACCTATGATAATAGATAAGCCACTTCTTTAGTTACAAGTAGGTACAAATAAGTTTTACACAAAACCACAACAACAACTCAAACTTTTGAGTGATTTTATTGAGTTTTAATTATCAATCCGACGAAGTGGCGGGCATCAACTTGTGATCGAATTGTTATCAAATAAATGAAACTTGATGTTAGCCGTAAAATGAACAAATTATGCAAATTACATTACAATGATATTATTAAGCTGACGATTCAGTGATTTCGTTAATACGTCGTGAGGTTGCTTAAATTAATTTTTCCACCAACTCCGACTAGCACAATTAAAATAATTAAAACTTAGCATTTAGTTAAAAAAAAATCGATTTCAAAGTGCACTGAAAACAATAAATAAATTAAGTTTTATATTTTACACGTTTACTGGATTTCTCTAAAACGTAGAAACGTAGTAGTTTCGTAGCAAACAAATTTACTAATTCTAGAGACGTAGTGGTGGGAGTCACTGTTTTTATTAACACTACTTATTACTTTATTGATTACTATTACTAAGTAGGGGAGAAAGGGGTAATGGGGGTCACTTAAGCCAGAACTCAAATAAAATCTTAATTTAAAGTAAAGTATTTATTATTACCATCTTTAAACATAATTCACTTATTAAACTATCGTTACAGATCAATTTCAGTCACTTTGGTAATCAACTTTGGAAAGTATAAAAGTTAAAAAAAACAGATTTCACTCCCATTATACTAACATATGGGTAATGGCGATCACCCTGAGGGCAATCGGAGTCAAAGAAAATCTAGCACATATCGCAGACATAACCTTCAGCTGAGTTCCATCCCGTGCACTCTGCGTGAGCCCATAACCCACATGAAGTACATCTGAACCACACCTCGTTACCTATTTATCGAGACTACTACGAATTTAACGCGGTTGAAACCGCGGTGCACAGCGACATATACTTATAAATAACATTTTAATTAATAAATTTTCCTCTAAACGTAATAATATTTATTATATCTTATCATTATCGAAGAGTTCCTATTACCGTTTATAATTCTGCGCTGTCTTTTCTATGGCCACGGTCCTTCGATTACTTATTTATTACAATGAAGTAGATATAGCAGCTAAACACGAAACTGCGTTTTTATTATCATGAGTGGCAATACGTGGGATGGTAACACCTGATAACACCACTATATCCATATATCAGTCTATATCTGCTTCTACGTATATTATAAAGAGAAAGTATTTTTGTTATTGTTAGTAGGAATTATTATAAAAATTAGTGGAACTATTTTAAAAATTCAGACAATCCGTTAAAAATCAAATTCGTTAATTTAATGGTAAACAAAATATTAAAATATCCATTGAGCCTTTAAGAAGTCCTACCGCTGAATGATAAAAGGGATGGACCGGTATCGAAAACTGTCGTGTTCAAGCTTTATGTGCTTCTGGTTTGTAAATGAATAGGTACAAAATACAGATATTTAAGTATTTTTTGAAAATTTATCCAAGTATGAGTTGACATTTTTAGAAGTAGGTATGACATTAAATATTAAATGTTTTGATTAAAATGAAATCGCATTTCATAATTTTTGGAAATTCCACCATCCGACACCCACTATGGGTGGGAAATGTAGTGTCGGATTTTTCTAGTTAAGTATACAAAGTTCACAGGGTCGGCTTAATTCAAAAGAGCTTCTGATCTACTCTTTTTTTGGAAATTCAACCATCAACGGGCAAAATGGGGTGTCAGATTCTGAAGCGGTGTATTTTCAGAATTTTTTTAAAACGTTTATAAGCTAATAGGATTTGTTAAGAACAAAGTTCCACGTAATATTTTGTTTGTTGCGAAAAACTTTTAGAGAATAGTAATTTATTAAGGACTAGCATTCATCTTGAGCTTCACTTATGAGGCTCTGTTAAACAATATGTATACTTAATCAATAGCTTATGTCTACTTTAATGTCTGTGGTATTCTACTATAAAGTTTCATTAAAATCCGTTGTGATTTATGCGTGTACAATGTAAATAACTTTCGTATTTATAATATTAATTGATAGAAAATTGTTGACACTGGGAGGAACACATTCTGTTGCTAAGTTCCCAGGATTACATCAATATATTGATCTTATATCCTAAAGAAACTCTTAATCATTATTAGCAAGGTAATTTCGAACTCCGTAAATATGGGCATTAAAAGTCTCAATCTTTGGAAATCATATAATTTAAATATAAACCGTTCATGACGTCAGTGGTTATTTAAAATTCCGACAGGAATAAAGCCCTTAGCCTTAAAGCGCCTACCGCTTATAAAGACAGACTTCGGAACTCGGAAGTACAGTATCCGACGATAGCTTTCCCGTGACACTCGCCTCATACTTTTTACTCGTGGCCGATAAATAGTAACGAAAAATACACTCTATATAGACTTATAAACACTTTTTTGGGTGAAATTTTTTGATTTAAATGGTATCTTCGATAAGGTAAGATAAAATAATACTTTAATTAGATTTATGTGTAAGTTAATATTTCTAACGAGTTTGTATGTTTATAAAAAGAACTAAATAATGTTATTTTGGATTTACTTATCTTATATGCATATAAACAGAATTTATTTTTTATGGTAATTCTTTGTAATTTTTGAGCGTTTCAACGAAGTACTTAACTTTTGAATCAGAAAGCGGATAATTAAATGCGTGACGTGACTTTAGATTACTTTGGACTCTTGAAAACTGTTTAATAAATTCATTTTCAGTTAATAAAAGTATGAGCAGCTCATTTGGGCTTTACCGCAGCTAAGAATAAATGTTTAGTAGTTTTGTTTGTTAAACAATATTCATTATCTTAACATTTCTTCAATTTGGAATAAAAGATATTTAACAACACAATAATTCATGTACAAAAGCAAATTATTAGTAGGTAGGTATATTTAGTTGAAACTTTCATGAAAGTACCTTATATCCATTAATTTCAAACGAAGACTCAGATACAAAATTATGACTAGGTACATCAATCAAAAAAATCATCATTTCAAAGTATCCTATTAATATATTATAAGTGAAGTTATAATACCAACTTAAATACTATAATATAGGTAAGTCCAAATGTCGTCTTACCGATCGTATTTTTAGATGAAAATTTCCACCTTAATCCGATCTCGTATATCTAGATAAAACGCCCACAAAGCTAACCTTTTACAATAATACAGCCGTACATTTATTCTATTTTGTGTGCGGAAACATAAAGGCACGGTACTCAAAATTAAATATGGCAAGGTAGGCACTCTAAATTAAATATGGTATCTACTTGGTTGGTACTTTAGGATCAATATGAGAGTATTAATGTCAATGAACTCAAACTCAAACGTAATAAATTAATTTTATATAAAAAAATAAAACCGATCTCAAAAACGCACTAAAGTGTAAAATAAATTTTGTATTATACCTACATATATACCTACTATAAATAAAAAACATAAATAGTGTTGATAAAAAAATCATTGAAAATTCAACAAGGGCATAAAAATTTTATGTTGGTCTTTGAAAGGTGGTGCTAAACCATTTAATTTATTAACCAACCTCCAAAAAAAAACAAATTCGAGGTGTATTTTTTTCTATGTTTCCCTCCTACGTCGCCGACCGTAGACAATCGGTCTGGACTCTGGATGAATGAGATGTCAAACGATACGGTAACTCGTCAAAATAGTCCTATATTTTCGGAATCATTACGATCAATAGTTTTCAGCATATTAGAAGAATAATTTTACAATCGTGTGAGAAATTGCTGAAATTCGCGCGACCGCGTTGTAGGTACATATTTGCTGAATCCTATTAATAAATTTAAATGAATCTAAAAATTTGATTTTTAAGATTCATATACTTAAATGATATTAACGCAAGTTGTGATTTATCGCACGAATTTAGTTACTATAATCTCTCTATCTCCAGAACTATCTATTCTACCTTATTGATTTTGCCGTATCGTTTGTCTCCTCAATCATCAAAATTGACTAAAAATTAAATTTTTGAAAATCAATTTAACTTCCACAATGAATAAGTTATAAATAAATAAATATTTAGACGTGGAAAAGTTTTACATTATAGTATTAGCAAAAGTCAGATTTAACGGCATTTCCATGTAATTTTGATTAAAGTATAGTTTATGTCAATAACAACACTAGTAAATGATAGTTAACTAACATTAAAGATTAAAAAAATATTACTTATAACGTATAGAACACAGGTACAGACTCCGATACATTACTTTATTTTTTTATGTAAGTATTCCACGCATGATGACGTTTTCAATGAGAGTCAAAAATAGTTTGATTACTAATACTCAATGCAGTATCATGAATAATTCGGCAGATGTGAAATGTTATCATATCCATTGTATATGTTACAGTGAGTATTCAAATTAGTAAAGGCATTAACTGTAACATAAAATAATACCAATCACAGGTTTTATGTGATTCATTTTTATAAATAGTTATTTAAGATATTTTGTATATACATGGATATTTTTATTTTGAGTTTTACAAAAGGCTCATTATTACTGCATTACCACGTTGTACGTGTCCATATATGTGATATCCAAAGTGCCAGCTTTCAGGTTCTCGTCTCAGAAAACTAATCTCTTGAAACAATTTTGATAGATAAAAAAATTTAAGTATGAAAGGATTGTATTTTTTGTGTTTAAAGGAACACTTCCGTTATTTTTTGTGGGGTCATAACTTGGGGGCTTTAAGTCGCTTTGATAATAAAATGTCTGTTGCCAGAAAAGCTCATCAAGTTGCAGTGGAACAAGGACACGGTCTTCTTGTTAATATATAAAAGACTAGCTTATAACCATGGCTACGCGATGAGATGCGAAAAGACATTTTTTAAATTTACAATAGATGTTGTAAAGTTAGCGTCAATATATATAGTTAGCCATAGTTACAAAAAAATTGCTAATGATGTTCTAGCATCCAGGGCAAGATCAAATTTTCATTTATAATATAAGGTAGAATTAATCCGGTTATCCGGTTAATAAAAAAAATGTTTCAGGTAATACCGAACTATGGTTTCGATAAATTCCTCCATGACTTCTCCAAAGTCCTCTCTGGCTAAGCTCGTATTATGTTCTAAAGTCAAGCCATTTAAGGTCATGGTCCTCGGACAGTCGGGTGTTGGCAAGTCTGGTATGTAGAATATATTTTATTTGGTAACCAACAAATACAGTAAAAAATTCAACAAGCAAATCTGATATTAACTATTACCAAATATCGAAACTCGAAGCATATTTGTTACATTTATGAAGTAATCTTAATTGTAATTAACACGTCACGTCAGTTTAAATTGCCTTCAATTTCACATATAAATGAATGGGTTTTTTAAAAATTTACTGTAAATTTTTAAAAAATATGGTCATTTAGTATTAGAATGTTGTAAGACCCGGTTTATTTCAGCCTTGGTGGTTAGATTCATTACCCGTCGTTTCATCGGCGAATATGATCCCAATTTAGAGAAGACTTATACTTTCCAAACGGTAATTGATAACGAAATGGTCTACTTCGAAATACTCGACTCCACTGGCGATCCTCAAGTGAGTACTTTTTGTAATTCCTTTGAAAAATATAAGCGCAGATTATTTATACACTTATAATAATATGAGCAAAAACATGTTACCATTGAAGGTAAATTAAAACATATGTTGCTTGTCTTAGCAATAATTACTATAATGTTTTATTGTTTCGTAGTATTGTTCTACAAATGGTTTTTAGCATTTTATATCGTGGAATTATATCTAGTTGGCTTTATATTCAATCTTCCACCTCATCCGTCCCTCACCGAACCTTTAGTAAGTTTTTAACTTATTACATAACTCTGTCTATCTGTTTGCTTCTTACGCTTTTACGCCTAATGTTTAACCAGTTTTGTTGAATTTTAGTACAAAGATAGACTAGAGATTGAGAAAGAACCGATTGCTGTTTATAGAAAAAGGTTTGAAGAGGTTGAAATTTCGTCAAAATTACGGACGAAGTCGCGGCGGAAAGCTTGTTATAATAAAGCGAAATGTAGTTCTGTCATCATGCTTAAGCCGCTGAACCAAATATTTAGAAATAATAAGTATGAATGAGAGAATAACTATAAAAACATTGGAAAAAAGTAATTTCCGCTTTTGTATGATACGTTAGGTTTGCTTTTCTTTACGAATGTGTTCAATCAGTATAGGTATATAAAGCTAATAACACAACATTTGACCTTTATCTGGTAGGTACATTGTAGGTCAACTTTATTGTAAAGATAGAAAGACCTTACATTCTAATAGCCAGTATTTTGGGTACGCACCCCAAAGGCTTTGATAAGCCTTTTGTATTTTTGTAAATATATTTAAGTATTTTTATAATATATTTAATTCTAATTATAGGCTTCTCATAAAATCTAAAGAGTACCTACACACTGCTAGTAAGGCGGCATATAAATAAAAAAGAGATTTGACATTTGATTCAATAGTATTTCTATTAGGTTTAAAGAATTTGTTATCATTAAAGACAATTTATTAATTGTCACTACTCACTTATGAGATAATATAATATTAAACCAAAAGAAAACTTGAAGTCGTTCGCCACTTAGAAACAAAACACCTAACAAATAACCATTCATCAAAACATAATATTATATTAGGCTATTTTAAAATAAAAATATTAAAAACTTACTTATTCTTTAAGTGTAGATACCTAATATGTATTGGTTAAATAGATTTGGGGAATTAATTTTAATTTTGTTTTCATTACCAGCCAGGGATGCATGTTTTCTACGTGTTCCAAATTCTTCTATTCAGCTTCTATTCAGTCATTTATCTGAGTCGTTACTCCATCTATTTTTCCTTGGATTATGTATTTTATAGTTCGCTCACTAGAAGACTTCATATCAGTAATCTGAGCCGTTAGATTGGTAAGATTTTCTTGCATTTTCAGCATCATATGCTCATTTCAGATGATATATTTTTCCATTAGTGAACGGATATGATTCATCTTTGCCTTTGTTATCGAAATATCGTTAGAGCATTCACAATCTTGTGGGAATGTTCGCTTGGACCGTTGAGTAATAGTCGTATCCACACTGAGATTACTACTCATTGGCAAGTCTGGTTGAGATCCACCGGCACCTGACGCTGTAGAAATTGAGCGAATTAGTGATCTTCGGACACTCATTCTTATTCAGCGCGGTGTGCGGCAACGAGTCAAAAAATAAGGCAGGTGTAGGGACGGAGAGGTGGCGCTCTTCTTGATCAATGCAGAAACACAAAACGTTGTAATTGGTTACTTTTTAATGTATTTACGACCGAATTTTTTACTCGATAGAGTTTAATTCTAATTGGTACAACTTTGTGATTTTTAAAAATAAGATTTAACACACGACCGCTTCGTTTTACGATGCTACGTTTCGCAACTAACTGGCATGTTTTTTGACTACGTAGGTACCTACCTACTGTTAAAAAACATAAAACTCATTCGAAATCCAAGCCTCAAAAGTGTTTTGATTATTTATTTAATTATTATAAGTGAGAAGTATGTGGCGAATTGCGTGCGGCCTCCTTTCTCATGTAACTCCTTGCTGCGCGCCAAGTGAAAAGAATAATTCGAATATTCAAAAAATCTTGAGAATTCGAGAAGGAGCCGCGTCATAGAGAAAACATATTCATTCCATCAGTCCTCTCCGACTCATCGACATACTTTTGAATATTAATAACTAAATTCTAATTATCAGTGTATTTACTATTATGATGTAACTATTATCTATATAGCAATAAATAATCATCTGTGTTCAGATCTATTATTTGGAAGCCACACTACGACATCATGAAAGAATAGGGAGTCAGATAGTTAATAATACTAAGAGTAACATAGCACCACGCTATAAGTATATATTAACGACCGATTCGCGAGCATCACTTGATTATAAATAGATACACCTTAGAAATCAAAGCACAAAGTTTGTATGAAAGAGCTTTGAGCGGGACTTAAGTACATCAGCGCCATCACTCAAGTTCATGTTGTTTATTTTTTTCAATATAGTATCTAGCTATAAATTATAATCAATAATATTTATTATTTATTAACCGAGACATTGCGGCTAATGTCGAGCGGGCCGCTGATACTAAATAATTCAACGAACTGTATAATGATTTCAGAAATGCGAAAGCTTGGAGAACAATATTAAATGGGCTGAAGCCTTCGTGTTGGTGTACTCTGTCACAGACAAATGCTCCTTTGATGAATGCCATCGACTCAAATTTCTTATAAACTATAATAAAAGGCGGCGTAGACTCGCTTCTTCGGTGAAGGTCGGTAATATTATCCTTTATAGTTTATATACCTATTATGTATTAGTCTAAATAATAATGATGAATAAGAATAAATAATGTCTTTTGTTTTTGCGAATATATATAGAAACTTCCCCGAGGGGTTCACAAGGGTTAATGAGATATCATGTGTATTTTATTTTTTGCTGCAACCTTATGTTTTTTGTTTAACCTGCAACCTTAATGTCTGTCGGACATTTTTATCACAATGCTTAATTTTCCAATATTAATCAGACTTTATCCGTATTTAAAGATAATATTATGAAAATTTCAATATACTTACTTTGTACCAAAAAATACACGTGATTTCGGGTAGAGGATTGGGGAGGGGTTGCCTAAAACCTCACCACATATCACCAGGTAGGAGAGATAGTTAAAAAGTTGCTAAAAAAACCCTGATTAATTCACGATCCCTAATAATGTAAATAATTGTAAAATTTGTAAGAAATGATGATAAGAAATGAAACGCGTTTGTTAATTTAATCAACGTTCACGCCGGAACTGATAACGGGATTTGCGTGAATTGTGGCATAGAGATAGAAGTCATAGAATGAAGTACTTATAGCGCTTACTTAGGTTACTTTATCTAGAAAATGAACGAAGTAATGTAGTTTGTTGTTTGTTTCACGCTAAAAATATAAAATTATGAGAACAAGTTTCTGTTTTTATTAATTAAATTTAGTTAACATTAACTAGAAAATAATATTGAAAAAGCAAGGGCGTCTTCTAACAATATAATCATCTATTTTTATCTCCCTTTTATCTAAGTATATCCACCGCAAAGTGTTAATAAAATATGATATTACATAGATATTTATGATACTTCATATTATTGCTTACTTCAACATAATCTATACTAGCGGTTCCTCCCTGCTTCGCATTGTCTGACTCTAAACTATATTAAGCGATCATTTATTTGATTCTATATCTAAAGATATTTTTTACTTTGACTTGATGATTATAAAAGATAGACCGTCACTGACTTTTGAAGACCCATAGAAAAGAAACCATCAATTGTCGATATCTCAAATGATGTAGGCAGTGTTTCACGCTATAATGTCCCAGTGGGTTCGATTTTCCGATATGTTCAACTATAGGGTTTTCCAATAAGGGCGGGTAGATGTTTAAATGGTATAAAATAAGCTGTGTGTAAGGTATTAACAAAATATTTTTTTTATTTGAAAGACCCATGTATGCCATTAAGTGTGGAATATGACTGTCGTTTGTTGGCATAGAACTGCGACTTCAAGAAACCCCAAAGAAAAAGTCTAGCGGGATCAAATCGCAAGACCTTGGTGGCCAATTCACATCACCCCTGCGAGGGATAATCTTACCCTCAAATCGATCACGCACAGGTGATGGTTGATTATTTACCGAACCTGTCGTCTCAAATTTGGCCAGCAAACGTTGAAGAGTCGACTGTGAAGGGCTACCACGTCTATCGTAAAATGGGCGCAATGCCCGCAACGTTTTCACTAGCGAACACTCATTTTGATAATAATTTTTTATCATTCGAACGTGCAATCGTGTAACTTGTCATGGTCATTTGGCATAAGTAACTGAATAATAAATAAAACATTTTATAGATGTAATTAAAACAAAATGGCCGCCACGGGCCGCCAAAATCTACCCGTGCTAATTGAAACACCCTATATTATCGTAATAAAATAACCAATTTATACAAACCTTTAGAAACTATACATCTAAACGCTCTCCGATAATCACTCTATGTATTGGTGAACTCCAAGTAGATTTCGACTTGCGAACAGATAGATAGGCGCGGCAAGGGATTTATATTGGCATGTGTTTAAATTATTTTGTGTACCTGTATAAAAGAAAATTCCGTTATTTACAGCATTTCATTCAACGTCTAAATCAATTTATATGATTTTCGTTTTTTTTTATTTGTCTCCGTCTTCAATAGCGTAATTCCCATCAATCCTAATGAAATGACAATATTTAATTTCTAAAAATTTTTTGAGAAATAATATTGTATATGCCTATGCGAACGAAATCGCGTAAAAATATGGCAACTAATTGTCACATTGTTTTACAAGTTCACAACAAGTTTTTCAGTTCACAGATAAGTTGGTATACTTAATATTTTCTTTCAGAAAATTATGTCGCTTCTCCTTTTCAGACTGTAACAAACATTTTCCTCTGGGAATGAACAATACTAATTAGACATCAGGGGCGTGACAAATGACAACCTAAGGAGGCGGTTATAATATGAATAAACAGCCTGAATCTATTTTATTCGATACCCCAGCTCCATTTTCATAACAGAGTTCGCATTTTCAGTGTTTCCTAACTTTGAGAACACTCGGAAATTAATTTCGAAAACATTTTGTAACGAGTTTTCGGAGTTGGAATAAGCACCTACTATGAGTTAAGCTTATATGGTTTCTTCTTTTTCAGTAGTAATCAAAGACGTAATTTTTAAGTAAGCCAATACAACAATGGTCCCCATTGTAATGCGTTATTGCGTATCTTGGAAGTTCGTGGTGTCTACCTTCCTGTGATTTGTTTTAACATGTGTTATGTGACTTGTGGCGAATTGCATATGGCCTATTAGAAACTCTTTGCCATACGTTCGATTACAAAGAATAATTAAAATCGCAAGGAATTTTAAAAGGACGCCGTCAAAATATTCTCTTGATTGTTATTTTCTGGTTACGGACAAGTTGTAATTTTATCTTATATATAAAATTCTCGTGTCACAATGTTAGTTACCTTGCTCCTCCGAAACGGCTTAACTGATTTTTACCAAATTTTATATGCATATTCAGTAGGTCTGAGAATCGGCTACTATCTATTTTTATACCCCTAAGTGACAAGGGTAGCCCACCCCAAAAATTAATATGGCAAAACAACGTTTGCCGGGTTAGCTAGTTCTACTATATAACATCACTTTACGACGAAGTTAAAGCGGGTGAAACCGCGGTCCATATCTAGTATATGAATAAATGATATTTGAGTAATAAACTCAAGTAGAAGGATTTATTAACGCGTATAAGTTGTAAACAGTTGACACGCTCCAAGTCTGTCTCCTACAGGGGTACTCAAACTTGAACAGCTGACGATCCACCTCAATATTGTTAAACTACGATCGATCGACTAAGAGGCTGCAAGTATGTGTGGAACCATTTATGATAAAATAAAATAATGAGGGGATTTATTCATTACATATTGTTTTAGTTACCTACCTACGAAATCTTAATTTAGTTCACGCTGAAATATCTTTAAAGACGGATAAAGATCCTCGTATAAAAAATGTAATTTATTTTTATGTATATTATAATGTTCTTTATATAACTTTTATAATCAAAAATGACTCAGTATTCCTAATCTTGTATAAAACTTGCTCATAGTTTTTATACTGTTTTCAGGATAATATACACGAGATCCCCGTAGTGCTTGTTGGCAATAAAGTGGATCAGACAGGAGATCGTATGGTGACAACAGAGGAAGGCCAGCGGCGGAGCAAAGAAATTGGCTGTGTTTGCTTTCATGAAATTTCAGTGAGAGAAAGTATTGACCAGGTTAGTCATATTACGGATAAGCTATCATTTACCCGACTGCGGCGACAGCCGAAAGTGATTGTTTCAAAGAATGCGAATCAATCTCTTTATATAGGAAGTAGACGGAATAAATCGAAATGAATCATTAAATTCGAATCATAACTTGCTTCACAATCGCTTAACAAACATCCAGTCAAATTAAAACCGTTTGGAATCTGTTTACAGCTTTTTTTCTGATATTCATTACAGTAAAAAACCACCTCCATGGTTTACGCGTCTGCGTGTTGCGCCGGAGGTCCTTCGAATCCCGGGAAACATATGAATGTTTCTGTCACGGTAAAAAGTAACTCATAATAGGTTTTAAATAAAACAAGTCTAAAAAACATCTTTGATTATAGGAAACTGCTGTTAATAAAATCCAAAAAAGAATAAGTAATTTGTGTCGCTTAATTGGCAATTTACCGCGAAAATGTACTTTCTTTAGGAAAATAATTTTGGTTTACGTAAAAGGTCGGAGGTATATTTCAGTCATCTAATAACAATTTAATGGGTCTATCGTGGTTCAGCGTCATTTCAAAGACATTAGGTGATAAATCCGACCACAAATTATTTATTACAAGCTTTTATAGAATACTAGATGTGCCCATTGGTTTCACCAGCTCTCGAGATTAAAATTTGGGTGAAAAATACTCTAGGACCTATTCTCATGTCTACCAAATAAACATAAAAATTTCATAAAAATCGGTTGAACCGTTTTGGAGGACTATGAACAGAAACACCGTGACACGAGATTTTTATCTACCTACTAGTGGACTCCGCGAACTTCGATTTCGCTTTATCGAGCGTCTGAAATGTAGAAATCGCGGAATCCAATTATGTACTTTGAACTAATTATTCTGAAACCTGTCGAATTGATTTATTGATAAGGTAGGTATAGTACAACGTTTTCCCATTAAAATTGCTTTTCAATAAATAAATATTTGGATAGGCTACTATACTACAAGCTTAATAAACTAAATTCGTAAAAAATATTATATTTCTATAGTAATTTAATCAAAGATTGATAGTGAAATACATTAATTTTAATAAAAAAACAAGATGTTAGCTCCTTTGCTTCCATACCACAAATTAAACAATTATTTGAGCAGTCGAACTTCTTTTATGTACTAATTCGCAGTTTTTTCTTTCGATGGAGACTGTAGAAACTCACTTCACTAAATACAACACAATGACGAAACACGTAGGTACTTATGTCGATAAATTAAATTCTACGACCCTCTTTGAACCTCTACAAAAGATATTTTCTAATGTCCATTTTAGCCAAATGATACTTATATTATTTAAATATAAGAATTATATTTAAATTACTGAATTACTGAAAATATAATAATAATAATAAGCAACAAAAAAAATATAGGTAAACATTTTAGCGTTTTATCCATACAACTTAATTCAGAAGATGTTACAATAATTCATTCAAAGTAATTGGATTCCGAGGTCAAAGTCCTCAGACACCCCATTATCAGGGTTCCGAATAAATAACGTCTCGCCTAAAACGTCATTCCATTGAAAATGTATGACGGAACGAATTCTCTTCATAAACACTTTTACGTGAATTTTTCTATAATTTTAATAGTTATTCTGCTATTCTCGAATGCGAAACCATGGCTTATCTGTTGTGTTTAAGTTTTCGGTTCACTTTGACAACAATAATGATGAACAGTCGCACCACATTTGCACCCCATTTATTTTCTAGCTTAGCATTACCTACCTAATTTTGATTCGCGTGTTTGCCGTGAGAGTCTAGAATTTCAGCAAAGCGAAAGCAAAACGTGCCTTTAATAAGTAATTGTACCAAAATAACAAGGTACTTACAAAAAATATCGTTCCATGTAATATCCCTCTTAAATCTCAAGTTTTAGTCGATGTTACTTCTGGATATTTCCCAGAGAATTTAAACTGATATATACATTAGAACTAGTTAAAACTGTAAATCCACAGACTAATAATTATGTTAAAGTTAAAATTTCAGTATAATCCTGCATGTTTCTAAGAAACTTTTATAATTTCCAGGTTTACGGTGTATTCAGGGACGTGCGCAGATTTTGGAGAGTAGGCAGCAAGTACTCTAGAGGTGGTAGCGATTCCGATATCAGCACAACGCTGACAAGACCGCTTTCTAGAGCTGCCTCAGACACCACAGATCCAAGCAGCGTTACATCAACGTCCTTGTGTAAGTATTTTATATTCTCCTAGCTGACCTGACAATAAAAGTTGTCTACTAAGTGTTGTTAACTACAGTTGATTAGGATTAATACGGTATCCTATTTAGTAAGTATAGCATTCAGGTTAACGCATTGCGTGACAGTTTTTTTAGAAGGTAGAATGGTTACAGTAAGCTTTCCTTAATTGGTAGATATGTATATGACACCACGAATTTTCTGTAGATCTATAAAAGAGGAATCTATATAATTCTTTTGTTATATCTTGATGAAAGCTCCCAGGTGGCTTGACTTTTGCCGATTAACACAAAACCTTGACAAGTTGCCTAAACCTTTCTAATGAATCATTCTATTTATTAGTGCAATGACGTTTATCCTGAACGGATATCGTTTTGTCGTTTTGAAGTTTATCCCTGCCCTCTGCTATTGCCGAACCGTTACGACTTAGGGACCTTCAAGAAAAAAGCGTACCTCTCTTTAAAAAGCCGGCAACGCACCTGTATTCCAGTAGGCGTTGAGTGTCATGTCTTATAAAAAAATATAGACAGACAGACGCGGCGGGGACTCCTCCTCCTAACGTGATGGTTATAAATAAAAATAGTAATAATTGTTTGCCATAATATAAAATTTAAGATTCGGGTGAAATAATTTTTCAGGTCGTCGCTGGACAGAGTTTGATTTCGAAGAGGAGGAAATAGAACGTGTCATTCGCAGTGATTCCAATTCTTCAAGTGAGGCCGTGGACGAATTTAGGGCTCGAGCTAGCACTGAATCTAGACTTCCACCACGACCGACGAGATCTAGGCATCCGCATACAAAACCTAACCAAACACCAGTTAGAAGAATGAGTGTTGCTATGAGAGGAAATAGCTCTAATGCATATTAAATTTCAAGTATTCCTACTAATATTTATTGGTTTACTCACAGGTACATATTATATTTAAGATTTAACATCAGCGATTTATAGTTGACGTAAAGGTCAAGTTGACCCATGACAAAATATATGTTGTCTGTAGGTACTAATATCGAATCGAAAACGAATTTCTTCCAATTATTTCACGTTAAGATATTTTGAAGTTTATTTTCCTCGTTGAAAACTGTCCATTTGGACAAAGTTTACTTTATATAATTAGATGTAATAGGTAATATAAAATTTTAAATTATATTGTTGTGTAGGTATTGTAAATAGATTTGGTAAACAATATTTAAAAATGTTATGATTAGTGACATGTTATCATTAGTTGACCGCGTCCTTGGTTTAGTGGTAAGCTCGTAAGCGTTACAACCGAGAGGTCCTGGGTTCGATTCCCGGTGGAGATGAAAAATAAAAAAACTTGGTCTGGCAGGGCATAGAAGGCTGATCACCTACTTGCCCCTAAAGAAAAAATCGATCAGTGAAACAAATGTGGAATGCATCTGCCCCATACCCCACTAGGGGACACGGGACTTCACTTTATGATTAGTACAATGCACGAAAAGTAAATGTCGATTTCCTAAGAAACGAAAGTTTTTTTGAGATCGTAGCTCCGCTTTGTAAGGCACAGAATCACCGACTTGCTTACTTAAAAAAAGTACTAAAAAATTGGTTGCCTGTAAAGTCGGTATACGGGCGAAAGTTTTACGTAACAACGACTTTGAGTGGTAAAATAATTATCTTTTTATGTCTGTCTCTCTCGCTCTTAGGCGGGCTAACCATGCCCGAGTGGAAGGGACGCGTGCCTCTCACTCGCTCTCATTGTGAGCGCATAACGTGAGCGGAGCGTAACGCAGTTTCTTGAAGTGTCACCCGGCTAACCAATTTATAAGACGTTGTCACGTCAAAACAACTTCAATATTGTATTGAAATGTATGTATAATTTTATAAGTTATTTTCCTCGACATGCCGTTCTACACATCTGTTGTATGTACAATGTACAATATCATACACGTTTTAATATACATAAGTTCTTTTATTACGAATTCCTCACACAAATTGAACTTTAGGTTGCGCAATATTGTTCATTTGAATAGTTATCACTGAATTTGGACCATTGAGGGTTTTCAAGGAATTGCCTGCTGCACGCACCATCACACTAAACCACCTCCATTCTGAGGTATTTCCGAACCGTCACAACTTGGGGACTAATTAGAAAAGTGTGTACCTACCTCTCTCTAAAAGTCCGGCAACACACTCGTTGGCCAACTGGCGTTGTTAATACTCGATGAGCTGCTCGTTTGCCGCCTACTTTATAAAAAAATTATAATTTACTTTCACATAGATATCATATTTTACTTACATAAACAAGCATTAATCCAAGAAGATTGCATAGACATGCGTGCCCTTAACTCAACGAGAATGCGTTACAAAGCGACCGCTGGGGAGTTTCCTGGTGGAGAAGAAGCTACCCTAGAATCCTAAGCGGTAGTAGATTATAGAGTCATTTAGATTCAATCCTACTTTTAATATTAAAACTGACTTGCATTAACTGTTAACCAGTTCTATAATGACTAAATTTTTTTTGGGGTTTGACTTTGATTCCAAATCTACTTCCTTATTTATAAACAATTAAGACCTTTGTTTGTATTGTTTTTGCAACAATAATCGCAATTCATCGAGAAAGTGACATTTGATACGGCGTGTCAAGATAAGCAACTTTTATAAGTTAAGATTACAAGATCGAAGAAAAATGCATATTTCTTAAAATAAAACACTTCCCGTATACCTAGGTATTTAATTTGTTTGAGGTCAACAAACAGTTACTACAGAAAAAGATATAGGTACTAACAATTTAACTTATTGAAATACCTAACCTAACTATCTGTAGTGCATAGCATCCACGCTAACTAGGTTCCTTAGGTTCCTTATACTTTAATAATCATATCGTACTTTCATTGAAAGACTACTTAAACAAAAACAATATTTTGAGAGAAAAAGAATATTATATGTACCTACTTCCTATACTATAATCAATAACGAATATTTTTTCAGAAGTTATCAAATTGTTTTTGCACTCAAGATTAGTTTATGACTACCTACACATGTTCTAAAATACACGTCTTAGAAAGAAAGAACACGTTATAGCTAATTGATGTAGATTAAATTAAAGATTTTTATGTTTTGTTTCAAACATAATGAGCCTTATTACAAAACATGAACTAAAGTCTATATTTCAGTATTGGTTGCTAGGATACACGTCAACGTTCATACAAAAATGAGGTTTTTCTCTGGTAACGAACCCGGCCTATCTTTAAACCGCGTTTTGGAATTAGGCAGAATGCGTTTACTCGCGAGTAAATGTAATTAATATTATAACAATGAAGAGTGTTTGTTTGATCGAATTAAGAAAATATTTTTTTATTTTCCACCGAGGAACTTACTTCACAAAGTTAACCTGGGTGAAACCGCTAGTGTATATAAGTACATAATATATATAATATATCTATGTAAAATAATCCACAAAGAAGCTCTTGTAAAAGAATGTTGAAATAACAATTTAAATTCAAAATATTGATCAGTTCACATAAAGAACAATCCAATATATTTTGCACACCAACAAAATATTGATGAAATCTTAAATTCGAACATTGTGATAACACTGACTCGAAATTCAAGTATCTACTTATTGGCAATTTTTGAAATTTCTTATTATGTAAAAGACGATGATGGTAGTTTTTTGGGAGAAATATTAAAGGTAAAATGGTCCCGCCGTCGTGTCACCAAATGGTTGATGGTGTTCACAATCAGGAAAAAACAAATTTGGCACTTAGGTTCGCGGATCGCCCTATAATGGAATAGGCGTAGGGTTTAATTCTCGGTTGTCAACTGACCGTGTATAGCACGGAGGTCTCCTAACGAAGCTACCTACCTACGTAGGGAAATGACTAGGGAAAAACTCCTTCATACTAAACTTGTTTATGAAACAGATCGATGCTAAGAGCAAATCTCTAAACTAGTTCAGCTAAATCCCACCAAGACACAAGTTTGTGCTTTTTCAAACAAGAAAATACCACTCCTTGCGCTGTCGTCCGCTTCAAAAAAATTGTTAAAATTTTGTCTTTGCGATGCATTCAATTGGCACTTAAACATATTTTTAGTTATTCCTGTTAGATTTTCTTGGAAATATTAAAATAATCATCAGATAATTTATCCTACGTATACTTATCTACATAAATATGTTAATTGCTTAGTAACTATCCAGCATTACTAGACATGACTTTTATGAATTATCAGTTATCTACTAAATAAAGCTAGAATTTATACAGTTACAACGGTATTAAGATTCAAGAAGTAGAAATTCATAATCATATCGTTGAATAAACGTCTATATTAAATTATTTTTGTATGCATTATTGAACCGACACAATTGAACGATTTTTTTTTAATTTTGTCGATACAGGTTATAAATTATAAATCTTATTTTTTATAACTTTAATGATAAGATGAAATTGAAATATTTTTTTTATAATATCAAGTACCAGCTGTATATAAACTAACTTTAAATAGCAAAAAATTATGATTTTTAAAGCGATCCAGAAGTTTTTTAATTTTCAGTAGAAATAAAAATCAAATATTTTTTCTTATAGTTCAATAGTTTTATAACAAGTAAAAAAAAATGTCGGACTTTGTTACGGAATCACGTCACAACTCTAGAACACTGAATATTAAATCCAAACAGATTTAGTACCCAATTAAGTCTGGCCTCACACATCCGGAATTATCTCTCTGAATTCTGAATGTAAAATAAAAGCTGGAAAGACTATAGTTTGACAAGCCTATATTTTCTTAGCTGCTTAAGGTAGGGAACATCTTAGAGACAAAAATGGAAAATTACACATCATTAAAGGCCAAAGATTACGCCACGTGTATAGATTACTTTTATCTATTGGTATTTACTTAGATAAGAGAAAATACTATATACTACACATTGACTGAAAAGACTAAAACTTTCAGGAACGCTATTCAGGAGAAAAATAATCGTATTCATAACTTACGTCTGAATATAAAATCAATACAAAGAAATAAAATTAAAGTGTCTCTATTAGAATTCAATGAATATTAAAATAAAAACTTTTAACTAAATGCTCAATTAGAAAATGTATAACCTACACAAATATGTGCGTCTGTTTGATCCAGTTAAATGCTAAGACCTGGACCGATTTTAATGAGATTATTGCGATGTTGTAAGTCACTGAATTACTCACATTCAGTGAAGTTCTCATTAACAATTCAACTTTACAACCTCATGTATATGCAAGGTCATGGGTATAGCCAATTACGAAATATATGTATTTATAATTTAGTTAGTTCTAGTAATTTTATATATGTACCTTGAAGGCTTCCCTGGCAAAGTTTAAAAAAATAAATAGTCTTTGTCCGCATTGTTCAAAATTTCAAACAAGCATTAGGTAAGTTGGTATGAATACCAATCGTCTATGCCCTACAGCGTGTCTGCACTTAATGTGTCAGCGTAACGCCCTCCCTATAAATAATAATCACTCAGTTCTCTACCACTGAGATACAAAGTCCGTTTACGATCGCATTGTACTAGATGAAGCACTAGCAGAGTTTTCATAACCACTAGCTGTTGCAAGCGACTGAATAATCAACTCAGTAGCTCACTACTTATTCACATAAGCGCCGGACATTCTAAAATTAAACCGTACACGACAGTTACTTACCTTTATTGTAATTTCCTGCAATTATTATCCTTAATTTTTAATTAATATTTTTTGTTAAATTTAGTTTGTAATTTTAAGTAAAGTTTAAGTACTTACTTACGTTATTTTTAAAATTATTTCTCATCACCTGCCTTTTCAACAATGGATTGCGCTTTATAAAGCCAAAAACCTACCAAACTCTCGTATTATTTAATTAATTTAAAACATATATACTTCGAAGTTATAATTATATAAATACTCTATAAACATATAATGGAAGTGCATTTTTTTAATGGTTTTAAACTATGTGCACGCCACTGCTTATGAAAATGACTTATTTTGAAATATCATAAATTATCTATTACTTTCTCGCTTACGTATAATTGTTGTTGCAAAAACGAGACGAAACACATTGACCAAAGACCATAATGAACAATGTTTATCTCCTGGATATATTTTGTAACGAGAGTAAATCTAACATTCTGAAATCTCTATCTAAATTCTCATCAGACAAACATTATAGTCTTATGGTTTGTTGTAAGATTACCTATAAATGCATTCAAGTTGTTTGTTTACAAGTGGCCGCGTGACCGCAGTAGCTCCCGACGACGGATTAACCAGGTCGGGACGTCTAACCCAGAGCTACCCGTGTTATTTATACCTCATTCAGTCACGGAGCATATGCATGTGCAATTACATTTGTGCACAATACGAGGTTCCTTGTACGCGTGTACATCCTTGTGCCTACAAGGCACAACCATTTTGTGTAACTTATGCAGGCGCATTAGTCACACAAAATGGTTCTCACTTACTATTAATAATAATGCTTTTATTTACATAAAAAAATTTATAAAATTACAGCATCCGACTATAACATAGGTGAATACAAAATCAAAAAAAAACGTAATTAAATTAAGTCTAAAAAAGCCTCCCCTTTAATTTTATTATTCACTATTGTTCTATCAAAAGGAATAATAGTATTATTTTATTGCATTTTTTATTGATGCTTCGCTCTTATTGATCGTAGCGTTATGATAGCCTTCCTCGTTAAATGAACTATCCAACACCAAAATAATTTTTCTATTCGAACCACTAAAAAAACCTCTGTTGGTTCTTAAATTATAGCTCAGATCGTGTCAACGTTTAAATAAAAAAAACCTGCGATGTACAGACACGTTACTTAATTAAAAGAAATTAAGTAGGCGCCTATATGAAACGATACTTTTGCCAATCCTGCAATTCGCAATATAAACTCGTGAGCAATAAATCCGGGTCACTTAAAGATACTTGAAAATCTCGGAAACTAATAATGTTAGCATTATGAAATGAATTGTGTTTAATAGACAATTAAATACTCCTTAAATTAAGGTATTAAAACTTAATTTTAATTCTATTAAACACAATTTATTTCATTAAGCTAGCATTCTTAGTTTTCGAGATTTATAATTTCTTTAAGTGACCCGAACTCATTGCTCTCGAGTGTATGTTAAGAATCTGGAAGATAGAATTTAATGTAGAGCTTCGTTGAGCTAAACAACCAAGCAAACTGATTCTGTCACAGAACATATACATAATAATGAAACATATTACCTTTGATTAAATGTTCTGTGGTATCTATTGTTTAAATAAATACTTTAAATGGGAATCCGTTATATACTTAATTTAATTAATCGACAATATCAATTATCAATTATAAGGATCTAAAGTCATCGGCGCCATTTATAATGATTCCTTCCATCCGAAAATATAAAAACAGTACGCACCTACTGGCTTCTGAGGCTTACTACGTTTAATTCGTGTCTTCGTCTGCGTGAGCTCGTAAAATAACTTAGTCGAAGAGTTTAGCCTTCCATCTGTGAATAAATATTTACGTTCAGAATTTGAGGTACTCTTTTTTGTAATTAACATGATAGTTTTTTTGTCTTCAATTTCATTTGTACTAACTAGGTTGTAGTAGGTTTTAATAAGACAGAAGAGCAGGCACAAGCACGTATACAGAGGGGGAGGGGGGGGTATAGTTGGGATTTATCCCTCCCCCCGAAATATGACTGAAAAAAAAAAACGTTTTTAGCAGTCTGTTTATTTTTAGCTTGCGTGTTTTTTCAATAAGTAGATAAAATAAAAATATAGATAGTAAAGGTACTTCTTTAAGTTAAAATTATAGTACAGTGATTACAGCGATTTTTACACAGTTCATATGGTTGTTTAAATGTTTGTCCCCTCCGAACCAAAAGTCTGGATACGTGCCTGAACGGGCATATACAGTTCAATTTTAATCAAAGCTCAATAAAGGGACCGAAAACTTTGAATCTTGATCAAACTTATACATACAAGTAATTCCGCACCTGAGGCTGAAAAGAGATTGAATACTTTGTATCCTTTGCAAACAAAGTCGTGGGAAGCAGCACCTAACAACTTTGTTAATTACTAATTAGTAATTACCAATCATGGCTATATCAGAAATATTAGGGTCATTGTTAACGTGTTGTTACATTGTTAACATGTATCTACGTTTTTGCAGCCAACTGAATAGACGTGGATGAGCCTAACAATAGTTACAAGAGAACAAAAACAATGCACTTGTCATTTATGAAGTACACCGACGTTATTAACTCTCAATCGCAAAAGGGCGCTGAAACAGAAAACAAAAAGCAGCTGATTTTCGTGTTTTTTGTCATTTATAAGGATCTAAAGATGCGCAAAAAGCAAGTCTTAATATTTTGTAGGCGGATAGTCTATCCGGTCGTGGTAGAGCGTCAAGACCAACATTTTTTGTTCTAAATTCTTTGCATGACTTTTATATTAAATTTACATAGGCCGTGCATGCAGCGTGGCATAGCCATTAAGTCTCTGTATCCTTGTTAATATCATGTACTAATGTATAATATGTAATAATTCTAAATCATAATTTCAATAGTTTTTAAAAAGCACCCCATTATCCGCAAGGCATCAAAATATTTGAGCGAAAAGATTTCCAAATTCCGCTAGATATGGCGCCGAAAGCGCCAAGTAGGCACCAGTTCGCACCATCGCGTTCCCACTATAGAGGATGCCGCTTTGACATATGAGTAATGAATATTTTATTGACTCTGCCCACGAGTTTGCTGCACTTGCACAAACAACTCAGGCACAAGTCGCAATAACTGGCAGGAAAGCTATTTTAGTTGAAGCGATGAAATCTTGGCCATAAATCAGAAGATTTGAAGACCTTTCCTGTCTCCACTTGTAAGAAAAATTCGGTCAAGCCAATTAGATTAAATGAAAATGGCTCAGACCTTTTATGCCGATTTTAATATATAGGACCTTAAATTTATTAAGTCCAAAAGAGCTAACTGTTAAACGTGAAGAATAATTTATGTTTTATTTACTAAGTAGTTTGAGTTCACTTTGAAGTCGGTTTTTGTTTTAAATAAATTTAATGCAATTAAAGCAGCAATCGTTTAGTCTAATAAACTCTGCAAAAATACGCCCATCAATCAATCTTGAAATCTATTTTTGGAACTCTACCTACTGCGATGAATCGCAATTTGCTACTTATGTCAGGAAACATAATCTTTGTTATTTATGCACTGCCTCCTTGACCATAAATAAACGAAGGGAAAACACTCAGACACAAATGACTTTAGAAACGACTTCTCTGTCTACTAAGAGTACGCTTCTCTCCAATATTACATTAAGATCTTAGGTAAATAGACCTCAAAGGGCTTGAAATAGACAGACGTCGAACACCGTTTGTAGTTCGCGGTTTTCTCTTTTAGTAGAACATAAACAATGATGTTTAGACTGCACATTACAGTTTTCGTTGTGCCGGTTTATTATTATTATTGCGGAATGTTACAACGATTCCTATTTCAAATTTAAACGTGTCAATAACCTATAACTGAATAGCCATAACTACGCGTTTGTTTTCTTAGGTTTAAAAATATATTTTCTTGAAAACAATTATCATTTATACCAAGTTCTTAGTATTACTTAGTAAAAAAATGGCAGATTCGTTTCTAGATTGTTAATATGTCAGCGTTATTTAAAGCTTAAACTAATTAATCAGTATTTGCCTCACAGCAAGTACATAGAAGCAAAGACATGAACTTACGCAATAGGTGGGACTTGAGAGCCCTATTAAAAAATTGCGTTGACATACACAGATTTCATAGAACTGACACGCACCATTTATTTAATAATTTAACACTTAATTTCGATCCTTAAACAATTAATAATTAAATTTTTTAAAAAGCAATTTGTCATGAACATTGTTTGTCATCAACATGTTAGGTAAAAATACCTATACGATAAAGAGAAATTGTCAGTTCCCTAACAAAGTAGTTATGTAAATGAAATCACTCTATGGATTACCACTACATACTTAGATGCAATTTATGATAATTGATTTTAAAAATTTGCTTACCCTGTCGTAAAACTGTTTGCAGATCACTATAATATGCACTAAATACCTAATAATACAAAGGTAAAGGTAATAATACGTAGGTACCTACTAAAAATGATGATAAAAATTAACCCTGAAAACAATAAAAACCGTTTTTCATCTTCAGTGAACGGAAAAATAAACCTACCATAAAAGACAATCCTAACGTTTATATCAATCAAAGTCAGAGTCAAAGGGGACAATTACTGAGAGCTATTACCAACACTTTGTTGCATTTAATGAGTCCTTGTTAGATATTAATTAATGCACGAAACTAATATGATGTCTGGCCTTGTCATATTCTAGATCAAATTAGCAGGGTATATTGATTTTAATCATCTTGTACCTAAATTTGTTCTTACTCGACGACGATTTTATTACTTCATAATATTAAATAAAGGATATCTATTAATAATATTCTTAAATAAATTTCCAAAATTCATAATTGCTCAGCCAAGCCGTAACCCAAAAACTGACCGCATTATCGCGTTGTGTCGCTTCACTAACGCGTTGGCCGAAATATGAGCCAGCTTTCGGGTTTCCTATGGTTTTAACTAAGTGCGTCAATATCTCTTCAAACAATTGACGCGTTTTTGGTCCCCATTAATCCAAAATCTCTACTCCCAAAGTAACAAAAATATAATAATCTAATAGGCTTTCATAATTTCGTCTTTGTTGCTTTCTGAAATCGATGCCGCGCCACCAGCAGCTACAGAGTTGCAGACCAGAGTCAAGTCAAATAGCGTCTCACACAAGCGCCCTACCAAGGCTCCAAGCAAATTAATAAAATATATATTAATAATTTTAATATAATGCATTGCAAACTATTATTATAATATTTTTTGAAATATATTTGATCTTAATAAATCTTTCATTGAAGTTATATAAGTTATAAAATAAAATATTGTACTTCTCATTTTGTAAGACATTTGTGTATTGTACAGAATTTTTATTCTGTAAGACATTTTTCTTCTGAAATTATTTATATATTTTAAAATATATTTCTGTGGCTACACTACAAAATAAAGATTTTACGTCTTGATTTGATACATATTACGCCACTGTGCTTTAATCGCTCGTAGAATAACAAATCAAAGTCTAGGCTATTTATATAATGTAATTTGTGTCTATTATTGTATTATGACAGCTTAATAATAGTTTGAATAATTAATGTCTTCGATGAACTTCTATGATCATTAAACATCTCAATAAATCATTTTTCGGTAAATTGGGGCAATGGTAAATGGCTTATTGTAGTGAAGTCCCGTGTCCCCTAGTGGGGTATGGGGCGGATGCATTTCACATCTGTTTCACTGATCGATTTTTTCTTTAGGGGCGAATAGGTGATCAGCCTTCTATGTCCTGCCACCGTTTTTTTTTTCTATCTCCACCGGAAATCGAACCCAGGACCTCTCAGTTGTAACGCTTACGCGCTTACCACTGGACCAAGGAGGCGGTTAGCTTAAGGAAATGGCTTATTAAGATAATAATAATACTGATGAGTCTAGTTAACGTCTAGTTACCATTAGACAATTTTCAACAAATATTTCGAATAAATATTTTGTGTATGTTAAACAAAGACTTTCGGAGCTGACAGGCAACCAGTATTGAAGAGGTACAAAAAGAACAACTGATCTTAGTGACGATAAGGCTTGTAAATGACAACGCTAATTAAAATCTCGTAATAACCTAAATACTCGAGCGATTCCCAAATACCTACATCGAGTGGCGCCAGCCCCTGTCAGAGTTAAGTTTATCAACAGTTGCCTTTGCTGACAAGATAGTAAAGCTGCTACACTACACGTGTTTATATTTATTTCATACATATTACCTATACCTAAGACCAAAAAGTATATATGTATAAATTATTTTTATAACTATCTGGCCTTTTTTCCAGGTGACAGATATAGGACTATTTTGTTGTCAACCACGCTGCCGAAGGCGTAAATAAAAGCTAATTTAATACAAAGAGATATAATTGTTTGTTTTTTTGTGTAGGAATGATCTCTACTAACTCCTGAATGAGAAATAAGAGCCATTTGACTTAAGTTAAAATCAAATCAAGAACAGAATTATGTACAACAATCAGATTTAATTCTCTGATAAGTTTTGCGAAGATAATATATTGTATACTGCCGCTACCATAGATATTGAGGAGGTATGGGGCCAAAGATAAATAATAATTAATCAAAGTAGATTAGCAATTTATAAATATATTTTTTTGTTCTTTGTCTCTATGGAATAAATGCATTATTATCTAAATAAACATTTTCTTAAAAAAAATAATGATTAACTAGATGACCCGGTGTACGTATCACCTAAAACTCCCATCGCTAAAATGGCTGAAAATTTATATGGAAAAATGAAATTGTTGATTTTACTATCTTCCTCACAATTAACATTGTATAGCGTGATGCTATTCATACTCGTATTATTGTGGTCTCTGCATCGTCCTAACTTGTGTGTGTGTAATCACAATTGTAGATTTTAAAATATAAGAGACCCGAGCACTGCTGATAATTTATTATTAATACCAAACACAGTTACATCACGAAAACAACACTGAATATCTGACTTTAGAAGAAGGACTTCAATATGTATGGCGATGAATCGGAGGAGGCTGATAGAATGATATATTTTTGCTATGACGCAGCTCCTTCCCGAATTCTGAAAGATTTAAATATTTGAATTATTATTTTTCAATTTAGCGCGCAGCAGAGTTACGTAGTAAAGAGACCGCACGCAATTCGCCACACATATTTTCTCACCGTCAGTCAGCTAAATTGGTCCAGCCGTTCTCAAGTTTTAGCGAGACAAACGAACATCAATTGATTTTTATGGTATATAGATTAGATAATATGTAGTATGTATACACGTGTAACTAATCTGACATAAATTGTACCTACAGCTAATTCGCGACACGTTCAGCGTCAGCCGACACAATAATCAATCATGAATGTGCAAAGGACTGTCAATAATATCTCGTTTGTAAATAGCATACTATATTAAGCACCTCAAATGATTGCAAAGAATAAGGTATTTATAGACGGAGTCAGTGACTGGAGTCGACTCTAGACACCAGTCACTGAACTTTTTTGTCGCGGGATATTCCGTCTCCTTGTTCCAAACAAAGACAATTTTGATAAGTTCAATATCATGCTGAGATATAAGGCAAGATATCTAGACTAATATTATAAATTGTGTTGCGCTCAACGCCCTTATCCCAGTTCGAATTGAAAAAAATAATCATTTGTTTTGAATAGAAGAATGAATGGAAGAGATTGCTGGTTAGCGATAAGGCCACCCGTTGCACTCCAGTGCAATAAAGTGTGTAAAAAAACTACAAATAAGAGGGTTTAGACTATTCTGCTCTAGGCTAGGAAAATTTTGAATAATTTCTTATGAAACCAGCTTCCTGATTTTGCTGCCTTCTAGTAAATAAACTTAATTTTTAAATGTGCTCCCATAATATAAAAATATTTGACACAAACTTATGTACTCGTGGACAAATAATACGGGTCAGGGACAAAATCCTCTGTTTCTTGCAAATTAATAATGTTACATCCATGAAACTAACTTTATATATTAAAGAGAATTTTAATATTAAAAAATAATAATTGATGTATAAAGTTATTGAAAAAAAACGTAACTTTTGTAATAATTTTGTAATAAATTCAAATCATGAGTTTTTTACTCTTGCTTATTTTCTCACTTTTATTATCAATCAGAATGATAAAAGGCAGTCATCATCGTCTTTCACGGTCATTATTGAATTACTATCACGTCACTAACACCAGAAGAATGAAAACGTATCGTCACTATGATAGACGAAGGCAGAAGTCAAAGAAGTACAGCGATAGTAACAGGCTTACTTAACACTTAATACTTTCTTCGGTGCAGTCTTCCGTTTTCGAGAAACTAGGTAGAACATTAGAGACCAGGAACCGGCAGAGCAAGTGACCGAGTTTCGTACTGACCCATATTATTTGTCCACGAGTATATTATACGTTTGCGAGACTCAGTGTACGATTTTATAATAAAGTAACCCATGGATATTATGAATTTACTCTTGCACAAATTTAAGATTACTATTAAGAACCACCTTATGTGAAAGGGTTATTATAGGTACTATTAACGATTACCGTAATGACAAAGGTCCCTGGGAGTAGTTTCTTCTTCGATGTATGTAAATGTATGTATTGTAAATGTAACTTCAATGATATTTGACGTTCATAATTGTTACTTTGTGACCTAAATGTATAAAAACAAACAAATAAATTATGGAATTAATTGATTAATTAAAATGTTTCTTATCCCACATGTGCGAGCGCGTGTTCCATATTTCCGAACTGCTCTTTTACACATTATATAAACAGTAAAGCTTTATTTAGTATTTTTATCAGATAAGTGAACCTTTCTGGATTTAGCATTGTTTTGTAGAAAGACGGGCGGAGCGCGGTGCGGGGCGTGGCGGGTGCGCGCGCGCCGCCCATAATCTTTTAAAAGCGAGTGCTGTGGATGAGCCATCTACAGCGTGACCACTGACCGGCGCCAGATCACGAGTGCTTACGGTGCGACACGATTAGAAATACAACACTGCGATCAACAATACGCAGACGACACGAAATAAGCCAAGGTAAGGTACAATTGCAATTTTTTGAAATTTCCCGATATAAATTTGAAATTATTATCAAAAAATATTATTATAAATTCAAAACAAGATTCCTTTTGTTTTCGTCTATCGTTTCTCTACTTTTTTTTCCCTAATTTGTTTATTTCGTCAGTAAGTTTAAGTATAATAAAAATTACATTTTAATATATTATAAAAATTATTATATTATTATTAATTTCAGAAACGAAATAAATTATAACTTTCAAAAACTAATAGATACTTAACCGATATTGTGATTTTGATTTTCATTATCAACACTTAGTGATAATACAATTTAAAAAAATGGAAATAGGTTGTGAGAATATCAGCACTAATTTGTTGGCAAAAAGTTCTACATTCGAGTGTGTTTTTTTTTGTATTTTAACTTTATAACTCGGTTTATTTAATAAGTGTCATGATTGAGCTTTTAAAAAAAATTATCAAAAAATTCCCAAAATATACCGAGATGATTTGATATATGGCTTCCTTCAGCAAAAGTTTAATGATATTTGAGTTGTCGTTAAAATTGGTTCTTTAAACTATGAAGAAAAAATATTTAATAGGTTCAATAGCGATAAAGTGTTTACAGTAAGAATATGCCTGATAAAGAAAAGTGAACGAGCTAGATAGCTTTATCCAAAACAAAAAATCACAATAGCGCTATTAGGTCGATATTACACATAGTACACAAAAAACTTTATTTACATAATCTTTTTTGTTAACTCGAAGTCTTTTTCGTTACTTCTCACGAAGCATTTTATAACAAATAATATTAAAATATATTTTTCAATGTATTTCAAGGTATTCGTAATCCTTACAATGTACATACATTCCAAAAATTTCTAAAAATCTGACGTCGATATAAACCTACAAGAAAAAATATCCAGTGATTTTCGCAATACTTTGAAAATATTTGAATTAATCTTGAGTCAAATTGAAAGATAACTATTATGATTTAAAATTTAAAAAAGTATTGTTAGGGAGTTTTAAAATGTAACAAAGACAAACATTATAATCGAAATAAGAACCTATTTTGTAATAGATTAAAAACCTGGATTGTGCTTTTTTCGGATACCTAAGTTCTGAAAAGTAACTAAATTATATAATACTACAAAGACACTACACCATCTATAATCTTAAAACTTTAACCTCACGATATTCGAGTAGAAATCGTAAATTGAAAACGCAGATTTTACTACCTATTCAAGTCTGCCAGTCATAAAAGGTTAACTACGAGAACAACTTACTATTAGAATACATTCTCAGAAAATATCTACAACTCCACTCTCTAGTAAGTGCACAATTATAGTCATAAACTAGTCTAAGTGATTTAACCGCAATTCTTTGTGAGCATCTATTTAAATTCTCAACCGATAAATGGTGTCATAAAAAGAACAACTGATAATGGTTCAAACTAAAAAGTAAACAAGCCTGTAGCACTTCGAGCAAAAATAATATGAACTTTGTGAGGGCAAGATTTAAATTGGGGTCGCAGTGTTCGTCAATGTAGCGGGTACCTATAAATATGACCTTGTCATCATCTCCTATAATAAATCACTGCCTAGGTACGCCACGATCAGCGCTCTCAAAGCAACATACTATAATCGTCTAATAATGCTACAAAAAGTCCAATCAAAACATATATAAAATACGTAAGAATTTATAAGTGGCCATTAAAACTAAGAAGACATTTAAGGCATTTGAGAAGCCAAAACAAATACCTATTTGCCTATTCCTGAAACTTAAATAGGTATTTAAATAAATTTGTATTTTTGTACGCGGGATATAAATACACCGTGTAATGTAACTGGTTAAATATGTATTTAAGGTTTTCATATTTTTTAAAAGTATAGTAGCACAGTGTTTATGAAGGTGGAATCCCTAGCATTTCATATGCTAAAATAATTTAATATTTAATTCATGTTTACGGTCATAGAGTCTAGACTTTGTAAGTACCTATATTGAGAATTTACATGCCAGTGACCGCTCGCAAAATGTCAATTGGGATAGCCGACGATACACTTGACCCTCACAAACTCTTCAATAATCCGTGTCATTACCTTTCCAATGACTGTTTGTCACTTATTAGTTGCTACGTACGACTCACCCACCGAAGTCTCCACACGTAATTTGAGAACTATAATCTGTTTAGTCTCATTAGAACCCATTCTGAGCCATTGTTAACGTTTCTCAAGCCACAGATACTATACAAGCATGCCATGATTTGCACTCATTAAATAAGTATATATTGCACTACATCTCATAGTTTGACAAATGACATGTTCCACTAATACATTCGTACTTGTTCCTGTAATGGAGATAATCACTTAAATGTCAGCAGCTGAGGCTTGCGCATAATCACCGGTGATTGCTATTTACCGACTCCAATGACCTATAACTGTAACGTTCTATAGACCACCCAAAGTAATTCTCGGAACATTTAATTCATAAGTCGACGTGTTACGAACAAAGTCTGCGTCTTAAATGAGAAAATCGAACATAAAATCAGCTGCCATGAAAAACATGTAATTTTTACTCCTAAATAGATAATGAAAACTCAACCAAACTTTAAGCTAGTGGCCCTAGCCCGGCATCCCACGCTTCGTAGTGCATATAAACTGATATCAGAATAAAACTACTTCTAGAGTTCCTTGTCTTTAAAAATATGCATATAATAGTTGGTAATAATATTGGTTTTGGGTCGATATGGTTTATATAAGTTCGTGAGATCTTTTATCAACAAATGGAATCAAAATTTATTTTCATTATACTTTAAACTTAAACACTTGTCTAAACATTTCAATACTGGGATAGTCTTAAACAGCTTATACCTAAGGCATAGTTATATAAATTTCAAGTTTTCCTAAAATACGCTCCCTACAGATATTATAATGTCTGGATAAACAAGTATCAGAGTCACATCGCGCATCTATCGTCTGCGAAAGAAGCCGCGGTTCATGTTATTATCTAATCGAGTGCAGCCGCACTGAGGCACGAAGCAATGATGTGATAGGTGTTATGTATCCTAGGGTTAACACTATAACAGCTTACATTCGTTAGGTTTTATACAACGATGTAGTTTTTTTCACATAGTACTTTAGAGGTTTGTAGAACCAACTTCGGCATCTTGATGAGTTTACTTTACTTAATTTAATTTAAATTCATTTAACATTAACCCAAGAGATGTTTCATATTTAACGAGTATCGGTCTGTCGCCTCCCAAAACTCTCTGATCTAAATTTTAGTAAATTAAAAACTACTATCAAGTTGTTTATATTGCTACGTACTATTCACTATCAATTCTTGATTATAGGCGTATTAACCTCTAATTGTCGATGTATGTAATGGAATTTGGTTATTAAAGCTGCATTGTAACTTCTTAGTTCCACACATTGATTTAAAGAAATAGTAATAAAAATAAATTGAAAAACAAGATAATGATAGCCCTAGAGATAATCGCCGGTTGTATGCGCATGCATCTTGCAATTCACATGTGAGCGATTGACTGTCCAGAACGTACTTACATTGATTCAATCTTAACATGATCGGTTGTACAACTGTGTCAATAATATATGGACTTACACAAAATGTGACTTAGTACTCCATAATCCCAGAGAAGCGAGAAAATATAAAGCTGACTAGTCGAGATGGATCTGTTACAATGTATATTTTAATCTTACTTACCTATCTTATAAAAAATCTTGTTATTATAATAAAATGTTTGATAAACTTAAACGTATTTATTACAATTTTACATTTATTTTAATTGGATTTTAAATTAGTTATCCCACCCGCTTATACTGTTTGTCTTATGATATAAAAACATGACGATGTCTTTTTCTCTATGAAACACAAGAAACGACATACCATAGAGCATAAACTAATGACCATACCATACTACGAGTATAGAATCACTATAAAGCATAGATAAAATAAACCAAACGTTCAGAACAGCCCTTTTTTATGGCATACGTTAAAACTCGCGTAATTTTTTTTTTAACAGAATGACCACACATATTGCACCCACCCACTGCACCCTACTATTCTTAGAATGGCACTTAAGAAAAGGAAGAAGCTGATTTGCACTTTTATGAATGACGAAGGTATCTTTTGCCTTGTTTAATAATTCACTTAAACTAAAATGGCCTTAAAGAAAATTGGTCATTTTATTTATAGAATTTAAGATTAGTCTCTTAATTCTCTTTTCACTTTGCTGATTCGCGGGAAAACAAACGAATTAAGAACGTCCTTCTTTTATAAAGTCGTTTGAGAAAGCGAGTACATAATAAGTAAAAATATCATTTTAAAATGGAACATAGACTATAATATATATTAGACCAAAGATATTAAATATATGTTATGCAGACGAAGTCGAAGACCAAAAGTAATTTGACCATGAATCGATCCGTCTGATAAAACAGAGTTTAAAAATTAAGCAATACAGACTCAATAATATAAAATATACAAAACAAATCTAGCAACATAAAATAGTAGATTGTTAACCAAAAGTTGAAAGTGATCCATTTCATCCGAGATAAAATGAGATCGAATGAAGTGAGAGCGCCAATAGTTCCTGGGTTAAATGTATAATTTCACTCGAGTTAAACACTCTAATTTTCATTACTACTTGCATTTCTACTGTGAGAAAAGTCAAATACTAGGTACACGCATATTTCATATTTACATAAATTAATAATTAGATATAAATTAAATTTATACATATCCAACCTTTCCGCACTTGCCACGGCCGACTAGACTGTAATCGAGTTGATCACGACGTGACGTGCATCTAGATGGTCATGCAATTACTTTCCATCCTAGGGTTGAATAAGCTATTTTCCATCCGGCTATCTACCCATGGAAATTAAACTTACTAAACTGAAGAGATGAAAAAAAATATATCCATATATTATAGAATCCCGCCCTAGCCAATAAATCAACAATATACCACTCCACAATAACTATTAATATTCACAAGTCACCGTTTTAATATTTAATATGAACGTCGATAATATGAGTATCGTTTTCGTGTCTGGTTTCATTTTAATGTCTTACAGATTATCAATTTTATTTATATATCTTTAAATTACAACCGTAAGTTTACTTTAGAAGTTTTTGATTTACAATATAGCTACTTAGTTTAGGATTGTGTGAAATAAGGACTTGTATTAACCAACCCTTCTTTGCTTACAATATCCACAGTACCTACACCTAATATTTTTAACTGCATAACTTATCAACTGCGCAAAATCGATATAAATTATAAAGGCGCCCAACTGCCATGCAAAAAGAGGTTATAAGTTTGACATACCTGTGTATCTATCTGTGGCTTGATGATGCGATTTTTTTGTTTGAAAGCTGACTTCATCATGGATGTTGGCTATAATTTATCTGTTCATGATGACGTACATCTAATTAAATTATCATGTTGGAGGCATTTTAAATTGTCTTCACTTATGATATTTTATGCAGATTCTTGAATAATTCATAAAACTCATGGTTTGTACACTGCTCGTCATATTACATTACTTTATTGCATCAAGGAAATGAAAAAGGCGTAAAAATATCCCTTCTGTAATACTGGGTGGCGCCGGTGTCGTATTACACTTACCCTTCTGTATAAAAGCATTTAATCTACTTGTTATGTGCTCACTTGTAAGCTCCGATTACAGTAACAGAGTCTTGTAGTCTCTTTAATATATTTTACCGATGTACTTTAAAATCCGTAGCTAAAACGGCAATAAATTACAGTGTCAAAAAATTAACTCAGGTAAAGGGGAAATTTAAAAAAATGTTTTCATTTGTTTTTGTACTATTTTTAATGATTTAAACTTAGCTAATATAGGTGCTTATTTTGTTGTGTCTTTTTAACTCACGAAGCACAAAATGGGGCATTAAGTTTGACGCGTCTGTATGTCTTTCTGTGATATCGCAGCTCCTTTACGAATGAACCTATTTTGATTATTTTATTTTTTATACACAATTTATTTTTTCATGTTGTCTTCAATTTCCCTTGTATCAATTGGTGTTGCCATTTTATCGCCACTGTTAAACTAAATCGTGACTTTCATGATATTAATAAAATGATTTGTTTCAGTTATCAAGATGTCTGTGGTAAGGTCGGCACATTTTGCCGTGATCACAGTATTCTTGCTGGTGGACACGAGAGATGCCGCACCAACTTTTTTCAAATTGTGTGGCAGACAACTAGTTGAAACCATGTCTGGTATATGCAAAGAGTACAATAGTCCGCATTGGGATGTACCTACGGGTAAAAAACTGTATATTATACTTAGTATCTATACAATCCGATCAACTTAACTGTCTACTGGGCGAATCTACCAGTTCAATTGTCCCAAATTGTTGTGTTGTAATATTATGGAAAGTATACTTTTCATTAAAAAAAAGTCAATGTGTGAAATACCCTAACCCCTTTTTAGACATAAGGCAGAAACGGTTTTTTTCGATGTTCCGCACTTCGTCCGTAGACCGATTTGGATCCATTTTTTATAATTTTTAATAGTTTTCAGCTGATTGCTGAAATCGCGCGACCGTGTCAAACTTATTTGCTTAGAACTTTATGAAATATGAATCCTTATAGATAAATTAGATTTTTGGGATTCAACATTAAACTTGCAACAAGAATAAATTAGAATCAAGATAATTCAATATACAGAGATATTGAGTAAAGTCAAAAATTTCTTCAATTACTTTGCTTTAATTTTATAATTTAGTATTTTGTAAAGCTTTTAACAGAATTTCTTTGATGTTAAAATTTATTTGATGTTATGGAGCAAAACTTGTCAACAGGGAAAAACATGTCAGGTATTCATATTTTGTAACTAGTTACTGGACTAATAGTTTCAGAGATTTGAATCTCCAAAGGTACAGGAGATATTAATTTTTAAGGTAATGAAGGAGAAAAGCCGATCATACACGCGTAGCTACATTATACATTGATTAATTTAAGTCCATTTTACCTAATTAAAAGTATACAAATAGGGTTAATACCTAATTAATTGGTGATAAGCAGGGCTGAACCGTGAGTGAGGCTCTAGGCTAATACTACTTAGGAGCCCACCTAATTATCTGCTCAAAGTATAAAAAAAAGTGAGTCAGTAAATTTTCTTTCGCATTATCGTATATTTTTGACTTTAACTTGACTTAGCTGGTGGCCCCCTGAATCCACGGGGCCCTGGGCTGAAGCCCAAAAAGCCATATGATAGATTTGGCCCTGGTGATAGGGTTCCTTTTAAGCAAAAGATGCCTGTATCAGGAGACCCCGCTCTTCCATAACTTTACTACATTAAGACAACAATAAGACATGCAATATAAAGTATCAGTTTCTTTTCCTAAAAAAACGTTAATATATGTAGATGAGTAAAAGTAGCGAGGCATTATTATCAATGTTTTCCCATATCTAGAAAGCTATTAATTCTGCACTTATTGAACTCTACTGACCTTAGCTTTTGCATTGATAATATTATTGTTACCAAGCGGATATTCTGTTGAATGGTCTAGATGCATAATCACATATTGAAGCATTGAGCTATGTTACTATGTATTGAAGGCCAAATTTATGGCTCACATTTTATTTATCTGTCTCCGTAGCTAAACTAATCAAACTGACTTACTCGTACTCATCTGCGTGTTACCGGAAGTACTGTTATCCAGCCCCAGGAAAGGGGATAAAATGTTTCGGTTACAGAGAAGGCATCTTACCCACTTAGAAAATTACGTAGGTTTTTTAGTCAAAGAATTTAACTTTTTACCGAAACAATAGCTGTTCCGCTTTTTCACCCGCGGTTATTTAGTCGTAGCGTTATGTTATATAGTCTATTATAGCCTTCCTCAACAACTTTTCAATTCGAACCAGTTGCTCTTGAGGTTAACGAGTTCAAGAAACAAACGAATTCTTCAGCTTTATAATATATTTCAGATATTTCGATCAGATTGGCGTCTGATTTCCAATTGTTTTCATTTAAAATCATTAATCGATTATAGTTTGGCATTTAAAAAACGTTTATTTTTTTATTTTTTTTATAAGTGATATAAAATACTCTTTGCTACTAGCTGATTGATGTCACTGTCATTCATATATTGTCTGTTATTCTAATGTCTTGTTTTAAAACGGATTAAAGCCTTTATTTCTCAAGGTTTGTCTCTAATTATGTATCAATAAGATAGGAGGCAAATGGTCAGGAGGGCACCCTCAACGCCTGTTGGTCCACGGGTGCTTTGCCGGCCTTTTAAAGAGGTACGCTCTTTTCTTGAAGGTCCCTATATAGGAATTTTTGCGGGTAGTTTGATCGTTTTCATTACACAACTTGTTTACCGTTGAGTCAAGGTTGCGTGGGGTATAAATGTAAACAATGGCTGACGGCACACTCTTGATTAAGCCATCGGACCAAGCAGAGCTCTTGTAAAATCGCTATGCATTAACAAAAAAATCAAGAAGTTGTGTTTACTACATCCATGGATGACCACCCGATACTCGATATTCCGTAATATTATATTAGTAAATTAGTATAGACACTTGTGGCAGAGCTATTGATCCAACTTGAAAGTTATTACGTTAAGAATTAATATAATTGCATTATTCAATAATAAGATATTATTTGTGCAGCAGATGAAAATACATTGTTAGATAAAGAAATTATTTTGATTTATTTGTAGCAGTAGTGGTCTGTGGCTAAGATTAGTGTAGTGCCGGCGTTAGGTACTGCTTTCGAATTCTAAATTCATACGCAAAAATACGTATGCCCCATGCCCCTTAATAAAGTAACATGCAATTTACAATATATGGGCCCCAAAGAATCATTCCGTGAAAAATATAAAGAGATAAATATAATGACAATCACATGTCAATATATTGATGAAAATCTGATATATCATGTACACAAAAATATTAACTTGTTTAAGAAAAACAGTGATAGTCATGAATTTAATACTAGGAATAAAGATAAACTCGCTGTTGCCACTAGTAGGCTCCATAAAGTTAGTAAATCTTAAAGGGCAATGTAGACGCTTTTATGATAAAGTCCCAAGTGATAGGTATGCTCAAATTGACAATGAATAAATTTAAAAACACAATTAAAAGAAAACTTTATAAAAAAAACATACTATAAAATAACGGATTACTTAGATGATAAAAAAACTTGGGAATGAACCTGCTCTAACTATGTCTTAATAAAACCAAATATTATATATTTTTTTTAAAAAAATGACGATTCAAAATGATCAAATATGATTTCAATGAATAAAGATATTTTGACTTTGACTTGTAGTTTTCTACTTTCTACAATATTTAACACATTTAGAGCCTGTTTCACGACCTTCAAGTAAAGTGTCAAGTAAGCTAACCGCCACTTAAAGTAGCCAGTAACTCAACATGTCAATTTCACGACCTTGTATATATTATATACCATATATATATACCAAGTATTGCTAATCATAGGTTTAACCAACGAGTAACTTACTTGCAACATCATCTGCCAAGTAGCACCCCTACTCGACGGTTAAATACCAATACATTGAATACCTAAGTAAATTTTTGAAAAATGGATCTCTTTGATTTGATTGAAGATCAAATTGAGGAATTGAAAAATTTATACTCGTATTTTCGGCTATTATTAATATAAGTATTATATGTTTTGTTACATAACCAATTATAATTATGTAATGATTATTTGTGAATAATAATAAGTTTTTATCATATAATCACGACCTCTGTATTGTTTACAACTGTGTATAGGAAAAACAAGATATTGTAGCGCCTCTATTAATTGTCAGTAAATCACGAAACAATTTCGTGATAAATCAAGGACATGTGGGTCGCAACCTCGTGGGAAATTTCAGTCCATACATAGGTATAAAGCAAAATAAATCTATGAATAAACGAAGTTGAATAGCGCGATTAGGCCGTGTGCGTCATATCTGGACAACCACAACAAACATTTCAAACTGTTTAACCTCCGATGAGAAAAGAGGATTTAAAGTTGTGTGTTAAATGTCTGTCTACATCGTTGCTCCTAACCAAATGGACTGATTTCACTTATTCTTTAATAAATTTTTTAGATCTAATTTATAAATCAGCGTACTGTGTAGATCATAAACTTTAGACTTTCGCGATTTGAACTCATTATTATTAAATAATGTTTCTTTGCGCGATAATTCCCGCTATATTTAATAATACTGTGTAGATATTAGTATATTGTATACGTCTCGTTTAAAGTGGCGCGGGTAACGACGCTATGGCGGGTCACTACTCGCTAGTTCAAATAAAATATGTGGTCTTTAAGTAGGGCTGCCATCTCTAAAACCTGCCCCCCAGGACCGGAAGCGTAGGTTCCCCGGATTTAGGAGCTTTTACCCCGGACATTTCAATACTTTTTTCATTTACTTACATCTTGATTAAAATATATTTTAGTTCGTACTTGATAGAAGTGAACTTTAATTGTAAGCCTCTTTTGTTGCATGAAATAGTGTGTTTAATAGTTTTTGTGACTACAAGTGAGTAATTTTGCTTTATTTATTAACCTTCTTAGGTATTCAATAAAAGATAAACAAACCCAATATTAGTTACTCAGTTAGTAAAATTAAATGAAAAACTTGTTTAATTTCTTATTTTTCCATACAATTAACAATATTTAATTTAGTTAATTATGGGAACGGGATCTGATCAAAATCACGGACTATAATTGAAACCCCGCCCGGACGCTCCCCGGACGTCTTCCAAACTAGGACAAATCCGGGTAAACCCGGACAGATGGCAGCCCTACCTTTAAGTAACAGCACACTTCTTTTGCAATACGTATTTCAGTAGCTTTCGTTTTTGGAATTTTAATTGAATTTCTTTATTTTGCGCCACTTAACTATTACATAAGCCTGAACTATTAAGCGAAAACTATTCAAATAGGATAACTTTAGGTACGATATGAATTCTTTTCAATAGTATTCACGAATTCAAATTTGCTAAGTAATTTTCTAATCCTGATAGAAGAAATTTTTTTAAATCAAACGATAAGAGGAATTTTGAAGTTGCAAAGCTATACTTTCCAACCCGAATGCACTTTTGAATTCGGCAGAGAAGTTTTTATGTTACTTTTCTAAATATTTGTTGTTTATTATTAATATTTCTTCCCCTTAACAGACTAAGATTTTGTCAGTGGACAATTTTTTAGCTTACGTTCAATTTATTAGTTTAATTCAAAGTAGTATTACTTATTAGCTTATCAGCTAGATTGTAATTAGTTAAAGTGTCCTTCTGTAAGGTGCTTTAAACAAAAAAAATAATATTAATATTGCATTTGCAGTAATTGAGCAGCCAACAGGCGCCGTGAGAATAAAACGACAAGCGGGAATAGCAGATCAATGTTGCAACTCTTACTGTCATTCTACTGAGTTATCACAATACTGCTCTGTTCTACAGTGAGTTGAAATTTTTATCCTCGACTCTTACGAAACTAAATATGTAGATAAATCCACAAATAACATGACCGTCTGGTAATCTTTTTGTATAAAGCCTCCTCTTAGATCCACAGGAACCATACAGTCTTAGGAAATTCCATTCTATACTCAGTACCTTCGTACATATTAAAAATTCTTTCATATATTTTTTGCATCTGGTAACAACTGCACCTGATTACATTTTACTACACATATTACGTACATTAATACAATTACCCGGGAGCCAATTTGGTTCATTTTTGGCGTCCAGGACTTATCAGTAGTAGCCTCAGCTATGTTTTCAATGGGTCTCTCAGATCGACAAAATTGCCCGTAATTGTAACCATTATTTAAATACTTTATACAAATAAGTATTTTACGCAGGCGCTATCTACATTTAGCTGAATCTTCTGCTCATACAGCATAACTGTTACTAGTCAGTATAGTGTAGTCAATAATTGTTAAAATTATGAAATGTAAACAGATTAGAAACACCCGTGGAGCTATCAGAGGAGCACATGATCGATGATCGTTCAGCGGAGGCAGCGAGTGCATCCTCCCCGGGGCTGATGGCAAAGGAGGTGCCCGAACGTCGCGAGGTGGTAGGCGGTCGCAGTCGCGGGTACGGGGCTAAGCCGCGAGGGCGCCGTTGTTGGTGCCGGCGCAAACGGCGCTCGGGCCGACGACGAACGCTCATGGGTAACATGGTGTGTCTCACCTACGCCGCACACTTATTCTCTTCTACTGACAAAGTCCAAGCTCGTAAAACAAGTTGATATGTAGCTGTTAACGCCAGTATGGCGGCTATTCACAAGAAATTATGTATAATACGATATTAATCCGCTATTATGTTCATTGGTCATTCAAATTGGTTTTTCAAGGTTTCTTAGAAAAGGTCAAGGTCTTCCTTGGAAAACCAATCCGGATATACTTTCCTATACTTTTACTAAAATGTGGATATGCAAGACGAAACGTCATAATGTCCGTACGTTACAATCGAAATTTTCGAAGGGTTTTTATTTTTTAACTGTTGACAAGCTGTCATCATATTGTAGCTTTATCCGCTCAGATTATTTCTATCATTATACGAGTATTGCTGCAATTTGCCTAAATGCCTTTTACAAAAATTACATATTTACATTAAAACTATTTCATTTTTATTTATTATAAGTCTACTAAAAATATATTCAACTAAAGAGAATAAGTATGCGGCTACTAACCCTCATACTAACGCTTGGTTATGCTAACTAACAATTTCATGTAACATAACGCTGTCATTTCTTTCGAGCATGTACCTATTAAATAAAAATATTAGGCAATGTATACGAAGGTATATGACTTATACCTACCTATGTAAGATTTTTAAAGTCTGCCCAACATCAAAATACCTCTGTTTATTAATGACTCTAATTTGTCAAACTTAAGATGATAATTCTGACAGATCACACTTAAGAAATAACATATATTTTTAAATATATGACGTATGTAGTTATGTACTTAATTGATGGGTATCGCTAACTTATTGTAAGTGAAATACCACGCATAACAAATAATCACATTTAAAAATCGGTTTTGAAATAAAATAAATCGAATATATACATAATAACATTAAGGTAACCATTTAGTTTTTGTAGATGTTAATTTTAATTTAGGTTGTGCACTACTAATTTTAATTCCTTGATTTATTTTACCCTATTTCATAAAAATGTTTACAATGAAACAAATGTTTAAAATACGCTGTTTATTGTTTTTGTAATTAACTATTATAATCCCTACTGCTTAAACATTCAACTATCGATTGCAAGTTCTATGAAAATAACAATCGATAATCGGATAGATCCATTAACGATTATACACTTACCTCATCTCAACTGTGACTTTTCAAAATTATCATCCTTAAAGGACTTGTCCTTTTTTGTATTGGTTGTTTATTTCGATAGTAAATTAACTAAACTCGGGCCATGTTTATTTACTAGTTAAGATAGTTAAAAAAAATTACAAAAAATAGTTTGAGTAGAAAGTAGATGATTAAAAAATAGTAAGATGATTTTCCTTTGTTGATTGCGCAAAACAATTTATGAGATTTGTGTTCATCCATTTAGGAGGTATTATTTTTTGTAATTGACATGCCCAGGGTTTTAAATGTCTTTAATTTCACTTGTATATGAATTTATGTCATCAACATCCATCAACATTCTTATGCGATAATACGAATGTTGATATGGCACAAAATATTTTCACTAATATTATGTTATCAATTTAACGGGTCATTGATAAAATTTACCTCGATCTCTCGAACTCTATGATTTTAATTCAAACATTTTAGGTATATTTTTATGTTATCAATTTAAAGGGTCATTGATAAATTTTACCTCGACCATTTGAACTTCATGATTTTAATTCAAACATTTTTAGCATTGTTGAATATTGAACTCGTTTGTTAACATAGCGTATGTTTATTTCAGAAACTCGAAAGGAGTGCCGCGCGCGCTGCTCCCGTGGTAGGCACCGTATCACCCCTTCTCAGTTGGGGAAGAACACTCAACACTGATTTGCCGTCAGCAGAACGAAACCGTTACGCCTATATTGCAGTTTATTCGTAGACCATACTTCGACGAGAGTCTATTAACTCAATGCCATAATAATGAATCAATTTCCTGAACATCTAAGCTATTTTAAGTATTTAGAAAGGTGTGCATGTAGTACATAGAATTTAGAAATTATAAGTTATTGTAGCTTGAAACCAAGTTCCTTCCTAGAAATGTGTTCAAGTATTAATATAGTTAATCTAAAATTTAAGATTTTATAACATTTTATATGAATTGATGTTTAGGAATACTATAATTTGGAAATATTCATTAGATAGGTAATTGAACGCCTAATTAGAACATGCTACACGCCTATAATATAAGAATAATAATTATTGTAAATAATCGTTTAATAATAGACCATATCTAAAGGCATTGAAATACATAATATTAATTCTAAAACTATGTAACACCTACCATGTAAGATTTAAAGATCTCTTAAGCAACTGTGATAATCCAATTGATAAAATAACTCATTAAATTATAAACTAATCTTATAAGTAATATCATGTTTTAGATTTACATATATCTTGTCGTGTTTGTGTCGCATGTCTGTAGATCAATTGATATGTATATTTGAAGTGACTGATTAATCAAATTCTGTTTTAAACGATTATATTCGTTTTCCTAGTTCAAATTATAGAAATAAAATTTTAAAATAACTGGTATATTTAATTTAACAACAAAGAACATAATATAATTTAATAATGTTAATTTTCACAATAATTATTTTCCACTTGATTTAGTCTCTGCATCTTTGCATATCTTATTTAAAATATATTTACTAAAAATTACATACTTAGTCAATAATATGGCAATAATAGCCACGGCTAGTCATATTGCACCACCACTTTCAGTTTTATTAGAACTGGAATTATTTGTCGAACTTTGTCTCAGCGGTATCACTTGAAATCTTAATGAACTTCTTTTTAGGCTTTTTTGAATAAGACTACCACTTGATTTCAGGTTTCTTTCCATAATTGAATAAATTTTATCCTGGAAATTATAAGAGATGTTTACTGTTACAATATAATTACTTATATGTTCATAAAGCCCTTATGTTAAGGGAATGAATTATAAAATTAACATAATTTGCAAAGACTTAGTCTTTAATATTTATTAGGCTTTTACACCAAACTTGCTGATTGAATTATGTATGCAGTCTCTAAAATTCCAACTACATATTATTATTAATATTAAATAAAAAAATATCAATATGTAGTTCGGATTTCAGAGACTGCATGGCTTCATATACATATCATTTATAGCTCAAGTTATTAAGAAGTTGAGTGGACCTGTAACTAGCTTTAAAGAGCAGACGATGATATTAGTTTTGATTCCCAGGAAAACAAAGCTTTGGTTACAACGTAAAATCCTGATGATTTATTTGTATAAAAAATGATCAGTGACTCTTGAGACTAGCTTGAGACTTATAAATAATTAGAATTCACTTTTAAACCTCAATATTCAGTTTGACATGCCTGTGTATAACATGGATTTGCCAAAACAAATGGACCAATTATGATGCATTTTGCATCACATAATTGTGATGGTTTTTATCTACAATTTACGAAAAACAATTTGAAAAACTTTTCATCTATTTTAAATAATTAATCTTAGGTACATTACAAGAGGAATAAACAGTAATAAAAATATTTACATAATGAGAATTTGTTTCACTTTCCTCTCCAGAAATGACAACTTTTACTTCATAATGTTTTTCCAATAATTTCTCAATTTTCTTAACTGTTGTCATCAAGTCGTGTTCTGCAATTCTTGAAGAGAGTGTTAATAGCTTTTGTCCTTTGATTAAATTATTTTCTTTTGCTTCTTGTTTTTCTTTTCTCTTTGATAACTCTTCCTCGTGATATTCAGAATTTGTCATTAATCTGAAAGGAATTACAAAAATAATAAGTTTACTTATTATATATACTTTTAAAATATAATTTTGCCCAAATAATGTTATATTTTAAAGTTATTCAATATAATCATATTCTATGACAAAATTTCATATTTAAAGTTTTGGAATCAGTTTCAGATTACATCAGGAACTTATTTTGTATTAATTTTTTAAGATTAATATACAAATAGTGAAAGGATGTAAAAATACCTTTGAACCACCGGCACAAATTCAAATAAGTAATTTTTATAGTATTCAATGACCTATAAAGTAGAAGTAACCCGGTGAAAAAGTGAATATATGTGATTAATCAAAGTCAAAGACTGTAATAACATTATGTAACACTTAAAATTATGTAGTATTTACGACAAAGTGACTATTTCCTTACTTATACACAGGTCGGCGCGTTTTAGAATCTTCATCTTGAATTTTGACTAGTTTTAATTCCCTTCTAGCAGATAAACTTTGAGCGCTTTTCAGGTCTGTTATGCTTACTGAATTATCGGCTCCAATCAAAGTAATTCTAGCTTCAAAAACCTTTTTCTTAGGTATATCTTTTCCATCGGCAGAAATTTTAATTGCAATTGATCGACATTCTAAAACTTTTTTTATACGAGTAAGTTTGAGCAATGAATTCATTTTGGTTAATATTGGATATTTTAATATTGCTGGGTATATATTATATTTCACAATTTAATTATAACATAATAAATTAATAATTATTATTGTTCTACTTTTTTAGTCTGTAGAGAGTAGACAAACTGTGACTCGGAATGAAAATTGACACATCACACAGGTGACCAACTGACCATGCATGTTTTTATCTATGCATCGTTACAGAATGCCCAATATCGTCCCAAGATACACCATCAACGCTATATCAATGATAATATGCTACGGGCATTTTGTGACTTTTTTTTATTTAATTAAACATTTATTTACAATACAAAAGGCTCATCGAAGTCGTTAGGGTGCGTACCCAAAATACTGGCTTGTATTTATTTGTATCGCTATACTAACGCGTTGGCTGAAATATGGTCTGAACTGAATAAGAATGACATAAGTCATATTTTTGTCTTTTGTCGCTTTTTTCAATCGATGCCGCGCCACAATCAGAATTGATAGAAACCTACCCACCTTACCTACTGTGAGAATGGACCATTACCTATTTGTGACAGTTGACATATGTTCAAATGATAACTGACACATAATTTTATTCATCTGATTTTTTTGACGTTTGAAGTGTGAACATTCTTAAAATTTGTTCTTCTTGTTTTGACAGCCGAGAGGCGAGAAGGCAAAATGGTTGGTGAATTAAATAAAAATCTAAATTTATTAACCTAATCTTATGTGTTTTGTAGCATTTTGTTATATTAAAATATATTTATATTTTACAGTCGGCGCACAAGACATTTATTATCAAGCGAAAACTCGCTAAAAAGCTGAAACAAAATCGACCCATCCCACAGTGGGTTAGAATGCGTACAGGAAATACCATTCGGTAAGTGTAACAACAAAATATTTCATATTACAAAAGCATGAAAATTCAAATAATTTCATAAATTTAACATTACATTTGTATGGTGTACTTCGGTTAGGTACCTACCCACCAATTTAGATGATGTTTTGAACTATCGGTTCCCACAGAGTTGTATGAGTAGTAAAGGTAAAATAATATTCATAAGAAAGTAAAAGAATATATACGATTACAATGTCTCGTCATTGTTTTCGTTACTTTACTTATAATGCTAATGTTAAGCTAAAAATATGTTTGGTACCAGTTGTTGGTAATGCATTATATTCTATTCCGATTTTATTAGTGTCATATCATCTTATATAAAGTTACATGAAATTAAATTTTTTATTATTATGGGAATTAATTGTTGTTATCGATGTCATAAGCGCTTGTTAAAACTTAAACATAACCTAAATTTGGTACCTACCTAAAACCACTCAATTAGGTACTTACAAAGTATCGTACAAAATACAAATCTAAAAAAAAACATTAAACCGAAACATAGTTTACTCAATTCTTTGATATAAACTGTTGGTTGTATTGAAGAAATTTTATTTTTTCATAAATAAACAATAATAAAGCATCTACCCCTTAATAGATACAATATGAAGAGTATTATTGCACACATTCTCAATACATAGAAACATTTAAGTAATTTAGGTTAAAATTAAGTTACGTTTTTAGATTAAATAGTAATATAAGTTAAGTACTTTTCTAACTCATTAATAAATAAGTAGCATGTATTTGAAATTAATCATATTGTAATTGTCATTACAATATGAAACCTAAAAACCTGCTAGTAGATTAAACTTTAATTTGCTAGAATTAAAAAATGTGCAATGTAGGCAGTAGTGCTTAAGTTAGATGCCAACCAGTTTAAAAATAAAATTCAAATTTCCTCATACAATGTATTTCTTTACAGATACAATGCTAAGAGGCGTCACTGGAGGAGAACAAAGTTGAAGCTGTAAGCTTTCTCATAGCTGTTAAGTCAATAAAAATGGTTTAAAATTATAATGTATTTTGTATAAACCAAACCAACCACAGTATAGGTACATGGTGTGTAAATCCCTTGTTAGCATGATAACCTATTCACTCAAAGAATCACATGGAGACTCAAATGAACCTAAAATATTGAGAAAGGACTAAGAAATAAATAAAACAAAGTTTGAACTTTTAAAAAAATATTAGTTCTTTGTTATACTTAACTTTCATAAATTAAGCCAGTATCCTTAGTGTTGACAAATGAATTTACAATGCTAGACCATTCTTTTGTGTCCTGACCAATTAAGGGTTAAAGCCTAAAATCCAAAGGTACTTGGTAAGAATTCTAAGTTATAACTTCTTTGATGTTGAAATTTTTAATTTGCAATCCATGTCAATTTTCGAATTGTAATTTTTTGGAAAATAAGCATTTTGCAAAATGCAATGCCAAAATTAGCTAGAATGTCAATACAATCAAGTTTGAATCTTTAGGATCTTGATAGAGTTTGTGTCCATTAAAATGAAAACTTAATATAGAAGACTTAAAATATTCTGGTTTCTAATTGTTAGCATGAGACACACTAAAGATGCCACTTCCATATATAGGGTGTAAAGTCAGGGTTTATTTTCTATGGAATGTCTTAAAATAACTAAAACTTTAAATGCAATAGCTCTTATCAGTGATATTGCTCTCGACTCTAATAAGTTGTTTTACTATGGAGTTCATGTCAAGTTTTCGTCAGTAATAAAAACTCACTTAAGGATTCTACAATTTGATTTATTCCTCATTCACATAATAATTCCGCGCATGGCGTGAAGAACTTGGTAAGTCCAAAATGACAACTTTACAGGACAGCGATTTTAAAGGTTGACATTTTCTCCAAAATCCGTTTTCATCTTGAACTCATCTTTATAAATAATTTTATGTGGTCTTAAATTATTTTGTAATGTACTAGTTACTTATCAACATACTATACAGAGACTTTTCAACTTATTTCCCTTAAATTAGTGCTCAAACAAGTGAAAACATTGTTTTATTTAATTCCTTAAACTCATTTTTTCAGTGTAATTGAAATTTCTAAATTGATTTAAGAGTAATTTTAGACGGTTTTTCAAATATGGTTATGCTTTTCTTTCTTATTATCTTATTATTCATAATAATTAACTTATCAACATGTTCACCGATGACTTATTAACTTTACCAAAGAATATGGTATCAATAATACAAAGCGTGAGTAACTTAATAAGTCGAAGTATACGTTTAAAGAAATTGAATTAAGGACATAAGGCCACTACCCCACTGGCGTTTTACGAGCGTTGGGACTTCTCCAACGCCTGCGTTGCGGAGACGACGTTAACGTCGCGAGTTTCTAGTGGCAAGCGTTAAATCCGCCGAAAGCAACGTTAAAGGTAGACTTCTGACCTGCGCGGCCCCGGCGTCATTAACGCCGCGATAGAGCGATAGTATTATGCAGTATGAACTAACGTTCGAACGCAGCGTCACTGTCGCCAGGCGATAGCGGCCGTACCATGTTTTCGCAAGCACTGTAGCGGAATCGCTGTGATCACACCTGAATTTGAGATTATCTTATTTTTTGAAATCTAAAAAATGGACCGAAATAACATATTCACTGGTGAGGAAGACGAAACACTTATAAATTTAGTGTCGCAGAATTCAATTTTGTACGATTTAAGTGAAGCATTCTAAAAAGGACAAAGTCTGGAGTGAAATTTTTATATTTAATTGAAAAATGTTTTTGATTGATCGGTTCATTTTTATTATTATAAGAACACAACTGCACCACCGTTAGGCATGGAATAGCAACTGGAACTGACACCGGAGTGGCTCGGAAGCCAATCTGCGTCAGCAGTCGCAGCGGCTCTGACGCTGCGTCCGTTGGGATAGAGCCGCGCAGGTCGGAAAACTGCTAACGTCGCACACATTCTGAGTTTAAGGTCAGAGGCAAAATGGATTCCGACGAGGAAAAACTACTGTTGGCTTTACTACTTCAAAGAAAATTACGTAAAAGAAAAAGAAAGTCTCATCATGAATTTTGGGTAAATCCTTTATGGTTGAGAAAATGAATATTTCGCACTGTATTATAAATAATGAATCGGAATTATATTTTACCTGTTTTTTTAATTGTACCTGTTGCCAAAAAACGCGAGAAACTCGTGACGTTAATGTAGCGTCTGCGTAACGTTGGCGCTTTAACATTAGATCCGCGTCTACGTAACGTTGACGCTGCGCGGACATTGGAGAAGCGTCTTGTGGTTTAATTTTGTTCTGATTTAACTGACGACTTATAAAATTATTCACGCTGTACATGAATAGGTATCCGTTGGCAATAACTTAATGTCTAATTAAGTTATTACTTATTGCCAATTATAACTTAATATAAATTGACATATTATTACCAAGTTAGGTACGTTAAGGTTAGATAAAACTATATATTCATTTGTTAACGTAGTAGTGTTAGCGGTCGCTATGATATCTTATTTTGTCCATTTACGAACACTAGGTCGGTTTTTAAGTATAAGTTGATATATTACGATATTATATTTTTTGTGACTCATCGCGTAGATATCTCGTTTCGTTAAATAAAATACGCAACTGTCACAGAAAACATTTTTAAAGGCAACGTAGATTATCGAATTGTCAATTTTTTCCCTACAAAACCAATGCAGTATGAAGCCATTGCGCGATAAAAAAAATTGTGTAAGTTGAGTTATCAAGTTCTTCACGCCAGGCACGGATATAAACCTACAAAACAGTAATTAGATTCAAAGCTGTACTTAATAAATAGTGTAAATTATCACATCATTAATACTGGAATGCACTCAAGTGGACTCATCTCATGAGAATAGAATCCTGGGTCAGGTAACAATTTTATTACTGTCTTTTTCTTTGCTGTCGTTCTCTTCTTGGATCAGATTCGCTTGCATCTTCATAAGTTCTTCTAGCAACAGGTCTGTATCAAGGACCTCACCACTTCCAGTTTGCTGAAACATTAAAACTTATGATACTTTTTAGTAATACTAAATTTTTATGGTTAGTATGGCAGTGGTTCATACGTCTGCTTGTTGCACCAGAGATACTAAGTTCGAAAACCAGGAAAACTAAAATTTTTCATTCGGATAGGCACAGACGGCAGATCACCCATTTGCATTACACTTCCGACATGTTCATAACGAATATTTCATAAATATAGCCAAGATCTATCTGGAGGGTTAAAAATGAACTGCCACTTGCCGGACGGGGTTGCATAAGTGGCATGGAGGAGTGGTTAAATTTCAACAGGCTTGCCTACAGAAATTTAACCAAACCAACAAAAATTGTGGGTTGCCTGGAAGAGATCGCTGACTAGCGATTCCACTCCATTGCAACAGTGGGTAAAAAAAAAATCAATCACCTGTTGTTCGCTGACAGATCTAGCCATAAGACGTTGTAGGTACTTGTCTTTGCGATGTTGTTCCCTTACATTGCGCAAACGATTGAAGTCTACTTCATCTTCGCCGCCGTCTACTTCATCCACTGAAACAATACATTTATCTACTTTATCAAAATAAAATTATTGCTAATAAAAAATCATCAAATAATATATTATGCCTCAAAGTGTAGTAAAAATGAAATTAAGATTTCTTTACTTTTTTTCAAACATTTTCATTAATATTTTGGCATCAATGTTTCTTTTCTCTATAGTAAAAAGTCTATAGTCTATGTTGTTCTCTATGATCTATATCACTGCGCTCTGTACTCAATGTGTAACATTAAGTGTATTACAATAAAACTGCAAGTCTTTTCACAAAACTCGTTTTACTTTACTAATCCTACATTTATCAAATAAAATATTTTGAAATTAATTGTTATGTGGTGTTAACTCCAACACACTGCTGTTTCCACCAAACCGAAATTTTTGTTTCCTCGGGTATCAAATCCAAGATCACGCTTCGATGGTTAAAAAGCTAAGCTAGCGGTAGCGGTTATTAACCTTTACTTGATCTTGAGTTTTTGTTTTCCGTGTTTTATCTTTTTTTCACACCAATATTTCAAGTTAGCGAGAATGTGATAGATCTTCTTCTTATATAAATGTGATAGAGGATTCGAGTTATTTAATAAAATTGAAAAACTTTTAAAGGGATTAAAAAAGTGTTCCTAATCTTTATAAAAAGAAATTATTTGTATTTTCGTTTTTAACGAATAAATTCAAAAAGTATTTAAATTATTTTAAAAAAATTAAAATTATAACACATTGTAAGCTACATTCTTTCTGAGTGACATATATATTGTATATGTGCGCAGGGGAAGCCGCGAATAAGAGCTAGTTGCATATTATACTGTTACAATTTACTTACTATTATTAACCGACCTTAAAAAAAACCCAAAAAGGAGGTAGTTTTTACCGACTTCAAAAAAGGAGGAGGTACTTAATTCGACGCAACGACTGGGTGAACCGATTTTGATGATTCCTTTTTGTTTGAAAGCTGGTATTTCCCGTGTGGTTCCATTTAAATTTCAACAAAATCTGTTCAGTAGTTTTATAGTTACAATTTGAAGTCGGTTTTTTTTATTAAAATTTCAACATTGTAAAATTAACTTACACAAAGTCTGACTGCCGGCGGCGCTCAGCGATGGCCCAACATCACTATCCAGCCTTGGTCTGTTTAAGTCACTGAACGACCCTTGCGTTGAGAGACTTTTAGCTGCGGGACTTCCATTTCCCGTCTCAGTGGACTCCACTCGCGCCCACCGACTCGGGGCTGATGTTGATATACGAGTGTCCGCTGAAAATTCAAATAGCTTATGATTTTGTGTAGGTTATAGCTTATGTAACTGTTGTGTTGTGTGTTCAACATTTTCAAATAATATTTTTTTCATAGATAACTGAATCTTTTTTTCATAGATTACTGAATCATAATATTGTGCCCCAATAACCAGCCAAAAAGAGGGGTTAGGTTAACGTGGCTGTGTGTTTGTCTGTGGAGTAGTTCTTGAACGAATTGATCTTACCCACAATTAAGAACAGCTGTTGTTTGTGAACACCGAAACAAACAAACCATCATTTATTTTTTATAAAAAAATATTTAAAATCTAAAAAATATCGAATTCAAAGTATACTTCGCATAGATACACGTAAAGTCGCCTTTAATTTGAGCCTAAGGCTAACGACATCGCATAGGTACTTAATGAAAAAGCGTATGGAAGGTCAACGCCCTATCGCCAATATATAACGCCAATGACATATTCGTATGACTAGAAATTCGTTAACACGCACAGTTTAAACAATTAAACGTATAACGTATTACTTCCGCGCGCTTTACCAAAATTTATTTTAAGTTTCAATTTGCATATTTATACTATATTTTAGATATAAATAATTGAAAACGAAACATCTGGACAAATAATAAACATTCAAGCCAACGCAGTCTTTAAAAAGAACTAGTTTATATACCAAATTCTTTCATCCACACGGCTTTATATCTTGAAAACGACGAATAATATATACTTATATGTTTTTTGTATAATTTACCTTGTAAGTTTTCATTCATCAAATAAGTTTACTTACTAGTTATTACGATTTGATACAATATTAAATTAAATAATGTCAGTTTTTTTATTGCCTATGTAAATATATAATATGTAATATGAAATTTCAACGATTTATAAAATAATATAGGTATTGTTACTAAGTAAATTGTAAGATAAACCTTTTATATTATGGCTCATAATTTTCCTATTTCAGTCAATAATAGCAGAAGTCGGCAGTTATGGCCCGTTTAATGGTGTCAAGTTTTGTAATTTACTAGTTGTGCCCCGCGTTAATTTCGTTGTAACGTGATGTTATATAGACTATAAACATAATAAAATAGCGAAACAGCAAAATAATAATAGATATGTATTATGTACATACTTCGTCCATGCGGAATAGTTATATAATTTATTTATATTAATTTCTAAAATAAAAGTAGCCTACTCCTTTAGCCGAGATTAGCCGGAACAATCAAACAGACAGACAAAAATTGTAAAAAATGTTATTTTGGTATATAATTGTATATTTACGCCGTTATTTTAATATTACAAACAGACACTCAAATTTTATTTATCCTTATAGATTAGAGAAATTATTATAAGAATAACATAGCATTTTACTGTACTTAACAGTAGTAGGTGATTCTTAGTGGGCAAGAGCAGAAAGATTTCATGTCGGGCGAAGGAGTCATCCATACAAATTAAGTAGTTATAAACAATTAATGGAATTCGTAAAATAGTGATCAATTTCCATTTGGTGAAGATATTTAAGAGATGGTACTTACAAGCATTATGGTTTGTGTTCCTCGAAGGCACCGTAACAGGCTCGCTCGGTGACGGCGGCCCTTGCGCGAATAAGCTCATTGCTGTTGGTCTGAAATTATTGCATATTCATAACTATTGATATAACTACACGCTTCACAGTCGTACACGCAGAGGCGTGTTATGCTGGTTCGAATCCGGGGAAACAAATTATGGGACATCATTTGTGGAAACAAAAAGTATATTTGAATAAACTATTTTGTAAATAAAAAAAAAGCTTCCGAGGTCTTTCCACGATACATAATTATGCATAATCGCATTACTTATAACTTTGTTGGGTTAAAATTTAAATCACATCTTATGTGTTGACATTTTTAGAACTATGTGTGACCAGGGCCGTCTTTAACCTATTGGAGGCCCTGGGCATATTAGGATAATGGGGCCCCTATGACTTTGACAGAACACTATTTTGTTAGAATAGACAAAGAAAGTAGATAAACAAGGTTAATTTTTTTTAAAATTAACAATCACATGAAACGAATAGCTAAATGTAATAGAGTCCACAAAAGTAACTCGTTTAGCATTTACAATTAGTGCTTAAAAATCTATGTTATTTGAAGAGGAACTCTTCTAGATTTCAGATGGGCAAAATCGTTAATCACTTCTTCAAAATCAATGTTTTTTAGCACATCAGATTCTATGGACATCAGCGATAAACTGGTCAATCTCTCTTGAAGACTTCTTAATTCATTTTTAATTCTTTTTAATTTGGAGAAGGAGCGTTCCCCACTGCAGTTAGTTACGAAGATTCTCACTCTCTTTCTCATTAATATCTTCATAATAAAATTCTGCAAATTCTTTGCAACTTTGTCTCAACTCTTCAGAATTTAGAGTTTTCAAGCGAAAAAATAAATCAAAACGTTTACTGATATTCTTATACGAACTTAATCGCTGTTTTAAATGAACGCTGAGGGTATCAATTATAGTAAGAAAGATTTCTATTTCAAATTTCTCTCTTCCATTCAGTTGGACTGACGGCGCGGAGCCATCAAAAAAACTCTGGCAAGAATTTCTGCGTTTTGTTCTTTGAGATAGGTCCTTGTAGTCAGATTCCGGATTTCTTTCTTTGGCAGACGATTCGAAGTAATCAAATCCCTGAAGTTAATAATAAAATCATCAAGTGAAGTAAACATATTAGTTGCAACGTCCAGTGTTATTGTTTCTTTTTCTTCTTAATTATTTATTTTGTCTATTCTTCCTAGTTCTAAATTTCCGTTAAAATAATATATTAAATGGTTAATTCAAACTTGGAGGTTCATACTTCGCTTCGTTCGCTCAATTTTAATGTAGCGAGTCACACTGATGAGTGTACTACTAATGATTTTTCTTTAAAATGTGCATGTGCTTAGTATACCATTATACAATTTAAATTTATCTAAGCATGCTGAAGTCGGAAAGCCTAATTTTTGGGCGAGAGTAGAATAGCTTCACGCATGTATAAGCTAGTAATTTCGTATCGTAGTCAGTAATTTAGGTTCGATTTCTTCGAATTATATAAGTTTTTTGGTAATAAATCTTGATTATCGTTTGGTGATCTGACAGGATCTAGGTACTTTGTATTTGATCTGAGGGGGCCCCTATTGATCGCGGGGCCCTGGGCACTTGCCCACAGTGCCCAGTGGGAAAGAGGGGTCTGTGTGTGACAAGCATGTGTTATCTATAACTAGTTTGAATAAAGTAAGGTAATTTCCGTGCGCCTCGGTTCCTTTGATCTTGCCGAAATATTTGTAAAATGCAAGACATGTTTCTTAATTGCATACTGTCAACAGACAGACTTCCGTCCGAGATCAACACTTCGTGTTTTCTAATTCTGATTATAAAAACAGAGATCGCTTCATTGGTGAATCAATACCACACAGGTGGAATTTTTTAATGCCTTGAGGGAAAGTATCCTAAACAATGGAAATAGCAAATTTCACTCAAAGAAAACAATCTTTTACTTTTGAAAAGGAACAAAAGTGCATGGAAAAATGTTTGAAAATACGCTTGCCACACCTGGGGATCGAACCAGCTAAAATCCGAAACCCCTGTACTTTTATGGCATCAAACGTGGAAAAGGAAAGCACGAAATCTTAAGTATTTTAATTGAATGAAAAGAGTTAGCCAATTAGTAGCTCTAAATGAGCTCCATTTTGTTGGATGCGCAAATTCTTTTAAGGAATTCCACCCTGTAAAACTAAATATTGTATTAGCATGAAAATTAGATTCATTAGCGAAGCGTAAAGGTACTATGTATGTATGTATGATGTGATAATATACACCTGAATCACGAATATAACATTTTTATGAAGGTTATTTAGTAGGTTTCGATTTAGTTAACTTCTACAAGGTTTTTACTTTGTGCGACCGGCGCGGCGCGATTGCTCAATGAAAGATAGCCAGTCTCGTTAAGATACCTTTCTATCAGACATATTAGCTGAAGAATTTTTAAAATGGCGTCAGTGGTTTTGAAGCTCAATACAAACAAAAATATAAACCCTTTAATCTTTCCTACATTCACTTTAAATTACCTTAAATTACATTTGAAACATCAGTAATTCAAGATATAAATTTACGTTCAAATTTCTCTATTACATATATAATAATTGGGGCAACTCACATACATTTGCTCTGATCCCAAAGTAAGTAGCTGAAGCACTTATGTTTGGTAATCGGAAACGACGAGGGTACCACAATAAATACATATAAGTCTATAAACAACCAAGACTCAGAAACATTAGTGGTCATCACACAAATACACCTAGCGGGATTCGAACCCAGAACTGGCGCAAAAGGCATTCCAAGTGTAAAGTTTCAGTGTATTTATTGTTACTTTACTTAGTAACCACATATAGTATATCTTTTCAAAATAAAAATCCATTTGGTTTATTATAAAAAGACCGAAATTCCAGGCGACTAGGGATACCAGATGAAAAAATCAAGTCAGAGAAAAAGCCCAATTTCCATGGAAAAGTTCTGAGATTTTATACAGTTTGAAAATTTTCTCTGAAAAACTTTACTTGGATAAATAAGAATAGATTTTAACTGTTATCAAAAGAAAATTATTTTTAGTTCGTTTAACTTTTAATTAAAGAGATCTTTAAAATGTAACCTTTGTTTCCTGTGTTTTATTGAAAATCCTGAGATATTACGAGATTTGCAAAATCCGGCCACAATCCTGAGAAGTCAAAAAATCCTGTAATCTCAGGACAAATCCTGATATGGTAACCCTACACGCGACCATGAAAGGCTAACGACTACAATTACGAACAAATGCAACCTCTAAAACTAGTGCAAATCGACACAGTCAATATAATAAAGCACTAATTAACATCACGCAACTCGTAAATATGAAAAGGGATAATATTAAAACATATTAACTAATAAATAATTAAATTAATGTTTAAAATTTTAAGTGTTGTTAATCAGTTACGAAAATAGAGGAAACTGTTGTTATTGCTGATTCATAATGATTGAGGGGATTCACAAATTGAATTCAAAATTCCATGGGAAGTTTATTCAGGTAATCCATATAGGGATAATCCATTCGGCAGATAGATTAAAGGCGATGGAAGACACGGAATCATTTAAATTTTTTCGTTCCTTTTGGAGTGGAGACTTTGGGTCCATGGGGGCCAGAAGCGCGTCGATTGTTTAGAGTTATCGACGCGCTTAGTTGAGACCACAGGAAAACCGAAAGCTGGCTCATATTTCGGCCAACGCGTTAGTATAGCAATACAACGCGGTAATGAAGCCAGTATTTTGGGTACGCACCCCAACGGCTTTGGATGAGCCTTTTGTATTTTTGTAAATATTTTAAGTGCATTATATTAAATATTTAATAAAATAAAAATAAAAAAAATCATATAAAACGGTCTCAAGGTGCTATAATGCTACCTTGTTAGCTCTTATAAGCGCTTATTCCACCTCACTGAATTCAAACGTCCTTAATTATTCTGTAACTATATTCAGTCAAGTGAAATAGAATTAGCGCTTTTAAGTTAAGCCTAAATTAATATATCAATATAGTGTTGACGTGGTTAACAGTTATTTTAAAATCCACTGAAATTAAAACCGACCTACTACACAGCATCCATAATTTCATACTATTATTATTTAAAAAATGTATTGTCATTGTTATCTTTAAGATGTAAAGGAAAAAATGGGCGTTGAAAAGCAATTTTTTCAAGGGCAGTTACTAGAAGAAATAAGTTTGAATTAGCAGTATGGTTTGATCATTGCATACCAACAATATTAACCAATATCAAATCGGTAAATACTTGTAAATTTGATGCTTGATTTACAGAGAAGCACGCATTTATGCTTGCCATACTATGATTTATATAACTATGTATATATGCAAATAAATAAAATTGGAGTGTCTGTTTGTAATGTTAAAATAACCGCTTTTTACTAAATGCATATGGATATATACACCATACATACAAAAATAGCATTTTTTACAATTTTTATTTGTGTCTGTTTGTTCCGGCTAATCTCTGAAACGGCTGGACCAATTTTAAAGGGAATTTCACTGGCAGATAGCTGATTTAATATGGAGTAAGAAATTATATTTATTTTTGTTGTATAATATATCACGTTACGAAATTAAAGCAGGTGAAACCGCGGGACACAGCTAGTGTTTAAATATAAACTAAGAACAATCCATCTCAGCAGTGGCCGTCCTTAAATGGACTAGTTTTTATATTTGAAACAAGTATGATGATGTTAGTGCCCACGCCCTCTTAATATGGCTGAATAATCATAATCGTATGCGGAAATAGTTTTTATAACGTTCTCACAGAAGTGGATCTTAAAGAAGAATCTGAGATCACTGATAAAATATTTAATACCTTCGTCGTAATAATATAGCTTCTGTACGGAAAAAGTATTGTTTGGACAACCCCGGCGTTTTTTTATTAGAATAAATCCCATAAATTAATTTCAAATAAAAAATAAAACAGACCTACAAAAGAACTAAAAAGAGAAAAATAAATTTTTGATAAATGAGCTTACTACTATAAATAAAAAGACTAGTTGATAAATAAAATAATGTAAAATTGAACAAGGGCATAAAAATGTTATGTTGCTCTTTGAAAAGCGGTGCGTAGTTTTTATTAGAAATTAAATGAAAATTTAAAAACATCTTATTCATTGATAAAGGTTCACATTTCATTGAGTGTAATTATATTTAAAAAAATCAGCGATTGCTTAAGAAATTGAACCAATATACTAAAGAAAAAATAAATAAAGAAAGTCGTAAAACTGAATCGTTTTATACAGTAATATCGTTCATATAGATTATGTTTTCATGATGCTATAAAAAGCAATTTATCGCGGATTCAGTTACTATATTATCTATCTCCAGAAATATCTATCCTACCTTATTGATTTTACAACTATATATGACTCTATTAATTTTTTATACGATGATTTGTCAGTCATCGATATAAACTGATATTTCATCGAGACAGTGATTCAAACTGGACGCGGAAACAATAACGAGCGATATTTTCTCCGTTGACAAGTTACATTTTTGTTTAGTTAGTTTTTAAATTTTTTGATATTTTAATCTCAATATCTCTAAAACGATATCAATTATCTTCAATTTTATTTATTGCTGTTATAAAAATTTATACAAAATCCAAAAACAACCCATTGATAAGGATTCATATTTCATATAATTTTTTTTTTTAATTATAAATAAAACGCGGTCGCGCGTACTTATTCGCCCGATTGTGAAACTTTTCTTTCAATATTCTGAAAACAAACGCAGGCCAAGGAATGTTGATGAAATGTAATATAATATAAATTATAATTTTTTCAATATATACGATATCTGATTCTTGCTATAATAGTTACTGATAAATAAAATATTCAAGAAATCGACTCCATGGACTCCACTTAACTTGGTAACTTATTGATAAACTTGTGAGTAAATAGTGATTAAGATTTCTATATCTTGCCTCGTTTATAAGTAGCTCAACACAATTGACACGTAAGTACATATAATCAGTTACTAATCGCTAACCCAAGGTTAACGCAAGGATAAGTAATAACGCTGTCTTTAACTATTTCAAGCAATAAGCTTCTTTACGCCCCGCATAATAATCTGCTAGGCATTTCGTATGCGAATAGTAGCTGGTAATATAAATCTGTAATTGTAGAGATATATTTCCAATTCAAAGGCAATTTAAAAACCTTGATAATATTATGATTGCAAAAAGATCACATAAATGGATAAACATAAATTGTAGCTATGATTCTAAAAAAACTACATCTAAATTGGTCCATCCGTTTAGAAACTATTATACAAGATACTTATAAATTTATTTATTAAACAAGAAGCAATACAGAGACTGCACAAGTAGAACATATCTTATGAAATATAAGTATAACTGATGGACATTTAGTCCTAAAGAATGTTTCAAAGGTATAGTAAAATAATATAGTGTTAAAATTTTAAGAAAAAAAATCCCGACTTCAAATTGTAACTCTAAACCTACTAAACAGATTTTGATGAAATTTAAATGGGACCACTCGGGATGAACCAGCTTTCAAACAAAAAAAGAATCATCGAAATCTGTTCACCCAGTCGAAAGTTCTTAGGTAACAAACAAAAATAGAGTGTCGAATTGAGTACCTCCTCCATTTTTTGAAGTTTTTTATAAAGATTTAAAGAGGAGTGTGTGACATACGCTTATATATTTACCTAGTTGCTTACCGATTTTCTGGTCGCTTTCCCATACTGGTGATGGTGGCTTGTTCATCTACTTCTTCGATGACTTCGTTCGCTATTTTCATACTCCCCGTCATTGCAGCCGCTGTTTTGTTCAAGGTTGGATTACTTGCGGATACCGTAAATCTTGTACCAGTTTGCACCACTTTAGAAAACAAAAAACTATTAGTTTCTGCATATCAGTTCTTGTTGTGTCTTTGACGAGCAGTTTCTAGGGGAATAAACTTTCGTAAGGAAAGTGGAACGCCTTGTTTAAACAGCCCCTATACACGCAACTCCTTCAAATTACTATTCTAAACCATGAGTCGATTTAAAATTGTCTATGCTTCAATAAAACTTTTACCAACACGTTTTTGTACGACCATTACATGAATTCTAATATTAAGTTAGATCTATTGATCGAAAGTAGACGATTGCTACTGTTTAATTATTAAATGCATAATTTTCAACAAAATAACCAACAAAGTAATGTGTGCAATTCACTCGTCACACACTGTATAATGCTTCCTATCTCATTTTCTCCCACGTTAAATCTTATCAATTTATGTATCTGTCTCTTTCTACTGTCGCCTTTTCGTTTCATCGACTATCAAATCACAACGATGCTAAAGAAGTTTTCACTTCAAAAATTCATTAAATAACCTATCCTGAAATTGATCTCTACTTTACAATTTACAGCTCGCACATGTAGCATAAAACGCTCGTAAAAATCTTTGCAGTAACAATTATCTTCGTGATGGCTTCATAGCAATTAATTATTCAAGTGCCGTCTCACAATCGTAACAACTTACACATATCTACAAATAGATTCTATCCATTAGGTAAATTGTAACGTTCCGATGCATTTCTCGAAATGTTTTCTCAATCTTAGGCAATTGTAGAGACGAAAATTCTTTGTTCGCGACTTTGTTATTGACAAAAGTTTTAGCTTGTTGACTTGTGGTTGTTTAGAAATTTCACATCAAAAAATTCACTCTTTAAACCCGACTGTTTGTTTTAGAAATTAAAAATTCCAGAGATAAAACCTAAAAAACCTCCTAACATTAGCTAACTGATTTTTTTAAAGTAAAAATCGGTCCAGCAATTATCAATTAAAGACTTGATTTTTTTGTTTCATGCTGGGGATGTAAATAAATAAATAAATCATTTTCTACAACTACAGGACACGCTATTAATTGAGGCCCTTGTTCAGTTTTAGATCTACTTTGAAACGCTGTCAAACTATTTTCCCTAATAAAGTTTGACATATTTGAGTGTTCAATATTATGAATTAAGTCACGATCTAAACAAATATATAACTTAAAAATGCATTTTAATTATACGTTTTAAGTTCTGGAAATCGGAACTAGAATATGTATTTTTATTATAGGTACATGACAGGAACAGAATATTTTCAATCAAATATCTCCCTTACCACCATCAACCTGCGAGGGTACAGGCGTCCGCTGATCTTCCTTCGAGAAGAGTCGTTTAAGCATGGATGTGACAGAGTTCACCCTCGTCATGGGCTGCTGAAGTGACAGCATTGAGTTAGTGGATCCCATGGAGTTCCTTTCATCTCTCTTTCCCCGCTTACTCCCTCTCGATACCATAAAATGTATGCCCGACTGTGCGTCGTCGCTCATTTGCAATTGCTATATCGGAAATTAATAATGTTAATTACAATATAATCTCACATTGTATATATTAATAATACAATGGACCTTTTTGAAGCCCACTTCACTGTATGCTTCACTCTACTCTCAACTTTACATGAAACCTTCTCTGACATTTAAAAAAAAACAAATTATTTAAATCTATTCATAATTAGCCTCACAATCACGTAACAAACATACAAAACATAGGTACAGTAAAAAAGAGATGAAATATCAAAGATTTTTGAAAATACGCTTACTACACGAAGGAATAGAGCCGGCTTTAAGTCGTAAAAATATAAATCTATACTTATTTGTATGGCACAAAGTTTTTCGCTTCGATCTACAGGGAATGTGCATAGTCATATTATGCTGAGTTGTTTACGATATCTTTCTCATTAGAAGTCATATACGCATGTATGAAACAGGATAAAGAGCTAGAAACGAATTCATTACGTAATTGCCCCTGAAATATACTGTGTTAGTGTAGTGTACCTACTCATGAAAATGGAAAAAAGATAAGAGAGAGAAATAACATCAAGAGCAAATGTACAGCTCACAAACTAAAACACAGCGTTAGCATGAATTTAAATGTTAGTACAATAAAAGTAAGAAAACAGATTAGATAACAAATATTTCGAGTTACACGGTTAATACAAACGTCAAACATTATCACAAAACAAATAATAAGATGATGTGACATTAAACTAAAATTAATTAAGTCTCTATACTAAATACTTAAATATATTGGCTGTTCCAAAACTTGGCTCATTTTTCGGCCAACGCGGTAATTGTAGGCTTTTTGTATATGTTTTATTTCTATGTAAAAATAAAGTACTAATTTTATTTTTAAAAACATTTCCCTTCAAACTCGGGTGAATCAGCTTTCAAAAATGTCAGCACTATTAAGCTGTAAGTTTATAGACTTCTTACATTAAGATATTAATATTTTATATATCAATGCTTTTTCCGACTTCAAAAAAAGTAGGAGGATGTACTCAATTCGACGCTGTGTTGTTTTATGTTTGCTACCTCAGAACTTTCGACTGGGTGAACCGATTTCGATGATTCTTTTTTTGTTTGAATGCTGGTTCGTCCTGTGTAGTCCCATTTAAATTTCAAAATCTGTTCAGTTGTTTTAGAGTTACAATTTGAAGTCGGTATGTTTTTGTTAAAATTTAAACACTATTATTGGCAATAAAATAAAATAAAAAGATTCTTTACCCAGATCAAAATATTTGTTGATATTCATAGACAGTCTTATAAAATAGTTTTTAAAATAGATTATATTGTCGCTAACCAATATCGGAACAACCAATGTAGAGTTAGTATAATTTAATTTCTAATATTATTTACTACCGTTTCTACACCTCGCTATTTCTCAATGCTGTTAGTTTAAAAGAGTTGCCAAATCATTATTTATCGTTTATCATTATTTTTTATCATTAATCATAATAAATTGAATTAGCGGAACTGATACAAACGCATTGTACTATAACATACGACTGATAGCGTTCATTACGGCATTGTGTGTAAAAATAATCTCTTCCGCCTCGCTTTACAATTAATAGGCCTTTATAACTACTTATATCTTCGTCTTTTATCTCCGCCTTCTTGATTAAATTATGGGATTGCGTGTGAAGACGGAGGTACTGGGTTCGAATCCCGGATAACAAGTGTCGGTTGAATAGGGACAGAAGGCTGATCACCTACTTGCCTGTGAAGAGAATGATCAGTTGCGTACTCGTGTTTAGCCTAAATAAAATTGTTAAAACAGCCAATTTAGTTGAAATTAAGATACAAAATGCATTGGACTTGGTTAGTAACTGAATTCTGAAAACCATGCTTTAAGAAGTTCCGATGTTATTATTCTATTACAGTAAACTTAGAGGCGTTTGATATTCATTTGAAATCACTTCATCATAAAAATTACAAATTCTAAACGAAAAACTGAACCAAAACCTTATGAAATGTTTCCCACAGCCTAAGGAAAGTTGGCAACCCTTAACACCACACTGCTAAGCTCCAGAGCAGCGTGCATGCTTATAACTTGACGTATCTAACCTCGGGCGGGGCGAACTTGTAACTCACGGTGTTTGAAGGCATCATTTCGTCAATCTTCACGCTGGAAGGGTTCACTGTGACCATGCTTCGTTGTCTTGGAGGAACTGCTACGCGAGCAGTCGACGGTTCAGGGTGCTCTTCACGTTGGTTCTCAGTGGCTATCGTGTATGGCAACTCAGACGGGAAGACTTCGTCCCAATACTGATCCTTTATCAATTCCGGATGCTCGTGGTGCATTTCGTCAACGATCATGTATGATACCTAAAAGATTTAATTACAATTCGCATAAAAAACACTAAGAGATCATTATCTTATTGATTATCTTCAACTAAAGCATAACGTATGATAAAAAGGGTGAACTTAATTAAAATCAATTTAGTAAAGTGGCAAGAAAAACAACTCCCCAACATCTATTAATTATGATTGATGTGATAAGAAGCGATTTAGATTGCTATTCTTGACTTGTATTCTACCTAACAATAAACAACATACATTTTTCTAATAATTTACGTTACCTGCAAATTTCTGTCAATGAGCCAGTTAACTTCAAAGTCGTCATCATCTTCGCCGAAGGGATTTATGAGTGACTCGGCGACTTTGAGCCATCCCATGTAGAAGAAGAATTCTAACGTTGTGAATATCGGAAAATAAAGGTCTATATTACTTATATAGACTGATTCACTATGCGATTGTAGTTTGTTGTCTACCCATTGGCTACCCAAGGCTGAAGTAATGAAATATGAGTAAACAGCTATAGTAACTACCTGAAAAGAGCATGCGCAGAAATATTACATAATTGTGAAACATCTAATTGGACATGGGGCCAGATAACTGCGCCAATTTCAATGATGTTTTTTTACTACTGACTAGGTGATTAGCTTTCTGGGCTGACCAAACAGAAACATTCGTTTCTCCAGGAAACCGTTCGGCGTTACACGCATTCAATGTCAAAACATCAATCATATAGCTTGAGATTTCTAGACCGCATTGCCACCACATAACTTTTATGAAAATCCACATTCAACCAGAAATACGATTCCAAAATCTACCATTAATTATTTTTTGCTATTGAATAATATGATACATGCAATCATAAAGTTTAAGAAATATTTATGAATCTGTAAAAAAACTAATCTGACGTTTAAAGCAATCTTTGACAAGATGGACATAAAATCTGAATACTATAGTTACTAATCAGTGTGTGGTGGAACAAAAGTAATTAATAGTGATTTCAAAGAACTATTAAAAACAGATTATTTCCAATACTATTGCTACTTGTCACGTTATTTCGTTCATTATTTAGCGTTATCTGAGTTGTATATTTAGTGGAAAATAAATTTACTACAGTCTACACTTCCATTTCACTCTAATTGGATTAATTCTAGTCACGAGCCCATTACAAATTGCTTTTATGTTACATGTTTACTTAGTTTACACAAACAATTCAAGATTCACGATGAATGATTCAGCAGTGTTAAATAAATGCGTAATACACTTATGCAACGCCAATCCAATTTGGTAAATCCCAACATTTTTTAATGACGTAATGATTTGAACTATATTATAAAATAGGTTTTATTTGCAATTTCATTCAGACAGTAGTTTCCTATCAGAGAAAGAATTTTTAAAATCTATCAAGTTCCTTTGCAAATCGAAATGTAATTGTTCTGTGTTCTGAAATGCTTTATTCTTTTTTCAAACCAATTTTCTTTAATGTTGGTATTGATTTCTCAACAGAAGTAGCGCTACTAAGCTATCTACTTAAATGATGAATGGACGCTTCTAAGATAAAGGTGATTAATCATTATTATCAACAAATCTCTTACCTGCGTATAAACAAGGGGCACACTAATGGTATCATAGCTAAGCAACAACCCAGCTTGTCCTCTGAATTTGTTCAATTCATCGATTATTGTTTTCACAGCGAAATCATCCCTTATCCGTCCCTCTTTCCGAGCTCTTGTCACAATACTCGTCGCCCAAACTATTGGCAACCTGAAACATTCGAACATTACCACGAGAATTTTGCCCACAGCACACATAGAAAGCAATAAGCTGGTGCGTACTTTGAATGTTAATCCATTAAAAATAATCCATGAGGGTGCTGCGGTGCCACAATTCGTTAGTGACGTTCACTTACATTTGGCATAATCAGCATAAAACTTACGGTACTAAAAATATGTCATACCAATGCTTCGATGGCTTTGGAAACTTTTGATTAAGATTTTCTAAAATACTCTTTTCGTTGTCTATTAGTAAACCGGCCTCGACTAAATTGTCGAGGGTCGGAAAACGTTTCTTAACCCGCGGTGATATCATCGTCAGAACCATCGTGAGGCAAAGGCACACATATCGGACTATCGTACGACGCATTAGGCGCCCCCTCTCATCCTGAAATAATAACAGTAGGTAGGTATAAGGGCGCATTCCCAGAGTCGTGACGACAGATAATCGTGTTACACATTTGTCTAGGCAGCCGCTCGAACCAAATTAATAATTCGATTTTGCCTCGACAAATGTGTAACACGATTATCTGTCGTCACGACTCAGTGGGAACGCACCCTAAGTGTAGCATAGTTTCATTACACTGCGCTCTTCATAGAACGGGATATAAATTAATTATATAGATTCATGGCTGGAGAATTATATTATACGTTTTCCGTTATTGTACGAAGACAAAGTCACGGGGCGTCACGTTGTACCTAATAAACGTGGAAGGAAAATGTTACATTATTAAGTCCCTATGATATGCTTGAAACTTAAGGCTGATTGGTGACTTTACGTCAATTTTTTCAAAGTATAACGAACGCTAAAAATAAGTTTCTTATTTTTAACCGACCTTCTAAAAACCAAAAAGTAAATAAATTCGACATGTATTTTTTTTTAGTTTCATTTCTTCTCTTCGACTGCTTTGAAGCAGACTATTGAGGTTAAACAAAGGACGTAAAAAAAGATGTAAAGTCCGACTAATAATCACTTTTTTCAACTGATGCATTAATTATTTAGTTATTGTTTTTAGTTGTTTAGTTTTAAAGAACATTATAATATATATTGTTGTAATTTCCGTTTGAATGCATTTGTTGAGCTTATTTTTAATGTCTTGAGGTAAAGAAAAGGTAAAAAAAGTAGGAAAAAGAATAGAAATTTACTAATTTATAAGTACCAATCCAATATCCCGTCGAATTGTATTTTTGATTGAATGACGACTTGCAACATAATGAAGCCGGCAAAGCTACGCATATCTAATTATTATTAATAGCTAAGTGGTTCATGCATCTGTGTGTTACGCCAGAAGTCCTGGGTTCGAATCTCGGGGACAAATGAATGTTTTGGTTGCGTAGGCACAGAAGGCTGATCACCTACTTGCCTGTAAAGAAAAACAATGGTCAATGAAGCAGATACAGAATTGAGTCTGCCTCATGCCCCACTAGCGGTTACGAGAATTCACTACATAATGAATATCCGGTTTGGATAAAAACGATAACCTTTAGGCGTCGGTTTGGTGTCATGTTGTGAATTAAGATAACACATTTACTAAGGACGAAACAATATCTTATCATTGATATCACAAAGATTAAATAAAGAAACAGTTTTATCAGTTGGAAACTTGTCAGTTACGAGTCTTGCAAACTGATCTAAGCATAGTAATTGGTATCGGATGATGTCACGCGACGAAGGTTGTTGAATATCTTAGTTTAACGTCACGATACTAGAAATGGGTATTTATACTCAATGTTCATCTAAACGAGATGTTTTATTATCATTGTAACACTCAATAGAAACCTACATAATAATTATACCTACATTTAATTTTTATTAAAAGGTTATAAATTAATTAGCCGAAATTATTTTACTTCATAGATTAATATGCAACGTTGAAATATTGTAAAGGAAAATTTACTCTGAGTGGTTTACCTTACTTTTTACCGACTTCAAAAAAGGAGGAGGTACTCAATTCGACGCTGTTTTTTTTTAATATTTGTTACCTAAGAACTTTCGATTGGTTGAACCAATTTTGATGATTGTTTGTTTATTTGAAAGCTGGTGCTTCCCGTGTTGTCCCATTTAAATTTCATCAATTTTCATCAAAATCTGTTCAGTAATTTTAGAGTTACAATTTGAAGTCAGTTTTTTTTTTGTTAAAATTATTTTTCTTACTTATTTGACGCTCATCGTTTTATTTCGCTAAAAATAAAATAACTTTATAAATTAGCTTGTGTTATTCTTATAAATGAACTGTATTATTGTAAAGTTTCATAAAAATCCATTCAGAAGTTATTGCGTGAAAATAACAAACATACAAACATCAGCGCTCACAAACTTTCACACAATATTAATAGATTTTTTCTTATTCTAGTGATAAGAGTTATCAAAGACCGATTAGTTGTTGCGTTCATAATAAAACACCTACATATATTCTCTTGTCTTAAGATAAGATCAACGGAAAAGCATTTCCTAAGATGTTTTTAGGACATCGTATGACATACTTAATATTAACGCCAACTGAGTATAGAGAAATTGCAAACCTACTGACCTATAGCAACGTATATGGATTCTGCTAAAACCAGTACCCAAGTTAAATCGGTTCAATGTTCATACAATATTATTCGAAAATAGTATAAAATGTTCTAAATATGATATAGTATGTATATATATAACAAAATTAGATGGTTTGTGAAGAAATTTAACAACCATTTTTAACTATTGCCAGAATATACTTTTTATTTCGATATTTTTTTTTAATTTTCGTATTCACGGAAAATAGGAATTTAAAAAACTTCGTAGCGTAAAAAGTAGCGGGCGTCATCTAATATATATTTCCTTACCTGACCGTGAATTGATGCAGATACAAATACGGCTATTGAGTCTGGCCAAGGAATCGTTGTGTATTGATTCCACCACCGGTTCATAACGATTGATACATAAAAACCAAGCACGAAGGACAATGGTATAACGTTGCCATGAAAACTGCAATAGTTTACGATACCTTCAAATGTCCTAAAAAAAATCAATTTTGAACTTTGTAGAAAGCAACAAAAGGCGAAAATATGAGTCTCAGATTCTTATATTTTCGTTCCTTTTGGAGTGGAGACTTTGGGTCCATGGGGGCCAGAAGCGCGTCGATTGTTTAAAGAGATCGACGCGCTTAGTTGAGACCACAGGAAACCCGAAAGCTGGCTCATATTTCGGCCAACGCGTTAGTATAGCAATACTACGCGGTAATGTAGCCAGTATTTTGGGTACGCACCCTAACGGCCTTGATGAGCCTTTTGTATTTTTGTAAATATATTTAAGTACATTATTGTAAATATGTAATTAAAAAAAAAAGAACTTTGCTTTAGAATCTATTAATGAAATTTTTTTTTACACTTTTGTTGCACTGGAGTGCAACGGGCGGCCTTATCGCTAATCAGCGATCTTCGAACGATTGGTAAAATATGGTACAAAAATTAACATAATATTAAATTTAAAGTACTAACCTTTTCGAGTCATTATCTAACAGCATCCGATATATCAAATTTAAAACGTAATATAAAAGTAAAAACACAAGTAAATCCAGCCATATTAACTTGTATATACTGCCTCGCCATCTGCAAAAATAATATTTTTTAGTTTTTCAGAATGACTATTCATTTGGCACAAAATCAAACAAAAACAGGCAATATCTAATATCTTTAACTACTGGACATTTTCTTAATGTACGACGTTTCATTGCTGTCTAGGAATATTTGAATCGTATTAAACAACCTGTTTTGTGACTGTCTCCGTGGCTAAGTGAGTTCGTAAGTTCGAATCTCGGGGAAATAAAAGTTTCGGTTGGCACAAAAGGTACCTACTACGCACGTACTGCCTGTACGCAGAAATGGGACTTCACTTTTGTCACGTTTCGTCAGCGCTTTATAACATAAATTGGGTTGTACTTGAAATATATCAATTTCAAGATATCTTTTTGTTTTCTTTCGTCTTTGCTAAGGAAAATTGGTATTATGTAACAACTATGCTCAGTAGAGATTGCTAACTTCGTGAACCATATTTTTACCCCCGACAAAAGAGAGGTGTTATAAATTTGACATGTCTGTGTGTCTGTCTGTAGCATCGCAGCTCCCAAAAGAATGGATCGCTTTTTATGCGGTGTTTTTCTTTTGTTTGAACGCTGACATGATAGAGATGTATCTTAGCTACAATTTATAATTAACTGTTTATCGATTTCTAATTTTTAATTAAATTTAAAATAAAGTTTTATTGTAATTTGTTAATCACAAAATGGTTTTTTAAATTGTCTTCAATTTCATTTGTTGGCGACAGTTAGACTTTATCAAAGTAAAGCTAAAATAACTTATAAATACTTATAAGAAATTTAATAATAATAGTATTTTTTATCCTTCAAATAAGAATTAATTGAAAACTGATAAGTAACTAAGAATGTATTTAAAACTGCAAATTGTTCGTTTATTTTTATTCTCTAAGAGTATCGTATTCTTAGAAATGTAAATGAAACGGATGACTCAAACGTTGTCGGAAATGCTGATTCGTGATAATGAATCAAAATTAATAATGGTAGTAAGTAGTTTTACGAATGTGAAATTTCTAATAAAATATAAAAATGAGACGAAACAATAACATGCATGGTTTATTTCAAAAACTTCCTACTTGCTAAGCACAAATAATGAACACAAAAACAATATAAAATCACTATTATAACACTAGTTGCTTGGAGCCGTGGTAAGGCGCTTGTGTGGGACACTACTTGCGTCGACTCACTGCCAATGGCGTCTTCGCATCTCCATGCTACTTCTGTAGCTGCTGGTAACACGGCATCGATTGCAGAAAGCAACAAAAGGCGAAAATATGAGTCTCATAGATTTTTATATCTTCGTTCCTTTTGGCGTAGAGACTTTGGGTCTATGAGGGGCATAAGCGCGTCGATTGTTTGAAGAGATATCGATGCGCTTAATTTAGACCACAGGAAACCCAAAAGCTGGCTCATATTTCGGCCAACGCGTTAGTATAGCGATTAGCGATACAACGCGGTAATGTAACCAGTATTTTGGGTACGCACCCCAGCGGCTTTCATGAGCCTTTTGTATTTTTTGTAAATATATTTAAGTACATTATTGTAAATATAAAATAGCAGCGGTTACGATTAGTAAATAATAAATATAAAAACTTGTATTATATTTTGTTTAAATATCCTGACCTAAGACTCAAAAATAATAGGGAAAAGTACTCGTTATAGTTACTTTTCATCATCTCATTTTCATCATCATCATCATTTATTCATCGTTGAACAAACCAGTGTGAGCAAATGAGTTACTATATAAGTTTATGTTTGAAAAGAAATGAATGAAACCGCAAAGCAATTATAAAACTGAATGTATTTAGTAGGTACATTATTCCGTGGGTGCGGAACGTGACGTCAGAATGATTAGTGATTCGTTAGTAAATACATATTTAAGTGCGGCGTGTGCCATTCAAACCCAAAACTAACTCGAGTTTACCTACTATTGTTCACGACGTTGCAAGATTTAAAAATCTAAATTACCACTAAAAAAGAGTAGATAGGTACCTACTTAATTAATATTTTAAAAAATTGACTTATTAAAAAAAAGAAATATAATATCTATATCTATACTATATCTATATAATATATAAAACAAAGTCGGGTTTGTTCGAATACTTATAACTCGAGAACGGCTGGACGGATTTACATGGTTTTTGATTTGTTGTATTTGTATCCATCCCGAATAGCAGAATATTTATTAAAAATATTGGAAAATTAACAAAAAAATGTTTTATAAAGAAAATTCATTTCCTCATACATTTTCTATGAACGAATGTTGTTTAGATGAAACATTATGTGGAACTCTGACGCGATACCTACGTAGTTCGCGGGGTCCACTAATTCATAAATAGAGAAGCTGTTCTTTGTCACTAATATGTAATGGCAATTACCGATCTACGGTATGTTTTATTTCTACGGTTAAGCGTCGTAAGCGAAGTTGTCGAGCGCCGCTAGTAAAAAATAAACATGCTATGAATAATGTAGGTACCTACTAAAACATACTCATTTGATTTTTCTAGCGTATTAACTACATCACTACAGTCTATAGAGACAACAAATTCTTTCATTATTAACATTTCTTTCTTTCGAGTTTACCCACGAATTCGCCCGTGACAGCCTAGATTCATTTTCCTACTTAACATTATAAATACGAAAGTAACTCTGTTATGTTACGCTTTCACGTCTAAACCATTGAACCGATTTTGAAGATATATGGACACAGATATATACTAAAGCTTGGTAAAGGGCAGAGGCTACCTTTCATAGCGAAAAAAAGACCTAAGATGGTTGAATCCGTCTATCAAAGATTGCCGAAGATATAGAAATACGATAAATATAGGTTAAACAAGCGGACGGAATCGCGGGCAAAATCTGGCATTTTATAAGGAGTAAGGTGCAATGCACTTTGTAAATAATAAATGTCCCCAACTTGGCGACACGGCGCCACTTATTTCTGACTCTAGACAGGTCGGCGACGTAAAATTACCCCACAAGGACTGTTCGGTCCAAACAATGGGCGAGTTTTTTAAGAAACAAAAATAATAGGGATTATTGATAATTTATGTAAAACACGTAGGTAATCATGCAACATATTTTGATGAAACTTAAGAGATATATAACACACATATAGAATAGGCTATCATAATATAAAATTGTCTATAAAAAGTTATATCAAAAAAAAAATAGGACAAAATTAAATGGTCACCTTTTTCGGTACGATGTATTTAATATGTTAACAAAAAACCCCTGGAAAAAGTGATGAGTGAGATCTTACTGTATAGTGTATGGTAAAAGGTTTACAAAAATGTCCAACCTTCTTTCCTTATATTTATATTCCTATTTTCGCATAATGTATACAAAAATAATTCTTGTGATATTTTGTTAGTTTGTGGTGTTTGATAGATTACATTATTTTCTATAAAAAAATATACGGAGTTATATAGTTAGATATAATTACATACCTGTTCAAAACTTTTAGAAAAGTTCCAAATCCACGACAAGTTGCTACTTCACCAGTGTAAGTAACAGTCATATTTGATCAGTAACTAGTAATTATTGATTTAACAATAGAACTACCTAATAAAAAATATCACAGCATTGTATTTACAATATACAAAAACAGACCAATTACTTCAAATCAAGTGTACTGTTCATTTAAAAATTCCCAATTGTTCCAAATTCAAAAAAGAATCGGTTTCAATATTTGTTTGGTTGTATAAATTTATAATTTATCTGCAATGCACCACTAAAAAATCACATTGAAGTTATAATCATCGTTCAAACAACACAATACAACACAACACACACAATGCACGTTCTTATTTCTTCAGTCAGCAGTCGGCACTCGGCAATCGGCTTTCGGTCGGTACACGGGCCACGGCAGTCCGCGCACAGACTAATAAAAAGAGCCGTGGTTGATTATCTGCACAGATGAAAAAAATTACTGTCATATGCTATGTCCACACTGTGCCTTTTCGTTCATCAAGGGCATGCGTCACAGCGAAATCAACAGCGCACGTGAGGCATACCCTTGACGATTGCATTATTGACAGTTGAAAGCACAGCGCGCGCTGCGAATTACGTTTCCCGCGTCTGGTGGATTTCTGTGCCACTGTGCCACTGTGACACTGTGCCACAAAGCGTTCAATATCAAGATGGCGGACGAAAAAAAAAATATTACTTTGAAGTTTATTGAAGATTACAGAAGCTTTCCACAACTTAGGGATCAAAATAATAAGACTAATAATTTAAGAATAAAACTTTTGCTGTTATTTTTTTTCGGATTTCCTTAATTAAGTAAGCCGCACATATTCCACCAAGTAAAATGTTCTCGTTGCTCATGTTTTCAACACTGACAGAACCAAAATGACTACGTAGCGTCGCGGTCAATTGACGCATTCAATTAATGCGTAAACAAACGAAAGGTGAATAGAAATTAGAAAGATGACTACGAAAACTGAAGATGAAAAGGCTAGTGTGGACATAGCAATTATACGGTGTGATGTAGGCGTGGGCCAAGTGGGCCTACGTCCACGGCCTCGCACTTAAAGGGGCCTCGCAAGGCTTCTTCAAGTACGAAATCAAACTTAAATTCCTCATTTATTTTTTAATTAAATAAAAACCTCAAAAATATAGGCCTCACTTGTCATAGTCTGGCAACAAAGCTTAGTTTTTCCAAACGTTTTTTACATGCAATTTACATTTACGTTTTTTTGTACTTCAAACAAAACAGTGAAGGTGGTAAACATTTTAGTAAAAAGTAAGGATTTCAAAAATTCTAAAAGCAGGTAATTCAGAATAAGATAGTTTATAACTTGTAGGATCTGTATTAAAGTACCATAACATTTTACGCTTCACAAAGACACGGTAAAGTGTGTTTGGTAAGATACCTAGATTTATTGGGTAGATGTTGGAAACGAAAGAAAAGGGGCCTCGCTGATGCGACTTCGCCCACGCCTATAATAGTCCACGCTCCGCCACTCACGGATACTTGACGCCACAGTCCTTCCCCCTAAGATTTTACAATAATAAGTTAGTTTTATAATTTTAACTTTGGAAATATGCCAATCGATTTAAGGGGTGGGACGGGCACGGGTTTTGGGGGGGAGGGGGTGTAGAAGCTCACCTCCAAAAGGAGGGACCCTTTCGCATTTTTTTAAAATTCTAACCTTAAAATACAAAATTCGTAATTTGACTGTCCAAAAAGGGTAAAATTTGGTAAATAAACGTGAGATATAGAAATAAGTCAATTCACCTTTACTTTTCAGTCCAAAAACTTGTATTTTTTTAGGAAGTTTTTTTTAACAACAATTATTGCCAAAAATATAGGTAAGTTGATAACCTAACTTTTGATAACTGGCAGTTTATTAATGGAAATACATTCACAGCCTAATAACAGATAAATTAATTTTAAACAAAAAAATAAAACCGACCTCAAAACGCACTGAAAAGTAAAAAATAAATTTTGTATTATAAATGAACTTACTATATAAATAAAAGGCATAAATATTCAATTAATTTTTTTATTAAAGTCCAGGAATATTCATTAGTCTTTTTAATTATATATTTGGCACCGCCTTTCAAAAAGCAACATGAAAGTTTTATGCCATTGTAGAATTAGATATGATATGATGAATTTTATTTATCAACACTATCTACGTCTTTTATTTATATATTAAGTTCATTTATAATACAAAATTTATTTTTTACTTTTCAGTGCGTTTTGAGGTCGGTTTTATTTTTTTGTTTAAAATTAATTTATTTTATACTTTTGAGTGGCTCTTCTAAACCGTATGGTTGGTTATCATACCATCAAAACTAAACTGATATGGACGCTCTGACTTTACGCTTAACTTATACACTAAAAACTAATTTAATTAATTTAATTTAATAATTTAAAATTAATGAAAATAAGAAGACGCAAAACTGAATTGTTTAATACTAAAAATTTAAGTAATATCGTTTATATAAATTAAGTTTTCATGATGTTTTATAGTAAGCAAGTGAACGCACATTGTGATTTACAGTAGAAACTCAGTTACTATATTCTCTCTATCTCTAGAAGTATTTCTTCTACCTTATTGATTTTACTGTCATATGTAATGTTTAATGTTTTATAAAAAGATATATAAGTCATCGATATAAACTGATATTACATCGAGATATAGACATCTCAACTGGACGCGTAAGCAATAACGTATGACATGTTTTTCTCTGTTGACGAGTTTTGCTCCATAACATCAAATATTTGGCTTAGATTTTCATAAAATTTCGTCAAAAGCTTGATAATATTAGTTTTAATGAAATGAGTTTATCATAATTAGTATATATTTAATATAACATGGACATCTCTATTGCTAAAGCGAACTAATTGAAGATTTTTCAATTTTTTATTTTATAACCTCAATATCTCTAAAACTATAAATCAAATTATCTTGATTCTTATTTTTTCTTATTGCAAATTTAATACTTAATCGAATAACATCTAATTCATTGAGAAGGATTTATAAATCATAGAGTTATAAGCAAATAAGCACGACATGGTCGTGCGGAATTCAGCGATTTCTCGCCCGATTGTGAAACTATTCTTTCAATATGCTGAAAACTATTGATTGCAAAAATTCTAAAAAAAAATGGGACCACTTCGACGAATTACCCTATCATTTGACACCTCACTTATCCAAATCGGTCTACAGATGGCGACGTACGAGCGGAACATCGGAAAAAAAAATACACGTCGAATTGATAACCTCCTTTTTGGTTTTTTTGAAGGTCGGTTAATAAAATAATAAAACAGAAATGAATTAAATGAAGAATTAATTTTTTTGTCATAATTGTTAACCTCTTTTTGGTTTTTTGAAGGTCGGTTAAAAAGTAAAAAGTATAAAATAAATTAATTTTAAATAAAAAAATAAAACCGACCTCAAAACGCACTAAAAAGTGGAAAATAAATTTTGTGTTATTAATGAACCTACTATAAATAAAAAGACGTGTATTTATAGTTGATAAATAAAATTCATGTAAAATTCAACAAGGGCATAAAACTGTCATGTTGCTTTTTGAAAGGCGGTGCCAAATACAGTGCAACCTCGATATAACAAATCGGAGGGGAACAAGAAAATATTCGTAATATCAAGTAATTCGTTGAACTGAGGTTTGTTATGTTGAGGTTAGATTGGTCTAAAATTCGTTATAAAGAGGTAAAAGAATAGTTTTTGAACATAATTAATGATGTTTCGCTTTTCTGCGACCGATAAGGAACACCGTTTACGTTTCTGAGCCATTTTAACTTAAATCTTTAACAATAGTGACAAGCAGAGGTGTTTACATTACTTTCCATCAAAACAACAATGATTACTTTACAAACAAAAGCGTGTCGAAACATGTCGAGACATGAATCACATTATAAGATTAAGAGTTATATTATTGGTGGAAACTTTATATAAAGGTTTTGGGTTGGCAAAATTCGTTAATTAGAGGTATGAATACTTTTTCTTGATAGTTGAAAATTCGTTATTAAGAGGTTGTACGCAAAGAATGTTCGCAATGTAAAGGTATATTTTATATTGACTCTTATGGACAAATCAAGGGGATTACGAAAAATTTGTTAAATCGAGGAAGTCGTTATATTGAGGTACGTTATATTAAGGTTGCACTGTATATGAAAGACGTATATACTATTCCAGTACTGATTAGTGATTAAAAATAAATTGAATGGCTTGGCTTATTCTAGTTTCAAATTTAATTCGCGCGAATTTCAGCGTTTCTCACCCGATTGTGAAACTATTTTTTCAATATACTGAAAACTATTGATCGTAAAAATTCTAAAAAAAAATGGAACCACTTCGACGAGTCTAATAATCGGTCTACGAATGGCGACGTACGAGCGGAACATCGGAAAAAAAACCAAAAAAAAAATACACGTCTAATTGATAACCTCCTTTTTGGTTTATATGAAAGTCGGTTAAAAAGTTCTTGATAATTTTAAAGTGTCATCAAAATAGCGGTAAATTTTTATGTTCCAATTTACAAATTATGTTGATAAAACTATTAATAAAATAATGTTTTTAAATTTTTTAAATATTGTTTTAAGATATCAAACGGACTTAAAAGTTTAATAATAACTTTTTTTATTAAAAAGACTAAATTTGAGAACAACAAGAATAAATATTTCTTTAAGACTCACAGATTAGTAGACCACGAAAATACATAAAACGGAACGGTTAATGATCGACAAAGTGTCAAAAAGTTGATAAAATTTTACGAATTTCAAAAAATTATATCTCGAAAATTAAAAAGTTTCGAAGTAAAAGATTTTACACATACACACGTATAAAAAGTGTGAACGTCCAAATCGATTGGCATGTTTTCAAAGTTTAGCCCATTATGTTTAACAATTCAAATTAGTGGTCCACTTAGGTCTTGAACCCAGCCCAGGGGGGGGTCATGACCCCCATGACCCCCCCCCTGGATCCGCCCTTGCCTATAATAGTCCACGCTCCGCCACTCACGGATACTTGACGCCACAGTCCTTCCCCCTTAGATTTTACAATAATAAGTTAGTTTTATAATTTTAAAAATAAGATTACACAAAATAGGTATGTTGTTTTTTTTTAAAAATTATACTTTATGAACATTCACACAACATGGTTAGCATTGGGTGTAGCCGGGAGCATTGGGAAAGTGCTACATTTATTTTCTGGTTGACGGCCTTCTCGATCTTTCAACCGCAATATCGCCACCCCACGTAGATAATGCACAGGGTGACTGCAGTTCGAATGCTGCTGCGCTGTTTTACGCGATGATGGTCGTCTTGCTCGTTGGTTGACCATGATAGTTGTTGATAGGCCGAGTAAAATGTTCTTGATGCTGAGACCAGTGTCGCTAGCGGTGATGACTGAGCGGTGATGAATGAGGGAGACGACTCGTCTAGAAAACCTAAGTGTGTCATCAGTTACGCTGTTTTTATTTAAGTCTTTCATACGCCTGAGCAATTGGGAAGGCCTTTGATCACCTAACTCTATTTCATTTAAAAGCTGGTGGATTTTTTTGCATCAGACTCCTCATAGACAAATATTAGCCTATTTTTAACGTGCCAACTTGAGGGTTTTCCCCCAAATTTAGGGGGATTTAAGGTGTCCAGGGGTTTTTTGGGAGGTACATTTATTTGGGGGGATTTTTTAAGAAGTAGATTATTCAAGAGTTTCTTTATTGCTTAACTGTTTTTGTTGTTTCTCGTTTAACTGTGTAATGTTTAACTATATTACAAGAATACAAGGTCATTAGTAAATACAACAGCTATTTCATACTACTTGAATGTATTTTTAATTTATATTTGAAATTAACTTTAAAAAGTCAAACTGAGTATACAATAAACATTTTAAGCGTTTTTAATCGATATTTAGGTAATTTTAGGGGTATTTGATCCTGAAGTTAGTTTTAGGGGGAAAATTCTGTAGTCCAGTTGGCATCACTGCACGAAAGTGAAAATGCCAAAATGGCTGAACATAGTAATTGTTCCAAGTTTTGTTTAAAGTTTTATTGTGTACAGTAACGCTAAGAAACTTAGGTTTTAATATTTATATACTGTCGTTTATTTTTTTACTAAGCTGTGTGTATTGTTATTAACAGTCGTTTACATTTGGTACTCAAAGGTTCTATGAAAATGAATGAACCCGCTAATACCGCAGCACTTGCTGATTCCGAAAAGCCGGTTCAAGTTTCAGATAATGTGCAATTCCCGCCTTTTCCAGGTGAGGAAATTACGAGGTTCAAATAATCTATCAAAAACCATTCGCTAATTTTATGTCTTATTATTGACTGTTTATTTGACAGTTCAATCAAAACCTTCAGCAGTGCTGAAGGTTTTTATTGCATTTTTTTTAGGTACCTACCTATCTTAAAGTTATTAAAGTTAAATAGTATTCTTCATTTCAATATATAGAAATGTTTTAGTTATACATCAACTTGGTCTAGTATTAAATTTTACATTACAGTTCCAACAGTTGATGACTTTGATGAAGATATATCTCAAGATGAAAGAATATATTACATGGACAAATTCAAAGGTATAATTTTTCTCCTAATTTATAAGTTTAATTTTTCTATCACTGTTATAAACTTAACTTGTGAATGTAATATGCACTAAGACAATAATGATTGTTTGAATATTTTTTCAGAACTAAACACAATAGTTCACATGAAAATTCATTGCACTGCTTGTGATCGGCATTTAGGACTTTGTCCCAAAAATGAAAGTCTGATTAAAATACATCCCATGTTACGTACACTAATGTGCCAGAACTGTCATTCGTTTTATAACAGTGGAGAGTTTGAAAAAGGCGAAGATGGCTCAGAGTTATACTGTCGTTGGTGTGGACAAGGTGGTCAAGTGTACTGCTGTTCAAATTGTCCACATGTATTCTGCGCAGTAAGTATTTTCTTAGGTCTTAAGCTTCAATATTTGCACATGTATTATATGGCAGATAAATTTTTTTGAAGATTATAATCATAATTACCATAAATTATTTTTCCTAGAAATGCATAAAAAGAAATTTGGGACCAGGGAAAATTAAAGTGATTGAGGAATTAGATGATTGGAAATGTTTCAAGTGTAATTCCATTTGTTTGAGAGATTTGCGAGCTATTTGTTGGGCAACACTGCGCTACTGTGACATTAAAAATAGGTAACTGGCTTTTAAATTACTTAAGAAACAGAACTTATATATCATGCGTAACAAACGAACATACTCATTTATGTTTATTAAAATGTTATTTTTAAAAAATTGCCATACTATATGTTTTAATTTCGAGACGTTTTTATATGTTGTTTTATTTTATTCTAGTTTATTATTACTTTTTAATTTTTCTTTTATTTTCTTTTTCGTATGGACGAAATGTTCAAAATAATGTGTTATTATTATTTACACAAAATAACTTCTAGGGTTGCTCACAAAACTGAGGATCCAAAACTTAAGGAATTGTATTTAAAAGATTTAGCTGAAGACCATTCTGAATGCTGTAAGACAAAATATAGACGAAAGGAAAAATTAGAAGCAAAAAAAAAAGAAGCAGAGGCCAAAAAAAATGCTGTGGCAGCTGTATCTAAGTTACCCCCTACAATACAGGTAATAAAACTAGTGAAAAATATAGCTATATCAATTATTGCATAACATTAAAAGTAACTACTAACTTAGTGTAACTATCAATACATCTTTGTTTTCCAATAGTCATACCCAACAGAGCTGGCTAATTTTTTTATTCTGAAATTTTCCTCAGGTGAAGAAATTTGCTTCAATAAATGTTGATGATGGCAATAAGCTGGACACCAAGAAGGCTAAGAAACGGCCTGTAAGCCCCAAAACCAAACCCAACATTCTCATAAAGAATCCAATAAGTGTTTCACCAAAAATTACCAACACCTTCCATGTTGCTCCAATGAAAAGAGTCAGGGTAAAGAGACATATTTAGTTAGTAAGACAGGTTTTTAATCTTTTTAATAAGATGAAGAAAATGTAATTCAGAGAATTATTTTATAGCTTTGTGCTTCTTACATTTTGTTTAAAAGTATAATAATGTAATTAAAAGGGTATTTTAATCCTAGTTATATATCCATCCTGCAGTGCCTCCATACCACTCCTAGGATTGTAAAACTTTACTTTACTGTAACCACAATCTATCTACACTATACAGGCTAGATTTTTAAGACGGGACAGTAAAGGCAGCTACCTTCACCGTTATAGTTACTGGAAAACATTTCTAGGAGAACATCCATAACTTTATCTTAAAAAGTCCTGAACTGCATTAACAGATTTTGGAAAAAAGTCAGCAAATGCTAAAATACAAAAAAATATATGCTTAATGATCCAATTTCATGCAGGGATCAAAAGACTATGGGAGCATTTGTGTTACTAGAAATTACAAAAATCGCCAAATACATTTTGTATGATGTTTGTTCTCTTTGTTGACCTTGATATGTTTCAACTTATCAAGGACAAATGTCAATAAAGAATTAAAAAACTAAAAACATAAAATGTAAAGCCTGTTTGTTTACTTTTTAAAAGTTATTTTATTTCAGCTACCTACAGCTCTGATGAATCCAATTAGAATAGTCAATGACAGGAAACCACAACAACAAAACACCTATATCAAGATTCGGCCGAAATCCAACTTTCCAAATATGTACAACGGCATCACAAATTCAACAAGTACAACTCCCTTCAACAGTGTTATGTTCAATAATGATAATATAAATCTGTCATTGGACAGTCTTACACAGGTATTTTATTTTTAGTTTTAACACAACAGAAAAATAGGACTTAACAAGTGATATTTTTAACCTCCGACGCAAAAAGAGTGAATCACAAGTTTAATTTGTCTGTCTATACCAGTGTAGCTCCTCATTATGATGCGGTTTTGGGATGATTCTTAGCTAAAATCTATGAAGATATGTTCATAGTGAAGTAATTCTATTTGAAATTAACATGTCGAGTGGTTCTTAAATTGTGTTCAATTTCACTTTTTTTGCAATAATTACAATACTGAAAGAATAAACTAAACTTGACAAGTTCGTATTTATTCTTTCGAGTTTTTACATGAAAAAAAAAACAAATTATTTGACCATTTAGAGGTTTAATGGTCTAGTTCAGTGTATCTCAATCTTTTTATATCGAATACGCAATCCCGTCACGAAAAATTGACGCGATTCCCTTGTGCCATAGACAGAAAAAAGTTAATAATTTAAAACACTACATTAATGATTTTCTCTATTTTGGTACCAACTACACTACGGGAGCTTTGAATTCTCTCTGCTCACGAGGTAAGTTGGTAAGATTGCGTGCGGTTTTATCTTGGATGCCAGCTTAAATGTGAAAGCAAATTAAAAAGCTTAAAATATAACTTCATTTGCAAAGTGTTGACGTGTTTTGGATGAAAAGAAACTAGAATATCCAGAGCTGGCAAAGGAAGATCTAGTTGTTAGTGCCATACGCCACTTCATACCCATGTGTAGTGACGTTCTCTTCAATGGTGGACATTAAAACTAAAAAGAGAAATAAACTTCTATTACATTTCAAAAATTACACCACCATTTGAAAAAAAATTGAAAAATAATCTCACTACAATTGTGTTTTGTTGTAGTGTAGATACTTGCATTTTTACTTCGCGACCACCATAGGGGTTCCACAGATTGAAAAATACTGACCTAGCGTAATCAGTTTCGCTAAGTTTTAATAAGCGAGAAATAAATGTCTTAATGGTCTTGTTTAGAGCCCCTTCTCTATGATTTTATTGTAAGTCTAGATTTTGTCATTAAAAAATATTTACTTATTGTTCACATAACAAAATCAATTTCAGGGTCTTGATATGTCAGCAATATCAAATATTAGTAGCACATCCCAAGATGAGTTGGTCTGCACACCAGATTTCCCCATGGAACCGTTGTGTGAGGTAAATAATAACAAATATCAATTTTGGTATTATTTTAATTATATAAAAATTCCACTGATAAGATATTTTTCTTACTTTTTAAAATATTAATTAAAGTTCTCTTCCAATTTTGACTTGAAGAATGCCGCTGCTGAAAGGTATTTAATAATATACTTGAAAATACTTATTTTAAAATACATACTATATATTTTGACTTTATTTAAAAATATGAAATTTACAAAAAAATACAAATTAAATATTTTACTGGTGGTTTTAGGTGACAGAAGATAACACGGATGATGACGTTCAGTGTATAACCCCAGCGCCCATGAGTACTTCAAGGTTGGCGGCAGCTTTACATAAACCTATCGGTTTGAACGAAGTTTCTCCCGAAAACATCATACAAATGACTGAAAATGATGTTACCGTGAACGCAGTCACTGGAGGTCTCAAATTCCGAGTTGATCCCCAAACGTTATCTTCAAATAAAATGTATCGTCTCCCTGATGGCAGAATATTCGCAATAAATAACAATCCCAATATGCCTGGTGGATATTCGGCTACAATTGTAGCAATTACTGAAGCAAACCCACCCAAACCTAATTCCACACATACTAAATCACACCGAGTTACGCCACCGCCAATGATCAAATTAAAAAGCAATCCAACGAGTACCAAAAAACATTTAAAACAGAAAGTTTTTAAGAGCCGACGACCTGTAGACCCGATATTGAGGGAAGCTGACTTATCTGTACCCGTAGAATGGTACAGACACAATTTGATCGACGCTATCGACGCCTTAGAGTATTCGTTATCGCGATTACACAAATTGAAAAAGGAAGCAACCACTTCTTTCTTACGAACTAGAACTGCCAACGAAATGAGGAATTTGCACAGAAGTTTAGACAATTTATTAAATACTTCGACGCACCGGTTTAAGGAGATCAGAGAAACTATTAGTAAAGAATTAAAACAATATATAGCAAAGAAATGTTCGATCGCAAATTGCGAAGAGGACGACGACGACGACGACGATGTTGAAATACTTCCCGATATGGACGATGATCCTATCTGTATTGATGAGAATTCTCTAGATTCGTCTTGTAACGAAACTCAGGAAGTCGATCTTACTGAAGGTGGAAGTGAACACAACGACAGCGGAGAAAAGGGAACAGATTTCGTTCCAGAAGCAAAAGAGAAAGATCAGCATGATAACACACTTTATATGCCTTTTGAAAAGAATGTAGAAACCGATACACCTAAAGACAATGAAAATGATGCAAAAGTTAACGGAGATAAAGATTTAGAATCTCTGAAAAGTCCGTCGTACGAAGCCATAACAAATTTAGAAGACGCGACTGAGGTAAATTGTTCGAGCGACGCTAAGACAGATGAAGGTAGTGAAAGTGATATTGTCCATGAAAAGATTGAAAAAAATGAAAATAATCAAACTAAAATAACCCAGGATCAAAGTCAACAGGAAGATACTCGGCAAGATAAAAAGGGAAATACTATCGAGGAAAATATAGAAGTTCCGAAACAAAATGTTGTTAAATGTAAAGATTTGAATCAAAAAAATACAGAAATAAAGGAAGAAAGGGTTGTGGCCAACGGTAAGAGTGAAGATTTGGATATGAGTGATGAAATGATTGCTGATTTGTTAAAAGATGACGTAGAAGTAAAGAAACAAACAAGTGATGAAAGTATTGTGGACATTTCTGTTGATGTAAAAGAATCTTAATGCACAAAGCAGCTGGTAAAGGTGATATATTGTATTCAACATGAAACAGTTTTATAGTGTAAACTGTAAAACGATTACACTAGAAAACTATTCGCGGACTTATGAAATATAAAAAATGTAATTACTAGCAAGTGAATCCTAATATAAAATGTAGTACATATTTTGCTGTAAGTTAAACTTAAAATAAGAATTACTTGCAAGCTTTTAATTTGCAGCTGCAATAAAATGTTTATGTGGCGTTAAATAGTTACAGACTCTTTTTTTTACAATTTAAAAAATATATTCAAAATTCTAATAGACATTGATAAAATAGTCTGAGTACCAATGCAGGTAAGAATCTGACTTGACTTGAATGAGTTTCTTTGTAAAAGTTTTTGTTGTCTGTAGGTATTGAAGTATACCTATGAAAATATTATTTTCCTTGATTTCCTAAAATTGCTAAATACACAGAAGTTTAGCATCTCTACAGTTGGTTAAGGAACTTTACTTTTCACATAATTATATAAATATGTACCCAACTTCTATTTGGAATATTTGCTTACATTTTATTTTGTAAAAAAAAATTATTTAAAAATACCTACTTCATAGCAATGTATATTAGAAGGAATTTGTATTCTGTTAAATATATGTTCATGAAACTATTGTTTTCAAGGTGATTGAGTGTAAATACATACTGATTTATAGGTTAAGTTGATTATTTTTCTATTCGTGAGTAAATTATTTGAATGATATATAGATCCATAGACGACAAAATTATAAGTAAGGCCTACTTTAAAATATTAGCTCTCTCGTTTAGTTCGACCAGAATGTAAGTGGCACTTAAATTTGATTGATTTTTATATGAAGGCTGTGTTTTTGTCCGTAGTTAACGCATATTAAATATAACAGTTAATAAATGTATTAATTAATATATGTAATTAATACTTATAAAAGTTGCTTAACTAAGAAAAGCGTTTTGTCTCGCTTGTGCAACAGTCGCACATCAGCATGAAAATGAGAGCTTTTGAGATATTACTTCGAGTTGAACAATGTTTATAAGTATGGATGGTTAACAAAATCTTCTACCAGTTTTGAAAGTTTTTAACCGAACTTCAAAAACACCCAAAAGGAGTTTATCAATTCGACGCCTTTTTTTTGTTCTAGATGAGATCTAATTATCACTAAGGTTGACTTGTCTATGATAGACATAATATTGCAAGCAAAAATTGATATTGTTTCATGACGTTTAAATGAACCTGAACCATACCTACCATATTTTTTACTGAAAATATTCCACCATTGGCTCATACATTTTGAATATGAGTCGCTTTAACTACAGCTCAAAAACCAATCCAAGTTAAAGATTATAAATTTTAGAAGCCTTGAATTCAATTTTCGAAATATTTGATTTATAACTAGACACATTCAAAATGTGTTGTAACCAAGTAAGATTTTATGTTGATTCACAAAAAAGGTCTTAACGATAATTACCTAATTTTTTTTTTTTTACTTTTCCTTACCCGACTATTTGTTTCGCGTATCAAGAGACAGCGCTGGTATCAAATAGTTTGTTTGGCTTGTATATAAAGGCCATTAAAATATAATTCTTATTCTGACCGGCTACAATACTGGAAGCAATATCATTAATGACTCTTCTACCGAATTCTTTTAGAATTGTATATATCAAAAGTAGCATTTGTTTTCATGTGTCATTGTGATATTCAGCAATTTATGTACCCCATGTGGTGGTATCAAGCTAGCCTTATGTAGTCAGTGCTACATGCAATTATTTATGTAATTATATAAATATAATAAAAGAATCTGTACGATTTTGTTTTATTATTAAATTAAAGTATCGCAAGACAAACTCGCGAGTCATAAATCATCGGAATCTTGCTACCTCTTTCGCACCTGCACGGTCTTATGGAGTGGGACTCGCACCCTTAGTAATGTGCAATAGTGTTTTACGCATATCAAAGTGTCAATAAAACGAGGAATATAAATGATTATTTTTAATTCAGTATTGATTCATTAAGGTAAATACTATATAATAATTAAAACACAATTTAAAAAACAATAATTAAATAATGGTATTCTCACTATCTAATTATTAAGTATGAACCTCATTATCATGAGCTCATTTATAGAAAAACCTAGTTAGTAGGTAATTTATTTTAGCAGGTAAATTATTTTACAACTAAAAACAAATTACCCAATTAATGTAAGATTATTTTAAACATAAAATAATTACATAGACAAATTTACTTACCTACTTTAATATTTTGTCTTAACTTCTTGACTTATGGCCCAACTCGCCAGTTTGTATTGCGGATTTAGCTGGTGTTGCTTGATTTGACAGATTATAAACTTCAAATATTGTGATTAAATTTCAAAAGGGCGCTGATGAGTGATGTGCTATTCGATTGAATAGCGCAATTCTTTCGTCCAAACAGTTCTAGGATATTTTTTTACTTAGCGATTTTTATGCGAATGTCGCATTTAAAGAAAACTTTTTTAAACAATTAGCTATCATATTTTACCAATAGTTGTATTAATTACTTATAAATAAACCATGCGTCAGAAGACTCACACTTTCTTTTCTAAGGAAAATAAAATGGATTAATAAAAAAAAGATTTATTTTAGTAAAAAAAATACACAAATGCATATTAGCAAGTCAAAACTGATTGCATCAGAAACGCGAAAGCGAATTGTAATTATATTACAAAATATTACTTAAAATTAAATGAAAACGTTGTCCATTGACTTAGTAACGGAAGTGGCCTTTTCTTGATCGTTCTTCGTGGTACACCCTCATTGGTGCGTAGGACCCGTTCGATGCGCCGTTTGTATTGAGACCTAGAAAAAAAAGTCATACTCAAAACGCTGACAAGGTATGTTAGAAGTGAAACAAATAGTAAAAATTACCTCATAAATGGATGAACATATCTTCATAAATTGTAGAAGATTCATCTCGATCATGTTAGTATAACTTTTTTCACCGAGTATTAAAATACAAGCTATTTAATTTATTTCAGGTGTATTTACGCAGTGCAAATAATTTCTCATTAGTATGTGCTGTGCATTTACTATTTTTTTCTGTCTACCTTTGCCATCAACCTGTCCCGTCACAGTGCTCGCTTTAGAAATACAAATTTTACGTTATTTGAGTCCAGTAATATCAGCTACATATTTCTATTTCCAGTAAACAATTTTTTTTCATAATTTTATATTAATTTGGAAATTCTTATTAGAGAGACTCAAAAATATTTTTTTATTTAGTTTTTTTAACTTTAAAATTAATGGACAAATATTTATTGTAGCAATTTTAATGTGTAGTAATTTGGCAGGTTCTATCATTCGTTATCTATTTAAACATGCCTTTCTATGTTAGCTAAGTGTTCAGGAATAAGCGTTTTACCTTGTAACAAGTGGGTAGGCGGCGGTGCGGCTGGAGACGCGCACCTTGGCGCCAAAAGCAGGTGATAGAGCGCGAGATAGACGCACGCGCAGAACAGCGCCAACACGCCTAACGCACGGTACACGTTACGGCTGGACTCCATACTCTGTTCTAGAGTCACCAAGCCGCTTACTATTGCACCGATACAACGACCTGTAGGATATTTTTTAAAAAATTTCATAAGTTTTAAAATTTTAACAATAAAAACCGACTTCAAATTGTAACTCTAAAACTGAACTTAAATGGGAACACACGGGAAGCACCAGCATTCAAACAAAAATCATCAAAATCGGTTCACCCAGTCGAAAGTTCTGAGGTAACAAACATAAAAAAAGCTTCGAATTGAGAACCTCCTTCTTTTTTGAAGTCGGTTAAAAATAACACAACATTAAAGAAGTTAACAAAAACAAAGATCCTAAAAATGTTTTACAATACATTTTAAATGTCACAAAAGTAAATACAGGAAAAATTAAAAGTGTACAGACAAAAAACATTAAAAACACTAGTTATCTACTTATGACTGACTTTTTAATCTATGGTTGCCCTATTAAACGTAAAAGAACTTTTTTTAAATATAAAATTATGTATAATTTACTAACAACGGTAATATGTTGAAACTAATTCCCATGATCCTAAATGGAGCATTGGAGAGATGCACTGTTTTACTAATCATTATCAATTTTTCGAGCCAAACAATTTTCTTCTTTCCACCGGGGATTGAACCCGGCAACAACTATATCAGTGGAGGTACGAACATATCTATGAAGTTATTTAGCTGAAATAAGAGAAATTGAAAACGATTTTAAAAACCCAACGAATTAAAATTGGTACATTAGATAAGGAGCAAACAGAAATAAACAGACACGTCAAATGTGTACCATCCTTGTTTTTCAGGGGTTACAAATCACAAAGTTTACCCAAACAGAAGTGTGCAATAACGGGCAAAGCTTGTCCGGTCGCCGTGTACTTCCTCGGCACAAGATGGCGGAAGTAGAGCACTGAAGTTACCCAAACGAGACTCAGAGTAAACACTTCCAGAAGTTCGCTCAACACCACCCAGGTGTAGCTCGTGCTGTAGGCTAGAGCTGCAAGAAAGTTTACTAATATTAAAAAGCTGTTAATAGGCGAGAATGAATGGAGTAAAGTAATGAGAGATATGTATGCTGAACGAGTGTGACTGGCTAGGTTGGTCTAGAAACGTTTCTACTAAATATAGCAAGCTTTAGTAGATACGTTTTTACTACATCTAAGAAGATTTAGTAGGTACGCTTCTAGACCAAATCCAGGATAGTTTATTGTGAAATTGAAGACAATTTAAAAAGCTCCCGACATGTTAATTACAAAAAACTTCATGAATGGATAAACATATATTTATAAATAACGTCAGTTGTAAAACAAAAAAACTGTATCAGAATTGGTACGTTAAGAAACTACGATGCCATGGACACGTTAAACTGTGACATGCATCTTTTATTTCTAAAAATGTTCACATACCAGTATATCTTAAACAGTAGAACGTAAATGCGCCGATGTAAACATTAGAATGTCCGATGTAGTCAACGACAGCTTCTGCCCACCACAGCGCAGGGATTGCTGGAATCGCCCCCGCAGTTAGTGTAAGGCCTGCTGTTACAGTGGTGCCGTTCAGCTCTAACACCGTCCTGGAAGAATACCACAATATAAATTGTTTTAGTTTATCATAAATGGGGCTTAATAAATAAAAACCCAAAGTTTTAAATATACACGTTTTATATATTGTTGCACGAGGACGGCTAGCGAATGAATGAAAAACAAAATGGCGGCCACATTCCGCCAGATACCACACAAAATACGCCTGACTGAAGTACAAAGCAATTGAAAGAACACACATCGACAACAATAACCCGCGTAGGCGTTACGCGCCGCAACATAAATATTATACGCTGGCTGTAGGTGTGACGAATCTCTTTTTAAAAGATTTCAAATTCAAAATTATATAGAATTGTAATTGACATCGATATACATTTGGTGGCATCCGTCTTCACTTCATAAAAACAAGAGTAATAATCTCTTACCTTGACTTAATCTAAACTCTGTACATAAATAACTTCCATGATATTTCTTCTGAACTATTGTAAATTAATATAATTATTAGATAAAAGGTGTAAATTAAAAATAAACTTTTGTGTGATTGTTTTAATTCAATACTACACCCCAACATCTACATAGGTACTCATAACTAGACATCGAGACGCATACGGCATAAAGCAAAATCAAAAATTCATTTTCAAATTATAACTGTATACCAAAACTGTTCGCGCCTAATGTTTTGTAATAGCAAATATAGGTATAACAACCAAAATTGGATGGTGATCTATTTCAATATTTCAATATTTTCTCCTTTATAATATTCACATATCGTTCGGTCTTTATTGCAACAATAATTGAATTAATTTTTAAAATGCTTTGGCGCTCGCCACCTCACTGACATAAAGTTTTAATACAATTTATAAAGATAACTGTAATATAGTACCTATCTATAAGTTATGGTTGCAGATCTATACTAGGCTTAATGTACGAATATTAAGTTGTTTAGTAAAATAAAATTAATGGTAGGTCTTTTTCAAATAAAATAAAATTGTTATTATAAATAAAATTGTAGCTAAACTTCATATCGTTCGCGTCAGCTTTTAAACTTCAAAAAACTGCGTCATAATCATTTGTTTGGAAGCTACGATGCCATACACACGTCACAGTTACATATTTTTTTTGGGTCAGGGGGTTACAAATGAAACTTACCAGGGTAAATATGCGTCGATGCCGCTCCAAAGAGTTCCCAAGAGGACGACAACGGCAAAGATGGCGGCGGTCTCGGCCCCGTACCGCCTCACCGCGTTCATCGGCATCGTCAGAACACCCGTCGCTGTATGCCACCACCATTCAGGGGTTGACAGAGGCATGTGGCTAGAAATTTTAAATACAACAATATAAGAACTTTTAAATAGAAATTCTTTAAAAATAATGAATTATATAAAAGCAATTTTTGCTTCACACATTTTAAAAGTGACATCCCGTTACCTTTTACTTCTAAACTTCTTCTTCTTTCAAGCCCTTTTAATCTGCATTACGGGGTTTGTGACTGATCTTTTGTCTTTCTCTTAGAGTTACAGAATGTCCCGTAATTCAGTGTGCCGCTTGGCATAGGCCTCCTCTAACATCTTCCATTGGGATCTGACTTGCGCTACTCTCCTCCAGTTATAACCAGCAGTAAGCTTCAGATCATCTTCCCACCGTGTGTCGGGGTGTCCTCTACTCATTTTACCATCTCTCGGGTACCAGTTGGTGACAGTTGAGCTCCACTTGTTTTGTGTGTCACGGATCAAGTGACCAGACCACCTCCACTTCCGCTGTTCTATGGGTTACTATATTGGCAACTTGCTCTTCTTCTTGCTGCTTCTAACTTTATCTTGCCTTTTGATACCTGTCATGCACTATATACTAAACTACTAATGTATAATTTGTGTGAGCAGAGATGGGACTAAGACATTTCTGTCTATTTCACTGATTAATTATTTATTCACAGGTAAGTAGGTGATCAGCGTATCTAGGTAAACTTTTTCTCCGATACGATATACGCGTTAAATTCTCGACCGTCGCTCGTTCCACTGATCAATTTGATCAGCTTCCTGTGCCTACTCAATGGAATTGTTAATCTTAAATAGATAAAATAATTATGAATGACTCACCTGTCGACAATAAGTATGAGGGCTCCGATGAGCATGAACAATGCGTGCAAGAGGAAAGGCACTAAGTATGGCGTGTCTGGCATTTCGGATGCCGCCAGACCCGCCAATGGGGGGAATATCGCCAAGCCAAGGGTTCCAAATGCCAACTGTCTTCCAACATCGCCCCGTCCTAGGGAAGTTTCTCTCGTGGCTATCACACACGCAGCCCCTAACAATGCTAGAGCCGCCGTGGGCCATATATCCGCGAAGAGTCTGAAATGAAAAGTGAAATGTAACAACTATTTGGAGCATGAAGCTTCACTGATCATTTTCCTTTACATTAAAGAAAACAAGTAAAATTCAGAACAATTTTAAAAACCTTCGATAGAATTACATTTAAGAATATCTCTTAAATGAGTGAACAAATCATAAATGGTGGCTAAGATCCATGTCGATCACTATGATGAGCTTTAATGCCACATTGCCACGCTTATAACACCCCTCTTATGCGTCGGGGGTTAAATTACCTTAAAACGGAATATAGAGAGATAGAAAGCAAAGGCAACATCTAAAGAAGGCTTTTGTCAAGAGTGTATAAAAAAAGAATAAAATATATATTTAAGACTTTTATAATAAAGGCCTATTACCTTATAACGAAGTAGCTCCAGAAAGTATATGACGGATCGCCAATAACAAGTCTGCACTCAGCATTCGCTAGGACTCCGTCAGGTTCGTCATATGGATCAAGCACTTGGCATCTCACGGCTGCCTTACATTCACCACCATCGGGGTTTATATCCTGAAGACGGTCTGGAGGGACTATACATTTCGATTGGCCGGCTGTAAAAATGATATCATTCTTATCATAAAGCCTCCTCAAAACTACCATTTTTCCGCAACGTCCATGTGTTTGCCCTATTTCAACTACTTGAAGCCTTTTTTCGAGATAAAAGGTAGCCTATGTCCTTTTCCAGGTTCGAGTCTATTTTGAATCAAATTTCATCAATAATTTGGTCAGTGTTTAGGCGTGAAAACACACCAAACAAAAACTAACGTAACCAATTAGTAAAGGGATTGGTAAGTGTAACAAGGGCCAACACAACAATTAGGTACTAAAAATTGCAAAATAAAATAGTGTGTTAGGGATAATACATATAACAAAACATACCGGTTCTATAAGTGCACCAATTAATCTCTTCAGTAGAGTTATCTTCAGGCATTTCTGGGGCTATCAGGGTGAGGGGAACGCGTAGCCTTTGCGCGTGTTGCATGTACACAAGGCACTGGCCATTGTAGCAGAGGTGGGGTGGGTTGATCTCAAAGTCTGCGTCATCTTCTGGTTCCTCTGTCACTAGCACTACTGGTGTCTATAAATAAGGAAATGGAACTTAGCCTTAAACCCAACATACGAAAGGAAAAGATTTTTATTTTTGTTCAAAGTCAAAGTCAAAATATGTATCTTTATTCATTGAAATTATATTTGATCATTTTGAATCGTCATTTTTTTTAATATGATGTAGTTTACAAAAAAAATTCCTAGTATTAAATTCATGACTATCACTGCTTTTCTTAAACAAGTTAATATTTTTGTGTACATATATCGTATTTTCATAAATATGATATTGACATGTGACTGTCATTATATTTAACTCTTTAAATTTTTCACGGAGTGATTCTTTGGGACCCATTTTGTAAATTGCACGAACATTCAGGATATTTTTTCGCACAACGCAAATTTTTGATTTTCTGAGAGTGCCATCTTCTACGGCAAATCGGTAAGCGCTGGAGGCCGCTGTCATAAACAAAATTGCAATTTTTTTCCACTCATTCCGGGTGGATGCATAAATGGATATTTTCAAACACAAAAGCCAAAGAAAATTAGTCTCCTAAGGGACATTTAAATATATTTCAAAATATCTTGTAAATTCTAAATTTAATTTAGATCTTATGAACTTGAACCAGTGGAGCATAACTCAAAGTGGAGCTTAAACGTACTTCTAACTAAACATTTTTTTGTTGCCCATTGGTTATTTTTTGCAGAGAACGGCAGCGTCTTACAAAAAAATAAATGTATTTTCGTACCTTTAATAATAGGTTAACGAACGTGCATTAATCAAGGTCTCTGCTTCCGGTAATATTAGGCAGTCTGATTTTTAATATGTCTGATAAATTCCAGATAAAGTTAAGAAATAGGCCAAACTTATGTATTTATACGAGTTATATCAGTTTTCCCTATTTCAGGATAACAAGAAAGGAGAAAGGCTACTCTTTTCTCACGCTCTAGTTTGTTTGTCTATAGAATTTCACTAAAATCGGTTCAGTAGTTTAGTCATGAAAGCGTACCAGTAAGACAAACAGACATTTTTGCATTTATAGTAAGTATTAGTAGGTATGGCGTATAGCGAAATCATGTTAATATTTTTCTGTAGAGTCAACTAATTAAATAATTTAATTTAATAGGTATGTGAAGCTTACTCAGTTCTATAAATTTAGGTAGGTAATTACCTACTCTGTAAGTGAAAGTGAAAACGCGTCGAAGTACGAAATTCGTTACAACAGTGAAGGGCACTATATACATCCATTTATGGCACTGTTTAGTATAGATTATAGACCACGGAGCAAATAAAAACTTATGAGAATGTTTTATAAATATTATATTTTATAATTTAATTCTAATTGTTCTTAAAGGTAAATTGCAATAAAATCATTGACCTAATCTAATATGTAAAGGTGGGGGTGGAAATAATATATAAGTACTACTTAGAATTTTCAACGATTACTTTTAGAAAACAACAAAAAGAACTTCACCTTACCTTTCATGAATTACTTAGTCACAGACTATCGACAATGAACGACAATGAACAACTGTAAATTTAAATTTATGACATTGACAATTTTGTATTCGGCTGCGTGTAGAATATAATCGAACATCAAGTAACGGCTATAGTAAAATCACGTAAGTACTCACGGTATAATTAGCAACGCTGTTGTAAAGCGGGCTCAGTGTGGTAGTCGTGGAGGTGGTTGTGAATGGTCGCATCACCCACGTCATGTTCTCATCGGCACAGCCATACTCGCACGCGCCCACTGCTAGCACCCCAGACTGGAATATATAATTTTAATTAACTTTTAGTTGCGTAATAGCAGGAAGAGTGCCAGTAAAAAACCCTGGTCAGGAACGTGAGCACAGGAGGATCCTAACATTTATTTAAGATATCTTCTTAATTAAATACACAAGGTGAACAAAAATAAGCATCACTACATAGTATAAAATAGAGTTGCCAACCGTCCTGTTTTCCCAGGATATGTCCTAGTTTTTGTAGTGTCCTGGGATGTCCTGAATAGTTTTTAAGTGGCGTCCTGGGTTTTTAAGCGGTTATTTGAATACTTTTATTATAAAAATAATGATTTTAAACATTACTCGAATGTCATTTCATCTATTTTCACTCTGTTTAGAACAACTCTATTACTGCGTCCTGTTTTTAAACTGAATTGTCCTGGTTTTTCCGACTTCAATTCCTAGTTTTTTAAATTAGGGGTTGGCAACCCTAGTATAAAAACAAAGTCGCTTTTTCTTCCCCGGGATATACCCTTTGTATGCTTAAATCTTTAAAACTACGCAACAGATTTTGATGTGTTTTTTTTTAGCAGATAGAGTAATTAAAGAGGAAGGTTTTTATATATGTTTTATACCCGTGCAAAGCCGGGGCGGGTCGCTAGTTTGTAATAAAAAGTATCATCTAGTTTTATAATGTATCCGTATCTCATAAGAATAGATATTAAAACGCTCGCCAATTATAAATCTTAGTACTTCATATCTTTGCTACGGCCCTCAATTGAAAAGTTACACTTTATTGACTTTATTTGTCAAATCAACACATAACAGGCTACAGCATCCATTTTTTATTTGAAAGTGCGTGAGCGACATCGATTTTAGCAGATTCTTAATTTTTGAAAATCTGTTCATATGTGAAATATTCATTGTAATCATAATGTCGAGGGTTGTTTAATCTGTTTGTAGAGTCCATACTTATTAAGTGCACGCACGAATTTCCTTTAAATAAATAGGTTAACGTCTTCCGTACAAACCTTCTGGCCATCCCACCGATTGCATCTCATGCCCTCGGTGCACACTTCCTGCATAACGTAACCACCATCTGCGTCGCACATAAAGAGGACTTGTGGTCTTCTGGCCTATAAATTAATTATATAAGTTAATTCGTCTGCGAGGATGTAATTTAGCAAGTGCCACTAAGAGCCGTCCCATCAGTAAAGCTAGTCTCCGATTTCGATCTGAAAAATCGGTCCAGCGTTTGAATTCACCGTTTTGTGCACCTAATGCATTTTTAAGTTTGTTTAAAGTTTTAGTTTATCAAACCGTGAGATAAAATAATTTTGAATTGAAAAACAGAAACCTTTTAGTGTAGGTACATATAGTTCAAAATTATTTTGATATAGCACATTCCTGTTAGTAAAAATACCGAGGACAATTCCATTAAACAAGGTTTTAGGTTACCTCGTGTCGTTCGGTGTAAGGCACGGCGAGTAGGAGCGAGTAAAACAAGGCACTCAAAATAAGGCATAAGGCAGTGATGATTCTCAACAGCTTTCCGGAACCGCTGTGCCCAGTGCTTCCGCCAGTTGAGCCTCGACCCACTGATAATCTGTTCAAAAAGTTCGCATACAACATTTACTCAGAATACTAATGATCTATGGTTGATTAAAATTCTATAAGTATACTCACTTATCAATAAGCGGTCCCAAGACAGCAGGACCCAGTAGCGCTATACATGGTGTTACGGCAGATATCAATCGTGCTTCCGCTTTGTCCAACCCTACTGACAGCATGTGTAGGGGGAGAAAAGGGTAAATGCACCCTATTCCTGTAAACAATTAAGCGTTAATTGCAAAACCACGTGTTCGCGTTGACCAAGGCGACACGATTAATTAAACAATAATTAATCTTTACAACTCTAGTGCTTCGTGAGTACTTTGTATTGTTACATTGTGCAATAAAATTTAAATAGATACTTAAGATGATGCTAATTTTTCATAGATACTCCATATAGGTGATATAGGTATCTATTTGAATAAATTTTCGTCGCTCTGAATATTTTATTAACATTCAATGCTTGCTGTAAGTCTTTGGACCTTCATCGTAAAAGGGTTTTCCTCAAAAAATTACATTAGGTACCTACTCCATTGACACTGTACAGAGACCAAAGCGAAAAAAATAATTTTACTTTATTTTTACCGACTTCAAAAAAAGAGGAGGTGCTCAATTCGATACTGTTTTTTTTAATGTTTGTTACCTCAGAACTTTTGACTGGGTGAACTGATTTCGACGATTTTTTGTTTGAAAGCTGGTGCTTTCCGTGTAGTCCCATTTACATTTCATCAAAATCTGTACAGTAGTTTTAGAGTTACAATTTGAAGTGTTTTTTTCTAAAATTTTAACACTATTATAATTATTCAATATTTGGGATGAGCAAGTTCACGAGCTGGAGGACGGTCGCCAAGGATCGTGATAAGTGGAGGAAGATTTCGAAGAAGACTTGGACTCTTAAAGGACAGTGTAGCGTCATAGTACGGTTACCTATGTATGCACCTAAGACACATTAGTCATGATGCAGAGGTCAAAGCTCAGGCTGCCTGACTGGATTGCAGTCTATAGATAGTGGGTATGTGTACCTACATGGCAGTGATATTTTTGGTTTTAATATTTTATATTAGAAGCTTATTTGTAGTGGGATAAGTACTCGTAAATATAAATTATAAATTAATGTATGTTATCTATATAATTAATAATGATCCTAAAACATTGATGTGTTAAAAACCTTTAACACATCAATGTTCCTAAAAGTTACTTGCAAATTTAATTGTTGCCTATGGATACCTACTTATATCTTTCTAAAAATTATTTATATGACCTGACGTCATTGTGATTCTGGATTTAAATACCTAACTGTTCTTTTTGATGAAAACCAATTGAAATAGTGCATTTTTGTCTTAATATAAGGTATATTATAGCATAACTTGCTCGTAGTTCAACGTGTTACTGTATATAGTATAGTTAAATGTTATAAAGTCAAACCAGTTTCGATTTTCGCACATGCGAATAAAATATTCATGCCATCTGTACAAAACATACGGGCATTTTAAGGTCCGTTACATACCATTATGTCGTTCCCAGTTCGTTCTTAGTCTAGTAAAATGATCAAGTAAGAAAATTAATGCATTCCTTGTAACAGTGAGTTTCGCTGGAATTCTATTACAGTCACGATCAATCTCGAACGGGATTCAGATTTTATAATTTACATATGGGGCATATGCAAAATTAAGCATAATTCTGTATGGCAATGACATAGACACTCACGCTAGCTTTGCAACAAAATATATTGTCATTTCTATACAAAAAACTGTCATGCCGCAGCGTGATCTCGCTAACGTTATCTTTGCATTCCAGACTGAGAACGAACTGTGAACGGTATTTTAGTGTTGAACGGCCCTAAATGGCGCAGCGAATGGCGTAGCAAACGTCGAAGACGAGGAACGAGGTGAATGTTCCCTAAATCATTCGGCACCATTGGCGAACAACGCTCCTTAGATGGAAGCTTGGGGGCATTGCAACACAACCGCAGTCTAAGGACTTGTTTTTATTGAGAGCTCACTTAACTTCATGGAACGACAATTGATGTCATTCTCAGTTCTCTTAGATCTGTGTTAATGGACTGTAATAAAAATACTAACCTGCTAAGAAGCAAAAGAGCACACATTTCAATGTGATCAGGTTTTTATTCACAATTTGCTTCATATTGACGCTTTCTTTCGTGCTCCGTTACCTCGTCTCTAATAGCATCTTGTACCTGCAATTTACATATTAAATTTTAATAACTGTTCCTAATTATTTTACAGATTTTAATATTTTGGATACGCGATGGGCCTTTATTAAATACAGGTTTTAATTAATTTTGGATTCGGCAGATTAGTTCCTAGGATAAAATTACTGGGTACCTACTAACGCATTACACAGATCAGGTGACCCACGTGTTTATGGCTGATATCCCGGCATCAAATATGAGTAAAGTGACAGAAAATTATTCTTATTCCCTTTAAGTTCATAGAAGTGTGTCTGTCATACGCATCAGTATGAGACAGGGAGCTTTGTTTTTCACTTTGCATTTGTCAGGCCCAATGAGGCCACGGCCGGGCCATGTATTTGTACGCCCACATATGACACGAGTTTATTATAGTCGTATACAAAGAACGTTAATTTTAAAATAGTTACGCTAAATGACGTGATCCCTTCGTGATCTCATTGCTATTTACCAGGCCGAGTCACAATTACAGTCGCATTAATTCATACTATTTTTATCAATAAGAAATTAGATACTTTTCTCTTGTATTGTTGAATTATTAGAAAGACGTCAATGCCTAGAACCGATAAAGCGGAACCAACATTTTATAATTATTTCTTATATATTATGATATAAGTAGTAGTGATTGTTTTGGTGAACGCATTAAGGTGTACATACCCCTAAGTAATAAGATTGAAAAATTAAAAAAAAAAAAAAATCTTAATATTATGTTTTGTACATCTCTTAATTATTCTTTTATTTTTATATTTTATTACACTTATTTACAAAAGAAATTAGACTAGTAATAAATAAGTAGTAATTAAGGAATGCAAGAAGCTATTTCCTCCAGACAACTTCATTGAAATATCATAATATATGCCTTATTATGCTTGAGAAAATAAAATTGTGAAACTTCAAAGTAAAGGATGTTAAAGGTGTCGTCGAATCGATATCATAATAAATATCTAGTCGGCATTCGCGTGACCTAAATATATTGAAGGGTCAGACGTCGAACCTACAGCAACTTGCCTTATATATAAAAGACGTAAAAAGTTGCTCAGGTGTAATCGGTTTAGTGGGAAAGCTAAATAAACTGACTTAAAACACGCATTTGTAACATTAGCTTCATTTCCTGCAACATATTGAGGTCCCGGCAACAAAAACATTCATTCATGATTGTCATTTAAAATTGAGCTTAAAGCTAAACTTTAAGCTTGATTTTTCAAATGACTCCAAAAAGAGATACTCAATTCAATTGTATGTTTTTATGCGATTTTGAAACCAGTCAGAGCCAAATTGTATGCACTTACACTTCCAAATATTTTGTTCAATATTTTAATCATGAAATTTTAGTCATAGTAGCGAATTCTTGTAACCCCTAGTGGGGCATGGGGCAGACATATTGCTGTATCTGTTTCACTGATCATTTTCTTTACAGGCAAGTATCTAATTGCCAGTATCTATGATCAGTGATCATCTGATCAGCCTTCTGTGCCAACCCAAACGAACCATTCATTTGTCCTCTCTAACCCAGGGCCTCCGGCGCATCACGCAGACGACACGGAGGCGGCAGGCTTATTAAAATGTATGGTAGGTATATTTAAAATATTATTTAATAATTATATTTCTATTTTTGTTACTAGCGGACAGTGTTGGTACATGTAACAGTTATATTGTATATGTATAATTTACATATAAATATTAAGTAAATAAATATCACTTATGGCCACAATACATAAAGAGAACTTGGAGCCCTATTAAATTATTTATGACTACGATACTAGTTTCAAATCCATACATACATATAGTTTATTTCTACTGTGGGTCACTCACAAACAATTTCACTGGCCTATTTTTAGTTATGTATTATTGTGGCCACCTTTGACGTGTTTACATATGTGCAAATTATTGCACTTCAGTGAAGTGACTTCATCTATAAGTTAAACTTCGGATACTTTCACACAAATGTCAATTCCAATTCGTGATGGTTGCACGTCACACGTTGCTGTTCAAACGAAATATTTCTTTGGTATATCAACAAAAGCATTTTGGTGTAACTAATCCAATTTTAATTATAAACAAGGTTTCGTTCAAATTGAACAAATTGCTGTCAAATCTTTAAATATTAACATAATATACAACGTTCAACTGTTATGCATACGTTTGTGGGTGTAACTGCTAAAAATGCTATAACATTTTTCATGTAAATATTTTAGGAAGATGCTATCGAATAAATCTATTTCATATATATATTTCATATAATATTATATACGAATAATAATATGACATATTATTATTCGTAGATTAAAATGTTTTTTAAGCCCCGACGCAAAAAAGAGGTGTTATAATTTTGACGTCTGTGTGGAATACTGCCACTCATTATAGCTACTAAACAAATGGAACAATTTTAATGCATTTTTTTTAATTTTAAAGATACAAGTAGGTACTTTATTTTTAAACTTCAATATCAAATTGTTCGGATATTATATTATAATCTATATATAGCCTCTGTATTTCCATAAATTTTAATAACAATGATATCAGTATGAACCCCTCATCGGGCAAAGACCTCAATTTTTCTTTAATTTTGTTTTACAAGGACTATATTTTCATTTTCTTCTAATGAGATTACGTTTACACATGTAGGTACTTAAAGTTTATAAAAAAAGTTCTTTTTCTTCTGGAGTATCTAGTTTGGTTTTAAAATGTTTGAATTCAGCTCAATTTTTTTTTACCGTCTTTTATTATTAGCCTTTCTGAAATACTAAAAAAAGGATATAAAATTATATTGGATATTATATGTTGCACATAAAATACCTTTATTTTTCGTATTTTAAGTTATCCTTAGGGAACTATTATATATCGGCACGCCTTTAATTCCCCGAAAGGGTAGGCAGAGGTGCACTCAGAACACCCAATTTCGCTAGATATTATTGTTTTTAGCGGTTAGCCCCATTGTAATAAGAGGCGAGCTTATTGTCAACCACCGGATATAATCCCAGACTCCGAGCTCTTATTGAAAAAATTCGAACCCAAAGATGCTTAGATATTTAAAAAAAAAAGAGTAATTCGTATGTTTGATTTTATAAATTCTGAGATACAAGTATTGTATAGGGTATATAGCACGTTACGGCGAATTTATTGAGGATGGAACCGCGGTGTACAACTAATATACTATATAGTATTTAGAAAAAGCAGAAGACTTTGTAAATATAATTATGTAAGTACATTATTGTTAATATTTAATAAACAATATCATACAGTATTTCATAAGCTTCGTACTTTTAAAGCCCTGGTGTCCTGGGTTTGTTACTAGGTGCTACAATTTTGAGTCAAATGACGACAATAAGCGGTTGAGTCGGAGGCATGTCGTCACCGCTATAAAGAGCGAAGGCCCATCGACATATTGCGTGACCGACAACACGAGTTTCCGAGTCTGAGGGCACGGCACATTTTACTTTTCATTATTGTATTACGTAATAAAGATTAAACTTGCACTAATGGACAAAACCTTTGAAAATATGCATTTTCCCTAATTCCTCAGTCATTTAAACAGCATGTCCACACAGGATGCCACGCGCATGTTTGTGCGCCCGCTGGAAACGGCTAATGTTTTTCAATGCGAAAATTATAAGTAATGCTTTTAGAATTTCGATAAACAACATTATGATAATAAATTTAGTAATTTATCTATTTTCGTTTCGTTGCGTCACCTAAGTTGTGTTTCTTTTGTGTTTTGAATATATGGACCGTTATTACTGAAAGTTATAATAACGCTAGTTATTTCATCAGGTCACAAGAAAAGCATATTCAATATAGGCAATATATGTATAACATATTAATTAATAGAAAGTTTTACTGCTTTGGTTCGAGAGGCCGGCAAACGTTATCATTTTATAAATAATTGAAGTCTTAGCTATTTAACCGACTTAAAAAAAAACAAAAAGGAGGCATCAATTCGACGTGTATTTTTTTTTAATTTGCACGTCAGCATCTTACGAATTAGTAGGTAATATTTTAACAATAATATATCGTATTCGTGTAATACTTGACGTTATAATTTGGTTAATTAAAAGAATATCTTAATAAATTATAGCTATATTATTATAAGGTTTTATTAAAATACATTCAGAAGTTTTTAGGTGAAGGAGCAACAAACTTAAAAATTTGCATTTATGATATTAACACGTAATATTACTATATAGTATTTTCGACTATGACATACATTTTTATTAATAGGCAATGCATCATAATTATTGTAACCCAGATAACCTTTCCGGTGATAATTCATAATATTTCATCTAAGACATTAAATCGAAACCACCTTATGAAACTAACCTCATTCGATATTATAATTTTATTTTATAGAAATGAAGAGTCCTGTATTTCTGATCAAAAGAAACCCTTAAAGTTTGGTTTGAAAAAAAGTAATGCCAGTTAATTGCGGATATTGCAAGATACCTATTGTTTAACGAACATTTGAATTGTTTAATGATATCAATACTCCTTTGTTTTAATGAATAGTACTTCCAGGTCTACTGGTTCGATTTTTTTGATGAAAACTATTTAAACATTGGGATACGTACCAACGATACTAGACTTCATCGCGTTGCATCGTTATAATAACAGGAAATATCTTTGATTTTAGCGAAATCTTATGATGATAACACAAAAATGTATGTATCTTAATTTTAGTAAAATAAATGACAATATAAGTATCTACGTGATAACTTCTGTTTATATTAAATGCCTGTTTACCCCCATCATATAGAAAAACAAGCCACGCATTAGTCACGCTGCGGGCAAGTGGGTCACCATCAGAATTGCTGTCAGATGCGTTTCTCTTGCTAACATTATTTTGTTTTCACTATACTCTTAATACATTTTCCTTTTATTATTAACATATTATAAATAGAGATTCGCAAAGACCTTGGATAATATGGATTTTACTGTAGCTCTGCTTCGTAATAAAAGCTATTAAGAACAAACCTTTAGAACGCTAATTTAATTAGAAATCTATGCGAGTGCTGGTTGCAATTTGTTAAGAAGAATGTATGAATAATTGACCTCACGTAAATAAGTTCACACACATCTGACATTAACGAGACATTCAAAGATACAGAAAGTTCATCTAATTACCTATAACCTAAAGATTGAAAAATGTGTCTGCCCCATTCTTTGTTAGGGGTTACGGAAGTTGACCGAGAACGCGAAATCGGGCCCGGATGCCTCTACCCAGGAAGGCGGTATGAAACCGAGTTTAGTTTTAGTATTAAGTAACAAATGTACTCTCAAGTACTACGCTACGCCACAAGTGGAATTTAATTGCAAAAAAATACGGTTCAAATTGATAACCTCCTTTTTGGTTTTTTTGAAGGTTGGTTAAAAAAGTACGCATTTAAACTCATTTTAAACACAGATAACAACTGAAATGGAAGACGATAATTATAAACTCTCCGACATCATAAATTGATGAATAGATGACATCAATACTCCTTTGTTTTAATATTACCTGAATAGTACTTCTAGGTCTACTGGTTCGATTTTTTTGATGAAAAATATTTAAACATTGGGATACGTACCAACGATACTAGAAAATTCATAAGTTGTATCATCATATTACATATCGGTCATTAGCTAATAGCTTTCATACAAAAATATTGATATAGATTCATTTAGGTTTAGGAGATGCGATGTCTTATAACATCTTTTCAACTTCATGTTCTAATAAATATTTACAATAATGTACTTAATTATATTTACAAAAATACAAAAGGCTCATCATAACCGCTAGGGTGCGTACCCAAAATAATGAATACATCAATGTTCTAATAATAATTGATGACGCATTACAAGATCGCAACGAAAGAGGTTAAGAACAAATGGTTGAAATAATTCAAGAATGTCACAGTCCTTTGATATCGGCAATTAATGTTGATGCATTACTTTGAGCACAACATTATCTTGAAGTTGCAAACAATGAATTGAAGGCGATAAGGCACGTTCATTGAATGACATGACTTATTAGTAACTAGCCGTGTCCCGCGGTTTCACCCGCGTTAATTCCTTCGCAACGTGATAGCCTATATACAGAGTAAAATAGCGAACAGCAAAATAATAATAGATATGTATTACGTATCGCGCGGAATAGTTATTTTTTACTATTTATTTATATTAATTTCTAAAATAAAAGTAGCCTAAGTTTCTTACATCAGCTATCTGCCAGTGAAAGTCCCGTCAAAAATTGTAAAAAAAATATTTTGGTAAATGTACCGTGTATACATCCAAATACATTAAGTAAAAAGAGGTTATTTTAATATTACAGACACTCTAATTTTATTTATCTGTATAGATAAACTTTCCAAATTGCACTAAATAGGTAAAATAGAAATATGTAATCCTTTTACAAAGCAAATATTTGAAAGTTATTTTATGATTTTCCGTTACAGTTTAGCACTGTCTTACGATATTTATAAGAAACCTCTGACGTGTCTATGAAATAAAAAAAAATCATTCAACTGAGTTCATATTATCTATAACTAGCGACCCGCCCCGGCTTTGCACGGGTATAAAACGTATATAAAAACCTTCCTCTTCAATCACTCTATTTAAAAAAACCGCATCAAAATCCGTTGCGTAGTTTTAAAGATTTAAGCATACAAAGGGATATAGGAGAAGAAAAAGCGACTTTGTTTTAAACTTATAACATCCTTTTTTCGTTGATGGATAAAAACTTATTGGATTTCAATAACCTACATTACGCTGAAGTATTATATGGGTAAAATTCAAAACGAAACACGCACATTACAGAAAATGAACGGAGGCGTAGGAAATTGGGGTCGCCTAATAGGGCTCGTAGATTTGCTCAATGTGGTGAAGAAATGTCCATGGCAAAGCAGATTATGCTGTTTATACCGAATTCAAAAAAAAGGAGGAGGTACTCAATTTGACGCGTTTTTTTTTTGTAAGTTTGTTACCTCAGAAGTTTCGCTTACACTGCTGCGTTTAAGCTGGTAATTCCCGTGTGGTCCCATTTAAATTTCATCAAAATCTATTGAGTAGTTTTAGATTTACAACTTGAAGTTGGTTTTTTTGTTAAAATTTTAACACTAAATATTATGTTGTAACAACAAGCGTAAATATCTGGGATCCTAGTTAACATATACATAGTTTAATAAATTAATAAATAGTTTTAATAAATTAATAATTTCATTAAACCAGAAATTATTTATTTGAAACCAAAAAGTATAGCACAAACAATGAAATTAAATTTAAAAAAAACAGTTACCAAAATATATAACAACCATTTAGTAAGCTTGTAGGTATTTAAACTTCTTTCGTGGCGCTTTTGCGCAGATATTGTAAAATACATAAAAAATAAAGTTAAAAAAATTGAAATAACAAGTATGTTACGTGTATTTGGAATTTGGATGGTGAATAAAAAAGCTATTTGGAGTAAGGAAATTTTACAACCTACTCTCATTTAAGGATGGAAATGTTTTACGTATGCAGATAAACAAAATTGGAGTGTCTGTTTGTAATATTGAAATAACCGCTTTTTACACGGTACATATACCAAAACAACATTTTTTACAATTTTTGTCTGACTGTCTGTTTATTCCGTCTAATCTCTAAACGGCTGGCCCGATTTTGACGGGACTTTCAGATAGCTGATGTAATAAAGAGTAACTTATGCTTTATTTTAGATATTAATATAATAAAAAAATAACTGTTACGCACGGACGAAATACATACATAATTGATAATACCTACGTATCAATTATTATTTTGCTGTTAGCTATTTTACTCTGTTTATAGGCTATATAACATCACATATAATATATTGCTATATAATGTATTGCAACCTAATGTTGGCATAGCAATAGTAGTGAGTAGTGGGGTATGGGGCAGATGCATTTCACATCTGTTTCACTGATCGATTGTTTCTTTAGGGGCAAGTAGGTAGTAGTAAGTAGTAATCAGCCTTCTATGCCCTGCCAGACCGAGTTTTTTTTTATCTCCGCCGGGAATCGAACCCAGGACCTCTCGGTTGTAACGCTAACGCGCTTACCACTAGACCAAGGTGGCATAGCAATATGACAGAAGTAATGATATTGGAGGTTAGTACCAAGTTGGCGGTCGCAGAACCTGTTTCTGGTAATAACATGGTCAGAGTGATGTCATAATTGGATGACATCACTTTTCGAACGTCCCGTAGGTATTTGAAAAATATATTTTAGCTACAATTCATTCATACTTTTACGATCTTGTACAGAAATTATCTGAATCATTATGACGTCAGTAAGGTTATATTAAAATATATACAATTTTTATCTGTATAATATAGATTCTATGAGAAAAACGTTCCATTGGAAATTTAATTAGTCGCGAAAAATATTAATTCAGACTTCGAACTTAGTTGGAATAAAAACTATCTAATCTTTCAAGTTGGAAAAAATATCTAAATCGACTAACTAGTTTAGTAACTTTGCATAAAAAAATTTAAACATATAGGTATGTAGGTAGATTATATTCAGATTACAATAGTAGTGTTAAAATTTTAACAAAAGAAAACCGACTTCAAATTGTCACTCTAAAACTACTGAACAGATTTTGATAAAATTTAATTAAATCGTTAATCGATTCACCCAGTCGAAAGTTCTGAGTTCTTTCTGAACATAAAAAAAAAACAAAAAAAAAACAGCATCGAATTGAGAAAATCGGTAGAAATAGTATCCGAGCTCATTTTAACTAAGAATTAACCTGAAATCTTTAAGAATTGTAATGTTAAATTGTAGGTCCAGCATTAGCTTTTCATTATCCGTAATTGTGATGGGAATTTATTTTGTATGGTTCTTGGGAGTTGGGAGTGGTGGCGATTACCAGTAACATAATTAATGTGATATTCAGGTCAAAGGGCCGCAGCGACCGAGGCGCACCCTGATCTCACCCACCCTCTATCCTTATTTACAGAATTTACACATATAATATATAGGTTTTCGACGAAGGCATTAAGCCGCACATTCGTGTTTTTTTAAATTATGTTACACAATTTAGTCTAAACCATTACGCGCGCGCGCTTCGTGATTGTTGTAGTACTGTATAAGTATTTTTATGAACACATTATCATTTTTGTTAAACACCTGGCGATCAATCCTGCGTGAACTTTTTCACAATGTTTTTTTTTATAATGCGAGTTAGATTTGATTTTGATGAACTTCGATTTGTTAATTCCACGCTGACGAATTTTCTGGCATAAGCCAGTTTATTTTTCATATGAATAATATATTTTTTTAATACGAATCCGAATCAATGTAATCAAGGCTTCGTTGACCCGAGGTTTCCAAGTTTCCCAAATCCAATCGGTTGGTTGGTAGTACGTTTTAAGGTTTCCGTTTTACCCTCTTGTATGTAAGATTTCTTATATACCTACCTACAGGTACCTACTTAATAATCTCTTGGAAAACTCCGACATAAGGTATTAAATAGGTATAAATGTACTTAAAACATTATAAATAGTTTAATGTAAACTAATATTATAAAGAGGAAAGATTTGTATTTTTGTGTGTATGTTTGTAATGAATAAACTTAAAAACTACTGTGCCGATTTCAAAAATTCTTTCACCATTGGAAAGCTACATTCACCCAGAGTAACAAAGGATAGGCTATATTTATTGGTAGAAAAGATCCTTACTAAAACTTAAGTAACGTAACCCAAGGTGTAAAAAAAGTGCCCTAAAAATTCTTTCGTCGCATGCGCTGCGGAGACTATTGATGATCGAACACTGTAAAAAAACCGGTGTGAGTCCAAGCGGTGTACGGTGTTAAAAAGTCCGGTGTTAAATTCAACACGCTTTGAAATAAAAATGTAAATAGAGAAATGTAAAAATTAAAATAACTTAGAAATACCCTTAAAAATAAATACACAAAAAACGTAAAAATAAAAAACAATAAAAAAATATAAATAAAAGGTAAAAATATAAAATTTTATGTCCACCCGTGCGAATCCGGGACGGGCCGCTAGTGTATAATAAAAAGCATTTGTTTTTTCTTTTGAATAAGTAAACAACTAATAGAATAATGCATTACGTTCTCGCAACTTATAACAAAATATTATAATTTATTATGATACACAATACCAATTAAGTAGTATTTTCTAGACTTACGTTTTGTAAAAAGGAAAATTTTCGGAATCGAAGCGGCAAAGCCGCCAGAGTTTTTAAATGTCACTTTCAGAGTTCACTGCCGGCACAAAAGTAATTTGTTAATACTGCTATAATAGATAGAAAAAACTTTTAACCATAGGTTTCAATAAACGCAGCGCGTATGTATTACATAGACTTATTAAAACTCAAAAGTTTTTATCGTAAAGTAACTAAAAATGAAAATTATCGGTAGTACGGACAACACTTATCTACACGCTTCAACCTCGTACTAAAAATTAAAAAATAAAAATCTGATAAAAAATATAGCGAAATGCGAATATTGCCAATAGCTAAATATTATCAGAGCATTCCAGATTGCTTTGATGTCGCAAAGATAGACAACTGGCAACACTGTACAGTACTGTCAATTGTCTATGTCTATGCAATTTGTAGACTGTGCCTATCTTAAAGTATCAATTGTCCGATTTCAGATTTGTCAGGCGTCAGCTTCCATCTTTGTTTCTAAAGATTCGTCTAATTTTTTACTATAATAGAAAATAGAAATTTTTAAATTAAGTATCTATCTATCAAGGGAAACACGAAATTGATCGTGACTTTTGTACCTACCATATGATTAAAAAATTAAGTTCCTTTTAGTTTTAGTTCGGATTTTAGAGCTCAAGCTGGCTAATTGTTAGCATTATGACAAATAAATAATCATATTGTTTTTATTTTTTTCAATTAAAAATTCATATTATATATCGTCAATGTTTAGTATATAAAACATACTATGGCTCCTGGGAATAAAGACAGGCATCCAAATCATACCGGTACTATTCCTAAAACGAAAGTGCGTAACAATTGCAATGTTCCTCAAGAAGCTGTAACTCCTACTAGACGAGAAATGGCATCGAATTTGATATCGGTATGTGTACATACTTTGTCATTTTATTGATAACATTTATAAGCACAGAAAATGTCCTAACACATTCACCACATATGGTGTACTGAATAACTGATAGATTCTCACGGGAGTATGTTGTATTTTTAGAAGGAAATGTACCACATCCATTGGCTTTTTGCCAAAATAGTGCAAAGTGATTTGATTGGAGCTGTTCATATTAACAATTCTTGATAATCTATTTATTGTCATAATTTCATTGAATCAAATTAATTATAAGATTTAATTGACTTATGGGAGGTTGTCTTTCTAAGTTAGGTCAGAAAAAGGTATTATTTTACTAGGTTGTAAAGCAACGGGTTGTTTTACATTTGATTTGCTTTATGAGTGTGAATTTTTAGACCTCCTTAGATTGGGTTCCTGTGTCAGAGTACAATCCAAGAAGTAGCAATTGTAATCAATCTAGAAAGCAAACAAACAATACATCAGAACAAGATTTTACAGACTTGGGTGAGTTTATATTTCATTTTACTTAACAAGTTTATACAAAATAAAAAAAATATTACCAATGTATAATTTTTACTAGGCAATTCAGCTGCTTTTGAAAGTGGGTTTGGAAGGTTTGTACCGGTGAAGCCCCAGCCAAGGGTTCTTCCTCTTACTCTTCAAAACCGAGAAAATAATTCTGGAGATCGTCACAATATTAATGATGACACAAGCTCTTCTGGATCACATTCCCTTCATCCTTATGCTCACCAATTGCAAAATGGTAATTTTTTGATTTAATATTAAACATTCCTAAATGTTTCTCCTGACCTTTTTAAATTTAAATTTAACAGCTAATATTTAAAGAGGTTATTTTTTTCATAGAGTTATGCACTAAAAATTCATATTAAGGTATTATTTACAGCTTAAATATTTATAAACCCAACTATTAATTACATTATAACTAAGGGAGTCTTTCTTCTAAATATAAAAATATTTTAATTTTTTCTACCTTCAGGCCTAATTCCCCATTCAAATCATGCTGCAGCAGCTGTTATGATTGTGAATCCTACAACAACACCAAATACTGTTGCAGAGAATATACCTCAGACCTTTACTGTGAGTAGGATATTACATATTTAAATTTTACACAAAGATTTGTGTCATTTTACAAATTAAAAAAGATATAAGTTGGTTTTATTTTAGACTTTCCGAATAAAACTTAAGAGTTATATGGGCAAGAGTTTGATTAAGTAATGCCATTATCACCCTGATATAGTTTTCAAATATATCATTATTATTTTAGGCTCAAAATCAGAACAGAAAGAATTTTGCCAGAAACTTGAATTCTAACAGACACAACTTTGAAGGAAATAATAATTCAAATAGCAATACTGCTTCAACAGTTTCTAATAGTAGATCTTCTACAAAAGCTGTTAATATGATGAACAATATGTATGACCAAGGACAAGGAAATTTTAACAATATTAATGAAAATAATCATGTGAGTAAAAAATTAATTGTGTATGGGAAATGTTACAGTGCTTTGTGTCTTGTGTCGTGTCTTGGTGACATGAAATCGTACATTTCTATTATTTAGTAGGTGATATTTAGATAAATATTTGATTCTAAATTCATAGTTCAAAAGAATATCAAAATCATGATTTAAATTTTAAAGCTAAGTAAGGCTTATATTTTGAATGTTCCGATGTTAATTCTTATCAATGTAAATTAGAAAAGAAATATTTATTTGTTAGGCTAGTATTGAGATGTAAACTAGATTATAATTGTTACTGTCAATAGGCCCATAGAGAGTCAGCCCGAGCTCTAGGAGAGGCAATAGTAGCAGCTTGTCCGGATGCTGCATCTGTGGAAAGAAGACTTGGTCAGATTAGAGAATATATTAGAGTTACATCTTCCCTTGTTGATACTATGCGTAATTCGGAAGATGAGGTACGTACTACATTTTCATTAATTCAAACTAAATAGGCTATTTTGAATAGAAAATATATTCAAAGCCTGTAAGAAATAAATTATATTTTAATGATTAATCATCTATGTTCAAATATTAATTTATAAGTATTGTATAAGATAATTGTTAACATTTAATTTAGGCTTTTATTGAACACACCAAGGAAGAATATGACGAACTAATTGGAATGATACAAAAGTTAAAAGAAAGCGAACAAAAATTAGAAATAGTTCTTCTAGAAAAGAACACTGAAACTTTTAATGCGTTGGAAGATGTACCGCAAGCCATGACGAGTGAAGATCAAAACCAATCTGAGAGACATTATGGAAATAATAACGAAACAATAGCCAATGTTGAAGAGAGGAATACAGTGAATTGCCTAAATGATCCTAACATTAATAATCATTCCAAAAAGGTGACAAATATAGAAAATGAACAGATTAATAAAACAAATTCCCTGAAAAAAATTAATGAAGATAAATTTAATAATGTCAGTGCTAATTTTGAGCAACAAGAAAGTAGCGCAGTGGAAATACAGGAAACAGAATCAATACCATGTACTGATGAAATAAAGAAAGACGACGAAGTGCTCAATGAAATATTAAGGAAAAATATAAAATCATGCACCGAAAAGATTGCTCTAATTGAAGATATGAAGAATATTACCAAAGACGCTAACAACAATAACGAAAAGGTTTCAGTGTGAAACAGTGTGTTGGTGTTGTTCGCAGCATGTCCTGTTACTCATATTTAACTCGTGACGTCATTGGATTTTGTGTTTATCCCATTGAAATCTAACCTTTACCAGTTTGTACAGATAACTCTTTATTGTTAACATTGAAGAAAAAAACTGTTTACAACATTCTTCAATGTTATATCACCCAGAATAATCACACTTATTATTTAAAAGTGGTATAGTAAAATGTTTGAAGTCCTCTGTACCCTGCACAGACATACTGAAGTACCGCTCACCCCTTCAAATTAATGTAATATAAATTTAAAAGACTTGTTTAAAAAATTTTTCACTGTGTGATCATAATATTACATATATTCAAAGAACAAGAAGGCTATAAAACAAATCAAAATATGCAAGTCCGATACATAAACTACATTCTTATTTATTATACTTTGCAGCAAGATGTGGTAGTGCGACCGATATCAGTTCAAAGCAATGGATCAGCATACAGCGAGAATGAATTGTGGCAAAATGAGATAAAGAACAAAATGGAGATGTCAGCGAAGCAATTGAGTGCTTTGAAGCAACAACAAAAAAGACTTATGAAATATCAGGTAAGTTTTTAATAATGTATAAGAATAATAAATTTATCCCAGTTACTAATTTAAGAAATTAATTTTAAAAAAAATTGACGCTAACGCAACAAAAGCGCGGTTCGCGGTACTGTTGTCTATGGGCGGCGGTGAACTTTTACCATCATGATATGAGTTCATAATACTAAAATTACAATGCCATAGATAGAAAATTAAAAAGTAATAACAGATTTTATAAACTAATTATAAAAGGTAAAAAAAATATTATTATACTGTTATTATTGACGAGATGTTCACAAAATATGATCATCAAAACGTTGTTAATATTATTTTTTTAGTTAACATACAATACTGATATTCCTTCATGTTTAATTTCAAGCAAATAATAAGCTATTTGGCTAAATTGAGTTTGATTAATTCTAGGAGGAGGCCAAACAACAGTTGGAAGAGTTGAATAAGCAAAGCCAGGATATGCAACATGCTTCTACTTCACATGAAAATTTCTCCAATCCACAGGTAATTATTTTTCTCGACTGAACCTAATTGATCATGCAGGAAAAACAAGAAAAACAACACAAAATATTTAACTACATAACTAAATTAGATGTAAAACTATCATTATTATTTTATTTTAACAATTAAAATACTAGTTAATTTATAGTCGCAACTTGAAAATAGTCCGTTAAAAAATATTTTTTTTTCTTGAACTTTTCTTCGACCTGTGTTACCCAGAGAGAATCTATCTATAGTGAAAGAATTTTTTTTTAAACACTTCGTTGCAAGGGAGTGCAACGGGTGGTTATCGCTAATCAGCGATCTCCTCCAGGCAACCCAATTTTTGTTGGTTTCTTCAGGCAAGCTTGTACAAATTCAACCACACTTCCGTGCCAATTATATCCCCTCCGGCAAGTGGCAGACCTACCAGAGACCGAATATTAATTAAATTGTATTCGGAATCGGGGCTCGAACCCGATACGTCATGCCATGCCATGCCATGAGGCCTCTAAAACTTTTTTAAAACTTGAATTGGTAGATCCAAACAATTTTATATTAGTTGGTTAATCCGTTTCAGAACGTAAACTCGAATTACATAAACCCGCACCGAATGTACGCGACGAATCAAATTGGCGTAGCAACCACGTTGCTCCAAGACTTCACGGCAAACAATATGGAGGCGGAACATTCGCGCTCAAACCATTCCGTACACAATCAGGATGATAGATTTTCTATACGAGATGGAAATGTTGCCAGCAGTGAGGTAAGAGTTGCTGAAATAAAAAAGGTATATATTGCAAATGGGGGTTTTAATACGCGGTTTATAGCAGTCCATCACACTGAGATCGCTAACCACTATATGAATCATATCACATAAGTGCTCTGCTTCTCGTCAAGAGAGAAAACTGACTTAAAATGTGTTCATTGGACAAATAAATTCATATAACATAAATCAGTTAAAAGTAATTACTTAGGTACCATTAAAAAAAATGGAAACAAAAAACATTATTCACTTTAGATATTTTATCTGAATGTCTAAGTCAATAATAGCCTTTCTCGATGAATGAACTATCTAAATTCTAACACAATAATATATGTAGTGTTAAAATTTCAACAAAAAAACTGATTTCAAATTGTAACTCTAAAACTGCTGAACAGATGAAAAAAATGTAAAAAAAAAATGAATGAATGATGCTGAAATTTAAATGGAACCACACGGGTTCTGAGCTAACAATTAATATATTTAAAAAAAACAGCGTCGAATTGAATACCTCCTTCTTTTTTTGAAGTCGGTAAAAATAATTTCAATTCGAACCAGTAGTTAATGAGATTATCGTGTTCAACCAACCAAACAAACAAACTTTAATATCTTAGTATAGATGAGAATGTAATCAATTTTCAATATATTATAGGAGCCAGGTCATCGAGAAAGTGACGCGGAAGAAGATGCAGAGGGATTACTCCAAGAGCGCGGACGGATGCTGCAGAGGAAATTAAGAGAGTTGCAGCTCAAGAAACAACATATGGAGAACTTGGTACGCCTATATTATAAGACCATTATAACTCACACACTCAGCTCTTCTCGTGACCACGGCCATTGCAACACGGTCGAAACGTTGAGGTAAATAAATGACGTTTCTATACGCGATAACTCCCTCTATATTTACTGACAATGTGTTGAAATCGCGAAAGTTTAAAGTTTATGATTATAAGGCCACATTCATAACGGGACTTAACATCTTTTCATGAGCAAGGTCAAAAATGTCAAACTTCATTACGTTACGGTTTGACAACTCTTAAAATGCACTCAGTAAAGGATTTTTATTTTTATAACCTATTTTTAAACCCACCTAATTTCTGTGGATCTGTGCGTGGCATCGTAGTTTCTAAAAAAAGTGCCGAGATCGAGATCTTAGGTGTAGTTAAGACCCGTAAAAATGAAGAAGTTTAAATTTTTTTAATAGATAAATTATAAAAATTTGAGTAAAATTAAACAAACATGTGAAAGAATCAATAAAATATATATAGATATGAAAAAGATATGGGACTTTAAAGTTGCGCTTGCAAGATAATTTTGCGCACTCGGATACGTCAAATAACGTCACAGGCGAATCGGAAATACGTCAACTTTAATTTCTTGTTTATTGACGGATTTCAAATTTTTTCAGTGATTGATGAGTTATTACCATTATGTTGAATATAATATTAACAACATCATGAAACTTCTCTATGGCATGACAAATATTTTTTAATTAACTTTTATTTATTTTTTCTATAAAATTTAGGTTTCCGAGTTCCAGAAATTGCAAATGGCGGCAAGCATGGGTGTTGCGAGCAACACGTATTCGAGTTCAGGAGAGGACAGCGTTGACGAGGAACCATCTAGAAAATGTACGAGAAATCTTAATTATTATTTAACCATTATTGCAGACAGTTTTAATATGGAAAGACATTTTTTAAGAATATTGATTCAAGAGTTTTAGGATTGCTTCTGACGTTCAATGTTGCGTCGCACTAAAGTTTTTGGGTTCGTTTTTCGATCAAATACTACATCAGTTAGATTCAGGTCCATGTTCCACTAGAAGTCAGGAAAAGATTATTTTCTGTATAAATTCATATTTTATTGCAGTCAGTATTTTGAGTAAGCAACCCAACGGTTATGAGCCTTATAAATTGTGTCTATGTAAATAAGTGTTAAAATATTGTTCCTAATTTTAGGCAACAAGTCTGGTGTCAATTTGAAAAACGAAGATCCCTTCAAACTAATGGAGATCAAAGCTATTAAGGCGGCCTTGCAAAAAACTAAAGGTAATTTTATTGAACACCTGTTTTATGTTATGGTAAATAATAATACTTATTTACTATATATACTAGGTATTATAATAATTATATTATTTATAACTCAAAATGGATGGACCGGTTTTGATGATTTCTGATCAGTTGGATTCGTCTAATAAAATTCATGAGTGTTTATGAAGAAAATTCGTTTTCTCATAAAATTTTCTATGGAATGACGTTTTAGGTGACACGTTATTATTCGGCACTATGAAACGATAAGAAGTACGGAGGATCCACTAGTATTAAAATATTATTGTTTCCTCATTTTATGTCTGTTACAAATAAATAATATAAATAAAATAAAAGCTTAACTGAATGAAGATAATTTGAGACCCGGAACGTCTCTCCCAGTATATTTTTTTATGATGAAGGGGTTGAAACTTTTTAAGGAAGAGCAAGATCATTATAAGTTTTGTTTCTTTTTAAGATCTCATGAGGTCGGTGGAAACATTTGAAACGGACCATTTATCTGAACTGCAAGATGAAACCTTCCATATGCCTTCACATTCAAACAATATACATGACAAGTAAGTAATCAGAGTAACTATGTTTAACCCCTGACGAGAAATATGAGTTTTATAAGTGAGTCTGTGACATGAAGCTCCTACGAATTGACAGATTTTGATGCGTTGTTAAGATTATTCATTGAGGACGTTTGTACTCGTCATGGAGGTTTTAAATTATGGTCGGTTAGCTTAAAGAAACATTTCTCAGCGACACAGCAAATAATATAAGAATTGATGAACAATTACTCACAAACTGTAGCCAGAATCCTGTCTCGTATATGTCAGCTATCATACAAAAAACCTACAGATGCGTTAACCTTTTGCGTCGGGCCTTAAGCTGACTTTAGATCAAAGTGAATTTGAGTCTAAGAAAATATTGTTACAGCAAATCGGAGTGCGAAGGCAGCGTGGGCGGTTGGTCCGGTGACGGCAGCGTCTGTCGCGTTCTCAACTCGCTACCTCACCGACACAAATTCACCAACGAGCACTCACACGCCCAGAACCAGCAGCACCAGCAGAGGTCCCTTCAAAATCAGCACGCGCTAAACCAACAATTAACGCAGCCACAGCAAAGTGAGTTTTTATCTCTAATCATAATACGTGAAGCGGAAACTTTGTACCCCTTTTTACGAAATTGCGCGAACGGGTGAACGTGAAATTTGCCACGGTCAGTTTATATGAAGAAGTTCATATAGTTATTTTTATATAAAATGCGTTAGAAATACATTAAATTAATTAAAATAAACATTACGCATTACTACTGCTTGGATGACACACAGCACACACACACATACATACCTGACTCATTCTTGAATTGTAGTCGGATTTCGACCATTGGACGACCACTAGTTAATGTTATATAACCAGAGTTTTTTTAATTATATGGACTATCCAACATAAAAATAATGTTTCAATACAAACCATTATTTTCTGAGATAAGGGCGTTCTACACATCGATATAGAATACCCAAAATACACCATCAACGCTCAAAATATGGCACTACCAAACTGTTTATACAGTTCATATTTAGCACAGTTGCCCTCAGTCGCGCGCTGACGATCGCATGACGTAATGTCATAATCGCCTCACTCTCGCATTGGAAATTAAACTTTAAAATTGCACAATAAGGTTGTATTTCAAAATTTTATCAAGTGGCATTGGGTATATTTTGTATTATTTGCACTTTAACAAATAAGCATGGGACACTTTAAACTTGAATTTGTAGGCGAATGTGTATCTTGGGTATTCTATATCGATGGTTCTACTAAACAAAACAAAAAAATTTTAGTTTTACAATAATTAGTATGGATAATATAATTATCAAACATTATTTAAATATTGAATGTGTACATTTTAATCGCGTTTTGCAGGTCACGAAGCAAATATCAACTCCCTACAAGAGTTGGCCCAAGAGTTGCGTATGGAGACGGAAAAGATAATGGGCGAACGAGCCCGTATTAAGGATCTCGTTACTAATAAAGGTAAAAAACCTTTCTGTGTGCGATTATTTATTAATTTATGCATATACTTTTTATCAAAGCCTTTATCGTTTATATTAAATACTGGCTGTGTCACGCGATTTCATCCGCGTTAATTTCGTCGTAACATGATGTTATATAGCTTATAAACAGTATAAAATAGCGAACAGCCAAATAATAATAGATATGTATTATGAAGATACTTCGTCCGCGAGGAATAGTTATTTTTTTATTATTTATTTATGTTAATTTCTATAATAAAAGAAGCCTAAGTTACTCTATATTACATCAGTTATCTGTCAGTGAAAGTACCGTCAAAATTGGTCCAGCCATTTCAGAGATTTTCCGGAACAAACAGACAGACAGACAAAAGTTGTAAAAAAAATATTATATTTTGGAATACGTACAGTATGTACATCCATATGCACTTAGTAAAAAGCAGTTATTTTAATATTACAATCAGACTTGTAGTGTCTTTTATTTATCTGTATAAATTTCATACAATTCTTGCCATAGCTTATGGCCTCCGCCATTCCGAAACTACAATCTTTTTGATTTATTAATTGTTGTTGTAAGTTATACATTTTTATAGTAGGTATTTATTCTCATTTATAATTGCAGAAGCTAATAGAAAACAAAAGAAGGTGAATGAAGAAGTTAGCAGCGTCAGCTCTTGTCCTGGTCCCGCTGAAAGGAGACAGATGCAATTGAAGGCTTTGCTTGCTGAAAAGCAGCGGGAACTAGAGGCTTTATTTAATAAAGAGGTCAGTTAATTAACTTGCTTGGTGTCGGCTGGTTACAGGTCCATGCAATAAAGTTGTTATTACAGAGGAAATTAAATATTTTAACAAAAATAAAACTTCAAATAATAAATCTTAAACCGCTGAATAGATTTTAAAATTTATATGGGACTACACGAGAAGCTTTCAAATAAAAAAAAGAATCATCAAAATCGGTTCACCCAGTCGAAACTTCTGTAACAAATATAAAAAAAATGGAGTCGAATTGAGAACCTCCTCCTTTTTGAAGTCAGTTAAAATATCTTTATTATTCTAATAAATTAAAGAGTGGCAACTTTTAATTATTTATTTATTATTTAATAAAAAAAATGATCTTTTAGGTATTGAGCGTTAGTTCGGAAGTTCCAAAAGTGAAGACCGACTCCCGAGCTGCTTCCGTCGCAAATCAGTCTTACAATAGGTACGCATATCTGTTAATGTCAAAAAATAAAGAGAAATTTCTCTTCCCCATTGGGTTAGGGATTATGCGATTTCACTTTTTTGTTTCTGTATGTACGCACAATTTATTTCAGTGAACCTGAAGAAGCCGAATCATCAGAACATATACAGATGGATTCGCAAAATTCCCGAGAGACTGAAAACTTCAGAGTAAGTATTGAGAAAGAAGAAACAGAAAGGTGTTAAAAGTATGTCTGTGTGTCTATTCGTGGAATCGTAGCTCCTAAACAAAAATATCTATTTTGTTTTTGTTTGCAAGCTCGAAATGGATCGTACAATTTATAAATATTTCATCCATTTATTTATTTTGAAATCGTCGGGGTTTTTTTAAAGATTGCACTTGTGTAGAAGTTATTTAAGTATTAGAATTGTATTTGACTATAGTATCCGCAACACAGACTGGTGATTTGGGCCATAAAAGTCACTTTTCGTAGAGATGGACCGTGTCGATAAAATATTTAAGTCGATATAATATAAATAAATGCTTAAAATCTCCAAAACGAAGATCTAGCCAATGTACTAACCAAATTTTATAATATTTATCTTAATGAATCAATAATGAATTAAAAATATCCATCATATTTATATTCCTCGTTTTATTATTTTTATCGACACTAGGTATTATACTGGCACAGCACTACGTAAGACCGTGCAGGTGCGAAAGAGATAGCAAGATTCCGATGATTTATGGCCCGAGTTGCCAGTTCGCAATGCTATAGTAAAAAGTTTTTATACATGACGCGATGGTAATAATTCGTTCAGGGTGGCGGAGACAGCGCGCTCGGAAGCCGATCGATCAACACCGCACCTTCACAACTTGCCAGCGCCTATTGTAGCGATACTGACAGGTATCAATCTCACCATGTTTTTTTTTGAAATTATTTTTTACCGACTCTAAAAAAGGTGGTTTTGCATTCGACGCTGTTTTAAAAGTTCGTTACCTCAGAACTTTTGACCGGGTTAACCGATTTCGATGTTTCTTTTTTTGTTTGAAAGCTGGTGCAACCCGTATGGTCTCATTTTCATCGAAATCTATTCAGTAGTTTTGGAATTACAATTTGAAGTCGGTTTTATTTTAAATTATTTATATCAACATAAAACATCATACAAATTCCAGTGTATCGAGAGGCAAATCTAACCAACGAAATCGGACGCATCGTCGTACTCAAGAACGCCATCCCGAAGACAATGAACATGTATGTTATCTATATTAATAATTACGTCAAGGGGTACGGTAGACTCGATCGAAACCTTAATTGAATAATAAAACATAAAAAAATAAAGATTTCGAGCCGATAACATATATCTGCAAAATTCGGATTGTCGAGTATTTTGTTTAATGAGGATCAGTAGGTACAGTTATCGAAAATTCAATAGAACTACTATCCACATTATTCTTTATGACATAAGAATGATATATCTTTTTGAATTATCCAAATCGGACCATTACTTACGAAGATATTAAGTTATAAACATTTGCCGTTCCTGCCGCTAAAAGTAAATGTACGCGGGTGCGTATGACGTCACTGAGACGGTTGCCGCCGTATAGCGGTAAGGCGCGCAGTATTTTGTTTGGTTAATTATTTCTGAAACAAATTTAAATAACCGACTTATATCTAATTCACCATTTTAACTCGTATTAATATTATATAGTGCTGAAATGTACAAACACTTCTATTAAAACGCCACAATAACTATTTTATAATGTGCCGAAAGACCCAAAACTTCGTAAAAATTGGTAAACAACATTTTTTTCGTTACATTTTGTACCTACATGTGTAGGATGAGTCACATTTCACTTCATCTAGTATATTATTATACTGATGTGATCGAAATAGATGTTACAATTAGTCTGTTTATTCATTAATGAGATCTCCTTATATGTAATATCATATTTAGTTTAAATTTTATTAAATTTCATTTATTTTAGTTATTAAAATCATTGATGGTAATGTATCATTCTAGCTGCCACAACAGAACAATTGTGTGTCAAACGCGCGGCATGAACCCCGTCCAGAAGCTAGCGTTAATATGACGCCGCCTGTTTCACAGAATGGTGAGTTTTATTTATTTACCGACTTCAAAAAAGGAGGAGGTACTCAATTCGACTGTATTTATTTTTTATGTTTGTTACCTCAGAACCTTCGGCTGGGTGAATCGATTTCGATGATTCTTATTTTGTTTGAAAGCTGATGGTACACGTGTGGTTCCATTTAAATTTCATTGAAATCTGTTCAGTAGTTTTAGAGTTACAATTTGAAGTCGTTTTTTTTTTTGTTAAAATTTTAACACTATATTATTTCTTTTATGTATTTGCTTTATAGTAAAATTGATGTTCGGTAAACAAATTTGAGGCTTAATGATATGTTAATTATTGGTTTTCTTTGTTTCAGCTGATAACTGTAACAATATACCGTATCCCCACTTGCCACCACCATGTTGGAATTCTAAGTCTAACCAGGTATATTTTTATTTTTATCTCGTTGGTTTTAACATCTTAGATACATAAACAGCTTTTAACCGACTTAATAAAGGAGGAGGTTCTCAATTCGACTGTATTTTTTAAATGTTTGTTACCTCAGAACTTTCTACTGGGTGAACCGATTTTGATGTTGGTTTTTTTTTAAAAACTGGTGCTTCCCGTGTGGTTTCATTTAAATTTCGTCAAAATGTGTTCAGTAGTTTTAGTGTTACAATTTGAAGTCGGGTTTTTTTTGTTAAAATTATAATTTTTCAGTACCTATTCACAATTTATAATCGTTCTGGAATATTGTGCTATAGTTATATTATCTAGCTCTATAAATTATTTACCACTTGACATCAAGAGAGTCGTGTGAAATTAATTTTCATACAAGTATGTCTTTCGAGGAATACATAAACAGAGAAATCGAACAAAGAAGTGGCTTATTGTTGGAAAACAGATTGCCATGAAGCACAAACATCAAAAAAGCTCTATAAAAGCTTAAGTTCAGCAGATATTGCTGTTTACTACGCCATACTGAAACCGTCAGAAAAGTGGATGATATTGGGAAAAATGTTATAATCATAGTATTTTTATTCTAGAAAAGTGTGCACAGACACGGGCAATATGTTGTAAAATATAAGGCTTGTTTTTTTATAGGACATGCGTGCCAACCAGTTTACTCAGAATAGCCATTCGCAGACAATGGAACGGTTACTGGGAACACCGCAGATGTCATTTCCGCCTTCGATGCCTTTCAATATGATGATGCCTTATGGAGGTGAGATATTTTTACAAATATTTATAATTTATTTATTTAATAGGCACAATATAAAAAATAGAATTGTCGTAAAGGAATACCAAATGAGGGAACCACTCGATTGTTGGTAATTTTTTTTACCTGCGTGACATAAGAAACCAGATTGTCGTTTCTATAACTTAATTGACAATTTGAATGATAACATAGATATATTTCAAGACTTAATAAGTGTCTCGTCTCCAGGCGAATGGATGCTTTGCACATTGTAAAAAATTAGTGATTTTTATTTCTTGGTTCTTATTTTACAATTTAAGGTCGATTTTATGTTCTGTTAGACTTTTAAGTACTCATGTCATTGTCCTATATGTTTAAACTATAGTATGCCCATTGTTTGTTTTTTGTTTAATTTAAGGTTAGCAATTAGGATGTTTGGGTACTAAATAGAAAATAAATAAATAAATAAAATTCAAATTCGGACATTCGAGGATTGTTAACTTTCTAAATCATCCCAGCAATAATGTTGGCGCTTAGAATTAATTTGGTTTTTATTTCGCTATTGAAAAGATAGTATATTTACTATTTGACTCTAGCAAAAAACGCACCAATTTTTTTTAGATTTTCAGCGCCTTTTTGCGATTGAACGACAAGGCTTGTATCTGTATATAATAAATTTAAAAATATATATAATTGCAATTTGACAGGTGTGATGTGTGGTGGTTGTGCTTGCGGCTGCTCGTGCAGTGCGTGGGGCGCTTGGTGCTGGCAGCAGTTGCTGATGCAGCAAAGGGACATACATCATATGCGACAGCAGATTAATCACGTGAGTTCGAACGAAACGCATTTGAATTGATCTCTTTACGAACCGTTATTTTCAAAAAGCATGCCAGCTTTGAAGTTTTTAAACCATCGAGGAAAAAAGACTGGTGTTATTAATTTGAAGTGTCTTTGTGTCTATCTATTGACAACTGATTAACGCAATTGTTAGTGCTCCTGCCTTCTGCATCGAAAGGTCCCGGGTTCGAATCCCGGTAGGTGCATTTATTTGTGTGATGAGCATGAATGTTTGTTTCCGAGTCTTGGTTGTTTATAAACTTATATATGTATTTATTGTGGTACCCTCGTTGTTTCTGATTACCATAACACAAGTGCTTCAGCTACTTACTTTTGTATGTGAGTTACCTCAATTATTATTATGTATGCATTTTAGCTCCTAACGAAAGGAAGGAAGGTTTTTTTTTTAAAGTGGTCAGTGGACGTAATAGAAGTTTATCTTAGCAATTATTTTTACAAATTTGTTCATCCATTTCAGATTTGCTTATTTTATTTCGCGTCTAATAGGGCCATTTTGAATTTTTTTTTTCTAGTTGGAAGAGCGTTGGCGCGCGGAAACAGCTTCCCACACTCTTAACAACCAGGTTCCGCCCGGAAATCGGGCTAACAACTATTGGGATAATTTTAGAAGGTAGCATTTCTCTGCATTTAATATTTATCTTTTATTATATTATGTGATATCTTTAACATTTATTTATTTTCATTTCAGATGTTAAAAACGATAGAACATTAGTTTAAGTAGATAATCATAGGTTATTTTGCATAGAATATAGTATTTATTAGGGTAAGAAGTGTGATTTGTCCCTTATTGAAGCATGGCATAGTTTTCAATCCCTTTAAAAAAAAAATAACCATTCCTTGTTTATTTCTTAATACTGCTTGTCCATCTGTGTTAAATTGGAATAAAAATATCCTATATTCTTCAATAGTTTACCGCTATGCAAATTTAAAAATTTATTAAAAAAAAAACATTGTGTTCAAATATTTTCTTATTTCTTTAAATGCTTATACTTGCAAATAACTTAATAAGTTTATATTTCATATATATTTGCGTTATAAGTAACCCAATATAATATATATGCTGTACAGAATTTCCACTAAACGTTATTCATTTCTTCACGTTTTTATTGTACTAACAGTGTTGGTATTTCAAGCTAAGATCAACAATTTTTTTTGCGCATCAATGTGGACTACAATAATAAAAATATTACAATTTAAATAAATCACACTAATAATTTTCAATGAAATGTTAGATGTTACGTTATTGGTAACTAAACTGATTGTTGTTATGTTCCAGTTACTCTCGCCAAAACCTCCTGTCGACCAATAGCAAGACGAACGCCGACGGTCAAGCCAGTACTGCGGCTTCCAACCCGCCTCCAGTGGAACGGTCGCACAACGCGCTCAGACGGAGCTCAACTCAGGCCTCGCCTTGCGCCACGCCCAAAAGAAACACTAACGACCCACGTAGTGAGGAAACGCCAAGGCATTCTCGAGCCAACGTCGCCTACGAAAGATCTCTCTCCTTCTCCTCCGCCCCAGACGTCCTCAATTTAAATCAGAATACAGACGACCCACCCATCACCGTAAACGCTGATACGACAACCGCAAACACTAACAACAACAGACAAGAAGCAGCTATCGCCTTCAGAAACCTCAACATAACTAATCCCATCCCAGAAATCATCCAGTCCCATTCCAACAATCTCAACGCGAACACTAAGAAAAAGTCTAGTGCGAAGCTCCCTTCTAAAAACTCCGCCAATAGAAGAAACTATAATGTGCTGGACTTTTCCCAAACTAGCAATATTAATATCGCTAGCACCTCCGAAGCGGCCTCTAAACCCAATTTAGCGTCTACCAGCCGCGAGGTCCAAGACAAAGCGACTTCAAAACTCTTTGACATGCTCAGGGAAAGCATTTACTCGGAGGTCACCACTCTGATTGGAGTCAATGAATCTCATCCAGATTTCCTAATACAGCTGTTTAAGGAACTAACACATATCAGTTCCGACCGGCTGAGACAAAAGGTCCTCCAATCCATTCGACAGATATCTCAATACAATACAGCTATAGAGAACCAAAGCGATTCAACTCAAGAGGAATACGCAATGGAAACTGTCACCACCACATCGACCGAACAGGAAAATTATCATTGTAACGTGCAAAATGGATGCTCTCAAATTGATAGTAGAATCTTAAGATTCCTATTGTTGAAGAGCGAAGACGTTTTCACTCCAGAGCTCTTGGAGACGTTTGCGAACATCGTGGTTAATAATGCAAATGACAACAGACAAACTAAGATGCTCCTCGAGTCGCTTTTGAAGTATGAAGGAATGAGGGTGTGCGACGTTTCCAGTGACATAATAGAAAACTTGCCAGCTATGACCGTAAGCGTCAACGACGGCGAGGACTCCACCCAGCACGCCAGTGAGTCAGAGCCGTCGATCCTGCAAGATGTCGCTGGTTCATTGAATCTGTACAGTTCGAGCGAAACTCGTCTTCATCAAATGAACGGCTGCCCTTACGACATGTGGCCGGGACACGTGCACATGGATATAGACTCCACTGATACGAACGAGAACAGTCAAGAAGGAAAATCTGATCTAATAACGTGCTCGGAAATGCTGAACGGCGATTTGGCCGAGGCCGATCAAACTTGTCGTTCCGATGTAAGTGAGAACGCAAACAGAGAGGAGGGAGGGAGCGCGGAAGGTCTTCCCGACGTCGTCGATACCGAGGAGGTCACCCCAACAGAGGTAATACAACAAGTACTTTATTGTAGATGCCTTCCAATCTGTACTACTCGTTATAACTAAGTTACTGGTGCTCAGTTGTCGCTCCTTCATTTAACGCTTATATCGTAACCATTTTACACCTTTTGCAGTTTTATACATGTATTTTAACAAATAAATATGAAAACATTTTCTCGCATTTTTAATAATTAGCACAATTAAAGAAGAGATCAAATACCTAATGCGTCTTTATAAGACCAGACTGGACAGACATCCAAATTTACTGGCCGCGAGCTTTATGAACGTCGATACATTCAAACGACTGAAAAGGAAATCGCCAAGGGATCTCGTAGCTCTTGAATAGGACAAGGCTTTATAAAAGCCACCTATAATAAAGGGGATAAGTCACTGGACTAACTGCCCTCCATGACAGTAAAAATCTATAACTGATTGCAATAATACATATATAATTTAAACTAAAAAATTTTTTTTAATTATTGACATATTAAAATATAATTCTTGACTATTTAAGTGCCTTTCCATGATAATACTACATTGATGCAAACTTAGTAATTATTTCTGTAAATAAATTTATTCCTTTAATTCTGAGGATTAATTCAAATAGCTATAATTTTTTATACCAAATACAATTGTTTTCCGTTGTTAAATCAAGTTTATAAAAACGTTTTTATTACAAATTTTAAAATATAAATAAAACAATTTTTTTTATAAATGCATTTATTACAAATTGCTTTTAAATTAATCAGGTACATTATTATCACAGCAAAAATACATAACACAGTCATATCTATAAAAATTTACTTTGTCATGAGAAATTTTAATAATATACAAAATAGTGTATAAATTTGAATTATCTTTACATTAAAGGCTGAAGCAGAATGGCTCGGACTTGACCGTGTGCCAACAAGGCTGCATATGGAAGACAAATCTGAAAAACAGAAAGGTGATTTTAATAACTCATATTGATTAACTAAACACTCAAACAGCTAATCAAGTTAGCATTAATGTTTGAGCGATTCCTGAAAAAAATGTTTTATTAGTGCTTCTAAAACTGCTCCTGCAACAGAAAAAACACAATTATACTTATATTAATTTATATTAATTTCTTTTTCAGATTAAACGGGAATTTTAAGATGATTTAATGAAATGTATAGTTCATTATATAAAATGTTTTGCAATGCTTGTCTCTACTTGATTATTTATGTAATATTTATTTAGCACAAATAAAATATAAAATGTAATTTGTTTTTAAATAAAAAACCTCCCTTTGCCTATAATTACCTTTATTTAGAAAAAAAACTTGAAATTATAATACTTGAAATGAAATCTTAATGTAACTTTGCACTTATAGTCTTTTAGAATTAAAAAATTGTCAATGTTCAGTTCCTAAGTTTTAGTCACACACACTGATAAAAGTTCCCGCCATGAATATGCCAATATAGAGTTGCCAATAGTTCTTCAGATGTGGAATCCAATTTCAAATTCTCGTTAGTCTCAGGTCCATTACTTTTCATTGTTTGTACTTCTGTAGATAAAATTACCATTACTTAAAATCTTATAATATTTAATAACTTTAAATATTAAGATTGTGTTCAATGTTTTTATTATTGAGTAGCTATAACATATGGACCATGAGACAACGAGAAATATCTGGATTGTTGTGGGTTGGATGCAGTAAACGTGGGTTGAAGTTGGAAGTCGGTGGCACCATTACCTCTGAAATAAATCGTATTTTGTCACAGAATGCCCTTGTGTTTTTTTAAAGTCTAAACAAGATCTGTTGCTTTTCCTTGTATAGTTTACTTAAAGATTAACCATATTATTCATATAAACTAAAATGTCACAGTAAGGGTATATATAAGTTAAAGAATGATTTGTCTTCCTTTAAACTTATTTTATAATTTGATAGAGAATAACAAATAATTCTTTAATAACAGTTAAAGAAGGCTTACTCAGGTCTTAACTTTTCACGAATTAAACCATATACCTTTAAGGGCTGACAATACAATCAATAAAAGTTTTGTAACAATAATATTTGAGAAATCCCATGTATGTATTATTGAAATTATTTTAATTGCTAAAAAGTAATTCATGTTGATAATTTGTACAGTATCTTTGCAAATTGATTCTTTTCTTTGTTTTGTTTGTTCGAATTTGTTTATTGGAAACATTTGAATAAATATTCAGTAATATCAAATAAAAAGTATAATTTGTACAAAGTAATCAATATTGGCCCTACATTGTATTTTAATTATCAATATTGTAACAATATATTTTTGTCTTGATCTTATACAACACAATTCTGTGTTCATCAGTATAGATTGGCATGCCATTCTATATACCTAATTGAATATGAAAATTGTCCTTATGCAATTCAATCTTATACACACAAAATATATCATTTATTATCCTGTTTCTTTTAAAGATTTAACATGATCACAGTGCATTTTGAGTTTCTTATCGTATGTGTATGCCTGATGGGGCATGAGGTCAAACAAGTTGAAACATACAATAGGTATAGTTGTTACTTTTTTTGGCTAATTATACACCAACAGTTTAAAATCTTAAAAGGAAACAGGCCTATTAAAGTTACAAGTTTTTATGGGTTATACCAGATACATAAATTATGCACAATAAGTAACTAATACTAAGTAAAAGGATGTTAGAGGTGTGCTTCATAATAAATACTTTTATACATTTAGTGTAGTTTAATGTAATACATCAAAATAATAGAATATAAAGTGTTACAATATTATCAACATACACAGTACAATAATTAACATATTGTTTGATAATGGTTGTAAATAATTCATAACTACTATTGTTAAAATTATATTCTTGCATATCTATAGCAAAATATGAATGGATAAAGTGATACTATAATATAATCTATTACTTTACTTACAAAATAAAACAAGAAAAAGCAACAAACAAAGCCAACCTGAAAATTAGACTGATCTATGACAGTTAAATTTACCATTAGTACCAATCGATTGGTAATAATGGAAAGTTGTGCCTTTATGACCACCAACTTTGTTCAAAATCCATTCTCTGAAATTATTAAAATTTTATTTGACTGTTTGAAGCCTTATTGAATGTTGTTTAGTCAGCATTACTTAGTAATTTTTTAGTAAATAAGATATTCAATGAAGCTCCAAGATCTAATACAAATTTAAATGCTTACCCTGACGAAGTCGTTTACTGCGCAAATTTTCATTATCTTCAGCACACCTCTTCCGTGTATTGTTTTCAATGATTGGAGTCGGCTTCAATGCGTTAACAATATTGTTAGACACTTCTAGCATTTCTGTATCTTGGACTGTTTCAGCTTGATTACTGGATTGGTGATATCCGTAATAGCAATTTGTTGATACATGAAGGTTGCGGCATTGACCCATAAAATAATTAGCTTCATTGCAAATGGGTGCAGGCCGTATGGCGTCAAAATTATTTTTGGCATCTTGCATGTGAAAAAAACTAATACTGCTTGCAGACATTTTTAATTTTACTTTAATTATCTTATAATAGTTTCAAACACACTTCGAAATCTCAGCTTCAATGTTTTGCAATTTGCAACAGGTTAGAATAAAATGATTGTTGTCGCGTGCCTTAGGCTTGGTTTTCGGTTTTTTAGGTAGTTTAATTAACTACCTAAGTTAATAGTTGTAGCTGTTATACTCAGTCCACAGATCATCCATAGAAAAAGTTGTAATTTGTATTTTGTAAGCGAATTTAGCTTTGACGTACATAAATTGTATTTCAGTTTGTCACAAATGGACAATTTACTAAAAATGTTATGAGTGCATTTTTCGTCAATTGTCATAATGAAGTTTGCGTTACATCACTGTTAAGTGCCAACTGCTGAAGCAATTTTGAAGTTAGGAGTATATTGTTCTGTGTTGATGACAATAAATAATTACATACTCATAGAAAGCTTTTGCAAAAATAACTAATAATTTTATATGTAGTGTAAAATAAATTATTATATATTTATTAAATAGAAACTAATAAATAAACATTATTAAGTAGTATTAAATTAGTAAAGTAACTACTTGGTGAAGTGGCCTTTTAAACTTTAGCTACTGATATGTGGTGAACAGAAGCAAATTAGCCTTTGTAATTACTACGTTAAAAGCAAACAAGGCTTCAAAATGATACCGTTCGTATCTTCAGTTTTCTGTAGAAATATAGGAAGCCGATATCTCCATTTAAAGAGTACTGCATCATTCTATTTAAGCTCATCTCGAATTAGTAGCAAAGTTCGTTTGAAAATAGAGTTTAGCACCAAAGCTTCAAGGTATGTGCATATTTCTGCATATAATAAATGTAAGAGTGAAATGAAGAAGTCACCAAACCAAGAACAACCTAAGGAAAATGAATCAATAAAAGTGTCTAAAGTAACTACCAAAAGTAAAGGTAATATTGTTGTTAAAACTGAAACTGATGATAATAAAAAAGTTACAAAAGTGACAATCGAAAAGCCAAAAGAAGCAGCAAGTTCATCTCCCCAGGCTGTTGCACCTCCAGGTACATGTAATACTTTTTTGTTATTGACTAATAAAGTTCTTAAAAACCTAAAATACTGTTACTGTTTTATATTTCAGCTAAAAAAAGACTACTTATTGACTTTTCTGCATCTTACACTGAAAGAAATTTTATCACACCAATGCGTGCTATGACAGAGTATTTACTAAAGCAGTCTGACCTGGAATCACTACCAAAAGTGTTCAGGAGATCACCTTACGAATCGGAACCACCAATTACTGTGTACTACAGAAAGGATGTTGAAGCCAAGGCCATTGAAGTAAGGCTGAAGTGAATCTTCATAGAAGTTTTTGAAATTTATTCTAATCTTTATATTATAAAAATATTTTTCTGTACTTAAGTACCAAAATATAGTATTTATTGTGTTTTTACTGATTTCTTGATATTCAAGGTGTGGGGCTCGAAAGAAAGTTTGGAAAAAGAACTATTAAGAAGGGAACTAGATAGAAGGAGATATGAACAAGGTGTGATCTGAACCTATTATTTTAATACTTTACCAAGCAAAGTTAGCCAATAGCTGAAATGGATCTAAATGAAAAATAAAAATATATTAATATTGATATACCTAATTAGATTTATTCTAAAATTTGTAGATGTTTTCACTGTCAAAAGGAGATTGAGAAATTATAGACGTGAAATGGGTCATAAACGTCTTAAACACGGAGTGGAGGAAATGGGACTGAAGACAGTTTCAGGGAGAGTGGTTCTAACTGCTGTGGGCATGTAATGATACTTATCTTTTATTTCATTAATAAGTGAATTTATGTTCCTTTACCTTCTCAATAAGTAAGTGGATAACATGACTATTTAGTGCATGTTGAGCCAAAGGTGTTGGGCTTGAATATTCAAGAGAAACAAAAAATGTTATAGTTAGATAGGCTCAACAGGCTATCTTATAATAAAAATGGTCAGTAAACCAGATGCATACTCCCATGTAGTAATCATAACTCCTCCAATATGTCACTTTTTAAATATCCATCTTTAAAATCTCTCTAAATTATGTAAATACTATATGTAATAAATGGTTTATTAGAAATATTGTTATTTTCCAGCAATGGATGCAATTTTCTCTTCAAACTTTGTGCTTGGTTGTACACCGGTTCCCATAGCTTATTTTCGGAATGCATACATTCATTAGCAGATACAGTTAACCAATTAATTTTGGCTTATGGAATTCATAAATCAGTGCAGGTTTGTTATTTTAAAAAAAGAGATCGAGATTTATTGTTGCAGATACATAATGATTTAAAATCATAATAATAATTAACAAAATTAGTGCTTTTAATTCCCAATAATTATAAAAGTTAAATAATACTCATATATTTTGTAATGATTAGTGTATAAGAGGCTGCAAGTAAATATTTGTGAAGAGGCTATTATTATTAGCAAAGCTTATATGGAATGAGAAAAAATCGTTTTAAAGGGAAAATATAACTCCAATCTTTCTTCAGCATTTTTATGGTTATGTAGTTGGCAATTTTCTACAGTAGTTATTAACTAGTATAGTCAGATTGCAGATCCCGATCACCCGTATGGTTACACGAATATGAGATATGTATCATCTTTGATATCAGGAGTTGGAATATTCTGTGTGGGCTGTGGTCTATCCTTTTATCACGGAGTAACTGGTATTTTGGACCCTCAACCACTTCATGATTTCTATTGGGTATAATATGTTTCCTTAATTAGTAATATTATTTTATTTAATGGTCCAAACATAATTTATATTTCAATAAACCTTTTTATTTATGCTTCAATGTTGTTGCACAGAAGATTCTAGGATCCTAGATAGAAGACTGATTTACTTGTTAATATGTAATTTAACAGTTGTTTCACTGGTGCATTCAATGCAGAAATGTGTCTTCTGAAAACAATACAACAAGAAAATATAAACAATTAATTCGGAGTGCAACTGATGGTCCTATTGCTAACAAGCTATCTCTTTCAGGCAACTCTTTTTACCCTTATGAGGGTTTGTGTCTATTTCTATTATATCTTTACGGATTTCGGCATTAATATACTGTCTTATTTGATTTTAGTAAAAAATAACCTTTTTTTTCACAGGCGTACTTCGTATTAGGTGGTGCTGTGGTATCAGAGGGCGCCACACTGATGGTTGCCCTCAGTGCGATTAGAAAAGGAGCGAAAGAAGCCAACATTCCCCTCTACGAATATGGTATGAGAATTTAATTCTAATATTTGCGTCGATATTTTGTAGAATAAATTTACTTTTAAAATAGCGTATCGCCATTAGCATATTGTACCATTCGTTTATCCGGTCCCAAATTCCAACTTCGGGTCCCAAATCCCGACTTCATTTTATTTATTGTATTTATATAGTAACTGTTGCTTTTTTCGTAATACATATTACAGCTTGTTCTACTTGTTGTATATGGATGGATAATTGTTTTTTGACTTAATGAAGCCAAAATTGCTGTGTTTGGTTCAACATACTATACTTTTAGATATATTTAAAATTTATTTGTTTATATAATTTTAGACAACAAAAGTTCCCTACAGGACTTAGAAATATGTTAATATGTAAGTATGATTAGATCGACGGAGACCGCTACGGTGGAGAATGAATGGTATGCTACCGCCTTAGAATTTGCGTACTTTTCTCGGAAAACACATTCAGGATGCTGTTGTTGGCACCATAGCGAACTCGACACATGAGGGACGCAGCTCTATTACGCATGATGAAGTGAAACCCATCAGTAAGGCCTCCGCAAATATTCCTGATGCACTATAGTACCTCAGCAAGCCCAACAGCAGCCTGAATAAATTGTTGGAGCCTGAGCATGTTCAACGCCTTTTGGGTAAAACTGTCCCACAGGCAGCAGATTAAAGTGATGTTATTATGACACATAGCTAGGCTGACGGACGATAGATGGACAAAAAGAGTAACATCATGGGAAGGCCCACGGGGAAAACGCCTGAGAGGAAGACCGCTTACGAGATGGACAGACGACATCATTAAAACGGCAAGCCCGAGCTGGATGCAGACAGCACAAGATAGAGATATCTGGGCTTCTTTGGAGGAGGCCTTCACCCGAAGAGGGGTTCTTGTAGATTAAATATTATTTTAAACAAACAAACTAAACAGAAAGCTCTGTTATTATTATTTTTTTGCAAGAAATAAAAAGGCTTTTTACTATTATTATTATGACTAAAATAAGATATTTTATAGTGATGCGAAGCTCTGATCCGTCCGTCAACGTGGTGTTATTCGAAGACACGGCGGCAGTTGCTGGCGTGATAATTGCGGGCAGTTGCATGGCAATCTCGCAATACACGGGCAATCCACTGCCGGATGCGATCGGTTCATTACTTGTGGGAACCCTTTTGGGGGGCGTCGCTTCCTTTATCATTTTGAGCAATGTTGGAGCTTTGGTTGGAAGGTGAGAGTAATTCTTCAATACTGGTGTCTGAAACTTTATTGTTTGCTTTTTTCTGATTTAAATTGTATAATTGTTTTTTTTATTAACGATAGCTTTGGATTAGAAAAGTTTCTTCACCGTTCCATTTTCATATCCTGTAGTGTTTTATGTCTTTCGTACTATATGAGACATAAATTAATGTCTGTTTAATATGACAAGATTTTATTTAGTTTAGCCTATTCCGGTGTTTGTCTCTTTGCTTCCTATTATGCTGAAAATAGCACAGATCCTGGAGATGGCCTTTTTATGTCTATTAAAAAGTGGCCAATAAACTCTTATAAAATACGAATATGCAAAGAGATGCTCCAAAGAGTATAAATAAGCAAGAAGTTTTAGAAAATTGTTGTTTTATTGACAGATCTATTCGTCAAGAGCAACTGGATGAGATAAACAGTGTCTTAGAAAGAGATTTCATGATCCGAGCCATACACGACGTCAAGGGGATTGACATCGGGAGCAACCTTATCAGATATAAGGTAAATTCATTTGTATACATTGAATATTACTTAAATAAAATATTGTATGACATGATATGTCATGACCATATATTTTTTAAATTTATTGTTAAATTATATATTAGACTTAGAATTTATTAGATTATTTTAGACTTAATTGTAGTTGGAGAAATGTCACAAACAGTTATGAAGCTTATATAGAGGTAGAAATGTTGTTTAATGAAAAAATTAAATTTGTAATTTCAGGCAGAAGTTGACTTCGATGGCAGAGCGCTCACAAGATCTTACTTGGAGAAACACGACTTGAATGCCTTGTTAGAAGTGAGTTTACATTATCCTTATTTTACACAACTCTTCAATCTCATCATCAATGGTTTTATTTGAAAAATGTTGATCTGCAAATTCTTTACAATTTTAAAGTAAGGAAAATTATCATTAATTTAATAGAAAAATCTCAACTATTTGTCGACTTCAGTCGCGACGTTTTTATTATTACTTGTCTTATAGTTTTTGTATTTCATTTTGGGAGCACTCCACACCCACCTCCGATCTCACTATTTTGGGTGTATGAAATTTAATTAATCATAGTATTAAGTATGTACAATTCCCAATAATTCTTATTTGTCATTTGTAATTTTGGGAACTAAACAGTTAACATATCACTTTGAAATTAAAATACTGCTTGAAGTGAATGTAGAATAATTTTTGATGTTCATCACACTCGTACAACTATTGTAAATTACTATGATATTGCGATTCAAAACTGTGAAGATGAACTACACTATGTTTTGAACAATCATGTTTTTAACAAAGGAGGAGGAGGTTCTAAATTCAACTGTATTTTTTTTGTTTGTTACCTTAGAACTTTCGACTGGGTGAATCGATTTTGATGATTTTTTCTTTGAAAGCTGGTGCTTCCCGTGTGGTCTCTCTTCATCAAAATCTGTTCAGTAGTTTTAGAGTTACAATTTGAATTCGGTTTTTTGTTGGTTAAAATTATTTATACTTTAAACTTGTTACAGGATATGAAGAAAATTCAAACGATAGATGATGTTGAAGCTTTCCTTCTTAAACACGGGGAGAACATCGTAGACATGCTGGGAGGAGAGATAGATAGGATAGAATTAAAATTACGGGTGAGTTCATTATATACATATATCCTAGCTGATCCGGCAAACGTTGTTTTTATATATTAATTTTTGGAGTGGGCTACCCTTATCACTTAGGAGTATGAAAAATAAATAGTAGCCGATTCTCAGACCTACTGAATATACATATAAAATTTGGTAAAAATCAGTAAAGCCGTTTCCGAGGAGTAAGGTAACTAACAGTGTGACACGACAATTTTATATATAAGATTTATACATACATATTATACATACATATATTATACATACATAGAATTAGAGAAGGCTTTTTAATTATTAGTATTTATAAAATTTAATATCGTCCGTTTTTCTAATCTTAAAAAATTATAAATATTTTCTCTGCTATGAAATAGTGTATGTAATAATAAAATGGGGACTGACGTGAATTGCAATTCACGTCTGTTTCACTGATCGACTTTTTATTTAGGGGAAAGTAGGTGATTAGCCTTCTCTATGCGCTGCCAAACAGAGTCTTTTTTATCTCAACCAGGAATCGAACCCTGGACCGCTTACCACTAGACAATGAAGGCGGTATGGAATAATACATTGTTTTAATATTATTTTTCTTTTCTTTTTAGAAAAAGTTTCCACAAATACGACACTGCGATTTAGAAATTCTGTGAATTAGAGGTAATTAGATAAATAACAATGGCTTCCACCCCCTTTATTATAAATGTTGCTTAACTTGAAACTATGATCTCTTCATCGCTGACAATGATTGTTATTGCACAAATGAGACAAAACACTAACCAATGATCTTAGTTGAGCAACGGTTTTTAATAAGGGGGCTAATCTTTAGTTGTTCGCTTAAAGCAATGTAGATTACAAAATATTAAAGCTGTTGTAAATGTTGAAATAGTCATGTTTTCCTTATGTTTACTGAAGGATTTTGTTTTAATCAAAATTTATTGCGATTTTAAAGAAGTAGGTTTATTATATATTTTTGTATTATTATTGTATTTGGTACGCGATGGTGAGGCCAATTTGATTTACATTTATTTGATGCAATCATACTTTATAGTTTTATTCTCTATTGATAGAGAAGACATTCCATATAAAGTAGATTCATGTATTAAATAAATGTTTTTTTATTAAATAAAGTTTTCCACCACTGTCAAATGGCGCCGTTATATTTTTAAACACAAGTTTGCTTTTTAATGAATTTTTTTTACTTTAAACAAAATAATAATACCAGTTTAATTATATCAATCTCTTATAAAAATACCGCTTGAGTACTGGCACTATTGTTTCGATTTTTTCTAAAGAAAAACATATTTCACAATATCTATAAACTATCCTGTTCGCAGTAATAAAAATGCATTTTGAAGCTTATGTGACTGACTGACTTACTTGACATAAAATTCTATTCAAAAGTTACTGCGAAAACATAGTTTGTAGATTTTTCGAAATATGTAATACGTTTAATTTCGATTGGATTTAGTTGGAATTTACATTAATCCACATGTCGAAACATTAAATATATTCTTAAGACTCGGCGCAAATTTCGCACCTTTACCTACTTTACGTTTATTTACGAAAAAAATTAACAAAAAATCTCGAATATTTTTATCTTGGCTTATTCACCGAAATATACTTACTTCTAGAAAATTTAGCTATAATATTTTCTGTGATGTTGTATATATTATGCGGTATTCATAAGTATAACTTTAATTTGTAATATGTAAATAAAACGATTACAAAATTTATTGTTTTAAATTTGTCTTTTTATCAAATTTTCTTTCCTATAAAAATAAGATTTTGACTTGAAAGTATTTAGGTACCATTTTCTACAAAAAACCAATTTTTTCTATACGGTCGTCTTTTTGTTCTGTTAAATTTAAAATCTACTCATAACTCATAAAATTTACTAAATATTACCAGTTAAATATTTATGTTCAGTTAATAACTGTAACGTACTCTGCACTACAAACTGTATGCATGTTTATACTAATTCAAAAGCTCCTTTTGAATCTCCTCACTAATACTAGCGGGAAATATGGTAAAGAAAACAGTACATCATAGTAAAAATTTATTTAATATAAAAATAACTGAATTAAACTTACAAACATGACAGTCATTGTAATAAAACACATTAGCTAAGGAAAATAAATGCCTCTTTAATGTATAAGCTACAGATAGACATGCTCATTAGTAGTACGAAAGCATGCTATTAATGAGGGAATCTTACTTATTATCAAGTGTGTCAAAATATTGCTAGTAATGAGCATGCTCATTATGAGTGTGCTCAAAAATCAAGTCGTTCGATTTTCGAGCGTGCTACCTGAGGCGCGGGTTAAAGGGGGCGTGCTTTGAGCACGTCTGAACGTGTTTGCTTATTAGCATGCTATTTTAATCTTCCTCCCGTGTTTTGAGTTGTGTCTTTACTTATTCAGGTGTACGATTTTTGGACGTGCCTTTTGCTAGAAAATGTAAACAGTTCAAAAGCATGCTCATATTAAGCATAATCATAAACATGCTATTATAGAGCATGTCTATCTGTAGCTTTAAGGCATTTTTAACTTGGATGGATTTTATTTATATAAAATTGTTATATATTTGCAGTTTAAACTAGTAAAGCTTTTAATCCCCTCGTGTTTGACGTGTCTGCAGCATCGAAACTCCTAAACGAATTGATTTTGTGACACTGAATGAGATGGATCTTAGCTGTAGTTTGTGAGGATCTGCTTATTCATTAGATATTATTTTAATTAATGTCATTTTTTTAAATTATCTTCATTTTCACCTGTTATATTTCGTAGTTCTAGAAATCAACATCTTTTATATTATATGGTAAAGAAAAATATATTTAAAACTCATGGTATTTGTAAATCAGGGTGACCATAAATAACACGAACTATGATAATTAATAATCAAAATAGTATATTTAAGCTTCAGGCGTTAGTTTTAAAATATGGACCTGCAACCGAGAATTTTGTTTTAGCACCCACTGCTAAATTTACACTAATGTTTGTGTCTTCATACAACCCATACAGTCTTATATTATACATGATATTCCATTCTTATATAATATTATCTAGCGGCATAACTAAACGTTCAACCATTCTTAAATTCCTTGGACATGACCCGGTTTATGACCTCAATATTATAAAAGCGCTAGAATATATTAAATACAAAGATTTTACTCATTGAGCAACAAATCTTAATTCATACTTCCACTCCAATAGATATTTATATATATTATTAGATCACAAATTTAAATGCCTAGTGATGACAGTTGTTGATTTATATACGCTTAACGATATTTTCATTCTAAAAATTTCTAGTTCAATTAAGGCCGCAAAAGATTGTAATTTAAGGGACCAATTTTATGCAGTTTTGTTTAAAAGATAGTGAACGAGCTACAATTCATTTTCCGTTCGTTAATTTACGAAGGAGTTCTTGTTACTAATGTCGGGTGTTTTTAAATTAGCTTCAAATTGACTTGTTCTTTTGTTTCAAATATTTTTTCTATTGGTTGGTTTATAAATTTCTAATTTCTTAATATAAAATAACATATCCGGTGCTACACTATTTTCTAAGACTGTTTATTTAAAGTAAAAAAAAATAAGAGTAAGCCAACACCATAAGTTTGTACTTGATGAAATTTTGACATTATTTTAAACTCGCTACTATTCCAGAAAATATGCACTTTTTATTTCAAGTTACGGTCGGCCATGTTTTCTACCAGTTGACAGGATTCTGTGAGATTTAGTTATCGCTAATGTCACTGTCATATGTCAAAAGAAATTTTTTAACCTTGTTATTTTATGCATGAAAGGCCATAGGTAGACCAAATATCTGGTCGACTTCAGAAATTTTTCAAAAGATTTTGTACCGCCCCTATCGAAATCTACGATTTTTCGATAATACGACAGGTACACTGAATTATATGGCAACACTGAAGTTATATACAGGGCTTCGTTTGCGGCAGACATAAGTTATAATGTGTTGTAATATTTGTTTTGTTCCAAAAGTCTGAGGTCTTCCAACCGCACCAGCCCTTGCTGATGACGGTCTGAAGGTCTTCACCTCCCGTGTAATGGGGATCAAGAATCAGGTAACGAGTTTCGTTTTTCTCCTCGTTGAATTCTACACCTATTATTGTGTGCGCTAGAACTCCACCACCTGAAAAAGCAATTTAAGGATTAGGTAGTGCAACAGAATGTGTGGTTACAATTTGTTGACTTCTAGTTTTGATTTATTTCGTGATTTGATATCGTAGCCCGCCCACTTCATTCGTCTACACAACACCATTGTTATAAGAAGTTAGTAATATTATGTATTTTCCCTAATAATGTACCGCTACCACAAATAAATTAATAAAGCCACCGCCATCGTGGTATACGCATCTGTTGCACCGTAGGCCCTGGGTTCCAGTCCTAGGAAAACACGTTTCGGTTGGGTAGGCACAGACCGACACACAAGGAGAAAGAGATGTCGAACTTATGACACCCTACTTTTTTCATGAGGTGAAAGAGAATATGCTCACCAATCATAATAGGGCTTCCGTGTTGCTGAAAGTGATGTATCAGTTCCGGGGTGTAACTCATCAATTCTGATCCAGTATTTGCGAAGAGGATCCGGGACTGTATTCCAATAAGCGTTTCAAGGCAAAACATAACTTCGGTGGAGCCAATCCATTGCTTGGAACCGATGAATGAAGACGGCTTATCTCCTATTTGAACAAGGCACTGTTGGATTTCTTTGTGATTTGGCACTTCAACTGTACTGTATCCTTGATACCTGAAACAATTTTTTTATATTTCTATCTAAGATTTCCAAGATATTTATCTTTATCTAAGATATTTATTAATCATTTTTGTTTTATTTTTATTCTAAGAAAAAAATATCTGTTCGTTTCTTCACGAAAACGCTTAAATTTGAGAATATAGCTTCAAACGGGAATTATAAACGTGCTGTTTATAATTCTTGACTGATTTTTTTTAATAAAAAAAAATATTAAGCGGTGTTGATAATGCTTCTAGATAATTTAAGTCTAGATTCTTGAATTTAATATATTTTAATAATAAAAAATTCCGATTCAAATACATATTCACTCACTTAAACCAAGAGAATATTGTCTGCATAGAGCGGTAGGCACATCCCCAGCCATCGTCGTTGAAGTTATCTTGCATATAATGATGATATGTGTATTTCCCACGTACGATTGCTACCTTTCCTCTATTCTGTGGTGGAATCGCTTCATGTGGGTTTATCAGTTTTGAACTATTAAAAATATATGCATTCCCGCGCCTAAACATCGGCCGAGTTAAGGGTAAATCCAATTGTTCATGAAGCGATATTCTTTCTTTTTCTGAAAATTGATATTGGAGTCATGGATAACAAAAGTCCCTTGATAAATTTTGTAAATTGTGATATTTGATTTGTGTGATTTGATAAATAGCTATAATAAACTGTAATTACAGTTTATATAGATATCAATAGTATATAATACCAAGTCAACGATTTTTATATTTTTTTAACCTTTCCGATATATATTCAGACAACAACAAAAACTACTGAACAGATTTTAATTAAGTTTCGTAGCTCAGTCAGGTTGAGGTCAACCTTAACTTGTTGAATGTTATTTTAATAATGTGATGTGATGCTTATTTTAATAACCTTATCTAATGTTCTTAAATATCTCACCCATGCTTTCATCAGGAATTCCTTTAGGTACAACTCGAGTGATGAAATGCCCAATTTCTGGTGGTAAATAATGAAAAGTCTCTGGCAGTCTTAAACCCGCACCATCCCCGATACCTTCTTGTCCTGTTCAAATAATTAGCGATAATTAAATTTAATTCATTCAATAATTAATTTTATTCATACAAATATCAATTAAATGCAATACAAATGTATTAAAATGCGTTACGGATGACATACTTTGAACTAAAAATTAATCTGGTAACTTCTATTCCAACAAAAATGTACTTATTTGTTCTTGCCGGTTTTTCCGCATATCCATGGCGATCCACATGTTGCGATCACGGAGAAGTAAATATCCATTCTAATATTTTCTTCACCGAGATTGAAACATGCATTGTTCGCTCGACTATTTCTTGCTTCACACTTAAACTGCTAATTCAAATTGAATAGAGCATAACAAGCAAACATGTTAATAACAAAAAATAAAATCTCATGAATGGATGAACAGATGTTTATAAACTATAAACTATGATCCATTACATCAGTAATCAAACAAAAAAAAAAAAAAACACTTTGCAATCAGTACACTGATTTAGGATGATGCAAAACCTACAGAATGTCAAAATTATAACACCAATCTTTTTCGTTGAGGGTTAAAAATGTTATGCTTATTTTAATCAGACAGTGACTAGCTAGTACCATCTCGTTTTAAATGAATATATTTACCCAACTGTTCTAGAAGGACACTTTCAAGTAACTTCAGCGATCGGCATGTCGCTTCAACTAATACATTGTACAGCTCTGACAATTTTGTGTTTCGGTGAATCATTGCTAATGTATCTACTCTAAGAGGCATACTTATACAAAATGCAGCTGAAAAAAAAAACAAATTCATTATAATTAAACAATTATTATATTTAAATTTTATATATGAACTACATTATTATCCATAATAAAATGTATGCAATTGAAGATACAGATCTCAATTGTCTTCTTAAATTGAAAAATAAATCTCAATTTTAAACCAGACATTTTCAAACTATAAAAATTTTATAATACTTTTTAAACACTTACGTTTTCTCTGTGTTGTCATCATTTTAACAGCAGTCTTTACAAGCTTATCTGATAAAATATCTTTTGTTGCTTTCATAACTAGGTTTACAGGTACAGTTTCCTAAAAAAATATTACATCATAATAAATTAATACTGTAGACTGAATATACAGATATTTTATTTGAATTAATTTATGTTTTTTAAAACACAAGCAAAGTATCCTGTTGCATACAGTTAAGCATCCTCAACATTATTATACAACAATTTATTATAAAGTAGGTGTAAAGGTGATTCATCCACATTCTTATATCTGTTCTTTCAATAATTTTGAGTATAATTTGCAAATTTATTTCACACATTTTTCTTATTTCCCTAAATGTGAACCCTTTTTTCTAAAGATATTGAAGAAATCTATGCATGGCCAACCAAAAACTGTATAAGTATTTTATATAATGTTAGAATAGTTTTTTCTTAGTCATCAATCATTCAGAAACTTACAACATTATAAATATTGTATTTCTTCTTTTTTGACAATTGCTCAGGACTCCAGGATTCAACAAGATCTCCTATATTTGCTTCTGTACTTGTGCCACTCACTCCTACATCAGATGCAATGCCAAACAGATATACAGGCCATCCATTTATTTGAAATGAGACCTGACCTGACGCTATCTAAAATTATATATACATTTTATCATCTTAATTGCTGAATACATATTATTTAGCCTGATATAGAAATAAAAAAAGTTTAAATAAACATGACCAATTATTATTCTGCAGAAATATTGAAAAGGTTTTAATTAATCCTATAAATAATGAATTATTATTCAGAATATAACATATCATTATCATGAATTATTATGGGTATAACTTCACAGAAATTCTAACATAAAAGTTTTAAAAATAACATACCTTTTTTCTTTTGCTTTGCAGAACACTCTTTACACCGGATATGGTAGCTTCACATGACAGAGGCAAAATTGTACTTAACCTGACATGTAAAAATTGTTTCAAGAGGTCTTCGTTTTCAAACTCATCGTAACATGTTTCCTCAAACTTATCATGAATCAAAAAGTGTGCTTTTATTTCCTTATCATTGTTGATTATTAAAAATAATGGATTATCTGTTATATCAACATCCTATAAAAAATATTCATATGGTTTAAGAAAACATCTAACATTTAACATACAAATTGTAAGCTAGTCTTTTACATATAACTTACCTGAATAATTTCTTTAGGTTTTGAATCCACAGTTGCTGTGTCACAAAATTTTACTACTCCACATAGCTCCACCTCAGCAGGAAGATTTAAAAGAAGTTGGCTATATGTTTTCTTTTCGTTCTCAAAAAACTCTAAACTGAATCCAATGACAAGCAGAGTTCCATCGTACATAAGACCGTACAAACAACCTGTAGTCTCGCATGTTTTAGTCTTCAACAACCTCTGAAATAATAATGGATGAATAGATTAAAATGTGCATTTGTTATTCGCGAAAGGGAAACCAGGCTTAGGTGACGTAGTGTAATAAAGTAAGAATTTTGCTTTTAGAATGTATCGTAAATTTAAACCGACATTTCTAATAAATGGCGTTAATTAGTTTTAAGATTATTGTGTAGTAATTAAATAAGAATAAATTATTAAATATTACCTCGATAACATATTTTGATATTTTGAGACGTGGTGACATTTTTATTTTTTTGATTTATCCAATAGGCAATTGCCATTTGCCAATAAACAGCACAAAATTACAACATTAATTATTGACAAATAAATTATTTGACAATTCGTAGTGACCAGCAGTGTTACCAGCCTGAAGTAAGGCAGCTATCGTGGCCTTCTCGTATAAGGATCAAAATTATATCATTATGTATTGTAATGACTATTCAGTTAAAAAATGCTTTACAAATTATGGTTTAAATCTTGTAATTTTCTTCTTTTATAAAAAAAAGTTTTACATATGGGACAGATCTGAGCTGGTCTGGTCTCCCTCCACTAAGTGTAATAAGCGCGCCAACATTTAGAATGTATAAAGAAGAAAATCATGTTAAAGGAATGAAATCAAGCATATTTTACTCAATAGATATTACATTTTCGAGTACAGAACAGAAATCACAATTATAATATTGATGAAACTTAATATTTAATATACAATTTTTAATCTTTTCGTAAATGAGAAACATATACGCATCTGCGTACGACAGTAGTGTAGGTACGTAGTTTTGAAAGTATCGCACATGTACGCGATACGTACGGTCCCAAACCATCATTAGTGCATCAGCATAATCAGCGAACACGAACCTTTCAAAAAAAACCTGCCATGATCCCTATTCCCTACACACTCTTTCGCTTCTTCCACTCAATAAATTCATCAAAGGTACATGCTTGCCGACTATGAGTGCTTATTACCTAACCTTTCTCAAGTAGGTACTTCCTTAATCCTTGATTCGGTCCAGAAAAGTACGTCTAGGTATACTAATACCCACCTTACCATTTTAATTTTAAACTCGTCCTAGTTCTTAAATAATAGAGTTGATAAGCCTTGATTTCTTTTTGAATTTCAAATACCTATGTATAATGTAGGTCACAGAGCCAGGACAATTTAAAAGAAATAATTATAATGTAAAGGCATCAAGAAGGCATTTACAATATAAAAGAAAAGAAGTATTGATTTATCTCAAGTGGACACATGTCAGACAAATAAAATGTGGAACAAGTTTCTAAGTAAAAATTAATTTTTTCAGTTTACATACGAAAATAATATAATGAATGAGTATAGGAAAACACAAGAACTTAATAACTTAAGCTTATAAAAATTAATAAAATCAATATTTGCATCATTATATAAAATGGATGAAAGAATGGCAATAGGATTCAACATCTTGAAATCTCTTACTTATAACATATACAGCTGCCAATCAGTAGGTAAATGAGTAACAATATAATATTGAACTGTACATTTATAATTCCAAAGTAGCTTTGTAATGTTCTGCCTTTAATCTCTCACTCTAAGTACAGACTTAATAATAATCTGCTTATAATAATAATAATATAGAAAAGACATTTTGTTTGAAATATTTAATTGTAAATTTTAACCTATACAAGTTTTAACAACTTCCTCAATAAGTTTGCTACGATCTTTAGCAACTTTGAGTAATTTTTTATGGCTCTCTGTTGATATATTACCACCTCCAAACTTTTGAACATTACACAGAAGTCCTTTGTTCCAGCAAACTATTACATTTGCTCCTATTGCACCACACATGTCTTCTTCAAATGCAGTCGGATCTGTTAGCACAATATTGCTAGAAATAAAAGAAAATGCAGTAATTTTTAAAGGAATTGTATTAATTAGTAAACATAAATATATAATATGGGTGCTTACGAGTGTTTTTAAATTTTTCTCATACCATGTCAGTGGATAGAGACTTTTACCCTTCATATAATAATTTTATGACCTGGAATAATATCTGATACAAAAACTAGATTATGAAAAATGTAAGTACCTTTCAGGAGATTGATATATAGCAAAACTTGTTGCCACTGGTAAACCAGTTACTTTAAGTGGTATCCTAATACTTGGGTCAACTTTAACTTCTTCTGTTTCAACATCATAAGAAACTGTGGGTAACGTCACTGAAAAGAAATTTTGTGTTATTGAAAAAAAAAAAAAAATCTAAAGATAACAATATAATACAATAATTATGTCATAATATTATATACTTACATGTTTTCAAGCTCGTTATTAAGGTAGTAATACATGCATCAATTACACTTCCATCATTGTCTAAGCACACCATATCACAATATAAAACCCATGCTAATTTGTCTGAAACAATGCATAAGTCACTCAGATCAATGCATTTTGAGTTCTTTATTATTTCGTTAACAGTATTACTGACAACTTGAGCAAAATCTGAGGGTGGTCCTGGCCTAAATTTAGAGGAGCATAAGGGTAATAATTCAACATTTGTTACTAGAAATCCATTGTCTGGTTCTTCAGCTTTAGGTGTCGCCAATTCCTAAAAATATTTCATTGACAATTTTGAATTATATACACTGATCATAACATAAAAAATTTACCCTTGAACTCACCAAGGTAATTCCACAAACAACTGTTGTATTTCCACATTTTATAAGTGCAGATGCCTCTGCATTGCTGATAGCATTGGCATTTAATTTAACACTTCTCTGTTCATCAAATTTTCTACCATCTGGCCTTATGTTGAGCGATATGTAGTCATTGAAGTATTTATTAGGATGTATAACTCTGTAAAATGAAGTTCTAAATAATACACAAGTTTTTTTAGTATTAAGTTTTTAGTGGAAGTGAAACTTACTTATAAACATCTGACATGTTTGCGAGTGCCCTTAACTTAGTTATACTTATCACTATTCAGTTTACAAATTACTGTGTTATTATCTAATAACTTTTAATTTCAATAAACTTTAAAAAACGTACATTAAGAAAACTCAAAACATGCGTTAGATTACAGAATAAAATTAAGGTAAACGATCTCAACGATGACAACGATCACAGAACACACTACTACGACAACGATATATGAAATGATTACCACATTTTTTGCTCGTACATGACATATAGAAACATTGAAGTTTGAACATGACATAACACATATTCACGACTGTCAACGTGAAATGACATAGATCTTTTATGTAAAATGTAAATGACGTTGACATTTCTTTTTATAACTGCGTTCGATCTTTAAGGTGTGATTTTATATTTTAATCCTGATAAATCTTATAAATATAAATATTATAAATTAAACTTGCTTTGTGAAATGTATTAATCATACAACCAATAGTGTTATCACATTTATATTTACGAGTGTTGTGTACAATTTCAGATTGTTTACAATGGCCAAACCAAAAGGAGAGAGGAAAGGCAAATCGGCGATAAATGAAGTAGTAACTCGCGAATACACAGTTAATTTACATAAAAGGCTTCATGGAGTTGGATTTAAAAGACGTGCTCCTCGTGCCATCAAGGAGATTCGTAAATTTGCAGAAAAACAAATGGGTACACCTGATGTTCGTGTAGACACAAGATTGAACAAATATCTTTGGTCTAAGGGTGTAAAGTAAGTTTGAACTAATTAGTTTTTTAGTAACAAGTTAGGGGGTAATGTGTTATTAATGATGAAATAAAGTCTACTTAAAAGTGAATTACTTAGTCGTTTTATAACCTCAATTGACTTGTACTTTGTGTGAGTACTTTGGATGAAACACACATTTCTTAATGTTTTGAACATACCAAGATGCTTTCGTTTAGATAATGATTTGTTTATTTTATGTAATGTATTTAATACTTGTCAGTTGTCACATATATAGTTTGTTTTAGTAACAGTCTCAACCTGTTTAAATCTATATTTATAATACTGTTTTGTAACTCAAAAGATGTCCCTTAATGCTCATGTACATTTTCATGTAATTGCTAGGGGCACTGTCATAATTTACATTAAAATATTTTTAGTAGATACAGTCAAATAATTAAATCCATTATTGAGGCACATACAAATTTACATATACAATCATTCTTTTTTTTTCAAATTTTTTGCCAGTTTTTCTAATCCTTTAGTTATCATTTGTAAAATAATAATTCTCAATAATTTCTTTCGTTACACAAACTTATGTGATAATTTATTGTTAACTTCATTTTTCAGGAATGTCCCCTTCAGAGTTCGTGTAAGGTTATCCCGCAGACGTAATGATGACGAAGACTCTGCACACAAATTGTTCACACTGGTAACATATGTTCCAGTTGCCTCAATTAAGGGCTTACAAACAGAAAATGTGGATGCTAGCCAAGAATAAATAAGTTAAGCATAATTTATCGCTTTTAATTTTTTGATCATTTCCATCATACCCCAAATATAGTCTATATTTGATGAAGATGAGTTTTGCATTTTTTAATACCTTTTTTTATTTAATAATGATCTTAAGTGGTGATATGGCCTAACAAGTTTTGAATAGGTGCCTATTTATACTCATCTTAAAATGACCTATGTTTAATGTTTTACTTTTATCATTTAAACACACACCTAAAAAAATCATGTACATACATTTTTTGTAATTAAACACAGTGCTATCTAGGGACATGTTTGAAAAATACTTGCTATTAATATAAAGTTTCAAAGTATTCAAACCATGTTGGTTGTGAACATGGACACAACCAAGCCTTGGCACTGAATATTTTTTAATCTTAACTAATATAATTTCTAGTGGAACTGACAAAGAAATATAATTGCACTATGTATTGCTGATGAATTGTGTTGCTTGTGAGGATTCATATAACTTAATGCCACCTCACGGTTGGCTGCGAAGTCTAATTTCGAATATGAGAAAATTAAATATTCATTTTGTAACTATCTCCATAGATTAATGTTTCACACAGATGCGTCTTAGGTTGGAGCCCATTAAGAAAACAGTGAAACAGATTCAGAAATGTGTCTGCCCCAATGCTACACAAGGGCGTATTTTTGTGGTTTGTTATTTTGTGTAATAATCCTACCATGTTTTCCACTTGGGGTAAAAATATTTAACTTTTCACATTTATTTATTTTTGTAATTTGCTTGCTGATGCAACATAACTATAATTGTTATTACAGAAAGCACCAGCTGCAGATCTAATTAAATGTATAATAACTTGTAAATGTTATGCCTTCAGCCTGAAATGTGAAATAACTATATTGTGAAATGCGTGGGGTCCGTTACCGTCCCGTCCATTGGTTGGCAAATGGCTCTACCTATAATACCATAGATAATACATATAATATACTGGTATGATTCACCATGAATCTTGATGTCTATTGCTAATTATTTATTTGCAGACATTAATTTCATAAAATATAGTTTAAACAAAAATGTAGCTTACAGAAATAACAAAAAGATTTGTTTTTGTCATTTCTGTAAGCGCGGGCCCGTAACAATATACCCTATGGCTAATCCGACACTGGAAACCACAGTAGCTACGAGCGATATCGCGTTGCGTGGAAGTTACGTGTTAAGCCATTTCAACTGTGCTATGATCCATAATTTATGGGCATTATTTTTTGACGTGCAACACCTTTACGCGTGATACTATTGTTGATATCGTATGTTTGATTATTAACAATAGTGTAAGCATTTATTATTCCTTTCGATAATTTATAAACGTTTATACCTTTTTCGTTTACATTTTTTTCTTTTTTTACTCTAAATGAGTTCATTCATCTTCCGTGAATATCATAAAAAAATTAAACGTCGCTAAAGGTGTATTTTTTTATTTGAATATTTTCTCCTTTTATAATTAGAAATGTGAGAGTTTCAAAATATTCTTCCCCTATTATAAACGTCGCTTTAATTGAAGCAATGTGCGACCTATGTCCCGAATGCTTTTTTACTTTCTCGCTGATGTGCATTGTTGCAAAGCGAGGCAAAATTATACCAATACACTGAGCAAAGATCTTAGATGAGAAACGAATACCTGAATACATATAAACTAAAATAAGCGTTTTTAAGAGAATTTTATTAATCTGGTGTTCATAATATTGATAAAAGGAAATCGCTCAAGCTACTACTTTACAATGACTGATATACATAATTATGTACCTAAATTACATGAATTTCGGTATATGAAAAGCAAAAAGGACTTCACAATAAGTTAATAGGTAAATGATAATAGGTAGGTATTCTATTGAAAATGACTACAATATGTTCACTCAATCTTTGCGAACGTTAGATAAATCTCAGTGATAATACTTATTATTTGACTTTATTGTCAACATACATAAATGTCCTATTTTGAACTTGAATAACACCAATTTTGTTTGTTTCATTATTACCAATAAATTTACCGCAGGAACAGTGTACCTGCAGGATTTTTTCTGGCTGGCTAGAGCATAATGCAGTATGTTAATTCTGCTAACAGAATTACTAAGAGCATGTCACCTTGGCCAGGCAGAGCTGTAGGCTTGTCTACCGCAAGACCAACTTTGCGGTTAGCTTCCATTAGTGTGCCTCAATCCATTACAGAAGACGTTTCACCACTGACACGTATTTGTATCGATTCATCGTAGTAATATAGTAACATATATTTCACCTATATAATATAATAATAAGATGATGTCAGTAAAAGAATATGGAGGCGCCTTCAGTTTTAATGGAATAAAACTGACGACGCCTCCATATCCTTTAAGGCACGAGCCTCAGAATTCAGTAAACACTCAGTTTTCAGACAACTAAACTAGAACTAAGAACTAAATTTCAAATGTATTTTTCTTTTTTTAAAACGTTTAATTAATTCTCATAAAACATATTGTATGACTAATATTAAATACTTCATGCAAAGAATTTAAAAAAAGTCCGACATGGTTATTACCTACAAAGAAGAATATCTCAATTAGATGAATAGATTTTCATAAATTGTAGACCCACGACACGTTAAACTTTATCAGCATTTTTTCGTCAGGGGTCAAAAAATTGAATTTACTGCAGTAGGTGAGAGGGCGTAACGAATATTTTATTTTTTATAAGGATGGGCCTAACATAAAGGCCCTTGAATAATAATCGAATGATAACGTTGCTTGTATAGTGAACGTGTACCTCGTAGCGTGCACATACGACGCGCATTGACTACGCGTTTAAATATTCCTGTAAACGAGACTTTATTGTTTGAGTTTCATCGTAAATTTAATTTTCAATGTAGCACGAATAAGCTTCGTTAATATCTATAATGATTGCCCATTGATTTCATATTTACAATGAAAGCAAATAACTTACAATAAATAATGTTCAAGCGGTTTAATCTATATTACTTACTACGCTTTCACGCCTAAACCACTGAACCGATTGTAAAGGAATTTGGCACAAACATAAATAATAAGTTGAGGACAAAAAGTAAAGGACGTAGGGTACTTTTTACCGCGGGAAAACTTGTCATTCCCACGGGAAACAAAGTAAATCAGAAGAAAAGCACTGCTGCGCCGCTTTCTTCGGCTGCGCTACCATGAATATACGAGATATGAATATTGTTCAGCGTGATAAGTAGGTAAGTACTAATTATTTGGCGACATGCGAAAATCGAGGATCTAGAATCCCTGATATGGGACCCTAACAGCCCAGCTGAACCTGAAGAGATATGAATATATCATCTAATTTCACTAAGTGGGTACATAATAAATTTATTGTGACCATTTCAATGTGCTCAAACACGGTACCTCTGCAGTAAGTGCTGGCTTACCTACTATTGTATTATTGTGTTTATTGAACAGTCATGTCAGGTCATCGGATACCAAATTATGAATTTATACGACCAATAAAAATGGCTCTTAATGCCTTTACCGTCAGAAGCGAGCAGGTCGTCTTCAAACAAAAGAGATAAGGATTATTCTAATATCCAGTCACTTTTAATAAAGGTACCTATATAAGTACTTGACGTAAAAAATAAAACTTCTGTCCAAAAAACTGTCTAATGCGGGCGAAGTCGCGGGTACAGCTAGTTGGTCTATTATTGATGCGATTATTTAAATTAATTGTTTATATTGCTAATACTAGATGGCGTGTTTTCAGAAAAAAGCTGTCCTTTTGAAAAAATTGATAAGAAATCAATTAAATTTTAATTATTATTTGTGTATCGGAAACTGCATTAAAAACCATTTAAAATACAATGTTCAATTATCTTTAAAAATCAAAATATAAGACAAATGACGTGCAATCTTGAAACGCGCTAACACTGTCTTCGTTTTATTTATGTTGATATACTTTTGGTAATATATCATACATGAGAGTCCGTTTCTACACAGGGAAATGGTAGTAAACTGGGAAACGAGCCATTAAATCTATACCTACCTTCTCCTAAACTTTCGGAGATATAGCTTTAAATCAAATACAAAAACATAATTATTTATCTCACTTAAACAAAAAAAAATTCAAAAAAAAATAGAAAAAATTAAAAATCCAAAAAAAAGAAACACGAAATATTCAAATGTAACTACGGCTAGGAAGTGGTCACCATCTCACCAACTGTCTGTAGAAGAAGACTCGACTCTCATTTTTCTTTTTCTCAAAAATCTCTAAAATATAGTTAACACGCGTTAATTTCGTCGTAACGTGTTACGTGATGTTACGACGAAATTAATGCTTGTGTTAAACTAAAATAAAAGCATTATGACGCCCACTAACTACTATGACGTCACATTCGAGTGACGTTTGAGGTGTTCTTATAATTATTCTCGATACAATTATCATGATTTTATCTTATTACTGACTTGTTTGTATGTTAAGAGGATTGTGTAAGCTGTTAGATTGTGTGATATTTTCATACAAAAAGCGATAACGTTTTTCCCCCCATGAACCAATAGTCTAATTTTCAAAAATTTTGGAAATATTGTAGATAAAATGAAAAACTAGGTCCGTACGTTTTTATTTTAAAGAAATATTGCGTATGATAGATGTTATAAGCATCCAAACATCTATATTTTTGACTTAAAATCTTCCTCGAGCGTTTTTATTTTTTAAAATTAAACTAAACTGAATTACTAAAAAAGAAAAACGTACAGACCTAGATTAAGATGTACTGAATCTAAAGAGACCAAAAGTATCTCATTCCGTAAATGTTTTGGGGGGTGAAAACGTTATCGCCCAAAAAAAATGTAGGTAATTGCCTCTAAGATTTGCAACTCTCTCTATCGCACGCCCGGAGTGAGGCAAAGCGGTATGAAAGAGATAGCATATTTTAAAATACCTACTCGCGCCGCGTATCGTCACTTCACTATCCTCAAAGTCAAAGTCAAAATATCTTTATTCATTAAAATCATATTTGATCAATATGAATCGTCAATTTTTTTAATATTATGTAGTTTATAAAAAATAATTATTCTAAAAGTTATAATATTTGGTTTTATTAAGACAGAGTTAGAGCAGGTTCATTCTCAAGCTTTTTTATCATCTAAGTAAACCGTTATTTTATAGCATGCTTTTTTATAAAGTTTTGTTTTAATTGTGTTTTTAAATTTATTCATTGACAGTTTAAGCATATCACTTGGGAGTTTAGTAAAAAGAGTTACTAACTTTATGAAGCCTACTAGTAGCGAGTTTATTCCTAGTTTCTCCATAAATTTTTGTTCAGCAGACACCATCAGTGCATCATTACTATCTCATTACATTTTGTTACAACATTTCAGATAATTCTTTTATTTATGCTTTTATTTGGTATTATGATATTTTTTCTAACATAATGTTTGGTTTTAATCTGTAGTCCTAATACTAGTTCCAAATAAAGTCGAAATATTTTTTTATAATTTAAACTCCTCTGTTTACACGTCTGATATTTAATGCAAAATCGGAGCTACGAGCTCGGTTCCCGGGAAAAGATGGGAAGAGAGAGCCTTGCCTGTAAAGAAAATTATCACCGAATAATCTAATATTAAATACAAACATACGAAAAAAACAATATTTTTCTTTTTAATTTTACTTAGTACATAATATGGACTATTTAAATGAATTTTTTTCGAAATAAAAAAATTCTTATTTAAAAAGAAAAACATTATAGTCGATAATCTTTTAGGGAATGGCTGAAATGTTAGAACAAAATCAAGGATTATTTACAGTAATCACCTTTGAAGAGCTATCTTAGTAATAGCTAACTAAGATAAGGATGTTTCAGTTGTTCTCGTGTCATTAGAGTCTAACAAGGCTTTAGGAGTCTTCGAGGCGGTGATCGAAGCTCGGTCAAGCGCGAGAGATAATGCCGTAACCCTCCTCGCTCAAGTATATGTCACAATCTAACTTATACCACATTTTCATAGTAGGTTTCGAATCCAGAGATTTATAGACCGCTGTATAATTTAACCGACCAATTAGAGGTCCTTGCTCGACAATCCAAAGCGCATTGAGCTCTAGCGCCATAACTAAATAAAACATGATGTAACATTAATAAAAGTCGACTTTAAACAAAATATGATAACAAAAAATACTAATCTAGATAATACAAAGCTAAAAATACGAGATTGTCAAGGTCAAACCTTCACTAATGTCAAGGTCGAACCAAAGTTGAAGAATTTTAAATTCGAAAAGCTATCCGTGTTCGAAATCTACTTCCGGAAGTTTATGTAAAGGTGCTTCTAAAATCGTTACAAAGTACAAATAGATTATTAATTTGAATGATGACCTTAGGATGATGAGAAGTAGCTGTGCTGGGAAGACAATGTCGTACATATTTGAAACGGGCACGCCTCCTTCGCACAAAGGCGTAATTTATTGTACCGCGCGGAGACGGGCGACTGAGTTATGTTTCGGCGATAGCGACGCTTTCAACTACCTAATGGAGCGATTTACTAAGACCACCTTGCGCCTATTTACTGAACACAATGGGGCATGTATTTAATTGGTTGAGCGTTACGTTGATTTTGATCCCTACTTTCCTACTACTACGAGTAGGTAATATTATAAATGATCAAGTAACTATTAAAGCCACATGACCGATTTTGATGAAATTTAGTTGTTAGATTAGAGGCAAGAGCATACACTACGTTACTTAGATATTTGTTTATTGTAAAGAAAAGGCTTGAAGGGGAAGGAAACATGCGGAGAGAATAGCGGGCAAAAAACTAGTATTTCTATAGAAATACTAGTTTTTATATATATACCTACTCCTAGCTTACTCGTTTATGTCAGCGGCTTTGTAGAATTAAGATCAATTTTTCGTTGAAACGGAAGAATTTTCTAGGATAAAATATAGCTTGACTTCTTGGAATTGCTTGACACCCGATTATACACATTAAAACACAAACAGAAAAAATTTAAAAAATAGAAAACTATTGTAATTATGTTAATTAAGGATGATTGCGTGAAAACATTTTAGAATGTAGACTTATTTAAAATTATTTATATGAGGAAGGTTATGTAGAAAAGGAAGCTTTTCATGGTTAATAATTGGCATAATTAGAGCAATTGAGTGGCAGTGGCGGGTTCTTAATTTAGGTGACCCGGTTCCTTCGTGCCTCCTTGTAAAATATCCAGGTAACTGATAGAAAATTTAAGAATTCAATACGTATTAGTATTTCCTTCCAATCCTTTTCTTACCGTAATATTCTCTCTCGCGTCGTCGTCCTCATTCATGAGGGTCGTGACACCTCCATGTATGTACCTCTTTTCGATGGAGTGGTTTTCTTGGGAATATAATCGCGGTGGATTCCTTCGTCTTTCCGCGTCTGTATTTTAGAGGTGATTTAGGCCTCTGGGTCACAGGATACCGCTAAGGGCAACCCGCCTGTATAGTTCGTTCCACAACTGAGCGTTTTCTAAGGCATTTTCTGTCTGTACCACCACTATGGAATCAGCGGACTTCAGGGGTATTTCCGAACCAAGAAAAAAAGCGTAACTCATAAGTGAAGTCCCGTGTCCCCTAGTGGGGTATGGGTCAGATGCATTTCACATCTGTATCACTGATCGATTTTTTCTTTAGGGGCAAGTAGGTGATCAGCCTTCTATATCCTGCCAGACCGAGTTTTTTTATTTTTATCTCCGCCGGGAATCGAACCCCGGACCTCTCGGTTGTAACCCTTACCGCTTACCATTAGACCAAGGAGGCGGTAAAATACCGGCAACACACCCGCGGCCTTATTGGCATTGAGGGTGTCCACGGGCGGCATATGACTTATCGTAAGTAAGCCTCCTGTCCGTTTGCCTCCTATCTTGTTAGTAAAAATTCATGCGTAAAGAGACATCCATTACAGTTTGCATAAAGATTAGGTAAACGAAATTGGAATAGAATATTATACTATTTCAAACAGTATTTAAACATAAATAAACGGATTTTAATAACCTTAAGATCCGATTCTTAACTGAATTCAATTTCGAAAAACTGAATTCAATGAGATGGTCGAAACTGCTGCACTTAACCTAATTTAACACGGATGAAGTCGCGTCCATCGGGTAGTATAAGAATACAAAAGCAATTGTTTCAGATAGTGAAAAAGATGGTGGTTACGAGCATCGGGCGTTGGGGGCGAATCGTAGAAAGTTTTTCAATAAAACACAGCCCTAAGAGACAACGTTTCAATGGAGCGAGCAATGTTTACGGCTGGCGCGCCGCCCGTCGAGTCCTACTACAAAACAATCCAATCTAAAGATATTGATCACTAGGATAATTCTGCTCACATAGGATAGTAATACAATAACAATTGCAAACATTTTTTTTGTGGTATTACATACTTATTTACACAGCTTAGACCGTGTTGGTGTGAAGGCAGACAAAATCCATATTTTACATTTTGTTGTATTTAAAGCTATGTTCACCTGAAATATAATTTCCATTATTGTAATTGTTGTAAGGCATTTACTTACGCTTTAAAACCAGGAAAGCGTATAAATTTTTATAATATTAGTAGGTACATATAGATTGATTGCGTAAATTTTTTAGAGTAACAATATTCACTCATTTCACTAACATTTGATGTGTTCAGAAAGTTTTCAGTTTGTTTCATTTGAATGGTACAGTGTTGATGCAAGCTTTTGTTGAAGCATTTTGCATTGTAGGTCAAGAGCAATGCTCCGAGACAGCCGCGGGGATACGACAGCCATTTTAACAGTTCTGCCTTCTATTTTCGTCATAGATTCTTATATTGCTCTTGTTTCTAAGGTATATAATGAAAAGCAAATAAATGGAGTTGTACTACAGAATAAAATTTAATATTTTTTACAATTCCAAATAGGAATTTTTCTTAGGTATCTAAACCTTTTCTCTACCTCCGTATCTAAGTTGTTCATGTAGCTTCGTACAGCGTATTCCAGGATAAATAGGTATCTTAGAGCAATACCTATATGAATTAAGTGTTTAACCCAAATGTGTCTACCCCATAAAGAGGTTACGGGATTTCACAAACGTTTTCTAATATGAATTTAGATGTGTTAATTGCGCATTATATATGAAAGTAGATAAGATAAAATAATAGAAATATGTAATATATAATCAACTGAATATTAATGAAAAGCAATATATCTAATTCACGTCCAGTTGTCCGAAACTAATGAATGACCGACAAGTTGTAATGGATTGTAATAATTGATTCCAACAGTGGTCATTAGAAGAAACAATTAGGTCGATCGAGGATTAGGTACTGAGGGTGATTGCGTGGTGGAACGAGGTATTTGTGTCACATCGAGCGATCGATCCACCCGCTCCCAGCCAATTACTGACGATACACGGCCAAAATATATCGTTCTCAATAGCCGATACCCGGGTAGGTACGCCGCGAGGTAAACATCGCGCTCACAACGCGTAGCGAACTGTAGGTATCCTTGCGGGTTTAACATCGTCGTAAGTTTGTACTAATGTTAGACCAAGGCATACGCTGTAAAACCTATGTAGTTGAATGACTGACCTGGGCTTTATATGAAAATTATGATAAATAGATAATAAAAGTGCTAAGTCGTAGATTCTCCACAGGTACAACTAATGTCAATGACGGATTTTGCTCGAAATATTTCTCTTTGTAAAATAGATTTTAACAATACCTGTCTGAACAGCATATTAAATGGATTTCGTTCACACATATTTGTGGAAGCACGTACCTACATATAAAGCTAGATAAGCTGTGCACTGAAGTGCGGATCTGATACCCAGAGCTTTTCCTTCAGTTTGGAATTTCCAATGGCGCAATTTTCTTTCTGCATTTAATTTTACATAATATAATAGGATTTTCGTTTCTTATTTCGTTTCCTCGTTAAAATCTAATACGCATTAAAAGGCTATTTTTAACCTCTTCAAAAAAGGAAGTAGTTTTCAATTCGACCGTATGGTTTATTTGATAGGTAACACTTTTATGGCGGTGCAGAATGATTATTAAAATATCAATGTAGCCAAAAAAAATATGCTAAAATACCCAAAAAACTATACAAATTGGAAAAACTGCATTAAACGTGACCGAGATTTTCGATTAGAAAATTTTATACGGTTATAATAGATATTAGATTTTACTAAAATGTTTGCTTGAGTTAAATACACTAAGTAAATAAATAAAATTTTTGTAACTTAAAATAATTCGCGCTATTATTCGTCTCGATATTAAATTATATCTATTGTCAACTGTCATTAAATATTTTAAAATGGCTTTTACGAAACTACCAAAGAACTGTGCATGTAGTTACTAACTACTGTTTCTAAGGACTTAAGACGTGAGGGTTCTTAGCGCTGGGTTCATGCCTTCAACTGAGCAACTTCAAGGATGCACGTTTTTATACAAAGCTCAATATTTCTTTTAAACTTGAACAAAACTCATGCAAGGGCGCATACAGAATTCGAATCGGAGAATGGTGTCAAGTGTCACCCATGCAAATCCACTCATAAAAATAAAAAATCTTCATTGTCATAGACATTTATTCAATCACGCAGCTTCATCCGTTTGTTCCCTAATGTGAGGTCTATTTCAACCCTTTCCAAGCATTTATCTGTTATAAAAGGCAGCCTAGTTCCTTTCCCAAACTCAAATCTATCTCTGTACCAATTTTCGTCAAAATCGAATTTCATGATCACTTATGAACGTCACGTCTTATGGGTATGGTTAAATTTACAAGTTGTTAAAGAATTCGCCCAAATCTGAGATAAACCAGATTCTCATTATTCCGACCTTGACAAAAAATAGATTTTTTATATTCTTTATTTATTTTTTATTAATTTATTTCTGAACTATATAAAGAAGAAATCATTCCCAAACATTAGTATCATAGCTAAATAATGCCATAAGTATCAATACTAATGGCATTTTTGCTAGTCAGCACCTGACTTATTTGGGTTTTGAGATCCTGACTAGAAAGTCAAGTCATGGGGCGCTTATAAAATTTTAGTTTAAATAAAACCATACTTCAGAAATTAAACGCAAATATTATCTAATATGTCGAACAAATTGCGGCTTCATTATGTTTAACAAGCTTTCAACTGTTTCAAACAAGTTATTAGAAATAGGAAGTTGGTGTTCAGCATTGACATACAATATTCATAGTAAGGTACTTTAATATTAAATTTATATTTACCTAATCAATTTACATGTATGTATGTATTTTACTTCAACATACTGTATAAATTGATTGAGTTTTTCTAACTACTATGTTTCTTATGAAATGGCCAAAGTGATTTTAGTAAGCAATATACTTATGAGGAGGTAGGTGTGCCCTAATATTTGCTTATGATTATTAGTGGACCGCCATGGACATCCAGAACACCAATTGGGTGTGTTGCCGGCCTTTTAAGGAGGGGTATGCTCTTTTTTCAAAGGTTACCGATATTTCTTAAACATAACTAGAGTATATATATTTAACAGTACAAGATTTTCTTATAATTAAAGTAATAATAAACTATCCAAAATATAAGCTTTTACAAATCACTTTTGAATCGTCGGCTTTTTATGATACATAGTTATTGTAATCACCGGTTCAGAAAATTTAAGAAGAACCAGCAAAAACCTTGGTGGATGCATTTATTAGATAAGCCTAAATACGTTGAAAGCCAAGCTCCGATAATGATTTGTTTACAAACATCACAATGACGCGTACTACGAGGCGACTGACGTAAAGCATCCTGAGAGGATAGCATGCTTCGGCTTGAGTAAGTGCTCTTAGCTTCAGCTATGCACTGAAGATGCCATACATGTTTATGAATTATGTAGAAGCTCGACACTTCAGCTGTCCACTTTAGACAGTGACTTTAATTTCAACAAATTTCAATTTCTTTAATCTTTCAATTTTTCTTAAATATCAAACTAATATATGTATTATAAATAGTTATAACGAGTTTTTATGACGGCAATACTGACCAATTTAAGAATGGTTAAATTTAAAAATCCTTCCCATTTATAGTCTATGTAGTAACCTTGATAAAAGGCTATGGTTTGCAAAAACACAATAACTTGAAAGAATTTGTGATAACTTCTACCATCGTAGTATCTAAACATATTTAGACACATTTGTATAAAATAAGATTAATTGGTTAAGTGTTTAAAACTACGAACATACCTAATTATACCTACATACCATCGTATGCCCTTCGTTAAGGTACTATATTTGATGATTTTTTAAATCAAAATAATAATAACAATCCGCTTTTGGGTTATGCGTGGAGTATTTTATAGTAATAATGAAGCAGATAAATTGCCGTTGAAATTTATTGCTGATTCGCGTCCGTCGTAGGTAACTATAATAACAACCTACTGTTGTTATTTCAGCCGAGCGACTCGGATGAAGTGAAATAAATGATACACACACGATTGAACAAATATTTCATCAACTCGTAAACCCGAATCTAAGTATTCTCATAACATCCTTCATTCGGTAACATTAATCAAAATTGGATTTGGATCGTGAGTTTTGGTTACTAAGTTTTCGAATAAATATCATAAGTACGTCAATTATAAGTTTAGTGTTATTTTAAATTGGTATTTTACACTGTCCAATACTGACCATGTTTGTTTGCGCATAAAAGCTAGGGGCATTTTTCATACAAATATTTAGCGAAGATGTTATCGAAAATGGTTGATCAAACTATGGTTGAGTTACTGATACTTAGTGAATATTGTATAGTAGGCCAGAAGCGCGGGCAAATTGCTATGCGTTGGTATATTAACATGGCTCTAGGGATGCATAATCTGATATCACGATGTCATTTTATGTTAGTTTCGATACAAATACCAAAATTCGATATCAGGTCGTTATTAAGTCCCAACAGTTTCCATATTGAAAACATTTTCCGTGCTAGGTAATGGTTTTGTGAAACTAACATTTCAAATGTGTTCATAGAATATAAGTCTTTATTTCAAACCATGTCTTACAAATTACTTAAAACTACATTAACTTCTTTTTAAACATATTTCACTTTTATTCTAGTCAGGCTGTTCTGGACATTGGCCTTCCTTAGTAGGTATCATTCACATGTTCCTATTCTTGGTCTATCTCGTCTATCTCTTTGGCAAGCATCATTTTAATTGCCATTATGACTTTTCCCATTTCCCAAATGTATTCATAAGATAAAAAATATATTTAAATGTATGTAATAAAAAATAATACTTAATATCTATGTAAAATTTAGCTTTAAATAGAATGCCGATTTTATTTCCGGTTCTTCTCGGTAAAACATTTTCAAGATGGCGGTAACTATAAAAAAAGGTTAATAGTGCTTCACAAAAACTTATTTGAACAAAGTTTATTTTTACTTCGATACACTTAATTTTTCGAATTCTATGAGGTGCATTCTAGGTTCTGTCTTAACACAGTTATAATATTGTAAATGGAAAATAAATTTAACCCTATCCGAATGAAATAGGCACACAGAGAAAAGGAATAACTTTTCTGTATTTCTCAGTAGCACATCGCACTCTAATATACAATTTGCTGATGCAACTCTTAGGGTTGCCAAAGTAAAGTAGTCTTCCAATTCTTTAGCCTACCTTAGCAACAAAATAATGCGATAGATTCAAGAAAACGTTTCTGAATAGCTGTAGTTTTAGACGGCTTACCGGAAAGCCTGAATATACAAATAGAGCTTAGAAAACAATTGAAGTTGAAGACAATTTAAAAAAAACGTTGATAAGTTAATTACAAACAAGTGTCCCATAAATTTACAAAAAGATCTTTATGTAGCTAAGATTTATCTCAATCAGGTTAGTTTTCAAACAAAAAACTACTATCGGTCCATTCACACATACCAGAAACACATTGATTGATTTGACATAAAATCCCTCTTTTTTTTTGTAAGGCCAAGGTAGGTGATGTGAATCAATTGTTGAATTTAAACCTTAATTTAGGTTTTGCGGTCTTTCATATTCTAGTCAAATTGATCATTACTACTGTGGGATGTGGTCAGTAATTGGTCAATTGAAATTGACGTTATCTTAGTAAATGTTATATAACAAATACGAGATTAGTATGGACCTACGTTGTACATTCGACTCATTTACTTAATAAATAGAAATGGTCATAAGAAATAAAGTATTTCTATACATTTTTAAATTAACGGTAGGTTAAAAATGTAAAGCCAAGTTAACAAAATTATCATTTCTAGAATAGGTAAGTGTAATACACAAAAAAGACGTCACCCAAATCAGAATAATGTAAAAAGTGATACTGAATATAATTTAAAAATCACCCAACGCGTTTATGACTAATAATAATATTGATCTTTAAATATTATTGTAGCTACAACAAAACCCGCGCCATAATTAGTGCATTCGTTTAAGAGCTACGACTGACACACAGATATGTAAAACTAATAAAACTTCGCCTTTTCGGGGATTAAAAAAATGAAAAGCTTTTCATGCTAAGTGAATAGTTGAAGGTCGACCCTTACATGTATCCTAGATGAAACGTAGATTATTCTATTAGATAAATGGATATATTTTGTGTAAAAATTTTCACAATGGCAAGTTTAGAGTGAAACGAAATAATACAGCAACAAATGTGCAGCAACAAAAACAATACCATATATGAATTATTACACTTTTTCTATTTTAAGTAATTCTTTCTCTTCCGAAATTTGAGTTTCAATTTAGACCTTATCTTTCATCAAAAATCTTTTAAATAATAATTATATTTAATACCTCTATTAATATGTATTTGGGATTTTATACAATACTTAACCAATTTTCATGAATGTTGGTATTAAGATACAAAGAATTTTAGAGAAGGATATATACACTATTATGTAAGGCTTTATTGAAATGATGAATACATAAAGGGCTCAACGTCAGCACATTAAGGGTCGTTTTGCCCATCATAATCGTAACACCAGAACCCTTTTGGTTTAACAAGTAGGACCGGCGATCCTTGCCTTATATAAGGCCTATTAACCAATATTAGCCAAATGGGTATCCTTTTACGACTAATATATTGAAGAAAATTTTAACATTCTTAGTTAATAAATAAATTTATTATTGTTCATATTAATTTAGCCCCTATATAATAACTGTGTGAAATATTAATTCATAAATTATTTAAAATAAAGGTAGATATCGGGATGCGACGGTAGGTAGAATAAAATAGGTGGGGGAATATTCAGAGGAGTTGTTTGGTTTAATACCAGCAGCTGAGTTTCATCCTCGAACGTCGAGGCAGAATGCGAAATTTCATCCGTACCACCTCGATGTTCATCGTTCCACTACTGAGCGTTTTTCAAGGCATTTTTTGCCGCGCACCACCACTCTGTGGAATCAGCTGCTCCCCCGATGTATTTCCGAACCAATACGACATGGAAACCTTCAAAAAAAGAGCGTAACTCTTTTTAAAAGATCGGCAACGCACCCGTGGCCGTTGAGGGTGTCCATGGGCGGCGGATTGCTTCTGGTAGGTGAGCCTCCTGCCCGTTTGCCTCCTATCTTATATATAAAAAAGGTAGACGTATTGTGACGTGCCATGCGGGAATAATAATTGTGTGGATCGAGCGTGCATTGTTGCATTTTGGCAATTGAACGGCGAATATAGTGGAATGCTATTAATTGCTTAACGCTGCGAATATTTCGGCGATTCGCGTATAAAGTCAGTTTAATGTGGTGATGGACTTAGTTTTTTTCGTATCCTGACCATTATATGACTTGTTATTAAGTAATCAAATAAGTAGTTTATTAACAGTTGTCTTGTAAGTGGTGCCCTCCTCCTTTAGTTAACATAATTACGGACTGATATTACTGGATAATATTGCCTCAAGACTGACCACGTTGCGGTGCAGATGAGTACCTAGATTTAGTCTAGTACCTGACTTTGGCCTTGTAGAAAGTGAGTATCGACTACCACAGATCCGTGCTTGATGATACAATAATTTAATCGTTGCTTAACTAGAAATAATGTCTCAAATGCTCTACCACTTTCTCGCTGACGTGACTTAAATGAGACACTTGTAGTGTGTTGTGTAAAATGTTCATCATGATGATGATGCTATGTTGAGTTAAGATTGGGTATAATATATGTAGGTATACTTAAATGTAGCATAAAACAGATTTAACTCACTTTTATTCATTCAATAATTTTGAAACTTTTAACGTAGAAGAACGAAATATTATTACTTAAATTATAAACATCATTACGTTATAAAAGCACATCAAAAAGTGTTCCAAATGTCTTTGTTTGAAGGCTTTTGTCTGTTGCATTGTGGTTGTATCACTTTGCATTTTTGTCTGATTGTAACGGGGCTTAAAGAACGCTGTTCCATACATTTAATAGAGTAGAAAAGTCATTACTTTATTATTGGTACATTAGGTATGTCGTGTAAGTCTTTATTTTCAAGTTTCGATAGATGCGATAGTTTTCATCTATTCAACTAATAAATACTAATATAATAGGCTAAATTAAACAGATGCGTATATATTATGTATATAAATACATACGCAAGTTTAGCTCTAGCGATGGAGAACTAAGGTAACATGAACATGAAGAATTTCAAAGTTGGGAAAATGGCTACGAAAGCAAATGGGAGAAGTTATGAGCTCGTGTGACACAAATTAACGTCGGGTATGGATACGCATAACATATTACACATACTTTTATAACTTCTCAGGCGTTAATGGTTGTTTTTAATTGTAAGACTGCTGGGAATCTCATTTTAGAAATTGTGTCAAGTGCTTCGTTCACGTCTCCTGAGTTTTCTTTGGGTATTTCATTTAATTATATAAAGGCACACTGAGTCATCATTAATAAGTAATGTGAGTGTTGTTTGTTTTTAACTTGTGCACTTAAATCAATAAAATATTTTGATTCAGTTTAAATAAGCCAACATCTCTGTCATCTCTGTTAATAATGTATGTCCTACACTAGAGATTAGGTTAATTAAAATTGCTGTAATATTTTTACTTTCATTGTAACATAGTATTTCCCGTTTGTGAAAAATAATATTGAATTTAATAATTTGGTGCTTCGAGCTCATAATATATATTTTTCATCTTTAGAGGACGACATGAAACTGTCAAAGCTCCATTCATATTCAAATGGCTTCGCAATAACTCATCATATTATGGAGGAGCTATAAAAATATCAAGTACAGGCTCGCCCTGAGCCATTTTCAACCTACTATACGAGCTTTCCTGAGTTATATTATTTAAAATAGGTACCTTTTGTAAACATTTTTGTTGAAGACAGAATTCAAATAGAAAGCAAAGAACTTTCATAGGTTTTAGGATGGCTTTTTAAATTAAGTAGTTAATATATATATATTTTCAAAATCTTCGATATGTCTAAGAATATTTTATGGATTCACCTCGATCACGTCATATGGAACAGCTTTCAAATATAAAATAAACCGCATCGACAAACTACAGACCCGCATATGCGTCCTTATCTGCCCCTATTAAAATTGTCTGGGGTTAACAATTTAAATATTATTTAAATAATTTATTCTAGAAATAGTCCAACGTTTCTGAAATTATGTAGTAGTAGTCTGAGATTCTACGGACAGACGTAAATCTATCACCACCCACCTCATCATTTACCAAACTTATATCTACCAAACTCGTTAATCTATCGAAACTTAAAAATTTTGCACGCGCCCTTTTTTTACCATGCGCCCAGGTACGTGCACACTTTGTCTTAGGGTTATATCGTATTATAAGATAAAATTTTAACAGAAAATTTAGCTGTTATAAGAGAAATAAAGTTAAGTGATTATAATAAAGTAATTTTATAAATAAATAAGTGGGAAAACTTGACATAAATTTTCAATTTTCAAAGTAAATTAGATAAGGCGCAAAAGTGTTATAACATTATTAAAACGTAAACGTTCTCTAGGTTGATGGAATTTTAATGAGGATTAACTTAATAATAATTAACGCCACGCACTCAACGATAATTTCTTTATTGTGTAAAATAATTGCTAATTAAAATCTTTGGTACAAATTGTAAAGTATTTCGAGTAGGTCCTAAATTATTCAGAGAAAGGTTGAAACAAAGCTAAAGACATTTTGATGAAACCCCTCTTCGAAATTTGAATTTGAGCGGCATTACTCGGAAAATGACTGGCCATAAAGAATTGAAACGAAGGCTAATCGTAGCTTCCGACCTTTTGGCCAGCTAAGGAGGAACAAGTAGGTCTGAGTGTTGCCAATTTCTGATCCTTAAACATTAAATACGATTGTTTTAATATTCTTAAACACATAACAACTCTGTATACCTAAATAGTATAAAGCCACAGGCTTCCGTTGTAACTTTTAAACATATTTAATATACATAATTGAGATTTGAGATACAAAGATAATTATAAATAAAGCGAAATGGTGTTTATTTGTTTTAAGTTCCCCCATAGAAACTAGTGATTGATAATTAGATTAAAAAAAATTGATTTTATTTAAAAGATAACACAGCATCAAACGTTTAGAAGATACGATGTGTCTACATACACAGACAAATTAAACATATAACACTCTTATTTTTTCGTCGGTGGTGAAAGAGTGACAAATGACATCTGTTAAAAACATAGACTAAATTCTAAACCATTATACTTAAGCTGCGTTTACATTTCAACATTCACACAAAGAGACTTTAGAAAAGAGTAGGTATTTTTATCTTAAAAACATAAAAAGAAGTCGCGGGCAGGATCTAGTACAATACATCTTATTCGAAAGATAAAGTGATGGAATTGTGCCAAGTATCTCTATGATGTGACCGATTTTCTATTTAGTTGTCGTTTAATTAATTCATCCATTGATTGCTAATTCAAAGTACGTCCCGTTTCTGTGAGATGTCTTGACACAAACTTAATTATTATTAAAATTGAAGGTTCTTAATGAAATAGTGGAGGAATTCCCACTATTATTTATTTTTAATTGTAAATAAACTCATAATTAATCCCCTTCATTTCCCGAATAATGGATCATAATTGTGAAGTTGGAAATTTACGATATTTCACGAAACAATTTCCGGTTTCCATTACTTGCTTGCGAGAATTCATAACTTTTTATTGTTAAAAATTTGTTAGTTTTTAATACTTTTTAGGAATAAATTTTAGGAATAAATAATAATTGTGTACAGTGGATGCTTTAAACCAGCACAAGTAAACAGTAAAAATATGTTGTTTCTTATTCATTATTCATCTTTATACTTTTTTTTAGACTTTTTTATTATTATTGTGCCTGTGACATGTGTAAATAAATAGTCTATAATATCTTTGATATATTTAAGCCAAATGCTAATTGTTGATATTACTACAATGAACGCGACCGCTGCGGCACGCGACATCAAACGTCACTCACACGCACCAGACGTCGAGTGACGTCATCACATACCATCTAGTGTGATCTTTTAATGTCGGGTCATAATAAACCTAACTTACCTATAGGCATTTACCAAATATTAGTTTAAAGGTTAATTTCGTAAAATCTAATTCTCAATAAAATTTAAAATTTAAAAATGATAAACTTGAAGGGATTTATTATTCACCGGCAAATTGCATGCATTTGCAATTTCTTTCCCGCGCAATGAGTGGTCTTAGTGTCTGCTATTCAGTGCATCTTCATTTACTTTATGTTAATAAGCTGGTTCTTAGCTGAGGGATACTCAGCAGTTTTAAGGCGCCAAGCTGCACCTTATCGCCAGGGTGAAGGATGCTTTGGGGATGAAGAGGGGAGGGTCTCATGGACCTGTCAGTGCTGGCCGCTCCGCCCCTGAGAGCGGACGCTACGTCGCTGTTTCTTTCGTGCTTTTCACGAATACTATATTTCAATTTAATTAAGTGCTTGATAAACATTTCACGTGGATAAAGTTTGATAAGGATGACCTTTGACGTATGAATAGTTCTGGATATTCTGGTTTGTAAACAATATTTTCATTTTAAACTTTTACAATCCAAATATAATTGGATTAATTTATTTATTAAGAATTATATGTGGCATTTTAAAAGATGATAAAATAAATTTTACATGTTTGTATGTTATTTTAGTTTTCAAAAATTTTCAATCGATTTCGTATACTCTGGAAAGTGTTATTCCAATTAAATTTTTCGAAATATTTAAAACGGTTTCATTTATTTGCTGCAGTGTACGATAAAAGTTATTGCTAAGGTCACTGTCATAATATTAATAAGCGAGCGGTAATCGATCTTGTTGTTTTATGACATTCAAATTAACGTCAACCCGCAACCGTAGGGTGGTACCAAATTTTTGGTCTCCACTTTTTTGTATTATTGGTAAATTAAGTTTATATCAACTTTGAACTACAGCTTTATAACCTATAATTTTCTGAAACTAATTATTATTTCATCCACCTAGCAATATAATCTAGCCACACTGTCATTCAGTAAGAGTATCCTATCAATGCATTAATTTTTTAAATCAGTCGAGTAATTTTTGAGTTTATTCATTACAAACATACAAAAATACAAGTCTTCTTCTTAGTATAGATAAGTATAATTTATCCAAAGCCTAAAAATTTCTAGTGTTATCAATTACTCTATAGTTACGAAAGTAGTTTATTTATTGACATTTATTGACACTAATTATACCAAACTCCCACGAACGTGTTGCTCTGTTTGAAGTGTATCTATTGTTTCACCAAATTAAATGGGCTGTCGATTGGGTTATACCATTACTGAAAGCTCTACGTGATTTATACCTGCAACGTATCCAAACAATTTACTATGGATTTTTGGATATTACTTGTTGTTTTTAACCTCCGACGAAAAAAGAGAGGTTTTATAATTTGACATGTCTGTGTGTGTATGTTCATCTGTAGCATTGCAGCTCATAAACCAATGGATTGATTTGGATGGACCTTAGTACAATTTAAGAAAATCGGTTCAGCCTTTTATGAGATATTCTTACTTGTAACTATCATGTCACAGTATATTTAAAATTGTCTTTAATTTACTTGAAGCTGGAGAATTTATTCATGTATTCATGTATGAGAGAAAAAAGAATATTGCAGTTTTATACTACTTATATATTATTTCCATTGTAATCAGAAAAAAAATCTTGGGAATTCCAACGCTTCAATCTAAGATTCAGTAAATTATATTAAAAAATAAATTAAGAAAGTACAAAGCAATAACTACGGACTCAGTGTTTACGAGCTGATGTAAAAATGCCGCATTAAAATTGATTTTAAACTTTAACTGATGTGAATAAGGTTGTTTTTTCTGTGTGGTGTAATTGGGACTATCTAATCGTGTCTGCGCAGACGAAGATTGACGACAAAGGTACCATTATACATTTGCGGTTGACCTGAAACTTTAGAACGTCTTTTTTTTATCAGATAGGCAATACTTTAAGCCCTAAGACCAAATTATTGTGGCTTAGTGTGTCATTTATGAGGTGCCACTACATTTTTATTACAATTATCCGATTAACAATTATTTTTAAATTATTTTCGAAAATATATTAAATATTAACTTTCCTGTGTTTCATGTTTTGTTTATATTATTGTAGAAATTATGTGTTGTGCGTCTTCGTAGTACCACGCTCGTAGAGGCGTAGCTAAAATCGTAGGCGCGCAAGCGCTACGCGGAATACTACGCGCTTACTTAAATCATTTTATTTAATTAAATAATTAATGTTTATTACTAAGTGATTGATCACCATTTGTGAAACTTGAAATCATTGATGCCCGTGACATCGCTTGCCCCATTCAAATTCATACTTTTAAAAGTATTTCGTTAATAATATTAAGAGTTAGTATAATGTATAAAACGAATAGTTTTATATTCATAAACTGCTTTATTTTATGCTATAATTCTTTAATTTGGTACGAGTATGAAAATGTTTAAACTCAAATCTAACCAAGTATTTACTACTAATAGGTTCTTATATTTAAATTAAATGAATACAACCTCCTATAAACAATGCCTAATTTGAAAAAATGTCTCCGTTGCTCTGTCATTTTCTCGGTAATATATTATTGTTGTTACAAAAATGAAACAAAATACTTTGAACAATGATCTCATTTGAGCAACGTAAGGGATAAAAGACAAATTACGTAGTTATAAAAGCTGTCAAATAAAACGCGATATCTTATGAATCAGTACGTGCACAGAGTTTTGAACGGTAGGCTAAATTGTTAAATCCAATCAAAAATAATGCTTCGAGTATGTTATAATCCATAGAGTGCATGATTTACATAAATATTATATTTGTCGCTATTGTTTCGTGTTATATATTGGCAAAACTAGAACTATATATATGAGTTTCGTGGGGTAGTAAGCATAAATAAAGGTATTAGTTTAGCATCATGGTTCCTAAACGAATGCACCGATTGTGATGAGATTTTTGAAAGCTATTCTAATGGAGATTGTTCTTAGTTACGATTCATAATTTAATTCATAAATTTATGAGGCATTCTTATTTGTTAATAACATGTCGGAGGGTTTTAATTTCTTTCCAGTTTAACTTGTGTGTCTACGAAGCGCACCCTGGTTATAACACGTTTACGAGATATCGCATTAAAGCTTGGATTACCAAAATAATTACATGTGCCTCTGTAACAGTGGCTTTAACTACTTATCTCAATGTTAGTAGACACTTAATAACTAATGTAAGGCCTTATATATAGTTTCCTGAATCTGTCCATACGTACATAAGGAACATTGTCCTCAAGGGGCCACTAAATTAGCTCGTTAGATTCAGAATGTAAGGCCGGGGTTACATAATGCGATTAAGTACGGCCGTCTCTTAAGTATTTACTTTTATTTATTACGGCCACTTTTATTTTTCTGTTCTTTCCAATGCTTGTTTTTTTCATCAACACATAAATTTATAAAAAAACTTTTTAGACTGATCACATAACAAAAAAAAATTAACACTGAGTTTCGAAAAAAATATTTAAAAGCTAAAAATTTTGTGATGTCGGCATATTAATGTATTTATGCAAACGTTAGGAAAAATAAATTTGTATAAATTAATTTTGTTGGAATCATGAATGAAAATGATTGTTCAAAAACCTCCGGCATGATAATTACAAATGAGAATGTCATAAATGGATATTTTCATAAATTGTAGCTAGGATCCATTTTGATCACGTCAGCTTATAATTAAGAAAGCCGCATTGAGATCCATTTGTTTTGGAGCTATGATGCTACAGACACACACACACACACAAGTAACACTTATAACCTTTCTTTGGGGCAGAGATTAAAACGGAACAACGTAAAAATCTTTACTGATGAAAATAAACTTCTATCACTTCAAAATACTGATTACACCTCACATACTAAAGAAACACTAATTTACTACATATATTCTTTCAAGAAAAATCATGAACGAAATCATTGTGGCATTCGCTCATTCGTTCCCTACATTCATTAGCGTAGTTCGGGCCATAAAACGCAACAGTTGCGGACATGCTCCGCAATTACTGTTTTGTTGCTTATTCTGTACTTTAAGTTCGGTCGATGGGCAATGTGCTTGTAACTCAAAAGGTTGTCATTACTGCGTCGGCAATCAGAACGAAATCGTTCAATACAGACGTTGGACATAATGCATTTGCATTTTCAATTCAGTACAGGATTACTGATGTTGCACGGGTTTTTACTATTATTTTAGCTTAGTGTTATAAACTGTATTGTATCTTTATTATCAAGATTGTTTTAATCTATCTTCGAGGAAAACTCTTTAAATTTCCGTGGACACTTAGGTATTTCAATTAGTTAAGCTTGTATCTTTTTACTTTTTAATAAATTAAAAACATTTGTTATTCGTAGATTTATTGCTAAAGAGTTCTCTAAAGATTTTAAAGTGTTAATGTGTTTAAATATAACAATATAAAATTCATTTCAATAAACTTAATTAAAATATGTTTTGTCTCCTTCTTTAAATGAAATTTGAACAGTGACAAAATATTACTTACTTACTTTACATTCTAAATAGTTTTAATTATATTTGAGAATAAAACAGAGTCAAACTAAAATGACGTTCATACGCGATCAATAATCCTCTAAGTAACCTACTAAAGAATCGGGATCTCACTTCTTGAAATAAATTATAAAGAGATAATTATATCTCTGAAATAATAATGGACTTAATTATTATATATTTACAAAAATACAAAAGGCTCATCAAAGCCGCTAGGGTGCGTACCCAAAATACTGGCTACATTACCACGTTGTATTGCTATATTAACGCGTTGGCTGAAATATGAGCCAGATTTCGGGTTTCCTTTGATCTCAACTAAGCGCGTCGATATCTCTGAAAGTGAAATAATTCTAGACTAAATATAATACCTCTAAATCATTAAATTTAGTCTATATGTGACTTGGGAAATAGAATTGCGATGACTGGTAATACATGCTTCAAAATTGCAATAACCATAAGCGCTATCATGGTATTATCTTTTTTTATGTTATATAACTAAAAAAAAAACTAACACAAAGTTAAACTATGTAGACTATTTAGGTAAGTAAAGAGACAGTGTTTTCTTATCGCTGCGAACGATCGTACGTATCTTGATGAACTTTAGGTCACGACACATTTACTACGATACATACTCGTTTCTACGTCACTGAAACTTGTGTTTTATTACTAAAGTAAATATTTGAAATATATATAAATATTAAGTAGTGAAAATCAAAAACGACGATCGATTTTCAACAACCTAGTATAAAGTAATTGCCGTATTTAACATTTCATTTGACAGAGATTACTTGACCAGTCATCATGTTTTTTTTTATGTCTATGTTTTGAATGAATTAGGTATGTTATAACAATGTAAATACAATAATCTAAATACAAAGATAATTAAAAAACCCCAAAATTTTTATTACAAATAAGATTAACTCTACAAGAATAATAATTATTAAAGAGATATTTTTTTAAATAAAAAGAAATCATCAAAATGACTCTTTTGCGTCAGCAGTTAAATAGCTGACAAATGTCGTATTTAAAAATAACTAAAAGTACAAAAATACATAAACATTAATGTTCTATTTTTGAATATTATTTATGAGTTGTTTCTTTTTCAATGAAATATACTTCGTGCATGCATAAATGATATTAAGACTGTTAGCTTTGCATTGACTTTCCACGTGAAAATTATATTGCGTTTTGTCATGAAAGGAGTTCACTTAGCTTCATAAGGTTATTGGGTTATTATAGCTTCGATTTTGCATGAACTAGTGCTTGTCCTCAAACGGACTAAATTTTAGACTGTTTTATAAACATAAACGTCCACAAACGTCTATATCGTCCATAGATAAACCAATAATGAAATACGTTGAGCATCATGTTGTCAACGTCGTGGAAAAGACTGACTCAAATAGAAACATTGTTCTGTCAACAGTTGAATGTATGATAGTCAAAAAGATGTTTTTTTAAAATGATTTATTTACTCACGTTTTATTAAGGCCATTGTAAATATTTTGTTAATAATCCTTTTATTTTATAAGTTGCACTTCACTAATTTTGATGCGGTGTCTTTGTTTGAAAGATGTCTTGATTGAGATAAAGTTTAGTTACGATTATGTATGAAGACCGCTTCTTTGGTCTAGTAGTAAGCACGTAAGCGTTAAACCGGGAGGTCCTGGGTTCGATTTCTGGTGGAGATAAAAATAAACTCGGTCTGGCAGGGCATTGGAGGCTGATCACCTATTTGCCTGTAAAGAAAAAATCGATAAGTGAAACAGGTGTGAAATGCATCTGCCCCTTACCCCACTAGGGGACACGAGACTTCACTTCACTTCATTTATGAAGATCTATTCATCCATCTAGGAGATCTTGTCTTATTTTTTGTTGTTGTTGGTGTTAAATGTGGGTTTTTAAATTGTCTTCAATTTCTTCTTATTTTTATGAATAACACAAAAAGGACGTGGTACATAGGTCTATGTATGCATAGGCATACAAGGCGGTAACCCAGCCATTTGAGTGCACCCCAACGACACAATGAGCCTTGTATTGATAATACTATTTTATAAGTATAAATATAGATATACACAAAAAGTATTAATTATACATATACATAAGATATTGTCTACAGAGTTCAACGACAGCGTCGGTCTATGAACTGTAAATTATATTTGAGATGAAAACCTCATGTACTTAATACATCTTATTTATTACTAAACTCAGAAGATTTTAGGAATATAAATGAAGCTATATGTATTTTAAAAGAATTCTGAATTATTTTTAAAAGTTTTCAGACAAAAGTTTCATGTCAAGTCTCTTGAGTCTAGTTTTAATATTTAATACAAAAATATCTATTCGTACCTAAAGCAAATATTATTTTTACTTTATTTTTTACTTGAACTCAGATTTTTCGGTCAACTCGGTGACCTATTTATTTAGCATGGGGCAACACTAGGAGTTACAGGATTATACTTTTACTTATCTTTCATAGCCGTACATATAATAGGAATATGAAAATAAATTATTTCAGCAACACTATAATATCGTAAAATCGTAAAAATGTGCCACAGTTAAGGTTTATATTAAATTAAAAATATATTAAAAATATTATTACTAAAAATAAATTAAATTAATACAATAAACATGTGTGTAATCTACTGCTTGGATGATACACAGCATACACACACATACATACTTGATTTACTCTTGAATTGTGGTCGAATTTTGACCAATGGGCGACCACTAGTTTTAAAAAATGAGTCAAAACATGTTTTGGACATTAAAATTGACGTTCTGTACAACGTCAAAGGAAGTTTATTCGAAAATGATTTCGTAAGGAATAAACAGAGTGCAGACGGTAGGATTTGAAATTTTACGAGGCCGACTTCATCTCGGGCCATTGAACACTGAGCGGTTCACGGCGCTACGAACCTCGCGTAAAGTGCTTCAAACAAGTCTTACAACTACATCGATCAATATTATGAATAGGTACCTTTTATTCATATCGAAGTAACAATAATAATAAAAAATTTTTTTATTAACATTAAACTAAAATTAACTAGATTAAGTATTTAAATAACAAAATACCAGAGTACTTGTTATCTAAAAAATCTAAAAATTGTAGATATATTTAAAGTGTGAGGTAATCTTCTTGATCTACACGTGTAGATTAAGAAGCACAACTGTTAGGTTAGAAGACTATAACAGGGTGTTTATGTGTGATTTGTAGACTGTAGGAACATACACACAAAGAAAATTCATTGTCCGTCACTGAATACCTTTAATGTCCTCATCATCAGCTCAAACCTCTTCTCCCCCTTGCACTGTAGTCAGTTCCAACTCCTTCTCCTCCTGAAGTACGTACCCATGGTTGATCAATATCTATCTATCGACAGTAAAATAATAATGGTACTAGATAGCTCTTTTTTATCCTTTTATTTATATTTATTTTATTTATGTTTTCCCATTATTTTTGTTGCTGCACTTAAATTTAAAAAGATCTCAGTAATGATCAAAATTAAGACAGTTAATGTTGTATGATTTGTACATTTTATATAAAAGCACTTGGAAATATTTGCTTTTGTTGTCAGACAGTCAAAAGTACAATCTAATACTAGAAAGTAAAGTTTCAGTTTGGCCATATGAAAGCTGACCACAGATATCTAATTGATTTGACGACAAAGAGTTGATCAGGCTGACCATAAACATTCAAATAAAGAGTTATGTTGGTACCAGTTAGTTTATCAAAATTACAACTTACCTATATTTATTTCAATGACCATCAACAAGATAAAATGTTAGCAGGCTTATGTACATTAAAGATATGATTTATGCAAATGTAACGGGATCTTTGTAGTATGTAAAAGCTTTGAATACTAAACATATTTTTTATTTTTATTTTGAAATACTCTTCTCAAAGTAAATAATACAATTAGGGAGTTGAAAGGAAAACAACACATTAAATTGAGTGCTTTGCGTGGCTTCTTTTTAACTTTTACTTAACTTTTTACTCTTCAAATATAAGCTTTCGAAATAAACACGAAAATATGTATACTAAAATGATTATGTACTACGAGATTTAAAAGCAACAAAAGCGAAAATGAAGGTATCATAGATTCTTATATTTTTATTCCTTTTGAAAAAGACACTTTGGGTCCATGGGAGCCAGAAGCGCGTCGATTGTTTTAAGAGATATCGACACGTTTAGTTGAGACTACAGTAAACCCGAAAGCTGGTTTATATTTCAGCCAACGCGTTAATGTAGCCAGTATTTTGGGTACGCACCCCAACGGCTTTGATGAGCTTTTTGTATTTTTGTAAATAAATTTAAGATTTAAGAAGAAAATATACTAATAAATAACTTGCAGATTATAATTAAGAAATAATTTACTAATATTAGAATATTATTCTTTAAAAAATAATATTTGTTAAGATTAAATAAAAAATAAAAACTTAGGTTTTGTATGTTTAAATATATTCTAATTACCTGTGTACAGATATCTTCCGATTTTTGGTGCAAATCAGCTGTTTTAAAATTATTTAAAACTGATACATCTATCCAAAGTTTCAATTTACAATGTTTATTTATCTATTAATATATATATATATAACCGTGAATATAAATGAAAAGTTTTATTGAATCACATTTACAAGCGAATGTATAAATGGAGAGAGAAACTTGGATCTAGGGCACAGTGGTAGATAAATTGTATACACTCCGATTTCATCCATCTATTGAAATAACTTGGCGAATAATAGCCGAGTTTCCGCTGTATTACACCACTACTATGCATAGACTCAGCTCCGTCATGTCTTATATTGACCGAGAACATTCCAAATACCATTGTTGGAAATTCTGAATTGCATTACAATTAAAATGTTACAGTCAACGGCTCAAACTCAATGAAAATATGGTAGAACGACATTGAATTTTACAGTTATACATATAACAATGCATGTAAAAAACTCGACGTATAAAGCTTTAACTAGCCTTTAAATAACAAAAGATAATATTTTTAAAATATATGGAAAGCCGTAAAGCACATCCCTAAAAAAATTGCATCTGTAACCCAAGGCTCACAAACGGACGGCATTTGCTCAGTTAGGATAATCGCCGCAAATGGATGATACGTTGATATGAGTTTTTTATCATTTCCACCAGAGACTGTTGCATGCACTCTCTTTAGCATATAATTCATATTGCGTTTATAAAGCATTTTAATTAGCATCATAATTTTAATAGTTCTTATGTAGAAAGTGAGCGACTGCTGAAAAGTTTTTATATTTAATTTCTTTAATGCTAAACATTCTCAGACCCAGGAACCGTATAAATTTCATCATCATTAAATATTTACTCTAAAAAATTATACTTGGACTGCTGAATTAATATAACTTTAGGTATGAATTTAATTATAAACTGACAAAAAGCCAATTAAGGATGCTTGTTAGTTAAGCCTTTTGCATGTAAATTTTTGGGGCTTTAGGGAGTAGTAACCTTGGTTTTCATCAATTGACGGCTAAATAATATAAAGTAATTCATCTACCTGTTTTTCGAAAACAATATTTCTAATGACTATCAATTTGTTTTTTCCAACTCTACCAGAGCCTGGATAAATTTTAATTTAACTTTTAGATAGATGACTTTAGATTAATTTATTAAAAAAGATTATGGACTTTTATAAAAATCGCTAAAAGGTTTGCACCTAATCTAGAAAAGAACTACCATATTTAAGTGTTTTTTTAAAGTAACGTCAAAATATTCGGTAAGATGGGTAACACTTATTATAAATATATTTTAATCTTATATATAAAATTCTCGTGTCACAATGTTAGTTACCTTACACCTCCGAAACGGCTTTACTGATTTTTACCAAATTTTATATGCATATTCAGTAGGTCTGAGTATGCATATAAAAGTTAAGTGATAAGGGTAGCCCATCCCAAAAATTAATATGGCAAAACAACGTTTGCCGGGTCAGCTAGTTATCTTTAAAATGGTTTCAAGAATTGCCAAATAAATTTTTTTGAGTGCAGCGATCCCGAAGTTAAGCTTAATCCCGCATCGAAAGTGCTAAGTTGGCATCACAGTTTTCATTACGCATAGATAAAAAATAACTAAATCATTTTTTCCCCCGGAATCCTAACTCAGGAGTGGTCAGGACGGTATGCAGACGCGTAAAGTTAGCTACGGGGCGATTATAAAATAATTATAGTATTTAAAAATTATTAATTGAAGTTAATTTTACGTGAATGAAATAAACCTCAATAAAAAATAATAGCTCAATTAAGTAAACAAGTCGTGAGTAAAAACTTAATAATAACTCCCCACTAAAGAGTACTCTGTAAATCATTATCTGTTTATGTCATTATTACCGAGACCTTTAATTAAATTCCATATTTGATTCCATTTCGAAGTTTGCGTAAGTCGAGGGCTTTGAGATTAATTAAACACAACTTGCTAACATTACATTTGATTGACAAAAGGATCTTCAGAATTCCCTTGCTTGCTGTTCTATTCAACAAAACAATAGCATGCAATCCTATTACTATTAAGATTTGTTTGATACATTTGACCTACATTTTAATCTCTATTTGATGTATTTTGTTACATTTATGCACCCTGGATATATAATTATATTCGTATATCACTGCTTTGTGCTTTTTTTCTACCTGTACTTGTATTGTACTAAACGTATGTAGAAAATTATGCTTCTCGATGGATAATTAAGGTGAAATTCTTATCATAATTTGTGCTATGTTTAGTTTGTGCAAAGAGCAAACTCGTGAGATGTAAAATTCTATAATTATTAGATACTTCATTAATATGTTTCCTTAAGACTCCTAAATTTTATATATTTTTCATTACCTAGGTGCACATAATCCATATTATAGTTACAAATTGTAATTGCTTTCCAATTGGTCAGATATTATGAAAGTTTTTATTTAAATAGTCATTTTGTTATACCTATAGTTGATAATTTAATGAAATAATTTACTAGTTTACGAGAACTGAAAGCTGAGAGCAAACAAGCGGCCGCCAAAGCCACTTTTTATTCGAGACGGTGAAATACAGCGCTGCAGTGTGACAAAAACAGAGCACCGCAACTGATCAAAGATTAAACGGGTAAACTTTTCAGTGTCCTCATTTCATTTTATTATCAAAAAGTTTCATTAAGGAAAAGTTGACGGGTACTTGCCACGGTATTGTCCAATTCATTTGTGGAACCTCGACGGTAAATAATGGAAACGGTGCGCGTCCGACGCCTCTGATGATTTCAACGACATTATTGTGCACTAAGTTTGCCTTGCTTATTTCATTTCGAGAGTTGCTTACTATAGAATAAGTTTGGCAAGTTTTTGAAAACTTCCCGTTTAATTATAACAACTCTTCATTGGTCTTATTTCACAAGTATCTAGGAAACTGAAAGATAATGTTTTTTACAAAAAAACTTTATTACGTTAATGATAATAATTAAGTCTTAGAAAATTTAATAGAGCTAGATTTCTATTCATTTTTCGTTATTTATCTGGTGTTATTGTGAAACAATCATTTTATTTTTTTACTTAGTTTTACAATCGTGCACAGCGAGGACGACACGAATGCTTTATGTTATTTACACTTAATTGCACACACTAATGTAATATAATTAAAATACTATTATACAAAATAATTATCTACTAACTGTTATATTATATTATTCTGCCATTTCCAATTATAAAATTCTAAGTCCTTATAGATACAGTATTTGTTACAATCATAGAACTCACACAATAGTATCAATTCACCATTCGCACATTCTTATAAAACGCCAAACAAAAAAATCGGATGGGGAAATAAATGCCTTTTTCCCAAGGGTTTCGGGACGGGCCATTTATTTTATGTCGGCACTATGCTGAGTAGGTTCAACCTACATCATATAAATAATTATATTATAAAACTATATACAATAAGTAATTTGTTTGATTTGACTTACTTGAAATGTCCTAAGTCTCTGAATTTGATAAAAGGTGTCCAAGGCTTGTTCGTGTTGGTTATTGAGTTAAGCGTTTTATCTCACTCGACGGGTATAACGTACTTTAGAATACTTTATATTAGTATATTATTGTTTTTTTCCATGCAATTGTCTAAGTATAATAACTAGTTATTCTCTGACTATACTATGAAAGTTTATTATAGTCGTAATGAAAACTTCGCACATTATCATAAGCACAGAACAGTCGGAATATCCTAGAGATATTCGACATTTTGACTCTATCCAAATAGAGGTAGGGTAAGGAATGCTAAATACCTGTTTATCGCAGCTTTTACGCAAAAGTTCATCTGCCTTCAGGGGAAAACTCATTTGGCATTTGGCCACCTGCAATAGACGCGTAACCCTCTGTTTAAAATACCTATTTTTTTCATTCGAAATTTCGAGGCAACTTGCCATAACAAAGTTAAGCGAGATACAAAATTAATTATCATGGTTATGCAGAGTCGGCCGCATAGTTTATTTAAGTATTTACTAACCTTATTTCCAAGGCCGTATAAATATAAAGGTGTTGCTTTCCGGGAAATACAGATAGAAAACAAAGTTCCTATTGCTTAGACAGCTGGGGATTGAATTCAACCTTCTGATAGCACAAATACTTATAAATTTATGAAACAAAACGTACAGTAACACGGAAATTGTAAACACATGTACATGTTAGCCTGTTTTTATTTTTATCACATGCCATTACCTTTGAAAACTTACTTTTATTTTTATTTTTATCATGCTATGTCGCAAAACGTTGGCGATTATTATAATAAATAAATAGGTATCTAAAATAATTAAAATTAATAAAAAAAATTTTTAGATTAAACAAATAATGAAAATCAAAAGTAATCTTATTAATGTAAGAATAAAATTGCCCATTTCAAATGTTCTAACACATTTACTTGAACTTGATGATCTTTACTGTTTTGATGCCTATCAATTGCTTCTTATTAGATAAAATAATCTGCCAATTTTAATTTCAAGCTTTTATGTTATTAATATTACTTTTTTTAAAATTTAAGATTTAGTTTCATTGTTTTTAGATAAAAACTTATGCAAATATTATCTGTAATAATTAAATAGAGGATTTACTATTTCAAGCTTAGATTTTACCTACTTATACTATTCTTATAAACTTCGTGGCCAAATGTTTCACGCGTCTGCTCTTAGCATTGAAGGTCCTGAGTTTGAATCCCGGTGAAACCAGTGTTTTGTCTGGTTATGCTTAGAAGGCTGATCAGCCGTGAAGAAAATGATCAGCGAAACATGTAAAAATACACTTTTGCCCCACCCACCAAAGTTCGCGGAGTTTCACTATAAAAAAATCAAATTTTTTAAAAATCCTATAATTATTAACCTATAGTTATTTATAACTTTTTTTAAACCTTCTTTCTTTTATAACCTTTTTTCATTTCGGTACACGGCAAGTAATTGTATATTTATAAAGGACAAATCGCGTTCTTTCCTGCAGAATTAAGTTTTGCATAGAAAATGAGATTTTGCCCGCTGATGTAACAAGTAACAAGGCCTACAGGCTAAAAGGCAGGAAAGATTTTGAATAATTTAGCCATTTCAAAATTTTTATAATTGGCCATATATATGGTTATTTCAATGTTAAGACGTTGTTAAATATAAATATAAAAACGTTTTTTGGCAACAAAATTATATAAAATGAACAAAACAAAAACAGTAGAGTTGGCTGTGTTATGGCAAAATGGCGATTGCTCAGCATTATCGCTGATTAATCTGCCAGATACCTGGAGAATGGAGGATGTTAAGATATAAAGAAATTATATATGTCTTTGAATGCTAAATAGATAAGTTATGTCTTTTATTTACGCAAGTATCACTCATTTAAAGAAAACAGATTGAAAGGATTAAGTGCACAAATACGCGCGTTTTAGCGCCATGGCTGTAAAGTACGCGAAACTTAATAAGTTAAAGAAATAAGTAAAAATATATCTCCTATTATTTTCATGTAAATATTCTGTTTTTGTTGCAATGTTGGCACGACTATTTAAATAAAGCATTAAATAAGTCATACCTAACAAATTAAAATATAATGTATATGACTTTGTGTGGTTGTTTTTAAGGTATAAATTGCTATTAACAACATTGTTTAATATACATAAGGTCTTGAACACAACACTATTTATGCACAATTAAACTTAATGATTCGCCTTTAGAGCCGTGCTGCCATCGTTCTTACTTTCACAGCAACTCAACAGACATTCGAGCAATTTGTTATCTGTGACCCCCTAAGCTTGGCCTACACGTTTATTTGCCGGCCATCGCGCACTTATATTTTTTGTTAAAGTTTTTAATCATTAACTAAATAAAATTAAAGTTTGGTGTTGAGCATTTTTAGTTTTAAATTATGGGAAAACGGATAAATAACGCGTAGGCGGTGTAGTGATTTAAGTAATTCAATTGGATGTTTTGCAAGAGGTTCTGGTAAGTGCAGATTACTGTGTTTTGTGACTATGTGTGTGTCTATAGTATTAAACCTAATTTTAAAAAATATTTTCAATAATATGAAAGGTTATAATAATATGCCTACATAGTTTATTAGTAACAAAGACTCAATGAGCCTACAAAATACACAAAACAAATTGTTGTGTTTTAAGTTATGCCAATTTTGATATAGATACACTAAACTAGAGTAACTTAATTATGTAAAGATAATTATTTTCATCTAAATAATTTTTATTTTCCTGTCGACCTTAATCTCAATCAAAACAAGCACTCATAATATGCTTGCATAAATTCTTTCTTTTACCGATATATTTCTTTTGAATTGTTACTTTAATTTATTTTTAGCTTTTTTTGTGGCAATTTTTTATAAGTGCTTTGACTTTTATATTTTATGAACTCTGATATCGCGGTTTCACTCACTTTAATTTCATCATAGTGTGATGTTATATAGCCTTCCTCAATAAATGGACTCTCTCAAACTCTTCAGCTAATACATTTCTCTTCAATTTTATTACTAAAGTGTTGGCGAATCTCTTAATAAATAAATAACTATTTTAAAACTTCCTATGGCCTAAGTAAATTTTAAATGACGTCATAAAGCTTGCTCGACCTCAACACTGACGTCACTATTTAAACGAAAAACAACTAGACCAACCTTACTTAATTACATCGTTGAAAACTTGCTAACAATGCTTTATTTTTTCATTGTACTCAACTACAACCTTTTTGTTAAAAACTCTTTTTAAATATTTATTGCATTTTCCAATTTCAAAATGAGTTTTCTCGATTCTGGTTTTTTTAACATATACCTAAAGCTGAAAGGTTTTGTATGATCTTCGTTTAAATGTTTTGCTATAATACGCCAAAATAGTTTTAAGGTTCAATTAAAATAGCCTTTAATGTAAATACCTCGTGTCAAAGTTAAGAACCAATTCTGGTTCTATCATATTAAAACGTAAATAAAATGACATGATGAAATATTATATGTATAATAATAAGAAATAATAGTTGACAAATAAGATTATTAATAATCAATTATTAATACACATCAAAAAAGTCTAGGAATTTATTTATATTCATTGTTTTTTCTACATATAGAATTGGCAGAAATAAGAATAAAATGATACGCACAAAACCCACCAAACAAAAGTGGAAACTAATGTTTTTTCAGAACAACAATAAAATCTACTCAAGTAACACTAATAACATGATACAATTAACCAAATCACACTAAAGCGGTAAGTATTTAAAAAAATAGACTTTAAATATCACAAGAAAGAAATATAATATGATTAGTAACGGTGCTATAATAAGTCGGCGTTTTCCCGAAAATAATAATGGCTTGTCGTAAAAAAACCTTCAATTTACATATAAATCTATAAACCGCAAAAAGTTCGATAAATTAGGAGAAAGGATTATATTCGATAAAAATCCTAAATGAATGAATAAGCATTTATTTCTGAAAATACAAGTGCAATTGAAGAAAATTTTCAATAAAAGCGCCAGGCAACTGTGGCGTAACTAGCGTTGAGGGTGTCCATGGATGTTTGCCTCAAATTCTATAAAAAAAACCCGGATAAGTTAGTTAAAAATAAGAGTGAATCATAAATGCATAAACATTTTGCAATTGTACGTTATAGTGTTCGTTAACGAGCTACAATGCTACACAGTCAGAGATCCAGATACACGGATACTTTAAACTTATAGCATCCTTTTTCGTCAGGGGTTAAAAAGGTTTAAAAATTTACTTAAAATAATATTAAATATCTTAACTAATATTTACTAGTCAGACTGCCTAGACATAGGCCTCCCCTCTACAAGTCTATTCTGGGTACACCGCCGGCATATCGCTTTAGCGCGACTCTTCTACAACGCACGAATACGTAATTTCTGCTTAAAATATTCGAATGCGCCAATTCTACAACATCCTAACGTGGCCTAAATATAGCTGAATGATTTACAATGTAAATATTATGTATTCTCCCTTCCGGAGTACAGGTATTCACTCAATATTTAAATATTTTCTTGATTAAAAAACAAATACGGCGTGCGTGAAGTTCATTATGGCCTCTAAATGGAAAAACTGTGTACTGTTTGTGTCATCGCATATTCATGGGGCATTTTCGTGAGTCGACCTCCCAAGATTTGCGCACCGACTGAGTAAACAACGACTAATGGAAGGATTTTGTGAGGTAACCAGGCAACGAAATTGTTCGCATTTAAGCAATTTGTAAATTGATAAGACCTCAATTTCATATTAAACATCTCCATGCTCGATACACGCCTCTGACATTGAAAGCTGTAGGTTTTCAATTCTATTCCGTGGTAACATATAATTCGTTAGGCATAGAACATATAATGAAAATAATCAGTGAAATAGACGAAATGTGTCTGCGCTTAATTTTTTAATACTAGACGCAAAAATAGGGTTGTTAGAAGTTGTGTGGCGTGTCTGTGACCAGCTTGAGCACCATTTATCAGATATTTGATTACATTCATGGTTATACAAATCGTATTTAGTTTCATTTGTCAGATGTTCCTATATAATATCAAATTATTATTGAAAATATTTTATTATAACCTAACATTTTATATTTGAAAACGTGTTATTTCATCGCATCGTTTAGTATTATGACTCGTATAATAAATATTGTGCTAAAGTGTTCATGAGCTCAGACTGCAGTTGTGAAGTTTTTGTGTTTAGCTTTTGTAGTAACTAAACTGAGTGGTGTACTGTTAATAGTTACGAGTGCTACTTAAATTGTACCTACTACCTTATTATTGAGTCAATTCTATTGTTCTACTTTTAGTTTTGCAAAAAAATTATAGTTTTTAAATAATATATAGGTTTTCTTCAAAGATCCACAGACACAAATACATACGTTAAACTAATAATTGACGATGGGCACCGGACATTAACATAGCAAAATAATCTACACGAATATCAGCTATTTTGAGAAAAACAGGTAAATCGGATTTTTTGAATTATTTAGATTTCATGTTGCCTTATTACTGTCGCAAACTTTTTTTTTATTTTAAATTTTCTAGTGTATTCCAATGTGAACATTGGGCGTATTTCTTTTAGCTTCAAAGTAGTTCTACAAAAGGCTGTTTAGTGTGAAGTGCCAACAAAAAGTGTGCCATTGTTTTCCACTCTTTATCAAGCCAACGTTAGCGTCACAGTTTTATACGGTCAATGACTTTCACCACTGACATTTGAAATAAAAAGAAACGACTCGAAGTATTTTTGTTTCACACTTCTGTGAGAGTAGTTTTGAACTTTATTAAATCATTAGATCGTGCTTTTATTTTTAAGTGCAGTGAACTGTCGGGTAACAATTTTATAGTGTCTAATCTTTAATTGTTCTGGTACACTTTGTATCGAGAGGAAAGGAACTCCGAAAAAACGTTTAAAATGACTATAGAACATCCATACCTCTTCATCGGGAAGGTTACGTAAATATTATACTAGAGGCGCTGTAACGCCTCTAGTGGTTAGCGCAAACTTACTTGGACACAATGGGATTGACAGCTTTCCAATACTAAAACATCTATCTAAAACTTTGATAGTAATCTCATAGTTGACGAACATAACTTATTTATAATAAGTCCAAAAACAATTCAGATTGGAAAGGACAACTTTGCGATATAAATTCTAAAATTTTAATTTAATTGTATTTTTTATTATGTCTTTTATATATATTATTATAGCTTTTAAAACTATTCATATAAGTATTCCCTTATCTAAAATTTGCAAATGTTGGTCAGTTACAATTTCATATTATACTACAGATAGTTTTATTGGCGACTTCCTCCGCGTGGGAGAAAACACAGAAACGTTTGTCGCTCAGAGTGAGTCCAACTTTCTACGCCTAATACAGTCTAGTTTTTGGGTTCTACTAAATCTATACTAATATTATAAAAAGAAAAAGTTTTGCGAAACTGTTTGTAATATTCATTAAAATTCATCTGCTGGAGTGATGTCTGCAAATTCTTTAACTGATAGGAAGCTACACTCCATATGAGTAACATTTGCCTTTATTATCATCGGTCACGCGAACGGAGTCGCTGTTGAAAACTAGTGATATATGAAGTTGTGGATTGCGTAGGTAAAGTAAGTAATACAATTCGTCGCAACGATACCAACGTTACGTTTGAATTAAGTCGTCTCAGAGTGACAATTCTTTCTTGATTATTTTCATATGAGGTGCTTCGTGTCGGAGTTTTACGAGGGCGTACCTCTTGCGAGAGCGATAACTTAGTCATTTTATGCTCACCTCTTGCTTCGCTACTTTGGAAGTTCAACGTGCAAGTCCCCACGGACAGCAATAAACACATATACTCAGCATACATCCTTATCTTTATATTGCATGAAAATTTTCTAAGCAAACTTTTATTAAATTAAATTCTTCCCACATGTATGTAAGTTTAAAAATGCAAATAACTCTTTGTTTATAATTTTGCCGCGTGTGTATGAAAACAGTTTAGCGTTCGGTTTTATAGTTATAAAGGCAGTATCAGATATCACAATAAAAGCTCATAGTATATGGGAAGTTGAGGCAAAAAACGGTTGACTATGGGTCGCTCGTGAATCGTAAGTCTGAATCGGTCGCAAACCACACTTTATAGTTTTAATATCTATGCGGTCGTGTGGTTACTGGAGTTTATGTCTTGTCGAAGATGTTTTTTTGTTTTTAAAATCTACGGAAATTTAATCTGCGAACCCAAAAACAAGTTTATTTTTTAGGGTTAATTATTGGTAATAATTAATGGAATGTCTCGTTAATTGTGTGTCCTATTTGTCTGCTGTGGGAATTTAATCAAATCGGAAAAATTAACAAGAAAATTGAAAAATCCAGCCGAAGGTTGAATAAAATACAATTGGTGATATACTTTTTTTTTAAAAAAAGATGCGTATCCTTACCTACAAAAAAGTTATAAAACTTCATTGTAATGAAAGACTTATTTAATATAAAAATAAATAGTATACGTTAAAAGTATTTAAACACGAAATAGCAATAACCTAATGCGATTTTATTTCGTATCGAAACTCTTTTTTGAGAACAAAGAGGTTTAAGAAAAATATTTTACTACATTATCGTTCTAGTGTGTAGATCAAAATATCATAGTTTGGTTACAAGTGCCTTTATATACCTACCAAAGTACGGTGCGATAAGAGTCACTTTATGAGCAAGTGTATTAAAAATGTTTTAATTCATTAATCTTCATCCTAAAAAACTATCAAATTATATAATTGAATGATAGAAATTTCGAATTCTTATATAAAATCCGTTGTTGATTTTAATTAAGTCTTAATAAATAAAGATGGAATATGTACACATCTTTACTTATATAAAAACAGAAAAAGTAATAAGACGGCAATATTTCAAAGGGAAACGCTATATTTATCGCGTTCATATAAAAGTATTTACATGGCTTAGGTAGGCGTAAGTTATTTTCGTTTTTACGTTTTCCTTAAGTCGCGAGGGACGGTCTCTCTCGGGAAAGATAATTTCGTAGCGCTACGTGCTACGACCCACATTATTGGAGCAACTTGACCTGAAGTGTCTTAAATGCTGATTCTATTGTATGTAAGGTAAATCCAATTAAAGAAATTCTTTGAATTGAATTAGCTCTCTTTCAATACTTATTGTCGTGGCAGTATTCCTTCTATAAGCTAGTTTCAAGGATTACTGATAGTTATGTCATAGTCACGTTTGGGTTTTTTTATGCGATTATTACACATTTAAAAACAGTTTATGTAAGCGTAAGTATATATGTATTTATCAAAATTTTATAATTTATCCATATGTTTTATTTTTTTAATCTATACCTCGTTGAACATTCTCTTAAATAAATTGACAGATATTTTGTTAGATTAAGGGGTGAAAATAATTATTTAGCATAATATGTTGTGTCGCAAGGTAAAACGGTTTATTCAAATATTTATCTTATTTATCTTATTAATATCCTGTACATATTATAAAGCAAAGTTAGAATCATTGAAATCCATTAATTACTTACATTTGTATGAAAGAAGTTAGCGCAATTTAAGGTACCTAGGTGCATCAGCTCTAGCCTAACATTTAGCCGCAACATTTCAATTTCATATCTACTATTTTTTCGAATATAATATTTAGCTCTAATATATAATCAATGCACAGTTAATGAGATAACGCGGGTATAACGCGAGTAATGTACGGCAATCCCTGCGAAGCTGAGGCGGGGCGGCTGATAATTTATAATTCATTGTATGTGAAATCCGGTAACGCCTTGAGTGGGAGCCGATAATTACACACCTGTTTTTCTGATCATTTTCACAGGCAAGTACATGATGCTGTCAATGCATACTCAACCGAAACATTCTATTTTTTACCCATGACGTAAACCTTGGACATCCTGTGTAACGCGTGAACCACTAAGGTAAGGTATATAATAAAGATTCCATTAAAAACAATAATGGATATTAAACAATCAGTCTAAAACTGACTAAAAAGATACTATATCTTTGTCCTAATTGAGAAAATCTGATCAGTATTAATTTCTACAAATCAAAACCTAGTTAGACGAGGTAGTGTTTTTAATTACCTACTCTCGATAAAATTCAAGACACCAAGAGTTTTTACCTTGCTCTACTTGTTTTGTATGTGAACTTTGTTTACGGCTGGGTTCGGTGATAATAGTCCGAGATTAGAAGTTGACAATTTAGAGCTCTTTTTATGTTTATGAGTTTACGTGTTTCGAAAGTAAGTGACCTCGCCATGTATTTGAATAAAATTAGCGCTATTTTAAGACACCTAATTGTCCTCGTGAATTGAATTTTTATTCTTGTTTAAACTTTTTATGTATATTTTTAAAGCCTGATGAAAACAGAGGTACGTGGGTTTGTGTACAGTGGCATCGTGGCTCCTAAACAAATGGACCGATTTCAATGCGGTTTAAATTTAAGATAATTGCTGGGAAAATCATCATCCTATAGTATAAAAACGATGCATAATATGTATTTTAACAGTTAATGAAAACTCGATGTGTCATACATTAATGTCTGCGCTATTTAAAGAGGCCGATAGTTATATAATAGCATACTTATTTAAATAGTCTATAAAAAGTCATTGATATGGTTAATGGTTATATAAAACCACGCGCGCACTCAACATAATTAACTATATAAAAGAAAGTAAAGGTGGATAAATTGTGGCCTGGGACACTATAAAACGTCCGCTCACCGTGTCCTAGATCCGACCTTTTTTACGACAGGACGCTATCGACCTTTGTAACTCGAAACTTAGAAGATAACGCTTAGAATAGTTAGTAACTTGATACGATCCAAATATTTTGCTGCCTACGCTTTTGACAATTTTTTTTTTTAGCAAATATAGGTTTAGACAGGCAGTAAAGTTAGTTTGTACAAGGTTAGAATAAATGTAAGTGTAAAAGTTAACAAAATGTTAACATCTCAGCTTTGCAGGAGTTGCTATGGATAATGTGTATATTGAATATAAATTAGAGTTAAATATTGTATTATAAAGAATAAACAGTATGTAATTGAAATTTTGTAGCTCAATGTTAGCGCTGATGTATTTTAAATCGCTCTATCAAAGTTCCTTTATACAAACGTGGGTAAGTCTTAGAATTCATGTGTTGCAATTTGCTTTGTTTAGTGTGAACTTAAAATTTGTTGATGATACTTTGTAATGTTATAATTTGCAAAAATTGCAAGAAATTGAGAAGACCCAAATGCGAGAAATATTACTAAGTCTGATTTTTATATAAATTTCAGGTTATTCTTTGTGAAAAATGTTTTCACAAGAAAAAATTAAATTCGAGTATTTTCGAATATAACTTCGAAGAATTTGCGGAAATAGATCTTTTATAAATTGTACATCATGTATTAATTCATGTTTCTTTTTCGCTATAAAATTGTGAGCCACTGACACAGATTGTGTCTCACAGTTATGTCAGCAATTTTCCTTCCAGAGATTTATGATCGTCACTCCCAACTTGTTTGATCCATAAATCTGACGTAAGATTTTAAAGTATTAATATTGAAATTCCTAAATTAAAAAAAGCGTATTGTTGTAAGGTGAGTATTTATGAGTACCTATATTATTTCTGGGTACTTATATTATTTCGACCGCCTCCTTGGTCTAGTAGTAAGCGCGTAAACGTTAGGTCCTGGGTTCGGTTCACGGTAGAAAAAAAACTCGGTCAGGCAGGACATAGAAGGCTGATCACCTACTTGCCCTTAAAGAAAAAATTGATCAGTAAAACAGATGTGAAATACATCTGTTCTTCATCTGCATGACTTCACTTACTATATTATTTCTGAATTGAAGAAATTGGCAGTTTTTCCATATTTATATTTCATCATGTCACCTGTTTATTTGTTAAATATTAACCCTGAAATATCTTTTTTATTATGTCAGGTTTAAATTCACTCAACACATTACATTAATTCTCTTGCCTACCGAATCCGTAATTATAAAACAATTTAATAAAATGTGTGTTATTATTTTCTGGTGAAATTTGATGTTTTAAAAAAAGAGACTGATCAAAGTGTAATCTATCATTAAAAACAAAATCATTGACACGAACTATAAAGAAAATAGTAGGATTACATAAAAGTGTTGGAAATGGTAATCTTTGTTTACGGTCAGAATGTACGAAACAAATCCAAGTAGGAAGGCAGTTCGGAATCTATAACTCAATGTGAAGTTTTCTGAAGTTTGGCAACTCGTAAGTACTTCGACCGGAGCAAACAGCCAAAGTCGAAACCATTTCGTTGTTCTAAACTTACCTGTAAACAAAAACATTTCCGCCAATTCACCAATTACGATAATATATTTTCCGATCGGAATGATTTATCACACCTTGTAGCTGGTAAGATCAATAAATTCTATTATTTCGAGTATTTGTGTTTACCGTGACTAGTACATTAACAAGACGGAAGTTTATCAGTATCATTCGTAAATATATAAGGTGGATTAAATTCCATAACACAGAGGTTACGACATTTTACAATAATCACGAGGCAGAAAAATTTCTGCATCTGTTTCACTGATCATTTTCATATTTTCTTTAAATGCAAGTAAAAAATCTTGAAAATATTATGTTTACAAAAGAAGTTCATCGCTGTAGTTAGACGTCAAGGTTATTTCTATTTTCTGATTACGCCACAACATAATTACACACGTTTTATAATGATTGTACTCATATGTTACAAGTTTGTCTATATGTGAATACTTTATGCGGCGCCCGCTCTGAACATAATTTATTTTTAATCTCATTGCTCACGTTTCAGCTCACGTAAAGCTGTCGACGTAAAAGTTCACCACCTGCAAATTGGAAACTGTCCATGTCATTTTAATGCGTGTTTTTACTTATATGTTTAGAATTTTAATGAAACCGGCTAATTTTATTTGATATCATAGTTTTTATGCTTATTTTCATTATATATACATGTTCTATATACAATTTGAGAAACATATTAATATCAAATCCAAGATTAATAATTTAAATCTAAGTTAATAAATGTCACAAATATATGTATTCTGTTGCGATGATGCGTGACGAAAAAATATAAAATAGAAGCTTTTCGCTCAGGCTTCGAAACTGAGTCGGTTCATAGAAGAAAATGAAATAAATGTTACTGTGTTAATATTACATATAGATGAAACGTTATAAATCCGCCTTCATAGCTAAGTGGATCACGCGTCTGCATGTTACTCCGGCGGCGTCCTGGGTTCAAATATAAAATTATCAGACATATAGAAAAGTGTCTGCCCCACTAGGTGTTACGGGAATCCACTTTTTACATATGTAATGTGACGCTTATAAAACACGATTTTTAACAATTACATATTATTTAGAACATGCGGCTATTTGCATAGTTAGTTAGTTTTCCTGGGCATTGTACGCACTAAGCCTCTTGATTGGGTCATTGTGCGTTAACGCTATTTGCATTAAACCAATCTTAAGAAATTATTATCTAACAGGCTGTCAAGCCGCCCGTTGCGCTCCCAATTAATGATTTATGTTTTCTTGCTGTATTATTTCTTTCTTTTGCAACTAAGTGTTAATAAAAGTCTTATTACTGAGCTTATGTGAAGGCATAAATTGAAATTGAAACAGAGCAATAGATCAGGAGTTAGCAACTTTTTCTCAGCTTCAAGTTAAAGCTGTGAGCTACTGCGGTTTTCTCGACCTGAATAGTTTAGTGAATTGCCCGCTGGCCGCGTGCCGAATGTTGCAGTTAAATAATTTGTGATAACCGCTTTCATTTATTCAACTTTAACTAGAAATTTCATAAGTAACTGATTTTTTTATTGTTAACGTTTGGAATGGTACTCAATTTAATTACTTGTTTATACAGTTGTGTTAGTTGTATGAACAATGCAAGATTTTTTGTAGTATATTGTATTAAAGCAATATGAAAAAACTAAATAATAAAACTAACACTAAGAACTTAAGTCTAAGTATTTCTTGCATTCTTTTGCTAATATTAGGTTCGAATTCTGTCATTATTTTAAAACGAGATTATACGTGGCACATTCTCGTATGTAAGCTAATCATATTTTTGGGTATTTATTCACACTTTTTTCATGTGAATGTCATGAAAAACTAAGTCTATTTCCCCGTACAATAATACTATTACCTTAGCGATAATTAGATCTCAGAGAATCTTTTGGCAAAACTAGTTGAGCACTTTCTTAGGCGTACGTACTGGCGTTTACTTTTTTATATAATGTATTTTTTAAATTGGTTTTCTGTACCTACAAAATAAAGAAATTTTTGCCAAACATTGAATTTAAAAAATAATACTACTCAAATGTCATTAATGGCCATAAAAATAATTGAAGGCTACATATAAATTGTTCATAAAATTATTTAAAATCAAATGAATGTTTCATGTTCTATTCAAAAATAATGTTCAAAACAACAAAACATTTCTGTTATTATTGTCTATTACAGTGAATTTATATTCTCTGTAATAGTTGGAAAGTCTCAACAATTGCTGACTTATGTCGAGAGACAGTCTCTTGCCTTTCCCCCGCGCTCTATTCTTGAAAAGTTCAATTCTTTATGAGATTTTGTTTGTTTTACTCCGAACACAGTTGTTATTAGCTCCCCTGTTTGCATCATGTTGCTTTAAAATTGCTAATTACCTTGTTTAACTTTACAAAGGATGACTTAAATAAGGTCTCGTAAAAATTTAAACTTAGCAAGAAGGAAATGCATTCTGTTGTGCGAGTAGCACCATTTTATTACTAGTAATAAATACAGAACTTATGCAAATGATTCTCTCAAATATTATACAATACTGGGTTTTTCTTGCGACTTTTGGGATAGTGGTTTACTGTTTCCTTTTGTGTTTAATTGATAGTAACACATAAAAACCGTATCATAAATGGCCCATTAGATTAAGAGCTACGATGGCACACATACACACTATAAACAACCCTCTTTTTGCATCGGGGACGAAAAAAAACCAAATTTTTGGCGTTCAAAATATATTTTGCATATATGTCCATAAAGTCGTAACTAGAGCCTGAGAATTAACTTTCCATAATATCACGAGTATAATACAAATGAAAGAGTCGGGATAATACGTTTTTAAATCATGAAATGTTCGCACTAATCCATCACGGACCAGCGCCCGGCGACACGTACTAATGGAATGCGAATAAATTTGTAGTCTACACTCTACAGCCTTATCAATGCTTACTTTATTCTGTTTATCATGCATTCTTTGTGCTCCATTTCACAATACATTAACATTGTGAAAAAGAGTTAGTATGCTATAGCTGTATGTATATTTTTTAGTTGATTATTCTGCACATTATTCATTATAAATTAGTATTATAAATAAATTAATATTTGTAATTATACTGCTCAAACTGTACATAATAATTATAAATTTTAACAATTTTGTTTGACAATCTAAAAGTAAAATCCGAGCAGATATTTTGACATAATTTTCATATCACAACTGTCAAATGATATGCTAAGTAAGCTTCTTACAACTTACTTTTCGATTGTGAATCAGGTTAAGTAAAATTAAAAAACCAAATACACATTTTCAGTTAAGCTTTTAATTGGAAATTAAAAATAAGTTGTACAAAATATTATTATAATAAATAAGTCAGCATTTATATATTTGCTAACATAGATACACAAGTTATTAAACAAACCTTAAGTAGCCCGAATATGTTTAATATTTATAAATGAGCGTCAGTTTTGATGACAATGAAATTCATTACTTCCGTAGAGCCTAAGCTGTTATCTCAAAAGATGTGCTTTTGTAATCACATTACGCAAATGAGAGCTCCAGAATTCACGACTGCTTCAAGATAGGGTTGTGATCCCGACAAATGTCTCTCACACTTCACAATCTGCTGTAGCTTCTTTATCAATGGCATAACGCCGCAGATTTTAAGTACCGCGTCTATTTTGCTACAAGGCTCTCCGATTACACATACACACGATATATATCTATATACATATATAATTTAGATGTTTGATTTTATGATGTTGTATTCCTAAGTGTATTGTTGTCTAAAGTATTAGAGTTTTATTTTAATTTTTATAATTATGATTTATTAAGTAAAATGTGCACTGTACAAGTACTTTGGATGCAAGCTACCGTAGTCGTTAGTGTATTATTAAATGGCTGTGTAATAAAAAACATTTTGTTTAATTAAAACATAAAATTGTAGCTTTTACCAGTTAACATTTAATGGATTTACAGAAATCCAGAATACGCCGCGAGAGTAACTCCATTTCCTGCTACGTGCTACGATTGCTACGCCGTAGCACCGTAGCTCTAGTTCCGTAGCTTCCAATGCCTTTCATTGTGAATAATTATTCTTTACAAATTGTTCTCCATTTTTATTTGAGATTTAAGCATGTAGGTCAAGCATCTGCGTTTATTTTACATAAGGCTCGATCAGGCTTTCAAATATTTTTTGTTAGACCAATATCAAAAGCACACTGTGTGATTTTGATATAATTTTGTTGTTGTTACTAAAACCTTTGTTTGTGTTTTATAATTTCGATATAACAATAAAAATATGTCGTGTACATATATCATTTGTAAATATTATACGATTATATTTGTTTCGGAATATATTACATAAAAATATATTTTGTATTCAATTTTATTCATAAGATTTTGACCCAATCTCATTGCGGAATAGAAAGATATTTTTTCAAAATTATTTCAGCGTTCGACACCAATCTAATATCTGAAAATATAAAAATACTTTATTAATTTGTTTTTATTTTTCCATTTAACACAATGGCCAATGGTCATAGTAATACGACAATGAGAATGCTTAAAATTTAATCAATGCTTGAAATAATTACAGTTACATTAAGGATTACAGATTTTTAATTATTCAAGCTTAGTTCGGAGTGGTGGATTAACGTGGCGAACGCGGCAAGAACTAAAAACAAAGCACTATCTCCGATTACTCCTTAGCATTGCTTGTGCATATACCTTAGGAGATATGCAGATCTTTTTATTCGACACCAGCAACTATGAGTCGAAAAAAAATTCGGTTCAGGAAAGATAACTATGCAAGATGAGTTCTAAATTATCAATTAACGAATATAAATTATATTGTAGGATCTGTTTTCAATTATTATAACTAGAAACATTTTTCAAAATTTTATTTTGTGAGTTAAATATTGAGAATTTACATCGCAAAGTTTTTCTTTCCGATCCGAATTTTCTTTCGATTAATTGTGCGATAAATCTGATATAACTTTACTACTACGCATTTAAATTTTTTACCCGACCTTCAAATTTATATTTAAAAACTCGATGTCAACTTGTATCTACGCTGCTTGACTGTATAGTATCTGAATAAACAAATTACATACATTATTCCATTAGTTTATTGAACTTAAATCGCCCTAGCTGGTAATGAAATTAAATCGAAACTTCGGACACGAAGTTTCAATTTTGTCTAATTGCTTACTTTATTAAGAACTTTAATAGCAGTTTATACTAATCAAATCTTAGTTTAGGGGATTATTAAATGACACTGTCATGTACTTTTAAAACATATTCAAAGTTCTCAGTTCAATTGAAGATTTTTTGTTAGATTGTTAGGCGATTGTTAGTAATGGTCATCCAAATTTTCCAACGACTTCATATCAAAATTATTTGGTAACTTTTTGAAAAATTCAATAAAAAATTAAAAAGTTATACATCTCGATGGCATGTTACATTCAATCTCTGTTAATTTTTAAGATTTATATCAAGAATATTTCTTTCAAAAAAAAAAATGAAATAGAGTTTTAAAAAGAATACTATGAACCAACTTCAAAGTATATTCAAGAGTCAAATGTAATATAAAATCATAAAATCTTTAAACCTTTTTTTTTTTTTTGTTAGCTCTCTGCTATTCAGAGCGCCGGGTAAGAATACCCACTAAAACCACCTCGGTTACATCCCGCCTTCCTGTTCTGAGAGGCACACGGGCTAAGGAAAGCACTTCCTTATCTACGTTGTTAAATTATTTTTTCGTATACAGTAAGAGAAAGTCACTTAGGAGATTTCTAGGCTAAGTTCGTTATGATTATAATGACTTGTTTACCTTTGAGAATCTACTTTGATATTTTTATATGGGAACGTGCTGATATGAATATGTATGGTCATATTAGCTCTTTGACTACAAAGCATTTTTGCTGCCATTGATCTTGCATAATGTATTCACGTCATTCAAATTTCTTTTCTTCGCTCACAGTAATTTTCATAGTCTGTTTAATTAAATTGTTGTTTATTTTATTAAATTCTAAGGCAGCCTGCCACGTACTACTACGACGAACCAGTTATGCTAAGCTGGTTATTTCAAAACCTCGAAGATCAACGAGTCGAAAACTTAGAGATCTTCTAGGAAAAGCGTACCTCTCTTTAAAAGGGGAGGGAAGTATACCTCTTAAAGGGGCGGAGGAGGGGGGAGGCAATGTTCTTGCGGTCTTCCTTGTTTTGTTCATCTATGGGTGATGGCGTTTGATAACACCTGTAATGTTAGTTAAATGTTAGTTAGTTAATTTTGATAAATAATAAATTTTATAAAAAAATCCTCCCCTTTCAACCTATATGAATAATAGGTTTATTTAATATTTATGAATGATCACTATTTTTTGATTAGAGTTGAATAAAATAAAATAACTTTTTCTCAAAATTTGTGCTGATAAAGGCATTGATATACCTAATTAAATTATTATTTATTAGTTCTTTTATTTCTCCAATTAATTTTAATTAAAATTTTACTTATAAATTTGTTAGAGAACTAAGGATCAATTATATTTTAATATCTATATATTATTATGAAATTATTGAAGTTTAATAATATCATATAATAGTATATACAAATAATAGTCTATTATGTTTTTAATTCCGCTACATGAAGCAAATACAAAATAGAATATATACATTCTTTATACTCTACGCATAATGAAAACATAGTTATAAAAATGATCCGAGTCAGTATGTTAGTAATCGAATGAGTTGGTAAATGGGCACTGGCCGTGTCCAATTCAAAAATGACGATATCAATTAAAAGGATGGTTCGCGCCGGCCTCCATCAATCAGGCTGGGCGGGGTGACGTGAACAAATGAAGTGCGATTTGATCTGATAGCCAATGATCCCATTTATTCGCAACTTATGCAAGAAAAACAGAAGCCAGCTCATTAGGACGACTCAAAGTCCGATGTTTTATTCAGACACCGCACGAGAAAACGCTAACTGAAGTAATTTAACTTTTAAATGACGATTGTTCAATTCAGTGCATTTTTAATAATGTCTGTTAAGTTTAAACGCAATTAGTGAACTGTACTAGTTTTGAGAAACGATTTGTTAAATAAAAACCAGTTTACAGCGATACAATACTGACTGCGAGTTAAGTTTAAGCTCAAATATGTGTGGAATTTTAAATAGTTTCTTCTTCTGTTTGAAATAATTTTTAAAATATTGCTATATTGAAGCGTTTAAATATAATTGTATGTACTTATTTTTAAAAGATGGTTGAAAAACATTTTCCACGAAAATATGCAACATTTTATTTCAAGTTAGAGCGGGTAATAGGGCAGGTGGGTTCCCTGATGGTATGGGATTACCGCAACCCGTGGGCAACCGTGCCGCGCTTTTTTGTGTTGCTGGCCTTTTAGGTTTCTTATATATTATTTTTTGCTTTATTATTTATTTACAAAATATTAGAAACCTTCATTCAAACCTCTCGACCACCGTGACTATAGTAAAGCCATCTGCGTATTGAGCCTGAGGGCCTGGATTCGAATCCTTGGGAAATAGATTTGAATGGGTAGAAACAGTAGATAGGTTAAGGCATTTTCTTTGCAGGCAAGTAGGTTATACGTGCTTAGAAAATTATTATTTGGATCTCTTCGTAGAGTTTGACCAATATGCTTCTTTTTCCAGCGTTTGATCAATCGGTCGATTGGGACTTTCTAATCTTATTTCTTTATTAGCTCCGAAAAAGAGGGGTGTTATATATACGTTCGACGTGTCTGTGTCTTTGGGTTTTTGTGTTGGTCTGTGGCATCTCTAAACGAATTTACCGATTTCAATGCGCTTTTTTATACTTTGTTGCACTAGAGTGCAACGGGCGGCCTTATTGCTAATCAGCGATCTCTTCCAGGCAACCCACTTTTTTGTTTGAAACGAAATGTGATTGACATGGTTCCGACAAATCATGAAGATCTGTTTATCTTTCGTGAGATATTTCTATTACAAATAGATGTTTTTCAAGTGTCTTCAATGTCATTTCTTTATTTTATCGTTAGCTAATTTTGTGTTTGAAAGTTAGAAGGTTCATTGGTGTTGGTTAGTGGGCAGTTTTAAGTAGGCGCTAACTATTCCTATCACGTAGTCGAAAACAGAATTACGAGACGCGGGTCACCGGGACACCTGCCAACTTTCCTCATAATATTATGACAGTAATAATGAATGTTCTTCTAGGATTTTCATTATGATGAGTTGCAATCCATTTTTATCACACTTTAAATGTAGGTGTCTCATGAGTTTGATAAAGACGCGTTCTTGAACATGATAATTTAGAATTATAAAGCTGGTTTGAATTGAATTAATATTTTTGTGTAATAACATAATGAAATTAACAAAGTTGAAATCGCGAGGTACAATATAATATGAACTTATTTAAGAAATTTAAATTTGAACGGCACTATTTATGATTCATTAGTACCTTTGAGTGAAGTTATAGAATACTAATTTACCATAAATCTGTTAAATTATTTCTCGATTCTGTGTTCATTATATTGAAAGTCTTACAGCGCCCTTAGTTGTTACGCGCATACACTCGGCCACTATAGAATTGACAGCTTTCCAATATTAAAAAACCTATGGGCAAAGTTGATCTCTCATGGTTGATATACTGTTAGGTGATTCATTAATTTTACAATAGAGGGTATGCCGCGCTGATTTGCTTTAATATATTCGACTTACCGTCCCTGTGTACAATGTACAGTGTACACTAGGCATAAAAGCCGTAAGTAAATTAGTTGCTGACCTCATAAATTTCGTGAGCTTTACGAACACTGTGATATTGAATAGGGCTATAAATTCGGGTTACTTTAATATTTATAGTTAGAGAAGCGGTAAGAGACAAATTGATAAACTACCGTTTACTATCGTTATAATAACTTATATAATTATATATTTTATTAACTATAATATATAATATTATAAATGTTAATTCAAATTTAAAAAATATCTCGTAAATGTATAAACAGATTTTTATTTCTAAAAATGCACAGACCCATAGCCACACAGACATACAAACACGTTAATCTTATAACATTCATCTTTTTCGTCAGAGGTTAAGTAAGGTAACTTACTCAGTCAAATTACGAACTTCCTTATCTAGCCTCAAAAACAGGAATGTTGTAATTTTGACGTATATGTGATTATAAAGATCAATGTATATATGAATAAAAAATTGTTATATATCTTAAGCATATGAGATATCTTCATTTGTAATCATGGCGAGGTTTTTAAATTCACATTCACTTGTCGCTTTTATATAGAAAAGGTATTCGGCTAGTAATAAACACCATATAATACATTAAACCACTTTAGCGTACTTTCACGTTAAAACATAACGTGTAATCCTCATGTGAACGAATTCTACTTATTCGTGGTACCATCGTGACATCGTATATCACAGTCAACCTGCTTTATTAATAATTCAGTGGTTTGCCGACAAAAGTACCCTTCCTTCAAAAGGTCTATAAGCTATAGTGATATCATCACGCTAAAACTAGTGGGAATAACCCGGTTACTTCGATACACGTGTCACTGTTACAGAAACATAATATAAATAATATATTGTCCTATAACATCCGGGTACTATAATCTACCATTATTCAAGATACGGATGGTAGCTGGTATGTAAGTAATCTATGATTATAATAACTCGAAGTATATAATTGCGCAAGTCGTTGATAAAATGTCCAAATAAAATTCGTCGCGTCTGTAAAATAATGAATTAAAAACTTAATGATTATTGAAGCAATTTCAAATGGTAACATTCCTATAATATATTTACTATATTTCGTAAAGATCTGTAATTTATCATATTGATAGAAATATCGAGGTTGTTACGCGTTTTTTTGTATATTGTAAATTGAGAAGATATATTATCAATTCCCGTCTCAAGCCTAATATAAATGTTAAGCTCTCCATAAAAAATTGCCTTCGGGAAAATAATATTGAGAATTGGAATATTGTTACGATCATACGCGGATATTCGGTGCGTACGATCCGTCGAACGTGTGTCACGTATCTGACATATTTCCCAAATAATTTGCAATGTTTGCTGCGTTCGTTCGGAAATGTATTTACATTTATTTCGAGTGAGCATCTACGAATTATATACGAAACACTTACCGATAGTATTTGAGATACGCATCGTTAAACTTTATTCAACAAGACTACAAAGTCGAAGTCAAAGCCAAAGTTCTTCACGTACCTAATATTATTTACATAATACAAAATAAGCATGAATATTATTCTAACTTTACAGGTTGTTAAAGAAGGCGCCCAAATTTAAGAAGAACATCCAAGAAACTCTCATTTACAAATACCTTTATGTATCTTGCTGGATAAACTTACAAAATGTTTCTCGTTCAATTACAGTACCAATTATATCCTGTCCTCAAATTTTTACCCGAGTATGGTGAATCCCATAATTATGTATTTCACGTGAATATTTCTGTTCCTAGGTTCGCTCGTTACTTCTCTACGGCACAACCGGTGTTTCAAGAGTTACGTCATTTATATTGTCTTAATGATATTAATATTACTGCGGTCATTTTTTGTTTCAAATTCTAGTAAACAAGTTGACAAAGTTCGCTTTGAATAAAAAGCCAAGCGTAATAAAAATGAAACGATATCTTTTAATACTTATTGTTCATTATAATTATATAAAGTTGTCAACTTCGTCGACAAAAGATACTAAGTCCTAATTATTTTTTCGAACAGCAATAAAACAAAGTTTTTGATGAAAACAGTAGTACAATTAAAACTGTCTGAACAACGTTTAAAAGCGCACCGTGTATAATTTACATAATTCTTGAGCGTTAGGGCTGCCAAAAGATAAGCTTGCACTTTCAGCCTGCTTTCATCTTATGAGATCCACTTAAACAATGCCTAGGTACAAAATGGCGCTCAAAATGCACGTTACAATGTCGGTGAGAATGAGAGGCGGAAACGAGGTTTTCTAAGACATTTGTAAGTGAAATGTATTCACCTACGCGAATTTACAATCCCTAGTGCGAGGTAAAGTGCAAGATAATACGTATGCAAACTGCATAACTATTCAACTTTAACGATATCCATACTAAAATCTCTAGAGGTGTTTGAATTTTCAAATGTTACACAATGGAAAATTGTTCTTTTATTTGTAATGAATAACTGGTTCATATAACAAAATGTATCAACCTCATCTGTATTGGTCTCAGATCTGCTCACTGTGCTTTCAAGAGCTTATTGAGACGACTGTTCACTCAAAGAGACAAACGTTCACGAATATTTTGAGGAAGAGTCTGTCTTGAGCTCTTAGTGTTATGACTGTGATTTTCTGTACCTCTAACCACAAGTTAGGTCAAGTATTTTTCGAGAGTGTTTGCGTTAAATAGTGTAAAGCTAGCGATTAAAGTGATAGACCTACTGATATCAAGACCATCTTGATATCAAAGCGTCATCCTTTTTATTTATGTCCAGCTTTTATGAAAATGTACCAAAAATTGTTGTTATCGATAACATCCTGTACAGTTGCTGATTCGGAGGGCTTCGTTTCAATATTTTGTTCAATATTTAATTCAAATTTGGAAAAAATTAATGTTTCTACATTAGAAAATAGACTTCAGATAGTTTCAATTTTAGAATTTACATTGCGAGCTTGACTTTCTAATCCGAATTTATTTAAGTCTAAAATAAATATTATCCAGCCAATGCTGAATATATTTTTAAATTACTTAACAAAGAGGAGTGATTATTACCTGATTATTATGGCTGTTATGCATTCATTTTCGTATCTTTTTTGTTTAGTAAAGATCACAGCTGTTTTGGAAATCAATATACAAAGGATTATACTGAAATCTATGAATTAATTTAGTGTTTGTATAGTAAGAGTCTATTAGTCTTTGTCACCAGTCTACTATGGAATTACAAAGTGTAATTTTTTATAATAATAAATGCAAAAGATGACTTTGTAATAAGTTTTTCGTATCAACCTACGCTTGTGCGTGTGCGGTAATAGTTATAGAGTACGTTCATTTGAATGTATGTAGTTATGAAATGGGAATATGGAAATGCCTACGGTAATTGCATAATTGAGCTAATTTAGCAAGTTTGCTAGTAATAAATCCAGTTAGACATAGTTTGCGGTCAGTCCGCGTAACTTAACATTAATTTCGTACATTTTCGTTGCCTATTTGTATCGGCATTTGACGAATGGATTCATTAGTTTTGCTGGTACAGTTGTGGGGAATTGTGCTGTTGGTGGACTATTAGAAATATAACAATAAAAGTTGTAGAATTTAGAATTGAATTTTATATGAATGAGATTTTAGGATTTATATAGCATTTACCTGAATGATTTTTATTTCGCTTAAGAGTAAGTGACATATTGTCTATTATTTTATTAATTTGAGGTTTAATTTTTTTATTGATATTATTGCTGGAAATTTTTCATGCTATAAATTACTATAGCAAATTTTGCGCACTAAATAAAACTATTATAATTTAATCCATACCAACTATGTGTATACCAGCCTTCCTTTTAATAAGAAATTGGATTTGATAGATTTGCATTGTATTGTGGCAAACTTATTAACAAGTAACTAACATTATTATACATAATTAAACCATTTATTTGTTAATGAAATTTACAAAATAGCTTTTTTTTATATCAACCATCTAATAGAGAATGTCATGCCATTTTCCCCGAGTGTCAAATCAAGTACCATCGGCGCAACATGCAGATTGCAGACGCAAACGACTCAGCCGTGGCGGCGGTTAATCTAATCAAGTCTAAATAGCATAAGCAAACATTCAAATAAAGCCGGTAGTTCATTTTACTTAAGCAGCTTACAGCATATATATTACGAAGTTTATTAAAGTGGATTTAACTGGATTAGAAAAGTGAAATTAGGTAATGAGGTAAACACGTAGAATACCTCGCTACATGTTATGAGAATTATTTGAAGAGAAACATTTAATTTTCGTAATATTAATTATCGAAATACTTTTGTTGCACCATGCTAGGATAACAGGTTTTAGGGACTCTTATTTTTTTAGTTCCAAAAAATAACACTTACAGATGAAAGATCTATTAGTAATCCTAACTTTAAATCGTAACTTTATAATATGCTTCAGCGTTAAGTTTTCATTAGTTTAAGCTTGTATGTCGCTTGAGAAATTTTTGAAAAATCGAAAAGAATTACTTGTTAATGAATCTTAGTGGTTGGAAACTTATTTTTTATTCAATTCTAGTATTATATTTGTTCTCAAAGCTGCAACTATGAACAGTGACACAAAAATAGACTTAAACTGACCACATAAAAAATATCCTTCGGAGGATATGGATGTAAAAATAAAAATAAAAAAGGTAGGGAAAATCTGCCAGAGAAACAAACAGCCGGCTTCTGGCTTCTTTATGAGCCCCTTGTTAACTTGTCCTTAATAAATTATTTATTTTGCTCGAACCTCGGTCCGCTGTGTCACTGTGTTAATTTTGTTGATTATTTTTAAATAAGTTTAGACAACTCGCTCGATTTCCTTAAATCATTGTAATTTATTCAGTTAAGTATGCTTAAAGGACTTTGCTTCCTGATTTTTGTATTAATAATTAATTTTGTAATCTGTATATTTTATAATCTTGTTGGCGTGAATTTTATTATTATCATTTTATTAAATAAAATGGTACAACTTTGGATATGAATAATTTTTATATAGAAGAAGTAAACCGAATAACTTTCATAATATTGATTGTTATAGGTATTTTTATTATTATTAAATTAACGCACAATATATAGCTCTAATTGATTACGCCGATACTTAATTAATAACGTAATTTAAGAAACGTCGACGGTGTATAGTCATAGAAACGAAAGTAATTTACTAAGTTCGTTGAAGCTCTATTATTTTGTATAATAAATAATTATCAGAAATAATTTTTATAAGACAAGAATACATCCAGGTAGGAACTTTATCTTAACGTGACCATGCAGGCTGTGCAAACGAAATGTCGAGGAAAATTAGTATTAACATAATTATTGCTAAATAAACGCGCTTAATTCGGTGGAACTGTTTCTTTTATTACTTTTATTTTGTTAGTCGTATTGTTTATCTATTTGTAATTCTAGGTATCACTCTCGACTTTGGTATCTATTTGCCTATTGTCAGCCTATTCCTCACAGAAACAAGTGGAATGAAATGAATGGAGTGAAAAAATTCATGGAAGAAGTCACGAATAATCATTTTAAACTTCTCTCCACACAATATTAATTAGACTTCTTAGAAGTGATTCTTCCGGGTGTCTAGATTCGAATACCGGTGTACTATTACAATGTTTTATTTTATAATGTACCTTCTTGAAATAGGCGTGTGTCTGCCTTATAGGCTATATCCTACTGGGGATTATGTTTTCGCTTAGATATTTCCATATGTTGTGATTGGCATATAAAATCGAATTGAAACACTGAACTGGCGTCGTAAGTATTCATGGGCAGCACTCCGCTTAATGTAAGTAAGCCTGAACGTTTGTCTCCAATTTCATTAAAATCACAGATTTACTTTTCATTTTGTAATAAAAGTCAAGTTTTCGAAGCAAAACAAACCAATACCGTATAATTTAAGCTTTTGTTATTCAAATCACCGAATATTGACAGCGTCTCACATTGACCCGACGCGCATCCGGAAATAAATCACACAAAAGAGTAAAGTGTTTACCATAACATCGCACTCGCCCTAAATCATAACACAATAAAATTTATAGCGCACGGAAGGTCCGGCCTCAAGTGCTGATAAATCAAACACATTTTCTTCTTGCGAGTGGAAAATCTTTCCTGCAAATATACCTATGACGACGCCATTTATTCTGCTTATGCCTAGATGAATACATATCTCCTTTTAGCTTTACGAAGAGACATTACTGAATATATTTCCACATCTGATAATCTATTGCTTTTATATGTTTTAAATCGCTTAAATTAATTTATATATAATATTAAAAAATAAGATTTATGTTTTTCCTTGTAATTAATACTACATGCTGACATACTTCTAATAAATACATCCATTAAACAGAAAGTTATAAAAAATCTATTCCTATATATTTTTTAAGTTGTTGCTCTAGGCTCTAGGTTGTCATTATATCTTGCAAACATGCGTCGATCTGAGAACTGTTCTTTTTTGCTTTGAGATGACAATAGCTTCCATATTAAACCAAGCACTTTAAATGAGCTTTACGTTCGTGTCGAAAACAATAATTTAAAAATGCGCTGAGTTCATCCATAAATTTTGTTCGGTAGCAAAGTTAAAAAATTTAATGAATTCCTCTGCGTTTACTCCGAATTTATATTCTGGTTAGTCCACTACAAAATTTAAAAGTATGATACCACAAAATATGTTTTACGTCGACTTAAGAAATATAAACATTTTTTTTGGATGAGTCATAAGAGGAAGTCATATTCTTGTTAATTTTTTTTCTATATAAATAATTTTAACTAAAGAATTATTTATATAGAAAATTTGTAAATGTATTATATATTATATTGTATTCGAACCGAGGACTGTCGGCACAACCGACGCCTTACCAATTAACCACACAGATTTAACTTTTGGTATCTTTTGTTAATATTATATATTTTTATATGTCATAGACGTTATATAACAAAATTTCCTTTCATTAAAATGAAATTTTATTTAGATACGAATATTGTTTATAACTTTAACTATTATATTTTGTCGTTTAAATAATAAGAAATTTCAAAGGAAGGCTTTTGCTTAAAAACTAAAATGTTATTTTTCTGCAAAGAACTGCAACTAAAATCTCAAATGCGACGTTACTGTAGTTTTCATGAAAGAAAATTTAAGAATTATTTCCAAGTGAAGCCTGATGGACGGCTGAATTTCACAGAGCGATCTTTTGATTAAATTCACAAAAAACACCTTTCAGGAAAATTATAATTGTACTTTTCTATAGAGTATTTTATAATACATTATGAACGAAGTAATCTAAGAATATGATGAATCTCTGAAAGAAAAAACCTGTCAAATGGAAAAAAATACAAGACAGGACAGGACTTTGGACAGGGTTCTTATTTTTTTGACCGTTTTCAAAAATAATATTTTAAATTTCTAAACATAGATACCTAATCATTCTGTTAGCATAAGCAATATGTGCATAAAAAGCTCTTGAACCACGTAAAATGTATAACATCCCTCTTTTTTGTCGTGGGTTACCCAAAAGTATCTTATTAAAAATGTGTTTGTAGTTATAAAGAATATATAATTTTTAAACGATAATTCTTTCATTTAATTACTGGTTTATAATACACAAATGCACCCAAATCTAGGTGACGTAAATACACTAATAAAGTATAGTTTATATAATTGTATTGAAGCCATTTTCAAAGAAAGGTAAAACTGAACGCATCAAATTTCTCGTTGCGCTGTCTGTTATTAAGGTTAGCTGCTGGTAATTACTTGCTTGCCTGCTTGTTACTGACAGATCCAATTACAAGGAAGTAGTCCAACTGATACAATATCTTTGTTATCGAAGATAATACGGACGAATATGTTTTGTGGTAACCACAAGTATTTGAAGACTAATTCTCCTAACAAATTTATTTTTAAAAAGCCATTAATCGACTTCAAATAAAAACTAATAAAAAAAGAAAAAGGAAAGGGGAAACTTCGTTAATATGACCAACACTAACAACACACTATTTGATTTGTTCATCAAATCATCAGATCATGCTTAGAACACATAACATGTAAAATTTTAAAAATATTGCAGTATTTGGCTTTGATACTGTTTTATATCTATAGATTTCAAAAACCTTTCTATGAAAGATTCTTGGTTTATTTTTAATATAATTTATTTATTCGTCTTTAGATCTTTTCGTTAGTTACATGACGTTTGATTTTGATTAAGTTCATTTAATAAGAAATAAAACAGAGTTTAATCAAGATGAGTAAGGCTTCAATCAAGCAGCTCGTTATCTAAACGAGCAGTAATTCTTCCTTTGCTGACCGAACGCTATTCGAAAACCTATCAAACTGTCTTCACATTAATCGAATTTTTATTTCTCGCACCTTTATTTGTTTTAGAATATCTCACTTCACTTAATTCGCGTGATAATATAATATAGTGAACGAGTAAGAAAGACTAGATTCCTATCAGTGATATAATTTTTAAAATCAGTCCCGCAGTTCTTGAGTTTATTCATTATAAACAAAACACATTTTCCCTTTATAACGTTTTTCATTTTTACATCTTTATCCGCATGGGTAGATATATAGAATAGCCTAAATCTATTTAAGTTTGAATTAATAAATCGATGTGTATTTTGAGTTTTTTTATTTGCTTAAAAGTAATTCTACAGCTGATATAATTCAATTTAATAATATAAATATAATAATTTATATAAGTAAACATGAATTCAGATTGGAGCTGTTGGTTACTATGGGATTAAAAACCAATCGAAAACTTCGGTGGTAATATTAATGTACTGAACTCAAAACTGGCGATGGTAAGCTACAGTATTGGTGTGCTCATTCGAATACATGCTATTAAAACCATATCGGTGTTCGATAAGGTTAACGATGCAACAATGGCAATTATCCAGGTTGATTTAGGTAGTTGTCCACTGATGCGCAAAATAGTCGGAGCTTAAAATCGGACTTGGATCCCAAGGCGGCTACAAAGCGGCATGCGGCCGATTACGGTCAAATTATTGCTATCATTACAGCACGACGCTACGCCGGGGTAATCACACCCGTTCGATGCCGCACTGCAATCCTGCAACTTATTCGCTCCTAGATATTATCTCAACCTTCGACGGTTTTCCTATGTCGTATCTATTGAATCCAATTTTCTTCCAGGTTCAACTTTCAACTTTCCTTATTAAATGTGGACAGAGTTTTATAGCACCTGAAATATACAATAATTGGCTGTACTGTAAGTTAGTAAATGTTTACTAATTTTTTCTGTTGACGATTGACAAACATTAGAAGGTATTATAACAGATAAGTTTTATTTTATTTTCTACATCGCTTTTTTTAAATGAATAATATTTATATTTGTAAATATGTTTTTTTCATCACGAATATTAATTTTTTTATTGAACACACTAATTAGAAACGTTATTTTTACTCAAATCTTCGGTTTATTGATTCCTGTAAAGTTTTTTCGAGATTCTTTACTGACCACCAGTTGTCCTTTCTCACCCGGATTTTTTCGAACCCCTACTGATAAATGAGTTGGAATAGAAAATCAAATCAAATCTCCCTGTTTAACAAATCGATTCGCGTAGCTTTGGTATCATATATGATTTAATAATTTTCTAACAAGTGTTGTAACTTAGACAGGAATGATTTAGTGAGTTGTTAATGGGATAAGTTTGTATAACTTACACTTGCTAGAACCCAGTTCATGATTTAGTTTTCAGCTCAATAATGTAAATTTTGATGGTTCATAGTTTGAGCTAATTTACGATTTTATATAAATAATTAACCTCCGACGAAAAAAGAAGGTAATTTTATGTGTTTGTCTGTGTCGGCATGCTATCCTCATACATTTTCTATGGAATGACGTTATAGGTGACACTTTATTATTCGGAACTTTGACGCGATACGAAGTTCGCGGGGTCCACTAGTAATAAATAAAACTATAAAAATATTATAACGTGAACTAAAAAGTTATTAAAAACATAGGGATATTGTTCAAATTAAATATTTGGAAATCGGTTCCTTAGGATTAAAGATTGTTAGTTTATGACATTCTGTTAGAATTTGGTACTTTTCAAAGAGGTTTTTCTCAATCAACAAACAGTATATCAACCATTAGATTACTATCGAAATGTTTGATGGGTTTTTTACTATAAGCCGTCAATACCATAGTGGCCATGTAAGTTTGCGCGTTAGCTAGGGGCGCTGTAAGATTTTCCATACAAATATTCAACGCAGATGCTATACAAAAATACTTTACCAAACATGTGGAAAAGCTACAGATTACGCTTTAATAGGTATAATTCTTGTAGTTTGTTTACGTTCACCTAGATAGGTGTGATATGTGCGAAAATATGTCGCATATAAAACCTATTGACCCAAGGCGGGTGTAACTCACGTAGCGCACGAGCAAAGACAATAATGGCGGCCATAATTTGCCTGTAATGGGCTTTACACTATCGCACTGTCAGCTCCACCAAAAATAAGCTTACTTAAATCTTTTTGGCGACGCTAAGATGGATCTTTTAGCACTCCGTCGGGCCAGATGTTTAAACGATCCTTTGTTATTGTGACCCGGAATGTTTATTTCCTTTTAAATAAAATATACGCACGTTTGCGACCTTGGCTTTTACGTGTTTTTCAAACCAATAAAATGCACTCGCGTGTAACGTATCTATGAATTGGAATGAATTTCCGTTTCTAACAATCAGGATTTACTACTGACATTATCGAGTTTTCAATCTGTCGAATTCGAATCGATCACTGATTTTGTCTTTGTGTTTATTTCATTGTTTCTATGTCTATGAGTATGGGTATATACATGAGAATGGAGGACGGTCGCCTAAAACATAGCATTAACTATAAGCAGTTATTCTAAGCATTTTAATTAGCATCATTTCATTGCATAAATATAAATGAACATTATGTTATATTACATAAAAAACATATCTATAATTATATTTACATTATGTAATTTAATGTGATCGTTGACTCGGAAATCGATCACTACAACTAATACTAAATCAAATAAAGTAGTAAAAAAAATGAAAATACATACCTAGATCAAAAATATAGCAAAAAGAATGAATTTCAGTAGTAGGTGTTTATTGTTTTTTGCAGTGATGACATAGCATAAAATAAAATTGAAGTAATTTAATACCTGCAACGTGTTTATGAATAAATGTCTACTCTGTTATTCCGATATTTTATTTAAAAATGATCTTGTATTTATCGTGGAGCAATTAAATTCCATTACTGAAGCATCAGTCGAGTCGGTACCAAACTGTAACAGGAAATTGACGATTTCCATATAATTAGTTCGGTTTAATTTATTACTTTATAGTTTATAGATTTTTATACTCACGCTATTATTAACGAAATAAAACTGTGTTATTTTAGGCTTGGGTTGAGTTATTTATATATTTTTAAGTTTATTATGTCAAAATGGAACGCCATTTTAGGTTTCTCTTAGATATTAAAATTGTATTTGAAAGTGAGCAGGAAGATTTGGTTGTTTTTTTTATTATACGGAAGTGTATAAATTTTTTTACTACCGAGGTGATCTAGTACACTAATCAATTATCTGTTTATGCAATTGAGTACTAAAGGTAAATAATTCATATCGTTACCAATGACAATGGCCTACACAAAGCATAATACGTATTGTAAGTAATATCGTGAGCTCCATTGAATCGAAATATACAATATAGAACTATAATGGGAACGTAGCCGAGTGTGCAAGCTCTATCTTAATTAATGGCAGTCGGTTCGCGATCTTTATTGCAATGCTCACGCTTGATTTAGCACCTTTCGCTCACGCAATTGAATCAACCTTTATTAATTTATATTCGCCCAAAAACAATCTTATATACCTCCTTATAAAATCCTAGGATAGCCAAGCGTTTTGGATTAATGTAAGAAAATTCTCAACCGATTGTAATGTGATTTTTCACAAATCTGCTATGACAGTTTTCATATAAGTACAATATTTAGAGTACATCTCATTCAATAGCTTAGTGTCTTGGACGATTATGGACATACCTAATCTCTCTCTCACGGTCTCTTAATCGACGTTAATTTTAGATCCTATATATATGTATTTAATACAGTTATGTTTGAGTAGCTTTTGTGTTGCGTCTCATATAAAATATTTAGTGTTGTCTTATTGGTGCGACTATGAAAATAAGTAAAAAGTTCGTTATAATAACATTTATATTGTTATGTTTAATAATGTTTTGCAATATAAGTTATAAATAATAACGTTTAAAATATATCAGCGTTGCCACGTTGCGGCTAATGAAAATGGCGTCGGCTTAAGTTAAATGCTGGCTGTAATTTATTTTAATAATAGTTATAAATACTTTAATCTCCTCATATAATATTATATTGGGATAATGTATAGTTGTTAATATTACAGAAATGAGTGAACTTACAAAACCATTTCATTCGACTTCAAGACAAGATTATTATCAATGTAATTATGTTTTTATTTTTATTTTTTGGTATGGTTGTTAGGCGATTATGAATTGATTTATCGATTCTTTTAGCGATCGATGGGTCATAATATTACGTCAGAGATGGGCCCATAACATCTATAGCCTTAAAAGGCCGACTTTTAACTGTTCGATTTGTAAAATTATTATTTCTATATTATTTATTACTTAATACAGTTTAAAGTTGGTTTATAGGTTTTTTTAATTTAATTTAATTGCAATAACCGTTCCTGGTTTGATATAATAATTTCGAAAGTCCAGGCGGGATATACAGCTCGCATGCTATTTGAAAAGGATGTTTGGAGGGTCGGTCAATAACCCGTCAGATCTACATGAGGTCAGTCTCTGTGAGCCTAATGGCTATATTCGATGCCGATGTAGTAAAAATAATTAATTATTTTTTCATTTAGATCCCATAGATTGCTAATAAACGTCACATAAATTTAAGTTTACAAGTAGTTCAAGACTGCTCGCGGTGACAAGGGGTAGAAACAATATTTTACACGCGTCGCTATTGACACGTTCTCTAAGATTGTTGATTACTGTGTCCGACACAGTGACTTTTTTTGTATGTTCGCGCATCTCTGTGGCGCACGGTACAGATACATTTATGCATCTGTTTCACTGATCATTTCTTTTACAGACAAGCAGGTGATCAGCCTTCTAAGCCTACCTCTAAACAAAACATTTATTGGTTTCCCCGAGATACAAATCCCGGCGCAACACCCCGGTGCGTTACGCTAGCGACGGAGACGATTACCTACTGTAATGATAAAGGATTAGATATGTATTTTCTTGTTTTTGTAGAAAACATTCTAGAATAAAAATAAATATCTATTATTATATTTGTTATCTTATATTTTCTGATTGCCTATAATTCGAATATTAAAATTTATACGATATTGCCTTAAATAAGTATGTAAATTTGATTTTGAATAAGAAAACAACCACTGTCAGATCATTAGCTACTTAGCTAGGGTATTGCTCGATGTTACAGGCGGCACCCTATGGATGTATTTTGTATTTGGCCGCATAGTAGTTCATCGTGTTGCCGCTAGATGGCAGAAAAAATTATCTTGCGCAATACAATCGTGTCATCACAGGTGGCGTTGCAAACAATTTGTAACGTTTTGCTTTTTAATAATCTGGAGGTAATTAATAACATTGTCCTTTTTTTTCATTTTAAAAACATATTATGCAATTATTATGAAAACATAACATGTTGATAGATCATCTTCTTAAGATTTCTTATCATATTATTAATAAATAAAGCAAAAATAATTTCAATTATAACGGTTATTATCTACTTATTAGATTGTACAACAATTGGTATATTAATTTTTATAAAATGAGACAACTTTTAAAAAATTATATTTAGGAATATTATCTTCAAGTATTCACAAAAAGTTGAAAAATACTGGTTTGAAATCACATTTACGAAGAAATGAGGTAATTATTTATTAATTAAACAAAACAAAAGTACTTAATGTTTTAATAACAAAAATAAAATAAATAGAAGACATGAGAAAATATAATTCAGATTCGTCTATTACAAATTCTAAAATTCACTCACGGGAATCAAGTTGTTCTTGACCCGAATTTTTTTTTGTCTATTTGTGAATATGTACCCTTACTGCTAATTTTTATAACAACCTTCTTCGAAAGTAACCGTAAAGACTTTTCTTTAATATTTAATTCGCTGATCAGTATCAAACTCAATAGGAAAAGTCTCCAAGATGACCTGTGTCACTAAGTGAGTTTCTGATGTTCGCTGTCAATATTGGCCCTTGTTGGAAAAGTTTTCAAAATTGGAATTCCGAACTTTGGAGACGTGCAGCCTCGCAGCACTCAGGGAACGCTAGAGATCTCAAAGGAAATTTGGTAACGGGCCATACAGCTATGTAGAATTAAATTGAATTATTTTGTTGTAAGTCAGGTGATTGTATATTTTATGGACCGTGAAATCACATTTGGAGATAACAGAACGCAGCTAATTTACATCCACTTAATATTGCATTTTTTACTGAGTATTTTTATTACGTGTATCTATTTCCGTGTTACAAGTAGGTATATGAGTTACGGTTTTCATATCTTATTGAAAATTTACTATAAAATATATAATATAAAGCCCGACGAAGAAAAATATTCATATTTTATAGCATTATGTGTATGATCTATTTGTGTGCAATTTATGTGTGTTTTTCCAATTATTATTATTTCTCTTTAACTTAAATATAAATTACATTCAAAAAATATATAAAAAATAGTCTTTCCCATTTAATGCCAGGAACAGAGCCCATGACACCAATGGTTAGTGGTCACGGAGACAGCAACTTCCTCACAATGCGTGCCCTGTTTAAGAGTACCGCCTTCTGTATCTGGCCCTAACCTAACCTAATCTAACCCAACCACCCAACGCCAAGGTTTTTCAGGTGTCAATATAAACTTTTGGCAATTCAGCCAATTGACCTTATTATTATTATGTGTGTGTATATGTGTCTGTTGTTAAAGTTTCTAAAGGAATGGACCAATAATGTGTTTTATCGTTTGAAAAGTGACATGATTGAGATGATCCTTAGCTACAATTTATGAAAATCTGTTCATGCGTTTATGGACTATTCTTATATGTTAATTGTTTTTAATTTTCTTTTATTTCACACGTTTAACATGCTACGCATGTAGAATTTTAAACATATTTAACACAAACGTGTACAGACTATTTTAAACATAGTACAATCCATTCAGTCAGCTTTAGTCTTGCAATGGATTCTATATTTTAAGTTAGACAAATATAATCTCGTGATTGTCGCATTTGTAAAGACTAAGCTTCCGGGACACATTAAGCGCAACAACAACGCTAAAGTTGCATTGTGGATTAAACGCAACCCAATTATCTGGCTAGGAGTCCGTGCCTGAGTCGCTTCGATATCAGATTAGTTCCTTGGTAGATTACATTAGTGGACGTCATACTACCAGTTACGTACAGCCTTCACGTATATCCAATTAAAGCACCATGGCGCTCAATAGTCATGGAGATTGGATCTGTCAACATACGTATTACATTTGATGTAAATTACATTATATAGCTTCCTGAAGCTTGAATCTGTTCAGAGTATGTAGGTATTGGTTGAATGCTAGAATTTGGATACAGAGGATATATATTATAATATGTGGAAGTGGTGAAACTGTGAGAATTGAAGGAATTTTGTTAATAATACACAAATAAACTTCTATGATTTTGGTTATAAGGGAAGTTATAAAAAAAACACAGGCTTATATATATACTGATTTACTTCTAACAAGCAATATGTATTACAATATATATGAACATAACATGCATGTTATCTTCATGCTATTATATAGCCCATATAATGGTACCTTAGTAGGTATTATAATTAAAAATAGTTTTTTCAAATTATAAATGTAAATAATTCTTTTATTACAAGATCATATTACTTAAAGCATTATTTTTGTAAAAATGCGTACACATAACCTATTTCTAAATCAATACATTACTTTTCTCTTGATTCTTTTATTGTGGTGCCATAGTATATTGGGCTTTTGCCCAGATGAAACTTGAAGAGATGTAAATTTAAATAAATAAAAAAAGATGTCGACTTGATAGATAAAATTAGAGGAAATTTATCATTTTAAGTAAATTTGTCATCAATAATTATTAATCTAATCATTTATTATTTATTAATATATGCGAATAAAATCGGATAGTACTTATACCGTTTCTCCCCTAATGGAATATTAATCCGTGTTATGTTATTCGGTAATTAGTGGCGTGTCGTAAATTAATTAACTCCTAATACACTGTTGATATCTGTCTCAGTCGATATATTCCGAGGCAATAATGTAAATGTGATGTGCCATAGATATGTTTATTTATTATTGTTTAGCTATTAACTAACATTTATTATTTGTGTGTAAACTGAAAATGAAATCTTACTTTTTTTTAAAGATTTTTTTTCTTTTCTCTATTTTATTGCATTCTATTATTTTGTGTTTTCCTTTTGTTATTGTTAATCCAAGAAAGTCGATTGCCCGATAGTGGCACATATCTTTGTATTTGTGTTTATTTATTTGGGTGTTTAATTGAGTCCCTGTGGGCAATGTATTTAATAAATAATAATTTGATGTGGTGATTGTTTGAAAGAATCGAGGTGAATCTAAACTAATTTATGATGATCTGATATATTTTTATTTGTAATCATCATGTCGGGACGCTTGTAAACTGTCTTCAATTTATCTTGTTGATAATTTTAATTGCTTCAAGTAAAATGTACGTTAAGTGTTAATTAAATAAGTGTGGGCACCATGTAGTGATTGTGATACGACATGAGTCATTTGTCACTCGTCGAAATGTCACTGTCACTCGTTTAGAAATTTTAACAGTATACAATATCGAAGAGCGATAATATGTATAGAGGAGCTAATAGCGTATACAGTGTGAGATGTGAGATAGATTGATGTAATCCAACCATTTACACATGTCACGGAGTTTGGATACGCTAGTATCTGATGAATGTGATTTGCACTGTGGTCGGTTAACACCAATTATTTGGTTTGGATTTTATCATATCTAGACTTTTACAGCAAAACTGAAATTCACCATAACTGCATACTTTTAGTACAAAATAAAATATCAATTAGGGTTTGAAAACATTAATTTTTCGAAACTGTAATGGTTTTAGAGCAAAATTTTTTCGACAAGAAATTTTTTCTGCCATCTACGGCACCGATGGCAAACAAAAAAAGTATAGGTGTGCAAATAGAAAAAAAGCTTAAGTCTCGTCCTGCTCACACATTTATAATTCATTCGCGCCTCCTTATGCTTGCAATTATTATTATTTTAGCAGCTCTTACCAATGCTATTCTCTCTATGATTTAATTACAAACAAAATACCTTTAATTATTACCTACTGCTGAGAAATCTGGTATTCCTTTATCTGCTTACCAGCCACAAGTGTGAAATTTCGTAACCCTCTAAGAACTTGGAGTAAACACATTTCTATAGGTTTTCTCTTATCTTTTTCTTTATACGGAAGTAGTTACTGTGCCTACCTAATCGAAACATTTAATGAATTTTCAAATACATAATTGTGTTTGGACAGGACCTCTACTATATCCAATGTGACACGAAGATGCGGGAATCACTCAGTCTCAGCTAAGCCGGAAATGTGACACCCCACGCCCGATTACAGATTACGGAATTTATTTATTAGTAACTTTATACTAAAGTTTTATAACATAGTAACAAAAATTCAATTTCAAGAACAAAATTGTAAGGATTAGTCATAAAGTTGGCAAATTTGCTATCAAATTTAAGGCTACTCTAGCTACACTCCTAGTTGTTACGAATGTGCTACGAAATGCTACGAAATGCTACGAATCGCTACAAGCTACGATTATTACGAACTATGTAATAAAATGTAACACTTCAATTACATTTATAAATAAACGGTATTTGTTTAGAATGTTGTTTCTTATGTAATTATATTTTTAACAGTTAACTAAATAAAGTAATGTTGAAAACAATTTAAAAACTTCTCCGAAAATGTATGAAAATATTGCTTAAAAATTTTGATACCAGCTAATGTAAAAAAAAAAGTGAAGTCCCGTGTCCCCTAGTGGGGTATGGGGCAGATGCATTTCACATCTGTTTCACTGATCGATTTTTTCTTAAGGGGCAAGTAGGTGATCAACCTTCTATGTCCTACCAGACCGAGTTTTTTTTATCTCCGCCGGGAATCGAACCCAGGACGGATAGGATGGAATCTAATAAGTTAATAACCAGCTAATGTACTTCGTTAAATTTCCATTTAAAATCCCGAATATACCTTTTAGTTTAGAACTTAATATATTTTCGCCATTCTCGGCACAAAATGACATTGCAGGTTTGTCAATGTGAACTGGGAGTTTGGGACTCACGTCGCTGAACAAATCTCGTTGCTCGTACAAATCATTTATTAAACTCTTTTTAAGCTATATTCTAGACACACGTTGAATCTTTAATGCTCTGGTTTAATGTTTGTATCATGTACGGATTTTGTTATTCTATAAATCTTTTAATAAAAACCCGTAAGTTAAAGAAAAGGGACAAAGAGAGTTAAGAATATGTTTATGTGAACAATCAAATTAGAAGACATTAAGTCGGAAAATCAGTAAAATTATGATTTTCTTTAATACTTTGGCATTGACTTTCAATACCGTGTAATTTTTGTGCCTGTTTTATTTAAGTTTTATGATGTGTCTCTCTTGTTATATTTTACATAATTTAATAATGCAGTCAAATTGAACTTCATCTTAACGATCCAGAAAAACGTTTTACGTAAGGTTTTGCGTTTGCTTAAAAAAGTTTTTGGACCCTGTTGTCCCTTTAGACCAGCGGTAATCACTGGCTTCTCTCTTCACACTGATCCTTTTCACGGAAGGATAACCCACCGCTATTATATTCTCAAGAAAACCAACCCATCAATGTATATGTGTATGTGTATAAAAGGATAGTCTTATATGGTGGTAGTCACGACTCCCATGAGTGAGGAAGACGATGCGAGAGAGAAAAAACGTTTAAAAATCTGTGCAAAAAATGTAAAATTAAATTGGCCGTAAATCCTGTACATAAGTACACTAAACGAAAGATGCAGTTCTAATAGAGCGTCGTCTGCGGCGTTTAGCCCATATTTCTCATGCCTGTCTTGTTCCTCATTGGGCTCACGCTTATTTTATACGTGACGCGAACCGTAATTTTGAGTATCTATTTCTAATATCTTTTGTTTAGGTTGACGTAAAAGTTATAGTCGTTTAGACACATATATAGTTGTAAAAGTAGAATAAAGAATGATTTGCTTTAGTTCAAAATATAATTTTATTGTAAACAGGGTCAGGAAAAACTGAGAACTCGAGTTTCTTGCCTGTTATTCTCAGATTTGGGCACATTTTTAAACAGCCTGTAAGTTTAAGTGAAGTTAATAAAAAATAAGCGATCATTTGTATGATTCTATAGGAATAAATGATTTGCTTTAATGAATTTGGGATTTTTTAAATAGAATTTTGTTTCGGTTTACGTAATAAATACAGCCATCTAGCAGGACATTGAGTAGATACATTTCTGTGTCTCTAGCTACCCAACCAAGATATTTTTACCAGATATTCGACCTCTGGCGACAGGAAGACAAATTTATAGGGATGTTTAGAGAATAAATGAACAATAATTTAGACATACGAAATAATTTGATGTATTTCTGAACCCTTACGGGATCTTCAAGAAAAGAGCGTACCTCTCTTTAAAAGGCCGGCAACGTACTCGTGGCCCAACAAGCCTTAAGGGTGTCCATGCGAGCGGACTGCTTTTCGTAAGTGATCCTCCTACCCATTTGCCTCTTGTCTGATAAAAAAAATTATAATCGCTTGCAATTAAAACAGAAGTCTTTATTTATATTCCTAAAAACAAATACCATTAAGATTCGTATAATTTGCTGCCGTGGGGAATGTAGAGTGACATCAAAGCGAGTTTGCTCAACAAAAAACCAATTTCATTGACGTACGCTACGCTTTAATAACGGGATGAATATGTATATTGAGAGTAAATATTAAAAACGGAAACAAAATGAGGCTAAAGGAAGAATTTATTAACGCCGTGACACAGGAGAACAAACAGCCTTTTTTATTAAACAAGACTTAAGTATAAATATTTGAACTCGATTAGTATGCACCCGGTTTTTAATTTAAATTAATTTCATTAATTGTAGAAGAAACTTCTTTTAAATATTTCTTTTTATTCTCTACATGTGAATATATGAATTACAATCTAGTCTATTATATAAGGTAACTGACTAACTAATTAAAAAAAAGAAACCCAAATTACTACCATTCTAATTGAACTTAAATGTTTTGACTATTGATTTTCTTAGTGATCTATAATAGATAGATAAAAACTTTATTTGCAACTTCAGACACACCCATATAAAATACAATATAACGCTTTGACACTTTGTTCACATGTCATACAAATAGAATAAGTACTTTTTACTTAACTACAATACAATATTTCGACAAAAAATACAGAAGAAACACCGTTGATTTAATTTTTTTGAAGTTTTTTCCATTCGATAAACACTTCCACATTCGATGTTATCGTAATTGTATCGTCGTGTTCGTTATTTTAGTATACATGTATTTGATAGCGCTACAATCATGTATGAGTCCTGTTCCACAATCTTCCTCTATTTGTCACATCACCAGCCTGCTCTCTCAAATACGATTCCAATCTCAATTCAATCTTTCAGGTGTGACACTTTTTGATTGGATCCGGAAGTGCCATTTTGACACAAATTTCCAATTGAAATCAATATTGATTTCAAGAGTTAAGACCTTAATTTCAGGCTACTAGTATTGTATCAATAAAAGAAATAATGTGGAATTTTAGTGCGCAAAACGATCGTCGCCTGAGCGCAATCCAGTGGATTAGGCGAGGAACACGCACCCTCACCATTTCACCAAGTTTCTATTTATGTTGGGTCGCTAACCAAACAACTTGTAGGCTCTTTATTACAGTTGTTCGTTTCCGCTCACGACGTCCTTACTACTTTGATAAAATATCGTGTCAATTTTTTATTTAGAACACGGCATTTGGTAGGCTTTTGCGGGTGATTGAGGATAGTTTGTTTTCAATTTATATACGATACATATGAAAAGGTTTTTGTATACATGGTGTTTGATATTTTTCCTTATCATCAAAAGAGTCTAGGGATCAAGTGCAATTTTAACTATAACATTTCGATGTACCGGTCCTGTCTGAGAGTGAGGATGCGAGATGATCCTCCGTGTAACCCGTGTCCAGAGACGGTCCATGATGCCCTACATAGTGCCAAGAACGACACAGTACGGTGCCTGGAATCAGATTGCAACATTCCGACAGCTCTTATCATCTCTTCTCGTGTCAAATAACGTCGTCGCTCCACATCGATGCAGAAATTATAAAAACGCTATTACACACTTTTATAGGAATTCTGATTAAAATCCTGAAAATTTAGTTTCAGATGGTGAAAATTACTATAAAGTATTGATAACGATCCAAAAAAGTTAAAAAATAATACTCAATTGCGGCGATACTCTAAAATGTACTTGATCCCTAAACACCTTTGATGTGTATTTATAATATATTAGATGTACTCTGCAATTTAACCCGTGTTAACTCTTCGTAGCATGATGTTATAAAACCTTACGCAATAAATGGATTATGCAACACAAAAAAAATCATTTGAAACCAATAGTGCCTGAGATTAGCGCGTTCAAAAAAACAAACTAATTCTTCAGCTTTATAATGTAGATGTTTATCTTTTCATATTAAACAAGTGTCTTTATTATCTTAATAACAAGACAGACTGAACTGTAATTTATAACAACGCAAATCTTATTCGCTATGTTAACTCCATTGCATTATCTCATCTTTTAGATATTTTATCACTTTTTAGCTAACGTTAAGACTGACAATTGTGTGACATAAACTATTTTTAGTTGAGTTATTTACTCCATATAAAAGTTTATTTCTTTGTTTACAGAAAAGTAAGATGTCATGAGCGCATCAAAAATGGATAGGTCTGGTCGGCGGTCCAAGGCCGGTTCGCTCAGTGGGCTTTCTGGCGGTTTCCCGAACGGTGTCCCGAATACGGGCAGCGTTCGCAGGCAGCGCTCGCTCGAATGGAGTGGTGATAGATACAGTAGCAGCGATGATGACCGTCCCCAGAAACCAAAGATTGATGATCGAGTGTTCGCCTCCTTGCTGGCGCAGGCTACGCAACAATTTGACAGTAAGTTATAAAAGCTTACTTCTCTTTTGCAGTGTTTCAACAATATTCGCCGAAATGTGTGTAGATAGCTTCGACGAAATTAAAATGTAGTAATGAGTAAATAAAATAAACTGTTCCCTGATGAGAAAACTTATTCAGAGAACATTATTTTTACTAAAACTAATTCACTAACATAGTTTAATATCTTTACTTACACTACTAACTGCATTAATTGACAATTAATAACACCGCGTGATCGCGCGATTGTTGCGTTGCTGGCCTGTCAGGTTTTGGTACGCACACCGCGTAGAAAAGAAAAGAAAAAATAATAATATTTAATTCAAAAATGTGTGCTCTGATAAAATGAACATTATTTAAATAGTAAACTTTTTTATGTTAATAATTAAAGAGGCTTGTTAAACCGTGAAAATGAGCTCGTATTAATATGAAAGTGAAATGAGTTTTTTTTATTTAAAAAACTACACTTGATATCTTATATTGCAAAGGATTTACTCTTCACAGTTACATGTCAATTTTGATAGCTTAGCCGTCTGCATTAAGGCTATTGCACGCAACTAAAGCGTAGGATCAGTCCAAAATTTGTTATTCATCGGGTGACACGGTCGAAGGTCCGCGTTGAGCCTTAACAAGTGGCATCATTAGTGGAACATTGAGGGTGGGTATGAGGCAGGGGAAGGAGCAATTGATAGGGGTGCGGTGCGGCAGCTTATGAAGAAAACTTTATAGGATCTGGTCTGTGTTTTATTCATGTGTTAGGTTAATAGATCGAAACTTAAAATTTGTATCATGTAAAGTTAAGATGATAGTTATTCTTATTATATATATATATAAGTTATACATATTTTAAAATTTAAGCTTGAAATTCAATGTGCTCAGAATAGGCTGTTTTTGACATATTTTTTCCGTCAATATTTTTTGAGAGTTCCCCAAAAATATTTGAGAAGAATGGAGACAAACTCTGCAGTAATATCTATTTCGTTTAAATTTCTAACATATTAATTAATTATAAGCTATCAATCTATAATTAATTAATTCTTAATGTGTACTGTTACTCTGTTATGTAAAAAGTGTTAGTGTTCAAGCAAACACGAGCAATCTCAACTTCATTACTACAGGAATCCATTAGCAGATGATTAGTTTATCATCGGCTTAATAACGAGAGCGTGCCAGACATACCGAATACTAAATATGAAAACCCGTTATGGTCTAGTGGTGCATATAAAGCTCAGCAAATACACGCCCAGACTAATCACATTAGGGGCCACCGGCAAAGGTAATTCCTGTGATAACCTAAAAAGCCATGCAAAGTCTGGATATGAATTATGCACCGGGAATCATGTGATTAGGTAACTTACCAATTAGGTTTATTGTTACCATCTTTGTTAGTATTTCTTTGTAAAATTAAACCATTTTAAAAGGATTTTTGTCACAATTTTACATGATAACTTGTTATTTTTTTCTATTAAATGTAAAGCTCGTTAAAACAAAAGACATTATTAGACAGTTTTACGAGTATTTGACCCTTAGCAATTTCGATCAGTGTTCCACGTGTTTTTCTCAGTTTTGCAACAACGCTAAGTAAGCCAAAACAAAGTAACACAGCATTTGAAACATCGATTAAAGTTAATATATGTAGTTAAAAATCAAAAAAGTATTTTTAATAAGAATTGAAAAAATAAACTAAGGAACTTCTTTTAAGCACTTGTCGCGCTTCTGACTACAGTCAGAACTATTTTGTTATCATAAGTCTCTGTTTTTAATATTAACTTTATCATAATTGTACCTATTTCTTTTTAAAAAGAAAAATATAAAAGTTATATGATTTTATATTGCTGTGTAGAAAAATAAAGCAAACAGAATGTAATTGAGTTCTAACGAAACTTATTTGAAATAACATATCGAATAGGAAGTTTCAATTTCATTTCGTATTTTCCTGTATATCGCCGGTGTTATTAGAAAGCCTTACATAATATCACCAAGCACGCTCCACAAGAATCCTGAGCGTAGCTGGGCGTAGCGAGCTGTTATTGCATGGAAATTCTTCGTGCAACTTCATTGAGGGACTCTTTTGTATAAAGGTTCACTGAATGTTCCCCGGTTATTGTTTTTCGAAAGTGGAGAGGTGATATTACCTTTCTTGAATCAAAATAGACGGTTTATTAGATTAAGGTGCACGCTCGTTTCTAGGAAAGTATGAGATTTTATGGGATATTATTCTCTATCTCAATTTATTACTAGCTTTATTATTATTTTAAGAGCCTTGTGACCGAGCTGTCTTGTAAGCTACCGTGACGCTATGGGTACCGAGTTAGATTTCCGGTCTGAATGTAATTTATAATTAATTTGTAAATTGTATTCGGCCTCTGGAAGGGTTAACAGTGGCCGGATGAGTGCTTTAACACTGTCTTTGATTCCTCCGTGGGAGAACTACGTTGAAGCTTATGTTGATACATTAACTGGGTCGGCTCATGGGCGGCGGTGATCTTCTACCATCAGAGGACCTGCCTGCTCTGTTGTCCGCTATTAGATATAAATACAAATTAGTCAAATTAATATATCAAAATTTCAAAAAATTAAATACATATATAATCAATATAAATGTTTACTTAAACATTTTCAACTCTTATCTCACTAATTTAGTGGTAAAATTTCCAAAAAAAAAATTCTTTAGTAATCTACTCAATAAAATAACTATTGAATAAAGTTTCTGGGTCTGGCTTCAGTCAGGTAATCTGGATATGTTATTTTATATTACCTAGAATTTACTTAAGTTTTTGCGTTGAAAGGTTATTTTATATCTAATTAAATATATAACTATTAAATTATTTAATCATTGAATACGGTTTACAAAAAAAGAGCTGTAATTTTACGAACAATGTGTGTGGTGTTTTTACTTACTACCTTTACGACTGACAGACTGCTCAGAAAGTATGTAACTACTTAAATAATTTTTTAAATCATTCCAGTAGTATTTGACTAATATTACAAACAAAAATACATTACTTTGCTCTTTATAATACGAATAATAAGAATATATTAACAAGGCTAAAACTGTTTTAAACTTTAAATTTCTGAAATATCGTTTAACGTTCAGCTAAATGTGTTAAAATTATTATAAATGTTGGTTGCGTGTTATGAGAATGGTGGCAGGTGGGACGCTTTATCGGTAATATTGATACATTATGAAGTCATGATGTGTTACATAATGAAATGACAAGGAGAGGCGGAAAATGATTTAATTTATTTAACACTTAAAGAAAACAGCTTTATCGGATTTACGGTCACTAATTTTATTTGACATTTCACGTGCTTAAGAATAGATATAAAATGAATTCGGCAAGACAAATAAAATAGTAATAAGATAATTTAAAAATCATCGAAATGATAATAAATAAGAATATCTTATAAACAGATGAACAGATCTTTATAAATCAGCTAAGGACCATCTTGATCAGTTTTCAAATAAAAACACAATTTTGATACATTGGTTTAGAAAATAAGCCACACACTGATAAAAACTAGTTAAATTTATAATACCGCCTCCGTGGCATAGTTCTTTAAGCACTTGCGTGTTGCGCCGGAGGTTCAGAGTTCGAATGCCGGGGGCACAAATAAATATTTCGGTGGGGTTGGCAATTGTGACTGATGAGCTACTTGTCTAAACATTAAATAATACAGAAATGCAATGGATAAAGGGATTACACTTTTTTCGTAAGAGGGTTAAAAACTGACGATGTTAATTCAACAAAAGTTTACTTTTTTAAAATATCGGCTAGAATCACAGAATATAAATCAACGTAAGAACTTAGTAAACGCATTTAGAGTACTCTAACAAGGATTGCAATTGATCTTCAAGATTTATGAGTTTTCTTTCATTGAATTTATCCTCGGGAGGTTCTTTTCTTTTTTCTTGAAAGGAAAATAAAGCCTCTTGTTTGTAATACCATCTTTCTAATGAGTACGTTAGCAAAAATATTCTCAATATCAAAGTTTTTTATTATCCAAATAATGTTTTAAATTTGAAACTATGACGTACGTATGAATGCTCATAACTGTGTAATGGTGCGGCAACACATATATGTTTTTCACTGATTATTTTCTTTATATCCCTGACTGATCACAAACTTTTCTTTCAAATAGCGTGATGTTATATAGCTCATATGTATGTATCGAATCAACAGCCTAAAATAAGTTTCAAGTTTTTAGATCTAATAATGACGATATTGCCATATAACATTTCATCCTCCCCTTTCATTAAATTCACAGACAGAGAGACAGACAGAGTTACTTTCACATTTATAATATTAGTAAGGATAAGGATTCATATTTGTAATCATTATGTGTGTTATCATGTGTGTAAATGAATTGCGTTTCGTTAGGAACATATTTATTAGAGACATAAGCCTTAATCCAAGTCGTAATTGCTACTAAGAGGTCACTCGAAGCCTTAATCTCTCAATATTAAGTAAATGGTGTCCAATTGTATTAGTGAAAGGTCAATGGCTTATCACCAAGTACAGTCGAGTGATACAGCCCGCATGAATCGAGGTACTGATTTTGTTTGTGAACACCCTTATTTGACATTTAATTATAATTTCGAATTCTGAATTCCATTCATTTTTAGTTCAGATAATTGTAATATGTACTTTTATCATATTATATTACGTTAGAATTACCACAGAAATCATAAACACAATTTTTGCGTCATTCCATATACAAACATACTAACCAAAAAATCTGTGGGTTTAAATAGAGTCTGTACATAACAAATCCAAATTTTAAATATCGTTTTTCAACAAACGACATGAATCACAAATAAAATTTCAGGTTTGATATTTAAAATTAGAAAGAAGTTAGAAACATAAGTGAATAAATACCACAAATTGTTCTCTTTATCATTCAAAAATAATTCATCTACTTAACTTTTTCTTTTATGCTAAAATACTTTGAAGTCGAGAAAAGCTCCCAAAAGTAATTTTATTAATTACGAGCCAGGAATTCAAAAGTTCCAAGCCCGGAAGGTTCTTTTCTTTTGAAACGATCCATTATCTTCTAAGACTTAGAAATTCCTGCGGTGTGGCACGCACAGCGAGGGGGTCGAAGTCAGAAGTCAACCGCTTAACACAAAATAATTTTTTTAATATGATTTCATTATAACTAGAAAACTAAAATCCCATAACGCATTTCAGCGTTTGATAATCAGTTTCTTTACAGGCAAGTAGACGATGAACGCTCTCTACCCAACCAACTGAAACATTAATTTCCCGGGATTCGAACCCAGTGCAACATACAGATATTATTACTAGATTTACTGACATAGCTCGAGTGTAACGTAAAACGTATTTTGAACGCGTTCTTAATATCAATAGATTAAGGTACCTACTATTAAACTAGATTTTATGACCAAATGCCTATGTCACAAAATAAGAGTAGCAAGATGGCCTTATGACCAGAAGTCGATACCGTTGTTTGAGTTTATTCATTAAAAATACAAGTCTATTTCTTATATTTATTTATTAATTCTGATAAACTTGATTTTTATCTTCTAACTTTATTGTTTTCAAGCGCAAACAACTGATATTTGTGTCGCATTAGACAACCTATTTATTATATAGAGGCGCAGTCGCAGCAGCTTGTTATATCAACTGGTATTTATAATTACAGCTTCAATATAAAGCCTTCATACCATGTTAAAGAACCAACTGAAACAGAAATTCAGAAAATTAATTATTCTACTTATTATTGCGGGTATTCTCAGCTGGTCACCGGCGCACTGCGGAAACAAAGGGTGAAGGGTAGCTTTCTGCCTTAAGGCTATTTTCTCTATAAACACAGTTCCACTCCGTTGTTTTGTTCTTACAGAGGTCACCGGGGTGATACAGATTATTTACTCCACGAAATGTTATTCAATTCATTGTAGCTTATTTTGAAAAAGCATTTAAACATTTTGTCAAATTATGTTTTTGTTTTGTGTCCTACATTATTTGTTTGAAAAATGTTAACAAGCACATTCAAGTATCATTAAATTTTGTACAAACAAACAACTTGGGTGTATTTAATAATCTTTTCAATAAAATTATAAATGGAATTGCGGCTTCCATTCGAAGGTACCGTCCGTACATTACAATGACTCGTAGATTATAACACACGGGCATTAGACGAAGTTGCGAGCGATTGGATATTATAATACTGTAGCGAAAGGGAAATGTATTTTTGTAATTTCATTTTCTTGACATCCCGTAACCCGTGTTGGGGCGTAGGCAGACATTTTTTTGCGTCTATTTCACTGACCATTTCCTTTACGTGCAAGTAGAGGATTAGCCTCATAAACCAAAACATTTATTTGTTTCTCAAGGATTCGAATCCAGGAATTGATTCCATTATAAGAAAACCATTTAGCCATGTAGAAGATTAACTGAGTGCTATCTATAGTGATATTGTTAAACTTTTACGGTTTACGTATTTGCTGAACGTATATAAATTGATGTGATTGAAGAACAATGATCTAAGAAATATGAGTATACATTTTATATTCCTTTATTTTCCTGCTTGTTTTACTGATTTTCCTGCATGTTGGAACTGTGATTGATGAAACCGAAAATTGCCTACTTTCATTTCAATTTCTATAAAGAAGTCCTGGTGTGTTAGCATCTAACTAATAGGTGTAAAGCGCGCAAGTTTTGAAAGTTGCTAATTGGTTATTCTTCGTTACCCAACAGGGAATTTGAATGTTTCATAAGATTGCCTTGTGCCGAGATTCAATAAAGCGACTACATATTAAATTATCTAATTGAAAATTAATCTGCTCTACTTTCTGAGGTCACGATTAATATTGAAAGTAGCCGGCATTAGTTGAAACATTTATTGTATGTATTTCAGAACCATTACGACTTAGGGACCTTCAAAAAAAGAGCGTATCTCTTTAAAAGGCTGGCAACACACCCTGGCATTACGAATGTCCAGGGGCGGCGGACCGCTTTTCATAAGTGAGCCTCCTATGTCTTGTTTATCAAAATGCATCACAAATCAAAGGCAATTAAAAATAAGAACATTTCATAAATTATTGAACTAATGTTTTTTAGCTCAGATTCATCTAGATGACGTGAGCTTTTAAATATAAAAGCTGCATTGAAATCGGTATCCGTTTGAAAGCTACGATGCTAAAGTCACACAAACACGACAATCTTATAAACAAAACGAGATATTATGAGTCTAAAGATTGGATAATAATTCCTTACAACTTTTCTATGAAAAAAAGTGCGTTTTTGTTAAATAAGACTAGTTTTATTGAACAAAAAAGCACATTCTTTATATTTCTCAAAGTGCAAAGGAAATTATTATTTTTTGCTTTTAGTTACTACTTTTAAGAATGTTCTAATATTTTTGTAATGCTTTATCTGCTAGTGAACTATAATTGAATAGTCAATCAATTGAAATACACGTGAACGGCAGTGGGCAAGGAAAATTTCATTATCTCGGCAAGAGCCGCGCGCACGTGTCCAGGATTACTAGTAATTGATGGAAACCGTGTCTAATCTCTGCACTTTGCTTCGCACGATCACTATTCACTATTTAAATTTGAGTTATTCTGTCAACAGTGGGGCTCGGATTTATCTCATACGATACTCCATTTTTGTTGTAGTTTATCTGTGTTTATTTTGTACGATTTCCAGTGAACCATTCTCAGAATAAATACTATTACAAAATATAACTTTGGGAGTTTTTAATAACAACTATGTATGTATAAAATTGAGTTACGAAAATATTTAGTAGCCATAACTATGTAAAATATAGTAGATGAATTTTATGCTTTAGATTTATACATACAGAATTACATTTAATTACACATACATAATACAGTTCACATTTAATATATTATATTGGGCTTAAAATTGTTTAACAAATAATTTATTTAGGTATTATAAATGTTATTATTTCAATATCAAATGTGGACCAAGTGTATACGAACACTAAACCGATTTCTATATATATTACATTTTTTATGAAGAAAATAATTAAAATAAATAACAAAACATATAAAAATAACAGAAAAGCTTTTTAATATGAATAACTGCAAATAATATTATTACCTATTATTCGATTTTCTTGTACTTTGGATCCAGTATATTTTTCAGGTTTTAATATAAATAACTCATTTTAGTCTTAAGATAATCCCTTTTCAGATTTTGTATTAAGCAGATCTGCGAGTGACATTAATGAGGTTGATTTTAACATGAACTTGGGAAATTTTAAATCTATATTTTATATATCGCTAATGCTACTAATGCCCATCACTTTATCTGTATCAGGATTGCTAACTTGGGAACGTAGAACAATCATTTCAGTTACATGTGAATCAAAATATATCAGTTATTTCAACCCATTACATATAACAAATTAAATTGAAGAAAATTTCATGAATAACAAGGCTTCCTTCAATAAAAAAAGATTTAAGAGGTTGTAACAACCAAAGGCAAGCAAAGACGCGGAAACGATATAGTTCTAAATATATATCAATCTCCATGCTACATTTGTAGTATAAAAGCTTGTAAAAGAACTCACTTCGGCTACAATATTAGTTAGGAAAAGCGTAATTTAACGGAGCATTGTGGCGTCGTGCTATTCGCGTGAGCTTCTTATCTCCAGATATTTAAATTCCAGCGTGAGCCTCAAAATAGTTGAAATTTAATGGTGCTTGTAAATTAAGTGTTGCTATCACGCAATTTCATGAAAATCTTGGGCTTTGCGCATTGCAATTTTACGCCCAGTCTTTACACCAATTCCGCATTTATGAACATTAATTAATCGCGGCTTTAGTCACGTATCTACAATATTAGCTTTTTTTAAAGTAGTTACGATCCTGTTCTCTGTTTGTTTAAAACTTATTCTACATTTCAGCTATTAAGATAATTTCTTTATTGTACACTTAACATAAAGCTATTCTAGTGGTAGTAAAAACGACGAACAACTTGTAGTTGTTAAAGTTTAATCATGTTATCGTTGTGACATATAAACAAAGAAAAATTCTTTGTTGATAATAACATGCATTAAACCTAAACCTTTTATCTATGAATTCGTTAGTGTGTGCATCCTTTTATTTACATTTATATGGAATCATGTGAACCAGTTTTTGCATGGCACGTTGATACTTTTCATTATATTTTGGTCATTTACACAATAACTTCATAAATTATAGCTTCTGTGTTATTCTGATGACCTATATTATTATTCTCATTTAACGATAACAAACATCCAATTCATTAACTGCTCATCAGTCTAGCAAACCGATGCATTTGTTTGTTTTCTCGGGATTCAAACTCTGCATTATACGTAACACAGATGCGTGAACAACTTTCTCCGGATACTGTTTCAAAGCGGATAATAGTTGATAACAGAAATACCAATTAATAACGGATAAAGAATTATTATTATAATTAGCAATCAATAGTCATACTGATTGATATTCTCTGCATATTGCGAGATTAATTTAACTACATCGGAATAATTTATCATCTGATACTAAATTATGAATGATGCTATTATAAACACTAATTGTTTATGATAACAGCTAATTATTGCTAAGCTACTCAATGTACTCCTAAAATCACTATTATTCCTTACTAATATTATAAATTTAAAGTAACTGTGTAACGCTTTCACACGTAATCACTGAACTGATTTTGATGAAATTTTACACACACACACATATATAGAGCTTGGGAAAAGACATAAGGTATCTTTTATTGCGAAAAAACACTTAAAGTGGTTGTAATAAGAAATGAAAGTTAGTATGGAAGTTCGTCATTTGTCGAAGATCGCTGAAGTTATATAAGCATATAACGTCGCAAGCGAAAGCTTTTTAATAAATAAAACATAAATAATTATAGAAGGCTGTTGGAGTCAAGTTAAAGATTTGATTATCTAACAGTTAAGCATAGACTGCTAAACTGTAAGATTTAACCTTATTAAATTCACCTCATTTTCAAGTATCAATTATTTCCTTTGAATACATTTTCTTTTGCCGTTGAATGCAAATATTGTTTCTGTTTATTAAAGCTGCGCACGTTGAGCGCGCTTACTGCTTATTTAAGTATTCCTTTCGCAACCATTACTAGTATTTAATGTTGAAACAACTTGTTATTGTGTGAGAGAATTTCCATAAATGTTGAATAAACTTGTAAGTTGTAACTTATTTTATAAAATATTCAATTTTAACTTTACAGGGGAAGAATAGGGTGCGTTGAGGTGAAAAGGACTGAAAAATGCAAATTTAGGAGGGTGGCGCCCGGCAGCGCCGGACCGCAAACACTGCCAACTCGCTATTCGAGTCTAACCTTACTTGTCAAACTTTGATATATCATGAATACTATATATGTATGTATATATGGGTAGTATATGGTCAAGCTTTTGATGGAATTGTATTCGGTCTCTTGTAGGGCTGCTACTTGCCGGATGGGTGTGACAAATGGCATGGAGGTATTTCTACAGGCTTGCATAAAGAAATTCAACCACAATATATTAGGCGGGTTGCCTGTAGCGGTAACCTGTGACCGAAAGACCTAAAGTTACCTCTAAAATACAGACGCGGGAAAACGAGGGAACCCAGCGATTATACTCCCAAGAAAACCACCCCATCAAAGAAGACATACATGGAGATGGTCACGACCCTCATGAACGAGGAAGACGATATAAAACATACACGATATAAAATTATATAATTTTCAATGAAGGTCATATGACCTTCATTGTTATTGATACGAACAAATCGATACATAAAAAGATGTATTATAAGTGATCGAATAAATTAATCGATTAAATTTTCATATTCAATCTTTCCTTGTTTACTGAGGGGAAGCTACACCGGGTGCCTACAGCGTGGAAATATGATTCATAACATCTAATAAATAAAGGTGAAATCAGGAAAATCTCTGTTATTAAATAATAAACCTGTCTGCGAGCTCCAAAGTAGTCATGATAAGATGAAATATCTGATCTCATCCTAATCAATGATTGTCAATGAAAAAGTAATACGATTTATTGAATTCTATTGTACTCAATGAATATTCATATATTTATCTTTAAATTTTTCAAAAATTATATTTTTTATTACTTCTATATCTAGCTGTAAACAATTTTCGGCTCAGGAACTATAAGATCTTGGTATATATATATTTTACATACACTAATACATAGATAATTTATTTTTGTCCTTACTTTCAATTACTAAAGAAACTATAGTCATCAAAATAATAAATTAGGATTAAAACAATGTACTTAATTATATTTATAAAAATAGGATTCATTAATATCTAAAAGGAATTACTATTTACACATATATGATATATTAAGCAAATAAAAGCTTGTTTATATAACAGAAATTCTAATAGTTGCTCGTTAAATGAGATGGAACTAATTTTATGGCTAAAGGGATAAACATTACTGTATTGAAAGGTTATTGAGAAATTACAATGCCTTATCGCGGCTTGAGCGAAGCGAACGCAATAAAATTTGTAGTCTGAGAGGCTTTTATTGTTATATCGGCTAAACAATAATCTACTTGACTCTATTAAAGATAGTAAGAACTTCTACTGCCAATTTTGATGCCTTTGATATTATCTCTGGCTCAAATTTTAATAATTTTTATGACGAAATTTATTCTGTAGTTAGTTTATTAGAATTTGTATTTGTATTCGATCTCTGGTAAGGCTGCCACTTGCCGGACGGGGTCCAACCAAACCAACAAAAAAATTGTGGGTTGCCTGGAAGAGATCGCTGATTAGCGATAAGGCCGCTCGTTGCACTCAATAAAGTGTGCAAAAAAAGTATTGATTTAGTCTTGAATGTAAAAACTGTTAATGTTTTTTAATGAGATATTGAAAGTCTTTATGTAGCATCCGTAGCATCTCGTAGCAGAGTGCTACGATTTGTGTAGGACGTGCTCAAACTCATTTTTACAATTTTTGGTAGAATTACTCGTACTACCAAATTTATTGAAGAAAGCGGTGCGTATCTAAGATACTGTCTGAATTATCGCTTTGTATCGCTATATTACCAACGTGTTGGCAGATTTTGGGTGCCTACAAGTTTCAAAAAACGCTTCGATCAGTCTTTAAATAATAAAACGGTTTCTGGAACACACGGAAATAAACGCAGCCACGTCTATTCTAATATTATCAAGCTGAAGAAATCGTTTGTTTTTGTTGTCTCACTAACTACTAGTTCGAATTGATAAATTCTTATTGGATAATCCAATTATGAAAAAAGGCTTTAATATCACGCTACAACCAATTCGAGTAGTTTAGGAAATATTTGAGAGCTAGTTAAATCACGGGCACAGCTGGTTATAAATAAAATCAAAGATACATTATTATTACAGTAAGCTTAGTCGCTTGTTTTACCTTAATTGAGTTTGCGATTCGTTGAGTAAACTAAAGCAAGGTGCTTAGTTTTGCATAGCCTTCGGCTATTTGTGGCTCCTAACTTAGCTTAATGTTACGTTTAAGCCTTGTTAAAACAGTAATTACAGATGTGAGGTCGAACTTGTACCTCTCGAATATTTTACGTAAAATAACATAATAGCTTTAGCCCACCAGTTCAATTGCTTCATTTTATTTGAAATCATAAATAAAATAAAAAGCATATTTTTTTCTTCGACCTCTTTCTAAATGCCTGTTTTAAAATACCTAATTTTATATGAAAAACTTTTTTATAAGGCCTCTTTTATAAGGCCTCTTTCCAATCTGTCTACATATTTGTCTCCAATAACATTCATCAAGGTTAAACGATGTGCAGAAACAAATATTTCTCTGCAATTATTCCATTAAAATCAGACTGTGAGGTAAAAAAGATTTAATGTACCGAGTGAAAGCCAAGAAACTCAGTAGGCTTCTCATTGTTTTTCACTATGATTAGAAAAAATATAATATTTCCGAAGTGTAGCAAACTATTCCCAAGCATCAATTCAATTCCATATTAATTATTTATTAATTAGCAACTTTATAAATAATATTTTATGAAGTCTTGTGGATCGCGCACTTAAATTTTACGTAAACATCAGTTACGGGTTATAAAATATTAAAGAAAAAGTAAATTGTTAAAGTTATAACTTAAATATAACTAAGAGATCCCCGTTTAGTTATGCATATGGGGTACATTAAATAATGTTGTATTTTACTATGAGCTTTATTTGAACAGCTGCTTAGAGCCCGTAGCTCTGCCAATTTGACCACAGCGTCGTACTTATGTTATTGTTAAGAATTATTTATTCAACCTAACAAGACGGAGAATGCTTGTTGACTTAAAACAATGGCATATTAATTATGACAGTGTATTATATTTTATAGCAACCAAGGAAATTTTAAGGATACATCCACACAGATAGGTAGCTAAACGAACATTCTAGAATTTTCGCGACCAACCGCACTGAGTACCTGGCACCTAGATAGTCGCTTAGCGTATATCAAACGAAGTAAACAAAATCGTTTTTTTTATCACGAGGCGTGAGGCATTTTAATTTGAATGAAATCAATTTTAAAATGATGAAATATTAATTGTTTTAATTTTTAAAAGAGAACCCACCGCGCAAGTTACCTTCAGTACGGCCACCGTGTATCCTAGCAAGTAGCCAAAATGCAAGCCACATATCTGTGCGGACGTAGCCTAAACCTTTGTTGGAATATTTTCGAAAACTCGCTAGTGATCTTCTTGTACAAGGTCAGGTCATTATATTTATATAATCTACATGCTACGTGTTTGATCTATTTCAACCTCTTAAAGTCTTTATTAAGGTAACTTATATTCGTTCTCCAGCTTTAGTCTATCTCTGTACTAAATTTTATTAAAATGTTCAATGGTTTAGACGTAAAAGCGTCATAGTGTGGTGCCTATTTGACAAAACTATATTTAAAAGTATAAAAGTTAATAAAATATGTGAAATTGTGTATTATTATACAATTGACTACAAGATTTTTGGATAATGATTTTTCAACTATTTAATAAATTGTGTAAATATGAATAGGACATCTAGAATTCCGTCCAGGTCTAAAAAACATGAAATAAACTTAGGTTAATTTTTACAAGATAACTTATTAAGTGATCTTTTTTTTTTAGGTGAGCAACGACGGATCTACGGTTCTGAAGGAGGCGAGGAGACTCCTAGGTTTGTCAACAGTCCACAAAGACAAGCTTCCCCATTTCCAATCGAGAGTACTAATCGCCGATTCTTTAGAAGAAATAGAAATTCGAAAGGTAAACTTAACTATTAATTTTAACGAGTTAAAAAATTAAAGACAAATATAAAATCCCCTATCACGTTGATTGTTAATAATAATTTCATAAATACACTAACAGATTTTCATCAATTGTAGCTTAGAACAATCTCGATCATAAGTTTACAACCGCATCTTACTCGCTCCATTCTTTTACGATGACCACAAATACGTGACCGTGTCAATATTATGCCTCACACCCCTATTTTTGAGTTGGGCTTTAAATGGAAAAATGTAAGTTTGTAATAAATAAAGTCAAATATCGGCTCACTGAATTAATTTAATAAAAACTGTTTCACTCATACAAAACTATGGTCCACAGAGACGTTCCTTATCACTTAGGGGTATGAAAAATAGATAGAAGTCGATTCTCAGACCTACTGAATATGCATATAAAGTTTGGTAAAAATCAGTAAAGCCGTTTCGGAGGAGTAAGGTAACTAACATTGTGACACGAGAATTTTATATATAAGATAAATTTTACTGACTTATTAGTAAGTAAATATATTAATTTTGATTTACAAGGTGAAGAAATATTCAACAATGAGACGGGTGGCACCTTATCACGTCGGGGCCGGCGGCAGGATGACAGTGCAAGCCGCGGGGCAAGACCGTGCAACCTCAACGGTATGGTAAACCACTATATATTATAAACCTTAAATATTAGGTGTTATTATGAAAAGTGAAATTTAAGACAGTTAAAACTCCCCCACATACTTATTACAAATAAGAATACCTCATAAATGGAAGAACAGATATTCATAAATTGTAGTTCAGTAGCTCTACCAAGAGTCTGGTAAAATATTTTTCGATAGCGTCTGTTTTAATGACTTGTTTGGAAAATCTTGTAAGATTTTCCACCGTAATGTGCCCATAGCGGTTTCGCGCATACTTAGTTGGACATTACGGGATTGACAACTTTCCGATAGTAATGTCATGGTTGACGTTTTCTGATCTATCTTGACCACATCAGCTCTCAAACAAAACAAAACTGGTTGGTTCATTTGTTTAGGAGCTGCGATGCAAAAGACACAGACACGTCTAACCTAATAACGCCTCTCTTTTGTGTAGGGGATTAAAAACTGCATTACGCATACGAAGTCGGTGTTATATCTAGTGTATATTACACTTAGTAAAAAATATTTTATATTAAATACACGAATTATGTTGGTACCAATGTGTGAATATGCCGGAGAATGTGTTGCACGCGTGTGAGTATGCATCGCATATTCGATTAATACAGAATCATCGAGAAATGTAAGGAATGAACGAGGCATATATTCAATAAATTCCATTGTAGTTGTTGTTAGGCATTCTATATGTAGCATGTCTGTTATAACGCTAAGGTGGGTGCATGCCTTTGATGAGAATGCTCGGAATACTTCGACGAAGCCTGACGCACGTGACTCTTGTACGGGATAACAATGTTATTAGCAGATGTTTTTATAAGCAACATCTCGTATGATTAATTTTGTTTTACAACATTTTAATAAAATGGATGTTGGTGGATTGGATGAGGTTGAAGAAAAGTAATTAAACCAACTATACTGCCATGTTATGATCAATAATCAATAGCTAAAAGCCCATAACTATCAATTGTTATAAGCTTTTATACTAATTAATTGGTAAGACAATTATTACTATGCATTATTAATTGCAATATATATTAGAATACATACGTAACATTAACGTTGCCTTCAATTGTAATATTTTATCGTTCATATTGAAGTTATGTTCTTAAAAATCCGATTACATTAGATTTTAACATCTATCAAACAATAAGCGTTGCTTGGTTGAAATATAGTTAACGTTATTTTTGATCAAGAAGCGTATAATTTTTTTTATAATAAATAGATTTAACTTATCAATAAAGATGGCGTACTTTCAACTAGATTATTTTTTTTTTTACTTTTTACCAGATATAAGGTAAGGAGATGGTAGTAATTTGCAATCATAAATCTAATAGCCTGTACGCGCGTAAAACGCCTCATCTGGACAGGGTCTAAGAATGAATGAAATGGTGAAATGTCAATGTCTTGTGAAATTGCGCAGTTATAAAATATACCCAACGATGGTAAATTTATAAATGGAATATTTCAGGTCCAACAAGTGTTAGCCAAAGTCAGAGGGAGTGTGACTCACCACCTGAGCCAGCTCCACCTGAAGTTCCACCACGAGGACCTTCCTTGCATGTAACCCTCAGACACCGCCCAGCACCAGACCAACCGGCTGATGCAGATCGACTGTTCTTATCTGAAGGTAGGAATTTTTCATTTTAGAATTACCTACTGCTTAATGCCCTCGAACGGAATATGGCATATTAGTAATTTAGGTAACCTTACCGAATCACAAAGAACCATCAACTCTTGAACTTGGGTACGGTTTGTTTTTGGTTTCGTTATGTTGTCTTATTAAACTACGATTTAAAATGTAAGTTTCATTAAATAATACATAGTGCTTGGAACATTACAATTACTCATTCTAATGAAAAAAAAAATTAAATTAAAGTTTCAAAAAGTGCTGATGTATAATTAGGTAAAAAAATAGGTATTTATGACTAAAAACCCACTCTGTTTCATTTTTATTAGTATTATGACCACAAATTCACTTTTTGAAGATTAGTTTTGGTTACAAACGTTCCGAAACCTTCAAAAAAGTTATTCAAGACTGGACTTGTTTATATATATTGAAAACGAAAGATTATACTAAGTTCTATTCGAATCTAAAGTTACGTCGTAGATATAACAACTAATATATTTCACAACTCCGAAAGTAGTTTTGGTTGAAAATACAATTTGTTCGTAAGTGCTCAAGGGCAAGAGATCGGTAGGCGGGACCTGATAACTTAGTTAATTTAATTTCTACCGTAAGTGTACAGCTCTGTTGCGTTAAGTAGGCTCTTCTCTTGTCTAGGTAAGTACATTGGAAGTTTAATCGAATTGCAGCGGTGGCGAAAGTCCGCAAGTTTCTGCTTACTGACAAATTGGCCACTTGATTTCACAGCGCCCGAGGTCGTACAAAACTTTGATTATAACTTCACTATCTACACCTACATAAAGAGGAACTAATGATTTTTAATATCAATCTTTATAACAGCAAGAGATTAGATAATAAATATATTATCCGTATACTACATACCTTTTTGTAGGTCTACAGCTTACTGTGTTATTTTGGAGTTAGGCGAGGCTTGCTGAGTTCGCATAATCCTTCGCGTTACAGAGTGACATAAGTTTATAGAGTACGTAGCAGTAAAAGACGGACTTTATCAATGAGGCAACAACAACAAAGTTATGAAATTAGATCTATAATTATATATTTAGTGTAATGTTGTAGAAATAAAATATATATTTATTATATATTATACAGATATTAAAAGCAACCGGTTTATTCTTGAACAATGCTTCGAAGCACAATATTATAACATTTGACTCTGATTGGTTTCGGAAGTGCCATTTCGACGCAATTATTTAATTGAAAATTCAAAAGCTAAAAGCTATGTTTCATCTTTGTGCGGAGTCGTATCGGGGTGGGTTAGTTAAAAAATAAATAAAATTTCGTCATCTTTCATATTCTAAAAGTATACATTTGAAAGAGAGAGGCGAGCTTTTGGACCGGTAACGAAAGAAAAGTGCTGGCAAATTCGATTTGTGCGAACGCTAGACAGTATCAGCGTTTGATGTGGCGTGCCGTGCCCCTTTATCGCACTCCCATAAAATGGCGTGCACTTACAGAGTTACTCCTGCCATAATTTAATTTTTATGATAGCGCATTGTAAGTATCCTGGGGAGATTTTTATTTTGATTTGTAGCAAGCGTAGCGACCACTAAATCTTACGATTTTTAGATTTCATTCTATATCACAAATCTTTTGATTAGAAAAAAACATTCTGTAGTTAAATAGAATCTCTATTCAATTAATTTTATTCCTAGCGTTCAAGTGAAACATCCTTGTGACTATTATTAACAATTAGCAGAGATGAAAAGTAAAATGCCATCTAGGAATTTTCGATACGGGAACAACTCTTTAAGTATAATTTAAACATAAAGAATTTGGTTAATACCAATTCTTATGATTCTTTATTTTTATCCAAATTATAAAATTTGGATTACAATTGCGTAATAAACATACAAAAAATAAAGTCGAATGCAGAAACTCCTACTTCGAAGTTCATGGAAAATTAATTTCATTCAATGGCGCAAATCCTTCTGCGCGATGGAGTAAAGATTATTTCTCAAGCAGGCACGTAAATTAGACGAATCTCTATTCAAAAACAACTTGAAAAGATGTTGAAAGTTTAATGGAATCGAACGGGCCCGACGTAAGTAGTCGGAAGTTTGCACGGGTGACAAATTGGGCACTTGACCCGCGCTGAGCCTCCGAGAGCTTGTTTCTCGAGGATCGTAATAAGTTTAACTTAAAGTAAACTATATTCCATTCCCTCTAATTTGTCCTCTTGCTACACTGTTAAGGCACTTTTTGCAGTTTCAAATTAACAGTTTCTATTTACTTCTAAGTTAGTACTCTCCGTCCACTGAGATTTATTTATGTATTTAAGTTATATATAAACTTTAAATTTGTTCAGTGGATACAAAGTAATTAACAGAGGTTATTATCAACTGCCCCGATTTACTCTCACGTCTATCTACGTATCCATGAATACCAAATATTCATAATATCCACTATTGCTTCGTTTTCTATCGAATTATAAAAGATATTATCAATGATAACATTCATTTGAAAAAGTTGAACATTTAAAAATACATGCCAAGTAAGGCGTTGCAATGATATTTACCCTTTGAACAATGCAAATTTCTACTTTTTATAAAATATATAATTATTATTATTAATTAGCATTGGATTAAACGATAGAATAGTATAAGACGGCTTTTATTTGTAAATAACCTGTTAATTAATTTGTTATTAAGCTATACAGTTACTTATAAATAAGTAACGAGTTGCTTATGCTAACTGTAAAAACTTATAGTAGAAGTCTGTAATTGGTTGTTTGTACTATTCTATATCTATATGATAACTAGAGATTGATTCCTTTCTATTAATAACTAATAAAGTGAATAATAAAAAACTTTTAATATTCACTTTATTTCATAGTGATAGGTAGTTACGCGTCGACTAATTATGGAAATTTAAGTTGCAAGGATATTATGCGGAGAGCAGCAAGCAGCGTCTCAAGTTTACCGGGCTTTTTGAAAATTGAAACTTGCTCGGATTCATTGTAATTTAATTTTTTGCGTTGTTGAATCGTTGAAGCTTTGAGAAGAATTCTTTGTTCAATATTGGAGATCAGATGCTTTTGTATGCTATTAATATTTTCTTTTCAGTTGCGTTTTCTCTATTTCAATGATTTTTTTTCAATTTATAATTAAATTCTGCCTGGATGACGTCTGAACATAAAAACGTTTAAAAATTTTTTTCTCTTTTTAACAGTTTACCTTTAATCTTAACAAGGTTCAACTTGACAATCTCTAAAATGCTTCGTCCCTTTCTTGCTGATGTGCAATAGTTTTTGCGAAAATGGGATAAAACACTTTGAGTGTTGATCAACGTTTATGGGGGGAATGAAATTTCTGTTTAAGTTAATACAAAAATGTATAAACTTAATATATTATAGCAATAATACTACTATTAGCTACTAGATTCTACTACTTCTGAATGGCTTATTTTTACAGCTGGCTTTTGAGAAAATTAAAAATATAAAGTACTATATGATCTAGGTATACAAATTAATGTAAAATCTAAGCACGTCATCCATTATCTGTATATGTATAAAATATTTAAATTTATATGTGATTAATATATTTATTAATATATTAAAATCTTTCTTAGTTTTTTACGAACCATATTGGATCGTTCCCTAACATAAATCGTACTAGAGCAATTTTGTAAATATAGTGTTTCATTACTCGTACCAAAAGAACGCAAGAATTTAATTTAACAAGCATTTCGTGATAAAAACGACAGTATACCGAAAGTGCACGGGTATTCATAAACTTTTTGTAACTGCCCATAAAATTGTCCTCGTCTACGATGAAATCTGACATTGTCATGTTGTAGAGCCTACTCGATCCCCGCGCGGGCTTGGAAGCTCAAGTATAAGCATCCCTCTTAGGATGGCGCTCGAGTGCTCATAAAACACTCATACGACTCTGTCTAGATCATTTGCTAATTCCTTTTTTGTTTGGCTTTTGTGTTTCATTCAATCTTTACGGATGTAATTCCTTGTACTTGTTTTTAACCGAAGCGCTTCAAAGAACAAAAAAAAAGTTTATAGATCTTTTAATATAAGTATTTGAAATATTAATTCGTTCATTGAAATTTTTTTTTCTTATGAACATTGTGTATTAAAAATAAAAATAAAATTTCACGTGTATATATATTAAGTTACCCCGAACTTTATAATTTGTAAATAATATACGAATAACTTGAAATAGAGAAACTTATATATTTTTTACACGAATATATTTATTTATAATATAATCGTCGAGTTTAAAAAGTTCTAACTATTGTTTTATAATTAAATCTCTTTGTTTCTTCAGTCATGGCAACCTCTTTTCTCACAGAAAGTTGAACCAACACTGCGCATACATGCACAACTAACTTCCCTCGATTTAACTGGGGTATGAGAGGCCGTTAACTTTCAAGTACGTAATAATGTAAACATGTCAAACTTATAATTCAAGTGGGTCGTGCAAATGATCAAGTGTTCGATGTGTCACAGTTACATGGAGCACTTTAAACTTTTTCCTCAGCACGGCGCGTATTCGCGGGGAGTAGGATAAATGATTGATGGCGGCCCTCCAAAGTATAAACTCGATTATCCGTTGAGACGCGAACAACTTACAAGTTTTCTGTAACGATGGATCAGGATTATGCGCGAGTTTCTAAGGAAAAATCGACTCATGACATTCATACTTATGATAACATGGTCTATGTACTTACTGAATATCTTTTGTGAAAATTTTATGTTTATTTGAATATGCGTTGGTTTAATATTTAGTATCCATTCGTAAGTACACAACTTTACATAAAATGTAGGCACATGACAAAATTTTATTGAATTACTACAGAATCTTAACAACGTAAAGTACCTACATTTATAACAAAACATACGATAGAAGGTACAATTAGAAACCAATTTACTTATAACAAAAACTCATATTTTAAGTCATTCAATATGAGTTCTTTGAAGTCAATAAACTCATAATATTTTTATCTTAGGTAAACTGCCGCAGCAATGGGTTGTTCACTGTTATTTTACAAAATTCTTATGGTTCTAGTTTATTTATATTGTAGTGACAGTTATGTACGTACTGGAAACTTAAGAAAATAGGAAAATAGAAAAATAAGGAAACACTCGCGTTCTGAAAAGATAGAAGAGCCAACATTTGAGTAGTAGCAAAATTTTCTGTCATAACTAGAAAGTGCAGAAAAAAATCAAAGTTTTCTCATCCGCACGTTTCAATATTAGTTTTCTCGGGAGACGGGACGCGCAAAGAAGGAAAATTGTTTCGTCGTTTACTATTCCGAGTTTTAATCAAGGAAGAAAGTAGTGGAGGGCCGTCTGGAGATCGTCCGTGTCGCCGCGATTATCCGCCCCCACGTTAATTGCATATAAAATATTTTAAATCTTATTGCTTGCTTCCTTTTAACCATTTACGCATATATTCGCCGCGGGAATTGCAATCTTGTGCACTATGCATTTACCCTTACAGCCAATTAATTATGTTATACAATACACATGACATTAAATTTATAATATTGTCGTAAAATGAAGTAATATTGAAGAAAGTTATGAGCACTGAAAACAGATTTATTGTTTTAGGTATTTTTTATTTGATTGATGCTTACCCTATTGTGTACACACATCTGATTTGGCTAAACAAAGCAAACTACACAAAGAAGTGACAAGTTTACCGTTCATTTAAACACAGCCAGAGGTATAAAGATGTGTACAAATCGTTTTCTTTGATAGGGAGCTCCGAGCGCTCGACTGGAACAACTCGAAGCGTTTGCGCGCTCTCCGTCCGCGTCCTCAAATGGGATTTAGCAGTCTTTATAAACTGTTTCCTTAGAACTTGCATATTTTATTTCTATTGCAACACATATTTGATCCATTTATGGATAAACCTTTTTTGAATATTCCATTTTCCATTTTTCTTCCAAAGTCAAACGTCAGAAATATAAGTGTGCCAAAGATTGGATTTTATCGATAGCCGTAGATAATTCGTCAACTAAGAAATATGGGCTTAAGAAATAGTTGTGCTTAACACCAAGCATCCTCTCTTACTGGAACGTCACAATTTCGCTGATGTGCAACTGCAAATACGAGACCTAACGTTTTGAGTCACAATCGTAAGGGACTCATGTTATAGTAATTTTTAACCTTTACGATCACTTTTAAATAACTCAGCCATAGTTATCTATTCTCGTATTATGAAATTATATCGCAGCCGATACAAAGTGAGTGTCCATCGATAAAGGTGTATCGCTCGTTACTTGGTATTTTCTTACAATCTCGGCAAGGAGGCTGGGACAGCGCTCCTAATGGACCAATATATCAAATAGGATTAAGTATAAATGAGAGCAGCGGAGCCGTCTGATACCTTGTTGTACATCGTTACTGAAATAGCTAGTATTAAATTCTTTACCCTTTTATTAGGTCTGCACGCTTTATACTTAAATTATGTTCAAACTTTTCAACCACCAACGAAAAAAACGATATATTATAAGAAGTGTGTATGTGGTTTGTTTGTCTCTCTGTGACATGGTTCAAAATATAGTTTATAAAGCCCCCGACAGTTATTTATAAATAAAAATACCTCATAAATGAAAAGATCGTTATAAATTGTGGTTAAGATTCATCTCGATCACGTTTCAAACAAAAAGACCGCATCAAAATCTATTCATTCGTTTAAGAGCTACATACTGACTCTATTTGAGTTGGGGATTAAAGAGAGTATATGTAATTAGGAAGAAGAATAATAAAAAATAATTATAATAATTAATAATATTTGTATGGTAATACAATTCAGTTTGTAGCATTAGATACGTATCCCCAAAGTATTTGATGGCCTTTTTTATATTAGTAAATACATTTAAATAATGTCAATGTAAAAACATTTGTATATATTATCAATACATATTAAAATAAGGAAATATGAGTATTGAATATAATATTACCAGTACCAGCGTATACTGTATACGTGCTAAAGAAATTTCACGCAAGATACGAACGTGATATTGATTGATAACCCAATTTGTATTTCTCGCATACTGAAGGGATTCCGCGTTTTGCTTCCAAATGCCGCTTCATACGCCGCTTAGGCTGTCGTTTTCATATGAGCAATTTAATCTAATTAATATCGGTAGTAGATAATCTAACACGAAATGTAAATTTAATATAGTGAGGCACGGGGCAGACACATTTCTGTATCTGTTTTACTGATCATTTTCGTTACAGGAAAATAGGTGATCAGCTTTCTGTGCCTACCCAACCGAAACATTGATTTGCTTTCCCGGGATTCGAATCTAGGATCTACTTGGCCTTACTTACTTAAGCAATTTAATTTTTATGTAAGTAAAAAAGAGTTTGGTTGGACGCATTAATCGCAGGAACTACATCGAATTGAATAACTATTTGTGTTGTATCGAGGATGCCTTTAGCCTATAACATCACGCTACGATGAATTAAACACGTGTGAAACACACACAATTTATAATTAGTACATAAATTTGCATGAAAATATAAAATTTCAATTTATTAACTGATTTATTTTGGTTGAACCACATAACACATATTAAGACAATCACAGGAAGAAATAAACACGTATTGCAATGGGGGCCAACACAAATTTACTTATAAAAAAGAGAAGTATAGTTCTAAAAAAACAGAAGATATGATGATTTTTAAACTCTATCCTCTTTAAAAGTTACTCGGGAATTTTGTTCTGAAGACACAAACTACTTTGAATATTAGAAGTAACGTACTAACATTTTAGAGGACACAGAACTGCATTTAGATTTTAAAGCATTTCGTAGAGCGTTCTAGTTCTTTTCTGCTTCAGTTCGTTGACTCGGCGTTGAGTAAAATATTTTCTCTGTTAGTGAAAGTGGCCCTGATGGCGCGGCGGCACGATGCCATCAATCATTTATCAGCACACTTTTAGCAAAACTCCAAAAAGCTTTAAAGCAACTCTTTTATAATGCATCTTTAAACGACAATATATTTAAAATTTAACTTTTATTTATTTATTGTGATTTCTCTTTCAAATAGGACAATATAGGAAACTGTGTAACAATTTTCTTAAATTATGTAGAGATTAAGTAGCTAATAGAAAAAGGTGCTTAGATCTATTTCGATCACGTCAGTTTTCATGAAAAGCCGCATCAAAATAGATCCATTTAGCACCCACACAGATCACACATAGTCACGCAGACATATATATATAGGCTTAAAGCACCCTTATTTTCGTGTCTGGGGTTAAAAATAAAGATTATCTGTACCTGTACCAGCGATCATGTAAAAATATCTCGTTGTGATTAAATCTAAGGACTCCTTACTTAATACAATATTTGTGCTAAACATGCGCAGTAAAAAGTAAAATATCAATGTGTGCGGCAAAGTTTACAGTTGAATGAGTTGGCAAAATTTTCGCAGAGGCAGCGATAGTTCAATAGACTTGCACGCGAAAGCTGCAGAAGAGAGATCGGAAAATGCACGCCCGATGAACCAAACGGCAATGGTGTCATTCCGAACATACGAACTGTAGGTATTCCTCTATGAGCTCTCAATACTCAAAGTCTTTCAATACCAACTTCGATGAATGTACTCCATTTATTTAATATGATATTTAGTAATTGTACGTTGTAGTTGTTGTTTTGTATTTATTAATTGCGCAATCTAAACTGGGCAGCATCTGAGTTTGACCTGTAAGGCTCTACCACAAGACTGGTAGAGTATGTTTTGATAACGTTTGCGTTTTTTGTTTGTATGGAATATCTTACAGCACTCCTAGTGGTTACGCACAAACTTACTTGGCCACTATGGAATTGACAGCATTCCAATAGACAAAAAAAATATCGAAAATCTCAATCTAATTGTTCTAATCTCATGGTTGACGAGTACGTCATACATGCCAGCCACAGGTTGGAACAGAATAGTTCTGTTGCTACCTGACTGAGTTTCCAAGGGCAACACTTTGAAATAAGCTATTTTTTACACTTGTCATGTTAGTTCTGCGATTGAAATAATAAATAAATGAAATAATCTATAGGTCAATTTGCATGACATTTTGTAAAGTTAAATAGTATAGGTCATGTATGTTATAGTTTTGAAGTCAATAATCATCGACCCATGTATTACAAGCATATTTGCTGTTGTATAGGTACCTTAATTTTTTTTTAAATTTAAAAGAAATTCTTTTTCTTTCTTTCCCTTATTTTAACCAACATTATTGATTTTCAAGAATCAAACTCAGCGACTATCTACATAGTTGCATTCGTTTCATTAGATATTTTCTTTACTGGCAAGGTGTCATTCGGAGTGTCTGTCAAAACAAAACATTACTATGCCCGGATTCAAACTCAGAACCTCAGTCGCCACATGAACTACTTGGCCATGGTTGTCACTGAGTATTAATTAATTAGTGCTTAATTGCATAAGCAATAAAAAATAAGAATATTAAAATGAGTGAATAAATAAAAATACTAACATTTTAAATAAACCTTTAATACCTCTCACTCAAATCAAAGCTCATCATACTTTTATATTCGTCTATTTGAAATGCGCGAAGGGCTATCGATCCATTCACACCCTCTAGATATGATTAGTGCCTAATTGAATCCCGGGGTGAGATCCTCAGTTTAGTTTTCTAATTTACGAGACTTTCCTTTACTCTAGAGAGTAAAGGGTTGAATTTAATTACATCAACACCGACAAACTCTAAATCTCATAAAAATTACACGTAATTGTAACTCGATTTGCAAGAGTACGCAGAGTCAGTGTTGATTTAATATTTAAATAGTTTATCTAACGAAGCGTTCTTCATAAACTCACAAAAATGTAGACATCATTATATTCATTCTAGAATCTAGACGATAATAAAATATTGATGTTATATCTGACAATCCGTTCTTTATAAACAAACAAAAATATAGACCTAGGTAATCTTTTTATTATTTTAGGTGTTAAGAAACATATGCAAGTAAAAAAAGGTTTTTTCAATTTCATCTATTAAACCACCAAATCACCAAGTATTATAGTTTTTATCAAAGAGAAAGTACTTAGTGTACATTTAAATAAAAACCCACTCAAAGGCTAATCGCCAACTTCCCGCAGCACTATGTTTAAGGGGTGATACTTTTTGCATACATTTAGGTGATAATCATCTTCAGCTTAAAGTTTGTATTCCGACGGCGTCCTCCTCTCAAATTTGATAATGAAAGGGCTCCATTTGTGTACTGCTGAGATAATGTAAATAAGTATGCAAATGAAACTCCCAAGCCCAATTCAAATGGAGCTTTTTTAACCGTTTCGAATCTTATTCTAAGCTACACTGTTATACACATAACATGACTTTTTACCGCAAAAGCAAGGATTTTTAAGTTTGATGAGTGTGTGTCTGTGACATAATATCTCCTTAACAAATAAACGAACTTTGATGCGGAAGTTTTTCTTTGAAAGCTGACGTGTGACGGTGATTAATCTTAGGTACAGCTTATCCATTGAGATAGATTCTTATGTGCAGTGTTTTTTTAATTATCTTCATTTTCATAGTTTTTATTTCACAAATACTAATTATGCGACTTTAACTAACTTATCCTGTATATTCCATATGAAATTTTAAAGTATTTATTGTCAAAACCGAAGTATAAGACCCGACAGATACACTTCAAAAAGTTTATTTATGGGAATAACAAAAATGTCAAGAAAATATTTGATAGGGAATTCAGTTATCTCAGACTGTTGGTTCAGAATGTGAGATTTATAAACTTCTTTTCAGATAAAGATGGTCTTCAGCTGAGATTCATAGACCGTACGACTACTATCTTGAAGTAGTCTTTCAAAGATAAAAATGATTCAAACGTAACTTTTCATCTATGTTAGCATTTTTTCTTTTAAACATACCTATGCTATATATATCAAGGTCAAAATAAAGTAGGTATTTTATTTTGACCTTATTTTGATTAGCTTAAAGAAATGTTTATGACTCTTAGACTCTTACTCACCCGAGACCAATATTAACAATAATCGATAACTCGATTGAATAATCAACTTCGATCATGTAGGTATGTGAATCTTTAGTCTATGATTATTTTTTAAAAAGAAGCTAATGAAAGATATATTATCGTAGGAATATTTCATAAATAACAAAAGATACTATAAAAGCACACATACGAATCAAAATAGGTACCTACGCGAAAAACAAAAGGAAATAAACCAGCGACTACGCTTGGAGGCAATATTTCTTTTAAAGTTTATGTTTGTAAGAATCGATAAAATCAGTTCACAATCGGCAGCACAATCGCGTACCGAACATACGTAATAAATTGTAAAGCTGAATTGCAAATTCTTTCGAAACTTAGAATGAAGAAGAATAAATGAATGAAGATGGCTTTTGGTCTGGATATTTAAAGTACTACTAAACCAAACACGAGATACAGAACTATCGACCAAACACTGTATACAGCTTTTAATATCACAGAATTGCCTCGACATCATTTAGTCGCAGCAAATATTACTTTAATCCCAAAGCAATAAAGTTTAAGCGTCTGTGCTTGCGGGGAATGCAATAAAACCTTGAAATTTTAGACGTTCAGTCTTATACCTACGTTTCTTTCTAACTTATGCGTGAACGCGTTAGAGAAAGCATTTCTTTCGTTTCGAGTCGGCTGCGGTGAAAATTCTGAATGTTATCTTATAAGGTTTACGTTAAATTACATGTTTTCATTACTCATATCCACTTACATGTACGATGAATTCTACCCGTCTACTAAGGTTCGTAATATGCTATTTATGAAAATAACTTGCTGATGAAACCGACTTTTACTGTTGAGTAAGGAAAATAAGATGGAATATTTTATTATATCAATGCTTTTTATTAAGAATGTATTATTAATGTTTTTTATAACACAATGATAATAATGTATTTTTGAGTTTTTAACTGCGTGCATGGCTAGGTGTATGTTGTGCCGAAGATACAGTATTCGAATCACGAGATAACAAATTGCGTTTTATATTATACAACGAACGCCTGTGACTTTAAGAATGTACTTGTCTATTCAACTACTAATATTACTATACAAAAATGCATCAAATTTGGTTCCATATTCTATGCTTGAATGAAAAAAGGAAGGATACAACAATATAACTTGGTTTAAAAAGCAAAGTTTACGTTGTATGCTATAAAAGCAAATTGTATGTGATTTTGTCAGGTTTTCGTGGAAGGGAAAGTTCAATATTGTCACTTTATCGCTGTATGTAGCTATATTCGTGTAATAACGTGGGGAGAGTTGTAAAGCAGGTTTATGATGGACACGTGCTGGGCCGAGGGGTCAAAGGACGAGCTCAGTGAAAGCTATTCCGAATTCTATTTGATTTACACTGAATTGCATTTTTTATATGAAACAAAATTTCAAATAGCATTTTAACTTCGTCCACGAGGATTTATATTCCCCGCGGTTTCACCCGCGTTAATTTCGGCGTAGAGCAGTGTTATACAGCTTATAGCCTTCCTCGATAAATGGACTATACTTCGCAGAAAGTATTTTTCAGTTCAAGCCAGTAGTTACCCAGATATAAGTATAAATGTTTAATTTTTTTTAGATATTACAATTCATTAAAAAGAATTTTAGAATCAAATTTTTTAGGAACGATATATGATTTAATAAAACTTAATAAGAATAATAATATTTAATTCTGTTAGATGAACGACAAGATACCTTATATATTTTAAGTTGTCTGTGGTATTGGTCTGCTGAAGTGTCATAAATCTTAATTTAGTAGTTGCGTAAAAGTGCAAAGAAAGTGCAATCCGTTATCCCCAAATGGAGTATAAGGCAAAATCATTTCTCTAAGTCTGATTGCTTTCTCTAAAGCTAAGTTGGTGAATATTCAATGCGTCTCACATGGTAGATTCTCGGGTTGGTTGATACAGAAGTCAAGATCGGTGCTTTCGTTAGCGGTTGCAATGCCACAGGCATATAAATACGTTGAACTTATAACACTTCTCTTTTTTCGTCGAAGGTTGAAAATGATCGTTTCAACGGACATAAAAATGTATCTGCCAAATGCGTCACTAGGGGTTGCGGCACATAATAATTTATTATGTATAGAAATGATAACCATTCATAAAGTGGAGACTTTATAAAACAAAGACTAATTAGTGGTTAATTATGTTTATTGTCGTCATTTGTTGTTCAAGAGAATCTGTTAAAAGTTTTAGGTTTCCCGTCATTGTAAATTGGTTCCTTAGGGACGGGTAGATTATTGAAGCAGGGGCTGATAGAAAACCTGCCAGTCTGTAGGTAGATCGAAGCGATGAGGGCAAACAAATTGCTATCGTGTGCCATATTACACGTCACATCAATCATAAAGCCTTGGAGATTGCATCGTAGCTATTGCACTTATCAGCTTGTCTTATTATAACAGATTGTTACTGAATTCGTTACTAATTGCTTTTGGTATGTTTTGTTAATGTTGTATATATCTATCGCGGATGTATTATTTTATATGCAAACGCTTTTGAACTTTCGAATGGGAAGTTTATTCTTATATAAGCTGCTGTAGTTGGCTCAGATTGGTGATTCGTTAATGAACAAAAAAGGTATAAATATCGTTGTCACAATACTTGGTAGTTAAAATCGCAGTATCGCCTATTTGTGTTGGTATAAAAAGAAAGTATCGAATGACGTAATAGCAGTGGTATTACAGACCGCAGGAAATAATGAAAGGGATATTAATTTCAGCAAAAGCCGCGAGTTTTATTACAGTTTTCCTGGACAACAACAAAAAGCTGACGACTAGACTTCATTAGTGGCCGTTTACCGTAGCGGATAATAAAAAATGTAATCGGCGGTGTGACGTCACAGGCCACTGAGCCGGGAGGGGGAAGGGGCGCCCACCCCTTAGCAAATACGATAGCCTCGCCCGGAAATTCAATCAGCCTCGCACGGAGATTCGATCAAGATTGGGGTAATTAAAATGAGTACATTTTTGCCTAAGCATCACTCAAAATGTCGACTGTTTTGCTGACTGTCGGAATATTTTCTAAAGGTATAAAATAATTTCCTCTGCTAATGAATGATAAAGAAATAAATGCGAATCTGGGGTCACTATTGCAATACGTTACCCGAGTTATCTTATTTACTGTAAGAATTAATTATCTATAGTCAACAGAAAAAATTTATAGTTCTTTCAAAACACGAGATATTTCATGATTTCAGTAAAAATAATAAGTCTACTGATAAGATATTGTAATTTAATAAATTTAAATAAATGAAATAAATGCGACCGTAATTGTTTGTATTAAATGATATTGAATTTATTGTTCATTGATGAATTATTATTTGAGGTCCGAAAAGAAAGGTCTCGCTTACACACGAAAATATAGTTTTCCGTTTCTAAGGCATATCCTGCCACACATCACTACTTCATGCAGAGGTATTTCCGAACCAGAGTCCTTCAAGAAAAGAGTGTACTCCTCTTTAAAAGGCCGCGGTCCGCTATAAGTCCCTCCTGTTTCATAAAAAAGTATACATGAAGAAGAGATGAATATCGTGTTGTAATTAATTAAACCTAAAATTCGTATTCGTAATAATAGAGAATAATATATACAAGTTATACATTACGGTAATAATCTTCTAGGTAGGTGCCAAATATATGAATGAGAAATTTGTTTTTAATGGATTTATTTTTCATGCTGTCTATCAGTTAAATTACTTCACTAATGGAATCCATAACTTACACCCCAGTACTTATTGCTATTAATGTTACTATGATTTTTGTGTGTTGCCGGACTTAATAAAAATATATATATTTTAGATTAATCAATGTAATACTCTATCACTTTCTCACTAACGAGCGATAACGCTTGCGAAAATGAGACGTATAGAAATTCGTTAAACAGTGATAAAAACACACTGTGTTCATTGAGCAAAGCTTAATACCAATTCCCACTCATTGAGCGTTACATAGAAGAGATGTGGTGAACTGACTATAATTGAAAGCTATGCTGGTACTTAACCGCTATCTGGTAGAATGCACAGAAGTTGGATGGAATGTCAATGGAGGTTTCTACTGACTTATTTATCGTCCGCAATAGAAATTCAATATTTCGATGCAACGTTGTGGTCGTAGGTAATTAAAAATACGTCACTCGCAGCCGAGGAGCGTGTGTCGAAATGCGAAATGAATCATTTCCAGTTTATATTTGTACACCACTATTGTTTTCTCATCGAAATATTTGTGAACATTAAGTTTTCTTGTCACCACATCTATCGGTAATGGAAACCAGAGGAAAAGTTAAATATTTGATGTTAAACTAGTTTATTGCAAAATATTGGAAAATAAAAACAAATTATATTTTATATTACTGTTTTAAACTGATATATTACTTGCTTACTATTAATTGTTTAAATCAAATACATTAAGTTAGAATCGAACAGTTGATAAGATTATAGAAGAATACGTAAAGAGAATTTTTCAATAAGATGGGTGTGCAAATAATAACTATCATTTTTTAAATTACAGAAGTATACCAATTATATTAAAAGTACCTAAGAGAAGGAAATAATGGGAATTAAAAATATCTTTCTGAATATGAAACGCAAACGGTATTCTTGCATCCACGAAGTTGCTACAAATCCACCTTTATCAGTAGTAAACAAACTTTCGAATTGATAATATTAGTAGGAGTACGGATTTTGCAGGGCGCATCTGGTCACCTCCGGGCCAGTGCTGAAAGCTGATTTATCTTCGACATCCATCACTCTAGTCTCTCATGCGGTTGCTTATCTCCCCCTATCCCTCCCTAGATTCATGATATTCAATTAACCATTCTGTCACCCAGTTATTGTTTAAGGATAATCGGGCAGTCTATACATATTATATAATATATCAAAGGAATCGCCGATGTAGGCATCTACATATGATACTGTGAAAGATATATTAAGTTACCTAAACAGATTTTATCTAATTTCTTAATGTGTTTTTTTTTAAAATCCTTTTACACTAATGGAAGCTCTGTTGCTTATCTATAATTAGGTTTCAATTCGACGCTAGGTCTTTCTAGTTCTAAAAATTATTTTATCTTCATTTTTACTTGTGATCGTGCCAATATAAATGATAAAATTAAAAATTGTATCCGTCTCAGAAAACAAAAAATATGATTAATTTATTAGGAATATTTGATGTTCGAATAATTCTACGCGTATCACGAAAAATCAAATTAAGAAGCTCCAGTTATAATGAACAATTAAAATCACTTAAAAGACGAATAAATAGGATAGATTGAAAAGTTAGTCAAATAAAATTTACGTTAAATGAATTAAACAAAATCGAAATCACGTTTTACCTCTAAGAAAATAAGCGACAATTAATATTATTAATTAAAATGTCAATTCCTAAATTGACAATTATTCTTAGCTTTCACAACTTAATAATTATTCTTAGCTTTCTATCAACAAAATTACTATTAATAAATTGCTTTCTCATGATAGCACTTAGGTTCTAAATCACCATAGATTATAAAATAAATATCCATCCGCTCACGATGACACTTGACGCGCGGAAATTTAAATTTTAGAAAAGTAAATGGGTTTTTTTAAATATATTTTTCTTTACAAATATTTAAATACTAATTATCATGAAGAGAAAGGATTTGTGTTTCTGTATCTTTGTATATATATTATATTTGTAATAATAAAATAATTAATCAAAAAAATTCTGGATAAAAGTCAAACGAAGTCGTTAGAAAATCTAATAAATAATTTCTATTAAATGACTATTGCGGACGCTATAATGCAAATGAAGTGTAGATTCCCGTCAGCAAAAATAAATCTATTTAAAAATACATGGGAACAAATTTAGTCAGAACACCTGACCATTCAATTTTATTGGTCCTAAATCTTCCCTAATTCCGTTTTAGCCTTTACTCGTTTACCATATAAATTATATCCAGGTTCAAAATGTATTGTGAATTAATAATAACATTTGTTTTAAAAAAGCCTTAGTTTATAGGTTATAATACTTATGTACCTATATCCTTGATAAGTCAATAAAAGACAATTTAAACGATTCTTATTGTGGAGTTCACATTACTACACTGCTTTATCCTTACTACTACATAACTAAAAATATATTCTACTAACTATACAGCACACTATGCAACTATGTCCGGTCGGGATGGCCTGGCTCTTCCGGTGAATGTGGCACATTATATTTCTTTGATAGGTTACTTGGGGCAGACATTTGTTGTGTTACGAATAGCAATTAAATTATGAAAAAAACAGCTAATTAATTTCGAGACAGTTAAATCCTTGAAAAAATACAAGCCCGTTGGAACTCAAAAGGGTTTTATGTGTTTGACTCTCGTGACCACTCATTTTATTCGTCCCAATGGCGTTAACGTAATAAATACAAGAAGATTTGTAATCACCATGTCCAAAGGTTTTGATAGTCTTCAATTCCACTTGTTTGATTCGTCTTAATAGTGTGAACCCCATTCTGTATACCACGGAATAGGTATAATTTTTTTATAGTGGCACATACCGGAGTCTGATTTTTACAGAAATCCTTATTCTACGCTTACAAAGTCATGAATATCAGGTTATATTTATTAAATTTTACTAGATTTTCACATTGCAATTTGCATGTTAAACGCCAATCGATGCGTCGGGCCCACGTCGGGCCCCACCGCTGAATATTAATGCGGAGATTTTGTTTGTGGCAACTCGATTATCATGCAAAGTAGGTGACTGCTGATGCGAGGATGATGCACGGAAAGGCGATCGCATATACCTTACATACATTTACTAATATTATAAAGAGACTAGAGGGACCTGCATTGAAACAACCAGTCTCTTTCGCATTAATTTCGTCGTGGTAGTATAAAGCCTTCCTCGTTGGAATATCCAACAAAAAAAAAATATTTTTAATAAGAACCAGGTTCCTAAGATAAGCGCGTTAAACCACAATTTATCTATTATTATATACCACATATCCTTTTTTTTAATGATATACTTTTCTTTTCTTTTTAATTAAGACGTTTGTTTGTGGTGTATATTTCTTCCTGTGATTATCTTAACATGTGTTATGTGGCTAATATTAGTACCTATACAATATAGATCATCACCACAACATTTCAAAGTTGATACTGTTTATTGTTATAACCTATAATCAGTATACACTATACACTAAGTAAATGGTATAAGATATATACTGATGGTTGCGTTAACTATGAATCAATAAACCCGACCCAAGATGTATGTAATTCCAAAGCATCCGTCGTATACCTATGTTTAAAGAAATGCGGGGTGAATGGGCAAACAATAATGTTCATTTATAAAATTCAGTAGAGCTGGCAAGTGTGAAAATTCTTCGTGCTTTCCCCCAGTTTACAACCTAATGGTGTTTGTGTTACGGAGGTCAACTACTATTTAATGTAGCGTGAATGATTTATAGGCGTTTTAAAAATATGGCGGGAAAGTGAATGAGAGTTTAAGGTGTATTAAGAATGTTGTTTTTATATATGACAAGCTTGAAGTATTCTTAAAAGTATAAAATATTTATAATAAGTCTATTAATAGTCCGTTGTAACTTTGAGTATATTGTTTGTCTGCGGCATCTTTTCTAAATGATTGGGATGAGGTCCTTTGTTTGAATGCTGACGAGATCGAGACGGATTTAAGCTACAATTTAAGATCTGTTCCATTAATGAGTAATTTTTATATGTTATCATCATATCGGAATATATTACCTACTTAAATTAACTTGAATGTTTGAGGGATTAAAAGATACTATTTGCAATTAATCTTATATATAAAATTTTCGTGTCACAATGTTAGTTACCTTACTCCTCCGAAACGGTTTTACTGATTTTTACCAAATTTCATATGCATATACAATAGGTCTCAGAATCGGCTACTATCTATTTTTCATACCATTAAGTGATAAGGTTAGCCCACCCCAAAAATTAATATGGCAAAACAACGTTTGCCGGGTCAGCTAGTATTAATATAGTATATTTCATTACATACGATTAACTAATCTAAAATTGAAAACTATAAATTGGCAATTTCTCCCTATCAGCAATAGCTGTTACATACATATTTCAAAGAATTAAAGATACTGCCGACGCTTACAGAATGTTATAAAATGCTATAACTTTTCGTTATTACATGAAAAATGTTTAAGAAGAAATTTCGAATATTTGGGAACGCTGAATGTAATGAAAAGTTGAAGAATAAAATGAAAAGTTTTATCACGTTTAATGATTATAAGCAGTTTTTATTACTATTAACTGGTTTTATCGTTTCTAATTAACATCGCTGAAATGTTTTAACTGGTTAAATGGTTTATGCATCTTCCTGGCTGGAGATTCCAACCACGAACGAGGAATCAACGACAAACATTTTTTTGTTTTCTCGACATTGATTCAAAATTGTGTTATATATAAAACAAGTGATTTATTTAGGTATGTATACTAATATATCCATTATATATATTTTATATTATGAAATAGATAAATTATTTCTATTTACGTTTCTAATAAATAAACTTAAAACTAATATATATACATAAACTATTAACGAATGAACTCGTAAATAAGGGTTAGTACAAAAAATTAATAAGACTACAAAGAATTTTAGTATTTTTATCAAAATAAATGTTCGGTGTGTCTGGTAAAGTAATTACGTAAAAGTTGTACCACCTGTTTTGCGAAGTGAGGGTTAGGAGGGACATTCAGAGGCCGGAGTAAAATATACCTCCTTGCTAATTAGTATCGTATAGGCTTACGGCTGGTCATTTTTCTTGCTTAAACCTAATTGATATAAGACCCGCCCTAAATTTTGAGGAAGTCAGAGAATGTTATAATTTAAATAAATTTATTACCTGACCTACCAAAATAAAAGAGGTGATGTAGCATACCAATGCCTTTAAATATAAATACGTTACGATACGTTACGATACGTTACGATACTTTACGATACTTTACGATACGTACACGATACGTACACATGTTAACGATATGATTTAAATCACATCAGACAGAGACACATCAGAATACAACCCTTATTTTTCGTTGGGGTTAAAAAGAAACAATTTGAATGGTCAAAATAAATTGGTTATTGGAGGCTTTATACGCCGGTCAGCTTTTAAGTGGATTGAATGAAAATATTAACAAATTGGCTTGCAGGTGGATTAAACAGTAAATTCTCATATCCTGATATTAGCGTTCCCCTCGAGCAGGGGTGACTGGCCATGCCTTGCGTAAGGGATATAACCTCAGATATTGTGATATCATTGCAATATTTGATTGTTAACTGTAGCTTAAACTGCGTAGTTTAATCTTTATATATTTACGAAACGAAATCGTAACTTCGTTTCGATAAGTTCGCTCTCAATACTATAATAAAAGATCGTATTAACGATATTTCCTCCGCGAAAAATGAACACTTATTATTTTTATTGTCACGGCAATTTTAAGTTTCATGAACTATTTTGCAGAGAGATACACGAGTTGTGTGTTTTTTTTACAATAAGTGAAGTGAAGTCCCGTGTCCCCTAGTGGGGTATGGGGCAGCTGCGTTTCACATCTGTTTCACTGATCGATTTTTTCTTTAGGGGCAAGTAGGTGATCAGCCTTCTATATACCCTGCCAAACCGAGTTTTTTCTATCTCCACCGGGAATCGAACCCAGGACCTCTCGGTTGTAACGCTTACGCGCTTACCACTAGACCAAGAATGCGGTCTTTTTCACAATAAATTTTTTGTTTATTAGTATTCAAATGTAAATAATAAGTGGCGTAAATAAGATCTTCAGGCAATTTGAGTTGCAAGTTTTCTTGTGAAAATCAGATAAGGTAGGATGATTTAATTTGGTCTTCGAAGCCCGATTCGACGTATTTCTTTTTAAGGGAGGCAGCCGTGCCTACAGACCAATATTGCTGAGGAAATTAGTTTATGTAAAATGTAGAACAGGAAAATATCTCAGGTAGATTGAGTATTGCCAATACAAACATTACACTCTTCTTAAGTATCATAATATATTTCGCACCATTCTATCATTCAATTAGATTTGATTAAGTTGGTTTAAGGTATATTATATGCAATTATAATATAATGTAACTTGTAACTTTTACTGACTTTTAAATACTGTATTTTCGTTAAAAATATACTATTGTTTGTGTGAAGCAATACAATAATTCAATCTTATTTCACTAACTAACCGAGTTTTTGCTCTGTTAATTGTTATATTACATAAAGCAGACATAATTTTTGGACCGACTTAAAAGAAGGAAAAATTCTATTATATATTTTTTGTTTATTTTATATAAGATATATGCAACTAAACGCATAATAACATTCTATTGAACGGGCACTTTTTCAAAAATTCTGTTCGATTTTTATTTTTAATGCACTTTGAAGTCGATTTATAGTTTTTTTCTTTAATAAATTGAATCCTCTTATTCAATGCATCAGCACAAGATTATAAGGTATTGTCACTCACGTTAAAGTTGAATTAACATATTGACAATTTCATTTATAAAAGGTTAATATTAATATTAGGTTTGGATTATTTTAATTGATTTGGATCAATCATAGTATCATGAATAATACAATTGTCCCATTATCGAATGATCGGATAATGGTGGATGATTCTATGAATAATTAAATTAAATAAATACATGTTATGGCATATATCTCAAAACAAACATTTATAATTTGCTATTATTTTTGAGTAATGCAGGAATAACGCTCATTAATAAATTTATTCAACTATTATTTACTGTAGGGATATATATAATTTATTTTTACGGTATGTTAAATAAATGCTGAGTGTTCAGAGTAAGTCATTTCAATCAGTTCGATTGTAATAATGGTCTGGCCAAATGAAAAATATATTAAGACATATATAAGTAGGTAATTACTTTGTACAAACTCTATGTATTTAAGAAATTAATATAAGGATTATACGACATCATAGTCAATCATGCGATGGCTATTTTATGTGTATAGCACGAAGGTTCTGGGTTCAATTTTTGAAACAAATACAAATTTTTCGGTTTGGCACAACTAACGTGTCCTCCTCACTTTATTATACGGATGCGGCTTTGAATTTGTTGTGAATAACTGTGTGTTAATAATGTTAAAACAGTTAACTTGAACAGTAACTAACAAAGTAAGAATTCAGCATTCGAATATATTAGAAAGCATTAAATTATGCAAAGCCGTGGCGTCGCGCCAAGTTAAGGATGCGTTCAAATGCAGCCGTCGTCCAATTATGTTTCAACCCTAAAATATTAAGCTATGTGCCTAGAATACGAATTAGCTATATAAATCAATTTTTATATTAAACTGTTGAAATTAATTTTCGGTATGATTTTAAAGCAAGTTTTATGAGGTGATGAAATCGAAATCGATTAGATTTTTAATTTCAAATCTTACTTTAAACCAAAAATCCATTAGATATCTTAAAACAATGTCTTTCTTTACAAAATGGTATACTTACGATAATGTTTTTGTTCTACCTCAGGGTTTAGGCAGCATTTTCAAAAGGTTTTCTTTTGAAAATTCTTTCCGTCAGCTCGATAAATCTTTGTTGTATTTAACGGGTTAACTAAAAATCTTGACAAATTTTAAAACTACAAGGATATACAAACCAATAGATAATTTGTGAAAATCATATTAATGTGTATATTCATTCCGTCGGACAGATGCGGCGAGGGTCTTTGCTTTATAATGTGCATATAGGTACTGAATAATACATGTCGACAAAGTCTTGTGCATAATAAGGTCACGTTTCCCATGCAGCGACGAGATCTTTGGAGATCAATTTACGTTTGATTGACTTCTATTCCAGCGAGCAAGTACCTAAGTCGACTGACTGAGTCCAAGTTTGGCTATTACCAGAGTTGTCTAGTAAATTATGCAATATTGATATGTTGTATGGCCGAGAGTTCAGTGATTTTGGGAGTACCCGGCTAAATTCCTGTTAATGTATTACCTGGCAGTTTTGAACTTTGATGAGCAAAGTTCCACCTAGTTTTACGCGTATTTATACGTTCATAAATAAAATTCTCCTCTGAGTTATAATTGTGAATTTCGAACAACATTTTTTTTAAAGTAAAAACATTTTTTGTCTTTAAAAATAATCTTTAGTGAAACAGATGCTTATGTATTTCCCATATCCAACACGGGATTTTACTTTATTTAAACATTGAAAAATCAATATTGTATTACACGCTCTTTATATATTTTCCATTTGTAATTAATTTGTAATATCGCACACTAAGCCGACACACCGATATTAAAGGTTTTTTATATTTAAAACTGACTTCTTCATTTTCAAAAACGATTACATAAAACAAACCCAGTTTTGGAGAACTGGCCATTAATTGAAGCATTTTACTATGTTTTGCAGAATGTATAGAAGCTATTTAATGAGGCTTGTCGTTTCATTAATTAATAATCTATCTTGTTAAGGTTTAGTGTTGAAACTACAATATGATCGGATTCAAAGCAGATTGTTCAATTGCTGAGTGAATGGGGTTGTTAATGTGGGTAATCAGTTCGTCAATAGATTAATTTAGCTCATTGGAATCATTTGAATTAAAATTCTATTTTTTTTACTTTGAATGGTTTAAGATAATATTTGATGTAAGTAAATTTATTGTGACTTCGTGTTAACAAGTGAAATTTAAGACAGTTTAAAATATCCGCTATATTAAATACAAATAAGAATATCTCGTGAATGGATGAACAGATTTTAATAAATTGTAGCTAAGATCCATCACGTCAACTTGCAACAAACATCAAAATAGACAAATTGATAATAAATTCGTTTGGGAACTATAATGCTACTAACAAACAAACAAACAAACACGGGAATTAAAAAAGTATGTGACGTAAACGTGAATGCATTGACAGGAATGCTATATTTTGCAGAATTTAAGTACAAATCGAGTTCCTGTTGTAATCAGCCCTTATGATCTACCTCGGTGTAGCAATGTACAATGTACAATTAGAGCGCACGGTGTTCGCAAATCTACCATTGATTGTGTGTGTTCGTCGGGGCTTGGCAACTGTACAATGGTCCTTGTTGAATGGGTACATTGCTATAAGTCCTTATATGTAATAACTAATAACCCTGAGTTGCATCCGTCCAGCTAATTTACTGTCTGGACATTATAAAATGCACACGACACTACGGATTCATCTACCTAGACGCGTATGTATTGTTAATCCTATCTTTGTATCAAATTTTAATTTCAAAGGATCTTACTGATATATAATAAACATGTATTAAAGGGGATATTAAGAATAGCGTATTTTTTGAGTAGATGCAGTTACATGAAACACATGAAATGCTTGATGTTGTTTATGGATGTTCAATCATAAAAATAACATAATTATAAAGAACCTTTATTGTGACTGATTTTTTTTTACTTTTATAAAAACATTGATAAAATAAAATAAATATAATACACTGAGTCTACAGCGGACACGTAGGCCTCATCCAGCATTTACATACTTGTATTATAATCCAAGTTTTATAATTTACCAGTAATTTATCGTATTCCATGATTTGAGGCAATTAATGCAAGTTAATTGGGAAGGCTTGTGGATAGTTTTTCATAAATATTTAAATACATAAAAGTTTAAAATAGTATTGGTTACATAGCCGACTGCTTCAAAAAGAGTTTAATCTTGAAGGTTTCACTTCCCACACAAGCAACGCAACCATCCAAGTACTCGCATAATATTCAGTAAATTGTATGTAAAAAGTGGTCTACACAACTACACCTGGCTTATGTAGCACCGGCGTTCCGGTAGAGTCCAAGGGCATTTAATCTCACGTTGAATTATGTGTTGATGTCGGAAACCCGGAAAACGCTCTCGCCCTTACCCCACTAATGCCAGTTTTTATCGTGTCCTTCACATTTTTTGTACGTTGGAAGCAAATTAACAAGTTCTATTGTCTTTATTACAACGAATAAATGGTATAGTTATTCATAAAAAGCAGGGGTTTTTAATTTGAGTATTTTTGTTTTTTTACGCGTTTATGTCGCTCGATTTTAATAATCTTTGAATTATTATAATAATTGATTAATTAAACTTTTTCATATCTTTTTAAAAAGGAGACAAAAACTTAAAATTTTGATAGATGATGTTTTAATTTTTGATTCATGGTGTACTTTTAGCTTACTTGGATAAGTTATTGAAGTCACAAGTCTGGTAAAGTATTTTTCGGTAGCGTCTGCGTTAAATTATTTGTAGGAAAATGTTACAGCACCCCTACTGGCGCGGAAACTTACTTGCTCATAACAACTTTTAAATAATAGATATATTTAACCAATCGAAAACTTCGGTAGTAGGTAATCTAACGGTTGACATAAAGTTATTTTTGTTTTAAATAATTCATATTAAACAACAAAACTGACTTTCAGTTTCAATACGATAAGTATTTCATTCGAATGTTCAATACGTAAACATTATTACACTTCACAATATAAGCAAAAATTTAAAAATTGCCACAGTCAAAAAGCATTATTGTGTGAAGCATTGTGTCAGTTCTTGTAAAAGCACCCTCAGTGGAGTGACGGCATAAACTCAATTATTTAGTTCAGGTATACTGATAAAATTCCTATTTACCTAGGTGCAGTGTGAGAGCAGAAAAGGGGCAAACTTCGTATTCCCTGATGTAATTATTGCAAAGTTGCCTGAATGTATCCGGTTACACAATGACCTACCCCGGCTACGAGCTACGAAACCTTACGCCTCTCTAAAGGGAAACTGTGCTATACGATTTTAATGTGAATTTACTCTACTTTCTTATTTATTTATTAAGATAAGCAGGGGCTACATTTTCGTTAAACATCGACGAAAAAAGAAGGGTTATATGTTTGTGTCCTTGTGTCTATCTTTGGCACCGTAGTTGCCATATTAAAAAACTCGACTTTGATGCGGTTTTATTTGGTGTAGAATTTTATGTGGTCTAGATATCTTATCTTTAATTTATCTTAGCTTTAATTTACGTAGATTTAATAATTTATCTTAGCTTTAATTTATATTATCTTTAATTTATCTTAGCTTTAATTTATCTTAGCTTTAATTTATGAAGAGCTCCTCATCCATTTATCAGATATTTTTATTTGTAACCACCAATTCTTCAATTACACTTTTTAAGGCTTCTTTTTTATTATTTAACTGAACAGTGCGTTATTTTTTAATCGAATATGTATTTGTTTTGTTTAGTATTGCAAACAAAACAAACTACCTTTAACAATTGAAATAATTAAAAACTATACTCGAAGACAAATAATAATAATTAAATGATCTTGACAATTTTTAAAGACTGAAAAAATATAAGAGGTTCTGTTTTCAGTTGTATTTTGTTGGTCAGTAGAATTCCGTCATATTTTAAGCGGTTTGAGACAAACAATATTTTTATTCGGATTTGAAAAATGAAACACAAAGATTAACCAAACTGGTTTCTTTTCTTTGAGCTCGCATCTTTTTTGTTTAGCATTATTGTATATTATATGTATAATATAGACTTTCCATATGTTTCTATAATTTCTTATCCTTTTAAATATGATTTATATTTTGAAATAAGTTATCTTCTTGTATAATGCCATTAAGGTCTTTTTTAACTTTAAAATTCTATGAAAGCCGAAAGCATGTCGGAATTATGTAACTTCCTTACAGAGGGCGTGAGCATAATATTTTGTGAGTTTTGATAAAAATTATTTTTCCCCAGTCTCAAGAAAGTTTGCGACTAACGAATTGCATAAACAAAATGTGAGAGGCCCTTGTCAGCCTTTCAGATTTAACTTTGAAGCGTGAAGTATATATTATTTAGTAGAGCGAATAATAAATCCCAACCTTACTTTTCAACTAATATTATCATTACGAATGAGTTTATTTCTTAAGATTTGTCACTTAAACTACTCAACCCATTTTTTCCTTCTTTACAGATTGTCTGGGATACGGAAAGTGTTTTCTATTCTCTTTAATTCTCTCCACAACTTAAAAATATTTGTTGTATCAAACGACATCAGTAAAGAAAATACATAAGAATAACATAAACTAAAAACTAATAAACATAGTGGTTCGAAAAAATCGTAGTAATATACATTTTTCAGTTAAGCTACTAAAAATATCTACGTCATAGATATTTTCAAAAGTATTAAATACAATGTTCATGTCCACTATATTGTTTTGCATAATACAAAGTTTTTGCTGTTTGACAATAACAGAGAATAAAAATACCACTAGAAATACAGGACCAAACCTACATTTTATAAAGGTCTATTCATCCCTTTTATCCCTAGTATTTTAACAATGCTTTTGAGATTTAAATAAAAAACATTTAAATAGATAAAAAAACACATAGAATTCCGTGACCAATGTGTTGATCATGGGACAGACATATCAATCGGCATCTCTGTCATCAACTGTGCCTACCCAGCCGAAACATTTATTTGTTCTCCCGTAGAACCTAGAATTATTAATTTAATTAGACATCTGTGTTGCTGAGTTTTGAACTATTTGACTCACAAAACTAGAAAATAGCGAAGCGTTTATGGAGTGCTCTCAAAAAATGTATTTTGAAAATGAAACGATTTTATTTCATTAAAATGATACAAATATGCACTGATATATTTTATTGGCATTACGTTTCTTGTAAACCAGTTACGTTGTAACAATGCTTTTTGACGTTAACAAAATTGCTTCTGAAAGTGCAGTATTATTTGATTAAACGAAAGCTTCAAAGGTACTTTGGTTTTATAACTAAGTGAATGTTAACTTTATTGTATCGTTTTTGCTATACGATACGATGCTCCGGTAAGTCAATAACGCTTGCAGGCAAATCCATTTACGGTCAATTAAAAGTATGCCACTCTCACCGGTTTACGGAGAATTGAGTTAAACTGCGGAGAGCCTTGCCTTTTAACAAATAACAATAATTACTTATTTTCATCGGTAGGGAAGCTGGAAGAGTTAGTTGTTGATATCGACTTTGTTTAATAACAAGTGAGATTTGAAGACAATTTAAAAAACACCCGACAAGACAATTTCATAAAAATTCACCCCAATCACGTCAGCTTTCAAACGAAAAAAAAGCAAATCGAAATTTGTCCATTCGTTTAGAAGCTACGAAGCTAAAGACACACAGACCCACATGTGAACAGACACGTAGAACTTTTAACAATAGATATTTGATGATGGTATTAAGGTAATAACTATTAAATAAATGTTTTGCTTATGTAGTATACAGACCACTTATATTATATTATACTGTTAGTATAATTAAGACTTAATATATGCAATAGAGCGCCAGACAGCATCAGCACTGCTTTCCAATCAAAGGTAATCACGCGTGTCTCACCACAACATCGTCTAATTTAAAGTTGGAACAGGGCTCTTCGGGTACAAACACAAGAGTTCTTCTCGTGCGTCTGAATGAGACAGTGTCATTAAATTAAAGTTTCATTTGTCTTCATTTGCTAAACAATAGCAATTATATAAAGCCCCACAGCGGGCGAGTAATCAGGCGTCCCTTTAATTAAGTACAGAAACAGTGCCAAGTAATTGGATCTGAACAACTGAGTAAACAAATCGAAATGGAAGGTAATAAATCTAGCAAACACCTTCTCGAGTCAGTGAGCATTGAGTTTATATCAAAAATAATGATTCACTAATCACAAGCTCAGCCAATAAACTTTAATACGAAACGTTCCTCTGGACTTTATCGTATTTTTGAAAAGCTTTCGTATTTATGAGCTTCTAGCTGTTCTACGGTTTCACCTGCTCTCAAACGAATTAATAGCCGTTTTTGCAATATTTTAAATTTTCATATTCTTATTTACAATTCGGAGGTTTTTAAAATTGTCTTCAGTTTAATTTATTAACGATACAGTTGCAACTATTTAGAAAATATGTTTACATAATAATTGTGAAGAATGTTACAATCTTTTTAAAAAATAATTCTTAATTCAAGTTTATAATATAGTATTTACATAGTCATAATGTAGTAAAAGCAAAACCTTAAAAATTTAAAATAGTTTTCCCCGAGGAGGAAGCATAGTAACTGCATTTCCTGTTATAGACTGTATGGTCGAGACCCCACATCCCTGGATACGTAGTCATAGCACTGTGCCGTATTCATTTCCGGTTTCTTGCATTTTTATAACCTTTAGATCGTCGTCGTACCCGGCAGGTTTGTAGGGATGTGCGATAAATTTTATTGCGATATTATGTTCACAATACCATAAAGAACCTTTATTATTTACTAACCTAGTAGTCGCCGCCGCCGTGGCCAAGCGATTCATGCGCTGAAGGTCCTAGGTTTGAATCCCCAGAAAACAGCTATTTCTGTACACCTATTATTATTAGTCATTATAATAGTGAAACAGATGCAGCTGAGTTTGTTTCCACTTCATGTCACAATTAATATGTAACGGGCTTTTACACTTTTACTTGTAGAAGTTGCTCAACTTTGTTATTTGTTTAAAGTGTTTTCTCAGAAATTCTGCATTCTAGTAAGACTTAGAAAGTTTTAAGGTTGATTAAAGTTAATCAAGACTGAGTTAGTCGATATAAATAATCTCTGAAATTTTGTATTTGTAACATTTAGCTAGCTGCCACTTTTGCTGCGGTCCAAAAGTGCTGTTAGGTTTCATTGGGTTGGAAACAGTCGCTGAGTCTCACATAACACAGCACTTTTGCATAGTATAATTTCTCCTCTAAATAAAAGGCGCAACCAAAATATAAATCAAATTTTGAATCTTGCTTTTGGAAGGAACAAGTATACTTAAGAAAATGCGTGCCGTATTGTACAATATTTGTATTCATAGCCCGAAACCCTTTTCACTAGAAAATAGTCTATATACGCTTCACGAGACAGCAACAAGCAACTTTAGTCTCCCGATTTGATTGCAGGGATTTTATTATCAGATTTATGGACGATTCAGCTGATTTGCGTTTATATGAATTTAAGGGACAATAACTGCAAGATTTGTAATGAGTAAGCACTTTGTAATATAGCCATATCATGCTCAAAATGAGATTATATTTTACGCATTGCTACAATCTTCGTCTTTGATGAATGTCTTGCGATTACAAAACAAGTAAATGGATTATATTTATTATATCAGCATATATATAATGGTATTATTTCAATAAGGAATATTATAACCATAAAACAATTATTAATTTAGAGCAAGTTTTAGCGACGATATTGGCTATCAAAATGAAATTTCAAGACAACCGGTGACAGAATACCAAAACCAGGTTTTCTTTACATATATACATTAGTATATATGAGTCCCATTACCCCTAGTGGGGCATAGGCTCGTACATTACAGCATTTGTATCATTGATCATTTTGTTTATAAAGAGATAATAATTCTTCTTCGTCTACCCAACCGAAACATTCGAATGCAGGATCTCCCATGGAACACGTCTGAAGCAAGAACGGCTAAGCTGCAGAGGTGGTATAGATTAGGATATATATTTTAGCCATGTGTTCATTGGTCTTTCGACAAATGATAGTAATTTCCACGCGGAAATGCATCGAGAAGGCGGAATGGGCTGCTAAGCGGTGCCCATTTGCCGAGATTGCTTCCCGGATTCAGATTTTATGCCCGAATATTTAATAGTGTTTCAGAATTTTTCTGAAAGCCCACTTCAGCCGGAAGGCTTTATACCTGTTCTCGAATGGTAGCTGTATGATAAATTTTCCATACGATATTACAATGTCACTATACTTTAGCGTGAACAATGTGTATTACAAATTTATTGTAGCGAGATTCATTTTCATATTTCTTCTTACAGTAAAACTATGCTATTATGAATGGTCGATATGTAGTGTACGTAGAAAATATAATTTATAAATTTAGTATTCTACATGGGATCGATAATAACGTCATGAACATCTGCCTCTTAATCAACTCACCGTTGTTCATATTTTGTGTGAAGTAAAACAATACCTAGTGTTATTTTTTAAACACAACCACACTTTAACTAACCTATACTGATTAAAGTTTGAGTTTTTGTTGTTATTTAATAAACGTATAACAACTAGACCGATCTTTAAAGTTACACAAAGCCCGAATGACATTGGTTATATGTATTTTTCATGCCCACGGGAAATCGCGAGTATTGCTATAAGTTAATACATTAATAAATACAGAATATACAAGCAAAAAGACTCCTCAAAAGCAGTTGTAACTCTACGGAATAGCAAAATATTTTTCCCAAGTGGAAAATTCAAAATTCAGTAAGATGACGATTATTCTCAGTATTTATTGACTGGCGTCGCTTATTGCTTTGCTGATGAATCCCCTGGCACTGCGCCGTAATCCAATAATCTCTGCTGTGCAAAGCAACACTAGCGACTTGGATATTACAGGATTTCCTACCTTTGTTCTATATTCCGGTACATAGTTGCAAGCTGTATATCAATTAATTGGATACGGCAAGCCACTAACTTTAAAACATTATTGGAATACAAACGTGTTTATTCCGATCTACAAAGGCATGATATCAATTGTACTTGCAATTTTTAAAATATTTAAAAATAATAAAAAATAAATATACCAAAAATAAATAAAGGCGAGGCCAATTCACGGACTAAACACAAACTCTCAAAAACTACTTGACACGTGAAGCTGTAATTTGGTCGTAAAAAGATAGGTGAAGGATTTTGGGACAAGGCTAGAGGCTAGATTAAGGGGTTTTATAGGTAATTGAAAGTTCTTTATGTAAGAGTTATAGACATGAAGTTAAGTATTTAAGTAAACGATTTAATAGTTATAAAGCTCTAGTTTATAACTTTAATGTAAAGTTTTTAGCAATTGTGACGTTGGCTCTCATTGTTTGAATGTGTCTATTTTTTCTTGTGATTAACGTAACGAGTGTTATATTGCTCAAACAATAAATAAATATATATAATCAGGTAGCAATCCTTGCGAAGTTCAACGGCTCTTCAAAAAAAAACTTAGTAATATATTTGATTTAAAAATATTAAAAATCTATAGACTATTACCTTTAACGAGGCAGAAATACTTTTGTTTCGAATTCACTCAAGATGTATTTCCACAAATAGAGGCAATGATGCAATATAAATAGACGTAGCACGGCTGACCCAAACTTCATTAATTGAATAGATACGTCCGCTGCTCGCCTCAATCCAACCTTAATCACTCTTGAAAAGACCGTAGCTTCTCAAGAGTCGAAGCCGCACTGTACAGGGATCGCACTTCCATTTTCATTAACCTTCATGAACCATAATACCTCTAACTTGGAAATCCTCTCAGAAGATATACTCATAGAATTCTTTGATATAGTTTTCAACCACCAACGCCTGAGTGAAGAAAGAAGAGTGTATCACTTTGACGTTATGTGTCTACGCTTAATCGAAATTTATGAGGTTTTTTGTTTGAAGCTGTCGTCATCAAAATTGATCTTAGCTACTATTCATAATATTATACTTATTCATTCATCCGAAACAGTGTTTTCCTATGTTTCGGCCTTAAACAAACAAGTCCGTGGTTTTGTGATGAATCATATACTTTTATCGGTTGGATAAACATAGAAGGCTAGTCAAATGAAGAGAGTGCCTTAGGAGTAACGCAATTTCCTGTTTTAAACAGCCTAAAAGATCATTAGTAAATCAAAGACAATTTTATCAAATGAACAGCTGAGAAATGAGAGCAATTACATTTGGCGTAAGTGTTCGTTCACATTTGCAATTAGCGAGTGGCCCAAAAACGTGCAAATCGTTAACTGCTACCCAGAGCCGTGTCTTTGCATATTCATGGCCTGCTTAATATTTTAATACGAGTCGACTCTGCTTTTCAAGCCTTTCTACTAATGTTGAGTTTTGAAAAGGACAAATATTTGAACGCGATTTTCCAATCAACCACGATTTTGTTCAACATGAAGCACTTTTTGTATGTGTTTGACTTAATTTAAAACGCAACTAGCTAAACAATAATATACAATAATATGTCAGCTATACGATACCCCTCTCCTATTAACTGTGAATAGAGCTTAAAATTAGATTAGAAAAAAAAAAACACTATGTACTTTAACCCAACTAATAACCATGGTTTAAAAATTATACTTAGATAGAAATGAAGAATAAGTGAATTTTTTACTAATAATTTACGAATTTAGTTAAACCTACTATGGCTTTGACATAACTGTTAAGCCTTAGTATTATAAACCTTAATATTGTCAAGAGGTGTGCATTAAATCGCATTGTAAAAGATATTTCCTACAAATAAAATTATTATTATTTATTTTGTAATTTATTAATTTCTTATTTTTAAATGTATAAACATTATGTATCTGTCCTATATTATTTATTCGTAGTATCTGTCATTGGTTTTATTACCAATCCACCTCATTCTGACCACCAAACAGTTTCAAGATATAAAACTATTTTACGGTAAAGGTATTTACTGTGAATGTATTTACGTTTCTATTATTATCTTAAATTGCAAATCATTGATATTTCATCCTCAATTTTCTGAGAAAATCTTAATTGTGCATCTCCTATTACACACATTATACTTTGCTCTGCTCCGTCGATGTCTTCCGCTTTCACCCTCTTCCTGCCCCAGATCCACTTCAGAGCTATAAGGGATCCTTAATTGCTATTAGTAAAATATTCCAACAAATTTGTATGCAAATTCACTAAAAATTGCAAGAATATTACCGGTGTAAGTGTCTCATTTGAATTTTTAGCCAAATGAGGGATTTTATTAATCCCATAAAATAATCTCTGTGGTCTACCCTTTTACCTCTTCTTAGTTGGGAAATAGGCGTGAAAAACAATAGCATATCATAAGCAATTTGACAATTTACAATAATAAAATAATAATAATAGAAACCACACTAAACATAAATACGCTTCGCTCAATGACTTTCTTACTTGAAATATTTATGTATTTCATTACTCAATTGGTCAGTTTCGCCTTCTAAAAAAAACTATTGAATATTAATTTTTTTTAGTATGTTATCTGCTATTCATTACCTTCAAACCAGGAATGCGTGGCCCATCCACGCATTCTTGGTTCTATTCCCGGGGAAACAAAAATGTTTAGCTTTAGAATATACAGAGGGCTGAGTTGGTTAGTATAGCTAAGTTATAAAAAAACTATCAGTGAAATAAACTGTTAAAAGATTTCTAAACGCATTAAATACAAATTATAAAATGGTGGAGTGGTTTCACTTGTCAATAACGATTTAAATGAAGCCTGCGAGAATTTTCAATTAGCGAGGACACTGAGCGATGTCTGACAATTGTCTTCAATGGCGTCTTCCCCGAACCCATCTATCTACATTTGAGTAACCAAGCGAGAAAGCAATGAGCCGCGTTATTACCAGTCTTTACGCAAAAATTTTTGAATTACATTCCTCCCCGCCACACAATTTACGGCGGCTTCCCTTTCTCCTTTAAAGTGAAGCCCTATGACGTTTACAGACGAATCTTTATGTAGAAACATAATATACTTTTTATTATTATGAACATATTAAGTTAATCGAATATTACCAAAGAGTTACATGTCGGACCGGATTGACAAGGCAAATTTGGTACATAGGTCACACTAAAAGTTTCCGGAACTGGCCACTTACATATTGGCTGTAGAATGCAGTTTGTTTCATCTGAATGTCAATGATTTTTACATTGTGGCGCCATTTTAAAAATTGAATTTCTACATGAATATGGACTTAACTCGGGAAAATTTTCGTAATAGGATTTTCTACGATTTTAAGTGTAATTTGACAGCTCAGCAGAGCCTCTCTCGACTTCAATCTGCTTTTGACGATGAAGTACCATGCAAGACGACTATTTATAGCTGGTTTCCAGATTCAAGCGCGGTCGTGTCAATCTCAGTGACGAATCTCGCGATGATCGCCCGTCCACCGCTGTGAACAAAAACATCAATGCTGTGCGCCGTATGACGAATAGAAATAAATCTTTGGCCTAACAGATTATTGTCTTTCTTTACAACTTGTAATATTAAATTTAATTATGTTCTAGGTTCCCATTGCATTTTAATGTTTCTTATTATTATATTTCATCTCCAAACATATTATATAACCTTGTTTAAAAATTTTCTGTTACACAGTTATTTTATGTAAAAAGGAATTTGGTATGTGCATAAAATGACATTGTTTAACACAAGTACAAATAACATTGTATGCCCCAAGGAATTTGTATATTATGCTAGTTCCTAGGTCTATTCTAAATTTAAATACAATATGGTCACCCAAATAAAAGAGACAAAAAATATTGACTATTGAGTGAATTCTCTCTATAAGCTTGCTTTTCTATAAGCTTCGTGACGCACTCAAACGACTTTGACGAACTTTACATATATTTGTTAATATGTGTACACTTTTTTAGTGTCTGTGTATATTTGTAAATATTATCAGTAAATTACAACACGTTACACGTTATAGAGTCAGTTTATCAAGTATTAGATCATACAATTATATTAACGATCTTTATGGAGGAATTATGTAAATGTGATTGTTATAGATTATAATATAGTCTAACAATTCATAATCTACAAACGAATAGAATATTTTCCTGCTCATAGTCGTTACATTCCCCCTTGACACATGACAGCTGACCATTATGTCATATTCGGACTATAATGGCATGTTAACGCCAGAAATGGCTTCTAACTTTTAAAATTAGTTCCGATTATGGCAACTACATGTAATTTTGTATTAATTAACATAATAATATAACTGTGTTAAATTATAATAAAAAATATCTAAATGAATTATTCTATGCTCAAAAGTAACAACGACTAATCGTAATTGTTCATTTGTTAGTATGTCGGTACAGGTAGGTATCCGAATTTCATAAAACCCGACCGTATTCGATATTTTTTTGTACGCTTGAAAATACACAATTTTAGTTTTTGAGGCATTTTATTGTATAGAATACATCAAAAAGAGGACAATTGAAATTGAATAGCATTAAAAATATCAACTTGACGATAACAAATAAGATTACCTCATAAATAAATGAACAGATTTTCATAAATTAGTAGTTAATATCTATCTCGATAACATCAGCTTTCAAACAAATAATGGTATCGAAATCGGTTCATTCGTTTTGACGGTACTGTGCCATAGATGAACCACAGACACGCCAAATTATAATACGTCTCTTCATCGGGGTTTTTAATATTATTATTGAAAAACGATTCATAAACATTTAGTAAGTATATTCCAATTAGGTTTTAAGTCTAGAAAACTTCTTTAAACTCGTAACCTCCGCGCCACAATTATGTCCATCTAAGCTACATAATAAATTGTGTGTCTAGTGAAAAGTAAACTGACAAATCGTTACGACAGCAAATATTAACCGAGATTGCTGGGCGTTATTGACGGTTCTGCGTGCAAACAGTCACCCTTCGTACTGGGACTTAATTTTCGAGGACGACACATGTCACAGAACATCACACGCCATATTCAAGTTATTAACATACACACAAAGTGATCCTGAACGCCCTCCGCTCGCTAAATAGACGTCGGGCGTGGTCACTGCATGATTAAAATGCCCAAATGTGTCCATAATCCTCTCAAAAGAGTTCTACGTCATATATTAAAGACCCTTAATTTTGATCAGTCCATTCATTACGTACGCTCCATATATTTTTTCCTTTTTAACCTGCGACGGCAAAAGAGTCGTATTATAATTTTGGCGTGACTGTGTAACTGCACGAATGCGGTTTTTTGCTTAAGAGCTAGATTTTAGCTACAATATATGAAGATCCGTTTATTGCTGCATGAGATATTTTTGTTTGTAATAAATATGTCAAGTTTTTGATTTGTCTTCAATTTAAATTGTGTCGAATAAGAGTTTCGAATAAAATTGATTTGAAAAGAATTTAAATAACATTAATAGCAAAATATCTTTATACCGTTTGGTAATTTAATCGATTTATGAAACTAAAAAGTAACGATTGAAAGGTCTTTTATATCTTCCTTTTATTTTAATACATAAATAATGTGATTGCTATTCAATTTATTGATAAGCGATGAAAAGCAGTTCTATTGGTTTTCATTGAAATATTGCGTTGCACGACATTAAGGTCTGAAGAGTCAGAGACTTAGAAATTCACAAACGAGTACCTGTTGCTATCACGACTGTATACAGCGAAGCCCACCAGGTATTAATAACCATGGCGACCGCCATCCCTCGCCCTCAACTTTTCAAAACACCACTAACGACGTCTGATCACCAGAACATTGAATGTCGTGGGCGGGTTTCTTATAAATGATATAGCTGCTATATTTTTATGTAAAAAATGTTATTATTTAATAATACAGTTTTACACAATAATAAATTCAATTAACACAAAACTAAAATACAAATTGTTATAGAGAAATATCATATTATCGGAAGGTTGCGTGTTCACATCACGTCGGGGTCATCAAGATATAGGTCAATAGCTATACATATAGAAAATTTAAATTGATTAAACAGCTTCAATTAAACATCCAAGTATTTTTATGGTTTGTATATTAGATAATTTGCTGAAACAAATACCACTTATTGCTATAACGCTCATGTGAAGTATTTTATTTGCGAATAGAAAATTACTAGTTTTGAATATTAACAAGCTTTCTCTATAAATGATATAAAATCAATAATCATAATATAATAAATTACAACTTGTCCAGAACCAAAAGATAACAATTGAGAGAGTATTTTGACGGAGTCCTTTCAAAATTCCTTGCGACTTGAATTATATTCTTTTTAATCGAACGTATGGCAAAGAGTTTCTTATAAGCCCCACGCAATTCGCCACACCGTGAGTCAATTTAGCTATGACCGAACAGCTTCGAATGACTCAAATAGAACAATGCTGCGGGCCACGACCAAATACTTAAATAACAAACACTGCACTTTTATATTATGTATTCCTGCACTCATTTTTAAGTTAATTTTTCCTTTCCATAAGCACAGTTTTTGTTTAGTTTTAAGTAATCGATAAACCGTATATAATAGCACCCTGTCGAAAGTGTTCTTTTTCTTCGACAAATAAATATGTTTTTTTGGATTTTTAATACAGAAATGGATAATAAGATACAAATTCTGCTATGTTATAACTTCACATGTTTAAGCAAATTATTTAATATTTAATTTTTTCAAATAAATAATCTTAGAAATAAATAAATTAGAATATTAATTGCCCTGTTATAAAGTTGTTATTGTTATAAAGTAGGTCTACGATGGGCACTGAATACATATGTACTAGCTAATGATTAGGACTTCTGCATGGAATAAGTGTTATAATTATAATGAGGATCTCATTCTAAAATAGATTTTTACGATGCAAAAAATGGTATCGTGGTTAAATTAGAAAAATCTACACAAACTGTGAAATCCATTCATAATGATAAAAAATAGGCAATACTGGATATAATGAAGTTTTTTAATAATTAATAGATATAAAAATATTAGCGATTTCGTTATAAATACCATAAAGTTACGAGAAATGCTTGTTAAATATTTGATACAACTTGCTTATAATTATAAAAGTAAATATGACTTTGAATATACTATTTATAAATAATCTATTAAAAGTTTTACTCCATTAAAATAGAAAAAAATGACAAGAAACCTTCTATATAATATGTATCATAGTTGCAAATACAACATACAAAATACTTTGGTAATCTGTTATCTATAGCTTCATGGACTATTATTATATATCCTACGGTAAATGAGTCCCCAAACAACCCGTCAAACGTCAATACTTCAAAGAAATTACTACAAGAAAGCACACCGTTTGTTTTGAGGATGTCTTCATCCGTAGCCCTTGCTTAATTTCCCACTCCTGTACCAATAGCTCCCCAAATTTGCAAGTCGCGAACTGCAAGGGGTGCGTCACGTGCCAAATTGATGACGGGATTATTTTTGTGTTTGACATAATCATAGTGACAAACTCTTCAGAGCTGTCATATTTCATATGTACGAGAGCGCAACACAACCGTCACGTCATTTCAAATCACGCAACATTTTGTTGCCTAGAAAATTTGGTTTTTGCTTGTTTATATACATAATATAATATATATGACATTATTAACAGGCATTTTACTTTATAATTACTTCTGACAGATTTTGAAGAAATTTCGTAACTTTGCATCATACAAAATTACTTGGTCGCTGGAATTAGCTAGCGTTTTATACTTATATTTAAAATAAATATGTTTCTAAGTGCTTAAGTAGTAGTTGAGTTAATTAAAGTTAAGTAAATTGTTAATTAAATATTTCCCGAAGTTCTTATGAAGAAAAACATTCATAATATTAAAAACGTCAAACCTAGGTATAAAATCTAGGCACTGCTTAACAATTTATTTCATCAGACCAAAGATATAGAATTACATACTAAAAAATAAAATGCATGGTTATTTAGACTCCGTTTAAAAACATAAGTTACGCATACATACTGTTATTCCAAATCATGCTTCGTTCTGTATAAAAATATCTATTATCACAAAATATAAGCGTTTTGAAAATAGCAGATGCTCTATTGTGGCTAAATAATGTTGGTATAAGGGGATTATATGAGCGTTTGTAGGTGCGATGACCGAAGACAGAATTGAGGGGCGAGAGTTTATGGACAAGTGCTTTTGTTGCATAAAAACGCTTATTCACCCGCTCGAAAATATTACACATTTTATTCCATACCAATTTCTTCCCTTTGTTATTTATTACTCTTACGGCATATTACAGCATTGTGTTGTGTCTTACGGCATTGTACATACCTACAGAATTTATACATAAATTCATTAAAAAATATAGAAACTTCAAAGTGTTATCCATAACAAAATAGAAATATACTTCTAAAATGCAAATATTTGGAAGTAAGTGCCTTACAAGGGAATGCTATCCAAAAATGGCATTTTTAGGTTTTTGTATTATTGAAATTATAACAATTGGCGTACAGTCGCAAATCATACGAACAAAAATATAAATACAGTCGAACTGAGAGCTTTTGTTAATCCGGTTGAAAATATAGTGAATTATAACTTATACAATAACTTAAAAGCAAACGAAATTTTAAAAGGTCTACAAGATTCAGAGCTTTAAAGATGATAAACACAAGTTCACAATATATAAAACGTTATTATACTAAATTTAGATTTTGTTAGAAAACATCGCGTTTCTTCTTAATGACTTTCCAAATAATTCTATCATAAAAGTAGAAGTTTAATATCACGCAATCACGAGTTAATTTGGAGGATGACAGGTACATCTTCGATGTCTTAGCGGGAAAATGTAAAATTATCTTACGTCTTTATCATCAAAGAGATGTCATCCACATCTGTGGGGCGGGCAGTTCCAAAGTTGTTTGCGGCATTCCCGAAATCGTTATTAAAACCTCCTGATGTTTATCCGCTTTGATATAATTCCCTAAATTAAATACTGCTTAAAGGTAATTCAGTGCATAGTTATTGTTAATCGTAGTTAGATAAAACCAGTGTCATTTAACTAGTTTCTTGTCATTAATTTAAAAAAACTTTTATTTTTTGTTCCAGGTAATCTCATTTTATCAAGAACTTTACAGGTACATAGCAAATTTTATAAGCAGAAAATTAGGCTCGTTTTAACTATCTATATCTGCAAAATGACGTTTGTGGTAAAACGCGTTTCATACTTCTGCGAAATTATAAAGAGTTAATTTATTTGAAACTACTGGTTTTATAGTGGACTGTGGAGTGGACTGTTGGATAGTCCTTTTGTCGAGAAAGGATACGCTAGAGCTTCAATGAAAAAACGCGAAAAATTATTATATTGAGACGGCCGCGATTACTATATTATTATTTCAACTTAAAAGGTTGAAACAGTTCACTCAAAGGTAACAATTTTTACGCAAAAGCAAGTGTCACAAACAGCAGTCAACAAAAATTACACCTCAAAGGGCGACGACGTACTCTCAAATGGATTTTGCTCATATTACCCTGTCACGGTCACTCTTTGAAATCGTGTACAAACAAATTTTATGAAAATTGCTTACGCTAAAGGAATTGTTTTAAAATAACTGTTTGTATTTATTTGTGTGATGAGCATGAATGTTTGTTTCCGAGTCTTGGTTATTTATAAACTTATATATGTATTTATTGTGGTACCCTCGTTGTTTTTGATTACCATAATCAGAGCAATGTATGAGTTGTCCCAATTATTATTATTAGTCTCGACATGTGAAAGATCCATGTGGAAAAATATATTTTGGGGCGTTTAAAATTGATTGAAATATATTTTAAAATATGTGTGTATATAATGTTTGTTTTGTTGAAAATTGCTATTTTTTTTTTAGGAGCTACAGACATAGATACACATTAAACTTCTAACAGCCCTTAGTTTTCGTCGATTGTTAAAAGTATTTAGTATACAGCATACGAGCACAGCCTGTTAATAAGTTATTGCATCAAACACGCAGCGTTAATTACCTCACTCGTCAAACAGTATACAACTTCGCGCGCAACAAACTAGCGATGTCAAAAACTGTTTTGTGCGAGACGGTTGAGAGTTTTGTAAATTAATTCGGTGGTTCCGAGCTATTACACCAACTGTCAGCGCAGGTGCCCCGCGCCTCTCAGCATTTGCATTTCGAAATACTACTAATTTAACTTCTCTGTTTGCTAAGTCAAACTAAACGACAGCGGTAGTTTCTGACGCGCGGGAACACTATACAGGTATAATCGTAGGTATGATAAGGCCTGGCTCACATAGATTTCACTTATTATTTTTTTAAGATCGTCTTATAACAACAAGGTCCTTGACGACCATTTTAAATTATTAAATTAAGTTATACATAGTTAAAGCTTTTATAAATTGAATTCTTTGTATAGTCATCCTTATATAAACAATATATTAATTGAGTTTATATTGTTTTCGTTAATTTGACACAGATCTAGTCCGCATTTATATTTATTTGGGTTACTATTCTACGTCTAAAGAAGCTGTTGGAATATTTAGGTATAGTTTAAAAGAAATTTCGTCTAGGTACGTGAATTATAGTTTCAGATAATGTAGGTACGAAGAATTGTGTGTATGCCCAGTTAAGGTCGGTCCGGCTCAACATTTATATTTGAGCAGAGCAATTTCCCATTTACGCACACAGGCGTCGGACAAATTAAAGCCATTGTTAGATGGATTATGTAGCGAGCTCCATTTGTATGTAAAATAGTGACGGGCTGGATCGGAGGCAGCCGACCGTGTCACACCTATCGCCCTGCCTTGACGCCTCATACCGATGATTTTGTAACCCATGAATTTATGCAATCACTTTCATTCATTGCACCAACGTACAGTATTAAAAATACAAAAAAGTTTAAGTTAACAGCAACACAAAAGAAAATTAATTAAATAAAACGAATAACACACTAAAATAAGAAATAAATAAGATTCGCGACTCGTCCATCGTCCTCAGTTGTCCGTAACAAACCTAATGCAATTTAATTCCTAGCCATAATTCTTTAATGATGCTTATATTTTAGTTGTATGAGGTTGAGGTATATGTATATTGTACGTCTTTATAATTTTTTCAAAACATTTTTTATCTCCGCTTAACTCTACAAAGCATTATATGGAAAATTTATGTTATAATAAGTAAAACACCTTTTCATGCTTTCGTTAATTATTGCTGTTGGTTCAAATTCATAATTTTTTCAAAATATTTATTATCGCTAGAGATCGGCCAGCTGCAAGTCCGCCTGTTGCAACCCACAAACATTAGGCACATGATCCTATATTATATTTGTTGACAGTATATTGTCGTTGATCACTGTTTATTGTATTGTATTATTGTGGAAATTTTGTTATGATGCCATAAATTAATTCGCGTAATTTAATACTGATTTCGACAAAATAGCGCTAATGTAGCATAATCATTTAATGTAAATTTTAGCATTCAATGTTTGAAAATGCAGATATAATCGTTCAAGCAAAAACATTCCATAAGTCACACAAAAGTGCTAAGATTAGGTTTCAGAACATATTTATTTCATTTCTTCATTCATTTTATTTCTTTAATAAAAACCACAAATGTGTTTTGTAGGGGTTGTTATATTTATAACAACTAATACTAAGCTAAAACTATACACATTTTAAACATACATAATTGTGTACATATGTATACAAAGTTCTGTACTACGAAAAACGAATTAAAAGTAATTATGAGAGCATATTTTTTTAAGATATCAGATTGTGTTTTAAAAACGCATATCTGCAGGTGACAGACAAAGATGAGTAAAGTTTTAGCAAATAATAGTTGAAATATCGCCACTTGCAGGCGGCGAAGGCTGACTTAAACGGCACCAGAGCTCACATTCAAGTCATGATGCCTTTGTGAAAGTATAATCAACGACCCTCAGATACGTTTGAATGTTACATAACCGCACAACTTGCACGCTCATTGCTCTTTGCAATGTTGTGGTGAGGTTACATACACTATGTATGTAGGTTTTACATCATCTGTGAGGCTTTATATATAAGTGACATGTACAAACCTTTGTCAGTTTAAGCACAGTTGCTTCATAAACCCTTGCTACTGTTTTGTTTCATTTTTTTTTTGTTTTGGTATAAATTTAAGAAGACTGGATTGCCTTTAAGTATCGGCATTTAGGAGCAATATGTTGAGAGTCTGCTCTGCTCTGCCTTTAAAAAGAAGAATTTTAAAGGAGATAGCAAGTTAGGATTGAGTATAAGATAGGGTTAGAAGTATTAGTTAGAATAATGGATGGATGACTTTATTTACATAATACAATATTTACCTGACATAGAAAATTCAAAACTTGTATTTTTATAAATCTATACATATATACACTCTAATTTTATAATATTCATGTACAACTTTGAATGAAAAGTAAATTTCAACTAAAAATATTATATTATTTATAAACCCAATTTTGTGCCTTCTACATAGATGCCTGTCTTCAAAGATGTAAAGTATCGAATGTGACCCTGAATATAAGATAATCTAACAACCTAAGCTAGATTGTTCATGGTGCGTCGGATATACGAATTGTCATATCTATATATTCGTTAGGCACTTGTTTCAGTTCGCACGTGTTCATATTTACATTTGAATGCGTCAGCTTCATTCGTGCTGTGCGAACACGTAGTGGCTGGAATGTAACACGAATTTTGCATTGCCAACAATGGAGAGTTCACATAAAAATCCGTTCAATTTCAGAGCGGTCCGCAAGATTAAACAATTTTTTTACATATTCATAGCTCTATTTTTTATGTTCGATCACAAAAGAATTTTACGTAGCATATTCAGGTACTACAACAGTACAGAAGAGGCCAGTAGAGGTTGGCCTGCAACAAAAAGATATCAATTGAAAAATATCATGAAAAACATTAAGGTTATTGCAAATCAAACTGAACATTTACAACTCTATGTATAGGTATAGAAAAATTACTGAAATAATAAAAAGTAAAATTCCGTAACATCTGAAAAGCAAAAAGAAGCAAGAACAATGAGCATATTTTTGCATAAGTTTCACTGATCATTTTTCTTTGCAGAAAAGTAGTTGATAAGCTTTCTATGCCTACCCATCCGAAACATTTATTTTCTTCGGGATTGAAATCACGATCCCCTTTTATTTAATTGAATATCAATTTCAATCCAATAATTCGATAATGCAACTTTTGAAACTGATCAAAGCGTGCCAAATGTATTTCTTTGGGAATTAAAAATAGAAATTTAACAATTAAAGAATTACCGTTCTATCTGATTAATGGTGAATGAAAAAAAAATTAAGAACTTTATTTTTTAAAATACAAAAATAAACCAAATTACGCCATGAGTATAAAAATAAAGTACTTCAACATTCATTTAATGTTTCTTTAATGGTCGGGCAGGAAACAGGAAGGCTACCTTGGTAATCGGGTCTCTGCCGTGCGCACTCAAATGTTTTGTTCGGGTTAAGCAGTAGGTACTTGAGAATAAGCTGTTACAACATGACAGTTTCATAATCGCCTTTTATAATTTTGCCCATTTTAACTGACGACGAAAAAGGGGGGTTTTAAATTTTACATGTCTGTCTGTCTGTGGCATTGTAGCTCCTAAACGGAATGTGTTCGGAAAGGTAAAATACTCAAACTTTGACAAAATTGAGATGTACGAGTATTGTATATTTAGTTATATACAATATAATATATATATATAAGTTATTTAGAATATTTAGTTACAAATAATGATGATTTATTCTTAAATGTAATTAAAACGTTAATTACTTGTTTATATAAAAAATAATAAAGTTTCTAATGACTTTCATGATGAATTCAATAAACTTTTAAATTTAACTGATACTTATATTTTGGTCCAATTTTCTATTTTACTCAAAAATTCAAAAAATTAAAGGCTTTTTATGCCTCGTAATGAAATGAGTAAAATGCAGCCTCAAAATTCAATTACGAATCAAAGTGCAGCAAGTCAGGTCTGATTATATTTTAAAATGGCGTTCGAGGTTTGTGCTTAAAATGAGATTTCAGGTGAACACTGAAAGGCTGTTTCCGAGGGGAATGCTACATGAAAATGTACTAGCGGTAACAAAAACGTGAGGGTCCCAGATAAACTAGTTTGTCGAAGAAACGCAGAGGCGACACGACAAAGAAAATTTTCTTGCAATATCTAGTTACTGTATAATAACGTTTCCAATGCATCGGGGAAACTTTCGAATACGATGCAGTTTTTTGCACGTTTTTTGATGCACTGAGATTCCGTAAGTTCACTCAAAGCCTCTGAGTCAGAGGTGATTTAGACTGAGTTTTTGACTACTTACTGCTTACTGACCACAACCAAAAATCATGACACTTTTAACAAATCAATCGTTCGCATGGCATAAAATATAGTTTTTAAAGAGATCAATGCGAGCGAAACCACTTATAAATATAGACGCAACAACACCGTTCATGTGGACACGCTACTTTTTGTATGGAAAAAGACTAGCTAACTTTGCAACGTTTATTGTCAGATGACTTTTAGTATTGAAATTTAATAAAATAAAGAAATAATAATAAGTCATTTCGCTAACGATTCAAACCCATAGTTATGGGGTTTCAGTGATTTTGCACACTTTGCTTAGCTTAACAGAATATCGCTAAAACAATATTTCTCGATTTGCGAAACTCATTTCTGTTGAAGAACTCTTCGTATGTAATATGTTTCTGGTTCGTATACAAAATTCATATTACGTATTAGCCTGATTAGATCCATCAAAGGAATTTTTCAACAAAGAAAATATCCACTTTTGTGAAATGCGAAATTTTATTATATTCTCAGTTGAGAGTTATTGCTGGTAGTTACGAGAATAAAAGATCACGCGATACTTCTCTAATTACATCCAAAGACGTAATGTCTCGAAATGAGACAGTTTTGAAGTGTTGAATTTTCTTAACTTCTGTTAAATGTGAATCTGTGAATAACAAAAAACCTATCTAAGAATTTTTCATAATTAGGTATTGTCTTTTCGTCCATATTACAAATGAACATATTAAACGAGATGTCTCACTGTCGTTGCCCTGTTAAATATCCTTTCTTTTAGCTGGTTTCGACTTTTCTTTCAAGCTATTCTGCACTTTGGTACATTCTGCACAGAATTGCGAAACAAAATACCAGTAAAATTTTAAAAACTCACAAAGTAATCGGACAGTTGTTGATATGCGTAAGACAAACATACAGAATTTGGAAGATTGATTCTTTTATCTTTAGTAAAGACGTCTAATAGCAAAAGTATAGTAATATGTAGTAAAGTAGACTTTAAATTGTAAGTGTTTATGACAGGGTATGCAAAATTTTCAAAACCAATCATTTATGTAATAATCCATAGAATAATTGTTTTGCATAATTATTTTTCAGCGTTATTTTTAAACGTTTACTTTATGAAGCGCTCGCTAAGTGTTTTAGATCTCATGAAAATATGAATATAAACTTTCTACCTATGCACGAGGTACCTCAATCACTATGATTAAGTAGGGCTTCGCAAACATTAAAAAAAGTAAAGTAAGCGAGTTGACGTTGCTAAAAGGGTATCCTCCCCTAGACAACGAAGCGATGTATAATATTACAGGAAAATCATTTTGTTACCTACCTACGCACCTTTGCTATATATAGAACATAGGTGCCCGAGTTTCTCTGCTATTATGTGTCCATTAAGGAGTCAACAAGGATATGTAACTCTATATAGCTTGTTTGACGAAGACGAAAATGGCGGCAGATGTTCAGAGTAATAATACGCCTTATTCGTTTAGTTTTTTTTGCAAAGACGAAAAGAAAAGGATGTTAGATTGTCTAAGTGACATGTCTGTATGTCTGTCTGTCGCACCGTAGCTTCATAACGACTGGACCTATTTTGTTTTTTTTTATGATCGAGATGGAGTTTAGCTACAATTTATGAAGATTTGTTCAACAATGTATAAGTTCTTATTTGTAATCAACATATCGGGGGTTTTAAATTGTCTGCAATTTTACTTGTTTTGAAATTATTAAAGTTTATTAATTTACTTTTCTTCGCAATTTCCTTCTCATCGAATTCAGCTTATGTCACTCAGAATGTTTCTGTTTATAATATTATTATAGAAAACCAGGTTACGAATTTTGATTTTCACCTCAGTTTTATCCAATGTTTATGACGATTATAACGTTATTTGCGTTGCGCTTCTCTCGTATTAAAGGACTCATTCGCTTGTTCTTACTCTGTTATTCCTCCTTAGCGTTTCTAAGTTTCCTTATAATGCAAAATTGAGTTTGTTTGTTACGCTTGTACCCTTAGGGCGCTGAATTTTAATTACATTTGTTGTAGAGATAGCGACTTTGTTGATAACAGAGACAATTTTCCTGTTACGTGGAAAATTCTTCTTCAATGCCTATTTGTTAGCTTAGTCTAGAAGATTCTCAAATAGTATGCTTTTATCTTCATTACTGCCAATAAGATATAGTTATTGCCTTTTTCATCAACCTACGCACTCCCAAGTGACTATAATAATAATTATACCTATATTTTAATGTCACTAAGAAGTCACTGACAAGATGATAAAATTTTATCTGATTCAGCTGAAATTTTGCCATCAAGCAAGCGTCTATGTTTTTAGAATAGAACAATAGAAATTGAAAACAATTGCAACCCCACGACATGTTAATTATAAATATGAATACTTTATAAATGAAAGAACAAATCAGAATGACTCTATTTTGTCCGCTGGCTGAATTTACAAGTAGGTATAGCATTTTTTTAAGAATCGTTAAGTTTTAGGATACTTTTTTCTTTTAATTTATTTTTTTAGGGTTAGGATTAGATTTCTTGTTTCTATTGTATTACTTTTATGTTATTGTAAGGATAAAATAAACTAATAAATCTTTATAAACTCTAGATGAAAACCATATCGATCACATGAACTTTCAAATATAGAAAACCTGATCATAATCGGTCGATTCGTTTAGAAGCGTCGATGCCATACGCAGGTACACAGACACGTCACATAATACCCTTCTTTTTGTGTCAGCGGTTAAGTTTCAATTAAGAATGTGAGTCTTCTAAGATCGGGTTTATTTAAAAGGTTATGAATATTAATATTTGTATTATGTATTTCCTAAGTTAGGTACCTACAAACATTAATTTTTGATTTTTGCCTAATATTTTAGTTATATCGGTGTTTAGTTTCTTAATTGGTGAGTTATAAACAAATATTTGTAACAAGTATTACCATAGCATTCGAAATTCAAATTTCCTAGTAGGTATTAGCAAAAGATCGGCCAAGATATTACAAGATATTATTACGCTTCCATATCGATGCTGTATATTGAAGAGAACGTATCCCGGACGCTATACAATGTGATTGCCTCATCTTGCTCCTATTTCACTCTTTACATGTACTTAGAGTATTGAACGAAGGATTTTATCGAATGTTATTCCTACATTGTGAAGGATTAGCTGGATATATTGATTTGAGACGCTCGAACGTTTCGACATTTGTAATCCTTTCGATAATATTTTATTCATAAATTCGCTCGCGATTCTGGTTATATTTTTTTTAATAAGATCTTTTTAAGATGCTTAACCATTTACCACTAAGATACATTCAAGTTTTATAGCATATAAATAAAAGAAATTATGTATTAATTATTCGTGTGTATTTGTATTAACTATTTTTTACTCGTGATTCCTTCTGCGTGTGTAGGTTTGTCACTCTGTCACTCGTGTCTAACTTTCCATGGAGGAAAGATTTTTAAAATTTGTGCAATATTTTTTGAGTCCCGAGCCTTTCTTTTTATAATACTATTATATACTACCTACTCGCCCGAGTTTTAAAAGAAGCAAGTTTTCGCAAGAAAATGATAACTAATTTTATTTTCTTTGTTTGACCTTACCATTTGTCTCAATCACGTTTTGTATTAATCTAAATTACTCTTTACCACTCAGCCGCCTCTGTGGCTAAGTGGTTTACGCATCTGCCTATTGCACCGAAGGTCCTGGGTTCGAATCCTGCGGGGACTAATTAATGTTTTGATTGGGTAGGCATAGAAGGCTGATCACCTAGTGTCTGCCCCATGCCTCACTAGAGGTTACGAGAATTCATTTCATTCTTTTATTGAGAAGAGAATTTAATCCTTTCTGTGTTCTAATAATTACAATAGGAACAATCAAAGATTAATTTACATAGTTGCAACGGTTTTAAAGCTATTCGTATAGACAATTATTTATGGGATTACCTAGTTGTTTATCTATTTTGAAAAATAAGCCGAAAATACAAACTCAAGAATAGAAGTTACCTTGAATTACCAACACTGGTTTCATAACTTCGCCTTAAATATTCATTAAATATTCGGACGATATCTTTGTACATTTTCATCACACGCCACAAAATATGAACAATGAACAAAATGTCATGAAAATTGAACTTTGATTATGGAATTTAATTTTAATCTGAGCCGCAAATAAGATGGGATTTCACCCTTCCTTATCTTGTAAGCGTCTGACAGCTTACGTTAGGTATACGTGAGGGCTGCTAATGAATTTCATTATTTTTGAATATTAATCAGAAAGGTTTCATACCCGCTGCAGGTCATTAACCTTGCATAAGAACCTCCTTCGATAAAAATATAAATTCATAGTACTTGCTCTTAATATAACAAATGAAATTGAAAACATTTTGATTATAAATAAGTAAGTCTCATGAATCGATGCACAGATCTTCATTAATAGTAGCTAGCACCCATTTCCATTACGTCAGCTTTCTAACAAAAAACCGCATCAAAACAAAACAATTTTTTTTATTGATCCCAAGAATTCGAATCCTGAATCTCCGGCGCAAAACGTAGTACACATCGCTAAACGAACCGATATTACGTGTCATGCGAAGCCTTAAATCAAAATATCCATTATACTATGAAAAGACATGCCATTTATTCAAAACAGAGAGGGTGATAACAATATTATAATGCCAATAGCTTTGTTATTATTCAAAAACCGTACTTTAATAAGAAAGTATTAGATAACGTGGTGCTAGCTTCACATATCGGGTATAATATTATGGTACATCGTAATAGCTCGGAATCACAATATCTTGTTATACGCGAATGAACACAGTGCGTGCTGAGAATATAAAATCGTTAAAGAATCGCGGCCCGAAAGGCAGAGACAGCTTCGTAATTCAAAACAGATATTATATTTTCAAAATTATTACTTTGGAATCATATAACGTCTCGGGTTCCATAATCGACGCTATTCAATATTGGCTATTATCCAAACTAAAGTATTGAGAAAAACAATACAGTATTTATGTAACATGTTACTGAAAAGTTTTAATGAAAAATAGGTTTTAATAACAAAATTTTATCTTTCTTCTAACGAATAATAAGTATATTCCTAGATAATATATATATATAGATGATATACTATAGAAACGTAAGTAAGTAAATGTACGTAATTGAGTTGTCAAAACGTTAAGGTTTTCTTTAGAACGCCATAAGATAAACATTTTCTTCTAATGTTATACTCTGAAATTGTTCAAAGGTAAACTCACTTGGTTTTAATATAATTTACAGAAGTAAAAAGGGTATTGTTACAGTTTATATCTCAATAAATTGTACAATAAAGCAAGCAGATGTCCTACGAACCTATAGCGTGGCCCTTAACCTAATTCTGGCATTCGTTTCGCCAGTTCACTCGTAAAATTTTAATAGCCGTCGAGAATGTGCGTCTTATAAAGGGAAAACCATGGGATCGCCTTGCCTTTAAATGAATCAAGTTTTACGGCAAAGTAAATGAAGAATTACTTAGGTCTAGCTTGGAAGATATTATAATTATTATTGGATAAATATTACCTTCTAACTACTGTTAATTTTTACTCCACCCCAGCCACACAAGAATTACTATACGTATCTACTTTACAATTTAACAGATTATAGTTTAGAGCTAAACATGATATTGGAAAACATAAACAATGCGACATGCTGTGGCTTAATGTCAAGAGATAGCACTGATGTTCTTATGTTTTTCATAGCTAAAAATACACTTAATTGAGAATTTAAAATAAAGACAAATACTCATAAACTAAACTTCTAATTTTTAAAATTTTAAATCTACTTTGGCTTGAACACTTCTTGATGTATTTTGGACATTTAATTATGGTCAATATTAAACAGGCCCTCTCTTAAAAGGATGCACAATGTATCTTATCATTGCGGTGTTGTTACCAATTTTAAAGCGGAACGGAAATTTATGGACCATTTTAGTGCTATATGTGTTTGAACGCATCCTGAGCCTTACAGAGCGGGGCTATAAAGCGAGCATTAAAACGACGACTCTTTTTACACTTTATTATCATTGGATGTGAGCACGGCTCAGATTCTATCGCAATTTACCACTCCGCGAGGAAGACTGGTCGGACGTTTTATCGCAAAATCAATATAACTGATGATGGACTCGCTCCAAACGCCGAGCCTTATGAACTTAGCTTTATGACGCAACCTTTATTATACCTTCGCACTTTATTGCTAATCTTCAACATATTTTTATGACTGTTTTCAATCTATTCAGTTCTATACTAAGTCCTGTATTTTAGTCTGCGTTTGTTTTATTGATTCTTTTTTCCTTTAAAGGCATACACAACAAACGACGGTCAAAATTACATAGAGTACAAAAAATAGTCAGAAGTTCAATATATTCCAATGCATACGTATATACGAATCCCAAATTATAGACTAGCTTATTCGTCACTTTGTGTGAATATTACAATATTTGAGAACATAATTACATGAGGGAAGATACCGGAGGCCCACCTCTATACCTCAAAGACCGGAAACGTAACAAAAAACCGCGGATCGCGGCGCGGTTATCCGTAGGCGGCGGTGATCTTCTACCATCAGGGGTTCTCTTACCCTGGCCTCTTGTCCGCTATTATATTTTTAAAAAAGTGGAGAGGATTTTTAACTGTCTTCAATTTCATTTTTATAATAGCTATTAATATCTCCGTTCCGTATCTTTCAAATCAGAACATTATTTACCTGTGAACCAAATCAGGGTCTTCTACGTTACAAGAATTCAATGTCATGTGCGTGATCAGTTTCAATACGGTTGTTTATTTATGTATTCCGTGCTAATGGGTTCTTGTCATCAAACTGACGTCCGATAGATGGAGGTGATCAAGTTTCGGCCAAGTTATAAGACCCGCAGAAGGCCCTCTAACTATCTTCCTTAACGCCTTAGTTAAGAAGCGTCTTATGAGAACTTTGACGCCGAGATTGAGGAAGCCATTACGGGCTCCGTTCAGATATAAGCGTGTCACTGCCACTAGACAACTTCGTAAACTTTACTTTGATGCTACAAATGTCTTCTAATTCAAATTCAAATTCATAATACAATATTAAATCATTGCTAATTCTGACCTCTATATAATTTGAAATACACAAAAGAAATGGAAGATATTTAAAAAAAATTCGTTCCAACATCTCACAGATTTTTAGAAACTATAGCTCAGTATGTCAACCGTGAAATTACTATAGAAGCTTTCGATAGGTTTTTAGTATCGGATAGCTGTCCATAGTGGTCATGTAAGTTTGCATGTAGAGGCTTTGTGCTCTGTAAGATCTTCCATACAAATACTAAACAGACGCTATTGAAAGATATTTGCCAGACTTGTATATGTTTTCTAATAAAAAAAACCTCTTGAAATCGGTCCATTCCTTTAAGAGCTAAAATGCCACAGTTCCACAGACACGTCGTACTTATTATAAAGTTTTTCGTCTGGAATTAAAAAGACTAGCGTTTATAAACTTATTAAAAGATAACTATGACGAAATGTTATCTCGGACAATATTTGTGTAGTGCATTACACAGTTGGCAGTGAGTCGCCAGATCTGTGGGCAGTGTTGGTTGTATCTCGTTCTATCATTACTTCCGGCCCGCTCTCAACTGGGGCAATCGATAATGGCGGTGCGAGAGGGCCGCCTCCCTCCCTAGCGCCCTTTCCTCGTAGGGCTTCGAGCGCATCACTCGTGTGACAATCACTCATATTGTTCCTAGAACTCATACAACCCATAATTATGTCACTCCTAAAGATACAATACTAAAACTTATAGTTTTCAAGAACGGTGTCTGCTTTTAGCAGTGCAAAACAGTGATAAGTTGTCTTATTTATTTCAATACAATAAAAACAAGACTTACTTTAAGCATGGGGTTGAAATATTTTTAAGTCTGTTTCACACTTTTACCCAGCCGATTTTTTTTTTTTTTGGTTTCCGGGATTTGAACTTAGAGCTTGGAAGCTCTGAGCTCGTATACGTATTACGCATCCACTAAGCCACGGAGGTAGTTGTTGTATGTAGAGTTGATATTAGATGGAAGTAAATATTAAAGCAAAACAATTTATCAAATTAAAACTAATGTTATTAATTATTATTATCCTAACTAACAATTTTTGCCATATTTTTCTCTATAGTGCAATAGCACTCAGTAATAACCGATTCTATTTTATCAACGATCTTATTTGGGTCCTGTCTATTTCGCTATGACCATTAGGTATATCCCTAAAGGAATATAAATGTAAGAAAGTTATAGCCATCTCCCCACGCCTACACCTGAGCGCAATCACTGCATCTATTCTAATATTTATTGCGTGTGAATATTATAGCATGGGTCTTATTTTCTTTTCCTCTATACTTTATTCAGAGGATCTTTCAATAAGCTGTTTACTTTTCGAGTTCTAGGAATTCCCGTTGTCTATATTAAAAGAAGCTGGCAACTCAATTATCCAAATATTATGTGAATATTTTACACAACGGCATAATGTAAAAAATAAGATATGATATGTGTCACTTGTAGGCAAAAATAACATGTGATAATTATACTTAGAATAAAAATAACATATTATGTATAATAGTTAGGTATATAGTACGATGATTTATATGGGAAAATAATATTTCTTATTAATTTTTCCCTTTCTTATATTAAGAATAAAAGTGATTATCTTATATACATAATCTTATATAATCTATGTAATACGTTAAAGTTGTGAAAGCGCTGAACTGCGATTTTTGGCATACAAATAGAAATATTTTGATATCTTAATTCTAATACTACGTTGATGAAGTGGGCAAAAAACTTATCAAATTTGTTAGCCGATGACCAACAGCTTACATACTGAATCATATCAAAAAAATAAGAATAAAATGTTACTTAACATTTTCAAAGTACATTTTTCATTAAAATAGCATCAAGCAAGCAATTTTAGCCAAAAGGAAGTAAAAATCAAGTTCACAGCGGCCTGAGCTGATTTTAATTAAACCCTAAGTTACCGTTCGAGGCATAATGAAGCGGTTAGGTCTTAACCAAGCCGCAAAGTAGTTATTGTTATCTAGGCAAGTTGTAGGAGTATATCTCGTAGGGTTCCTATTGAAGGAAGATTGCAGGACGGGCACAAAAGCCTCACGTAATTAGAGTGTAGCAATACATAAATAATTTGCCTCTTGTTGCTCGACGACGTCTAAGATGTTATAATTACTTCGGCTTCATCCACGTGGCCTTAATATTATCATAATAAAATAAAACATGTGTCACTCTAGAGTCTAGCTTGTAGTGAAAGAATCTGTGATTATATAGAGTTATACATAAAAGACGCCCTTGCGAACTTTTAACCGACCTTCCAAAAACTAAAAAAAGGTCATCAATACAAGTCATTTTTTTTTACATGTAAAAGAGAAACAATCTTACCATACGTTGTTTTGATATCAATAGAGCTACTTCTCGAAAACTATATGAATAGTTATCGTGAATAGAAAGACATACAGACGTGGCGATGGACTTTGTTTCATAATGTTTATTGGTAAATTTGAAGCCAAAGAACCCTTGTCCAAGCCTCTTGTAAAAGGATGCGCATAATATGATAATAAAAGATTATGGGAAGTTGAAAGAAAAGAAAAATTTGGCTGGCCTAATGAAACAAATTTCTGAACGGCGACATCTAAAACCTTGAGCCCTTTTGTAGGATGCTTTGTCCCAAGCTCAAAGCCGGTTGACCCGGGGCGAGACTCCTTTGTGCCAGTTACAAATATTGCTAATTACGATTAAAAAGAGCCTTCCCACGCCGGCTGTTTTTAACTTGGAATTTTCGAAAACAGCGAACGGGCGTCTTTTCTAATTAGGTCTTTGTTTTTGTATTCCCCTTACAGCGCAAGTAAGAAATTTGGTGTGTGTGTTCTTAAAAATCTTGATTTCTCGGTGAGAAATTTCGTGGAGACTTTGATAGGCTTTTTTGATAATATGTACCTACTAAAACTTGACTTTAAAAACTCGATTGTTATATTTAGTAAAATCATATTATTTCATTAAAATTAAGACTATAGGAAGGTAAAGTAAACAACTTAGCCACAAAAATCTTTCTAAATTTGCTCAAATCGCTGAGGTCGGCCCCGTGCTGTTAGATTTTATGCGAGAGTACGTTTTGTCCGTTACAAAAAAGGGTGTAAGGGAAACATCAGCCACAATTTCATGACCAGCGCCCCCTATAATAATGTCTGCTTAAGAGCGCCGGCGACACGACGTACATTTACGCACCGTTAAATGGGAAAAGCTTTTTTCGTGTTTACTGTCACAAAAACTGTTATTAGGCTGTGACAAATAACGTTATACAGAGGCGGCTTATGATAAGGCAAGGGGCGTCTTATAAAACACAACGATTTCTTTTACATTTTGATTTCACGGGGCACATTTATTCACACAAAACTATTAACTGGATTCAAGTGCACTCAAACAACAAATTAAATATTTGGTAGTCAGTGTCAAACTACTATCGTACGAAAAATAATTAATCATTAAAATCAATTTATATTGGCTTAACTGTCGCGTAAAAAAACATGCATACGTGGGTATAATATAGCAATCTATTATACTAAATATACTAAAAACCTAATCAGTACCCAAAGCAAACGAGACGTACAGGAATCTCTGGGAAGCTAAGCGAAGAAATTAAATGTTTAAATACAGCTATTATGAACAAGCCGCAATAAAATTCGGACAATGGTTTCACCCAATTCACCTGTTCGTGTAGTAATTGAACATACCATGTCCTTGTCAATGGCCGGTGCTTTCTTGACTGACAAGCCTAATGCGAGGCTCGCGTGGACGGAAATGGACATTTTGCATTCACGTCGACTAGCTCCGCATTTAAAGCGTCTCCCTGTCATTAATAACAAATGAATTATTAAAATTTCGACCCTTGTTTTAATAACACTTTCGTATTCTGTAGCATTAAGGTACGGAGGATCAATTAACTGTTCGAGGTACTTAAATACTTGAATTGCTTGATCTACACAAATATTAACAAGTGAAATAGATGACAATTTAAAAACCACCCGACATGTGAATTATAAATATGAATATATGATAAAATTATTAATAGCTACAATCAAACCAAGAGTCCATATACATATATGGACGATATCTAGTGAATGTAAAAATTATATGAGGATTATTGATTAGGCATAGGTCTGGCGGTTATGTGTTTTAATATGAGTAACGTAATTACGGACATGTAATTAAATTTCGTTCCGTATCAGTTGCATGATTAATTAGCAATATAAACCAGTAATTGATTTTAGTCTAACAATGGTATTTCTAACCGCAACCGTCTACGCCACGCCCTGCCGCAAGCCGCTAAGTGACACGACATCATTTCATGCTCCAAAATCCATGACTGATGTGTCATTGTTATTTCTCTGTGTCATTTTATGCGTATATAAACCATGGTACCAATGGTTTTAATGGACAGTCTGTTGGCGACTAGTTGTACCCCACGGTTTCAACCATGTTATAAAGCCTTGTTTAATAAATGAAAAATCCAACGACAAAATAATTTTTCAATTTAACCTCGTTGTATCTAAGATTGGAGCGTTCTATCAAACAAACAGACTGTTAAAGTTAGTGTAGATTTTGTGTTAATAAAACACCACGGGATCGTTTAAACACATTATTCAGTCTTCCGAGTCCAATTGTACTGATTGCCTTCTACTGTAATTTTTGATGGTTTGTTTAAGAAGGGATTCAAAGCATTATTATGCATATTAAATGTAAATTTGTTTAAAAGAGTGACCACGGCTACTATAAAGTATTCCTTCTTGCCCAAAAAAACAAACGTTTCTCAATTCAATTTTTAAAACTATAAAATTATACACTGAAAAGATACATTAATATAAAAGTCACAAAAACATCTATCAAAACGATCACAAAATAATTTCTATAGCGAACACAGCTTTGCAGGTTAATGCACTTAACAATACAACATGCGTATAAAGTATGATATACGCACGTTGAATAATCTCTCAGCAGCAGACGAGCACTATTAGTCTGTCTGGACTGACAATGGGAATAACTTCGCAAATGCACAGCTATGATAAATGGAAGAAAGTGAAAAGTAATAGCGAATACTATAATTGTTTATCGGTGCGAAGGCGGAGTGACGGGGAGTGTCGGGAGATGGGTATTAGTTTTCGCCACATTGAACCCGTTGTGCGATCCAACTTATTAGGAGACTTGATCATGCGAATAATACTCGTTTTATACATTTTATTACATCCCAAGAGAGCTGTCTGATGTGATCCTGCTTTTATATTTATTTGAAATTTCTGTAGCTGCCACTGCGCTTGAACATTGCTTAATATTAAGTGTTTGCTACGTTTACTGCTCTGTTATTAATTTGCTCTTTATTTATCAGGTAATTATTTTATTATGTAACAATAATTATATTTAAATTCAATATCATCCTCAGAACAAGATAAATTATTGAATTCTATTCCATCAATCAATGCATCTCGAACAAAACTAGACAACATTAATTTAAAAATAGGTAGGTAGGTACCTACTTAGTATTATCACAATTTCATTTCATTTATTCAGTCACCACCACCACGGCCAAGTTCACCGGAGATCCTGGATTTCGCGTCCTCTTTCACTCTACGTATACGAGGACCTACGACGGAACACGATCATTAGCTTTTCAAAATCCTTTAGTCATTGACGTTATTGAATGTAAAAAGTCTTTAATAATATAAAAATTAGAAAAAATAATAAGAAAACTTTAGTTTTATTTCAAATTTTTCATTTCATATTTACTTAAACTTATTCAGAGTCACAAGTTCACAATTCAAATAAATTGGATGAAATTATCTCAATGGTTTTATTTTGATGTTAGATCTGGGACTCGCTAGTTTATGTAGAAGTTATTAAAGAGTAATATTAGATTCATCGCTTGCATGTTTTTAGCTCGTAATTACATTTTCTATGTTGAAAATGTAATTTATGCGCATTCTCCTTTGAAGTTATGTCCTCTATGAAGACACTTTACTAGAATTAAGTCCCAGTTTATAAAGATTATTTACTCCAACTACAGCAATTTATTAACTACTAGATTTTGCTCGCGTCCGCGTGTTTACCCTATTTCAAGACTTCTTCTCGCAATTAAAGGTTACCCATGTCCTTTACCAATCTCTAATCTATTTTCGTAAAAAAAAATCAAATCTTACTTTCGCATTTATAATATTGGTACGGATTAGTACAGACTTCGTGTTGCCTGCATTTTTATTCGTGTGGAAATGTGGCTCATGAGGAATTGTACATTTTGCTGGGATAAAGATTATTCTGTGACTTCTTACTTATAAACGTTGCTTAACTGGAAACAATGTCTCCATAATGTGTCACTTTCTAGCTGACTGGCAATTGTTGTTGACGAAACGATAAAGAACACTATAGAGTTTAGTAAGGTGTATATACATTCCTATTTATTCACTACATTTTGTTGATGAAATCGACTTTTAGCGAAGTCAAATGTTAAGTTAATGTTTGAATAATAAATATTGTATGTGGTGATAAAATGCGACATTCTAAGATTTATAGCTGTAATGTACTAGGGTACTAGGAGTGGTAGAGAATGCTTTCAGCGCACCTTCGTAACGTATCGAACCTTTACGATGTCATTAAACAAACCTATTTTTATGACGCATACTGTGTATTATAACTGAGGGCGTGTTTGCTTTATTTGTATGTCATATAAGAAGTCTAAGTTAGGTTATATGACTCATAATATTTCAACTCCATTCTTACGATACGCTTCGAGCGTAATTTTATTCCTCATATTTGTGGAATACACCTGCTTTCCGCAGTGGTTTTAATTTAGGAATCTTTAACCCCGACGTAAAAGAGGGGTGTTACAAACTGTTATCTTGTTTGTGTGTTAATGTGTCTGTTGCCAAAGTTTGTTCCTAGCAGGCATCGTAGTTCCTAAAATTATTGGTCCATTTTTATATGTTTTTTGTTTGTTAACTGACACCGTGATCGCCTGCAATCTATTCTATATAATATTTATATTAGTTCTAATCTATTTTTATCTCTAATTAAAAATTCAAGGTCAAAAAATTGTCTTCAATTTCACTTGTGTATTGTGAATAGTTTAACAGACGTGTAATTGGTACAGTATACATAAATAAAGTATCTTAATACTATAAAAACGAGATACAATCCTCCAGGAGTGTTTGTATAAAAATGTACAGTTAAATTTCCATAATCATCGCAAATTCCTGACCAACGTGATAATTTCTTAATTGAATAATGCTATTTGATTGTGAAGAAACAAGATTATAAATAAATTTCCAGTTTGTCTCGAAGCGGAGCACTAATTAAGTTAGCTCAGAAGCGAAGAACTACCGATGCTGGAGAAGTTTTCAACTCTCGAATCAGTAATACATTAAGGTAACCTGTACTCATTAACGAATACATAATTAAGTTTGAGGCCATGTTAGGAATAACATTGGTATTAATTAAATTAAGCGTATGTATGACTGTTTTTAATTAAAGAGAAGCTTAATTGATGAACTATTTAAATAATACTTTCATAATAATATTACGAGTTCTATTTACGATGGCACATAAAATACGATTTGCAAGGCACAAAAAACAGATCATCATTATAGAGAATGTAATTTCCGGGGAAGTGAGAAAAATATTTTGGCTTCAAAATCAGCAAAATTGATAAAAATCAGCAATATACAATAAAACATTAACGTAATTATAAACATTGTTAGACGAAGTTAGTTCTTAAAGAGAAAACACTCTAATTGAGAAAGTGGCAGAGCATTTGAGTTTTTTTCAAGTTAAGAATCGTTTAAGTAAGAAGTCAAACTGATAGGTAACAATTATAGTCACCTTTTTTCGTAGGTTTACGACGAGGAACCACCGTGTCGTGGTTTTGTTGAAAAAATGGAAGAATAAATATAAGGATTTTAGGAGATAAAAAGTCTAGTTCTGACTCTTTTGCTATTATTCATTTAAATATCTCTGTTATGCCTATATATAACATACCTAATTTATACAATTGTATAAATGTTATGTACCTAGGTAGAATAATATTTACATACTCCAAGCGTTGCCCTACTTAGCGAAGAATAATCAAGTAAAGAGTTTGAGGAAACTTGTAAGACATATTTTTTAGATTCCTGACGATAGTTGGCGCCGATGAGAGTCCACCTTCGATCCAATCGAGTAGAGTGCACTGAAGGCTTTCTAAGTTATTTTCCTGAAACCTTTTGGCTGTTGACACGGCCCACCTACCTTAACTGGCCTGTAAGGTTCCACCATATTGGTATTGAATTTAGAAAATCGACTCATATAAGACTAACTTATATAAACCTTGTGTGGTGGAGCAATAGAATTGTTAATATATATTTATATATATATATATAATATAATAAGAAAACATTTGTATTTTTGTTTGTAAATAAACTCAATAAATGCTGGGCCAAGTTTAAAATTTATTCACTGTAGAGAACCTACACTTTGAGTGACATAGGCTAAATTACATAAAATATACGCAAACGAAGTTGAGATTAAAATCTAATGAACTTTTTCTATTACTTTTAGGCAATTTAAATTCCCAGTTTTACGCATTGATTATTAAAGATCACAAGCAACATCTCCAATACATGAATGTGTATGTGTTTTAATGTGAAAATTAATTAAAAAAACCCTTTACTGAAGCACCTTCGTTTCGTTGATCTTTATTTTACTTATTACTTTTTTCCCAAGAACCAAACTCAAGTTCTGTCGTACAACATGCATAAAAGATGTGTGAACACGATCTAATGTTAAATGATATAATTGAAATACAAACGTATTCACGGTGTTAATGGATAAATCTCTTTTCATTACCGAAATCAGTTAATGAAACTTTGTAATCAGACCATAAAAGTAATAAACAAAATTTTGATTTGGTTACATTCGTTTCCCGAACAAAAGTTAAAGTATAATGTGTTCTGGAAGTAACTAATGGGTGGTAAGTTTCACGTACTTAAGCGTCCAATCCTAAGGGGAAGTCTACTTTCCGAGTATACATTAGTGAGCACTGTAGTTACCAAGTAAATCTTAACTACCTATCTACTTAAGTCAGTGTCAGTGTGAACTCGCGAATCAGCCCCTCTTTTGTTTATTTGCTTTTATTACTGAAGCTTCACTTATTTCGGATCAATTTGGCCGTAATTTAGGGAATCGGCGTTAATGTATTTCGGCAATTTAGCCAATTAATTACTTTTCCACCCATACTAACCACCATGCCGAGTTCGCACTGGTATTGTAAATAAATACATAAATTATTTATATAACATTATTATCTTTTTATAGTATAATTATAAATGCGAAAGTTTGTGAAGATGGATGAATGGATTTAATGAAACTTTACAATTACATAGATCATACATCAGAATAATACATTGGCGATATGGATAAAATTATTAACTAAATTGTACAAAATATTACAATACCTATCCATTTGCGAGCTGTTTTGGGGTGCGCTGCGAAAACTTTAAGAGTTACACTAATAAAAAGTACAAAATTATAACACCAAAGAGTTATTTAATTAAAAAATTCAGCCTAGAATAGGCTTAACAAAATATTGAAACATTTCGAAACTTTTAATAAGTGATTTAAGTTTGGAGTGTTTTTTATTTTTTTTGCTACTTCCACTATAACGACAATTAGCGAACGCAAGACTAGCCAGTTAACTCTTCTGACGATATTTAATTAACCTATAAAGCCATCAGATAATGGGGATGCCTAACAAAGAAAAAAAAAGCTCTTTGACAAGCTTATTATAACTTGAGATCAACTCATGTCTATAATAACTAGAGAGCCAAGTTTACTTTAGACTTATTTTTTATCGACTTAAAAAAGACTTCGTTATGCGATTTCAAAGCCAATTATGAACTAATTTCATGAAGTTTTTGTCTTCAAAAGTAGTCCCATGTAGTGCTCAAATTACTGTAGCAAATTCATTAAGTATATTTAACAAAACTAAAGGTGCCTGTCTGACTTCTTAGTTAATTGATAATAGTATTGGTATCGCGAGTGTGCTATTCAAGAGCGTATAATATTGTTAAAAAATATGAACCGACTTCAAATTACACTAACAAGAAATAAATAAATGAGAAATAAGTAAGTGAAGTCCCGTGTCCCCTAGTGGGGTCTGCATCTGCCCCATAGGGCAGATGCATTTCACATCTGTTTCACTGATCGATTTTTTCTTTAGGTGATCAGCCTTCTATGTCCTGCCAGACCGAGTTTTTTTTTTATCTCCGCCGGGAATCGAAACCCAGGACCTCTCGGTTGTAACGCTTGCGCGCTTACCACTAGACCAAAGAGGCGGTCAAATGTGAAATACTAATTCAATAACATATTATCATAAAATATTACTTGACTTTTACTGTCAAATTGTCTAGTTTGGAAATTTACAAACTTTACCAAAGTCATTTTTGAGCATTTTCTTTAGGTACATTGTGTCATTCTGATATGTGAGCTACATTAACCTAAAGTTTCAATAAAATTCATTCTGTAGTTTTTGTGAAAATATACATCCATGCTCACAAACTTTCGTATTTTATAATATAAATAAATTTCATTTCATTTCATTTGAATAAACGTCACAAAATAATTATTTACTCTTAATATATCTGAGTGGATTACAGAAGATCTTATGAAATGATGTTCGGAAAATTGTATCTAACAATGAAACTTTCACAAAGGATTTTCCTATTGAATTATCTTGAAAATTTATCCGATCCTTGCGCTTTTGCCGAATTATTAACAGTAAGTTCTGCTATTAGCGACTATGTTGTAACTTTTCAACTAAGTTTAATGACGAAACTGTTAAATTTACTTTATATTTTAATCACCGATGAAGAACAGTTTGTTATAATTTTAACATGTCTTTATGTTTGTCTAGGGGTATGTGTGGGTGACCTTGTAACTCCTAAGCGAATGGAACGTTTTTCGTTTTTTCGAATTCGATGCGGTTTCTTTTGTTTGAAAGCTTACTTAATCTAGATAGATCTTACGACACGATAATTACAAATATGGCTGGCTTCACACAGCTGGCATTGTCTGTCCTGCTTAATCTCTTGTTTAGTTCAGAAAGCGAAAAAATTCCATACAATGAATGCACTATGCTCCCCACATATTCAGATTTTTTCAGATTATGAATTTAATTAATTAACTCAATTCAGAGAGACATTCCGGCTGTGTGTGGCCAGTCTTAGAATATCCCATAGCAAAAACCGATTTTTGTAAATGTTTGCTAATATTCATGAAATTATGTAAAACTTTTATCATCTATCGGGACGTAATAATCAAATCTGAATTTGTGAACACTGAATTAACTGTAAAAACAATCCCAGGCGTACGTAGTTAACTTACATTAAATAAACAGAAGAGTGACGTTAAACAATAAATTACACAAACTTTGTGAGAACTCGGTACAATCTTCAAAAGCCTGTAAACGAGATCAAGTAATTTAAAGCGAAATAAGCAAAATTACTTTGCCATTGTCGGATTCTACACGAACACGAAATTTTTCCCATAAGTACTTTCTTTAAAATATCAAAAATTATATTTAAAATACCTTTAATTTTTTTTTTTTATTTATATAATTTTCGTTCGTCCTCTTCAAGGTCTGTGCCATCATCACTTTTTTTAATCAGCCTACTTAACCAAAACTTTTTTCTTTCTCTGTGTATTCCAACCCAACAAGCCTTGATAACAGACGCGTAAACAACTTACCTCAATGTAAATATAACATGATTATTGAGTAACATAAATATTCCATAGTTAATATTTGTAAAAATATGTTGATAGGATATTTGAGAGCGGAAAATGTATGAGAGAAGATCGTAAACGTTGGGAAAATGCGATGTCCGCCCTTCTCTTGTTATTCAGTGCGCGTTTCATAAAGGAAAATTAAGGTAGGCTGCGGACATATGGACTTTGATTCTACAACGATTTTTTATGTAAAACCGACTCATATCGTATTCATAAAAGCATTTGCAACAAGACCTTGTATGTTTGCTGTAGTACATTACTAAACATTACATTTTAACCCAAAACAAAAACAGGCTTTTATGCGTTTGACATGTCTGTGTGTCTGTCGCATCGTAGTTCCTAAACGAATGGACTGATTTTCGTGTGATTTGTATTGTTTGAAAACTGAAATGATCGAGACGGATCTTAGGTATGAAGATCCGTTCGTCTGTTCATGAGGTATTTGAAATTAACATGGTGTGGGTTTATTTTAAATTTTCTCCTATTTGACTACATATGTAAACAGAAAACTCCATCATGTATATGGTAAAAATCTTAGAAAGATTAACGAACCATTACACAACTCGTGAACTATATAGTTATTAACATTTTTGCTTCCCCGTCGCAAAGCAGAGTAACTTCCCAAAGTTATCTTAGTTAGTGATGATCAATTCTCATTTTCTCTCGATTACACGCCCCGGGGGATAAAATTACAGTTAAATTGTCTTAGCTATTAGAGTTCCTTTAAGTAATTATAAATATTGCTATACCCGTGTATCTTTCATAAAGATATATTAGCATAATGTTTTTAAAGTTTGGGACCAACTGTGAGCTTGCAGACTGTTCCGACTGCCGGAAACTTGTCTCTATTACATGAAATATTCAATGACGCATTACTTATATTAATTTTATAGAGTACCTCTTTATTCAATATAACTAATTTGGATAAGATGCTATTGTACGATTGTATGAATTATCTTTTGATTAAATTTAGGTATACTTTCCTGAGAATAACGTTTTTTGCTTTTTAACAACAAAATCTTTGTACTTTTGATGATATTCTTAAACTTATCAAAATAAATTATAAGTTATTGTCATAAGAAAAAACTTGTCACTAGTTAAACAACATTAGACTATTTTGAATTATGAATAAACTTTTTTCTCATTGTACATCAATATAGTAGTCATAAGTTTTGCATACCTATACGAAGTCACGGATAATAGCTCATGAAACTGAATTCTTAAGTTCATTTAAAAACGATTCCAAATAGGAACGTTAGTTACCACAATGTGGGTCTATAGAATTTTCACCAGTGTGGAATAAGGACTCCGCTAGATTTGTTTTCGTTTCTTCCGCTTTAGGGAGTATTTACATATACGAGAACGGAAGACCGTCGTAATACAAGATGATAAACAAAACAGAATACGGGAAGTTATATTTCAAAGTTTCGAGCGCTAGTATTTCGGGGGAACGTCATATCCCATTGACAGGAGAGTATGTCAAATTATGAAATATTAACAAAAAGTAGCGTTCCATTTATTTCGACTGCTCCTGTTATATCTAATTAAAAATCACTGCTATATTGTGACTGAAATTATAGTTCACGTTTTTAAATGGTTGTCAAGATACTTTATTAAATGCGTGTCCAACAAGCGTTGATCAACCTCATATAATCATATAGCTCCTAATATAACAACAATTTGATATATTTTTTAACGAGCGAGTATAATATAAAAATCTAATTTTCAAGCTATATCTGAGTTGCGGGAGACATACGAATAGCATTTGGTTTACTTTATAAACATTTTATATGAATGATGATTTTTAAGTTTATGAAATAATTTCTGTTCCGTATAACAGCCACGTAGTTTACTTTGTGTAACTGTATTCATTAGGGTAGGAAAAAACATGAACGTATCGTAAAATCTTGTTGGTTAGAGGAATGGTGTTCGATTCAACATCCATCATGATCACGGACCGCAGATTGATCGCTCGAGCCGTTCACTACGACGTAAATATAGTAAGAGCCGAGGAAACACTGAGACAAAAATGGTGAGAGCAAACAAATGCGCTGTCGATAGTGACAGAAGGATTGATAGTTTGCTATGGCCACATAGCCTCGGCCTCGCTATCGGGAAATTGATCCTTATCCGCCAAAACAGACACGGGAATATTGCCATCTTGTTATCTTGCGCAAGTATATTTTGGTCATTGTTCTATAAGCTGTTGCTTCAAATCTATGGTCGTAATGTTATCTATGATCTTGTTATTGTCTATGACCATATTAAAGTCTGTGCTCTCAGGATATCTGCCTTGCGAATATGTTATAGAAAATCTTTGGTCGATGATCGAGTATTAGATGCTTTAACCAAAAAAATGGTTCTTAGACTCAATATATCTGAATTTCACGTACACGAAATCGCGGGCAGGTATCAATAAACAAATTAATTTCAATTTATAATTCATTCATTCATCATTCAATTCATGTCTTAATAATGAATTTTCAAATACATTTAATACTTTGTGATTTTTTTTCATTAATTAAAACTTTATTTTAGTCTAATGTGAATATCTAAAAACAAATTCTTTTATTTACAGAGTTCGTGATGTCTGAGGGCCACACAGGCAATAACTACCCGGCGAGGTCACCTCTGTCTACCTCAACCACAGGACATTCTAGCTCCAGCCATCACAGGTGAGACACAGATCTCTTGTTCATACAACATGAGTTTCACGTCAGCAAGAAAGTATAAATATAAATAACAATATATAGTTCAACGAAGAAAATGTATGTAGGTACCTATTTATTTTTAATTTTATTTTGCAGTTTGGCGACATTTTTAAATGTCTACATATTTTAGGCTTATAAAGATATAATATTGGATACTAAATTTTAGCAATTTCACTAAAACATACGAAAAACTTAATTAATGCTCATGTTAAAGTTTCCTTTGAGCACGAACCCTCCAAAATTAATCTTAGTTCTCAAAAGCTCCTAAATATTTCGTACACCAAACGTCTATTGAAAGCTAGAGACAAATTTTTAGCATATTTTCTTTGATTTTGATGAATTCTAATGAAATATAAAATACTATAAAATTTTAAATATAAAAAATGAATATATATTTTTTTAATTGTGTCATACTACATTGTACTAAGGTGAAAATCCCTCGTTTGATTGCAATGCAACAAGTGAATTTAAAGATTTTTTTTTAGTAGAAAGCGAAACTTTATTAAATATTTACAATAATGTACTTAAATGTAATTTAAAGCGGTATTGTAGCCAGTATTTTGGGTACGCACCGTAACGGCTTTGATGTTCCTTTTGTATTTTTGTAAATATATTTAAAGATTACTTATGAAGCCTCCGACATATTAATTATCTACAAATAAGAATATCTAATAAACTGATGAACAGATAATTCATTATTTTATGTGAGTTGTCTCATATATTAAAAAAATTTTTTTTCTTTAATTGTAGCTAAGATTCATCTCGATCACTTCATCTTTCAAACAAAATAAATTGAAATCAGTCCATTTGCTTAGGAGCTACCATGCCACAGACAGACATGCAGACCCATAGACTGACAATATAATTGGTAGCTATAAATAAACAGTGTGCTAAATCTGTTGAGAAAAGTATCAAAATCACATGGCCTATTGAACTAAAATTATATGTAGAATGAAGATTTCGTTTGAAATATACGAGCGTTCCAGAAACTATGAATCCAAAAGATGAACGGCATTCTGAATATTTTCTAGTTTATTTTAGAAAAGAGTAAATTTAAGTTCGCACCAAACGAATGGAAAATGCCGTCCGCGATTCGTTCCTCTTTTGCTTGTTGGCTAATTGAATTTCATGTGGCAGCATAAATTTGTAGAAATTATTTTAATATTCAAAGTTACTGAATATGATGAACTCCTGTTTTGCAAAATATAAACTAATATGTGAGTATATAATGTATTAAGAAGTCCTTTAGTACACCAAGTTAAACACAGCATTGCTCACTGGAGCGGCTTTAAAATATACAGAAAAGATGCAATATTTGATATGTTTTTCAACTGAAAGTCTCGAATAAAGTATGAGATGCATAAAGATTTGCATAGCTGAAGCGGTATAACAGATGTCACATGTTTCTGGATTATACTGACAAGAACTCTCAAGGTGGTTTAGATAAAAGATGTGTTTTGTGTCTATATTTGTTTATTTATAAATAAATTACTAACCTTATCTTGTATTTACTATCTATACATTGCTATATATTACATACAAGGCATAGTACTTGAAGCAATATTTTAAAAACCGATTAAAATAATTAGCTCTAAAAGTTTTGCCTATCCTGTCATGCCAGATAATGCTAAAATAAAATATGTTCCTATAAAAAATATACCTCTAAAATGGCTCTTACCGTTATAAGAAATTTAAGTGCTCATTTCCGTCCACGTGCTCACCAGACAGACACGAAAATGCTTTACTGAAACTATTTTACAAAAACCGCTTAACCACAATTCGTGCCGTGAAAAATATAGCAGAGTATTCAAATTAAAGGAAAATTTATAATCAAGGGAGCTTTTAAGTGCTCTAATTTTACTCACCAATTTTTATTTATTTTAAGGCACACACAAGACGGTTACATATACAATAAATAAACAGAATTTAAAAAAAGGTATACACACAAAGAGAATTCTCAACAAACACTTAAATATACTACACTAACAATTACACTTATTACAAAGAAAAGAAACGTAGCTGACGTATTTACACCTAAAAGAGGAGTTCCGGTAAAGCTTATAAAAATGTCCAAATGTTTACTTATCCTTATCATAATATATCGGTCGATTTATTTGTTTATTTAACTAATTATATACCAAATGTTAAAATTAAAACTTAAATCTACGTATCTTCTTGCATTCCTCTCCATAAATAGCAATTCTGTCATGAATATGTCGTATTTTAGTGCAGTTAAGAAAATCACTTAAAGAATATATCGCCGAAGTCATTAATAATACTGCTTGGAGTCACCCCGTACTTAATTTAATTTTGATACGTGTTAGTATAACCCCTACTTTATCGACCTTTCATATTTATTAAAACCGTGTGATGATGTAAGCAAAATATTAATGAGTATTTCATATCTTGGGTCGGCAATAAAGTAACATTAATATGCTATAGGGTAGACCCGAATTGCAGCAATGCTGGCTCACCATTCGCCCTACGCGGGTCAAATTGAACTTAAATAATACATGACCTTAAAATTCTCTATTTATCGCTCAGATTCGAAAAAATACGGGTATTTTAAGTTTGATAGACTCTGTAAATCTCTGGCATCGTAGCTCCTAATCGAATAACCGACATCGAGTTTCTTTTCTTGAAAGTTGACGTATCCAGATGGATTATAAGCTAATGAATAAAGATTATATAGCTATAATTAACATTTTTTTTTACTAGATGTACTGTGAATTAGCTATCCTAACTTAAAACTTTAGCTTCTTCAATATTTTTCTTAAAAGTTATAATAATGCGTTGTCTGACTTCAACGCAAAACAACTACCAAAAAACTTTTCCATTTAAAATATTGAGATTGGTTATTGGAGTGTAACATAATTCGTTTTATTAGAAATTGTTCTTTCAGCAAAAAGTTCAAAAAACTAATAAACTTCATCAAAGTCCTATAAACTTTTATTAGCCATAAAATAAAAGCGTGATTTTACGATTTACACGAAATGCAGAATATAAAGAACTAATTATTATTATTATTTGTTTTTAATGAGAAAGCATCTATACGTCATTGATATATTCTAAACCATATATTTCTCATAGAAATATGAGAATAATGGGGATTAAAAATTTGATTTGTAGTATCTAGTATTTACTTAGCTGATAGCTATGATTACAATATTTTCGTTAAATTAAAATATCAAATAAAATTGAAGATAATTTAAAAATAAATTCATACTGATCACGTTAGTTTTCAAACAAAAAAACTGCATTAAAATAGGTCCTTCCGTTTAGGAGCTGTAGCGTTGTAGCTTCTAAACTAATGGAACGAATCGAAATGAACTACAATTTATAAAGATCTCTTCATATATATAAAAACCTATTCTTATTTATAATTAAAGGATTTTAAATGAACTTATATTCAATTGTTAAAAACTATAGTTAAATTAGATAACTGAATACGATACTCTATTAGTTCCGGTGTAAAAGGAAGTAAATAAAACTATATAGTGAGGGGTTAAGGTGAGAGGGGCAATTATGATTGATGATACGCAACCACTTAACACATTGTAAAGGGATATTTCATTGCTTTTGTGGTTTTGATCTACACGGCTAATTAATAGAATGACTCATCGAAATGTCTACTTTCAATTAAATGTAACTTATTGTAATTGATTGATGTTATTATTTTTCTTTTTATTCGAAGAAAATGTCATAGCCATCAACTAAAAAAGGTATCGTTTTAAAACCCGGCGCAAAAAGGACAGATTTTGATGTTTTGTTGTGTGAAATCTGACGCTCGAGATGGATCTTAGAAATAATTTATAAGATCTGCCCATCCGTTCATTGACGAATCTTATTTTTAATCAACATGTCGGAGTTTTTAAATTGTCTTCATTTTCTCACTGATTAATTACAAACAGTTATACAAAACTTTTCTCTTTATAATATTTATATAGAATATAAATGAATTTAGTACAGTTCTCTAAGCAGTTCACCACTTCCCTATCAACTCGTCATTCAAGGGAGGACCAAATAAAGTAATCCCCGACCACATAACGGACTCTCCCTCCCCGAACCTTCGGGAAGTGAGTGACGTCCCAGTCAAAGAAGCTCCATTAACCACCAACTTTAAGGGGCTCAAGTAAGATGGGAACGCGTAATAAATAAAGCGCTTGAGACAGATAAATTATCTTTGACTCAGGCAGAGTCACTTCAGACAAATTGTCCATCATAAAATCCTAAAACAAACTCGTTTTTACTGAACAAACTTTGGTAAACACCTTGAGTGTTGCGCATGAATTACGCGGGTCTTACGATTGATAGGCCAATTATTTAGGTCCGCTTTTAATAATTGTTGACTTCAGATATGTTCCCATATAAATTTCATCGAATCGATTAAAGGTTGAGCCCTATGACAAATATTTGCCATGTTCAATTATTTTTATTTTATGTACTACTTTTATTGCACTTTGAGTCAATTTAAAGTAAACTTTATAAACCTTCTTTAGTTATTTTATTTGTTAATATAGACGGACTAGTAAGGTCTCATAATATACGACCTATAAAGTTAACATTTTTTATATTAAAAAAGAAATATCTCCCAGGCCAGGCACTGGCCATTCACAATTTTATTAAATGTAAAATACATCGAAAAGAGAGGGTCTGATGTTGTTAAACTTTTAATTGCTTTTATCGCGCGTTTTAGCTTTAAAAGCCTGAAGTGCGTGTTACTATGTACAGTTATCGAATTAAATCTTTCAGCAGAGTGGTTTTACGAGACAATTTCACATTATGGTCGTGCCCCTTTTAAATACCATTACATTACACTTGAAAATTTCAGGTTTATTAATAAATATTTATTTAACCTGAATCCATAGTAAGTCTCCTGCCCATTAGCCTTTTGTTTTAACTTAAATATTTATTGTTGTTAACCTAAATACATAATTGTTAAATTTGTGAAAAACAAGCGCTTCATCATTCCAACTCTTCTTTAAAAATTATTTTGTACGTTTTCTAAAGTTCACTTTTATAAAGGTCGGGATTTATTAACCTGAATTACGCATTGGAAGCAATACAATATATCCTCAACTTATGAAACTGACTCTTACTGTCAATAAATGCCTTAATCGCCATGAATATGGCGGCCATTTGGCTGCCTGTAGGATTTATTCTGTGCACGGGTTACGGCAGATATAGTTAAAATCGTTTGTTTCAATCGAACAATATGTTATAATAACGGAACGTCGCAACATACTAGCTTAATATGCGAGTACAGCACGCAATCAAATTCAAATCAAATTTGTATCCTCCTGACGAAAAATGTGAAGTGTTACACATTTTACGTGTCTGTGTGTCTCTGTGTTTGGTGTGGCAGCGTAGCTCTTAAACGATTGCTTTGAAAGCTGTGATTGAGATGGAACTTGGTCACTATTTATCACCTGTCTATCCATGAAATATTCTTATGTGTTATCTCAAATTTTACTTGTTTTTTAATATAATTTTAAACTTTTATCATCAGTACATACAGTAATCGGTAAATTGGTTATGCTATCCCTGCGTAGCAAAGCCCAGCTCGTAGTCAAAAATAAAATCGACCATTTGGTGGTAATTCGTGAGTTGTCCTATTGTCCACTACTATCCAATTAACAGGAAACATGTCAAGTACTGATGCGGAGTGATGTTTCGCTGTGTCACTAATTATCGGCCTTTTGTATCGCAAATATTATTACAGTGGCCAACTGAAATTTGCATTGCAATTAAAATTATTTTGCATCACAAACACACTTATCGAGGGAATGATAAGTCAAATAGGGATCCTATTGAAGCGAATTTATTGTTACATTTTCATGTATTCGATATCATACGAAGGTAAATTCTATTAACAATTAATTAAGTATTAACAAAGCTTTATTTAATATGTTGTATATAACTACTTGTAGCTGTTTTGACGGTTAGCAGAACGGTCATTCGACAATAAATGCTTGTAATGCAGGATCTAGATTGGCTTCTCGGAAAATAAAGAAACCTTTTTGAATTTACAAAATACTAGAAGCTATAAACTCAGAAGGATTTAGTCTGTGCCCTAACAGTGTGACAGAATAGGCAAAGGTTTGTAAATAAAAATAAGGAATTAAACTACATAGGAAATATTTGGTCTCATTTTCCTCATTAATGTATCCGCATGAAATTCGGTGCCCTATCAATAAAACGCATAATCGTTATCAAAACGAAGAAAGTCGGCAGAGTTCAAGGGGCTTAAGGCTTTCCGCGTTCACACAATAAAATGGCTCAAGACGTAATGACATCTAATTAATAACATATATCATATCTGAGTCTTACGAGCGGAGGGTGGCTTAACGTAAGAGGATTGGCTATGGACGCATGATTTGTCCAGAGGTCGTTAGTGGGTGATTTTATTTGCTCACACGACTGGGATAATTACAATCGTTTCTACATAATAAAGAAATAATAGAAATCTCTGTATCTTCTAAAAGTTGCTGAGTCCGCCTGATTTTCGACTTGTAAGTAGCATGATTGAGCTTATTGATTTTTCATCGAACGTTTTTAGTCTATCAACAACAAAACTTTGACAAATAGTAAACGTATATAATTTTGCAAAAGGGACAGATGTGGTAATTATGTAAAATTATGTATGAAGTGTATTTTTAATGGATCTCAAGCATTTTTCTACCTTATCTTAAAACTATATACCTACCACGGCAAATCATTGAAAAGTTCGCATCTTTCGCCATAATAATAATAAGGTACCTATATGTTTTGTGTAATATCAAAAGTACATACAAATTGTTAAAAGCTAAAAGTTTCCGTGTATCAGGTTAACGAATGCTTTATATTATAGTGTTTAAGTATATTTTTAAATAAAGCCTTTCCAATTTCATTACAACTAAAAATCTCTATATTAATCAAATATACGGTAGAATAATTAACAGCAATTATTTACAAAACACGGATCCGCATTTACACGCCAATTAGCCGGTGCATAGTTGACGGCGAACAGTAGATACAATTACACTATTGCGACCATAGCCCTACCATAAGTTTGGTCAAATATTTTTCGATAGCAGCTTATTATTTGTATGAAAAAAGTGGCAGCGCCTCTAGCGGATATACGCAAACTTACAATAGCTATTACAGGATTGACAAGTTGTCAACAGTAAAAATTTATCGAAAATTTCTATTGTAAGCCTGTGATAAACGTCATAATATGTTTAATTTAAAAAATTAATTTTAGTATAGGCAAGCTATCATTCCCATAGTGCACGTAAGTATGCGCGTAACTCCTAGGGGCGCTATGAAATTTTCTATACAAATATTTAACGCAGACGCTATGTAAAAATACTTGACCAAACTAATGATAAAGCTAGCCATGAATCTATTTTTTTTAAATTATAGATTTTTTTACAATTGGAAAGCTGTCATATCATAGTGGTCACGTAAGACATAAATATTATACGTTGACATCAAAAAATACTTTACTAAACTCGTGGTAGACACCGAATTTAATTTTATTTTAAAACCGTGATACTGGAGCGTCTGCGTTCGCCGTTTTATGCGTAATTTGATATTCGGATGACAAATTAGTTGGCGAACGCCCGGTAGCGTTGAAATTACAGGGAATGCCGCTTTGCGTTGAGTTTCACCGAAGTATCTCGATACTTTGAAAATATTTTGTGATTCCGATTAATCTTCACTCGTTTGTAATTTTGAGCTGGGGGAAACTGTCATATACTTTTGTAGTAGGTTGATTGTCTATGTAGTAGAGACATTTCGTTGAACAGTCAATATATTTATTTATCAAGATTTTCTAATGATATGAGAAAAATATAAGTGAAAAGAAAATTGAACATTGTAATATATATTTATAAAGTACTTGTTATAGAAACAACAAACCTATTAAGTATTAAAAATTTAATTTTTACAAACTATTAAAATTTATTAATAGAAAAAATATTAAAGGGTTAGAAACTTCTATTTAAATAAAATTTTAAAGTACCTACATAATATTTTTAAGCCCCGACGAAAAAAGAGTGATGTTATAAGTTTGACTGTCTGTGTGTCTGTCTGTGGCAACTCCTAAACGTTCAATTGGATCTTAGCTAGCTACAATTTATCAGTTCACATGAGATATTATTATTTGTAAAATGTCGGAGATTTTAAAATGGTTTTCAATTTTACTTGTGTTAAAATATACCTACATAAAGATGAGTAGGCTCTAATGTTATAAACAAAAGCCTTCAATGACTCGCTTCCTTGACGGGCGGTAATTGGACGGCCGTAATTACTCCTTGCCTGTATCATTTTCGAAGGGGTATTAGCGAAAAACATTGTAAAGGGAGTGAAAACCACATCGTGGTAGAGACAAGGTATATTAATATCTTTAGAGACGGAAATAAATACGGCGTCCTAGTATAAGGTTGGCTTTCCACAGCCCGATATAATGAAGAGGAATAAAAATGTGTTCGTTTGGATTAAGAAACCACGTTTTGTACTGAAATGTCTACGAAATATAAATACGTAGATAGATACGAAGTAAATGAGAAACTATTTTAGGCTCAATCTTTGAATTTGTAATAAATACTTCTAAAAGTTTAATTAGACGTAAAGTGTATTAAATCGTAAATTCTTCAGTTCTTCAGAGAATAGAAATGCGTGGCTATATACCTTTAGGTAATATACCTTCGAAAGAAATCTTCCCATCGAAGAAAGAATTTCAGTTGTTATTGATTAGCAGATATATAATGTCCGAACTGTGTCCCACGGTTTCATCCTCTCTTAAAAAGGTCTTGTCCCGTTTTTGCAAAATTTAACAATGATAGTCCACTCCTGTTAGTAGTAGCGTGATGTTTTATAGAATTTTTCAATTCAGTAGTTCTTGAGATTAGCGCGTTCAACCTGACAATCTCTTCAGCTTTATAATATTTATATAGATGTTATATTTTTGACATAATACCTTAAGATAAATTACATCGCATAGTGAGAATATTCTTTATAGTCGGAAATGGTGACGGCTTCGAAGCATAAACGTCAAAAGACGCAATTATGAGTTCCCGCAGCTCGGGGCATACTTTGACGCGATAAATAGGTTTCGTCTTCGTAAAGATTTTAAATGATAAATTAGTTTAACTTATTTAACTTAAACATGAGTAGGAAAAATCATAATTAAGTATTTATGTACGACAAGTGTTACATTAAATAACATTGACAAGTGAAATTAAGGACAATTTAAAAGCCTATATACGAAATGATTTTAAATAAGGCTGAATTATAAATGAAAGAACAGATTTTTATAAATTGTAGCGAACATCACGAAAAAAGAACCACTTTTTAGCCCATTAGTTTAAGAGCTAAGATGCCTTAGACAGGCAGACACGCCATACTTATAACTATAGTTTTCGAGTCTTACATAAATGGTTTCGGCTATATATATACAGATAATGAAATTGTTACTATACTTCAAGAAAAATGAGAAAATGGACAGAAATATTTATTTTTAATTTATTATTCATATCAATTTATCTGTGAATTATTCTGATAAAATCCATTGAAATATTTCAGTATCGGCGGCTGAAGGGTTAAGATATGCGTTACATTTATTTGATGGTTTGTCATCGTGACAGAAGCTCGTGTAATCTGATTTTTGATAAATGGCCTTGTTATCCTCTTTTAGAGGCGTTTTCGTTATAACGCCATAAAATAATATTCTGGAAATAATAAATTCTATCTCCCGGTTCTCTTAGCGATGGTATGATTTTATTCTTATATTTTTCTAAGAAGTCTTGTAATTGTGTGACAGAATATGTGAGTAATATTAAAAAAGTTTATGTTTGTATTGTATTGCAATTACATAAAATATTTTGAAATTATCTAGTTTTACTTATTTGACAATTTCCGTGAAATTTACATAAATATAATTTACATAATAGGGAGTTATTCTGGACCTAGATTTATCTTGAAAAAATTTTGGGCTTCATTTTGACACCAGCGTTTGTATAGTGCTTCCAAAATAAATGTTAGAGAAAAAGCAAATAATTTAAAAATAAAGATTATCTTAAGCGAAAACAAAGAGTGAAATTGACAGTGTTGAGTGCTTTGGGCAATTTTTTAGTATCAAAAAGTTGTCAGGTAAAGTTGTAAGCAGTAGTTATAAATACAATTCAGTAGTAGAATGTTTGAAGTCAAGTTTCCTGGTAGTCACTTTGCCACGCTCCGCATACCGTGCGAGTAAAAATTCAAAAAAGTATGAGAATGAAGAGCAAAAGAACAATTTTGTTAGGTGCCCGGTGGAATTTCGTAGAATCAAAAGGCATTTCAACAACGGCTTTCCCTTTGTTGACATTTCAAAAGTGTTCAAAACAAAAATTATATTAGTCGACATCTTTTGAGGGTTTGCTTTATATGATTCTGAAGTGTATATTATAATGATGTGTTAAAATTTAGACTGTTATTAATAAATGTTATTAGAAAAGTTTCATATTTTATCAAATTTAAGTGTTAAGAATTTAGTATATAATGATTTAGTAGGTTACCTGCTTATAATCAAAGATTTGCTTCTCACGATCACTTCACTTCACTTCTGCAAGTCCTATTCAGGCGACGAAAATGATTGATTTCATTAAACATTTATTTAACACAGACATTGTAAGATATAGCATATAAGACAATTTTATGACGATAGACAACAATCGGCAAAACATTTCTCCCCAAACAACAAACTAAACGTTTCAACAAAGGGTGTTATGGAATCCGAAATATCGTGTAAACAGTCACGAAAACATTTTTGACTCGGTATTTATTGGGTAAAAACTTTAAATTGCCTCGTACCCACTTTGAGTGGCTATTGAGCCAATTTGCCTCCATCTAACTCCATGGTAATCTGCTTCGATTTGTTTGTACCTGACAACTTTTACGGCAGTATGTAATTTTTAGATAAAAGTATTTGTACAGTTAAATAAAAAAGCATGTTTTTCTGACAAAAAATATTTATAAGCCAATAAAATTGATCTTCTTCTTCTTCTTTTAAGAAATTTACAAAAATCTAATAATTATTAACACTTAATAATATATGGTATTAGAACCCGACTGAGTTTATAGGATAAATTTGGATGCGTTTAAGTGACTTAGAATAAACGAATATAGGTACTTAATGCGTTTCTGTTCGGTTCCGGAAGAAAAAAGTAATATTTCGATTACGAACTTTGAATACTTATAAATAATAGCTTTGTCAATACATTATATATGTGACACACATATACATGACATAACGTGAATTTTACTTATTTCTCAAAACGCTAAATCTATTTTTAGTTTTGAATAATGCTTAATCCCGGTACTTTAATGTAACAATGTACCTAATTTTGAAAGATAATTGTAGCAAATAAAATTGAAACTCGCTTTGAATAGGCGCTACGCCTGCTACATATTTAAAGCAAATGTTCATAAATTAAACACTGCGTTTATTATACAAATATCCTTTTTATTTCTTACAAAAATTGATATCAACCGACTTCAATAAAGGAGAAGATTCTCAATTTGAATGTTTGATTTTTATGTTTCTTATACGAATAATGAACCGAAATTAATTCTTGCGTCGGTGCCAAACTGTATCTTTAACCTTTATTATAAATTCTCTGAGACTGTCTACCAGACTGAATAGATTTTGATATTAATATCGAAGAGCGAGTTGTCTTATTAATGCAACATAACTTCATACAAAGTTGGTGATTCGTGAATGTGCTACTTGATTACCTCGATACATAACTACGATGCTCGCAATATTGAATGTGAGGCTGCAGTTCGCCTTTGATTTCCGACCAAGCTTCGTTTGTACTGGATACTCGCATTAATGAACATGCCATTTCATAATGCCTTATGAGATGCAATAAAACAGAGTTGTCGGCTTTGTTATATTTGTATTGAAGGAAGATTTGAAATTGAAATACATTTTATAACTGAAGTAAAACAGTTGCTATTAGGTACAAGAGTCTGGGATGTTGTAATAATGTTTATAAAAAATTATTATCAAAGAAATCAGTTATTATAAATATTAAATCGCTAAAAATAGTCTAAATTTCAACGATGACATTCATGTTCTATTCGTGTAACTATTATGGTTTTACAGTGTACGCCAAATTACTTTGCTGATAGCAGTCATTTCAGACTAACTTCACGTATTGTAATATTTTGGTAAATTTTTAGAATACATACTAGTATTAGTAACTTTATTTACTGTTTTACCGTATGTCAAAGTTTGCAAGATTTGAAAAGATGTACCTATATGCAAAGTTACGTTATGACGCGTCTCAATGTCTTATTAAAGTTCATATAAAATATTAAAAACATTGAGCAAACATATAACCCGCAGATCCACAAACAGACAGACACAGATATATCAAACTTTGTTATAAGTTCTTTCTTTTTTTCGGGGATTAAAAAGAATCTCAGATAGTTTCAAATAGTCTATGTACATTCCCGCTTCAATGTTCAAACTAAATGGTTTCGCCTTAGATGCCTTCGGGTAGCTTAATTAATATTTACGCGATACGTGTGTATGGTTAAGGCATTCCATATATGGGTGATCAATAACCACGGCTGAAATGAGGGGTTGGAGTAATGAGAGCGGCTGGAGGCGTTCGCGCGTGGCGGCAAGTGAGCCGTGTCAATTTTGTGGGCTCAAATGTGCGCACCGACATACAAACACCATACTACTTATGCCTGCTGCTACGCCTGTCTTTTCGTTTTATTACCTGTCCATATTCGACTTGATTTAGCTGGACGTGTTTACGTTAGGTGTGTAGTTTTCTGAAAGGAAAATGGGCATGATTTGGTTTTCTGGAAGAAAATATAAAGAAAATTATAGCTAGGCCGTTGTATGCAAATAATGTATTTCTTTATTTCAAAAATAATTGTATGTTTTAGTTTTGTTTGTGTGTCTCAAAAATAAAATATATTTAATTTGTTTTAATTTGAAGTTATTCCTAAATATATTGTCGATGCGTCTGTTAGGATTAATAATAACTTATTGTTAATTAAACTGGTACTAAAAATACAGAGAGATTTAATATTTCAAAATACTGGTTAAAGGGATGTCATATTTAACTGACGAATAACACTGTTGATGAAATAAAAATTTCTAATGGCTATTGTCAAAGTTCCTTCAAAGGACCGCCTCCTTGGTAAGCGCGTAAGCGTTACAACCGAGAGGTCCTGGGTTCGATTCCCGGCGGAGATAAAAAAAACTCGGTCTGGCAGGACATAGAAGGCTGATCACCTACTTGCCCTTAAAGAAAAAATCGATCAGTGAAACAGATGTGAAATGCATCTGCCCCATACCCCACTAGGGGACACGGGACTTCACTTATATTGTCAAAGTTCTCGACGTCATATTGTATTAACAAATGCTCGAGTTAAATTAGCTGCCACGAAGGTCGGTGCATGAGTGCACCTACAATTTAAATTTAGTTTAGGATTAATTAAAACACACCCGAGCGGACGTTGTCAGAAACGTCAATGGCACCCGTCGCACTGTTTTATTCTCAACGCCGTCAATGAGACGCAATCGAATTTGCCAAATGACGCTCACTAAATTGGTGAAGAGTGATTGATTGGGACTCGACGCTTCAGCATAGTACGTATACAATAATTGAAAATGAATATAGACACTCCAAATCCCGAATATTGTACAGGAATTATCTTTAATTTAAATCTGACGTTTATAATGTGCCGTTATATACGACTTATACTGTCTACACAATAGAAACATTCGTTTCCCAGGGAACCCGGGACCTCCGACGCAACACGCAGATGCGAGAATCAGCACAACGTAGGAACTTATATTCATATAAAATGATCGATGATTTTAATGTACTTTCCTCGTAAGCACGGTCGGTAAAAAGGACAAATTCTAATTTCTTGGAGGAGTTTCTCAGACTTTGGCGCGGTCTTAAACAGCCTGTAATTTAGTTCTAAGCGCCTGTCATAATATCATGTGATTCTATATGAAGATATTTTGATTTTGAATATAGAGCGAACGGCGAAGTATAATTTTCAGTTCGTATGGCGGTGTCGTTCCACCCGGTTACCTAATTAGATTATATCAGCCTGAAATATGGCCGAGTAAATATTTTATGCAAAATTGCATCTTGCATTTTCACAACATGCTAAATTTTCTGCTTGTTCAACTTCTACTGAGTTAAACTTGTGAATTCTTTGAATTATAGCCCATTGTGCTGGACGGCGTCACTGAACACAATTGCTTTTTAAATAATCTTCATTTCTTTTCAACGTGAATAGTAAATTATTATACATTACAAATATGTACATTACTATTGTATTAGTTAAATAATAATATTATACTAAATAATTAATATAATGCATATTGAACAATGTAAATTTTACATATGCTTATCTGTTTCGTTTTGTTATAATAAATAAATTCATTATAATTTATAACCGATGACCTATATTATAGATATAGACAATGATGCGATGTTTATAATTACATATTTATCTATTATTATTATTTATTCAATACATTTAATTATTTATTAACATATTAATAAACTCATTACGGCTTTGTTTCAATAAAATTCTTATCAATCAGGTAATTTTTTACGCGCTATTTAATATATTATGTATGCATCTGGTGGACGTTGTAAACCACTGTAATCATATTTGTATGTAAAAACTTCTTTCTTTTAGTGTAATTATTAAGTATTTCTTTAATGTGTTACCTACAAAACGGTTGATAAATGAACTTGAAACGATTAAAATTTTCGTCCATTTACGAGAGTATCTCATAAATGGATGAACACATTCATAAATTGTAGCTAAGAACCGATCACGTCAAGTTTAAAAAAACTCATCATATTCAGTCCATTCGTTTAAGAGCTACTATACTAAAGATATACATAAAGACACATCCAACTTATACTTCATACTACTGTTTTTCTGCGTATTAAATACTTATTTAATGTGGTTATCGACGGAATTCAACCTTTATGATGTATTAATATCCAATATAAACAAGATGGCTCTTAGAATATAGAAACTGAGTGTGATTTTAGCTGCAACTGTTAGTTGATAAATGGATTGAGAGGGCAGTAGGTGGGTTCGGCTTCCTCTTCCCTGACACGCCGAGTTAGCCTCATTAGGTCTGAGACGTCCTCCGCAAAAAGCTTTAAAAACCTCAGCAAATTCCGTTAGGACCGACGAGACTTCCTTGTACGCTTTGCTTTTGTTTTTCAAACGTAATATAGAAGTTTAAAGAATACTAGCTGACCCGGCAAACGTTGTTTTGCCATATTATTTTTTCGGATGGGCTACCCTTATAACTTAGGTGTATGAAAAATAGATAGTAGCCGATTCTCAGACCTACTGAATATGCATATAAAATTTGGTAAAAATCAGTAGAGCCGCTTCGGAGGAGTAAGGTAACTAACATTGTGACTCAAGAATTTTATATATAAGATAACACTAAAAGCTCTTTGAACTTTGAAGTTTCTACAAATATGTTCTTCCTAATAATTTATTATTAAATTGATTGACTTATTATAAGACAAACACAAAAACACAGGAATACAGGGATGTTTATGCGTCGGGGTTTAAAAATCAACAATGAAGTTTATTATCAATACTTCTATAAAAATGTATAAGTGCTTTAATATCAATATTTAATTGCCGTATTCTCCGTCCGTAAACTGGATTCACCGTAAATAAGAAACTAGATTAAAACGTTAAATAGATTGTAAGAGGAGACGGAGTGAGCGCTTGTGAAGGTATTCAGGCTACGGTGGCTGTAACCCGACGATAATTAGATACGGCGAGCTTTTACAGTGGCACGACTCTGAATACCGACCAAATTGCCGCCCTCCCAATCCTGTTTATGCCGCGATGCCACTCTAAAGCTTCGTTTGTCGATTTTTACATTCAACTTTCCACTCTGTAATTTTATAATTTATTCCGTTTTATTTCCAACTTTCATTTCGTGTATAGTAAATTTAATTAGGGATGTTTTCAATTGCTGTAGTGTATTTTCATTAAGATTGTTTGCTATTGTAAGAGGTGTTTCGTTGGAAGTCGCAGAAAAGCGTAGGACTAAGAAAACATCCTACCATTTCTGTATAGGGCACTTTAAATATTTTTTTGTCGAAATTAACATTCAACCTTTCAAATTCTTTTTGAATGTATAAATTATTATAAGATATTATTATTATAATTATGATAATATATATGTAAATTATAGAAGCTTTTTTAGATATACTTATGCGAACTGAAATAAGTAATAATAAATACTTATAATATTATTTTATTTATTTATTCAATCTTAACACTAACTTTACATGGTATGCTCTAATGCGTTAATATCAATACTATTTGCTATGAAATACAATTGATTAATCAATTATAATCTAAAATAAAAGACAAATAACATTATCCTGGTGAACTCGGCCAGGTTACAACAGAACAGGTCTAACTCAGATGCTACCCGGTTCAGAGAGCATAAGGATCATCTAACTGGGGTCTCACCAAGAAGTATGGTACGCGCACGCGGCACAGCTAACAATTACGATCGCTTTCTCCGACTAACGCACCTATCCGGTACCCTTAGCCCAATTCTTATATATAATAGCCTCTAAGAATCCTTGAAAAATTTATTATCGCAATTTTTCCTATATTATAGAGTATTTCATTTAGTGACGTGGACAAAGTCGTAGGCAGAGCTCATTTATGATATTAGCATTTATGTAAGGTTCAACAATTAACACGGAATTCTCACGAGTGGCACAGAACGCGAGATTTAAACCTCATCACATATGTATCTTTTGGTGAATTCGTGTTGCAGTGTGCTCGAAAGTCCGCAGTTGATTAGCCGGCAACGGATGGCGAAAAGTGCCTCGATCAGAAGCATTGTCGAACTTTTCGATAGATTTTTTACTATTATATCTACTACAAGTCTGGTAAATTATTTTGCGTTTCTACATTAATTATTTGTATGGAAAATCTTACAGCGCCCCTAGCGGTTACGCGCAAACTTACTTGGGCTCTCTTGGGCTTGGGGATTGAAAGCTTACTATTAGTAAAAATAATAATACCGCCACTAATAATATGATATGGACTGTAATTGAACTTGTTAACGCTAGAGTTGTTTAATTTCATACAAATATTTTATTTACCGCCGACGAAAAAAGAGAGATGCATGACGAGCCCATATGTTTATGGAATATTATTTGTAATCACCATGTCGGAGTTTAAATTGTATTAAATTTCACTTGTTTAGAAAGATATTAAACTCTTGGTATATTCCCCGCTCACTGCAACCGCTTTCACGTTCTAACTGCACCTGCCGTTTTTAGAACTATTGTCTGATAGGAATGAATGAGCGCAATTCTCGAGTCTGAAATTTTAAACGGAGAGTTGTCTGATTGCTTTCAAGAAAATGTTTTATTCACGTATTTTATAATTAGGTACGCTTTGTAGGAACAGGTGTTTGGAAAAAACAAAATAAAGAAAAATATAACAACCTTTAGTGTTTTACAATGTGTTATTTTAAAAGTATTTAAGCCTGAATTAGCCTGTTTTGTCTACTCGAAATTACAAATTGATAAAGGAGGTAAAATTATACCCATAGAATAGTATGAATTTATTAAAAATTATTATTTCTGAACGTAAAAAGAGGCATTATAACTTGTAAAAGACTAAAAGTATATTCTAATCTGGCGAAAATGAGACTGAGAAGCATTACATACGTAAAAGGCTTGCTTGAATACTTTTCTTAATATGATAATGTTTTGCTCCAGTTAAATAATAAGTAAACAAGGCTAGTTCAATAATAAAATAGACCAATGATCCTAATTCCAAGAAATGAAACATTATCTTGTTAATAAAATTGCATTAGAATGCGTAGTCGCATCGACTGTAAAGAGGATTGTAAAATTTTGCATTCTTTCACATAAAGTAGGTAACATTATTATTTATTTATTCCATATAATATAGATAGTATCACGTCATATTTAACATTAATATTATTTTTATATTGAGTTTAGTACACACGCAAAGTTTTCTTAGTAAAACCTTCATTCATTATTCTTTTTATTTCGAAAAAGATTCGAACAATTTGTTGTTCCATAGGTATCGAACCTAGAAAATAATCTAAAAAATACAATAATAATTTATTATTTTATAGGAATATTTAGATCCCTTCATAATTGGTTCAATCGTGAAACATACTATTTATAACAAATAGTTAAATTTAGAACGTTCTCCATTTTAAAACTCTATCGAAAAATACTCAGAAGAGACTACCTTCTTTCGTTCTCATTAAACGTTAATTTGTTTGACATTAATCTTAATATTATTAACGCGAAAGTTAAGATGAATGTCAGTAAATCAATTACACTCGGGATAATTTTTTAAATATGAAAATAAAATAAGAGATTTTAGGGGAATTTTTAGTTTAGAGGCTTTCCAGTTGTAACTTACATTACATTGCTAGTAAAAACGTTTTTAGATTAATCCAAGGACATTAAATCATTTGGAGCTAAAAAGTATTTTAGTATTTTTTCTATCAGTTTTTCTATCATTTTATTTTATACCAAATTAAGTATAACAAATTTCTTAAAAAATCTATTTAGTAGTTCTTTTGGTTGCTACATTACACAGACAGACGTTTTCAGAAATGGTTGTTTCATACAAAATACCGGTTTTAGTTCTCACGTAAATGGTAAAATGGGAATTTTTGAGACATGGGACAATCAAAGTGAATTGTTACTGCACTGTCACGACTCGGCTGTATCAGATAAGGGAGTAACATTTATCGTATACATTGTAGGTCATGAGGCTTCTCTCGTGACTGCGTACGCCTACGCAGGGTTCTGGTGGAATTTTAAACTCCTTTCCACCATTTAAAGAAATTTCACTGAATTAGCAAGTTTATTTAACATTTTAAAATAATTATAGTAAGAATTATTTTTACCGGCATTTTTTTTCTGCATGGTCACGTGCGACTCAAAAAAAGCCTTAACTGAAAAATAAATACATTATTAGGCTGAAAAAAAACACTTCAATATAAGTCGGTAGGAAAAAAAAGAATGTACCAAGATGAATATATAAGTTAATGTTTTCATGTGAATTCCAGAACCACGACAAGTATTGATATGCAGATTAGAGCAATAATTAATAGTAAATTAAAAATTATAGGCTAAATTGTTTTAGTTTCAGACACTAAATAAAACAAACTCCTTTCCTATTAGAACCATTGCTATTATACTATAGCAATACTATTTCTCGATAGAAATTTATGAAAGTATTACTTTTTAAGTAAAAATATTAAATGGAATTCATGATAAAAACTTAACAATTATATGAAATATATTTTATATGAAAAGTTTAACTGTAAGGTGTTTGAGAGCTCACAGTCGAGGGTATAATTACCACGTTACATTTTAAATTCCATTACCGCCACCTACTTTAAAATTGTATTCCATTTTGTTTCAGGTAAGTACCGACCTATATGAGCGTGCTTCACAAACGGCGAAGCAAAACGGAAATGTAATAATTCACAGAGAGGTATTATATTTATTATTATAAAAGCCTTGTCATATGTTTAACGTTTTTATCACTAATTAGGTTAAAATAAATGTTTTTCTCTTTCAAAAGCATCCTTGAGAAAGCAAAAGATTTATAAAGTATAGAATATAGTCCATTAACTAGCCTTTTCAGCTTCCATAGATGAAAAACCTGAACCTCCGTTATCTGTAATTAATATTCTGTTTTTTTTAAATATAATAAACAGTTGTTTGCCGGCTCTATATTAAGTAGAGATGCAAGAAGGTAAGATATGCCTGCCTGTGGAAGCATATTTGCACTCATCAAGCAGTAACTGTTTTCAAAACCCATGAAATGTTTATTAAAATATGTATAGTAAGTAACGTCAATCTCTAACAAATCTGGCTAGACGTCCTCAACCATTAATTATAAACAGGAAAAAGTGTTCTTAACGCGCCTATTAAATTAATTCTGAATTTCAAAACTCTTTTGTCGTCACTAGATTTCGGAAGCGATCGCATTTTCACCCTTCACTTCTGGCGGGCGATTCTCATTACGAACTTTTTTAATCGTCCTTTATGCTAGTGAAAAAATAAATCCGTTGTGATGCCGAGACGCCGTATCCCGTTAGTAATTAAACTGACACCGTCCCCGGGGACGAGTTTTGAATGTTATTAGAATCTCTTTCGGGCTGACGCCTCTGATTGAAAATCCTTTATCCAAACCTCTGTTTTAATTGAGATATGATACGAAGCAACAAACGAATTCTGATATCAATCGTTAATATTTGCTGAATGCCAAAATTGCGGTTTACTTAGACTTAATCTCGTGATTTATTATGGCATTTGTATACTTATTCATTACACCATACTCAGCCAAAAAAATACAAAATTAATAACATAAATCCTTAAAAAAACATATTAATGTTCCTACTAAAGAATGTGATTAGTTATGACTTAGAGTATAAAATAATAATGATCCAAAAATAAATTCCAAATGTTCATTATTTTTCTTTCTGGGTTTCTATCTGAAGTTCAAACGCGAGTGAGTCTATCTAAGAATACGGTCGTATTAATCATTTATTCATCGAAAACAATTAACAAAACTCTACATAATCATTAGGTACAAGTAAGAATAGCTCAAAACTACATGAACCTATCTTCATAAATTGTAGCTGAGAACATTCGATCACTTCAGCTTTCAAACAAAAAATGAAATGAAATCAGTCCATTTCTTAAGGAGATATGGACACGTCAAACTTAAATAGATAAAACATCTGAAATAGATCAAAATCCGTTATAAACTCCGCGTTAATTAATAAGAATTTATTTTTATTTCGCTTCGTTTCGTAGCCATGTAGCATTGCAGATGTAGTAACATTGTAGCAATTGAGATTGTAGAATATTCTCAGTAATTGCGCGATTAATTCATGAGGCTGTTACTACTTGTTTTACTTGATAATGGCCTGTCTTTTGAAACGCTACGGTTTAAATAGTTTTGAATTGGATTTTGTAAGCCTCTTGCACATTTTACATACGGATAAAGAGTACGCCCGGAGTTTGGTAAAGTATTATTCGATGACGTTTACAAAAAAATTCATGGGTTCTTAGAGCATCTCTAACGGTTACGGGCACTTAACAAGAAGATTGGCAGACTTCAAACAGCAAAATCCTATCAAAAACTTTGAATTCAGTCAAATAAACTCAGTAACATAAATTTGTTGCTGCCCTTTTTAAGAGAGATATGCTCTTTTTTTGAAAGTTCCTAAGTCGTATCGGATCGAAAACACATCTGAAGGCAGCTGATTTCACAAAGTTTTGTTGCTTCTTGTTAATGTTGACTATATCACATTTAAAGTATTAAAAAATTATGCAATTTTGTTAACTAGAATATTAATATTATTTGGATATAAAAGTCATCAGTTCAGTAATGTCACTGAAGGCAGCTGGTATCACAAGGTTGTGCGTGCATGTGAAATTTCAAGTAACTCTGCTAAATTTCAAAACTGTAGAAAAGCAAAGAACCCACCCCACAGTAGTTGGTGAAACGTCGAGTGAACGTGTTGACAGTCCTCGAGCCGCCGACCGCTCGACGGAAAAACAAACAAATTTGTCGACACATCCATGTGTGCTTTGAATTTTAATTAAAGCAATAATGAAAATCGAAATGCGAAACGTAACCAATTTACCCTCTAAACATATTTAAGTTGGCTAAAACGAAATGGCGTCGCTGTTAACACAGGCTTTAATAAATTTATTCAAAGTTTATTTTATCAACGATATTTTTCTATCAATAATTAATCTTTATTTCTACTTTACTAAGTTTTGTTTACAATGCTGGTAATAACTATATTTTTTTATAAAATGTGCGGCAGACGGGCAGGAAACTCACTTAATAAGTGGTCTGCCACATGGTTACCCATCAACGCCAGTTTAAGAGAGGTAGGCTCTTTTCTTGAAAGTCTCTAAGTCGTATCGGTTCGAAAACACTTCTGAAGGTTTCAAAAAGATGTGTTGCTTGTTGTAATGTTGACTATATCATATTTAAAGAAGTATTGAAAATTTATGTAATTTTGTTATCTAATATTCGTATTATTTGGATATAATCTTTTATTTTAAAAATAATTCATTAATCATTAAATTAAGCCCCATAATTTAATAAAACTTTTTAAGCTAAACAACACTGTTTAACACTAAACAAACGATATAATTATTAAAAGGTTAATCAATTATATATTCATTAATAGATTTATGCGTGTCTTAAAATAATGTCAATTTAGGATGATAATAAAAGTGAACGGGACGTAATCCGTTCGCTGACAAAAATGTTAATTATCACCTTAAATTTCCTTTCACAAATTAGATGAAATTAATAAATTTAGACGCTGTTTTGATGGCTCGTGTTGGCTCAGCGCCAAACTCCACTTTCCCTTAGAACTGTATCCTCTTTCGCCATCTATATTTCTTGAGTGTCACGACTTCCGTGAACTATTCGTTTCACGTATTCGAAACGATGCGATATTTTGTTACCGACAAATTGCGATTGAACTGATTCTTTACAATAATACTGTTTTAAGGGTATATGTTCGTAATATTTCACACGTATTAATTTTATTACAAGTTAACAGTTGGGTTCGATAATCCTCCTTATTAAAAAACTTTGTTTTGTATTGTTATAACAATAACATACCTTACAGCTTACCTGACTTCAGTCTTGGATTCAATTTTCGGGGAAAACTGTACTAAGTATACAGTTTTAAAAGTAACGTTAGGCATTCTCACCGTTTTGTCTCGCTTTAGCAATAGTAGTAACATGTTAGGGACAATATAAAACATTTGAGAATTTGAATAAAACTAACAATGAAACGATTTTTTAAATAAGAAACAAGGTCAAAGGTGTGAGGACAAGTTCGCCGTTTTATTTAAATGATTAATTAGGTTTCTACATAAATATATTTTAGGAACAAAGCCTGCTAAAAAGGTCAGCATGAAACAACTTTAATGTTATTTACACATTTTCGAAAGTAATTTGTTCACTTTGTCATTGCTAATACAATAAATGAGGTTTTGAATTATAAATAACAGCCATTTGTGAAATGGCACACATTTACCGGATCATTTTGTTTCGACACCGGCTATTACATATGGAACAGTATCCGCAAACGCGATAGCATTCCGAATGACGAATTAAAATATTAATGAATACATACGATTTAAGCGATTTTATTTGGGATAGTAAAACAATTCAATATAGTTTTAGTCAGTTTTTAGCTTCGTTTTCCACCGACCTTATGGTAGGGAGAGGGCAAAATATACTAAATGCTAAAATTAATTTGTTTTTAATGTAACAAAATAGTTCTCATCAAAGAAATCGAAACACCTATGAGGAGTTTGGTTTTGAATAAGTTTTATGAGTTATGACACAAAAAATACAAGTAACTTAGGATATTTTTAACGAATATTTATGCTTCCAACTGGAAGGAAGCAAGTTGCGCAATCCAGACAAAGCTGGCACGCATTGGAGGAGGCCTTTACCCGTAGAGGGGTTCTTGCAGATTACAAATAGAATAGTAATATAAGTTAGTTTTATTTTAAGTTATAAATTTTAAATCTAACATATCTTTTAAGATCATTAAAAATAATTACTAACACTATAAACTTAATTTTTTTTCCCGATACTAACACCACCAATGTACCTATCTGTAAGAAACATAGGCTTTTTATTTTTTATTTTATTTATTTATGTTTAAAATGTTTGATGACACGATGAGATAAATCATTTGTAATATGATTATTTGCAACCTATCCCTTTCTATATATAGGCTTCTGTAATATACTTTATACTATAACAGAAGCCTGGGATGAATTTATGTAATATCTTTAAATAAACGAAACATTATTACTATATTTGTGTTGGAGACGACTGATCCACAATATCACATCGGTTTATATACCTGTGTTATATATTAAATTGTTATGTATGCACATGGCTACAGTATACATAAAAAAATAATTAGCACTAGGTACAACTAAAGTTTAAAAAATAGCTTGAGCATATACTATATATTATGAAGATTAAAAGGGATCACGTGTGGCTGAATCAAAGCGACTAGTCAGTGCGTAATTCGAGAATCTTGAGTTGAATGTTCCCATATTCAGTGAAGGACCTTAATTCGACTCTTATGGTACTTTGACGTAAATAAAAAGCTGCATGCCTAGCATGGCAGTACACGAGATGTTTCTCGCGGAGAAGAGATTGTCAATTGTCGAAAGATATTGTTCTTTAAAGATATTTCATTCTCGTAAACGATACTTGCATCTTTTACGTGCTCATAATAAAATTAATAAATAAAACATATAAATGACATATAGACTATAGAAATAAAAGAAAATTACTTATTAAAGTAATTATTCTTAATTAATTTTTTTTAAAACTGTTTTTAACTGCATTTTCAAAGTTTCTGTCAATTTATCCCGCCTCGTCATCAAAACGCATATAAATGTACAAAAACTATATGAATATATATAATATTGGCTGCAGCCAAACTCCACTCGACAAAATTGACTCGTAGCGCGCGCGCTAGGCCTAAAGGCTGCCTTAGTAGGGCTGAACGTTGAAACGAGGTGACGCAGACAATGATGCTACACAATGTGTTAGCAGAATGGCACTTCACCACTGCACGCCCTCCGACCTCACTCGACTCCCTTTTCAAGTTTCCGAAACAGTGCATTTATCATACTTTTAATTGTTTCTTCGAAAACGAATTCATATTTACGAAGAACTTCTTGATAAATAGTTTCTCTCACCAAGTTTAAAGTACTGTTGGATGAACGATGTTTTTCAACTGACTTCGAAAAGGATTGCTTTCATTCTATGGATACTATTATTATGAAACTGGAGAGTGTTTGGTTGGGTGCGCTCATCTCACTACTGGTTCGAATTGAACATTTTTTAAAACATAAACATCACGTTACGACAAAATTAATGTGGATAAAACCGCGGGGCACAGCTAGAAAATAATATGGAAAATCTTTAGAGAGAATGCGCCCATTATTAAATTAATCAATGCAGCTAAATGTTCATACTTTGGTCTCGATTCACGTTCAATATAGCCGTACGAGTCGGTAATCGCGGATAATCCGACCGCTACGCCCACCATTTCAGACTATTTGTTCAAAATAATCGATCTTGCACTTAAATTAATTGAATTGATCTCGGAACGGATAAAGTATTCTATTTGAAATAATTTTATAGAAACAAGAGAGTTATGTACCATGGAATCTAGTTGAAATAAATAATATTTCTTTTTTTTTATTGTTCGGCGCCGCAACCACGCCACCTAGTTCTCAAACCTAACACGAGTTAGATATAAGTATATATAATTAAAATTATTAATGTTAGCATTTAGAAGCTGAAATTAACTAAATTAAAATCCTTCCGATTTGTTAATAAGAATATCTCATGAACACGCGGCTTTTCTTATTAGAGTGTTTTTCTTAACTCATGCCATCTATGCGAAAATTTATCAAAATCAAATCAGTTTTTGCATTAAAAAGCATTTTTTTGTATAATTATTTGTTAGATAGAATGTAGGTTCAATATTGCGTACATTACGTAATAAAAACTAATAACATAGTTGAAATAATAAAGTTCCTAATTGTACCTCTATCTCCCTCATCACACTTTATTCAAATATTAATTAAAACTGTAAATTAAAATGGAATTATATTTGCAGTTAATTTAAATGAAATAGAACTAGAGTCTGAGCGTCGAGACATAAAAAGAAGTGCCTTTATCCACAGAAAGTGTGCTCTGTTGCTAATTATTAAAAACCATCTATACGTACTACGGGACAAATCTTTATTATTGTCCAGGTCTTCCATATCAAAATCTATCAAATTAGTTGATGGGTTTAAGTGTGTACTCTTTAATAAGTACAAGAGAAATTAAAGTTATTTAAAAAAACATTGATTACAAATAAGAATATTTCAAAAATGTCCTTTCCGTTCTTTCTTGTCCGTTTCCTTCGCTTAGAAGCTACGATGCCAGAGAACACAGTATTTAAAACTAATAACACCCTTCTTTTTTCGTTGAAGGTTAGAACAATTTCTCTTTCATATTTTATTCACACAGGAGCGACATTGTAAAATCCGAATTTCAAATTTTTTTATTCATTCAAAGAAAATTATTATAATGAACGACTGAAAATAATGCCTTTTTCAACAATTTCCACGAAACCTTCAGAACATTATTATAATTAATGTTATGAATTGTGGTGTAATTTACATTATACACACACATCATAATTATCATTTTGTATGGTTCGTCAGACACATGCCGGTTTGTACTGACCCCTATCGACCATTGATTGCATTTTACATGTCATCACATAATTCAAGATAAATTACTCTAATTTAATTAATTAGTAGAAAAATTAACCTTGGTAATGTTATAAAGCTGAATAGTTTATTTGTTTAGTTGAATTGCTAATCTTTAGAACTACACGAATTGAAATATTATTTTAGTGTTGGATAGTCCATAATCGAAAAAAAGCTATGGGCCATTCAACACTACGGTGTGAAATACACCTAGTATTATCATATTTTAACCAAATCATCGGCAAATAAAAGGTGTTAGTGACATCTCAACTAATATAATTTATAAATGCGAATGTAGCTTTGTTTGATTTGTTTGTTTGTAAAAAAGAAAAAGATTAAAGGTATGGTTTTCTGCTATATTTTGCCACCGAAGTACAAAATCATTGTACAATGATTATTTCTGTTTTATTTATTACTTTTTAATACAGTTTGTAGTCGATTTACTTAAAATATTTTAGAAAACAAATTTTATATTAACATGAGGATTTATTAAGTGTGTGTTAATGATGTTATGTAATAACTACATATTTATATACATCGTATCTTTGAACGGCAGCACACCATCAGCGGTAACATGAATTACATAATATTATTGTTTGTCATAGGAGTAAATTTGTATTTATTAGGCCGTGTTCTCACTCATAACACCAGAATTATGTCTACTTTGGAAATGGTTTTTTAACACTTTGTTGCAATGGAGTGCAATGGGCGGTCTTATCGCTAATCAGCGATTTCTTCCATCTAATTTTTGTTGGTTTTTTGGTTGAATTTTTTCAGGCAAGCCGTAGAAATGCAACCACACCTCCGTGCTTCTTATGACACTACACAAATTAAATTATAAATTGCATTCGGAACCGGGGATCGAACCCGATACCCCAGACTTCGCGATGGGCTTAAAAGACCGCTTAGCCATGAGGCAAATGTTGTATGAAATACTTTTTTCAAGCTTCCTACATCAGTTCCGTAATATTAAATCTTGTATTCGCATATATAATAGGATGGATAGATTAGGACGAGATTAATGTTATTGTATGCCATAGGGATTGATATGGACTATAGACCTATCGAGATATTATGAGACCAAATTACTCTTGAACAAACACCATCCGAGTTGGGACATTCAAGTTTGATTGTTTACTCAGATACGACCAACTTCTGGAATTAAGTAACCCGGAATGGCCGCATTAATTAATATCTGTGTTTAAACTGTGCCCTTCTCGATTTGCCTTTGAACTCGAATCACCTACTTGGCTGTAAAGTCAATTATTAGTTAAACAGACCTAAGAATGTGGCAACCACACGCTCTATATCTCACTATATAAAGAAAAAGTATAATAATAAAGAAAATTTGTATTTTAAATATTTAGTTAATTACTATTTGACGTTTGTTTTACATTAAGTTGATTACAATAAATATAAATTATCAGTAAAGCCTCTGAAGCTTCGATTGTAGGAATGTATATAGAACAATGAATTTTATGTCCACGTGATTGGGCTTAAATTCCAACTGAAAGGCCGTCTGTCGCAACTGAACAAAACACCGGCAGGCTTGCGAGCAATTTTCGTATTATTCTCCCAACAATAGTAATACGAGACAATATTGGGTGTATCGACATTCGATCTTATCCTCTCGCCAGCTAAAGAGGCGAAACGAATCGTAAATAATATATGAGAATAAATGAGATGAACCCTTTATATAACATTGAGCATTTACATAAAACGTTTTAGCTAAAAGAAATTTCTTTGTCTGTGAAATACAAGAAGATTCAGTATATACTTTAGTCAGTCATTATACTCGTCTTTTATAAAAAAAACTTATGTTTAAATTTTATACTTAAATACCATTGCCGGTGGATCCTGCACACATTATATCATTTCAGATTCTGGCTCCATCATTCTTAAAAATAGTATTTCTATGTGTAAAATTGGTGGAGTTTTAAACATAAACTGTTCTGAAATGTGCACGATAAAAGGAAAGTGATATAATTCAGTAAAACGTGACTTTTCGTGATGTGATCAAAATTCCATATAAGCCACAAGTGATATTGCCGCCATTTTACTTGAAGCACGAAATAAAGACATTAATTAAAATAAAGACATGACATAAAGGTCTTGTAATCAAACCAAAACCTTTAATAATAAATTATATATTTTCAGAAAAAAACTTTGTGTCATCAAATATGTAAGTAATTCCAACACAATTTTTTTTAATTATTTATTCAGAAATTTATGTTTATTTTTACAGTTATTCTGCTACTCTAAACGAAGATGAATTTAAAAATTCAGAGATAATTAAAATTGATTGAGGGTTATAAAGTTACATTTATATATGTATAGATACCGATTATCATATAATATATAAAATGTCTATAAGTGCTTTTTATATAACTTAGCATACAAATTACTTAGTACATTCACATTAATCTCTCTGGATTAATAATCTAAGCATTATTGCAATCGTAACATCCGGTCGATACAATAAAAGGATTTTTTAACATCACAAGTAGGATAAGAAAAACGTAGGTAATCCTGTCTCATACGAAATGCAATGTAAGTATTTGTTTGGGATATCCAGGTATCATTTGTTAGAATTGGGGACAGTTAAGATAGAAATATCTTTAAAATTATTTCTTTATCTACATAAAATAAAATTTATTTAGCAAAGCACTTTAAAATTTAATTTATTTTTAAAAATACCAAAGTTAACAATAATTTTCCATAAATACCTTATCTATACTTTTTAATATTATAAGGTCGAAAAGTTGATTTGATTGAATTGGCTACTCTTAGAAACGACTGGTTCGAATTGAATAATTCTTTTTGCGTTTTTAGTTCATTATTTTTGAATAAACGTTTTGATTGAAACGATTTGACGTGGGTAGAACTGAGCATCATAGCAAGATTTTAATAAAATTTCTTAAATAATATAAGTAATTTAAAATAACAGAAATAATAATTCAAATTAACATAAAATAATTATGTGCTTTTTAAATTTTCTGTTACGGCTTGTTTTCCAAGCAGGTGCAGATTATATACCAAACCACTACCCCATCAACTATCCACAGAAACCAAACGTAACTGGTGCACAGAATGCCGAACGATGCGGTCCCAAATTCTTTGCACAATGCGTCATTGTTGTCGAGACATAATACGCGGCATTAACATTTCATACAACTATTCGTGTCATTGATTTATTGTTAGGTACATAATTAATCCCACATTTTTTACTTTCTTAGTGACATCTGCTGACATCCTATTGTAATGCCAAATGTCTGGTAATAATAAAAAAAGATTAAAAGAGTTCTTTAACTTGGAGTCGAGTGTTTTCGTTTGTTTAGGGATTAATCTGTTTATTTTGTCAACTGATGCGAGCCGTTTAGATAAACGGGCTTTTGAAAGTAAAGCATAAACTGTAGGGGTTTTCAGATGTTCTTATACAATTTATCTAAACTTGGAAGATTACTTAGTTATTTATATATAAGCTAGTAATATATGCGATTTCGATTTTAATTCCTACCTTACTTTCCTACCATCATTCTTTTAAATTCGTTGATACCTACTAACAAAATAAAACTAGAACTGTAACGATTATCGTAAAATGCTAGCAAGTTAAATCGACGCGCCAGTCGGTAGTTAGTCCATAAAATAAACAAAGAATTTATTGATGTCGTTTAACTTTACGTTGTAAACAAAGGCTCGTCAAGTCCCACCCCGCCCTGCCCCGCAGTCCCCGGCGCCTCTACGCCCGATGCACTTGTTGCCCGCATATGTCGACACGTGCATTTGTTTGTATCTCTGTCGTGGCCAGATCTTTAAATTGATCTTTTCGTCTTTCATATCATGAAAAGCCACTATTTCATGAAACGGCCAGCTCAAAACGGATTGTTTTAAGTTTCATGATATCCTAATTCAAAATGAAAAATGATTATTTATTTATTGTTTTAGGATATGGTGAGTTAGATGGGTGATATTGATAATATATTATACAATCTTCAACACTATATATTATTATTTTTAAACCTTGATGTAGTTGATTTTTTAAAATCATGAATATGTTTTTTAATATTAACTTATGGTATAAAATGTATATAATATGTATTTTAAATACATATTTAGCCATGATTTTCTCTATATAATTTCAAGTAAATTTAAAAAAGATCCTAGCAGAGTCGCCATGAAGTAGGTTAATATATAATATCTGTCATTTATTACGATTGAAATTATTAAGTACTTAACTGCTAAAACTACACACGTCACAACATATCTTATACTTCTTAACATACTTTAAATTAAATATATTAATTAAATTTCTTGCTGTATATATCATCAGCAATGTATCCAGGTCGAGCTGACCATTGCATGATATTAGCGTTTCATGTTAAAGCCAGGCAGACCATGAAATAACCAATTTTAAGATCTGGCCATGACATATCCGCGCGTCTTTCAACAAATAAATCATGTCATAATATTTTGTACTGACTGATGCCCACGATCGTCTTCGTAGAGATTTATCTTGAATGTAAGGAAAATTACTTAGTAAAAAATTTCTAACAAATACTAAATTTACAAGCTTCGATAATAATTTTTTTGACAAAAAAACATTTTTGTGTTACATATTACTTTATTATTGTTATTCTACATGGAAAATTCTAGGAATTTAGAAGGTAAAATATAACGGAAAAAATATTTAAAACTTGACATCCCAAAATAACGGCGCACGACAACCTGATTGTATTTTTTTTATGACCTAAAGCTTTGTTAAAATCAATTGGTCAAAGTCGGCGTTTATATTCACAGATTTGCCACGCGTGGTGTCGTATAATGGTTCCCCACTGAGTCAACACCAATACAGCTCCGCCTTCAAACCGCCGCCTGGGTTCTTAGAAATGGTTGGACATCATTAATCATTCTATTACGAAACTAGCAAATACCTTTGTTAGACCTTGTACAGTCCAGAATCAGAAAAGTGAAATATCTGTGTGTATATGGGCAGATATATATCTTAAAGCTTATACAATATAGTATAAGCTTTAAGTACTCTATACACTCAGAATGAATAGCTTCATAACTGAAAGATTCTTTACAATAAGTCCAGAAGTAACTTGATAGAATATTGTTTGCGCTTAAAGAATCATTAACTAAATCGTTCCATTTTTAGACGTTATTTTAAATGGTGACAACAACATTTTAAAGTCATAAAAGTAAATTGCGGATGTTAAGAGGAACGCAAGATCCAATCCGAGTTTGCAAACAAGGGAAGTTACGGGCGGACGGGCGCCGGTCTCGGCTCGGCAAATACCTACTTCTGATAACACTACTTTTTAATTATAAGGCCTCTATTCTAAGTCCTGCTGGCCGTCTTATCTTTAAAAATGCAAATAATCTTCATAAAAAAACAACCGATTCCAATGATAAAATCTCTCATCCACGATTAGTCATAATATACACAATTTACTAAATCTCAAGGTTATTTAAGACAAATACTTCTGTTATGTACATTACAAATACATCATAAATGGATCAACAGATCTTCATAGAGTATAGCTAAGGACCATCTCCATCAAGTCAGCTTTCAAACAAAAAAAAAACCACATCACATCGAACTATACGTTTAGAAGCCAAATAAAGAGATTCAGATATAAAAGTGACAGGGAGTGTCATAAAAAAACAGTCTAACTTATAACACCCCCTTTATGCGTCCAGGGTTAAAAACGTAGGAAGCATAATCAACTGACACCGAACGTTAGCTTTCAAACTATTAAAAACATTTAACAGCATCGTTCAAGAATAACAAGGTTGACTATTATGATCTGTGTGTTGGTATCAATCTTGTACCAACTAAACTGCATCTAATTCCAGGTACAAGCTATTGCTAATCTGTACGAAAAGTTTTAAAAGGCCCGTTAGCTCGGCAAAAGTGGGATTCAGATTATGTGAGCTTTCAGCTCGGTGTTCCGTGGAACCTACGTCATAGTTATTAAGGTAGCTGCTTTGTTTGCGTATTCGACGATTCACGTTGAGCCTCTGGTAAAATATTAAACCATGAAATCCTGCTCAGACAACAATAGTGCTAGTTTTTCTCATGCAATCGTGTAAGGTGTTTTGATGTTTATATTATGATCAATATATAATAAAAATGTAATTTCAACACTTTTATACTGTAATTTTAGTTACTTTTACTAGCTGTATCTTATAATAGGAAATATATTACTTTTACATTGCACAATTTCAAATAAAATAATTCGCATAGAGCAAAAATTTCTATGGTTTCTTAATACACTGATATTTAAGTAACAATCAAAAAGAAATTGGAGTATTTTCGAAATCCCCTGCCATAATAATTATTCTTCCACCTCGTCAACTTTGAAACAAAAATTTCGCATAGTAATCAGTCCATTTATTTAGGAGCTACGATTGCACTAACATGCAGACACGTTAAATTTATAACGTCATCGAAATGATAAAAATTGAGACAGAGGAACAAGGGTTGGAACTATGAAAGGAACTTTAAAGGCTCAATAATATGCATAAATTAAACCTAGACACAATAAAGACACCATAAACAGTTAAATTAATTTATTTATATATTATAGTTTTTATTGTTGCCAAGAAATTTTGAATTCCACGAAATATTACTGAAATATGATTAACTTTATTAATATAATTAATGATTGTTATAACGAGCTCGCGTTTAATTTGTTAGGCGTTTTAAACGGCTTTGCATTTGAATCGCAAATTTCTGCGAATATTTTAAAAGGGTCTGGCGTTTGGAGGATATTATCTCTTCATAATATTCAAGATCCTTGTGTATAGTTTTATAGTATAGAATAAATACGCTGTTAAATTTAGCCACTTTGAAATAAAAAGAGGATTCATTATCATTTGCTACATTAATTTTAACGATACAATATTCGCAACTAATTCTTATTTTTGGCTTATATTTTTCGTAATTGTGAAAAAAACCTTAAAATACATTCAAACTCAAATTTCAGAGATGTTTTCTTTGATAATATTGATGATAATATCATTGTTAAATGCATCACTGTGTAATTAGCAAAATTTCCAATAAATGTACGTTACGTAGCTTCCTCGGGCGACGGAAGTAGGAGTCAGGCGCAATCGGTCGAACATCCTTGCCGCAGGAACTTCAACGTCTCCAATACCCGTTTGCCTCCAACTATAAGTGATTAGGTATTGACGTCTTCGCTGGCAAATTGCAGGATGCTCCGTGTTGATAGTAAATACGGATAAATAGAGATTTAGATGAATAGTTTCGTAAAGGTTCTGGGATCAATTACAAAAAGAAATCGCTTGTTAGCGATGAAGCTGCCCTTTGCACCCCTAATAGTTATTTATGTTTTCCCTATCAATACCTACTATTCACGTATTTTTATTTATAGTAGGTTCATTTATAACACAAAATTTATTTTTCACTTTTAAGTGCGTTTTGGTTTTATTTTTTACCAAATAAATAAAATAAATATAAAACAAGAAATATAGGAGTATTTCCGTTTACAGTACCTAAGACACGGTTGGTACCTTAACTTAGATACTTGTCTGTGATGAAAACGATCAGTGAAATATACAAAGAAATGTCTTCCGATTAAAAAAATAATTTTGCCTATTTCTTTTATATTGCATACATTCATTTTTATATTGTTCAAAGTTTACATTTTAAAATAAAAATTTAAACTTTTTGATCTTCTCTTGATATAAAATCAAATAGTGTCAACGAAGCTTATGGGAAGATAGTTAACAGTAGCTATAAGATGATTCGAAATAAATTAAAATCTGCATTTTGCTGCATATTCATGAGATAATTTTTCAGTTGAATGCAAATGGTATTTATGAAAGTACGCGATGTGTTGATTTGCATATTAATTGAGTAAAATATAGGGCGAAACATATAACAATGATTTCAGCTACCCTTTAATCCCGGAAGGCGCGGTACAAACAAACGGAAGCGAAATTGAGAGGTACGCCGGAACCGGCCGTATACCTTTTCATTACAGAATCCCTTTTTAATTACCACGGCACAAATAAAATTGTATTTTTTACAATTACACGTAATTGAAAAGGAAATTACAGACTGCGGCCGCGTCTCGTCGAGTGAAACTTTAATATAATGCATAGGGCTCTTTGATCTCAGAACTTGCAATCAAAACGCGGAGATATCATTACATAAAAATATCCTGCGGTGCTGATAACTTTATTTATAAACTAGTGACACGATCTGGCTTCGTACTGACTGTAATAATTCGGCTTTTATGTATCGAAGCAAATTGCCTACTTATATTATTAAAAAATGCGGAAGAAACTCTGTTTGTCCATCTTGATGTACAGGTTTAGACTATAACTTGAGAAAAGTAATTGCTTACCTTTTATAGAAAAAAAACTTGAAGGCAAACACCGACGGAGTCGTAGAAAAAAGTTATTATGGAATAAATTCAAAAATCGATTATTATTTCATTAAATTTTAGGCAATAAGAAGCCAACCTACGCGTACGTAAAGTTGAACAATATTTGAAAATAAAACGAAAACGAAAGAGGTGAATCAATTGAACTTACACTTTGACATTTCATTATTTGAAACCTTTGAAGTAAGTCTTCAGTTAAGTTGAAGAGATTCCACTACATTTGATTCTCTTGATTTCTTTTCACTGTATTTAATTCTCGATTTCTCTCTTGATTACTGTACAGCAAATTAATGTATATAAATCGGTGATTTCATCAAATTATAGGAAATAAATAGGACGCGTACAAGTGTACGTTGAATGTTGACAAATATTTTAAAATAGCGCGATGAATGAAATTTAAAAACAATTTAAACTCCGAAATATTTATTTCAAATAAAAATATCTCCTAAGGATGTATGTGGCTATTATACTTCTCGATCGCATCAACTTTCAAACTGAAACCGGAGCAAAATCGATCTTAGGAGCTTTAAGCGCACTTATGATACCACAAACAGAGACACAGACACTCCAAACACCTCTCATTTTACGTCGGGGTTAAACATGACGGAAGTGAAGCAATTGAACTGTCACTTTGACGTTTCATTACTTGAAAGGCTACAATCACCGATAATTGCACCCCCGTCTGAGGGTAAAACGTGGATACCCAAAGGTAAGACACACGGTCAAAGGGAGGAATAAAACCTGTATTTTTCGTTCTAATCCTCAGTCGAGTTGGGATGAGTCGCGATTTCAGGAGGGTCGATATCTAAAATTACAAGTCTACAGACAGACTGATATATGATTTACAGCGATATTCTCTCGGGTATCTTAAATTTCATTTCGCTTTGTACGTGTACTTTATAAGCATATTCGGTACTTTAAGGCTGAATCTCTGATAGACAAATTCTAGACTCTGATGTAAAATTAAATTTCAACTCAAAATATAAACTTAACTTTATATCTACATTAGCTTTGCCCTAGATATATTATTAACCTTTAGCAATATAGGTACATATTTCGTACGTAACTTCAAAATTGATAAAATGTTATTAAATATTATCAAGATATCATATCATATCATATACCTTATGTTAATCTTAGGCAAACAATGGTACCAATTTTAAAGTTGAAGTAACACTAATGAATTTAATTAAAATAGTTAAAAAATACACACAAACATAGCTTATTAGTAAATGAGGGCTATTTATTTATTTAAATGTTATTTTATACTAGGTTTTACTAGTGAGTTCGTGACAAATATTTTTCACGCTTTTGAGTGGAACATTCCAACTACTATTGACCAATGTCCGAAATTGGTATTATCATGTATATAGATAAGTATATAAATTTATAATTAGTTGAATTTTTCAAAAGTAACTACAGTTGCGATCTTTCGTCTTCACAAATGCGTAACAAACATACAAAAATATATGATAATTATATCCTTTTTTAATGTTACTAAATGAAAATGTAGACATATACATTGTTTATAAAATATATTTAAATGTGACAAAACAGTATCAGAATGAACATACGATTATGGTGAAATTCAAGCTCAGCTGTATCATGTTTAAGGTTTCAGTAGCTTATAAAGTACAGCCTTATGTCATTCGTGCACGCGACCACAATGAACGGCCTCGGCACGGCTTCATTCTTGACTTGCGGTTATAAATTTTCAACCATAACATTTAACTAGAATTTGGTCATTTAATAGATCACACTTTGAATCCTTATTCATAGTGTTATACGACATAAATTGATAGACAAGTCTTCATAAATTGTATCTAAGCTTAATCAAGCCAGATCTCAATCAAATATCAAACTGGAGCATTTGTTTAGGACCAACGATTTCAAACAGACACATAGAAATAAAGACACGTCAAACTTATAACTGCCATCTTTTTGCGTCCTCTGTTAAAAAGGTTGTACGAAGTGATATCAACTGTCACAATGTTTACTGACAGAACGAAATCCGCTATCGTAATTTCACACAAAGCAACCAAATCGAATGGAATAAAAATCACTTTACCAATGCCTTCCGATTTATATCACAAGTCGGATACATAACGCAACGCGGCTTCCATGTTTGTCACAAGGGACTGCGGTCTAACTATTATTTTTATACGACAATACAGAATTGATTGCTCCTTGTCAGCGTCTACGGTTTCAATACGGGTGGTGTAATTTGAATATACTCGTTAAACACCGGCCTAGCGTGCGAGCAACGAGATTAATTTGACTATCCAATATCGCGTTTGAATTTATATAATATTAAAAGGCATTAGATCTATGGCATCTAACATTATTGTCTAATAAATTCAGTTTCTTGTATTAAAATATTTATTACAGATTTGCCTAATAAATTCACCTAATATCAAAAATACATTATAAAAATTAGTTAAAATTATTTGTTTGTAGGGTATATACAAAGATACAACAACGGAATCCAAATCTAAGAATCAGATAGAAAGTTAAACTACTTTATGTGTATTTTATGTATGGATATTCAGTTATAAATCATATCATCATCAATATGAGTTCAGAAGTTAAAAGAATTGTGACGTATGTGAGTTATTTACGAAAACGTGATCTAATAGGAAAATATTATGCGTACGAGTGTTATCTCGCGTTCATCATGTACTAGGCCGGCAACTTTACTTTTAAAATTGGTGTATAAAATACCGCTTTCAGGTTTGAAGGATGTTTTTTCAAAAAAGACTTCTCAGAACTGTTCACAATTTTAATTTACTGAGAGTGAATTTTGAATTTCTGAAGCTTAGTTCGTCGTCTAGTTTAATTTTAACCTACTTCATTTAAAAATGAAATAAATTTAAACATTTCTAAAGGAACCTACTACAGCTGCGAATAGAGCATTTTTTGTTAATTAAATAGTATATTTATTCATATTCAAAAACTTTATTATGCGAAAACTTAGATCTACCTAAATAGCGAATGCTTCTAGAATCTAGGATTGATATTATACACTTATAGGTTGATATTACATACTTTAAACCCAGCCCAATTAAGTATGTGTTTAGCTTTTTCAACCAACTTAAAAAAAGGAGGTTCTCAATTCGGGGACGTGTGCTTTTTTGTTTTTTCGTAAGATACATACTATGCACAAATTCAGATCATAAGTAGGTAATGGAACTTGAGTCGATATCTAGTAATATATGCGTAAAAATAGAATAAAATAGAATTTACTTGATTCTTATAAAGTAAATTTTAAAGGATTTGAAGCGATATTAAAACTTTAAGCTGTGATAGTGAACACGCCTTAAAAACGCAAACACGTGGAAAAATCTTAGTGCATAATATATCTCTGGTGAATATGATGTAGATTTCGTTCAGGACGTAGCTAGCGATGTGTGAAAAATGGAGGTGGAGTGCGCGCGTGTCTTTTAATGACATAGTCGATATCTCACCGCAGGCCCCGGGGAGACTTGCACCCCGCTTTTATTATTTCAACTTCACCTTTCATGTCAAAATGGGAGTTTTATGGCACTTACGATTTTTTCATACAATTAACCCTCACCCTCCACTCGACCTGACGAGTACCGTTAAGTTTTTGTCACTTAAATACGTAATTTGTAGCGTGTACCGCTTTGCAATTAAATTGAATTAATTTCGAATTCATTGCCTTTTGTTATGCGCTGTCCTTGAAGATCTTCAAAGGGCCTGCTTACCCGTTTTAGATTTAAGATAATAAAAGCCAACGTATTTTAACATTGGACACACTTTTACTTCTTTACGTCTCCATTACTGACATTAATGGTCTTTTAAATTCAGTCAGTGTCACTTTCCTTTTTATTTTGTAATTGTATCCTTAATTGTCCCAAATTCCGTTACCTTAGTTCGTGTCGCGTAACAGAATATTCTTTTTCATGTTAAATCCCTGTGTAACAGAGTTTTCATGCTTCTGTCTTACTGTTGATCTTTACGAATAAGTAAACGATCAGTTGTCCTTGCTGATTACACCGAAACGCTTTTGATTCTCCGGAAAACGAAATTATAACACGCGCGACTAAAAAACTAAGTAATAAAATAAGACTTAGTTTTTTACTAGCTTTTGTTTGCGTGTTTCCCCCATTTGAACCCCTTTAAGCATTTTTTCCTTTGTCTGTCTGGGTGGTTCAGTAGTTTAGAGTGAGATAGTAGGAATAGGGGTATAAAAGCAAAAGAGAAGGTCTCTCAAGGTATGTGATTACCTCTTTCCAACTTGATACATAGATCTTTCTAATGATCAATGAGTATGTAATCGGGTGTCAAGTGAAGTCTAGAGCTAAAAGCATACACGTGTAGCCGCCGATCGCCCTGATCCGATAGGCTATTGTCTACGTTTTATCACAACAAGTTGTAGGCAATAAATCGGCCGTGTTGCGCGGTGTCAGGTTAAGTGACGTACGTTGCTATCGAGGTGCGTGAAATATCGTCTCGATGTTATTAGAAGCTAGCGGAACGCGCGACTTGTTTTCAACGACAATTTTAACGGAGCCTTTATGAAAATCCCGTTTTACAATGCAAAGTAAAGGAGCGTGTATGGTGAATAATGAAAATGGATGAAACGAAAGGGCTATATGAGGATCGTGGCAAATGGAGAAGATTTTTTACAATATTACAGCTCTAAATCTAATTAATTTCGTTTGATTTATTTTTTCATGGGTTTTCTGTAAACAAGAAATAGAGAAATGTGCTTATGAGCATTGTGTTTGTTTTTTCAAATATACTATCAAATAAAATAAATATGATATTCATGTCTTCGTCTTCCTGGATACATTATCCTGTTCTTTTACAATCTTGTAGTTTTATACAGTAAAATTAGTTCAATTCTCTTTCTCTCTCTTTGAGTTTCTTGTATGTTCTTCTCAGATCTCTACATAATCTGTCGATATGAGTTTAAATAACGCTATATCATAGACACATTTAATAATAGTTACATAATAACGATTTTAATTTGATAAATTGATGAAACGACTATAATGTGCATAACCTTTGATGTGGTATCTACGGGCTTAACCCTTAATAAAGTGAAATGAGTGTCCTTTTCATTTCCTACAGTTATTTCAATTTTGTACGTAACATTTAATTTAACGTGTCCGCCGCTGTCTAGGGCTGTTTTTGTACGCTAATCCTAGCTGTCTTGTGCACATTTTATATTTGGAACATGTTATCGTCTGAGATCAAATGAAAAAGAAATATTTAATCTATAACTAATATGTCTACCGAATATCACTTCAGAAAAACCAATCTTGATCTTTGAGCCCGGTATAACTGAACCGTCTTGAATTTGAATACCTACCTAATTAAACTAAATTAAAGAAATAAGTACTTGAAATATTACTTTTCAAAATAATTTAAAAAAAAAACGTACTAACATACTCCTTAAATTAATAAAATACATTAACATTTTAAATGTTAAGGTAACTCTTTCTGTTTGTTAAACTTTAGGTTGGTACGCTTAAGTCACTAAATCGAATTTGATGAAATACTAGACAGACTTCTCGAGAATGGAAAAATCTTACCTTCAATTGCGAAAAAGCTTGAAGAGGATGAAACAGGGCAAGTCGTGTTTTAAAGCTAGTATGCTATGTTATAGTCAATGTTATATGAAAGTTTATTAAACGATACTTTTTTTATATATTTTTTATACACTCTTAATGATCTAATAATTTTTCTATATCACCTCATATGAGGCGTTATATTAAACTCTTTGTAATGCGCGCGGTTCTAATATGAATATTTTCTTACCGACACGAAATACCGCCTTCCTTTGACTCCTAATAAGTACACACCTCCTACGTAGAAAACATCGGAGTCACGTATTGAATAGCTCTCGCCTCTCGCGTGTGCATACTGCATTATATTAGTATGAGTTCAAAGGCCACACTTTTAACCGATGACTCGCAACTTTGAAACCACTAGATGTCAGATGTTTTCTCATGGTCTATATAAAAGCGAAAGGTCATACAACAGGATATGGTTACACAGAATACAAAAGGCAAAATTTACAAACCGAATTCCAAAAATTTATAGAAACAAAGAAATGTCACGTGAACATTTTTGAAACTAAACGAACAGTAAGCAAAATACGTTAACAAAAGAAACTTTATATCTAAGAGAAAAGATATAAAATGCCTGTTTTAAATATGTCTTAATTTTATTAGTTTTTATAAGATATTTCCTCTCGATTATATCAAATTATTATTTTTTAATCTGAGAGGAAATTTAATATCAACATTGCGTCGATAATTGCTTTTCATACCGTTTCATATTTTTGACCACAGTCCGCCCGTTCGTTATAGAGACAATTATATATTGAAAACTAGATGTTTAAAACCCCCGACATGTTGTTAAGAAAAATAGAGAAACCTTATTATGGTATTAAATTAAACATTTTTAATTCTTCAGTCTTAAATAAATTACAGATGCAAATCTTCAATCAACAATAATTTTTGTCATATACGCACATCAAAAGCTTATTAATTATTTTTAGTTTTATAACTGCTTTGAGGGTTATATATATTATTTATACAAAATTATTTTTACACAGAAAAAATACACACAAACTTTTTAAACCGATTTTCATAATATAGATCATGTCAGCAAAAAACCCGCTTCGAAATCGGTCAATACTTTTAGATGCTTCGATGCCACACAGCCTTTCAAACACACAGACAGACAAGTCAAACGTATACATACCCTTTTCTCGGAGGTTAAAAACAAAAGCCTGGTTCAGCAATCCCCGTTGCAACAAACGACGACCACTCACCAAGCTTCCATTGTCCGTGCTGTTATTTCTCGTTCCACAATAATAGGAATCTCAGAAATTGCAATAATAAACAGTAGAGCAATGGCCGTCTGTGGAAATTTCGTTCCCGCTCACTTGAGAATAATGGTGTCTCGAGATGTTCATTTTTAATGTAATATTACGAGAAATATAAATAACTTATAAGGCTATTCATATTATTTCGGGATTTGTTGTCTTACCACAAATAAGTGTTTTCTAAGGCATTTTATGTCATGCATCACCACCTTATTGAGAGGTATTTTGAAACCAAAATTTTGAATTAAGAGATACATTTACAGAACACTTTAGACATCTTAAGAAAAAATATAATCAATGACTGTTCAATATAGTGTTTTTTACACAGACTGCCTTACTTGTTACATTTACTATTTTAAAAAAATACTATACGATAGTTTAGTAAAGCTAATTTAATAAAAGTAATACTATGAATTATTCAAAGTATACATTTATACAATAATAAAGGAATCATTTAACAGTACAGAAATGTGTATTTCTGTACTGGTGGTTCTAATAATATAATATTGTTCTCAAATCGTTAGTATGCAAAGGTAATTTATATTCACTTTATACACCTTATCGATACGCCATTGAAATGCGCTGACGGGCGACCACCTGTCTGTCTGTTTGGGGGGGCATCCTGGCGCACTAGAACAAGGAAACGGAAGCGCACGCGCAGACCATCTGCCCGTATGACCTGTACTTCCTCAATAAACCATATAAGTGTTACTTGCATTACGTTTCGACAAATAACGAACATACGCTGGTGTAGGGTTACCGTACTCTTATTTATTTTATTTTAAAAGCCGCGCCAACAAGACAGCGCCAATACACAAAGAAATATAAAACAAATATGCCAACACAACCACATGCAAAAAATAAAGGTGTAAATTTGAAATATAGGATTAGAATTAATATGTAATTTCACTTACTTTAACATAACTCTATACTAATAATATTATAAAGTTGAAGAGTTTGGTTTAACAAGCGAATAGCAGGACGTACTGATTTGAATGCAACATTTTTAGTGTTGGATAGTCAAGCAAGGCTACATATATTACACTACGACCAATAGTGCCGGAGTATCATTAAAAAAAAATTAAGGAAAAAATTATTCCTTTTGAGAACGAGTGACAACGCAAAGAACTGCCAATATCAATATAGAGAAATCGAATCCAGTAATTCCTAGTGAAGCATGGGATAGACATTTTTTTGTCTGTTTCACAGGCAACTGATTAGATATTATACATCATATTAAATCTTTAAATCTTTATATCTTCTTAAATTTTTAAATCTTTCTACATTATCTTAAAAACTTCTTTCCGGTAGTCAGTATTGTTTAATCTCCGACGCATATAAGATAAATATTTGATAACCTACGCAATAATCCACTTAACCACAAAGGAGGTTTAGAATTTAGATACTGTATATGGGCTGTAAAAAATATATAATTCAACTATAAGTTGCGTTAAATTGTCCTTAAATTTACCTATAACTTATAGTTTCTTATCACTACATAGCATAAAACAAAGTCGGTTTTTCTTCCCCTATATCCCTTTGTATGCTTAAATCTTTAAATCTACACAACGGATTTTGATGCGGTTTTTTTAATAGATAGAGTGATTGAAGAGGAAGGTTTTTATATATGTTTTATACCCGTGCAAAGCCGGGGTGGGTCGCTAGTAATAATATATATTAGTAAAGTAAGAGAAAACGAAATCATAATGTGTGTAAAGTTTTTCAAATAAATAAATTTTAAAACATTTTCTTTTCTATTTTAGTAGAACGCATTCGTTGTTCATCGACGATGTTATTATAACTTGTCTGATTTCTCTCAACATGCTTCACACATTCAAAGTTCAAGTTGTGCACTCTTCATCGTATGTTATCATTTCAATTCATACATTTTACATTTGCCGTAGATACAAACAAACGTATTTTCATATTTATAACAGAAATTTTTCGCTAAAATCTTATCCAGACAGGATTAAAAGTTACATTTTCATTGAATTTTTTACTATAAAACATACCGTTTACATAATAGTGTGAGTGTGAAGTTCCGTGCACCCTAGTAGGATATGGGGCAGATGCATTTTACAGCTGTTTCACTGATCGATTTTTATTAAGGGATCAAGTTTTTTTATCTCCACCGGGAATAGAATCCAGGACCTCCCGGTTGTAACGCTTACGCGCTTACCTCTAGACCAAGGAGGCGGTCTCCTTTACATAATAAGGTATTCGCAATCATACTTCTTTAGTTTTCTAACTTTTTCACCCGACCTCAAACAGGAGGAGGTTCTCAATTCTACTGTATGTTTGTTATGACGTGATTGTAAAGCCAATAGTTATGAAGCGATTTAATGATTCTTTACAAACCCGAATAATTGATTATGTATGTAAAAATAAACGAATCCTCGGTGTTCAAAGCATTCTTCACTAAGACGAGCGCGATGTCATATTAGTTTCAAAATGACATTTGTGACGTCTTCCTGATCTAAGTAAGAGTAACCCAAAGTTAACACACACATATTCAAATTATCATTTAAAACTAGATTGATTCTGTGATATAAATTTGTATGAAGATTATTGAGATGTTAAAGGTCAACGACCCTTTTTCTTAATATTTAAAGCATGTGATGTATAAAGTGAGGTTCGGCAAGAGAATGTTCAGGATCACGTGACACGGTGTATGCAAAGGGCGGCAAGTTTCGCATGCTCCCCGCGTGCCGTGAACTTCGAAAATTGACTTTCAATAGAACTTTTTCCACGTCAACTTTTATACGAAACACCAAACAACTGTTTTATAACATTTTTAATAAAATCTCGAACACAAATTTCGTTTTACTTTATCCGATGAATTCTTTAGCTCCACCATCTCTGTAGGTCTGGTAAAGTATTTTTATTTAAGAGTGCGTTTACATTTTGTATGGAAAAACTTACAGTTAATTTTAAATTAAAATGTGAATCCCTGGCCAGACTTTGTGAAGAGTTTATTTCAGTGATTAATAATAAGTACATTAACTCTTTCCTACTGGTTTCAAAACCTAATCTAGATTCTTCCCTCTACCTAAGAAAGTATTTATAATTTATAGGATATCTTGGTAGCCGATGAGCTTGGTAAATGCATCAAACATTTATACCAGCTCCCGTTCCCTCGGGACCCTTTTTATTCGTACTAATCCGACTGGCAAAGATCATTGAATTCCGTCCCAACATTTTCTAACCAAATACTATCCCAATATTAAATGACTCGTGTGATTTTTTTAACCCCCGACGAAAAATATGGATGTTAGACGTATCGGTGGGTCTGTGTTTATGTAGCCTAAATGAACGGACCCATTGCGATGCAGTTTTTTTATTTGAGGAGCTACAATTTATGTTTTTTTTTACCATGTTTAATTTTTTCATGAGATAAAATATTCTTCATAAATTTCGTGGGAGGTTTTTAAAATTGTATTCAATTTCATTTGTTTGTGTATTAAATAAGTTTGTATCGCTCAATCGCGTTGATTGATAGATTTTATACACAGCATAGATCCATCACTTTGACATACATTTTTTGGTAGGTGCGTATATAATAGAAAGTCGATCTTAAAATAACGTTATCAAAACTTCCATACATCATAGCCTTTATTTTAACGGGATTTAAAGCATAAGGAATATGCAGGTATACGAAAACCTGGTGGTAACAAAATTTAAAAGTCAACTAGTTTGTTCTCGCAACTTTGCCTACGTGAGCATCCTATTACATTTACATTATTCGTGTAAATCTTAGAGTTTTTCAAAACCGCTTGCAGATTTTTCTGTTACAAAGTCTTAAACGTTTCTCTCACTCCTTACTTATATTTTGATCACTTTACACAATAGGTACCTTTTTAATTATAATCTGTGTTTTTAGGATGTTGAGATATTTTACTTTGAAATTTCAAGTTTCAATTTTAAAGTCCAGCAAACCAAGCAAGAATGAGAAGCTCTTGTATTTTTTGGGCGGCACTAGCTTAGTCATATACAGCAGAAAAGCACTGGAACAGAAGTAATTATGTTACAATAGCACACCGTTGCTCTAGACATAAATAGGTAAAAAGGATACGGGTATCGTGTTCGTGACGGACGAGTGGGCATCTCTCCGTGGAGTTGCAAAGCCAAGCTCAGCAAAGCAATTTAACCAATTTAATATCGTTCGCGCCCATTGAGTGGCTCCCCGCGCTCTTAATTTGAAAATAGACGCCATTGTGTTGCTCTTGCGAAAATATCTCATATCCCGAACGTACTCAACCAGTTCAATTCACTCCTATAGGTTTTTATTCACTGCCATCTATATAGTCTGTCGTTGTGTAGTCGATAGTCTGGCTATGATTAGGATAAAAACGTTGTGTCCCTAAATCAGAGTTCAGTCTATTTCAATATTAAAACTAAAAATATATTTATTCATGTAATTACATGACCACTTATGAACGTCATTTAAATCTAAGTTAACAGGCTTTTTTAACCAAGAAACTTAGTCATTTTCACAAATTTTGTACTGCAGCAAATCATTTAAAAGCGCAAGTAGTCCTACCAAAATCAAATCAAAGTCAAATTAGTTACAGTATCTGTGAACTCTTTAATCTGAAAGATATTTCATGACTTATATTATAAGCTTAAGTTTTTTAATTTGAACCAGTAGGTCCTGAGATATTCGCGTTCAAACAAACAATCCTGCTTTACTAGTATTACTGATTGACGGATCAATGTAGGTATTTACTGAGTGAAGCTACGGACGGAAGCTATCTTATTATCGTTTTGGGTGCGGTTACCATTCTATATTTCTGAGAATATAATTCAAATAGACATTTCGTCATAATTGCCGCATCGGTGACAACATTATGGCCTATTAAACGAAACTAACGCTGAAGTTTATTCTCTTAATATTTATAGTTTTTTATTCCATGAAGCCACTTCATTCATTTAATGAACTCGTAAAAGCACGCGTGCAACTCTTATTAGGGAATTAACTAAATTAATGTGTACCTTAACAAGTATATAGAGAGAATACGAAGCGTAATTTCTTACAAAATCGAAATATAATAAATTTTTAAATAAGTATAACGTATATATTAAAAAAAATAAAGTAAATTTAATTTTATACATGACTCATTTAAGACATAATAAAAACTATATTCTACGCCTCGTTCATTAATCTTTGACACTAAAAGAGGCATGTTATAAGAATGACGTGTCTGTGTGACTGACGTGAAGTCGATTGAAAAAAAGAGAAAGGTTTTTCGGCTCTTGAAAAGGTGTAAACTTGATTTACATTTCAGGACCCAGTTTGAGTGCTTTAAAACTCTCAATAGCTTTATTATATCCACAAACCACAACTCGTCACTTGTGTGCTAAATAATTTACGGTATGACGTTTGTGGGAAGTGAAATGTAACTAGCATGCATCTTTCTTGTTAAAATATTTACGATTGTATACCCAACCGCAGCTTGCTAAGTTGATATGTGAATTAACACTAAATCATTATAAAAATGTGTCAAAGAAGAAAAATTATAAATATTGCTTTCTGAGCAGTTGTACCGTTAACTCATATATACCATAATAATAACAAAATATCTTAGTAAATATGTATTTTAAAATATTCTAAAACTATTTTTGCTAAGCGTCATTAATTTAAAACACTAAAGAAAACAACAAATTAACATTTCGTGAAATAAAGGACATGCCATCTTTCGCTCAAAAAGACAGTGTCGAATTTAGCTTAAAAGTAATGATACATTTGATATATAACAACTTATAAGTTAATTTATTTATACAAAAATATATTTTAGTTAACTGTGAAATCGGAATCTTTTTTTTTTTAATTACTTTTATTTCACTCTTTAGAATGGAACATCCCTAAAATCAATATTAACAATAATTGAAACCAAAATGTCATCTTGATAAGAGAATTTTTAATTGTTAATTTTTTCTGTGCTTAATAAATTTCATCTATCAAACATAAAATAATCATTAAAATCGGTTCATGACTGGCCTCACAATCGCGTAACAAACATACAAAAAACACAGACTTCAGTTAAATTTTATATTAATTAAATTATTAAATATAAATGTGTTTTCTAATGAAACAAACATAGCTTTTATTCTATAAAGGAACTTAATCAATGTTATCAAATTTACATGTCAGACTATTTGTTTTCAATAAGTCTTCTAATGACGAGTGATTTGCGTAAAGATTTCTTTAAGTAATAAGTCCTAGATACGACCCTTGGCATGGGTTTAATAAACATCTGACCTATGTTGAATAAATCTACGCCCGATTTCTAAAGTCAACTACCATTCGAAAGTACGTACTTTTTGAATAAATTCTTATAACAATATTATAATGACGTGAATTGCGCTCAGTAAAATGTTTCAATTTATTGTTGTTGCCATGTATGTTGCATTATATTTCCAAATATATTTTTTTACTAAAATTATTTAATTAAAGTAATACGAAAAATTTGACATGAAATATTTTTCGATAAGCCACCTCCGTAGCAAAGCACACAGATGCGTGCCGTCTGTGTGTTGCGCCAGAGATCCTGGGTTCGAATTCCGTGGAAACAAATGAATGTTTCGGTTGCGTAGACATAGAAGGCTGTTCACCTACCTGCCTGTGAAGAAAATGATGAGTGAAACAGATACAGATACGTAATCTTTGATAAAAACTGAACTGCAGTGCAAAAAAGTAAACGATGACTCGTCATTTATCGACTTGGTGATGCCATTGAGTAGTTACGAGAGGACACAGGAACGGACATAAATAAAAATTCAAGACGAATTTGATGTATACTTTTCGGTTTCGCCGCTATTTTGTTAGAGCAACCCAAAAATTCATTACTTGTGCTTAACCCAACTTTGTAGAGTTGAATTCATGTATATAGTAATAATTTGCCGTCAACTTTGTATCAATAAATTCAAGCTGAAGCCGCTTACAACACATAATTTACATACAATGGCCTGTAGGCGTACAGATGAAGGGGTATTTATAGAAGTATTTCCTGAAACGAATTAAATGAAATCGTGGGCGATGGTGACTGCAAATATTTTATCAAAATGCGTCAATTAGGCGCAATCTGTGGCTTTCATGCAGGTAATGGCTACTCCCCGTGAGTTAGGGTTTGCCGCCATCTTGAATCGGAGGGTCAAATTAAATTGACATGTGGTTTATGCAGACATATTGTTTGCCGCGTGTTGTGTCACCCCTAATTATACAGGCCCGCTGATATTATGAGATTAGCCGAGAGCAATTTAGTTAATGCTCATTGCGAATTTAAAATGACGTGAATTTTGATATGTAGGCATACCATACTAGCAGCCCACCCCAGCTTCATAGAGATTGCAATACGTTACTTCAACGTCTCGCTTACTTTGTGTACTGGTGTAGAAAAGAGCTGAATCTAATGATAATATAATTAAAATAAACTTTAATTGTTGTGTCTAACAGCGCTATGGTGTTCTTTAATTAGCACTATCAAAACTCTTTCATACGAACATCAGTAATTTATAGTTTCAATTGTTTTATAATTTGTGACTGATAACTTAAAGATCCATAATGGTAATAATAATATAACTATAATAAATCATTTTGATAGTTGTAATAAAAAGAAAAGTTCGTCCTCAAAACACATTAAAAGTGAAAAATAAATTTTGTATTATTAATGAACCTACTATAAAGAAAAAGACGTAATTCTCAATCGGTCCACGGACACGACGTGTCAACAGGAGTGGAACATCCAAAAAAAGCGTCAAATTGATAACCTCCTTTTTGGTTTTTTTGAAGGTCGGTTAAAAATTAATAGTTAGAATTTTATAAAGGAGGGTCGGCTCGTTAGGAGTTCGAATTACTTCTGCGAGCGATAGATGCTCTTTCAGTGGCCCGAGTTTTCCTTCCGAAATCTGCCAGTAAGAGTGAGAGGTAAATAGTCGCGTTGCGGAGTGGTATGAACATGAAAAAAAGGACTAACATTTCGGTGCATGTTTTATAATAATATTACTAAAACTATAAATTATAATATCTAGCTTAATAGCTAGCTATTGTAATCAATATCTTTATATCTAACAAACAATATTTGTCAATATACTTTTATTTTAATGACACTTACAGCTCTCCGTTTTTGCAACGTTGCATGTGCACGTTATTTAAAATGAAATTTACGTCTAAATTATAAAATGCAGCCCGAGGCCACAATCGCGTCGGGATCTCGAGCGCTGTCGTTAAATTGTCGCATCTTTCGAGGTCGAGCCAGACGCGGCGTCAGCGAGCAGGCCACAAGTTTAGCATATCGCTTCAGCCCGACAAATCCCTACGACATAACGCAGACGTTTACCCCTGATAGCTATTATCGAACCCTACTGCTTAAAAATGGCCATCCTAAAACTGAACGTCTCAGAACTTAATAGAATTGAAAGGAGATTGAGTAATAAACTTCAATAATGTATTTAGAGTTCCATACCGTGCGAAGTTTAGATTATAATTAAGAATTTCTGTTAAAGTTTGCACATTCTGTCTGCGTGCTAGTGACCTGTCATCACAGGTCTTTTAAACTTATTACGAGCACCTGCCTCTCACAAAGTTACATTCACATTCAAAATGATAAGAGCATTAAATTACGAGTAATATTGATTTGATACGTATTGTTATGTAACTTTGTGAAGAGGCCATTGAGGTTATGATTACATTCATTTTAAGATACACAGTTACCACCTTCGTGTCCAGGTCTGGTAACACTTTTATTCATCTTACGCACAAGGTTTTGGTAGCGTTATCAACTCCTTCCTTGTTGTGAAAATTATATGTGAAACACATGTATGTCTGCCGTAAACTCCCTTCTATTATGGGATTAAAATTTTTGATATAATTTTGTCTGACTAAATTTTTTTACGTAGCAAAATTAATTTTATTTATTAATTTTTATTATTTTACATTTTATAAAGACCGAATTCAAAGCCTTGTTATACTTAAAATCGGATCGTTATTGTCAATCACTCCTTATCGAATATGTAGTATCATAAATCCTAATAAACACATAATAAATATGTACTTTTTCCTTTACGTGTCCTGTTATATTATTAACAATACTAATCTTATATATAAAATTTTCGTGTCACAATGTTAGTTACCTTAGTCCTCCGAAACGGATTTACAGATTTTTACCAAATTTTATATCCATATACAGTAGGTCTGAGAATCGGCTACTATCTATTTTTCATACCCCTAAGTGATAAGGGTAGCCCACCCCAAAAATTAATATGGCAAAAAAACGTTTGCCGGTTCAGCTAGTAATAAAATAATATTATACTTAAATAACGCAAAAATTCAAAAATAAAAAAATATATAGAAACTTTCATCTCCTCAGGTAAGGGTAGAATTTTCAGAAATAATTCTTTAGTGAATGCCTACCCACTAACTTCAGTAACCAAAGTTTATGGTTTAAAATTAACATAAACAGTTAACATTCCGCGTTGAGAAATCAGTCAGTCAATGAATCAGGAAACGTAATTTAATATAATTATATAAAATAGTTTATTAGACTACTTCCACTAGTAGTTTAGTGTACTAAACCAATTTATTCCTAAAATACTTCATAATAAGAATTAAGTGCTTGTACATAATATTACGTCTCGTGGCTTATCCAATTAACAGTAACACACGTATTAACAGACACCGAGTATCATTACGCTGCTACTAAAATAAACGAACATAGATAATGGACGACGGGATCAATACAAAGTAATCGCGAGTGGATCCAATAAGCCCGACCAAAACAACGGGGGGTCATCGGATCCTGGCAGCGAACATGGGAAACAATATGGCGGCATGCAAATAGCTCAGCCATTATCGCACCTGGGCAGAGTAAACAAGATTACGAGAATTGAATGGCTAATTAGGGGAAAAGAAGGCCCAGCCTCGAGCCATTGCTGTCTCTCCTATATTTCATGAAGCTAAGTCCTTGTTCGGCTTGTTGTTCAGCTAATAGCCTTGTTATCTACCGCTAGTGCTTAACAGCGAAGCCATAAGCTTGACGTAATTTTAATATAGTAAAGTTAGAACCCTATTTTCGACGTCCGTTTTATTTTATTTTCACGTCGCTCTTAAGCTGCACTCTCTTATAATCCGACTTTCATCGTCAATAAACTTAAAGACTCTGCAAATCTCTTTTTAACACTGAACTCTGTTATGTATAGTTTATTTTGTTATCCTAGACCATACTTTATATCTTCATTTTCCCGGAATTCGATTCAATTCAAGCACTTTGCATTAACCAGTGCGTAGCCAATCGACTTAAGGCGGCGATTTAACTTAATTTTTACTTGACTTTTGATGTACCCGCATTGATTAGTCATCATATATTTAACTCATTATACTTTAGGCTTCTTTTATGGCTACTTGACCATAAAGTTGGTAGCGATAGTTGCCCAATATAAAGTAATTTATGATGGCCGCGCTCAGACCCATGAAAAGCACTTAATCATTATTCAATTAATTAATCAGTGACATTTACAGATAATAAAATAAACATATTTACGAGCTGACTTCGTTAATTTTATGTTTAATTATATGACACTGTTATTGGCGCGGCGCTGTCTGAGAGTCAGCTGTCATAATATGTGATATAAAATATTCTCAATTTTAATTCATTGTCATATGTAATTTCCAAAGACCTTTTTAATAACGTTCATAGTTAAAGTTAACAATATCTTTGTCCATATAGAATCAAATAACATGATCGCTCATGAACTTTACATAATTCTAAGTTTACAGGCTTTTCGAGAACAGCCAAGAATTTCAGTTGGGCTTTCATTTTATTCCGACCATGTTCACAAAATTTAGATTTTGAACTGGATCATTCGCTTCACCTTGTTCTGCATACCTCGACTTTCTGCATGGTGCCAGAAGAATAAACAAAAGAAACTTAAAATTCTAATAAGATCGTAAGAAAAGCAAGAGGTATGAGCTAGGCATAGTATTAAAATAGTTTTTATATCAACTATTTTATTAGATTATATATTGAGTCATTTCAATATTATCAGCATATCGACAATTTCTATCGATGAATAACTCCGATATGAAATTATTAATCCCATAACTATTCTATATTGGACATCCTTTTAACTAGATAATCCGGGATATGATTTAAAGAGGTTCATCCGACTCGACGCTAACCGTAATTTAATTACAAACATGTAGCCTGTCATAGTGCCCACACAAAACCTATTTAATACAAGATTAATGAATTATACCCACTGATAGAAAACATGCTTTGTTTTTAATCGATAAACCCCTTTTCGTTAATTAATTAACGGCCTGCATGTTGAGTTATAACTTAGTCATCATAAATTACGTATCGTACCGTGTATATTAAATATTTTTCACAAATTCCGACTGTATTTGGTGATATACTTACGCGATTTTATTTTACGTTGATACATAAAAATAAAACTGTGTACTTATATAATATATTTACAAATATACAAAAGGCTCAACAGTGAGCTTCCAGAAGACAAGCTCATACTCAGTAGAGTTATCATTTCTTCTGACCATATTTAAGAAAACAATATATTTTTCTATCTATAAGCTGGACGTAACTTTTTACGTACCTACATTTTAAATCTAGCACAAGCTAAAACAAACAAAATGTACAATAGGTAACATAGAATATAAATCCCGCAATAAACTCTGCGTTGACGCCGCGAAAAAATCTCATTAATTCCTCAAAAGCCTTCAGTGACCCGCGTTTTTGAAAAGCCAAACACTTTGTCTAGAAGAAGGCAGAAAGTTGTATAATTTCTTTAGCGAGATAAGAGGCGAAAGTTCACGCAGGAGCGGAGATTTATGACATAACCGTCGCTCCTTTCACTAAATAATAAAAGGTCGTCTGTAAAACGCGGTGAGAGCATAAAAGTTTTACGTCCATACAACCCGTTGGTATACGAGAACTAAGTATGTAGGGCGTAGACGCGAAACCTCCATAAAAGGTAATCAGTGCCGGCACAATAGTCCATTGCCTCATAAATCGTACGCCAACGTATGCTTATTTCATTTGCTTCGGCTAAATACCACTTAATATAGCCTTCCCGGATTCCAGAGCTACAAGCTCAATTTCATAAACCGAATTACGACTTGACTTACATTGACCTTATAATAGCCACAACCGGCTCTGAGGTCCTGGTCCTGTATTGCGCTGGATGCCGGGTTTGAATCTCTGGGCAACAAATATTTCGATTAGGTACGCATAGAAAGCTTTCAACGGGGTGTGTCGAAAAGATCTCGCTTACCGCTCTCGTCATATAGCAAGGAGATGGAGATTTTAATGGATGCACAGTGGCGAGTCTTCACATGTAAAGAAATTATTTGTGAAACAAACGTAGAATATGTTTCATGCCGAACTATGGGATAAAGGACTTATAATAAACATTAATTAATTTCTTTCAAAACGTTTGGTCGGCTTTTACAAAATTTGATTAAGTTAAATATTTTTCTCAATAAATAGCTTTATGAATCGGTTCGAAATTATACGCATTCGTCGCTTTGAATAATATAAAAAGATTTCAAAGCCAGCCGGAGCTTTATATTTGCCGATTACTAAAATATCGGCTTACAAAAAACCTACTTTTCCGTATACATTGTACCTATTCAATAGGATTTAAGATCTGTTGAAATTCAAGCTTTGAATCGTTTTTTACGACATCGATTGCTTTTATGTTACACGAGACGCTACTGTATACAAGAATAACCGAATTTAATTGTGTTCCACACAAAAAAAGATATAACTTTATATTTATTACAGAGTGCATACTTTGTTTTAACTTGTATCAGATATTTATAACACCTAATTTACTACGAACTATATAACTAGAAGTGCACTGGTTACTTCTCTTATGTAGAAATATAATTTCGGAATTAAAAATATTATTTTTGAATCTGGGAACACATATTAAAATCAGTGGATGTGTGTTGATATTGGTTTGAGGACTGGTTCACTATACATTAAAGTACCTAGTACATATACTTATAATTAATTAGGCTACTATATTATGTAAAGTAGTTTTTTTAATATAAAAGATTTATTAACTTCATAAAACAATGTATGTTAGTGGGTAGAATATATCTGCAAATACATTTCCCACCTGTGTACTGACAAGTGGCAACGTACCGTCGACGCCGGAATAATGCATAAGAAATTCGTCAACATCTCTCTTGTTGAGCTAAGTTTTGTTCACACATCCTGTGTGTTTGTTCAGCTAAAGTTATACTTACTTTAGCTACAATATTCAGTTATAAAATAAAAATACTTTTGACTTTGAATAACTGTAAGTCCCTTGCTTGCACTATTTTAAACCTCCGACGAAGAAAGAACGGTATTATATGTTTGAAGTGACTGTGAATCTGTGAGTCTATGTTCCCAAATAAATAAATCAACGAAAGCTGACATGATTGAGATAATGCTAACAATGTATGAACTCTGTTCATTGAGATATTCCTATTTTTAGTTTTAATATCGGGTGTTATTAAATTGACTTAAATTTCACTTGTTAATTGAGTTCCGTACAGACATTCCTGATAGAATTAGATGACACTTTTGACTATCCTGACGTCAGGTACGTGACAAACAATTCCTGGTTTAGTTTTATGCGACGTCATGCTCCGTCAATAGACGTGATTCGATTGTACGGTTAATATACTTTGTTCGTTGTTACTTAAGTTTATTTTATTGATAACAACATCATTTTAAAATAATTCGTGGATGTTAAAAATTTATAGCTAGAATTTAAAGGATCCATTAAGGTTTTAACGAATAGTGGATTATGTCCATTACATATCCTAATACAAAAGTATATGGCTATTCTTCATAGAAAATATATAAAAAAACTAAGCGATAAGAGCATTTATGTAACAGAATTATATAAAAAGAGAAGGACTCTTTAATTATTTATTAAAATATATTAGTTATGCCACTGTTTTTACACTATTTTCATTTTTATTAGAGCAGTTGGACTGCAAAAGTGCAAGTTTCAACACGTTCAAATTGGTAAAACTTTACCAAAGATCTATATGACACTATACGTTGCTTTCACGCATATATCCATAAATCTACTATATATCTTTACATATCATCTTGTGTTGGATAGTGCTGAGATATTGTCAATCAATGGATTGAGGAAGGTTTATAATATGGCATGGCATAGTATAGCACAAAATTATTATTTTGATAATTTATAATTGAATATCACCGTGAATATAATTATCGTAATGTTTATTGGCATTATAAATTACAGCGAAGCGAAATCTAAGTAACTAGAACCCTCCATAGGTCTGATTTCTGACGTAGATGAGGGAATAGTGAAGTTTTTAAGTGGATAAATAAGGCGGTGATCGGATGGAAAAGAAGACAATACTTTCTCGGTTAGGGGAGCTATTTGTATGCGTAATAGAGGATCGAATTTCGTATTTGTTCGTAGTCGTTAACAGCACCTCCGTGCTTGTTTAGAAAGAAAACAAAGCGGGGAGGCGAAGGGTGGAACGGGTTTGATAGGTATATAAAATTAATTCTATGGGGAGCAATTGAAATTTGATATAATAAAATGATTATATTTAGGATAATTTATAGGGATTTTATAATTTAATAACTGTTTCTGTTTTCGTCGCAGCGTGATGTTACAACATACAGCTATACCTACTGATAAATACTACGGTTATTAAAACGAACTATTAAACTAAACACAATAAACTAAAATTAAAAGCGAAAATTTTAATTCTTCGCATTCATATTCAAAGTCAAATATCATCTATTCATAAGAATCATAATAAATGCTTATGAATCTAACTCAAATATAAGTTTTATAAAAAGCTTAAACGTTAAGGACAATTTTTTCAGGCGTATGATCAAGAACATAATAGTTTTTACAAACAATATTAGTTTATGGAATGTAATGACACCAATAATTCTTGTTTGAGCAGCTTAAATACCAAAAAGTCGATGGAGCGTGAAAGAGAGTCACGGGCGAAGGGCTTGTGCCCACCTCCCAGTTGAACGGTTTACTTGATCGTTTAAAAGCTCACACGCGATACTCAAACAAACTATCTGTGCCTACTTCAATCACGCTCTAGGACTACAATTTTTAAACCCGATTTTACGGCCTTTTACCAAAGTATTTAATTAAATTTATTATATAAAAGCACAGTAATACACATAGCACGACATCACAAACAAATCACAATAGTTGATATCAAAGACACTTTTTAAACGTCCGACGCAATAAAAGTGGCCATAATAACGCCACAGACAGACATACAGACAAATCAAACATTTTTCCATATGTCTGTGTGTGGCATCGTACTTCCTAATAGACTGACTTGATACGCTTTGTTACAATTTATGAAACCTATCTATTCTTTTATATGATATTCTTATGTAGCCTAAAAGGAAACTTTTATTTCTTTTTAGCTTTTCCAGCTCTCGAGATTAGCAAAAACAAACATGCATTTAAATATAATCATTTTTTACTTGCGTACATTTTGAATCCATCCATGTTTTTGTCCTATCTCTCATGTGTTTTTAGTCTGATTCTCACAATTACAAACTTCTGAATGGTTAATCGTACGTACGTTTAGTTCAATCTCGTGTTCATATAACGTCAATTTAAAACGCATTTTAAACAATCTGAGCGAAGAATTAAAGCTATTATTTTAATAGGCAAATGACATTTTAAAAATGAAATTATGTCATCAAAATCATTTTTTAAATAGCTCAATATCTTATCTGGTTTCTATATGATTATATAAATAGCAGTATTAAATCCTAAGACATTATACAGACATATTTCTATTTAAGTGGTAATTTTGTTTAAAGTAGATAAATTATTATGTACCTACGTACGTACCTAAGCGAAAAATTTGTTTTTTAGTATCCGGTTCGTACATACGCGTACTTTGATATGGAGCCATTTTTTTAAAAGAAAACCCATTAATAAATTTGTAATCACAACTTTATATCAAGATGATGTAACTACAACCTTACACCCTTTTGCCCTTAACCTTTTAACCCAACACACATTGTATTTCATTTCATCCATTCTCATTACATTCACTATATGTGCTTATATCTTAATCTCTTTATATTAGACGTTGTTCAACTGAGATCTTTATCTAGCAAATCGTAGTATATATTTTATTTTTTACATTATCACGCCTATTTCCCAAAGGGGAAGGCAGCAATCACAGACCATCACCTCTTTCGCTTCGTGTATAGCTGTAAATAAATTATAAACTCGACATACAAAATATTGTTAAATAATACCTTTGAATTTATTGAAATGTATATAAAATGCAAATGGCGCAGGTATCGCCCACGCAACAATGACCGAGGGCTATAGGGAATATGAATATTAGGGAATGTTTATTAAAATATGCGTAATATTGAAACGATCATAAACCGGTCGTTAAACTGTCGAATAAGCTTTATTAATTTGTAAATGACCTTCACGTTCATAGATTTTCTAGTCATCTCTATCCGTTGATATAAGACAACTTTCGAAAATAATGTTCATATTTTATGTGTCTATAGGCGATGGTCCACTAACATTTAGTAAGCCTGCCCGTTTGCCTCCTATATTATAATCTCCATAAAAGTGAAATTGAAGACAAATTGAAAAATTCCCTAACATTAGAATTATAAATACGAATATATTTTCATGCATGGATATTGTCCATCTTGATCACGTGAGCTTTCAAATGAAAGCTTTCAAAATCGGTCTATTCGCTTAGGATCTACGAAGTCAGACAGACCCACAGACACATGGATACGTTACTTGTAACATGTTTCCCTCGTTTTGCGTCGGCAGTTACAAAAAGATGCGGGCTGCGTTTTGAAAAAGCTTCAATCTTCGTCACATACGAGTTTTTGTGTGAGATAGCTCTTCGTTTACGGAGATTCTCTTTACATAATAAACTGTATCCCTCAAAAAGCGCTCTGAAAAATATTTTCCCCGGCTTTATTGCACAAGGTCGCTTGGACTGGCACGTTTGTGTCATTTATTTTCCTTATGGAAGTAAAGAAAATCAGAAGAAAAATGTCAAGGTCAACAAATAATAATAATATTAATTAAACGGACATAGGTTGAGGTTTTTATTCACTTTCAAAATGAATTTATTTTACCGTTTTTGCAACATTCTTCATTGATGCTTCGCTACAATTTATAGTAACTAAAAAAATGCTAAATAATAAAAAAAATAGAATTTTTGAATTTCGAATTTTGAAATGTTGGTCGTAGCGTGATGATACAACATTCATCGATAAATGGACATCAATTTTTTTTCTCAATTCGACCCAGTAGTGCCTAAGATTAACGCCTTTAATCAAACAAACCTTTTAGTTTTATAATGTTAGTATGTATTAATTACTTAATTAATCGTCTTAAAATCTCATAACACACAGATGTACATAACTCTAACTATAATTTTCTTCTTTTCGGATAGTTAAACGATTATATTAATATGTCTGATTAGATAATAAGTACATTAGTTAAAAATCAGCGCAGTGCAAACCTAGTTTGTAAGCAATGAGCTGAGCTACCTGTGTTTCAAATAAACTGTATAACAAATACGGAAGCGAAAGCAAAAATTAAACTATTTTAACTGTCAACTAATATGTGTTAATGTTTAATATTTTTTCATATAAATTCACAAATTTCGAATCGGTACAATAATTATGGAGACAATGTATCTATCTAACTAAAATTTTATACTTTTTGTAAAAAATCCTTAGCGAAGCATTGTCATTCAATAAATTTAAAATATAAATATATAAACGAAAAATATATATATATATATATATATATCGCGAAGTTATTATAATAGCAAAAAATAATATAGGAAAGTATGATCGAAAACACAAAATCGCAACTGAGTTTTTTTGGCATGTTCATCTCTATCAGGCGCGTTCTTAAACATGAACTTAAGAATGTACGTTATGAAATATTATTATAAACGATTTTACATGAATTTGAATAACAGTAAACGAAATTTTATCAGCTCGGTGGAACCAGAGAACCCTACTAATAACACATCCATATAGAAAAGGGGAAAATAGGTGAAGGTTTCTGCCATCCACCTGTAAACATCTAATTAGGTTAATGGTCTTTAAGGATGGAAATGTATAAAATAAGTATTAAATAGTTCGGGAATCTGTGTTTTGTCAAACACAATAAATTTTTTCAAAATTTTAAGGGATATATTTATTTTTTGATGCCTACCGGAGGCTTTGCATACGTGGTGTCAAGATCACGTCGGGGTAGCGTCGCGCCACCGCCGCGGGTGACACGCGCCTTTTAACCCCCCCGCTCCCTTTTCCCCCACCCCCTCAGTCCTCGATCCACCCCCAACAACCACGGTACCACGCATGCTCCAATTATAATCCCTTTAGGGATGTTCCATGTCGATAAATGAATTAAAACACCTTCCCAATTAACAATTAACGCTTGCTATTTCATAAAATTATGTGAAAATATGTACTTTCTTTTTTGGAAAAAATTAAAGAACCTAGCAGGTATTACTTAGGTTTAAGTTTTAATTTTTATAAAGTTATAAGACTTGTTGAATAATATCATTGTATATAAACAATGAATTAAATATAACTCGATCCCTAAAACATTTATCGTTGTCAAAACAACGAAGTATTTTTACAAAACGTTCGTAAGTAATTTGTACTCAGATTTGTATTAAAATAAAGGTTATCTATGGATGAGAACCTCGACACGAGTCAGGGCGGCATTATCTGTTCGCCAAGAGTGCGCGCGCAGTGGCGTCGTGAGGAGGGCATCAAATCGCGAGAGGAACGCGATCGGTCCGCGCGTGTTTCCCTCAGCCTCCTCGGTACACCTCTAACGGTGAGAGGCACTTGGTAACGCGACCTGCTTCGGTCAGTGACCGATAGGCACCTCCGCCCTAGGATATTGACGCCCTTAGATCTTATCTGCCCTAGCGTGACACAAAGGTGCTAAAGCCCCTGTGCCTTTGATTGCTTTCGGTGTTTTATTGTTTTCTGTGTTTTTTTTTTGTTTTTGGTGTTTTTAGTTTTCGGTGTTTTATTTTCCCTTGTGACTGTGTAAAGTTTGCGGCACTGACGTATCGGCATGGCGTGAGTTTTGACCTAACTGACCTAATTTTCACATGAATGAAGCCGACGCTATTTATCTAATACTATTAAGACAATGTCTATATATTCGATTTAATAGATAGATATTTTGTAAATTTTAAATATCAGTCATGTAGTAAAATCAAATGGGTACTGTATGTGTAAGAAAATTCATAGGTACGCGTGGATTTAACACAAAAATGTAATCATACGTTTCTCAAATTGAGAAATGAAGTGAAACTAAATTTACTTAAGATATGTGAAAAGTAAGTTTTATTTTTTAATTTACTAAAGCTAAATTAATATATTATAAATAGATTTAAATGGTCAAAACAAATAATACATATTATATATGTTTTCTCGATATAAAAATTTGCGAATAACTTAAATTATTAAAATTCTAGATGTTGAATAAACAGCTTTACAAAAATTACGTGACTTTCTGTATGAGCGTCTTCACGAAATAGATACAGAATAATTTCATTGTATCATTGAATAATTATATGAGAATAAAATGAGAAACTATTAAAAACCTGAAAATTAATAATCAATAATTGATTTTTAAAACGTGTTTGTAGAAATATTAATAATACCAAAATATTTCATACCAACTGTCTTTGTGGCTAAGTGGTTTACGCGTCTGCACGTTGCGCAGGAGGTCCTGGTTTCGAGTACCGGCGAAATAACTTAATGCTCCGCACAGTCACCTACTCGTCTGTAAAGAAAATGAGTAGTGAACCAGATGGAGAAATGTTTCTTGTCTAGGGGCTACGGGATTTACCTTTACAAAAACTTATATCAGTCCAATCGTTTAAGAGCTACGATGAATAGACAGACACACATATACGTCAATCCTATATCACCCCTTTTGCTTCAAGGTTAAAAGCACATTCGACTCGGAAAGTACAACTTTATGATATGACTACTATAATTACAATCAATTAATCTGAATTAAATTTTCATTTCTGCCTTCTGCTTTTAGGATTATTAACGTCACGTCTCTTCAAATTGGATTCGTGAATTAAATATTCAGAATTCACATCGCAAAGTTCCAACACGAGTGTTTTCGAATCCCAAATAAAGTTACAAAAGTCAAAGATATCTTTATTCATATAGAATTTCATACATATGAATGTAACTTAAATTTAAGTTTATTATAAACTGTTCAAGAACATTTTGAACTGAAGCAAATCTTTCCCAAGCGCACGTTTCATTCAAATAATCATCTATTTAACATATAAAATAATGAAAATTCTAAACACAAGTCTGATTCCAAGGATAAAAGTATTTTCCTAAATTTAAAGCGTTTAAAAATGAACGAAGACTCGGGTTGCTCGCTGATCGAGAGCGGAGATAGTGTAATCGCTGGTCTGTAGGCTCGTTTCTTTTTTTAATACAAAACACATGTGCTCTGAACAGAATATTATAAGTTATTAAGCTGGTTTTGTAGAATCCTTGAATGAAATCTATTTGAGGTTTTTAAAATTTAAACTCGGTTATTATTAATGGGAATATTGTTTCAAGATAATCCTTTTATATAAATATTTGCTAGTTAAGTTTTGGTATTTTATCTAAAAAGTGCGAGGCTTAAAAATGTATATATTTTTTGGACATCGACAAGTTTTGGGATGACAGTTAGAATAATACATGTTAAGTCGAAGTGTAGATGCGGAAAAACTTTTGTCATCTACATACGATTTTAGATTGTTTGCATCACAAAAAATACCCGAATATATTGTAACTTAATAATATAATTATCTATTAATGACATTGCTCAAGCGGACGGAATCACGGGTAAAGCCTAGCAATAATAAACTTCTGGCATGATCAAGCCACGTTCAAAGCTCGTTTAACCAGAAAGCTATTTTGAAGTCTACGGAAACATAAAGTGAAAAGGATGTTCTTTTTACGACTTTTACGAAAAAGATAATACACAGAAATGATACATTGTTTGCACAGAACACAAATATTCTTTGCTTCAATGTTCACTAAGGCTCTGTGCGTTAACTTTTCTATTATTGAAATTTTTGATACATTTTTTATAATATCCATTGACCATATCCATCCAAAAAAACACAATATAAAAAAACACCATAAAAGCATGGTAGAGGTCGATTTTAAATCTGAAAATACGATTCAAAAACTAAATTTGCACATTTTGTATTTTTTTTGTTCTTACGCCTTTTTACCTAAATAGTCTATTTTTTCCTAGTTAACTTGTTTATGAGTCGACATTGAACACCGATTTATGCGATTTTAAATCAACCATAAAGTTTTTTATTGTATCTTTTACTCTAAATGATTATTTTTGAGTAACATGATCTATGTGTTATGTCTACGAGAACAATATAACTAGTAATGTTATAAATTAATATCTATCTTAACATAACTAATAAGCAAAGGAACCTAATGCGATTTGAATAATTTGCTATTTCCTGCCAGAAACATTGCTCAGAAATAACTTTGCATGTAATGGTAACGTCTGCAATGAATTATGACTAGATATTAATATTTATATTAAGATTAAATCACATACCAACTAATATTAATTACGCAAACATTTTGTCGGGAACTTACATAAAATTTATTTGAGCACAAAATATGTAGTCAGGAAACAAGAAAAACCAAATCTTTTTTAGAGCACTCACCCAAGCTACCTACTACATAATTTCTATATTAAACAAGCTGACCATGCGGATTTCGTATTACTTCAAAAATAATGCTGATGGTATGTAGTAATGTATTTTAAGAAAACAGTTTAACAGATTAAGCGCTTATATTTGTCATAAATTTAACAATGAATTAGTATAATATGGTTTAAAAAAACCCTAATGTATTTTGAGAAAACATTTTGAACGGATTAAGCGCGTATATCTCACAAATTTAACAATTAATTACTATAGTACCCCTAATACCTGCAAATAAGAATACTTACCTGAAATAGAGAAATAGATTTTGGCTAAGAATTGTCTCAATAACTTCAGCTTTCGGGCAAAAAAATTGTCATCTTTGAATGCAGCTCATTTTGTAGTTGTCAGCAACGGTTAGTGCAATATTAGATTAGTCTAGTAGTGGATAATTTATTCAATAACGTTACGTTAGACTGTAACGTAAACAAGAACCTGTTTGCGATACATTAACGGCAACTTGAACCCGGGCCCCGACGTCAATTAACAACGACTTATTCCCGCAATTATATGCTCAAAGTAAATTGCTGGAAAATTCGTCGATAGGTAATGGCTAACATCACCATGACATGATTGAGATTACTGCGAGAGGCTCAGGTTCACACGGGATTTGTTTTTTATTTGAGAAAGATCCACTAATCAGTATAGTTACAATGTTACTTCTTATACAACCTAAAACATTGAACCCTTATTCTACGACCATAACTAGGTACAATAACATATTGAATTACTTAAATATTTATTTATTATTATACAGATTTTTTATATACTTAATATTTACATATTGGTTTTATTAGCCTTTTAATATTGTTTTATCGTAACCTACATTGACACAATGAGCCAGCTATGACGGCTGAAATAGAAATAAGTTAATGTTTATCTTCCGATGCAAAAAGAGTCTGTGATTGTAGTTCCCACACAAATGAACTGATAAAGATGAATTCTTTGTAAGATAACTGAAAAGATTAAGATTCTATATCTATTTATAAAGATCCGTTCATCAATTTATAAGATATTCTTATTTTTATACATGTTGAAGAACTTTTTAAAACGTATTTAAATTGAATAAATTAAGTTCAATACGACAATAAATAATTAATAGCAACACATATATATATTGCTTACACTATTTTATTGAAACGAAGAACAATGCTTCGAATAAATATTTTAAAAGCTGCGGTCAAAATCAATTAAAATTAATGATAAAATGTTTTTCCGCTCGTCCGTTGCGGTAAAAGCTTGATTGTTTAAATGGGAATTCCTTTGCTATCCATTTGGCCGCTTGTTTTTATACTCGTATGATGTCACGTGTCACAAATGAATCGGCCGAAGCATTGTTTGTCGGCCTAATGTCCTAGTGCGAGGTTGGTCCGACCAGAGACAATTTCCGGCCAAGCCCCTACCTTCCCGCCATTACCCACTAGAAATAATTTCCAAACTACATATTTTAATCATTCCACGACACCTTTATAAACCACCTTCGTGGCTAAGTGGTTCACGCGTCTGCGCTGGAGGTACTGGGTTTTTATCCCGGGAAAACAAATGTCTCGATTGGACAGGCGCCAAAGGCTGATCATCTGTAAAAAAATGATCAGTGAAATAAATACAGAAATGTGTCTGCCCCATGCTCCACAAGGAGTTACGGGAATTCGCTTTTTACGAAACATTTATACTATCCGTAACCTCTGACCAATCTCAAAAAATATAAGTATTTTAAAATACTAATGGCCATTGTCGTTCAACAAAATAATATGTTTTTTACTTTTTTTAATGAATAAAGAGGAAAAAATATATTTTAAAAACCTCTAGCCACTTTCTCTTTCTTACAGAATTCTCATATCAACAAGACAAGTCATAGAAAAGAGCACAACAGTATAATCTATGAGTAACATATCAAAAATTAAGGCTAATCTCCGAAATAGTTTCTTATGTTTGATTGAAATATGGTTTTTATTTCAAAATTAAAATAATTAAAATGTAATACCGCATTTTGTTATATAAAGCGGATTACTTATGAAGAAACACAATACACACAAACAGATAATTTAATTTTAGAATCATTCAATTGCCAAAAGTAATGAGATAAAGAAAAATATATATATTTTCCTTTAAATCTCAGACGCTGCAAGAAGTCGAAAGTTCATTCGCTGACAGATGCAGGACTAATGACAAATTAAGCGTTTAACATCGTTGAGAGACGAACAAAAACTCCTAAAATAAAAGCGTCAAGTGCTTTTATCTCGAGTATTTTGCAAAGTCCGCGTTTGTTTTGAGTTAAACGAAGTATAATGTAAGCGCGCACGGCCCTTTTTATACCGTTCTGGCGGATGTTATCCAACCCGCGAATCGTTTGATCTCCTCTTATAAAACTCACCATTTGTCAAATTAGAGGTGAATTTATTTTTTCACTCTAATTCCGTACACGCGTGAGAAATCCAAACGATTCTTCTCATCTGATATAACAGATTAAATATGTTGCAATATAGGAATAGATTTTGTTAAGTTTTTTTTTATTTGAAAAGAATAAAGGGCTTTGACGAGACACTATCACAAGTTAAGTAACGTTTATGAAAGAGATACGTTTCAATTCTAGCTGGTTGGTTTCATAAAAAATCCTATGTCCTAAAACCTGTCACATTTTATTTATTTATTTTAAATGTTGCTCCAACAGAGCACCAGATACAAAAAATCTCAAATTAATTCAGGCTCCATAATAGGTGCGAACCGTATGAAAAAATCTCAATTTGAGTTATACGAATTTTTTTAAAATTAAATATTTCAGTCAGGGTCTTTAACAAATGTAAATTCGCACGAGAGTGCATTTGGCTCCCACGACAATTACTTTAAATAATGCGAGCAGCAAATCACACACTCCGAAATGAGGCATAAAATGTTAGAGGAGCTTGGGAACGAGTCGGGAGTGCGTAATTACTCGTCGGGAATGCGGCCGAGTCCTGCGGCCAGCGGCCGCTTCTAAACTAGGAATAAAGTGCTCGTTCCATGCTCTTTACTCGTTAATTATACTTACAGAAATCATACGTTCCTAACGGTGTTAATAAACATCCTTAGTACGGTACTCTTGTTTAAAAAAACTGTTTCAACGGATTAAGCGCAACACAAATTTAACAATTGTTTGATTATTACTAAGTTTTACCGACGATTTGCGTTCTTTTCTTAAAATGTATGATACACGCGTAAATAAAAGACACTACGGTACTCTTAATTTGAACAAGCTCTGAATAGCCCACCTCTCTTGCCAGCTTAAATTTGAAAAATAGCTTAAATCCGTAAATCCTTCTGTCACGTTGGTCTGTTTTTAAGCGTCCGAACAAAGAGTGTTGAAGTGCTCGACTCCTCAGGGCATCTATTAAGCATCGTTTCCCACAGCCTGCGCTCCCACGTCACAAAATCTATATCTTTTATTTACCCCCGATGATAAAAGAGTGTTTTAAGTGTATCTATTATGTGTCTGTGGTACTATGTGTCTGTCTGTGCTATATTGCAAACAAATGGACCGATTTTTTCGTGTTTTTTTTCTTTAAATACTGACATTTTTGCGACATGATCTATATAGATCTATCCATTCATTCATGAGATATTCTTATTTTTATTATTATTATTATGTCAGAGATTTTTTAAATTGTCTTCAATTTCACATATATATTTTCCAAAGCCCTCTACAAATTCTATGAAATGCGTACATGAAGGGTGCGAACAGAAATTAATTAATTAATTTTATTCGCGACGACACGTGTTTATTCTTTATTATTAAATCTTTAATTAAAACTCGAGAATAAAAAGATATTTTTCTATGTATATTAATTAAATTCTCTGTATTATTACGACGCTGTAATCTTCAAACAAAGCTTTCATCTTTGATGCCTTAATTATATATATTATATAGGAATAGCTGAATAAAGATTGTTGTAAATAAAAAATTGTTGTCAAGTACCGTGGAATGGTTCCCATCATCCCGATTTCATATGTGTTTACGATGTCTCTCAATATCTCGGAAAAGGCTAAATTGAATTATATACCTACATTCAAACAAATAAAAAAAAATTCAAGTCGTTTTACAAAATTCTGTTATTCCTAACAAACATAAAAACATAGGATCGCCGAATTCGTTATTTACGTAATAATTTTTCTTTCAATTTCTAGTTTCAGTTTTTTAATTTAAAAAAATATGTTACTACTTCTAATATAGTAACAATGTGGAATTTAAGACAATTTAAAAATCCCCCGAAATTAATTGCAAAAGAGAATATCTCATAAACAGATGAAACGATTTTGATAAATCTCGATTAAGCCAGCTTTCAAACAAAAAAACACATTGAAATTGGTTCTTTCGTTTAGGAGCTATTAGACGTATAACACATCTCTTTTTTGAACAGACATACAAATTTAAAAGCACCGCATTTAAAAAAAACTTAACAGTTTTTAAATTTGAAAAATGTGTTTTAAATTATTTAAAAACACTCATAATATGGTAAAAACAAACAGATGTCACACATTGACATTTTAATGTTAAAAAACAACAAACCTTTAACGCCAATTAAAATAGTTTTGTAATTTTTTGTGGCGCTCCAGTGGTGACGGATAGCGATTTGGGTCAGGAAGATTAATTTGCTTTGAACTGAGAAGTTTCTTGTTAATGCTATTGTAAATACTGGCTGTTTAGCTTTTTTATTGGCCTGGTCTCTTACAGTGCAGTGTAAACATTGCTGTATTAATTGCTGCAGCGTTGTATTGTTCGTACAGCTGGGAACCGAGTTCAGATTGTTTGCTGGCAATAACAGACCTATTTATAAATAATGTTTGTTTGTATAACTGACTGGCTAGAGAACTGAAAATATATACAAAGTACAAGTAGCTGCTTTATTATAGCTTTTAAAGCTAAAAAATCCTCTGTAATTTTAGCAGCGTTTTCGATGACAGCTTCCAGTTAGCTCATTTTTTCCAACCTTCAAAAATCATCGCTAAATTTCAGCCAATTTCCAAAAAAAACTGTGACAAATTTACTTTTATATAAAACCTTTCCAAGAATTTTTAATTTTTGCTAAAAACCACATAAGTACCCAAAATATAAACAGAATCAACCAAGGTGTATCACTATTAAAGTGTTACAACTTACGTAACTCCATTTAAAACTGTAAAGCCAATTTAATTTTAGAAACTCGATATAAAAAATTCATTGTTTGACTAAATATTAATATTAAAACACATTATATGCTGAACCAGATTAATGTAACTAAGCGCTTCATATATGGCTGCGTTATTGTCATAATTAGCTGCATCATAAGCAATAACAATTACTGACATCATTACGTCGAATGAACGATGTTCTGTCTACCCATGACATAGAACAGCGAACCGATTGAACGTTGCAAGTTCAAGCACATAGCAGGACCCCACATCAGGTCGGAGATAAATCAATGTGGGAAAACGATCGACGCAATGTGGACCGTTTTCTCGATGCCTTATAAGTCAACTGACTCGTACATACTACATAACCGTATTGTAGTTTAGGATTCATATTATTGTAAGCGCCATAGGTCGCACTCGCGTCATACCACTTTAGAACGACCCGACTGATTTAAATCTTTATTATTTATAACATTCATTTAATATATATTTATTTCAACTAGAGACTTAGAAATCGTCCGAAGAAGAGATTTAAGTAATCATAGGTATTTCTTCGGCAGATTAACTAGATAAGAAATTAATGAAATGTAATATTTTTTACTTAATAACTGTGTATAGAATTTCATATTTGATTTCTGAATAATGGAGTGATTTTCTTTGCAATTCCGTTGGGTTATTAGAACTAAATAAATGTATGTCCCGTGTTACATAATATAAAAAATGTTAGCTCGATTGTTTAATTTAAATATATTAATTTAAATTGTATTAACAAACCTCTTTGCTCAGTTGACCACTTACCGGGTTTTGAATTCCAAAGAAAAGTTTAAATGTTTTCAAAACTATATATAATAATACATCGTGTACTTGTCTATTAACAAATAACAATCAATCAAATCGACATGTTTCTGCCTTATGCATCTCTGAATACGGAACTTTAGTAGCTTTAATAATTCAATATCAAAACGCCTTGTATTCTTAAGATATTTTAAGTCTTCATCGACTTAAATGAAGTCAGGTAAAAGACAATTCAATAGAAACAAGTTTCTTGTAAATCTTTGTGTGTGTATGTAAATTTTGTGTTCGCTGTTTTAATACAGGCGTATGGTAAACTGAGCCTCCTTTATATTCTTATTCCTTATCCTTAGGGATAATTCGGGACCGTGCTATAGGTTTTACATAATTTCTCCACAACCCATTCGAGGGTCGCTACTGCGAAATCGCTGTTTGAGGCCACAGGGACTAAAATTAACAAACATCCAATAAATCTGTCGTTTTTGATATTTATTATATTTACATAAAACATACATAAATAATAGTTTTATCATAATATATTACTTAAAACTTATATTTTCAATTTTTTAATTACTCATTTATTTCAGACAGACTAAAGACAAAAACCTTCCGACATGTTAATTACTAATAACCTCATGATGGATGAACAGATCGGTATAAATTGTAGCTCGGTTCATTCGTTTATGAGCTACGAAGCCAAAAACACACAGGATACGTCAAACTTATGACACTTTTGACACGTCGGGAGCTTAAAAAGTAACGGCTTCGCTTTACAATAGGTAGCATTGGATGCTTATCTAAAACACTGGCTAGCTGGTCTAAACTAAAATGGAAATGATTGATGGTAATATTTGTATAACAAGTTTCAAAAGCTGCATATGAAATAGAAGGGTAACGAGAGCACGCCCGTCGCATTTCTCGTGAACAATGTATGAGGGTAATTGTTTGACATGCAAAGCGCTGAGATCAACCAGCCGCCACTCCACCTCGGCGAGGGCTGCCTGATGAACTGCATCTACCCTCGTCCGTAAGTAGCTTCTGAACAACCAAAGCGGAACGCTACAAATAATGAATAATTCATTTGTTAATTATGAATTTGCCTTGCATTCAATTCGCTACATTCGATGTTGCATAGATTGGCCTGACTTCCGCTATTTTATTGCACGGAAAAGCTTTTTGGGCGGAACTTCGTATGGATTTACGTCATTTAATCAAAATCACAGTATACATTTAATGCCAAAGATTAGTTCTTTTTCTTTATTTTTATAAATATGTCCTCGACTTGATTACGAAAAAAAGACAATTATGATTAAAATATAGTACTTACTAGTTGACCCGGCAAACGTTGTTTTGCCATATTAATTTTTGGGGTGGACTACCCTTATCACTTAGGGGTATGAAAAATAGATATTAGCCGATGCTCAGACCTACTGAATATTCATATAAAATTTGGTACAAAATCAGTAAAGCCGTTCGGAGGAGTAAGGTAACTAACATTGTGACACGAATATATAAGATGTACAAAACCATAATATAGATAATATTTTTACTAATTTTATTAGTTAATTTTTTGGTTGAATGTCGACTTTTATCAAAATTAGCACTAATAATAGTGTGACAGTCAATACTTATTGATAATAATAAGTTTAGTTAGACACTCGTGAGTTCGACGCTGTGTGTGTTATAAATAATTCAATCACTTACAAAAAACTAATCCTACAAATGTATGCTACTAACATTAATTTGATATAATTACAATTTTATATTCACAAATTGGAATATTTTAACAGAATTTGGCAAATTAACTGGTACACTTTTTAAGTAACATAATCTAATTAATATAATATGTGCCTGCTTGAAATAGGTATCATATAAAAAATATTTATATTTAACATGTAGGTACCTACTACAAATGTTCGGTACATTTCTGCATAAGTGTATAGAATTATGTCCCCCAAAGCAAAACTTTGGTATAGAAATCACCGTTCTACCAAAAAAACTATAAGAAAAAAGTATTTTGTTCACACTTCACACAAAGCATGCTCTTTGAAATTTAACCGCATCACGTCATGCCGAAAAATTGATAGCGTCTATTCATTTCTTTGCGTCAAGTCCATTTACTCGCAATATGCCGTCTTTCGTGTAGTTCATATTTTTTGTCCATCTAATCGACAAGCTTTTATGGCACCTCAGCGCGGGCGCAAAAAGTTTGAAAATCGAGGGTCGAGTGACGAATCGAGCGGGGATTCGTCTGCCTCCCGCTGCCCGCCTCAGTCTATCGCGCTCTGTCACAGAAGCAGGTTGCTTCATCGAGGTTTATTGTAAACAAACCCCAAACTTCATGATTATATTATTACAGATCAAATTAAATTTAAAAAATTGATGATGCTCTTCACGAATTTCTAGACTGAATTAGTTTTAACCACTGATATGTCAAGGAACGTTGATACAGTGCTATCGTGATGTAAGTGATAAGAGATTCGAAGTGATGGGTTACCAAGCCTTATAGTTGTGCTGTGAACTGTTTGACATCAAGATGACGATGAAATCGCTCAAGTACAGCGAGCGGGAGGACATGATGGATGGATTTAGTCCTGTGCCTCCTCCTCTGCCGAGGCGTCAACCAGTTAGGAACATCTATGCCGAACCCTTCGTGGACCCGAGGTAAGCGTTCCTTACGCTACTTATTACATATTGTATGGTAGAGATACTTTGAATTGAAAGAGTCATCATCCGTTCAAAATAATTGAACTTAATTTGTTATCAAAGGAGCATTCAAAAAAAAATTAACTTTCCTTCAACTTGAGAATGAAGGTAGTTTGACAGAAGTAAAATAGTAATTAATTAAAATATCTAATCTTTTTATATTTTATGACTGGGGTTTCTAAAGATGAAAATTAAAGAGTTAAAGTTTACTTATCTGAAAAATATATTTTACCAACTAAACACATTATAATTAGCTCTTAAGTCAATTCTATTTTCATTTTGTATCCAATGCTTATATTTATGAATTCTTCATATCTACGTCTACCTTGGAAATAACTTATAGTAACATGTAAGTAAATTTTCCCTTCTGGGAAATCCTTACAAAAGTATAGGAACGAAACGAGGAAACTTAACATTCAATCGAGTACTTGGAATCAATTGTCGATATACTTGTTTACCTTCCGACCCCAACTTTCCTCCCTCCCTAGTTCGAACCACTCGGTGCTTCAAAGTAATAATAAACCGCCTGAAGCCAAAAAACATTTCATATCGCACGACTATATAAACACGACGAGGAAAGCCCGCAATTCTCCCTAGACCACATAGCATTATTAAAGTAAGGCTCTACACGAAACTAATTTAGCGACTCTTATTTGGGAAATCCTTTGGGGCTGCCCGGAAATGCTATAAAATTCTTGGGCTTTCTTTACAAACAAATACACTGGAATATGTAAATACGATTACAATAGCTGACTCTTGAGATTCCCTTGTCGATTTTACTAATCCATTGCTATAACTATACGGTCCATGGTTACCAAAGCTAAAGCTTTCAAAACGTGAATCATACTTGGAAACTCGTTTTGAATCATGTCAATTCTTAATAAAGTTAGATAATACATTTGATAACTCGAGTTTTAAAACACACAGACATTTTCTCAATGATTTTCTTTATAATAAAGACAAAGCTGATGGAAAAGATGTGCAATGGAGTCGGTGTATTTAGGCTGTATTTAATTTTTAAAAGTATTAACTTATATAACTAATAACTGTTAGATTAATACGAAAGCCAATATAATACCTTAATTAAGTGATAATTATGGATCAATAAATCCAGCCAATTAGTTTTTTATTAGCCATTCGCATTGTTTAAATTCATAATACTATTTAATATGATTTGCTACGCTTACAAAATATTTAGTAAATCATTAAATATCTTATTATAACAACCATACACGAGAAGCATTTGCGGTGAAAATAGATGTAGAACGGATGCGCAGTTCTATTCTCAATCATAAATCATATATGTAACTTGACAAACGTTAGGATATAATAGTATACTCCGAAAGCAGTTAGTACCATCTGTGAGATCCAACTGCTCGTAGACAAAGAGGGCGCGGCACAATTATTGTCAACCAAAATATAAGTGTACCGCACTTGTTTCATAAAAAGGAGATTATGTGACAAATAGGGAGTAGGTATGACTACATTTTTATGGCTGCGAAGTTATTGTGTTATGAACCTTCTAATAATGCGTATGCTACTAGATTTTTGTTATTTTTAATGTGAATAAATGTATCAAAGATCTCTATCAGCTATCTTTAGATAAAGAAGATTCTTTGTTTAGAATTAACGAAAAGATTTTTGAGTGTTTTAACTTTATGTATATAAAAAGTGAAATCGAAGACTATTTAAAAAACCTCCCGAAATGATGATTACATTAAAAACCGTATCGACATATTGTTCCTTTCGTTTTGGATTTACGTCGCCATAGACAGACACACAAACACGTCTAACATAACTAACTCTAAATGACTGACGAAAAGTAGATATTTATAGCAGCCTAATAATACAAAAGAAGTTTAAAGTTAAGGGGTGTAAATAACAATACTTTCAGTTTAACTTACGATAACAAATGACAGCAATTGGTCACGGTAGAGGGATGATCGATAACGGAAATCGACGTCGTATTCCCAGTGTAGAAAAATGTAATTTCCTTTAGAATGTGTTAACAAGGTATGAACACAAGCTCAGAACATGTGACGGTTAAGTGCACGCAACAATGGTGGACTGATATCATCGAAAGGCCCCTTGCAACCGCGCTCCCTAACGACCCAAGAAACCGATAAAAAAATTGGCGCACGTAATACAAAATTTAATAAAATTGCTACGACATTGTTATATTTCGTGTTCTGTTCCAAGCTCTATATCATAACTGCCATTAATGTGAAACCACAACACAATTCAAAAAAACTCCCCGACGCGATGTGATTATTACAAATATGAATATCTCATAAATGATGCTGAGATGAAGAGTTATTCATAAATTAAATCTAAGTCCCATCTCTTATTATCTTTTACGCCTAATTCTATGATCCGATATTGATGAAATTTGGCGAGACTCGAAGAGTTGAAATAGGAGAGACAGACAGAATCGCGTGCAAAGCTTCGTGAAAAATCTCTGAACAAACAAACTTTATGCTGTGATTTATGCTGGGTTAAAGATTCCGAAATTTTGAAACATAAATCACAGATATAATTTATTCTGGAGTTACGAAATCAATTTTCTAAGCAATCAGTTACAAGGAATACGCATGGATAAGTTTCTTATCGATCTTCAAAGACATGATCAAAATTGTAAGAGGTTTGATGTCAAATATTTGGTCAGTTGGATGAAATTCGTTGAAGTAAGTAATTTGCAGGATCTCTGTGTCATGGGTTTATGATCGGGAATCCGGTACCTACAATTTATTTGTTTGAACACTGTCAATCTCATTATAAAAAGTTAGCTTTTAAGTAAATCCATAGTACTTTTCATAATCATATAACTTCCGTGTCTAATAGGTGTCTTATGTTCAATTCGTATTGCTTGGAAGCTCCTTGTTTCGATCGCTAGGGAAATAGAAAAATAATATTTTGAAGACACAGAACTCAAAAATGTCTGCCTCATATCCCATACATAGTTAATGCAACTATGCTATCTATCTATTGATTAATAGGTCAGTAAAACAAATTTTAACATTTCTGACCACTGATAAAATAATAAATCTCTTATTTTCGCGTTTTAATCCAGTTTAATTGTTTTTCTTTTAAATACCATTGCCCACATTATCTAGGTATCAAAGACCTAAGAAAGTTTTTAATAGATTCTCAGTTTTCTGCCTTCCCAAAGTTCTGTTTCACTTCACATTCAAGTGGCCATATTTATATTCACTTGAAAATCGTTACTAGCATCTTAAGTGTTTAATTTTAGCTTTAATAATTAAAGGAAGCGCTTAATCAAACCCCTGTCCTATACCAGAGGGGCAAAGACCACGTGAACAGGCGGCACTTCAAAACGTATTCACTTCTCGCAGGAAATTCAATTACCTTCTTATTCTGTGATAATATCGATACAATCATTTCATGAGGATGAATCTGGAGCTGTATGCAAGAACAGAATTAGCGAGAACACACTACTTCTTGTATGTAGGTATGACGTTGATATTCACGCAACTTTGCGACAATTATTATCATTTCCATGCAATTAAGAAATGTCTTTCATCAGCGTGATATCGCTTACGTGTTTGCATCACCTCCTTGTCGCTCAACCGAAAGAATGTGACGTTACTGCCATCTGCCTTTTGTAACTCGTCTATCTTTTCGGGCAAGTAACCTTATTTTAACTAATACGACGAATATCTCCAAATATATAATTAAGTATATAAATCACTAGCGCCTTTGTCCTCTTTCATATACACAATATGCCTCCGGCAGCGTCCAGTTTCGTATCAGCACAAGATTTTTATTTAAGAAGTTTTTGAATAAATTTATTACAAATGACAAAAATATAAAACTTTCTCTTTTGAGTACCTACTGAGCTTTATCCTATATATATAGCACTGGGTTTAGAGGTAAAAGAATTTTGTGAATCAGTCTTGTCTTGCAGTCGCTTACTCAATATAAACGAAAATACAAAATATAGGTACAAATGTTTTCTTTTACAACATTAATATAGCTTGATAGAGAAAACTCTATAGAAAATTTCGCGTGAGTTAAAATTATGAATCCTATTTATTATAATGATTTTATTATATTAATATAAATAAAATAACATAATATATTCAACCAATAGAGTCATCAACTAGTAACACTCTACCTACATAAAGATTAAAGAATCATTAAAATACCCACACTGACGGTAACACATAAATCTTATCAACGACGTATGATGTTCGAAACAAAGGATAATCCTGGATTATTTCTTCCTGACAACATCGAACGTAAATCCTTCAACTCGACGTCGAATGGCATTCCCGAGCTATCGCACACAAAAACGCCATCTCTCAGTAAGTACTCAATAGATATCGTAAAACAAAGTTTATCATAAAAAAATACGATGTTTTATGTTTCATTAGAATTGTAAAAAATAACTTAATATTACTTACTGGTTGTGCGTCACGGTTTCATTCACATTTATTTAGTTGTAGCATGATGTTATATAGCTAGCCTTTTTCGATAAGTGAGCTTATTCAACACATATTGAATTTTACAATTCGAAACAGTAATTCCTGAGATTATCGCGTCCAAACAAACATCTCATCGGCTTTATAATATTAGTAGATGAGCATTGTATATTATACCATATATTTTATGAGATTTTTTTTAAGCTTTGTGATCAGAATAAAAAATGAAGAAATGAAAATTTTGTTTTTAAATATTTCAATTTTGGATTATCTTAGCTGTAAACAAATTTTGGTTTGAATAAATTAGTGAGGTGAGGCTCTGAATACAATGACACGAATGTAATAGTTTCCGTTTTCAATAAGAGACGTCTATTGTCTCTCCTCGGTATTGATTGAGTTCGTCGTCTCTAGGTTTATGTTCTATTCAGCATTGTCAAAGATTCTCATTGACTTTCCTTGAGTTCGTTGTACAAATGCATGAGTAGAATCGATTTGTTTACATGACATGTGTTCATACTATTAATAGTATTAAGGATGGATGGATATTTTAATGTTTCGCCGCAACTAATTTATTAAAATTGTTATTTGACAAGAAACAAAACAGAGACATCACAAGTACAAAATATTTAAGAGGTACAAGATATGAGTATAGATGCATTCTAAAAAGGTTTCGTTAAAGTAAAACTTTTAATTAAGGTATTATGATTATTTATACAAAATATTATCGAATATTATAATTAATCGATCATTACACTAACTCAAATATAGCTTAATTAATATTAAAAATATGTTTCTACAGTAAGTTTGATGTCATTTGACACCTAAAATAATATTGATTGTGTATTTATTAAAATTATTATTTATATAAATTCATGATACAAAATTATCTCTTTCTTTATTTATTTGTACCTACAGGATCTGTATCTACTGAACCAAATCTAAAAAAAATGATTTAATATAATCACCGAATCACTATACCTACTTTTTTCAATAATATATATATAATAATATATAATAATATAATATATAATATAAATATAGAAATAAAGTCACATACCAATAAAGTCACAAGTTGAAGGGCTAGTTTATTAAGAACATTTAAAGATTATTTTTAACCTAATTTCACGCTTATGATAGCTAATAAAATATCATAACATGAGATTAATATAAGCGAGGTAGTGTTCCAAATTGTAAAAAATATTAAAAGTTCAGTGAACGCATTCTTGGTTTATAATGAATTTCTAAATTTAGTTAGTAATATTTCGTCACGTCAAGTTAACTTCGGATCAATGACACTGATGTGGCGGTATTTATTGTTAAAGTATTTTTCGATAGAAAAGAAAAAGGAAATCTTACAGAGCCTTATAAACTTACAGAGGACTGCAACCATAAGTTCACAGTCAACATTTTCGATAGGTTTTAACTACACAGCAACGATCGATTCTCAGTTTGTCATATTCACACTCACTCTGACACTTTGTTTCATTATCAAATATCACGTTGACGCTATCGAATATAATTCCAAACTTATGGTTAGTTGCTTCGAAACATGCTTATTGCGCTGCTTTTAAACCCTTTTAAAATAAACAAACTGTCGGAAAGGCCTCGACACTGCAACCTATAAATATCTGTAATGAATAGGGGTGACCGTTCTAATGTAATAAGACCGACTGGATTTATTTCAGGTCTCATTTGAATATTTATAATTCGGAAGATAATAAATAAAAATAACCGATTTATCACTTTAGATGTTTATGATTTGCTTATGCATTTTAATAACAATATTACAATCATGAGCTTACTATAAAAATGTTCAATACATTTTTGTCTCTTGACGACCTAATTTTGCGAATAACCTAGGAGCGCTGTCACATTTTTTCATACAAAATTGTACACAAATGCTGCGGAAAAATACTTGAAAGTCATGGTTAGACACTCTGGTAGTTTTGTATTTTTTATAAATAATAATAATAATTCTAAACAATATAAATGTCTACAACTCTACACGACAGTGACAGGACTAAAACAAAAATAAGACTAAGAAGAACTATCATCATTAAGATGTTCTATATAAAAGTTTCTATACATGAAATATAAGGTGGTTAAACGGGGACCACACAGGATGCTCCCATTTGTCCAAGCTCGGAGCTTTCCGTGAGATAACAAACGTGCACTGCAAGCCGCTGCACTCGGCAGTCGGCTGCACTTATCAAAACACTTAACTCACCATCCACAAACAAAGCTGCCCCTAACTCATTTTTTACTACGAAACGCTCCTTTTACCCTTTAGGAGTTCGTGGTACTGCATACTTTGCGTGACTAGAGCTTTTGTTTGCCGGAAATTCATGCATTTACCGCAACGTGGAGTAAAGACATACGTTACAAAAGGAATTAACTTTTCCTTTAATTTACCGTCAACGTTCAGCACATAAACTACAAATTAAATTTTAAACAATTCAAACATCCACCAACATAATGATTACAAACAAGATTACCTTATTTAACGGATGGACAAATTTTCATAAAACTGACAATCATCTTGATCATGTCAGCTTTCAATCAAATAAATCGCATCGAAATCAGTCCATTCATTTAGAATATACGATGCCACAGACCGTTCTCTTCATTAAAAATGGATGTCGTTTTAATTTAATTTACGGTCACCACTCAGCACATACTCTAAAAAGGAAAGAATTCGTATCCACTTGTAGATCAGCAATAAAACACGGCGTGCCTAAAAAAGCTTTTAAGACGAGTACCATTCAAGTAGGCTGATGAAATCTTTCTAATAATCGTTTTGGTCTTGTCCAAGGTACACGTCACCGGGCGTGACTAACGAATGGCTCGCCCTACAGACCCTAAATACCGAGTCGTAAGTATCACGACACCGCCGCTCTTATTTCTACAGTTTCCGAACATTACCATAACTCTATGAACATAATTAGACACCAATAACCATTGAATCACTCGAGATGCATTAATCCGTGTTTTGGAAGGGTTAACGCTCTTTTGGTTGCGTTATACACATTTTGTATGCGGTTCGGATGAAGTTCATGAAATACTAATATAAAAACCTAATGCATGCTTTAATTAATTGCGAGAAATTTGCATTAACGTATCTTGATGTATTTAGCGCGTTTTAGGCATGACCTTAAATAAATTTTAATTATGTATTTTCTACAAAGCATTACGATAAGACTAGCTTAAATTTAATGGCTTTAATGCATGTTAAATAACCTTGTATGTACTTATCTACCTAATTTAAGTTTGCAGACTATTTTCCATGGCTTCTATGAAATAGACAAGCCATACGAGTCAACTTATTATTTAGTGATTTATTTTTAATCTTATCCGCATTAAGCATACACATTCAATAACAGCTTTATAGGTCGTCTTTAGAGGCGTCTTAATCTCAAATGCTTTGTCCTTTTTTCACTAACGAAAAAGAATGAGACAAACCACTGATCAACGTCGAAACGATAAGTAAGATAAAAGTCTGTCTGTATAGTTAAAACAATGTTAGTACCTAACGTGTACAATAAAATTCATTGGTTTGAATGTGTAAATATTTAATGGCCCAGTAAGACAGCGTTAGCAATTCAAGTACGAAGGAAACCAATGACCCGAACCCTTATCATTTATTTGCTCCGGTCAACCGTAGTCCGTAGAGCAAGTTTTACTGGGTGCCTTCCACTTGAAACTAACGACTGCACAATAACGTTCCAGCAATCGATTTGTTTTCGTGACCTGCTTGAATTTAATTAATATTTACACAGTTTCCCGAAGACCGCGTATTTATAGAATTGATTCATTGTTAACAGTCTTCAGTGCATTAAGAGTTTTAATTTTCTTTTCGTTTAATAATTTTATAAAACTCTTAGATAATTATAATTAGCCTTTATAATATTATCATTAACAGTCACATTATGAAGTATAAACCACTGAAATATATGAATTACTTTGGTGTTTATATGAAAGAACTTCAATAGCATGATGAAACCACATCTCCGTGATTTCTTGACATTTAGCTCCTACATTACAAGTTTATTATTTATTTCTTTATGTAATATTTAGCTGTAACATATAATCAGTACACACTTCACATAGTATGCAAAATGACGCAGGTATAGAATAGCATCATAAAGCTTTTCATTAGACTATGTACTGTATACAACATTGTCAAGGATGCTTAAAAGTAGCTTTTAATAAAAAGAGTATTAAACAACGAACGGATAAATAACTCAAAGACTCATAAACACAGAAATATAGACACGTGAAATTTACACACCCCTCATTTTTGTCAGAGGTTTAAAATTACTACAAATTACAAATAATAGATTGTCCGCACGACCGAGCGTTTTCGATTCGTAAATCGTAACCAACCGTGTTTAATTGATAAATTATTACTCATAGAATTGTCCTTTAATAAATTACATGGTCCATGAACCGGTTATGGGATAAAGATGTAGATTTGCCATCGAAATAGGGTGATGGTGGCGGGTAGGAGTAATGTACTGCAGCTTAATCGCGCCCCTCTATCGACAAATGTATAACAAATCAGCTAGTACCCGTTGCAGATGAAATGCATTTCTCTAAACTCGTAATGGAAGCAATTCGGAACAGAAAAGTATTGCTTCAAACCATCAGATTGTAAATAATATATGGGAACTTTATTATAATCACCATTCATATGGGAATCATATTTTTTTTACATTTATGTAACCACTATAGCTTTTGAGTACAAATAATTTTAAAGAAATATAAACTTCTAAGTGGTACTAAAAAGTAATAATAATTCCAAAATGCAAATATTTGAAAGCCGAGGTTAAGGATTTGATGGTTTTCTGTTACAGTTCAGCACCGACTTGTATTATTTATGATTTATTTTTACTTTTTAGTGAAATTTATATTTTTTTATATAAATTTTAATTCAAATGGAAGCAAAACCAATAAATTAACCCAACATCAGTCGACTCTATCTAGCCGTTCTAGACCTTGTCCACGTCACTGAAATGAAACATACTATATATATACCTACGCTAAACTTACCATTATATATTATAGTGAAAACTTCATTTCACTATATGGGACCATTTTAGAAATTATAATATTATTTGTTAGTATACCTACTTAGATTTAAGTATCGCCACAGATCTTTCTTTAAAACAGCTACAATCTATGAGTTTCCTCGATATTATATAGTTAATATTTATTACTGTAGGAGCAGGCACACTTTATGACCCTATTATTCTAATGCAGCTTTCATTTTAAATGTCAAAATAATTATGTATGAGCTATAAATTTTTGTTTCCTGCGGTGTTAAACTTGATACGTAACATAAAAATATATACAAACAAGTTAATCACCTATAAAAACACAATATCATGGATTTAACGAACCCTTTTTTCTTAAAATTAGAACAACAGAATTTTAAAATAAGTTATTTATTATTGTAAGTTGATTGGTCTAGCGGCTCGCTGCAATTTCGCAGAGACACGTAACACGTTACCTGCATCATATCGTTTACTGTGTGTACTGATTTCAACAGATCTGAACAAAAGATTCCATTAGAAAAAATTAACAGTATAAACTTGAAATGTGACCAAATGTCAAGAGATGGCGTTGATGTACGTTAAGTTGTTTCATACTGCTGTTTAGTAAATTTAAGTGATTTCTGTTTTACTGTATAATGTATTTTCTCTATCTTTCTCTATCTTTTTTACTCTTATCTCAATTCATCATGATAATCAAGAAGATTCTTTGATTATTTATTAGTAACAATACTTTTTAATTTTTGGAAAAATTTTGGTACCAAAATCAAATGAAAAATCATCTTAACAATTAAAATAATATTTAAAAAATGATTTTTAGTTGTGTAAAAGAGAAATGATTAAATTAATTGCAGACAATGGCTTTCCTATTACAAAATTGAAAGTTATATTACGTTAAAACAAAAGGCGGTGGCATCAAATGGTATTAAATGTACACACGAGCACGATCCATTAGAAGGGAAGGGATGGAATGTGATAACATTTTTCAATCAGGCACCCACCAAAAAGTATTTACTGTGTAACTTGAATCTGTGGGGAAGACAATATTGTCGGCAACGCCCGAGGCGCTCGGCACGGGCCTTCCGTTTCTTTGTGTCATTGTCGAAATAATATTGAACTCTTGATAAAATACGACCGGCTAGGGGTTACTGCAAAACCGTTTTTCCGTACCAATGAACAAAAGCGGAACGTTCAGTTACCCGTTTCGCACCGAAACGTACCTACGTAGTTATCTCTAAAATACGCAACCCCCGTTAAGAAAAGATCTCTTTTTACTTTCAACAATATGGTATCGATGTCGAGGCTTTATTTTTATTGTGAAATGTATTATAAAGGAAACTTATCTACAATAGAGCATTCGTAACTTATATTATAAACTGATAATTTGTTTAACACGTTTAAGTCCTAAAATTGAATTTGAATTTTTATTCATAGCTAATTTATGGCTATAGCCTGGATGCTGCGTTTACACTATGGGTATATTTATTATTTAGTAAGCTTACCAATGCCGTTATAAACTTTCGTAATAACAATCTTTTTTTTATTACCTACACTAAAAATGTTATAAATATGTAGTACCTACTAGCTTATAAGTAGCGAATAAAGTACTTCAAGAGAATACATTCTATCTAAATTCCTAATGAAATACCAATTACAATCGCCTTATTTGTTTTGGAGCTACAATGCCGACGAACTACGACCCACAGACATACAGACCCATCATATCTATAACACAACTCTTTTTTGTCGCGGATTTAGAAGGTTATCGCATAGATGGAAATTGCCGCCCTTGCTAGGGCGGGCGAGTAATGGAATATTGTTTATCACTATCGGGTTTCTGCGCGTGAGCACTATTATTTACGTGGGTTGCTGCGGTGCGGGTCGCCGGTAATTGATCGTTTATTCAGTATCGGCATCGTTCACATTCATTCTCGCGATAATACTGCCCGTTGGAGATTGGTTAGAAATGGTCCCGGTACGCATTCATTGATAAAGTGACTGCGAAACTATTTACATCAAAATGTTGGCTGGATTCGATAATCTACGATGAACAAATTAAGATTTGTTGTTTTAATTAAAATAACATAATAAAAACAACATAACATATACTTAGTCGTATTGAGAATTGAAATAGGTTGAAAATATTAAAAATAAGTAAGTCATCCAATGACATATATTCAGTAAGTATTATTTGAAATATCAATTTATTATTTACAATCTTTTTCTATTTAAATTAATATTTACAACAATACAAAAGGTTCAGTTGCATTATGTGCCCAACGTTCATTGAAAACAGTTATAAAAATCGAATAAATAAATAAAGAAATAGAACTTTAAGTTTGTCAATTGCGATTTCGAAAACTCTTTTGTCGTTGTTCTTTTCGATCGGAATTTGCTCAAAATCATTTGTACTTCAGCTATGCTTAATATCTATCAGTGTTTCATTTCGCGATTCAACGAGATTTAAATAAACCGAGTGGAAATCATTGAACTCGCCATATATTAATAACTTCTGCGTGCTGGTTGTTTTACGCCACGGGCACGGTCTGTACGGTTAGGTAACGAAGTTGATTCATGAATGAAGAGTACGCGTTCCTGAATACGAAAATGTAGCATTTTCCTAGAAACATCAAGCGACGGAAGCACTTATAAATAATTACTGTATTTACAAGTTGCAAGTATTTGAACGATAATAGTATTACCAAGTTCTAAATAATCCTAATGAATATTATATCCTTTGAAATACTAGTTCTTTATCAAAGAAACACTCAACACTAAATTTTAAAACACTCATATAGATGAGTACCCTATGATAGACTAAAAGTTGAAACTCGAGGTTTATGTAAATAATTTTATTTTTAATCGACCTTCAAAAATCTAAAAACTCAATTCGACGTGTATTTTCTATAATTAACCGTCCATAAGTTATTCTAATGTATAGGTACATTATGCATACTATACTGATGTAAAGTTTTATAAAATGAAATAGTTCGAACATTGTCAAATAAAACAAAAAAACTTTTTAGATTATAGAAGACATTTTAAGATAATATTATGTTATTAACTACAATCAAATACACAGGGACCTTTTAAAATTAAGGGATAATTTAAAATTTAAATGATACTTCTAATTAGGAATTATATAACATGACCTTTGTCAGTAAGGCACGGTTTTTTACAAATAAAAAGTTCGGTGTTCGTTCCCCAGATGCATTCAAGAAATCAAATTATAAAAATAACCTTACTATGGCTGACTCAAAAGATCATTTAAATGATCTATAATTAATAGAATGGGTGTGATGGTAGACGAGTGGCCCCTCCCAACGAAATTACTTTTTATAATAACTAGGATGTTCTTACATGAAGATAATTATCTAGGGCTTTAGCTTTATTAATTCTAATATGTGGATTTACATAGGATTATCAATACAAACAGTATTTCCCCCGGGAAACACTCTATTATAATATATGTTTTGTAATCCCCGGATTACAAAACAATGTAATCATTTACAAAGGTATTCACAAATTATACCTACACATAAAGTGTATAATAATATAATTCTTCTTCTTAAAAAAATGACTTCCCATGTAAAAATGGATTCTGGCTATGTCCAATAGTTGTGGGAGAATCAATTTTAAGTTTTAAACTAACTTGTTGGTTATGACCGGAAGACGAAGTATCTATGCAGCTTCTTTAGGACTTCTAGATTTACCATTGCAAATTTCGATGGGAAGCGCATATCACTTAAAACATCAGAGAGAGTACTAAGTCTGAATTATCCAAAAAATCTATTATACTTACTTATGTTAATGTTAAGGTAAGTAATCTGTTTGTCTGGTCATTGTAAATTGCAAACTCGATACCTAGAAGAGCCCGTTTGTTCCCCGTTTCATAAAAAAATGGCCGCTCTGTACATTACAGTAATGTGAATTTATAACGCGATATCGGCGGCAAGTTTATTTCGTAATAAACGCGATTGTCGAGGGCGGAAATTGGCAAAGCGAGGCATCGCCATTGTTACACATTTCGCTTTAAATTGAGGGACTTTCTTAAATTTACACCCGTGACTTGCAGGCGAGGGTCGAAGGGACCAAATTCAATCGATCCCACTTTATGAATTCGTTTTGTAATTTTTAACCCAACGACGAAAAGAGAGGTGCTAGCAGCTAAAAGTGTCTGTATGTGTGTGAAATCGTAGCTCCTGAATGAATGGATGATTTTTAATCATGTCGGTGGTTTTTTCCTCTTGTCTATATCTGTGTCAAATTTCATCAAAATCGGTTCTGTGGTTAAGGCGTGAAAGGCAGACAGACAGTGTTACTTTCGTATTAATAATATTGGGTTAGATGAAGAATAAAACATCACGATAATATAATATGTTTTCTTACAATAAACAATAGATGAATTGAACAATCCACACTGTAATCAACATTGAATCTTTCGCTCGACCGACATTACTATTATGAATGTAATTCATTCAGTCCTCGATGCAATTAACTTCAGAAATTGAATGTACCATTAATTATACCCACACATGGCACATTCAATCCGTCGCATTGTTTTCGTAAATTACAAGTTCAATTGAAAACAATTTAAAAAACGCGACATAATTATAAATAAGAATATTTCACAAATGGATGGATACAAATTAATCAATTTGTGTCCAAAATCAAGATCAATACATTGAAGCTATGAACCATCTCGATCACGTCAGCTTACAAAAAACCGCATTGAAATCGGTCCATTATTTAAGACATAAGACATAGACAGGTTTAAAAAAAGTATACATAAGCTAAAACACGAGAATCGTGAATTAACATTCTGATTTATCTTGTTTTTAATCCCCGACCAAATAGCGGGATGTTATAAGTTTGGTATAAGTATTAAGTGTGTCTGTTTGTCTGTGACATCCTAGCTGCTAAACCATGTGATCGTGGATGTCAGCTTCTATAAATGAGAATGTCTTCTTTGTAATCATCAGGGATTTTTTAAATCATCTGCAATTTCGTCCTCGTATCTGCAATCACAATACAAAGCTGTACAATCATTGTAGGTCTAAACGTAGCGGTCTGTTGTCCGTACACCCATATTTAAGAATGCAATGCAATAAAAGCACATCGCTTTCCATTCTCGCACGACCGTACAAGATAAACGGTCGAGCGACCGCACCAGAGGAGACGCGTTCTCACGGCCCGTGCCTGCATTTTACTCTTTTTGTATCTGGTTTCCGAGTTAGAGGTCGCTCAGACCGCTTCGGAGCTAGGGTTGACCGCTGCACGCGCGATGATAACGATAAAAACTATGGGACCTCGCCGCGGATGTCTAACGAGTTCTTACCTGCTGAGAAAATGGCAAGGCGTGTTGTTTTACTATCGATATTTTTTCTTTATCGATTCTATATGAACCGTTAAATACGGTACTTGAATGTTTTCGGTTTATAAATGTAGGCTCTTATGCACAAGTTATCTTGAAGACTATGTATTTGAAAATCCGGATGTTGATTACACAATAAGAATTTCTCTTAAACGGATGAACCGATTATATAAAGCTAACAATAAGATCAATGCAGATTTTGATTGTATGACAATATGTTGGTACCTAATTGTTTCTATAAGTAGTTTTTAATCTAAAAACCGCTCATAAGTGTTTTGTAAAAGCTTATTAGCCACATTCATACAGACAAACACGCCTTATAACACCCTTTTTTTTCGTCTGGGGTTAAAATGAGAGCTCTTGCGTTAATTAGTGCGGGCTCTCGTGCAACGTAACACCTCTTCTCATTATTTACCGCTTCATTAAGAACTTCCTTCATGATTCTGTCAAATCTAACTACACTTTGCGTCTTAAAATATATTACGCGTGCCGACAATAGCTTGTGTCGTCGGACTCATTCATTGTCTCCGTTACGCGACACGTTTCCTATACAATATTGCTATCTATCTCTGTCTCTTAACTTCTTTCATCTCTGTTTTATAAATTTTTAAAGTCGCAACAACACAACATAATGAGACAATATAAAATCTAAACCTAAATGTCTGCTATTATAGGAATGCGATGCAAAAATCACAAAAAATCACAAAATTTATTAGCTAGGTACTGTAACTACATACTAGCAAAAATTTCTAATTTACTAAAACTACTCTTGAATAACATAAAAATTCTCAATTCAAATCTCTCGTATATAAAATTTTCAATCACGTATTGAGTAAGTTTATTTCCCAACTCAATCATAATAAAACTAAATTATCGTTCTGACTTCAATATAGCGCGGAAATGATGCGCACTGTTCCAGTAATGGCGCCTTGACGAGGTTCAAAACTACAAAAAGATAATGTATAGAAACAAAATCAATTTCGTGTACTGTTATGAATGGAACGTAATAGCACTTTTGTTTCATTTAAGAGGTTTTTTCTATAAAACGCGTTTTAAGGCGCCATGGTCACCCGACTTTCAATGTGTAGATTTTAGATTCGATGTGACAGTAATGGTATCCATAATCGAAAAAAAGTTCCTGTCGGGAAGGAGAACTTTGGGATGTGAAATAAAATTTCAAAAGAAATAATATTACTTAACATAACTGAATAAGTATTTTAGCATTGTTCATAAACAATAATATTTTTAATCAACTTATATACTTTGCTTAACTTTAAAAAATATTCTTGTCACTATTTCAATTTCAAATGATGTCAAAGACGAAATAAAACACGTTGAGCAACAGTAGAGGGTGGAAATAATACAAATGGATAAAAATATAATTAACATCATAATACATCATTATCGTTGATGTTCAGCAATATGTTCTTGATGTTTCTTATTAAATTGTCTTATACACCTTCCTCTTTTGTTTCAACGGCAGTAAACAAGCGTCAGGTGGCAGACACACGCCATATGGTATAAATTTCAACCTTTGGCAACTGAGAACTCCGTATAATTGATTAATGGTTTCTCGGGCCGACCCGCTTAAATGCAGCGATCATCTTTTTTATAATCTCGGCTAATGATAGCTTTTGATTGTGTTCCAAAATGACCATATGGTCTTGTAATTTAACGCAACAGTTGTTCACAAGGTTGGCCCTTATCTGGTTCCTTAAGGTACCTGCGTATGACAAAGAATTCCAAAAAAATAAAATCTTAATAATCAATTCCAAAGCTAAGTCTTTATTATTAGTTTGGTAAGTCCGCTTAGTTTTGAACAATCATTCCATATGTTATGAATTGTTTTACCGACTTCAATAGGAAGGATTCTATCAATTCATTTATAGATTTTTATCTTTGCTACCCACTTGAACTACACAATTTATGTTTGGAGGCGGTTTTTATTAATTCAACTAACATTTTTGGATGATAATTTGTGATACTTTTTATCCATCATATGATTATTTTTTGTTTAAAGGTACACATATACCAGTTGCTTGCGAAAAAGGAAGATGATTAGTTAAATAAATGAATCTAAACAGCCTGTAAACTTAAATTTAAATGACGTTCGTAAGTGTATTTTTGATTCGTTATGAATGAAGATACCTTTGACTTTAAATGATAGACTTGTGTCCATAAGTCTATATAGGTTTCATAATATATGTTATATGTATTATATATTTGTTCACAGAATTACCGGTACGGGTATGTCGAGTGGTATGGGTGGAGGGACTCTCGGTGGCCATTGTCAACTTGCCAATCAGCCCCTGGTGATGCCGGGCTTCCCGCTCCGAGCTAGTCAACCGAGCCCTGTGCCAGTCTACTCTCCCTCACGGTTTCACATAGACAAGCGATGCCAACATCGGTGCACGTGGAAATGTCTGGCCATAGCGATGATATGTCTATGCGTGATACTAGCAGCGATGCTCGCCTATTTTATAGGTAAGTTTATTTTTTTTATCACGCAGACTTTGTCATAGTCGCAAATATTATTGCGACTAGGATTAAATAAGATACACCTTGAAAAATATTATTTAATTCGTGCATTTATCGACAGCGCTACATGGCAACTGCCTACAACTACAAAAATACATTATATAAAAACTATGTATGACTTATGAGGGGTAGATCCAAAAGATTGATGTATATTATTATCGGTATTTTAGGAAATATAGATAAATATTAATAATTATAAAAACAATTACGACCTGACCTTATGGTGTTTCGTAGCTCCTAGACCAACCTAGCTCCTAGACGCGGTGCGATTTCGTTTTAAAGCTAACATAATGGAGGTAGATTTTAGCAATTTATGAATATCTGTTCATTCATTTATGAGTAATTCTTATTTGTAATTAACATGTCAGGTGATTTTAAATTTCACTTTTTAACAAACAGTTGAACCTGAAAGTAAACTTGAAAAAAATATTCAACGATCGATAATTTCTTTGACGTGTAAATTGCTTGATCAAACAAGTGTGATGCAATCAAAGCAAACATTAGCTGTATACTCTTTGTTTAGTACTCGAAAGAACGTTCACAGAGGGCATCGTAAAAAATAAAGTAAACAGAAATAAATGATGCGTCTAACCCGCGGCTACGCGATGCCTCTAGCTCTACGCTCCCGTTTTATCGACGTTATAAATTATCATGCGTATCTACCTTATTATTGTACTGCGAATCCTAACTTACTTTAAGAGCCAATTTCATAGAACAACAACTGTCGGTACAACAAAAACCCAAGCGAAGCACAAGACTTGTTTAAATAAATAAGCTTATCGCTAAAGCTTTTTATAAAACTGTCAATTATTTGAATGATACGCTTGGGAATAATTTGTACCAGTTCATGAATGGCAAAGATTAGTTTTTTAAGACGTCTCGCACCAATTCAAAGCTAAGTGAATTCCCGTAAACCCTAGTGGGGTATGGGGCAGAAACATTTTCATCTGTTTCACTGATCATTTTCTTTACAGGCAAGTAGGTGAACAGCCTACTGAGCCTACCCAACCGAAACATTCATTTGTTCTCCCGGGATTTGAACCCAGCACCTCCGGCGCAATAAGCAGACATGTGAACCACGTAGTCACGGAGATGGCAATACAAAGCTAAGCTGTAATATAAAAGAAAATTAATAAATAATTACGTAAAGCTTCCGCTTAGTAGAAAAGCTTGCCCCAGGAAATGTTCTTTCAGAAATAATTCAACGATTCCTCGAAGTTTCTAATCAAAAAATATTAAAGTCACCCCTATTGAAGAAAATCCATCGCTGCGGGCGCACGGAAAATTAGAAACATACAGGTTTTCGCTTGAGGGAATAAAAATAAGTAGTTGTCTATTCCACGTACAAACATCGAGGTGAGGTTTAAATATATTTGAGACGAAAAATCTTTCAAATTTAAAATGTAGCTTTATCTGAGCGTCGCATTCTGACTGTTTTTTGTGCGTCGTAAAAACTTCCCGACGCTTTGGACACAGGTCTGACGGGCATTGTTATAAATTATAATTTCTGTATTTATCTATTACAAATCAATTTTGAAACGTAAAGTATATGTTCGTAGCACATAACTTCAGAACCTTGTCGACACCTGTTTATGTTTGTAATTGTCAGAACAATTTTAAAATCTAAAAACCTCTAGCTAAAGGGTAAGAACAGCAAAGTAAAAAAATCATTTTCATACTAGTGAGAAATCGCTTCCGTGGGTGTTTCACACGTCCGCGTGTTGCGCCGGACGTCTTGGATTAGAATCCCGGGGACACAAATAAGGATTTTGGTCTTTGTCTGTTAATAAGCGAAATAGATGCAGAAATGTTTTTGCCCCATGCCCCACTAGGGGTTGCGCGATATTCTTTTATACCAGTACGAAGCGAACATTATAAAGCTAGTATAATAATAAAAGAAATACAAATAGAATGAAAACTATACTCACCATCACATTTAACGGAAACCTCATAAAGAGCTGTTGATTTTTCAAAGTAAACATTAACTAGCTAATGCAATCGGATATGTTTATATTAGAAACAATCTAATGTGTATTCCGAAAGAGTAAATAAAATACTGGCTTAATGAACGAACGGACAACCCGCTGTGATTAACTAAACAATGATATATTTTTACATCAACATTTTGTTTTAAACTCTCGTCATAAAAAAACACAAAAACGTTTAGTATGCGTCGGTAAGTTATTGTTCTTTTAACAATCTTTGTCATATGATTTATTTCTTGTAATTAATATTTTAAATATCTTTATTTATTTAGTGAAAAGACAAATGAGTTGTTTTGAGACACAGATAACCTGTTTAAAAGCTCTGCCAAATTCCTCGAATAAAATCATTTTTGATTACGTCAACTTTAAAGCAAAAAATCTACATTAAAATCCATTCGTTTGGGGACTACGATGGTACAGACACACGGACACTTCAATACAATTTATTCTTTCTATCCGTTTATGAGATATTCTTCAATTGTCTTCAATTTTACTTGTTATGAATAATCAGTCTGAGGTAGAAAATGTTAAATTAGAAACTATACTTAACATAAAAATTAAGTTCCCATTAAATCAATACGAACATAAAAATAAAGGAAATATGAATCACTGAAATGTGCGCTGTTAAATTCTAATTTGTCCGGGTGTGTGTCACCTGTGAAAATATAAAATTAAATATCTCGCTTAGTTCATTCGGTTATTTTTGAACAAACACGAATATAGGGTTGTTCAGTATATGAAATAAAGAATTGGCAACTTGTGTTTTTCGAACAATAAGTGTAATATTAATAAAATTCCCTAATATACATGATTATTGTACAATTTAAACTGACGAATCTTTAAATGTGCAATCAATAATGTGATCTACATTACGAATGGCTTTCCTTTGAACGTTATGGATGGAACATGGTCGACTTGCCTTTGCAATAATATTATGACAAGATAATAATAATAAGGCTTTAGCGATTGAAATATATCACACAAACTCTTATCAAAACTACAACTACTTTAACGACCATGTCCCTATATTGCGACCTAAAACGAAATTACTTATAATAATATAGGATAATTATTATTGTTTAGTTCAAACAATTCTTAAAAGATACATCCCTATATTGCGACCTCACACACGGTAGATAAAACTAACCGCAGACATGTTTAAGAGATTGCAAAAATAGCATCAAAAAGATACTGAACGCGCTAAGAGCGATAACTACTTCTGACCTACTTGCGAGTTGAATCGATCCCAGAAGCATCCACCTAGCCCATTTCAAACATATTTATTTATAGTAGCTTAATTATTTTTTCTGTTGCTCGGAATAAGTTTAATTTGTAAAGTAAAGTACCACTGAAGTTTATTTTCGTGTTTGTATGAAATATTTTTGATAGCGTGATTTCAACTACATCGGCACCGTCTCTTGATAATGAGTCCTTTCAAATTCATACACAAGTACTGTTTTTTATACTACTACTAGTGGACCCCGCGAACTTCGTATCGCTTCAGAGTTCCGAACAATAACGAGACACCTAAAACGTCATTCCATAGAATATGTATCAGATAACTAATTTTCTTCATAATCATGATTTTTCCAGTTTTGTAACTCGAAATCCGTTCTTGAGTCACAAATGGTGTAAATAACCCTACTTTTATGTTGATATAGCTCTAATCTATAAAAAATTGTAATACACATATTAAATTAAGCTTATTTGCGTGTTATTTACTTTTTATGTATTACAGGGATAATTAACTTTAAATAAACTATTTTTCTAGTAATAACTAAAAACCTGGTCGTAGAGTAAAGATGTGTTTTTGGACTAAATATCTTGAACCAGCGGGTACCATCGGGTGAAGTCTGGGTGTTACTGAAGTTAGTCTTAAGATTTCAAGGTATAGCAACTTAGATTATTGCTTAAAAACTCAGTTAATCACAGCAATACTTCTCATAATTTAAAAATTGTAGTCTGTATCATTATAAAACTCTACCATTATATCTCAGTACTCAGTATTTGAGTGCCAATTATGTGTCCACTTAATTTGTATAACGAGAAATGAACTGCAACGGAGACTAAAAATAAAATGAAACATTTTCTTCGTTTCTTGAAAGCAACGTAATGAGCCGCTCCAAGTTCCAACAATATTTCCACTCAGCGGCTCTTATCTTCGTTTATCTATCTATTAAATTATTGATAGATAAAACGCGGTGCCCTGCATACTGATGCGGCACCGAATTCTAATTCAATATACGACTTCAAATCACCACATTTAGATTTCAATGATATGCCGTAATCCGTAAAGATGGGAAATTTATAAAACGCTCATCGTTAATCAAGAATTAAAAACTGTTCGATGTAGGAGAAAGAGATGTCCCGTTAACCATTGTGGGCAGACATACTTTTGAGTTGCCCTGATAATTTTTAATTTTTAACAATGTTTTGTCGGAATTTAAATGTGTATGTGTATCTGTATGTGGTATTGTAGCTCCTAATGAACCGATTTTGATGCAGTTTCTTTGTTTGAAAGCTTGAATTTCTGGGCTGTTCTTGTCAAAATACATTTACAAAAATACAAAAGGCTCATCAAAGCCTTTGAGGTGCGTACCCAAAATAATGTCTACGGGCGTTGTATCGCTATACTAACGCGTTGGTATCTCTAAGAATTATTTTTTATTCATATGAATTATACTACACGAAAGAAACTTCTTTTGGATTGAGTCTATTATTCATAATAGTTTATCATCGTTAATTACATAAGAGAATTTATAATATAGAAGGAATAGTTTTACTAGAATATGATTATTACCTACGGTAGAAACTTTTCCCATTAAAGAAAGTTACAGCCGAGTGAGCAATCGATATTGAATAAATACGAAGTACGAACTTGTAATGTAATTATTTATGCGAAGTTCTATGTTATACCCCGAGGGAATTGTGATAGAATAAAACTGGGGTAGGGCACAGATTACATTTCAAATATTCACATTTTATCTGTATTTATCTCCTACCTAAATTATCGTAATTCTCATGAAATCTACATTCAAGCGTCCTTTTAACATGAAATAACATTGTGTTGTTTTAATATAAATAACTAAAAAGTAAAAACATATCTCTTTTCTAATAAATAAATATTATTAGTATATAATTAACTAATTCTTTCTACTCAACACTCGAATAATTCGCGAGCTGATATATATACAAATTAGTGAAGACAACAAAAAAAAAAATCTTTTAATATAATTATCCTTCAAATCAAAACATTACATTACACATTAGGTACTTGGTAAAAAACTTAAAACTTTTCAAATCCAAACTTCAGAGGTGTTTTAATTTTTTATGAGAATTATAAAGCCACAAATAGTTAACCCAAATATCAATTTTGCAATTCATACCAAAATGCGTCTGTGTGACATCAATAAATCTCTCTAACACATTCCAATAATGACTTTGTGATATAACACAATAAAATACTGTCTAGCACGCCTCTGGATATGAATGAAAAGCCGTTATAGTTAAATCAGACATTAATCCTACTTTCTAGTTTAGCTGGTGTAATGAAAAAATGTAAACCATCTGTTGCACCCTTCGTGATATATGCACGTACTGGATCCAAAAACGTCAACTTTTTAATGTAATTGAAATTTTGAGGACCCCAAGCTTTATTGACGCTCTCAGCTCACTGTAACTAAACTTTAATACAAATTACAATATGTAAGGGCGTTTTGTGTTTTAGTTCAAATAATAATATTATAACAGTGTTGTTTATTTTATTGTATCATATTTTTATTGTTTGTGAAGGAGCTTTTGTAAATGTACCCAAATAAATATGCAATTTCCGTTACACATTTTTATATTAGTTATTTATTACTCTTAACTTCGTCTGCATGGACATATAAGATATAGCCACTATCATTTAGGAACAGTATAGCTTTCCTTCAGTAATTTTTTTTTTATGTCCGTGGACTTTTGTCTCAGGTCTATTCAGTTAGGTGTTATCATGTTATATCGATTTAAGCTTAAGTTAGCGGATATTTATCGTACTAATCTTATCTTAGGTGATCTTAACCTGTCTAATCTTAAGTTGGATTATTCCTGGGCGACTACCTCTTACAGATGTGAATGAAATGTCTTATGAATCTATTTTAAGCTAAGATTGGGTTAGTGCTATAATTGCTACATATTGTCACTTAAAATATATATTTCTGTACGTTTGCGCATTTTATGATGGCGTGGATAGCTCACCCTACATAGATCATATTGAAAAGAAAGAGATGTCATTACTGTCTTCACTAAAAAGAAGGGAGATAGTGCACTACAGAAGATTTATCACGTGAATAAGAGGCTGGGACGGGCGCCTCTCCCTCGGGACTCCATGAAACGAGTTTCGTTCCCCCATCGACGATGCAATCTATGCTGAATCGTATTACAATAAATTGTATTAACTCGAAAAATAGCATAGATAGCAAACATCGTCCATCTGCACACAATCTTTCGACGTATTCACTACGGCCAGGCCCTTCGTTTCCTACAAAATTTATAGATTTTACGAGGGATCATCGAAAAGTCGCGACACAATGCGATTTATCATTTTTGTGGGCGGAAATTGCGTCATTTACGCTCGTTCGCTCATACTTCTCTTGTTTACGACCGATAATACATATTTCTTAGAACTGAAATTAATTATTACAGTACTTATTTTTTATTTATAAATGCTACTAAATAAAGTTTGTTAATTTTATTGTTTTTTAAGCTTCGATAAGTTGAATTTTATAAGCTTAAATAATGTTTATAACGCCCAATACGAAGAATCAGGATCAAAAGTTAACTTATCAAGGTTTCTATTTCTACTTAATGTATAATTTATAGCCGATGCCTAATACCTAATATGAAAAAGTAGTTAGAGCGATGTAACAAACCGTACGTTAAAGTAATAACATATCAATGGAATTACATATTTTATATACATATATTTTATGTATTCGTATGTGTGTACACTTTCACATTTAAAATTGTAGGATTATATTGAAATCAATCAAATTTTTATCTCAATTCAGCAGCAGAGACTTAAATATAAATACTTTTAATGTGCGGGCCATGAATAAATTATAGAATGAATCATAGATTGTAGATAAAACTTATTATCGCTACCCTCTAGCTAACGTAAATTGTCCAATTTAGAGTGCAAGCCAAATGGCGTCAACGCATCGAGATCTTTATCTATCTAAATCTGGGGATAGATCGCCTGTCAACCGATGATAACTTAATTGCCCTAACACACGCTCCGAACTCATAAATAACATGCATTACCAGAACATCTAATTTAAATTGGTAGTAAACGATGACCAATAAATTAAGACATGTACAATACTAAAACGAGTGTAATAAAGTAATTTATACTTATATTATAAATATGAAAAGTTTATTTGGTTGAACGCGCTAGTCTCAGGAACGATTGAAAAATTGTTATTGTGTTAGATTGTCCATCTAACGAGGAAGGCTATAGACTATAGAGTATGGGTTATTTAACATTTAACGGCCAATAGTAGCGGAGCATCAAATATTACAAAAATGGGCAAAATTTTCAACACTTGCGAAGCTCGTAAGGCTAGTATTAAAATATTGTGATAGAATTGAAACCACCTTACGGAAATACGTCTAAAGCGCCAGCTGTGTCACGTCTATAAAAACCAAAAGCTTTGTTGATGCTTAGAAGCGTAAAGAATTACCCAATTAAATTACGTAACACGGCTATAGATTGCTTATCGATACATGAAAGAAACTCAGCCGTCTACGTGCCTGACGTTACGGTCGACGTGCCGAATCCAATTGCTCCGTCAGTTCTACGAAACGCTGCGCAATGTCTAATTAAAACACGACGGGACACCACCCTACTCATGCATATACCTAACGTCACATTCTCGAGTGACATCTCTTTATTGTTCGATTTCGAAATGACATATACAAGTCGCATAGAAACCAATTTTATTGTGATCGATTGGTAGAGCGAGCATAACAAATTATCTCTATCATACATTAACTCGTAACACTTTGTACCACTTTGTACGCTCTGATGTATATTAAAAACTGGATACGCTCATGCTCTGAATATTAAGGTTAAATTTAGGAATAAAATTATTAATAAAATATTGTGAAGGTTCTATTAATGTGATTGTGTTTTTTGTTTCAGCACTATCGTCAATTAAAAGTAATATAGACAATTCTAATTGCATACTGGTACAAGATGTGAAGGCTGTAACACATTCTCATGGGATCAGAGATGCGTTATCAACATCGTCACCCTCTGATGGTAAGGCCTTTATCAATGAATTTTATTTTATCTGTAAGATATTATTATTTTTTGAGTCTCTAACGTAAAAAGATGGACGTTATAAGTTAAACGTTTGTCTGTAGATCTGTGTACCAGTCTGTTTCATCAAAGATTCTAACCTATCGGTTCGATTTCAATGCGGTTTTTCTTTTGTTTTATTATTCACTTGTTATTGCAGAATCAATATCAACATCATCTCTGGGGTGGTCGACAACTGCTGAAGCAGCTCTGGAATCAGCAGTAATACCACAGCAAGCTCAGCAAGCTGCACCACCACCTTGGTCGCCTGCCTTAGAAGTTAGAGAATTTGACCAACTACATAGCGCGACTATACCAGCCTATCAATTCTGGAGTTCGGAATTTAGAAATAAGCAGCCTGCGTTTGTCAGTCTTAATTTTACAGTGCCATGGGGAGCGAATTTTGCCGTTTACGGTAGAAGAAACGTCGCACCTAGTGTTACACAATACGATTTTGTTGAATTTATTCGCGGTGGTAGAGTCGACCATAGACTGAGGCGAAGAAGAAGCACTCTCTCGCGTGATATAGCTGACCATAATTTGAATGACTTCGAATCTTTGTTTACTTCGACTAACTCTTACCAACGGTGGAACCATACGATTGTAAAGAGGTCTACAGACATGCGTGTAAATGTTAGCATCCTACAGTATTTAGATACGGGAAGGTGGTTTATCTCGATTTATAATGACGAACTGCAGCCGCACAGAGTGGAAATGATAGTGACTGAGGCTGAAGGTGTAACCAACTCCTGTCCAGACGACTGTTCAGGTCATGGATCCTGTTATCTAGGAAAATGCGATTGTTCGGATGGCTATGAAGGTCACGACTGTTCTAAAAGTAAGTTTTTTTTAATTATAGATTAGAAGGGAAATGAAAGAGCCGGAGTGCACTGAGTGATACCGCCGCCCATAGACACCCACAACGCCAATTAGGCTACGAGTCCTTTTAAGTAGAGGTACACTCTTTTCTTGAAGGTAGGAAGGATGCTTTATAAGTTACAACTTAGTATACCTAGTACGGCAAAAATCGAGTAATGAAACATTGATATTGTATTGTGTTTATAATGGAAAACATGTAAGAATAACGTTCATTATGGTTTTAGGCGTATGCCCCGTACTTTGTTCCGGTCATGGCGCGTACGCGGGTGGCATTTGTCATTGCTCGGAAGGTTGGAAAGGAGCTGAATGCGACGTGCCGGCCCACGACTGTGAGCCGGCTGATTGTTCAGGACGGGGACGATGTATTGCGGGACAATGTCATTGTAAGCCTGGATGGAAAGGAGTTAAATGTGATGAAGGTAGTTGGACTTTAATTACTTAGGAAACAATAGTTTGACATTCATTACAAAGCTGCGCAAACCCTATCCGCAGTGCCTTTATTAATCTTTAAGAAAAACATAAACTGTTCCTTATATTTTATCCATTTAGTTTTACGATTCGTTCAGCTTCTATCATACTTTTTGTATCAATAGTACGGATTAATCAGTATATTATAAATTTACATTACGTTACGTTACCGTTAAACATTGGATTTAATACCATAATTAGTTATAAATAATATTGTAATAGGTATGTGAGCAATTGAATTTGATATTTTTCACACAACGATTAAAAACTGCTTTTCTATTGTGTTGCACACTCTGTAACACGACCCTTAAACTGAACCAACGAAGCGAAGCGTGTAAACAATAAAAACGAGCCTATAACCAATTCTTTAATCACAGAGGATTGTCTGGACCCTACGTGCGGTGGTCACGGATCTTGCGTACGCGGTCGCTGCGTTTGCCGCGCGGGTTGGCGGGGCTCAGCGTGCGCGGAACGTGATGCGAGGGTTCAGAGATGTCTGCCGGCCTGTTCGCAGCGGGGCATCTATGATCTAGATGCTGGGAGATGTGTCTGCGATCCACTGTACACAGGGGATGACTGCTCGCAAGGTTAGTTAGATTCTAATAAATTTAATAGTAAATTTTTTGTGTAATTATTTATAGTGTATTTAAGTGTTTGTTTAGTTTAAATCTCAAAAATTTTTGGTTAAGGATTCGGTTAAGTTTAAAAAAAAAAATTTAATTTTGTATTTTCTTGTATTCTGTGTATAACCGTCTTCTTTTTTATACCATAACTATCTTACTAACATACTACTAACATAATTATAAAAAATATATAAATGACATCCTCAAAATACAATCTAAATAATTCGCAAAAAAAATAAGGATTTCTATTTTGTAGTGGTTTACTATGTCTATGTACACAATAGCAAAGTATTTCACAAGTTAGAATTTTTATGCCATGCCAAGTATAACAATTTCTCACTTTCAATGCAAATATTAGGCTTGTAAAAGATTTTTTGTCTCTGGTGAACATTTTGTGGGTTATGTTACGATGGTAAGAAAGTTTCAAAGTAGGTCTTCAACATCGTTCAGACAACGATTCAGACTAAAACTTTTTTGATCATACAAACTAGTAGTTTCACAAATTACTAGAAAACTGTCCAATTTAATTACAAACTCCGTACTAACAAAACTAGGTTCAAAGGTAGTTTGTTTATTTATTCTAATATAATTTTACTTTAATAATATCAGTAGGTATACAAAGTAAAAGAGACGGCGCCGGTATGAATTTCGGTAACATAGGCCATTAATATACACTGACTAAACTAGAATAAAATTAAAACTATTTTGAAAATCTCTAAATTAAATTTATTAAACTAAAATGAATTTGACAGGACTATTTACTTATACAATTTAGTTGTATTGCTCTTGTGATGTTTTGCCGCTAAAATTTGCTAAACTATAATATAAATATTGTAAAAGATAGCTCTATATTTTAGACTAAATACTTGAGCAAATTAAATTTAAGAATGAATAATATTGATAGTTTATGTACAAATGGAAGATTTATAGTTTTTTAAATAAAAAATTGAAGTAATTTACTAAAATTAATGAATTTAAGACAAATGTTTGTTTAGAGTTATACTCTAGAACCGGCACCCCTACCACCAGAATAGCAACTATAAATATTGTTCCGCAGCGTTTAATGGAAGTGATTAAACCATTATCTTAATTATCTACAGTCGTTTGTTCGTTGGATTGTGGGCCGCACGGAGTTTGCGCGGAAGGTGTGTGCCGCTGTGACGACGGCTGGACAGGATCGATGTGTGACCAGAGACCTTGCGACACACGTTGCCATGAACACGGACAATGCAAGAACGGCACTTGTGTCTGTACACAGGGCTGGAATGGAAGGCATTGTACCATACGTGAGTATCCATAATAACAGTTTGTTTGGTTTAACGCGATAATCCCAACTACTGGTTCCAATTGAATTCTTTATAATGTAAGATAGTCAATTTATCTAAGAACGCTATCCAGATTATTTAACATCACGCTACAACAAATTATTATAATACACAAATAGACTCTTTAACAAAGAGAGAAATGGATGAATTTAATACATCTTATAATCAATATGCTACGATAATACGTTATCTCTAATAATTCTCGTATGTGGGTGCCTCCTCTTTGGAGATTTAAATTATCAAAGTTGATAATTTAAATCTCCAAACATAGTTTTTTTTAAAATTCCTTTGAACTAGTCTGCTAAAATCTACAAAATTGTTCCTATTAATATTATTAATAGGAGGAATTACTAATGATAACTTTAACTGCTATATAATCTTTCTGTTAATTCAAAATGAATTCTTATTGGCATTTGTAAATTTAAAACGATAATAAATTCGCGTACGCAATAAAAATTAATTAATCACTAAGTAAATTAAAGGGTATACCTATGCGTAATGAATATTATTGTACTTTTATGATTCATTTATATTTCGATATCTAGCTGGTTGTCCCAATGGATGCTCCCGACATGGACAGTGTCTCCTCGAAGACGGCGTTTATCAATGCTCATGCGCGGATGGTTGGGCAGGAACTGACTGTTCCATAGCCCTTGAAATGTCTTGCAGCGATAACGAAGACAACGACGAAGGTAATATAGTTACAATTAAACGAGTCTCGCCAATTTGTATGGTCACTTACTATTTTATGCGCACGTGTTACTTTTTAGCTATTCCCACATAACAGTGCTATGTGCGAGTTTGTCCCGAAAGTATACTCCTTACTCATAAACGTTACTTAGCTAAGATTTTTGCTCAAAATGTTTTATTTTCACAACAACATTTACATGTCATCAAGCATTGTGACAGAGCATTTGAGACTATGTGTCAAGTTTAAACGGTTATTAGTAAGAGGTATATTTAGCCAACAAAATTGGCGAGATATTGGCAGATATAGTAAAACAACCTAACGGCTATATTGGATTTTGAAGATGGCATGACGGACTGTTCGGATTCCGAATGCTGCAGCCGTCCTGAATGCACTGAACATATCATGTGCTTGGCCTCAAACGACCCCGTCGAGGTTCTACTTCGTAAGCAACCTCCATCAGTCACCGCTTCCTTCTATCAACGAGTCAAGTTCCTTATAGAAGAGAACTCTGTCCAGAGCTACGCACACATGGATGAATATTCTGAAAGGTAGGTCTCCTAGTTTTAAGAAAGCACACCATGTATAAACCCATGAAGTAGGCCGTTTAAGATTTTGGTTTAGGTTCAACTTGCACAGCGATAACGTTAGTAGATTGATCATGATGATCTAGTGTATAAATGGATAGTAACGATCATAAAACATGATTTAAGAAGGAATTAGCACCTTACCATTTTCCCACTCATCTTCCTTAACCCCTCCGAGGATTTGGTGTGTTTCTTTTATTTCACTTATCTATTCAATTATTTTTCATCTGGTGGAAGTTTTTTGATTTTCCTATTTTTTTTTTACGAATAAAGTTTTGGCTGTCCTGGCATGGATGAATTTTTTGATGTAATTTTAACAAAGATTGCATTTTTTCATATTATGTTTTCACACCAGATCCGATGTGTTGTGTATTGTCTAATGTTAATCCTTGTGTGTGTCTTACCCTACCTGTTTGTCTTAAACAAAGCGTCTAATTGATACGATTAACTTATCTTTAATCAGAACTAAATCAATGCTCAAAGGCTTCGTAACAGTTTTGTTTGTCTTCTATTTGGTACATAAACACAATTTGGAAATTTCTTATTATTCACGGCTCGAATCATGATAGACACCTCCAAACTGTTTCAAATTAAATTGGAATACATTTTGTAATAGTTTTGTAAATGCAGGGTTTGATGTAGGGTTTCTTTCATGATCGGAGGCAAGAGAAACGTTAATTCAAAAGACTAAAACAAAAGTAGAAGCCATCCATTTTGAAAAAGACAAAAACATTAGAATAAAACGATCAGAAGAAATCCGAACAATAACGAACAAGACAAAGCAAAACTGAGAAAATAAAGTAGTAAACCCACCTCGCTTTATATGCAAAAGCGCCTCAAAAGTTTGTTTGCATTAAAACACAAGCCGCTTCACTATTTTATTTGTGTTGAAGAGTCTGGAAGGGTTATATTGCGTTCTGGCATTTGTTTCTTTAGATGTGAATAACGTAACGTTTGACGGACCTCCGTTTATTCACCATCCAGCATGTCTTTCACTTCATGTTTAGAACCATGATCTTGGTGCAACCTTTTAAAATACTAATACCCAACTTGATATTAAACTTTTTACTAAACGATAATAGTGGTGGTCTTGTTCTAATGCAAACGGGCTTTTTGTTTGAATCATTAATTTTATACATGTGACAAAATTCTTATATAATTAACCATACTAAAGCAAGTGTTGAAACGCAAGGTAACCGGGGTAGACGAGCGCAATCGATCGCAGCGATTGCTGTCGGGGTGGGGTTGCACTGAGGGTTGTAGGTATCTGTGTAGTAATCTGTCCTGTCTTTCTGTGTCCCTGTGCCGCCGTGTGTCCGCCACTCCTAGCGAGTTCTGGAATTCCTTTACACCATGGTAAGTGTCAGTCAGCCCGCCCTCGCCCCTCAGTGTTCTGTATCTTTTGACCTCTTCCCTTTTGTTGCTACTCCTGCATATATGTGTGATGCCCGTGCCCGCAAAGGCCATACTTTAGCTTTTTATGTTTCGTTCACTCCTCTGTATTTGTTTCATTCTCTGTGTATGTAACATATGTATGTCTGTCTTGTATGTTTCTTGCGGTCGCGACAAGTTCGACAACCTCGAAACGTTCATTCCACTTTTCGTCGAAGTCGCGTTTAGTAAATGGTATCGATGGACGCACTTGTCGCCGCCGCAATGTTTTTGTAATGTTTATTGTTCTCGTCTACTGTGCTTCTATTATAGCTCACATATACTATGGTATATTTTTGTTAGACAATGAGAATTAGGAAAATCATTACGCTTTCACGCAAGACGTTAGCGACACATTAGGTTAAATATTATGTACAAAAGTGAGACGCGAATCGTATAAATTTAATCGAGCAAAATTCAGCGAACACGCAAAATTAGCTTCAAATGAACTTACCCCTTTATGTGTTCCTTACCCTTTGTCTGCGTCTTTCATCTGTTAACCAACCCCTTACCCTCTGCCCAAGCTCTATGTGTTTAGATCCTACCCTCGTAACTAACCAAATACAACTTTTGAATGTTCTCGGCTACTTCACAGCAAGACGTCAACTTGTACAATACAACCATTGCTTACATTACATAACACGGTCATCAAGTATCAAGCACTCAGAAATTGGTGCAAGCAAAATATTTTCAAGACTGTGTCTTAGTTTTAGTACAAGTATCAAATAAGTTAGTAATTAAAAGCAAAATACAAATCGTTCTTACAAGGTGCCATGATGAATTAATAAATTTATAGATATTATTTGGGACATATAACTGAAATGTATTTTTGAACCCTATCTGATCACAATATATATTTATTACATTTCAAAATATATATTAATTTAACCGTATGTATAAGACATATTTATATTTGAGTTAAATAGGACTAGCTCTGGCATTTAAACCCTGGCAATATTAATGTTTTAGCTTTTCAGGTTTATATAATTAACATTTTATTAAAGATTACAATGAAGAAAATGGAAATGGTAATGTTTCTACGATTTTTATAAAATACACTCCATGCTTTAAAATTCTGTTGCGGTACGTAGAATATTTTCTTGCACCAATTTCAAGTGTTTCAGTTATGATATTGAACATGTATTACATATTAAAAGTCATGTCGACAAATTATTATGGTCTATGTGGCAGCTGTTACATGCATATAACCTACGTTCCTAGGGAGATTTCAGTTAACATCTTTAGTTATATTAATTTCAGAACTTATTCAACTATACTCTACTCTATTTGGTGAATGTTAACTGGAACTTGCCCTATATTTAGCTGATCCTGAAGAGAATGTGCGATGCTAAGAACTTCTTATTTTATTTTTCAATTTTTATTTTCATACTTCACTTTCACAGTGTTTATTAGAAACTGATAAAACGTATGAGCACAGAAACCAATCAATGGAATGATTCACAAGACTAATACCTGTTCTATTCGATGAAATCTCTCGTCCACTATAGCGAATGTTAACTTCATAGGAGGATTCTCAATTTTTTTGTGTAGTGTCTATTATTATGGATTATATATTTTTATTGTCTTTGTTAAAGCAATAAATAAATTCCACTGTATGTTTGTTAAGCGATTTTGAGGCCAATAATGAATAGATTTAACCTTATTCTTTAAAACGGTTCCCTAAAAATTACTTCATTAAATACCTACTTAATATTTCTATATTATTACTTTTTGGAACACTCAACTGATTTTTTAATAGATTCTTTTGAAATGAGTTTGAGTTCAATACAGACTGTTAGGTACTATAGGCAATACCAACCGGATTCGTAATAAAATTACAAAACCTAAGGCCCAGATTAAATATCCAAAACTAGGCGTATTTGCTACTAGAAGTAGATTTTTCTACGACACGTGGACTAAATGCATTTGTATGATTACGAAACACTATAAGGCCTACTAGTTACCATCCGTAGCTTGACTATCGGCAACTCGTAGATAATAGAACTTGGACTTTAACGTAAATTTATAACAGCTTAACGGTAACTAATGACTATTCGTTGGAATTAATAAGCAAAATCGCCTGCAGACGATCGCCAATAAAAGTAATTTCATAAAACGCGTTCGGGCTCTACAGACGACTCTTGACCTATCCGAAGTACTCTGGAGATGCCAACTCGAGTATATTCAATAGTCTGACACTTTTTAGGTTAGCCTCTCGATAAAATTATATTTCGTTTTTTTTTTCGTTTTCAAATTTGATTCTTTATACCTACATACTTACAATAACTTTCGTCGGACTGAATTAATATCGAATATTTTATTACTATTCCAAAGTAACACAGTTTTACCAAGAATTATGTTGAAATAAAATTAACTGAACTCATATATAATATATAAAGGAATTATTTGAAAAGATAAACTGCTTCAGAGAAATGTAGCTTTAAAAGTTTGTGACTTAAACAATGGGAGAAGATTCTCAATTCCATTGTATTTTTTACTTCAGACCTCCGTCATTTTTGAACTCATTTGAAAAGTTTATTTATTTAAGCGTCTAACTCAGTAAATTCCTTTTCTTTCTTTAATTCTTATCGGGTACGTTAAGATACTTTTCATACCTATCTACGTCATTTACGTATATAGTATAAAATATTGGTATATTTTAGTCATGAAATTAATACGCGACGTAAAAGTGTATTTCCGAAAATGATCTGTATTACTATTAGTTGAAGATTATTGTCAGTTGCGATTAAATTCGAGTCGAGAGAGATAGTATTTAGGGGATTTTGAGTACAAACAGATAAGGATGAGAGACATCTCGTCCTGCAATATGAAAAAAAATCATTGAGATAATAAATATAGGACTCGGAGATTTACTTTTAGTAGTATGTGGACGATTGCATTATCATTGAACTTGGTTTTAAATATATTTTAGATATATTGACGTAATTTGAAATTGGAAGTCTTGTGAATCGTATCATACTACTGTGTTCTGCGTTATCTGTGGGCCCGATCTGATGAGGCCTGGTATGTGCAGCCGTGTGTCGGTGATGCGGGGCCAAGTTGTGTCTCCGCAGGGGCTGGGCATTATCGGCATCAGGGTCTCCGTGGACAGAGAGGCGCGATTCGGATTCACCCTCACAAGGCAGGGCGGATGGTATGTACCTATCTACTTAAGTATTATTAGTTTATGGAAATAAGTCTATAAACTCAACTTTGTTTTACAAATAGTATAAATAGTTGAAATATAATTCTACGCTGTAATGCCAATCGTAGAATATTATACTGTAGTTATTATTTAATTATTTAAAACGTTTGAGTTTAACTCCATACCTTATTTGTATCTGCCTCTGACTTTCGAAGTGAGTTGTGTAGAAGGTTCTTGATTAGACTCGGAAAAGAGAAAATAATTTGTTTGTAAGGCACAGTATATTAAATTAACAGTAAAAAAAATGCAACAGAAATGCGTTCTAAGTAACAACAGAAAGTACAACAAACAGCAGGCTCACGACTAATGCGATAAATTTAATTGAACGAATTTTTTAATAATATATAGTTTTAGATTAACTTAAATATAAAATTATTTAACAGTAGTAGACTACAACGGATAAAATAGTCTTACACAGACCATAAGAAACACAGAAACGTCAAACTCACCTCCCCCTCGTAAATATTTTAGAGTGTAATTTGACAATTATTTGAGGCTCGTTAATTGGAAAGAGTCCGGCGTTGACACGTGCGACTCGAGACGGGAATTATTTTTAGCAACGTGCGTCTTGCAGGTTTGCATTTCGCTAGCGATAGTATGCAATAATACTAATAATTCATATAAACGCGAAATTGTGAATACTAAAAGTCACGCAACACCTGCTCTTCGACAATTTTAAATAGTCTTCAATTTCACTTGTACCCTCGTAAAGAAAATGATCAGTGAAACAGACGTTCGTCTCCATGTTCCACTAAGAGTTATGCTATCACTTTTTTATTTCCCTTTGGCAATTTAAGTGTAACCTTTTTGCATTAGTTTTTAGGAGTTAGGACTTTATCTTGTTTCTCAAAGAGTTTTCTCACATTGCAAAATAATAATTGCACATCATAAAGAAATTAAAAGGTATTATTTTTGCAAAGCATTTCATTCATCAACAAAATTTTACAATTACTAAATTTTCTAGACGTTTCGTGTGCTTTATAGCCTGCAGGGTCACGGGCGACTCATCCCTAGGTATATTATAGAAATAATAATTGTAAAATTTTGTTAAATAAACCGGTGAAAATGTTTTCTTTAAATGTGTGATATTCTCGTAAATATAGGACATTAATAAATCAATCGATTTATCAATCCCGATGGGGCCCATTCGAAGTAAGTGGGCACCTCAATTACAATCGATTCAACCCGACATCGTCCTGAAGCAAGCTAATGGTGTGTTTAATTGGTTCGAACGGGGTCTATGAACCGTTTCTTTTGTTACATTCTAGTGTCCTTGGGTAACCTATGGAAACCATTGAAGTTCTATTAACTATCTACTGAGTTTTGTTTTATAAAATTTTAAAATCAATAAGTTTGTTTTACGGCGACTATCGAATACAAATAAATTTGAAGACAAATTAAAAAAACCTCGACATAAGAACATATAAATAAGAACACCTTATAACTGAATTAATGGATCTTCGTTAATTGTTCTCCATCTTAATGGAGCTACCATGACGAGACAGACACACAGACACATCAAAATTATAACTTCCCTGTATAAATATCGGTAGTTAATAATAATCTATCAGAATATAGGTAATTTACAATACAAAGAGTCAAAACAGATACGAGTTGGTGAGGACAACATTGCGATGTCAAATTTGGAAAAATGTAATGTTTCTTAACATTAAAATAGAAGACAACAGAAATATCATTCAGGTTCGATTGCAATTTTAGAATTTACCACGCAAAGTTGTTCCCGACTCGAATTTGTTTTCGTCTTTCGACTCATTATACTAAAGACTACAGATTATATTTGATATATTATAATTTTTCGAATGCTTCTGCGTGAATTATTTCAAATGCTACAGAACCCTTAGCGATTACGCAAAAACATAGAAAAAATGTTACGATGTATCTCCGTAATACCATATATACTATATATAGATTCTATATTTCTACGACTTATTTATTTATCAGTACCTACTACAAGGTTGGTAGCATTATTCGATTGCGTCTGTGTTAATTATGTGTATGGTAAATCTTAGTTAAGCGCGAACTTACTCAGACAATAAGGGATTGACAGCTACCAAATTATAAAAAACCTAAAGAAAACATCCATAATAATCATGGTTAACGTACAGATCCATATATTAATTTGTTAGATGGGTTAGTAACAATCCAAATTTAGGTACGTTAGTATGATTAGAACAAAGGCCCGCCACGATGGAGCAATCAGTGCAAGTTCGTAAATCATAGCGTACACATATACCCTATATGATATATCAAACATTAGGAGGGTTAATAGGCTTCTACTGAGCAAGCGTGCGTTCTATTAGGCTGCATCTCCACTTACCATTAGGTGGAATTTGTCAAACGCTTGCCCAGTTTATTTAAAAAAAGATACTTAGTATGTTAAAAAATACCAGCTGAGTTTCTTAGATGTTCTTCTCCGACCTGGCTGCGAGAAAATCCTTTAAATGTAGTATTAAAGATTGACATTAAGTCATCATGCAATATGATATGCTTGATAGAAACAGATGCAGATGCAGGGGCAGACACCCCAAGGGTCAAGGGGCATTTCACATAAATATTGTGTAGTATTTTTTTTTTTATTTTGATCGCCGCGCCGTTCTATAGCTATAATATTTTTACTAAGTATTATATCAAATGAAATCGCGTGATCCGTAAAAAAAATCGTGTACAAACATGAGATTTGCCACTAAAATAATTCCGTAGTTATTATTAATTTTCATGCACGGTTATTACAAATTCTTTGGACGTTCGTAATCGCATTACGTGAAGCGGAAACGATGGTCCATGACCGAACACTGGTCACGCTTTGATGTTATTTCTATATTGACTTTGTTTCCAATTAAAAAGTTTTCGTGGAGTTTAATAACTCCACTTAAAATTATTAACGATCGCCGCCCTGAATTTACACCGCTATAGCTTACAGTTACTAGCTTTTACTAGCGAATTTGGTCGCGTGAACGTACAACAGCCTAAAATGATTGACTACGAAGTATCAATTAATTCAGCTAGATTTATATTTATTTCACTTTGTGTTTTGTCAGGTTCAAAAGAAAATATGATAGTAAAAATCTATGATAGATAAGCAATTAGACAAATACGTAAGGCACTCGTATATTTATATTAAATATTTAATTTTATTTGATTCATTAATATTTCTCTATCTTTGCAAAAATAAAAGTTCAAAAAATAAAATACGCTCTGAATCAAATGCTTAAAATGCGTATTTATGTATTAGGCAGTACTTATGAGCGAGTAATATTTAAAATAAAAGGTTCGACGTGCTGGTGAATGGCGGTGGAGCGGTGACGTTGCAGTTCCAGAGGTCGCCTTTCAAGCCGCTGCGGAAGACCGTCTTCGTACCCTGGAATCAGATCGTGGTGCTGCCCCCGGTGCAGATGGAACTAAGCGATGAAAGTGTTAAAGTACCAACTCCCAGGTTTGTTTGAAAATTATTAATGAATTAATTCGAAAATTTTAAAAATCCACGATATGTGAATTACAAATTGAACAATGTGAATACTTCGTGAATTGATGATCGTCATATATTCAGTCTCGTTTCAATTAATCACGTCAATTTTCAAAAATAAATAACCGCATTAACATTGGTATATTCGTTTAGGAGGTACGATGCTACAAATCAGGAGTACTAAAATTTCAGATCTCCGAAAAACTTTTCTCATACACTTTGTAAAAAATGAAACCAAATTTTATTCTTCTTTTCATTTTATATTATTTTTTTATTTAGTATAAAACCATCGTTATTCCACAGAGCGCCTCCACTCCTGGGTTGGTCCCCGATGCCTCAGTGGTGGGAATCCAACACGCCTCCGTGTGGAGTTCACGACCACGAACGCCTACGACCTGAGGTGGTAGCTATGCCTGTATTGGCTGCTCCTGCCGCTTCTTCACCGACCACCACCACAGTTGTATATCCCGAGGCTCAGGTAATAATCATTAAACAAGGTGACTGTCTATTGTTTTCTTTATTACAGATTTATAACGAATGTTAAATTAACTCAATGAAAAGATTATCTTTTAGTTGAGTTGAAGTTAGATGAGAGAGGAAAATTCTATGAAATGATATATGAATAAGCGAAATTCAGCAAATTTCTACAAGAAGGAAATGAATTAATAAAAGAGCAAATATTTAGAAGTTAAATTGAAGAAAATTTAAAAACCTCCGATATGATAACTACAAAAAATACCTCATAAACCAATGAACAGATCGTAGTAAAATTGATAGATTATTGTAGTGAAATCCATCTCGATCAGATTGCATTCAAACAAAATAAAATTCTAATCGATGCATTAACTTAGGAGCTTATAATGCCACAGACATACACACAGACACGTTTTTGCATCGAGAGTTAAAAAGAAGCAATGCTATGTTGCAAATCTTGTTTTTATTAATTTCAAACATTTTAAAAACAAACTTAATTATTATATTGAACTTAATTATGATATTATATTGAATAATAATACAATTACAATACAATAACTAATTTCGATAATTACAAAATAAACGCAACTATTTTCAGATTGTAAGTGAATCGATAGCCATTCCCGGTTCCTCGGTTAAGCTGACTTACCGTTCTTCTCAAGCGGCTGGTTACCTCTCCTGTGTCCATATTCAATTGACCAGGAAAATTGTCCCCGCTGCTCTGGCGAGGGTCCATGTGAGGGTGGAAATAGAAGGATCCCTTCACACGCATACTTACGAAGCTGACCCGGATCTGACCCATGTATTTGCGTGGAACAAGAGGAATGTTTACAAGCAGAAGGTGGGCTTTTCAATAATATTCCTAGTACTTCATATTATAAGTATCTGTATACTAATATTATAAAGCTAAAAAATTTGTTTGATTAAACGCGCTTATCTCAAGAACTTTTCGCAATGAAATTGAATTTTGTTGGATAGACCATTTATCAAGGAAGGTTAGTCTTTAATATAATATCACGCTACGACCATTAGGAGCGGAGCATGAATGAAAAATGTTACAAAAACAGGAAAAATTATTTGCATGTACTCTGTAGTCTTCGTAGATCGGTTTGTATAATTATGTTAAATGATAGAAAAAGGAATGATTATATCAATGATTAACGAGACGAATCTTTATGATATCTGCTACGCTTGTCTTCGAACCTAAAGTAACATGAATTTCTCATCTTAAGTCACCCATGAAGTTGCGGTCTTAGTAGTCAAGGTCAATATAATATTAATAATATTTAATAATTGTTTCAGGTTTACGGCCAAGCTCAGGCGAAGATCTCAATAGGTTACGAATACACGTCGTGTGCCTCAATCGTTTGGGAGACACAAACTGCGACTTTAGCTGGTTTTGATGTGGACATTTCTGACATCGGAGGCTGGGGACTGGATATTCATCACCATTACAATTTCCACGAAGGCATTTTGCAAAAGGGCGACGGTGCGCTGCTACATTTGAAGAATTATCCCAGAACCGTTCAGGTAATTTCCATTTCAGTAGGCTTATAAACTGCTCGTAATTTGATGTTTTAAATTGTAGACTAAAAGGGGATCTCTATATTTTCAGGTGGTAATGGGTACAGGTCTCCAGCGAAGCTTGGAATGTCCTGACCATTGCAACGGGAAAGCGGCTGACTCCAGACTACTTACTCCGACAGCTTTAACTTCAGGCCCCGATGGGTCACTATACGTTGGAGATTTTAACTTGGTTCGACGAATCACCCCAGAAGGAGTGGTTACTACTGTGCTTCAATTGGAGTAAGTATCAGTGCAGTCTTTATATTCACAAAAAGTCATAATATTGTCTTGAACTTATAAAATTCTCTTTTTTGTTTTGGGGTTGAGTCTCTTTTTTCTCTCGAAATGTTAATAGAGCTATCATAAGTACCTACAACTTCTCACAATCCAACTCTAATCCAATTAATTTTGCAAGTCAAATAGAGTTTCGAGGAATCTATGAATCTTTCATTGAACTGCATTTTGAAGTATTCAACAAGAATACAATTTTAAAATATAAGTTTTAAGTTTATGCGAGCTTTACACATCCATTATATCCTTTTGATAACTTAAGCTACAAATGAATATATATTTTGTTACTATGACGTCATTAAGCTGTTGAATTGCTTTTAATGAGTTGAAATATCGAGACAGATAGTATTTATCATACTTACGGCCTATTTCACCCTACATACCTTAAGTGACTACCTAGATATCTTAAACATAAATTGCCGAGTTTTGTTGGTGAAATGGCCATGAATTTAAAAAATGTATTTGTTTGGTATAAGTGAATAAGACAGAAATATCACTCGCTTCAATTCATTTCTTCACCAGGACAACTCAAATGGCATATCAATACTACATCTGCATATCTCCAGCCGATGGCTACTTATATATATCGGACTCAGAAAGGCATCAAGTTAGGAGAGTGATAGTCCTGGACAAAGTTCGAGATCCGATGACAAATTCCGAACCCGTAGTGGGAAGTGGGGACCGATGCGTTCCAGGAGATGAATCTAACTGCGGTGATGAAGGACCTGCTATTAGAGCCAAGTTGGCTCACCCTAAAGGTAGGCTTTTCTCGAAATACATGAAATATTACTCCGCTAGCGAATCGAAAGCTTTCGAAACTATAGACCAAGTTTTTATGACACCACATGACAGTAATAAACTTAAGTTATAGGCGAAGTAAAAGAAATTGGACAAAGAAATTATTGAAATTGACTTCTTTATTTTATTAATTCTAATAATTTTTGTTATTGTACTAATAAGGAAATCTATTTTAGTCTCTACTAAATATATGTTTTGTTTTCTACAGGTCTGGCTATAGCAGCAGATAGAACAATGTACATCGCAGACGGAACGAATATCCGAGCAGTTGATCCCAGTGGAATTATTCATACGCTTGTCGGTCACCACGGTCACCATAACCATTGGTCACCCGTGCCCTGTCGAGGCGCTATTGCTCCTTACGAAGCTCAATTACAATGGCCTACTGGAGTCACCTTATCACCATTGGATGGGTCTCTTTATTTCATAGACGACCGCGTTATCCTCAAACTTACCGTCGATATGAAAATCAAAGTAGTAGCTGGCCAACCATCTCATTGCCGCTTAGGAAGTGATGGGAAACCGATCACGAAATCGAACAAAACAACCGAATTCAGAGAAGATTCAAACCTTGGAACCATTCTAGCAATCGCATTCGCTCCGAGCGGAATTTTGTATGTCGCTGAATCTGATTCTAAAAAGACAAACACAATAAAAACCATCGATCCGTCGAGCAAAATACTGCATTTCGCTGGAAAATTGCAGGAAAATTTGAAGGAATTGAGCTGTGAATGCAATTCGTCTACTGTGATACCGTTGAACCCGAGAGATGAAGCTGGATGTCCTTGCAGGTTGAGTGTAGTCGTTGGTGACGAGCCCCCAACTAATACTGAAACTTTGTTATCTTCGAACGCCAAATTTCAAACTATTTCTGCTCTAGCTGTCACACCTGATGGTGTTCTTAACGTGGTTGATCAAGGTATGTTATCTTACTCTTAATTTTATTGGAAGCTATTGCTGATATGTTTTAATAACAACAAAATTAATGCTTCATAATGGCACTTTTTTTAGGTTCCCTTCACATCCTAGCACTGAAACATTACTTACCCTCACACGATGAAAATGGAGAATTCAGAATACCATACCCACCGACTTCTGAAGTTTATGTTTTCAACCGATACGGACAGCACATAACAACCAAAGACTTAACCTCAGGAAAAACAAGATATTCCTTCTTATATTCTAAAAATACCAGCTTTGGTAAACTATCAACGGTAACAGACGCATCTGGAAATAAAATACAGCTTTTGCGTGACTACAGTAATATTGTGAGTTCTATAGAAAATACACAGGATCATAAATTAGAACTCAAAATTTCTGGAATTGGTTATCTCACAAGAATCACTGAAAAAGGATCCTCAGAATTGGAGTTTGACTATGATGCCAACTCAGGATTGTTGAACAGTCGGTCGGGGGTAAGCAATTATATTAATTTTTTGCTTTTATTTATAATAATTTTTGATTTTTTGGTATAAAAATCAATAAAAAGATTTTGTTTAGGTAATTCCTATTTTATCAGCTCCAGAGACAATCAAATTTAATAAAAGTTAATTTTTATTGATATTAAAATACATATAAACTGTTTACATTACAGGCAGGAGACACCGTCATTTACGTGTACGACGAACTGGGACGAGTGACAAAAATAATAATGCCTTCAGGTGAACAAGTAAACATAGCATCAGGATTAGCGAAAAATTATGGACTCGCAGTGACCGTTTCGAACCCCGCTAGCACCATACCAGTTGGAGTAGCTAAAAAGTGCGAGTATGTCCTGCATGGACAATCGTTCAAACAAATAACAATAAATAATGGAAAACAAGTAACCGAAGGTAAAATTTACACAAACAACACTTTAGTACTAGACACTCCGTGGTCTGGCAAATTTGAAAGTATCGCTGCAGCGAAACATCCCTTACTCGAAGCCGCCTTGCCTATTGAAGCTGAAATGCTGCGGATGTGGTCACATCAAACTACTACATTTGGAGATGGTCTCATAAACAACATGTATTCTTTGTACACCTTGGTTGGCGATGTAAGGAATCCGCAACAAACACTCAACAGAGAAATATGGGTGAACGATTCCCGGGTTCTAATCATTGAATTTGATCAATTTAAAAGCAGAGAAACATTCTTTAACGCTGATAGAAATCCACTCTTCACTATAGCGTATGATGTCGCTGGCCTGCCTCTATCCTTCACACCGCATGGTGCAGGCGTTCCTCTCAACATTTCATATGATCGATTCTATAGAATAAACGGCTGGAGATGGGGTGTAACAGAGGAATCATATAGCTACGACCCGCATGGCATGCTCTCTGAAATAACTAGCCCTCAAGATGGCACGAAGTTCATTTACTACAACGAGGGGAATCTCGTTTCTAAAATATCTTTAGCGAGCCAAAGAAGTTTCACATACAAATATGACAAGGATGGTGGTCTCACGCATGTTATTTTACCTTCAGGAACAAACCACTCGTTCAGTGTACAGCCATCTATCGGTTTCCTAAGAGTAACGTATACCCCTCCCGGCTCTTCTAAAAAGTACCTACAACATTATTCCCATACTGGTGAATTGCTTCAGACAGTCTTCCCTGGAGACGGCGCTAGAATCATATACCGATACTTTACAACCAATAAGATATCTGAAGTTGTTCATGGTGATGGTCAGACACAAATACATTACGCAGAAAATAGTGGCTTGCCTTCAGAAATTTTACATGTAGACCGCGAGGTTGATTATCGCTGGGAATCCACATACATCGGTGGATTGCTCGTCGAAGAGAGGCTAGATTACGGCGCTAAAACGGGCCTGAGTAATGCGAAAATTATTTACGAGTACGACAGCAATTACAGAACAATATCCGTACAAGGACGGATCGGCGGGCAAACGTTGATACCGTACCACATTGTATACAACAGTAAAACTGGGGCGCCAGAATTGCTAGGTCAGTTCACGGTATCGAAACAAAAGTGGAACGAAACATCTGTGTACGACGGGATCGCGATGTTTTCTCGAGCATTGAATGAACAATTCTTACAGCGCGAGATCACGGTTAATATTCATAGGATGGAAGTGTTTAGAATGGAGTTCTTCTATGATAAACATGGAAGGATATCTCAAACGCGAACACATACTCGTAATGTGGGTGTAAACACATACACTAATGTAAAGAATTACACTTGGGATTGTGATGGACAGCTGACAGGAGTAGAAGCTCAGGAACCTTGGGGCTTCAGATACGATGATAATGGAAACATGTTATCACTGACTTACAGGGGAAACACAATACCAATGGAATATAACGAAATGGACAGGATAATTAAATTTGGAGAAGGACAATATCGCTACGATAGCCGAGGGCTTGTTTGGCAAAATGCTCGGGAAGAGAAATTCCAGTATAATTCCAAAGGTCTTCTTATAAGAGCGACGAAACGTGGAAGATTTGATGTCAGATATTACTACGATCATCTAGATCGGTAAGTATTTTACTAGGTGTTTTTACGTTTTATGTATTAAAACAAAACTTAATGCTCCTAAAAAATTCACTACAGCATTTGTTAGTCCCTAAATTTATTTTTAGGAGTACAAGGATGAGTTTGTTTAAATTTTGTTGTATTAAATATTGCACTTTTGATTATTAATTTTAAAAAAGTGGAATAATAAGTAATTAATTTCTTGCCTATCGGCTAATAGATATTAAATGTTTTTCAGACTGTCTACAAGAAAAGATAACTTTGGCAATGTAACTCAATTTTTCTACACAAACAAAGCAAACCCTCATGAAGTGAGCCACATCTACTCTCCGAGAGAAAATAGATTCATAACACTGGTTTATGATGACCGCGGACATATCATTTATATGCAGGTAAATAATATTTATATTCAAAGTATATTTGTTTAATAACATGTTATTAACATATATGTGTAACAGATTAAAATGCGTTAGCCCGCCTCTCTAATACTCTTATTCATTCTCTGCGTGTTTACTGCTTGAAAATTACAATTTATATTTCTATAAACCATCAGGTGGCGCGTCACAAGTACTATATCGCTACGGACCAGTGTGGAACTCCTGTGATGGTATTCAATCAGTATGGTGAAGGAATAAGAGAAATTATGAGATCTCCTTACGGCCATATTGTGTACGACTCTAACCCGTACCTTTACCTACCTGTAGACTACTGTGGCGGTCTGTTAGATCAAGTGACGTCACTAGTTCATATGTCAAACGGAAAGGTTTATGACCCACTGATAGGGCAATGGATGTCTCCACTGTGGGAGAGTCTCATAGAAAGAATCCATGATCCAACACATTTGCATCTTTACCGATTTAATGGAAACGATCCTATCAATGTGAGGCCGCAGTACAAGAAGCCGACTGGTAAGTGATCGATAAATATTATTTATTACAAAAATATATCAACACTACTTTAATTTAAATCATTCAAAATAAACAACTTAGCTAGGCATAAATATTAATTTATTTTTTAATTATTGAAGATTTTAGATTACACAAATGCATGGTTTTGTTAATTAACTAAATAAATTAGGCAAGCATATGAACTAATTTTAAGTAAAGTAATTGTGTCTTATCTCTTTTTCAGATCATTTATCTTGGCTTGAGCTATTGGGCTACGATACAAAGAGTCTCGCCCCACAGCTGTATCCAGATGAACTGCCCGGTGGTTCGGTGTTACCAAAAATACCTCGCGGCCGTCCTCTTTGGGGAATGGCCCCAGACTCTACTGGACCTGGACTTCCCTATGCGACATCCTTACTACCAAGCGTCATCATAGAATCTGGCTTTTTATCACACATGTCCAACAAGAGAATAGCTGATTTTAGAAGTCTTTCAATACCGGCCATGTCAGCCCTAAAGGCAGATGCCCTCGACCTCACCCCCAAGCGAATTGGCTCAGATTCAGAACCTCCCTTCGGACGGGGAATATTAGTATCCAGGAATTCTCGCGGAAGGGCAGTAGTAACCACTGTGCCTTCTGCCAACGCCATTTATCGCGACGTATACACCTCAGTCTTCAATCGATCTCATTTACTGCCATTCTCCTTTGTCGTGCACGGGGACCAACAGGACGTGTTTTACTTCGTGAAGGAGGAGACGTGGCGCGCCGCAGACGACAAGCAGCAACTGAAGAGAATGCAGGGCAAACTGAACGTGACATTCCATGAAGTAGCTGAAGGCGGCCGGTCCTATGCAGACGTGAAGATACACGGCCAGACGAGTATCGTCAACTTGCGTTACGGAACCAGCGCGGAGAGAGAGAAGCAGAGACTCCTTCATCATGCCAAAGCTTCAGCAATTAGAAAGGCGTGGCACAGAGAGCGTGAGATCTTGCGAGCCGGCATGGGTGGCTCGCTGGACTGGTCGGCGGCGGAGTTGGAGGAGATCCAGAAGGCAGGATCGGCTGCTGGATACGAGGGGGAGTACGTGCACGACGTCGCGCGGTACCCCGAGCTGGCCGAGGACCCCTACAACGTCCGCTTCGTGAAACGGCGCTCGGACCGCAGCGAGCGGCGCCGCCGAAAGCGCTCGGACTGTCGCGCGCCTTGGTGGCTCGCCTGGGACGACCTCTGCTAGTACGAGCCTCCGAATGCCAAATCGTGTGAATGATTCTGTGTCTAGTGTGTCTAGTGCGTGAACGAATGGACGAGAGCGTGATCGTAATAATATATATTTTGTAAATAGTATCTATTAATTGTTAATTGTTGATGTATGTATGTACGGTAGACGCGAATCCCTATCGCTGTGTAAATATGAAATTTTATTTGCAGGGAGAGAGTGGACCTTTTGAGAGGACTGATAATGAATTAAATAAATGTAATTAATGTATTGTATGTATAGATAAGATTTATGTGAATATGAAATTATTTATACTTATTTATCGGTAAAAAGCTTCGATCGTGTCCAATGTTCTTATAAATTTAGATGAAGACTATTTGAAAGAATAATAAAAAGGCATACTTTTTTAACCAAAGTGATGTTTTATTTATTAAATTCCTTCACATGGCTCTTTAGTACTTAATAAAATTGAAGACATTTCAAAAAAGTCCCAGATAATATACACGTAAATGAAAAAGATCAGATCTCCATTAATTTATTTAATCCATCTTGATCGTGTAAGCTTTCAAAAAAAATGCATCAAAATTGGTTCTTTCGTTTAAGAGCTACAATGTCACACACAGGCACGTCAAATATATTTTGGCGTAAGAATGGAAAAATATTTTTATTCCATTTAATTTCTTCAATTCAGATTTAAGAAACTTCGCAGTTATCTTTACCGAACCGAATGTGAATGTGTGTGTGAATTATCAAAATGATTCAAAAGCACATTACTGTGCACACATGGTACTGTGGAAGATTCTAGCGTAAAAAACAAACTTCACTTTTCTAGTCTACTATAAAATTAGATCAGACACCACATCTCCATCGCCTACCGTTTCAGGAGACCGTCGTCGACTCCGGTGGTCTTCAAGAAAGTTGCAAGGTTCATAATTTTTCCTTTATGCCTAATACTTCAGCAATTTGACACCAAACTCAGAATATCTCCACATGTTGCCAGTTACTTCAACCAATTCAGTTTATATTTTGGCCAAAATTCAAAAATGGAACGCCACACTACCGCCCCTTATTTTTTCCTCCTACTACTCCTTTAGACCCTGGACCTCGCTATATTTTTCCTCAAATCCGATTTGGACTTTCTATACGAATCTATAAAAATTTTCCCTTTTTTTAACCGTTTAGAAATAAAAGCCGATCAATGAATTAATGAATGACTACGTGGTATTGTAGCTTTATATAATATCAAATATATATATATATAGGAATGACTAATAAAAGAAAACGTGTGTAAAACTTATTTATTTATGCTTGAAACGTTAATTTTTGATCAACATACTCAAATTAACCTTTACAATATCAATTTATACATAAATCCATCAACACATCCATAAAAATCTTATACACATTCGTTAAGCGTTCAGACGCACATCACATATATTTCATACATATATTTACAATAATTATACAACACTGAAATCTATACAACTGACTGACATGGGTTATTCGTATAAAAACCTCAATTTAAAAAATATACACATAAAGCTAACAATTACATACATACATACATTACATTTCTGAGTTTATATAATTCCTCTACATTGAGCTACGTTTTAAACATATGAGATCAACAATTCGCACGATTACACTACTCTCTAAAAATACAATTCATATTTTCACACAATTCTCGTGTTATTCATAATAACGCTCCAATATACTCTAGCAGATACAGAAGTGTCTTACAAGATTAAAATGTCTGTATGAATGGATCTACATATTATGTTCATGCGGTTTATTTTATTTGAAAGCTGCCCGTCACTTTCAAGATTAATTTTACATAATTAAAACTCAAATAAGAGAACATAATAAATAGATGAACAGATCTCATAAATTGTATATGAGTTTCAAACTAGAAAAATCGTTAGTATAAAAAATTTGGTTGTCTGTAAAGTCGGTTTACGGACAATAATTTGACGTGAGTAAGAAAACATTGATGAAAAATTTCATACTTTTATGAATTCAATTGAATTATTATTATCACTGAATTATCATTAGTTTGCGTCACAAGCCGAACGCTTAGGCCGATCGTGCCTCTCTATCGCTTGATCCGTGCTCTCGCTTGCACGCTCGGCTCAGGCGGAACGTGACACTTTTTAGTGCGTGGAGCCGGTGTTCATCGATTTATAAGACGTTATCACGTCAAAATCTTAAAAATCATTAAGATTATAGACACACACAGACACATATAAAATTTGTAACGCTTACTTTTACGTCAAAGGTAATGTCCTAAACAGGCTTATTGAGTTGTTTTAATTTTGTATAACACGAATAATCTTTACATTGAAATGCCTAAATTATGGGAAAATAATCGTTTTACTCGCCTAGAAAGCAAATGACGTCATGAAATTTGTGCGCGAAACGTTAATTGATCTCATTAATGTGGAAAATATCGTTGCAACAATAATTACCATGACGTTTGGTAACGTCACGACTTACGTCATTTCCATACAAATCATAGAGGTTAGAGAGAAGGAGAACGATCGCTGTAGAAAATAGTGACCCAGAAAAAAATAAGTGAAGCGCTACGATCGCTAAATTGTCTCAATTCAACTAACTTCATCTACTTGTTTATGTACATACTCTTAAACAGCTAACTTCGACGATATTACTTACCGACGGCAGTGCGGCTGGTGGCTGAAAAATGAATTATAAATTCTACAAATTTTCAGGAACAGGCAGGCTAATGCGTACATAGCGATCGTTTTACTTTTCTCTAAACTCCATGATACAAATATCCAGTGTTAGTGGGTGTCAAGAAATAAGAGTAACGTACTTTTCTATATTCACAATCTGCCTTATTCCAAAACGCGGTTTAAAGATAGGCCGGGTTTGTTACCAGAGAAAAACTTCATTTTTGTATGAACGTTAGACGTTTATCCTAGCAACTAATACTGAAACATCTTTAGTCCATATTTTGTAATAAGGCCCTATGAGTCGAAACAAAATTTGAGCCGGAAACGACAACTTTGCTGGGTAAATTCTACAAATTACAATCGATGAATTTGGATTTGAATTGTCTGTTCTGTCTTCTATTTTTAGAATTAGGATTTTATTTTGATTTCAATTTATGAGTTGTATATTGAAAATTCAAAACCGCAAATTTGTTTCCGAGCCGAATTTGGTTTCGAGTTTCGAATAATTGTGAATATCCCCAAGTGTTCCTTTTATTGGTTAGCAGGACTCATTTGACGTGATACCGAATGTATTAAAGTTGCGTCTTTATTTCTTTAACATAAAGTATAATTTCCGGAAAACATTATTAACATTGTTGTACCTGTTTTAAATAGTTTCTAAAAGCGTTATATTTTTGAAATAATAAAATTTAGATACGTTATTAAATGAACTTTGCAAAGCACGATTTAACACCACACTTGACATTAACATTTGACAGTTGACACGAACAATCAAATCTTATTCTACTATAGCAAAACGCTAATAATACACTTTGTGCAATTAATTAGCGAGTAGAGAGTCACCGTCAAATTTTGGCGGATTTTAATTTTGTTAAAATTGCTCAAAAATGACCATCTCATTTGACATTGGCTATCATTTTCAACTATTGGTCATGGTAATTTGTTCATAGTTGAAAAAGTGTGTACGAATCGAAATTTTTAAAGAAATATGGCGTAAAGTCGCAACTATGATGATCAAGACTACTCAAGAAGTTCCCATCCGTGTCGAATTAGGAGAATTAGCAACAAGATAAAAGTGGAAATATTTAAAAACATATTCCATACAATTCTACTTAAAACTATCGTATTTCATTGTGATAACGTGACATACATTCTTAGAGGTATACATTAAACTTGTACTTGTGTTATATACAATTAGCTCACGCCCTAATACTGATTCAGGCGTTTGTGATTTTTACAATGACTACATAATTGACTTCACAAGTCTGCTCTTAACGTCTGCTTATTCATTAAACTCTACAACACCTTAAACAAATTTAGTATTAACCATTAAAAACGTTACATTTAACGTTAAACCTTATCTTTAACGTTAAAGATTACTCAATGTTTTGTCTCGTTTTTGCAACGACACTTGCGCGTTAGAGAGAACGTGACAGAGCATTTGAGTGATTAAAACTCAATTCGCGATTTGGAGGAGAGTGAAGCCGATGTCTTATTGTTAACGATGTTTATTTTATGATTTTCAGTTATAGTTTGGCACTGACAACTAAAGTATGACGAATTTAATCATTTAAAATCGGTTCACAATTGGCGTCACAATTTTTCGAAAATTCAATAAAATTTCTATGGGACCACCCATTGGTAGGTGCTGGTAGACCCTGGTCATACATTTCTGGACCAAATCCAGGACGTACTTGAGAAGGGGCAGGTCAAAATAAATCGTAAAAAGTCTTCGTATAGTCTCCTAAATCTGATTAACGTTTTACTTCGCCGTAACAAAAATCAATTGAAATTTTCTTAAGCCTTAACTTTACGTGTTTAAATAACAGAGGTACAGTATCAAATATTTAAATACAAACAAGGCAGTTATAAGTTGCATTCGTTTTCAACAGCTCTAACTGCCGCATTGCACGATGTGTTTCATCGCAATGAAAATAGGAAAGGGATGGAACTCCTCAACTTCCTTTGGAGTTTAACATGGAGTTACTTCTGTATGGATATGAAAAAAATTACATTCAAATCATGGAATATACTCGTAATAATATTGGAAATTTCTTCCAATCAAAATCCCTACAGAGCACAAAAGCTATCAATATTTTGACATTGTTTCGAGCACAAAAACAAAGTTGTGAAATTAGACAACAGTAATAAAGGAGTTCACGAAACACTCATTTCGGTCGCCGACTTTCCCCATGTATGGATAAAGTCGACGACCGAAGTCGTTGTGTGAAACAATGCCGTCCAAGCTACCATAGAATATGAAGCAATTTTGGAAATGTATTCCAATACAAAGCTCAAAATAAATGCCATTTTTAATTTACTTCGATTTCCCTAACTTTGTGACGTCAAAAATATAATCGATTTATAAATATTATTACAATTAAAATAGATTATTCGATTGAACTAAATAATTTTCGTCGTTAAATTTACTTAGGGGACCAGCTGTTTGATTTAAGGACAATTATCTACAACTATGAAACAGCTTGTCCAGAAGCTTGGTATCTAGAGGATTATCTTATTGATAACAAAATTCATCAGTCTCTTGCGGCGATTTCTTAATTATTACGTATAAATATGTAAAAAATATGGAAAGGCGAGAAAATACAATATACAAAACACTCAAATCTATGAACTATTTTGTGTTTATATTAAAAAAAAACTTTGATGGAGCAATTTTTAGCTATAAATTTCAAACTATGTTTTTTTCTAATAAAATATTTGGTTCATATCTATAATTTTTTCTCACATTATAAAAATGAATCGGGTAACTCTGCCTTAAGCCTTCTTCGACACCAAAAATAATAGAAAGAGATGAGAATACAATTACATTTATGAGAAAGCGATATGGATAAGTGAAGTCCCGTGTCACTCCCCACTAGGGGAGTGGGGTATGGGGCAGATGCATTTCACATCTGTTTCACTAATTGATTTTTCTTTAGGGGCAAGTAGGTGATCAGCCTTCTATGCTCTGCCAGACTGAGTTTTTTTTATCTCCACCGGGAATCGAATCTGGTTGTAACGCTTATGCGCTTACCACTAGACCAAGGAGGCGGTCACCAAAAATCTTGACGATCAGCAGCCGATAGAGCAGGCGGGCTTTAGATCGGGGTTCTCTACTGTCGATCACATGCATACACTTAAAGCAAGTCATTGAAAAATGTCAAGAATATAGTTACCCTTGTTATAATCGATAAAAGCAAGGTATAGTTACCTTGCTTTTATCGATTATAACAAGGCCTTTGACTGCCTGGAACACATTGAAATATTGAAAACACTAAAAAACCAAACTATAGAAGTATATAAACATTGTGCTCATTGCAGATAACTCAGATGCGCTACAACTAATGATCGAGGACTTGCACTTAGGAGTAGAGAAGTAGGCCTGACAATGAACCAAACAAAAACGAAACTAATGACCAATAATATCGAAGTACTTATCTCAGTGGAAGGCAACAAAATAGACTACGTAACATCTTATATATACTAGGGTCAACTAATCTTAATGAACGATCAGATGCAACAAAAAATAGAAAGAAGGGTTACAAACTCTTGAAAGCGTTTTTGATACTTGAAATATATAATGAAAAACAAAGACTATTGTACTGCAATCAAAAGAAAGTTATACAATTCCTGTATTTTACCCATTTTAACATACGGTAGCCAAACATGGGCATCAACAAACAAGAATAATCAGAGATTAGTAGCGCGTGGCAGTTTCTTCACTAAAGAGGCCTCACGCAATTCACAATACTAGGCTATTCGAGGAGAGACAGGAAAAGAGCCATAGACTTAAGAAGAAAGTGGGAAGACGTCAAAACAAAAATTAAAATGGAAATGGATGGGGCATACCATAAGAGGTACAACCAAATGGGCTAAGATTATAACCGAGTGGCTTCCACGCGCAAATGCAAAAAGAAGAGGTAGACCACTCAAGATGGTCAGATGACTTTAAAAGCACTGCAGGCCCACTTGGTTAAGACTCGCAAGAGACAGAGAGGGTTGGAGAAAGCTGGACGAGGCCTTTGTGTCAGACGGACACGCCGATTCAGAGATTGATGTTCAGCAACTTAGTAAGAAATTTAATTAAGTAAAAAGAAAATTGTACCTTTTTCTCTTTGGCAATAAGGCTTTGAATTAAAAAATGACCAATTTGAGTCGTAGTAAAATGGATGCAAATTATTCAATACGAATGAATTTCGGTTACTTACCGATGAAATGTGATTCTATATACAAAATACAATTACTACAATTTGATATTTTTTCCACACAAATGAATAGAACAATACACAATTACGATTGTTTGGCCTTCGTTTGAATTAATTTATTAATTAAAAGAAGCGTCACAGGTCATTCACTGGTTTTCTGCTGTCACATTCACTTGTATGTCATTATTACATATTAAGTACGTATGGCGTCATTAAGTCGCTTATGTTTTGGGTACTCGCTCGATGAGAGGCCCAAAACGCGTATACTTAAGCGAGCACTCAAAATTGATATTATAAAAAAAATGTTTTAATGACGTGTAGATTTTTCCGCGATGATATCCTCACCTTTCCATATTAATTATAAAATCAATTTCGCTTATAATTTCCGCTACGATTATTGCACGTAACACACATCACTGTCGCTTTTTATATATACATATTTACAATTAACTAATGGCAGTGTGGTGTATGATGTCTACTATGAACTGTCGGGGTTCGATTTCCGTCGCACTTGATGAACGTTTAAAGTCTGCGTTTGCGGTTGTGTGATGAATTGAGCGGTGCCTGGAAAATTGATTATTATTATTAGAAAAATATTATTTATAATTTAATTAACTGATGTCATAAATAATGCCTGTGAAATCTCATAATCCCTCATAAAATATGTGGTAGATATATCATCATGTTTCTATTTCACTAATAATTTTCTCTACAAGCAAAAAACAATCAACCTTCTATATATCTATCCGCAAAAAAATTTTTTTACCGCGATTCAAACCCAAACGCTCAGACTCAACACGTATTGAATGTCAAACGCGTAAATCAATTAACCACGGAGACGGTTATGTCAGTATTTATTAACCGACTTCAAAAAAGTGGGAGGTTCTCAATTCGACTGTATTTTTTTAAATGTTTGTTACCTCAGAACTTTCGACTGAATTAACAGATTTTGAAGATTCTTTTGAAAGCTAGTGCTTTCCGTGTGGTCCAAATCAAATTTCATCAAAATCTGTTCAGTAGTTAGTTACAATTTGAAGTAAGATTTTTATTGTTAAAATTATTTTTGTTCATTATCACTTTATCTTTGATCCTGTTGATAGTAAAATCCTTAAAACCATTTCAGTAATGTACAAATGCAGTTAATAATGTGTTAATAAAGATGTTTATCAAACTATGTTAGTATGTTATGTTTAATAGAGACATTGTTCTACGAATAAGTTTCCTCATCAGAAAACAGTCTATTTTATTTCCGACAACGCTGATTCCGTTCCATACTAATCCGTATAACTTGATTGTATTGGACTTACCGGTGGGCTGCAGAGTGGGTCTTGTGGCGGGTCTGGCGAGTCGTGCGGGTCTGGCACCTCTCACCACCTGCACAGTTCCACCTCTCACCCCCGCCTTCACACCTGACGCCATTAGCTGAGCTGGAATATATAATAGGCAAGGTTCAATTAATTGTTTTAAATGAAATCTAAAGTTCTATGAGGCGTTTATTTTATTTGCGAAGCCAATATGATCATCATCATTAACAATGACAGATACCCGTCAAAGTTATAAATGTCGTCTTTTTCTTAGGAGATTAAAAATATAATTAAATACGTATTTAGTTACTTAAATAAAAAACCAATGTTTTTTGAGAAATAAAATACTTTAAATGATTTTTGCGGCAGGTGCATTAATAATCGAAGCTATAAGAAAAGTCCTAAGAATATCCAAATTTTTAACCTGATATAATCAAGATAATGTGTATTTCACACGTAAATTTTTTTATACTGATCAAACATTTTTTCACAAATAAATTAAAATATAATGAAAATATTTAAAAGTAGCTCACCTATGGGCAAACTAAGCACCGAGGGCTGGTTGGCCAGAACCACCGACGTGGTCGGAGGTACTGATACAAGGAGACCGCTTGGCGCACCAGACACATTCAGAGAGAGGGAGATCGGTGCAGCCAGACCTGGGATCTGGACTTGCACGTTCTGGACACCTTGCAGGCCGGCCAGGCCTGGCAGGCTTTGTAAGGTTTGGAGAGATGCCAGGCTGACACCCTGAAATAAATTTTTTTATGTAACTGGTTAAAAGTAAATTTCTCAATTCTTTATATGTTCTCTTTACTTTTCTCATATTGAGTCATTTAATTATTCTTCATGAAAAACTTTTACAGTTTTACAGTTTGTACAAAAATTTCAACACAATTTGTAGTTTATAGTGCTTACTGATGGGAAAATATAAGTTACTTGATCCTAGGGCACATTGAAACAGACGCAATCACAAAAAATTGTAAAATAAATAAATAAAAATACCTGCAAATGACAAACGGGCGGCGCGGTCTGCGTTTGCGTTTGTGTTGGCGTCTGATTCTGCGAGTTGTCGTCTCCCATCAGCCTCTCCAACAAAGCACTCTCGCTACTCGACACATTCGTCGATTCACTATCGCGGGCGTAACCGCTCATTACCTGTAAATTATCACGTTCTTACCGTTAGACGTTATGTAATCTGTGATATTAAGTGACTTAGTTGAAAACAAGAGTATTTTCGTTAACAATGAATGTAAACTTTCACATGGTTCTTGAACGAATATAACAGAAGCTGGAAAATATATTAAAGTGGCTTTATCCGCCGCACTATTTGTGCCGCACTGCACGAAAGAATGAAACTCCTTACCTTCCTCAATTTTAATATTCAGGAGGAAATAGGCTTTAACAAAGCAAGCATGCATCCTATGGCTACATAGAATTACGTGAAAAATACTCCGTAACATTATTTAGGTGAATTTATGTATACGTGATAAAAAGACATTAGGCCGGATCTCCACTTACCATCAGCTGGGATTGCGGCCAAAAGCTTGTCTAGTTTTTATTAAAATTCACAGCAATCAAGAAAATAAGCAATACCTGTTGAGAATACGTAGGCAGGGTGTGTGTAGATGTCGTAGTGGCAATAAGTCTTCCACCAGCGATAGACACTGTTCTCGTAAGCAATTTGTGTTCCAAGGAGTTGTCGGCCGATGACGTCACATGCGTCATCGCCGCCGGAGCACTGTTTAAGAGGTTTAATATCGTCGCGTTACTACTCGCGGTACTCGCCACTGATTTTGCCGCGTTCTGGCTCGCAGCTGAAATAAATTTATTTCATTACTAAGAAAAAGACAATTTTAAAACTAATATTGGCTAAAGCCATTTTTATTTTACATACATATTTACTATACTAATCCCAACTCAAAATTGAGAAAGGACACATGCTATTATATCAAGTAAGCAGTAAAGTATTTGAACCTAATCCTAAAAAAGCCGTTAAAGTTTGAAAGGTCAAAGTCAAAGTCAAAATATCTTTATTCATTGAAATCATATTTGATCATTTTGAATCGTCTTTTTAATATGATGTAGTTAACAAAAAAAAATTATTGTAAAAAATAATAATATATTTGGTTTCATTAAGACAAGAGTTGGAGCAGGTTCATTACCAAGCTTTTTTATCATCAATCCGTTATTTTATCGTATGCTTTTTTATAAAGTTTTCTTTTAATTGTGTTTTTAAATTTATTCGCTGACAATTAAAGCATATCACTTGGGAGTTTATTATAAAAGCGTATACATTGCCCTTTAAAAGATTTACTAACTTTATGGAGCCTACTAGTCAGTTAAACAATGAACTTTGTTACCTTGTTGGAATTGTTGTGCGGAATTCATGAGACTAGTGACGAGAGCATTAATGGCTGGATTCGTTGATCTCGGTTTTGTCACAGTTGTCTTTTGTTGCGCAGTCGTGGCATTTGTGTACTGTATTGTTTGAACCTGGAAAAATAAATTTGGAAAGTTTCCAAGCTGTGACGCAAAAATTGCTTGATCTGTATGTATGTCTGTTCGATGTCCATTCGTAAATGCTCATTCAGATCTTTAAATATACAAAAATTAAACTTTCATAAACAGTAACGTGACGTGTCTGTCTGTCAGTTGTGTTCAATTTCATTAGCGTTTCTTGCTAGATAAATTAAAAAAATCATGCTAACCTGTGAAGTCCCAGTGGTGGACATCAAAGGGTGCTGTATATGAATAATAGCGGATTGCATCTTCTGCGGATTCAGCGGCTGCGGCGGGTTCGTCAATTGCTGAGCCAACAACTGGTTGGTGGACGCTTGCGTCGAGTGAATATCGTGTACCTGATACCATAACTCATTTTTAATGTTTCTTCTTGGTGTTCAAATGGCCATTCGGTTCTATCAATGTCCTTTTAACTCTTTTATGTCTAACTTAAGACATCAACTATTTCCTAAGGTATTTTTCTAATTTTACAAATAAATTATCAATTATGTAAAAAAACTTACTTGGGGTGACAATCTTGGTGTAGGTGACGGTTGTTGTTTGAGCGCCGTTTCCACAGCTACACCCGCCACAGCCGGTATCGTGGCCACCGTTGGCACACTTGTCACATTGCCAACCGTGCCGACCACTGTGCCAACATTGCCAACCGTTCCGACCACTGTGCCAACATTGCCAACCGAACCGACCACTGTGCCAACATTACCAACCGTGCCAACGTTACCCACTGTACCGACAACTGTACCAACAGTGGCCACATTCCCTACGTTACCCACTGCAGTGACTTGCTGAAGTTGTGCCTGCTAAAATAAAAATACTATTTAATTGGAACAGTTTATCAGATTAAAACGAATTCTTAATGAGCTTTCTTTAACTTCTTCAAAACGTCGATTAATTCTTTGTACATTTATCAAGGACCGTCGATAATTAAATAACAAAAATATGAAATTAAATTAATTAAATAAAACTATAAAATAATAATAAATATTAATACTACAATGCAAATATAATAAAATTCAGTTCTTAATTAGCCATAACAAACATTAAAATAGAAGCATATTTCTATTTTAATGTTTGAATCTTTTTGAGAACCTTCTTTATGTTTTCAGTTGAAAATAAAGCAGTTATTTTGTACACTTTTTATGTAGATTTTAAGGAATCTTTTCATAGTTTTTATGGCTGGACCAAAACTATTTCTTAATATGTATAGTTTGACTTACCAGTATTGGTAGTTGTCTGGTATTCGGATGAACTGTTGCTGTCGATACCGCTGACGTCCTAAAAGGGATATTTTTTATCTATGACTAATAATTTAACACTAATGCATGTTTGAAAGTAACCCTCATGCCAGCATTCTTTTCATTCTAGCCAGCTAGGTTTCAGCTAGCGGCTAGCTTCGATATATTCTTAAATCTAAGGAGGAACTATTATTACTATTAACTTTTAAATAAAAAAATATGTGGGTATTAATAGCCTGTATTCTATGATTCGGGTATCACATACCCCCGTGATCCTCTTTTTGGTAGACTACTGTCAAACATGTCAAAATTGACCGAAAAATTTGTTCGTCAACTCTTAAAACTAGACTTAAGTTTGACTCAAAATACTTCAAATACAGAGCTTAGTTAATTACATGAACGTTGGATGACATTATTTCAAAATGATCTACTTACACAACGGGAACTGTAGTGGCATGTGTTTGCGCCGTGGCATTATTCGCCGCCGCCGATCGCTGCTGAAGTAGCAATTGTTGCTGTCCTTGTTGCTAGAAAAAAACATTACACACATTACAAAACTCTATCTACTGCCAACTCAAAATCTGCTGAACGGATTTTCATTCAGTTTTCACCGTTAGACAGAGTGATGTGATACTGATAAACACTAATCAGTAAATGCTCCCCCTCCACTTATAAGCGTAAACTTAATGCTTTGTCACTTTCTCGCTGACAATGATTATTGTTGCAAATACGAGACAACACTCAGCAAAGATCTTAATAGAGCGACGATTATAAATAAAGGAAATATTATCGTATGATAAAGAACAATCTCTTAAATTAATATAGATTTGGTTGTAACTTACAATTTCCCTCAATCCACCAGTGAACGAAACCCTCGGCAATTGTCCAGGAACAATGTGCTTTATTCTAACAGATTTGCGACCTTCTTCAGTGAATATCTCCGTGAACTGTTGTATGTACTTGTTCGCTTGTAACCGTGAACCTGTTTCAAATATTTCAATATCATTTTTACCTCAACTATGATTGTTTAATTAATAAAATCAACTACAAATTCTTAACGTATGACGCTTTTAAATTACTATTGTAAGAGATTTTCATTGGTTATTTGTATATAGTCTCTTCATATATATTTTTTCACTCTAAATCTACATTTTAATTCTTACAAATCTCTTGGTAACCAAAAAGTTTCTATAACCTATAGAGAAAGTGTACCTAGCGTAAACCGACAAGCCGCCCCATTCCTCTCCCCTTCCACGTGATCTCTATCCACATACAGTTCTCCAAGGAACTCTTGATCTGACGGCCTCTGTAATATACTGAGTTTTATATGGAAAAAGCCTGCTCCAGCGTGGGGTGAGGTTTTCTCAGTTTCCAATACATATTCTTCGACTAATTGTGGCTGACAGTCGGGTGTGGGCCGCGGTCTTTCATACGCCCGACCGACAAGCAAAGGCCCACATGGTTCAACCGGCAAAGCTAGGGGCAGCGGTTCCATCTTTGGAGATTCTATTGGTTTAAACACCTGAAGATAATAGATCTTATTAATGTCACACAAATCTATGTTTTTATTATCTGTAATTCACATATTGCGAGGTTTTTTTAAAATTGTTTTCGACTCCACTTGTTTGGGATTTTTAATATTTTTTTCACTTTTTTATGTGCCCTACAAATTATAAAAAATAATTTAAAAAACCACATAAGTATATTTATTTACCTCGGGTGGTTTCTTAGGGAATTTGGATGTGAGCCTTGTATGAGGAACAGATTGTCTGCTATTCTTTGCTCTTTGCCTATGAATGAGTTCCAACAGTTCTATGCCATGATAGTGTGTGAATTGGTCCAATTTTCTTTTTCTATTGACAGCAACCTATGAAACAATATTGTAGTTGTTAGGGAAAATTGAGCCTGGATCGAATATGCAAAATATTTTTATGCGTTCATATACAAATTCCAGTTTCTTACGAATTTTATACTTCACTTGAATAATATTTATTCACAAGAATTATGACTTTTTTATGATACTCTACCATGAAACGACTTCGTGGAAGTGATTTTGGGTACGAATCCAAGGCAAATTAATGTTTTGGTTGGGTAGGCTTTTCACCTACTAGGCGATGAGCCTACCCAACCCACTATGGCCTATGGGATTTTAATTTTCCACAAAAATTTCCACATCTGTTTATCAGACCGAAATGATTTGTTTTTTATCAAAATCGAAATGTTCATTTCGTTTTTGAAAAAAATAAACAAAATGAATTTCGAATTTCCGAAATTCGTCGTCATTGCTTTAAGAAATGTTGAACATATCGAGGAAGTTTCTGCAGTTATTTTTTTATATTATCGTGAAAAAAAGTCGTCGTAAAAATAAACATACATTTTGGATACACCCTCTACTGGAGGCACGATATGATAGCAGAGTTTAATATTTTTATTTCCTAAAGAAATATGAAAATAAGTTCTTTAGATACACTAGGATGTCAGTAATCTCGTATGAAGAATTATTATCAAAACTATATTTAAACATCCGTGCGGCTAAACGCGCCTAATGAGTGGAGGGATGCGGTGCCCTGCAACATTCAACCGGAGCGGCAGGTCCAAGTCAACCGGAGCGGTTGACGACTGACCGCAAATCAGTTAATTGATATCATGTGGTTTATATAAAATTGAAGTGCGGCCATTGTGGACAGTCGATAGTGCGCTTAAGCTCCTTAAGCTCGTTTGAGCAACAATACCTGTGAAAACCTCCTAGCTTGCCGCCTTATCCTCGGCGTATTAAACAATCTTGGAGCTGCATGTAATTTTGCAGCTAGCAAGCCCACAGCCGGTCTTGGTTCCAAGCAAAGTGGTGGGGCAGAGGCATGTACAAGAGCAGCTTCGACTGCTTCAATTGCACTTCTCTCCTCACCCACCCACCCACATCGGCTCCCGATACACATTGCATCTGTTATTATGCTCTGAAATTTTTATTATTTTTCATATATATTACTACAGTATACCATGACTTGATTAATTGAGAAAAATATATTTAAAATAGTAAAGTATTAGAATAGACATTGACAAGCAATTTAAAAATTTCTGTCTGCATATGCAAAAAAAAATTAATCACAGATTTGAATATTTCTTTTAAAATACACTTATTTCTATAATAGCCTAAATAAAAATTACTATGTTGTTTCAATAATTAGATAAAGGTTAGTCTTAATTTCAATCTTTTTGTTAAATGTTACCTGATTTGTCGGCTTTAAAAGAACATGATGTGTATCACACATAAAGCTTGGGTAAGCCTGTCTATAGTCTCTGACTTGAGCTATAATGCATCCAGAGTAAAATAAACAAGAATGTTCAGATTCTAATAGATCTAATAGCACCACAGGTAATTCTTCATTATCTATGTAACTTAGAAGCTCTTCTTCCTCATAGGGCCATCTAGGCGTTTCTATTAGAGTCTCGTCTTGATTTGTTGATGCCTGAAAAGTTTCATCATCTTTAAAAACTAATCACACGTAATTTGACAAGAGTTATTAGATACGAAGTTTGTCTTACATCATTAAATTTTATCAATTAGTATGTTATTAAAATATTAAATAATTTAACGAGGGCCGATGGCCCGTAAATAGAGACGCCTTCATCTTATTTTTTTTGCGTGTTTAATGTAACCCTGTGGGCAATCTAAATTATAAATAAATTTTAAACTCAACTATTTAAATTAATAAAGGAAGGGTAATTTTATCTCAAATTTAATATATTATAAGTTATTTTTGGTTTTTTTATTTTATAAAGTAGCACAGATTAAACTAAACCTATATTGTGTACACTGGCAATAATATATTATTTAAAATTAGTTTTTATTATTTATGATTACATATTAATAACTAGTGGACCCCACGAACATCATTCTATAGAAAGAACATTTTGTATAGGAAATTTTTTTTTCTTTATTTTTTTTTTTTTTCGTCAATTTCCCAATATTTCAAATAGTTTTTTTGGTATTCAGGATGGAAGCAAATACAACAAATAAAAAACCATGAAAATCGCTCCAGCCGTTCTCGAGTTATAATTATTCAAACAAACCCGACTGTTTTATATATATAGATGCGTTACCTTAAACACCATTCCATAGAAAATGTATACTGAAAAGAATTTTCTACTTAAACCCTCCTGAATTTTCCTATATTTTTAAATATTTATTCTGTTATCCTCTGATCAGACAAATCTACCAAATCAGAGATCATCAAAATTGGTCCATCCCTTCTTGATTTATATTAATAATTAATGGTGTAAATAACCCAACTTTATATAATAAATAGATTATATATGTTTTATAATTATATTAAACAAATTCTTATAAAAGAAATCTAACTTACATTTCCATCAGGGGGCTGCAAAAGATGTGTATTTCCATTAACTTTAAGAGACAGTGAGTAACCTTTATTTCCTGGGTACAAATTTATTATTAGTGTATTAAGGTTGTATGTCGCCAAAAGCTTTTCTAACAAATATGATGTTGTTTTAAGTCCTTGCTGTAATGAAACACAGTATGAAACACTAAGAAATTGTATATTAAAAATATTTTAATTAAATATCTTGATATGTTATTTTTTATTTTAACATTTTTATATTTTATTTTATTGAACTAAAATATTAGTTAATCTTAATAATTTTAAATCTTATTACATAACTAAAAATTAAATCCTTTAAAATTGATTCAGTTGATGATTTAACATTTAATAAGTTCACAGTAAATTAATGAAGTGGAGTATGCAACTTAATATTAAAAATATACAGAAAGTAGCAAAAAAATTATTAGCTAAATAAAAGTTTAATAGACTAAAGCATATATCAAATATAATAAATAATTATAAAACAACTCACATAACTTGCTTGTGACAATTCATCTCGGCTTAAATCATTGTATAATTCATGTAACTTTTTAATTAAATCAAACTTTTCGCTTGATTTTGTGGTTGAACTAGCTGCACTTCGTTGAAACTTCATTCTTGTATCATCAACAGTTTCTGCTAAATGCATTTTTTCATGAGTCCAAGTCATTATATGGTCTGAGACACCACTGTCAAAATGCGTTATGTTTGAATTCACATGTTTGGCCCGATTAAGTATTACCTGAAATTTTTTATAATTTAAATTGTAAATTAATTATTTAAAGGTGAAAAAATTAACGACATAAAAAACAAATTAAAAATTAAGTTGGTGCTTACCTCTGCTTCTAATGCCGCGTGAATTAAACCATCCATAATGTTAATAATTAAATCAAAATATATTACTTCTAGTTAATTTACTACGTGAATTATTTCATTTTAACTGGTTTTAATTGAGTATTAAGTCATGTTTTAATAAAATTAATACCTACGCTTTATTTATGTTTCACACAGCATGACAGTAAAATAACATTTAACATGTCGAACTGCCAACACCAATTTCATGTCAAAACTCGAAATTGTTAATTAATTGACAATAGACATGATTATGTCCAACTTGAGAATATAACATTAGACTTTATATAGGTACCTACATAACTGTCATACTTGTTTGCAGTTTGCACCATGGAAGCTTTTTTTGGCTTTGGAGACATACTCCAAAGCCTATGTATGTACATACTGTGTACAAGTAGATGAAATTAGTTGAATTGAGACAATTTAGCGATCGCAGCGTCTCACTTATTTTGTTCATATTGCTGGGACACTATTTTCTACAGCGATCATTTTCATTCTCTTTAACCTCCATGGTTCGCATTGCGGACTATAACAAACAAATCAAAAATAAGTAAATGTAAAACAAATTGGCGGTTCAGGAGCTCCAGACAAGATCCTCACGTTTATTACTCAACATTAACTAACGCTGAAAATTCATATGGAAATGGCATCAGTCGTGTTTTAAAGACAACAGTCAAGTGTCAACACCATTAGCCAACAGAATCTCTAATTTAAGGTTGGTCACACTGACATCAATTGTCATGCACCACCCGCACTCTGCAGCTGGCAGCGTGATTACAGAAAATAGAAATACAGATTAACGTTAAAGAGAATGTGTGTGTGTGAACTAACCACTATGTTTACTCATAAGTCATAACAGAAACAGTTAACTCATTATTCGTATAATGTTGTGCTGGGATCAACTCTCCATGATTTATACTCTCGAATCTAAAAACTATACAACTTTTAAAGCATTATTATTTATATGGCTATTGTAAAAGTTAACAAAAAACTGAAAGCTACTAGTAATTACACAAACAAAATTTTCTGTGTTTTACAATGATATTATTTTATTAGCATTGTTATAGGTAACTTCATCTATCTTTACTGATTGGTCGGTATCTTTCTGGTAGGAAAGATATTTTAAGGAACAGATAGATTTATAGATCTCATACAGATAGAAGTAATTAAATAAACTCATTATTATTATAATCCTCATATCCAGATCTTGTTATAGTCTTATAACTGGTTTAAAAGCCAAATAAAGCTTTTTATTTCAGTAAAAAATGAGTATTCTTAGGAAAACGTTTTTTCAGGCAAATTCTCCGTCCATGTTAATTCCAAATAATATTAAAAAAATCCCTTATAAAAATGTATTTATTTTATACTTCATTTGATGCCATATGCCTTATTAAATTGGATATGAAATTATCAATTTTCCTAACATCTTGTTGGATTTCTGTTTTATATTGGAGACACTGTAACGAAAATAAAAAGATACTTTAATGTCTCTTATTAAAAGGATCATGAAAAATATAATAAAATGTATAATGGAATATTGTTTTACTGATACAATTAACATGCATATAGAAATGAAATAATAATCCTTTAGGATATAACCTATTAGAAAATTGTGCTACATCACAAATAATCTATTCAATTTTATGAAAATTTTACCTTTTTGTTATCAGTTATTTTGACTACAAAAGCTCCTTTTGAATGTGAATATTTAATTGTGTAACGTGTGTTTATTGGGTCACGTAAATATAACATTTCTGCAGATTTCTCGAATTCTTCCCAGTTAGGTATAAACGTCATTTTTTAGGTTAGTGAATGTAAATAATGAAAAAATTAATATAATTATTCTTATTTTCATCCAGAAAATTTCAAATATTTAAATTTTAAAAATCTTCAATACGAATGACGAAAAATAAAAATAGCAATTTTTTATTACTCAAAGATAGGTATGCCAATTGCCAATTGCCAGTGTTACCAATGTCAACTCCTACAGAATTTCCCCCCTAAAACCAATTTCAAAAACTCCTAAAATTTTTGTTGTACAGTGTACACTTGGTTTGTTAATTGACTTTTGAGAGATTATTTCAAATAAAAATTAAAAACTCATTCAATTAGTAGTACATATTTATTAATGCGGGTGCATTTTATATTTTTACATACATTATTTAATGACCTCGTTTAACAGTGTAACCTTTAACTGTATTATAATACAGTTAAAGGTTACACTGTTAAACGAGGAACAATAATTAAAAACGAATTGCTTCAATGTTTTCCCTTGAACACAATGTTATTACATATCATCGTGGTAAGTATTTAATATTTCGTCGAAGGCATTGGCTTGGCTATAGCTCAGGGTTTAGCTGTTGCTGATAGATTTGAAATTATACATGTTAACGTTGAATGTTTTGAGCATACGATCAGAAGAAACAAATTTTAGGCATGAACGCCATGTCTTTGAAAAATGAATCTTACCATCATCACGTTTTGCAGCACTTCAAGACATAGTTTAATGCGTAATTTATTTTTAATTACGTTATGAATCTAAAAAGCATGTTTGACACTTGTTTAAGCACGCTGACCGTTGAGCTATCATTGCGATCACAATATAAAATATTTTTCAGATATTTCAGTTAAAGCAACGCTTGGAGTTTATATTAAGCTTAGTTTGTTGGTTGGGTTCGAGGCTTAATATAAAGTGTATAGTTGTGCGTTTTGAAAAAAAATATATTGAATAATATATTCCTTAAAAAAACCCCTGGACAACTTAAATCCCGTAAATTCGGGGGGAAAATCTCTAAGTTGGCATCCATGGTATGCAAACGAATATCGATATATCATTATATATCGATATTCGTATCTATGTTTTGGACTTCAACATCGATGTTAATGTATTCATTCAAAATATATAAAACACATCATTATTCATGAGCGATAAAAGATGTTTTTTTTATCATAGACGTTCACAACAACATAGTAATCTTAAACAAATTGAGTGAAGAGATCGTTATTCGTTAGCTTTGTATTATAAAATATCATTGACTGTGATAGTATTTATCGCGGATTGCTATATATTTAATAATTTAGTTGCTTGGCTGCGGCTTCAATGCCTTCTATTCCGTCTTGGTATTTAATAGTTATACTTTAATAATACTCCCACGTCTCAGATATTGTTAATACTTTAATGAATAAATAAAAGGCTGTTATCGACTAGTTTTATCACGTAACCCTACCAGTATCCACGACATCATCCGATGCAGTCAACTTGTGTTATACGATTATACGATTAACTGGTTATTAATTTTAATTAATTATTATTGGTACATTTATGTGAAAGCATGGAAGGGGCTGTCTACAGACTACATTATAAAATAATTATTCCATATTTTCTTACTATATTAGATTTGTCTGTTAAATCTTCAGATGATATTTAACTTGGCAACACTAGGCATAACGCAACCATAGAGCACAACGAACGTCGGCGGTCGGACCATACATACCTACCTAGGTTGATCAAATAAAATCAATACTATTGCAGTGATGTACCTATTCATTGGTTTTTTTTAAAATGAGAACGTGACAAAACTTTAGTTTTTATTCATCGAAAATACTATTTTAAGTATAAAGTCTGTTGAAGCTTGATGCTCATTTTTTATTTATTTACATAGTGATGAATATTTTCATAGTTACGGCGTGGTAGAACATTCTGCGTTGATCGTCTATTTTAATGCAAAATATTAACTGTTAAAGGTTAGTAGCTATTTAAAATTACATATTTTACAAAATTACCGCATTCATTCTATAATCTTTTTAATTTTATGCTTTTTGTTGGTTTTCGCCATTGTCTACTGCATGTATGGTGCATTGCGTTTTCAATACACATCTCAAAGGATAATTTAAAATGTATACATGTGTAACGGCTTCTGTATTGATTGTTCTATAACTAGAACGAATCTATAATTACAGTAATTTAGTGATATAAGATTGAAGACATTAAAGTTAAATAGTATTTGAAATATAAGTATCAAGTTGTATTATACAACCTTACCTTTTGTTCTATAGAAAACTTTTTGATATCATATTCCCTTTAATCATGTTTCTGTTTAAACTAGGTACCTATCTAATGAATTATTCAATTAATTCATTTTTCGACTGGCAACAAAAACCGAAAATTTCATGAGAATTTTGGACTTAGTAGAGGTTAAAGCTGTTATAATTTAAGAGTCTCTTCTCTATTTTAATGTCTAATTTTTACTTATTGTAATGTATTTAAGAATATTTTAGTTTCTTATCTAATAATCAAAAACAGCATTTTCAAATCTTGTTTTTTTAATAACCACAAAAAAAAATCTTAAAGTCTTGTGTGTAGTATAAATATCATTTGATATTGATAGTGTTTTTAAAAGAATGTAAGCAGTGTTAGTTTGATGCTCTTTAGTTGTTTAAACATTTGATTGTCTCATTATTTAGCATTGTTTGTCTAAACTCTTAAAGTAAATTACATGATATAATTGTTTAAAAACCTAAACAATTGTTTTTCATGACATACATCTGAGTACAATATTCAGTTGTTTTTCTTAATATGAAAGTTTCTCATAAAGTTCTAACATGTTAAATAAAATACATTTAATTTTTTAAGAATTTTAAAAGTGTGAAATTATAAATGCTAAATATAAATACTAAAATAAATCCATCATCATAATGTATAAAGGTGGTTTCAGATTCTTGTTGTTTGAAGAAAAGATATACATTATAATATACAAGGGTTATTTGTAAGCAAAAATGGAGGAGATGAATGGGGATCTTTATGGGGATGGTCTTGTTAGTCTTGGGGATGAAGGATCATTGGAATCTACAGATAATGGAAAGCAGGAACAAAGTTGCAAGATTTGCGAGTAAGTATTATTCATAAAACGAGTATGACATAAAAACTAATGTTGTAACTAACTAATTGATATGTTTTTACTTGAAATTTATCTCTTTGTTTTTCTTGTCAAGAATTGAAATCGTATAATGCCTATAGTTAAGAAGTGTGTTCATTCTACAAAATCATTGTAATAGGCATTGCTTTAACAACAATTTAATATTTTACTAGCACATCACATCTATTATATATCATATATTTATTATAGCTTTGGTAAGGGTTTAAGATGTCTTTACTACAAAACTTTACTTGGTTATCTTAAAGCAGGTCGTTTAATGCCATGCCATTGCTGGTACTGCTCCTTGGTACCTATAAGCGGCTGACTTAGCCAATATTTACTGGTGCAGAATCAATGCCACAGTAAATCAGATCAGAGATGATAGACCTGATCACAAACTGGTCATGGCTTGGCGGAAAGGCGGCCGAGACTGGGTCCAAGCACATGGGAAGCAGAGCTTGCTGACTCCAGGGTGGGCCTGTAGATGACCCAGGCTATATTCTGCCTGTTTTTGCACTTTGGCTAGGCCGGCGAAGGGGTGCTCTTACTATCCGGCTTATACAAATGTTGTCGGGACACGGATTTTTCGGCGACTACTTACACCATATAGCTTGATGGGAACAGACCCCCGTCAGCCATCACTGTGGTCACCCATAGGACTGCCCGACTTGAGATGCAAGTCATACCTTGTTAGCAGTCCTTGGTTTAATAGGACGTGACCTAGTACTCCCGAACATTAAGGCACCGTAGGGTATTTAGTGGATAGGGTACAGCAGCTGAGTCCCACATAACCCTCCGCACATGAGCAGCACGGCGTAGTGGTATGCGTAATAGCATTTTCCCTACGTAAAAAAAAAGTTTAACAGTTTTCTCTGAGACACTCCAGGACACTTCCAAAACTTAAGTCTCAAAAAACTGTTAATTATTATACCAAATAAGTAAAAAAATGTTAGTTTAGTTAGTGTTAGTATTAATATATATAAAAAACGTTTTTAGTTGGCTTCACATGCTATGTTCATATAATATATATAACCAGACTTATAAATTAAACAAATTTATTTTTGTAACCTTAAGTTTTTTTTTTACCAATTTTTGAATATAAAATCTTCCTTTGTAGCAATAACCTATGCAGTCCTCGGGTATTGTCATGCCTTCATGTGTTCTGCGAAACCTGCATTGATAAGTTGATGGTGAATGAAGCTGGAGATACTTTAAAATTTGATTTGGCTGTTGAATGTCCATTATGCAAACAAGAAACTAAGGTAAGGCCTTTTTCTCTTATAAAAGGGCTACGATTTTAAACAAATCAGCATTATATCATTTATAAATGTTTATATTGTAGGTTCCTGTAGGAGGAGCTGCATCTCTACCATCTGATTATGTGATCACAAATATTTTGGATGTCTCTGCAATGGATCAATCTGTCGTTTGCACCTGTTGCAAAAGTAAAGAACCTGCAGTTGCTCGTTGCACTGATTGCTCTCATTTCTTGTGCTCCAATTGTAACTCTGCACATGAGTTCATGCGCTGCTTCGAAAATCATAGAGTCGTCCCATTTGATGCTCTTAGGTCATCGAAGGAAAAGTCGGCTGTCCATAAACCAATATTCTGCAATCGCCATGTCGGAGAGAGTCTTAAGTTGTACTGCTGTGACTGTGAGGTCGGCGCTTGCACGGAGTGTCTCACGGTAGATCACAAGGTTGGCGAACATCGTTGCGAGCGTATTGTGGACGCTGAACCGAATCTTCGTGCTGAATTACGTAACTATATAGTTGAGGGAAACGCGCGGGCGGTGACTGCTGAAGGCGCGTCAGCTCGCATCGATGACGCCTTGGGAGATCTTCAACGCCAGCGCGATGAAGCCGAAAGCCTCATCAACGACGCTTTCCATGCCTACAAAGCTGCATTAGAGAGGCGCCGCGAGAAAGTCCTCGAAGAGCTCGAGCGCTTACATAAAGAAAGAGAGCTAAAAGTGATGGATTTATTCGATCGCGTAGACAAAACCGTGCAGCGTATCGATTGCGCTTGCAAATTCACCGCCCGGCTGTTGAGACGCGGGGATGGGACTGAAATTGTAATGCTCAAAAAGACGGTCGCTTCTCAGTTTGCGCGACTTTTAGAAGGGGCTCCCGAGTTCGATGTCGATTTCTCTTTGGAATTCGCAACGAAGATGGATAAATTCGACGCCATCATTGAAGATACCTTTGGAACTTTCCGGACTGAAGCGACAAAAGCTGAAGAAAGAAAGCGGATAAGCGAGTCGTCTGCCATAGTATCTGTCGCGTCGACCTCCCACTCCCCGGCAGTGTCTGTGACTAACGCGCCGGTGTTTGATGATTTCCCTCTGGGGAATGTGCGTCGTGTGACTGGCGTTTCTGGGGTGGGAATGGTGGGAGTTCCTCCAATGGGTGTCGGAGGCGTGGGCTCCGTGCCGGGAGTGGGCGCTGTGGCTGGCAGTAGCGTGCTCCCAGGGGTTGTAAGCGTGAACAATGTCCCAGTTCCTGGTGTCTCAGGGGTGCCAGCATTGCCCTCTATGGTGGAATACAACCTGCAGCAGCTGGCAAGCATTGCCGAAAAAGACGTCCCCCCGCCCCCGCACGCCTCTCCCGCTCCTACATTCACTCTGGCGGAGTTATTGGCTGGCGATTTAAACTCACCTCATGCTTATAACAACTTGCAAGCTCTTGCCAAACTCGGATTGAACACAGGTAAGTGTCTCAATTTATCTCAAGTATCTCTTGTATTTAAACCATCAGAAACAATCTTGGAAATATTACCTTGTAACTGAGTATAATGTTGGAATTTTCAAGTTTCACTCTCTTAATATCTCTAATAATATAACCTTAGCAAACTTTTTTTTTTTATTAAGTACCTAAAAACTAATCTAATAAGTTTATCTACATATGTGTTTATTATTATTGTATATTTCAAATAGTGTCTGTGCTCTGTGTTTTGTCAAGTTTTTCTACAACTATTGCACGTCTATCACTCATAGAGCATTGGAGAAATTCTCACAAGTAGTTAATAAACTAAATAAACATACAGTGACATCGTAATTATAATGTTATAAATAAAGAAAACCAAAATGCTCGTACATATTTCAGAGGTGAATGGCTATGCTGGAGTGGGAGCTGTAAGTGGCATCAGTTCAGTGGGTCCCCGAGGAGTGTCCCCTGGCCGACCCCTTCTAACAGCGGTAGAGGAAGCAGCCCTTGTCGCACCACCGGCTCCGCTTGTTCGCGCAACTAAAGCTACGCCTATGCACATTCGCTTTAAGTTCGGTCAACTCGGAGGGGGCAAAGGCCAATTCAACTCCCCGCACGGCTTTTGTTTAGGCAACGATGAAGACATCATCGTCGCTGATACCAATAATCACCGCATCACAGTGAGTACCTTAAATTGAACTCAAAGAAGTGTAATGATTAATGACAGATAATCTAAATTCTTAAATTGTCTTCAATTCTTTTAAAAAGGTGTTCGACAAGGCCGGCAATCACAAGTTCAACTTTGGCGTGGCTGGGAAAGAGGAGGGCCAGCTGTGGTATCCTCGCAAAGTGGCTGTGGTTCGGGCAACTGGCAAGTTCGTGGTCTGTGACCGCGGTAACGAAAGATCGCGGATGCAGATATTCACCAAAAACGGACATTTCCTTAAGAAAATTGCTGTAAGTACCCAGTGATTTAGTCAGAAATCATATTCATATAGAATCACATATATTATCGCTTATGAACGTCACGTAAATCCATGTTTATAAGTTTTCAAGAAATCGCCCAAAGCTGAGAACAGCCAAGAAATTCAGTTGGGTTCTCAATTTAGAGCGAATCATTCAACCAGCATAATTCGCAATTTAATTGTCAGAAATAAGCTTACATTTTATGCTTTCAATTTATATAGCCATTTCATGAAATAGTAGCTTTTTATGATAACAGCAAACAGATCATGATAAGTTCTGGCCATGAGACGACTCATATTTTAATTTCAGGTGCGCTTCATCGACATAGTGGCGGGCCTGGCGGTGACGGCCGAAGGCCTAATTGTGGCGGTGGACAGCGTCACCCCAACTGTCTTCATCCTCTCCGAAGAGGGAGACCTCATGAGTTGGTTCGATTGCAGCGAGTGCATGCGGGAGCCCTCCGATATTGCCATCAGCGGTATAATCACAAATTTTTATTTTTTTATTAGATGTAATACAATTAACACGCGGAAAGAATTCGTGCCACGGTTTTTTTAAATAAACCAAAATATACTTAACTAGACTACACGACAGTAACCAAGTTGAAATAGAAATTACTAATAGGCAAATTCATTTTATATTTTAACATATTATATTTATAGATAAAATCAGCCTTCTGCATCTTCCAAACTTATTTTAAAATATTTTGTGGACAAGAATGCTGGTCATATTAGTAACTTAAGTACCTAAACCTGTAAACCTAAAACTTATTTAGTTAATAATTCTTTATGTATCATGTACCATTTGTTATCCCAAATAAAGAAAATTAAACTCTTAAACTGAAAACCATTACTAACCTTTGAGTTTATGTACGTGAGAATCGCACCAAAATAAATAAATAAAAGAAATATTTGAAATTTCTTTGTCGGATAATCACAATGCTGGAAATTTGACTAAAACATACTCTAGCGATGTGTTCTGCCCGTTTCCGTTTTTGATATCTTTATTACTATTAAAGAAAAATTGAATATTAAAATACATATTTAGTATTTCGTTTAAAGACCTCAGTAAATAAGTTTTGATAAAAGCATAAGTAACTAATTAATGGGTTTTCTTTATTCACCAGGCAAGGAGTTCTACGTGTGCGACTTCAAAGGGCACTGCGTTGTAGTGTTTGACGACGAAGGGCGTTTCCTTCGTCGCATTGGGTGCGAGAATGTGACCAACTTTCCCAACGGCATCGACGTGTCCGACGCGGGTGATGTCCTCATTGGCGACTCGCACGGGAACAAGTTCCACGTGGCCGTCTTCTCCAGGGACGGGGTGTTGGTCACCGAGTTTGAGTGCCCCTATGTCAAGGTATGTATCACGACGTGTCTGTGTTTGTCTGGTTTCGATCTATTCGGTTTTTGTGTTTGAAAACTGACGTGATCGAGATGAATTTAGAGAGAGCTTATTTCTGAAAATCTATTCATCCATTCATGAGATATTCGCTATCAGGTCTCCCGCTGCTGCGGCCTGAAGATCACATCGGAGGGCTACATCGTGACGTTGGCGAAGAACAATCACCACGTTCTAGTCCTCAACACCCTGTATATTGTCTGAGGAATCCCTCAATGGCTGTAAGTCACTACAAGATCTCACATTTATTCCCTATTTTATACTTGATTGCTGATTTTACATTTTTGCTTAACAGTATTTGACTAATTTGTTATTTTTTTGTTTTAATTGTTGAATTCACGTTTATATCGTCCTTTCGCAGTGGAACCCGCTTTCGTTTCTCACTAATTCGGTGTCACTGCTACTGGATATTTTACCCAAAGTACTGAATTATTATTTTTTGGTTATCGCCTTTATGGTTGCATTTAGTTCTAGTAACAGAGAATCCAAAGTTTAGGCTAATTTCACATTTGTTGATGCATCCAGTTGCGTTCGTACTTGGTATAGATCGAGCTATCTTGGAGGTGATATCGCTGTTCTTGCAACGAATTTTTACCGTATTAAAACTCCATCAGCATAAATCCTACCGAGTAAACCTAATGAGTGGTGGGTAACTGGATTAAGTTTAATTTCTAAATTAGCGGCTGTAATGGTTCCTAGTTCGAGTGAAGTAACATGTCAATTAGGGGTCTGATGGGGTGTCGCCTCGCAGACGATCCGCAGTTGTCGAACGTTGCTTGTAGACTTTTCACAGACACCGTATTTTTTTCGAGCAATAACTAAAGTATTGTCATGTGTACGCACAATTGAGTTTGAATGTTTTTAGTCTTTGACCAAAGGAGGCGACACTAAAGTAACGTGCCATCTAGTTTAGGTTAATCGCTTATACAATATTATATTGTCCGTTAAAATATATTTACCTTTTACAGAAATTCTTGTGTCTATACAAAATGTTTTTCCATGTACTCTTGTTTTGAGAGCCTATATTTGAATTTTTCATGGTTTTAGGCTATTAACGATACACGATAGTTCGGTTGATGTTTGGTAATTCGATTTTAAAGTAAAAAACCACTGTAAATATAAAGGATTATATAATAATATACATTATAAACGTGTGGTATACATTTAGGAGATGTTTATGTGGCATTTTCATGTGTAACTTGTGGATAATTCGACATTTGTTAATCCCTTTATAGGCATTAGGAGTACGTCACAAACTTATATAGCGGGTTTGGTCGCTTCATTAAATATATCGATTAACGTTGAACAAAATATGTAGGCTATATCTAATATTCATGAATGTGCCATCATAAACCAATTTTATTTCTACAAATTATCTTCAAAATTACTGTTCGCCAAAGTATATATATTTTTTATAGCGATCCACGTTTGAAATTTTTGGAAAATAAACTGTTCGTAAAATTAGATGGTAGGTGGATATTAACTTAAAAATAATAATAAAAACCAGTGAAAGCATCTTGCTTTAATATTGTCTATTGAAATAATGATTGCCCTTATTCATTCAACTCCTACTTGTCTGCCAACAATTCGGCGCTGAAGTGTTTTTATTAGAATTTATTTTATTCAAACTTGATATTGTAATACGGAAGGTGGACAGTTCGAGGGCGTCATTATTTTAGCAACAATAGACTTTGTTTCTAAATTGATAAGTACTTACGCAGACCACCTATATTTGAGTGTGATATTTTGTTGATATATTATTTTATACAATGCTCTCTAAGCCCTTGTAGAAAACTAGATTTGCAAGGTTTGAACCTCATTTTATATTTATTAGGCTTCAACGTTTTGAGTTCCTGATTCCCTTAAGGTTGCAAACGAAGGTATACTGATCTTTTGATGAGCCGAATCTTTACTGATTATAATATTGCTGATCCGTATTGTCATGCAATACACCAATAGTAACAATTCACGTCTTTATATCGTAACCTAATGTATGTACTTAATTAGTAATATTTGTTTGTGTATTGGAGCAGTATATAAATTCAATTAGAAATGTGATATGAGCAATAATGGAAGTAAGAACTAGCCGTCGAGACCGGTACACAAGTCGCCGAAAGACGTCACGTCCGGGAGCGACGTTGGCGCTTTGGTCCCTTATTTTTCTTAGTTAGTAGCTTTTGGGTTTATTTTTCTTATTGTTTTTAAGTTATTTGTTTCAGGATTTTTTGTCCCGATAGTATTAGGGAATTTTATTTTCTTTTATTATTATAACTAATTAATTGAATGAGTCTGCGAGCGTTGCGGGTTTTAATGTGTGATTAATACTCGTTTATTTTATTCATTTTACTGTATTGTTTTAAATATTATCGTCTGTCCCTGGGCCTATATTTGAATAGTATTTATGGCCATTGCGTAAGGCCTTTAGATTTACGAATTTTTACTGCCAAATTATTTTCATACTATATTTGTGCATGCACATATTATTATTATTTTATTGTAAAGGTAATTGTATAAATTAGTTACTAATTGTTGCCAGTTTTTTGTTTTATTAATATTCAGGGTTTACATAATATATAATATGAATGAGTTATATTTTATTTGTTGTCCATTGATCGAAATTTTTGTGTGATGACGTGAAATTAACCGTAATACACATAATCGGAGCCCCAAAGGGAGCGTTTGACGCTATTACTAATATTGCTTAGAGTTGCATAAAATTATTAAAAAAGTGGTGTGATAAGTTTTCGATAATTTTACAAATTATTATACTATTTTATGTGTGAATTTCAAAATTGATAAATTTAAAGTATATGTATGCGTATGAGTATTTACCAATAAACCCATCGGCATCGACTTTACTCGGCCGTATGTTTGGGAGTATTATTTTACAATATTAACCTTAGCTTATTCGATGTATTGTTGACAATGTTTCCTTTTGTTCTTGCCATGTATCTTGTGTAGGTGTCGGAGTAGAAGTTTTGTAGGAGTTAGTATTTTTCAATTATTGATGTATACAAAGTTAGAAGGCGGGGTGGCGGTATTCGCTGCGTCTCTTTGGCTGTACATTTATGCTGTTGCGGATAAGCACTATGTCATGGGGTAATGGCAGGTCAAATGGCATCTATTGTCGGTTGGCGTTACACGATAATAATTGTATCATTAGAGTACATTACAGTAGCCTTTCTTGGAAATCTTAAAGTTACCTATATATACACTTAAAGCAATTTTTGGTACATGTATTTCTCTCGAATCTATATTCCCTTATGTATCCAGCAATAAATTCAGTAGATGTAGTCGACGTCGTTTGGCACTGAAATTGTACGATTCGTCGCTCGTGCAGGTTCGTTGGCAAACGATGTGGTATCGATAGGGTTCGCAGCGCACAAGGTGAGCTCTATGTTACCCTCCCTATTGGAGGTGGGCGTTTTGCCTATTTTATGGCACCAAGCACAGCTCGGAAGTTGCCGGTGGAGGTGTTTACTGAGGACCGTGCTAAATGACCGTGGGTAGGGTTCGGCCAGTCGAGACGTGCGTTCGGCTTGGGACACCGACAGCTGATCACCTGCTCATCCCCCGGGGCCATGTCGGTTATAACAAACAAATAGGTTTCGTGTCATTAGAAGTAGTTGTATTAACGTTACGATTTTCACCCACCTTACCACCGCCATATTAGTTTGGTCTCTCCACTGTTCAAAAACCAATATAATTAAGGTTGTGAGCTCAATTCCCTTTGGAATTTTAAGCCACATGAGTGCTTGTGCAATAATATCACAGTTTGGATCTAGGCTTTTAAATTATTATAGATTATATACATTGTTGAGCTGATTATAAAAATTTAATATATTATTATACCTTTTAATATTGTTATTGAATTCTAATTGCATTCCACATAGAGTGAACGAATTTGAAATGACCATTTTCAATCTACATTATACAATTATTATTTTTTACAATGTAGGATTATTAGCAGTTGCCAATGTTTTTTCCTTTAGTCAGTAAAAGTACAAATATTTTAATATACAACTCTTGGTATTTATGTATCGTAGTGTCTAATTTTTGAATTTGATTGTTTAACTATAAGCATAATTTTTTTCACAAAAGCGGCCGCAACTTTGAAATTATTCAGTAAAGACACATATCACTTGGAATCTGTTTCTCGCATTACGAAATCTGTAGAGGTTAATCCATTTCGCGAAACATAAAGCCGACGCTAATGGTTCATCATTTTATAACACCCTTGTCACGACAACTGATCGAAATGGTTGCATACATTTTCCGTAATGTGGGAATATTTAACTTGAAAGTTAAAACTCAACAACACCTGTATAATTTCTTTGATTTAACCGTTTAATGGTTTGTTTTATTTCAGTTAGTTATAAGTATATCCTAAGTTAGAATGTAATATTTCTCGTCATTTTTATTGTAGTAACGATTAAATTTGTATGTATGAGATGGTGCATGTCGAAATGCATATTTTATTTTTGATCCAAAGATTTCTTTTTAATGCTTATAGTTGTAATTTTATTTATGAAACGACATTTGTGGAGTGTGCATATTGGCATTTGAATTACATAATTCCGTAGCGTTGGTGCAACCGAGCAAATGTCTATAAGAATATATTGCTCAATGATTTTATTATATATGTTAAAGTATTTTAAACTTAGATGTTAGTCCACGTGGAGTGTACGTGGACCTAAATAACCACGTCGTACATAATATATCTACCGACAATACCCTCCGTAAAGATTTGAACATTATAACGTTAAAATTTTATTATTAGATGTAGTTGGCCATTACGGCAACATAATTTTGGGGCGCAACCGATATCGACGCACGGCTAGGTCGAACCATTATTCTGACTGACTGCGATTCGAACCACGAAAAAGCAATTTTATTCACAGACTTCTGAGGCACATATCCTTTTATAGTATGACGTTTCACAGAGCGCAGTTGGTTTAATGTCGGGCGTAACGTGCGCCGGTGCCGGTTGACGGTTTGGCCCCGCAGTCAACGAAAGTATTGTTATTAAATATTACATACAGAATTTTCTGCAGCGTCGTGCCTAGATCTTAGAAGTTAATCGTATTGAGGTAGAGATAATCTCAAATATTTTGGCTCTTTGAATATTCCATGATATTATTTTGTTTTCATTAAATTGTATTTACATTATACATTCATACACTTAGTAATATTGTATACATGAATATACATTGCGTAGTTTGTAAATTGGTTTAAATGTAAAAATAAGATGCGCAACTGGTTCAGTTCGAGTGCGATGCCAGGGGGAGGGAAAGGTGTGGCAGGAATTGATCGATTTAAATAAAGATCGAAAAATTTGACTAGTTGTTCGTCTTAGTTTCGCAGAGTATTTCGCCGCCGATGTTACTTGAGAATTTGGTGTTGTTTACTCGTGTCTTTTAAGCGAGTACAAATTTTCACGTGACTCTAGCGGCCTTTATTAATATTATTAAGTTTATCGTTCACGAACTGTGGCCAGGACAAACAACAGCACAGCAGTGTAATTCAGAGCCTGCCTAAAATATATTTTTTGTCATGATTTTATTTAGGTATATACATGTTATTATTCACATATTACAGTTTTCTCAATAATAGCTTGTATTTTAATTAAGAAATAATCATATTTAACATTGCCAGGTGATCAGCAACCTGCACTTTAATATTTTTGGAAACTATTGAACTTAAATTGTACTGACTTTATAAATATATTTACTTCAATAAAGATTTTCCATGCCACTATCGATGAGTTTTATTTCATATATTCCCAATAATGCCTATTTCATTCATAATCTGGCTTCCAGAAAGAAATTTTAAAATCGGTCCAGTAGTTTAATTTCTAATCCAAAAATTATAAGAAAAAAATTCTTCGATTCGAATCTACCTTTTAATATTTTATTGAAGTCAGTGGCGTAGCTAGGCGTGGGCCAAGTGGGCCTACGCCCACGGCCTCGCACTTAAAGGGGCCTCGCAAGGCCTCTTCAAGTACTAAATCAAACTTAAATTCCCCATTTATTTTTTAATTAAATAAAAACCTCAAAAATATAGGCCTCGTCACAGTCTGGCAATAAAGCTTAGTTTTGCCAAACGTTTCTTTACATGCATAGGTACTTCAAACAAAACAGTGAAGGTGTTAAATATTTTGGTAAAAAGTAAGGATTTCAAAAATTCTAAAAGTAGGAAATTCAGAATAAGATAGTTTATAACTTGTAGAATCTGGATTAAAGTACCGTAAAATTTTACGCTTCATAAAGCATAATAGGTAAAGCATGTTTGGTAAGATACCTAGATTTATTGGGTGGATGTTGGAAACGAAAGAAAAGGGGCCTCGCTGATGCGACTTCGCCCACGCCTATAATAGTCCACGCTACGCCACTGATTGAAGTTGTGTGAGTTACGCCTATGCAGTTATTTCGGCTTAAAAGTATTAAACTTCAAACGGTATTTATATTAGACGGACTATAATAAAATGTCTACGTTAGAAAATAAAAGGATATATCTCAATTCAAACTATATATAAAAATATTTAATAAAAATATGTATAAAATATATTATATAGAAAATATTCAGACTAAACGTTGCACTTACAGTACATAATATCACATACAAAATTATATCAAATCTACTTTTAATAAAAAATGGAATTAATAATGTCGCCTTAAAGGTATAGATTGTAGCAAAGATCAATCTTGATCATATCAGCTTTCAAATAAAAAAAATATTGAATCGTTTAGAAGCAACGATGCCATGGACATAGGTTCAATACACACCGAAATGGCAGCGGCTGGCTTGGCAGAGAAGGAGTCGTCGGAGTGCTCGCGGTGCCGCGGCCTGCTGAGCGACCTTTTCAAGACTTTCAAGCGATACTATGTTTTATAACCATGAAGATAACGTTTAAAATCACACCTCTCTTTACGCCAGACGTCAAAAATTAATTATTTTTGTACACACACTCTCCTGCTATCCAAGTGGACATAACTTTCAGAGTTTTGGGGTTTAGGAACACAAAGTCAGCATCGAAGCCGTAATTGAGTTTCCCCTTGCTGTCGTCAATTCCTAAGGCTTTTGCGGGATGTAATGATGCTACTTCCAAAGCATATTCGAGAGAGCATTCTGTAAATAAATATAACCATGTAAAAAAAAAATCATTCATATACTTCGAATGGACAGGCTTTTAAAAAACAAAAGGAACAAAAAAGGACCGAATGAAGATCCTTGCTTGAAAAGGTTGGCTTTTCGTTACAACTAAGCATTTTCTGCCATGCATTTCTTTTGTGGAACCATTTGCCTTCAGAGGTATTTCTGAACCATTACGACTTCAACAAAAGGGCGTCCCTCTCTTTAAAAGGCCGGCAGCGTACCCGTGGCTCAACTGGCGTTAAGGGTGTCCATAAGCGGTGGACTGCTTATCCTAAGTGAGTATCCTGCCCGTTTGATTCCTATCTATAAAAATAAATTTAAAACTAGGCACCAACCTCCAATATTGGCTTTGCAGAATAATTTTTCTCTTTTATTCATTCTTTTTAGTTCACATATTAATGTGAACTAAAAAGAATAGTTTAATAAGTCGTAGCTTTCTGTTTACACAAATCATATAACTAGATAAAAATAGTTATAGATATGATAATATAGTATATAAGTTACATTACCCGTAGCTTCCTTAAACGTCTTAACGCATCTGTCCAAGGCCATGGTGCTACCACACAACGTCTTCGTACCAGAAACGTAAGCCCAACCGTTCTCAACTGTGACCGCTTGTGGTCCAATACGGTACGCTCCATCCGGTAAGCCCTGAGCCGCTACTGCATCGCTTACTAAAATTAAACCTGAAAATAAAACAATAAAAGTTACTACTAATATATAAAATCTCGTGTGACGTGTTTGTGTTTGTAGGCATCTGAAATGATTCGACTGATTTTTAACCGACCTTCAAAAAAACCAAAAAGGAGGTTATCAATTCGACGCGTATTTTTTTAATTTTTTTTTATGAAATTGTTTATTTGTATTTGGTATGTATTAGAGTAGGTCGTAAAGTATTTCTTACCCTCCTACCCCAACCTAAAATTTTTTTTTTTACGCGAAAAAGTCGCAAGGCAAAGCTAGTAATATATAAAGTGTTTTAAAATGAAACTATATTTTTAAATCTGTACCGAAACATGTTTTGTGATGGCCAACAGGGATGGTCTTCCAAATATTTTGTAGCATGATTATTTTTTACAAATTTAATTCCACGCTTTTAAGTAGAACCTTCCCAAGACCACTACAATGAAGAGATATAAATTATCATGTCTGGGTACATGAATTTTCATTTACTCATTCCTGAATTCTTCAGTATCAATTTTATTAAAATTTACATATTTTTGTAATAATAGAATTTAGAATGAACACCAAAGAGTATCTTTCTTTTTGTTTTTATTTAGTCTGTTGCTTTTCAGTCAGTTCAAATCAATACGATATTGAAACAAGGTTTATTATTAATTTGAAGAGGTAAGATAATAATCTACACGTGTATCTACTTAAAATTCATCAATATCATATCATACATACTTATAAAATTATAAGAGTAAAATGAGTTAGAACTATTCCACTTAAAATAAGGAAACTAAAACCTTCCTACTTTCTCATACTAAATGGGAGTGTTTAATGTAATTTTTTTTTGATATTTCTCATTTTATTTTTAAAAGATTATTGTACTTTCGATATCAGTTTAAAGTTTTTTGAAATCTGTAATAGTTACAGAATAATCGCCTGTGCACACTTAACAATTACACCCGGTATTCATAATCTCTGAAATATGACTTATTACAAAAAATAAAAAGCATTAGCATGGAAAACATTTCTATACCTGTTTCAATGATTCTACACATTATTTTTTACTTCATTTCGGTTTAAACAGGATCACCATACTAAATACTTGAAAGACAAAGCTAAGGTAAGCGCTTATGTTATTATATTATTTATTACCTTCCCGATTCGTTCTACAGGCTATCCTAAGTGCGGCTGGGTGTGTGTGAATACCATCAGCTATAATTCCATAGTAAACTTGCTTTTCGGTTGTAGATGCTAACAGGCCAACCAAACCTGGGTCACGGTGGTGGAACTATAAAAAAAATTTTTTAACTAAATAGAAAATAGAGATAAATTTGAGGAATCTCTAGCTGTGGCATCGTATCTTTTAAAGGAATAGAACGATTTCGTTGCATATTTTTGTTTGAAAGCTGACATCGAGATGGATCTTAGCTACAAATCATGGAAATCTGTTCATTCAATTAAGATTATTGGATGCATGAGAATAGATTATTATTTTTTGATTGTAAGACATTACGCACGTAGTTTTAAATACTTAAAGTTTATTTTATTGGAATAAGTGTATTAATTTAATAAACTGTACAAAATGAAAAGTCTGTGATAGTAAAAATTATAAGACAGCATAATCGGTTCAGTGACATAATCATATGAAACACAAACAACATAACATCAGATAATGATGATTTTCTTACTGGCAACATGGCATTAAACAAATGTGTGATCAAATTTGCTCCTTGTCTAACACCTTCTTCAGCTTGTGCGAGATTTGCTTCTGAATGTCCAAGGGCAACTTTGATACCCCTTTCTGATAATGTTTTTATGGCATCTAATGCACCTGGTAACTCTGGTGCAATAGTTACTAAAACCACATTATCTAGGGTACCATACATCTCAATGAGAGATTCAATCCCCTGAAAACAGAGAAAACTTTTATTAATTTAATTATTAAATAAATGATATTTATTTACTATAAATTGTATTATTTGATTAATACTTTCTCTAAAGAAATGGATGATGATAAAAAATTAAAACACAACAAAGTAACTTTAAATGTTAGTTAGTTACTTTGTTGTTTTTTTCTTTTCTTTTAGAGTTTTATTTTTCAGTTTATATCATTTTATAAATCTTCAGCATCAGATAAAAAAATGTTACATAAACACTGTTAGAATAAATAAATGTATCTAAATATATGATTATAAAACTCATATTCTTAGCAGAATTCTTGCAGCAGAATAGATATGGGTAGGGCAAACAACATTATGAAGTGTGATATTAATAGTGTAAATTATACCACAAGCGATAAGAGTTTAATGACCTACTTATTTAATTTATTTGCAAAAGTAGGCCAACGATAAAAAAGCATTTGTTTATATTACATATTTATATTGTGATTATTTAAGTCAGTATTTCTGAGATAAGTGCATTCATCAACAAAACAAATTAACTCTTACTACATACATACTAAGTATTCTTAAATGGGTCTTCAAGAGGTGGCTTAATAGGCTTTTACTGAGTAAGCATGCATCCCATTAGGCCGCATCTTCACTGACCATCAGGTGGAATTGCAGCCAAATGCATGCTCAGTTATTTTTATAAAAAAACTAGCTGACCCGGAAAACATTGTTTTGTCATATTAATTTTTGGGGTGGGCTACCCTTATCACTTAGGGGTATGAAAAATAGATAGTAGCCGATTCTCAGACCTACTGAATATGCATATAAAATTTGGTAAAAGGCAGTAAAGCCGTTTCGGAGGAGTAAGGTAAGTAACATTGTGACACGAGAATTTTATATATAAGAAGTTTGGAGTACCATGCTTGTATTCATTAGTTTGATGGAAAAAATAAAAAAAATATGCAAAATTTAGGCTATTTCCCTAAACACAACAGCAATTATAAACTAAACTAACTTATGATAATATTTGTGTCAGGACCAATAAAATTAACAAAAAAAAAAATAGTTAATTAAGCCAGCTACTTTTGACTTAATAGTAATAAATTTAAAGATGTACAGAATTTAAAAGTATTTACATGGGAAGACAGCATTGGCTAGAAAAACAAAATACCTTTTCTGGATTTTTTATGAGTTCTGGTGTATGTGCACCTTTCCTAGCCAAACAAATAAATGGACCTTCAAGATGGGCACCAAGAATAGTTGCACCATTTTTGCTTCCTTGTTTCTTTTGTATTTTAGGCAAAATTTTAGAGTATTTTTCTTTATCTGAAGTAACCATGGTAGGACAAAATGATGTCACTCCATGCGTCAATAGCTCTCTTGCCACCTTTTGTATTCCTTCTTGAACATTTTCTGAATCATATGAGAAGTCAACTCCCCATCCACCTGTTTAAAAATAGGTATTTAATATAAATATATTAAATTCACTTTAATCTTTCAGTAACTTGTTAAATATTAGCCTATATAATGTTTTTATACTTTAAGCACTCAGTTATTTTATTAGTCTGAGTTAAGTACTAAGAATTATTATAAATTAAGATAACAACTGCAGTTTATACTACATGTTATCATTTAGTTCAAGGTTTTGCATCATGTATGGTTTCCTGCTTTTTGGTTTAATATTACAGTAAATTGTATCAGTACATACCATTTATTTGTAAATCTATAAATCCTGGAGCGATGAGTAGGCCACCGCAGTCCACCGAAGTATCTGCCTCCACTTGTTCCACGTAAAATACTTCTTCAGGATTCACAATCTTGCCATCACGAATCCACAATTCTTCTTTAAAAATCCGACTGTCACGAATAATGTAACAGTTGAAAAATCTTGTTAGACAGTTTTTTGCTCTCATTATTCCGTGCGTTCCAAGGACTCCAAAGCTCTTTTTAAGGTTTAATTATTTTTTTGGAAGAATTAAAAGTAATGTATTGTAATTATTGTTAATTAAAAAGTAACGAGATTGAAAAACTCAATAATATCAGGTATAAATACTTTATATAAAACTAAACAGACGAGCTGTTCATGTTGAGTTCGAATTATCTTTAGATAAAATTATAAAATAAAAACAATTTTATAAACAATTATGATAAAGTTGTTGATTGGGAAGTACACAGACTAGGAGTAAGAAGTTCATCTTTGTTGTGGAGTCAAAGAATATAATTATCTGTAGATTGTAGACGTGGAATGTCAAGGGCCAAGGTGGATTGCCATTTGCATTTAAATTAATATACACTACTGTGAACTGTTCTTTGTGCACGTAGTTTGTGCATTTACCGATGTCGCAATTGACAACTGTCAACTGTCATTTGTACGTAACTGCAATCTGCATTAATTAATAATTATTTCAGTAAGCTACTGGCTAGATATGTAGTTATATACACAAGATTTTCGCTGGTCGTCTTTGAAACTATGAAGCCACAGACAGACATACAGACACGTCAAACTTACAACACCCCTCTTTTTTTTGTTGGGGGGTTAAAAAAGAGAGTATAAATTTCTCGATGTTTCGTCATCCGTGGTTACGTTCGTTACATTTATTTTACACATACATACACTACACAACATTCACTTTAAACACTCATGTCAATTATATACCTACATATTTATTACATGTAACAAAATCTTAGCATTTGTTTGCCATTAAAACGGAAGTAGATAATAACTACGCGTTATAATATAAAATAGAATGGATATTTAAGACATTATTTATCTACTTTTTAGTTATCATACTAACTATTAACTCTTATGTGAATCAAAATATAAAGCTAATTATTTACCCTATATTTTTATTCAAACTCGAAGTCAAACTGAGATTTTTTTGAAGTCGGTTTATTAAATACCTTCTAAGCTTTGGAACAAATGTGAAATAAGACTGCTATCATAATTGTAATTTATATCAAAACTAGAAATAAAATATATGTCCTGCGTAATAAAATTTGTGGCTTCTGAACTCAAGAGTGAGCCACAAATGCAGATCACACGAAAAATTAATTAGAAACAGGTAAATAGGAAAATTAAAGGCACGATCTTGAAATTTCTTGTAAATTCGTTTAAAGTTATTTAAAAAATGCTCTTAAGAAATTTTATTTTATGCAAAATTATTTATTTAATTTTAATCCCTCGACGCAAAAAGAGGGGTGCTATTAAATTGACGTGTGTGTGTCAAATACCACTACAATTCTACAGACAGTCTGTCTGTGGTATTGTAGCTCTTAAACGAATATATTTAATTTTTTGTATTCCCTATTCTAAAACTTTAGACTTTCGCGATTTGAACTCATTAGGTATTATTAAATATAGCAATTCTAAATTGGCACTTAAGTAAGTCTTGCGACCCCGACACTATAAGTAGGTAATATTTAGTTTTATAACCTACACTAAAATTCATAAATTAAATAAACGATTCTTTTGTACCTCTATGTAGTTTGTATTTATTATTTTTCAACAAACGGCGACTCCCTTTAAAAACAAACTCGACCTACCCAAGGGCCTGACCCCTCGCTTGAGAAACGATGCCCTAAGGATATCGGGACCAAAATTAGCCTTTGTCATTCTTCATCCCTCCCATCTCCTTGCTAAAAATCATGTCGATCCTGTGGTCCGTTTAGACGTGATAAAGGAAACGTTTTTTAAATAGAAGAAGATTATAAATTATCCCACAGGAACACCCTAACGGTATATAAAGTATATGTTAATCCAGAGTATATTCTATTTGCGTGCCAAATTTCATTCAAACCCGTTTAAGCGTTTAAGCGTGATTAAGTAACAAACATCATTTTTTATTACTCAATGTTGGATGGACCAATTTTTATAATTTTTGCGTTTTTGGTTTTGTCTTCGTCCGAAATAAAATAATAATAATTTAAAAAATATAAAAAACTCACGAAAAAGTGTTAATGAAGAAAATTTGTTTCCCCATACATTCGGAACTCGGACGCGATACGAAGCTCGCAAGGTCTACCAGAGATAAATTAGTAAAGATATAAGTAATAGCCAAACAATTAATCATTTAAATGAGACTATGGTGTTGGTATTCATAAAGGTTCGTGGACTTAGTGAAAATTGTCAAGAGTCTGGCAGTTATGTTGGAACTTCCATTACTTTAATAGAGCGCTGAGACAGATGAACAGGATCTAGAGTTGCGACTGCGCGGTCGAGAGAGCAAAACACGAAACCATGTCTGGGCTGTCCTGTATCAGTCAACTGCCCGCTCTGCAGCAAGCCACGTCTTTTCAATCCCGATTCTCGTGTTATGTGAGATCGTTCGTACGTATCGAGTGATTAACTAAGTGTTGAGTGCAGTACCAGAATTATGTTCTCGTAATGATTCGTTTTATATGCAAAGTTACGCTGTATTGGATTCCAAAGTTTCGGTACGTGTTTCAAAGTTTTTGTTCGATGTTTTTTGTTTAAAACTTCGCTTCAATTTAAGTTTTCTTTTGGCGTTTTTTTCTGACTTATGCTTGAACGGGGTTGAGTAGTTTTTCAATCTTTTTATCATGCAAATTGCTATCCGAGACTTCGCGTAATTAGGTTATGGATAGAATTTTGATAAAAAGCAGTTTTTTTTTCTATCAAAGGAAAATCGTAGATTGTAGGCTGTATCAAACACCTTATATATCTCAAATAATATCAGTGTAACAGATGTATGTAGGTACATATTTTAATATAATTTTTTTAAATATTTTGTTACGGCTTGCTTTATATTATTACAGTTTAATTATTTAATATAAATGTTATAAGTAATAATAATAATAATAATTGTAACAACTCACATACATTGCTCTGATCCCAAAGTAAGTAGCTGAAGCACTTGTGTTATGGTAATCAGAAACAACGAGGGTACCACAATAAATACATATATAAGTTTATAAACAACCAAGACTCGGAAAGAAACAGTCGTGCTCATCACAAAAATATATGCACCTACCGGGATTCGAACCCGGGACCTTTTGATGCAGGAAGTAGGAGCACTACCAATTGTGCCAATCGGTCGTCGTAAGTACATTATAGATTTATGGGATAAAGATTATTAAGCACTAAGTTCATAAACTTAACCGAACTGAGAGAAAAGTTATTTCAAATAATAATAAAATTAGGTATTTACTCCTGTTAACTTTTCGGACTGTATTTAGTATTTTAATAATATGAGTATTTTAATATCAAAAATCATGCAAACAAATAATTTTAACTAAGTGGGTATAACGTAGTAACCTTTCTTGTTGGATTTTTGGGTACGCACCCCACTGGTTATGGTGAGCCTTTTTTATATTTGTAAATATACTTAAGTACATTATTGTAAATAAATAAAATGTAAAATTGCTTAATGGAATTTAAATATAACGTACATTTTTTAAAAGTTTTTATACGTTAACTAGCTGATCCGGCAAACGTTGTTTTGCCATATTAATTTTAAGGGTGGGCTACCCTTATCACTTAGGGGTATGAAAAATAGATACTAGCCGATTCTCAGAACTACTGAATATGCATATAAAATTTGGTAAAAATCAGTAAAGCCGTTTCGGAGGAGTAGGGTAACTAACATTGTGACACGAGAATTTTATATATAAGCTTTTCCATGTTCTTATGTTTTTACGATAGGTAGATATGTCACTACATGAAAACATAACTTTTTATTTCAAATAACAAAATGTTTGAATTCGTAGAAACATAAACGTTCCACAGTTACTGTTTTTATAAATAAAAAATATATGCATTTGCCCGAATGTCTGTGAATCATAGAGTTGGCAAAGATGTTTATTTTACACACAAACATTGGCTTTAGCAACTAAGCCATTTTTTGAAGAAGAACATTTGCCACTAAGCCATTTTTTATTTATGTTGATTACCATATAATTTTCGTTACATTTGACAATTTATAATTTATTAAGGAGTAATTTGAAATGTTAGATACAGGTAACCCGTATTATTTATGTGTACCGTCTTTTTGAGTGTTATTTAAGCCCAATCATTTCAGAAGATACAAACGCGGAAATAAAAAAGCGTTCGCCGAGCGGGAGCTGACAGTGACTTATGTGAAGTCCGCCCTTTCATTGCCTGCGATTGTCGCGGCTCCCTTAAAATGTTACTCAAATTTATATTACCCTTTTGAAGTTAGAGTAATTAAATGAGAACTTAGAACAGTCCGGTTGAGATAACAAAATAACAATTGAAATTGAAGGCAATTAAAAAAATTTTTTAATTAGAAATACGAATAAGTACCTACCTTGTAATGTAGTAATTACCTAATTACGCATTTAGAAAAAGTATTGAACTACAGTATGTTACTACTGAAGGTAACAAGTAGATAGGAAAAGGTAAGACGAATACATATCGTTTGTCTTAGCAATTAATTCATTTATAAGCGTGTACTGTTTTATGGACTAATCATCATGGGTGCTCATTACAGTAAAATATAAGTAACATGTAGTATATGTATGCCCCATGCCCCACTAGGGGATTGGGGCAGGTACATTTCTGCATCAGTTTCACTAATCGTTTTCTTTACAAGTAGTTGTTCAGCCTTCTATGCCTACCTAAACCAAGCAAAACATTTATTGGTTCCCCCGAGATTGGAACACAAGCAATCTGGCGCAATTCGCAGACGCGTAATTTACTTAGCTACGGAGGCAGTTACTACACTACAGTCACTTAGGTAGATTTTATTGCCAATTTTAAAAAAATATTTAAATAAATCTCATGAATGAAAAACAAATATTCATAAAAAATACGAATCAAATTATGAACTATGATGTTACAGACCTACACGTCAAAAATATACCACCCCGTCTTAATTCTGTAGATAAGAAACAAAAACCTTACTAAAACGAAGTTATGTTTGTTCGTCCTAATGTATTAGAGGCAGTTGGATAAAAATACGTACGGACAATGAACGAAGCCAAAATGCAGCGGAATTTTGCCTGAAGATTATTCTGTTTAGCTCCTCCAATTATTTTGCACTAGTGCTATTATTTATATAACAAGAGAAATCGACAACCATTTAAAAAACTCCAGACATGTTAATTATATACCTAGGTACATAATATTATATATCTCGAGATTTGAAACAAAAAAACTGTATCAAAATTGATCCAGTTGTTTCGACCGATTTAGATACGGTTCGATACGTAACTCGAAGCTACGAAGCTTCACATACCTATATACAAATACACAGATGCTTCAAAATTATTAGTTATACCACTCTTCTTTTCGCGTACAAGGTTTCACAAACTGTTTTTATGTGTTCAAGAAGCAGTATCCATAAGTGTAAGAAACTAATGTATCAGGAACATACAAATAAATAACTAGAGAATATTTTTTAATACAGAACATGAAAATAATACAAAATCGGTTGGCTTATCGCTGCAAAGCAATTGCTTGCAGGCAACGCAGTCATAATAACAAAAAGTTGTGTAGCGTGGTATTATGAAAAAGTCATACTTATTAGCCAGACACAATTTGGTAACAATTAAATGTATAATCATATAGGAATTTAATTCTTAGGAAATTTCACATAACACTTCAGCCAAAATGCAAAATTTAATTTATTTCGCGCGATCCCCATTCTTTTGCGTCTTGGATATTTAAAGTGTCAACTCGTCGCGCGGAGGAAACTTGTGTGGGGTTGCTAAATCTTATTTATGATCTTTTAAAGTCGTCAAACCTTTATTTTTATTTTTGAAGAATTTATGAAGAATTTATTATTTAATACATAGCTTTCCGTATAGGCAGGCTTTCTAAACAATTTAAAATCCCCTCGATGTTAAGAAAAGGTACCTCAAACATAGATGGACAGATCTTAACAACTTTTAACAATCTCGATTACGTCAGCTTTAAAAATACAAATCTCATCATAATAAGTCCATTGGTTTAAGAGCTACGATGCTACATACAGACACGTCAAAGTGTCAATCTTCTTTTCGTTGAAGTTTAAAAGAGGGCGAAAAATACTAATATAAGTGCAAAGTTTCGTATTTTTGGTTAAAAGTCGACTTATCATTTTAAAGTAAAATCGTAGCGTACTGTCCGAGCTGCCCCAGATTCCTATTTACAATTGTTAGTGACAAAGTAAAATCTTATCTTGAATGCACTACTTAGTACATTACCTACCTACAAGTCCGTCAAAATCAAATACAGACGCCATTAACTAACAATTTTGCCCCTTCCTACGATAAACTTCTATACAGCGACATTGTATGATAAAATAATTGTTAATAATCTATTAAGGGAATTTTTATTTAATTTAATTGACCAACATTTCATCGTTTTAAATACAAAATGTATACATATGTAATGGCTCCCTTAATTTGCACCGATTTATCCATCCGCTGTGAGTAATAAAGCAATATTATAACACAGTGTGGCGTACATTTTATCGTTTCGCATTTTCATAAAACGCCCGAAGCAATCATTTATCAGGTGCGCCGTTGGGAGGAAACGTTTTACAAAACATTTATTTGTTTCGCTTGCAGATTTACATGTGGACGACACACATTAATCGCGTACTTAGTGCTGACTACAGAATTCAAGGAGAGAAAACCTCGTTCACGGTAGATGTTGAATATCCCGTTATCGCATTCATTAACCGAGATAGAAAAAAATCGACCATAATTTTAGAACCTTCCAGCTCAATTAAGCCGCGTCGGTTGAATGCACGCGTTATATTTTAAATGCAGGTCTACAATAAAAACTATTCGCAAGAACAGTTTATTCCTGAGTTTTATTAAAATTTGACGTTTAATTTTAAGTATTTATTTTAATTCCAGATGCGAAAAGATGTGTGTCGATATGTTTGTGTGTAACAACTTCAACGTGAAAGACGATCGCGATTTCTTAGCTACAATTTAGGATGATCTGTACGTCCGTTTATGTTAATCCTATTTGTAATTAACATTTAGATTAAACAACAATTTTCGTATTATATTTAAATATTACGAAAATTGTATCTACTAGTACTGTAAATAGATAGGATTTGTTTTTATGTTTGTAATGAATAGATTCAAAAATTACTGCATCAATATTGAAAATTCTTCCGCTAATGGGTAGCTAGATTCTCTAGTCTCAAAGGTTATATTGTCTATGCCCACGATGTATATGTTTCGAATAAAAGATAATATAAAATACTAGATGACCCGGCGAACTTCGTACAGTCAATAAAATAGAATGGGAATCGAACGTCAAATGTTTGACAGGAAAGTAGGTAGAACAGTTTATTTATATGGGAAAATAAAATTGTTGTTTTTACTATTTTCCTCGCAGTTTTTTTCATATTTTTTCACCGTTAAAGTTTAAACGTTCCCTGGACTACGATAAACATTTCAAAACCAAAATCAGCTAAATCGGTCCAGCCGTTTAGGAGTTTTAGTGAGACCAACGAACAGCAATTTTTTTTTATATATATGTAAGATAAATAACGTATAAATGGATGAAAATTTAGCATTGCTGCCGGTATATTTTCTTCTTCTATTTGTCCTACTTTTAAAAAGACTTCGACTTTTATTTGTGTATCTTTTATTAGAAGCTGTGTTGTTGCTGTTTAGGTAAATGCAAAATTGGTAAGATTTCATTCTTTAAACTTCCATAGCTTCTGCTAAGAACATAATTGCCTTTTTCCTTATATGAAACTTTTTTATTGGATTATTAAATGAAACAGTTTGTTTATTTTTTTTTTTTTTGAAAATATGAGTTTATGCTGATAATGCATTTGAAAAACCAATATTATTAAAAGTAATGTGTGCCTGCTGTTTCTGAACGTGTTAAAGACAAGTAAATATAGTAATTGATTTTTTAAATGGCTCATTAGAAAAATTTGATACCTGTCTATTTTCAATGAGACAAATGTACCCTATCTATGAGAAAAATAAATAATAGGCATGAAATACTTCAATTGTCTTATTCCAAAACGCAGTCTAAAGATATTGTGACAATGGCCATGTTGAATCTTAAACCATAATTCTTTCAAGTAAACGTAATTCATAGACATTATTAGAAGAGACCAATCATTAGTAGACACATTATAAAAATATGATACTGATACGATTCTAGGATCTTTTCATTTGACTAGCGATGACGTTATGAGTAAGTTTAAAGTTATTTCATTATTTTAGGAACGGCCTAATAATAACTTATGTATTATATATCATATATTATAAAACATATTCATGGTCAGTAAAATCCAAGTCATTTCTAGTCTCTATTACTTAATAAACTGGAGGGAATCGCGTTTTTAACAGTTATAGCCCAAAACTCAGCGGAGACTCGGGGATAATTCCTTATCTGTCAGAATATACACGCCTTAAATGTCGAGATAATAATTCCTAATCCAGACAAAGTTTTGAATTCAAAACTGCTTTAATTTATGCGTCTGGACTTGAATTATTTTAAGTTTTAACTTGAATTACTTTTAAGGGAAAAACAAGCGATTGAAATTTCACATTGATGCAAATTTTATGAGCATTTGTCGCATTATCTTAGGTATTCAATTAATCTGTACTAAATATTAAGCTTTAATCTACGAGATGTCGCGGAATATAGCATTCCTGTTAAGTTGAAGCGGGCCGCTAATATTACCTAAATTCTTGATAAGATGTATGAGTATGTATGAGTTAATTAATTATAACTAAGTTCAATAAGTACTAAAAACTTGTAAACTGATTTCAATTTATGCCAATTTAATTTATAAATACTACAACAAGTGAAATTGAAGTCAATTTCAAAACCCCAATTTGATGTTTACAAATACAAATATCGAATGGGTGAACAGATCTTGATGAATTGTTGCTAAGGCCATCTCGATCACAACTTCCAAACTAAATTAATTTTAAATAAAAAAATAAAACCGGCCTCAAAACGCGCTAAAAAGTAAAAAATAAATTTTGTTTTATAAATGAACCTACTATAAATAAAAAGACGTAATTAGTATTGATAAATAAAATTCATGTAAAATTCAACAAGGACAAAACTCTCATGTTGCTCTTTGAAAGGTGGAAAATTTAATACTGCATCCAAAAACATCTGATTCATCGATAAGGGTTCTTATTTCATAGAGTTAAAAACAGATGTCTCGCCAGATTGTGAAACTATTCTTTCAATATCCCGAAAACGATTGATCGTAAAAATTCCCTTAAAAATGGGACCACTTCGATGAGTTATCCTATCATTTGACATCTCATTCATCTAAATCGGCTCACGGATGGCGACGTAGGAGTGATACATAAAAAAATACAGTCGAATTGATAACCTCCTCTTTGGTTTTTTTAAGGTTGGTTAAAAACACAAGAAATCGGTTCATTAATTCAGGAGCTACAATACCACAACAGTCACACAGACTCACAGATACATGTATTTATTATTTGAAATATTTTTTTTAACACGTCAAACTTATAATATCGGTATTTTATGTTGACAGTTAAAAATACATTGCCTCCAAAGTCAAGCCGATACAATTTCTTCAATTTTATAAACTGACTTACTCAATTTAATTACGTTTGATTTCAAAGTTGGGACATTAGAATCAAAATTAAAATTCCATTAATGTTTGAGTGACTTTCAGTAAGTACAGTCTATATTCTCGATGCAAAGTGCTTTTACATTTCTAAACTTCAGTTTCTTTTTCAGTTAAATGTTCAGATTTTTAGACGAAAATAAAATTTATATTTCATTTATCGAGAGTTAAAATCTATTTACTTATTCATATTTTCCTTTGTCGTTCATTGAAAACAACTATCAATTTTATTTATGTTTCTTAAGTGTTTTAAATGTCCATAATGTAAAAAATTGTGTAGAATAAATCGGAAAACTTAATGGACTATTTAACCTTCGCGTTTCTCTGTCTCTGCGACACAGAATTATGATAACCCTGACTGCGGGCCAATCGCGGTAATGTATTACAACCCGATCACAGCACTATCGTAGCATTATCACGGCATTTTCGACGTTTTCGTATTTCGGTAATGACTTATGTCTAAACAGGATCAAAGCATTATCATTGCACGACCTTAACTGCTGTCAAATGAACAATTGCCAAATAGCTACTATTTCAGAACCATTTTTGGATCGTTACCATATCGCTATATTGTATTTTTAATTTCAGTGTCGTTTTGTGTCTGTTTTGTTTATAAATAATTATGAATTCCGAAATAATTTTACTGGAAGTAGCTAATACATTCGATATTGCGAATTTTCGAGCCCAAACTAAATCAAAAAACCTATGTGCAAGGATGAAAAATTATGCCTTTGCCTTGAGTGATCGCCAATACATAAAAAGATACCGATTATCGAAGCAAATGACTCTAAATTTAATTGAAAAGCTAACTCCGCATATGCCGCCCACATTGCGGTCAGCAGGTTTTATTAGCATTAGCGTTTTATGCCACTGGATCCTACCAAACCATAGTAGGAGATTGTCGGAAACATTGCGTTTCGCAATCAAGTGTTTGCAAGGCAATCCGCCAAGTAACAAATGCTTTAAATGCTACAAGTATTGTTAATAAATATATAGCATTCCCATTTCAACAACATGAAAGAGAATATGTTAAACGAGAGTATTTAAATATTGAGTTAGATTATTTGAAATAATTGACGTTTATTGAGTTATTTCGTTCTAGTAAATTATATATTCATGAACTATTTCTAGGTTTTATCGGAAATTTAAAATGCCAGGTTTATTGAGATGTGTTGATGGGACTCATGTAGCAATTGTTCGCCCTAAAGAAAATGAAGAAAGGTTTTTCAATAGAAAAGGGTATCATTCTCTTAATGTACAAATTGTGAGTAATTTTATTATTTAGGTACATTAAATTAAAAGTGATATATAAATAATAACAGATCTATATTATAATGTACTTATAATAATATGTACTTTCCTTTACAGATGTGTGACTCTAGTTTAAATATTATAAGTGTAGATCCCAGTTATCCGGGATCTACTCATGACAGTGTAATTTGGAACAATCATCATTTGAAGTCTTACATTGAAAGGCTTCACAATAATTCTGGAGAAGATTTGTATGTTTTGGGTAGGTATTGTAATAAAACTTAAATTTAAATTTAATATTAACTAGACCATAATGACTATTTTGTACCTAAGAAATTGCAGCATATAATTGTTTAATTTTAGGAGATTCAGGGTATCCCTTGAGACCAATCATGATGACTCCAATCTCAAGCCCAGAGCCTAACTCTCCTGAAGAGTACTATCAACACCTACATTCAGCTGCAAGGAATACTGTTGAGTGTTGTATAGGAATCTTAAAAGCTCGCTTTAGGTGTGTGTATATTTATTAATATTGTTTTCAGAAAAGTTCAGCTACGTGATATAAAATTTGTTTTATAAATAATTAAACCTACTTTAAAGTGCACTAAAAAGTAAAAAAAAAAACTAATCCAAACATTATTAGAATTATTATTCTTAGAAGCAAATCTTTGTGATTTGGTGGAACAGAAAATCATAATAATATTAAATTATAATAGTATTAAATTATGTAAGTATGTACACCATAAATGTGTAGGTTAAGGTATCAATTTTATTCTTTCAGGTGCCTGTTAGTGGACAGGAAGCTGCACTATACACCACAGTCGGCAGCTCGAATTGTAAATGCATGCTGTGTGTTACATAATATAGCACATAAAGCAAATTTGCAGCATAGCCCATTAACTGCCGCGCAGGTGCGTCTCGAGCGAAGTCTGGCTGAGGCAAGCATGCGAGAGCCAAGCGTGCGAAGGGCGCTCTCCCAGTTGGAACTAGGCCGCGCACGCCAGCAAGCTCTCGTACAATGGTTGTGGACAAATAGGGCTTTTGAAAATTGAATTACTTTTTGTTATACTACTTATTTTTTAATTACATTCAGACTATTTTTTCAGCATGTTCATTAAATGCCGCTTACTGCATTATACAAACTATGAATTATTGACAAAACTGAAACAAAATAATAATTAAATTAATTAACTTTAGTTATTAACACAAAATATATTTGCATAACAAATACAACACAATTGGCTAGTTATTTAGTTAAAAATACCTTTGCAGAAAATTTGTCAATGCTTGCAGCAATCAATTTAAGAGACTCAGCATTTTTTTCTGCTGCTTGTGCCTGAACCAATGCAGCTTCAGCTCTTAACTTTTCAATTTCTAACACCATTCGCCTTGATTCGTCTAATGCAGATCTTGCTGAAAAAAAGTTTGCCATTTATAAATATAAAATTTAAATATGTATGATGTGATTGTTTAAATATAAAGACAAGAGAAATACTTTTACAAAAATTATATCATTTTTACCATTGTAGTGATGTAAAATTTTAAACCTATTTTAAATAAACTATACTGGATAAAGTCAGAAATACATTAAAAATTTTGGTGTTATTTTTTATATATAATAAATAATAATTTATGATTAAAATACTCACATTGTCTCTGTAGGTGAATTGGTGGTGGGATTGAACTATGCTCAACTCTTCGCTGTCGCCTCTGCTGTGTCCTGACTCGACTACCTGTAAAATAACCAAGACTAAAAATTTAACATTATGAGATCAACTCCAAGACAAACATAATATATAAACATTCATATTTATAGACTCACTTGTTGGCATTGGACTTTGTCTTCCCAAATTAGGACTCTGTCCTCTCAAACTAGGTGACACTGAAGTAGGTGTTATCTGCATAGGAGAGGTGTATACCATTCCTCTCAAATCTGCCTCATTAGCATTAAATCTATTATAACAAAAATATGTTTCAGCACTTTGCACAGCATACAATATAATTTTGTAACCTGTCTTATTATTTACTTAATAAATTAACAAGATCCTTTCTAATTGCAATTAATCTTTTAGTAAAATTGTATTAATAATGTTATTCTCAGTATTAAAATTATATTATTGTGTACAATTGTACTGTTACTTTTTCTATTATCACTTGTCACTAAACTGTAAACTTACCCACTTGTTTGGGAATGAGAAACAGCTTCAATTCCCAAATTATTGTTATCAAGACCTACTGTCTCATTATTCTGAAATGTTTAGAGAAAAACCAATACATAATATGAATGTGATTCCAAATTTAAACAATAAAATATGTTACAATACTGAAAATAAATGTTACTTTAGTTTTCTAGACTTTACTTTCTGTTTAGATTTATTTTATATAATTACAAAAATTTATGTTAACAGTGAGGCACGTACTGTGTTTGAAAATTGGTCTGGCTGTACATTAGGTATGGGCCCGACATCTCTACCCAAGATTGCACCTACTCTCATTTCTATAGGAGTCAGACTTGGGTCATTGTTTGGGCCTCCACCAGTCCCTCGATGGGAAACATTTATACTAACTAATTTGGTACGAACTGCACATTTTAAGTTAGTCCACACCTAAAACATTAATAACTACATTATTTCATATTTGAAAATGATGATGTAACTGTAAATAGTTAAAGTTACCTTAGCCCACTCCTTGCCCAGTCTAGCAGGGCCTTCTGAGTTTAGAATTTCAGCACATTGATTCCACAATTGTGCTGAAATCGCACGACCCTCTTTTGATCTCACCCTTCCAAGAGCGAGATCTTGGTGGTTTTCCATGAACTCCAATAGAAGTTCGAGCTGGCGAACCGTGGTACATCGACGACGCTCTTCCATTTTCCGGTAGAAATCGTGATAGAAAGCGTAGTATATGCGTGTAATAACGAGCTTATGAGAGATGCGTATGATTTAATAAAACTAGTAACTACTAACTACGTTTAAAATTTAAATACGAAGTCCTTAAGCACAATAATTGTTTATGTTATGTGTAACGTAAACAAACTTCGACTGTAAGTGACGCCTATAATTATTGTACGATGTAAGGTACTTGAAATTAATGTAAATAAACCAATGAACACTTCAATTGTTCTAAATTACATATAACTTTTTAAGTCAATTATTATCACGAAATATTTACTTTAAAATAAAAATAGACGTATTATGTGAATAAGCACTAGCAGTAAATTTTTTTGAATTTTGGCTCCAATATTAATCATCTTTTTATGTAAACTGTCAAATAAAAGTGAAAATTGTCACGTCCGTCCTCCGTCCGATACATTTACGATTTTTTCGATTCACAAAAATATGGTACAACACTATATGACGTCAAAACGATAATGGTTATGCTTTGGTTCAACTACGGTTGACGTTTATACTTTACCGAAATACCAAATTCATCCGAGCTAGATCTAAGCACGACCATAGCCGAAGTAGGATCCGAACTGTATCTAAACCAAACCATTATCGTTTGAATTACGGCGATTGCCCTGCTGGACAACTGCAGCGGGTCACTGGTAATTTATAAATGCAGTGTGCTTACCGAGATAGAGTTTCTATCTACACAGAAATGTCAAAAATAATTCAAGCCGTTTCTGAGGTTAGATGGAACAAACAGAAGGATTTTTTTGATTGTTTAATTCATCGCGAAATATTTCATGATTCCTCTGGGCTTGGACAAGTATCTTTAGTGTGTGATATGTTTCGATAAACGCAAAGGAAATTGTCGCTATGTAAGTACGATACTAAATGTCATTTCCATAACTTTGCGCCAAGCGACACAAATCTTACACTAATCTCTTTTGTATAAAGGCTGCGTATGCGTAGTCTTGAAAAAATACAACCGGGAAGAATCTTTTTGTAGTCAGTTGAAAACAAAGGATAATCTACATTCATCCGGGAACATTCTGGAAAAATGAGTCGCTCAATTTCTATTTCATAGAAATAAAATTGAACTAAGGAACTTGAGGAAGTCCGCCTTTCAACGGGACTACGTGCGGGACTTTTATTTTGTACACGGGTATTGTTACAAGAGCACCGGGCTTGGACTCACCATCCGCTCTGAATGTTAATCTTGAGAATCTATCAACTATTCACAGCATGAAAGGTACTTTAATATTATAATCTCTTATCCTCCGAGACCACTGCAGTGTCCACTGGATTTTATTACGCGATCTTATGCCTCTAAATAGAAAAACCTACTTAAAAATAAAAGTAAAATTGAAGACAATTCAAAAACGTGCATGATGATTGCAAATAATTAGAATATGTCATGATATACAGAATCATAATGGAAGCTAAGATCTATCCAGATACACAGTTACAGAATTTTAAATTGTTAAAAATGAAATTTAATTTAAAATTAGCTAATAAATAGATCTTAAATTAAGTTTATATTATAACCGATCGATTGGTTTAGATTAGAATCCATAGACAGTCTTAAAGACACGTCAAACGTCAAAGTTATAACCTCATTTTAAACAAGTAAGTTTAAATTAGTTGTAAATCAAGACCTCTTTTTGATAATAGCAAGTATTTACTCGAGCTAATGTACATAGTAGTATGTTTTAGTAACTCAAGTATCACATATTTAAAGAAAACCGTTTTTTTATAGGCCTAATAGATTAAAAAAATTAAGCGTGTATATTTAAAATTATTATCATTACTTGTCGACCTTTCGCGTGCTTTACAGCCTGTATGGTCCCGGGCGAGCTAATGTATTGAAATGCGCTAGCAGTAGTGGTTACATACTATTTTATTTGCCCAAGAGAACGACCCTATCTAAATATTTCCACAAGGACCCTTGTCCTAACTTGTAACTTTAAGGTGAAGCAACTTAGGACTAAAAACTTGTAGAGTTGCTCTGTTACATTCTTTTAATATGTATTATATTCTACATTAATAATATTACGCATAAAACTAAGAATCGTCTATTGTAAACCGAAATAATTAGGTTAAAAAGGTATAGAATAAGATAAATTTTAATGTCTTAAAAACAAATAAGGGACAAGTTCGATTAGACGAATATTGAAGCGACATTTTACACGCGCAGACATTTCGTCGAAAAGGTACAAAATTGGGGGAAGTTTTACCGAAGGCTTTAATAAAATTAGAAAATGTTTTAAAAGGTTTCCGCGGACGATAATAGGAAGGCCGTCATGCGACGCTTTGCCAGACAATTCGCTTCAAGAGGATTTGTGTGAATTTCGACATCGCGAAGACAAAAAAATTCCACTTGACTTTAAGTTTTATTGAAGTTTTATTCGAAATTGGTTTTATGAGTCATTGTGATTGTTCAATGATGCTTGTTTTCAATATATCGACTAGCTGTGCCTCGAATTTATTTTGTTGTAGCGTGATACAGCCTTCCTTGATAACGCAGCTTTACAATATTAGTACATAGATATGGATATATTTTACTGAATGAACCAGATTAATGAAATATAAAAAGCACACATTTGTAGAAATTTTGAACATCTTCATAACTCGACTTCAAATACACTAAAACCTAATAAATAAAACAGAAATAATAATAATGTGAAGTTTTTGTTGAAGAAAGAAGATATTTCGATAGAGTTATATAATGTAGCGTTTATTAAGTAATCTCTTATTAAAGTAAAAAAGAATCATAAAATCGGTTCATAATTGGTTGCGGAGATTTTAAAAAGTGTTCGCGTTATGGCCTTTAAAAATATAAATTCGAAGACGTCTCATACCTCGATGTTGCGAGCAGTTGTAGCACTTCCTCCCGGGAAATATCAGTTTATCCGGGCTAAAAGACAGTTCATATATTTTCTTATGGATTTAGAAAGTCGAGATTTTCAAGACGTATGTTACCTACAGAAATTAAATGTATAATAATATCCCAAATGTTCCATAATATATTTATATTTAAAGTTTCTCATTAAAAACATCATATCAGTTATAATAAGATTTGCTAAATTGAAGATAAAACCTACTTTTTAATTACAAACAAGAATACGTCATAAATGGATGAACAGATCAAAAATTGTAGTTTATAACTATCTCTCTCGATATGTGTGCAAAGGGCTACAGGCGAAGTTTTGTTACGACCTCCAATACAGTGACAGGGCAATATATTTTACACAGCATTAGAACAGGCTGGCACAACAAGATTAGTTAACTTTGCAAAGTTGGACCGAAGTGCTTCCCACCATTTAATTTATGATTATACTCGCAGGCCGTCCATAGCGGCGTATTTGTCTGTTTTATTTGTATTACAATTTATAGAAGCCATTAAAGCTTGTTATCAATACTAACGCCGCCCGCGAGTTCGTCCAGCGAGCTTTTTCTTTCTACTTACTATTTATTAATGACGTGATGGTGTGTTTCAACTTGTATTATAAGACTGACGTGTCTGTGGATCTATCGGCCTGTGGGTCTGTCTGTTTGTAGCATCGTAGCTCCAAAACGAATATCTAAACGAAATCCTTCTACTCATAAAAATCTAGGTAGACTTCTCGGTGAAATAATATTTTATATGCTCACAAGGACGAAGTCGTTAGGCTTATAAATAGTTTAGGTAATCAAATATACAGACACTTTAATTGTAAAGATCCTTTGTGGGTAAAGTGTAGATAACAACCTAGATTACAGATGGCACCTACAATGTAACAGCTGCTACATTAGACCCGTGTCCTTTCAAGTCTAGTTGTGGTAATGTTGTTCGTTAATCTATTTCATACTCGTAATTGAGACTCATTTATTAACGTCCTATTCCGTGCGAAGAAATGAGTGAGGTAACTTCTTTGTTTAGTTTATTCACGCCCAACGAAGAAAAGAGGGAAATGTGACTTACTTATTTTATTAGTTCCATAGAATCTTTTTAATACCCGACGCAAAATTTATATTCGGTTTATTTTTGTTTGAAAGCTGAAGTGATGAAGATGAATTTTAGCTATAATTTATGAATTATTCTTTTTTGTTATTAAAATAACGGAGTTTTAGTTGATAAATTTGTCTATAAAGTTGTCATAAACTCAAATTACGTATACACGGGTTTGAAAATTCGTTCTTTGATAGATTTAAGTCGTGAGTAAAAGCCAATTTACTTTTAAATACATTAACTATGCCTACATTACATTGTGTTTTCTGACAATGTAATTAAATAGGTATTTTCTCATTAATTCCCTTATAAAAGATATAAACATCGTTTATAACAATAAAGTACATTTCAATCTAAAAAAGAAATCAATTAAGAAAGACACGAACACATATTTTCGATAAGCTGCTTCCCAACCAAAGAAATACAGTGTCAGCTTGATGATTGATTATTAAGCGGAGCCAATTAAAGTTGTCCAGTACACTGAATGTTGTAAAATTCACCAAGATTAATTGGAAACTCAGCGAAAGGGAAGTTGTAGCTGAATATGTTCAACATTATTTATTAGCAAATTAAATGTAATAGAATAACATTGTATAGACTATAGTGTAGGGTATGTGTGACTATAATTTGCTGACTTCTAGTTTTGATTTATTTCGTAGTTTAATATCGTAGCCAGCCGGTTCAGTCGTCTCCGAAACATTACTATCATAGGTCGCTAATAATTCTTTATAATATGTATTATCTCAATGTACTAGAAATAAATAAGTAAAGTAATATTCCCTACATATAGATATTTATATAAGTAAGAGATGGAAAGAGCTACGATCATTAATTTAAAAATTTCAAATCATTGTAATATTTCAAATAGACTTTCTTTATGTTCAACCAATTGTCAGTTGTCATTATCGTTAAAGACGAATGTTAATTGGTTATTATCGAGCACAGACTGTTAATAACTGAAATGTTACCATATGTAGCGTATACTGCGTAGGTATACGATATTATTTAAACTGAAAATTTAATAATGATGTTGGCTTTAGTTTTATTTATTACTTAAAAATGTTTTTACATAGATTTTTTTTTATATTTCTAAATATACAAAACGCTGATTAAAGCCTCTGGGGTGCGTACCTTAAATAGCTACTGGCTGCATTACCGCGTTGTATTGCTATACCTAGTTAAACGTTGGCCAAAAAATGAGTCAGCCTCCGGGTTAACTGTCATTTCAACTAAGTGCGTATATATAACGATATTATCTCTTTAATAATCGACGGGTTCCTGGCCTCTGTGGGCGCAGTCTTAACTTTAAATTTTCAAAGCTACGAAAATATAGAAATCACTAAAATTTGCATACTTTTGCCGCTTGTAAATATAATAAATAAAAAACTTGTGTGTCATCATTTTTTAAACAAAGAGTTTTTAATATTCGGTACAAAGTTACTCAAAAATCTATTGTTTAATATAAAATTATTGAATAAATGATAAAAAAATAACACTTGAATAAACTTAGATCAAACGCAATATTATTGCAGCAAAGTACAAACAAGCTAATTGAAAACACTGACAAAACTTTTCTTTGTCTGTCTTGAAACGAAGTGTGATAAATACCTACTTATTTATTAACTAACTTGATTGTTATAAGCTATTGTTACATATATGACTAGCGGCTCGTTCCATCCGTAGGTATATATTTTTATATTTTTTGCTACATTTATCATTGACGCTCCTATTGGCCGTAGCGTGATGTTATATTTTAGCCTTTCTCGATAAATTTACTATTCAATAAAAAAAGAATTTCCCAATTCGCATATGTAGTTTTTGAGATAAGCGCGTTCACAAACAAACTTTTCAGCTTTATAATATTAGTATAGATGAGTGAGGCGTGTTTTAAAAGCGTGTGGCAGGCCGGATGTAATGGCTCCCTTGGGACACGAGATGAGAGAATCTCAACGTACTCTTGCAATTTTAAGTTTTTGGCATCCGACTCCCGCATTATTCAAAGCGTTGTTTTGTATTTCCGCGACGTCGGCCCATTATTTATATGTAGGCTTATATTATACCCCTTTTAATAATGTCTCCATTTTGCATCTTTTTGTAACGCTGAGTTTTTAATTTTCGTCTGTTTTTAGAGTAACGTTAATTCTAAAGCGAGCATTTAATACGCGAGCAATACGAATTGCCTTTCAATTGTTGAATATCTCTGAGTTTCTTTGACGATAATGTAAGTAGATGTTCTTATATGACTGAAATATTAGTTTCCCGGTCATTCGAATCCAGGACCTCCGGGGCGATACGCAGAAGCATAAACCACGAAGGTTAGGTTAGGTTAGGTTAGTTATTATAGTTAATATTTGCTCGGTAAAATGATTATTTGTTTTATTTAATACTTTAGTGCAATAGTTATTTTGAGTTGTACTCTTGAAGTTATTTAGTTTTTTTACATTTAATATTATGTTACCTATATTATAAATACAAATATAAGTTTCTTTGCTACGTCTAAAGTCTAGGTCTTTAGGCGTACTTTCCTTAAAGTCTGCTCTTTAAGTGTAACCTGTGTTTCCTGTGAATGGACATGGAAAAGCTTTTATCAAGAAAGACAATATCGAAGGACCTCAACGCGAGCGGAACTGATAAAATCTATACCAATTAACTATGTTAGAATTGATTTTTTTGTTTTATATTTTATATAAAACAAAATATATATATATATATATATATATTTTATGTTGTATAGTTGTTATGTGGTGTTATATATATATATATATATAACACCACATAACAACTAATAGGAGCAGTGTATTAATGAAATATGTTGCAAAAACGAAAAAAAATTAAGAAGGTTAATTATTTTCCTCAAAAAACGCGGTTGAAATCGCCGGGAACATCTAGTCTAGTATGATATATAAAAAATAGATAATAATACTTAGGTACACGAGTAAAATTGGGTACACCGTCATTTTCAATTTCCGCTCAAATTACTAAGCATAATTGAAAATGACTAGAGTGTAATGTTCTTTTTCTCGAGGGCAAAGGACTCAAATCGAAACCGGTTCAGTTTATATTACATTTTTTGGTACGACGAGTATTTGAAACGGTTTTCCTCCTCAGGCTTAATCATTTTTGTTGAATGTTTGTAATTGTAAGAAAAAACTGTGCCTTTAGAGGATTTGTGAATTGAAATATGACAATAGATTAATTTGTCGACAGAGTCCGCTTATTTCAAGTTTATTTAAATTGCCTACAGGCTACATTATTCACTGTATAAGAAAAGTGTATATCTATCATAAATGTGCTTCGTTGTCACTGTTAAATATCATTATTTTTTAAATTGCCCTTTATAATTTTAAAGAATATACTATTCAAAAATCAAACATCAAAACACCATTCTTTTCAGAGCTACGATGCCAAAAACAAATAATGTCAAACTTATAACATCCCTCTTTAGAGTGAAGGTTATAATATAACTATTAACGGATAAATGACCTTTACAAAATGATGGCCTTGGCTTAGTTTGTTTTTAACAAAAGTTAAATATTGTGATAACAATATTTAGCGTTAATTATATAATATGTAGATTATTTTTCTTAAGTTTATTTTGTTTTTTGTTTTCACTTTTTCTTTTCTTTTTGTAATAAAGTGTTATTATTATTAAATTAATGTATAAAATAAGTAAAAAACACAGCATACATAAAAGATTTCTAGGTTATAAAAAAAATATATAACTAGGACCATTTACATACATGGCTCTGATCCCAAAGTAAGTAGCTGAAGCACTTGTGTAGGTAATCAGAAACAACGAGGATACTACAATAAATACATGTATAAGTTTATAAACAACCAAGACTCGAAAACAAACATTCATGCTCATCACACAAATTAATGCATCCTACCGGGTTTGAACCCGGGACCTTTTGATGCAGAAGGCAGGCACTACCAATTGCGCCAATCGGTCGTTAATTACTACGTCTGATTAACTGTCATTTTTTATAGGCCTACAAGGTAAACAGACCATTTTTGCTTAACCACGATACGAAATACTTTTGGGAAAATACCTCTTTTCGTTGTGATCTAAAGCTCTATTTTACTTCTAATCCAAAATGTATCAATAATATTAGGATATTGTATAGAAACTTATAATGTTATTTTCATAGCATTCTAATAGTAATCATATTGAGTAATATGAGGTTTGTAGACTAAATAATCTATTTACGAGGTATAATATCATCTTATTCATTTAATATAATAAGTCGTTTTGTTAATACGAGTACAATAAAAACTCGAGCGATGTTATCAAATAATATCGAATTATTAGTTTTTGTAATTTCTATTAGTCCTTGTTAATATTATAAATGAGAAAATAATTCTGTCTGCTACGAAAGCGATTTTTGTGTAATTAATAATAACCTTTGTCGACCTTAAAAGTCTGGTTTTCGTAGAAAATTTGAAGAATTCGAGTATATAAGTCTAATAAAAAAGAGAGAGATTTTTGGCAATAAAGCTTACTTTGCACAGATGGAGGTAAAGTAGCGAATTTGAACCTAAGAAAAATTCCACTGAAAAGGTACATCAACCATGAGACCACTATTGGAGTTTTCTATAGGGTTTTAACTATGTATTTGGAAGATAGAAAGAAAGTAAGTTAGCGCGTAACCACTAGAAAGCTGTAAGAATTTCCATATAAATACTTAAAGCAGACGTTATCGAATAATATTTTACCAAACATGTGGTAGAGCTGCTGAAGTAGAAATGCTCCAAGTCGTAAATAAGGAAACATAAGTATTTAATAAATTAATGTTTTTGCAGGCCTTCCTGGGATGGGTAATGGCTGTGCGTAGGTGAGGCCGTAAGGCGGGCGCCGCGCTCGGCCTGCGCCCGCCCATGGCACCCACGCTATTCATCAGGTTCGTTAACAATACAGATTTTATATTTTTTATTTTATTATTTCACTGTCTCCGTAGTTAGATTAATCTGACATTTATTTCATATTGCTGAGTTTGATGCCTGAGAAAACAAAACGTTTCGATCTGTTGTATTTTATAATAAAAATTACATATGCATTATCAGTAAGGTTTCTAATAAGGAATTATCTTTTATATAGAGATAGATGCGAAGATACGGTACTACGCAAAATTATTAACCATGGGTATAAATAAGTAGCTTACCGCTTACGTTATGTCAATGTGAAAAGATTAAAGTATGAATAATTAATATGTCAAGATGTATTTAAAAGTAATTCAGTCTAATAACAAGGTAATAAAACTTTATTATTTTGAATGAAATGTTCTTTAGCAGGTGGGTGGTGCACTTCACATCGGTGCTGGCGTGGCTTCTGTTTGTCCCGGTCAACAACCAAGTACTCTTGCCTACGCTGGTCCCCACGTGTCCCACGCAGTGCATCTGTCTATCTCAGTCCCAGGTAAGCATTAAAATATAATTAATATTATTGTTTAAGCTAAAAAATCCTCAATTGATTACGCTATATCCTAACGGGTGAGTAAACCCTCCTAGATTAGGCTCTATCACCACTTAACATCAAATGGGAGAAGGGTCAAACGCTTAGTTTTTAAATAAAAAAGTTATTGTTGTTGTTAATTAAAAAACCTCATAAATAGATGAACAGATATAAGTAGTTATAATCCATCTTACTCACGTCAGATTTAAAACAACAAACTCATCCAAATCAATCCATCACTTTATGATCTATGATTCCACAGACAAAGAGACATAACCTGAACTAATAACTCCACTCTATTTGCTTCGACGGTTGAATACAGTTTACATAGCTAGTATGAAATCTACTCGAGTTATAATAATTAGTATTGCTCAACATCGCATAAGAGAAGAACCCAGTGAACTGTACAATGCAAGCCTTTTAGTTATTTTACTTATTATAAAATTCAACTAAGCTTATAACACTATTTTGTTTGGCTAAAGAGTACCTAGTAACCGACTTCGCCTATGATAGCACGAGCGGAATGAAAAATTATTCATGGGAGAAAGAGATAAATTTTATTTATTTATTTACATTAAACACGCCTATTAACTAAAGGGGTAGGCAGCGATCATACACCACCATATCTCTTTTACTGCATCATCTTTCATTAAATTCATCATACATGCTCGACAAATACGGGTGCTTTTTTTGACTTGTTCCTTCTCAAGTACGTCCTGAATTTGGTTCAAAAATGTAGATCTCCGAGTACCAGCACCAACTTCATAATTTTCCAAATCTTTCTGCTTTAAAAATATTACCGTAAATTTTGTTCCTTATAACTAATAAAAATTTAAATTTTTTCCTCCTTATAAATATTACCGTTAAAATTATTTAGATAATGGATCGGAACACCTGGTGTCCGGCAATTGAAATAAAAGCGTCCCAACGAAGCACGAGTCCATTTTGCAGACCCTTGCTAAACGGCGTTAATTTTCTGACACATTTTCTTTATGAGTGTTCCACCTAAAATAATAGAGTTCGCCAGCCCATTAGTATATTATAATTTTAATAGAAACACCACTGATGCGCAAAAGGCGTCTTAGTTGGGTCGAAACATTTTCCGGGCATCCGAACATTTAAACAGAATATAATGAAACTAAAGGATAAATGCTTTTCCTAGTGCGTGTATTATACCTACATAAATCAACGGATGAATCCCTCCTGAATAAACGGAATCGTTTTCTATTTTGGTGTCGGTTATTTGTAAAGATTAAGTTGGAAACAATTCAATCACAATATGAGCATGAGTCTGTGTGCGTGGAAGGGATTAATTTTATTGACAAAACAAACAGCGGCAATTGTGACGCAAAATCATTATCTGAACCGTAACCGTTCACGGATGGATGTGTTATTCCCACTGGATAAATAGATTATTACGCAACAATATAGTACATTCGTTTGTATATTGTTGAGGTATTATTATGGACTTGTTCGTGTTTATTTGCATATATTTTATATTTGCAAATATTCTGCAATGTATTCAAATGAATTCTCTTGTTGCAGGTTGTGTGCAACAGTGCGACTTTGCAGGGCGTTCCCACAGCATTGAGTCCGAATGTGATGCAGTTATCGCTGTCGCGAGCAGATCTGCCTGTCCTACGCTCAGATGCATTCGCCCACCTCCGACAACTGCGGCGGCTCTCTCTCGACGCATGCAATCTGACGCGTATACGTCCTTTTGCCTTCCGAGGTCTGCCTCGCTTGGATGAACTCTATATACAACACACGCCGCTCGCCACAGTCGATGCGTTCGCATTCGCTGCGCTCCAGAACATATCGTCAATTGTTTTATCGCATAATCGAATTGCACAGATCGAGGGCTATGCATTCGCTGGAACCAATTTCATTAAACTTATCTCGCTTAAATATAATCCCATAAAACGAATACTAGCGCATGCATTCGCCGGTCTCAACGATGTGTCTCAAATAGAATTACCATCGGGAGTTAAATCAATTGAGGCGAAGGCTTTCTCTGGCCTAGAGGGTGTCGGAGTTTTAGAGCTAGCTTACATGGATTTACCGGCGCTGCTGCCCGATACGTTTTTTGGATTAACGCGTGTCGGTCGGTTGGCTTTACGTGAATCTGATCTTGGGGTTATTCGCGCCGGAGCTTTTGATGGTTTGAGACACGTGGCGGTTTTGGAGATATGTAACAATAAAATCGATGGCGTCGAGGAGCTTTCTCTAATCCATAATAATAGCGTCCTAACTTTTAGAATGACTGGAAACCATATGCTCGAAGCACCAGAATCGGTGGTGCTTGAAGTGGAGAATATAATAATACGCGGAAATCACGTACCGTGCGAGTGTGGGAGAGATCCTTTGGAAAATGCTTTGGCATTGACGCCAGACTTTGCTGAGGAGAACTTGTGTATATCTCCGCTGAAGGTGAGGGGACGCAGTTTGTCTACTGCTGCGGGGTCCGTGTGCCGAGCTGAAGGGACGGGCAGCGCGAGGGCCCGGGCAGCTGCGGGAGCGAGTCCAATTGGTGATTCGCTGGAACACTGTCTGGCGGTGACAATTGCCACGATCGCTTTCCTTGCCAACAGTTAACCGCCCATGGTGTTCAATATCTTTGTAAATATTGTATAATATGTAAGAATGTAACGCAAAATTTTACATTGGGTCCGTTCAATTAGTATACGTTGGACCATAAATCAAATTTGCCTTTCGACACTGAATTGTATTACAGATTCCACTTGGAAGAGTTGGTTTATTTGAATATGCTTTAAGATGTTATATAAAATGTTACGCATCTTCTACAATCAAAGTGAATGTAATAAAGGTATAAATTAAATTAAATAATCTCTTTTTTTCGCCCTTTATTTTTTAAAGTTTTATAAAATTTGAAATTAATTTGTAAACACATAATACAGACGTATACAAATGAACAAGTTCATAAATTAAAAAGAAATGGCAATTCTAAACATAGACTACAGAATTGATTTTTTAAATACAACTAAATATTATGAACTATTAATGATATTTTAGGAATGCCAAAGCTAACCCGTATTCTATTTTGAAAAAGTAGTCTGGCTAAATGAAATACGAATTATAAAAATATACGAAGATGTCGCTAATTCTAAGTAGTAATTTAATGCTACAAATAGCAAAAACCTTTTTGCAATATATTTAGATCGGATGTACAAATATCACGTTAACTTTCCAACAAAAAAACCCGCATATAAATCGGTCCTTTGGTATTAGCAGCTACAATGCCACGTCGAAATTACAATACCTTAGATCTTTTTTGGAAGATTTTTAAAATTTTTGTAAATGTGCTTCATTTATATAAGTAGCTGTTAAATGATCTCGATTTATTATACATTTAGCGAGAACGATACTGATTGAAAATTTATAAAAGAATAAAAATAGTATCAGTATTTCTAGTCAATTAGCAGAGACATCAGATAGGAGCTGAGTAATGCGCTGTCGGAAGCCAACTTAGACCGAAGATATATCGTTTATTCTCATATCGTGCTGCAACGATTACTGAAGCACTATCTTTGATTTAGTTAAATGAGGTTATTAACATGTAAATGTGTAAATAAATAAAATGCGATAATGCAGCTAGTATTTTGGGTACGCACCCCAATGGCTTTGATGCGCCTTTTGTATTTTTGTAAATATATTTGAGTAAATTATTGAAAATAAATTTTTTATACACTATGTTGCACTGAGTGTAGTGTGAGTGCAACTGGCGGCTTTATCGCTAATCAGCGATCTCTTCCAGGCAACCCACAGTATTTAATAAAACAATAAATAAAAAACTAGAAACTTGAAAAAAGACATGTAAAATGAGAAACATAATTATACTAATATTATAAAAATTATCTGTAAGTATCTGTTAGACTCTCACACCTAAACCACGAAAGGAATATTGCAAAAAGATTTAAATAGAACATAATTTCATATAATTTCCTTTATTTATCTGGCTATGGTATGTTATGAGAATCGTAGGTATATAATATATTGAAAAGTGGTTAATTTAATATCATAAACTGTCAATTTCATTTATTTGTATAGATTCAAGCAAATTGTGCCTCATAAATGGATTATGTGATGCGATAATGTTTAATTCAATTGGGCAACATTTTCAGTACGAGACAGCTTTGTACAAGTGCTCTTGTCAACGAGTTTTCATTTTGTTGATGGTTATTAATAATTTTAATAAAATAATATTCATTTAATTAAGGACGTCCTTGCAATAAATGTAGCGTTTTAAAGTTGTAGAATTATTTTGTGTTCAGTGTTGCCATATCTGCGTTGAACATATCTAATGATATATATATATATATATATATATATATATGTGATATAGCAAAAATAATTTAAAATAACACCGAAAAAAAAAATCTAATGAACAAATTTTCATTAATTATAGTCCATTTCGATTGCGTCATCTTTTTAAGAAAAACAAAACGCATCAATTTTCATCCATTAGTTAAAGAGCTAAGTGCCACACAGACCCACAGACAAAAAGACACGTAAAACATATAAAACCTCCAGCTTCAGTCGGGGGTTATAAAAGCGTACTTTAGGTATTATTCATGATAACGTTATCAGCCGATTTCATTAAACATAGGGATACATATTCACACATACAAAAGCGCACGTCACGCATCGCTCATTAGATATCGATCAGTATCACCCTGCAACTTTTGGCCACGAAACTGCCAATTTCAGATGCGTAATTTATTAACACTTTTTTTACACTGAAGTATCTTTACCTCCATAAAATTTTTCTTAAAACTTAGTGCGTCGTTACCTGAAAATTTGTAAACATTAATCAATAATAACAATAGAAGATTTATTTTGTAGGTATATGGTATAATACAATACAAAAACAGAAAAAAGAGAGTACAAATATTTACTAATAAGAAGGTAAAATATAATTTAGAAATATATATTACCTACACATAGTTTTTACCTACAAAATATATAAGAATATAAAACACACATAAATAACTTTAACAGAAAAACATTATCTCCACTTATCAATTCGGAAAGCAGAGATTTCAAAAATGCTAAGGCTCTAACTAATTCATTACTGCTGTGAAAAATGTTCACGCGCCAAGAGAACCAAATAATAGTACCTACAGTTTTTTACTATAGGAAAGCTCTCAATGTCTTACCTAGTTGCCAAGAAAGTTTGCGTGTTTAAAATTTTTCATACAATTAACGCTGACACTGTCGGAAAATACTTAGCGTGTATGAGATACAGACACTAATACTTACCTATTAAAATTAACTGCCTCCATGGCTGTGGTTTACGCATCTGCGTTTAAATGTTTCGGTTCGGTATAGACACAGAAAGCTGATCAACTACATGTCTATAAAGAAAATGATCGGCGAAACAGATACAAAAATGTGTCTGCCCCATACCCCACAAGGGGTTACGGGAATTTACTTTTTTATTAGTCGTAAAACATAAGTCAAAAATACTAGAAAATAAATTTCTGAACGCTACAATGTTTCGGTAGATGCTGCATCACGTTTAAAAAAGCTTCGGTTAGTGGAACATCTTTTGAAAGAAGTTAGCAGAACGAATCGCGCTAATGATCCCAGTCACTTGCACCTGACGGCTTTTGATTCGTTCGTAAATAAAAGGAAATAGCACTGTCAAGACTCTTTCATTATAACGAAAACCTCGGGACTCTATTTACGTTGAAGTAAAACATCATCTAAATGATTTGCTTTCATGCAGTTAAAAGACTTAACAAGTAAAGTAACTGCCTGAATGGTATTTATACACATCTAGGTACGTAACGTAGGAAACTCAAACTTTGATTTAATATTCATTCAAGCCGGCCTAGTGTCAATATTAAAATGAGTTATGTATTTTCTGAATGTTTAATTATCAAACCCCGACTTTTAAAACCAGACACAAGGTACGCTACCATTTTACCTTAAAATGATTTTACCTTAAAAGTCAACCTTCAACCAAAAATATGATTCAAATACCTAACTGCACTAATAAAAATAATAATCCTAAGATTAGTATTTTTCTCCGTTTTTAAACCTCGATACAGATGGATCTTACAAGTTAGACAATGAACCGATTTTGATGAAATTTTTTTGACTAAAAGCTGACGTGTTCAAGATGGAGCTACAATTTACACAAATATGTTCTTCCATTTATGAGATATTCTTATTTGTGATGGTTTTTTTCTTCTTCAATTTTACTTGTTTTGTTCGAGGTTATCAAACCCAGATCCTCTGAAAAATAAAGTAAAAATGAAGTATGTTATTCAAGTATTAGTTTAAAATATTTATCATAAGTATGTAAGTATATTTGACAGCAGAAACTTAATTAAACTGCAATATAGCGACCTCATACGTGCTTTCACAACGAAGGCTGTAATCGACAAGGTTGTTATAAGAGTGTATTGAAAACTGAGTTTTAAAATTAAATTTTACTTTAATTAAAAAAAAATTATAACATTTAGTTTTTATAGCATTACTAACGGCCCGCCCCAACTTCACAGTGGTAGCAGTTTTCGCAACATTTCATTTTTCAACCATTGGGTATAGAACCCAAAGGGTAAACGGGACCCTATTATTAAGACTACGCTGTCCGCCCGTCTGTCACCAGGCAGTATCTCATAAACCGTGATAGTTTGGTAGTTGAAATTTTCACAGCAATAACTGCAAATATTAAAAAACAGAATAAAATAAATATTTAAGGGGGCTTGGATACAATAAAAGTGATGTTTTTGCCGTTTTATAGATAATGGTACTTCCCCTTCGTGCGCGAGTCCGACTCGCTCCGGTTTTTCATTAATGCACGCTATAAGTTGTCGCGTATCTCCATGCTCCTTCTGTAGTTGCTGGTGGCGCGTAAAGCAACAAAAAAAGAAAATATGAAAGTCTCATAGATTCTTATATTTTGTCCCTTTTGGAGTAGAGACTTTGGATTCATGGGAGCTAGAAGCGCGTCAATTGTTTAAACAGATATCCGACGCGCTTAGTTGAGACCACAGGAAACCTGAAAGCTGGTACATTGGATAGATAAAACATTTGAACTTTCATTGCTTTGGGCAACGTAAACCTAAGGCAGCGCCAAACTGAAATTTAGTCCATTGTTTTGCAAATTGAAACATCAATGCACATGTTCGTGGATTTATGTTAACGTAGTACGTTGGATTTTACGTCGAAAGATGAATCATTCAAGTACTGACGGAATTTACAGTAACGCTCGGGTTCTATAATCCGGGAAACTATCGATGGTAAATGACCTACGGATTAGAAAGATTAGGTACTTACTTATTGTGGTGCTTGAGAATTTCTTCGCTACTATTCTCTGTTCTTTGCTTCCAATTCATGATTCCAAACTCTTGAAGGTACTACTCGACATTGACATTGGCTGCCAGCCAATGCAGGACTCCACAAAACTCTTTTCTTGTCCATTCAAACAACATGATAGCAGGGGTGGACTTGTTTCGAGCCTATCTGATCAATTGTTTGATTAATGGCACGTGAAAAGAATTTTTATTTAAATTATAAATTTTAAAGGCCATTTTAAAACATTTAATAATTAACAGACAAAAAATATGTTTGACTGTTTATGAGTCACACTGTAAGAAGTTACTTATTAGCTTTTTCACTCTTTAATTATATAAAAAATATATATTACTAATATAATAAATCACTCTACTCTACACTACACTAATATAATATCTCTTAAGACAAGCAGACAACGTCGCGGGCCCAATATTAACTGAATGCTTTTTATAGCGGTATTAAACAAGTTGCAGGCGTATCTTGACTGAGACTTGTAGAATTAAATTAAAATTAAAAGTCTCGGTTGAGCAATCGATTCGCTGTTTCCAATGTAAAACGTGCAAAAAATCACCACACAAAATAAGATATAACGACTTCTTCTTGCAGAGCGTAAAATTGAATCGTAAAAAATCCATTTCCCATAAACTATTGCAGTCTTTAGTGCGACAGGGATAAATATAGGTATGTTTTAATTTCAACATCTGAGTTTCATCTTCGAACGTCGCTACAGATTTTCATTCGATGTTTGTCGTCCCACAACTAAGCGTTTTCTAAGGCATTTTTTGCCGCGCATCACCACTGTGTGAAACCAACTGCCTTCAGAGGTATTCTCGAACCATTACGACCTAAAAACTTTCAAGAAAAGAGCGTGCTTCTCTTTAAAAGGTCGGCAACCCACCGTTTTCCCAACTGGCGTTGAGGGTGTCCATGGGCAGCGGATTACTTATCCTAAGTGAGCCTCCTGCCCGTTTGCCTTCTATTCTATAAAAAAAAGATAAAAAAGTTCAAACTGTTTTTGTTACGGAATAAACGAATTTATTATTGCGAATGGTTCACTCATCCATCGGCCGTAAGCTCCACGTGACGTCACGCCCTCTTGATGCACTCAGTGACATAATTTATTGCTCATTGGGATAACGCGTGACCCCAATATTCTGAATGAGTCTTGATTTTAAATAAGCTGAATAATATTTAAGTTTTATATAAAGTTTTTCGAAAATTCAAATGTCAAATGTGGATAAATAATTTGCTATTCATGACTGATCATTAGACACGTTTATGATTTGGAGTACATTTATTTGCTTTGCTTTTAACCCGAAAAAGAGGGATAAGAGAGAACTAAAGAAGTTTGATATGTTTATTGTCTATGGGTCTATGTGTATGTATGTCTGTGGTATCCTATCTCCAAAATGGGCCGATTTCGATGCTGTTTATGAAGATATTGTGACTTAAAATTATCTTCAAATTAACTATAATGAATTTATTGATTACAAACATAATAAATTCAAAACTAAAAGGCGCTTTTTGAATGGCTATATTGTATATGCCCACATCGATGAAGACGCGAGTTAAAGCTATTAAATAAATGGATAATAAAATAATTTAGTGAGTGATAAATTTCATCATTTTGATGCGCACGTAACCATTATCACCGTAATACTTATTGAAATTACCTGGCATTGGTTTTATGTAAATATTTTATAGCTTCATTTTAATAAACATAACCAATACTTAACGTATATATTATTAACGTGTTAAGTTAATATATGAGTTATACAATTGCACGTATGACATAAAGGTTAAGCACTTAAAAAGTGATTAATAAAGAGATTAATGGAATATGATACAGAATCAAAGAGTCAGTTTAGTGACTGGATTAAATAATTTTTAATTTGTGTATTACCTTTTGTATGTGATTTTGTATGTGTGTTTGTTCAATCCCTTCAAGCCTTTTTTTTGTAAAAGGTAGCCTGTCTTTCTGTTACGCTTTCATAACTAAACTTATGAACTGATTTTGATGAAATTTGATACAGAGATAGCTAGGAAAAAACAAAACTTTTATTGAGAATAAAGGCTTGAAATCTATAAAAGCTATCTTTACCCTAAGCTGAGAATTTAAGAGTGACTAACTGCATTTTAAATATTCAAAAAGCCGAAATTATAAAATATTGCAGCCTGTATATGACGTCATAAATTATTTGCTTCAAAATTTCACATTCTGTTTTATAACAGCGCAGTTAAGTGCAATTAAAAAGTGATTCGCATATTTATGACGTCATAACGGATCGTGGTTAAACCTAGAATATTTCTAGGTTATGTAATAAAAGTTAGAAATATTTTACATTGAAGAACCACATGATTATAAGCAAAACCGCGTGAAAATTATTGTATAAGAATTATGATTCAGACCAATTACATATGTTTTTTTTTATTTTTATTTTTATTTTTTTATTTATTGATTATTTACAATAATGTACTTAAATATATTTACAAAAATACAAAATTTATTTTTATTATCTTAATGACAAGCATTTATGAAAAACCCATTTAGATGGTTATACTAAGTAGATACACATACGAAATTTTTTTTTTAAGCTGGCTTACAAACATCCTGTAAGCGCCAGTTAAAATAATAATCTAAAATAAAAAGTTTGATTACCAAATTTTCTGATATAAATGATAAGTAGTTAAAAGTCTTAAGATTAAACTTACTGAATTAAAACTAAAATATGAAATAATTAACGGACTAGCCTTTATTTTTTGACACATAATTAACGCATCATTTGTTAAAAATAGCATCCAATGATTTTAAAATATAGGTAGTCTACGCTACATATTAACTATTAGTTTTAATTAACGAATACGAAATACGAGCGACTTCTTTTCTTAGAAATATTTTTAAGTAGACCAAGTTTTTTAAATTCAAAGACAATAGTAATGCTGTAAAATATATTTTCGGAGGCTGCTTATCCTCTATTTAAATCACATTTTACATGTGATAAAGTTTCAGTAATATTTACTACATTTTTTATTTTTTGATAAAGCCTTGATTCTCACATACACTAGCACCATTTAAATTAATAACAATATATGTATTACACCATCATTAAAATAAGACAAACAATGGATTGCGCGCATTCGACGGTCAGCGTGACTATAAAATCAGCCTAAAGTACGTAGATCTTCTAACCAAAAAGGTTCTATATTATTCGGCGCGTTATGTTATATGTAAAGTTTTGGACGCTGTTCTGAAGTTTTTTGTTGTGCTGTTATCAATTAATATACTATAATAATTTAATGATTTCTGAATTATGTGTTAATGTGTAATAATGAATTTGCAATATACATTGTCCAGGTTACAGAATTTAAGGCAAGTAGGTGATCAGCCATCTGTGATTATCCAACCGAATCATACATGTGTTTCCCTGGGATTCGAACCCATGACCTCCGTCGTAACACGCATATGCGAAAACTACTTAGTCACGGATGCGGTTGTGACTGTGTTGTGGGCCTTTTATACCTAGGTTGTGAAAGACAAACTGTTAATCTACATGTACATAGGTAAATAATATTTTCATGTAAGTGACTTTACTTTAGAATAAACTTCTTTAAACCGAAACCAAACATTAAATAACAAAAACACGAGCGAAGCCGTGAGTATAACCTAGTGTATAAATATAATTGAAATACAAACATTAATTTAACCACGATTTTAATTAATCCATAAAAAGTCGATTCGAAAAAGTCAATAATCCGTGCCAATGTATTTTATGTACTAGGTATAGACAATGAAGTCTTGTGCTTGCAGACTCGGTAGTGAAAAAAGAAAACGGATTAAATCGTACACGGTACATGCGACCCGGCCCCGCTTTTTACTTCTTTTATTGTTCTACACAATCAGACAGGATTTGATGCAGCACACGACTATACAAAGGCTGTATCAAAGATTTATCATTTACAAAGGAACTACACATAAGAAGGTATTGTTGAGATTTTGTTAAAAAGAACGCGAATTCTAGGTTTGTTTCGTCAGGGTTTCTCGGTTGTTTTTCTCAGATTTGGACACGTTTTTGATCAGTCTGTAGACTTAGATATAAGTATGTGACGTTTATTAGCGCTCATCTTTGTGATGCTATAAAAAATATTTGACTTTGTGGTTCCATAACTGAGCGTGTTTTTTTTCTGCCACGCATCATCTTGTGGAACCGTCATTAGGTATTTTCGAACCGTTACGACTTGAGGCTCTTCAAGAAAAGGACGAATCTCTCCTTAAAAGGTCGGCAAATCAACTAACTTGTGGGTTTCCATGGGCGTAAATCCGCTAACACTTAGCTTCCTGCCAGTTTGTTAAAAAAATGTTTTATCTTACAACTGTTTAAAAATTTCAGCCATGTTTTAAGCGTGACTGTGAACAATACCATAATGACATCGATTATTATGCTGATTACGTCGAAGTCACGTAGTTTTCAGTACGAATATAATTCGTGCGAATTACTGAAAATAAACGTAAAATCTTAACTGTATTGCTGTTGTTTAATTACCTTACCCTTTTTTAACCTTCGACGATAAAGTCGGGTGTTATAAGTTTTGACGTGTTTTTAGATCACGACGCGTTCTTAAGAAATCTGCCCACTATATCGTACTATACCATGACCGTACTATGAACGTATTAGGATCGGAAAATAACACGATACGCTCTACTGTACCTATTAGAACGTATCAAAATATTCTCGCCGACAGTTATTGACGCTCCGTGTATGGCACGCGACGGTGCTGGTTGTTGAGATCGACTGTTCCCACTAGAACAATTGGGCATAGTTTTACACTATTTAATACAAAGAATATGTTTTTACCAGGCATGTTCCTATTACGTTCATAGTATAATACATTGCAGTGACAGTCTTTTAAACATGCCTATAAATTTAGTTCTTATGGTTCATTCACAAATAAGAATGTAAATATCATAGCGATATTATGTGAAATAAAGGAATGTTTGATTTATAAAGACGGTGTGTCAGAGAAGGATTTGGTTATAATAATAAGACGCTTAAAATAGTCACTGTGGTTATTTATATCGCCAACGAGTCGTTTATACCTTTTTCAATAAAAATATAAGGTGCCTTAGAAGATTCAAGAAAAAATTTCGAATATTTTACGGCTTATCCAAACTTTTATTTGGTAATACCCAAGAGCGATTCATACTTTGTTTACAAATAAACTTTATTTAGAAATCGCAAAGAAAAGCCCTTTATTTGAAAAAGGATCGGTAAATCGATTTATGTAAAACAGATCGCTCTTTTTACATGTAAATTCTTCTTGATTTTAGGAAGATTGAATTGGTTGTTGAAACTTACAAAACACAATAACTTTCGCTGCCTTTGATTAGTGTATGAAGAGATTCGACGTGTTCCATGAATAAAACGGGTGAGTCGCACTATTTTAATAGTGGTTTTGCAAGACATGCAATACAAAATATTAATAAGACTAGCATTTTATTTATAAAAATATATTTTATAATAAAGACTTAGAAATGTAATTAAGACTTTGAGATTAGACATCTATACTTAAATATTATAAGCTGAAAAATTTGTTTGTTCGGTTGAATTTTTTGAATTTTGGTTCGAATTGAAAAATTTTGTGTCTGATAGTCTATTTATCAAGAAAGGCTACATATATTATATCACGATATGACCAGTAAGAGTGGAGAATCAATAAAAAATGGTTCAGGTGGATGAAGGTGGAAGATTGATAATGAAACCAACTATATTTCCATTATGTAATTTGTAAAATTCAAATAACAGAAAAGCTCATAATAGGAAACTTTTAAGTCTTACAACAATATTGCAACGTATGTAGCAAAATGTATCTATTCAATCCACTTTATTAATCCGTAAGGTTTATATTACAAAAGTTTTTCCTCAAATTAACGCGGCTCAAACCGCGGGGTGAAGTCAAAATAGAGAAACAATAATATTATTTATTACATTTTTAATATAGTACCAATTAATATTCATTGTATAGGGAATAACAATTGATGAAAGTAAATTTCAATTTCACCTCGCATCCGGTAATGTAAGTCAATTAAGGTAATAATCTCTTGGAGCTCTTCGTAATTGTCGAATTAAGGAAGCTATACTTAACTTAACTGAGGTGATAAATCGTCCGCCAAAGTGGAGGGGTAGATAAACATTGAATTTTCTCAATTTAAATTAGTTAAAAACTCAAAACCTTATCGTTTGTCAACCAACCGTGCGCTCTTGTTAACACGTAGAACTTTGTAGAACAGAGATATTTCCGAGTCATTGCGACTAACGCTCTTTATAATCTAACAGCCGCCGTTGGCAAAGACAAAAAGGTAATTGGATTACGCGTGGTGACAAACAGATGCATCTTTTTGCCTAATATAACAATTCTAATTTTTTATCTAATATAATAACTAGATCATAAAAGATTATCTGTGTGAAGGTTAACAACTAAAATTTATCACAATTTATTAAACCTTCCAATAGATGTCATTTGTATAAGAATATCTTATAAATGGATCAACAGATCTTAATAAATTGTAGCGAAAATCCATCTCGATCACGTTAACTATCATACATTAAAAACCCCAACAAAATTGATCTATTCGTTTATGAGGTACAATGTCACAGACACGTTAAACATATAACACTCTCTTTTTGCATCAGCGGTTAATAATATCGAATAAGTATCGAGATTTAAGTTTTATTCATCGTATTTAAATTTGTTCAGGGAAGAAGTTAAAAGTGGCTTCGACGATCAGCGGCCAGTCGAGCGCTGTCTGAAATCTCGATTCATTTGGAATACAATATCAGCTCAGATCAAATATAAAATACTATTACATCTTTAGTTATAATTTACAATAAAAGAAAACCAATGTTCTGAATCAGCCTATTCGTTAGCCATGTCTCGCGAGCGTACAAGGCAGCCTCAGTAGTTTACCCGGAAACTGTGAGCACTCAAAATGGACAGTTGTGTAATTTCTGCTGCAGTTTTTTTCTTGTTGTTGTTGTTTTAGCTTGTTGCTTAAGAAAAAGAAAGCAATCACGTTTTAAGAAAAGACTAAGACGCTAATATTTTATTTAAATATTTAGGATGTTTAGGATCCCACAACATGTTGTATGGACTATATTGTATAATTGTATCAATTCAAGTCAATAATTTTTTATTTTAAATTGTTTTTAAAGATTTAGTTTCTGTATTTTTACAAGTTACAAAAAAATGTCTCATTTTTTATTGCGATTTGACTTATATAAAATACACCAAATTATACCGGAAAAGGGTGAACGGAAATATTAACTACAACCGCATTGAGTACATTTTAAGCTCATAAATATATTGAGTACATAAATTGCTATTGAATTCCATCAAAATAGAACGAACAAAAAGATAAAGGTAAATTTTGCATTAAAGTTACAGCGTGCGAGTATAAAGCCGACACAAGGCAGTTATAAAATGAAGCAGTAAATCAGAACATTTTATGATAACAATTAAATTGACGCGTTAACATCGCGAAACAATTTCATTTATGGACACCCGTTTGCTCCGAGATTGATCATTGATTTAAATAAAACTCAGGGTGTATACAGCAATGAACGGTTCGCTTTCTATTTATAATCGTTATCTTAACTAATATTTAAATATGATAACATTGTATGTATTATTCCCTAATTCCCTAGGTGAATAAAATCTGTCTATATGTTTTTCTATTACACTTTCACGCTTCAATCACTGAATAGATTTTGATGTAATTTAGTACTTAGACTAGAGATTGGTAAGCTATTTTTATCACAAAAAATGAATGTTTGCTGGCTTAAGTTGCCAGGCATTAAATCATGAATTCTAATAACATTTTAAAGAACATAGTTCATCATATATGAGAACTTAATTAAAATCTAGGTTCAACATATAAAAAAAATAAAAATAACCATACCAACCCATAAACAAAATAATCTTAATGAAAATTGCGCAAAAGCTGAAAGCAATAACCTACAAAGAGGCGAATAAAATGCTTTTAAGCAATAAACTTAATGTTATTAGCGTCAAACTTATTTTCTTTTCAGTAAAGCTCAATTCATTCATTTTCGAATTAACTTCGCCTTATATTTTATAGATTTGAAATACTGAATATATTTTAGGTGAGACAGATAATAAATCAATACTCTATCGGAGATGTTGGAAAAATTATATTGTTAGATAAAGTGAGTGTATATTTCGGAATATATGAACTGGATGTTGGCGTGAGTGATTGTTCTCGATGTTCGATTCCAACTTTGCGAGCCTAGCACGCGCTCTACGAGATATTATCGACCCGTTTTGTCACGATTCAATTTATCTTTGCAATCTGTTATCAAGTGAAATTGAAGATTAATAAAAAAAATCCTGACATAATTACAGATAATAATATCTATTAAAGAACTATTCAAAAAGCGGGTGGAATAGGCACCTAATAATCAGACGTTCACATCACTATTGTCTTACTATATATTATAACTGCATTTACTACGTATTTCTCTAAATATTTTTTTTATTTACTAAATAATTTTTTTTTTTCATTTATTTTCTTCACAAGTGTGTAAAAAACGTCGTATGTTACACGTGAGTATTGATGATTACCATCTTCGGCTATCTTAAGACCTCCTCAGTCGTAATCATTTAGATACACACTTTTCCTAGGACAATAAAAATCTTTGCATACTAGGCCAGCTGCTGCTTGAAAAGAAGGAACGGCATTAGTTACCCGTCACAAGCGCAGCTCGACGTGCTACAACGTACTATTCCAGTGCTGACGACGCGATTTGTTCAAATTGCATTGTTCGCGGACACCTGGATTCTGGATTTGGTTTGTATCTCGAAAGATGCGCCACTCGCGTATCTTGTTAAAATTGAATAAGGAATTTGATGAGTTTATCTCGGTATTCGAAAAACATTCGAATTTTAAAAGAGCACAGACTACCTGAAGGTGCGATTAACAACTTTGATACTATTTATAATATTAATAATAATTAATGAGTAAACTAAATATATAATCTAATTTAAACTTTTATGTGTGTGTTATGTTTTTTTAATTTCATCTAATAATTTTAAAAACACGTTCACAATATCGGATAAGTATTAGTTGTAAAGAAATTATTAAAAAGAGCAAAACAAAACATATAGAACATTTAAGGAAGAAGCAGATGTACAAGTGTTTTTAATACTGAGGAATTATATTTATCATTAAATAGCTTTGCTCCGCGGTTTAACCCACGTTAACCATCGTAGCTTGATTTATCTGCTTTGAAATTATTGCATAGAAGGGATAATAGGTGTACTTATACATATTTTGTTTGTGAGTTTGCATTCACTTATATATTTTATCATTATAAAAATATGACGCAAAATCAATACAGTTTTGTATTGTGTAATTCGCCCGTAGTACGGCGTAGCATGGCGTAGCAGGACGCTCGTAGCGCAACGTGCCGGCGTAGATGCCTAACGAGTTTCAGCCAACACGTTTGTGAGCTTCATTTCGGTATGAGCACTAACTTAAACACTCATTATCCACTCTAATAACGTCGGTCTATTCGAGGTGTTTTGTATACAGTTTGATAACTACAAAATTGTTCTTATCAAACTGTGTATGTATTCTAAGATAAAAACTGAGCAAATCATTATAATTATATTATATACAGAACGTTTAAAATATATAATGGTCATTAACATATAATGACATATAATAATCATACTTTTGATTTATTTTCGTGCTCCAATGTCGTATTTAGACACAAATTTAAATCATTGTTAATTGTTTTAATAGATTAGCGTTGTCCCTTAATATGTTTAGCTCTTTTTTTCTGTATTCATTTTTACTTGCTAATTACCTTGTATTTGAAATATTTTTATTACAGTTATGAAATATTCTTAGGATTCATCTATACTTATTTCTTGTACTTCACCAATATGTTCTACTTGTGAAGTCTCTGTTTTGTTTCTTGTTGAATAAATAAATTACAAGGTGAAAAAATGTGTTTTCTAGTAGAAAGATGTAATGAAAAATTCTATTAAAGAAAATAATCTTTGTCTTCATTAGTGTATTAGTAACTATTATAAAACTATAAGAATAGAAAAAAAATTAATAATTCATATAAAACAAAGTGTCAAAAGAAATCCGTTTAAAATAAAACAGAAATACAAAAGAGATTTCTTTCGTCAGCACATTTTGCGGTGTGTGGTTTTTTGACAGTGTTTTTTATCATTGTTATTTCAGCATTTCAACGTCTAATACAGATAAAGATCTAACCAAGGTTTCCTAACACGGTCAGTCTGCTTACTTTTGAATAAAATCCCAGTCTTGTTTTCTGTGTATATAGGTATATATGTAAGTAAATAAGTAAATAATGGTATTGCATTATATGTTTTTTTTTATGGGGTGTAGAAATAAATTAATAAATCATTCCAATGCATTCCTCAATATTAAAACATTTGGCACAGTTAATTGGTTTCGGAAGTGATTTTGACATAATTATTGAACTGAACTTAATATTAAATTCAAAAGTTGAGACCCAGTTCAGCGCTATAACACCATGCCTTAGCACATTCCCGCGAACTTTACCAGATCACCAAAATATATGATAAAATTGAAAATATGCGTATACTTAAATGACTTTTAAATCTTTTTCTTTGAAGCTTAATTAAAAATTAAAAGCCCTACAAATACTGAAAAGGAATAAACCGCTCAATAGGGGTTTCTAGGAAAAGTAGCTTCGCAACTTAGACTTCAGAGGGATTATATTAAACCAACAAAATTACTTAAGTGGCTTGGGCTTAAACAAAACAATAGCTTTCAGTTAATATCAATTTTGTATTGTTGTAATAAATCTCAGAATTACTAGGCATTCATATGTCTTACAATCTTTAATTAATAATTCATATTTTTTTATTCTACAGACTGAACGTGTTGCATTTATAATAGGATTTGTCTAATTATATTATTAGTAATAAAGAAAAATGTTTGGATATTATTAATTAAAATAAGATCGAGAAAAGCTGCAGTTTTTACTCTTTTAAGATTTTTCTCTCGTCTTCTTTTAAAATCAAAAGACTATATTTATTTAAATAATACGTTATATTATTGAAGTATCGTGTATGCGCAGAACTCTTGCCTAGAACTACTTAAAAATATTAAAGTTTTGTTTTCAATAAGCCTAGAAGCAAAGTTATCGTATCCATTAGCGCGAAATATAAAACGGCAAATAGCAAAAAGACGGGAAGATAAATAGGGAACGAGGTTTTGCTTTGAGGATAGTCTTTTATGCAGTTATGAAATTATACGATTTCGCTTTTACAAAATGAGACAAAGGAAAAGATTTCGAACTATCTCAAACTTAGCCGCATTTTAATAATTGTTAGCCGTATTGTTTGCACGATCGTTCGCGTGTGCTTTCAGTAGAGATGACGGTCTGATGACGAAGTTTCCCGAGTAAGTCTAACTTAAAAATTTCCCCCCTTATTCATAAACGTTACTTACTCTTTTTAGTTACACTTTCTTGGTGACTAACATTTGATACAATAAACATTCATCCTGAAATGAGAAGCTGCTTTTTTGAAGTCCTTTAAGAAGTCCTGTGAGATATTAAGCATACATTGAATCTTGATCTTTCTTGTTGAATTGGTCTAAAGATATGTGAAAACTTGAATAATATTGTTATATATTGTTATTGTTTGTTATATATTGTTATTAATGGCGCCTACGTAATATTTGTATAAAAAATATTATCAGTTACATACAACATGCATTGGTTTTATGGCAATTTTTTGTTACACCATTCAAGCAAAAATTTCCCTTTCACCACTTTTGCCAAGTTGCATTGCGATATTTGAGGTCAGTGTTACAAAAGTAAAGCTACGAGCCAAGCCAAGCGAGAATGTCACGGTCGGGAGCGAAAATATTTCAGCTCTGATCAACACTTCACGATACAAATGGTTCCGCAACGCAAGCATTGACCTTTTATTCTGTGGCTATACAATAAATTTTATCCAACTGCCTGAAATGTGGGTAATATTTTGAGGAAATACATTTTATTTTGATGGAAAACAAACAGCTTATACTTAGAGTTCTCACAGTTTATGAGGTAGTGAAAACAAAAGAAAACTGTGTGTGATATTTTTTAAACTTTTACATTATTGACTGTAAAAATTATCAGATATTTTTTAATTTTGAAATAAACACATTTCGTTAATAGATAGTTGTAAAAATGAGATCAATTGGAGTCGTGTTCTAAGTACTTATGAATTTAATAAGCTTGGTTAAGGGTAAATAATTAAATATATAAATTAATTAAAAATTTATCTAAAATTACTAGTAACTACACCAAGAAATAGACGCAGAAATTGTGTCTGACTCATACATTAGCAGCAGCAGTAGTTAAACTTCATATCATTAAGTGAATTTCTAAATAAAAGTTAGTACAAAGTGAACTTCTAGCATCCCTAGTAACCCACGGAACTTTAAATTTCATGTTAATTCAGAGATTAATAAACGTATGAATATTCAGTATATGAAAGCGTTGAATTCTGATAAAGCTGACTATTCTAAAACAAAGCAAATATACGATATGGGTAGTCAATTCCGTCGGCAGTTAGAGAATACAAATGCACTCGAATGTGTAAATTGGAAGCTAAATCAAAGTCGTTCGCAAATCGCAATGAAAAACGTATTCAAACTGTAGAAAGTATTGAGGAAATTCGTTTTATTTTATTTCGAGTTCTCAGAGAAAGGCTTCGGTCAGATAAGTGAGCTCAAATATAAAGTTTCAATTTCTCGCCGTTCGAGGGACGTGTTGTGCCTGCCGAAATTACCCCCCTTTGATCCGACCCTTTCTCATTCTCTTGTACAACTGATCGCCTCATTATAACATATACAATTTTGTCGTGACACGTGTGTGCCGTGAATTTATATGCTTATTAACGACTAACGATTTGTTCAATTGACGCGCATTTAATCTCGGAGAATTCATTTGCGAAGTCATCTTACGCTTTTGCGTAATCTCTTATGTGTCATCGATCAATCTTAGTGCAATGTGTGCATTGTGGGTTTGCATTGCAAAACTTTCTTAGCAAGAAATTATTTTGAACATCAATTACTTGGGTTTTTTACTAACTGTAACAAATACTTTATGATAGAAATATTATGAAACTACCATTAAAATAGTAACAAATTATAGACCAAATGTATGTAAATAAAATATTATGTCTGTCTGTGTTTTTGTGTTAACAAAAAAACAAGAGGAGGTTATCAATTTACGTGTGTTTTACTATCTACAAAAGTATCCAGTAGCTCTACCATAAGTCTGATAATGTATTTTTCGATATTAATGTGGAAAATTATTCAGCGCCTCTTGTAGTTTCGCGCAAACTAACTTGGCCACTACGGGATTGACAGCTTTCCGATAGCAAAGATCTATCGAAAACTTAGATATTATTCTCATAGTTGATGTACAGATTTCCAGTGTCATTAGGAAACAAAATATAATATTTAACCAAACAATAAATCACATGTATGGTGTATACTGAAAATTCAATCTCCGTACAATAGGATCGTATTAGCATACAAAAGGTTTCACATATTTTACGCAAATCCGTTATATTTGAATTATATTCACACAAAGAGGCCTTGCCCCTGACCTGAGAATTTAACGCGAGCTGGGCGCCGACTTTCGAGAACCTTTTGATAGTAAATGTATTAAAATAATGGAGGGAGGATTTTTATTGCATTATTATTTAATTGGTGATAATTGAATGAGTATTTTTATACAATAATAAAAGAACAGAGACCTGTTTCTTTGAATGGTTCATCTAAATGTAAATTGATTAGTAAGCTTATCTCTGCCTGTCTGTATTTATCTATCTCTCTTTGGGTTAAAGGACGAATTCTACAGCGATTCCTGCGGTGTCCACATGTGAATTTTAAGAAACTTGGTCGTCCCTTAGTCGAAATTTGACCACAATTCAAGAGTAAGTAAGGTATCTATGGATGTGTGTGTATGTTGTGTGTTATTCAAGCAGTAGTGTGTGTAATGTTATTTTAATTAATTTAATGTCTATTCCATTTTATATAAAAACCTATATAGCTTTATACACTTCTTTCCCATACAAACTTTAACTGTGGCCATTTTCACGATCAACCGTTCGCGCAATTTTCGTAAAAAGAGGTACACAGTTTTTGCTTCACGTAATAATATTATGATTATTACACTGGCATAAATTTAATACTCAAGTAAGTCTATATGTATTATTACTATAAATAAAATAATTGCCTGTCTATTTGTTACGCTTTCATGCCTAAGCCACTGGAACCGATATTGATGTAATTTAATACAGAGATAGAACAGCTTCAGGAAGGGAATATGATTATTTTTTTAATCCGAAAGAATATTTGAAGGTGTTAAAATAGGGCAAACACGCGGTCGTAGTACTAAAAGAAATAGTAATTATTAACTACTTGAATGAATTTTCATAAGTTAAAAGTGAGCTGAACGTCATATTAGCCTATGAGCCAGTTGCGAATTCGCAATACATGAAAACAAAATAGCTTTCCGAAGCAGCGAGTATTGACAATCAGCCGAATGAGATGAGCCACAGCTGCATCCCGAATGAAACGTGTTCAGTTTTATTTAAAAACGGCATATTTAAAAGCTGACAATTATTGTTATAATAATCGCATTTCAGTCAAATTGCGATACAATAATTTAAAATATACTTTAATATAATTAATATTATCTTATTATAAAGACTGGTTTAAAAAAAATATTATTTTGTTTTATTTACTCCTTTCTTGTGCATCTAGAAGTCGATTTACAGTTTTTTAAAAGTACATTTTATTTCCATGAGCTAAATACGCACTTTCAACTGAAGCTGGGCAATTAAAAGAGGATTTTTACTAGAGTTTAAAATTCTTTAATTTCTTTGTTATTTAAATTTATTTATTTTTAAATTTCAATAGGGATATGTATTTTTAATCCCCGACGAAAAAAGAGGGGAGTTAGAAGTTTGACATGCCAGTGTTTGTGCATCTGTCTGTGACCGGAGCTCCTAAACTAATTTCGATGCAGTTTTTATTGTTTGAAAGATGACATACGCAGAATGGATGTTTGTTACAATTTATGTTAAATCTATTTATTAATTTATGAAATATTCTTATTTATAATCATGTCAGAGTATTAATTGTTATCAATATCTTTTGTTTATATTAATAACAGAAATTTGGGCTTTACCACGATAACAAGGTTTCATTTGGATTTTCATTCACTTTTTCAGGGTTTTGAATCTAATTATAAATTAAAATATATTCAAAAAAACTTTTTTGCCGTTGTTGGTTTTTATTTTGACAAATCATTGAATTAAAATTGAATTGAATAGTATTATGAAAAGAAGGTTTTAAATAATAACGGAATACTAGTTTTTCGCTTTTCATATTAAATCATACGGTTTAAAGTGAGTTAATTTTCGTTTAACCCTCTCGATTATACGTATACAATACATATTCTAATAGAATTCTATTGTCTATAGACTTTACACAACAAACACGATTTTGAACCTCATAAAAGTATGTTCCGATTATTAAAATCCCTTTAGCCCCAAAATTTTTCGCAATAAGTAGCTTCGGAGTGATTTACTGAGATTTTACTCATCGCATTATTACCTAACTCATAGGCATCTTTTGTTAAGGTAAACAATGAAATGAAATTGCTTGTTCGTGTACGATAACACGTTATATGTACTAGCTTTATCTACCTCCTGGTTGCTCTTAGCTTGATGTTATATAGCCCACCTCGAAAAATGAACTATTCAACTCAAAAATAATTTTTCAAATTGAAATTGAAAAATTATTTTTTGTGTTTTGAGGGCCGCGGTGCAAATCCCAAGGAAATAAATGTTTCCGTTGCGTAGGAACAGATGGCTGATCATCTACTTGCTTGTAAAAAAATGATCAGTGAAACAGACACAGCAACATATCTGCCCCATGCCCCACTAGGGATTACGGGAATTCACTTTTTAGGATGATAGATACTTGAATAAAAACCAGTAAAAAGTTAGTATATCTTTGTAAACAAACTTTTTAGAAATGGTTAATAAAACAACATGATTAAAATATTTTACAAAACTAAATCAAAATAATATGAACACTGAACAGATGCTTTCTTTGATAAACATGAGTTAACCTATGTTTGCTAATATCCTAGCCAAGATGCACATTTCACGTTCATAGGAGCTAACCCAAATATAAATTTTGAAATGCAGTAGTTTCATATTAGTTCCGTCAAAGTTGTGCATACACAAAACACATAAGTCAATTCGAATGCATAACCGTCAGTTATATTGCCTATATTTTGAGATATATCATGCATTTATATATACTCCGGATGCGACGCGTGGCCGCGTGTTGAATTCATAACACAAATACATTGTTCGACTCCATTCTACTATCGGATTCTTAATATATCCTAGTTGAATACAACAATTTTATAATGCTTAATTTTGTAATAATATTATAGCTCTAATATCTATTTCACTGCTGATTAATATTATAACGCGTTCCTATATAAATGAATCGATTTTTTTTTAAAAAACTTAAGGTGGTTGAAGTGATGAAAGTTTGTATCGTCATCATCGCGGACGGAATCGCAGATGGAAGCTTATTATAAGCATAAGAAACTATAGTTATCCCTACAAAGCTGGTGCGGGCTACTTGATTAACTAAATAGCGAAGAATATTATAAAGTGAAATAATACTACTAGCCTAAATTCTATAACTCTATTAAATAGTTATATTCTAATACACGTAATTTTCAATTACTTAATATGATTACTTACATTTTAATCATGATATATAATATGCTTATAAAAAAAATATAGTAAAATAATTTCAGAGATTAATATTATTCTGAGAAACCTTATTCACTAGAAACCTTTAAAGCCAAAAATGTAGTTATAATATTGTCCGCTAAGAATAGCACTGCTAAAAGGTCCATTAGAATGCTTTACGTTGTTTGTGTCGAATTGAGTACTCGAAATATTGCAATTCAGCTTTCAGCCAACTTGACGTCAGAACTTGATTACGAAGTCTGGTGCTATTTACTTTTTAATTTCTATCAACTTCATTTTTTACCGACTTGAAAAAAGACGATTTACAGTGCGGTTGTTAATGTTTTTTAACTGATTTCAAAAAGGAGGAGTTTCTCTATTCGACGCTATGTTTTTTTACAACTGATGCAATCTTAAAGTTTTAATTGCATCTTCATCGTAAACTGATATATTCACATCTTGAGTTAAGACGTGAGATGGTGTTGAGGGAGTTTCTAACTAAATTCATTATTTTCCGTGTTTCAGTTTGAGACGACCTTATTTTAGTAATTGAGTGTAGTGTCAAAGTTGAGTTACCTTCATATACACCGGTATTACATGAACATTTTCAATAATACCCTCTTTATGCTATAAGTTGTTATTTTGACGAAATAAACGACGTTTAACTTTCATAATAATAAGTTCATCTAAAGATCTGTGCTTACACATAATGTATTTATTCATGTTAAATGTCGCACTAATACAACTTAATGACATAAAAACAAAAAATCTATAGGCAAAATTCTGAAACAATTTAAAAATAAGATCTATAATATTTATTTGTAATAATCCATAGAGTGAACGAGTTACATGTTTACTGTCGCGTTTATTTCGCGTTATATAATTAAGTATCAGATACTATTTATCTGAGTTTAAGATGGCCATGTATTTACAGATATTTCTATACGAATCTTATATGTATAATAATTACGAATGTTTGTTAGTGGGCTGTAATTTTTACATCGACCTAGATACGACATTTTCCTGATAGAGAGAAATAATCTATTTAATTTGAAAATCAACTGAAATATGTTACTGTCCTGGAGCCAAACTTTATCCATGCTCGGATAATGTACTCCTGTTTTTCAAAGCTTTGTGTATTATGTCACAAGATTTTCGTATTAACTCAACGTCTTTTTACAATTTTTACCTCTTTAACGGCATTGTTATAGAAACAATGCAATGTTATTAAACATTCGATAATTATAATCAAATCAAACTTTATTCATATAAGCTTATACAAAGCACTTGAAACAATCTTTTTTAGATCTATATGTTATATAACAGTTACTACAGGTTTGGGAAGTAGATTCTACTGAAAAAAACCGGCAATAACTCGATAGTTATTATTTTTAATACATTTAACTACACTACTTCGTAAACCGCTTACGTTGTTCAAGCATCTGATTACTGCGCTGGAGCTAGAAGGTCTCACTGGGTTCGAATCGTAGAAAAACAAACAACTGTTTCACCTGTGTAGGCACAGTAGCTTGATCACCTACTTACGCACAAAAACCTAAGAAACGTATCTGCCCCATGGTGTCACGAGATTCCTCTTTTATACTACATCGTACTTTCGATAAATATTTAATTTATTCACTAAGATGAATTTAATGTAAAAAAGGCTTTGAATTTCAAATTAACCATTGTCTGGCGAAGAATTTTAGACTTCCGATACATTTATTAACATACTTAAGTTTATATATTCTCTTTATTCATTAAGCAGGTTCTCACCGGCTAAGCTAATCGGGTTTAACTTGACTGAAGACGAGTTTAGAAGCGAAATTTTGATTTAACAAATGTTTTATAAGTATGGTGCACAACAATTTATTTACTTACAACTAGTAACTTAAAAAACGATCACTCATTCCTGAAAAATAATTTTCTCTGACGAATTGGGCATTTTATATAGTTTAATTTATTTTTATTCCATATAAGTAAATCATGTCAGGGCGTAAGTGAGTAATTCCAAATATTTTCAGTATCGTAAGATAAAGGTGTGCCCTCTCGGGAAATTACTGCCGAAATCGCACCATCCGCCCATAGACAGCTGCCTTCCTCCTTTGTGCTTTGAATCAATTCCCGTAACTTATCTGCATATTTTATACAGCGATACGTTGCACGGAGCGAATGCCTAAGCATAGACTAACTTCTTAAGGCTAACCAAAGCAATTTCACTAGTTTAGAAGTATACGAATGGAATTGAAGACGATTTAAAAAGAATATTTCATTAATGGAACAGGTCTTCACAAATTGTAACTTAAATTTACCACAATCACGACAGCTTTCAAACATAAAAACAATATTAAACTAATTATTTATTTATTGTGTTAAATATACGCGCTTAATCCGTTTAAATTCATAAAATAAATCTATAAATTACCAAATTGAGCTGTATTAAATTAGATAATGTAGTAAGGAATAGCATTTAAAAAATGTTTAATATTCTGTTTTTGCTACGAAGGTGCTCAACTTTGTATGCGAAATCACGTTGATGTTTGCGACTCATCCCTGTGTATTTTATCGCTCCAGGGAATTCTTTTTTTACTTCGCAAATCACAAAAGTTGTAAATATGAATCTTTTTTGTGTCATTTCTTTTCCTTGCAGCACTTCTTTTATATACAGTTATTTGCAATATAATCTTAATTTATCAAAAATACGTAAATGAGCCTTGTCGTTTTTATAATTTTTTTTTTTATTTATAATTTTAAATTTAATTAAGCTAGAAGACGTCATTTTATATTGTGGTAGTAATGCGTCTTCTTATATATATAACAGTTATTATGAGGCGTAACAAATAAAAAAAAGGTCGTATGGTATATTTAACACTCTTCAACTCCGAAATTAGTTTCGAAGAAGGTGACAATATTTTCTATTACCAAAACAAACTAATTTAGACATTTTAGATTTTTATAATTAAAACAAAAAAGCCATTTTGAACCACAGACGAAAGAGAGAGTTGGGTTTTAAGTTTGACTTGTCTGTGTATGTATGCTGATCTGGGTCTGTTTGTAGCACCGTATTTTTTTATAGCTGTTGTGTTTGATATGCATCTTAGCATCATGTCAGTGAGTTGTTTAAAGTGTCTACAATTTCACTTGTTTACATAACTACTTTAAATTAACAAAATTCCTGACGAAAATTATTAATACACTTCCCGAGAAACACCCGTTAAATGATGAGTAATGACAGTCATTAATAAATGAGTAAGCGAAACGGCCTTTTATCGCAATAAACGAGAGCGTAAATATTAAGGATGGAAATTAATAATAGACAGCAAGATATTTGTAAAATAATTGCCCTTAGATAATTTCCCAGTGCCAGGAACGTGCCAGGGTTTACCTTGAAGATATGTTAATCTGAGGAGGCCCCGCTTAATGCCACATCTTTAGTTTTAATAGTTTAAAAGTAAATATGAACTATTCCTTTGTCTATTTTTGCTTATTATAGGCAAGTTTGATTTGTTACAATAGTTTTTCTTTCACATTGTTTGTCTTGTATGCGTTATTAAACTTTATTTTCTTTCTTCTTTCTCTCTATAAAACACACAGATTTGAGGCGGTTAGATGAAAGGTAAAACTTTTCTCTAAAACTTTCCTCTCTAAGCAGGTGAAATAAAATGTGTCCACAGATGGAAGCGCACGGTGAGTGCTTTCAATATTGCAACACACGTTCCGAACTGTATACAGATGAGTAAAGTAGTCATCCTTGGCTTCGTACAAAGCCCGCGCTAGTGCGATAAGTCCCGAGGCGTTAGTCCCGTTTTGTTGGTACCGCGTTCTAACTTTTAGAACCAACTGGTGCGGCTCTGCACCGCAATAGGATTACCGACAGACCTAGGAGCGTGCGCCGCCAACTAATTCAATTTTATTGTCAATATCCAACTCTTTTTAAAGCTTTCAACTTTGCTTTTAGACATTCCACACCGCAAAACAAAAATATTTTATAATTTAGAGCTAGACTCGTTATGAGCATATTACGTCGTTTATAAGCAATATATGAGATTATATTGCTGAATTGTATATATAAATTAGTTTTACCTTCTGCTATTGTTGTGGATAGTATAAAATGTTATGTCATGGAATTTCAAATGCAAATGTTTTATAAGTATTAATATATATATTGTATAATTCTCAAAAACTAAACCTACGTATGTTATATTTGCCCACGAAGACGAAATAACGAGTTTTGTAATACCCTTTAAATAATACACTAATAGACCCCGCGCAATTTTCTTCATAAAAACTTCTTTATTTTTTTTCGTGATTTTTTTCTATATTTTAATAGTTATTCTGCTAATCTCGAATAAGACAAATCTAATAAATCTGAGATCATCAAAATCGGTCAATCCGTTCTTGAGTTATAAATGGTGTAAATAACCCAACTTTGTTTTATATATGTATAACAAAACGGATGAGACAAACGTCCAACAGACGAGTACAATAGGCATGTTGAGAATGACTTTCTCGTTGTCAAATATTCAATTTGAAGCGTGTGTCGTGCCTTTGAATTCGCCAGAGAATGGGCGAGCTGTTCGTTCCAAGTGCCGATTGCAGCCAATCAAAGCTTTTTCCATTTCCATTGCTGAGCCGAAACAACGGAAGCAATGAAACGACGCATCGATGTGAGCAATCGTTGTTAACCAATACCGCTAACTTTTTGCAATTCTTCAGCATTTTATAAAGGCTTCTCGTACATGACATGTCTTTGAATGTCGCGGTTGGAGCAGGTTTTATAAAATTCAATTTTTAACCACCGATGAAAAATAGCGGTTTTATAAATTATACGTGTCTGTTTATGGCACCATATCTACTAAATGAATTGACCCATTTCGATTCGGTTGTTTGTCTCTTTGAAAGCCATGATTATATAGATCTTATCTATTCATGAAAGTTTGTTCATCCATTCATAAAATATTCTTACGTGTAATTAACATGTTGAGGGGTTTTTTAAACTGTCTTTAATTTCATCTTTTGTTATCGGTTATAATAAAAAAACCTTAACGATGTAAAGGGCAAGTAGTGTTTACTTTACATTAATATACTGGCAAGTAGGGGCGTTCGTTAATTCGTTATAGGTAGGTACCTACAATAAATAGGTATGTTGAAACAGAAATAACATTTTCACATTTCTGCTGGTGATTCAATGATTATTTACACAAGTAGGTGGTTCTTACCTTCCAAAATGTTGTTTCCCGAGAATTGAAACAAACCTTCCGCGCGCTTCCTTAAGGCTGGTTTCAAAGCTGTGTGACGGAGACACAAATACAATATGTGAGACGCTTAGAATATCAGTATTTCATCAAATTTTCAAAATTTACCAATGTTTCACAGTGACGTGGCATTCATCCGTATACGGATCATAGGTGAAGCTATTTTATTGATTTTTCCTTAAAATAGATACTTAAGTAACCTTTACATTTTGACATTATAAAATCTCCTCTACGGTTTAAATATACACATTTAAATTATAAATAGAGGTGATAAATAAATGGAACTTCACGAAAACTGAAATTGTGTGAGGATGGATGTATGGATGTTTGTCACTTTCACACCACTGACTGGATTTTAATGAAACTACAATGAGTCATACATCATATAGACATGGGCATAATTTGTTATATTGTGTAAATTGACCGAAATAACTGGAATAGGATTTAGTAGTAATTGTACTTTTTCAATTTAGACGTAATTTTGACCCGTATTGTTTATGATTGTGGTGTCTATTTCTCCTTGTGATTGTCTTAACATGTGTTATGTAGCTCAACCTTTAATAAATAAAGAGACAGTCACATTAAAGCAAACAGCAATAAGAGAAATAGAGCTTGTTTATGTCCAAAGCACGTTTTAGATGTGGCGTTCAAAGGGGCGGTGGTCATGCGGCACCGTTTATAACAACAAAGGCATAGTCATTAAACACTAAATGCAGTTGCGCTTATGTAATAGGGGACAGAGAACTTAAGGAACTTGTAGAACTTATAGAGCTTAAGCTGTTTCGGCAATTATAGAAAAGCCATTTATACCTTTAATGTTTTTTATGTTTTACAATAAATCCTCTTTTTATATCTAGATTCGCGTATTCGGACACAGTTAGAGGATACCTAATATTATATATGATAATAGAATTAATAGTTTTGCAAAGAAAATGTTATCTTATAAAATTAAGAATAATATTAATGAATAGCGATAATTCGTAAATTATTATATGGAGTATTTCAGGACCTTTTTGACATGTTGAAATCGAATACTTTACAAAACCCCACATCTCATAAACAGATTACTCGATTTTTATTGTCAATTTATAGTATACATGAAAGTTCGTTAAATTGTTCAGGAGTTACGTAGCCATAGACAGATATACACACAGTTACTTCAATAATATCCCTCTCTTTTCGTCGCGGGATTAATGATGCGAAATGAAAGAAAAGTCGCGTTAATATCTTAAAAGCGTTCTGTTATAAGTTCTCTCCTCATTACAAAAATGTTGCAATGAAATAGTTTATATCTTTTATTGAAATCGGTCCGAGAGTGGCCCAGTTGGTTGAAACTTTAATAATAGAAAGACTTCGATGGTTGAAGTTGGGTCGGGTAACGACGTTTACTCGCAAACTTATACCATCGCAAAATAAAATGATGTGAACACTAGTTACCGTTTCTTGCTTCTATCGAACTTTTTAACTTTAAAATTCAGATGGTCTGCCACAATCATGCTCTATGCATATATAACATTTACACATTATATTAAACAAAACAATTCTAATCTATCTAGATTATCTAGGGAAAATCTAGTACCTAGTAAGTTAAATAATAGATGGTAAAATAAAACTGTTCTTTTAGATAAATATGTAAAACTCGCGTAAATAAAACGAAAGATTCAAATTAAAATAAAACTAGATGTAGGTACCTACTAGGTATATTATAATGCGTTATCGAATTTGTCATCCACCTAGAACAATGGATTAGTTTTTAGTGTCTATGACCGCATTATCAGATGAAAGAAAAGTTTTCCAATCGACTCCGACTAAAGTTTCACACTAAATCAGATCAATGATAGTCCTTTTAATAAATTCAGTGCTTATTAACCATAGCTCATTCAGTTGCGCTTTGGAGATAGATAATATAGCCATATTAAAACAATTAATAGAGTTCAAATCTAGAAGCAACACGTGAAATTGAAAATAATTTAAAAAAGTATATCTCAATGTATGTGTTGTTCCAATTATTATTATTCTTTCATGTTATTTTTAAATATACATATATTATATAAATAACAATTAAAAAATATATAAAAACTACTCTTCCCAAAAAAAAGATCTTCACAAATTCTTGCTAAGAAACATCTCTATCACGTTACTTTCAAATAGAAAACCCATAATAGGAGGTCTTGGTTCGAATCCTCGGGCAAACTAATAAATGTCTAGATTGGATAGGAGAAGACTGATATGGTTTATCTGTAAAGGAAATGCTTATCTGTGAAACAGACACAGAAATATATTAGCCCCATGCTTCATGGCTACACAGTTATGGTGTTTCACTCTCATGATGTGGTAACTATCATAAATAACTTCTAGACTTAGAACACAAAAATCGGCCTCAACAGACGAAACGATTAGAAGAAACTGAAAGCACACAGTCTCGCATAATAATATTGATTACAATTGTCAATAACATCACGGAGACTGTAAATGTATCGGGCTATTTCATTAACCTGAAACACGGCATCTATACGGCGATTGCTTAACAAAATTAGGCCCGGCCTCGGAATAAATGTTGAATTAGAAAAAACATCGGCTCAGGTAAGCATTGTCCATTCGAGACACGCGCAGGCCGGGCCAGGGCGCTCAATCGGACACTAAATAAGACCACTTAAATTCTATATACGTACCCTAACCTTCCAGATAGCTCCTGTTTACGTGTATGAACCGCACACGGTAATTACACAAAAGAAATTGAACCAAAGAAAACCTTTCGTTTCATTTGATACACATATTGTGTTCAATAAACAGAATTGGTTACGCCAAATTCCGTCCCGTGGTAATGTTACGACAGCTAACTATTGCTGTCTAGTTAGGTTACTATACTGCTCGCTTTTACCGCATGTCTTTGACACAAGAATGCAAAATTATCTTTTAAACTTCCGACGAAATAAAAAAGACGTTGATAGGTTGACATGTTTGTGTGTCTCCTACGTAGTTCCTTAATGAATAAACCGATTTTGAAGCTGTAATCTTTTAACTACAATTTATCAAGATCTGAACACGGATTTATCAGGTATCCGTATTTGTAGTTAATATATTAAAATTGTTTGGTTTTAAAATTATCTTCAATTTCACGAGTTTCTTTTATTAAAAGCTAGCAATATTGTTTTCTTTAGCTCATAAGCTTAAGAAAACAATATTGTTGGTATTATATCAAACGACATTTTGTATACTTTGAAACAATTTTCTTCACAGATTTTCAGTTGAAATTTAAAAGTAAGTACATATTTTGAGTCTTTGAACGGAATACCTTTTTCCAATCTTGAGTGAGCAACTTAGAGGCTGTTGCAAGTTTATATTTTCAGCTTGCATTAAAAAACTTTCAGATTCTCTTTCATTTTTTTATCTTGTTGCGTTGAGGGTAAAAAAGATTCGGTCGCACGGAGAACTTTTTTAAAAAAGTGTTAATAAACTTTTGTAAGGGCAAAAGTAAAAGAAATATTTTTCTAACAACGTTTTATTTCATAAATAGAGTGCAGAATATTGTACCTACAGACAATTCAACTATACTTCAAGTTTAATACACGTTGAAGAATACGGACGCTACCAGCAATTAGGTAAAGTTAAATAATATAATGAAAACTTTTATTATTTTTTCTTGTCACAAGCATTTTTTATTATATTATAACCTAGCTTTGCCTATGACTAATCGCATCATTAAACAATTTAAATAGTTTAAAAGAAAATTATTCGGAATTTTTTTTATAACAAATTAGTGAAAGCCGGACTTGGATTGGTTGGTCAGCTTATGAGGTCAACACTGACACAGCTAATAAATCACTATTTTAACCAGAAAACATGATGACATTAAATATTTAGTTATTGTTATCCTAACTTATTTTATTATTATAATTCAGTTACAGTTAGATACAGAATATAAACAAATGTTTCCTAAAATGAAGACATTGTTAAAAGCAGGATTTTCACAACGAGTCACATTCGAATCAGAAGGAATAGTTACTTTGCAATTTAAAATCTCAATATTTTTATTGATTACAATTTAAAAAAATATTTTAAATACGTAAAAACTTTTTTTTTGCTTTGTTTATATTTTTTAATTAATTTAAGAAGGCCGATTTGTTTTTTATAGTTTATTTATAGTTTAGTCTTTATTTCGTGTACAATGTGGGCTTCTTTGTTTTGCAGAATATGGACAATCTAATAAATAAATTTAAATCACAAAATATAATATTTCAATCATAAAACCAACAAAAAGAAAAATCCGATTGTAATTTCAAAATTAGCGATGCGGAGTCATCGTTTCCGGTCCGAATTTGTTTTCGGCTCATTGTGAAAATAGGGCGTTATTACGGCTTCTACGGCTGTGGGCTTTACTGTTTTGTTTCGGCGCTGTGTGGTTGAGGAAGTCAGCCTAATTGGTGTCAAGGTTGCGTGGGCGCCAGAAAAACATCTTTTCTGTATTGGCAAGGTCAGACAGCCCCTGATGAAGCGTCTAGCTCTGTACACTATTGCTAGTGATTTAATCCCTTTAAAGATAATTTACTAATATCTGCGGACCTGTGTTGTCTTAAAAGATTAAGATAAAGAAAATAATACCTCTTGATAATAAATGCTAGTATAAAACACATAAAATAAATATCACTATCACTACATAGTATAAAACAAAGTCGCTTTTTCTTTCCCTATATTCCTTTGTATGTTTAAATCTTTAAAACTACGCAACGGATTTTGATGCGGTTTTTTTTAATAGATAGATTGAAGAGGAAGGTTTTTATATATTTTTTATACCCGTGAAAACCGGGGCGGGTCGCTAGTATAATACAATTCTTTAATTTAAATAATAAGAGAACTAAATACCCTTAATTATTTTTGCCTTTGTACATACTTTATTTTGATTTAACCAATTTTCACATAAATGTTGACGAAACGTTAATGAATCTATAAAAAGAAAGAATCTTCGAACGTTAAGATTAGTTACTAGGAATCGTTCAAAACAATCTCTGCATTTGTCCAGCCTCTCACTCAGCCTAAGACAAAAGATCCATGCCATTTCGTACATTTAACTTTACGTTTTAAAATGTACAAATGTATCACGCCTAGAGTTCTATGTCGCTATTGTTCTATAAAAAACTTAATTCAAATACATTCACTGGCTTTTGATTTGGCATTAAGTATATTACACACGTTTCTTCAGTTTCAAATGTACACCATTTTTGGATTCCGTAACGATTCTATATGCGAATTGTGGTTCAGTCCCCGGTCCGCCGAGAGATAGCTCGTACCTTCTGATAATATTTGATAAGGTTGCCTTCATCGCCGCCCAAGCGAACCGGAAACCTTAAAACAACAGGGGTTTATGTATTCTCTCAAAACAGGAACTGGCTACAAGTTGTTACTCGTTTATAAAACACTAGGTGTGCCTGTGACTTTGCGCGAACAGAAGTAGAATTAATAAATGTATCAGAGATTTTTAATCTCCGACTCAAAAAGAGGAGTTTATGTCTAGTAGTATCGTAAACCGATTATGATGCGATTTTTCGTTTGAAATGTCTAATCGACATGGATCTTAGCTACATTGTATGAATATCAGTTCATCCATTAATATATTAATATTTGTCAGTTATATTATGTCGAAAGTTTTTAAATTGTCTTCAGTTTCAATTGTTATTTATCTAAAATAGGCAAATGTCTTAAAACATGGTTGAGTGGATTTGAAGAGAAAATCTGGGAAATATGCACGAAAACTTTAAAATATCCACTCCCATTTTCTTTATACCCATTCAAATATATCAAAGCTAGGAAAAGAAGAGTTTAACGGCAAACTTCTGTAAAATCCTAAATATCTGCGAAAGTTTGTTCAACTGTTTAATACGTTTTCCCACAGAAGCTGATTTTGATATTTTATGCTATCTCCAAGTTGTATCGCATTGCACAATGCTCACATAATATGGTGTTTTTGATTTGTTCAAAATTAACTTTATCGAGAGTGTAGTGAGATATCATGTAACCTCTAGCAGGGCATTGGATATAAGACATATTTCTGCGTCTGTTTCATTGATTTCTTTCAAGTTGCTTATCAGTCTCATGTGTCTACCCAAATGAAACATTTAATTTTCCCTTGGGATTCGAACCCAGGATATGCGTCGCAACACGGAGATGCGTCGACGGAGGCGGTCTTGTGTGCAGTGAATATATAAGATATTGTAATTTGAAATATTTTTCTTTAATTTTGATAAATTTTTTGGTAAGTTACTCACCTATACAGTTCCTTGGTCCAGCACTGAAGGGGACAAAAGCGTGATTGTGCATCGGTTCGAAGAACCTTTCGGGATTAAACTTCTCAGGTTCGGGAAACATCTTGGGATCTTGATACATAGCTTCATAAAATATCACAAGTGTAGTGTTAGCAGGAACTTTTCTTCCATCTGAAACCGAAACTAAATATTAATATCTTATTTTAAATATTCTAAAACAAATCAAAATAATTTATTCAAATCACAAACGTTGCTTATGAACGTCAATTAAACCTAACTACAGGCTATTCAAAATTGCGCTCAAATCTGAAAAAATCATCTAAGAAACTTTCTCAGTTTTGTTGATCATGTTTGCAAAAATAATATTTCTAAACTTGAATAAACATGGTATCATTTAAAAAATACGTAATAGGTATGATACTTAATAACGGTAAAAATCTGTAGCGATTAAGCTAATTTGTGAATTCAATAGATTTAGCAAAACGTCTACTTAATTTTATAGCAACTTTTTTATAAAAAATATGCAAATATTGTGTTAAACACTGAAATAGTTTGTATATACGATTAACTCGGAAACTTGAACCGTTCATACTCAACCGAGAACTTTTATTACAAAGCCTTGTTTTTGATTCTCAATAGCCCTAAATTCTAAATGTTATAACAAAATACTATCTCGTAGTAATTATTAAGATATTTCTAGTACACCCTTGAGGGGCAGCGCGTTACCATAAAATGTAACATGAAATACATAGTACTTGTCAAAGCTGTAAAATAAAATACATAAATGTAACGTGTAATGAGGCGCCCCAATCAAGAGGGGCATCGCATTACACAAACATGGAAATAAAGTTTATCTTTATCAACCTTCCAACATGCCAGGATCCCACAGGAAATGGAAAATTGCTAAGCGGTGGACGAAAAATAAATACAGAAGAATCAAAAGTTCAGGTCAAGGTTTGTGTGCATGGTATGTATTTTATATATAAATTCTTACAATAGCTGATGCCAAATCTGGTTAATAATTTTATATATTACAAGCCGGGGCATTTACCTTTAAACATCAAATCATTTTTCAGCTGCCTCCCAATTTTCGTCACAGTCGGGATCACTCGAATACTTTCTTTAATGACCGCCTCGAGGTATTTCATCTCAGTGAGTTCGTGATTGGTTGGCTTTTTTGACATGTCCTTACTGAAAATTGATTTTTGCTCTTCGAGAACTCGCTTCTGGACCTCTGGGTACTTTGCAATGCAATATAATGAGTGTGCCATTGTCATTGTTGTTGTGTAATGGCCCTGAAATCGATAAACTCAATTAGGAAAGCTAATAAAACCACACGTCATAACTATAATAGTGTTTATATGTATAGTGTAGTAGTTTCTTTTGCTGATTGCTTAAATCTAGTGGGTAATTACAGTGGATTATAGTAATTTATATATTGTTTAATTGTTTAGATTTCTATGGGTGTAACGGTATAAAAAAAAGTTGAATTGATAACCTACTTTATGATGATTTAAAGATCGTTTAAAAAGCCCACTACTACTAATTTGTTTAAAAATTAAATTAAAATTCAAATACAAATTTTAATGGCAACATCGAACCTAAGTGCGTGTTTCTAATTATAGATTACCATAATCCATCAACTAATACAATCGTTATACCAACACCTTTTATATCATAGCGGGGAATAGTTAGGGTTAGAAAGAAACAAAGGTGCTCACCGTCCAACAAACTAGGGTTATTTCATCATTGATCATGTCATCAGGCAAAGGTTCATCATTTTCCAGCTTGCTCAGAAGTAAAGTATCCAAGAGGCACATGTCATCTGAAGCTTTGTTCCCAAGCAACCATTCAACATCTACATCAATATAACGATTGTTGTTTTGGGCGTCTTCGAACACCTTTTTAAGCACCTTCCTCCTTTCTGTGATCATCTGTAACAGTATCATCCACAAAATAAATTATTTAGCATATATTAATATTATATTAATAAACATTTGGTGTATATGAAAGAGAATAGCTTCCCATTACAAGAAGATTTTTAAAACCGGTCCAGTATTTTTGACTTAATTTATTGCAAAGGCCGCATCACACCTTAGCTGTGCAGTTTTTGTAAAAAAAAATACATTTTTATCTCTATAATATTAGTAACTGACTCCGTAGCTAAGTTGTTTACGCGTCTGCGTGATGCACCGGTGGTTACACCGTAGGCACATAAGGCTGAGAAAATTACCAGTGAAATAGATGCAGAAACGTGTCTGCCCTATGTCTAGAGATTACGGGAATTCACTTTTTTTATAAACTGAATTGTTGTTACAAGAAAGTTTTATCACAATCTATTGAGTAGTTTTTGGGTGACCACCCTTATTAGTACAAAACTTACCATGGTGCTAGTGTCTCTTATCGTTTTAATAGTTGCCATCATTTCTCTGTAGAAGGGCGTCATTTCGAAGATAAATTTGATATTTCTCCAGTAGGAGAAAAAATTCTGCGTAATAATATTGACGACTCTGGAAAAATGAGGGAAAATGGGTACTAGCTAATAACTTCGTACAAGCGCCTTAGATGCGCATACAGAGTCATTCTTATCATTTCTTTTATATTAACATGTTAACTGAATAGTTTTTGTATATTAATCAGATTATTGGCTTTAATAACTGATAATTTATTAACAACGATATCAAAAGAGGTCCTAATTTTTTATAAGATCTTTTATTTATTCTATCTTCAATTAAGTTATAAATTAAAAAAATTGTTAAATTGCGACAAATTCATGCATTATAAACCGGTTAAACTGTTACTTTCAAATGTATTTTTGTATGTTCGTTCCGCGATTGTGAAAGCAATTATAAACCAATTTTTATAATTCTTCTTTTATAAGAAATTCCACGTCCCAAGGATACAAAAAATGATCGGAAAACACGAAAGGCTAATTTGAATTACCCTTTATATGGATTATCTTTAAATCCACATATATCAAAACGGAAAACTTACTTTTCGCTAGCTTGTAAGTAGGGGTGGTCCAAAGTATCTAGAAGAGATGAATCGACACCCATTACTGAATCTGAAAACAAAAAATTTTACTTTAAATAAATGATTTTTAGAGAATAAAATGTCCATTTATCGAGATAACATCATGCTACGACCAATACGATTGGAGCATCGATGAAAAAGTTGGAAAAATGGGAAAAAATTCCCACCTTGTCTTCCTTCAAATCTCTCCTCCACAGGCACTTCTTTACCTTGTCTTATCCTACCTCTATAAATGTTCGTGATTCACGCAACAGCTGAAACCGCTTAGGCTTTCTAGCTTGAATTTTATTTGTTAGTGTTAAGGATTTAGTTAGTAGTTTATGCACTTCATGCACTCTTCTTTCATTACTTTTATTATTTTCCTTATTGGGTTGCCTGGAAGAGATCGCTGAGTAGCGATAAGGCCGCCCGTTGCACTCCAGCTTAAGTTGTTATATATATTCTATTGTTATTGCAACGAAGTGTTAATAAATAAATAATAAAAATTACGGGGATAACGTACAGCGGGAACGCACCCCTACGAAACTGGGACGGGCTAGTTGCTTATTAAAATACTCAACATGGACTATCCGACACAACAAGAATTTTTCCATTGAATGAGTAATCTTTTGGATTAGTTATTCATGTAAACGTCTTCGGCTCTATAATATATAGAATAATTATACTTACTGCACAATATATCGAACATGTACGGCCGGAGATAGCGGTACATATCGACGACAGTGTTATCTTGATTGTCGAGAAGCTTAAACAAACGGTCGCAATATTTATTTACGTGCTCAATTCTCTTCTCGAGGGTTTTGAAGTGGAAACTTGGCGCCATCAATTTGCGTGTTGTTTTCCAACGATCACCTATAATCAAAATTTCAATGTATACAGACATTGTTATAATATGTATGTATTTTCTTATCAGCTTCGCTTGTATGTATCTACTGCTTGAATCTCAAACAATTTCAAATTTTATCTTTTGTTTCCTTCTTCTATCGTATTATTTATTTATTTTGAAAACCATATTACACAATATTTTAAAATAACAATACAATAAACTAACTAACAAGATGATACTGTGTCATTGTAAGATAGTAAGGCCAATAGATACATTTAATAATACATAAATTTGAATTCATTTTTATAATACAATTAATAAACCTAATCTATTATCAATTCCCACAGTAATTGCGTATAGAGTTTTCTCAGCCAGCAACGCACTTAATGTACTAAATGAGAAAATAACAAGGAATTCTAGTTATCGGAGAAGAAAAGAAGTGAATGAAGAAGTCACAAAGAAGCCAGCCTAACCCAAGTATAATTACAGGTGTAATGGATGTGTTAATAGTTAGTAATTAGCTCTAACTAAAGAAACATCCATGGCAGTAATAGAAGTGAAGAATTCTCGCCATTGACATGCGAGCCGTCAATGATTAGATACACAAAAGAGGTGCGACTAACCAACCCAGAACCCAAAAGTTTGCTAATCTTGTAGATAACATTAATATGCTTAGATTTTGTTAATTCCTGGTGTTGATAAACAAGGCAATTTTATTTCAGTTCCAGTTACCACAGTCAGACACACTGACCACATTGTAAACTGTTTACCTTCACATAGTGCGACTAATTGTTCGTATATTGTATGCTCAAAACTTTGTTTAGTTTACAACCACCTCATTTGAATTATATTTAAAACACAAAGCATAGCCTGCGTCATTCATAAAGAATGTTATCAGTGAAATAATAATATAATCGCATCAATATTAGAGATTGCGTATAAACAATTAATTTTTCCTTTATTATATAAGGGCTTAGGATATGAGGTGTATGTCTTTTTGTTTTATTATAACAAGATTTATCAAAACCTCTTGTAAATACGGGTTTTAATTGTCGTATTCTATTATAGGTCAGTATTTTTAATTTAATAGGAGGCAAAATTAGTAGACCGCCGCCGGTATTCAGTTGCCGGTCTTTTAAGGAGAGGTACGAAGTTTCCTTTTAATTCGTAACGGTTCAGAAATACATCTGAAGGCAATAGGTTCCACAAAGTCCTGGTGCGTGACAGGAAATGCCTAAGAAAACGCTCAGCGGTTTATATTTCCAACACTAATTAAACTTTTTTGGGAGAAAATGCCTGAGATTTTATGTCAGTTACATTATCTACATAGTAAGATTGGTATTGCTTAATTCGTATCGCGTAGGGTCGCGAAGGATAAGGTCATATAGGTCACCTCGCCAACGGTGGTAAGAAGGTAATACACGTACGGGCTCCCAAGCTCCCTGGTCAGAAGGGTCTTGAGCACAAGAGAATCTTACCATTTATTTAATTTTATCTTTAAGTTTCAAGTTATCTACTTAATTGCATATGTAAGTTAAAAAATGCATTTATAATAATGAGTATAATTCAGTTTAAGAATGCATCGCATTTTATATGTATAGGTAAATGTTCCCCATTTGTAAAAGCCAAAGATCTATATTTGATCAGTACATTTTTGACACGGTCAACGAACAATAAATAAATACTTCTAGAATTAGTTTAGTAACAGAAAAAATGAGCGCCATTGAAAAATGTGGATCGAAGGCATCAATGCAATAGCAGGAAGGGAATGGAGAAATAATGCTATGGATGAAGAGGTCTGGAAGAAGCTGGAGGAGGCATTTACCAGAGAAGGGGTTCAGATCGATGGTACTATCCATACATACACTTATTTTTAAAATTTAAAATTACATATTAAGCTAAAAGCAATAAAATTTTAATATATGTAGATTATAACGCAGGTAATAACAATTGTAGATTGGAAATAACTTTGTCTCTTATTTTCGGAAAGTTTAGTCACATTAAGACTTATAATTAAATTACAGATTAAATACATAGATATTAAGTCAAATTATAGTAAATCGTACTAAAATTATTTATTAAATGATTAAAATGATTAATGTGATTAAAGATTTCACGTTAATTTTAAAAATCACACACAAACGTAAACAATCTATGAAAAATCGATTAATGCGATTAAGATAATCGGTTTAGAATGATTTTGTAAAAGTAATAATCCGATATCGACTAACATAATCTACTAAGCTACTCGAAATAAAAACCCTGTTAATATAAAAATATATAAAAGTGAAGTCCCGTGTCCCCTAGTGGGGTATGGGGCAGATGCATTTCACATCTGTTTCACTGATCGATTTTTTTTTTTAGGGGCAAGTAGGTGATCAGCCTTCTATGTCCTGCCAGACCGAGTTTTTTTTTTATTTCCGCCGGGAATCGAACCCAGGACCTCTCGGTTGTAATGCTTACGCGCTTACCACTAGACCAAGGAGGCGGTCATGAATATCATTTTGTGTTCATATGTATGCATTGTACTAAATATTAGGTACTTAAATGAAAATTATCCGTTTTAATATTTTAAATGCGAATGTTACTATGTATTTATATTTTTGACGATGATGAAGAAATTATGGCGTATTATTGTATGGGAACTTACGGAAAGGAGCAATTTATTCGAAAATCTTCCTGAGGACAAATTTGTACGAAGATTTCGTCTTACAAAAACAAGCAGTTCATATTTATTTACTAAAGAAATTAATACAGTAAAATATTACCACAACTATTTTAAAAATACCACGAATACGCGCCAGCAAACATTGTTAAATGTCAACAAACGTCAAAACTGATTTCAAGTGATATCTTTGTATTGGTGCGACACAAGCGACGAACGAAACGTAAGAACTGTTTTACCGATACCCTAATTTAAATTTAATTTTTTAATTAAATTGTTGTATTTTTTTTAATTTTTAATATTTATTTTAATTAATAGACCGCAAACAGACCTTCTTGTTATTTTGATCCGTGCTCTAGAAGCTCTTACCTTCTGAAGTCGAGACGGAATTCCCAAAGAACGGTTTCATGGCTGTGTTCCGCTCCACCTGTTTCCCAAGCTCCGTTGGGTGGTTCAGAATAGTCTGCGTATTAAATAATTTTCCCATTATGGATGTAATTAAAACAAAAGAAAGTGTTATAACAGGAGTTTTAATTGAATATTTAACTCATTATTCGCTTTAGTGAAAATTAGCTTAACACTATTTAAAAGAAACAAAACGAAATATCACAAATATAAAGTACTTATATGAATCACAAGATATAAGCACCGATGCATCAGAATGTTTCACAAATAAAGTAAAAAGATTAATGCTGTAATTTAAAAAAATTAAGTTGTATTTATTATTAAAATAAATTAAACTCAATTTAGAAAAAGGGCAAAACAAACCAAAGGACATCTTCAAACTAAAAATATTACTTTGAATGAATTGCTTAAAATAAATATAAATATTATGAAACTGTCGAATTCGTTTATTTCTTTGTTTAGTGGATTAAACGCACTAATGTCAGGAACTGCTGGTTTGATTTGAAAAATTATTTTTAACGATAAAGTTATATATAATTAACATCGTCTTATGAAATTAACGCAGGTGAGACTGCAAAGCTAGCACAGCTAATATGGAATATAAATGGAGGTAAATGCTTACCGCAACATCATCAGGGTTGGATAGCAAAACCCATTCCTCGACGCCCACTGTCATACGGAAGTTGTTCATGCCATGCTTTTTCCACAGTTCTATTAATTTATGTGATGATTCTGTAATTAAGATTATATTAACAATTTTTTATTATCCTATTTATTTAAAATAAAGAGATAGAGTATCTGTTTTTAAGTAGGTAATAAATTAAGCCGTGTGGTTGTATATGAGTTTACTATAAACCTTAATTAGACTATAAAAATTAAAAAAATCTGTTGGTTTTGTAATAACTGGAAATATATTTCTATATGTATAATTTTTTTATTAAAACATAATAGTTTAGGAACTGGAAACGCCTCGGTGGCTAAGTGGTAAAGGCGTCTGCGTGTTGCGCCAGCAGTATTGGGTTCGAATCCCGGGGAAACACATGAATGTTTCGGTTGAGTATTTGCCTGTAAAGAAAAATATCAGTGAAACAGATACACCAATGTGTCTGCCCCATACCCCACTAGGGGTTACGAGAATTCCCTTTTAATGGCTTAGGATACTAATTATTTTTAAACTTTCAAATTTAGAAAAATATTATCTCCAGAAATACTGATTATTAAACTTACACAAAACTTATGATCAGAGTTTAGAATCTCTTATTAAAATCGCTTGATAAAATGCACTTACCGTCAGCATCGAATCCTAGTTGAAAGCCATTCCCAACAATCGGGAGAGGATAGTCTCCAGGATACTGGTTCAGTAGCTTCCAATTCCTACTGCGCCGTTTTAAAAATTCATACGTGCACAACAAAACCACCGCACTCACTAATAGTATGAAAAACATTTTTATTATTCCTTAATGTTAATCTATTTCCTAAGACGAGTTTCATATAAATAAAGCCTCTCGCGTAGTACTCATTAATTTATACCAGGCGCTATCAAAACGTTCATGACGCATCATACAGTCTTCGGAGTTCAGTATTGCAATCATACTTCCTTATCACTGCATAAAAATTGCACTGAGAAATCCGGCTTAGCTTTTAAATACGTAAATTCTATATATTAAACAAACACTCAATTCGATATATATCAATATATATATATATATATATATATATATTTATATCAATATATATATATATTGATATAAATATATAACAAACAAAATCGGGTAATTTATACTGTTTATAACTCAAGAACGGATGGACCGATTTGGATGATCTCTGATTTGTTGGAGGATAGCAGAAGAACTATTACAAATACAGAAGAATTCACGAAAAAGTGTTTATGAAGAAAATTCGTTTCCTCGTACATTTTATATGGAATTACGTTTTTGGTGACACGTTATTATTGGGAACTCTGAAGCGAGACGAAGTTCGCAGGATCCACTCGTGTAAAATAAAATTGTTATCAGCAATTATTACATGTTAGATAAGTTTTTTTGCCTAACTTAACAAATAACTTGCGATAAAGATCTCTTTAGTTAATCTTCCCCGTGCTACTCGATCGCGCGATCCATTTCACAGATTATAATATTAAAAAGTATCTATAGATAAGTATCTCTGGACATAACTTATTTAATCTCACTCACGTGTTAATTCACGTTGTGGTCATCATTAACATGGTTTCTTGGAGTTATTATAATATTTCCTTAAAAAAACGAGGAAAATGTGCAATTATGTGACGTGACCACGGATACCTAAATTAATAATCGTATCGTAATGATAGCAATTAAGAAGTGTCAATATTACGTGCTCTGTGGCAGATCGTTTGATGTTAATGCGTATTTCAGTTGCGTATTAAAGTATTAAATCAATTTTGACATAATTTTTAAAGTACAATTCCTTCATAATTGCGAAACAAATACAGAAACATACACACGAATTGAGAACTTCGTTCTTTAAGCCAGTTGAAAAAAGAAATAATAATTCTACAAGACAAATTTTGGGATTTATATCACCTCGAAAGGTTGGAATTTATAAAAAATGGGCGGCAGGATCGCATAACAAAAAAGTAAAAACAACATACCACTAAGAATCTCTACATTTTATTTAAAACATATCAGCGCAATTGAGAATATATTCTCTTTTTGATCGTTGGGAAAAAAATATCACAAAGGCAGCATAAGTACCTAACACCTGGTTTGTTTATGTTAATTAAAAGTTTGTTTTTTATCCTATTAAATAAATAAAAATCGAAACATTCACTTTATTATAGCGATGGAGCCTGTTTCGTGACATTTAGTAAAATTATAATTCCGTTCATATTCATTGGAGGAATTAAATAGGCAACACACGTTGGAAATGGGTAATTGATTATCTGTGGCACGCTGGCAATCTCACAATCACATTAGCCTAATTAATCACAAGTACCTGTGGGATAGTATCAACTCTATACAGGTGCCATAGTTTCGTATTATCTTAATCTTTATTATTACTTCTATTGGCCGTAGCGTTATGTTATAAAGGCTAACAAAAAAAAATTAATTCGAAGAACAAACTTCGAATAATAACTTCTTCAGCTTTATTATACTAAGTATAAGTCCGTGGCTAAGTGATTTATGCTTCTGCGTGATACACCGGAGTCCCTGGGTTCAGATCGTGAACAAATAAAAGTTTCGGTTTGTGCTAAGAAACAAAATATACTCGTGCATACATGCATTTACCTTTATTAATTTGCAAGATACAAGTGATTTTGTCGCTGACCCCTATTTAGATACAAAGTCTCGCAGTAATTAATAAATATTAAAATAAGTCAAGGCCGAGGAAAACGTGTTTAATTGTTTTCCTCGGCCATTAAAAATGCATACATCACGACTCGACGACACGTGATGTAACGTCAACATTCACGACTCGGTCATTGAGTTTGTTCTGAGTAGATTCTGAGCCAACACTTTGATGAGGATAAAAGTTCTTTTATCCTGTATCCGAATACTGACCATAAAGTAGACACGTATTATGTAAGCTTTTATTAATACATTATAGTTACGAAATACACAATAAATAACGAAACTTTAAACAGCAACCAAGTTAGCTCAATGTATCCTATAAAAGTTGATTGACGGCCGGTTGACGCAGTAGGTAGTGCTGCAAACCTTCTGCACCAAAGAGTCCGGGTCTCGAATCCCGGTAGGTGCATTTATTTGTGTGATGAGCACGAATGTTTGTTTCTGAGTCTTGGTTATTTTTAAACTTATTGTGGTACCCTCATTGTTTCTGATTACCATAACACAAGTGTTTCAGCTACTTAGGTACTTTGGGATCAGAGCAATGTATGTGAGTTGTCCGAATTATTATTATTATTAAAAGTTTATCTCACTAGCTGTGACTCGACGTAAAACCGGCTCTCAAAAAGAATTTTTTTTCTCGTTTTTGCAACACTTCATTTATGCGCCGCTCTTATTGGTAGTACGTTATTTATCGATAAATTGAATTTCGTACAAAAAACAAAATTCAATTACAGTAGTTCCTGAAAACTTTAAGCTTAACAAACAAAACTTTTCAGTTTTATATGTATAGACATGTTACATCTCTTTTATTTTATTGTAACAATAATATGTTGTTTAATTAAATATTAAAAGGTGAGATAGGATGTCAAATAAACCCCAAAGGTTTATTTGACGTCGTCTTGAATCTACACTTAGACGGAATTTCCAAGTAAGTCGGTATGCGTCCAAACCGATCAAGTCGAGGCAGCACGTCGCGAGTTGCTAACACTCATTAATTTCTCTCAAATCTCCGCTCTGACTCACAACTTCGCAGCCTCTTCTTAACTTCCAATCATTGAGAAATTACTCCGCCCTAATTACTTGAAAAACATGTTTTACAAACATTGTGCGAGAATTATTCGATCAAATTATTATTTAGATTATAGCGACACAATTTATTTATTAACCTTTCAAAGTCAAAGTCAAAATATATTTATACAGTGAAATAATATTTGATCATTTTGAATCGTTAAAAAGTTTCAAAGAAAAAGATCAAACCAGCAAGGTAAGTAGTAAATAGGATTGCAACGGGCAGCTTCATTAGGCAACCCTGGTACCCTTACCAAACCTAAACAACTTAAATAAGAGATATAATATATTTCGCTTTAATAGAAGCTTAATAGTTCAATTGACGATAAAGATTATTGTTTTTTCTCACAGTCAATAAACAGATGAAGTCTGTCTAGGCTATTTGCCAATAAATATAAGCTTTTAAAATATCTACTGTGATCAACTTTACGAAAAACAAAAAAAGTCTCAGTACTCAGACAATAGTAATATATCCGTTTAGAAGTAGAGCCCAAAAACAATAAATAGAGTTCAGCTCAAGTCTTTAGGTTAATATGGTATTAAGTATCTTAAGTAAATAGTTTATTTTTGTCTTGTGTCCTCGAAAGTGTCTTATTTAAAATAACCCAAGCTTTACACAAGATATGGAACAAGAAAAGTATTTATAAACTGAAGTAAGTAGTAAATAGCGGCTGCTAACGAGATCGAACTTTAGTCCGCAGTTCGCAAGAGGCTGTGGTAATATTGTTGGCTCCGCTATCCAATAAAGTTTTAATCGTATCAAACCGACGTTTCGAATGAGGCCCACAAGCATCATTTAGCTCGCTCAGAGATAATTGACATGTCGTTATGGAGTATTGTATGATAATGCTTTTAAGGTAAAAAGAGGGGAGATAAGTTTGACTCCTTATCGAATTAACCGATTATTAAGCGGTTTTATTTATGTTTGAAAATTGACATGATGCATCCTACAATTTTGAAAAATTGTCTTAAATGAAATAGGGGTGAAACGGGCAGAGGGCTAATGTAATGTCAAGTGATGAACAAGTCAGTTGGCTCGCGAGTGCGTTGCCGGCCTAAGCGGTCTCTTTGAAGATTGATGGTTCCCAATGGTTCGAATGTTTCGAAAGTATGAATTGCAATAATAAATTAAGGTAAAACGTGATAAGTAATGTCACGACTTCATAAAACAAATGATTCCATTTAAGGAAATCGGTTCTTAAGCCAGATCTCAAAGCAAGAATATAGGAATAGAAATGATTATGTTAACTATATACGTATGTAGGACAAGTTGTCTGTTGCAAAAAATATGCTTTCAGTTGTAGCTAAAATCTAACTTCATAAGTAGTAAAAGTATCATAGGACTAAATTTAAAGATAAGCTATTCAAGTTTGGCTTTTAAAATAAAACGATCATAACTCATAACTTGACATATGCCCTAAAGCTTTGTCACTTTCTCGCTTATGTGCAATTATTGTTGCAAAAACGAGACAAACTACTCTGAGCAAAGATCTTATAATCGTTTAAGCATACATTGCACCTTCCCATCTTGCAAAAAAAGAAATTAACTACTATAAACCGGCAACCTACTCAGTGGGTCAATCACCGTGTGACATGAAGACAGCTTGTTTTCCCCCGTCATATATTATTATATTTATAGAGTGATGTTTTTAGGTGATCTTCAAGAAGCATAGTTACATTCCAACATAACGTAACATAAGTGGATATACATGTTTTGTTGAATTATTGAAAAGTCATGAGACAAAGGAACATTAAAACCGCTTCATAATTTTATTTAAAATCTTATGTCAAAATACAGCGAAATAAGAACCTCATGTCTTGGAGTCGGTTGAAAATAACAATAGTACGCACCGCAAAAGCTATTTCGCATTTCTAAATATAGTATTCGTTATTAAATAACAAACTTTAGTTTGTACTAATAATATAAATCTGAGTTTGTTGGTTGGTTGAATCCACAAATCTTATGAGCTAATGACTCATCATTTGGAATATTTTTAATTCGCTAATTTTATGGTAATCAAATTTGTTCTTAAATGCGAAGGTGTTATATACACCCGTGCGGTTGAAATCGCGAGTAGAAACTAGTTCTTAAAAGGAAAATTGGATACATTAATTATAATTTGCAAAGTCACGATACCAAAGCATAATTTTTGCACAGGAAGTTCCAAGTATTTTTGTTAATATGACGTCTTCATATAGCATTTGATAATTATTGCATTCAACGAGAAATCATTTATGATTTTCCCTAAATAAATCATGGCGTTTGAGGTAAACTTATTCATTCATAAATATCGTTATGACGAATCAATATAATTTTATAATGAGATTGTTATTATATCTTTAACCGACGCAAAAAGAGGGGTGTTATAAGGGTCCGTTTTTCCGTGGTCTGTGGGATCGTTGAACCATTTCGATGCTTAAAAGCTGCGTTACCGATCGATCGACTCAAATCAAAATCATCTATTTATCTAGATTCTAGAATCACATACGTGATCGCTTATGAACTTAAGTTTTCAGGCTGTTCAAGAACTCTGTCAGGCTCTTTCTTCCGATCAAGCTTAAAAGAAGAATTTTGACAATTTTTGCACTTCGCTTGAATTTGTTCTAGTAACGTATACCCATACATTTAAATCTGTGAAATAGACTTAACTAGGACACGATCCCCTTTGATTCGACGGCCGGGGATAAATCTATACATGAAATGAACAATGTGGACCAAATCACTCCTGGGTATTTGATTGTTTCCTATGTTTGAAAATCTTTTACATTTCTGGTCATCGAAACTTCCATTACTATAGGTTTGTTAAAAAGATTTCAAAGTCAAAGTCAAAGTCAAAATATCTTTATTCATTGAAATCATATTTGATCATTTTGAATCGTCATTTTTTTTATATGATGTAGTTTACAGAAAAAAAAAATTATTGTAAAAAAAGTAAAAATAATATAATATTTGGTTTTATTAAGACAGAGTTAGAGCAGGTTCATTCCCAAGCTTTTTTATCATCTAAGTAATCCGTTATTTTATAGTATGCTTTTTTATAAAGTTTTCTTTTAATTGTGTTTTTAAATTTATTCACTGACAATTTAAGCATATCACTTGGGAGTTTATTATAAAAGCGTATACATTGCCCTTTAAAAGATTTACTAACTTTATGGAGCCTACTAGTGGCAACAGCGAGTTTATCTTTATTCCTAGTATTAAATTCATGACTATCACTGTTTTTCTTAAACAAGTTAATATTTTTGTGTACATATATCAGATTTTCATAAATATATTGACATGTGACTGTCATTATATTTATCTCTTTAAATTTTTCACGGAGTGATTCTTTGGGACCCATATTGTAAATTGCACGAACAGCCCTCTTCTGCAGTACAAAGACGGTGTTAACATCTGCAGCACCCCCCCACAACAGTATACCATAAGACATAATGCTGTGAAAGTAGCTGAAATAGACTAACCTAGCTGTGTCTACGTCTGTATAGAGGCGGATCTTTTTGACAGCGTATGCTGCAGAGCTGAGTCTCTTCGACAATGCATCAATGTGAGGGCCCCATTGAAGCTTACTATCGAGGGTTATACCTAAGAATACAGTGGAGTCCACAAGTGCTAACTTTTCGTTTTTAATTATAATATTAGCTTCTACTTGTTTAACAGTTGGCAATATAAATCTAATACATTTTGTTTTCTTCTCATTAAGTAGAAGATTATTAACATTAAACCACTTTACTACCTTAGAGATTGCATTGTTTACATCGTCAAAATTGTTTTGTCGTCGCTTAAGTTTAAATAAAAGTGACGTGTCATCTGCAAACAATACAACCTCATGATCGTTCACATAATGGGGCAGATCATTAATATAAACTAAGAACAAAAATGGTCCAAGTATTGAGCCTTGTGGCACACCCATCGTAACCGCTGACCCCGGGGAACGCTTTCCATTCACGTCAACTACTTGGACTCTATCACTCAAATAGGAAGTGAGAAAATCCAAAGCAACATCCCTAACACCATAGCAGCGAAGTTTCCTGATCAATGTGTCATGGTGTACACAGTCAAATGCCTTGGACAAATCACAAAAAACGCCCAGTGCGTCATGCGATTCCTCCCAGGCACCAAAAATGTGTGTAATCAACTCAACACCAGCGTCAGTGGTTGAACGACCCCTAGTGAAACCGAACTGTTTACTATGTAATAAGTTATGAGTATTAAAATGCCATAACAATTGATTTAAAATTATTTTTTCAAAAATTTTACTAAATGTGGGTAATACGGAAATAGGTCTAAAATTACCGGGGTCGGAAAAATCACCTGATTTGAAAAGTGGAGTTATTTTACTGTATTTCATTAGATCAGGGAACACACCACAGTCGATACATTCATTGAAAATTAAAGCTAGTTCAGGCGCTAATATGTCAATTAGTGGCTTTACGACGGTAATAGAGATGCCCCAAAGGTCTGTTGATTTCGTAACATTTATAAGTTTAAAAGCTTTAATGATATCATCACTATTAATGTAGTTAAATTTGAATTGAAATTTGCACTCCGTTACATTTTGCTTCAACAGTGATTCTGCTATTAGGGGAGAGGAGTTTAAAGATTTTTGACCCAGAAATAGAATTAAACATTAATTCATTTGTTTAAATATTTCATTCATTTGTAAAAGTTGTTGATTGTTGCCTTACATTACATGAACTAGTTTTTCAAAAAGAAATGATTTTTTTAAAAAGAAAATTGTCTTAAGCGTGCTTTCTGCAAATGGGTTTATACATCACACTTCCACCAAAGTCAAGTGTGAGTGAGACTATTTTATTTTTATTTCCATTAAGTAAAATAAGTAAATAGATTTAGTATTGCTTAATTTTTTTATCGTTATGCTAAATAATCGAAATTTTAGCTATGAACCAACATAATTTTTATAATATTGAAAAGTCAAGGTGACGTCAAATAAATGTTTATCACTTAATATCTTTAACAAACATAATATTTATCACTCTCATTTGACAGTTGTCTTTCATTATTGTGATGTCATTGTGATTCATGACAAGTGATGAAATATTTAAGAAATTTGTTCTATTTAATTGAATGATGAAATATTAAATTTATTGAAATAATTAGATACTATTGTGAAATAGTAACTTATTTAAAAAGATTATTAATTTTTAAACAGGAAACTTCGACTGAACACGTCTCCTCCATCCTCCCAATGTATATGAGTATATGACCGTCTCTAGTAGCCTGTAGTCTTGGGTTCGAATCCCTATATAGGTAACCAATAAATGTTTCGTTTAGGTAGGCATAGAAGGTTATAAAGGAATTGATGAGTGTACAACAGTGTTACGGGATTTCAGATTTATAATAGGTATGCCTTGGAAGATAAATTTTTTTTTAGATTCATTAAAAATTCATCAACTTTGCTAAGTTATAAAGTGAAAGTGAAGTCCCGTGTCCCCTAGTGGGGTATGGGGCATCACATTCACATCTGTTTCACTGATCGATTTTTTCTTTAGGGGCAAGAAGGTGATCAGCCTTCTATGCCCTGCCAGACCGTTTTTTTTTATCTCCACCGGGAATCGAACCCAGGACCTCTCGGTTGTAACGCTTACGCGCTTACCACTAGACCAAGGAGGCGGTCAAGTGTTGCTAAGTTATAGGTATATAAAAAAATGGAGGTATATTACCTAGCTTCTACGTAAATTGTAAGTCACATTTTTAGTAGAAAGATTTACTTGAAAGTCGTGCGATCAACACTAGACAGCAACAAACCGATCTATGAACTATAAATTCAAGCTTGGAACTCTGATAAAATTTTCTCAAAAAGAATTTAAAACAACTTTTAAAAACATATAACTGCCCTGTAAACTTAAAATAGCTTCCCCTTCCATGATCCATCCCACTTCTGTGTTAATATATTAGTTTATCATTCATTTGCCTTGTTTTCGTAACAACCAGCCGACCTTGTATTTCAGCCAGACATTCAAATTAAGAGCCATCTATGGATTAAATCCGGAACAATAACATTGTTAACATTTCTCGCAGTTGGAACAGCCTACAATATTTAGTACTGCTTAATTAAATTAAGCCGCCCCTTGAGAAGGTTATTATGATTAATAATGTACGCGAGCGGTGAGCTTTTAGTCATTTCACGGTATTTGGAAATGTATAGGAATTAAGATTTTGTTGAATTTAGGTTAGGTTAGGTTAGAACTGAAAAATATTAGTTCACGCATTTGAATGAACACTAAACCAATTCCTACCAATATTATAAATTTACTTATACATCTTAAAACACCATAAAATTAGGTTTTAATGCCTTCCAACGCCTTCGATCATTTAAATAGCAGGAAGATGTTAATTGTATTTATAAAGGCATTAAATAAATATATATATTTAGTCCTAAGACCGATTGCAAACAATTGCCTTGTAGAATTTTTATTTTGGTTTAATTTATTACTTTTAAGTGCATTTTGAAGTCGATGAATAGTGTTTCTTAATAAATTTAAGTAATATCAGCGTGAGGAATAATTTTAATCTCCACGAGTTTTCATTCAACCAATTTGAAATTAGCTTTTAATTTGTCACAAATTCGACTTATCTAAATTAAAAGAGACCTCTCTTCCACGGCCATAAGTTTTCACGTAATATTTCTCTCACTTAGTTCAGACAGAACGCTTAAGTGTTTTAAAACTTTTATTTTACCTTTTTAACCCAGACAAAAAGGAGGTGTGTTAAAAGTTTAACGCGTCTGTGAAACTGTGGGTCTGTGGCTCTGCGGTTTTTTTTTTGTTTTATTTGAAATCTTACGTAATTAATCTTAGCCACCATTTATTTGTTAATCAAACATGTCCGAGGTGTTTATATTTAATTTTATCTCATTTGTTTAATGTACATATCTATTACCGTCCATTGCAATTTTAAATGTAGTATATGAGCATTGTTAGGGTGATTTATGTGCGGGGGCATCGAAGGTTATAGTGTTTGAGACCGACATGAGGAGCAAACACGAGCATAAGCTGTACTTGGGAGTGGATTCGCTTTTAATTAAACGAGTTCTAGAGCCACCGCACTAGCCGACATATTCCTCTATAATGGTTTGATTAACTTCCTTAAAGTTTATACAATTTAAGCTATAAAGTTGGTCAATCAAACCAAATTCTTCAGGCAGTGATCCATAAGGGGTAGACCTAGGTACTAAAGAAAATTATCAGCGAAACAGGTACAAACATGAGTTCTACTTTCATAATAGTAAGATAAAAACAATGTACCTAATTAAAATTGCAAGATATCAGTAGAAATTCATCTTTAAGTCCGTAATAATAATACTATAAATGTGAAAGTACCTAACTCTGTCTATCTTTTTTCACTCCTAAACTAATGTACATCGGCTACCATTTATAGGGAAAAAAGGCCTTAAAATAGCACGCGGGCGCAGTCGGAAAAAGATAATTTATTATAATTATAAAAATCCTAAAATAGTGTTACAAAATTATTATCTAGTTTTTTAATTTGGTGTGTGGACGTAAGTTTAGTGAGGTATTTGATTAGCAAAATAACTGTGTGTTAATTTACAATAGATAATTAGTAACCCAATAACTTTAATTGATTTTTTAATGCGTGCCAGCAAACACATTAAATCGCCTATATGGCTAAGCGGTTTTAGGAGATACTAGATTTGAATCCAGGGCAAACACTATTTATTTGCCTGATTCAATGAAAAAGTGTCGACCCATGCCTCATACGCGTGCTAGGGAGTTTCACTTATAAACATCAATGAAACTGATTGAACCACCACCAGTTTTTTATTACTTTTGAGTAGTCTTTGTTTGCCAAAAATGATTAGTTTTGGTATACAATGAAAAAGCCATTCTATAGCAACTAAACTCTGGAGAAAAATTGCAGAAACTAGCTTACTTTTGAATAAATGTAGATTCACAATATTTAAATAAATGTTATAGAACTGAACACTAACTTAAACTCTCGAATAAAGTTTGTGCAACTTCAAAGAGGACTTACCAATAACGACATTAAACCGCTGCATATTCCCATTTGTATATTTAAATTCTGTATCGAGTTATATAATCTTATAAGATTCCATTGACGTTTAGATATGATTTCTGTCTTTCAAAACATAGTTCAAATGCCAAAGAATACGTTTTATTTTATTATATTATTATAATTCTTACTCTTGACTCCCCGTGTTTGCACTATTTCAATCGATTAAAACTTTTTTTCCCAATAATAAATCGCCTATATCATTTCACTGGCTCAAGTCTATCAGTTTATCATCATTTATTAAAAAGAAACGAAATAAAGACATAATTAGAACATATTTAAGACGAGATAAAAGATATAAGTAAGAATGTTTCAGAGCTCAAGTAAGAAGATTTAAAGACCCATACATCAGTTACGTCCCCTCAGGTGAGACAATGCCTTAAATAAAATAAATACAGAATCAATTATTTAAATAATCATAAAAGATAAAGTACATTAAATCTTAATAATCATAACAGTCGCAATTAATAGGTACATGTATTTTATCTGTCTTTTAACTAAATTAATAATATAGTTTTCAGAGTATATTTACGAGATAAAACTGTTGATTGGATTCGTTAATTTTTTGCACAAACACGCTCCAACTTTGCTATAAAAACGTTAATAAATTAATATCGTTGCAGTGTTAATTTTCATATATCGAATGAACTTTTTAGTTATGTTTTAGTATTTATTGTGACTCCGTCTTTATGCGTTGCTGATTAAAAAGAAAAGACAAGTAGAATAGGGTTATCGAGCGGTGTTTTCTGATCGGCAGTCGTGAGGCGTGCCTTCAATTACCTAATGATGCGCAGCTGTTACAATTACCTCAACTGCAATTCACGTTTATTAGTTTCGCTGAATCGGACGCAGACATAGCGTTCAAACATTTGATTCGTCTTAATTAGTTCGCTTACGTAATCTTTAATTTTATTGTTTAAAATGCAATGTTTTATCTGTGTAATAATTAAAGAGTTTGAATGATGATTGTTGAGCGCTATACGCGCTTAATCCGATCGTCAAAATCATAATTCATTCATCAAATTTATCAAATTACTAATGCGATTTTTTTTAAATGAAGATTTTTATAGGTTTACGAGATATTGTTTTTTATTGTGTTTACTTGTTTACTCCCGTGGAATAACCACCTTTTCAAACTTTTAAACAAGTTATAACAACCCATTTTTTCAAGGGTTCTAAAATTGAAGTGGATATCGGCCTATTATGAACAGTTTTTAAAATTCTTTTATAGGTTATAGGAGGTGGTCTCATGTAAGACAATGTACAGAAATTGATTGGTAATGTCCACAAAAACTTATTATTAAATACTAAGAGGGGTTTCCTATACTAACTTTGTCACAAATTAGTGCAGCGTGGACTTCACAAACAAAGTGAGAGAGATGTTAATTTAATGTACGGCGGTGTCAGTCGACCCACTCCGCACCGACTTTCAAAGGACGAGGGCAGCCACGGATTCTCTATTATGTAAATTTTCGAGTAATTTTCTCGGCAGCGGCCGGACTTTGTAACCTGAGCGGGCGCTCATTAATGCTCACCTGAACTCGTTTCATAACATTTTTACAATGCCACTAAGAACGACGAAGGCTACAATGTTTTCATGCTTATTATGCTCAAATTGGAAATAGTTAACTAAAATTATTATGGAATTGATCTTCAATTTTTTGAGGTAATCCTATTAAATTTCATGTCACGGACGGAAAGGCAGAATCACTACATAGTATAAAACAAAGTCGTTTTTTCTTCCCCTATATCCCTTTGTATGCTGACATCTTTTAAACTACGCAACGGATTTTGATGCGGTTTTTTTAAATAGATAGAGTGATTGAAGAGGAAGGTTTTTATATATGTTTTATATCCGTGCAAGGCCGGGGCGGGTAGTATATTTATATATCAGTAGCCATTATTTAAAGAAGTATAATTTAGCAAATACCGACTTATCGTAGATTTGTATGTGCAAGTGATAATAATTAAAATGCAAATAATTTCCAAAAAAAAAAAATCTAAATATCTATACTTTATAATACATAATACTAGGTAGGTTCTTTTCTCCTTTCATTAATCTAAGCTCCGAAATCAATGAAAGAATTTTTAAAATCGTTTAATTAGTTTTCGAGTTTATTTATTACGAATAAAGAATATTTTTTCCATTCTATAACAAAACTATAAAGAGGAACGATTTGTTTATTTGAATTGAAATTTTAACTACTTGACCAATTTGAAAAATTCTTTCACCATCAGAATCCTACATTATTCCTAAACAATATTATATTGTGATTAATAATATTTATATTGTAGACGCGGGTGAAACTCCGACGAATTATATTAGTATAATAAATGTCAAGTGGAGATAGTCTGAATGAAGTATTTGATGTCTCCGATTCGCAATATATTTACCTAAATCACTTTTACTTTTGTTCTTGAAGGTTCTTCCTTTGTTTGTTTATCTCGAAATATACGAAACTCATCAAAATCCAAAACAATGTATAGGCATGAAAGCGGAACAAAGTACCTAATAAAATTATTTGTTACGAGCATTGAATACATCATAATAAATTTACGTTAGATATAATAAAATGAATCATGTAAGCCTAGTGGCAGATACATTTCTGCATCTGTTCCTTTAAAGGTAAGACGATCAGCTTTCTGTGCCTATTTAACCGAAATATGTTTTCGTTTCCCTGGTATTCAAACCTAGGACCTGCGGCGCAAAATGCAGATGCGTAAACCACTCAACCACATACAGTGTCTACGCCTACGTGGTTTACGTGCATGTTGTACCTGGGTTCGAATCCCGGGGATACAAATAAGTAATGTTTCTTTAATTAAGCACAGAAGGCTGATCTTATTACTTGCCTATAAAGAACAATGATCAGTGAATCAGACGCAGAAATGTGTCTGCCCCACTACTACTAGGGGTTATTGTATTTCACTCACAGTTTATACTCTACCCACAAATCATAATAAAATGTTTGTGGGAACGCATAAACGGCTGAAATAACCGAGTGTAAACAGAGGCAAGTAATGCTTACAGAAATCCCAGCTGCCAATGTTTTTGGGTAGAGTTAAAATGGGGCATATGATGTGAAAACCTAAAGGGTAGTACTAATCCAGAGATGAGCCGCCGTCTCAGAAGCATCTGTGCATGAAACAAAAACGGAATGAGAAAGGTTTGGCAAGCTGTATTGTGGCAAGTTTAACACTCGCTCGAGCCTTCGCAAACTACACACTCTTTATACTACAGTCAAAAATTTGAATCGGGCTTATATAAAATGTATATCGGCGCAACCGGGTTGCAGGTCTTCGGTTGGGATCAGGATGGCGTCTAATCCGATTATTTTCATTTAAAAACATTAATTTGTTATAGATTGGCATTTAAAAACATTTAATTTATTGTAAAATACTCAACCTAGAAATTGGGCGGATGATTGAAATACTGCGGGTGGTTTGATCGTTTTCATTACGAAACTTTTTTACCGCCGAGTCTAGGTTAGGTGGGGTATAAATACAAGCAACTGATGACTCATTTTTGAATGAGCTTTTGAAGCAAGAAGAGCTTTTGTCAGGTCGCTATAAATCAAGAACCACGAATAAGTGTTTTAGTTACATCTATGGTTGACTACCCTCATGACGAGAATAGTGACGTCAGCAATGCTGACGTGACATTTTTTTAAAAAGAAGTAAGACATTGCATTATGTTTGATAGTCGATACTTAATCCGTGTGATGTGCGCATTGTAATGTATTTTATTAACGCAAGTACCACACATTTATAGAACAGTTTGAACGATTAATTCATTATATATTTCGCGCGTATATTTAACACAAATTACAATTATTTAATTATTATAAACTCACTTAAACGTTGGGTTTTCGTAATCTTTATTCAAATAAGCTTTAAGGCACTTTTGAAACCACAATCTTTTTTTCTCAGGTTGATTTATAGTAACAGTTAGCACCGGTTCGCAAAATTCTAATGAGAAGGTCAATAAACTCTGTTACTCGGCCAATATTTTTATTGGACGAGTAATTATGGCCTAGTTTGCGAGGAATCTAAGGCTCAAAAAACACCGCTGATTTTGATAATTATTCATTAAAAAAATACGATTTACTTTTTTTATTCATACAATTAAAAAACAATTAAAATGACTTCAAAATGCAATAAAAATTGTAAGTAAAACAAAAGTAAAATACAAAGAAAACATTTGGAAGTCTTACATTTTTATGGTTTTCTATTATAGTGTGACACCGACTTCCAAATCTTAAAGGTAGCGGTTCTGGGCCGAGACCGAGACGCGAAACCGAGACGCGAGACCGTGACGCGCGACCGCTACAGTACTTGACGCTATGAAATGTATGAGCGCCAGTTCGCGAGCGAGACCGAGACCGGAGACCGAGACAAGAGACGCGCGACAGCGAGACGGTTGCTGCCCCGGTCAAGTAGTGTCTCCGGTCGCGCTCGAAAAGCACATGTATTTAGTGTTTATGGAACAAGAAATGCAAATATTTAAATCTCTGCAAATCGTCTCATCTCTGGATGTCTGCAAATCGAATCTAAGATTTTCAAATAACTATTCCAAAATTATAACTTACTAGCTGTGCACCACGGTTTCACCCGCGTTAACTTCGTTGTAATGTGATGTTATATAGTCTAAAAGCTTTTAGCTCTAAAAATTACGACACTTCCATAGAACGTTTCATCCCACTTGTCGCGGTCTCCGGTCGCGGTCTCGGCCTACAGTACATGCCGAAGAGACCAAGACACTTGTCACTTGTCTACCTTAAACAGACACGCGTCAAACTTGTAGCACCCCCTTTTTTGTCTGTGTTAAAAACGCAAATGTCTCAGCTAGACATAGTAAAACTTTTATTAACATTAAACAAGTCACGTTTAGTTCGTCTCGTAAAAAGTTTTACTTTAAATTAAGAGGTCGTATTAAGGACTAGACAGTTCTTGAAATACTTAACCAATTTAATAATACTTCATTTAGTTTAACTACAACGTCAACCATGAGATCAAAAACGCTATCGGAAAATACTTTACCAGTCTTATGGCAGAGTTACACAAGCCTGTGTGTGATTATTGTGGTAATTGAGTAATAAGTTAAAACCTTCCGGCATGTTAATTACAAGTAAGAATGTCCTATAACTCGATGAACAAATCTTCATAAATTTAACTAATATCTATCTCGATCATAGTAGCTTTCAAACAAAACACACCCTATTAAAATCCATCCATTCGTTTAAGAGCAACGATGCCAGATCAACGTGTTATAAGTTGCGTACATATTTTTTGCATCGAGGATTTAAAATGAGATGCAATGAAAAATAAAATTGTTTCCTGGATTCCATTAAACAGTGCAGAGAGTTCTATTGTATCGTAACACGATGCGGAAAGACATTTCTTTTGTATTGAAGTGACAGTAGGTGTTGCAAACCGTGAGTGCATTCCCATAATATGTCTATGCATTCACTTATAACCCACTCTTTGTTCATAAAATAATGCGCACGCAGATCCGCACCACTTTAGGTAATAACCTTGAATGTCACGAGTCTTATAACTGTTTTATATCACTTTGTAAATCACTAAAGGTGCTTTAACAGCTTTTCTCGTGAACTGAGTTTCATTAAACTAAGTATTTTAGGTTTGGTTAAGTTAAGCTTTTGAAGGACAATAAAATGTCGATTTCAGTTTGACAATTCATATTATTACGTCATACCTGTAAATAAAGAAGCTACACTCAGAAAAGAAGACTGGTTTAGTTAAATCTAAGTTAACTGCTTATAAAATAAGTCATGGAGTTAACAAAAACATTTTTGTATACGTATTAGAAGGTCAAAAAAAGTTCCTCCCAAAATCAAGTAGTATATGAAAAATGAAAATGTGTAAATGGAGATCTAGTTTAAGGAAACCCGAGTTTTATCAAACTCGGTTAAAAGCAGTGAAAACTACCCTTAGTAATCCATCATCCCCAATTGTCTATATCGTGCGGCTCTGTCATTTCTCTGAAATATTTCTCCGTTTCATCTCTCGCTCCCATTTTTATTTATGATGCGTTATATTTTATTGTACTGAATACGAGCTATGAAATAGAAAGAAGCCTTATTATTTAAAAACTAGTTTTCCACCCCAGCTTTTATTATGATTAGATCTAATTATATTAGTTCAAGTGATATTGAAAGCAATGTAGAAAAACCCTATACATTTTATTTATAATTAATCTAATGGATGATCTTTATAAATTGCTAGGATCCATCTGAATCAGGTCAGCTTTTATTAAATGATAATTATTTATAATAAATTTATTTATCAATTAAGTACTCACCAACTAAAGATAGGTATCTAAAATATAAAACAAAATAAAAAAATTGCACCTTCTTCACTGATCAATTTTTAATGCTATCTATATTTGTTAAACATTTTTGTATTCGGATATCAAACCTAGGACCTTTCTCATTGATATCAACCTAACTTACAGTGGTTAGTATTATAAGTTAAAAAATAAAATATTTATTCAAAATATACTTCAATAAGTATTTTTAAATAATATTTCTTTTGATAAACTCCATACAATTAAATTGGCAAGAACAAATTGACTTTTATTAAAACTTCAGACATCAAATACACTAGCTTCTTTATAAATGAAAAACATCGATCTTGTACATTAGAAACATTTTCTATTTCTCTTATATCGCTTGTATAGAATTGGTGGATAGTGTAATCGTGTCGTAATCCATCATACTGGGAGTTCCCTGCTGCAAAATACAAGACTTTTATATCTTTGTATTCAATAAAGGGTATTTTTTTAAATACTTAAAAATAATAATTGTAGATGCGTCACTCGACCTTAATTATGCTAAACAAGAAACTTCGGGAAATGGCGCGAATTTTGCGTATCAATTGCCAATTACAACCCTACGTCCAATGGAATCTCATGACAAAATGCCTTCCTTTGTGTATAAACGAAGCACAACTTAAAGAGAACAATCATATAATAAATTAGATATTGAATTTCTCAGCTGTAATTCTTCTCACATTGTGTGCTCTTGAATAGTAAACATTTAAGTGACGTTCACAAGCGATCATGTAGCCTTTGTGATTATATTTATTTATTTTGGTTAAGCCACATTACACATGTCAAGACAATCACATATAGGAACACCGCAACATTTAAACATTAACAACCAACACAATAATCACCAAAAAATTGAATCTAAATTAAAAATAAAATAAAAGTAGGTAATTACAAAAAAGCCAAAACAATATAAAGGGTACTTATTCTATATGAATAAATAACATTTGACTTTTGATTAAAGTTACATTTTATTACAATTACCCTTTATTTACACGACTATTTCAACAAATCTTAAGTTTACGATTATGTTAAATGATTGAAAACTTTATCTGTCTATGTGGATAATTTTAAAGTTTGAATAATTTTATATAAAATGTGATATGACTTTTTACGTCACTAAACTATTAAAAAGCTATAGAATAACCGAAGAAACATGATTTATAGCATTTATAGCAATATGTTACGCCTGTAAAATAATGCGGATGAAGTCATAAGTACATCTAATATATACGAAATTATTTCTGATACTTAGAGCATATAATTATTGATAATATTGTATTCGAAAAAGAGATAGCGTTACGAGCTGAAAACTCCCGACATAGTCAAATGGATGTTCCACAATGGTGCGAGGGCATTGAGTCCGAGATGCACTTAGGCGCGTTTGGAGAACACGTTTCTCAAGCATACAACTTGTTAGGAAACTTCCAAGCCTTCTATAACTATTGCCATTAAAAGTTCATGTCAATATCGAGAATTCTAAATAATCTCATCTGTCGCTATAAACTTCTTGGTAAATGTTATATCTGTAATAATATTAAAAAGCTGAAGAATTGTTTGTTTGGTTGAATAATAACAGGCACTTATTGATTTTTTTGCATTAAATAGTCTATTTATTATCAAGGAAAGCTATCGGCTATTTAACATCAAGCTTCGACCAATAGCATCAATGAAAAATGTTACAGAAACGGGCACAATTATTCCTTTTTAGAAGTTCCGTTGCGTGCGCTGCGTAAATAATTAAAGTTAGTAGGTCTGTCTGTAGTCTGTGTGTCTGTTGTAGCATCGTAGCTTATAAATGAATAGACTTGTTTTGATGCGGTTTTTATGTTTGAAAGCAAACATCATCCACATGGACATTAGCTATAATTTATAAACACATGATTTCGTGAATTTCACTTGTCATCTTTATGAGGCGCACGTCAATGTTGTTAGCGTCTAGATACAGTCAATACATTTCTGTTTTATCTTGCATTTTTAAATTACCAAGGAACAAAACAATTATATAACAATTACTTTAGAAATTAGGTATTTCAGTGTTACGTAGGTAATATACTACTTTCAATAAATAAACATCGATCTTAATTGAAATAATCGAAGGTTTATGAAATATCGCATTAAAAAGCCATTGAATGAATTCGAAAGCCAATTAAATTGATTTTCATGATTTAAGCTTCATTTTATCCTCATAAAGTGATTTGAGAGGTTGAGAGCAGATTAAATAGTTGAAAGCAAAAACGTGTCTGCAGGAATTATTCGGTGTATTTATTACTTACTGTGCCCTGCGATTTCACACGCATCAATTTTTGCCTTTGGCTTTTCTAGATAAAGGACTATCCAACACAAAAAGAATTTTTCAATTCGAACCAGTAGGGCCTAGATTGGCACATTCAACCAAACATACAATTAGTAAACCCGATAGTTGGCTCATATTTCGGCCAACGCGTTAGTATAGAAACGATGCAGTAATGTAGCCAGTATTTTGGGTACGCACCCCAACGGATGTGATGAGCCTTTTGTATTTTTGTAAATATAATTATTAAGTATATTATTGTAAATATTCAATAAACACACTTTGTATAGAAATTAATACCTTTCGATATTTTATAGAATACTTCGAAAAAAGTTCAAAATTATATATTCGTTACCTCCGTGTTGCGCTGGAGGTTTATCAAATCGCCGAGAAATAAATATTTCAGTTGCTTCTTAAAACGAGGACGGATTATTTTCTTCAGGATTTCTTACAAAAGTAAACAGTGAAATTAGTACTAAGATGTATTTCTACAATCTATTTTTAGTAAAATAAGAGGCAAAGGACATGAGTCTCAAAAAATGGGCTATCCAAAGAAATTTTTATAGTTATCGTTGTGCGAAAAGAGAGGTCGTGAAGCTAGCCATCAATTCCACTTATATATACAATTATTCAAGTACCTTCATAATGTGGGGTTTTCTGCTGTAATCGAAATACTAAGCCGAAGTGATTTAAGATTATGGTGGGGATAATAGCGTACATTTTCGGTACCACGCAGCACAGGTGCGATGGACGATTTTTCTCAAAATCGCATTATTTACGATCGTAGCGCAACCCAAATATTGGGATTAAACGCGAATGGGAGTGTTATTCGTACAACCTACAATCAAAATTCTAATTTATTGAACGGATAACACTCTTTCGATAGATTTTTTTTTTTAATTATTGTACCTAATTAAATTTTACGAGCAGCACTAAAGCCTTTATAATAAAATTAAACTAATCAACATTTAAAATAAACATAATATCTTCTTCCTAGGCTATAAATATTTTTTAATGAATTTTTTTTCAAATTAAGTAAAATATCGTTACCCCGTGTCTTCTAGTCATTGTTTCCCGTTGGGCGTCTTCTGAAGTTCAACAAAATATTAGGTCCATTTCGTAGCTTGTATTGTAAGTAATTCTAGGTAATATTATAATACCTATATCGGAGTACTAACTAAGCGAAAACCTCGAGTATATAATATATATTTATTTTTATAATATCTGTAAACTTGGCATTTAGCCAATAGATACATAATTGCAGATACATAATAGGAAGTGTAATAGTAAAATTATAAAGTTATATTAATTGTAGTCATAGTTGCCAGTCAATCATAAATATAAAATATAATGGCATAAATTATTGAATTAGACTTATGTGCGCACATCTGAAAGTGACAACCACAGTTTAGCTAGACTGTTTTAATAAAAATAAGAATGTGGTTGCTTACCTACAAAAAGTTATAAAATTTCATTTGAATGAAACACTTATTTATTAAACATGTACAAATTGAAAATTGTTTATTTAAACACGAGATTGCATGAACTAAGCAAGTAAAACACTAATTTAGCGCGATAACCCAATGTAATTTTATTTCACATCGAAACTCTTTGTTGAGAACAAAGAGGTTTAACAAAAAGGTTTTATTAAATTATCCCACTAGTGCGTGGTAATAATCGAAATATCATAGTTTGGTTATAAGCGCCTTTATATACCTACCTAATTACGGTGCGATAAGAGTCACTATATGAGCAAGTGTATTTAAAAAAGTGTTAAAGACCTAACTACTTCCATTCGGGGAACAAAGTTAAAAGAGTGAATCTTTGTGGAACATTCCAAAAAGAGCTTATTAGTAGAATGAATGTTCACTGGGTTAAGTAATTTATTACTGAACAACGTCAAGCGAACTATTACGACCCCCGCTGAGATTAACATCGCCAGTAGTCAGGGGCTGTGCGAAGGCATTCTTTTTACATTTTTACTACATCTTTAACATTATTATACAAAACTTTTTAAAATGTTTTTGTTTTTGTAATTATAGAGAATTATTAATACTAAAAACTTATTGTATCAACTTATGTACACTTATTAATACTAAAAACTTATTTTAGTTTAATGAATTTATCATTAAAACGAAAAAACTATATTTATAACATTAGGATAAAGGCTTTCCAAATTCAATAGTGTAACCTTTTTAAGTCGATAATTTGCAAAGCATGTTAAAATGGCAGTGAATACTTGCTGTTATTTTTCTATGCAAATCAATACGAACTAATTTAAATAATTATTTATTGTTGTGAGGTTATAATTTTATGAGGTTTATATGTACAAACTGTAACAGAAAATCATAAAACATAAGCTCGGTGGCAAAAGCTTTCAAATATATGTTTGCCTTATGGAAATACTATTTCAGTTTTATTTATTACTTTTTGATGAACTTTGAAGTCGATTTATATATTTTTAATGATTTCGAATTAAATAAAATATCGTTAGTCCGTGTCTTCTAAAGTCTTTTGACTGTCGATGAAGTAAAATGTCATTGCGCCCTGTGATGTCTTCTGAAGTACACATTCGACCAAATATAAGGCCCATTTCGTAGCTTGTAGGTACTTACTGTAGTAATTCTAGGTAATACCTATGTCGGAGTACTAACTAAGCGGCGTAAACCTCGATCGATAGAACGCTTTGTTAGATGAACCGCAGGTAATTACACCTGCCCATCATACACATCCATTACTAGACTATATTGTTAGTTCAAACACCTTTTAGTGTCAAATTATTATTCTCTTATCTTTTGAAGAAATTTTTACAATCATGACAAATGTTAGATTACTTATAATTTAGAAATATTACATAGATTACATATGGTATTCTTTTAGCATTTTGGCTTTTTTTAAATATTTAGTTCTTAGTATATATTTCTTTAAATAAATTATATTTCTCACTAAGTACATAATATAATAAGGTCCTCCACTCGATAAAAAGTTCCAGTACATCATTTGTTTTACTGATAATTAGCTGACAGGTAGCTTTTTTGTCTTCCAAGCCGATATTTTTAAAATGAATGCAGCTAGTTGCATGAAGTTGTGATGAGTAGTAAGAAATGTCTTAGAAAACGCTCACTTGTGGTACAAAAAACATCGAGGCTAGTTTATAAATTACTTCTACTATAGCAAAGTAACGATGCATTTTTATTCTTAATTTTGTTAAATAAATTTAAAATGTAAAGCAGTAAATGCTAAGGAATACGTATAATATGCTCTAAGTTGAACTCGTATATCCTTCTCTTGTCACTTAGTAACTAGTAGTTGAATGGAATTTTCACTCAAAGTTCGGGTTAGGATAAACACGGCTAAATTCAAACTTCAACCACCTTATGTGGAATATTACAATCGCGTACAAAGCGGGGTCAGTTTGAACGTTCGAAAAGTTAAGTTTAGATTAAAACTATTATCTGGAAATAGTTGTACGGCCTGCGGTTTTCATGGGAATAGTTTCACATAAGTAACAAATTTAAGCGAATTAGGACAAAGCGATCTATCAAACCTGAAATGAAACTAAACTGTGATCACATTTTAAGTTTCCTATATTCGTTGGGAGTACAAAGTTTGGACTCGTTTTGATGACGGCCCAGTCAGCTTCACTGACACCGATTCTTTCGAGCTGTTAACTAAAAACATAAGTCCTCGTTGTCAATATATTTAGCACATGATTTAACTAAACGCCTTTTTTGCAACTTCCTTACTACTTTTGTTACACGTTCACCTCTGAAGTGTTTTTTATTATTACATATATTTAAATGAGCTTTGTTTGTATGCAAAATTTTCTTTGAACCCAACATACATCACAACTATAAACTAATTTCAACTAGATACAAAAGGAGATTGATTTATCTCATACAATATAAATCAAACAAATCTTAGTTCAAAGCGAGAAACTTGCTAATATAATGCAAATCATTGCCGACACGAAATATAACAGGTATGTTATTTTGAAATTGTTGAAATTGAGACTCGTGTGCTTAAAACTTTTCACATTTGCTCCTCGCAATTTCCGTCTTAGCTGAAGTAATCCGATGCGGTTCTTTCCAACTTTATCATGATGACTAGAAACATATTTAATATAATAGTATTATTGAAAAAAGGAACAAAAATGTGTTGCTGAAACGATATTTCATTTACTTACATTAGGTAGTTACTTATTAAAATAAGATAGAACTAATTTATAGTTCTTATTCCTTATTAAAGATTTTATAAATTACAAATTACAACAATTATATTAATCTAGACAAAGTTTTAGCGCTGTTTTCAGTCAATAAAATGAAATGTCAGTTGTCACATCTAAGTTGTGACAAACTCTTTAAGACAATCGGTGGCAGAATATAAAAACCAGATTTTTTTTACATTATTACATATGTCTATCTGGAAACTGAGCAAGCATTAGGCCGCAGCTCCATTTACCATCAGATGGGATTGCAGCTAACTGTTTGCCCACTTTTAAAAAAAAAAAAGATTACGAATTCATAAGGACTTTACCTAAATATACGTGGAAAGCTCAGGCGGAAGCTAGTTAAATTAGAAATGTCCATCATCACTATCACTACATAGTATAAAACAAAGTCGCTTTTTCTTCCCCCATATCCCTTTGTGTGCTTAAATCTTTAAAACTACGCAACGGATTTTGATGCGGTTTTTTTTAATAGATAGAGTGATTGAAGAAGAAGGTTTTTATATATGTTTTATACTCGTGCAAAGATCGCTAGTATTGAGATATAAACTACTTAAGTGTGTCTACCGCAGAGATGCCTAAGGCCATTGCCAGCTTCCGTAAAGGTTATACATTTGAGAAGGAATATAATTAAACACGGGACAGGACGCTGCATTTGCCTGAAGTAGTATATATGTTACATATTTTAGTTCAGTTTTAATATTATTTTTCTTAATAAATAGTAATTGTTGTACCTACCTACCTATTTTAACAAAAATAAAGATTCTTCTTTATTTCAAACTCAACGGATGATTTTCGGTGTATTAGGTGTTTATGTATCTTATTTGACTTAATGTAATACTCCTAATAATACCTGAAATACCTTGGGATCTAATAATGTTGCTTTTGAGGTGTCGCCAAATGCTCACGTCACCCTTCCGTCATTCGATTTTATTAAGACATTTAAGGGCCTACGCACACCGAGGACGGAATAGCGGAGGATATAAATTTTTACCAAAGTACATTCAAACTTATCTAGAGGGAATACGATACAAATTCTAATATTTTTAATAGATCCCATGGCGGACTGTCGCAGCGCGCTGCTGTGGTATGCAACGGCATGCCGAAGGACGCCAAAACCTTCATTCTTTCCACAGATTGTCAACCCTAGATCTCCTTCTAACCCTATTAATAGCATGTGCACCTTGCGGCCATTCGCGTGATTTCTTAATAAACCGCTATCAGCTTAGATAATATAACATCCTGGCGGCTTACCGGTGGCAAAATCCTTTACCTTTCCGTCCTTGTATGCGTAGACCTTTAATGTAGCGTCGTGTTTCACCTTATCCTTGTTTGTGTTACAAATTAAATTAAATTCTTTTAACATGGATAAGGCTGGTTTACATTTGATAAAGTTGTAAAATACGAATTTTAACTGAAACTTGTCTTTTTATGCGCTTGCGGATGACGCAAACGTAGGTAGGTATACGTCATGTGAACTTTTTTGAATTAGAGCCACCTTGTTGGTAAATTGTAAATATTTGTAAAAAGATAATATAAACTGTAGATCACACTCCTACACCACTCTACACCCTTATTTGGCAAGTTTTCCTTATTATATATTATTACAAGGTAATTGTAACGGCTGATGTAGTGAGCGCTCGGGTGGCGTTTCGTGTTAAAACTTGCCTTCTACAGTCCTTCTTAGATGAGATTAATCTGTCTGATTGAATAGTGGTTGTGTATTGTGGGTGGATAGGCAACTCATTGGACGATTTTTAGTGTGGTTGCCATTATTTTTTTAATGGTAAATTAATAATTTCTAATTAAATCATTTTTATAGGGAATGGGTCGAAATCATGAGCACAGACACATATAGATATACAATTATAAATCTCAAGCGAAACATAGCGAGCCGCTGGTTATAGTAGGAAGCTCAAGGGGACACTATCAAATAAGCACAAGCACCTTCATAGTACATTAGTTTTAGTGTAAATTGCCTGACTTTTAAGCGATAGAACTACTAATAGAGTGAATTGCTCAAAGCTATTTGGTGCTCACTGAGGCTGAATAGAACGGAACTCCAATTAAGTTTTACTCGAATATTTACAGTAATTTGTTAATAGTAAGCAACAAAACACCTATTCATTAGTGTCAATTACTTCATATACATTGACAATACTTTGTTTATTTATACCGAGTAACCGATCAGTACCTACCCACACATCACATCATAGAAATCTATTAATTCGCTTTAATTGACGTGATACTTAAATAAATAAAGAAACAGTTTGATTAAGCACATATATTTATCACAATTTTATATGTATAATCAATGCAAACCATTTTATTTAATATTTAGTTTAATTAAGATGATATAGGTAATATATGTATAGCAATTAGTGCAAAACTGGGACGGGCCGCTAGGAAGGACAAGGACATACATATTAATCGAAAATATTGTTGACCCGATTTCAATAAATTTTTGTGAACAAAATGAGATCAAAAACACAAAAATGCTGATCGTTATCCAATCTATGACGAGATTTAAATGTTTTGTGTACAGTTCACAAGTAGATGCGACCTTAAGGTTGCCAGTTGACACCCACCGAAAGAGCCCTTGATTTGCATAAAGGAGGCTCGTGAGACCTCTCAGAAACTCACCCTAACTTCACGGACATGTCGCCATGCTTTATTAAGTCACGCCTTAATGAGCGTTAAGACGGGAGAACCACTAAATGTGTTGCTTCTTGAAATTCGTTATGTTTTCACGTGGTAAGACAAATGAGGATAAATTCTTCCAACGCGGAGTTTGCGGCGTGACTCGCTCATTTTAAACTTCTCCGAATTTCGAACGGGACCGGATTTTTACTGTTAAGCTGGACATTTATGTATATATTTGCTGTTTATTGCAAGCCCGTTCCCTTTTTAACAACTGACCGAACTGTTTGATGTGTCTGTGTGTCTGTTTGCTGATTTCGATGTGGTTTTTGTTTGAAAGCTGACATGATCGATATGAATATTAGCTGTAATTAATCTATCCATTCATGAGATATTCTTACTTTTCGCTTTTTTATTATATATTTTGTAAGATTTACTATTAAATACTAAATTATTTAAATGCTTATATTGTTTGATAAAGTAACACTAATAAATCAAACATTTAATGCATCTGTTAAAAAATTTAATTATTAACTTAACTTGTACATTTTAGTACCTATATTATTTTCTGAACATTGTGTTTCTGACGATGTCAATGGTTTTTCCATATAAATTCTCAAATTCTTTTCTTATGTAAACATCGTTTGTGTAATAAATATCTTTATATCTAAGCCTTACTATTTAATGTCATGAAATAAATGGATTTGATTTGTATCCAGTAGTTAGATATCAAATTATTTAAATAAAATGGTTTATATAAAGTAAGTAGACTAACAATCAAGTCGGTTTGCAGTAATTTTAGATTATCGGTACAGTTAATGGCGGCAGTTAGAGTGAGTATCTGGCACAGGTTGGACGGGACATTTGTCCGCACGACAGCTCCAATTACTGGGAAATACCGGTCTCATTCGTTCAAATACCTAAGCGATTTACCTCCATACCTACTTTACCCTCACTTGATTAAATTTTTATCATAACTATCGAATCTACTACGTCCCACATGTACTTTAGCGTAGCTCCGTCATTAACCAAATTACTTTAAGTCTCGCAACAGTTTTCTCATTTATATACTCATACGTTTTTTGTGTATTTATTTGATTATGTAATCCTTCGTGTTTTTGATAATTTTCTTAATATTGTAATATTTTATGTGATATCGTTTTATATTTAAGAAATTAAATTTGGAAAGAACATTCAAATTAATATTTAAAACCATAGATAAAATAAAAAATGAACTCTCTTTTATCACTAAGATATTTAATCTGTCTTCCTCGATAAATACACACAACACAATTTATTCAATTAGGACAAGTAATTTTTGTTACTAGTGCGTCCAAAAAAACAAACAAACTTTATAATATTATTATTGTATATATTTAAACCATCTTTTTGAATTTTTTAAATAATTATTAAACATGATTCCAAAGTTTAAAAGCAAATGGTTGCTGACGCACAAACTTGAGATTTCCCCGGGGCTACGTCGACTCTCTAGTTAAATTAACTTGCCTAAACATTCTTAATGGTACATATTTTTCAACAATATTAACATAATATCACTTAATGTTAATATAGCATTCTCTTCAATAAGTCGAAACTATGCAGGCGGCATTTTAATAAAAAAGAGATCATTAATATGTAAAACCTTATTTTTTTCATTCGCAATTAAGTAGCGTAACGCTTTTCTTGTTTAATGTAAGAAAAACGAATGTTTTTCAAAACTGAACTTAAGATGTGTTTGCTTTGCACATACAAGGGTGATTCAATTAATGAAAAATCACCAAAAACCCAACGTTGAGGTAAATACGAAAATGGTAATTTCAAGAGCCGCCATAATTGACAAGGCAACGACTGCGGGAACCAAAGGCCGGTCAGCTGGCTTGTGAAATCCCATTAACTTTTACCCTGACGAGAAAAGATTGGTATTATAAGTTTGACATGTCTGTATGACAAATGCGAATTCTGAAGCAATTGAGATGGATCTAGCTACAATATATGAAAATCTATTCATACATTATGAAGTATCAATTCAATAGTATTAAATCATACATTTTAGAAATAATACAAGTAGCTTTACCAAAAGTTTGGTATTTGCGATAGCATCTGCGTTAATTATTTGTATGTTAAATCTTACAGTAAGTGGTTAGTGGTTGTCTTAGTGGTTATGCTCAACTAGCTTGGGCACATTGACAGATTTTCGATGGTAAAATACCCATCGAAAATTTCAATAGTAATCTCATGGTTAACTTATAACTTTACAATTAAAAAATAAAATAAATAATAAATATTTTAGAAAGAAAAGACAGATTTTTATTTGTATATTACGAATATATAGAAAATCCGTAGGCCACATGTTAATTGTGTGAGATTTCAAGGAATCTATATAAAAACGAACAGTAAAACTTATACACAAGTTATGACTAAGAAAGTCGCTTTTATAATTTATTAATTTGATAAAAATTAAAAAAAAAATCTAAAATTGAATAACATGTGATTTTAAAAGTAATTGATGATTATTAAATCTGTCAAATTGCGTTACTCTACTTTAAGTCTATATGTGAATTTTTTTAGAATTCATCTGCAGGTACTTGTTTTTGTCTTATATATCTTCCGTTTGTGATGTCTCCGTTTTGTTTCTTGTAAAATTAATAAATATTAAGGGCATATGAATAATGATTTTGATTGTAATAAAAGCATTGTATAAACAAATTAAACAGAACTGTACTAAACGGCTAAGCACACATAAAAGCAGAATATTTCTCTAGTGTATATTAAGAGAGCTTCCTTTATTCAGTGAGAGCTGGCAAATTGCCAAAACTTAAGCAAATAGTACATGATCGCGGTTTCGGCCTTGTGCCCAGCATTTTGCCAAGGAAAATCAGAATTTTTCTAAAATGTACCATTAAACAAAAAGTACTTATTCGTGAAGAAAACTTGTTAGATAAGTAACAGTAACAAACGGTTTAAAAAATATTCAGAACGAAAACAGTGTGGCAACGTGTATATTAACAAAAGGTATGACAAATGACATACTGACCTGACATAAGTCACAACCATACGTTCAGCAGTCTAAAGGCTGCGTTCACTTTACATTTTTCTCTTTACAAATAAAAGTTTCCATTCTTTTAGAAGCCACAGACACCCAGACCTCTCTTTTTAGCGTCGAAATTTCAGTAGATTACTAATATTGGAAAGGCTTACTGTTATCGAGTATTAAAAAGATAAATATTGGCAAGATCAGACCACTTCTTTATGCTTTGATTAAAAACAGAAATAATACAGGGCAAATATATCTGGAACTCGAGACCAAACTTGTAACAAATAAACAGTTTAACGAATTTGTTAAAATCTGTTAATAAACCTTAATTGCCAATATGGATATTGCGAAAATTAACATAATTAACCTATTTTCTTGACATAGTAAAAAATTATTACTGTCCTGTTTGTACCACATTTGAATGTGAAGAAAATTATCTATGAAAAAGATTCAGAAATATATGTGGCCGTTGCCCACTTTACAAGATTTCATTTATTTACACCGAATTTAAAAAATAAACAATTACAAAAAAATATGAAGGAACTCTATGTAAGTAGTAATAGTTTAGAAAGAAAAGACAGATTTTTATTTGTATATTACGAATATATAGAAAATCCGTAGGCCACATGTTAATTGTGTGAGATTTCAAGGAATCTATATAAAAACGAACAGTAAAACTTATACACAAATTGTTTTCCCGAGATCTGAACTCGAACTTGGCGTGCGTTAGTTGTTGAATAACATTTAAATAAATAATTTATTTTCATTTAATATGGCGCAAATTCGGGGTGGCGTTAGTGTTGTATAAAATAATACGCAATAAAGTGATATCGTATTGCCCCTTTCAAATTGAGATCCCAATTGAAATTCCCTGTTTGCAATGAAAATAAAAATCTTTACCTGGCAACAATGCGGGCAAGTTGTTTCCTATTTTATTTTAAATTTAAAATAGGTCAGATGGATTATTTTATACTAGAAAATTATACAAAATTACATTAAAAGATCTATTGTGGAAATATACTTCCTTAAACAGTTCGTCGTTGATGCCTATAATTTATGAAACTCTAAGAACTTATCTAATTTATTTGCTAATATAGTTAAAATACATTTTCCGTGTTTTACTGTTTTTCTCTTTTTTATCCTAATGACATTTTTCTTTGAGACTAATAAGATGAATAATAAATAAAATTGTAAAATATAAATCACTAAGAAAATTACACTGTTCCGGACATGAAGCTAAAATGTATAAATAATGTGAAGATATGAGAAAATCTAATATTTTTTCGATGTTTTGCGAATTCTATATCATTTGAATTTTGAATTCATATTCTCTAATAAAGCGTGTTGCAAAAAGATTTCTCACCAAAGAGGCCTCACGCAATTCACAACAAGATCTATTTAAAGATTGACCAGATGAGAGACAGACTAGATTGACTAGACTATATTGAGAAGATGAACTACTGTTGATGTAAAACAATCACCTAATTTAATTTGGTTGTTACTTAGGTAAGTGAATATTACTTTTAGCTAAAAACGTTGGATTTATGGAAGTTCTGGGTACCAGAACTGTATGATTACCGAAAAGTATGAAAATTATAAAGGGCTTTATGAAAAAGGTCTCATCTACATTTCATTGGTCGCCCGAGGTGAATTTTGCCGGCTTGATTACTATTCATAAAGTGTCGACGTAAAATTGTTTCGGCGAACGGTCAAATAAATACGAGTCGAGCCACTTTTGCGTTTCATTCCCGTCACTCGTTCTCACCCTGTCATGTTCAGGATTGATGTGACAATATCAAATAAAACCTTGTTCGGCTTTATTGTTTTTTTCTAGTTTATTACATAGGTAAGTTATGACTCGAATAAGTTTATATGGATATAAGTTTTTACCCAAATTCACGATAAATATCAATATTTAATAAAGGTAATAAGTATTTTGAAGCTGTGCCTAGGCTGTTTTACAATTTAATCTGATTCAGAACAGACCCAAATCTGAGAACAGCCAAAAAACTCAGAAACGTCCTTATAATGTCAATTTCTGAAGTCTCACTTAAACTATTTCCACCTTTTGAACCGTACGTAAACGAAGTCACGGGCATTAACTAGTCTTCCCATTCCCGCACAAGTTTTTCCAGCACAATATTATACACTATAGGAAAGCACCAACAATAACAGCGAAATAAAATAACCGTGTATTGGCAAAAGGAAACAAAACAATATTATATGAACGGGAAATGGATTTTCCTTTTTCATAACAGAGACGTGTGGTGCGCGGGCGCTAACGAGGTTTCTCCCACAACCACGTGCTAATGGACTCGCCCGCTTCCTTTGCACCGAGGGTCAATGGGTTTGTCAAACTTCGTTAATATTTATCAAAGGATCACTTCAAACCAACTGTTAGATCCCAGAGCCTGAATTAAATCGATGGGATGGAATCCAAGTACGCTAACTAAGCGAGATCATGCTGCAGTAAAACTTTTTTAGAATGGTGTTGCAATATAAGCGTAAATATCAATGTGATTCCCATACAAAAATAGTACAGCCCCTAATCTTGAGCACTGTCGAAAATGTAAATAAAAGTAGTAAAAATAGTTTGACAACTCTTGAAGCTACATTAAAGTTTGATTAAAGAATGTTCTCAAAACGTCCATGACATATTCTTATTTGTCTACCTGCTTTTTAAATTGTCTTAATTTTTCACTTTGTATAAAAATACCCAGCTTTGCATGTATCTGCAAAACTGGGGTATTTTTACCTCTAACCACCAAATATCATGAAAACGTTTCTTTTGAAATAATTACATAGCAATATCAAAATAAATTACCTGTATTTGCAAACATAATGAGAGCTGAGCTTTTCGTAGGAAGTTATTATAATATAAAAAGCTTTTTAAGCTTGTTGTTGTTATATAATAATGCTTTTCTAGTTAAGGAAATTAAGTATAATAAGATTAAGTATTCACGTTTTATACCTTCTGTACAGACTTAGACTCACAGACACGTTAAAAACGATTTAAAGCAAAACTTTGATGTTAATAAATGTAGAGAACGATATAATTGTAATGTTTTGTGCGAAAGTTTAATGGAAACAATGTTAAACGTATTATTTTCTCTGTAAACATGTGTTGCGAACGCTTTGATATTTTCAGTTTATGTATGAATTGCCTTTGCTCGCGAAATCATTCGGATGAATATTTTGAAGCTCACCGGAAGCAACAGATACTTTTACGATTAGTGCACGGATGCATGGATTTATATTTTATTTTATATATGTTATATCCATAGGTGTTTAAAGAAGTGTGAAAACTGACGTTAAACAAATTGAAAATATACATAAAACGAAAGCTTAAAGGCAATAAACTTATTATTGCCAAAGCTTATGAACTTATTGATTATTTGAACGATACAACGCTTAGACTGATTTGCTTCGCTCAGTTCGGTTTATATATTTGTAAAAAAATAATAATAAATTATCGAATTATTTATTATTCTGAGCTTCTTGTGCATTCTTTAATAGAAGCTTAGATTTGAATGATGTTCATAAGCAATTCTATATTTTTGAATTTGAATTTGACTTTGATCTGCAAGTCTCGAAACTAAAAGCCCGTCCGGAAGTCAATCAAACACTTGACATTTTCAAAATTGGAATCCGTTTCAAAGTTTATGAAAGAAAAAGATTAAAAAGCGCACCCAACGAAATGAAATTGCACATAAGCCGTTTAATACTTCAAGGATTGTAAGTGATGTTTTAACGTTTCCCGCTTTCAGAAAAGCTCAATTTCCTGAACTAAATACCCACTGAGGAATATCCACTTAATTACTTTGTTGAAAGTATTCGCTGCCGTATTCCACCATTAGCTCCTACCGTGTACGTGCGAATCTTGTTTATGAGCATGAATTATGGACAGATTTTATAAAATCCTGTGGCATTTAAGCTAACAACCATAACTACAGACATTGATAGGCGATTTTATACACAGAAATAAAATAGGGGAATAATGTCAATATATTTTAAAATAATTATTGATGTATCTGCTCCATGCACTATTAGGGCTTTCGAGATATCACTTGTTACCTTTAGCAGGTTAGAAACTAGTTGTTACTAGCATTTTCGTCCACGTTGACTTACAAAACAAAGACTATATCAGTCGGGAAAAGTCTCGCTTCCCATCAGTTTTTAAGATTTGTATTTATGTTTTCAATGAATAACCTTAGTAACTTCTGGACATGTTTTAAAAGTTATTTTACTGATAGAAAGCAGTACACTTCTCGAATAACATCGACTATATTTTAAATGCCAAAGTGGACAGATTCACGAGTAAAATCTAGTTTACTATATGCAAGAAGCTTATTTACGCACATCAGAGACATGGTATTTGACGGCTGGTGTAGTTTACCGCAAACATGTCGCCCGCTGTCCACATTTCACAACCGAGTTTAGGTTAACCATGATTTCATTATAAAATATAGTAATTATACGGTTCCTGGTTCAGGGAATGCCTTTGAATTAAATATAAAATACACTTTAAAAGTCACATATTAACAATCAATGATAATATAAAAATGTTATGCTATTAAATGCTTATAGAGTATAGGCGATTGTCCACCACTCTCTGGTAGATACAATGAATCTGAATGAATATCAACATTTATTTAAAAAAGAATTTAACGACATGTTACTATTGAAGATATCATAAAATATGTATTGCTTATTTTAGCAATTAATTAGTGTTTTTTGACTAATGGTCCTAATATAACACGTATAGTTGCTTTTATTACCAATATTCCACCTCATTCACTCTACCATCTTTCAAACATCCATATATAACTTGCAATTAATACTTTTTTTCTCTAAACCTTTAAATAATCTTATATATAAAGACGAAAAACCCCGACACGATAAAATGGAATAGAAAACCGCATCAACATCGTTCATTGGTTTAGGAGTTACAATGCCACAGACAGACACATAGGCTCACAGAAATAACACGTCAAATTTAAAACTCTTTTTTCGTCGAGGATTCAAAAGGTGTAAATTTGTAAAGGTGTAAAATGAATTATTCAAAACTCATCATAAAAATAACTGTTTTAAAGTCGTTCAGTCTGGCGTGAATTTCCGAAACTGTATAATAATATAAAACTTTTATTGGCTTTGATCATATTGTTTTTAATTATGTAGAGAAAAGGGTTTTGAATAATAAAATGCGTTATGTGTTTGTAATGACCGATTAGACCGATATCAAAAATTCATTGGCAGAAGGCTGGACATCAACATTATGTGTGCTATGTGTAAAAAGGGTTTACATAATAGAAGCCCTCACCTTTCCTAAAAGGCACTTAATTGTCCTGCCATTTGTACAAGTTCAAACAAATTAACACAGCACTAGTATTTGTATTAAATCACTGTTTTTTGAGTGCGTGTTTTTCTTGTATTATTGTCCTGTGCTGACATTAGTTTTTAAACACAATGTTACTAACAAACTATAGATCTTTGTTATCTTTAGCATTAAATTAATTAATTTAAATATAATATCCTGTGTAAATAATCTAGCTTGCCTTCGGCGAAAGAATTAATATCTGTTTAAAACCATTCTAGTTGTTTTTGAATTTATTAATAACAAAGAAAAATAAAAATCATTTCTAATTTTTCTTAAGTATATATAAACTATTACAGATATTACCTATCCTGTATTTTGTTATATACTGGTCACTAAACTGGTCACTGGTCACTATTTACGAATCTTGGCCCATCAGTCATATGCATTGTCATTTACAAACACAGTTCCTATAGCCTATATAGCCTATATAGCTACATATATAGCCTATATAGCAAAATATATAGCCTATATAGCTACATATATGGCCTATATAGCTACATATATAGCCTATATAGCTACATATATAGCCTATATAGCTACATATATAGCCTATATAGCAAAATATATAGCCTATATAGCTACATATATGGCCTATATAGCTACATATATAGCCTATATAGCTACATATATAGCCTATATAGCTACATATATAGCCTATATAGCAAAATATATAGCCTATATAGCTACATATATGGCCTATATAGCTACATATATAGCCTATATAGCTACAGTATGTATATACATATGTAGCTAGCTTCACAATCATGTATCAAATATATAAAAAAATACAGTCTAATTAGAACCTCTATGAAATCGGTTGAAATCAAACTTTTTTTAGTATAAACAAGAAATATACGACCACGTAGAAGAGTCAGGTCAGTCAGTAATAATTCGTCAATTCAATGATTGTATCAAACTAGAACCTATTGATTCATATTAAAATTATATTTAAAAGGAAGGGAAAGCAATTTTGTGTTAAAATTAATAGAAGCTATATTTCAATGTTGTCCCATGGTATTTTGTGATATTAGTATGGCTTAGTTTCTGTCGTTTTTTAAACTAGACAGGCAATTAAAAGTTGGACAGAAGCTATTGTAGCGCAAACGCGAAAAAGCAAAAAAAGGGAGAAAACTCTTGAAATGGCTACAGAACATTTTATACTGCATGCAATGGGTAGTTCGGAGAAATCTTTAACAAAACAATTTTATGTTAACACGGTTGGAGCTTATGCGGGTATGTTTTTATAAAATAGGAAGCAGAAAGCTCACTAATAGTGGACAATGGACTCCCACAACGCCAGAAGAGCCACGAGTGTGTTGCTGGTTCAATAGTTATTATTTCTCACTATTGGGTCCATTTAATTGTAAGTTTATTCATTACAAACAAAAATAAATCAAAGCCCATCTGTGAGTGCCTCATTCGAAATATTTATTAGCTTTCCCGGCTACCCTACCCTTCGGCTCAATCCGAAGATACATAAGCAAACCATTTACCCACGTAGGAGGTTACAAATAATAATAGTGCATTTATTCCACAGAACAAAAGAAAATAATTATGTTTAGAAATTGATAATCTAGATTATTTATGTATTTTTGTCCAATGGGTAAATGCTTCCATATCTCCATTTTTTCTCGTCTTTGCTTTAAATAACGGGGCCCTAAACGCTGGCCAAGGAGCCTAACCAGGATAGTTACGCCACTGTTTAACCTAAAAGAAGTTTTATAATAGTTTCGTTCCTGAACCCCAAAACTTTTCTCAGCGCTTAGAAACTGAACTTGTTGAACATTAAGTGTATTACTTCATTGAAACACTCAGCTAATTAAAAAAAGTTAAACGTTTATTTTTCTAACTACACACAAGCGAGTGCTTGGCTGAGAAAGTTATGAATTTATGTAGACAAGATTTTACCATGAGTTCGTTGGACGTTTAAAGCAAGTGAAATTGAAGACAATTTAAAATACCGGCATGATGATTAGGCCCAAATAAGACATAAATGTACTTAGATAAGATCCATCTTGACGTAAGCTTTGAAACAAAAAAAAAAAACAGCGAATTGCACATCTTTCTGTTGTTTAATCTTACCAGCGAATTTAAATATGCTCTTTCAATGAGTCGTCTATAGACCGCGTCTTAAAACTACAACTCGTAATGTATTCTAAAATATTAATAGCTGTTTATTTCTCTTCCGAGAATAAATTCAACGTTTATTGAAAATCTGGAAGTACCGTTTTACTTTACAAAGTTTTCTTGAATTCTCTTGGCCGGCACTCAATCCATCATTGTAGATCTTCGAAAGTTATGACGTTGCTTGTTTAATAGATATCGTTTTTAAACTTAAATTGCTTATTTATTTACTTTGTACAAGGTGAATCATCCGTGAGAAGTTTGCGATCAATACCAATCCAACTAGAGTCGTTATAAAATACACCTACTTAGTTATACTTTTAACTTCTTAGATGATATTATGTTTGACTCCCGACAAAAAAGAGAGATGTTTGACGTGTCTGTGTGTCTGTCTGTAACAATGTAACTCCTAAACAAATGTTTGTGTTTGTTTGAAAGCTGTAATTAATGGTTCTTTGCTACAATTTATGTATAAAATCTATCCATACATTTATGATATATTATTATTAGTAATCATCATGCTATTTAAATATATTCAACTATATAATATTTTTAAACCTGTAGTTATGTAAATAATGTCAACAAAACAGTAGTGAATTGTGGCAGGCGGCGTATCGCAGAGTTTACATCCCTGCCGCGCTTTTTACTGCAAATCCTCTGACAACTTGTTTAATAGCGGCTTTTACAAACTAAGAACTATGTTTTACGGCTGATATTTTATTTATATTCTTTAATGTTGTTTCATTATTGGATCAATTGGTGTAATTTTATGGTTGTTTCATTAAGCTGTTCTAATATTAAAAAGCTAAAAGCTTGTGTCAGCTTTTAAACAAAAAAACTACATTTACAAATATATCTATTTAAATGTAACGACCATTTGGCGCAATTGGTAACCTACTCCTTTCTTCTGCGTCAAAAGTTCCTGGGTTTGAGTCCTGTTCATTTATTTGTGTGATGAGCACGAATGTTTCAGCTATTTTTCAGCTATTAAGTTTATTTTGGGATCAAATGTATGTGAGTTGTCCCAAATATTATTACTATACAAATCTTACCTTAACATTAATATAAGTATAAAATGACTATTAGTTTCTGTGGCATTTTTCGAAACTAAAATTGAAAAGTAACAAATAAAAATAAATAAAGAATTTACAACTAAATTATATTAATTTTTTGATATTTTTATTATTTACTCAAATTTAGTAAAATACCTATAAAATACAAGATTTCTTTAAAGTTAATTTTATATCAATGGCATTTTTTTCGTATAGCAGAGTGGGACAGAACCCCCCTAAATTTCTCTCGGCTCGGATACCCCTATACTAAAGCGCAGTAGAAAATAAACTTAAAATATTAGTTTTACAGATTATTTTTGAATACACTTTTTCTTAGTGCTCAGTCCTGTTAGTATCCATGGTAATAAAAAGCACGTGTTTATGACAACAATCTTCAAATTAATGTGGAGCCAATCATGCGCTTCATGTTCGTAACATATGTTCTTACACAATCTAAGTCACAAGACTAAAACTTCAAATGACCACTTCTAACCTGCTTTGTTAATATTCCTTCAAGTAAGGTTTAAAATTTGCACAAATTACTAATATATTAATCACAAGCTAAATATCATTAATGTTAATTATTAAATTTTCTTTTAGATCATATAAATTTGTATCGGTTCAGTATAATCAATCGTTATAACGGGAACTTATAAGACATTGGTAAAATATACCTACCTACCAAGAGTAAGATTTGTCAATGAAAGCATTTTCTTATAGATATAATTATTATAGAAGTAGTAAATATAATAATAATAATGGACAGAGGTGAAGTCAGTACACCCACATTTCGACAGATATTATTATGTTTCCCCATTATAATTGATAGGGGACGACCTTATTTCCAGACTCCTAGCTGCTATAGGAAAAAAAATCGAAAATATGCCCGACCCGGAATTCGAACCAAGACCTCGTGATTAGCAGGCGCTGTCACTACCGAGGCAGATCACAGATTTACAGGTAGGAATGAATATTATAACTATTAATTAATTAACCTCATTGATGAATAATATTATAAGCAATGTAAAGTTTCTTTTCGAAATTACGTAAAAATTAAGCGTCATTGTCTTACATTATAGATATATTATTAAATTTTATAAGGAAAGTCCCACAAGTTTTCCAGGTCATAGTTGGAATGAATAATCCAATCAACGATAACGAAATGTATTCAGGAAAAATTTCAGATTTAAATTAAGTTAATAGCCGTAGACGTTGAGGGTCCAACCGCATCTCTATGGGAATGGGCCCTAATACTAGCGTTTCTTATATTATTATTTATTTATTACAGCGATGAATTAAATTGTGAATTAAAAACAAGTGAAGTCAAAAAATGTCTGAAATAAAAATAAAAAAGTGAAGTTCCGTGTAGTGGGGTATGGGGCAGACGCATTTCACATCTGTTTCACTGATAGATTTTTTCTTTAGGTGATCAGCCTTTAAATGCCTATGCCCTGCCAGACCGAGTTTTTTTTTATCTCTACCGGGAATCGAACCCAGGACTTCTCGGTTGTAACGCTTACGCGCTTACCACTAGATAGAGTGAAAAGGTGGAAGGCAATTATGAAAAGCTAATTATGTAATTTACAACATCGTATGCTATATTATAATAATTATTTTTGGCGTGATTTTGTCTCCTTTATTTTACATACAATATTTTTGTTTGTTTTTGTTTATGACTGTTTGTGGCAGAATAAATTTACAACACCCCTACTTTTGCGCGTTAATATGTTAATATCGATATACAATACGAATTAATTATACATAGAATTATAATATTAATACGATCGGGGACAGATTCACATCACGAGGACTTAGAAATCTAATAATTGGTTTAAAGTTGAAGATTGAGCTGAACGACTTCTTAGACGGCTCTGCACGTAATCTTTTGCATATCTAGTGAATTTCAAAATTGCGTCGCCACGGGAATCTTGCCAAAATTCACAATGCAAATGTTAATACCGTGGATATATTCCTCTAAGACCCAAATAACGAGACGTAATGAATTATTAAAATTCATTATCTACTTTTGGCTTAGGCCGACTCTGTTAACTGTTTTTTAATGAAACTTATTTAACAAATAAAATTGAATACAACTTTAATAACACCCGATATGATGATAATGTCATAAATTAATAAACAATGAAATTCAAAGGAAAAACAACGCATCGAAATACATTCGTTTAGACTTTACAGCTACGACACAACACACAGAGACATTAAAATTATTGCGTGAGTGCCTAGAGGTTGTTCGCACATTTCGTGGGCGCAATATAGAATAAAATGTGTCGTCGTTGGGTTTTGCAGATCGCTGAGCTGTCCCAGCACCTGTTTCGTGGGCGACCCGACCTCTTACAATTCACTAATTTCACATACTCTGCATACCCATTGTTATATTTAAACGTAGCTTCTTTTATGTTAATTGCTCTATTAAAAAGACAGCAATAATTAAGCATTTATGGCTATTATAAATTACATACACAACACGCTACGAAATATAAACATAGAGAATACAAAAACTAGACGAAATTTGAAAACGGTAAACACAAAGAGACTTAGAAAAGCACGTGACCAGGTACTAGTTAATGCGGCTTTGCGTAGAATCATGCTTTATTTAATATAGGTCAATTATTCGGCGCTTATTGTTAACAATGGATTCTTGGATTATATCCTAATAATACATTGTTGGAATTCTAGCGTTCCTATTAGGTATAATTATATTGCAACACTTGGCTGTAAAGTGATATGTAATAGGAAGAACAATAGACCATCTTGTGCTATATCTGTGGCTCGTGACTTCACTCATCGCATAAGAAACTGAATTCCGAATTGCGCTGAAATTGTGGTACTTTGTAGTTATTCTGAGCAACTGTTATGTAAAAATATATATTCGATCTCCAAAATATATATTATTACATTAATAATCAAACGACCATTACGTTAGCTAGTTTTCTATAAGTCTGGACGATAAACACGTAATTTTTCTACATTTTCTGTAATATAGGTTCCTGAAAAGAAATCATAAATGCAATAGAGAAAAATCTAAATTGAGATACGATCTATTGAAGCTCTCGCACACGTGATCTGCAAGTCGTTAAATCTATACTAATATTAGAGAACTGAAGATTGTTTATTTGCTGGAACACAATAGTTGCACTAGTCTCGATGAATCAAATATTTCTTTGTGTTAAGCACGCTATAGAGCGTCAATGAAAAATTTTTATTTATTTATTTTTATTGAGCCACAAAACACATGTTAAGACAATCACAGAAGGAATAGCCTCCAAAAACATTCTAACACGTATTACAATGAGGGTCTGATTAACCCTTAGGCTAATTAGGCTGCAGCCTAGGGCGCGAGGATCAGGGGGCCCCGCTGAAATCATGTTTTCGTATGCACTAATCTAGCATCATTGCCTCTACCCGTAACACACCTCGGGGGGCGCGTCCTAATAATTAGCCTAGGGCGGTCAGAACTCTTGATCAGTTGCTGATTACAATGGGAGCCAACACAACAATTGCTAAAAAGGTTACATTTAAATTAAAATGATAAACAAAATAAAATAAATATTCCATTAAAGAGCGAGCGAATCTGCGAGGCACAGCTAGTTTAATAAACTGAATCGTGGCTGGGGCAACGAATGTAGGCTTTCATAGAAAACCATTCAGGCGGCTCATGTATAATCATTACGACCTGGAGTGCTTATGTCTATTGATTTTTTATTTGGCTCTAGATAATGGACGCTTTTATGCAAATGCATCCGCAGTGCATCATAACGCAGCGATGAAGAACGGAAATAGGATAAAACGAGCTTAATAGGCGCTGCACACTATAATTTCACTTTAGGTATTTGATTGACCCCCAATTCTTACTCTCACACTTCAATACATTGAACTTGAAACAATAACAGAATTGCGAGGTATACAAAAACTAAATAATATCAGGATTATGCGGAAACTTAACTTTAATAGTATTTTTAATAAATTAATTTAAGGAAGCTGAACATGTGTTGAGGCGCAAATCTTTGCATTCATATTAGGACTTAGGATGTAATGCCGTTTGCAGTTCATTCTCGGTCTAATCTCGGTCTGGTAATCATGTTCACAACATTTTGTCTCGCGTTCTTTGAGACTGATCGTGACTGGAATGGTATTAGTGAAGCTTGACTGTTACGGATACTACCTACCTATGAATGCACACTACTACTTGATTTATCAGATCGATAACGAACCGAGAACGAAGTGAACTCGAACCGAGAACGAACTATGAACAGCACTATAGTGTGTAGTGGCCCTTATAGTTCTTAAAGTATTAACACGAAACACCGTTGTTCAAAAGACTCTTAATGGCAATTTTTCTTCGCTGGTGTCGGTTATCTAATATTTTTTTGAGGAAATATCTACTAATGTTACGCATACCACTACGCGTCGCGACTGCTTGAGCGGAGTGATTCTGTGGAACTAAGCCGTGCCCTACTAACTAAAATCCCACGGCTTTCCCTGCTATTACTGCCCGGTTACAGCAGTCTCAAAATTCGTACCACTCCCAGTGCCGTCTGCCATGCAACTTCTTGCATCTCCATGAAGAAAAGAGAAAATAAGAAAAAGATGACGAAGCGCACGTCCATATGCGTGCCTATCCCCTAGTTGTCTCCTTTGAATTAAATTATTACGAAATTCTAATAACAGAGCCACCAATTTCCAGTTTCCACTGTTTTTTATTAAAATGTCAGCTATAATGATGTTAAAAAAAAAACAAGTTAATTAAAACGGGTAATTAATTCATCACTCGTCGCTTAATTCAGAAGGTGCGACTCATTTGCAAATTAAAACGAATTAAGGGTGAAGCGACGAAGAATAAAAGTTTCTTAAGTTGAAAAAAGCAGTCTTGTCTTATTAAGGATTTAATGAAATGAACTGTTTAGTTTCTATTATTTTCTACTTGATTTATTCTTTATTTCTTTACTAATCTATTTATCTAAACTGGACCGGTTTAAAAGATTCTTTCAGTGGCGGGAGTTACATACATTATCACATAATGATTCAGCCTCGGTGGACGAAGTGAATGACAGCTATTTGAGACTCTTATTATTTATTTTATACACCTATTAGCTGTGCCGCTCGGTTTCACCCGCGTTAATTTCGTCGTAACCTGATGTTATATAGCCTAAAAGGTTTTAGCTCTAAAAATGTCGATACTTCCATAGAACTTTTCATCCCCCCCTTCAAGCCCTTATAAACCTATTTTTCGCATTAAAAAATTGCCTATGTCCTTTCTCAGACTATCTGTGTACCAAATTTAATTGAAATCGGTTTAGTAGTTTTGACGTTAAATCAGACAGACAGAGTTACTTTCGCATTTATAATATTAGTAAGGACACTCGTATTCATATTGTATCTAAAAACTGTAGTAACGGCTTATTTTATTTATTAAAAAAGAGATAATAAATATAAGGTTTTTCTTTCTAGGTACTTGTGTTTATTAGATACGTTTAAAAAAATTTCAATTATTTAGTCCGCCAGCTTCATAAATATTTCTATAGTTACCCGAGTCGTTTTTAAAAATAAACAGTATAAACTAGAGATTATGGCTAATGTCAAGAGATAGCGCTGATGTGCTTTGTATGTTCACTATATATTGCAGTTCTTTCATACATACTCAAATGTAGTAATCCATATTCTGTAATTTACTTATTAAAATATAGGTTAATAAAGAAATAAATATTATAAATCATTTTATAGCAATACGCATGTGAAGTCACATACAGAATATCTTTAATCGAAAACAAGTAATATAATATGGTAGAAAGGAATTCTCCGCACGGGTGCATGTTGTTCGTGTTTCAACATTATTTATTTAGTGTGCCTTCGGTATTATAATTATTTGTTCGAGTCTATCTCGTGGTGCGGCAGACAATAGATCAACTGCCAAAAGCAACGCCGCGGATATCACCAAGACATTTAATTTTCTACGTGAAGGGATAAGGCGGGCGAATTTCCCGAGCATCCTGAACTCAAATTGTGTTAGCCGTAAGGTGACATTATAATCTACTGATGTGACCGAGTTAATCTCCTGATTTCGTTTACTTAATGTATTAACGTCTCTAAAAGCCATTTACGAATTAGTTTGGTTTATATGAATTCATTTACTTTTTTTATACACTTCGTTGAAATGGAGTGCAACAGGCGGCTTTATCACAAATCAGCGATCTCTCTCAGGCAACCCAATTTTTGATGGTTTGGTTGAAGTAGCAGCCCTACCAATAGAGGATCGAACCTGATACCTCAGGCTTCGCGGTAGGCTTATAAGACCGCTTAGCCATGAGACCTCTTTCTAAATGTTTAAATGTGGACGAAGTCGTAAACATCGACTTCTCTTAATATTATAAATGATGTGAGTGAGAGTTAAGTTTTTTTGTTTATTACATTCACGTCTAAACTACTGATCATGAAATATTTTGGGAATAACAAACAATATTTAAGGATGCTGATGCGACCGAAGCCTCGTATCTAATCAACTTGTATGTTATAATAATTGTGAGAATTAATTTATATGTTACACTTTCACAATTTAAAAAAAAATATTAAGTTTTGGTATCGGTGCATGTTAGGAAATAAAATCTAAAATGATTTTTCTCCTTTCATAAATAATAATTAACGTAGAAGAAAATTTCTAATTAAAACATGTCATGTTGTTGTGTTGTTAAAAAAAATAACAAAGACCTATTAAAACATGTTAATATCAATAAGTCGTCAATTACAGAGAAATTAAATATTTAAGCGAATGGCTCTTAGATGTTGATCCAATGGAAGAGTTGCCTAGCACGAAGCTTTCAATCCGGAAGCGGCAACATCCCGGAATAACCTCTAGATCCGAAGCTGGATCTGATTTTAAGCCCTGACGCCTTGTACATAGCTCTTATAATACGTATCTACTCTGATGTATTCCTATAAAAGGAGAAATGCATTACGGTGTTCGTGGTTGTAGGCAACCAAAACTGCGATACTGAAATGGGTGCAGGTAAAATATTTGAATATCGAATAACTGCTTGTTTGCTTTATACACTTGATAAACTTTAAACCCCTTTGCAAAAAGAAGGGTGTTATAATTTTAATGTGCCAGTGTATGTCTGTGGCAATGAAGCTCCTAAACTAATGGACATATCTCGATGTGGTTTTTTTATCTATAAAAAGCGATTTTCACTAATTTGCTAACGCAATATGCCCTTATAATATAGTGAATATTTCTTTTTAATTATTTTTAATACAAATGAAGTCGATAACACGACTTTTATAACATAGGTATATAAAAAGCTGGTGAAGTTTTAAGTTACATTACAAAATTCATTTTACATTACTTTGAAATTGTATACGAGTCCATTAACTTTTTGATTCACAAAGGCATTACGTCAAGTTAAAAAGGTCAAAGGCTGCTCCTAAACATTTTTCAACTGGTTTTCCCTAAGAAAGAAAATTATTGACAATCCCTTTCAACCCACATACGTTTTTCGTTCTCTCGTTAATTTATTGTATAACGGTAATAATGAAACTATGATTTTTTTATGTTTAATAGAAATTTTTAATAAACATAAAGAAATCACAGAGGTTTCTACGTATGCTGGATATAAAGATGCCTGGAAGAGATGACTTGTTAGCGATAAGGCAGGCTTCTAAATTATATCATTTAGTAACACTTAGTTGCACAAATCGAAAAAACTACAGTAAAGAATACAGAAGCACCAATAATTATTTCGGCTGTTCGGCACATACGACTGTTCACCTATTTTCCTGTAAAGGAAACAGACACAAATGTGTTTGCTCCATACGCCACAAACAGTTACACCCTAACGAAGTGGTATATATTTTAGTTTTAATTATTATGCAAATAGACATATTCGAAACAGATTTAACACTTCAAATTAATTTCACCATTTCACCTATATTACCTGTAATATCTTAGTATAAGATTTTCAGAAAGGAAACCGGCTGATTTTCTTGGATGTTCTCAAAAGTGGGCGCGTTCTTAAACATTCAGTAAACTTAAGATCGACATTGATAAGTGATCATATAAATTATGTTACGTGAATTATACTCACTTGACTTTAATGTTTATTGGTTTCGTGTATCAAATAGTTGCACGTTTTCCTAGAACTAAAATAAGATTTCCTCCTCCTTGACATACTCGCATAATAAGGAAATACCCCGGGGTGATTTCCCTTTGTTTATCCTATTAAAGGTATATGTCAGTAATTTTAGTGTTATAATATTATAACTAAACTTATAACAAACAAATTACTATAGGGGATTCAATGATATCTATAAGGTATAGATAAACGTAATTGGCCTTATTACAAAACATGGACTAAAGATGTTCAGTATTGGTTGCTAGGATACAAGTCTAACGTTCACACAAACATGACTTGCTTTGGTTCTGTATATTAGCAACTAATACTGTCGCATCTTTAGTCCATGTTTTTTAATAAGGCCAATAAGGCTAAGGAAAGTCTTTTCAGATTTAGTACAGGTATAAACATCAAATTGGAGAAGAATCTCTTTAGAGTTTAAGCGCTTATTCCACCTCACTGAATTCAGACGTCCTAAATGATTCTGTAACTATATTCAAGTCAAGTGAAATAGAATTATTTTAATGGAATTTTATTTAAATAAGCGCTTTAGTCCTTACCTACTGTTTATATCTGCAAATTTTATAATTAGTAAATGTTCAGGTCCAATATTTAATTAGGTTAAATATTTTATGATTTTCTGTCACAGTTTGGCAATAACATCCAAATATTTTTTTACTTAGATGTTAAATTTTATTCATTAATGTTATATTTATGTTTGTTTTCTTACTTAGGATGTAGTAAAATTAAACAAATGAATGTATTATTGAAGTGAATAAACAAAATCTATCAATCAAAATCAAAGCGTATCGTAGTACCTCCGAGATTCTTTTACAAAATTGGTTTTCTCGATCCAAGAACACGTTAACTCATTGACCAAAACAATGAATATTCATGGTGTTATTACAAGAACATACCCAAAATAAATTTGCATCTCATTACTAAAGAAAATACGCGTTATTTGGTTCAGAGACACGTCAATATAACAATGGCCCGTTACGGCTATCATCTGTATATATAGCCAAAGAAACGCGAAATATATCAGTAAAACTTTTAAATGTCTCGCTTATGTTTAGTTTTTGTGTTGATGGGTGTGGTGATGGTTTTAGGACAGAACATGTCGACAACGCCCACAACCCCATCGACACCATCAACCTCAACAACGCCGACAACGCCATCAACACCGACCACCCCGAGTCCAGACAAAGCAAATGTACGTAATAAATGAAATCTCACAATTTGCACCAACGTATTTCAGCGCTTGTTTCACTAATCATTTATCTCCGACGAAAAATGAATGGTGGTAAGTTTGACGTAGAAAAAGACAGAGTTACTTTCGCATTTATAGTATTAGTAAGGATTGTTCACAATTTTATATTTTACAGAATCTACTCAAGGGGTTGGTAAAAGCTGCTTACGATATACCTAAAGGTTTTTTGGATGCTTGCTCAGACGTAAGTATGACCTATACTGTGATAAATTAATTGGATTCAAATAGATTTTAAATTTGTAATCTGTTTGGTTTAGAAGAATATTAACAGGTACCTAATGTGAATTAGGGACTTGGGCACATAAAAGATTAAAAAAATAGTGAAAACCTAACTGTTCTCTGCAGTTTCATCTGCGAATTTAGTAGTAGGTATGATGGCCTACTCTATAGCCTCCCTCGATGAATTGAATGGATTACACAACACAAAAAGAATTGTTCAATTCAAGCTCATAGTTCCTGAGATTAGCGCGTTCAAGTAAACAAACACCACTTCAGCTTTATGTTATCTGTACTACTTAATATACCTACATGAAGATGAAGAAGCTTCGTACGCTAGCTAGTAAGATTTTAAATATGAAAGTTACTAATATAGTTAGGTAGTTGATTATATAAATAATAATTAATTATATAAAACGAACCTGGAGTTAGATACTTAATCAAAAGTGAGCAGATAAATTGTTAATGTCTTTTTTCAGTTCAAGAAAGCTGTCTTCGGTGGATTCTTTTAATTGAATTGGACGTATAATGGTGTTTAAAATATTTATTGAAAGGTAAAGAGAAACGTCTACACATAACCTACAAGAAACTTTCTTTAAAAAATAATACTTAATTAATGTACCTATTGGTTTATTTATTACAATAAAGACCTGAAATCGTATTTTATTTTTATTTTAACATCCTTAGATAAGTTATATAAACGGGCATTTTTCAATTTCCTTTCAGATCCATTTCATTTAATCTTATCCCGAATTAAACTTGTCATAACATGAAAGGGTCGTTTTCAGTAGTTTTAAGAGTACAAAGACAATTGAAATGGGAAACAATGAACCCCGATTTGCTTTCATAAATTGTAGTTAGGACCCATATCGATCATTTTTCTTTTAATTAGAAATTCCAACTTATACCAACCTCTTGTCGAGGGTTAATAAGAAATTGAATATTTTTAAATTATTTTTAGGTCTTCTATCTATAGTATACACGACCTAACTGAAGTCCTGGCTACGTCCTTGTTTCACACTTGTCTTCAGCAATCACTAATTGTTCTAACGTCAAAACAATTAATTAAGCAAAGACGCTTTAAGCGGGTTACATAACAATAGTCATGGTTAAGTATTGAATTTAAAAGAGTTTTCTCAAAAGATTTGTTCTTAGTGTGGACATGGATTCGAGACTGTTGGCGTGTCTTGTTTTTCTCGTGGTGGTCGTGTCTTGTGGTAATGATACTGTACCGGACAGAGAATCGAATAAAGATTCTTATCGTCCTGTCGGGGTAAGTCTATAACGCAAATTAAGCTCTTAGTGTATGTCTTATAGTTTTACTTAAAAACATTTATGTTTTTGTGTGTCGATTTGTTTTGAGTATTTTGTTATGTCATTGAGTCAGTTCCTTTAAATACATGTATTATTTATTTTAAAAATTTAAGATCTATATTTTAATCACTTCAGTAAATGTAGGTCCCCCCCCCCCCGGAAAACTAAAAGAAATTCGTAGTCACAGAGTAGTTGCCCCATGCCCTACTAAGCTAACGGGAATGGTTTGTCATTAGTGTTACTAAACAATATAATTGAACATTTCAGACCCTCGCCAGTGTTGGAAGAATGTTTATAGACATACCACTTGGATTTGTCGAAGCACTAAAAGACGTACGTTTAGTATTATCTAATATTAATATCAGTAAATATTAGTTGCTCTTAAACCTTACCTAAGTTATTTGACATTGTAAGGCAAGAAGTATATATTTCAATGTTTAAAAGAAAATATATTTATCACAATTTTACATTACATAACTTTGCCCGGTCGCTCTTTAATACGATAAAACTGTTTTCTTTTGTGTGATACCTACTCATGTAAATAAGAAATTATTTCAATGTTTTAAAAAAATACATTTTTACGATGATATAAGTACTCTTTTCTTTTCAGGCAGCCGAAGCAATTGAAAGTGTTGCTGTAGCTTTAGTTAGGGGAGTGTTTAGCTGATTAACTTCTATCGTCTGCTTGGTTTAAATATAGTCTAGAATAAGTATTTCCTTCCAAATATATTTTGACCAATTTCCCATTTTATAGTTAACCTCAGAAAAATTTCATATTTATTATAAAATAGTAGGCAAACTGACAGAAGGCTCACAGTGTTAAATATGGGCCGCCGCCCATGGACACCGATGCCATTTGGTCAGGTGTGTTGCCGACCTTCTTTTAAGGAGCACGCCCATGAAGGTGGTAACGATTCGCAAATACATCTGAAGGCAGTTGGTTCCATAATGTGGTGGTTCATGTCAGGCATGTTAACGCATCTCCTTAAAACGCGCGGATGACATGGAAATAAAACACGTATTTTTATTGTATTTTTTTAAACAGCCAATGAAACATTTAAGGCATTAATTCATAATTCATAGTAGGTAAGAATACATAATGTCTTATAAAAATAACCTATATTAACTTAACAATATAATATATGAAGTAATAAAATTAATATTATATACATTTTATAACAAAAACTTGAATGTCAAGTTTGCCAAGAAAATAGCTGATAAATGCATTAGTCTTTGAATTTTATGCCGTGTAATTAAAATTATATTGTGTATTAATTATTTAAAAATATAGTATAGATCTGACTCTGACAAACTATACTGATTTTGCCGTAATTTTTTTATTTTGTAAATGTTTGTGTCGAAAAAATTGATTTGTTATTAAATGTAGCGCAATAAATTTTATGTTAAATTGACAACAAAAAAAAGTTTTATAAACATTACCCGACCTGCATTTCTTAGCAAATACGACAAAATACTGTTTAAAAATATAATTATTTTGTCTTACTGAAATATATCTATGATTATATACGAAAATCCTTTGTTAGAATATATTATAAAAAGAATAAATTATGCTTTTTGGAAGAACAAAAACTCAATTTAAAATGTGTACGTAGACGCCATGATAATTTCTGTTCACTGTTAATATTGGTTTGGAAATGTTCCATTCTAGTGTGAAGTTAAATTTAAAAACCTATTAACCGACTTCAAAGTAATAAAGCAATAAATAAAACGGAAATAATCATCCTGAAAAGCAAACTATACCAAATGAAAAATCGAATCAAAATATAAATAAATTACACGGTGTAACATTTCAATAGAGGAATGAGAAAAAGGTGCTCATGCGTTTATAAAAGAAACTAGAAAATATTTACATAAAGATACGATGTGCTAAGACAAAATACTGGCGGTAAATATTAAATATTATTCATCTTATGTTGATGACGTCTTGTGATTTCTAATTATTGTTGACGTCACTCGTTAACCACAACATATGCTCCTGCTACTCGGTAGCGCTCTTTTGAAGGTTTGAGAATATTATAAGACGGGGCTTTGGACAGAATAGTTGGTTTCCGTCGAAATTGTAAGCATCCAAGAGTAACGTTTTATAATATGACAAACCCTTTAGAAAATATATGACATAATCTATGGAAAGATCTTGCAAGTGCCCTCCCAAGCGTTACATCTTATAATGGGAACACTTAACAACTAAGGCTAATTATATCCTTACGCGTTTCGGCAGCGCCATTGGAGCGCGCCGCTTTCTTGTAACGCAACTCCATACATTTCCGAACGCGCGCGCTCGAACGGCGCTGCCGAAACGCGTTAGGATAAAATCAGCCTAAATAATGAAGCAACGTGAAGCGTGAGAAGCATGGCGAAAGATGTCATTTTATATTTATATCATCTTTTTCATTGATTAACAGAATATAATAGGAAACTTTGTCGATTCCTATCAGTACCTGTTGAACGTTTAGCAGGGGTTTTAGCAATTCCAAAACCGTAGGGTCAAATTCATAGTCAGCATGTTCACTTTAGAATTTGAAAGCCATTTATTTAATTTTAAGATTTACAATTCATTAAAATTACCTACTAGTTTAATATATATCAGAGGTTTAAATGTAAATAAAATTCAGATTAAAGGTGTGAAAAGTAGAGAAAAATCTGTTATATGAGTTTGACCCTTAGTGACGATAATTGAACCCAAACTGTATTTAATATTATCAATACATAATTCATATAGATCGTTTTGAGGCCTGGTATTAATTTCAACTTAAAACGAAACCTACAGTTTAAGAAACGACACAATAGTGGAGTATTATTTAACGTAAGTAGTTTCGGATAAATCCAAAAATGCAACAAAATTCGTTCTAGTTAGACTAGATTCGATAGCAAACCTTATTCTTTAGTATACATAATTTATTGCAGGCTATTCACAATTATTCAAAAACACTGTGATCGGAATTTCCAGTTTTGTAGTTATTTAAAAAATTTGAATATATGAAATATATATATTAGCATTAGAAACATAACTTTAAAATTTTGATTTCATTATTGTGAAGTAATGTGAATGGATTTCTTTTCGAATGATTGTGGATATCCTTTCATACATCTAAATGAGATTGTACCAAACAGAGATTAATTAACCATTGTTAACGCAACCATTCAAATAGTCAAAAGTTTTGCCTTTATCTTATGTTTAACTACGGTCGCGTTAACTGGATCAATAAAACCGACAAGAGATCATGGCTAATATGATTCCACGGGTACCTACTTGACTAGACCGTTGGGCATGTTAATATAACTCGTGTTTTTGAGAGGTTTCTTATCCACGTCGAACATAATGTACGTGGGATTGGACGCGGCGACGTTCTTCGAGTTCTTATTGTGCTCTTTGGCTTCGAAAACCTCATCGGATTCCGTTCGACGCATATTCAGGTAATTGTGTTCGTCGGATTCGGAATTCATTCTCGATGGAAGATTGTTGAGTGTGAGCATAGGAGTTCTCTCCTCGGGCCAATCGGTGCCGGTCTCTGCTATTTTGACGTTCAATTTACGAGCGTCGAAATCGAATTTAGTGCTCGGTACACGTGGACTGAATATGTGCTGATTCGGTGGGCTCATTTGTAAATATCCTTCGTCGTCTGTAAAAGGATATCGTTACATAATTAACATAAGCCTAACATTTTGATGGATCGCGCTAATCTCATGAACCACTGGATAGAATTAAAAAATCTTAGTGTTGCATAGACGCTATGACCAATAGGAACGGAGCATTAATGAAAAATATTACAAAAACGGACACTGGGCAGTCTTGGGCGGGTGTGTTATACTTGTAAAATTTACTTGAAAATGAGAAAACATGTCGTACCTAGGTCGTAAATAATTAGCGTTCTACTGTAGGCAAGTCAAGTTAAAAAAAGTATTTTCCAGTATGATAATTCACGTGTTTAATGAGTAAACCACTTAACACAAACAAACAGTGCATTCGGAAGTAATATTCGCGTGTTATTGCTTTAGATAAAACTCAAAGAGCTAAATTCTTAAGAAACAATTTTATTTGTAAGTGTTAAATCCCTTTCAAAGCAGAATGGAAAGAAAAATGGCATATTTAAATGAAATTGGTTTGGTAGGGCTCGGTTTTGTTCCGTAGTTTAACGCGATAGTTATTTAAGTTTATGTTAAACACATTTTAAGCGACAACCTTTTTATATTGGTTAGTTAGTATCTATCTACTCCTCAAGACAAATCAAACGAGCTCAAACTTGAAAGGGTTACAATGTTTTACTACACAATTCCAATGGCTCCATCGTCAGACCTTGGATATTTTCTACTTGACATGACGAATCAAATGGGATGCGTAGTTTTATTATGAAGTTCCCATGCCCACCATAATATCAACTGTACGACTTCATTTAAATACATTGTCATCTGATTTACATGTGTATGGAAAATTTAAGCTTAATCGGAAACCGGGATGTGGGTCAAATTTAACTTGCAAGATTTCACCCGAACATGATTTCAAATATATACATTACGAGTTAAATAAAAGCTTGTAAACCTGACAGAGCCAATGCTTTAAATTTGACCGTTAACTATCTTATATAGTCATATTTTATTAACCCCCGAAGAAAAAAGTGAGATCTTTATAAGCTCCTAAACGAATGAACCGATTTTGATGCGATTGTTTAGTTTGAAAGCTGACTACAATTAATAAAGTTCTATTATTTATAAAACTTGTCTTCAATTTCACTTGTTTTTTTTTTTTAAGAAAATAGGAAGGGTTTAATTACCGCCCCATAGACACATGTCAACGGAGCCCTATTTGTAGTGCAAATAAAAAACTAGGGATCAAAAACCAAGCCATTTTGAATAATTTTTAAGAATTTAACATATCTCTATAATCAGAAGTTACGTTAGTAGCATATAGCAGAGAAACGTCTCCATTGTGCGAAAGAGAAAAGGATATTTTGCCAAATTCATACGATTTATTGTTAGTGACATCAACCATGCTTTACTTATAACATTTTATTACCGTATGAAAGAATCTGTTTCGCGTGATCAGACTGGCGTATTTTCCAATTCGTCTGACAAAGGGAAAAATGTGTTTATAGGATGAAATTGTTATGGAGGAATTTCCTTTTATATTTCTTATAAATTTTACGGTGTAGAGATCTATTCCATGATTTATTGGCCTATTTTTCATTTCTCAATTCGATTTTGTGTTAAGCGATTGTAAAGAGAATTAAGAACCGATTTAATGAACCTTTTTCCTTTGTCTGTGTCAGTGGGTGTATAAGTCTGTGGCATTTTAGAACCTAAACAAATGATTTTAAGCTGACATCGACATCCTTAGCTACAATTTTTTTAAATATGTTCATTCATTTATGAGATATTTTTATTTGTAATTATCATATCAAGTTTTAAACGTATATTATTTTTTGGTATTTAATTTTAATTTAATGAAAACCTCATCTCCCCGGCGAATTCCTTAGTAAAATTTCTAATCATGTTTTCTAGAGGTTTGGATTGAAAAACTTTTGACTCTAGCTAAAATCTTAATAAAATTTCTCACCATGTGGTAAGAGATTAGGCGAAGGCGTCGAGAAGAACTGGTTGGCGTCGTTGGTGTAGTGGTGGGGGCTGGGGGTGACGATGTTGTTGTAGTCGGGCGCAGACACCATCGCCAGGTAGTCCTCTTGGCCTTCAGTCTTCGCGTTCATGTCCGCGTACATGGCGTTCAGGTCTACGTAATGCTGGAATAATATTTAACGTTTTAGCAATTACGCCAGACAATAAGAAACTTTTAAAGGAAACAGATTGAACAGATTAATGTATGTTTAGGAAAAAATTTGCAATTATTTGATTATTACCAAATTTCGCGTGCCTTGCAGCCTGCATTGTCACGGACGACAAGAGAGTTATAATTAATTTAATCAGATAAACAAACACAGAAATAAGTTTTGGGGGTTTTTTTATTTTATCTTCAATTTCATTTACTTCTAAGTTGTACTTACATTTCGGACGTTATCCTCAAGGAAGGAGCCCAAGGTCTGCTGCAATTCTGTGAACGTTGGTCTAGCGGTTGGTTTCTTCTCCCAGCATTTGTTCATAACCTCGTAAAGCTTATCATCAGCGTACATCGGCTTCTCCAGGCGGTGTCTGTGATCAAAATCTTTGTTACTCTGGCGCTAAAACTGCTAAACCAATTTTAATAAATCGGCCGTTATTTAAAAAAAATGTTCAAGTTTTTTTTTATAGTTCTTAAAATTCTACAGCTTTATAAAATTAGTATATTTAAATAATGAGACCTTATAAAAATTATTATTATTACACCTAGGGCCTAGGTGTAATAATAATAATTTTTAATTACATTTAATTCCATTAAAATAGGCTTCCCCTAGGTCCTAGGAGAAGCCTGTGACCAGAGATAGCCTGACTAACTAACAATTACAAATAGCTGTACAATGTATACAGATAAGGTAGTAATGAAAGGTAACTAAGAAAATCTATTAACAGCTATTGTCAGGCTTAGACTGTTTTACATTCAAAAATTCATATTTCTCTGTATGAAAAAAATTACCCTTCAGATAGCCAATTAAGCAAGTTAGCCGGACTGATGTTGGGGTACGGGGTCTGCGCGAGCGAGAACAGCTCCCACAACACAATGCCGAAAGACCAAACATCCGATTGTGTGGAGAATATTCTGTCCACCATACATTCTATCGCTAACCACTTCACCGGTAGAGGGCTCTGAAATTAATAATTTATTTTTTATTAATTGGCAGAACAAGTTACGCTCATAACCTTGTGGTTATATGAAATGCCTTGCATTTGATTTATTTGGTAATAAAATTTATGACAGAAGACTAAAAGTTAATACATATTAACTTTTGGTTAGGCACAGAAAACCGATCATCTACTTGCCTATAAAATGAATGACCAATGAAACAACGAAGCACTGAAACTATATTTTGGCCGATTTTAATGGTATTTTTATTTGATAGACTTTTATTTATTTCGAGATTGCTTCGCACTGTTTGAAAAATTCAACAATAACTTAATATTATGATTTAGTTAACAAAAAACATAGTTTAATAATAATAATAAATTGGGACAACAATGTCATAATGTAAGTGACACTGATCCCAAAGTAAGTAGCTGAAGCACTTGTGTTATGGTAAACAGAAATGACGAGGGTACCACAATAAATACAAAAATAATTATGTGTCTTATATAAATAAGTTTGATCAAGAATTAAAAACAAACTTCTGAACTTGATGTGCAATCACACACATAAATTCCCCTTACGGGGATTCGAACTAATATAAATATTATGTTTATATTCATGAATAAATTGCGTTTATTTTTCAATAGCGCTACCTAAGTATATGTTTAAAAGCGCCATCTCGTTAGCATTTTCTGCATTATTTTCTCTATGGTTAACTTTTTTAGTGCGAAGCGATGTTCAAAGAATACTTTTTGGTTTCTTAAATTCCCTTCAATTTCACTTATTTATGACAATTAAACCCATAGTTAATATTGAAAAGCATTACTTACATTCTCTTTCTTTTGATATTCATCGTTCTTGTAAATGCTCCTCGCTAGACCGAAGTCGCAGATCTTCACGATGTTATCTTCGGCCAACAAAACATTCCTTGCTGCTAAGTCACCGTGTAATACCTGAAATTTTTGTTAAAAAATAAAGTACGTACACTAAAAAGTTAAATAATCATTCTACAAAGCATATATATTTGGAGTTTGGTATCAAAATATAACGAAAAATCAAAACATCGATATCTATAAAATTACCGGTTTCCAAATGTTTGTTTGTTTGAATTATTATTCCTGTTTTTTATTATTTTTTATTGTAAAAATCATGTCGGAGTTTCCGATTGTACTGATACTTTGCTGACAGTACCTTTCTACTTGCAAGGTATTCCATCCCTCGTGCAATTTGGAAGGCCCAAGCGAGAAGATCTCTTGAGGTCAGAGGTCTCGGCTTTCGTCCTTCGTAGATGGAGTCACATTCGTAGTTTGACCGCCATTCGGGCTGCACGTACCCAGTTTCGGAAACTGATAATAATTAATATTAACTTCTATGTTTTAAACCATTTTTCGCTTTCTTATAAGTAGGTATTTTAAATTAATCAATATAAATAAAAAAAGTTAACAATGTGCGTGCCACAAAAGCTCAAAAACAAATAAAGGTATAAACAAACATAGGAAGAAAAGCCTTTATTACCTCTCGATTAAGATTATCTTTAAAGAAATAACGTATCTTTTCAAATAAGACTGAAAGTTCTGCTTTCTAAAATTCTAAACTCCAGGAAACAAAATGGCCACCTACTTCCTGGAAATGATCAATGAAACAGATGCTTATCCCACACATGGGTTACATGAACACTAGCATCAGCACATTGTAAAGCAGTCTCTGTGACCGCCTCCTTGGTCTAGTGGTAAGCGCGTAAGCGTTACAACTGGGAGGTCTTGGGTTCGATTCCCCGTGGAGGTAAAAAAAAACTCGGTCTGGCAGGACATAGAAGGCTCCTAAAGAAAAAATCTATCAGTGAAACAGATGAACACTAGGGGACACGGAACTTCACTTTCTGTGAAACCGTATTCCGTCCTTTAAAATAGAAATAAAGCACTTGCAAACATGGGGTGAAAAAATCAATAACACTTAACATAATCGAATGAAAATCAATTCACATGTGCAATTGAAAAAAAGCTTAGTCATCATTAATTTACCTTTCAAAAACTCCACTTGTTGATTTTGATTTGCGTTGTCTAATAGAAGCATTGAAAATAAGTTATTAATTTCACTAGTAATTTAAATAAGTAATATTGGTCTCGGAATCAAAACCAAATTTTCTGATAAAGTTTGGCCTTCAAATATTTTCTAAGAAATTATTGTTTCTGTTTTATTTATTATTTTAATATTCAGAAGTCGCTAAATAGTTTTTTTATTTTTTTATTTCACGATTTAGTGTAAGTCACCAATCAGCTATAACATTTATGTGAGAACACCATTGACAAAAGAAAAAAAACTTTCATAATTCACTTTACTGTTAACAACATAAAATGGAATTGACGCGATATCAAAAATAATATTTTTCAAGATGTAGTATCCAATGTTATCAAATACACATAATATATTTGATTATGTATCAAATACCTAATGTTATGTTGTTTGATGAGCCTTTTGTATTATTGTAAATATATTTACGTACATTATTGTAAATAAATTAGGATGTAAAACTTAGTATATTTTTTACCTTTCCTTCCAGATCTATTTGTATTCCCGGAATTCAAACTAGTGTGATCCGTGGCTTGAGTATGATTTGATCCGTAGTAATCCGAGTGCATACTGTAAAGAACAAGTGAAATTGAAGACAATTTAAAAATAATATTTTATAAACGCACCAACAGATTTTCATACATTTTAGCTAAGATTCATTTTCGTCACGTCAGCTTTAAAACGAAAAATCATAATAATTGCTCCATTTGTTTACAAGCTACAATGTTACAAACAGACACAAAGACAAGTCGCTTATATAACACCGCTATTTTTGCGTTGCAGTTAAAAATATAATAATTATCCATTATTAAAGGTTTTTGGCTTTGTTACAGGACTTTATTAAGCCATGTCTTTATTTTAATTGATGTTTTTATTTCGTAAGTAAAATTTTAATTATGACTTATATGGAATTTTGACTATAGCACAAAGTCACGTTTTACTGAATTTTACGCATAAAATCTCTAAAATACACAACTTTAAGAAATTTATACACTAGCTCACCCGGCAAACGTTGTTTTGCCATATTATTTTTTGGAGTGGGCTACCCTTATCACGGGGTATGAAAAATAGATAGTAGCCGATTCTCAGACCTACTGAATATGCATATAAAATTTGGTAATCAGTAAAGCCGTTTCGGAGGAGTAAGGTAACTAACACTGACACGAGAATTTTATATATAAGATGACGCCAAAACTCCTGAATATTTTTAGGAGTTTTAGCGTAATATCTATTAATAAATATTTAAAATGTCTTACCCGCTGCTAGCAGTACTATACGAGAACGCCTTGTTGACTTTGCCCAGGTTCTTCTCTTTATCATCAGTAAGCTGGTCGATGAACACCTCCCGGTGTCGGATCAGGTAATTGTGGATATTACCGAATTTACAATACTCCACAATTACTATTAGCTCTCCTGGAAATGATCGGTAAAGGTCAGTAAACATTATAAAGCGAACTACAAATTACTGAAATCTATAAATTAAGTATTGGAGTGGAATAACTTTAATGGTGTAGATATGTAGTGTAATTGATGTATTGTGCGTTCCACCTGTTTATATTATGTATTCATCAAACCGATGTGTGATCCATGAATATAGAGTAGATTAGGGTAGCCAGGGATCTCTTCGTTCTCTTTTCTACGTAATAAACGTTCGATCTCTACGTAAGTAAAGGAAATTGAGAGTCAGATGCCAGGGCGGTAACATATGCGCCTGTACGTGATGCTTTTTGTAGTGGAGAGTCAGTGAACATATTATGATTATTCGTGATACTGATCAGGCCGCCAGAGATCCACAACACCGTGGTATTTTGAAAATGATACTAAAAGTGTGAGTAAATATAAATACACCTTCTAACTGGATTATCAGTAAAAAGACCGGGCTATCTTGGCAAAAAGTATTTGTGGTGACCCCATATGCAATCTTTTTGCAAAGTGTAATAGGTAATAAAACAGATCATTTACGAAAGTACACTTTTTTGTAATTATCACTCCTGTTAGTGTATAATCCATAAACGTATCTTACTTTTTCCAGCGTTTTTCGTGCAAGCGCCCAAAAGATTCACAATATTGATGTGTTTGCCCAAATGTACCATAATCTTCAGTTCAGAGGCCAATGCTTTGATGTACATGTTATCTGCGGTTTTCTTGACAGTTTTGACAGCGACTGTGGTCGATTCTTCGGCGTTTACGATGCCTCGTGCCTCAGCTTTGTATACCACACCGAAGGCCCCTGCTCCAAGCTGTTTTCCTAAAAAAATTAACGCAATTTGAAAAATACCAGGTAAGTTAATACAAATAAGAATATCTACTGGATGGAACAGACCTTCATAATTTGCTAAACTCTATCTATCTAACATTCATATCGTTCACGTTAGTTTTCAAACAAAAAAACTGTATCCATTAGTTTAGAAGCTATGATGCCTCAGACAGACACAGAGCCACATGCAAACAGACAGGTAAAATAGTTGTTTTACGTGTCTGTTTGTACATACCTCTTTTTTTTAACCTAATACTAAAGCAACTTATCTGTGAAAAAACTTAACATTTAAATCAAAAAAATTAAGCAATATGAATTTGAAAACTACTTTTCTTGTAATATAAAAGTGAATACAAGTAAAGGAAACTGACCTATTTTGAGCTTTTCCGCCGGAAATTCAAATTTATCATCATAAGGCAAGAGTTCAGCCTGTTCGTCTATTCCCAAATCGGGGTTAAGGGACTTTGGAACTCCTTCCTTGAAGTAGAGTAGTCCAGCTGCAGCCAACTCCCTCTTGAATTGCTTCATCTTTCGTATCCTCCATACCAAGTAAGCAATTAGTATTATAAGTATGAATACAACAACGCCAACGCAACTTAAGAGACCTTTGTATGTTGGTGTTTCTGAAATAAAATATATTTTATTAAAAACATGTCACAACTCGCCATAAAGAGACTGTCTAGTCGTATTAATAGAATAATCTAAAATAATTTTTTGTCTCCTTTTAAACTTAATAGTTTAGTTTTGAAATAATAAATAAGGTAAGATACTTAAATGCGCGAATGTGCAACTGGCAATTGTTACGTGACAACTGATGACGTAGCCATGGCAACGCAAAAAAATTGGCGCCTATTGGTCTCTACTAAACTAAATATTCAGCACATTTTACATACACTGATATGGTCAATCGATAAATCTTTATTGTTAAGTCAGTTCTGCCATATTGTTTCTTGATGCCACGTAATTTCAAGAAAGGCAGTTTAAAAAAAAAATTCGGGTTCTGTATTGAATATTACTGCTGGAGTTTCAAGAATATACATTGAGCACACACAGCCAATTCTTTCACAAGCTATCTCTGTAACTAAGCTCTGTAAGTACTAAAATCATAAAAATCGTTCAATACATTTATAGGATTAAGAGAGGTGAGACAGGAAGATGAACACATTCTAATACGAGTAGGTACCTTTCATGTAAAGGTTATAAAATTTGCTCTCAGTATCGTTGCCGCTTTTTGCAACACATTCGTATTTTCCGCTGTCTTCTTCCAACATACTCTTGACAGCAATTGTCGAGTTTAAAACCGTTCTATTTATCATTATCGTAATTATTTCGACGTTGATGCTGTTTTTAACCGGTAATCCATCCTGTAAACAATTATTAATCTTAAAATATCTAACAATTTGTAATGATATAAAATTATTTAAAAAAAAAACGATAAAGTAACTATTAAAGATAATAGAAATATTTGGAAGTAGGTGCCTTAGGGTTCAATATTTTTGATTTTCAAACTGTAGCAGTTTGACACTGACTTCCAAATGTTTTCTTTGTAGAATTATTACTACAATTTTATCGATTGTTATTTACTGCACTTTGTGGTCGGATTATTTTTTTTTAATTGATAAATACAAAGAGACTAAATGATAAAATTTGACATTTAGCACTAATTTCGAATTCTTACCTTATACCATGTGATCGTCGGTGGAGGCACTGCGTCAGCCTGGCAAGAAAGCTGCACAGGTTGGTATGGGTTCACTTCCACGTTTTTTTCCATTTCCTTTGGTATTATAATATCTGGTGAACGTTGTTCTGAAAAATAAAAAAGTAGGTAAAGGATTTCTTTTCTTTTTTCACGAAATGGTGTTTTAAATTTGAAATTGATAATTTAAAAAAACCAACGACATGATGATTACATAGAATATTTCATAAATGGATGAACAGATTTATTGGAGCTAAGATCCATCTCGATCACGTTAGCATAAAAAAAATTGTGTGTGTGTGCTTCAGACCACACGACAGAAGTGAAAACTTCAACAAGGTGAAATTATTAATACGAAATACAAGTTTTTTTTTGCATTCTGTATTGATAAATTAATAACTTTTGCAATGTACTTAATTATAATTGTGTATAAATTACTCCAGTGAATTTTGCTCTTACTCGATCCGACTGAGAGCGACCCGAATGAGTGTTACATAGCCTCGGCTATGTAACGCTCGCGTGACGCGTGACGGCTCAGTTCAATTCACTACCCACAAAAAGTGCTAAACGCGCCTAAAGAAGTTTTAACTTCAAAAACGCATTAACACACACACATTACGCATTATTATCGTTTAGGAGCGATGCCACAGAAAGACACGGGTATTTGCGTCGGAGTTAACTAATTTAAAGTAAAATATTTACCTATCACAGACACAGGCATGGTGTATGTTTCCTCAGAATCGTCAAACTTGTATCCGAGACATGTGTAATTCCCGGCGTCGTTTAGTGTTATTCTATCAAACACCAATTTGGCCACCAATGAGAGATTAGTTTCATAAAATTTCGCTGAAAAATAAAAACATTATTATTTAAATTGACATTTGAACGAAATGAATTAATGTTTAATTCATTGATATAGAATACCCAAGATACACCATCAACGCTCAAAATTTGGCACTACCAAACTGTGCTAGAATTCATATTTAGCACAGTTTGGTGCTGACGATCGCATGGCGTAATGTCATAACCGCCTCACTCTCGCATTGGAAATAAAACTTTAAGTTTGCATGATAAGTTTGTATTTCAAAATTTTAAAAAGTGGCATTGGGTATATTTTGTATTATTTTCACACGCACACACTGCTTTTTTTAAGGTCGGGTAAAAATACAGATCTCAAATCGTTCCATTCGTTAAGAACTTACAATGCCACAGTCAGACACATATCCACATGTACGTTAAACTTGTAGTTATAATTAAAATAAGGAATTTTGATTATCAAAAATCAGATAATATAATTTTTCAAAATTTTTGTTAATAAAGAATTTTAAATTAATATCTAGACGTAATTTGATAGTGATTGTTGTAATACGTGTCTGGATGTCTGTGGTGTCTGTTTCTAACATGTGTTATGTTCAATAAATAAATCTACTCACTGTAGCCATCCATCCAAATACCTTCCACGTCAGTCCAAGAAACGTTAAAGAACTCGAATTTAGATGCAAAGCACTCCAGCTCGACCCTCTCGTTCTCTGAGAACCAATTTTTTTCGTTATTCTTCACAGCAAATCCGCCAGACACCTCATACACGATGAACCGCCGGCTTTCTTTAACATGGCCCATGCTATTCGTTGCGTGGCATGTTATAAAACCAGATGTACGCGCGGGAACCTTCACCTCCGACGAAGTTTTTATTATAGATTCGTACTTGGTATCACCCTGCAACAATTTTTAGAATATTTTTTTTATTGCGGACAATATTGATCTATATTTGATGATAAAGCAATTTACTTAAAAATATAATGTTAGTAAGAGACAAGAGTAACAAAAAAATAAGATAAGGTGGGCTAGAAGAAGATAAGTCGCTGTCTGCCAGTGCCGACGACAGCACGCACTAGCTGCCACATAAGCTTGGACTGACAGTCCCTTCCAGTTCCAGTCCATAGTGAAAATATATATTACAATAAACAAGATTGTTATTCTACGATACCACCACCGGGGCTCTTGACAAGCGATAATGATTCATTTCCACACAAAATATTTGCTTTTTTTGCGGGCGACACCGATCACACACTATTGCCGATTGTCTGAAGGCCCAGCTGTAGACACGAGACATCGGTCCACTCGTTAAAGTGCTAAGATGTCACAGACAAATACCCCTCTTTTTTCGTCGATTGTAAACAGTAGTTACAAGCGGATAGAAAAGCGAATTTACATGCATACACACATGTGTATGCATGTAATGTATGTATGTAAGGTCTAACTTACCCTAAGCGATTTTTCCTGGCCATTATCGTCGGTAAATACCCAATCTATAGTGGGTTGGGGATACCCGATCGCCTCGCATCTCATTGAGGCAGTTAGGTTTAATAAATACTTTTTGGGGTTTTTAAGACCAAAATTAATTATTGGTACGGCTGTAAAATGCAAAAATCACATTCAGTTACTCTTACATCTAAAGAAGTAAAAAAGAAATTATCGTCAAACAAGTGAGGTCAACAAATAACTGAGATTGTTGTTTCTCATTAAGGATGCGTTCTTGTCAACAACAGTCTCTTAAACTTGAACTTGAATTGAGTGGGACCTAGACAAGAACGCTGGAAATTTGTATAAATATTTGGTGTCGTTATTGTAACATCAAATATGTGTCGATAAATGAGAGTGAAGGTCTTTTCTACAGGCCTTGCATCCACAATTCCTCCGGAGTATTAGGTAATAAAGGGGATTTGTTACGGATTTAAACTGAAATTTGTAACCTAAATCAATTACCTTGTGGCCTTAGATCATAGGTCACGTTTTTTGACACATAATCATTTATTGCAACGATGGTATAATTTCCCGTGTCATTTATATTTAGATTTAAGATGGAAAAATCGACGCTTCCCCGATCGACATCCAAAAAATGTTTCCCAGGGATAATCGCCAATTCCACGTTATCGCGTAATCTGTAAAGCAAAAAGTTAATATTAAAATTTCCAGTTTACAAGTTACATTGAAGACAATTTTTATAAATCACAAATTAATTTTCAAAAATTAGCTAGAGTTTATGATGAACACATCGCAAATTTTAGCAAATGAGAAGAAAAAAGATGTATGGCCACATTCATAACAGCAGTCTTTCTGCGTCTGTACTAAACTGTTTGAAACTGATATCATTGATACTGATGGTCTTTCAACTTTCAGCTATTGGCATATCATAATAATAAAATATAAAATGAAATTAGTCAATAATAAAAACTTTTTTTAAATAATTACTATAATACAATAAGGAAATCGCTAAAGCTAGTTATAATAAGAATGATTATCTTATCTTAGATTTAGTTTTATCGAGATAAACTGATGAATAGGAACTATAAATACTTACATGGTGAATTCAGCAGGGGGATAGTCGGTGACCTTCGCGTGTATTTTTATCATTCCTTGCTTCGTTTCCAGAATATTCATTTGATTGTGAGCCTTTGTCAAGTTGATAAATCCCGTGTCTGAAAATACATTTTTAAATTTCTTAAGTAAAAATAAAATAAAACATTTGCCTAGTGTCGTAGTTCCTTAAACAAATATAAAAGTAATAAATGAAACAGAAATAATTATAAAAAGTAAATACGTAATTATAAGAAGTAAAGACAAGTTTGGCATAAAAATGTGAATACGCGACTTTAATTTGGCCTTAAAAACAGAAGAGATAGAAGAGTTTAGATTCGATAGATAAAAGCTCTCCAATACGTGAATTCACGGACGATAATTAAATTGTAGTATTCTAGAAAGTATCTGTGTTTAAAGAAAACATTTTCAATGGATTAAGCGCGTATGTTTAACATAATTATACAATTATTATATTAATACTAAATTTTTAAGATGTTTCGCGTACTTTACGATGGCATACATGGTAAAGTACGCATGGTCACAAACGACTATTTTGTTTAAATGTGTGATACTTCAAAGACATTACTAAGTATCTGTTTTTCATATTTAAAATGTGTTACGCCAGAGATTCTGGGTTTCGAAACCCGGAAAGCTTAATGTTTTCGTAGGGTAAGCAAAGGTACCTAATTGCCTGTAAAGGATTATCAGTGAAAGATTTAGCTTTTATAACCTCCACGAAAAAAGGTGTCTGTGAGGCTGTCAATGAATGGACCAATTTTAATGCCGCTTTCTTTTGATTGAAAGTTGAAGTGATCGAAGTACAATTTATAAAGTTCATCAATTTATTTGGTATTCTTATCTCTATCTAGTTAATCTCGGGAGATTGTTCTACTTCCTAGTTACCTTTATATATTTTTTTAAATTCTTCTTTCTCCTCGCCATTACTATTCTTAGACTTGCAAGTGTAAACCCCAGCATCTTCCTCAGTCGCGTTAACAATAGTAATATTATTGTATAAAATACCACCAGTCGCCTCATTCTCATTCGTTTCATACGAAACGCTCTGAAATTAAATATTAATTATATTAATAAAATATAAATAAACTGTTTATTATCTACCACCAAAAGGAATAAATATTCTGTTTTTAAATATTTTTTCATTGATGCTCCGCTCCTTTTGGTCGTAGCGTGATGTTAAATAGCCTTCCTCGATAAATGGACTCACAAAAAGAATTTTTTAAACTTTTCAATTCTGACCAGTAGTTACTGAAATTAGCGCATTCAACCAAACCAATATTAATAGAATTTTTTATATACACTATGTTGTAATGGAGTGCACAATTTTTGTTGGTTTGGTTGCCGTGTCCAGTCTCCTCCGTTCCACTTATGCCCGGCCGCACAATATCAGAAATTTCTGTCAGAAAAAAATATAGCGCTCGCCGGAAGGCGCTCCGTGCATATATTTTGTATTAGCTCCCGCACACTGTTAGAAAAATTCTAACGGCACGTTTCTGATTGGTGCGTTAGGATTTTTCTAAAATAAATTTCTGATAAAGTGCGGCCGGGCTATAACACCCCATCTGGCAAGTGGCAGCCCTAGCAGAGACCGAATACAAATACATATTAAATTATAAATTGTATTTGGAATCGGGGATCGAACCCGATACCTCAGGCTTCGCGGTAGGCTTATAAGACCGCTTAGCCATGAGGCCAAATTTGTTAACGCTTCTGATAAATGCAGCTGTGATTTGGTAATTACAATAATAAGGAGAAGGTCCATAAAAATCTTTCACTGAAAAGAAGACTCAAAGCCCTTTCAACGCTTTGGTGATAAACAAACAGACAAATAAAAAATCTATATATTATACGTACTTTTACTTATTTATTTGTAAATATTTTGAATTTATTTGCATAGATTACCTTTGTAGAGGGCAGCTTCCATTCAAGATAAACGGCTGAATTTTCTTGATAAATTACTGTACAGTTCAATGAAAACGTTTCACCTTTAATAAAATATCGGGATTCACCTATAATAGTTGGCGTTGGAGGCTTTTCCGTTTCTAAAAATAAAAAATAATATAATTAATTTTATAAAATACTGAATATTTTAACTAAATACTACTTATAGGAACTCTAAAAATTAAAATTAATATCAAAAGTTATATGAAAGGTGAATGTTTTTTTATGATTATTATTTTATAAAAAAGTTAAAAAACAAATTATTTTTAACAAAAGCCATAACAATAATTTGAGGTAATTTATCTATAACTTAAAATCATCAAACAAACAAATATAATGAAATGTTAACGAACTCGCTTTTTCGAATAATCAAACCAAAACTGAAAAGAATGTTAGTGAATTAGTTGTTAAACGTTAACACAAACAAAGAAACGCAGAGCAACACACCAAAGAGATTAAACAAAGCAACAAGCTTCACAAACCATAATGCGAATATAATCCAACCAAATTTAAAATACATAACCGAATAATCAGTGACCACACCACGCTACCACGACAACGATACCATCTATTACTTACTAGCACTCATTATCTGCCAGGATAATAGGTCGCCGCGCTGTGCCGTGCAATTATAGTTCAGCTCTTTTGTTGGTTTCAATAAAAATCCGATCTTTGGGGAGTACTTAAAGGAATCTGGTGGGTTGTTACTCTGCCGCTAATGTATCACCATAAATATTGTTAGTCAGAGTACACATTGAGCTAGTTTCAACTATGCTTTTCAATTTCAATATTTTGAAGTTTCATTTTAAAAAGATATTTAATTTTTTTACAACGTATTGAAAAACATAATATTATGAGGTTACCACAACTGTATCATTTAAACATTCTGGCAATTTTTACTGTAGCCAACGTTAATATCCAAAATTTGATTTTTAAATAAATTAAGAAATAATAAAATTGTGGCAGTTGTGTGAGTTATAAAATTAAACACTCTACACCTACGTTTATGTACAAAAACATCTTTCGTCGTAGTTACGTTTTGTCTCGTAAAATCACAATTGAAAAATGTTATTTGACTATCCAAAAGATCGCTATCGATGGTGAAACCAATTTTCGGGCTATAACTATATTCACTTTCTGCAAAGTCCTGGATATTAAGAACATTGTTATCATTTCAAGCAATCACGAACTTAGATCTTAAAAGCATGCCTTGGCAGACCTAAGTGCCCTTACGCACTAGCGGCTAACCTCTGTTCCATTTTAATAAGCAACCGTTTGTGAACATACGCATTTAACCGCCTCAAAATTTCGACCGTGGCGGTTGAATTCCGCGGTATACGCGGACTGCTTTATGCACTGACTGCGAATTGCACAGCTATGAATTTTCATTAATTTAATAAATTTTTGCAGTTCAACGATGAGAATCTATTTGAAACTCTGAAGGAGTTTTTATACATGGTTTATGTACCCGATCAACACGCCCAGAGCGGTTCGACCTCTTGACGCGGTCAGCTGATATTGGCGATGAACCGCCATTCCCAATTGAGTCAGGCGGCTGGCCGTGCGGGTAGCTGCCAGTGTATAAGGGCGCTAAATGGCAGACATACCATAAGCATTAGTAAGTTGCTAAAGTAGTGTATTTTTTAAATATAATTAATTACTTCGGATAAATGTTGTAAATACACTGCCTTACTTGTTTATTTTATTGGACATTAAGCAAGATAGATGTTAACATGCAATTTAAGCAACAATTTTATTTATATCGTATTTAAACTGGATTTTCAATATTTTAACAACTATTTTATGAGACAATTACTGCATACATACCCCTATCAACCGAACGGTAACATCGGGTGTGGTAGGTTTACATTCTATAAGAACCTTGGATCTCCCGACAGACCAATGTTGATACATTTCTCTGAAGGGTGCATACAGACTATCCGTCCCTAAAATTAGTCCTAAATTATTTATAAATGCTCAAGTTTGATAAAATCATGTCATTCAGTAAATATCTTTGTTCTCTCGTGTAGTAATAAGTTTATTCATGTTAGAAAACTTTATAATTAATAAAATGAATTGCATAGTTTTAAGTAAAAACTTAGTTCACTAATGATTTAAATTATTGTATCAATACAGATTAAAAGCAGATATAATTCTCTAATCTGATAATATGATATTTAACTACTAGATTTTAATTTAAATGACAATACTTATAATAAAATAAACCTAATTAGATTTTTTTTATTTATGGATGTTCTTACCATTAACATATAAGTATATGTAAGACACGTGTTCTGTATTAGAAGGTTCTTCTCGTATATTACTTAATATCGCCGTTTCGTTCACAGTATCGTCAAAACACGCGTAGTAACCGACAGTGATCCTGCTGACATTATATAGATCTAGTGTTGTCTCATATTTATATTGTGAATCAAAGGTTTCCACAGTTTTTTGCTCTCTAAATATTTGTGTACTATACTCCGGGATTTCTTGTTGCTTAATTTGAACACGTTTATTAGATCTGCATGTTATTGTGAAGCTTTCTCCATTTTCAAGTATAATTTCATCCACAGAAGGAATTATTAAGGGCCCTTTCGGATGGGTATCTGAAAACCAGAATTCTCTAATAAACTTGCTAGTTAACTTTTTGCCTCCCGACGAAGTATCAAGAGTTTGACGTGTCTGTCTGTGGGTCTATGAAGTGTCGCAGCTTCTAAACGACCGATTTCGATGCGGTTTTTTGTTTGAAAGCTGCCTCGATGTGGAATAGCTACAATTTTGAAAAAAGATTCATCCGTTAATGATATATTCTTATTTGTTTTTCACACCTTAATAATCATACTGTGTACAGTCAATAAAGCTACCGCGCCTAAGTTTAACATAGTGAAAGAAAATTAATCGTCGATGGAAACTTCCCTGAACTAATTTATCAAATGCGTTAGATATATCGAATTAATCATACCAGTAGATCAAACAAAACTAACCTTCGGCATGTTCCCTTAAAGATCAAGTATTCAAAATCGTAAATCGAATCTAGTCTCAAGATATGTCAAACCTAGTTTATTAATTGTATTTTTACTTACGTCAATGTTTATGACTATTACAAAATATAATACATATGCAATTGCCTCTTAATGGGTTATTAAAACTATTGAACGTACAAAATTTATTTTTAACCGTATGTTTGAAATATTTTGTATTTTTTTGTATTTGTTTTTCAAATATTACATTAAGTTGAGGTATTGATAAACAATAAATCGCTTGTGCCCCGCGTCCTGCATACACTCCGATTATTATTAGCAGCGTCTTTTTTTCGTTTAAATAAAAGACTATTATTAGTACAAAAAATGTAACTAGCATATTGAAGTGTGTGTATCTGTAAATGAATGTAGGTTGTAAAATATTTGTTTAGTAAGAGGAAACTCTAATGATTTTTTCACTATTGTACAATTTATCCAATTTATAAGGGCAACAGTAAAAATTTATCTCATATTATAAAGTATCATATTATAGTAAAAACATGCACTTTAATTTCTCAAGGAAATCGAATCTCTGCGCTTATTTCCTAATCTTAACGCTTCAAGAATAAATAGTTCGTTTATTGCAATCAAAATAGTTAAATTACAAAAATATATTAATATCAGAGCGTGATGCCGCCCAAAATAATAAAATAATATATAATGATAGATTAGTTCGGCTTCTTTAAACAGAAAATTCTATAGTTGCTCTTAATAGGGGACAGTCAATAGTCATTCTATAAAGGGGAAACTCTGCCCAATTGAGTAGTAGTGTGGTTTTTATTAAATTATTTAAAATATATTATGGAATGGGCTTATGTTTTTATATTTTTGTCCACTTAATTATTGATAAATCAGTAAAGTTAACCGGCATTTCTAAGGCAGAATGTGATCTAGCCCTGTAAGTGATATAATAATAAGTCGTGTCGATAAAGATAATGACACCAAACGTCATTTCTATACAAATCAGCGTTAGTGGGTGCAGAAACATGCGTGACGGTCTATTCTAGAACCTCTGAGATGTGTTATAAAATACGGGCCTTTTATTATGGTAATGGGAGATGTAATATAATGTGAGAGTGAACAACACTTTAATTTGCTATCAGGGTGCGACTGGGCGCGGTTAACTTTGGGAAATTAAAACCAGTTAACAAATGTTTGAGACCAATTATTGATCAAATTGAAGAAATTTAATCAATTAACTTATTAGTACCCCGTTGTGTTTCTTATTAACATTAATCATTTGAGCATAAATAACTCCAGGTTTCATGATTTATAAGTAAACTGTTTTATTTTCCTTGTTTATTTTTCTAAGAATAGTTCAATTAGGGCATATTTATTTTCATTGTTTATTGCAAACGTTGCACCTAGTTTATTTATCAGTACTAATATTAAAAAACCAAAGGGATTTTTTGATTGTATGCTTTAAAATTGTATGATTGATGATATAAAATTAGCGCGTCACAGTTTTAAGAACTAGTTTTCTAATACAAATATTTGGTAAAAAGCTATCATTTGAATACAAGTGGATACTTAAATTTTATTTATTCTAAATGTTGTACAATAACTAAAATGTAATGTAAACGGAAGTTCAAGTCAAGATATCAATTCACTGTTTCCTGTTGCATGGTAATTAAAAAACGAATGTAACTAACCCATACCGCAACTATACATAAAATAATATTTGTGTCTGACTGTTCACAAGTTAACTGTTATTATCTTTATTTATGATACTAAATTTCCACCTAGTCTATGGACAAAATTAATACAGAAGCTTTTATGATTTAACCTCTGACGGAAAAAGTTTAAAAGTTTGACGTGTTAAAAGTTTCACGTGTCTGTCTAGATCCCAAATGAATGAACCGATTTCAATGCGGTTTTTTCGCTTGAAAGCTGACGCGATCGAGACCGATCTTACCTACAATTTATAAAGATCTATTCAACCATTAATAACATATTGTTAATCATTATCATGTCGGGGACTTGTTAAATTGTCTACAATTTCACTAATTATATTTTCCACCCAGTCTCCAGATAAAATTAAAACATAGAAGCCTTTATTTTGTTTTATTGTTAGAAAGTGAATACTTTGCCTAGTTAAATCAAGGATAAGAATATGAAAGAATAAGCCATTATGTACTAATAAGTAGGTACTATATATTGAGTATTTAGTAGTTTCTAGTAAAATATATCAAGTAGTTTACCTACCTAAAGACTGACCGCAAAAACAAGGAAAATAACCTATTTTAAATTGTAAGTTATTATTGAACTAATTTATTTCCAAAAATATCAGAAACCTCTAAACATAAATGTCAAATTATTAAATACAACAAAAATAGGAACCAACTGAATTTCTATTTCAGGCAAATATTTGGAAGTTGACTCCTTTGTTTTCAGCCCCTTTTCGTGATAAAGAAATGGCAACACTGTCTGTGTTTCTTTTTTGTTTTCTTTGACTTGTCAGGTGTGTCTTTGTCGTGTACGTATCAGACACGTGACCAACTGAAGCTCTGAGGTGATTATTATTATTATTAGTTTATTATTACACTCGCCGCGGCCCGCGTATTATAGTTTTTCCTATTTTGCAACATTTTTCGTAGCTTGTCATATAGCCGACAGCTACTCTCGATAAATGGACTATCAAACAAAAAAAAATCAATTCGATCCAGTAGATAGAAACTCATCAGCTTTATGTACCTTACAAATTAATTACTTAAATTAAACCTATGTTGAACAATTACGTGCTTTGAACGGTGACCTTGAGAGGTTACATTGACGCCATTTACTGTATAAATCTCAATTCAATTACTTATACCAATTTCAAATATATTGCGAAATTACAAAACGGAAAAAAATGTTTGTATTTAACTCAGCGAATTGTTGAAATTTAATTAAATATTTGCGTAATTCTTGTTCTGAAGCCGATATATGCTCCTTCAGACGTTTAACTTCCGAAGAAAAGGTCTATATGCCTTTTTCTAAAACGCTGTTTAAAGGTAGATAGATGAACTGTGATATAACCTTATCCACGAATGATCCACATTTTGTAATAAGAACAAAATTTAGACCGGTGTCAATTTTAATACGGTGTTAAAGCAGAATCAATTGGTCTAGTTTTAAAACAGTCTTTCCCAAAGTAAGTGATAACGCCCCCTTGTGGGCGCTGGAGGCCTAAAGGGGTAAGGGGCCCAAAGAAAATTGGGGAGCTTGGTCAAATTGGTTCTTAAGTCAATTGGAACCTGATATTAACTTAAAATCATCAAATTTACCTCGCATTACATTAGTTTTAAAACAAATGTTTATTTTTAGTTAATTTTGAATAAAATAGACTCTTAATATTGTAAAGTTGTATTATTATTGCTCTTTTTGGTAAGAAGTCTTTTATTGATTAAGGAGAAAAATGGGGTGGGGAAGAGGCGCGATAAAATAACTGATTTTCAAAGTGGGCGTTAGACGAAATAAGTTTGGGAGCCTCTGCTTTAAACCAATGCTAAGAACAATTATTGTAATAACACCGTTGTAATAACAAGTTTGAAGTGAATTTAGGTCTGTGGCGTCGCATTTTTTTGATTAAAAACTATCGTGCTCGAGATGAATTTTACCTACAATTAATTAAGATTCTTATTTATAATAAACAATTTCACTTGTTTCAACTTTAAATATAATGTAAGTATTTGTGTGATGTATTAAAAGAATTTCTTTTTTGCTATAGGTACTTGTTTAACGTGGCTTTACTTTTTAATTTACATTATAATATTTCCCAATCCTTAATGAATCAGAACAGACACAATTACAACGAAAGCTGGTGACGCATCACTGAGTCATTACATCTTAAAGATGGAGTCTGTAGTAAAGTATCGAAAAACTATAATGTACGGTCGCTGACTCATTCCTTGCATAATCGATCTATGCTGAGACATAATACTGTACCGGTTTTAATTCATTTCATTGATAAATTTATTATTATAAACACGAAACGTTGAGCCCTTTTAACCCTCGACACAAAAAAAGGGACGTATCTGTGTGGCTGTGGGTTTTGTGTCCTATGTCCTGTCATCGTTGATCCAAATAAAAAAAAAATAATGCACTTTTTTGTTTGAAAACTAACAGATTTTAGTTATAATTCATGAACATCTGTGCATACATGAATTGTAATTAACTTGTAGACGGGCGTGGTTAAAATGTCTTCAAGAATTCTTTTTCACTTGTTATAATTATTATATATTATAATACAATTATTATTTATTATATGTAGCAAGCACGTGAATTTCTCTTGACATTATAACAAGATACGATTATTTAAATATGTATACCTTTATCGTGTCTGTCTTTGATAAGTCTATTGCAAAACATCTTATCTGTATGAAAAAAGCAAGAATCTACTTCCTATATATTCTAAGAAATATTGCGGTTATTTGGTAGGTAGGTACTTTAACCTACTTACCCAAAAGAGTTGTTCACGTCAAATTAAATAGATTTTGACATCCTTAGAAATTTTATTTATATAAGACCAATGTTCTTTTTTGTATACCTGACAGTATGTACAAAATTTTAACACAATTTCAAAACGTTTGTGTATTAGACGTAACGAACAGACACGTCTAATATTTTTTTTCTTTGGAGGCAATAAATAAAGTAAATAGATATAAATAAAAATTAGTACATGACTTTTTACAAGAGATTAGTTGTTTCACATAGACCGGGTCGAAGGCAAGAAATAGTATTCAACTAAAATAAAATGTATCATTTTTAAAAAATTGATAAAATTAGATAAAAAGATAAAATGCCAGTGAAACTCAAAGAACGATAAAGAAACGTTGTATACTTCTGAAATCTTATCTCTAATAACTACCTAGGAATATTACAATAGATACTACATAATAACTAAACCAGGGTACCTACTTCTAATTAAGACATTAGGTTTTATTTTTACATTTTCCTCTATGTCAGCTTTTTGTTGTATGAAAAACAGTATGTATATTTATAGATTAAAGACGAAAATATGAAAGTCTCATAGATTCTTATATTTTCATTTCTTTTCTAGTAGAGACTTCGGGTCCATGGGGGCACAGGAAACCCGAAAGCTGGCTTATTTTTCTCTTATTTCGGCCAACGCGTTACTATAACGATACAACGCGATAATGTAACCAGTATTTTGGGTACGCACCCCAATGGCTTTGATGAGCCTTTTGTATTTTTGTAAATATATTGAAGTACATTATTATAGATAAATAACGTTCGTTAGTGTTACAAATTCAATAAAAATAATTAAAATTGGACAACCCTTCCATGGGTCAGTAGGAAAGTGCGAATTGATCTACTGAAAACAATACTATAAATTAGCATAGAAGTGAGTGTTGGCTGAGGCTTATGTGCCCTAAATCTACTTAATGCCCATAAAACCTCTTGAAATTGTATTTAAGATTCGTCTTCTAGAATTCGGGATTCCAATCAGTGAATTGCAGAAGCAGAGATGGGTCTAACGTGACCACTTTTTAGCCTATATACCTATTATATACCCAGCTGATAAAAAAATGTTTAAGGTATCATAATATATATATATACGAATTAACTAGCCATCAGTATTTCAGCATACAGATAGGACAGCCCTCGCGTGTAGCCCGGTTTATAGAATAAAACCACAAAAGAGTACATTAAATAACTATAATATGTATTAATTTGAAAAATACATTTAAAAAAACAGGTTTATTTAATAACATCAGTTGATGTATGCATGTAAAAATCTTGATTTTTTTTTTTAAATATATCCACGGATTTGAATCCGCGAAAACGTGGCTAGCGTGGCATTATCGAAATTAATATTTAATACTTTTCATATTACTTTGTTGTATCAACACAAAGTTTACATATTTCTAAACCTCATAGTTAGTGGTACGAATTAGGTTAAAACATTTAAGCAAAGCTACCTTAATCCATTGCAAAATATAAGCGGAATTAATTCTACCATATATGTTATATTAGCCGTAACACGTGTTAACAGTACTCTGTGTGAAAAAATTATACAGTTGCACAGTCTGTTTGTAATTTATGCGATGACATCAGTATAGATTCCAGCCAAATGTGACTTATGGCCTTAAGGAATTTTAATAAATATGTGACCATGAATTGTAATAACAACGCATGACACTGGTAGTAGATGGGGCCAGAAGGAATGAAAGGCAATAAAAACCACAACATTAAATCTATTTACGAGTATGTACCTATATATTAAGTCATGTTGTTTGTTTATAACTAGAAAACAGCTGCACCCATAATAATTATCTCTAATTTTTTCGATTCATCACCGCCTAAAATAGTTATGACAGTAAAATTGATAAAATTAAAAAAATACATACAGAAAGATGTATTGTTATACATTTTGTACAGAATTACGTTTTTAATAACACGAAACTGATTTCTTGAAGCGACACAGTTCGCGGGATCCATTAAATATTTAAATAAGTTATAATATAATGATCGTATTAATTTAAAACTATTGTTGTACCAATATTTTATTGAATTTTATGTATTTACTCATAAATCAGTAATTTTTTAGTAGGAATTATGATACATAGTATCTACCTCAAATTTTATTTATTTATTTATTTATTAACACTTCGTTGCAATAAACAATAGGATACAGATAACTTAAGCTAAATGGAGTGCAACGGGCGGCCTTATCGTTAATCAGCGATCTCTTCCAGGCAACCCAACAAGGAAAATAAAAAAGTAATGAAGGGAGAGTGCATGAAGTGCGAAAACTACTAAATCCTTAACAATAACAAATATGGTTCAAACTAAAAAGTCTAAGCGGTATCAGCTGTTGCATGAATCACGAACGTTTATAGAAGTAGGATAAGACAAGGACAAGAAGTGCCTATGGAGGAGAGATTTGAAGGAAGACAGGGTGGGAGCCAAACGAATGGAAACAGGAAGTGAATTCCAGAGCCTTACCGCGGTGACCCTGTAAGACTTGCCGAAAAAGGAAGAGTTGTGAGGTGGAAATTCTAGGATGCATCTATCAGCGGACCGTAAGCTGTATTTTATATAGTAAAAAAAATCACATCGTTTTTGTCACACCGTATAACTCACGTTGTGATTTATCGTGTAAATAATATAAGGATCCTTTTACGCATCCTGGATGGTAACCTACCAACTCAAATAAATGTTTAGCGAGGTAGGTACCTACATAACGATTTTCATACATTTTAGCTTTTCAAATGCTAACACTCCAGACAGGTATTCGAAAACAAAACAAAGAGCTTAAAATAAACTGGTAATAATCTGGTTTAAAAATGCGATAAAAACTGCATACCAGACGATATAACTCTTGTGTGATAGAAATATGAATCGTGGGAATATAAAAATTAAATTCATTTATTTTATTCTATGTAGGTATTTATGTTATAAATCTTGTGATGGTTGTGCCTTTAAAATTAATAATTGTAATATAAATTAGGTATTTAGATGCGTATTAATCTATTTTACAACTAACTAAATCCTACTAATATTATAAATGCGAAAGTTTGTGTAGATGTTTAGATTTGTGACTTAATCACGCTTAAATTGCTGAACGGATTTGAATGAAATTTGGCACGCAAATAGAATATGCTCTGGAGTAACATAGGGTAGATACCTACCTATAAATTATAAATTAAGTATTGCTATAATGCATAAAGCGCTTATTCCACCTCACTGAATGCAGACGTCCTATATAATAATTCAGTAACTAAATTCAGTCAAGTGAAATAGCATTTAGGAACTTCCTAGCTTACTTCCTAAATGCTATTTCATATAACTGTTTTTCGTTTATTATTATTTTGCCTATCTTTATAATTTAATTTTGCCAAGGTTAACTTTGTGATCGTAAGTCCGGCCGCACATTATCAAATTTCTGTCAGAAAAAATTCTAATGCTCGCCTGAAGGCGCTCCGTGCATATATTTTGTATTAGCTCCCGCACACTGTTAGAAAAATTCTAACGGCACGGCCGTTTCTGATTCGTGCGTTAGGATTTTTCTAACAGAAATTTCTGATAATGTGCGGCCGGGCTAAAAGTCACGATTGTGTGTTACATTTTCTGAATGATTTGATGTGGAATTTTTTTTGATGTTTCACTATGTTACCATTAAATAAATACCCTAATAGGTAAATTATAATTACGTCTGTCTATTACGCTATGACGCCTAAACCATTGAGACTGAAATCTTGATGGAATTTAATGACTGGAACTTGAGAAAGGTCATAGATTTCCTTTTATTGCGAGAGGGTTGAAATCGGGCAAATACAAATAGGTCTTAAGGTCCTATGTCTTTTAGTTGTAATCTTTGCTGATTTCCTATTGTTGTATTGATTCATAAAAGGTAAGTTTCCATGCATTTACGTATAGATAGGTAGGTACCTACGTAATTTATAATAAGAAATGTTGGGAGAGTTATTTCTAGCTTGAAACTCGTATTTGAATAATAAATGATGTAAACAAAACATAATGCAAGATGTTTCGTATAGAAATCTCGTTTTCCTCACTACGTAACTAGGTACCTACGTACATAAGTTAGGTAGGTAGGTACCTCGATTACATCGTAATAGTTAATAGGTACCTACCTAATGTCTGACTTTCGATACTAAAATATCTTTATCAAAACTTATCATTTTAAATTTCATTTCATTTTAATTATCTAGGTATTATCTATACTAATAAATCTGAAGATTTTGTTTATTTGTTGTTGGTTTGGTTAAACGCGTTAATCTTGAGAACTACTGGTTCCAATTGAAAATTTATTTTTGTGTTGGATAGTCCATTTATCGAGAAAGGCTATTCATAATGTGCCATCAGGATACGACTGAATGGGCGGGGAGCAACAATGAAAAATGTTCTGAAAAATTATTCCTTCTGAGAGCGGATGATACCGCAGTCCGCAGGGCATAGCTTTTTATGTATAATTGTTATAGCTGAGCTTCGGTTCTCACAATGTAAGGTTTCTGAAAGTAGAGATGTAGGTAGGTAAACTTTTATTAATACGTTAAAACCTGTACCTAGTTCACCTACATACATAGGTAAGGCAAGGCTTCATCTATACTGATTTCTTAACCTTCACTTGAACAAGATGCAAATATTAGTGCTGTTCGCTCTAACTACAAAGTTAAGTTCGTGCCAAAGAAAAGTTAGTTTACGTATAAACAATGTGAATTCAAACCTGCTGTTGTCAAGCATATTAATAATCCATACGGTAACAGCAGCCAAATCCTAAAGTTAAACATTTTGACTATTCAACACAATTAGATTTAATTAACCGCTCCAGCATTCATTTTAAACTCGATACACCATTATTCTATTTAAAACACTCGATCGAGAGCAAATACAGTCTCAATCACAGTTATAAACACTTTTAAACTTTGAACACTGAGTCACGAAATACGGAAACAACAATTTCACATCTTGTATTGCACTTATCACTTTGTCCGTGGTAATTAGGTCACCGTAAAGGTTTACAACCATTTATTTACAAGTAATATAGGTATAGAGGTGATACGTTTTAAAGCGAGAATGAAATAACACGACCACTTAGCTTCATACGATTTATCGGAATGTTGCGAGTCGCGACACGCGGCCGGCGGCACGAATTCACGAGTACAACGCGATCGTGTTGTGAGCAGCGAACCGACCGCTACTCGCAATAGTCGCTGTGAGTGGAGGCCAAACGTGACCCCGCCTCAGTCAAATCGAGATAAGGCTTTAGCCATCTGTCAGTTACCATAGCACTGTACCGTAATGTCTTCACTCTTTATTCCAAATGCCTTTTCAACCGACTCGAAAAGGTTAAAAAAAATCGGGAGTACTTATATTTTCGAATGTTTGATACTCGATTGTGATCTTATTTTAATGATTTTATTATAGATCATACTTCAGATGTATGAATTGTATAAAAATTTACCTACCTACTCGGGAATCCGAGAACGTTTCACTCAAAAACATGAAATAAAATTTATTAAAAAAACATTAACGACTTTTAAGTGCATTAAATAAGTAATACCTACCTAAATCGAATACAAATATATAATTATTCTACAAAGATTAACTGGAACCTTATTAGTGCTTTTTGATGTCGGTTAAAAAATTAAATTTTATTATTCTTTTTGTTTATAAACCTGAAAAGATATCAATATAAAAGTTTTATGGCTGTTTAGGATTCCAATTAGAATATGTGGATAAAGGTACCTAATTGCAAATTGCCGAGACGTTTTTGTCGAGGTCAGCTTCTTCAAATATCTAATTAACAAAACAGACTATTATATTTGACGAAATGTTTTTTGTACCTATTCGTATTTGAATACAAATATGAAATACGTTTATTTGACAGCAAACTTATACGAATTTCGTTACGGACAATATAATTAATCAGCGGTTATTCTGCCAGATAACTGGAGGGTGTTAAGGTATATAGATAAGTGAGATTAAAGACAATTTTAAAAACTCTCCGATATGTTTTATGATGATTACAAATAAGAATATCTCATTAACGGATGAACAATTTTCATAAATTATAGCTAAGATCCATCTCGATCAAGTTATTTACAAACATAAATCACCCACGATGCTACAAACACACAGTCACACGTCAAACTTACAATACCCCTCTTTTTTCCTCGGTGCTTAAAAAGAAAGAAAATAAGGAAACGAACAATCCACAAAACATCAGACCAAATCATTCGAGTCACTTTTGCGAATGATCTAATTTTCAGACATAATTAACTAAATGTTCCCATGAAAGTTGAAACCTTAGTGTTGACCTACGAAGTCCCGTGGGTCTAGTGCGCTCACGCGATAATTTCAATGTCTAAACTTTACGTTCATTTTTTTAATGTACATAATAAGAGGCAAACGGGCAAGAGGCTCACCAAATGTCAGTTTACCGCGGCCCATGGACACCCACAATGCCAGTTAGACCGCGATTGCGTTGTCGGCCTTTTAAGGAAAAGGACGCTTTTTACTTGAAAGTGCGTGACAGGAAATGCTTAAGGAAACGCTCAGTTGTAGAACGACCAACATAGAGATCATTCGTTGACGAAGATGATAGTTTTATAAATGCATTAAAGAACTAATCAATTTGACCATAAATACTTTTTTAATGTCAAAAGTTATTCCTTTGAGAACGGATCCGCGGGGCACAACTAGACATATGTAGATACCGAAGCGAAAATCATACGGCATCCCACAAATGCTATGGATAATATTTTATGTTTGAACTGCGATACTGTCTGATAAAATATGATAATGGATAGGATTTCTAATTATTATTACATATTTGATATAATTGTTTAACTATGGTTATTTAATTTATATTTAACTAGATTTTGCTCGCTTCGTTCATGTGAGCATCCCATTCTGCAATTTACATCCTTTTAGTTTGCAGCGCAAGGAAAAATGACTCGCAAATGGTAACCGACTTATCGTTATCAATTTACTACATATTATATAATTTATATTTTTAATTTTTAACCCACGCGCTACATTATTGTAAACTTTCATTAAAATCCATTCAGTAGTTTTTGCGTGAAAGAGCACATCCTCACAAAGTTTCACATTCATAATATTAAATGGATATTATAAATAGATGTGATTTAATTCAAATGTCTTTATATATTATCAATAATAATATTATAAAACTGAACTTAACACAAGTAGGTACGTTATTGGCATACATGTGCGTGAATAACAGAATAACTACTTATGCACTTTGTTGTTATCAAAACATTTGTGTAAGAATGAATCGTTGTTATACCAACTCAATTTCACCCCGATGTTTGTCGTTCCACAAACATAGCTTATAAGTATACGAATTAATTGATAAGACAAGAAATATGTATTTTATACATTCTGTGGTTACGACAACTCGTTCAATACTTTTTTTATAAATCTAATTATTATAAATAGTTGAATAACGGGTCCGTTATCAGTTATCACTTATCATACTCTTAAGGAGAGGTATGCTCTTTCCTTGAAGGTCCCGAAGTCGTAAATCGTAATGGCTTAGAAATATCCCTGTAGACAGCTGGTTTCTCATGGTGGTGCTGCGTGGCAGGAATTCCTTATCTAATTTTGCATCACTGTTGTTGAAGTAGGTATGTCATGTAACGCATGATCGTTATCAACTCTGATAAAACATTTACGTTCACACTATTCGCAAGGATTAGCCTTAAATCGGTGTTAAGTGCACTCCATACAAAAATGTGTAGGTACTTAATAATTTATGTCAGTAATATAAGGTTTTGAAAAATAAGATTTTTTTTTTAAGAATCAAATACACGAACGAAATACGAAAAACGTTACTTATATCTAAGTTTACGGCTATTCAAGAATGCGCTTAAATCTGAGAACAGTCAAGAAACTCAGTCGGGCTCTTGAACTAGAGAAAAATTTATAATTTTTAGCAATTAGCTTAACATGATATTTAAATTTATTTAAAGACAATTTTATAACCTCGCTTGGGATTTTAGAATTGCAGCACCTGTGTTTCGTCTTCCAACGTCGAGGCAGAATTTTTCCTTCCACTATCTTAAACTTTACAGGTATTTCCGAAGTGTTACTACTGAGGGAACTTCGAGAAAAGTGCGTATATCTTTGATCTTATTAAAGGTCAGTAACGCACCCGCGGCCTAACTGGCGTCGTGGGTGTCCATGGGCTTAATCTAAGTATGGTTTGTGTATTTACTTTTAAAAAAAACTAGTAGGAATCTAAGTGGTCTTTCCTGGCCTACAGTTTAATGGGTACATTGTTAGTAGAGTAGTATGAACATGACTATGAATAAAAGAAGCAATTTATCAGACTCCTACGAGGTATCTCGTCTTCCGTTATACATCTTAATACGCAGTTACCGTCGCGTCGAACGTCATAATTTGATCCTTCCTGTTAGCTCTGACTTAAATTAATAATGCAGATAATTTCGGCTTCAGCCAGCTTTGAACACGATCGAATATTCTAGAATTATTTCATTTTTTAACCCTTACTTGCACACAACACTACAACAAGTAAAATTGAAGACAATTAAAAACCTACCTATAAGGACTACCTCAGCTTTTTAATAAAAAAAAACTACTAATTCTATTTGTTTACGCTACGAGGCTATTGATACCCATCAATAGCCTCTTAAAAACCCTCTTTTTGCGTCGTGAGTTAAAGAAGAAATGAATGAGGTGTGCTGTATATGTTAGATTACAAAGTATTTAATGGGTTCTATGTCAATTGTCAAAGTACAGCCAATAACTCACGGCTAGTTCCAGCAAATTCAATCTACTTAGGTAAGACATTACGCCAATTAAATCAGATAAGTGTGTGGCACTAGCGCAGTGTATTAATTCCACAAATTGCTCCAAATGACAATTATTATGGCATGCCAATGTAAACTATATACAGTCCTTGACCCATTGCGTGCTTAGTCAAATGTCGCAAACACTGTTACTCCATAGAAATGCCCTTTAAACAACGTATTAAAACCTGCAATAAAAATGTGGCCTGTTACGTTTAAATAATCGAAACCATGAATCAAAATCTTAAAAAAAGTGAAGACATCTTAAAAACTCCCCGACATGTTAATTACAAATACCTACTTAAAAATACCTACCTCAAATGGATGAATTTGTAAAAAGAAATTGTAACTAAGAACTAATCATGTGAGCTTTCATATTTCATATCATTCAGCTGGATAAATTAATTATTTAAGTCGAACTAAGTGTATTTTTTTACAAATTCATTATTAAGTTAACCGCCTTGTGGTTTACGCGACTGCGTGTTACGCTGGAAGTCCTGCATTCGAATCCCGGGGAAACACATGAATGTTTCGGTTGGGTAGGCACAGAAAGCTGATCACCTATTTTCCTGTAAAGCAAATGATCAGTGAAAGAGATACAGAAATGTGCTTACCCCATTATCCACTAGGTAAAAATGTAGGTTTCGATGATAAAGGCGCAAAAGCTACTGCGAAGTGCGATATAGAATATTTATATTTCGGTTTAATAACGAAATCCTCTTAAACTTACTGAGCAAAATGAACACTTTATATAACTTTATTAGTTTCCTTAAGTGAGAATATGTGAAGATATAATAGTCCAGTAAAGATTACGATGGTATTATTCAGTGTAACTATTAGTGACATTAACGATGTTTGGGCTATATCCAGCTAACGACTCGGCTGTAAATTAAACCGAACGATTTATTGCCATCAAACGTGCCCTCAAATAACAAATACATTGAGTGTTCACAGAATTACGTCAAATGCAATCTGTATCGTTATGGTCACACACATCAGAACAGACATTTTGGTGTAACTTCTATTTTTTTTATAATTATCAACTGACCGATGCATCTTAGGTGTACCTAATGATAATAATTGAAATTAAATATAATATGAGGCATATATACATTTAATTTTTTATCATTGATTTTTAAATTCTCTTCAATTTCTGTTTATTTACGAGTATATCCTAAATCGACTTTTTTTACAGAATATTCTTTTAAAAATCAAGTTTAATTGAAGAAAATTAAAGAAACCCCAGAGATGTTAGTTACAAATAAGTTTAACTCATAAATAACACCATCTCGATGACGTCACCTCTAAAATCCCATCGATTCACTTATATAAAAGCTACCATGTCACAGGTCCACAGACACGAACTTAAAATATATACATACCTTTTTCTTCAGCGGTTTAAAATTAATTGGTTAGAGAGCAAATATTTATTTAAAAATGAGAAAGCGGGCGAAGGCTTTCAGGGGGTCATTGCGTCAATCGATGGTGGGGTGTCACACCCCATCACTTCATTACAACTAGGCTTCATTACCGAACGGCGAATTGCGTCACTGGTAAAAAACACAAACTTTGTAACTCTTGGGAAAAATAATAATAAGTAGAGATTTTGACCGCATGAGCAATGCATATGCCATGTAGTCTATGCATTCAGAAGGATTCTAGCTTTCTATCAATAGACAAACGGTCAGGATGCTCATTCATTAAGTTAAAGATACCGACACCACACCTATTTTAGTTATAATTTATGAAAATCTATTCATCCGTTTATGAGTTATTCTTGTTTTTAAACATAACTTAATATTATTACTTTTTTTTAAATATAACTTACTAAGAATTGAGCCCTGCGTTGGCTATAATATTTCAATATTAATTGCATACTGATCTAGTGAGTTGAATACGGTTGCAATCTGTATTTATAGAACAACCAGACGTTTTTCAAGAAAAATTTAAATCATTTTCTAAGTTTCTTAGCATTCTAAGTTGCCTTTTAAGCGTAAATTGTAAATTAATTCAAGATTCCATTTTAAGTCATGATTCGTTACTTAATCGTTTGAATCGAGAACTAAGTCGAGACCTCCATAATTTCGTTCATATATTGGCTTAAACATAATTTCAGAAGTTGAAAAACTTATTTTTAATGTAGTGTGATATTTTTCAAAGTATTCAAGATTAGCATAACGTTATTATTATGTCTGGTCACATTTGAAACGCCTAGATATTAAATACTGTTTTCGGCACATTAATACAGTTGTATTAGGTTAGTAAAATTTTCTTGGATCAACCTTGTTTCTTTGCACACCACTTATTTTTCGTCGTCGTAATTTCCATAAATAATTATTCTCGAGTTACAGCTAAACAAAGGATTATTCAAGATCAATCAGATTAGCTCATTAGGTTTCTTAGTTCCGCTGACGCCAGCGCGGTTGGTACACGTTACTGATCACAAGCTTCAGTTCCTTGTGTCCCGATCCGCGCTGACGGCAGGTGCTGACGGTATTTCGCGAGCGGTTGCTCGGAGCTTCTCATATCAATAAGCGATGCAAGATAAACAGATAAACTTCATTATCATCTCCTGAATAGATAGAGATTAAACCAAAATACTGGTTTCTGTTCTCATATTATCCTACAATAACAAAGCTAATTACGTAAAAGCTACACTGAACAAATCGCCCTAAATGATAAGCATTGATGTGCCCATTATTTTGATTGTTCCTTTTTTACGTCAGAACCTTCATCCAATTTACGTCAGTGAGCGCTTTCACGAAACCTAATAAAAGGAAATAAAATAACAAAGCAGGTGTTAACGATCTTGCTGAAACAGATAACAGGTAAATTCTACTACATATAATAAATTTGGCAGATGTCTATATAGGTGTGTTCTTGAAAATCTGTAGGGTTATCTTATCAGAGTATCTCCTAGAACATATAAATACATTTTTACGCAATTTCACCACTTTGTCAATCATATTTGTTTTTGTAAATTGTAAGTATGTATATATGTTATTTCGAATCCAATTTCCTTGAAATTGAGTTTGTCTCTTTGTTACGCTTCTACATAAAAATCATTGAGCTAGTTTTCATTTATTTAGTCATGTAGATGTTAACTATTAATCTTTAACTAACGGCCTATAATAAATATTTCGCTTTGTAATGAAATACCAGTCATATTCTAACTTCTCAGTACTTTCTTATTACTTCGAGCAATATCTTAGAAAATAATTTAGTACAGACTAGCGGGATTTTCTTTATTTTTTAACTTCCCACGAAAAAAGAGGGATGATGGTTAATAAGTTTGAAATCTGTGTGTCTGCTGTCGTATCTCCAAAAGGAATGGAGTTATTTCGATGTAGTTCTTTTCGTTGGAACGGTGACGTGATCGAGATGGATTTTATTTATGAAGATCTCTTCATTCATTCAAGAGATATTCTTATTTGTAATCATCACCTCGGAGGGTTTTCTAAATTGTCTTCGATTTCATTTGTTTAATGGTGAAATAGGTAACGACTCATTTGTATGGGAATCATTTTACAAGAAATTATAGCTCAAATCCATCCCGGTTGTGTTAACTTTTCAATCAACAACCGCATCTAAATTGGTGAATTCGTTAAGGAGCTTCGATGCCACATACATACAGACACTTCAGACATATACCCCTCTTTTTCGTCGAGCGTTAAAAACGGTGACCGTTGAGCTTGTCATTTATTTGATAAGTTCAAACTGATATGAGCTTTTGTTCCTATTCAGGGAACAATGATAAGTTCGCTGCGTGGGCGCACTTAGTTCAGTGGCCAGTATTTATCCCATCGCACTTCCGCTTCGAACAAAACCCTGTTTTAATTATCAAATAAAAACATCCGTTACATTTTTCTGATAGCATTGTTTTATTTCTTTTTTATTTGCCTCAAACGCGTATTTATACTAATATTTCGAGTTTAGTTGAAAGAATTATTTAAGTAAGTCCTGGCTTGAATTGAGATATTCTTTTTTTAATTGTAATAACAGATAGGCAGGCGGGTCCACTGATGGTAAGAGATCACCGCCATTGACAACCACATCGCGATCCGCGTTCTATTGCCGCCATTTTGAATACTGAGGTTGGCACTTGGCGTCCGGTATCTTCACTCAGAGAAACACAGTACAAGTACTGTTTCACACTGCTAATCTGTGTATTTTGTGTTGGATAGTTCATTTATCGAGGGAGGGATATGTGACAAAATTAATGCGGTTAAAACTGGGGCACAGCTAGTTTTCTAGCACAGTCCTTTTAAAAAAAAAATTCGTAATCGACATGTACCTTAGCCATTTTATAAAAATGTGATAATAATTTAAATTATAATTTATTGAGGGAGGCTGCCCAATATCACGCTACGACCAAAAATGTTCCAAAAACGGGTAAAATTATTCCTTTTGAAACCGCTAGGAGTAGATAATAGTTGACGGTCGGTTGGCGCAATGGTAGTGCTCCTGCCTTCTGCGCCAAAAGGTCCTGGGTTCGAATGTTTGTTTCAGAGTTTCGATTGTTTAAAGACATATGTATTTATAGTGGTACCCTTGTTTTTGATAACCATAACACAAGTGCTTCAGCTACTTACCTTGGGATCAGACCAATGTATGTGAGTTGTCCTAATTATTAGATATTATATTATTAAATAAAAGTCGCGATGAACAAAACTTTTTTATTAAAATATTTATATGTTAAAATGTAAATAACGATTAATAAATAAAATTAACCATATGTATTAACAAAATGCATTAGCAAAAATCTATTTTATTAAATTAATAAAAGCAGTGTACGGACATACGCACTTTGTATACAAATTATCTGGAATCGCGGAGTACCGCTTAACAAATTAACTCTTAATGATCTAGGATAGTTTTGACAATGAAATTAGTAAGTCTTGCAAACACAGAAGTTGTAACAGGATTTTTTTATCTTTCGTATTGATTGTATTTTTAACCGCTGTCGAAAAAGAAGAATGTTATAAGCTTGGCATACTTGTATGGCTGCAGGACTGTGTTATTGACTGTGACATCATAGCTCCTAAACAAATGAACCTATTTCGATACGGTTTTTGTTTGTTTGAAAGCTGGCTTAATTGAAATGGAAATTACAATTTATTAAAATCTCTTCATTCATTAATGTGATATTATTTTAATTTATTATTTTAATTGCACTTGTTATTTAAATAGTAAGTTTTCTGTTGCATAATTTAAGATCAGTAAATAACTGCCATCTATGTATTATGTAACGTATCTAAATTAATCTTTTGTTACATTTAAATGTTACTTGGTGCCAACATCTCGAGATGTTACAGTTGTTTTAGTACGAGTGACAGCCGTCGTAGAGTTAGCGTTTCTTGCTGTTGTGCCTGCTTTTTTAACAGTTGTAGTCGTTGTCATTTTCGCAACACCGCCATTGGGTAGATGCTTAACATCAGAATCCACGTAAACTTCCTCTGTAGCCTTTTGGCTCTTTTCGTGTGCGTTGGCATTATGAACTCTCTTATCTACATTCTGTACAAAACCTTCCTTCTCAATTATTTCGCTGCTGTGTTCTTCATTGCATGCGGCGCCCCTTTCTCCACTATCTGATACACGGATTAATCCATTTTGCACTGGTATTACTTCGCTATTCCCGTATCGTTCAGTGAAATTGTTTTCATCGACTTTCTCAATTGTATAAGAACCACGTCGTTGAGTCTGCTCTGGTACCCAGACGATCTCTTGATTCAACGTCTCTTGTATGGGCTCTGGTGTTGCTGTGTTGCTTCTTTCGTTTTGAGTTCTAATTTGAGTTACATGAGTGCGAACTCCATCCACAATGTCTTGTACATTAGTTACGTTTCTTTCTACTGAACTATAATCGTTACTATAATTATTAACCTCCTTTCGAAGATTGTTACTTTTAATATTGGTGATTTCATTCACGTTTCGTTGAGGCTCAATTGGTTTTAATTGTCCGAGTAATGGCGAATGTTTTATTCCGAACGTTATTTTTGGTGTTTTATCCAACTGAACCTGAAATTGATATCATTTTTAAATAAATGCAGACTCATAATCAATCTGTTTCTTTGAAACTATAAGACTAATAAAACAAAATTTAGTACCAAAATAATAAGATATAAAATCAATATTGCCAATCTTAAACTAATGTATGAACGTTGCAGAGAAAATTCAACAGAAATAAAAACTATTGTTAAACTCTAAATATCAAACAAAATATACTGTTTAATGATACATTTAAGAGCTACAATATTGCTTTGATTTTTTGACTTATGACAATAATTTTCTCCAAAGGCGCAAAAGCCTTTTTCACAAATTTTCGAGCAATCTGTAATACCTTTTCTGGTGAGTAAGTGCCGGGTGCTGGTACTTTCACGCGGTCATCAACAGGAATCTTGTGACGTCCGGAAATCGTGTACACCGGTGAGTGAAGCACCGATGGGATGCGGTAGGTGTTTGGAGCTGATGAACAAACAAAAAACGATTAAAACCAAATCAAAATGACCATGCATTAGTTTAACGTTTTTAAAGACTATATTACATATTATTATGCATCCACATGTTTGCCTTTTTTTTTTTACTCTTTCAAACCTTTATTTCGTATAGAGATAACCAAGTTTCCATCAAAATCGGTTCAGTGGTTTAGGCGTGAAAGCGTAGATGTCAGACAGAGTTGCTTTAGCATTTATAATATCATTATATTTTTAAATAGACTTATACAATTATGTACTTACGTATAAAAGATATTACGGAACTAATTTTAGGTACTTTAGGTATTTTAGGTAATAAAATATATGAAATCCCCCCTCAGTGGGCTTTGGGCTGATAAAGTTCTGCATCTGTTTTATTGATAATTTTCTTTATTACGCACTCAGGCCTCTGCTGTCAAGGGAACCAAGAATCTCTGGCGCACAGTCGCGATAACTGTTAAATTAGTACCTCACCTGGTGTCTCCGCAAATTTGTCCGTGTGTATCTTTACTCCAAACGTGTACTTCGGCGAATACGTCAACACGAATTTGTAACTCTTTTCTGGGTCATAACTTCCCGGAGCCGGAACCTTCAAACGTTCGTCGATCGGATCTTTGTGTCTGCCCGATATTGTGTACAATGGCGTCTTCACAGGTGTAGGGATTGTATAACTGTTTGGCGCTGGAAATAATACATTTACGGAGTTAACATATATATTTCTTTACAATGAAAGTCACAACGCGAGTGTGCATACAATAATTTAAAGATTTGTCCATTGATGCTTGGCACTGACACCATTTATGATTTTAAGATGATTTATTTAGTCAATATTACATAACTTTAAACAACATACATAATTAATCTGGTTTTTTTCTTCGTAGTGTTTTTGTATCATTGGGGAAATCTAAGCTATATATTCAAAATCCTATTTCAAGATTATATAGAAGAGAGAGAAAAACTCACCCGGCGTAACCGGTACTTTTAAGTCGTCCGTCTTAATTCTAAATGTATACTGCGGTGAGCTGTGGAGCAATACTTTGTCGGCTTTGTCTGGGTTGTATGAGTTAGGCGCTGGAACATTATCGAACTTTGGAGGTTTCGTCTTTATTCTAAATGAGTATCGAGGCGCACTATCTAACAATATCCTGTCAGCTTTTTCTGGATTGTATTCATTAGGTGCAGGAACATCGCTAATTTTATCATCCTTTCCTTTCGGGTATAATGAATACATCGGTCTCTTCTCAAAAATCACTTTGTTTGCCATTTCAGGATTATAAGCGTTAGGAGCAGGATTGTTAATAGGTTTTCCATCTTCTATTTTAGGCCTAAATGTATATGCTGGTCCTACTTGATGTATAACTTTATCCCCTTTTTCAGGATCATAACAATTAGGTGCTGGAGTATCTGGAATCTTTGCATTTTGCGGTTTTGGTCGGAAAGTAAAAGCTGGTGAATGACTATGAATTATTTTGTCCGCTTTGTCAGGGTTATATGCATTAGGAGATGGATTATTTGAAGGTTTTTCTGATGGAGCTTTTATACCAAAACTATATTTTGGCGCTTCATCGAGGCTAGGTTTATTTGGATCATAAGCAGTGGGTCCAGGAGTATCAGGTATTTTATCTGGTTTACCTTTACCTGCGATGGTAAACTTTGGTGTATTATCTAAAATATGCGGGTCATAAACGTTTGGAGCTGGTACATCAGACATTTTTGAATCAGGTCCTTTACCGGACATAGTGAATCTAGGAGAACTAACTGGTAAATGTGGATCATACGCAGCTGGCCCAGGTGTATCTAATAGTTTGGGTGCTAGACCTTTTCCAGACATAGTAAATTTAGGTGTACCGTTAGGCAAATGAGGATCATAGGCATTTGGACTAGGGCCGTCAGGAATTTTTTCATCGCGACCTTTACTTGAAATAGTATATTTTGGTGTACTATTTGGTATTTGAGGATCATAGTAATTAGGCCCTGGGGTGTCTAAAGGTTTACCGTCTCGGCCTTTTCCTGCTAGAGAAAACTTAGGTGAATCTTCTGGTAAATGTGGGTCATATGAATTAGGAGCAGGCACATCTGATGGTTTTCCAATTGGTGCTTTTCCTTGCATTGTATATTTAGGAGATCCATCTATTAATCTTGGTTGGTATGCGTTTGGAGCTGGAGTATCAGAAGGTTTTGGATCAGGACTTGTTCCATATAAGCTAAACTTGATACTTCCATCCAATAAACGTGGATCATATACATTAGGTGCGGGAGTATCACTGGGTTTTTCGATTATATTTTTAGGGCGAAAAGTATATGCTGGAGTACTTTCATGCAGTATTTTGTCGGCTTTATCAGGTGAATAAGCGTTAGGGGCTGGTAAATTATCAACTTTAGATGGAGGGGCTTTCCCTGCGATAGTAAATCTTGGTGAACTATCTAACATGTGAATGGATTTCTCTGGCGCATAAAAGTTTGGTGCCGGAGTATCATTACTCTTTACAACCTCTTCTTTGATGCGAAAAGAATATGCTGGTGATGACTCGTGTAGTAGTTTATCGGCTTTGTCTAGGCAATAAATATTTGGTGCAGGATTATCAGATATTTTTTCTGAAGGACCTTTTCCACTAATAGTATACTTTGGAGCACTATTTAATGCATGTATCGACTTCTCTGGTGCATAAACATTTGGTGCTGGCGATTCACTCCTAACAATATGTTGGTCTTTAATCCTAAAAGAATATGCTGGAGTGCTTTCGTGCAATACTTTATCTGCCTTTTCAGGATTATAACTATTTGGTGCCGGCGTCTGCTCTAATTTCTCTACGTATTCCTTGGAACGCATCGTGTAAGCTGGTGACTTTTCATGAAGTATCTTATCAGCTTTTTGGGGATTGTATGAATTAGGTGCTGGTGTAACTTCTTGTTTCTCAGCTGACCCTTTTCCCGCAAGAGTGTATTTTGGTCCATTCTTAAGAATGTGAAGAGACTTTTCCGGTGAGTAAATATTTGGCGCAGGTGCATCGCTTGTCTTAACTGTCACAGATTTAGTGCGAAACGTAAACGCAGGAGACTTTTCTCTTATTAGGCGATCAGCTTTCTCAGGATTATAAGCATTGGACGCAGGAGATTGCTCGCGATGTTCAGTTTTCATTTTACTCGAAAACGTGTGCTTAGTTTCGATTCGTTGATACTCAACCTGAAATTTATAATGAATGTTATAATTTTTTATAAAAAACAATAAATGTATCAAATATTATTAAATTAATTAGATCCAATAAAAAGAATATATAAACTACTTATTAGCAAAAATTAATACCTTTTTGCTCGCAATATTCCTCAGTTTTCTTTACATTTAAAGAATATATTATAATATTTAAAATGAAGAAGAAATTAAAGACTAACATTCCTCAATTTAATATTAGAATAAAGTTAGCACTTATGTGAGCAAAAGTCTTGATTAGAAGCGTATGAATATGAGTTAGCTTGTGGTGATTTCTTCAGGCGCGGCGTAATAGACCGACTGACCGGCGAACGGCGAATGTCTGATGCCGAACGTGTGCGCAGGAGCCCAGGGCAAGTTCACGCAGACCTGTTATGCGTACCCATGCTTTGTTAGTAATGCGTATGAAGTTATTAATAAGGCCTGCTAGTCAAGTTCCGGAATCCCTACGGGGGTTAAACTGGTCATTTAGTTTAAAGCAAACTTGGCTTCCAAATCGAAATACCAAGCGAACCACGAAAGCGAAAGATTGTAATTATATATTTTTTGAATTTACGTTACGAGCAAGAGAATGATGAATTTGGATTAACTTTTTTATATGTAGAATGTCAGTAATTAGATGCATTAAATCCTCAAATAAAATGAAACAATAGGTAAAATATTATATAGAAGAGTCTTACACACCTACAGTAACCCATAAAATCGCTGCTTAATAGTATTTTAGACAATTAAAAAAACTGCTGACAAGATGATTATAAATAAGTATTTCTCATAAACGCATGAACCGATTTTCATAAATTGCTAAGATCCATCTCGATTAAGTCATGTTTAAACCGCATGGAAATTGGTCCATTCGTTTAGGAGCTGCGATGCCACAGACTCTTTCTGTCGGGAGTCAAAAGTTAAAAATATGAAATACTTAAACAATAATTACAGTGTAAAGTGGTAATTACCTTTTCGGGACAGTACACACCGGGCCCAGGCACCGTAGCGGAAGGATGTTTGACTTCTCTTCTTGGAGCCATCGTATAAGCCGGTGGCCTCTTGGTTATGACACTTGATGCCTTGTCCGTAGTATAACTCCCTGGACCTGGTAAAGGCGTTTTCGACTCGACGGTTCTACCTCTTCCGGTGATACTGAAGGCAGGTGCTGCTCGTTTGCTTCCCTCTCGAGCCTCTCCGAGGACCGGAGGCATCGAGTAAATGTTTGGAGCTGGAAAACATAGTCATTAATCAAAATAACGGACAAACACAACATAATATATAAACTGACAATTAAACAAAACATACATCTATTTATTTATTGACAGTGATTATTTTCTAAAATGCATTAGGTACGGCAAACACAATAATGGCTACAAAAATTAAAATCAACGTTTTTTAAATTGACTTAAAAGTACAATTAATGAGGAAAAATACATGTTTCAATATATACATTAATAAGCAATAAATGCATTGCATAAAGCACAAGGTCAAGGATATCGGGCACTTGGATCTCTCCTTATCCGGCAAAAGAGGAATGATATTAACGACCATATAATATACTATTATTAATAATACTATAAACTGAAAATTTTGTTTCGTTGAACGCGCTAATTTCAGGAAGTACTGGTTTGAATTGAAGAATTATTCTGTTATCTAGATTATACTAATTATACTATTCAATAGTCCATCTATTGACAAGGCTATAGACTATAATTAACGTTACACTGCGACAAATAGAAGCGGAGCATCGGTGAAAAATATTGCAAAAACGAGCAAAATTATTCCTTTTGAGAGCGGGTGATACCGGGGTACAGCTAGTAAGCTGTACCCCGGTAATTCTATACTTAGAATGGATAAACGACTAAAAACTTAAGTCTGAATGAGAGCAACCAAAAGAGTGATTAAACCTAAAGGCAAGTGAATGACAAAATTGCATGAGTGACTATTTCGTAAGGATAACTACGATTCGACGAATGATATAACCACAACCTGGAGTTTTACTCCCAGCTTGCGGCATACTGACGCGTAGACCTATCGAGAACGCTGGTGCGTGGTCAAGAACCGCTTTCGCTGCTTTACTTGGCTCATAGTCACAGGGGGCAGGCGTGGGTGGCACTTTCGGTGGGGGCCAACGCCCGTGTAACGATGCCGCAGGACCCACTGCCCTTCCTATTAGTACCAAAATGTTAGAAACACCTCAGAACCTAGCAGTGATATTCCTGTCTCATCATGACCTTAACCTTTTAAACAACTTAAAGATAGGCTGACCGGTTAAAAAAGCATTTATCTTGTTTTATTAAGCTTATGATATTTAAATAAATAAAGCGCTCCTAAAGTGGGAAACAAAATTTGTGAATATTTCAATAGCCTTGTAGTCTGTATGTGTAGCTAAAATTTGACGACACAATTTTCATGTAATTTTGTAACGTAATATTGTATCTTGTTGTGCTGCTGCTGCACGTAACATCATTATGAAAGGTCTCATTTGATATTTATAATTAATTAATTTTAATAATTATTAATTAATTAATTTTATCTTTAAAAATATACATTTTTCCCATTTTGATCTAGATCAATGAATATGCAAATGAAACTTTTTTTTATTAAATAGTAACGCGTTTATTATAATTTAATTTAATCTTATCTTCGCGGTTATTTTAAAATAACAAGTCTGTATCATTAGGTCAGTCTATATTGATCCATTACGAGTTGACCTATATCTATTGACCACAAAATGACCACAACACAGCCTGAGATATCAACCACTAATGAAATTGTGTTCTCATTGTGAATGAACTGAATTTTTATGAGAATAAACCTTAAACTTATCTTCTATAGACAGCGCCCTAATTTAAAATAATGCTATGCGATTAATGTACCTTTTATCACACTACTATCGTCGTCGTAAGCGCACAAACACTAAATATTTTTATTGAATAAAAACACTATGTTTGTCCAAGACTCGCGGTCACAATGGCTGTACGTCGAATGTAGATCGAACCAGCCGGGATTCGTTTAACACCTCCACAACGAGTTGACTCACCGTTCACCTTCGTGTGTATAGACATATTTGGCATCGGTGATCGGATAAATGCACAGGAAATTTAATGATTGTATGAGTACAATGTCAACTCAGTCTTTAAAAGCTCAATGTAACTTCCATTCACAAATTTAGCAATCATACAAAATAAGTTGCACAAAATTCCTTTTTAAATCCCGTCGAAACAGAGGAGAACTATAAGTTCTACATGGCTGTCTTCTAGTCTGGCATCGTAGCTCCATAATAAATGAAGCAATGGTACATGCGGTTTTAAATTTGAAAGCTGACGACCGAGCCGAGCACGAACGGAGCTGTTCTGGGCGACAACGAACCTACATGACGATAACCTGTCCTAGAACGCGATGCAAATCCCTTTGTGTTCGCCAAAGAACCTACAACAACAGTTGAGCACGAATCAAATGTTCGAAGCGCGTTATTTCGAGGCTTGTATGTCAGTCCACACTACACCAATTTGTGATCGGCTCGTGCTAGGCTCGTCTAGCGTAGATGCAGCTGAAGATCCATCCATTATATAGATATAGAGACAAGATATTCTTTGTTATTACCATTGCGGGGATTTTTAAATTGTCAATTTCACTTGTGTGTTAAGGAAGGTAATAAAGCACTGCAGATGGTTTATGTTAATCATACTGCAATCGCACGACCTACTTACGATCACGCATAGGTATATTTAAACAACTTTTTGTATATTACGTCATTAATAACCGAACAAATACATTAACAGGCTCATACAATATTGTATTTAATTATCATAATCAATATTCATACTTTGTATTAGGCATTAATTATTCATTAATCCATTTTAAGCCAATACACATTCTTTAACGATTTTAATCAACTTATTACATTATACATAATAAAATTTGACTTGCAACTTCCTCCGTAAGGATATAAAAAAATATAAAGTGAAATTGTAAACTGTTTAAAAATTATAAAAACAAGTGAAATTGAATAGAATTTCAAACCATGTGAATAACAAAAAAGTATACCTCATTAATAGATGAACATAATATAATTACTTAAGATCCATATCGATCTTGTCAACTTTCACAGAAACAACAACGCACCTTATAGGCCCGCTCATATAGGAGCTGCGATGCATGTTTTGAGTATTCTATATTTCCTTTTTAGAAGTTAAGTCTAGAGTTAGTCTGTTTAGATGTATTGCAACTTGTCAATGTAAGCCAGTTTATATTCCATTTAATTATTTTTTTAACATCAATGTTCTTTACAATGCAAAATTTAAATTATTGAGATATCACCCAATAATATAAATATAAAAATCGCTATTTTGTTCAATATTGAAAAAAAAAGCTAATAACTTCTATTTGAAAGATTCATTCAAATAATTTGACGATCGATTGACGGAATTGGTAGTGCCTGTCTTCTTCATCTAAAGGTCCCGGGTTCGAATCCCGGTGGGTGCATTAATTTGTGTGATGAGCACGAATGTTTGTTTCCGAGTCTTGGTTGTTTATAACTACATAGTATAAAATAAAGTCACTTTTTCTTTCCCTATATCCCTTTGTATGCTTAAATCTTTAAAATTACGCAACGGATTTTGATGCAGTTTTTTTAAATAGATAGAGTGATTGAAGAGGAAGGTTTTTATATATGTTTTATACCCGTGCAAAGCCGGGACGGGTTGCTAGTAAACTTATGTATGTATTTATTGTATTACCCTCGTTGTTTCTGATTACCTACACAAGTGCTTCAGCTTCTTACTTTTGGATCAGAGCAATGTATGTGAGTTGTCCCAATTATTTAAAAAATCGTTGGTTATAGCAATTAGCTTAAGCTTAATATAAGATTTAAATTTATTTAATGACAATTGTTGCACCTCGCTTGGGATTTTGTTGTAGTAAAACTGTATTTGCCATCAAGATGACAGTCTTAAAATGACTAAAATCACATCTAAAGATTCCGGTACATAAAAACGGCCATAGAAGTTTACAAACATATTTTTTTTTAATTAGTATAATACAATAAGTTACCTTTAGCGGTCATTCCTTCGGTGTTGTAAGAAGCGGGTCCCGGTCCAGCCTTTTCCTTTCCAGCAGGGTCCAACTTGTGGCCAAATGTAAAAGCGGGCGCTCGGCTTCTACGAGATTCTGGTGGTGGTTTGCCTAAACAAAACAATAAAATTATATCATGAAATTGGATGGTTACTAAAAACCATAACAGGAAATCCGGAGCTATTGGGAAAGAATGATAATTATTTTTAAATAGTAGCATTGCTAAAACGAACTTACTACACGGTCAATCAGAAAGTAACTAGTATTAATTTAAATTACGCTGTATTATTATACAAATGATCAACCACCTTTACACCCAATTAATCCTGCATTGTCAAAAATCAACTTTCCTACATATAAACTACTTCTCGAACAAATTTCAGCATAACACGTCAAGTACCTACCTAGTTTTCGAAATTTCGTGTTGAGTCAATGACCTTTCGCATTTATAAAATAAAAAAATTACATAATTATGCGAAAGATTCGCATTTAATCCAAAAATATAACTTAAAGCATTACTTATTGAGGCAAGTTTTTTTAGGTATCAATAAATCCAGTCGACGAATTTACAAAAAAGCAGCTTGACAAGTTAGGTACTATTTTTAATTTCCGTAGGCGATGTCGTTTCGTCCTTTTCCGGTAAATGTTGACAGCCCACCATCAATACTCTGATACTAATTTCTTTTAGCTCTAAATTCTAAAAGATTGAATATTCCTTCTAAATGGGCTTACCCATAGTAACATTTTTTTTATATTATACCGAGTTGCCAAAGAAAACAACGCAAAAATTTGGCGCATTTTTGCCGATCGAGATTTGGTCTTACCGTTCAAATAAATAACGAACATAAAACTACAAATTAACGACCAACTCACCTTGATGTGAAAAACTTGATTCAAATTCACAGTCATATTTAATTTAAAATAACTCAAACTGAACCTTACCAATATTGCGATGACTGATTTACTTATAAAAACTCGTGTGGCCAATACGCTTCGGCGAACATAAACAAAGTGATGTCACCTTGTGTATGAACAAGGTCAATGTTTAATCTTACACTCACACAAAGGTGATGTCAGCATTCATTACTATATTTAGTGTTGAAAGTCGACAAAACATTGATACCAAATATCGCTCTTTAAAGAAAATGGCATGCGAAAGATGTCTTGCCTTTAAAAAAAAGGTATCTTTTGATTCGTAGGTAAAGTTAAATATTAAACCAGAGTAACCGTAATACTTTTTTTACCCCCGACGCAAAAGTGTTATAAGTTACGTGTCTTGTTAGTGTAAGTTGCTTATAAATTAATGTACCTATTATAATGCGGTTTTTTGTTTGAAATCTAACGTGATTGAAATGAATCTAAGTTATAATTTATCAAAATCTATCCATTCATTTATGAGGTGTTCTTATTTAACATGATGGAGGGTTTTTGTTTTGTCTTCAATTCACTAAGTTTGAGATACGATGCCAACTTGATTACACACAGTAAGATCTACTGTGTTCAGACTTCAGTCTTCAAACACTGACAAAATAGGACAATCTCAAACTCATACCTACGACGTCTCTTACATAGATGATCTGTCTTTAATTAAACAAGCGATTTAAATATTGTGATAAATATTAGGCAGTACGTTAAGTTAACAAAATATTACAGAATACAAAATAATTTAAATACAATTAAGTAGAAATTATTTATTTTTATTAGATACTTATTAAATACATAATAGCAGATAACATATAATACAAATAACAGTAATATATATACAATAAATAACATAATATGTGACTTTCCCAGTATAAATTTATACATGACAATAAGAACTCTGTTTACTGTGTATAAGTCGACATTCATTTGTCAAATTCTACAAGGTTTTATGCTAATTCGACTAAACAAAACGCCGGTATGACACCATTTCAAAACACATATGTAATATGTATGTAATTTAAAAAATGCACTGCAGTGGTATAATTTATTACGCGAGTATAACATTATTATGTGATATATAATGTTTTTATACTTTTCAAATTTATTTTTACATCTGTCATAATTATAAACGTTAAATTATATAAAGAATTTTAAAGTTATGTTTCCATGCTTTTAAATCTGAGTTTACAGTTTGAAGCTTTAACTCTTTCTATCTAACGAAGTAAAAATTACTTTTTTAATGTCACATCTATTGATTATAGACGAATTGATTTGATCATCTGGTAAAAAGCTTACATCAATACAAACTGCTAAAAATAATTGACGTTCCATTTAATAATTTTATTAACAAATCATATTCATTCAATAAAATTGATGATTTGTTGAAAAAGTTATTTTATTGAAAGTTAATTATTTTATGCAAGTTTAAGTGAGGTTTAAGTAACCACAATATAAAGAAGAAAAAAAGGATATTAACTAACCAATAAGTGATGGCAATGACACAACTGCTGGACCAGGGCTGGCGGCTTCAGCAGCGATAGGGCCACGTCGTTTGGTTGGAGTCCAAGGGTTCTGACGGATTCCCATCAGACTATCACAAGCGAAGATCCTCTTTGAAAGATTTGAAGCTGTACGCGATACACCAAATCCAGATTGTCGGTACGCCTGTGCAACAAACAGAGGTAGGTAAACATATGATTGACAGCTGAAGAATATTTTAATCAAAATAAACTTTATTTTAACCTTTTTTTATATGCTTTTACTAAGCACTTTTGAATCGTCAATTTTTTTGATATATAGGTAAAGTAGCAAGTAGGTTCTACCAACAAAAACCACAAGGCACGGAACTCGGTAGTAACTCTTTTAAAAACCAATTTTTAGTTTTTAATCATTGACGAAATAACGAGGGATGTTAAAAGATTGACGTGTCTGTGTATCTGTGGCTCTAAGTGTCTGTCGAAAACATGGTTGACGTAATCTTTACTAAGGTTAACTAGCAGCAACTTTAATCTTTCGGCTGGCCTCAGACAGCCGGAATGTCTCTAAATTCTGATTAAAATCCCATACAATGTTAAGAAATTCATAATCTGAAAAAATCCGTGTGGAGCAAAGTGACATTGTATGATTCTGGGTTTTCTGAATTAATAATCTGAATTCAGAGAGACAATTCTGGATGTGTGAGGACAGCCATAAATGTTCACTTTTTTATATTAGAGCAGAAAACATGTCACCGCCGGCCATTGAAAACCGCGCTACAGTTATATCGTATTCTTGGGTAAATTTCTTACCGATTTCGCTGTGCTGATAGTTGATTTAGTTCCTTTCATGATTTGACGTGTAATTTAATAATTCACATAAATAACTCGACTAAATAAAGTCACGAAAACCATCGAAAAATATTCAAAAATTGTTTTGATTTGAATAAATGCCAAATCAAAACATTTTTTGTTAATAAATATTTGACGTTATCTAAAACGTAAATAGTTTTTAAGGTTTTATATTATTAATGCTACTTTTGTGAGAGGTATTGCCTGAATAAAAAAAAACATTTTGATTTATTTTTGAGGAAATAATTCGAATATTTCTTAGAAAATCTTATCTGTATGTATTGTACAAAAGTTAGCGTAGTGTAAATTCAATATTCAATAAAACAGGTCTCATCAAGAATCTAGAATTAGAAAGCTGTGTTTTCCTTTTTATACGATGTTGAAATCGTGTTTATCCATAAAATTATATAAGTAGGGGTGGTGATCTGAAAAAGATTAATCAATAGAGATTTTTTTTACCATAAAATCGATTTCTTAATTATTACTTACTTGACATAATTTTTCTAATAAAATATTTAGCGTCTACACATCCATTCGCGGTAATCTCAAAATCTATTGAACGGATTTGATTCACCAATATAGGTTGAGGTGATGGCCAGGAAAGCTTTACAATTCTTCAAAGTTTTTGTAAGTTAATTGAAATATATCAAAATGACCCAAAAAAATCAGACAAAGTACTATGTAAATACTGTACATTCGATGCCTATTGCCTGCCTCCGAAGCCTGAATCTCCGTTACAGCAAATCAAAGTAAGTCAAATGGGATGTAGGCAAACGGATAATATACTTTTAAAAAAAAGTTACATTATAATTTATAAATGAAGCTACTGAATACAGTCTATTCAATACAATTGCAAATACAGTGTATCTTAGGAACCAATCGGAATTACAATTTCAACCCACACATTATTAATTCCTTCTTCATACATCACTTGTTCGCCCACTACATATACATATGTGTCGGACCTGATCTATATTATACTTCTATGTTTTACAACAATAAACTAATAAATTTTCCCCGCGACTTCATCCGTGTATTCTATTTCAAACACTTCAAACAATTTTTCACGGTGAATTTACTAAAATTCATCACAATCAGCGCGGTGGTTTAAGGGTGAAAGCGTAACAGACGTTTATAATAATATTAATAGGGTTTCAGATAATGATGGTAGCAGCTAATCAATTAACTGTGAAACAAAAAAGTAAAAAACTTCTTTATCGTATTAACGATAATCAAAATCCAATCGCTAGATAATATATTCAAATGACGTTAACAAAAAGAACAATTTCGTCACAAAAACATGAAAAATCTGAAATTTAGTACCAGGTCGTACGAGTCACTGTCATGAAAAATGAATAACATCCTATTTGGGCCATTCGTTTCTTTGATCTAGATTATTCTTTAGCAAACTTACAGCCAAAACTCAATTCATATTTCAAACTGTAACTAATCAGTCATTGTAGTTTAACAAATGAAATTGAAGAACAAAAACACCGCATCGAAATCGTTAAATTCTTTTAGTAACTACGATGCGACACATAAACACACAGTGAAAAATTAAAATATTTGCAGTCATCAAAATATATTAAGGTTAAATAACTAAAAATAATAAAATATACAAAATTATTATTGCATTTATTATGTCTGTTTAAATAAAGGTACATTAAACATGGATTTCCTTCGACTTCTAGAAGTTTCTAATCCACAATTATATTAAACTTACAATCATTTACATTATGTATAACATACATTAGAATTATAATATAGTTAAGCTATTAAAATATGTATGTAATATTAACCTAGCTAGGTTAATATTATTGTTTACATTTATTTCATGATAAAGATATTTGAAAAACAAAAAAAAAATACAATCTGAGTTGATTGTATTCTGTCTGACTTACAGTGTCCTTGTCTATCAATAACAATTTATAACTGTTGTAACAGAGATGCCTATATTCAGTAATGCAATTACAAGTCGTATCAATTGAACTCAGTGTTCGTGTATCGATAAACTTGTTATTAAGAATATTTGTTTAAATATTTTATAATTGTATCTATTTATCGTCTTGTAATACTAATGTAGGTAATTTTTAGATTAAGGCTCATGGACTAACTAGTGTTGCCAATTTAGAATTGTAAAAAAACATATATGTACGTTTGAGCGTTACAAATACATTTAATCGAATTATTTAGCGGTGACTGTTATGAGATAACTGTGCCATGCACTTTTTGCGAGGTTCTTGCAAAATAAACTCGCCTCTTTCTGCCAAGACTGCCTTATAAATACATTCTGCTTATGAAGCAATATCTACGAACTGCGAAAATAGAATTTTAATGCGTATTTAACAAGAAACAGTTTTTTTTCACTTTCATTATTACTTTTTAACCACCGACTCAAAAGCGGGATGTTGTAAGAGTATTGAATGAACAGATTATGACGCGTTCTTTGTTAGAAAGCTAACGTGATCGAAATGGTTCTTAGCTACAATTTATGAAGATCTGTTCGGCCGTTTATGAGGTATTCTTATTTGTAATTAAATGTGCGGGGGTAATTAGTGTTCGATTACACTTGTTTTAAACTCTACTCTCAAGCTTAAATATTGTGTCTTGGGATATAACATTTTTGTTTTATGAAGTATATATTTCAATACAAAACCTAATATATACTTAGATATTATAATATAGAAATGACGAAAAGATATATGTTTATATCTAAGAAATGCCAATGTAAATACATAGATAGGCTGTAGCCTGTTATGAAACTTTGCACTTGGAAAACTATTTAATATGAGCTATATAACCTCCACATAAAATGTCGTTAATCTATCATAAATTAATAATTTGAACATACCTTTTATTGTATAGATGGATTCTTCTGTGAATTACAATTATATACTAATAATAATGATAGTTAATTCGTTAGTTCGATCAGCCAAGGCTGTCTTCCCTGCTGTCGTCGAAAAACGTATCGCGCTCGATCGTCGCGTTGCACTGCGGTCGAATATAAGCTAATTCGTATTTCTTCTATAACTATGTCGCGTGGGTGCTCTTCCCGCCAAAACCGGTCTCCTTGGTTACATGACGTGTACCAATGTCGTCATCGCTATGAATCGCTATAGCCATGAAATAAGGTTCTATAGCGAAACCTCGTTTGCAGAATGCGAACTGCGTAGGCGTAGGCGTATGGGCTCTGCTATCCTTTGGACGTGCAAATTTTATTTTTTTGTAATTACAAAACAAATAATGTAACAATAACATTTCTTCAAGTAAACACATTACATACTTATTTACCTAATTGTATTGATTAAGACCTGCTAGGAATAAACCAGTCTAATTTAAAACAAACCGCCTCCTAAATGACACGCGTCTGCATGTTGCGCCAGAGGTTTCGGGTGCGAGTCCCGGAGGGACAAATTAATGTTTCGGTCGGGTTGGCACAGAAGGCTGATCACCTACTTGCCTGTAAAGAAAATGATCAGTGAAACAGATACAGAAATGTATCTGCCCCACTAGGGGTACGGGAATTTACTTTTAAATTTAAAATAAGTAATTATCGAAATTATTAAATACTTCGTTTTAGACAGTTATTTGTTTTATTTTTTTGACTGTATATTATGCTGTGTTTTTCTTTTAAATGGGTGTATCTGCGTTAGTATCAGATCTTATATTTATTAGTACGTAAGTATTATTGCATCTAACAACCGTAAGTGGACAAAGTTAAATTAAAAAAGTGATGTCTCATAATTCTTAGTTTGGACAATTCAGTGTTTACTTCACTGATATTTCCTTTAGTAGTTGATAAGCCTTCTGCGCTAAATCAATCGAATTTTTCCCCCGTTTGAAACTAGGAAGATAAACCCATATTTTTACATAGTTGCAATCTAATCTTGTCACCTTTTTTATCTCCAATACTTCACTATGCTACACTTAAATTTGCTATTATTGGTTGTTTCTAAGGTTTTCGTTTTTAAAACATGAAATATACTTTTAAATCTTTATTTATATATCCAACATTTCCTCCATCCGGATAGAGTACGGTACATCATGAACCGACGTCCAATTGACAGTGTTAGAGCGGGCGATGACGTCATCCACCAGCTCATCTCTAAACTCCTGCCAGCGTCTTTCGGATACGAATTCTTTGAATAGCTGCTTCTTAGTTGGTATCTGTATTAAAATAAATTTAGCCTTGGTTTATACATCACTTCTTGACGCGGCCATCAGGTAGGGTGGAAACGGATAAAAAACTGTAAAAATATTTGGACACAGGCCAACGACTTCGTACTTACTTCCAAACTTTCAAACTATTGAAATGGAATGATTCTTCCCTGTATGAAAAACTTGCCATTAATTAAAAAGCTATTTTTCAATCAGTTCAGCCGTTTCTGATATTATGAAACAAGCAAGTTCATAATCTTTGGTTCTAACTTCTAAGCCATTCCAAGCTGAGACTTGAGAGCTTGAAGGTCTAAGGCCATGGCCCTATGACAATTTTTGTATAAAAACATTTATAATGATTATATTCTTCTGGAACTGTGTGTATCATAAATATTTTTATGATAAAAAAAATCTATTATAATTTTTTCTCCGTTTCTCTAAGTGGTTTACGCGTATGCGTGTTGCGTCAGCGATTCTGGGTTTGATTCCCAGGGAAACACATGAATGTTTTGATTAAAGAGGCAAAGCTGATCAGTTGATCACCAAGTTGCCTGCAAAAAAAGTGTCTGTCCCATGCTTACTAAGAGTTAACTACGAGATTTTACCTTATACCTTTTTCTCCAAATAATGTTGGATTCTAGTCCAGATATTAGCTGTATTTCGTTGTAGCAACCAAATTTTTGGAAGAAGCATGCAGTCCACTGGTGTTAATGCCACGATTCTTCTATCACGCATATTCTCGCCGAACCCAAAACTTGACCCTGGGTTTAACTGGCAAACCTGTATATAAAAATCTATATTTAGTACAGATACAATAATAATAATATATATAAAATTCTCGTGTCACAATGTTAGTTACCTTACTCCTCCGAAACGGCTTTACTGATTTTTACCAAATTTTATATGCATATTCAGTAGATCTGAGAATCGGCTACTATCTATTTTTCATACCCCTTAGTGATAAGGGTAGCCCACCCCAAAAATTAATATGGCAAAATAACGTTTGCCGGGGCTAGTAATATTATACATAGGTATATAAAACTGAATAAGAAAAACATTATTCTGTAAACGCCTAGCTATTTTAATATTGATAAAGAGTGACACATACAGAATCCATTTTATAGGAAAATGCATTATTTTATTTAAGAAAAATGAGAGATTTCGTTTTCATGAAGTAAAGGATACCTGCATAAAGTATGTTCGAAGGTTTGTTGGAGAACGAGCTCCCATTCCCTCAGGAATAACACTTAACCTGGAAATTCGTAAAAATTATTTGATCAGTTCAATACTATTTAAACATTGGAAGAATAAGAGATATTTATTTATTAAAAAGATTCAATTACGAATATTTTTAATATGTGAAAAGAAATAATATATAAAAGACAGCTACCTGAGTGAAACTATTAATAGATTAACAGATACTCATAAATTGTGAACCATCTCGATAATATTATCAGCTTTCAAACAAAAAAAACCATTACAATTGGTTTAATCGTTTAGAAGTTATGCCAGAGATAGTTTAAACATATACCAGCCCTCTTTTTAACCGACCGACCGGTTTTTCAAAAACCAAAAAGGAGGTTATCAATTCGACGTGTTTCGAATTGTTTTCTGTCAAGAAAGATGAAAAGTTGAGCGCGCCAAATTCAGAAACTAGTGTTTTGAATTCAAAAATTATTTTAGTGTTGGATAGTCCATTTTTTGAAGAAGGTGAAATACCTTACTGATGGCCTTAAGCTCTCTCCATGCATCGAAGGAATTAACAAATCTTGTGAATTCGTATCTGAACTGGCACTATCTTTGCTAGCTCTTGGTACATCTTGATCAGCGATTTGAACGCTTTCGCATCTTTGGGAGTCTGAAGATTGGTGTTTAGACGTACTAGTGCCTTTCAAAATACTAGCCCTTACTTTCGCATCACTTTTAGCTTCAGTATTTTTGCTAGCGATTGAATCACGAGCCTCGGTACTTTTACTATCTGTCTTCAAATTCTTATACGCACCAAAGTATTTCGTGTCGAAATCCTGTTCGCTTTCCTCTTTCGGTATCTTGAAATTTTAATATATTTTAACTAATCCGATCCTGACAGGTCGTGATGTAACGGACGACACAACTTTAATTGGCTAAATGTAAGGACGTAACACATTTGTAAACCTCTTCCTAGCTAATTTCCTTCAGTCATTACGTCGGCAAAAACGGAGTAGAATGCATATGGTTTCATATGCTTTTCCTATATAATGACTGGACTAATTAAGGAATGTAACTGTCGTCTGTTCGATCACGACCTGTCAGCATCGAATTCTTTCCATGGCAGGACTGTAACTATATAAAAGCTAACTATCACGAAAGGACCCATTTCGATGCTTCTTATTTAAAAGATGATAAGAGTTTGTTGTATCTTTAAATATAGAGGCCATGAAAAATGCCACATTTAATTTTGGTTATACACTCTGACGCATAGCTTGTAATATGCAAATCTATTTTTTGTCTGATCTAGTTTACAATAGAAAAATATACATACATAAGGATCGTATAGAGCATAATAATTGCGCCCAAGACGCGTCGTAACAATCACTTGTAGGGACTCAATCATCTGACATCTGCCTGATAGAATGAAATACACGAAATTGGCGACACCCACGCCATCGCCGAGTAACGTCTCGTTTGTTTCATACGACTTCATCTTTGCGACAATACAACCTTCACGACGTGCTACCTGCCAAAACATTGCAAATCACTAATTTGCTAGCTTTTACAAGAATAATTTTTTCTGCCTTTGTAATGCTTGTCATATTTAATGTTTTTCTTTTTAAATATGTTATGTAAATAATTTAAATATCGTTCATGATAATTTAATATCATTAAACGTAGATATTATCTGTAATTGTAGAATTCATATGTAAGAACTGTAACAATTGGCTGTTAGAACGAACAGGCAACTACAGAATTTCGTTCCAGTTTTTCTCTATAGAAACTACTTGCTAAGATGGTGATAACTTAAAACTTTATCTATAAATACCTAGATCTAAAACAATTAACGATTCAAAAGTGTTTTGTAAAATCTTGATAAAGGTTTATTTTGACTTTGAATTTCTATTAAAAATTGCGTTTTGGGAGAAAATTTCACCATTTTACCTCATCAAGGGCATCAAAGTATGTGAATGCGGACATTGCTCGCCGTACTTCATCCCACTGTTTCTGAACAGACGCTTGGAGAACATTCTTGAAGTCTTCCTTCATCAGTGCAAGCAATTCGCAATGACCTAGAGCCAAACACTTCCTTGGTGACGTAATACTGGCCTTTAAGCCTACTCGTAAACAACTACAATGCGGTTACTATGATACGATATCGATATAAACAAGTAGATAAAACAAAACCTCTTTAGCTCAGAAATTACCCTACTGGTACCCTAAAATAGAAATTTTTAATATATATAATTGTAATTACAAAGATGTCAATAAAGATTATTATTATTATATTATTATTATTCGGTCTCTGGTAAGGCTGCCACTTGCCGGACGGGGCGTCATAAGTGGTACGGAGGAGGCTTGCCTGCAGAAATTCAACCAAACAAACAAAAATTGTGGGTCGCCTGGAAGAGATCGCTGTTAAGCGATAAGACCGCCCGTTGCACTCCAGTGCAATAGTGTGTATAAAAAATAATAAAGACAATCTAACCTGTAGTTGTAACAGTTGCGGTCCTGGGTATATTATGCAGCAGCGATACTTCTCCAAACATGTCCCCAGGGTGCATCTCACCAACTTCTATGGACACATATTGCTGGAGAAGTTCATCGAAGATCATTTGACTGACTACAATATCTCCGGTCACGATGAAATAGAGTGCGTGAGCCTCTTGATGTTGGCGAACTATTGTTCTGCCAGGGCCATAGTATTTGAAGTACGTTACAGCAGCCAACTTCTTTTTCACGTGCTGGAAGGCATTGCAATAGGTATGCTACCTATATTTACTCAATGGCACGGCCCACTTATTAGTAATAGGTTAAAGGCTATTAAACTATGTTAGAAACCCAAAAACTAAAAAAGTTTTAGTAGAAACATTGTTCTCCGAATAGCTAAACGAACTTTAGCATTATATAATAGGGGTACCTCTGATAATATACCTATTAGGTAAAATATTAATTTCATTCAAATTAACGAATAGTACCCAGATAAGGGCAATCGTAACATCCATACTAATATTCTAATGGTGAAGAGTTTAGTTGAACGTATTAATTTTACGAACTACTGGTTCGAATTGAAGAATTATTTTTGTATTGGATAGTCTAGACTCTAGTATCTAGTATAGACACAATTAACACGGAGGAAACCGCGGCGCACAGTTAATCGAATGTAACATCGCGGTAAAAAATAGAATCACTTACGTTTGGATACCGTTTAAAGCACTTTAAGCCACCTATGATGCGAAATATATACTTCTTTTCGTGGTCGGTTCTCTCTTCTGCTGGTTTGTTCAGGAGAGCTTTATCCTTAACAATGTTTATTTAGTAATTAAATTACATTTTTACTTAAAATAATGTAATAAAGTACCTAGGTACGTAAATACTTTATTTTATAGAGTTTCGTTTTCAAAATTCCTAACAAGATACAAGAAATAGTCTTTAAATAAATTTAAATCTTTAAAAATGTTCGGAAAAAAGAATCCGACTTTCTTGGCCCTTCTCAGATTTAATCGCGTTCTTAAACAACCTTTTAACTTAGATTTAAGTGGATAAGTAAATATATTTTTGACTCCGTTAATTCTTATGTGATAACATTAATCGTTACGTGTATGCTTAACAATTGTTTCTTCTTTGCTTTCCCACGCACAGCCTGCTCGACTCTGCGTTTCACGTCATCGAGCCCTTCATAATGATCCACGGCTTCGATCAGCCAATAGGCATTCGCCATCACCATACGTCCCAACGCGCGGAACAAACATTTTGCGTGGAACTTTCTTTTCATCAGTTCCTCGGGGTCCTATAATATATTTTTAGGTACATAACACATCTTATTAAGAAATTCCTTGTACATAATTAATTATTTAAAAGGCCCTATGTCTTTTTAAACTACTGCATATGTAGTTACAAAATGTTATGAAGATAAATCGTCGTAAAAGCCTAACAAATTCACATTCACAACTAAGTTGTAACTAAGTATGACAATATATTTGAATACTATAATTAATAAATTATTTATTTATTAATAATTATTATTATAATAACCAATTCTTTCTTGGGTCCGCCTCGCCCAGCCATTTTTACAAAACAAATAAGAATAGGAAACTAAATATGTTCAAAAATTATCAGGAGGTTATCTCAAAATTCAAATGGTCAAAACTTAACGCCATAAGACATAAGTCATAACCCATATTAAATGTAAAATTATGAAAAATTACCCAAATTATGTAGAAAACGCAAAATTTGAATCACATCTGTGGACCTTACTACATACCTGAGTGACGACGTGAGTTTTGACAGATGACTTTGAATTTATTTGTCAAATGTCATTTTATTGTTCTTTGATCCTTCAAAATCAATGAATTGCTAAAACAACTTTAAGTTTTGAACGAAGGTTTTGAATAGTTTTCTATTTTCATCATTTCAATTATTTACAATAAATACGTCACACCAAGTTTAAAAATTATATTCTAATCGAAGTTATAATATATAACAAATATGGTATGTATGACCAATATCAATTATTGTAAGATATTTTTATAATTTCCGTTGCTCCTATAATTAATTTGTTTTCATTTGAAATAATAAAAAAATCCTTAATTGCTGATTTTTTAGAGTTTCGGACTTCCTTCAGTAAAAGTTAGGGCCGAACCTGATGCTAACCTGTGCAAACCTATTAATGAAGGGTCTTTTGGTGTACCCGATCGTATGGTTGACGGTTTGACTTCAACACGGAACAAGTTAGCTGTGGCCCATCCACTTCAAGTCTCTGAAAAAAACGTAAGCTCTCAAAAAGTGCCATTTGTACTGTTGTAAAACTTGCATCCTTATCTTTTTGAATTATTTTTTAAAATACAGCTTGCACTAAGAGGTAAAATATACACATACCAGGTATATCTTAATTCCATTTTTGTTTCCTATAATTCCTGCCTTTTAATTATCTATCTGTTATTTGTATGACTGAAGTGACATCCCAGTGAAACCCCTCCATTATGTGATCAGCCTTCTGTGTTTGCCCAACCCTAAACAAGTATTTATTTCCTCAAAATTTGAATTAATCATGCAGACCATGTAAATCATATCAATTTATACGTACAAAAAATTGACCCACACCTTATTTTATGTTTTAATTACTTATATGTATGATGATGATTATATTTTGTTATTTGTATTTTTCAGTATTATCTGAACGAAGAAAAGATGAATATGGCAATGCTAAGAAACATCCAGGGTCTTCATGCTCCTTTGAAGTTAGCAATGGAGAAAAAATTCTCTAGCAAGGTATGTTTTTTTATAAATCTAGTATGTAATTGTTTTTTATTTATTTGATTTGAACTATTTTTTTAAAATATAATATGCACAAAACACCAAAGTAATTTATTTTATTTATTTTTAAAAAACACTGAATGTGTACATATTCATTTATATTATTATTATTAAAATTAAAGATATATCTTACTTTTTTAATAATCTTTTATATTATAATATAGTCATTTTTCGCTACATCTTCATCCACATGATTTTAAAGATGCTATGGGATATTGCGGATGTGGATATTGCTATGGATTTCACACTGCTTTTTTTTAAAAAAAACCTAAAGTTAGGTTTAATTCCCTAATCTGAAAAACTCATGATTAAAATTGAAAAATTCTCGTGTTGGAAAGTCCCATTTATAGAGGAAGGCTATAACGTCACACTACGACAAATAGGAGCAGAACAAAATAGGAAAAACCATACCTTTTAGGAGATTAATTGAGAGTGCTGTGTAAATAGTTAAAGTTATGCAAAAATCATGTATCACAGAACTCTTTTCCTTTAAAAAATCTGTATAAGTCTTAAACAATATAGACAAAATTTTGTATGCCCACGCAGATAATAAAATGTCAATATCCATATAAAGAAAATCTTAATATTCTCTTTACAGGTTGGTCGTTTGCCTTTTTTGCCAAGCTCAAATCTTCAGTCTGAAGTTTTGACTGGAAGATACTTGGAAATTGGATTTGAGGATATCCTGAATGTACCAGATCTTAGTGAAATTGCTGGGCAACCTCATGCAGTTGTCGAAAGATCTTTAGGTTTACTGTAATTCTGATTTAGGATAATATATACATTTCTACATAAAGCTTTTTCAATTAAAATACATTTAAAAATATAATAATTATTAGTATTCTATTTATTTATTTTGGTTAAGAATTAATGAAAAATGTTGCAATAACCGGAAAAATTACAAATTTTGAGAGCAACTGAAACCGCCAGTTTTCCTTTACATAATGAACTTTTTTTGACAAAATTTTTATTCTTTTACAATATCAAGAATCCTCAATTTACAAATTTTCTTTACTTCGTTTATTCCGGTTTCAATTTCTTGGTCTCTTGCATTATGTAAACGTGTGTAAAGACCTTCAATGATCGACTGGACTTTATTTTCTCTCGCGCAAATTATGAATGGGAATCCGAATTTCAACTTGTACCTGAAACCATTTAACATTTATATTATATTGTCAATTTGAGAAAAAGGCTAGTTTTTTGCTACTTATTAATTACTAAACAGATTATAACAAAATTAAAAAAAAAATTAGAAGACAAATAATTTTATTATTTTTAAATGTGGTTTAACGCCATCTCTTGGCTTGATTATAAACTACAAATGCCAATATAGTAATCTTGATGTGCGATAGGTAGGACACCCTATCGACAATATTTTACAACTACAACAATCGGAAACGTAAAAGTTAGATAAAACACTAAAAGATGGCGTTAGTTCACTATTTCGTGCAAATTTAGATGTATCTGTCTGTAGCATCGTAGCTGCTAAACCAAATCTGCGATTTAAAAAAAATTAAACAAATGCCCATAAAGTATTATACTATTAATACTACGTTGAGTAATTATCTAAGTATCTACTAAACAAGTGAAACTGAAGATAAATAAGAATATCTCATGAATGGATGAACAGATAAAGATTTTTTCATCTTGCATTTATAAAGATAAATGGTAGTTAAAAATCATCGTCGGCATTCAAATAAAAAAAAATCTCATCGAAATCATTCCATTCGTTTAGCTGTGATGCCAAGACAGACACACATACGTCAAACTTATCCACTTTACGTCGGAAGTTAAACATTTTCACACGAACCGTTCGTTACAAGAATTTATAATAGCTTTCTGTTCCGTAGTCAGTTGATCCAATCCAGCACTTTTTTGTTCTACCGTAGATTCCTTCGTCAGCTCGCCAAGGGCTGCAAGACGGCCCGCTAGGTCTGGGTGCGACTTTAATATAACTAGCTTGTCTGAAAAATTACCACACTAGGTAAAAACCTAAATACATTCTTAGTGTTATTTTTAAGATAAAATTACAAACAAGTTAAATTGAAGACATTTTAAGTACCCACATGACATGTTAATTACAAATAATAATATCTCGTCGTTTTGGCCATCTTGATCGTGTTACCTTTCAAACATAAAGTCTGCATAAAAAATTGTCCATTCGTGTGCCACACACGGACAAGTTAATAAATATTTTTAAAATGAAACATGAAAAATATCTCGATTTTTCGTGTTTCTATAATAACTAATTAAGAATACTACTACCTAAATCGACTAAAACATTCCCTAAATTACGAAAACGTATAAATTACAAAACCCGAGAAAGTTAACAATTACCTACCTAAATTCATAAATATTAATAATTAAATAATATCATTACGTAACAAGTATACCACAAGCGCTATTATCTTTTCTCAGTGTTGTCGTCGTGTTACAATTATGACAGAGTTATAAATATTCACCTTCAACACTAAGATCGTCCAAATATTTGTTGAACGCAGCACAAAGGTCGGTTAATCTGTTGAACGGACGTTTTTTCTTTACCCTAACCGCGGCATCTTTACACAACTCTATCACATTCCCAAACACCCACTCGAACTGGTCATCAGCCATAATATTCACTTCAGACACGCTTAACGACATTTTCGGTACTGTGGACAATGTATGTACAACGGTTATATGAATATCAGCAAACAACGAGTCATTAGGTCATTAGTTCAAATGACACTGAACCGAGATACGGTTTATTGTGACAAGTTATTGAATCTGAAAATTTTACTATGAGATAATTACCTCCAGGATACTTCTCTTAATTTAGGGTTTTTTATATTTGTTCTTTGTACTATGGGCTATGTAGTTTCTGCGGGCTGGTATGCTCGCAAGGGCATGCACTTAAGTTATCTATCTATCTTTTCTTCCCGATTGTTTATTATGTATTCCTTACCTAAAGCTTGAATACTCAGAATTTACTTATATTTTTTTTATAATTATAATGGAATATTCAATTATTAATTGTTCCATGATTAAGTAAGTTAGTGACAAGTGAGTATTTATCCATGTGATCTTCTTCTTCCCATGTAAAAATGAATCTGCCAATGTCCAGTAGTTGTAGGAGTATCAAATTTTAAGTTTTAAACTAACTAATTACATATGATATTGGAATCTAGAAATAGATACCTAGAATATTTTTTCAGCTACATTTGACATTCACGCAGATGAAGTCAGGGGCAACGATGTCTCATAAATGAAACTGTCGAAATGATTCAAAAGCAGAGTTTTCCTCAATTTCCCTTGTAAATCACCGTGTAAAGAGGAACAAAAGCGACATTTATGTGTCAGTTGTATTGCGCGGGCGGGGGATAAATCACGCAGCCAACCCGAGATGGCGCTAACTGCCCCCGTGGGAGCGCGGCGCGACAAATTGCCGCGAGGGAGCACTCAACACCGCTCGCAATATGAATGCATAACCAATTTAACTCTGTTTCAAATTACAAAACCAGATATTTTAAGTTTTAACCTCTGCTTGCTTCCCATTCATGATTTTTAACTTCCAAAAAGAGAGGCAGGTAATTATATAGTTTGACATGTCTGTGTCTGTCTGTGGCATTAATGAACCTAATATCCTATTAATCTCTTAGCTCGTAAACTGATGTTGCTCGCTGATTTTTTTTTGTCTGAAAGCTGACGTAATTGAGATGAATTTGGAAAATGTATAAGCTATTAGGGATTTTTAAATTGACTTTAATCTCACTTGATGGTATTTTCTGCCACGCACCATCAATTTGTAGAACCAATGTCGTTTGAGATATTTCCGAACCGACTTAAAGAAAAGGCTCCTCTTATTAAAAGGCCGGCAACGCAGCCGCAGCCCAATCGGCATACTGGGTGTCCATGAGCAGTGAACGTTGCTCCGCTAAGATCTTGGGTTAAATTGTTTTGTCTCGATTTGGCATCATTTTTATTATTCTGCTATATTTAACAATTTTACTGCCATTCATATAATCGCTTAATTTTGTGATGAAATGGGACCTATTTTCAAAAATTTGGTTACCTATTTTAAATTAAAATTTATGTTCTTTTTTATTTTTAAGTAGGATGGGTTTTTTGTTGACTTCACTAAAGAATTAAAACTTGAAACTAGTTACCTGTATACTGAATGAGTATTTTTATTTACATAAAAATTCGGACACGAATTAATTAAGGCTATAAAAAATAAATCTCATAGCCCATAGATTATATCAACACCTGGCTTAATATTTGCTGCTATTTGCAATTAGAAAAATTACTTTTATGAAGCTTTATGAAGTTATTGTCATTAAAACACGTGTGAAATGACATTCTGTCTTTTTAATTAGAAACATAATTTACCACACAAAACATTACGACTGTGACACTCTAGAGAAATCAAATGTGGAGCTTTAAAATTATATGGAAACAATAAACATAAAAGCTTTGGTGTGCGCGTCGCATGTGATTGCTGTGAATTAATTAAATGTGCTTTTCATTAGGTCTAATAAATGCCGAGGTGCGCTGTCCGCCATGTTGTTTATAAGCGCGGCAACGTAGCCGCTAGGGCGGGGCGATGGCCACTGATAACAGACGCAAAGCTCTATGCCCTCGGACGATTGAGTCACCGCCTCGCCTACCTGCCTCGATTAATCCAACAATATTCAGATTTTTCTTAATCTGTCGATCAAGCCGCATCACATGCGCCGCTTCTACATTTTATATTGTACTTATTTATACATTAATTCTTTCTGTATATCTTTTTAATGGGGTGCTAAAATTTTCGTTATCTGTGAGTTGTAAACTTTGAATATTTTAATGTAGCTCTTTCCCGTCTTAAGGCTAGGCTTTTAATACTTATGTAAATCTTCATGCACACATACCTAATACTTATTATCTATCGTTATGCAAATTTGAAAAATATTATGGAACGACTTTTGGTTGTTTTTAAATTATGTACCTATTTAGGCATTGAGCTATATTAAGTACGTAGTGCATATATAGTTACTCAATGTAAGTATTTAGGTGAGTACCTATCTGACTAATTTTATAATTATTTAATACATAATCTTAATAATATATTTTACGAACAAGAGTCGAGTCTTAACATTCAGAAAACCTATAAAAATCAAACAATAGTTCGGCCTTCTTACAAATTATTGATTTTGGGCACATATCACTGTTTAACACAGAGCAAACTAACCCCATGACGCCACGTTACGATCCAGTTTTACGAGTCCTGCCATAAAAACACACATTATCTGTTTTATCACAACTAAAAGCCAACAAAGAGTTAAAGGGTTGACATAACCCTCACGTGTAAATAATTCCTCATTGTACAGCCTTCAGATTGTCTAGAACTTGAATAAACCGATCGCGTTGTAAATCACTCTTCCGTCACGTTGGGTACATGTCACATATGGAGATAACATACAAGGGTAGTTTTTGATAAGGACAGCCCGAGCGACGCCAGGTTAGGGTTAATTTACCTATTTCATTGTTAGTCCATTGAAAAGTTACATTTGGGGTTGCGTTTTTTAGAGGACGCAATTTTATTTTTTTGATGTGTAGGGGGGGTCAGTGTAAAGCTAAAACCAAGTTTGTGGGGTCGCCACCCTTGTCCCACGGCCGCCATCTTGAAAATAGGGGTTGAAATGGTTTTTACGGTATATCTCTTAAACTATTAATGAAATAAAAATTTTTTTTTACATTTTCTATTGCAAATTAAATTATCTACAACTTTGATCCAGTAACTTTTTGTCGTAGAACTATAAATAAAAAAGTTATAAGTGAAAATGTTCAGAAATTGGAGAAAAAAAATATATTTTTCGATATAACTTTTTTTTAAATCATTTTACGAAAAAATGATATCAAACCATTTTTATAGATCGTTTTTTGAAGAACAACTTTTATGAACAACATTTTTTCATTAAGGCAATAGCTAAGGTTTTACAGCGCTCCGAAGTAAGTACTATTTTTCAATACTCTTAACTATACCTATATTATACGTGTGTACTAATAATGTATCATCAGTTATTGTGTTTTTTTTATTATTTATTTTGCTATAATTTTTTTAATTGTAAATTTTGCAATATTATTAATAATTAATTATTGACTCTTTTTCACTCCATAACAGGATTTTACAATTATTGATTTTTAAAATAATTTTGAATCTGATGGCCGTTACCGTTGCTCACTGTAATTGGTGAACGTTTTTTTATCTCTTTATACGGTGGTAATAAAGATTATAATTCTCTTGACAGCCTTAGATACAAACAATTCGCCAAGGCAGTGACAAAAAGTACATTTAACTTATCTTCACTTCCTCCGACACAAGACACAGCTCGCTTTCATACTTTCCGAGTCTACCATCAGATCCAGTCGTGGCTTGGTAATTATAATGATCCTGAAGACTGGAGCTGGAAAAAATGTGGAAAATTATTGGTGCCAGTGCAGAACTCTAAACCTCCAGCACCCCCTGAGCTTCTAAAATTGATCTTTTGCAAATGCAAAGGAAACTTGGAGCGATGTGTGGATGTCGAAAAGCAGGGCTGAAATGTTCTGCAGTGTGCTTCCATTGTTCTGGAGAGACTTGCAGCAACGTAATGGAACTCTCAGAATTAATAAATGAAAATGACTTTGATGATGAACCGCGGACATTAACACCCCTTCCTTCTCCAGTTCTCCCACTGATATTTAATTCAGAAAGCCGATCAGATGCTGATCCGCAGCCTGGTCCATCGAAAAGACTGAGGACGGAGTAGTTCTAATATCGAAAATCACCGTGGATTATGCCTAATGGGGATACCACGTAAAAAAAAAACGCGCCGCCAGACTACCTCGTGGGTGGTGGGGAAAAGAGTCAATAATTAATTATTAATAATATTGCAAAATTTACAATTAAAAAAATTATAGCAAAATAAATAATAAAAAAAACACAATAACTGATGATACATTATTAGTACACACGTATAATATAGGTATAGTTAAGAGTATTGAAAAATAGTACTTACTTCGGAGCGCTGTAAAACCTTAGCTATTGCCTTAATGAAAAAATGTTGTTCATAAAAGTTGTTCCTCAAAAAACGATCTATAAAAATGGTTTGATATCATTTTTTCGTAAAATGATTTTAAAAAAAGTTATATCGAAAAATATATTTTTTTTCTCCAATTTCTGAACATTTTCACTTATAACTTTTTTATTTATAGTTCTACGACAAAAAGTTACTGGATCAAAGTTGTAGAGAATTTAATTTGCAATAGAAAATGTAAAAAAAATTTTTTATTTCATTAATAGTTTAAGAGATATACCGTAAAAACCATTTCAACCCCTATTTTCAAGATGGCGGCCGTGGGACAAGGGTGGCGACCCCACAAACTTGGTTTTAGCTTTACACTGACCCCCCCTACACATCAAAAAAATAAAATTGCGTCCTCTAAAAAACGCAAGGTTAGGCCTAAAAAATGTAACATTTCAATGGACTATGTTATTAACTATAAAGTAAGATCGAAGCTGAGGAAGTCGCATATTTTACCTATATTCTAAATGATTATACGCTATGATTTACTTGACTTAGAACCCTTTTGACCGCGGGCGGGTCAAAGGCGTCTTTTGTACTTCGCCATCGCGCCACGATTGTCTTATAATTTATTTAATAATATAATTTAGGAATAAAAATCGTTGATAACATAAAAATATCTAGTTTGGAAGTGCAGTACGAGTAGGTATGTTAAGATACTTATTATCAATTTTAACAAACATTCTTGTGAAAATTTTAAATATTTTAAATTCATAATATTGATGGAAATAATGCTTGTGTTTTGTTATAAAATACTAACGTATCCATACAATTTCCATGCATTGAATGGATCAGTAAATATAATGGTGTAGAATAGGACTCCATTTAAGAATTTGACTTTTCTTTCTTCGATTTAATAAATTTATTTTCTTTTATATTCCTATTTCTTTTTATCACTTTAAAATAATTATGCTATGTCCTCCTGTCGTAAGGTTTTACATAGATATATTGGTTATGTATTAGTTTATGTATTTTTAGTAGGTAGGTAAGTTGTAACACTGCGTGCACCGGTTGGTGAACCATAAAATAAATAAACATTATTTCATATTCTATGTAGATTGTGTGGACCACAGAAATTTTTTGATTTGTAGAAATATAATCTATAACATTCAAAAGCTGTAGATCATTGGTTTTTCTGTGATCTATACCTAGGTTTAATATATTCTATAAACTTTATCATACCTAGAGATTATAATCTATAGCATTCAAATGCTGTAGAACGTTCCAAGTTTGAATTTGGAATATTGGAAGCGTCGATGCGGCGGCAGTTGATTTATGTTGCATGTCGTCCGCGGGGCGGGCAGGTACGCGTTTATAGCAGAACTTTAATTTACAGCCGCTCTAAATTACGTGGATTTACTGCGCGACTTTATTGGCCCGCTACGGACGCCCCTCCCTCCAATCTTCCCTTTGTTTAGTCGAATTAAAACGAAATTCAGTACAGGGCAAATGCATTAACATTTTCGTCCACGAAATGGTTTGTTTACGGGTAAACTAATTCAGCACAAAATCAAGTTTTGTATCTACTTACTAGATATTATTATCACTACTCTACAATATGTAGATGAAATAATTCCGTGTAACTAATACGTAGAAATTAAATAGGAACCTGGAAACTGGAAAGATTTGTACAATCGCTTTTAAATAGTTATGAACCAAAATTGTCAAAGTCAAAAAATATATTCATAGGTATAGAATCAAATACATGATCGTTTATGAATGTCACCTTAAATCTAAGTTTACAGGGATCTTAGTGAACATGGTTAAAAAAAATAAAAACACGAAATTAGTTTATTGTTTTTCTCAGATTTCAGTAAGTTCTTGAAAAGATTGTAAACTTAGATTTAAGGTGACATATATACATTTTGAACTAGAAAAATTCATTCAACTGAAGGTCTTGCAATTGCAGGAACTACAAGTTTTGGGAATCACGAACTGGAAGCAAAATGCTTCAAAAAACGTACAAATTTTTTAAATTAAATAAGTACTTAAATAAATAAATAAAATAAAAATCCTTTTTATTTCGTGCAAAAAAAAACAGAGCTTTCTGTTTAGTTTGTTTGTTTAAATTAATAATACGTAATCTACAAGAACCCCTCTTCGGGTGAAGGCCTTCTCCAAAGAAGCCCAGATATCTCTATCTTATGCTGTCTGCATCCAGCTCGGGCTTGCCGTTTTAATGATGTCGTCTGTCCATCTCGTAAGCGGTCTTCCTCTCAGGCCCACGGGGAAAACGCCTGAGAGGAAATAAGTACTTATCAGTAATAAAATATAGACAACAAAACTGTGGGTTCTATTAGTAGGAATAAAACATCTACCTTTAGGTACACGTGCAAAGCTATAAGTACCTAACCCTGAAATGAAAACTTGTTTACCTAAATTAATTTACTTAAGACCGGTTTTTATTGCTAAAAAATTTAATTTATAATGGTTTATATACAGTTATTAATGCAGATAAAAGCTTACATAATATTCAGTATTCAGTATTCAGTATTGACGGGCTAGTTTTCCGCAACTTGACGTCTATCATGCGCCTATTTTGCGTGTTGAGCCGGGCGGCTAGTCCTGCCATCCCAGCTCCTCCAAAAAGTTAATCAAACCTCTGGTGTCACCAATAACCTCGGGGAGGGTCCGTACTTACATACGAGGGTCGGGCTTACATAATATCAAAACTATAATATTATTATTATACAGAGAAAAGATTTGTTTAACAACGAAGACAAGGCAAGGCAATGTACGTACCTACTTTCAAACATTCTTTATTTTATGAGGAGATAGACTCTGTGACACAGAATATACTAAATGGCGACGCGGTCAAAATCGCGAATAAAAGCTAGTTTTTGTATAGAATTATGATAAAACTTAAATTACTAGTTATAATATCTATGTGAGGTAAGGGTTTCTCTAAGCCTACTGCTTATTTAAAAAATATTTTTAAATTCCTAAAAAAGGGGTGTCATAAGTTAGATGTTCGTCTGTCTGATCTAAGCAAAAATGTATGAATATCTTGCATTGTAATCATCATGTCGGGGGCTTTTTAATTGATCCTCAATTACGTATTGTAGATATCTTTAATAGTACCGAATCCTAAATCATTCAATAAATTTATAAATTTGATAATATTTATCACGTGAAAGGCCATAAATTACCTACATAACATTCGCGTACATAAACCGCATTCGTGGCTTAGTTTTTCACGTATTACGTCTAAGGTCCAAATCTTGTGGAAACAAACTTTTCCACGATGGAAGTCTTGTTTAAGAAAAACAGTGATAGTCATGAATTTAATACTAGGAATAAAGATAAACTCGCTGTTGCCACTAGTAGGCTCCATAAAGTTAGTAAATCTTTTAAAGGGCAATGTATACGCTTTTATAATAAACTCCCAAGTGATATACTTAAATTGTCAGTGAATAAATTTAAAAACACAATTAAAAGAAAACTTTATAAAAAAGCATACTATAAAATAACGGATTACTTAGATGATAAAAAAGCTTGGGAATGAACCTGCTCTAACTCTGTCTTAATAATACCAAATATTATATTATTATTTTTTTTACAATAATTTTTTTTTCTCTGTAAACTACATCATATAAAAAAATGACGATTCAAAATGATCAAATATGATTTCAATGAATAAAGATATTTTGACTTTGACTTTGACTTTAGTCCCGTACCTTACGGGACTTCACACCTATAAATTTGCATTAAGTATAATGACAAAAATATCATTATTATACAAATTCATTCCAAAAAGTATCTCAGGCTTTTGCCGTTTAAAACAACTTGATTACAGAAGCTAGTGACTTATATATTTCAAATATTTCAAAAATTAAAACCAATTATAGAAGTTCAGACTAGCTAAGACATGTATGATATGTAGGTATATTTTAGTGTTTAGTGTTTAAAAATCCAAATTACTTTGAATGTGGTTCTTAGTAATCATTCATATCGAAACAATTGTCAATTATCTTAATTGCAGAGTAAGCAAAGCGGTTTAACCCGCTCTTAAAAGGAATAAATTTGCCCGTTTTTGCAACATTTTCCATTGATGCTCTGCTCCTGTTGATCCAATAGGACTTTTGGACCAATTATATAGACAATGATATAGATTAAGACCAATTGCTCGTATTGGAAGCGTGTTCTTCGATACTATGCAGCATTTAACTATGCAACAATAATTTTTCAATACAAATCAGTTGTTCCTGAGATTAGTGCGTTCAACCTTTATAATATTAAAATAAGTATAGATTGACAAACTTACGTAATTGTGTGGAATTTTTAATCTACGATGGAATGTATCAAGTGTTCGTGAAAAGCTCTCAGCAAGGCCACGACACATCCGGTGTCAGGCTCCGAGAGAAAGCTTATGCCGACAGCTTCAAAGACCCTTCCATTTATCAGTTTACAAAACATGATAAAAGCAGAAACTTTTATTCTTAGGAAACAATAGTACAATAGGCTAGCTGACCCATTTTCTAATTGTTCACAATTGTGACGTTAGACCATAAAATAAATATGGTATTTTTTTTTGAAACCTAGAGATAACATAATTTTAAGTTAGTTTTATGTAAACGGACGACAACACTATCAGCCATGTTGATCTTTACTCTTTAGATTATCTGTGCCATTACATCACTCGCATTGTAAACAATAAATCAACCTTTTGGATTTCAGTTTGAAAGCCATGATCTCTAATAAATTACATGGAAAATATAGTATCTACCTTTTCTGTATAGTACGGGAATGCAAAAATACATTAAGGTGATATTGACTTTTTAGTGATTATCTTTACTTTGTTTTAATCCTTAATTATTATATTTTGATTTGTTTATAATAAATTATTTTTAAATAAAAAAAACCTACCTCAAAACTTACTAAAAGTCTTTTAACTTTTTTATTACATATAAAGGAACCTACTATAATTTAAAGGCAGAAATAGGTAAATAAAATACATAAGGGCAAAAAATATTGCTTTTTGAAAGTCAGCGCCAAGCCATTGATTTGTTTTAAGCGTGAATTTTATGTGCAGAATTTAGTTAAGATTGTAGCCTCTACAGAATTCGTCAAAGATAAAACAAAAGGTCCTCTTTCTTCTCAAACTTGATCTTTGCTTTGGATTTAATGATTAAATAACGGCTGTAATATACATCGTCTATAAGTTTTAAGCAACCTTTTCCTCGGGTGATATGAAAAAGATAGCGATTAAGTGAGAATAAATGTTGGGAATCATTAAAAAAATGGATTTTGCTAAACAAGAGCTTGAATTTTACTTTGTAAAAAAGGTCTTATTTTGTTTCTTTCTTAGTCATATTATAAAAATAATTTTAAATCTAGACTCTAGAGTCTATTTATGAAGCCTTAATCACGGTTAGCCTTTTAACGTTAAATCTAAGCCTATTAAACGTCTCGAACCTTTAAATGCATTTCCAAGAAAATGAAATAAAAAGACGTATCGACAAAAACGTTATACGTAAGTGTAATTTGCATCTGAACTTTTCAAAAAGCCCTTAAGCATTCTTATTTGCATACGAAACACATCTTTAAATCATTGGTTTAAAGGTCAAAATCGATTAATTTTCCTAAATACCTAATGATGTTTTGGAACGTACAGAAGTTTTATTGATGGCGGCTGAGTAGTAATTGGAAGCGAGGATGCGTCGGTAAAGCTGCAATTGACCAGAAAATAACGAGCTCACGATCTTATGTAAATATATAATGCATATGCCTTCTATATACCTACACCTGCTCGTTAATTATTCTATAATATTTAATTTTTAATTATATGTGAATTTGTGAAGCGTGTTTACTCGTCATTATTAAGAATTAACTTAATTAATAAAAGTTTGAGTCCATTTGGACCAGAACACCGTCAATACCCGAAAACTGGCTCATTTTTCTGCCAACCCATTAATAGGTATCACAATACAACACGGTAATGCAGCCAGTATTTTGGGTATGCACCCAAATAGCTAAAATGAACCTTTTGTATTTTTGTAAATAATTTTTTTAATATTCAAATATAGGTAAATAAAGTTGTAAATAATATCATTAAAAAACTTTCTAAAAATTTACTTAAGTTACTCAAAGCACCGCGTGGATCACGCATCTGCGTGTTGCGTCGGAAGTTCTGGGTTAGAATCCCTAAGAAACCATTGAATATATCCATTACTAGCGCCGTTGTAGTACCTCAGTGTCAAAAACTAACCAGAAGGTGCCTACTCAATTGAAACATTTAGGTACTCATTCATTTAAACGTTATTCTTTCATATTTTATATTTACTTGCGTAAATAAAACACATTAATATCTATATCTTTTTTCTATATTGAAGAATCGCTATCCATAAAACTACTTAATAAATATTTATGACTTTTAATAAAACACTATTATAGTTGCTACCACATTTGTTTCTAAAAACGCCCGCGTCGACAAAACTCCATAAAGTGCCTAAATACAATAATGGTTATGGACCCGCTGAGAATAAACAGAAGAGTCTAAACGAGTCGATGATGATTCCATAAACTTATATAGTGCATAATAAAATACTTCGGAAGCACAGACAAGTCAACCTATGTTGTCTATGTTCAATAGTAAGAACAATCGTTAATGAATGCGCGTGGCCGATTTTAATACTGGCAATTACCGAATACAATTGCCGTGAAAATTGGTCAATTGTTATTATACTTTGACAATTGAATAATTTTAGAAATGACCAGTTAAAGTTTTTAAAAGAAATTGACTTTGAAGTTAATCATTTTAAAAAATCATAAATCTTATAGGTCTGTGTGTTGCATCGTAGTTCCTAAACGAATCGACCGATTTTTGTTTTTTGTTTGTTTAAATTGTCCTCAATTTTACTTGTTAGTTGTAGTGCGTGGATAAACTATAAACCAACTTCAAAGTGCATTACAAAGTACTTACTAAATAAAATATACATAAATATAAATCTACAAAGAAAATATTTATAAATCGGCACCTGATGGAAAATCATAAAATCATCAAAGACACGCGTCAAACTTACGTCAGCGCTTGATTATTTGTTTACTTATTGCTGTCGATCTTCTTGTATATGCAATTATACAGTGTGTATTTTCATTATTGTAATTATAAGGCGCCAAAGTTTAATAAAATGGACCAAAAATACGATATATAGATACTTTTCTGGCGTTGGTTAAACAAATTTTAGCCTCAAAATAAAAAATCCAAATGTACCGAAAATAATTATATGTATTATTTGTATAGTATTTGTCCATTATTCGTAGATTAAAATCAGCCTGAACTGCAGCTATCCCTTTTTTGCTTGGACGGCTTGGACGACTAGAGAACAGAGATAGAACGACTTGAAGCAATCACCTACTGCTTAGATTTTTCATCCGCGTACATTCCTCTAAACCGTTCCACATAATCTCAATAAGTACATAAACCGGAGCTCGTAGGCGATCGTAGGTTGCGTAGCGATTATGTTGTATTTACGTAGAATGGGCGGCGGATTACGGCCGGACAAAGGCTGACATGAAAGGCGCCGCCGAATCTGCTTATCACACGTTTGATTGTTACTTCATAGGCCGCGAACGCTAGATAATAACATTCTATATATCAACTTCCACGTGGGCTACGTTATCTTATAAATACAGCGGTAAGCCTACCATGTTTACTACGAAACTCGTTACTCGAGGTCCTTTTTAAACCTCGACGTTAAGTTAATTTGTTACTTTGATTTTAAATAAGACGTTGTGAGGTATTTGGTGGACAACAATGCTTATTATACTTAAGTTACTACAATACAAAAGTCTGTTGAGTTTCATTTGTGTCCAAAAACAAAAATTAAGGTCAGTTTAGAAATAATTTACAACTTTTAGAGAGAATTTTTCTTTTCTTTACAGAACAGTTATATATGCTACTATCGGCAGTTTCTTAAACCATTAAGTTATGAAAGGATTAAAGGTTATTTACGACTATTCGTTTTTGTGTTTTTGTGTGAAAGTAATACAACAATGCAAAAACAAATGTGTCAATGTTAAAATTCATACACATAACGGATAATATCTTATTATAATTGATGAATTTGAGTTAGTACCTAAATAAAGATGTTAAGAATTATTCAACTAGAAATATACATTATATTATGTATATAGGAGTTGTAGGTATACCTAATATTATAAAGCTGAAGAGATTGTTTGATTCAACACGCTAAACAGTAACTATACTGATTCAATTTGAAACTATTTTTGTGTTGCACAGTTGATAGTTTATCGCAGAAGGCTTTAGGTATAACACCACGCTGCGACGAAATTAACAAGGACGCGGAGCACAGCATATAAATTCGTTCTGTATCTTTCTAAATAAATATATTAATAATATTTTTCTTATTGAACCTATATAGTAAATCTATATTTTTTTTATATAAATAACGGACAATAGAGCAAGCGAGTCCCCTGATGGTAAAATATCACTGCCATCCATAGAAAACCGCTCCGCGATCCGCGCTTTTGGTTGCGTGGTCGGTCTTGAGCATTATGTTACTATCATAACAAGCTCATCGGTCTAGAGGTACTATGGTGAACCTCCGGTATACTCACTCAGCGAAACACAGTACAAGTAAGTACCGTTTCATACTGGTATTCTGTGAGCCCGTGGTAACACTTCGGATGAGCCGGTCCAGTTAGTGCATCAGCATAAGCGTCTCCCCCACAAAGGATAATTGAGGCACTCGCCCGGCCTCTGGCATCCCTTCCAGAGACCGAATACAATCTACAAATTAAATTATAAGTTATATTCAGACCGGTGATCGAACCTGGTACCCATGGCGTCACGATAGCTTACAAAAAATAAAAATTACTGGACGCCTAGACTCTTTCTGGGGACAGTATATGTATGCCCACGTGTATTATAAATAACAAGTGAAATTGGAGATAATTTAATTACTCCGACATGTAAATTAAGAACAGATCTTTATAAAACCGAATCGAAATCGAACTTACGATGCCACACACAGACACGGGAATCCTCTTTCTCGTCGGGAATTTAAAAGAGAATGATGCATTCGAAATTAAACAGATATATCCTCTATATATGTACTAAGAACCACAAGCTAATTTTTGAACCTGAAGTAATGCGAGCGTCCTGCAAATTATACGTTCCTTAAGGGAACCCGTCTAACTACGTTTTACGACGTTTTATAGCACATAATCGTCGTTCTTATTAAAATTTAAGTGCTGCCTTTCCTCGTGCAGCTAAAATAACGTATCCTTATTGGCATTTAATTAAAATTAACTTACATAATTATATACTGCAGTTATGTACAGAGAAGTGGGTATTGAAATCTCTTCACATAGGTACTTCGAGCTTTCTTTCCTTAGCCTATTATTTTGAGGTTGTTTACACATATAAATTATAATCACATAATGATATGAGATTAGATTTATGATAAGGCCGAAAATGGATTTTTTACATGAATAAAATTACATACCAGCTGCGCACCGCGATGTTACGCGCGATAATTTGGGAAAAACCTACTTAGGTCTCTTAAAAGAGGAATACTTTTTGCAACATTTTTCATTGATTCTTTGCTCCTATTTGTAGTAGCGTGTTTTATAACCTAGAGTCGTTGCGCCGCCGGTTTCGCGACCACCTTCTCGACCAGTCAACGGATCTAACGAATACTTACTGAAGATTTTATTTAAATATTTATTTAAAATCTAGATTTATCATATTCGTAGATAGCATATATGCTATATGCACTTGCATTAGCTAAATAAGTACCTTTATACATAGTTTTCAAAGATGTTAAAAAAATGATTGCAAAAATATACAAAAAATTGTGATTTATAGTCTTTCCAAGCATTCGTAGTTTTTGCAATTTGCAGTCGAGGTAAGAAAAAATAAAAATCTTTTCAAATATCAAAACAATTGACATCCAGCTACATCAGTTAACATTTAATTTCGAAAATAATACAAAAGGTGCGGACCGGCGTTCGCAAGGCGGTTTCTTTTGACCGTCAATGCTATTGTCTCAACGATGACACTCTGCAACTGTCTTACATTAATTTAGTGCTCTAAGTATTTAAAACCAGACAGGTATAATTGAGAATTTTTAAACATTTTTATTTTTTAAAATTGAAAAATCCTATGACAAAAACTATTTGATACGTAAATTTGTTTCCGAGATACAGAATTTTAAAAGTAAAATGACTTGACGTTATTTTACAATAGCTCACGCAGTCAGTTCAGCATTTATTTTAGCAGGTAAATTATTTTATATTATATCAACTTAAATATTTTATCTACATGGTCCATCTCTACGAATCGTGATAGTCAGTTGAAATTTTCACCGATATTTATGTTGTCTCTATAACAACAAAATATACTAAAAAACAAAATAAAAGAAATATTTAAGGGGGCTTCCATACAACAAACGTGATTTTATTGCTCGTTTTTGCTCGATATTGATAACGGCAACAAATATACGCTTGAAATATTCACAGAATATTATTTATACATTTACTTTAAAAATAAATAATTAAATTAAAATAAAATCAATATTTAAGATTATTATATTTTAATTATATTTTTCATGCGCGCGTCCGATTCGCACTTGGCTGGGTTTTTTCATTATTACTACACATTTAACACTAATTCAGTCAACTATACAAACTGCAACATTTCAACAAATATGACAATAACTCGAATATAATAGGAAAATAAAATTGTGTCTGTTAAAATATAATTAGACAAAAACCCATTATCCCGTTGCCCAGTTTGTATTACAATAAATTTAAGTACAAGGATTTTTAAACCACTTAAATCATTAACTCTGAATAAACAAAGAATTTTGAACAAAGATTTAAATCGGTTTTGTAAGACATAGGAAATATGAATCCTTTTATACCTATGAATGAGACACAACAAAAACAACAATAAAATAAACCTCAATTTTACCTGGGCAACTAATTTAGTGAGGTCAGCACAGAAGGTTGATCTACTTATTCAACAAAATGATCAAACAGACTCAAAAATATTTTTGCCCACATTAAAGACTTCGAGATGTCACACATGTTTAAAAAAATGTTTATTTCGTATTCTACAAAGGAGAAGTTTCATGATGTTATTAATATTATATTCAACGTAATCGTATTAAAATATAGATCAAAACTTACTGAAATCCAACAATAAATAACTTAGAAATAGATTATAGAAGTTTACGTATTTCTGATTCGCCTGTGACGTCATTTGACATATCCGCGTCTAACAAAATTATTCTTGCAAGGGCAATTTGAAAGTTCCATAACTTTTTCAAATATTATGTTATGGATTCTTTCACGTAATTGTTTTATTTTACCTTATTTTTATAATTCATCCATCAATAAAAAGTTAAACTTCTCCAATGGTACTGTTTTTACATAGGTAGGTACTTAATCATCCTAAATAATGTAACGGATCCCAAAACGAACGTATACCCACTTCTATCTACGTTACCCCCGGGTATACTCCAACGAGTTCACTCCTGGTCTGCAGGTGACTTGATAAATAAAATTTTTGAAGAACTGACAATATTTTAAATAATTGTTACAGTACAAGAGAATCAAACATTTATAAAAAACAGCTGGAATGGATTATTTTATGGATAGGTATACACGTAGGTATATTCAACACAAGTTTCACAATTATTTGATTATTAATTTTCCCAAGGTTTCGCGTGATTTAGTAATAATCAAAGAATTGTTAAACTTGTGTTAAAAATATTCTGAAACCTAGTTCGTTACAATGCAAGTTACCCGTCTTTTATTGGCCGAGCGTCGAACAAAGACATTACTTTTATGACTTCGTCAAACTATTGAAACGAGCAGATCCAACCCAAGCTCGCCCTTATTGTTCGGACTTAAATAAGATATCATTTTTTATTGTTAAACACTTGTTTGTACATATTTTGACTTGAACGTCTTTCCAGAAACCTTACTTTGTAGTCCGCCGACATTTTTTTTTAAAAATCAGCACCTTGAGAACAAGCTACATTTAATTATCTGTACTTAGCTATTTTAAAAATTCCCTTCGTTATTTTTAACCTACGACACAAAATGAGGATTATATTGGACTTTTCTGTGTGTTTTACTACCTTAGGCTGGCCGCACACGGGCGGAATGTCTCTTGAATTCACAATTGTGATAGGGAATTTGTGTGGCTAGCCTCACTTATTAACATTGCATAACTTGAACAATGTCTCAAATGCAAATAAAGTAAAGCAAATTTTATTTTACTTTTCTATAAATTTTTATTTCAAAATTTTCAAATTTCTTTCACAATACTATTTAACTTCTTTTTTATTTTTTCTATTAAATACTTTAACCCCCATTAAATATTTATATTATTATTTTTATATTTATTTATTAATTTACCCCTATTCAAATTAATTAAAATTAATAAATTCTTTTCAATTATGTTCACAAAAGGAAAACAATTCATTCACATTTCTACCTCTAGCATTGGTACTAAAAACCAAAGATTTAATCTTTGCTAAAAAACATTAAAAACGACAATATATTATTTTTGACAACATTTTATTTTTCAACAATTAACGAAACGTGAAAATACAAAAGTTTTACTTTTTACTTTTTTTTTCAAGTAGACTTTTCTTTATTTATTTAAGACAATTTCTTTCTTTCTTTTATACTGTGTAGTGATATGCATGCTGTGTTTTCCTTTTGAATGTACATTTAGTTATAATTATATTAGTAATATTTTATAGTAGGTAGTGTTAGTCACACTCACAGTGTTGTAACACTTTTGGTGAACTAAATTAAATAAATAAATCTATAATCAGGAGGTACCTGAAACGAGACCATGCAGGTAGGTCTAGGTAGGAATGTGTAGCAATCCAAGATAAACCGAGATATGATTTAATATAAGCAATTGTGTGCGATACTAAATAAAATATATTTAATTAATTGATTAATAATTAGTGGAATCTCAGTGTCTGTCAATAACAGTGGTGTCTTGAAGTTCTTAATCATCCAGTCAGTAGCGTAACAATATGGTAACAAGACAAAATAACATTTAATAAATTCTTATGCTAGACTTAAACCTCTATTAAATGTTCTGTGGGCAAGACGGCAGAATTCCACGTGCCAGCCGGTAGAAGCCTCCCCGTCGGAAAGGCCCAAAATCAAAACATTTATTTAGTTTTAACTTTTATTTTTCTTAAGTTATCTACAAGGTAAACAAAAAATTTATGAAAAATTATCATCTAGCCAATTTGAGATGAAGTATTTAAATTTTCTTTTATATTTTTTCCACGGCCCAAGTTAATTACGTTAGCTAGTCCATTCGTCGATGCCTGGGTCTATATCTGGGTTAGTCATCGATATCTGGACGACTCCTGGACGACATTAATTTCGGTCTGAACCCATTCGAGGTGTCCAAGCCAGCACAGGCGATAAAAAATGCTACTAATTACAAAAAAACATACGCACGGCTCAACTGACGTACATGGACGTTTCGATGTATTTTATAGCATATAATAAATTAGAAGAGGTAGAGCCATAAATTTTGAATCACGTGAAATAGCATTCGATATTAAAGGGTCAAATTCATGGCCGAACCACAACTTTACTTTGCTTAAACTTTTAATCAAAAATATGATTCAAAAACCTTTGCACCTTTTTTAGCGTCCAATGAAAAAATAGGGGTGCTATAATTTAGACGTGTCTGTGCTGTTTTATATACCTAAGGACAAATTAAAGTTCTTTATGTATTACGGCTGTAATTTTTTAACGATAAAGTAAACCAATAAATTGAACACCATTCAAAAAACCCCTGACATGATGATTACAATTGGGTACATATCAACATTTAAAAAACTGTCCATTTATAATATTATTATTTAAAAACAAAAATATAAAATGGACGACGGATTTTTATAAATTGTAGATATAAGATCCACCTTGAATACGTCAGCTGTCAAACAAAATTATTTTTTCTTTTTAATTTGAAAAGATGGACATGAAGTCATGAAATAAAATTGATTGTATTATGTATAGATTTTTTAAAGTTGTGTGTTATATTTATTAACTCTTAAATTTATTGTGTTAAGGCTGTACTTACATAACATAATTAAAAAATAACCAAAATGTATACGAGCTAAGTCCATGAACCTCTCGAAGTTGGCTTGCCTTGGCATAACTAAAATAAATATTAAAATATCTCACAAATCTCTAGACAAGGCGTCTTTATTTATTGATGAATTATGCATTAACTTAACACTTTGAGTTATTTTCATTATCAGATGTAGGTAATTATGATTTATTGTTTAACATATTAGATTCAAACTTCAAGACTTAGGTAATCAAAATTTAAAAAAATCTTTATTTCAAATATTTTTTGATGTAGGTTATTTATCACTTATAAAAATTGAAATCCCATATGGGGTAGCATTTTCTACAGGTTTTTTTTTTATAAGTATAAGAAATCACTATTTGGGGAAATTTTATTTAACCTTTTAATTCAATATTAAATTTAATCGTAAATCATTAAAAATTATTAAGGACTAGCTGACCCGGCGAACTTTGTACCGTCAATAAAATATAGAATGGGTATAGTAAGCATATTCCACCAAGGACTTTTTTGTAAATTTTTAAAAGAGGAATATCCCTTTATGCATAGTTTTGTAGTTAAGAAACTTTGTCCTGTCTTAACTATGAATATAATAACTAAAATACCAAACGGAATGTGTATGTACTAAGAAATGAGAAAATATGACAGTTAAATATTTAAAAACTGGCAGTTATGTCAAGATTACATTAGAAAAGTTGTTATTGTCGTTAAGTTTTCTTAAATTTTCTAATGTTCCGCGCGACTTTCTTAATTATTTATAGGTAACAGATAATAAAGACACCTTCTTCAGATAATAACAAACAAAAACGAATTATCCAATTTGGTACTGTCGTTCGGAAGCTGTGCGCGCATAAATTTCGGTGATTCAGTTTTATTTATATAGATAAGTATAGATATTATTATGAAATCTTTTTGTGTCGAATAGTCCATTTTTCGGAATTGCGATATAAAAATCTCGCTACAAAACAGCGTGGGACAGCTAGTAGGTATTCGAGTGTAATCCTAGCTATTTTAATTTTATAGATATAATTATGTATGGTTTTCCCAAAAAAATATACTCACAAAATGGATAAAATAAAGCAAATATTCTTATCTGTATATCTACTTCAATTTAAAATTAAAATTAGGTACCTAAATAGCAAACACGGGTGAAGATCTCCTATTGGCTCGCTACGATAATTTAATAATTACCTATTACTACGTGTGTTTTGTAATGTAAGATGGCTGATAAGATTTATTAGGAGGCAAGGTCAGTGTCATCGTTATTGTACAGTTTGGGGCCCAAACGAACTCAAAAAAGTGGAAATTTTTGATGTATCTTTTTATATCTCAGGCATCCTACTTCCTAAGCTATGCATTTATGAGGTATTTTTATTCATAAGTTTGTTGGCAGATTTCTAACTCGTCTTGAATTTCCTTCATGGACAACGTGGTCAAACATGACACGACTACATTTGCACCTTCCGCTTCCCCACCTAAAATCTAAACCTAGATATTATATAAACCTGTAGGTATTATATAATACCTACTACATTAGAACTATGATATTAAGCATCAACCTGTATCGTCAATATACTGTAAAATAGGTTTTTAATAATTGTATCCATCTCTATCAAGTCAACTTTCAATCGCATCGGAATCGCTACATTCGTAGGAGCTTCGAGGCAGACACAAGCCACAGACACATGAAACTTCACCTCTCTTGCGTCGGATGTTAAAATGAATAACAAGATATTACAGGTTTAACAACACTTTAAACTGTTAGTTTTTGAAGTTTACAAACGTGGTAAGTATGTGCTATCAGCTCGTCACATATTCAAGATATGGTGCAAGGAAAAGCTGGATTAAAAATTCATTTAGACACTTTCATGTACGCCGATAATCCGAAGTTTATCAACGTATCAATTCATGAGGATTAACCGTTCTAGGAAATAGTACTCGCGATAAGAAATAATTATTAACTTTTATCTTTTAGAGAACTCAGTGTACTGAGTACATTTTGATTTAGTCGCTATTATATAATATTATGCCTTCATGGACTGTTTTACTTCGATCACAGAACTGTTATACATACTCCCTCATACTGGTTACATACATTATCATATTACATAGACTATATTATATATTTTTCAATAGACACAAAGTACACAACATAAATTATCCTTACTATTAAAATATATAAATGCGAAAGTAACACTGGCTGTCTGTTTTGTACGCTTTCACGTGGAAAACATTGCACCGATTGGGATAAAATTTAACATAGTTATAGACTAAAGCTTTGGAAAGGACATAGACTTTTATAGCTAAAAAAGTAAAAGAAAAGTAGTTGGAATAGGGGATAAAAGTTTGTTTTTCAACTTCTTCAGATCTTTTTGCGAATGCCTTTTCTAAAACTATCTATATCTGTATCAAAACTTCATCAAAGGGTCAGTGATTATGCCGTAAAACATTACAGACCATCAGATAGACAGAGCTACTTCGTTTTTATAATTATATAAGTAAGGAAGGAAGGAAGTGTGGATTGGAAAAGATCGCTGATTAGCGAAAGGGCGGCCAACTAATTTAAGATGTCTTACTTTTAATATATTAAGGTAACAGTGTAAATAAATAAGGACCCATACGGATTCTTATTTGTAATTAACATTTCAATTGTCGTCAATTTCACTTGTTTAACTCGACACGTTTCTATGGAATTCGGAAAGGTGATTTAATTAACAGAGCTCGGATGCATCACTCTCTAAATATCCGGTACATTGTCATAACACCTACTCCTGTTTGTCAAGTCGGTAATGACGTGTCTCTTGATTTAATTATCTGACGAGTGACTGGTTTCTGTTTTCTTTTGTATTTAACATTAAAAATCTATTTAAAAATACACCAATTAAGTATATAGTATATAAGCACATTTTTTAAGATCTTATGCTTTGCCATTGTTACGATTTTAAACTTTTTTTCACTGCCCGTGTGATTATACATACAGCAAAGGGAACAACGCGTTGTCGATGGCAAGCCGCTAATATCCTATGTGTCCCCGGCCTGTAGCGGCCTCCAGAAGTCCAGAAGGATCCTAACATTTATTTAGTTTTATTTTTAATTAATTGAAGTTACCCACTTAATTTCATACACAAGTTAAACAAAAACTGCATTAATTGTAATGAAAAGTATCGTCCAATTTCAAAATCTATCGTATCTAAGGATATATTAAGATGCTCAATAATCAAGATCAATTGTAGACGCAGCATGTCAATTTTCTTTTCTGTCTTACCCTCTTATTTTTACTTAAAACGGCATAGTCACCCCACTGATTACTGTTTTATACGATAAATTTATTTCTAATTAAAAGGTTACGTTGACTTTGCCCGCCAGTTAGGCGTGACGTGTTAACAACCCGTAAGACTGCTGTCAAAGAGTAAACAGAACAAGGAAGGGTAAACATGGTGTGTTTGTCCAGCTCGGCGGAGACGCTGTGATCGTGGGCTATCTCTGCGGTGGTCGGACCCTCGCTTGCACCTTCTCCGCTGTTTAGGCCCGACGCGGAGCAAAACGACGCGCTTGCCCTTTTCAACGCAACTTTCCAAGCCATATCCTACTTATTTATCTAAAATAGGTATACAAAAACAAAGGTTCTACAAAACCTTAACTCCAAAACGGTAGATTAACATAGGTACTATTGTTGGTTTTGATAAACGGACAAAAATACGTAATAATGTTTGAAATCTTCTATCTCCTATTTTACGAAACTCCAAAATTTGATATATTTGAAGTAATTCGAGTATATTTCTTACGCGAGGTGTGCCAGTAATAAAGCGAATCGAAATGGTTGCGTTTATTTGCTGAGGGTTAGGGCCGTAAGACTGCAATACCCATTTAACATAAACCTGAAAGATATAAGGGTGTATATTGAGGAATTTATCTCTTCATTACGTCGTTTAGTGTTAATTTCAAGCTTCATTTGGCACTTTATCTGGTTGATAATACTAATCGTTGTACACATACTAATCTACAACATATGTACAATAAAGCTATATGTTTACATAAATTTATATAAGACTAGAATTTAAATTTTTATTCTTGAACAGCAAGTCACATAACTAAAAACTACTTAGAACTCCCCAATATGACGATTACAAAGAATATCTTAATAAGTAACTGTTGTCTCTTAAATCCATTTCGTGGGCTTTCAAACGAAACAAAAACCACATCATCGGTATATTCGAGAGCAAATGCCTCTATCAAACAAATACTCAGGCAGTCAGTCAGACACATTATTTGATTTTTAACCCACCTTCAAAACACTAAAAAGGAGGTTATCAATTCGACGCGTATTTTTTCCGATATTCCTACGTCGCCGTCCGTGGACCGATTTGGATGAATGAGGTAAACTGTAAAGGATAGGGTAACTCGTCGAAGTGATCCCATTTTTGGAATTTATATATTTTACATCGCCTTTGTTACGTCAATTTTATTTATCAACACTATTTGAGTCTTTTTATTTATAGTAGGTTCATTTATAATATAAGTACAATTAATTATAATTTATTTAAAATTTAAAATTAATTTATTTGAAAATCGCCTCGACAGAAAAGGCGCTGATCGCTTTTCTCACTTTTCTACGAAGCTACTTAAGAGGGCGCACAACGCTAGAAAAAAATTAGATTTCACCAAAAATACACAATATTTTTTTAAACCGCTAACACAGTCACTAGGTAATATAATTTTATATTAGGTATGTATTAAAATATTGACTGTTATATGCATAGTTTTGAACATAAATGATTTTAGTTGAAAATTAGACGTAAGTTTATGATTTTTTCTATCGATAAAATATTAAAATTTCATGTTTCCACTCCGTCCAGTTTCTTTTACAAATTATGTTATATCTATATTCAAAAAACAAACAATTTGTAGCTTATTATCGAGTGTAAAAACCAAATCTAAGATTTCTAAGACAATTTACCTTTATACGCCCTCTTAAATATATTTGCTTATCATATATCTTTGTATAACAATTTTACCATTTGCCTACTGAGTGGCGTAAAATATTGATATACGCAATGGATGAATGGGCTAGGATAATATTTGGAGTGAGTAATTATTACAATTAGCGCTGGCAACGGGAAGTCATTGATAGGTTGGTAGGTCTGAAACGCGGCGCCTTTGAGTCTTGGTACTCCCAATAAGTGAGCATACATAGCACTTAGCAGCATTCCTTCGCTTTCCTTATTTTGACTTTTTTAAGCAAACCGATCGGTGTTGAGAATTTGAATATAAACAGATACTTACTCCGCAGCCACTCACAGTGAGCCTGGGCCTCCGAGTTTATACAACATTTGTCGATCTTGCTCTGCTACGTGCGTCCGTGTTGTGAGGGGTGTTGATAGCTTGCCCGAATAAAGAAAATATAAAAGAATCACATCGCATCATTATCACCCTGCTGGATAGAGACCGTCTTCCCACCACCCGAAATAGACTCGGCTGTTCATGTGGGTGGCCGTGCAACATTACGCCGACCAGGGCGTGGTCTCCATTCTAATAAAAAATCAAATTGGGTACTTTTTATTCTAGAAGCACGCAGACAAGGGAGTTAGCACCAGCTAATACTCAATAATCTATAGGTAAGTTACAGGTATTCTAATATTCATATAGACTCCTGAATTTACATATTTTCGCAAACAAAATGAAAACGTTTGTATTTTTAATAATTTGCCATTTAGCATTTTTAATTCTATGCAAAAAATGCATATCTTATCCGGATGCAGTTTTAAAGATATCGTGACTCGAAATCAATTAAAATTAATTTATTTTAAAATTGATGGAGATTTTTAAATGATCCTTAATTGAAAAACATAGGTACATGCAAATAAAAATAATTTATGTGGAACTTTATTGCACAGTTGCAATAAAATATTTTATAACGATTATTATTTCGTTGTAATGTTGCGAATGATATCAAAATATATTTCGCAGAGGAAATCGGGGAATAAGTTTGTATGGAGAAAATGCTTGACTCTTTTCCTGCTCAGGAAGTGTAAAATTAAAACAATATTGATTAACATTAATTTATTTAGTTTACTAAACTTTTCACTTGTTGGTGCTACACTAACTAACATATTATACAATAATAATATATATAACAAATATATATGTATCACATGACAATGTGTTTTTATTAAAGCGAGGATAAAGACGGTTCAATCACATCAAAATTCACACATCAAAAAAGTCTGCGTTCACTTGGAAAAGTTGAGATATTTATTCCCCATGTGAAAATATAATTAAGAGGATTGTGAAGCATATTGTGTCGGCGCGTGTGTGACTCAAAAGGCAAAGGTCATCGGGATAGTCCAAATCTTCCAAAACGTTGGTTAGTCCCAATTCTATGCCTCGGCATGCTCTTGGTGGTGCAGGAAGAGGAGAGGCGATAGGAGACACCCCTGCCATACACCTTCACGGATCGGTATGTCCTCAGAGACGAGGCTGTCGTGAGTAACTTTACAGGAGTATTTCCCGTAGATGGCTTTAATGAAACAGATAGAATTTTTTAAAATACCTAATCACGCCGCATATTGGCACTTCACCATCCTCTTAATGAATGCATTATTTTTATCGGAAGAAGAAATACCTCACAGAGCAAATTTACACCTTTGGCACGTACGTGGCCTGTGACTATGCATAGAGTATGTGAAATATAGGGAAAATTTGGTCTAAGTTAAACAATTACAAAATTGTGACAAACGTACGCGCCTTAATTCTATTAAACCGTCTTTCCTTATAAATATTGAACACACAATAAGTAAAGTATCTATAATGTATATATAAAGTAGATATTATCTAAGTAAAAGCTAGAACCAAAATTATCAACTTGTTGGTAGTCTTTTTCTACGCAGTACCTAATCCAATTCATAGGGAGTTAAGGTCGGTTTATACTAGCGCAGAGTCGAAGTGCATCGAAGCGTCAAATTCTCTACAACTAAAACGAAGCCGCACGAATACGCACGCATTCGCCAGAATTCGCTCGCACTCTTTTACGTGTAGTAAGGGCATCAATAGCAGTGCTTTTGAATCACTCAGGCCCGTTTCCGACTGATGACGCGTAGGTTCGCTAGTGTGCGCATGGATGCGCGCGCACCAATCCGCGTTGTTCAGGCGCAGACGCGCGAATTCCAAAGAATGTGCGCGTCTTTTTAAAATCTCAGAAGTAATGTGTGCATTACGCTGTGGAGTTAAGGTTGAATTTGTTATGTTCAGTTTTGGATAGACGCTTCGATGCGCTTCGTCTCTGCGCTAGTATAAACCGACCCTTAGTAAAAACATTGAAATGAAATGTCTGACCTATAATTTGCTCGTATTTCAATAATAAATTTTTAACTGAATGCCAAAACAATGCACACGAATATGTGAATGAAAGTGTTCATCACTGTCAAGTCAACTTATTTCTCGACACCCACTAACGCTGGAAATTACACTCCCACAACAACTGGACATTGCAGAATCGTTTTCTGCATAGGAAGCCATTTTATGAACGCTGGTAATTACTTTAGGTGCTGATATCGTAGCGACGCGACCTATATATTATTTACTAGCTATGCCCCCTGGTTTACCCGCATTAATTTCGTCGTAACGTGATGTTATATTATAGCCTTTAATAATATAATATAGTCTAAAAATAATAATATAGTAAGCTAAATTTGCAATGGATATATATGGTGGATTTACAAAAGGGCATACCCTTTTTTAAATCTACCATATTTTATCCCTATTCGCACCGGCAATGTCACGTATTGGCGGACAGCTTCAACGCCTGTTGGGCCACGGGTGAGTTGCCGGTGGTACGCGGCAAAAAATGACATGAAAAATGCTCAGTTGTGGAACGATGAACATCGAGGTGGTACGGATGAAATTTCGCATTCTGGCTCGACGTTCGAAGATGAAACTCAGCTGCTGGTATTAATATTCCATTTTGTGTGCTGACTTCAACGACTCTCACAATTCCATCACGCACAGATACAGTCTTGTTTATTCTTCCTAACCTCCAATGTAGCGATGATAGGTTGTCTTCCTTTATCAGTACCAGCTCTCCAATTTTCGGTTGGCTGGTTTTCTTGGTCCATTTACTACGGGATTGAAGGGTGTGGAGGTAGGATTTTGACCAATGTTTCCAAACTGTTAGGCTAGGCCGCTAGAGCTTGTATAAGTTGGAATCGACGAAGAGGTGAAGGACGTATGGACTCATGGGAATGTTTAGAAAAGGAGGTAAGTGGACGGCCTATTTTAATTTATTGAAGGTCTGTGGGGTCAGAACTCTTTCTCATTAACATCTTCATAATAAAATTCTGCAAATTCTTTGCAACTTTGTCTCAACTCTTCAGAATTTAGAGTTTTCGAGCGAAAAAATAAATCAAAACGTTTACTGATATTCTTATACGAACTTAATCGCTGTTTTAAATGAACGCTGAGGGTATCAATTATAGGAAGAAAGGTTTCTATTTTAAATTTCTCTCTTCCATTCAGTTGGACTGACGGCGCGGAGCCCTTAAAAAAAACTCTGGCGAGAACTTCTGCGTTTTGTTCTTTGAGATAGGTCCTTGTAGTCAGATTCCGGGTTTCTTTCTTTGGCAGACGATTCGAAGTAATCAAATTTATCCCTGAAGTTAATAATAAAATCATCAAGTAAACATATTAGTTGCAACGTCCAGTGTTATTGTTTCTTTCTGAAGATAATTATTTATTTTGTCTATTCTTTCCAATATACAGTTCCAAATTTCCGTTAAAATAATATATTAAATGGTTAATTCAAACTTGAAGGTTCATACTTCGCTTCGTTCGCTCAATTTTAATGGAGCGAGTCACACTGATGAGTGTACTACTGATGATTTTTCTTTAAAATGTGTATGTGCTTAGTATACTATTATACAATTTAAATGTATCTAAACATGCTGAAGTCGGAAAGCCTAATTTTTGGGCGAGAGTAGAATAGCTTCATGCATGTATAAGCTAGTAATTTCGTATTGTAGTCAGTAATTTAGGTTCGATTTCTTCGAATTAAATAAGTTTTTTGGTAATAAATCTTAATTATCGTTTGGTGATCTGACAGGATCTAGGTACTTTGTATTTGATCTGAGGGGGCCCCCTATCGATCGCGGGGCCCTGGGCACTTCCCCAAAGTGCCCACTGGGAAAGAGGGGTCTGAATTTATTAATGGAAATACATTCACAGACTAATAACAAATTAAAGAGTAAAACAGAAAGACTATGTTTAGAAACAGAAAGGATAAGTTAAAGTTTAAAAAATATTTTGTGACTAAGGCTCTCTTTCACGACCTTCAAGTAAAGTGCTAATTAGTTAATTTCCATGTAACGCTAATCGGCAAGTAAAAGTTACAAGTAACATCTTTCAATTTCACAAGCGAAACTAAAGCTTCGAGTAACAACTTACCTACTGGTTAAGTGAATGATGAACGAAACATTCGTTTCATTACATTACAGTAATGTGTCAATTGTCAAGCGTAATTTGTATTTGCAGCTGTGATTTTTAGTTATTGTTTGCCGCGTTTTGAGCGTTTTATATATCAAATTGTTGTAAGTGCATTTCAATATTTCTGCAATTAAAATTTTTCTATTTTAATTACAAAACAAATATCGACTTCATGGTGTAGAACTTAAAATTAATGGATATTTTATATCTACATACCTTTAACTATTAGGTATATCACTAGAAATAGCCATAAAATACTACTCAGTACTCACCTTTGCGTCTTATTTATTATTTTATTTTTTATAAAGTTGTGCACTTGGATAACTGCAAGTTTAGATAGTCGAAATCTAGCAAAGAAATCAGTTTCATCAAGGTCCGTGAAATAATCAACACGAAATTTAAATACACGAATCCTTGGCGGCCAACGTCTCGATAAATTTTCCAATTCCTCAATTTGATCATCAATCAAATCAAAGAGAGCCATTTTTCAAAAATGTACTTAGGTATTCATGTATTGGTATTTAACCGTCGAGTAGGGGTGTTACTTAGCAGATGATGTTGAAAATTGAAATTGAAAGATGTTACTTGTAACTTTTACTTGCCGATTAGCGTTACATGGAAATTAACTAATTAGCACTTTACTTGAAGGTCGTGAAAGAGACCCTAAGTCGTGAAATTGACATGTTGATTTACTGGTTACTTTAAGTGGCGGTTAGCTTACTTGACACTTTACTTGAAGGTCGTGAAACAGGCCCTTAGTCGCCTTCTGCACGGCTCCGACGCTACGAGCCTCCGGCTTATAAAAAACACTCTAGGGGTAGGGCAGATAAGTCCACGTGGAGTCGGGGTTGGCAGATTCGGTTCTGTGACTATTTTTATATTTTGGAAACCCGACGCTTCACCTGAATGGGATGAGAGCAGATAGTGGAGTATGACGTCTGTTAAGTTTGTAGTGGCGTCGGTCAAACTTTTGAAAATGTTAATAAAAGAGGGGCCCAATCTTCCAATTTCGATGAAAATTGAGGTAGATGAATTTTAGGTAGAACAGAGGCGGGTGCTGAGGAGGTACATGGCTGTGCAGATGTCGATTCAGTAGCAATTGAGCTGATCGTAACATTAACTGATAATATTTTCTGATATATATTACATGCCGTTTCATAGTTATCTTTTCTTCGAGATCCGAATCGTCTAAGATCACATATTACACTTCGTCCAACTTTATAAACCGGCCTTACTATATTTATTAAAATCGCCTTTTAATAAAGAACTCGCAACGTCCCATAGAAACAAAATATATTTATGTGCCTTACCAAATCTAGCTGCCTGAGACTTAGTAGGCATATTTAGAGTTATAAGTACAGTAAAAGCTTCTTATTCGCGTTTTCTTCATTCGCGTTTTCACTATTTGCGGATTAAAAAATTGTGACAAAATTCCTATATTTGCGGCTAAAATTTCTTTATTCGCGGATCTAATCGGTACATAGTACATGCATATTAATAAAAAGAATTCCAATATGTATCCAACCAAATATCCTTTGTAAACGCGTCGATAAATGGACTAATAAAAAAGTAAAATAGACCTTATTACAACTATGTAATAAGAATGTTATTAAATGATATCGCCGCTGATTGGTTCAGCTTTTGACATAAACCGCCTTCGCCGTTGAAACCGACTTGGAGGAAATGTTAAATTCACAGCCCATTGAAGAAATTGCTTCAACAAGCACTGGAAATGTGACATTTAATCTGAAAAATCTTAGTGAATGTTTAATGAGCTTTGTGATTTCTTTATGAAAATTAATCCGTCTATGGAACGAAGTCTTATTTTTAAGAGGCAAATTGCTAATGCCACTGCTGAATATCAATTTGAACTGAAAGAGCTTTTAAAAACTGGCAAGTAAGAAAAAAATACAAAATTCTTTAAACTGTTACCTAAGCCTGAAGATAATAATTAATAAGTAAGAATAGTCAAAAACTTCAATTAAATTGTTTTTTTTTTTTTTTTTGAAGTGAAAACTTCTTTAGCGGCGTTGTACACTTTTTGTAATGGGTAAAAAATGTTAAACTCGCGTCAGGACACGTGACCTGATCGAAAATTCGTAAGACGGATGGAGAGTAGACAGCTGGCGTGGCGTAGGAGAGGGAGTATCCCCCTCTCTTTCTACGGCGCGGCGAAAATGTATGCCTGCGCCGGCTGTTTCGTTTAGGCGGCGCAGGGCGCTTGCGCGAATGTTCGTGTGTGTTTATGTTACAGCGTGCCACGCGCATCCATGGATGGTGACAGCTGATGGCTCGATATCCAAAACGCACAACGTTAATACTTAAGTTTTCACTTCTGCCGGCACTCTCGGAGTGCAACCCGTCGTTTTTATATATTTGTTTTTTTTTATTTTTTTCACCTAGGAACGTATCCCTAGAATCCCATTTAAAATACCATTCCAAATTCACGGTTTCTGTATTCGCGACATATTTAAGGAACGTATCCCCCGCGAATAAAGAGCTTTTACTGTAATAATGCGAGCTCCCAAACATATCCCTCCCCAAACCATAATCGAGTTGCCACCATAAGCCACTGTGTGTTCAAAATTAGACTTTATGTGGCGTTCTCCTTTGCGTCTCCATATTCGCTGTCTCCCATCGATCTGTTTTAAAAGAACTCTGCACTCATCAGTAAAGAGAACCTGCTGCCATTCGTTCAAATCCCAATGACGATGTTCTCGCGCATAGCTTAATCGGTTCACGTGGTGACGTCTCTCAAGTTTTGGGCCTTTGGCAGGTATATATGACCCTAAACCAACTTCTTCAAATCTCCTGCGAACTGTACGCTCACTTACTCGTACTCCTCGAACGTCTTCCAGTTCATTTCGAGCTTGTACAGCCGTTAATCGCGTATTCCTACGAACTCCAAGTTGTAAAAACCTGTCATCTCGCCTCGATGTACATCTTTTTCTACCTTGACCCCTCCTCCTCACAAGAGAATTAGACGATCTGTACCGCTGGATGCTGCGATGAATCGTCGATACTGGTCGACGAAGCCTTAAGGCAATCGATCTGTAGGTATGGCCATTTCTTCTCATTTCATCAGCCCTAATGATTTCCAGTGATGTTAAGTTAGGCATAATAAAGAGCTTTAAACAAACAAAATTGCCTATAGAATAACAAATTTATAAAAAACCATTAAGTGCAATTTTTCAAAAAAATTACAATTACGTAGTTATTACTCGAACTAGTTGACAAACCGTATTGTTCGGGGAAAAAAAAAATTGGTTGCCTGTAAAGTCGGTATACGGGCGAAAGTTTTACGTGACAACGACTTTGAGTGGTAAAATAATTATCTTTTTATGTCTGTCTCTCTCGCTCTTAGGCGGGCTAACCATGCCCGAGTGGAAGGGACGCGTGCCTCTCACTCGCTCTCATTGTGAGCGCATAACGTGAGCGGAGCGTAACGCAGTTTCTTGAAGTGTCACCCGGCTAACCAATTTATAAGACGTTGTCACGTCAATAAAACAAATGAAAGGAAAAAGTGTATGTCATCTAATTTTCTATTTTCAAATTTGACAATAAATTTAAAAAATATCATAACTGGTCAGTTCCTCAAGTAAAAGATTTTAAAATCCTGTTTTTTTTGTGCTATTACATTAATTAATTTTATTTGGGGACAATTTCGGCTGATTGGCCAACAACAAATAAAATTTTATTTGTAACAAAGCTATAAATTAATTTGAAAGAATGTTAAATTCGTTGAGTAGATAGTATATGTAGATAAAAACTTTTCGTTCAGTACCTACAACAAGTGACAAAAAAAATGTGGTAACAACGGGATGAAATGGGAATAATAATAGGATTGTAAATGATCAATTATGTTGTATCCGGCTCGATGAGACCAAAATTATGGTCGATTGAAATATAATAATATTACCTATATAGGCAAAACATCACGCTACGATGAAATTAATGCGGGTGAAATCGTGGGCACAGCTAGTTATTAATATATCTAATTAATAATAACATATTAAAACAATTAAGCTACTTTTTACAAAACATTAAAAACTAATATAATCTCATTCAAAGTAAGAAATCTATATCTCACTGCAACAGGTGCTTTTTCATTACACATTTAAATCTATAAACACGTTTTATTAACTTATAAAAGTCCCTAAGAGATTCCAAGCATTGACTCAATTATGTAAATTTATAACTAGCTGTGCTTCGTGATTTTCTGCTCTCAAAAAGATTTTTTCAATTTTTGTAACATTTTTCATTTATATACTACTGGTCAATATAGGCATGACCCTCATCGGAAATTGAGCCGTTTCTTTTTATTTATTCATACAGGATTTCCACAAAGGCTACATTTTTCAAACAACAAATGGAATAAAATTAGTAAATTGGCTTTCTAAATTATAGAAAAATGAAAAAAGGATTTTTAAAAAAGCACCTACCTAGAAAAAATAATCTGAAACTATCCAACTAGAAACCAGCGCAATCAAAGTCACTGTGATGTTTTTAGATACGTTTTAAAATACGCAATCCAGGACTGTAAGAAGGTCATTAAAATCAGTGATACTTAACTATCATAATATAAAAAATATATCTATATGTACAATTAAACATTAAGGCTAGAACTATCTTAAAGCGAATCGTAGGAAAATACTAATGTTAAATAAAAGTAAGAGACCGTAAGGGTCACCTCTGTAGCAGACGTCAAATGATCTTAAATTGAGGTTAAAGATTCGAAGCTAACATACAAGGCTTGGGGTTGATCCAAGGACAACCTTAACGACATTCGCTATTTTTTAACCAATTGTCACAAAACCTCAAAATTAATTTTAAATAAAAAAATACACTGACCCAAAACGCACTAAAAATGAAAAATAAATTTTATATTATTAATGAACCTACTATAAATAAAAAGACGTGAATAGTTGATAATCATGTAAAATTCAAGAGCTATTACGCACTGTCGATTAGTCGCCGGTGTTACATCTCTTTCATCCAAAACGGTTAACGGACGGTGACGTAATAACCTCCTTTTTGTTTTTTTTTTGAAGGTCGGTTAAAAAAAGATATTTTCGACGTGTATTTTTTTGTATGAAAATGACATTGACACTAGGCAGCCTGGCTGCACAGGCAGGCTTCTGCAGCCAGTAAAACATGTGACCTTGTAAGGGAGCCCCGTGTCTAGGCAGCCACGAATTATCATACATATGTTTTGCTGGCTGCCTAGTGCGCTTTACTATCTATTGTTGTTTCCATACAGAAAAACTGTCTTTCCGCAGTATGATCTCGCTAACGTGGTGTTTGGATCAACCCCGTGGGCTTCAGAGGGCTTACTTAGATACTCACTAGTGATGAGCCGGTTCGTTAAAAATGTATATACATACATATCTACTACGGCTATTTGTTTTCAAGATCCGTTTCAAGGTTTTTTGATTTTTTTTATTATTTTTTGTTTTTTTTGTTTTTTTGTTACTTTTTTGTTTTGTTTTTTTAAATTGATCTTATAATTATAGTTGATTTAATGCCCTTGAGTTATTTTCTATGCGTATGGTATCACTACGATATATGGATGCAGTATAAATATGTAAAGTATCTTCTTTAAAAAATAATCTGAATAGAATCGTGTGTATCATCTGCGTGTGTGGTTGGAAGTATCTGGTCATCACTAGTAGGTACGCACGAGCGATTCAGCATGCACCCCGTGATGAATTGCGCTACGGTTATCACAAATTAGTTATCAGCCTTTCTTTCACGTCCATTTCAGGAAGGATGTCTCCTCCCCATTCCTCCAGTAATCCCAGCATTCATAGTTTCACAAAAATCACTAAGTAGTCAATTATCACTAAAATACAGGTTTGTCATAAGCATCGAAGTCTTGCGATCACAGCTGCAGAGGTACGGGCTGAATGTTAGGCACCAGAGGTTCGACAACGCCCTGCAGCACTCCTTGGTGGTAGTGGTGGTGGTGCATCATCTGCATCTGTTGGTGATGCAACATCTGTTGCAACTGTGCATTTTGGATGGCGTGATCATCCTTCTCCTTCATCACCACCTCCTCGCGTTTCTTTACTTGCTTCCGTTCCTTAGCACGTCGGTTTTGAAACCAAATTTTTACCTGAAATAATTTTTAAAATAATAATAAATCTTAATAATACCTACTATAAAAAATACAACATTTTCTGAAAAAGAGAAACGCATAATATGCCATCGTTTACACAACAACAAGTTCACACACAACTACGTTCTTCTACTTGAACACTGAAAAGGTGATTCGATCAACGACTTCCCATCCAAAACTTTTGTTACACGCTTCATTATGAAAATTGAACTTCCTTTCGTAACCAAACTAAGCAGTATATTTTGTTCAACAGCTTTTTATTTTAATTTTTAATATAAATTTGTTGAATTGGGTTACCTGTTAATGTGTGTGTTTGTGTGTATATAGATCTATATGAATCAAATTCAAAATAAACTTTGTTCAAAGAAGCTTTTAATTAATTATATAATAAGTTAAATAAATACGATAGCAAATACCATATTATAAAGAAAGTTATGGTATAGTATTTTGTCACTCCAACAGCGTCCAGATTAGCACCAGTAATAAAATCTTGAAAATCGTTTCTCTTTAATAATTCCTCAGTATGGGGTAAAGTGTAAACATGATTATGTGTCCGTTTCACTGATAATTTTCTTATGCAAGCCGTCTGAGCCTACATAATCGACATGATTATGTTTTGCCGGCATTCAAACCTCTAGAATCATCACTGAATGTTGATTGCCATACAATAAAATACCTAAATTTTGGAAAAGTAATGTAGGGTAATACATAAATATTTAGTATGTTTGGAAAACAAGATTTTAGGCTCAATATCATTATACCGAGTATATAATTGGTAGGTAAAATTATCTGTAATTGTAAAATTCATGTACTTATGTATGTAAACTTGGAACTGTGTAACTTGAGTTCCAAATTGAAGTCATTGAAAATTATTGTTTGCTTTTCTACTTCTACATTTCTAAAGCTTGTAGTCTAGAATCTAGATATAATAATTGTTAGTTATTATTATTAGAAGATAAGTAATAAATTTAAAATTTATACGCAAAATAGGCTCTTCTCGGTAGAACCTAATTTCCAAACCGGTTGTAACTTATTATAAATAGATCTAAAAAATTTACGATTTGAAAGTGCTTTAAGCTTACTTGAATAGTTTATTTTGACTTTGACTTAGTCATGGAGGCGGTTAATCTAAAGTCTAAACAGTACTTACTTGTCGTTCAGAAAGTCCAAGGTGGACAGCCATCTCAGCCTTGCGCCTGATAGTAATATATCTACTGTAGTGAAACTCCTTCTCTAACTCAAGCCGCTGATTATCGCTGTACACCACTCTGTATTTGTCTTTCGTTCTTGTTTTGCCTATAACAAATAAAAAATACTCATTTTTTAATAAGATAGGAGGCAAACGATCAGGAGGCTCACTGACGAGAAGTAATCTGCCGCCTATGGACACCATCGACGCCTTTTGGGCCACGGGTGCGTTGCCGGCCTTTTAAAGAGAGGTACGCTCTTGTCTTGAAGGTCCCTAAGTCGTAATGGTTCGGAAATATCTCAGAAGGTAGCTGGTTCCACAGAGTGGAATAGTTCGTTAGTTAATAGTGAGATAAGTTTTTAGTTAAACTAATTTTATAAGTTTTAAGGTATTTTATTTTGGATCATGTTATTAACGGTTGAGGTGTGATTGCATTTGTAAATATTATATTAAAATAATTCTTTATTAAGTATAGACAGAGTTAGTATCTATAGTGAGTAATAATTCAATAATGCTGTGTTTAAATAAATATTTCTGTATTTCGTATCTATAGTTTTGTAGGTATATATTATATACCTACCTAGATTTTTAATATACAATTTTTATTTATTAAAAAATATAGTATATATGTAATCTCAAATGGTAACTAAGAAGAATCTCTATCACGTCAGCTTAAAACAGCAATCGCATTGCAATCAATCGCAATGCAATCGGTCTATTTAGGAATTACGATGCCACAGATATAATTGTGAATATCCATTATCCATGCCAAGGTGCTAAACTCAAAACTAAACCCAAAACTTAACCCAAAGCTAAACTCATAACTTGGCCTAAAATGAGCCTGTGTGGTCCACGATGATCCTCACTAAGCCCTCAGCTGCGGCGCCTCTTTTCTCTACTCACTTGGGATTCATCTTATCAACATCGCACTACAGCTAAATCTAAGAGTATTTTCTTTTCTTTGCAACCATTTTGGATACGCACCCCAACGACTCTGATGAGCCTTTTGTTTACTTGTAAATACATTTAAGTACCTACAATTTTATTGCACTATGTGTAAAAAGTAGTAAATATTTTTTAATAAATTGATATGACATATACTTTTTACACTTATTCATATTCAAAAAACATATATTTACAATATCCACAGTAATACATATCTACATCAACAATAATACTAGAATTATACCTACCCGTAAGATTTAGATATTTTTTTTTTGTTTGAAAGCTGAACTCTCCATGATAAATTATTTATTTTATAGTTATGTCGGGGGTAATCAAAGCTGCTTTAAGTTCACCTCTCACTTATGTATGTAAATTATAATACATCTATCTATAGATATGAGGTAGATACCTACCTAGGCATTAACTTTTCTAATCTATTTTTAATCGTGAAGTTTTATATTATTTGTGCAAACGTTATCCAAGGGAAATTAGTATTTTCAGCTTGGAAAATGTTTTATTTACATTTTTTATCTGTCGTGTAGATTTCTCAACGTAAAATCACCGAGATACGTAGATCTGTTGACACAAACTAAGCCAGAGTCGAGGTGCCTGTGTGCTCGCAGTATGTAAATATTCCTTATCTTGGTATTAGGAACTTCATAAATTATGTTTGTCACATACGACAGAAACGTGAATTTAAAACAAATGTTGTGTAATCGTACTTGCTCGAATACTCACAATAAACGCTGCGTAATTGTTTAGTAATGTACAAAGATCACGAAGATACAGTTTTAAACCTGTTTCATTGCATCTGTCCGCGCAGGCAAGAATTTAAGAAATAGGTCCAATAGTTTTCGATTTTATTAATTACAACGAAAATACAAAGATACAATTTTTTCTTTATAATATTTGTATTTGTTCTGAGTAAAAAAGAACAAGTCATATTATGTCAATTAAATTGCATAAAAATGCCTACGAATTTTTTATAAACACTCATGAATTGTTCTGTTTTTTTGAGAAATATCCAATAAATTAGAAATTATTTAAATTAATGCAGCGGTTCTCAATTTATAAATGTAACTAACTAGATTTTGTTTTATGTATACATTATATATTTATAAATACATAAAACAAAATCAATGTTATGAATTTTTTTTTGTAATTTTTTAATTTGTTATTTTTAAAAGTCATTTCTATAAATTTCATATTGATGAAAAATAACGCAACCGTAATGTTTCAGTCTTTAGGTCTATATTTCCATAAAGTGGACGATATTTTATTTAAAAAACAAGGGAATGTTTTGTGAATTTTTTTCCGAAAAATCAATTAACAACAATTTAATTAAAAATACTAGCGGCCACATTTAGATAGGCAACCTGGTAGATATATATTCTCCTAATTATAAATTTCGTTTTAGTAAACACTCGATGACTGCAGTAATTCTGCAGCCGGATCTCGTACTTAGGGGTCGTCCATTAATCACGAGATGTTTTTTAGCAACTTTTAAACCCCTTTCCCGCTCTGGTGATATGTGGTGAGGTTTTAGGCTACCCCTACCATAAATCACGTGTATTTTTTGGTACAAAGTATATTGAAATTTTCAGAATGGACGATCTTTTAAGATAAATTTGGATGATTTATCAAAAAAGTATTATTTTAATTATTACTGTAATTTGCATAACAGTGCCTACTTTCAAAACGCCAAAATATATATTTTATGACCTAATTCCATAGGGTACATTTACAATTTCAAAAGACTATTTGACTAGAAATATCCCGCAAAATTGCCGCAATTAGAGTGGACCGTATGTATGAATAGCTCAGTTCTTGCGTGCTGTGCGTACAAACATTTGTACTAACAAAACGGATCATCAAACTCTTTGGCTTTATTAATTAATTAATATACTACATTGTAATTAGATGATATTAGTAGAAACTTAATATAATTTCGGAATATATAAACTCATTTTTTTACGATAAACTCAGAAAACGTAACCTAACATGAATTTCCTGTTAGGGATGCTAACAAAAGACCAAGATCAAATACCTAAACATGTGCTCTGTGTTTTGATAGAAGCTGTTAATTTTTAAGGTAAACCCTTTGAGAGGAGAAAACGGAACACATCCACATATATGAATATATAAGTATTAATTAATTGAATAGAATGCTTATGCAAAATTTGAAGCGACGGAAAGTCGGGCCACGTGCGCGTGAGCAGAAATCAATACATTTTTTTAGATGCGACAGACAGACACGTCAAATATTCAATACCCCTCTTTCTTCGTCGGGGGTTAAAAATAGCGAAGCAGTTATCATTCGAAGTAAAGAAAATATTTGTTAAGAAACAGCGCGGGAGGGCGAGGTGGTCCGGGGCGGATAGAATTTTTACTTATCACGATCAAATACACACAGATAAACAGCCCGCAAAGAAATGGCCTCAGAGAACTCTCAGCCGCCATTTTTACTATTTCAAATTCGAAAAATGCAAATAACTATACGTAAAACGTGGCAGGCTCCTGTCGTATGAGGTCGAATCATCTGTAAAAGGTACCTACCTACAGAAGCCCGTGACTTGTAAAATTAATTGCAACTTACAAGTTCAGCTTAATTGTGATACAAAGAAAATAATAACAAAATATGAATTATTAATTAAGGTTCAATATTTAGTTGAAGTTTGCTAGCAACTTTTAAGTCAGGTTATGAGACATGAAAAACGTGGAAAGATTATGAATAAAGATTAATATAATATTAAGTACATACCAGTATCTCCAGGCATAACAAATCTTGTGCAGCGGACAAAACTACTTTCATTCATCACACATGCTTATTTACTGTTGGTTTTGATCTGCTCGGTCTCATGTGTCTGGGTCTACCATCATTCACGCCCTATAATATAGGGCCTATATACCTACTTAGTCGTTAGTCACAATGAAAGAAAAAGCAAGAACTTCAAATCTATTCACTCGACTATAATAGAAAATAGATAAGGTTCATTCATGTATAAAACAAAAATGAAGTTGTTAATTGTGAAATAATAAACATGGGATTACACGTGTACGCTTGTCGAAAATCTAATGATTTTGGGGAACAATTATCTAATATGTCGCTTTGTCGGTGTGGGTACTGAAGTTCGAAATCGTTCAGTACTCGCGATAGCGGCGTCTTTGAAACGCATATCTACCTCGTAAGCTTGTAATGCCTTTTTGATGGACGAGGCGCGGCCACTGATAGCGATAACATACACATTATGTTCTACCTCAAGTGGGAACACAGTCTGAACTGATTCTCCTTCTGTATCGATGTCATGATGTTCTCAGATATGAGTGCGTTTCATTTATGTGACGTAGGTATATGAAGATAGTTTTGGACTAAACTGAAAGATATTTTAACAATAATAACTACGAGCTTCTTGCCGCTATAGTTGGACCTACTTCTCGAACCGGTTACTAGGTCAGGCTAGGTTAGGTATACTGGGCTTTAACTGCACTTAGCCTATTGGGCATTGTGCGTGTCATTATCATTTTTTTTTGCTTACTTCATCCATCCGAGGCTATCCCAAAATCATAGCAGCTTCTTTGGATTGCTGCAGGCTTTGGATAATGGGGATTGGAGAAAGCGTGCCTGTGCTGAGACGACTGAAGTGGGCACAATGTAAAATTGCACTCATTGCGCACATTTATTTTGTGTGTTTTTGCCATTGTTATTGCCTACAAAAAAATATGCGATGAATAAACATATTTTACGTTCAACAAAACTCAAATCATGTTTGGCTCAATACAAATTGCTAAGCTAAATAATAACAATTAACGCCAAACAACACAACAACAAAGCGCCCAACATCGAATACTTTCAAGCTTGGACAGTAATTACTAACAATGATTGCCTTCTGTTCGCTTCCTAACTTCTTCACCCCCTACTGTTTTCGCGCCACGAAACATTCAACACTTTCGATGCGTTTTAACAAACTGTTTATGGTTGTCAACCGTAATTGTCAACCCGTAATTGTCCTGAATGAATGTCAAATGAGAATTATTTTCTTGACTCGGGTTTGTGCAAACACTAAAGACAAACAGACAAAGATACACATAGAACCGGGTAGACAGAATTGTGAGACAATAGCTTCACCGTCACGAGATGATATCGAATTATGTTTACATGATTGTTGGTTCAAAATGCAACTGTTAAGTACTATTGGAATTAAATTAAACAATTCATTTCTAAAACAGGCCGTTTCAGGCTTTTTCTAAACGACCTTCAAAAAATAATTTTAAATAAAAAAACCAACCTCAAAAATTGGAGATACAGAGAATATAATAACTGATTCCGTGCGATAAATCACTACGTGCGTTCACTTGCTTGTTAAAGCATCATGAAAACATAATTTATATGAACGGTATTTCTTTAATTTTTATTTCTTTATCATTGAATAGTTTTGAGTATATTGGACCAATTTCTGAAGCAATCGATGAATTTTAGCGACCACGTTGTACTTATTTGCATAACACGCAATGAAATGTGATTCTTTATCTATGAATAGGATGTTTTAAAATTCATTATTTAATTTCTAATAATAACTAAGAATTATTATAACTACAATAATAGTTTTAGAGATGTAGAGGTAACAACAATACTTTTATTTAACTAATTAAATGATACATTAAATAATTTAGTGAAAATCTAAACCATATTTTTAAGTAAGAAGAAATCTTCTGAACGGGAAAAGGCCGATCATACACGCGTAGGTAGGTTCGTTATACCGCATCTAATTTAAGACCATATTTCTCGATAAAATAAGAACTAACATTAATGGTTGACACCGTATTTAATAAGCGATTATATCTCAGTCTTATAAGAAAACTCTAAGATCCAATGTACAGTGCTGGAGACACAGAGAATTAAGTAACTGAAGGTGGGCGTAAAGTCAGAGCGTGCATGTCATAGTTTCATTTTATATACGAGTGTGAATGTATGGTAATAAACTATTCGGTTCAGAAGAGCCACTCAAAAATATAAAATAATTAATTTTAAATAAAAAAATAAAACCGACCTCAAAACACACTAAAAAGTGAAAAATAAATTTTGTATTGTAAATGAACCCCCTTTAAATATAAAGACGTAAATAGGGTTGATACATAAAATTCTTGTAAAATTCAACAAAATTATCAAAAACGCGCAAATTTAACTGACAATTTCTCTTATAATGTACCTATATATATTTTAACGTTAAATTTATATACAAATATTTCTTAGTTAATCTATAATACGCCCATAACTTCCGAACGACTGCACCAAATTGGATAATTCTTTTTTGTTGTGTTTGTTTTATTACCTGGAGAAAGTTCTTATGAAATTAATAATTAAGAACATTGCGCGGAACATTAGAAAATTTAGGAAAACTTAACGACAATAACAACTTTTCTAATGTAATCTTGACATAACTGCCAGTTTTTAAATGTTTAACTGTCATATTTTCTCATTTCTTAGTACATACACATTCCGTTTGGTATTTTAGTTATTATATAAGTATATAATAATGTTATAAGTAACATAGTTAAGACAGGACAACGTTTCTGGGAGCTTTCATCGAAGACGCTGCCTAATCCCTTTGAGATATTATAACAAAACAATGCATAAAGGGATATTCCTCTTTTATATATGTACAAAAAAGGCCTTGGTGGCATATATTTTGTACCTTTCAAGGATAGCTTACTATACTCATTCTTTCTTTTATTGGCAGTTCAAAGTTCGCCGAGACAGAGAAGAATTTTCAATAATGTATCTACTTAAATATATTTACAATAAGCTAATCAAAGCTGATGGGGTGCGTACCTACCTACCCTAAAACCCTAGAACTGTCTGCATTACCGCGTTGGTTCGCTATACACGCGTTGGCCGTTTAGGCAGCTTCCGGGTTTCCTAACTATGCTTATTTCAATTTGCAATCAATTTTGTGGTAAAAACTCACCAAAGAATCTTTACCCGATAGACGTGTAATGTCGTAACAATGAATAGACACAAAGTGCACAGATAGAGTGCATTAAATAAGATAAAAGCTAAGTACAATCCGAGTTCCGGACGAAGTTGGCAAAGACTTAAGTTGTTCCAGTCCCCGGGGCGCCGTTCGCCGTGATTGTCGCCGGGAGCCAGCCCCTCCTATCCCCGATTCCCCGGATTAATTGTTCACACCATCTCCCCAGACACACGTTAAAACATTTGAACTAAGCGTAAAATAATTTTATTCTTGTAATTGCAGAATGGTAAACGATTGTTGTTGTACAGAAAACAGTTTGAGCGTATACAGTGCATAAAATTTACAATTAGCATAAGTTTTCCGCCAGTTCCAGTGTCTGAACAGTCGACCATGACCAAGTAGGCTTTAAGAAACGTCGGAACGTTTTCGTGATAATATTAATACTAATATATTATATCATAATTATGATACTTGCGTAGATTAAATACATTACCATAGTAATAATTATTAGATTCTACTAAGATAAATAGGTAATCTCAACTCTTAGATAGGTACGTCTTTAGTTTACCTATCTTATATTTTTATTTGAGTCTCTTTCGTGTTATTCTATTAAAAAAAATTAATTTATTATCGTCACGCCTATTTCCTACAGGGGTAGACAGCGACCACAGACGATGCTACGAATCTTACAAACCTCTTTTGCTTTATACAATTATATTTTATTATTCATACATGTTCACTTACGGGTGCCTTTGACCTGGATTTGGCAGAGGTAGATATCTAGTTGTATCTCGGGTTTTGTAGTTATAAATAGAGATAGATAGATATTATTTACTATCATTATTGAAAATTATAATTTGAAGTTTGATTTTTTTATAGAAGTGTTGGTAGATACCTACTAGATTCTTATTATAATTGTTTACATACCCAATAAGATTTCTGCATCATAGCGGGTACATGAAAAATAAATAAATAATATAAGATATATAGGTATATCGGATAGTGCTTTAAAAATTAATACATATATTGAGGTCAAAATTTCTAGAAAAGGATGATAGATGGTTGTCACCTTGGCTGGCGGTTAGCTTGGCGCATAGTTTAACAATAATAACTTATTACCAAACTATGAATGTGGTTTTGAAAGCGGACGTTATGGAGATGAATCTTATTAATTTATGAAAATGTTTTAAGACAAGATATTCTTATTTATTATAACCATGTTTAAATAGTTTTCACTTGTACCATCAGCTATTGCCGTTTTGAAAAACTACTTTTAATTATTCATTGTTTTTTGTTATACCTACCTGCTATGCCCGTTCAAAGCATCACTTTCGTCCAATGTTGTAAATAACTCGCTAACAATAATAGCCAATACGGTGTACAATAATACCTACGAGAACCACAAAGAGCAAAGAATCGCGATTCGATACGGCAGCAGCAGCCAGTGAGCCTTTTTTGACCTTCCTTATAACGGATAATGGCCAGTTAACTTTAAAATTTTAAGGTCAAATCTTAAATTTTATATATATTAGGTAGGTAATTTCTTAACTATATCTTGAATAATTAACGATCTAAGGCTGTACATTTATCCAGGCTTTTCAACTTCAGTATAATCAATGCGAATAGTGTCATTTGTGTTTGTCGTTCCACAAATGTGCGTTTTCTTAGGCATTTTTATCGCGCACCACCACTCTGTGGAACCAGCTGCCTTCAGAGGCATTTTCGAACCATTACGACTTAGAGGCTTCAAGAAAGGACCTCTCTTTAAAAGGCCGGCAACGTATCCTTGGCCCGAATGGCGTTAGGGGTGTCCATGGGCGGCGGACTGTTTCTCATAGTGAGCCTCCTATTTCGTGAAAAAAAGAACTGTCGCCTACACTGCCTTTTTAATCATTTTATTAGCATAGCATGTATGTGTTATACTTTATATTATGTGTAACTGTTAGTAATTGTTAAAAAGGTACCTTTAATTTACTTTATATTGCTTAAAAGCATCGACGTAGGGCGTAATATCGGAGAGAGTTTAAGAAAATAAAACTACTAAGTAAATACTATTTAAATAAAAAAATGATAGATTTAAAAGCGGTTCACAATAATTATGTATATTCGTTTTATAGTGTGTTTTTCGAATTCCTCGAGCCTTGAGTCGAATAATTGTTTAATATGATCAAGCGTTTGAGAAATGATATATATAATATTATGTAAATTGTAGGTATGTAGGTACAAATTGTAAGTAGTAGTAATCGTACAAAAATACGGCACGGCGACACATCGCAGAAATATATGTACATATAATTCGGCTGAAAAAGGGACGTAAATGTATGACCATAAGGCCGAAATTAGTTTGTGTCCAAAGCGCCCGCACGTAATGCATCTACCGACGTTAACGTAAGATAATAATGCACTTCATGAAATCACATTTACACCAAGATATCTATGCGACAGTAAGACACCAACGCAAAATAATTACACCATAAGAACCATCTAGTCGTTTTAGCTTGCACTATATTCATATTATGCTTTTAATCACCAAATACTAATAAAAACTTCAGAGGCAATGTTCACTATACCGGACTAACAAATAAGTTTTGTTAGAACGGTACCGTTTTAATTTTATTTAATGGCATTTAGGTACGTTTTATGAATACGATATTTTAAAACTTATTTTTCTAATGAGAGCTTCATTCAAAACGCATTGCTTAGGAACTACGATGCAAACAGACACTCTCACAGATATAAAGACTCGTATAACACTCCTCTTTTTCTGTCGGGGGTAAACAAGGGAAAATTGTTTTCTATACGTATAGCTACAAATTTAACCTACCTTTTATTAATATTTAAAGGTAGGTATGTGTTTACATTGTAGGTAGGTAGGCAGATACTTATTTAATAAGTGTTGAAAAGTTTTGTACTCTTTTCCAAGCAAAGCTAATCTAAATAACTATCTGGCAACAATTAAAAAAGTTTTGTTAATGTACACATTTGACAGTTATAATTGTGTCATTTTGGCAAAGAATATCATATTCACTTTCGATGCGAAGTCTCTTTACTCGACACATTCCTATTATATATTTGTCTTACATAACTTTCTAACCATTCTAACCGTTGCTAACCGAGTCATACTTTTTTTCCAATGAGGGTCGTTATTAGTTCTATAAATTTCAATTCTGCTAATGAATCTATTTTCCCTTTAAATGAATCCGTTACCTACATAATCCTCAATAGAAGCTTTTTTATTCTGAGGACTTGCGTTTTTAAGTGATAGCGTAGGTAGGTACCTCCTTCGAGCGCGCTGACGATAACTTTTATCCCCTAAATTAGTGGTTTATGTTATACATTCCGGACACCAAACATCTTTCTCCTGCTGATTCAATCATCACCAATTTCTCTATGCTAATATTAATACATTGAATATAATCTATCTATTATCACATTTAAATGTAGTAGGTAGGTACCTTATTTCAAGTATAAGGAATTATTAATTCTACTATGTATTACATTTATTGCAGACTAGCCCCGCGTGCGTTCAATCCACATCTTTATGTTCTCAAAGACCCATTTAGGACTAGGCCCTAGTGCATTATTACCTAGGTTACAATCAAATGTTTAAAACATCAAAAAACTCCAAATAAATACATAGTATTATTTGATTAGAATTTCAAAAAGTAATCAGGTTATTGTTCCTACGATGCAAGTTTACATTATTTTACTTTGTTAAAAAGTCTTAAGCAAATTTACCGACGGTAGGTTATCTCAATACAAAAAAGGCCGAAAGTATTAGATGAAGATTATTCAATTCGGCTAAGCGTTTAAAACTTTAAATTTATTTATTTACGTATTTACATTATCCTCAAGGTATTCGTTTCTTGCAATAAAGTATCTACCTATAATAAACGCGCCCCTAATTAAGACTGAACCACCTTCTTAAATTTATATTAATTACATATTTGATTAACAACTATTTAAAGATAATATTTTTTTTTTTTGTAAACTACCCTCATCTTTAAAATACGAAAATTAACTAAAGATCCTATATAACTATTTCACGATATTTTTCAAATATATTAAGCATTCATATATTATTATTGATTAAATATACCTACTTGATATAAGTTTATTAGATTTCTAATATTTAGATAACTTAAAACGATATTATTATTTACTTTTATCACTGTTATAGGAGACTTTTTATGTATAGCAGTTGTGTTATATTTAGTATTAGATATTTTTAATGAAATAAATAAAGAAATTTTGAAAACAAACAAACACTGTGAGGCACATCTGTTTAAATGTGTTAAAATAGGAGTAAAAGAGTTGTTGAATGTAAGCATAATGTTTATGTTTTTTTATTCGTAATTACTTAAATAATATCGGTTTTTATCTAGACGTAACTCTTAAAAAAGTAAATACCTGGATTGGGCTGTGATTGGTAACTCGATTTCTTCATCCACTGGTAGGGTGAGTGACGGTGTGCCGGCGGCTGTGAGGGTCCAGAGCTAGGGGAGCCTCGTGCTGGACTCGCCAGGTCTCCTCGTGCTGGAGACGGCATCTCCGCTATGTCTCTTTCAACCGGCTCTCGCTTGAAATTATGAGGGTCTGTCGACCACTCAGCCGCCGGCATTGCATAACACCCACCCCATTGGTGTTGCTCAAAGTTCTGATGATTCTGCCAGCTGCAATATCCCGACGGGTACTGCGCACCCCTGCCTTGGTACATGACGGCAGAGTTAACGTAATACACCATTTCTCGACCACAGCTCTAGCATAGCACTTACACTGCGGGACAACACTGCACTGTTAAATTCGTCAACATACAACGCGGAACGATCGCAGACTGAAGCTGAGCCATCGGAGACGGGAGAAGCCGCGTGACGAAACGAGGAGTGGGCTGGGGGCGGAGATTGGCAGCCAATCGCACCGCAGCACGGAGTTCCAGTCCCCGCCTTGCCGTGCGCTGCCACGTTCTGACGCGCCCCTGTCACACTATTTCCCTAATTAAAACAAAAATAATACACTGCATCGCATGCTGTAATTATTTCGAATTCGGACAATTTTTTTTACTAAATAGGGATTGTCGTATCCCGAACTATTAAATTCGAAGTGTGATTCATTTAGCTAGGTACCTACCTACATGTATTTTCGATAGGTCTCCGTAATTGATATTTTATTTAATTTGATTTCATTACTATATTAACTAAGTAGGTATATACCTACCTACCTATCTGAACATTCTAAAAATTAAAATAATCGAAAGAAAAATAATCATAAGATGCTGTTAACTATAGTATCTACATGTAAGTACCTATTAAAATATAATAAGTATAAGAATTTACTCAAGTTCTCTTTTCTCTATCTAAAGATTTCTCTGTTAATTCTAAGATATGTCTAAGCCTACAACATAGTCTTACTTCAGCCTATAGGCAGGGGCGTAGCTACCGCCGCGCCGTATCTGCCGTGTCAATTATATGGGGCCCCCAGCCTACGAGGGCTCCCTACGTGCGTAAGCAAAAATTAATAAAAACTTCCCAGTTTTTCAAAAATTACCTAAGAACTTCGATGGGACATGAACGCCTGTCAGACCTGTCACTAGGTATTGTCCATAGAGGCAGAAACTTTAGAAAAACTAAAGTCATCATCAACTATGAATGATTTAATAAATGAGTTTGCCGAAAAAAAGGCAAGGAGAGTGTAGGTATATTTAATTTGAATTGTTTGTAAAAATTTGAAAAAGTGACAGGTAGGTATTTATGATGAATAGGTAATTAATGCAAACATTTCTTTTTCTTTTGTGAGAAATCTCTACCCTTCATAAGGGCCCCCATACAAGGTACATTAGATAGGCACTCTATACTTTATTTAAAAAAATCTATATAAGTAGGTACATAATTATTAATTATTATATTATATCTTTCTTAGCCGGATGGCATTCCCTCTATTTAGATAAGAGTAATAATCATTTCGATCTGTATTTTTATATCTAATTACTGAATTTGCACTAGTGTTGTGATCCCGTATATTCATAGGTAGGGTAGGTAGTGTATTGCTTCAGTCCATTGTCAAAGGATTAAGTACCTACCTACGTCGAGTTGCGTACGTTAGGTATATTGTAAGCCCCACACAAATTTGAATAAAGTAGGTACATATACTTATATATTACTAGCTGACCCGGCAAACGTTGTTTTGCCATATTAATTTTTGGAGTGGGCTACCCTTATCACTTAGGGGTATGAAAAATAGATAGTAGCCGATTCTCAGACCTACTGAATATGCATATAAAATTTGGTAAAAATCAGTAAAGCCGTTTCGGAGGACTAAGGTAACTAACATTGTGACACGAGAATTTTATATATAAGATTACCTAAGTGTTCAAAATTTACTAATTACTTATAAAGCGTTCTCATTGCTTACTTTCACAAAAATACATCGTTTAAATACTATATATGTATGTATTTCATTCCTTGGTTGTATATCTATTGATCATAACTGTAGCTTTCTGAAATCTGATAGCAGAGGACCTACCTAGATAGATTATCTAAGTCATATACCTATAACTTAGATAATCTAAATTTTATTGAAATTTTTTAATTATCTACGTAATGAAAAACCTTTTGTTAATTGAAAGTATGTTTAGATTCGTTTTTTCTAATCTAAACATACCTACTTTATAAAGCCAATAATTTGTATGTTTGTTTGTAAGAAACTTAAAAATTAGGTAAGTAGGTACTTTATAGAAAATTCTTTCATTGTTGGCAAACTACACTAGGAAATAAAGTAGAGATGAAGTAGCGAGTAACAGCTAGAATAAAATAATGTAATAGCAGATATAATTACATGGCTGCAGACAATTTTAATTAGAAATACTTACCTAATTAAATCAATTGACCACAAAACAACAGTGTACCTTCCTAGTGAAGTGTTTTTACTGATATAAGTATCTATAATCACCTAAAAAAACCTGCTAAATTGTGCTGCTCTAACATTGCTAATTTTCTGTATTTCGGCGAAAAAAGAGAGGTGTCATAAGTTTGACATGTCTGTGGGTCTAACTGTAGACTGGTGTAGATGGATTGCTTCTAAACAATGGACCAATTTTGATGCGGTTTATACTTATGTTATATTATGCGGTAATATGCTTACCTATATGTTGTTTGAAAGCTGCCATCATCGAGATGGATCCTAGCTACAATTTATGACGATCAGTTCATCCATTCATGAGACGTTCTTATTTAAAATCATCATGTCGGGAGTTTTCTAAATTGTCTTCAATTTCACGTCTAGTTCTCCCTTTTCTGTCGCGCGAAACAATGACAATTTTGCGTCAATTCACAGTCTTTCTTTCACTCACCTTATTAGGTACTGCTATAGTAAAAATAATATACCTAAAGATAACCCATAGCAAATAGCAATAATGATAGGAGCTTGATCCAAGGAAAACGTAAGCGAGATCACGCTGCGGGAAAACAGTTTTTTTATGTATGGAAATGACAATAGATATTGCAAAGTTAGCGTGTTAATGTCATTCTCATACAGAAAAAATGTCGAAAAATCGTTAATAACTTTCAAAAGACCCACGATGTTGCGTAATACCCCTACGTAATTTTATTTTATTTATTCATTAAAGGATCACCTACAGATGCAGCAATCATAGATAACTAATAAGTTTAAAGACAAACAAATCGAAACGCACAACTTTGAGACAGCAAGCATAAAAGAAAACAAGAAACACAAAAAAACAGACACAAAACAAACAATTGAACACAATTCATCGACAGAGAATTTTTTTCATATAGTGTCGACACAATGTGTGGCTATAGGTACCATTGAGGCATTACTTGGGTACTTATTATTCATAGCATTAACATTTAAAACATCAAGAAAGGCTGAACCGATTTTAATGACCTCTGCTTTTTTGGATTCGTCTCTGCCCTGAATAGCAGAATAAATATTAAGTGAAACATCGAAAAGATTTACCTACATGCTAATTTTGTGCCATAGCCGGTACTAACCAAAAACTGTTATAGATAGGCTTATTTGTCGTCGCACATATCGGTAGCACAATGGTTGTATAATCCGTGAGGGCAAAAAAGAAATTAGATAGATTTCTTAAGTTCAACGAAGTGTACCGACTCAGCTAGTAAGTATACCATATTGATAAAATTTTAACGACACCTAGTAATTTATTAACGCATTCATACATTCGGCGCTGTTTTACAAACTTAAAGATATTAAGGTGGTTCGATTTGGTCCTACAAAACTCAAAGCTCACTAGATGACGCTACTTTTGCAAATTTCTAGTTTTTTTTTTTGAAGTTGTCTTTGTATTTGTATACATTAAAATGTGTTTCACGCACTCTTTATATAAATATTATTATATCAAAACAAACATTGAACAATTCATTGTACAAAAACCATTCCTAAATGTCGACAGAGTGGTCCATCATACTATTTTAAAACAAGGAACACTCTGTAAGTACGCGAAACGTATTTTAATAGTAGACGAATTAAACAAACCTAAGCTCGATGGGGTTGCGTTATTTTATTTATAGAAATCCCATGACCAAACAAATTTAACTTGCAAAATTTGACCTAAAAGAAACTTTGCAAGATAAATAAAAGCATAAACAAACAACAGAAACTGCACGCTCCATTAGTTCTTTTTTTTTCTTCATTAATATAATATAGAACTAAATAGCTAAAAATATTTTTTTAAAGAGTAACATATTACATAATGTATATATTAATAATTATTTATACAACAATTATATTCGAGATCGTTACTTAGCTTTTTCTTTTCAAAATATGGAAAAAAAATTATCTGTGCGCACAGTTGACAAAAGAGAGTTCTTTCTAGTCAGTTGTCATTTATCAGTCACGCGTCGGCCATTGTGGTCGCCTCCCATTAATCAAGATTCAAGTACTTAGAAGTTGTAGGGGTTAGGTATTTTAAGTGTAAATTTCGTTTGCAATTTGTTTAGGCTTTTGGGTGTAAATTTTGATTAGTGTTTTCTTTATTTGCGCTAAACGTAATATCGTGATTAAAATGTCGACCGATAATATTGAAAAGTTGTATCAAAATTACGGAGTGCTCGCCGACGCTAAGGATGATATTACAAAGGTACCTAACCAAGAATGTTATATTTCCTAAAATAACTATAATTTATACACTGTAGTAGTTCCTAATTATACTATTATTTTAATTTACAGCATGAAAAAGAATATTTAGAAATTTTAGCTGCTGTCAAGGGTTCAGATAAAGAAAAGCGTCTTGCATCACAGTTTATCGCCAAATTCTTTAGCAGTTTTCCGAGCTTGGCTGATCAGGCCATAGAGGCTCAATTCGATCTTTGTGAGGACGACGATGTCTCGGTATGTATAACAACTTTTAATAACGTTATAGCATTAAAAGAAACATGTAATTAACTGCGTGAGTATTTAAAACTGAACGGATTATTTGCGTATAATTAAAAGCGTGGTATTTGAATTGTATCCATTAACCAATTCTACTCTATTAATAATTAGTTATAATGTAAATTTTGTTAAAATTGTTAATTTTATAAAATGTTATTTAATGAATGAAATTTGTGTTTGTACAGAACAATTATTTAAATTTTAATCTCAATTTTTCCTAACTTCTTAAACACGGAAATGTTAGAATTATAAATTGTAAGTAAGTCACTGCCATGTCTGTATATATGCGATAGTCTGTTTTTATCATGTTTATCATATAAGAATCAATTGCATTAAAGTAATGTTAAGCCAATTTGCATGGAATGTAAATAAAGCTTTATTATAATTATTATTATGTAAATTTTTAATGATTATAGATCTCAATTTTAGATTCGTAAACAAGCTATTAAAGAGTTACCTATAATGTGTAAAAGTAACAAGGAACATACTCAAAGAATTGCTGATATATTAGCACAATTGATGCAATCTGAGGATCCAACTGAAATCAATGTTGTTAATATTTCTTTGTTGGCAATTGTGAAAATTGAGCCACGAGCTGCTCTGGCCGGAATTTTTTCACAAATTCACCAAAGTACAGACAGTGAAGTACCAAATGAAGCTGTTAGGGAGAGGTGTATTAAGTTTTTAGCTACAAAAGTTAAACAATTGGGAAGAGAAGTCATTAACAAAGAAGCAGAGGATCTTATCATTGTTGAATCCAAGAAAATATTGGAAGTATGTGCTTTTATTTCACCTTTAGATGCAGTATTTTGAAAGGCTTGAAATAATGTCTTTCTTTGTATTTAGGATGTTGGTGCTGAAGAATTTGAGCATATAATGGATTTATTGGCTTGGTCACGCTTAGGAAAAACCCCAGCTGGCAAAAAGGAGTTGACACAAATAATTGCCGCTCTTGCCTTCTCGGCAGACGATTGGCATCCTGAGGATTTGGAGTATGTGGATCGTCTTATACAATGTTCTCAACATGCTTTGCCATTATTCACGGTAAGATAATGTAATGAATTATACTTAGTTTTAGTTCTTAATTTTAATTTTAAGATTTGGCTACCTCTGTACTACATAAATAAAATCATATAGTTCTTAAAAATAGACAGTTGGACATAAAATAGGTCATTATATTTTAATGCATTAATTAAAAATATTAATTCCCTATGAATTTTATTTCAGGCACAAGTAGATTCAACACAGTTTGTTAATATCTTCTGTGATCATGTTCTGTCAAAATGGAATGATATTGCTACATCTGGAGGAACTGACACTAAGCTTGAAATTTTAAAAATATTTGCAGAACTCACTGAATATTGTGGGGAAATTGACAATATAGAAAATAAAATTAACATTGTTCATGACATTTTGTTGGTAAGAATTATTGCCATTAGCTAATTTGGCATAATAAATTATATCGTATAGGAGTATCATCATTAGTGCTCCTGCCTTCTTCATCAAAAGGTCATGGGTTTAAATCCCAGTAGGTGCATCTATTTGTATGATAAGCATGTTTGTTTCTGAATATTGGTTGTTTATAAACTAATATATGTTTTTATCCTTGTACCTGCGTTGTTTCATCAGAAACTTTACTTACTAAGCTAACTTTGGGATCAGAACAATGTATGCAAGTTGTCCCAATATACAATACAACATTACATGAAAGAATGTAAAACATTTATTAATAACAATTAAGTAATTATCGAAAAAGGAAAAACCTTTAGTTGCATTTTAAACATAATCAGTCTTGTCATTACTTAAGTTTTCAGTACATTATATACAAAAACTGAAATATTTTGCACAGAGCCTTAGAACAAAAGCAAGAAGCACCTCTTCACTATTAATTAACTTGTTATACAGGATTATCTGCCTGAAGCACCATTACCAATAGAAGATGGTGCTGAGAAGAACTCAGAAAATGAGAAGTCTGAAGAAAACAAAGCACCATCCCTGCAATTTTCACACGTGGAATGTGCATTATTTGCTTTACATTCGTTATGCAGGAAATCTCCTGAGGCACTCGGTGTTGATGCTGCAAGACTTAAGGTATTGAGGCTCCGGCTACAATATACAGCAAGATTAACTCAGGGTTATATCAAGAAATTGAAAGAAGTCACTCAGGTAATAAAAAAATCACTAATTTACTCACAATAGCAGTTAGTAATAAATTAAATGTTACACATGAGATGGCTAGCAAGTTTTAAAATATAAAAATCTAGCTACAATTAAAATTATATTTACCTTTCATTTTATATTCAGGTACCTGAGGAAACATTAATTGTATCTTTTAAGAACTTTAATATTTATTTTAAAACTTATATTTCAGGGTAAGAAAGGTGATGACGTTAACAGTGATGAGAATAAGTTGAAGATAGCAGCTTTGAAAACAACTTCTAATATAAATACACTTATTCGTGACATATTTAGAACACCACCTAGTTTCAAGAGCAAAATACAGCTATCGTTTGCATCTACTAAAGAAACTAAAGAGGTAAACTTTATTTAGTTAGTTTTAGGTTTACTTTTTAGTTTATACCAATATTTCGAACTTATTCGCCAATGACTGGTGGTCTATCAATTACCACCTTATGGTTTATTTTCATTTGAACATAATGAAAGCAATGTCGATTTCTCATTGCATTAATATTATGACAGTGACCTTGACTTAAAATCCTATGACCCCTGGGTGGGGCAAAGGGCGTCTATTGTGCTCCGCCATCTTGTTTTAGACGCCTAGGCTTTTTTCGTCTCTTCCAATCCAGGGCTTGCAGAGGACCTAGAGGGCTTGCTTGATTGATACCAAATGCTGTGAGATGTCCTTTGTATCCTTCCATGTCTCCCATACACAGAAAAACGGAACTGTTTTTACATTCAATAGAAAGATTTTCAATTTCTGAAACGCCTGAGACGCGTGAAGGTGGCCCTGGCTTTTGAAATACACGACCTTAGGGATCTTAAAAGAAACGTGTGTCCACTTTCATGGTTGATCATACTATGCATCCTATTGAAAAGCCATAGGTTAGATTTCCAGCGAAACAAAAGATTTTGTTTTGTGTAGCAGAATATCTATTGGCCTTTTAAATAAATAATATGATCTACCATTAAACAGTTGCAGTAATCAGTTAAAGTATTTTTCTTGATCCTACTAATGGTTATGAGACTTCATTTTCAATTGTTAAATTATTTTCTTTTTATTTCAGTTAGTAACCTCACAACCAGAAGAAAAAGAGTCAGGTGCACAAAAAAGACATCGTCCCATAACATTCGACAATGGTGAGAAGAAAGTATCACCCGAAAAGCGTTCAAGGAGTGGTGACAGAAATCTGAAAATGTATATTCCACCATCGGGCAAATATAGCTCAAGATTAAACACCGGTCGATTTTCTGGGGGAAATTCTGGAAGGGGAGGGAGAGGTTATGGAAGACGGGACTTTCGAAACAATGGTGCTTCATTTAGGAGGCACAATAATTACTAATGACAAATGACAGAAAAACAGACTATGACAATGACTTGTGTGAATATTTAGATTTAATTAATATCAGGGTTCAGGCGATCAACGATGGCTTCTGATGGATCGTTATTTTAGCTGAGAAGAATCGTCTTTGATTTTTCAGTCAATTTTACGGCAATCTAAGGAACTATGATGTAAGTATGTATGATAGATATTAATGGTCCTAGCATTGGTTGCTGCGATTGCTGATAGTTAACACCTTCTTCGGTAGTGTAAGTATATCAGGCTCTGAATCCTAGAACGTCACACTTATTTAAACCCGTAGGTCCCGTCTAGAGCTGATCCACTAATATGCATTATGCAGAATAAAGGTGAGTTTAACACTAAGTAAGTTGTCTTACACTTTTTTCCAGATGGTGATTTTGTGCTGGCTTGTACTAAATTCAATGCATTTTTAAAAACCCTGGATTTTCACATTAACTTTAATAAATAAATAATCATAAATTGATCATTATTTTTATTTTGAACCACACCCTTTTTAACCGACCTTCAAAAACAAAAAAGGATGTTTTATTTAATTTGACCTATTTTTTCCCGATGATCCACTCCTACGATGTCATCCGTAGACCGACTTGGATGAATGAGGTGTCAAACAATAGGGTGACTCGTCGAAGTGGTCCCATTTTTGGCATTTTTACATAATTGGGTGAAAAATCGCTGAAATTCGAGCGACCGCGTCGTACTTATTTCCTTATAACTATGTATGAAATATATCGATGAAAAAACCGTCTTCATGGCTATGTGGTTAACACGTTGCACCAGAGGTCCTGGGTTTGGGGAAACAAGTGTTTCGGTTGGGTATAGGCAAACAAGGCTGATTACCTAACTTGCCTTTAAAGAAAATGGTCAGTGAAACATACAGAAATGTGTCTGCCCCATGAATTGCTGCTACCCCTAGATTACGAGCATGCACTACATCGATGAATTAGATGTTTTTAGTATCAAATTTGCAACATTAATCAGAATTAAGATAATTTATAGTTATAACTATTCAGATAGGAGACCGCCTGGAAGGAGACGCACTTCGTGGCTTAAGAATCTTAGGACATGGTTCAACCTGAGCACAAGATCCTTGTTCCGAGCCGCTGTGTCCAGGATCCAGATAGCCCTAATGATAGCCGACCTCCGGTAGGAGATGGCACCACAAGAACCATTTGAGATGATTAAAAAAAATGATTTGCTTTGGCAATACTGAAGTCCATGACATAATATTTAATTTATACTAATTAAAATACTGTATTAAACAATTTTGTTTTGCTTTTTTTTGTTACTATTTAATTTTTTTAAGATACGTCGAATAGAATTTAGTAGGAAAATATTACTATTATACCTATGGGCCAATTTCTGAAGCAATCTGACATTTTCGCGACCTCGTATTTATTTGCCTAATAGTCCTTTATCAATAAATGAGATGTTTTTAAATTCATTATTTAATTTCCAACAATAATAACTAAGAATTATTATAATTAGACTTAGTTTTAGAGATGTGGAGGTAATAACAAACAATAATTTTTAATGACTACATTGTGGAACTCCAAAGCCCAAAGGTACCTACGTAAGCAGCGGCGACCATACCCATTGCGAGGCTCTGGGCGGCAAGTCTGCGAGGCCCTTTGGTCCTTCGTGAAAAGTATGTGATGCGAAAAAAAAATAGTTAAAAAATCTATATCTAATCTTATCTAAGGCTCCTGCAAGAGCGAGGCCAGTTAGTTGAGCTAGTCAGAGGTATATAGTTTACAGAAATCCATGTTCATAATTGAAAAGAATATGATGTTATAGATAAATAAAGCAAATTAAGATTATGAGATTTTAATTAAAAAAATTATGTAACCAAAATAAAATATTATTTTCTAAAAAGATTTATTTGTGGTTAAATTTTACAAGAATTTTACATATCAATGTTTGATTGTTTGAAAAACATTGCAAGCTCAGTCACTACCTCATATTGTCAACTACATTGCACATAATATAGTCTAACTCATAGCATGGATCTGGGTTAGGGTTTTCATTTGGATTGTTTTCTATTTGTTCTAGTATCTCTGTTGGTACTTTAAAATTAGATTCTATTTCATTCTGATCAGGCAAACTTTGCAGAGCATTTTGGAGAATGTCTTGAACTTTATCCAAGTGTTTTTGAAACCTAAAAAATAAAAATAACACTGGCTATTTATTACTCATTACAAAACAATTTCTAAGAGCATTCTGTGAGTGAACCAAATTTGAAAATTGCTGCAGTAGTTTTTAAAATGATTCTTTACAATTAAAAATATAATTCTTTTCTTATTTACTACTAGTTAACCCTGCGAACTTTGTATCGCTTGAGAGTTCCTAATAATAATGTATCACCAAAAACGTCTCTCTCTCCAAAAACGGAAAATGTATTTAAAAGAAATCATAAACACTTTTTGTGAATTTTTCTATATTTTAAGATATTCTGTGACGAATCCAACAAAACAGAGATCATTAAGATCGCTGTATCTGTTCCTGAGTATAAGGTGTGTAAATAGCCCGACTTTCCGGTTTCTGATGTTTTCTATATTTTACTATATTATTAGTACATATTTAATAGCCTTACAAAAAATGTTACCTCATGGCAGTTTCTACTCGTTGACGTTTCTGTAATTCCATCATAACTCTCAGAGTTTCTCTTGCTTGATGAGGTCTGAATTCATTTAATAAATGGTGGATATGAATAAATAGCAGACTTAAATCCTCAACCTTTTCTGCCCTTTTTGGTGAGTCTGGGCAATTAACTAATAAGTCTAATAGGTCCAAAAAGTTCACAAGCAAGGAATGGTTTAGTTTTTTCAGTTCTCTTCTTCTTTCAAAGTGCATAGGATATAGTCTCCTAAACCCCTGAAATACAATAAGTTGTATACTCAGTAATAAACAATCTAACATTATACTACAAATAAATGACAGAATATTAAGTACCTGGCTTTCAAGTGATCGAATTATAGTGTCATCAGCATTAAAAGTATTTCCAAACATTGAATATGTGTCATGGATGGGTCGCGGTGGCAACGGTGCACGATTTCTACGTACATTTTCATCGGTGTAAAAATTAATATATTGCATTGGAGGGAGAGGCAGTGAACTGACTTGAGCCGTCTCAGAAGACATTGTGGAAATTACTTGATTGAGTCTCTGCAATTAAGTTAAGATTGCCTATTAAATAAAGTAGAAAAAAAGTAATTATGCTTAAGGAATTAAAATTATAAATAATGTATTAAAAAACTAAACTCAGTAGATACTAACCTGAAAGTTTAAGTTGTTAATATAATAGCACTTTTTAAATCTTAATAGGAGAGTTAACATGCGCTCGTACACCAAAAACGCACACAAAATAAAAGTACAAATTATATACAACAATAACAACATTAAACAGGTACAGAATAGTACAGATAAAAAAAGTACATATCACAGTCGTGACTCGTGAGTCAGTACCTACTACTTAAATAGATGTTTACACATAGCTGTGGATAGGTGCAGCAAAGTGCACAACAGCAACCGTGATTTTTCAGAATCTTTATACATTAGATTGCCATGAATTGGATGATGTTTTATTTAAAAAACAAGTGAATGAAAATTTTACCCAAAAATCAATTAACAATAATTTAATTAAAAATAATAGTGGCCACATTTTGATAGGCATCCTAGTAAATGTTTATTCTCTTTTAATCATAAATATTCGTAAAAAATTGGTTTTAACCGTATAATCTGCGGCCGGATCTTAGACCAATACTATTTTGACTCTTGTTATCTTATCAATTAAGTAGAATTTTATATGCACTTGTCCAATTACAACTTTGGATTCAAAAGGTACTAAGAGTGATGAATTTATATAGGAATGAATTTAATAACTGACGAAGGTTTTCGTATCTCGACTGTACCTACATAATTATAATCGTATTTCTTTCTATACTGTAGTTAATAAAGGTATAATCGTAATTTTTATTCGTTTAATGTCTTTTGTCTCTGTCTCATAATAATATGGAGGTTAGAGAGAAGGAGAATGATCGCTGGATAAAATAGTGTCCCAGAACTATAGGGGGAAAAAGGACTATAAATATGGACCAAATTGTCTCAATTCAGCTAACTTCATCTACTTTTACATAGTATATACTCATAAACAGCTTCGCAGATATTACTTACCAAGAGCAGCGCGGCTGGTGACTGAAAAATGAATTATAAATTCTTCAAATTTTTCCGGGACAGGTGGGTTAATGCTTTAATACGTAGCGGTCGTTCTCCTTCTCTCTAACTACCAGGCATGATCATTAATGACAACAATTCATGAATATTATCAAAGTCACGTAATTTGTCAGTCAAGTGTCAGTTAACTAGCTGAAGTTTACTGAAAGCTCATAATATGTCACCAGTGACAAAAACAATTTACATATCACAAAATAGGTTCGCTAATCACTATTCACTAGTCCCTCCCGTCGCTTTCCTAATTCCTAGAAAAGTTGAAGCACTACATAGTACACACACAATTTTTTTTTTAATTATAGCAGAAAGCCTAACTCTTAAACTATTCCATAAAAAAAGGTTTTAAATAGCACTTGACGTCTTGCTTGTAAAGATAAAAGTTAGACACCGGTCTATATAAACTTAAAAAAATACGAACATTGTTATATTTTAAAGAATGTAATTTTGGAGAAGGCGTCTTCCTGTGTTATTTGAGTGGTTTACGCAGGTACGTACCTAAACTTTTATTATAAACATTTGATGAGCATACTATTTTTAAATATTTATAAAGTAAGTTATAATACAAAGTTATTACAACGAATAAAATAATTATTGTTTATGATAATATATAAACAAGTTTATTTCTTTATCATAACATTTTGCCAATACTTGTATGCTGTAATTTATGTGGTGATAGTTAATAATTATAAATTTCACCTTTAAACTATAATTCTATGATTTCAGTGATTGTAATAATTTATTATTCCTTTTTATGATTACTTAAATGATTATTATTAAATATATTGAAATACTTTGGCGAAGGTTGTTAGGGTAGATAATTGAATTTAATATTTGTCTAGATAAAACATGACTTAATGATTTATAACCGCAACTATATACTAAATAATTAAAGATGTGGTCAGAGGCTACCCTTATCTGCTCAATTGCAGAGGGGACATTAAAGACTGTTGAGAAAAAAATCATAATATTCCATGAGATAAATAACATTGCATATAGTCCATGTTGCATAGGGGCCAACCAAAGATAATGCCTACTCAAAAATTCTGACACATTCAAATTATTATAGGATTATAATGGCTGGCACAGAAAAAGATGAAGTGCTTAGAGAAACATTTATGGTCAAGAGGTCTCAGAACAAGAAAATATTCACTCCTGTTAACTATAAAGAACGCTGGTTTGTTCTCACCCGCAAGGCCCTTATCTACTATGATTCAGATGGTCAAGTAAGTATACAACAGACACTACACATAATAAAACAAAATCCCTTGCCGTGTCTGTATGTCTGTTTACTCTAATCCTTAGTAAATTCTAAAATCTTAATTGTCTTTCACCATCAGAGTCTTAGAATTTGGTTAAAATATGGTGAAAGCCCTTTACACCATACAATTGTTATTTATTGATAACATTAAATCCCAAGATATTTCTTGGGAATTATATAAAATTTAAAATAATTGTACCTGTGAAAAAAGAAATTTAATTGCTTAATGACATGAGTAACATATAACAACCACTTTGAAATTAGTATTTTAAACATGTGTGAAATTAACTTAAAATTAATTTAAACAAAATCATAGATCGTATTTTTTGATTTTACTTATTATTTGATTTTAATTATTAAGGATTTAATTTGTTGTTGTTTGTAAAAGAAGAACAGGTGAGGTAAACAAATGACGATATGCAAGGCCCACATCTTTATAATTCTTCTGAACATGCAAGCCACTATAATATTTCCTGTATTATTTTTGTAACTAGAAATACTATCTTTCAATTTAATCTATTATGGGCATTTCACCACCTGACATCTTAAGAAATATGGACATCAATTTAATAATGTGCATTTTCTTTTATGCAACTAAGGATCTTAATTTCTTCTAAGAAGTAAGTAAGTACATATACCTAGGTACATAATATAACTTTAAAGTGAAATTACGGAATAAAGGACCTACTAATTGTTTTGCATTGCAAGATTTATAAGAGGTTTTTTTTGTTATTTGCCTTTCTATTTGCAATCAGTCTGTTAACCATAAGCAAAAGGGATGACAAATGTCTTTGACTTGGCGAGCCTGGTATCCAGTAGGGACACTCCTCATTCCTTGGTTACTTTTGTGGTGTTTCCTCCTTAAGCAGTTACAAGAGGATTGAAAAATAAAAATGCCTGAGAATTCAAAGAAGTGTCTGAATAAATATTACTTTATCAGTAGTTTTCGTAACGATACAACTTATGTCATTTCCATACAAATTACCAGTGTTAGTGGATGTCGAGAAATAGCGTGAGAATAAACATATGTTTATCATGTCATGCTAAAAGTTATCAATATTCTGCATGAAATATAATTTTTTCCTAGCGTTCTTATTTATTCAATCGTCAAATTTTCAAGAAAATATGTAAGAAAGTACATAGAAAAAGCGCAATATTTATTTTTAAATCTTAAGTATGATTAGGATACACCAATTATCGCAAAATGTCTTCGGTGTGGTGGTATTTTGTCAACGCAAGCATAGTACATATTTATATGTTAAATATAATTAGCGTTTTAATGCAAAAAAAATCGGTCTGTGTGTCTGACTTCCATGCAGTTGTTTGGTTTGAAAGTTGACGTGAGATGGATCTTAGCTTTTCTTTTTTTAATTGTCTTCAAATTTAACTTGTTCATTGATGTCGTTTTACAATCGTTGAAATAAAATGATTATTGCGTGGGATTCCTCCTACGTAAGTTTGGGGCTGGGGTGTGAATAGGGAAGGGTCGGAGGACGCATGCGTGGTTTGGGCGTGTCGGCTCCACGGAACGGGCTCCGGCAGTTCAGGAGCACCGCACTACCGCCGTTCATCGCCCTTTCCTTCCGGTAAAGATTTGCTCAATACTATTTTCTATACAATTAATGCTTTTATCAGTATTTTATGTATATAGAAACAGAAATTAATACACTTGTATTACGACAAATTTTTTGGCACGTTTTGTTGCGTATATCTGTGTATTTTATTTATGTTTTTCAATTTTGACCAACGCACGGACCAGTTGTCAGTACGTCCTTAAAATCTATGTTAGTAATTTATAAAACCAGTAGTTTTAGTAAAGATGCAGCTATTGATATGGTATATTTTTATCGCAGCAAGTGTTAGACATGTTTTTTGTATGTTTTTTGATGGGATTTGATTAAAATTACGGTTGTAAATATTTGAAAGATTCTAAATCATTATTTTAATATACCTACCATATATGGCTTTGTTTTTAAGCTCTGCTCAGGTTTAACACCATCCGTTCTTATTAAGAGCCGGTAAAAACGTTCTCGCCCGACAAACAATGTAGGCGGAATTTATGTCCATTCGAGAAAAATTATCATCGGTTTAGTTCGCATTTGGTGAATTCTAACAGAATATTTATGGATGATGACCACAGAAAAAAAGTTAAAATTCAACAAAGGTAATGCGTAAAAATACTTTAATTGTAAAACTTTATACATATAATAATTATGTATAGTTTTAAATTAAAAGTAGTGATTTCAAATTTTATATGTATCTGTTATTATTCGACTAATATCTAAAAATCACAGGACCTAAGGTTGAATATAGCAAAATACCAAGTGTTATAAAAAATTGTAAATGTTGGACGAGCAACGAAAACATTGAATGTGGTGTAAAAATAATTAATAAAAAGAATCTTATTAAAACCATAAAGCGTCGTAGTCTATGTTAAAATAGTTTAAAGTTTAATAAAAACTGAGCTGTGAATTTAAACTTGGCTGCTTGTATGTGCTCGTATGCGGGGTGCTTATCTTCAGCGAGGGAGAGGCCCTCCACGATAATGTATGCATAGGCAGTGGTTCCTGTGTGAACAGTTTTAATGGAGAACCCTCAGTTATTAGTGCTTGTTCAGTTTGTGTTACGTTGTCTTTTCGTGTAAGTTCTTTCAAAGGCTGAGTAAGCCAGGTGTTTGTGAGGTGTCTGTGTGTTTGTTGTATAGGTAAACTTGTATTAAACGAATTGATCAAAACGTCAACAATGAGATTACTATCAAAGATTTCTACAGGTTTTTTACTATTTGAAAACGGTCAATCTCATAGTGACCACGTGAATTCGCTCATAGGGGGGGTGCTGTAAGATTTTCCATACAAATGTTTAATGCAGACGCTGTCAAAAAATATAAAAACTTGCGGTAGAGCTACAGTAGGTAACGAATCGGATATCTGAACCGTCGTGGTAGACGCCATTTTCCCTCCAGGAAACATCATTAGTGTTTAACGAACGCTTGAAACCTACACCGGTCGGGGGATCTATTGATTTTAATCCTATTTTCAAAGAGACACAAATCCGACATCCATTCTACATTTTTTGTACCAATATGAACTCAAATCCTCTCACTTATAAATGTGGTTCAATTTCGTCTCGTTTTTGCTACAAAAAAATTATGTTAGCGAGAATACTCAATGTTCTCTGCATTTCAGACACTAATTTGAGTTAAATAACAGTAGGTAATAAAAATTAATTACGAATAAGAATATCCCACGAATGGATGAACAGATAAATTGTAAGCTAAATCCATCTCAATTAAAATCGGTATTATAAACTATTAAATTATTTTAAACATATTTTTTTAAATGAAAGTTGTATTTTATTCATCTTGTTTTGGCTTATGCTGACATGAACAAATGAACATGGTTCTCTGAACAGAAACGAAAAGAACGAGGTCGTATCGCAACAGAGACGATACACACGGTTGAGCAGGCGCAGCTTGGGGAGCTCAGCAAGCAGACAACTGATGGTGACAACGAGAAGACGCCAGGATATCGGTATCCTTTTCAGGTAAACTTATATATATATATATTAAGGCAAAAACAATACAAATACACAGAGTACAATAAATTGAGGGCTCCTCTAGGCTAGTTGTGATATAGGATAAACTAGCGGCCCGGCCAGCTTCGCAGGAATTGCTATAAGTTATCCCTTTTTATATTTTCATTGGTGCCTTGCTCCTATTAGTCGTAGCGTGATAGTAAATAGACACAGCCCTTAGCTTCCTCCATATTTATAGAGGACTATCCAACGCAAAAAGTATTTTCCCCTTCAAACTCTTCAACCACCTAATTGCTATAGATTGGCCAAGGATGTGATTCGGAAGCCCATTGTTAGGTTCACGATGACATAATATATGGCAGATTGTGCACAGGTGGGCTACGCGGAGCAGAACACAGACTACACGTTGTACCTGGCTGCACGCGAACATTGCGAGCGACTGAACTGGATACATGATATTAGGACAGGTGAGATTCTTTATTAATATTTTTATGGAATTGTACTCTGTGCTCACTTTCCTGTCCTTATTATACGGGACCGCCATATCTTCGCAGTCGTAACGTTTACCTTGTGTAGGATTGTAGATTAGAGCTAAATATTATACTTGAGTAACATTTAAAAAAAACTATTAAGTTATAAATAAAACAGAAATAATAATTCTACAAGGTATTTATTTATTTAAATAGATTGCTCACAGGGGCAACAAACAAAAACAAAAACAATACAAACAAAACAACTAACCATAAACAAAGAAAATATATTAAAAAAGTTCAATAAATATAATAATTAAAAGTAGGTGCCCTTAGGGGTTACAGATTATATGATTTTCTGTTACAGTTTGGTACCGTCTTCCAATATATAGCTTAGTCTTCTTCGATAAATGGACTATCCAATACTAAAACAATTTTTCGATTCGAACCAGTGGTTCCTAAGATGCGCTCAACCAACCAATCAAACTACAGCCTTATAATATTAGCATTATCATGGTAATGTTTTCCTATTACTACTGCAAAATTGAGTTTTTTGTAGTCTATATTATAACTGTTACATGATTGTGCTACCTGTTTTTTATCTTTTAGCTTTTTCTCGGCAAATCAGAAACTGTAGGAAGTATGAGTCATTTTGACATTCCATAATGTGGTTTCGGGCACTTGCATTCCAACCTTAAACAATCAAGATCGTTATTATTATCACAAGCATTGTCAATAGGTAAATAAAAGACATAATATGAAGCGAAAACTTATCGCTGAAGCTTAAAAAAGTAACATTTTAAGTATTTAAATGATTCTAAAGCTTGGGAATTGCACCCGTTCACCTGTATTTGATGTTAAACATAATCTGATAATACCGGACTGAGTTTCTTGGGTGTTGAGCGCATTCTTGAACTTCCTGTCTGCTTACAATTTAAGATTTCACGTTCACACGTTGACATGTTTATCATCTAAATTATGTGAAACTAGCTGTTACTATGTTTTTTACTTCCCATCAATTTCAGAATTTTTAGAATCGTTTCAGTAGTTTTTGAGTTCATTACAAACATACAAATCTTTCCTCTTTATCGTTTAAGTGTAGATAAAGAAGTTTGAATTGAATTCTTATATGGAATTAACTAAATTAAATTTTCATAGGTTTCACGCTTTCGAATTTTTGACCGTACGTAAGTTGTTTAATTACTTAAAAAAAAACTATATAGAAATAAAAATGTTTTCTGTGTAACGCAGTGTGTGTATCGAATACACGTCGCGCGCGCTACCACCCGGCCGTGTGGTCAGCGCGTCGGTGGGCTTGCTGCGACGCGGAGCGCCGGTCTGCCCCGGGCTGCGCCCTCACGGCCATCTGGCCACTGCCGGAGCCCGACCTCCAACTGATACTGCACGAGCCGGTCACTCTCAGTTCACGTAAGTGCTCTAAACCTCGTTATGTCGTTCCTGAACTTAGTGGGGCTTATTCAGCTGCCTTAAGAGATATTTCTGGACCATCACGACTTAAGGACCTTCAAAAAAAAAAAAAAAAAGAGCGTGCCGTCCAAATAAAAATGGGACAGATTGGGGGAAAAAAAAATCCTCTTATAATATACAAATATTAAGGTATCCGCAACTGTCAAAACTCTATTCAAAGTTTTTAATCTCGAATATCACAGTGTAACGAATAACATGACTTGTATACATTTTTCTGATCAATGTTGTTTGACTAAATTATTTCATTTAATTCAATTCCCTATTTAATTATCTTTCCAACCATATGACATTTAAACAATTTACATCGAAAAATTTACAAATGTATTCTTATCTATTAAAATGGCACCGTTTGGAACTTAAAGTTCAAGGTCAATTACTATACCAATGGGTATATATATATAGAGTCTAGAATCTAGATGGACTAGAGCCCATCTTATTAGCCATTTAAGGCTTGTAGGTACTTATTATATTCATTCAATTACATATTCTAATAGCGGAATCGTGCAGATCTGGATTTAAATAATTAATTAATAAAATAAAATAATAAATTAAAAGGATTTTTATAATATAAATGTAGTTAGCTAAGATCCACGTAAATTACATGAACTTTCAAAATCAGCCCATTCGCTTAGAAGGAAGGATGCTGCATATCAACTCTATTTCCTCGGGATTTGAACCCGGACTTCCGGCGCAACACGCAGTTGCGTGAATCGGTTAGCCATGGAGGCCGTGAGTTAATACATCAAATGAGTCAAAACTTTCCAGTTACCCATTAAAGAAAGTGAACTTAGCAAAAAACAAGCACACGTCAATCGTACACACTTAAAAACTCGTTGAGGTAGGCAAATTTATTATTATTTGTTTTATCAATTATGTTATTAAAAGTGTTTGTCTGTCTTTGGCGTCGTATGTCCCAAACGGACGGATTTTATACAGTTTTTTGTTTGAAAGCTAATTGAAATGTATCTTAGATACAATCTATAACAATCGGTTTATCCGTTTATGAGATATTTTTATTTGTAATCAACATGTTGGAGGTTTTGAAATTGTCCTCGTGTTGTAATAAATTTTCCATAAACGAAATTGAATAATAAAAATATAATCAACCAATTTTAAATGTATGTAAATATCAAGCTCACACGAGTGAGGTGAACAGTTAAGACGATGTCGCGTCTCTTTCTCGCCTTCATGTGAGGGAACGGGACAGATTGTATGCGTTTGCGCATCGAATAGTGAATGTAGGCCGTATACCACGTTTGATGACCGTCTCGCCCTTAATAAAACCATGTACAGTGCACAGGTTTCTTGTGATTAATTTTAATAGTAAAGATAGATAAATTGTATGATATATTAATTAACTACATAGTGAAATAAAGTCGCTTTCTCTGTCCCTATATCCCTTTGTATGCTTAAATCTTTAAAACTACGCAACGGATTTTGATACGGTTTTTTTAATAGATAGAGTGATTAAAGAGGAAGGTTTATATATATGTTTTATACCCGTGCGAAGCCGGGGTGGGTCGCTAGTATATTAATAATATATCATAGAAAAGCTGTTCATTAAGATCAGTTCATCCATTAATCAGATATTCTTAATCTTTATTTTGTTTTTTAAATTGTCTCTAATTTCACTTATTGTTACGTAGTTTTACATAGTAGAATTAGAAAAATTCGTTCTTTATAGTAGTTAAAAGCACGCACGATTAAATAATAAACTCGCACCGGTGATGGCTCTATTGTGTATCTCGCCTTACTTTCGTTACGGTACATTGACACGTAACGTCAGTCGTGTTTGGTGAGTGCCGCGCTCGGACGTTTCGCCGCTCACATGTTACAGACAAAAACGGATACCGAGCCAATGGTCACCAAGAAGAAGTCTAAGATACCATGCCTCTCCTTGTCGTCATTCCTTCCGGCGTTGGAGGGTAATTTCTTTTGTATGACCTTTTTTACGGCCTCGGAGTGTTGCCTTCGCTCACTTTCTTGTCTCGTGTTGTACTTGTGCGAAATTGGATTTTAAAGTGATAAAAATTAAGTGCCTTTTCGGACTTTCTTCAATGTTGCCCATCCAGTGCTTAAGTGACGGTCTCTTAATGGTGCAATTTTGGTCAAAACCCGTTTTATTGTTATTAAACACCCAAATGCTAATGACAATTATAATTAATGTTTACTTCAATAGAAGGCGATTTAAAAACCTGCCGACATGATGATTAAAAATAAGAATTTCTCGTTAATGGATGAACAGATGACCATAAATTATACATATTAATTTATATATTATTTAATATATTATATTAATAATTACATACTTATATATAGGTATTATATACAAAACGAATTTCGAACCTCTTATCAGAAGTTAAAAATCAAATCGGGAGTGGTTTAGTTTTTGCGAAAGTAACAATATAAATCATCTTAAATTTAATTTATTGAATTTTCAAGCCCCACTCAAAATAAAGATTTATTTATTTAAAAAAGGAGTTGTTAAATTTGACGTAACTGTTATCTGTCTGTGGTAGGAGTATCTATCTAAACGGATGGAGCTATTTTGAAGCGTTTTCCTTTAATGAAATGTCCATAAATGTATGAGATTATTTTTACCTGTTGTGACGATTAATTAATATTATATATTTATTACAAGGTATACTAAATAGACTAGATACAATATAGAATGTAAATGATAACCCACGCTAAGTAAAAGTTGCCAATAATCATTATTACTTTCTCTGTTTGCATTTATGATTCACGACTCTTACTGGGTCATATTATACGCAACGATAAATCTGTGTTCTTACAAAACATGATTAATAATTCAATATTACGAGTTCCTTTTGAAAACGAAAGTTACCTATAAACGTGGGTTTTTGATAACGCAATCAACTATGGTAGTTTTATGTATGCAATGTAATCGTACAGAGAAAAAACTACTGGACCGATTTTAAACATTCTTTCACTGACGGTAATAGTTGGTCCACATAGACGAGGTCGCGAGTAAAAGCCTATATCTGTTTTAAGAGACAATTTTACAAAGAAACAATTTATTTACAATAACGCTGTTTCGACAATTACAGGTCCTTAGAAAAATTTCTAACCTACCAACTTAATTTTTCGACTTGATTTTTCTTCTAATCAACTAACAATACAGCGAAAATTCAAATTTGTCCAGCCGTTTTTAATTTTTAGTGACATCAAAAAATAACAAGTGATATTGTCCAAGGTCCTGTTTATCTATATCAAAGCTTAACAAAACCGGTTCAATAATTTTACCGTAAACGTAACAGGCAGCTTGCTTTTGAACAAGCAGTACTCGGAAATGGCTTGTATTAGTATTTTTGTATGCCAAATTCTAAAAAATTGAAACTTCCTAAACATAGTTTAAAAGTGAAAATCGTGCAAATGATTTCAAGCGAAATAAATAAATTTGTTTTATCAAAAATATTCTCCAAACAAAACCGGTTTAATCTACCGTTACAGCTTGTTTTTGGATTTGCAAAAATGTTTTGTCCTTCCGATAAAGTGCCCATATAAAGTTATTTACGTATATTCAAGTCATGCTTGCAGCGCAAAACGACAACCATCGCATCCGGTAAACTTTGTACAGTATAATTTATTTGAATATGTAATTCTACAGTGTATACCAACATTTTTTATATGGCCTCGTTCTACTAGGAATGACATGATGTTTTTCAAAAAACTAATAAAATGTTTAGAGACATTCTCCAGTATTTAGTCACACAATTTCAAATATAGCAGATGATTAAGCTTTGCATTTATCCGTCCCTCGGAACAAAGACATGTGAAGCCGTCTTACAAAAAAGCAATCGCAAACAGTTCATCGATTTAGATATTAGTCAGAAGCGGTCTGAGTTAGTATTTCTCCAGCGTTCGAATCCTACAGTCACCCTTTGTGTAGCTTAAAGTTCGATTTTCGAGGTAAAGTTTCGATTAGCCTGAGCACCAATTCGATCGCGTATAAACTTTGCTTCTCCGTTCTTTTCTCACTGATTGGGAGGAGATTTTGAGCAACATTTATTAGAGGACTACTTTAATTTTAAGACAGATATAAATAAAAATGTGTCTACTCAGGGTTATACTTAACTTATAAGATTATTTATTTTAGCGGTAACGGCAGCTGTCACAATGCCCGGAGGAGGAAGTGGAGGTACTCCAGGGACACCTTCAGCTAAACCCAAAGTAAGTGGAAAGAGCGTACCTCTCCGGCCGGTTACTCTCTCGCGGCCCAACTTCCGTTGTGGGTGTCCATGGGCGAAGTTCCACAAACACATAGTGAACCTCCTGCCCGTTTTTTTCAAAAAGCAAAATAGCCAATTTAACAGAATATTCAATCTATCTTCATGCTTAAAATCTAGTTTGTTTCTTGTTGTAAATTTGCCTCAAATTTAGTTCTTACACCATTAATAATTAAAACTCCATTTAATTTTTAAACAAATTATATACGTACCATAATATATTTTCGATTAAATTTGTTCGCGGCATTGCATTTGTTAGTGGCTGTGCAGTGTCCAAAAATAACTTTGGACTTACTTTTGTTTTCAGGAGAAGCGGACGAAAGTCGTCGTAGCGCTATACCCCTTTAAAGCAATCGAGAGTGGAGACCTCTCACTTGAAAAGGTATTTCTCTGTTTCAAAAATGGCTTAACCCGGACACAAAAAGAAGGGTTTTATAACGTTGACAGTGGCTGTGGGAATCTGTTGTGGCAGCGTATCTCCTGAAGATCCTTCGTCGTTCAGCATTTATTTGTGTGATGAGCACGGATGTTTGTTTCCGAGTCTTAATTGTTTATAAACTTAAATATGTATTTATTATGGTACAAGTGCTTCAGCTATTTACTTTGGGATCAGAGCAATGTATGTGAATTGTCCCAATTATTATGAGTATTATGCAATCATGTCGCATTTCTTGATTACGTCTTAATGCTGTTTCTTTATGCTGTTTCAGGGAGCTGAATACGAAGTTATAGACGACTCACAAGAACATTGGTGGAAAGTCAAAGATGAAAATGGGTATTTTATATACATTTTCTATTTTTGAATTAACAGTTTCTATTAAGTACTAACTAATAAGTTGACGACCTAGACGTCAAAATACTTCTAGGTCTATTTTCAAAAGTTATATAATTCACTTTTTTTTTCATAGTTAAGTAGTAATCATAGTGAAATGTATGTATAAATTAATTAATATTTGTTTATAAAACGCTTCTGCTTCGAATCCTGGGATAAAACTAATGTTCCGGTTGGGCTGGCACGGCTGATCATCCACTTGAGAGGAAATGAAACAGATGTAGAATTACAGTGGTCGAGTAATTTTACTTTTTGTTTTTAATATTGTAATAAATTATTATTTAAAAGTAATATTTTGCTTTTCAGATTAGTCGGATATATTCCGAGTAATTATGTCAAAGAAAAGGAAACTATAGGATTGCAGAAATACGAGTGAGTGCATTATATATATTTTGAAGTTGTAAGAACTTTGTTCTTTATCAAACTAATTTAGTTTGTTTAGTTAGTATCTATGATATCATGGTAGACAATGATCAATAACGCAAGACATGTCTTGTAAAAAATCTTCAAACGCTAAAATTTGAAATACGATAATATATACAATACTATGTCCAGTGTAGTCGAGTTTTTATTAAATGAAAAGAAAACTAAATGGTTTAAAAATTGTAAAAGGAAAATATTATGTAAATTGTATTAGCTATAGAATAAAAATTAAAGATGGGGTAATAGGTTTCGTTGATAGGGCAGTATTTTTGGGTATAAGTGTGGTTTATGTGCTATGTACCTATTTGACTATGTCAATGTCTTTTTCAGATGGTACGTTGGAGAGATGTCTCGGCAGCGGGCCGAGTCGTTACTCAAGCAAGAAGACAAAGAAGGATGCTTCGTCGTACGGAACTCCTCTACCAAGGGAATGTACACACTCTCCTTATATACCAAAGTGTAAGTTATTTTTATAATGCTTTATATTGTTTGAACATGAGTTAATATTTAAAAAAATATAATATTATGGAGAGGTTATGTGTATGTCCTAACTATATATATTATGTATACCGTGTCAATATTTCAATTGAGTAGGTTGCCTTGCCCCTAACAAAGTGAGCAATGAAACAGACGCAAAAATGTGTCTGCACCCACTACTGCACTCAATATGTCACTTTTTTAACGACAAGAAAAAATTAAAATAAATTGAAATAATTTGATTCCCATATTCCAGCACCCACCCGCAAACGAAGCACTACCACATAAAACAGAACGGCCGCGGCGAGTTCTTCCTCTCGGACAAGCACTGCTGCCCCAGCATCCCCGACCTCATCAACTACCACAAGCACAACAGCGGCGGGCTCTGCTCGAGGCTCAAAGCCACGCCCTGCGACCGACCTGCGCCTCCCACCGCCGGACTTTCGCACGGTAAGTCTTAAGAAAATTTCAAGGAAATTGTTAACTTTTTTAATACCTGATGAAAAAAGAGAGGTGTTTTGATCTTGAACTGTATGGCATCATAGCTCCTAATCGTAAAATTTCTGTACGGGTTTTGTTTTGGTTTAAATCTAACGTAGTTTTTCTGCAATTTATGAAGATTTTTAAACTATCCTCCATTTTACTTTAATTGTTTTAGTGTTTAGATGGTATGTTTTAAATTTTAATATTGTGATTATCGGTTTCAGATAAATGGGAGATAGACCCGTCGGAGCTGGTGCTGCTGGAGGAGCTGGGCGCGGGGCAGTTCGGGGTGGTGCGCAGGGGCAAGTGGCGGGGTAGGATCGACACCGCCGTCAAGATGATGAAGGAGGGCACCATGTCTGAGGATGACTTCATCGATGAGGCCAAAGTCATGACGTGAGTTTAACGTGAAACACGCTTTTGATGCTGAAAAGTGGGCTGGTTAAGTTTCAGAACCGTCTCCGTGACTAAGTGGTGTGCGCAAGTTGTGTCGTTGGTCCTGGGTTTGAATGGGTGTCCACCCATTAATGTTTTGATCATCTCTATATAGGCATATAGAGATGATCTCTACCTATAAAGAAAATTATCAGAGAAACAGACGCAGAAGTATCTGCCCCATGTCCCACTTGATGTTGCGGAATTTCACTTCATAATCACTAAATGCATCTACTATATTTGATATTTCTCTAAATTCCAGCAAACTACAACACCAGAACCTGGTCCAGCTGTACGGCGTGTGTTCGAAGCACAGACCGATATACATAGTGACTGAATATATGAGGCACGGCTCCTTGTTCAACTACCTTCGTCGGACGTCGCCAGACCAACTCGGCCCCGCGGTTCTCCTCGATATGTGCATACAGGTAACTAACATTTACCAAACCTTCAAAAATATACAAAGAAACATTTTTTTGTTGATAGTCTTGCACTACTTTCGATGCGCGTTTTTTTTTTTGTTCGAAAGCATAAGATTCTCTTATTTGAATCCTCATGTTGAGGTATTTATTAATTTTATTCAATTTAACTTGTTGTTTTTTGTAAGAAAAACATCGTGGTGTTTTAATTATTTTAAATTGCGCTTTAGCGTTAGATTAATATTGTTTCTAAATATTGTTAATTCTCGGTTCTAGGTGTGCAAAGGAATGTCGTATTTGGAGAGACATAACTATATACACCGGGACTTGGCCGCGAGGAATTGTCTAGTCGGAGACGAGAATGTTGTTAAAGTAAGTTTCATCATTTATACTAATAATATAAAGATGAATTAAAATAGCATAGCTCACACACAAATTGCCACAGTGACATAATATAACAATTAATTTACGTAAGATTTAAATTGATTAGACATTTCTTGAACTTTGCTTGGGATTTTGGGAAAATCCAGCCAAAATCTAGCCATGAAATGAATTATTCATTTTCCAGTCTAGTGCATAGTACAGTTATATTATTTTTATGGCGCGTATTATATTCGTGGAAGTCAGAATTATTTCTAGTCATTAACATTTTTATTTACATATGTTTTCTTAAATATATTATGGCCCTGCTAAGGTCATCATATTTAATTGGACTCCCGTGGGGATAAACAACAAATCGCTCGAATAGCCCACTTCTGCAGTACAAAAATTGATTGCATACTGCGCATTACACCATAAAAGAATCCCGTAAGACACGACACTGTCGAAATAGCTAAAATATGTGTGAATCTGTTCTATTGTATTAGATTTTTGATAATTAATAATTTGATTTCAGGTAGCCGATTTCGGTTTGGCGCGATACGTTCTGGACGACCAATACACGAGTTCTGGCGGAACCAAATTTCCAATTAAGTGGGCCCCTCCCGAAGTCCTTAATTACACCAGATTCTCATCCAAATCCGATGTTTGGGCGTTCGGTATGTTTTTGATTATATCAAATATTATCAATTGCCAATACTCTTGAATTGTACGTCAGAAAGTGACAGCTCATGACTTAACAACATTACAAGTACTTACTATTATTTTTTCTAATACACATATTAAACGTATAAACGAGACGAGGCTGGTAATGTAATCGATTCCTGCGAAGCTGCGTTTACTTTAAAATATAATAATGATAAAATATTACAGGTGTACTAATGTGGGAGGTGTTCACGTGTGGCAAAGTGCCGTACGGTCGAATGAAAAATTCTGAAGTCGTGGAAATGGTGCAAAGGGGACAGGTACTCGAGAAGCCAAAGGGCTGCTTGAATGAAATATATAACGTGAGTAATATATTTATAGAAATTGAAGCGAAATCAAAATTCCCCGACATGAGGATTACTTTATTAAAATAAATGGATGAACAGATTTTCATAAATTGTAGAAAAGATCAATCTCGATAATGTCAGCTTTTGAAGAAAAGAAACCGAATTCGATTAGGAGCTACGATGCTACAGACCAGTTAAACTTAAAATACTTACCTTTTTTTCGACAAGGATTAAAAATAGGTAATTTACTTAGGGAACAGTAGGCGTTGAAATAAGGCAAAAGTGTGAACGGAATTGGGGGCAAAAGCTAGTCTATATTTATTTGGTCCGCAGGTAATGCGAGCTTGCTGGCGGCATGCGCCGGACGAGCGGCCCTCTTTCCGAGTGCTGAAAGAGGAGTTGGCCCAGATCGCTCACACCGTTCTCGCCGATTGACTGCGTCTGCTTCTCTCTCTGCTGCGTAACACGACGCCGGCATCACCCGGCAATCCGGTTAATCCCGGAAACCCGGGTATGTTGGGCAACCTAATAATCCCTAGTATCTCATCGAGTCCCCTGATCCCGGCGACTCCTGTTAGCCCTGCCTCCCAACACCCGCTCACCTTACCACGCGCTCGCAGGGTACACGCATCGCCTACTTGAATTTACGTATTGTTTAAATGCAATAGATTGTCGCCAATCACACAAACTCTATCTTAAGAGGATCATAATCGTTTATTTTATTATTAAACAATACACAACAAAAGATGGTTCTACAAATACACAGATCACAATTATTAAATATAATAGACAACATTAAAAAATCCGAATTCCAGATCAAACAAATAAACTACGCTAAAAATAACACTAAAACACTTATTGTCAGCTACGACTTCAGAACTAAAAGAGAGGAGGTATAGCTTTACTAAAACCACATTTGTTTGCGAAAATGTCAAAAATATTTACGTTTTATTAATAAATGCGACATGCCAACTATGAGTTTATATGTATAACGATGTGCTATTTTTTAAATTATTTAGGACAAGTTACACCGGGATTTATTTGTATGTATGATTTAAGATTCTCCTAAACTAAGATTAAATCCACGTCGCATATCTACAGATTTAGTATTTAGAGCAACTCCTAAATTTGTTTGCCTTTAATATGTTTTATTACATGGAAAAGAATCTTTTTTTATAAATACATGTGCGTCAATTATAGCTGTAATTATAGTCATAATTTTAGCAGAAATTATGCAGACGTAATATAACAGCAGCTCTTTGAATCTCGGAACAGTGTTTTTTATTTTGGATTAGTACAATATAAACACATATTAGCAAACTTGGCGCTTTCGTCGCTAAATCTAGCGGAATTTTGTATCATTACACCTCCTTGGTAAAAAGTTGGCAATACTGATTATGAAGAAATTTTAAAAGCTGTTTTTTTTTAAAAGCGTAACTTTAAATCTCATTTTATTGTTTATACGTGAGTAGAGAAAGTACAACTGAATATGAAAAAAAATGTATACACTATGTTTTATACAACTTTCTTATACATTAATGTATTATCAAACTCAAAATAATCTTGTAGTGTATTAGTTTTAGTCAACTGTATTTTTACTTATAAAATAACTTACCTGGGATATTTTTTGTACATTTCAAAAATATAAAGGACAATATTATATTTGCATTACATATATTTAAATTTATACAATATTGCTTTATGGATTTAAAACGCGTTAGTTACATTAAAATTCGGGTTATAGAATCAACGAGTCACAATTATCCAAGATACGGAAGGTAGGCCAACGACTAGTAATAGAAACTCATTTAGGCTTTTTGTCGTAAAAAACCCGTACCACACGTTTTTTGTATAACCCGGGGGTTAACTCATTTCAATGGACTAGTGTGTAATGGGGCTCACGCATTGTAAATTTGTATGGAAATGACGGTGTTGCATAACGACACGACACGACATAATATATCATTTCCATACAAAATTTCCAGCGTTAGTGGGTCCTGGTCACGTGACCCATGCTATTCAGCATATCGTCATAAAGTTAAACGCGTTTCAACTCTTTAAACCTCTTTCATTCTAATAGAGGATGCTCCATATATAAAACACTGGCCGTCCACTGCCTCCGAAATATAATTGATTTTAGGCTTAACTTTCAAAGTAGCTGTAATAATACTCAATAGATTAGCCATCTAGTCCCAATCTCTTAGCATTCTCATCTTAATCATCAACCCTCTTACTTATAAACGCTGCTCAACTTAGATCTTTGCTCAGACAAAAAACAGAGGTATTATAGTTTGACGTGTCTATGGCAACGTAGCTCTTAGAGCTAGACGAATGGACCTATTTCGATGCGGTTTCTTTTTTCGAAAGCTGACATGATCGAGATGCGAATTAAAAAGATATGCTCATACATTTATGAGCTTTTCTTATTTGTGATCATCTTGTCGGAGGATTTATTGTCTTCAATTTCACATGTGATACAATTATTGTAAGTCAGCGAGAAGTTGAGAGCATTTGAGATAAACTAAGTTAAGCAACGTTCATAAGTGAAAAAATCAGCTCAAATAATGTAAACATTAACAATCATATCATTAAATTAATTGTACATATACTTAGCAGTATTGATTAGATGTTATTTCAAAATTATAAACGTTTATATTTTGTCGCATTACATTCCTTGTATACACATGATTTGTTATTATGGTGTGATTTTAAGTACCTAGTCATATGTTAGATGAATAAATTAAGTATTTTTTGTCATTACGTTGTGTACTACAGTGTTATTTCAATCTGTGGGATCTTCAAGCCTAAAGCTTTGGTCTCATAAAAAACGTATAGAATGATTAAAAGACGATTCTAGATATTTTTCATTGATTGTGTTCAGTTTTGAGGTTTTTTTCACTAGAATTTTCAACCTGCAAAGGCGTCGCATTTCCAAAAAGATTGAAAAACACTGTGTTGTATAATCGGATGGGATCTCACGGTATGTACGGCATGAGAGGAACGATATTTTGGGAAAAAGCAAAATTGTAACTTTACGCCAGTTATTGATTTTTAATACATAGAATTAGACAACATAATTTACAGTAGGTAAAATAGGTGGTTTTTTTTAAAAATCAAGAGGTACATCTTTAAAAACCATATAATTTGAGTAGGTAAATTACTAAAACTATGGCTAAGGGAACAAACAAGAGCAGTGATTGGTGAAACAGGCACAAAAATGTGTCTTATCCATTAGAAGTTACAGGATTTCTTTTAAAGATGCATTATATCTAATTTTTGTTGTAAGTGCATAAGTTTGTTACAGCTTTCGCTTAAACTATCGAAACGATTTTGTTAATATTCCTTAGTTATATGTGTGTTGCATAATGTTTACTCCTGACTTGACTGATTTTTTCCATTTGTCTAGTCTAATATTGAACTTTGCGATAACGGATAACCGTGTTTTGCAATTTTTAATATTTTTTGCATTATTTTGTAAATTTTTATGGTAGTTTCAGCGTTATCAACGATCAGAAAAACCGACCATCAATTAAGAAATACCCTAGGGATGTGTGATATGTTTTAAAGCTGACATGATCGAAATGGATCGATCTTAGCTTACTTAGATCTTGTCGAGGGTTTTTAAATTGTCTTCAATTCACTTGTGTATATTATTTTACAGATTTATTTATCCATTAAGACTTAAACATACTTTAGTAGTACAATACCATAATATTGTTTAGTTAGTGCTATGTTGTATAACATACAATATGTAATTTGCTTTGTACAGCGGTTTATTTGTATACCTACTATTTTGTAAAATTTAAATAAAATATATAATAAATAACATCTTGTTTTACTTTAAGACACGTATACTGTTTAGGAATGTTTTCTTTTGATTAAATTGATTTATTGCCGAGAGAAGACAAATTAACATGTATTAGGTCCTAACATATGAAATTGGCGATTCGTATGGAAAAAGTAAAACCACAAGAAAAATGAAATAATATATATATTGGGTTGCAGAGAAAATCAGTACAATCTTCTGTCACAAGAAAATAAAAGAAAAAAATATCATTTACACAGAAGTAAGTATATTCTTTTAAAAACTTCTTAATCGCGATCATAATAACCAATTGACGCGGACAACAGCTAGTCTGTTATAAGTACAAGGAAACTGGCCATTATTTAAATAAATGCTCCAATTTACAAGAATAAGTAAAGAAGAAAAAACAGACTTAACGCTTTTAACGTTGTTTTTCTGTGGATTTTTTTTGTTGAGCGAACGTGAACTCAACGCGGAAAGTAAAGGTCGACTTGCGCTCGGCTAACCAGTAACGGAAAAGTACCCTAAAAGTTAGTGCTATAATAGTTATGACACTTGTATGGTTAACGAAAATGTCTTCATAACAATTGCCTGTTAGGGAATGTCAACCTGTCAGGAATGTATCCTTTCGTTGGCTACACTATTGGTAACTGCATAATTATATGAACATTCAATCAAGTAGCAAAAATAATATTTATAGAGGGCAACTGATAATCTACATCTCTGTTAAGAAAATTTAAACAGGTGCAAAAATGTCTACAAACCTGTTTTTTAAACTTTGGTATTAACTTTTAACAAGATTTTTTAAACTATAAAAGAGACAAAACACACTGGTATACACTTATATTAATGGCTTATAAGTTATCAAGGTCACGTAGATGAATGACTAGTTATGATATTACATTACTTATTTATCAGTTATGTACAGTGTAATCTCTTGATTACCACACATTGTTACATGTCTGTAGGTAAGATATCCGGTATCAGGTATTGGCATAAGTCCATTTCGGAATTTACAAATGTTACTTTACCTGCAGTATTCTCATCAAGCCTGAAAAACAAAATAATATTTACTTTATCATTTTTTAAAGGGATTGAAATCCGTCAATTATTGAATTAGATGTATCCACATAAACTTTTGGTGTTAGAGTCAAAAAGAATCACATACATGATTGCTTATGAATCTCACTTAAATCTAAGTTTATTGGCTGATAAGCACAGCCATCTCAGGTGGGTTCTAATTTTATATCCAAGCATGTTTCCGAAAAAGTATATTTTTGAAATATGTGTCATATTATTCCCAAGCATCTACTATGTCTTATTCAATTTTATAAAATTTATATATAAATAATTTTTCAATGGAACAGGCATATGCAGAAGTATAAAAGCATCTCTCAAACTTCACTTATATGAGTTACAAAAAAGATACCTACTTATGAAATCTATCTTTGCAAATTTTTCTTAGAGAAACATCTTTTTTGTTATGATTTTTGAAATCACACAACACATCATGCAATCAGAAATGTCTGCAACATTACCACGGTGTTAGAATAGGATACTTACCATCCTTTAATAACTGCCCAGCAACCAGAGAAGAATGTTGGTGCATTAACTATAAGACAAACCCCTAGTCTTTCTGGATAGTGTCTACTTAGAAGCCATATTAGATTCTTCAGCACTTGGTAGTCCATACAAGAAAGTGTAAAACTGTTCAAGTCAAACACAATACACAGATTATCTACAACCTCTTCAAAACACCTTTTACTGGCATCCTCCTGTAAAATTTTAAATTTATATTTTAAGTTCATTCAGTATGTATCTATGAAAGCAAGTTTAAATCTGTAATTATAAAGCTAAACAGTTTGTTTGGTTGAGTGCTAATTTCAGGCACTACTGCTTCAAATTGAAAATATGTGTTGAATAGTCCATTTATTAAAAAATCTATACAGTTAAATAAAAATGGAGTGTTTGTTTGTATAAAATAACAGCTTTTTACTAAATGCATATGGATGTATACACGGTACATATACAAAAATTATATTTTTAAATTTTTGTCTGTCTGTCTGTCTGTTTTTTCCAGCTAATCTATGAAACCACGGGGCACAGCTAGTAGTATATATAGCATAATATGAATATTACTTACCAAACAGTATACTATAAATTTTGTCAAATCATCAATGTCTCTGTCGCTAGAACTATGGTTCTTAGCTGGAATATAGATTATGGGTCGTCCCACCATATCTCTATGTCTTAATACTCTTGCTTTATTCTTATATTTTTCAATAATTTCCTTTTTTTCATGTAGCTCTACAACACCATATTCTACTCTCCATTTATTTGTTTTTAGTATTGCCTGTCAACAATTTATTATTGTCAAGATTAAATAGTGATAGACAGAGACAATGCCATACAATTGTGAGAAATAGTTTACAATTATTATAATATAATCTTCATCTATAATGTAATAATCTTAGTTATTTGTTTCATAAAATAATTTTGCATCTTACCTGAAAGGCATTATCCACTGTTTTAAACGCTCTTAAGTATCGTTTCAAAGAAAAATCATTATGGTATTGAGCCGGGTCAGCGTCAGCTATTAGTTTCATTCTTTCCTTAAGTTGCTTTAAGTCTTCTGAGTTAACAGGTTTTAAATCTTCTGCCATTGCACGTTCTTTATACCCTTTACACTATTGTCATTTATATTAAATTACCAAACTCACCGGATCTACTTTACTGGTAATTATTAAAAAACTATATTACGTTTATTACTAAATAGTAAATACTAACTCTGAACGTTTTATTTCTTTTCTAAATCTAAAATGATAACGAAGATGAACTTTAGAAATGTGATTGCCGATTGGTGAATGGTGACCCGTGACCTTTACTTATAATATAAATGACAAATTAGATTGTGGCTCTTAAAATGTGAATTGTCAAAACTAAATTTACGCTTCTGACAATTATTATTAAGTTGTCATTGTCATATTGGCATTAAATAGTTCAAAAATAGTTTCACCATAGATTATAAATATAAACTATAATACTTTGCCTCTTAATAATTTATTATGGTCGGCACTTACATTTACATTATATTAGTTACTAGCGACCCGCCTCGGCTTTGCACGGGTATAAAACATATATAAAAATCTTTCTCTTCGGTCACTCTATCTATTAAAAATAACCGCATCAAAATTCGTATTCGTGCGTAGTTTTAAAGATTTAAGCATACAAAGGGATATAGGGAAAGAAAAAGCGACTGTTTTATACTATGTAGTATTCGCTAATAACATCATCTATAACAAAATATTATTAGCGGACTTACTATTAGTCACTTCCGTGACTTATGTACAATAAATAATAACTTTGTTTACGCATCTACGAAATAAAAAAAGTTATATTAGGTAATAGGTAGGTAAGTAATATTATTGTTGTTGACGTTAAAATTACTAATTATTACTATCAAGGTACGATCCATACACTAGCAATAGTTTTCGTGTCTTCTTTTCAACTACGTTTATGATATTTATTATTTACCAACTTTTTCAAAAAATTAAAAGGGAGTACAAATAAAAAGGTATTTGAAATTCAAAAGTAATGATTATTTTTTTTAAAAAAAAAAGCAGTAGAGCTGTCATGTTTTATGCATATTCTTTTAGATTATGTGAGCGGACTGCTCGATGAACGCAGGTAGGTGTGGTACGCGTCTTCTGAATTAAACTTTTGTGCAGTAGAAGCTGTAACCACAGGTCAATTATTTCTCGTTGCTATCGGAGCCAGCTGAAGGTGTTGTTACCCCGACATCTGTTCGTAAAGAACTGCAGAGCACGGGCTTTACCTGCCTTGTAAAGCCCGTGAAGTACCAAAAAAAGTTGCATGAAAATGCTATCTCAATACGTCTGTTTGCGTTATATACTACCTATCAAACAAAATTGGATATTAAGAAAACCCAAATCTTCATTGTAGCTAAGAACCATATCAATTACGTTAGCTTTCAAATAAACGCCATTAGGTACCTATTTCCTTTCACAAGCAGCAAATTATGAAGAAATATCTTCATCGATCAATATGATAAGCGGTAGGTAATTAATAATTAATTATAATAAAAAAATAGTTATAGTCGGCGATTGTTGCCAGTTTTTTCGAGGTAAATATAAACAAAACGAACAGCAGAGTCCCTTAGTTGAGTAACTCCAAACGTCCCTGTGTATATTGCTGTATGCTAAACCGCACAGGCGTTTCGATCTTGGAGGTTCTTAAATCATTATACGTTATACAAAATTCAACAAATATAATAATTAAATAAATAGAGACTGTAGCTGATTTTGATAGTTACAATAGAGTAAAAAGAGCGGTAGGTACATAAGCATAAACTTTTTTTTTTAATGATGTAAAAAAACATGTAAAACTTAAAAATATTGCTTACTTGAAATAATAACACCCCTGTTTTTTGTCAGAGTCTGAATACAAGAAGGCTTCGTTAATCCATAAAAATCGCCAGTCTGATGAACAGCATGACTTTTGCGCAAAACACGTACGAACTTTCAGTCTAATCTTAAAACCGTATCCGTATCTAAGTACGTCACGCTCCTGATGATTAATGTTTGTTGCGTTGAGTCGATTTTTGCCAAAGTTTTGGTATTTGTAACTTAAATAAATTTACTTTTTAGGTAAAAATCTCTTATTCTGTTTAAATTCAAATTAGATTATCACTCATCGAATAAAAATATAGTAATTGTAATTTCTTGAATATCAAATTCATAAAGTACCTTAGTAGTAAAGCCAAGTCCTATCTGTGGGTACATGGCACGCAGATGCCTTTTTGTAGCGTGTTTGTAGTTCTGTGGGTCTTGGGTCTGTTGCATTGCCATTTACATAGCTATAATACCACAGACATACACACAGATTCGCCAAAATTAAACAGCCTTCTTCTTGCGTCTGAGGTTAAAAAATAAAATAATTTTTAACGAAAATACGTGTGATAAAATGTAAAATTCACCATAAATTACAATTATCTTTATAATCACGCGCTTTCGCAGATCAGTACTTAGAATGGCTTGCCCCGAATCCAATACCAAACAGCGGTACTCTTTTCATTAATTTCTATTTTTATACCAAATCGTGTCTTGAATAAAAGCAGTTTGTCGTAAAAATAAAAAGAATAAAAACAAAAAACTTTAATATTAATTTGATTTGAACCCACATACCCATGGTAAAATAGAGTTAATACGACAGCTAAACCTTTTTTTTTTTGACGTCAAACGACGTAGGTGTTGTAGATGTTTTCTCGGATTAGTTTTTAGTAGGTATACTGTCATAAAAATACAGCGCTTTTTGCGTTATACAGGAACACGAACAGATACACAGTTTCTAGTTTTATTATTTGTATTGATGATTGATGAAAAAAATATCTAATTAAAAAGTTTTGTCGTGTAATTTTCCTATTAAAATAACCATACTATGCTTTGAAAATAAATGAACACCACAAAATTCTTAATGATTTCACGGTTTATTTTTTTTCCATTGCTTAATAAAAAGTAAAACACTTTAAAAAGTTTAATATATACATTCAATTTTAAATGATTTTCTTACTGTATACTTAGGAATATATTTTCAAGTCGTAACAAAAATCACAACATATTGATTAAACCAACTCAAATTATTTATTTCGGATAACAATTAATAAATTTAATTGCCTTTTTATGTCAATAGTCCGTTAACGGTGAAAGAAGGCAGGTGTGGTACACGTCTTCTGAAATCATCAACTGTGCAGCAGAAGCTATAGCCGATGTCGATTCTGTCCGGCTGCCATTGGAGCCAGCTGAAGTCATTGTTGTTCCTGCACCTGTCCGTGCAGAACTGCAGAGCGCGTACCTCAGAAGCAGTATAATGAGGATTGTTTATACTTATAAAAGCGGTCCCGAGTCGTCTGCTTGCATCATACACCACCTGCAACATAGTTTTTTTTATAGCTAAGTACAAATAAATGAAAGACCACAATTGGAATACCTCATAAATCAGCTAGGACCCATCTCGCTCGCGTCAACTATCAAATCAAAAATCATAATCAGTCCATAATCTCGGAGGCCAAGACTCGGAGAGATCTCGGAGTCGCAACGCTAGTGGAGTAAGTATAATGGGTCCACCCGTTTAGACGCTATGATGCCACAGAAATATAGACACAGACACATACTCTTAACACCCCTCTCTTGGGGTCCAGGTTTAAAAATTATTGAACTAAGTTGTAACGTAGCGTTGTCACCGCGTTTTTGATATAGCATTTGGTTTATAAAATTAATTTAGTATTCAAATTAAAAAATATCTAGGTTACGTGAATTTTTTTGTTAGTATTAATTAGGTAATAGTTACATCTAAGATTTTTATTTATAGTCACCCATTAACACTACATAGACTTACTCTTAATCAGTCTTGAATGTCTTTTCGTAAATCGTAATCGTAAAACACAGTTTGAAACGTGTTGTTATATAATTTTTTTCATCTAATATAAAATAAAAATACTATAATATATAATAAAAATACTATAAATTTAGTTTAAAGTGCAGAAATACGAATTCTACAAAGCAAATAAATGGTCGGTTAAACGACTCTCTCCACTACACCGTACCATGACCGTGCTATGAACGTATTAGGACCAGAAAGTAACACTGTAGGCTCTGCTAAGTCCACTACAACGTATCGATATTGTGTTATACAAATTGTTGACAATTATTGACGCTCCGTGGCACGCGACGGTGCTGATATGTGACGAAACGGTCTAGTGGGCCTCATACTTTTCAATACAAAAAATATTTTTTTGCCTGAAACGTTCCTTTTGCCGTCACATTGTAGTGGGTTTAAACTTTATAGCTATTTCTAGAATATCTTCGGCAAAATATTAAAAAATATGCTATCTTAGATAGCTTTGTAGATTTTTGCCTAGCTATCCATCATGTATGCATGTCTTACGTAGTTGTTGATAGCAAGATATTACATATCATTTTTATTAAGCACTTAGTCTTAAGATAACGATACCTAATTACTTATTAATATATTGAACGTGTTTTACAACAATAATTAATAGACACACCCTTATGTTGCACATATTAATTTATGAAGATCTCTTTATTCATTTAGGAGTTTATTTTTATTGTAAATAACATGTCGGGTTTTTTTTAGATAAATTTTAATTTTTCTTGTAAACTTTAGTGCATTATGTATTCGGATTTTTTTTCTGTTACCTTGTACATGTAAAGAGGAATCGGAAGCCGTTGGTTTCCATTCGTGTTGTCCAAGTAGATGTCCACAAAGTGGCCGTTTTCATTTCTTAGCTGGGTGACTCCGAAGCTACCAGTATAGATTACAGTGTTGTAGCCAGCTTGTCCAATACGTGCTCGAAGGTTCTGCAATCAATATCAAATTATTTCCTTGACTAAGCTTAACTTCTCAGAGTAAGCAGTACTACAGTACATCAACCATGTTATTACTAAAAAAGAAAATAAAAAATATTTCTATTTTAAATTGCCTACTTACACTATAAATACATTTATTGCTTTATTTAACGCGGGTAAAACCGCAGCTGAATTATAATAAAGGCGAAACGCACTTGTTCTAGCCAGTTCCAGTTGCCAGCATTAAAAGGCTGCCATTGAGGTACAGCGTTGATGAAGTAGAAAGTAGATCGCTGTCCTGGTGCAAAAACTTGGTCACTTTTAGCGACAAGGTGCCCCCTGGCCAAGAACTGACTGCTTGTCACGTATTGATCTGCTAACGTGTCGCCCACCACTCGGGCAATGGCCAGCTTTTGTTGCACCTGGGTGTAAAGGCTATTTATACCGACACCAGGGAAGAAACTGCCCGCTGAAATAATTATCACTTTTAATAACCGCCTACGCAGATTGGTTACCATTATTAACCTTTAGCATGGACATTCAAATTTAAATGCATGTAGGACGGAATTTTTGGGTCCAATTATTAGGGAAATAATGTAAGTTCGGTTTGAAGAGCTCATCGTTTAGAATGTTTGGTGAATTGGTTCATACCAAAGACATTAAAATGTGTCGCCACATGAAAATATTATGGACTTCTATTTCAAAGAACTTCTATACCTACTTATTATATTATTAATAATCATTTAACATTTATCCTATCCACCTTTAAAATAAGATTGGGTTTAATTATACGAAGTTAAATAGTTAAAAAACAAAAATCAGAGGCAATGTATCTGTATGTTTGTTAAAATAACTTGTTATTTTGACAGTGGGCTTTCATATTTAACTAACGGCTGTGTAAATACGTAGTTTTTTTGGCTTTGACATTAAATATATGTAAGTAAAAATTACCGAGCCAACTGGGTCTGTCTACCCCAGTTTGGTGCACGGCGTACGATGCATCCATGGGAGCCCATGTGTAGAGCACTTCGAAGCGGTTTTTGTCGAAACACGAGTTGTATGTAGTGTAGAACACGTTGTTTACTGTAAACCCTACCCTGTAATAAAAGACATTACAACAAAAGGGCATAAAAATGTAGATTTCTTAACTTAAAACTCATTGTAGTTGCGGCACTTATGCCAAATAAAATAATTTTCAAACTAATTAGTATAAACTACACATAATAACGTCAAATAATATATGAAAATCTATTCTTTAGCATCCAATACTCATAAGACTGCATTACTTATCTAATAAGTTTACACAGAAATATTTAAGCCAGATGCTTATCGAACAATACTTCACTAAACTTGTGCCAAAGGTAAATTATTAATGTAATTCATACTAATAAGTATATTAAAGCTGATAAATTTGTTTGTTTGATTATTTAGTTGAATGCACTAATCTCAGGAATTTCTGGTTAGATTATCAAATTATTGCGGAAGGTTATATAATTTACCTAATAACAACGTTATTATTGTAACAGCGTTCTCTGGTTTCCTGGGCTTCATGAAACGCATGGCTGTCGCATGTCAATTGATTGAAGGCACCATTTCCATTTAGAAAACCAGCTGCAGATATTTGGGTTCCACTCACGCATTGGATGATCTAAAAACAATGAAATACTCTATTGCTTGGAATATTGCCTATTAATTATAACGAATTAGTAGACTAGTACGTAAATGGCATTTCTAGACTAGATTGAAATTTTGTATCTGTTCATCTCTAACATCCCCTCAAAGTGACTTTAAAGACACCTTCAATCCATTATGGCTTTGGTAATTATATTAAACAAGGTTTTTATTATTAAAAGTATACTGTAATAAAGTTGGTACTTATTAATTGAAAGATTGTCTTTTGTTTACCTAAGAAATCAAATCAAGATTGGTCCATTAAATAGGAGCTACATTGGCACAGACAGGCACACATGTACACAACATGTCAAAGTTATAAAAGCCCTTTCGCGTCGGGGTTAAAATACTCACAGCCGTGGCAGTAGAAATGATTGCGTTTGGGTGATTAATAGTCCGTGACGGACATCCCACGATTACTTGCTCACCAGTATTAAGTCGCACGATGCCAGAATTGTCGTATGGATAAAAAAACGTGTTTGTGTTTCTACGAATAAATACTGGTGAAGGTTGCGCAAAATCACCATTCACAAGGAGGCTGCAACCTTAAAATTAAATAATATTTGTGTAAAAGAAATAAATAAACAAAGAACAATATTTGTTTATTTACTATTACCTACTAACACTTAACTGCACAATTGCACAAGAAAGAAAATATATTAAGAAAACTTGAGGTTGAATCGAAGGTCCTGGGTTTTAAAATCACGGGGAAATAAATTAATGTTCAGCTGTGCGTAGCGGTTTCCTTCGCATTAATTTCGTCGTAGCTTGAAGTATCCAACACAAATATAATTTGTCAATTCGAAGGAATAGTTGCTGTTTAGTTTAGATGCTAATAATGCAAATAATTATAAATGTTAATATATAAGTACCACTTCGTGTGCCTGTGTTGATCGCTGATTCGTTCATCCATTTCGTCTGTTCAAACTCAATCCATTTGTCAAGATAGTCTTCGAACTCTTCCTCACTCAGGTATAAAGCTAGGTCACCCGGCTCAGGCAGCTCCGTGGGCAGTGACTCGATGGCAGCAAACACAGCGGTAGCTATCAAAATGATCTTCAACATTTTCCACGAAGAAAATATTACTCCTAACACTGGTAATATAATCTTCCGAATTCTCAATTCACTTTACATTTATAGCATTTTCTAATCATTATGATTATTTGTATTTTCGTATGATTGATATTCGATTTTATCGCAATAGCTCAATAATATCTGATAGCGAATGTGGAGTATTTAAATATAAATTACTGGCGAAAAAGTGAGAATGTGTATGTACATTTCATTTAATTCTTTGTCTAATAATTAATAATAAATATGCATAAACTGGATTCTAGAATGACAACTATTTCTGTCTCTAGCATTCTGAATAATTATAGTGCCAATACAAAATGCTTTGCAAACCGTAGGTTATGTTGTAAATATTTTAATTAGTACAACATACCTTTATTCCAACAAAACAACCAGAATTGGATTTTTGTCAACTAAAACTATTAAAACCTGTGTTATGTAGTAAAACTTTTTACCTGAAGTCACATTATCATATTATTATTGTCAAATTCATTAGTATATTGTTGATCTATTCAAGAACAAGTTTTTTTTTGTTTTGAATCCTTGAAGAATAACTGTGTCTATAAATACACAATACATACATTTGGGTTGCCTGGAAAAAAATCGCTGATTAGCGATAAGGCCGTCCGTTGCACTCCTGTTAACTTAAGTTCTTATTTGTATTCTATTGTTGTTGCAAGGCAGTGATAATAAATAAATAAATTACTATGTCATACATTGTATATGCTTCACTGTAATTGTATATTTCCTCATTATCTTTATTTTGAGACAGACCCACTGACTATGGTTACAATTTATCAATATACGAACAACTAAGCAACGGGTTATGTGAAATCTATACATCTTCTGTGCCTTTTAATAACTCATTGGAAATCTTGTCATCGCCAGGTGAGTTACCTAGTCTTTGTGTTTGTATTGCTTTGCTTCACTCATGAGTATGTTGACAATTGCCTCTTTGTCTACATTTATTTCTTCGGGTATAAAATCAATCTCATTCCTTTCTTTTGGGTTAGCCATTAGGTGATATCAAAGACCATTTCTTGAAAAATGTGTTCATTATTTTTAAGCCACGTTCAAGCGAGAAGTCGATCAATTGTTGTCCATTTTCATTTCTAACTCCATTTGAATATTCTCCTTTGGTAAAATCTTCTGTGTTTGTTTTTTTTTCAACTTGACCATTAAAATCTCCCATTATAATGACATTCATATGTGATTCTTTCATAAAGTTTGTCAATTTTTAATAGAATAAATGTTTTTCTAGTTTATAAGTTTGCACAAATATACCATATTTGAAATATTGACCAAGATTTTCAGTATATATATATATATATATGTATGTATTTTCCTAGATATTTTATTCTTTAATTTCACTTGTAGATTTTTAGAGAATGAAGCGAGTCGCGTAGGTAGAACTAGTTTCGTTTCGTCACCTTAGTTATGGTTTAATAATATCTCTAAAGCCTATAGATTTTAATAATCTGTTCGGTAATTAAAAGATTAAATCGGTCCATAATCTTAAATTCACTTATCAGTGATACTTAATACAAAATCGTGTTGGAGGTGTGGGCAAATCATGAAATTATTATATGATTAATTGCAATTATTAATCAGATAAGTTTTTACGTTCTCTTTTATATTGATAGTATTTATTTTTCCGTTTTAAATAAAATTAAAAGCAAAAGACAGAAGGCTCCACGACTAGTTTATTGCCTACGATAAACCAGGTTGACAGAATATATAATTTTTTTAAAGTTAAACTTGATATAATTTCGCGTAGTAGTTTTCGCGTAAAATCATACTAATATAATAATAAAAAGAAATAAAATGTTTCTCGTTATAAGTCGATAATATCTACAATTATCTAACAATTATAGATTAAGGTAATGATAAGATTTGTTTTGTCTTAAATTCACTTATCAGTTAATTAATAATTTCTAGATTTGCTCACACCTGCAAATCGTGAAATTATTATTTAAGTAGGTACATAATTGCTGTTTTCACGTTTCAAATATAATCTTTAGCCTAAATACATATCTTTCACACACAACATGCGTAGAAAAATAACAACTTATAAAGGAAATGAGACACTTCAAAGAATTAATCTTAGGATGAAAATTAAAATTTGTTATTATTAGGTTTTTGCTTGCGATTTTACCCTATTTCCATATCTTCGACGTTGTCTACGTAAAGGATGTGATATGCACAAAAGCTTGACAGACATACAGAGTTAGTTTCGAATTAAAAGTTTAAGTTATGGGTAGCTAAGGGACCTTTGCAAAAGTATTATTTCTTTTTTATTTATTATTTTTAGAGCATTTTCAAGGAGACCGCTTCTTTGGTCTAGTAGTAAGCGCGTAAGCGTTACAACCGAGAGGTCCTGGGTTCGATTCCCGGTGAAGATAAAAAAAAACTCGGTCTAGCAGGACATAGAAGGCTGATCATCTACTTGCCTCTAATGAAAAAATCGATCAGTGAAACAGATGTGAAATGCATCTGCCCCACACACACGGGACTTCACTTTAAAGGCGGGTTATAGTTAAAATAAATTTTATTACTATTTTGTATGCGGTTTGCATCTATTAATAAGGATAATATTTATTCGTTTTTGTATCATAATGTGTACTGTCTTGTGCGACTTATAAAATAAATATCACATGTTGTATTTATTATCTTATATTAAAGCTCAGATAGTTCATAGTATGTACCTAATTGCTTTAAATGCAATACAATACATTATAATTCACTTTCAACAAAATTTTATGTAATTTTACCTTTATAGTAATGTTTCAACTTTGAACCATTTCTAAGTAACGTTATACGCACACGGTTCTGTAAAACTGACACCTTGCAAACTGAAATGCCTTATCAGAATGCAAATTTCGAAAGTTATTACAATTTTACCGTTTAATTGGATAAATGAAGAATGAGTACTTGGAACCCTCTGAGGGATTTTGTGAAAAGCTTGCTTTTGAAACATACTTATTAACAACTAGTTGTGCTCTGCGGTCTTACGTTAATTTCATCGTGGCTTCTTTAGAATTTTTCAATTCCCGACATGTTAATTACAAATAAGTATACCTCATGAATCAAACAGATCTTCACAAATGGTAGCTAAGGTCAATCAAATAAAAAAAAATAACGACAACTTTCAAAACAAAAAGCCTAATCGGTCCATTAATTTACGAGCTATGATGCTACAGACTGACTCACAGACGCATCAAACCTATAACACCCCTCTTTTTGCGTCAGGGTCTAGTTTTATTCAAGTATTTTTGTTAAAACTTATTTCTATAAACTTTAGTACTTGTTTACTAAGAGATGTAATAAAAAACCATTTATTATTATAATCTTTATTTGTTTTAAGAATATTTGTTATAACTTTCTTTAAAATAGAGATTTCACTCAGTGCAAAAATATTGTAAATTACACAATGAAATGAGTGCTCGTATTGCAAAAATAGTTTTTAGAATATCGTATTTCTATCAGTACGTCAATCATAGTATCGAGTATTTAATATCGAAAATTTCGATAAGTGTTTTACCATTGCAAATCTGTCAATTTTACAGTGGCCACGAAAGTCACTGTCACACTTTTCATACAAATACTTAACGCTGTCGAAAAATACTGGACCACTTACGATAAGTACTAATAGAAATACCTTCAATTACCTAGAAGATGATTAATTTGGCTTAAGGCGCTGTCAACAATGAGATGAAGAGTGCACATCCCAAAAGCCGAGCGGAATGAATACTGGCAATATTAATTAGGATTGATTGATATACAAACTCCATTATCATTATAAATTTCTGAAATATTTAACCGCTTCTCATCAAAAAATTGAAACACCTCTGAAGTTTAGTTTTGATTAGTTTTATACAATAATAATATCTTTTATTTACGTGAGTATAACACATTTATAAATAAATAAAAATTTGACACAATTATACAATTATTATATTATTACTAAATTTTCCTGACGCTTCGCCTGCATAGTCACTCGTCTTTCATTAGCTTCTTTAGGCTAGTTTCACTAGTAACATGAGAATAACATAAAAAAGACAAGTAATTGCGAATATTGAATGCATCGGTTAACGAACGTTTCAAATGTTTAATGATTTCAATCTTCTTTTCAGTCGGTTTCAAGAGGTTCTCAATTCGGGTGTATGTTCGACGTATTTGTAAATGCTTTTAAAAATTCTTTCAAATATTTGCTTGTAGATTATTATTTCTGCTTAATTCACAATTTTGTGGTCAGTTTATTGATTTTTTTTTAACAAATTTTATATAAATGCCGCCTGAATAGTACACACCTACTTGCAGTAATGTTTCGACTTTTTTGATGAGAGGCATATACAATACATTAAAATTACCGATGTATAGACTAATATAACTTTTCTTTATTTGATGCACAAATTTAAATACAATTTTAACATTGTGGTAGTTCTTACATAAAATGTCTTATATATCTTGTATCTTGACACAACGCCAAGAAACCGAGTAATTACAATATTATGTAGTCAAGTTCTAGTGTGACGTGGGATGAGCGAAAACCATTAAAACACTTTAAAAATTTATTATTTGAAATTCAAATTATATTCTCTGCTCAGCGATGCATTGATAGATGTATTCATAAGAAAATGATTTTGGACCATTATATTATTAACCCCCAACAAAAAGAAGGGTGGTATAAATTTACGTGTCCGTGTGTTTCTCTGTGGCATCGCAGCTCTTAATAAATTGAGCGATTCCGATGCGGTTTCTTGTATGAAAGCTAACGTCATCGAGTTGGATCTTAGATACAATTTTTGAACTTCTATCTATTTATGAAATGTACTTATTTGTCAGGAGTTTTTGTCATCGATTTCACTTGTAATGCTTGAACAAAATACTTGTTTGGTTTCGTCTTTATTTTGTTTTTCAAACTTTATATTTTTATCAATAGGTAACTACTAAGTATAACTTCATGTTATCTAATTTAAGAAAAATGTATAGGCGCTTAATGTTTTATCATATATGGATCAATATAATTCTTGACTATATTATTTTAACAGAACTTTCCTATGTCTAAGATTTAAATAAACTGTGAGACATTTCAAAATGGTGTTCTTAATTTCAGTGCTCGATTTATTATATAATTATAATATTTTTAAAGTTATTTAAATAGAATTGTGTTTTAAGTAGTAAAAACGCACACCTTTACATATTTTATATTATACGATCGGCCAAAAGTAGTTTACTAGTTTTGACAAAATTTTCTGTGAGTTCTACGAATCGCTAAGGTCATTTACATTGTTGTAATAGGAAATCGATCTTGTTTAAATGAACCATATGCTGATTGGTGGTAGACCACATTATTGGTCTACTGTTCATATATAATGACATATGTCACTCGGAAAGGGTCTAGATTTCCATTAGTGAAATAACTTTTTAAATAGATCAAGTAGCTTTTGAGTTAATTCAGTACAAGCTAAAATTAAAATAATAATCTCACCAAAGATTTACATATTTGTATTTGAAAGAATTTTGAGAGATATAGATATATTAAATTTTAAGTATCATACGTTTCATACCACAAAACAAAACTTTATTTCAATGTGTTTCGATTTCAAAGACAATACTATAAAGTTTATACTAATATTTAACCATATAAGTTCGATTGGTCGTGAAACTACATAGCCTATTCGATTACAATAGAAAAACCTAGTTATTTCATATAATTTATGAATGAAGGCCTCGTGAATAGATAGATACTATAGATACAATATTTACATGAAAACAACATCTACTTAAAATATATAATCTATGACACGTAGTTAAAGCACCTAGTGTATACTGAGGAAGTGAAGGTAACGCTAAGTTTATATTATGAAGGAATCTAGCAGAACACTTGTAATTACTTATACCTATATATATCGTTGAATAGAAAGTTGGGGGAAAAGAGATCCATTTTTACAAGACTACAAGACGGTAACTGATACGAATCGTCAATTGGGGTCAAAAATGCACCGTTTTGTTGTAAAATTTTTATAATCGGGGTCAAACTCTTATAATTTGAATTTTGAACAGAACCAATAAATTAGTACAAAGTTAACTAAACTTAATAATGCATTATTTTTAAAATACCAACACTTTGAAGTGTAATTTACATAATTACTGAAAAAATTAAATACTCTTCATTATTACAGTAAATTGGTTCTAGTTATAGCAGTTAGTTTTATGTCACCTACAGGTACAAGGACTTTTATAAGATAGACATTGTGAAACTATCTTAAAATTAAGAACAAAACGGTGCATATTTCACTTCAATCAACAAAACGCGTTACATAGTCTTAAACTTCACGTAAATATAATGGTTTTTTCACGAAACCATTATATTTCTAAGACGAAAAGTAAAAATTGAATAAATAAAAATAAAGAAACCTCAAACCTAAAAAATAATTGTGATTTCTATTTATATACAAACACAAGAATCAGATGAAAATATTTCACACACGAATGAATCTACTTTACAATGATCAAAATTCTCACAGCTTTGTCTTTCATTGTCGCTTATTAGCGATAAATTAATGAGTACGATGAAATCATTTACACTAATGACATCTACTAATGCAGAGGTATTTTATTACAGCCAAAAAACCCAACAACGTTCAGACTAAAAACTATAGATTAAAATAAATTAGAAACAGGTTTTCAGGAAATTCTAAAGGATATATGAATAATTTAGAATGTCTTTCGGTATCTCTTTTTAAAATACAGTATAAACATATTAAAATGAAGTTACGTACAATTGTTGAATATGAATACGAGATTATCATCTTGGTCGATAACGTTTGTCGGAATTGGTCAGTGCAAACCACCTCTATCTACAAATGAAACGTGAATAAAGGCAGCTCCACAATTCAGTACCGTTAACAGTTCACACTCGGAATGTACAAATACATTTCTTACTAAGATGTTAGCAGCCCGAGATCGGGCCGAGAACTATGTGGGTATCGACCCTGTGTCGCGATAACAATACTAACTAAGCGAGGAGTTGAGATCGTTCTAATAAACTAATAAGTAGATCTATTGCTAATATAAATAACTATGCTATTAGATGATACTTAATACTCATAACAAATAACAACATAACTAGCAACAAACTTCAGAGAAATTTTAAACCGAATCGCTAATAACGATGAGCACAACCAAAAGTAGTACAAAGCTTAAATGACATGAGAAATGACGTCAGTTGACAATAATAGCTAATTTAGAAATGTACACCAAAAATTTGAAATATATTATTATTATTTTTTTAATACAATTTTGTGACTTGTCGATTAGCATCAATATTGTTCATTGCACTCAACTATTCAGCTGTCTAGCGGCCTGCCCTAGCTTTGCAGGGATTGCTATACGTTATGCCGTATTATTTTTCTCGTGTTTGTAATAATTTTTATTGATGCTTCGCTCCCATTGGTCGTAGCTAAATGTCACATAGCCTACAGACTGATTTGATAAATGAACTATCTAACACAAAAAAATAAGTTTACAATTCAAATCAGTTGTTTCTAAGATTAGCGCGTTTAAACAAACTCATCAGCTTTATAATGTTAAATATATCTTTAATTGAAATTTTGTAGGTAAATATGTACATTATTTCTTACTAATATATCACAATCTAATTAGATACCACTGTTTCGTCTTTATTTACATTTCACGTCGAATGCCTAAAATAGATGTAAAGTATTGTAATTATTAGTATATAGGATGTTTAGAGATTGCATTAAATATATTCGTTAAAGGATATTTACACACATAGTTTACTTGGTCATAATTAATTAATACACTATAAGATTGCATTAAGACGAGTTTTCTGAATCACTATTGTTAAATTAATAGCTCGTAGCAAGAGCGCTTCTACGACGTAGCACTCGTAGGCGCTACTACAAAGCATTCATATTTTGCGTAGCACGTATTATGTATGTTCGTAGACGGGTCTACGGATTTCAGCAAACTCGTCGTAGCACATTGTAAGAGTACATGAATGTATAATATAGAAAGGTCTTAGGATATGTGTGAACGAGATATTTATCATTTTAATATCTTTAGATTTATAAGCTCAGTAAAAGTCTTTTATTTTATAAACACAATTTTCTTGTATCATTAAGACTATACAAATTAACTCTACGAGTAGAATATTTAATAAATAGATTCGATAGTGAAGCAACTTATACTTATGTTGATAATTTTCACACCGTTGTCTCCAAATCTTCTGATACGAGCTGGAAGTGCTCCTGACCTGTAATTATTACTTTTACATCTATACTGTTCCATAATATATTAATATCCTAGCTTGTTGTAAAAATCTTTTGTCAGAAATATGAACTAATTTTGATGAGTCAGATGTTTTCAGATTCAGTATTAAATTTCTATTTTTCACTTTTTATTGCGTTTTTAAAGCCGGTTTTATTTAAAACTATATTTATTAATGTAATTTTTTAATCTGTTTATTATTGTGTGAACCGTGACGATTTTGTTTGATAGCTAACATTATTGAGATCCATGGATCTAAGCTACAATTCTTTAAAATATGTTCATCCATTTATTTGATACTGTACTTATTTGTAATTAAAATAAAGATAAATTAAACTTATAACTCGAATTAAAAAAAAAAATTATTTAAGCTAGTAGATATTGAAAGCTTTTTTATCTTATAAATGAATAGATTCCTTACTTTCTAAATACGCGGCAAGATCGTGGTCATCAGCGCGCAGAGCTAGCTGTCTCGGCGTGAGTCCAGCGTGGTCCTGTTTCGTGAGAGAGGCGCCTCCCGCCACCAACATGCAACATATCGCTCGACGCTTGTAAGCTGCCGCTTTGTGGAGTGCAGTTTGCCCTTTCTCGTTATCACTCATATTCAATATCGCCGTCGGGGCACACGCTATCAAATATTTGACGATCTCTTTATTGCCATATCGGGCCGCTATATGCAACGCAGTCTGTCCGGTCGCGTCGATGGATAGCAAGGAATAACCGGCTGCATGAAGCTCCTTTACCTACAAATCAAATTTCAAACTAAATTAAATGTGCAAGACAAAAACTGTAATAATTATTCTTAAAGTGAGATATAATTTATAATAATAAAGTAAGTGTACCGTAAAATGACAATAACAAAAAAATATCTTAAAACAAAAATAAAGGGAAGTTACTTTATTTTTGTTTTTAAGCACTTGTAGTGCTCCTCACTACAGTCTATACTGGTTTGTTAGCTACAAACCTCTGTAGCTTCTTTATGTTAATTTTAAGTAAATTGTATTTCATTCTATTAAATAAATAAATAAATAAAAACCACAAAGAAAGGCTGAAGATAAAAGAAAATGTACTGACCATTTTCAAGTCACCGACTTTCGCAGCCTTGAGCAGAGAGTCTGATGTTTTTTCCAATAAATTTCTGAAACAATATAGATATCTGTCTGTTTCGATATTTTCCTTTTTACAAGATAAAATCTAAAGGATAAAGTAGACACTAACAGATACTACACTACAGAAGAAATGTACCAATCGTCGAAAGTAGATGGAGTTTATTAACTTTCTCTACGAATTTTTTTTAACATTTTTAATATGTGTACTGTGCTTAAGTCATAAAAAATTGAATAGCTGTGTTGTAATATGAATTAGCCCTATGTATTTTGTAAATTTAGCCAAGAACATTTTATTTTATTTTTGTCGCTTAAAGTACCTAGTTAGTTAACAATCCCCGTCATACAACATTTTAATATCAAACATTTAATATATATTTATTTTATAATCAATTTTTATTATAATTATATGAATTTTATTTACTATTAAAGTATGATATAAGATCTTGGTACAATTCTTTTCTATATAACAGTGATATGTCTCACCTACAGCCAAACACTTCTTGTTCAAGTCCGAACAACTTTTGGTGTATGCTGCATGCGGTAAAGGAAGAAAGTGCAAATTAAACTAGTGCTTTCATAGAATATGCGCTACAGAAAAGAAGATATAGATAAATGGATCTTATACAATATATATCTATACTAATATTATAAAGTTTCTTTGAACCTGCTAGAATTATTTTTGTGTAAGATAGTACATTATTATATTGAGGAAGGCTATATGCTATATAACATCACGCTACGATGAAATTAGTTCAACTATGGGACTGGAATAGGAAATACGTAAATGGGGAATTTACAAACACACAATATGAAGAGGGAATTAGATTTTTAATTCTACGCCTCGGCGAGATAAAACCTTTTCATAGGGTTTCATTGTAGAATGTTTGAATGGTATGAAAGATTTATTCAAATCACAATGGCTTCAAGATTTTCTCGTTTGAATTGTGTATGTAATTGATATAATGCAGTTTGACTAAGTTTTCAGTCATGCTAAGATAAGTTTCTAACACTGTCTTTACCAACAAATATCTGACTTACTACAAAATATATAACACACGTGAAATTAAAGACAATTTCAAAAAAGCCCGACATGTTAAAAGTAAGATTACCCCATAAATAGATGAAAGATCCATCTCAATTATGTCAGCTTAATAAAACGCATCGAAATCGGACTAGACAGATAAACATAGACACAAAATCCCACAGGCACACAGTCAGACAGAGTTAATTTATAATATATAAAAATAAATTAGTGCGGATAAAGCGCCAGTAGGAGTCTTTTTCTATTAATTTTTTTATAACGAAAACAAAATTCCTATTACTTATTTATTACATATCACAAGGGTCTTTGACGACATTTTGTCGCTTACAAAAGTGTATATTTGATATGGGGGTAGTTAATAATTTACGAGACATGTACCCGTGTCAAAATACTTTGTCCTCCCCTGGGTTCATGAGATTTTATCGCCTTTGTAGTAAAATAATATTGAGTAGACATTTATTTTGAAACCCTCGACGAAAAGCAAGAGGTGTTATAATCTTGACGTGTCTGTGTGGGAACTGTCTGTAGCATCGAAGGCCTCAGCTCAAAAGAATCGACAGATTTCAATGGGTTTAAAGCTGATGTGATCAAGATGGATCGCAGCAAGTTTTTTCTGTTCATTCATTTGTGCAATATTCTTATTTATAATCATCATGTAGGGGGATTTCTAAATTGTCTTCAATTTCACTTGTTAGTGTGTATTCCCTACGCTACCCTTTCTTTTTGTTACGGGTCGAGTCTTACACATTACTCTTGCTTAACACGTCAGCAAGGGATAAAGGCATTTTCCATGGGTAATAAAATAATAGAGTGATTTGAAATAGAATACAATATTACGAGAAAGTTTGTAAATTACTATAGGATTACAGAGAAGCAATCTGGAACATGCGTGAAGAAAAATGTGTTACTAATTAACTTTTCGTATCGTATATTCGAAGTATAAACTAAAAAATATGTCTCTGTCCAGTATTAAAAAAGAACTCACGTTTTGAACCGAGCAATAGACTCCTGCGAGGGTTCGTTGTCTTTGGTCGTCGGGCTTGTGCAGAGAGGTGGTGAGTTGGAGTCTTGTGATTTCTTTGTTTTAGGAACGGTGAGCTTTGGTGAGAGTGACGACTTGGATGTGGGCGTGGCCGTTGTGGCCGCTGAGGGAGGCGTCTGCGGCGTTGTTACGTCATCTGACGCCCGCGCAGGGCTGTCGAAGCCGATTATTTAGTCCAGTGCAATTCATGAGACACTATCGATTAATGAGTCTGGTATATAAGACGAGAGCGGATGGTATGATGTGGTTTATATTACTGTGTAGTCTTTATTGTGTTTGCATGGTAAAATCAAATAAATTAATAAAGAACGTAATTACTTGAGAATTGTCACAAATGCAGCCGTAAATGACATGCCCTCCTCTGGGTACTTTTGTGGTTTGTAAAATTAATGTTTTAAAAGGGATTGTAGTATGGATATGTAAAAATGTGGAGTAAATATGTGAATAAATATATTATGTGCGGAGTAAAGTAAAGTAAGTAAAGGTAGTTGAGTTAGGAAGGATGGTCCATGAACGATTTCTGTTCATAAATGCTTGACAAATAGTTAATAAAATTCTACTACTTAACTTCTTGACTGAGACTCGTAACTTGATAAGTAATGTCGAAGGTAAGTCATAAATCTAATTGCACTGAACTAATCCCTAGTTTTTTGTCTCACTCACATTTTATTAAATTAGTGCGTACTAAGAGAAATTTTAGAGAAATTAACAATTAGTTTATATTTTCGTTTTTATGCCTAAAAATAAACTCTTTAACTATAAATAGAACTATAAGTTCACTATAAAATTTTCGAAAAGTTTTTGACTTTACAATGTCAATTCCATTGTGGCCATTATATACGAAACCACCAGGGACGCTGCGACATTTTTCATAGAAAAATACGAAGAGGTTACGAAAAATACTTTACCGTCTTGGTTGACACATATATGAACGTATTTTAGTCACTGTTATATAGGCACCCTCTAGCTTAGCGAATTCTAGCATTCAAGTGCTTACCTCCCGTGAGAATCTGGGACATCAAGAGATACTGCCGCACTCGGTGTGTCAACGCTTTGTGAGATATCAAGCGAGACTGACAGCCCAGTTGTGGTCTCCAGTGACACCGATGGTCCAGTGCGGTCGAGTGAAGCAGTCGCAGTGGTTTCAGGATGAGCAGTCGTGTCCGTGTCCGGTGTGAGTGGCGCCGCGTCTAGTATGTACAGGTTGTCGTTGCCGATGTCCATTGGGTAGTGGAGATTTTCTTGCGCTTTGTCGATTCGGAAAAATCGTTCCGCAGTTACAGCTGAAATATCTTAACTGTTATTTTGCTTCCTACTATTTTAACAAAACGCAACTTTTTAAATCAATTTAAAAAGATCTTAAAGGCATTATATATTAGAACACTAGCCGGATGGATAAAATAATTTCTTTAGTATTGCACTTTTAATTAACTTTTGTTTTAATATCAAATATATCAACCTATGTTTCTACGTTTAGCTCTAGTAGTCTCTACTTTTTCATTAACTGAATGAAATTGCATGTAAAATGATAGAGATGGAAAACGAACAAAGCGCCAATATGAACCTTCTGCTTATAGGCCTGCACATTCCAGAAAATAAAAAATCTTATAATATTTTTTTATATATGTAAGTTGATGTTTCAAGTGGACACTGGTATAAATTTGTGTTTTACCTCATTACAAATCAAGATAAGACGTGAGACATAAACATAAGCGTACAGAAAATTTCAGAAATAATAAATTAATTATTTCCTTTGCCGATAAATATGTTTGTAGTAGTACCGTGAAACGATAGCTAATTAATCATTTAGAAATAAAAAAGGAATTTCCGTAACAATTTTATTCACTTTTGTTTTTCCTTACCTTCAAAAACACCACTTATTTCCAAATTGATCAAAAAATTAATACAGAATATAAATGGTCGATGGATTTAACTTTTATAAATAATTATTCGCTACTACTTCAAAGCATAACAAAGTAACACACGAAGTCGGAAGCATCTTTGAAGTATAAACATTCAACTATAAAACAAAAACAAATAAAATTGGTTCATAATCTTTCATACAAATAGAAAACTTTCTCTGAAAACGGGACCAATCTATAATTAATAATACTTTAAAGCTATAAGTTTGTTTGTTTATTTAAACGTGTTAATCTTGGGATGTATTGTGTAGTCCCTAACACGCTCCGACGAAATGGACGCATGTGAAAGCACGGGGCAGATAGTAAAATAAACGTATGACTTACAATCAACAAACCACCAATCGACGATATTCGAGTAAATTTGAGATTCTTTGATGAGGTTTTGTACTAAGCTCCGCATTTGTTCGAGGTCAGTGGCCGGGTTCACTTCCAAGGAGCCAATCCGTTCCGCTGAAACAAAATATATTTCTTCAACTCGAAGAGTTAAATTTAACGAGGGTCTTTTACGTATCTTTGGGCACATGATTTTTATAAAATCCTCTTTCTATTAAATATAATAAACGCTTAAACTGTCTCTGTCTACATTACGTTATAAAAAAGTATCATACTATTTTCGAAAATAATATGAAGTCATGACTATGAATTTGACTCGTGGGTTCATGTTAACTTTTCGTCTCTGTTTCTCTTTTAAATTTCACAAATATTTCAATTATACTTGTGAAGTCAAAAGTCAAAACCTACTTCATTTTGACTTTAAATCCTATTGGCTGTTCATAAAGTGCGGTGAGTCTGATACTTAGAAGTTAGATAATTTGAAAATAAATTAATTATAAATTATAATTTAAAAAATACCTAATATTATATTACATTATTCAGGTGAAGATTATTATTTTAGTTGTAAGATGAAATATTCTAAACGGCAAAAGCTTTCATTTAAAATATTTATCAAGAGAAATTGAAGAAAATCTAAAGCAACACGGCAAAAAGTTTCTAAAACTTATTAATTGCAAAGATAAGCAAAATATTCTTTTAATTTTAATTAACATATTGGTATTCAATCCCTATTTGTATGCTTAAATCCTCGACAAAACAAGGATGTTATAAGTTTGACGTGTTTGTTATAAGCGAATAGAACGATTTTAAAGCGGTTTATAGTCGTGTTCGAGATTCAGGTCAGCTACAATTTATAAAAATACTAGTGGACCCCGCGAACTTCAGCTTCAGAGTTCCGAATAATAAATAACGTGTCACCTAAAACGTCATTCATAGAAATTTTATGAGGAAACGAATTTTCCTTATAAACATTTTTGGTTAAATTTTCTATGAGTTTTTCTATTTCTATTGAGTTGTAAATGGTGTGAATAATCCGATTTTGTTCTATGTTTATACACACATCATCAAAGTTTGCGTTCATTTGGAAAAGTTAAGATATTTTTTAATTTCTTAAAATATTTTAACTATTACGTTCGTGTTCTTTATTTAAGATTTTCATATTAAAATTACGTGCTTTTAAATGTTAATACATACATTAATTATATTTTGACACAAAAACAAAATCAATTTTCCAAGTAAACGCAAACTTTTGAAGTGAAAACTTCTTTAGCATCGTTGTGATTTGAAAGTCGATGAAACGAAAAAGCGACAGTAAAAAGAGACAGACACATAAACTCATAATATTTAAAGTGGGAGAGAATAAGATAGAAAGCATTATACAGTGTTTCTTTAAAAAATTTAAGGTTCCACTTGTACCACGTGTGAATTGCACACATGCTTTTTTTTGTTTGTTGTTCATCCATGAGATTTTCTTACATTTTGTAATAATCATGTCGTCCTCCGACACTTTTTTAAATGTCTTCAATTTCACTGTTAAATATTTAACATTTTAATTAAGTTAGACTAAAAATAAAACTCGTGTTCTCAGTGAGCTGAGGTGAAGAAAATACTTTGTCGGCCATTTTACGTTCTAGCATAAAAGGAATTAATCGTTTTCGAGGCATAAAAGCTATTTAATTAAAAATATGAACTCACTTTTATAAATAACAAATACAACGTACCTTATGTCAAAATACCGTCTACTCTTGTATCGATTCTAATATTATAAAGAGAAAATATTTTGATATTATGGACGCTAATCTCAGCAACTACAGGATCAAATTGAAAAATTCTTTTTGTGTTGAATAATCCATTTATCGAGAAAGGCTATGGCTATATAACATCACGATATGACGAAATCATCGCGAGTGAAACCGCGGGAACATCTACTTAACAACGTTTCAGTAAATTATTTTCACCTCACAAAATCTCCCCAAATAGATGAATCCACTTACGCAAGCAATAAAATATGTATAATGTTTCTCAGTATATAACATAAAGTATTAATTTATTTATGTAATGTATTCTGATGCTGAAGTTTCTCTGTTTACCACAATGTTTTTCATATGAATACAACTTTATTTATTAGAAAACTTATTTTACTTGCGAAGCGCAGAATAAATACGCTGTCATCGAGATACGTAAAGTTTCGAAGCAATTCTCAGGCTGGGCTTGAAATTTTTAAGTTAAGTTAAACAATGGGTTTCACTAACTTATTAATTCTGATTGAAATTTTAGTGAGGTACTTATTTTATTTATTAGCTTTATATTAAAAATATTAAAATAATTATATCAACCAAAATCTACAACATAAAACTAAGATAAAAAAACAAAATAATATAAATAATTAAGAGTTAAATAACTCTTCCTATTAGACGTAATTTTTCCATCACGGCGGCGTAAAAAAGTGAAATTGAAGGTAATTTAAAAAACACCCGGAGAGATAATTATTAATTACAACTGTGTAAGAATATCTCATGCATATAATCAGAACAGATCTTCAATTGTTGCTAAGATTCTGACGTCAGCTTTCAGAACAGAAAACACATCAAAATTCGTTCATTTGTATAACAACTACAATGCTACAGACAGAGTCACAGACACGTCTAATACCTCTATTATTGCGCCAGGATTAAAAATTTAAAAGAGCACATGGAAATCTATTAAATCACCAATCTTTAAAATCCCGGTAACCTTTAAAGTAACCTTTATTTTAAACCAAATGACTTACATGTACATATTTAAAAACAAATTTAATATTTACCTGCTTTAGCCAAGAGTTCCTTGTCGTAGTGATGTCGTTCATACTCCGCCATAGTTATGAGATTCACGGTAAAGCATAGTTTGTCCAGCGTCGTTAGGCTATAGAAAATACGAATATTAAAAGTAATCACACATTTTATTACATACTACTTCTAATAACAATAGTTACATCAAGGCTTCCGTGTTTCGCCTCTAAAAATTGACAATTTTTACTGCCTTAAGAGCCCCATTACAAAATTGCGTTGACGCACAACTCTCATACAACACTCCTAAGAACTGACACGCACCATTTATGTAATAATTTTACTTGTAATTGGGATTATTAAACAATTTATAATTAATTTTTTTTAAAAGCAAATTGCAACACTTTAAAAATTTGACGGCCGCTATAAACTTCAACACTATATAATGGACGTTATAACATAATTTATTTTGTTTACTTACATCACTAATTCAGAGCACGATCACAAAAAACAGTTGTCGCGCATTTTATGAATATATAATACCATTCTATGAGTCCAAGTTATCAAAAGCTTTCAGGTTCAGAGAATCGTCGAAATTTACCATTTTATGCAAAAAATAAACTTAAAATGTAATATGGATAATGTAATATTAAGGGATATCCAAATTATAAATTTTACAGCTATTTTGGGACTTATTTTTTACTAAGATTCGTGCCCCTGATAGTTAAATTACATAAAATAAATCTATGTACTTGACGACGACAACATCCCTAAACGAATGAACTAATTTTAAGGTATTTTACGTACCTAAACAACAACGGTTAATCAAAATTGTTTCAAAAAGGTTATTTGCTAATCTATTCTCGGCAGAACCAAATTAATTGCTAATTATACCGGCTTAATTATCACGTTAAAATGTGATAATACCGCCCCTTCCCCACCCTTAAAGAAGCATATAAACTTTAACATCCCTATTGCAACATAATAATCATTTTATTTAATACTATAATTATACCTATTCATATCCTACAGTACGTCCACCATGAAATAACGAAGTTTTCCTTAGGTATTTTAATATTTCAAAGCTGTATCTGTTTGTCATCGGTCAATTTTACCAAACTTGTCACAGCTACAGAAGACAATTTTTCTTACGTGCAATAAGAAAGGTTCTCTTTAATTGTTTTATATTAAAGATTAAGAAATTTCTTCAATTGTAATTAAATTTTAGCATGTTTTTTTGTAATTATAATGCTATACCCAACTTCATGTTGTCAGTGATTATATATAGTTTATTGTAAAGAAAATAAGAAAATATTCCATAAATAGAAAAGTAAATTATACGAGTAGTTAAAACCCGTTTCAAACTCCTAATTCTGAGAATAGCTTGAGATATTTAATTAGGCGTAAATTTCATTGTTAAGGTTACTAAGAAATAATACTTTAATTAATTTAATTTAGGCTTTAAATAAAACTGTCTGTGCCTAGTAAAGATTGAATTTAAATCTTTTTTATTCCATCTGTGAAACATTTTTAGGATTCATCTATCTTGTATAAGTATTAAGTATAAATAATACAAGTACAGATGTATCTTATACTCTTCGTATAAGTATTCATCTGTGTTGTTTTTTTAAAGTAAATATATTAAAAAGGGAAATCGCTTTGAATTAAAGAGATAAATCTTCTATTCTGGGCAAATGCAAATTCAAAAATCATAGTAAGCCGGCTAAGGTTGACATCAACGATGGTTAGATGGTTGTCTTATAATATGACTTATAAGTAAACAGACTGTCAGCTGGCGCACCCGCGGTGGGTGTGGACGTTGCGAAATTAGTAAAAGAAAAGAAGTAAAAGAATAGTTGTGATCAAACTAAGCTTTCTAAGCTAAGTTATACTAAGTTTGACGTGTTGTTCTTACATTATTTTCTATATTTTAATTACTTAATTTAATATTACTACTACTAGTCAAGTAGTACCTACTTATTACAAGTAAAATCGAATACAATTAAAAAAGAATCTCACAAATGGATAAACAGATCAAAAATTGTATCTAAGAACCATTTGGACACGCCATCTTTCAAACAAAACCCCTATTGAGATCAGTTACTTCGTTCAGAAGCTCCAATGGCGCCACTGAGAAACACAACCACGTCCAACTAATAACCAACCCTTTTTTTCGAGGATATAAAAAAGCAATAGGATTAAGGTACTCACGGCGCGAGCACCCGACCGGGCTTCTTTTTGGCCAGCATGATGGCCTGGTTGAGTATCGAGAGGGTGATGATGGAGGGCGCGAGTCTGCAGGCCTCTCCATCCACCTGCATCGGGATCACCTTGGTGGTGACGATCTTCGCTGTCTTGCACTGCGTGATACACGTTCCGTGCCCACCGGCTTGCAACAGCGGCTGAAACAGTCGGACTAATGTGACCTTCCCGCTTATGGCTTCCACGTGACGTCATTAATCATGTCTTTACTTATGAAGCCCCGTGTTTGTTTGTGCGCTATAAGATTAGGGATTAACTGTCCATGATACGCTAAGTTCATTTCAATTATACTAACATAATAGACACAATTTTAACTAACATTTTCTTAAAAACAATAATTTTTCCTTAGTTTAAATTGGCACTTACCTATTAAACAGATCAAATGGGTATATAATCTGAGAAATAAAATTTAGAACATTTATGAAGATATAAAATTAAAATATTAATGTTAAAATAAAACTGAGGAATTTATTCGTTTGTTTGGTGGAACGCGCTCGGGAACTACTGGTACGAATTGAAAAATATTTTTAAAGAGGAAGGCTACAGCCTACAGGCTTCGAAATCACGCTACGACCATTAAGAGCGGAGTATCAATGAAAAATGTAAAAATGGGAAAAAATATAAGATGGTGGTGACATATTATAACAACTCCATCGAAGCTAGGACGGGCTTCGGTATACAGTAGATATATCCCCCCTTAGAATATCTTTAGTTTTTATTACAAACTAAAATGCAACAAATCCTTTCTTTTTATAATATTAGCATAAATTTTAACTCGTTAAAAGTTAAGTTAGACACAGGTCTTGATTTGTCTGACGGTTGGAAAATTGTTTACCTTTCACAATAAAGCCTGCCGAATTTTGTATGTTTAGGTGTCTTGATACACCTGTATTTTTAAACAATGTTATATAAAATTTTGTTCAATTCTATCGCTAGTCGCTACTAATATGATAAATGTGAAAGTAACCGTCTGTTACGCTTAAAATTTTGATGGAAATAAGTACAGGGATAGATAAGAGCTTTTGAAAGAACATAGGTTAAATTTAAATGGGAAAAAATGCTTGAAAGTGTTGAAAAAGCTTGTTTTCAATAAATAATATTGTACAAGTATACAACAATTATACAACTCTCTAAACTTAACAAGATTTTCTATTTTAAGTTAAGTGAATTCAAAACCGCTATTCTGTTATTCCTTTTAATTAAATTTAGAAATCGTATGACAGGAATAAAATTATTTTAACAAACTTAATAATTCTAGTTTAGTTTAGATTGTGTATGGCAGAATTGGAATGTTAAAATAAAAGAGATAACAAACCAGTTGATATGTGGTCAATCCAACAACTTCTATTAATCCATCTTCCGTCGAGGGTTCGGACGCTCCCATTGATTTGTTCCAAGGGTGCGTTCCTCCTCCGTAACTATGAAATATAATATTTTAATATAACCAAAACAAAAATAAGTACATCTAATGAGATGTTATATGAGATGAGATTATAATGATAATACCTCATTAAACAAATTAAAGACAATTTAAAAAACCCTCGACATGATGATCATGTCAGCTCTTATATACAGACCCGCATCAAAATCGGTTCATTCGTTTAGAAGCCCCACTTTTTGCGTCGAGGGTTAAAGTGATTCATTTTGCACATTTAAAATGTATTTTTTTTTTAAATTTATAAGAATAAATAAATGATAAGATACCTTGGAATGTTTAAGAACACGATTGCATGCACCCTATGTTCCCTCAAGACCGGGGTGAGGTCTTTTCCGTCGCATTCTAAAGTAACGAATTCAGCTAAGCCTTTCCATTTCCTCTGCATGAGATCCTTCCCTCCCGCCGTACCGTAAAAGAGCTTATTTCGAATACGGGAGTTAAATTTCTCAGGGTGCGCCTCTAAAATATAAACGGAAATTAAGCTTTGCATTTCTCAACCGATTTCAAATTCTCAATTCGTGTGTCTGTCTTTTGTATATTTGTTACACGATGGTGAAGCCAATTATTACTTTAATGATAATTCATTTGTTTGGTATTTGCGTGCGTCATAGATGGTCCGTTTAGCTTAATTTTAGCAAAATATATTGGGTAGTTATATATTTGAATAATTAAACAAAAATTGAAAATTCGTGTACGTAGATAGTTTCAATCTCTGTTCATTATTATAGTTAGAGTCCGAAACTTTTCACTCAAAAACATTTGAGTATCAGCAAGTGTCCTTAGGATTAAAGATTGAATTTCTGTTATAGTTTGACTCGACTTTCAAATATTTTCCTTTTAGAATTATTATTTCTGTGTTATTTAGTATTTTAAGATACTTCAAAGTCTTTAGTATTAAAAAAAAGCTTTTACAGTTTTATTTACAAAATCTTCTTTAAAAAATAAAGGTTCTAGTGCAACGAAATGAATTTTTAACACGAATTTGCTAAACTTACCTCTGGCTTCGTGGAACTCTAGGGCAATATGAGCATCGACACCAAATGAGAAATAATTGTTAACAACATTTAGTGGTAAGTCCGCTTTAGCGTTACTCGTGTCTTCGCCTGACGATGCTGTGTTTGGCTCCACGGCCAGCTGCCAACGATCCAATAGTACTGTGTCGCTCTCACCGATGTGGGCCAAGATTTTTGAAATCGGCTCGTCTTCATAACCCTAAAAATATTAGTTTATCTATTACCAAGTTCTATAGAAAAGTAATTATTATTTATTTAATTGGAAAACAACACGTCACCATAGCACATAAAATTTATAACTGCTTGATAATTATGAACATGGGAGTATACTTCGTTTTATTTCCCATCTGCCATTTATCCACTCCACCAACTTTCCAAATATAATTAATTACAAATCAAAGTATAAAACAACTTTAGAAAGAATATCTCAATGGATGAATAGATCTTAATAAATTCAGCTTTTTAATATCCATATCGATGCCACATGGACAGACACACAGACCCACAGATACATACATACATTTTAAATTTATAACACCCCTCTTTTTGTGTCGTAATATGAAAAGATCGTATTTAAAATTACGAAATATGAAAATATTGTATTTTCTTATTACAGGTAATATTCTATAAGCTGAGCTTTACCAATACCAAACTAATTCAAAATGGCCGTTCACAAATCATTATAAATCTTTTGACATTTTCTCTTAAGAACATTTCTTTTCATTTTGAAACGTATATTGGGTTAAATGTATTTGCATAATTAGGTTTATCCTCACGCTTCGTCTCATAAAGGAAACTGTCACTAGCTAAGCTGAGTCGGGGATGTTAGCTATATTCCAATTTTCATATTTTTATGTCTTTTTATTTTATTTTGTATTACAAACTTTGCTCTCTTTATATTATATAGCTATACTAGCTGACAAACGTTGTTTTGCGATATTAATTTTTGGAGTGGGCTACCCTTATCACTTAGGGGTATGAAAAATAGATAGTAGGCGATTCTCAGACCTACTGAATATGCATATAAAATTTGGTAAAAATCAGTAAAGCCATTTCCGAGGAGTAAGGTAACTAACATTGTGACACGAGAATTATGTAGCTATATAAAGAGACTTCGGTTGGGGTAGGCATGGCGTCTAATTTCCAATTGTCTTCATTTAAAATCATAAATCGGTTATAGTTTAGCATTTAAAAACAAAGTTCATTTTTAACTTCTGACGAAAAAAGATGCGAGTTGTAAAGATCATAAATACACTCACTGTGTGCATAAATACACTGTGGCATCGTAATTCTTTGACGAATGCACCGATTTTTATGCAATTTCCTTAAATGTATGATCTGTTCATCCATTTATGAGGTATTCCTATTTGTAATTTAGTTTTGATTCAAATTGTTTTTAATTTCACGTGTATATCTCTCTACATTACTTTCCAAAAATATAAAAGGAAACAAATAAAAGCGTAGTCTGTAACTCGTATGGGTCATATTCAATTATTTTTTAATTTTTAGCCACCTGCCTTGAAAGCTGTGTCTGTAAGGTTCACGTAAGTATGTTTTTACCTAAAACAACGAGCCCGTTACCCTTGGAATTAATGTATATTGTTGTTTATGTGAGTTACTCAGTTTTTTTAAAATAAGGCGATGACAGGTTTGGTGATTTGTTGAATGTTTTTCTGAAGCTGTCTTTATTTTTGTAAATAATTGAGGTTATTTGCGCTTTTTATATGAAATAAAAAAAATTAATTTCGCGTTTAAGGTAGCTTATGTACTTTCCCAAGGTCTATTCTGTATCTTCACCTAATCGTCAAAATCGGTTTAGTAACATAGGCGTGAAAGTGTAATAGACAAACAGATAAAGTTACTTTTGCATTGATACTATTAATAGGCATAGTTGATTTTCTTTGTGTCTTTTAAAAAAAGGACGCGCTCTTAAGATTTTTTCTTCTCGAGTTTAATAATTTAGCACGCATAATTGTTATTTTGATGAAGTAAGGCTTAGAGAATGAAGATGTGAATTATTAATGCAATATTGTGAGCTTCAAACAAACTCATTTTGAAATTCTAATGCATTTTACTTCCGATTATAATTGAGAGAACGGACAGCCCCGCTGCTTATTACAAATACATATTTGCGCTACAATTTTATTTAATTTTTAACATTTCTAAAATTAATTGAACTTTACTTACTTGTACCTATACACTTAGGTACATAGTAACAAAATATGTCAAACAAAATAGATATTTAAACAAGCAAGTTAGAACAATGTATGATTTATAGTTAGATATATATTTCACTTATTAGTATATCCATTAATATACATTTGTTTTTAATGTATGATATATCGTCATACGGTTCAATCGTCTGCGTGTTACACCGGTAGTTCTGGGTTCGCATCTCGGGAAAAAAGTTTTCAGTTTTTCGTTAATGTTTGTAATGAAAATGACTAGTAAAACAGATGAATAAATTTATATTTCTAATTCCAGTTACGGAATTGCACTTGTCCTCTGCAAAAGAAAAGCCTTAGGTGGTTAATATACTAAAATGCTCACCCCGCCCCAGCCTAAAGCTCTTGCGAGATCATTCCCCGTGCCGAGTGGAAGGACTCCGACTGCAGGCCGCGAGCCGAGCCTGTCCAAAACGCTGAGCACCCATCCCACAGTACCATCCCCGCCGCACGCCAGCACGCGTAGATTTGGCACTTTACGAAACATTTCTAATCTGAAATACAAGTTTAACAATTATGCTAATACAAATATAAACAGTTAGTGGATTTATTGTGCAAGTCTTGTCTTGTTCTCTAGAAATTACTTGCCTTTAATATTAATAGAACACTATTAATATTACACATTGTAAATAATAGGATTAGGTATATTCTGCATAAGGTACTGTATAATTGTTGATTCAGGGAGCCATAATACAGTATTGTGCTTAAACTATAGCCGAGGGCATTAAGTCAAGGGTATAAAGAGCTTCTCAAGGAGAAACTTAATATATAATAGTAAGCGCACTAAAGAAAATCTTTGTATATATATAGAAGACAACAGGGCGACTTATTTGAGGTAGTTGATAATAACGAGGTTTTGTCCGTAACTCCGTCCGCGTTTGACGTGTTTCAACCCTTTCAAGTAACCTATGACCTTTCTCAAGTTTTTTTTTTATCGTTTGTTCCAGTCGCAGTACATATATGAAGCTATTCCCACTTGACGACAAACTTTATTTTTCATGGACGACAAGAAATGTTGGCCGTTTTGGCAGCCCTCTACGCCCGGCAAAAAACATGTCGTGTCTCGTCCGCCTATGAGATGTATTGCTGTGTTTCTTCTTGTCGGCTGTCGCGCCCGAGAACCCTCTCTAAATCTTGTATTTTGGTAGTTTATGCTCAATGATATCCGAGCCAGTAGATTGTTAAATGTAATTAATGACATACTAAAATAATTGAAAATCTGAATTTCGTAAATTTTCAATTCTACTATTAAGTTTCCAAGCAAAATCTTTCCCTCAGGATTGTGTGCACCCTATATTTTCTTTCCTTAGATTTCTTTATTCGTTTTCTTCTCAAATAATAAACAGACAACTAGTGGGAATAGGTTCTAAGACTACGAAGTAAGCAAAGGACCTTGCGGTTGAGCAGTTACTTCTACGCAAACGGCGGGTTAGGAAAAGGATAACAATACACGAAAATGAAGAATGTTTCCGGAGAGATTGCGACATGCAAAGAAAATATACAATTCCCTCTTCACTCATCTCAAATGATGTAGATATTATTTGGATGTTTATATTATACCTGCTCAAATGACCAAAAGATGAAAAACGATTCAATGTGGAATACAATAGCGTCTCTCACTGACAGTTGTTTAATGTGTATAAAGATTGGGTGAATTCGAAAATCATGGTTTTTCAGATATCGTATAAATTATGTGGTTAAAGAAATTTATTTTTCATCTCACCTAATCGGAAAGATTAATTTTTATGGCTATATAACCGGGTGAAAAATTGCTTTTTTATCCCTAGGGTGGCAAGTAATTGCATGGCCATCTAGATGCACGTCGTGATCAACTCGATTACAGTCTAGTCGGCCGTGGCAAGAGGCCAGTGCGAAAAGGTTGGAGGTTGGATATGGGTAAATTTAATTTATTTGTATCTAATTATTAATTTATATCATTATATTGGGTACATTTATTCATTTTTAATCTGGGTCTCATACCATACGAGAAACACAGGTTTATCAGAAAATTTTAAACTTAAAAATGCCCGACAAAACATTGATTTGTATTTTTTAAATTGTTATAAGTTAACTTTGAATTTTAAATGATTATACCTGTTTTATAAAATGTGTGTGTAATATTTTACTTTCCTCACATTCGAATAAAAAGTTTAACTCAGGTGAATATACAAATTTCACTCTCGAACTATTGATCTTACTTCGTTCAAGCACCAGAAATATCTCTGGTGAAAGTGGTCACTTTCAACCCTTGATTAACAATCTACTATTCCCATAAAACCATATTTTGTCACTCACGTATTTTTTATTTACAGATTTTTTTATTTCTAGTGGTAGTTTATTTTACAATTACAGTCCTAATTATTAAGAATTAATTCTAGATTTACACTAAAGTATCTTTAAACATTCTAACTTTGTTTATTAATATATTGTGCAAGTATATTATTGAAACAAGTTTCGTAAAAAATATTTCTCATTTTTAAACGCACTCAGGCTGAAACATTTGTGGGACATACTAATGGCCCATTTAAAAATATTCATTATCAAGCAACATTGTTTTTATTAGTTAAATTTTTCAAGTCACAAAACATCTTTGAGAAATATCCGAAAGTGGACGGGGATTCCTTGGGATAGTCAAAAACAAAGGGTTGGAATAGACAATTTTCGAGTGTGAATTATCAAAATTTAACTCACGAAATAAAAATTTTAAAATAGCAATTTTTTAGTTTTAAAAAATAAAGACAGATCTTCTAAGTAATATTTAACTAGCAAGTTAGCTTTGTACCAAGTTTCTGACTCGAATTTGTTTTCGAATAATTGAGAATACTTAGAAAAAAAGTTACACGTCATACTTCGTATGATGGCCATCCATTAACATTAGATTAGACACTTTAAATCAAATTTTGCATATTTGTTTTAGAATACAATTTTGAGTACATTCGTGCACAATTAATTATATTTGCCAGGATATCGTGCGGCATACAATTAGTTTAGCATTTGTTTGAACGGACATTCTGTTACCATTTGCCATTGTAATACCGGGCTTTATTTGCATACAATGTCATTAATATGCGATGTATGGAATGTGATCTGTAGATAAAGTTTAGTTTAATCGTTACGGCGTTGGCGAAAAACATATACGCTTGATCAATGTATTTATGTATACTAAGTTGCACAAGAAAAAAGAAACAAAAAACAAATAATAAATTGGTAGTCCAGAATTTAAGAATTTCTCACGAGTGGATGAACAGATGTTCATAAATTATTACTAAGATCCGTCCCGATAGCGCCAGCTTTCAAACAAACTTATATTAATATGTATTACTAACTTCTGCGTCGGGGGTTAACATAATTTTCTCTGTGTGATATTAGGGTGGAGTAGTCTATATGTCGAAAAAGCTTACCCAGGTCCCGGTCCTCCTTGAGTGAGATCGAACACCTGCCGTGGGTTTAAAAGCCATTGGAACTTCTGCAAGAGCTTCACACCTTGATTGCCACCGCTCTTGGGGTTTATGAAAACGAGGACAGGTCTCACGTTCGACGTCGGTATTGGTTTTATCACGAACGGTCTCTGTTCAGACTTTGAATCTTTTCCTTTTTTCTTTCCAGCACTTTTCTTCTTCGGCGATTTTCTTAGCGATGACTTGAAACTCCCCCGCCTTGGAAGTTTTACTATCCATGACGGTGGTACTATTATATTCGATTGTATACCTGGAAGTTTAATTTATTTTAATGTTTTTTCTTCTGGGTTTGGTGGTTTTGATTGAGGTGTTAATTTAAATTAAACTTTGCAGCGTGAATTCTATAATGCAATTGACAAATTATTTTCTTTGTTCCAAGTTTATTTCGTCCGTTAAATATTAAGATTTTATTGTAAATCTATTCGTGTTTGTATGGAAGAACTTTGAAAAGTACATCTCTTAATATCTTTTATTTACGCGAGTATCACACATTTAAAGAAAACAATTTTAATGGATTTAGTGCGTATATTGAACACAAATTTTACAATTATTTTAAAACGCATAATCACGATCGCCCATGAAAATTATCAAATAATTGTGAATTCTATAATGCAATTGACAAATTATTTTCTTTGTTCCAAGTTTATTTCGTCCGTTAAATATTAAGATTTTATTGTAAATCTATTCGTGTTTGTATGGAAGAACTTTGAAAAGTACATCTCTTAATATCTTTTATTTACGCGAGTATCACACATTTAAAGAAAACAATTTTAATGGATTTAGTGCGTATATTGAACACAAATTTTACAATTATTTTAAAACGCATAATCACGATCGCCCATGAAAATTATCAAATAATTGTGAAATTTGTGTTAAGTATACGCGATTAATCCGTTCAAACTGTTTTTTATAAAAGTGCATTTCTTTACATTTAACCACAACATTTCAGTGTTAATCAGTAAACACTAAACTCGACGACGCGTATGCAATGTTGGGGCGGGCAGCTAGTTCTAATATATTCCTATAAGTGAGAAAATTATTATTTTCACTATAAATAAAAATAGGTTTAAAGAGTTTATTAATAGCGTTACACAGCGGAAGTATCCGTCTCAGCTGTCTTATACCGGAAACACCACCTGAGATCTATTCTTTATGAATGAACGTTTATATCAAGAATGCTGTTGGGATATACAGATACATTACACACGAGCTAGTTCCAATAAAACAACGTAAAAAAGGATTTTATTCTTCATCAAGATAAATCTAATACAAAATTCTTAAGTCGTTGAGTAGATGCGAGCGGAGTTAGCAAATGCATAAAAATCACATTAAGTATTCCTTTTGCGCTGCATATTAGTTTTCTAGTTCTAAACAAAAAACTTAATATGTTTGTGACTATTTGTTAAGTTTTTATGCATAAGCGGAAGGATTGTGATTACTATTAAAATAGTTCGATTTTAAACAACTTAGGCTTATTTTCAGTAATCAGTAATATAGTTCACCTATCACACACGATACTCACTAAGAGAATTTTATTAGTTTTCACACGCATATAATGCAACTTGTTATTTGAAATCTTATAACCATCCAACGTTTTGCACCAGCTGTCAGTGATAGCAAAACACAATTGACACTGTCAACGTCAATTCATAATACAGATAAGAAGGAAGTTGGCATACCTAACGAGCACTCCTCTCCTATTCTTTGAAGGTTGAAACAGCTCTCTTTGTTATGGTATGCATCCTTACACCATGAACAACTCAGGGCCACAATTTCTTTAGAACTAAATGATATTTTCGCTTGAAGCGACTGCAAGAGAAAAATTAATTTATAAAATAATATATGAATAGTATATACAATTAAAAAGAACTATAAAGCAACATAAATCAGTTTTTAGCCTAGTGTTAGCAAGTTATACGCACAGCGTCTCCTAGTTCATTGTTTTCTAACGGCTTTTCTGCTGTTTTATTTGAGGATATGCACCACCCACAGCAGCCCCGCCGAAATGACTGTGACAACAAAACAACCATGCAAACACACATGCAACACAAACAAATAAAATACTTAGATAACTAATAGATAGATAGATAAAAGATTGAAGAAAAAAATGTTTTGAATTAAAAAGCGGTGCATACATTGCTTATATAAATTATAAACACTTTGAAATTCCCTGTACAAGCCATGGCTGTACTTTTTAACCGACCTTCAAAAACACTACAAAGCAGGTTACCATAGCATTAATATTAATTCTCAAGTTGTGTGTTCATTACGCAATATTAAAAAGTGTACTTTTATATTAAATTTCCCATTTAAAAGCGTTCTCTGACCTAGGAATCCTAACTATACCTAGTCCAAGTAGGCCAAAGGAGAAATGATGGAAAAACTTTTTGACCCCCAGCTAAAAAAAGTTTGTTATAAGTTTGACGCCTCTTTTGAGTTGGTAGGTGTTATGTCATGCATCATAGTTTGTAAACAAAAGGATCGATTTCAATGCATTTTTTTGTTTGAACTGAAATCGAGATGGAACTTAGTTATAATAGATGTAAATCTGTTCATCTATTATGTTCAATTTCACTCATCTATAATTTAAAAGCATCCTCTGATCCAGGATCCATACAGTCCCAGTGGGCTAATGCAAATATGATGAAAACCCTTTTAATAACAGTGAAAAATTACTTTGAAAATAAAACTCAAAGAGCGGCAACAATATCGTTCATGTATTTTTAATCAAGCGCGAGATGAACGAAACTCAATAGGTAACATTTTTTATTTTTCACCACTGACTGCACTATATGAGTGATGTTAGGACGTCATTAAAAATGAAGTTCCATTTCGCTTTGCGAGTGTCGTGCCGTGACGCGCTAGCGTAAATTATTTAAATATGGATAATGTCTGACGCCGAGAATCATAATGGTAACGGCTTAGCTGTATGATCTCTTTATTATTCATACTTGTGTGTTTATATTACGTAGTGTTGGATTGTCTATGGCGTAACTTTGACAGATTTATTAACCTATATAGAGCCTATGGACACCGCTATAGCTCAACCACATGGTTGGAAAATTTACAACTCCCGCTAAGACGCAGTTCCACGCAGACTTATACGGCGACTGTGGGACTGACAGCTTTTTAAAAGTAAAAAAGTACATGAATCACTTACCCTTTACTTATAATCATTGCTTTACTAAAAACAATGTCACAAAATGCTGCCACTTTCTCGCTGACGTGCAATATTTTTGCAAAAACGATACAAAATAGAGAGCAAAAACAAAAGTGTAATGAAGCTTTTGTTTTTAATACTATAGAAATGAAGCTCATAATACATATATGCTGTATAAACATACAACTTGATATAATTAATTAGAATAATTATAGTTAAGGATTTCGTTATTTCCCCTCATTAAAACATTTTTATGCGACCTCCTTGTTAAAGTTCAAAGTTATTTTTTAAAACTACACTTCCGCCGTCAGTGCTCTCGCCAAGGTTCTTATCCGGATTTAAATATTAGTAGAGAATCATCTGACTTTGAACATTGGATGACAACTTATTTACGCTAAAATATGAAGTCTGGCAACCAAATTCCTAATATACTCAACAAAATAATCTTATAGAAATCTTACAAATTTAAGAGATTACTTGTATTTCCAAATACATTATTAATTAGATTTCCTCCAAATCAATCGTGATATTGTCGAATAATATTCAGTTATAATAGCATCATTAAGTAAAATTAAAATCCGTTTTTTAAGTCCGTTTTGCGTTAAGGGTTAACTCCTGACGCATCCATGTTAGATGCTAGACTTTTTATTATTAGACTTTAGACAGCTTTATTTAGTACAAATAGTAAATAATTTAGAATTGAAATATAAGTATCTTATTTATATTTTAATTGGTTCAGCTATCAAAAAGTCATTATAAATTATAACAATTACATTATTGATGATACGTGGAATCCATTTACATGCTGTTAAGTTGGGCTTACCGGGAGGCGCCGAGCAAATGAGGTTGGGAGACGCTTTATGAATAAAGATCAGATGTTAGGTCAACTGTAGAACATTTACCAGATAATTATCCACGTGAAAGTCACACCAATCACTATCATAGTTCCAACGAACATTACTACTATAGTAATATCATGGATATGTAATGTCATAAATTAATTAAAACATAAATAAAACCAACCTCATCATTATGAGGTTGGTTGGAGGTTAAACACAAGTTTTCTCTCAAAGACAAATCTTCTGTTTTGTAAGATCTATAAAAATATATCTGTAACATTTTTACTTGCCTAATTATATACCTTTACACGTATAACACTCACGAATATTTAACAATTAGATAGATTAGATTGTATTTAATGAGATCGAAGAATTAAAAGTGCATATTGGATATTAATAATAAAATAGAAATAAGCTTTTGCTACGGCAACTAATTAAATCAAGTGTTTGTTAATCTAAATTATGCACTATTTTTAGTAATTGTTCCATATTTTGTAGAATATAGTTCCTTTTTAGCTGAACTGAGACAAATCTACGTTGTCTGATGCGGAGTCTGATAACATTAGCTTCTTAAAGTCAATAAAATAAACTTCTATTTCCGAGCTGACCATTCCCACGTTCGCTAACTTTGTCCATTTTCCGTAAGCCTGTTCTCAGAGAATTAACAGGTAAGTCATATAAAATTTCATTTCCCGAAATTCCCTGAATCGTGATAACACGTAGAAATTTAATAGAAATAGTCTACTTATTTCTTATTTTATTTATGTGGATAAATAATTAATTGATTGTGTATAATATGTAATTATAATTATGGTGATTTAGATTGTAGGCTTCGCACTTTTTTCTTCTCCATAAACTCTTATTTATGTTTCTTTGCCAGGGTTTTCTGGAAGAGATCACTTGTTAGGGATAAGCTGCCCGTTGCACTCAGATTTATTAAATGAAAAACGGAAGCGAAAATGAAGCGAGTTTTTAAAATTTTGTTAAACATCCGCGAATTTGCCGAATTGTTATAAAAGGAATGTTCGCATATTTCTGAGGCTCATTTAAAATGATCCGTTTTATTTGTTCGTTCAAATTTTATTATCGATTCCTTATCATTTTGAATATTCAAATTTATTTAATTATAGGTGTTATACCTATTAAATGATTCTTAAACTAAGTACATAATACATATTAAAAACTTGCAACTCCTTGGACAAGTATATGGTGAGTCTCACATAACCTTACAACATTTTTTAATTGCCTAAACATCTTCAGCATTTAAATTTTCTTAAAGTTCAAAAACTTTTCAAAACTTAAACATAATTATGCGGTTACGAAATACAGCTTCCCCTTTTATCAAATTCTGAAACACGTTATAAAGTCATCTCTACATCCGCAAAGTTTCAACGTATAACAAGATAACATTTGCAGTAAAGTATTATCATTGTAGCTTCCTAATCTTTGAAATTAGTTCAAAAATATTTTAACTTTAGCCAAAAAAGAGGGATGTTAATAACTATATACTTTGTCAACTTTAGGATGATAATTTTGACAGATTGCGCCTATGAAGTATCATATTTTTTCAATTAAAATAAACCATAGATAATGAGTACTTCATTGACGGGTACCGCCCATTTATTGAAATGCCACACATAACGAATAATCATAGATATTTACAGATTTGTTTTGAAATAAAATAAATTAACATTTAGGTAACTATGTATATATTTTTTGTAAATGTTACAATCATTGATAAAAAAACTTTAAGTAAATGCGTAAAATAATATAATTCAAGGTATATAAAATTTACAACATTATACATATATCTAATTATTATAATCCACACACTTATTATAATCAACATACAAGTATCGATTGCGAGTTCTCTGAGAATAACAATCGATAATTGAATAGATCCATTAACGATTTTACACTTACCTACTTGTCAAAATTATCATCCTAAATTTGACAAAGTATGTATAATAAAAAATAATAAGTTTGACGGGTCTGTGTGTATGTGAGTGAGTGTGTCTGGCTGTGGCATAGTAGCGCCTAAACGAATTGAATTTATGGATAGGAATCAATGTTTGAAAGCTGACATGATTCAGATGGATATTAATTAAAATTTATGAAGTGATTTTTTGAATTGGCTTCCATTTTACTTTTAACTTCCTTAAGTTACTTTTCTAACAGAAGCAAAAAACTTAGTCCTAATGAATGATTCAAAATGGTATCAGCTACTTCAAAACTCTCTTTCTCATAAATTGATATAGTTTATCTGTGGATATTTTAATGAAATATTCATATCTGTCAATAATATTTCATATTATCACTCACTTTGAATATTTTGTTTAAATTTGAAAAGACTCATTCGAATAAAAAAACATACCTGGTGAATTAATTTTATTCTACAATAGATTTGAAAGCATAAAAAACGTACACTCAAAAGCTTTCAAATCTACCGAATATAGTTCTCAGGCTATTTAAAAAGCTCGTTTACCTCGGAACTGACCGAAATATTTTGGGTCAGTTGATTTGGCGGATTTCATATTGTTACATTTTCAGTTCAAACTTATTACATGAACAAAAAATTGAAGACAATTTAAAATAAACCTTCCACATAATTATAACAAATAAGAATATGTCATAAGCCAATGATTTTCATATATTGTAGCTAGACACCTCGATCAAGTCAGCTTTTAACCAAATTAAATAAATAAACAAAAGCTATTGAAAACTCTACTTAATAAAGCCCGTGATAAAAAGAAGAGGAAAGCCAGGAAAGGTGTATTTAGTAATTACCTTGCCGCAAGCCTTGCATTTTCCCTTCTCGGAGCGTCTGTGCACCCAGTGGTGATGTGTGATGGTCTGTTCCCTGTACTGCCGGACGCCAACGTCTCTGAAGGTCGGTTTGCATGTGAATTGTACTCGGTCTATCAGAATGTCGATGCAAGCCGTGTGAGCCACAATCTTACACGCCGAGCACTTCATACGAGGTCCATGTTTCTGTAAAGATAATTTTAGTTTCAAATATGATATTTTTGTCTTTATTGTATTGTATATTTTATAATTTATGCATACTAGTTTACTAATATAAGCTGAAAAATTTGTTTAGTTGAACTACTACTTCAAATTGAGAAAGTTCTTTTTGTGTTGGATAGTTCATATATTGAGAAATTTAGCGCCTTTAACCAACCAAACAATTAAAGTCTTTAACTTTATAACATTAGTATAGTAAAAAGTCTATTAATAAGTATATATTTGTTTAATTAACAGAAAATATAAACCTTAAGGAATAAAATAATACACAGTCGATTTTCCTTTACTGTCTAAAGAAAACCCTGTTTTCTTTCGCTGTGCATTCCACCTGACTAAGCTTATAAAGCTGTGTCTACGCTACACGAACTAAACATGAGTGTAGCCGTTCTGGGCGTCGTTGTTCGCAGCGTCAAGTGTGGACTTACAATGAAACTACACAATAACCTGTCCTCGAACGCGATGCAAATCCCAAAATTATTAACCGACATTTGGTGGAGCACAGTCGAACGTGGATCAAATGCTCGACGCACGCTCGTTCTAGGCTTGTATGTTGGCCCACATTACACGAATTTGTACACGGCTCGTCTAGCGTAGACGCAGCTTAAGGATGGCTTTTCAAGCTAGATACCGAGGGGAATAATTTTATATGATTATAAATCTTAATCTTGTTTACTGTAAGCAATGCGTAAATGTGTCAGCTTTGAAAAACGGCATACGCTACCTTTATCTTGAAAAAACCTAAAGAGGTTACAATAGGTTACAATAGCTAAAAGAGAGAAACTATAAGAATAAAACGAGAAAATAAACTATAAGCCTAAACCATTATTTTGAAGTTACTACCTTACCTTAACACCTTATAAATTTCTTTGTTAATTTATACTTTTTTGTCTTATTTGTTTCATTTGGTCTTATTCTTTTGGCCTTGATACCTACACAATTTAAAAACTGAAGATTTATTACATGAATTGAATAATCCCGAATCCACATTAACATCAGCATCCAATCTTAGATACTGCAAGTTGGATACGTAACTAAACTAATTCATCCAATTAAATTTGATACTCGAGAGAGCCTAATTGAAAGTGCTTCACTACCTATATGCATTATATGCCAAAACTCTGATGAGCTCGAGATAGGTAACTAGGGAGACGTGGTGGTGCCAATACAATTTCCCGAATGCGAATTTGATATAACTTCCGGTTTTAGCTATTTAAGACTATGCGTAGTTAACGCAAGATGATTATCACAGTATCATCTTGCATCAATACGTCATACTTATATTATAAAGGTGAAGTTTGGTTGAACGCTAATCTCAGGAACTATTGGTTCGAATTGAAATATTATTTTTGTGTTGGATAGAACATTTATTGAGTAATGCTTTAGGCATAATATATAACATCAGACTACGAAAACGGGAAAAAAATTCCTTTTTGAAAGCGGGTGAAACCGCGAGGTACAGTTAGTATTTCTTAAGTAATATTCAATCTATAAAAGTAACAAACAATTATAGTACAATAGTGCTGATATTAGATATTAAATAAACTAATATATACCTTACACTTACTTTAAAATAACGAATAATTCATACCTACTGGTGAATTTAGATTAATATATTGCTCATGATAAAAAACTAATTAGTAGGTTAGTAAGGTGATAGACCTAAATTAAATACGAAAATACCGCCTTAATTAAGATAAATCATGGTTAGGTTAGGTTAGGTTGAAATTCAGGAGCATACAGGAGCGTACATCTGAATCCGTAATTGAATTTATGAGGGTTTCGAATTAGCGCTAAGGTAATCGTATGTATGGTATGACCCAATGGTTTATTTATGTGCATAATAAAACAATACTTGCATACTCTGTGGCTGTAACGGTTGAAGTTTCTTAATAATGGTCTGTTACTTGATATATTATAGAGTAGATTGTTGTTTGATTGATCGCGATAATCTTAGGAACTACTAGGGTCGAATTGAAAAATTATTTTTGTGTTGGATAGTCCATTTAACGAGGAAGGCTGCATATATGTTACATCACGCTACAACCAATAGGAGTGGACCGTCAATAACAATGCTGCAAAAGCGGAAAAATTGTTTCTTTTGAAAGCGAATGAAACCGCGAGGCACAGTAGTATCGATCATGAGTTTGGCATGTCAAATAACTATACCTAAAAATATTACTAGATATAATAGAAAAAAACTATTTAAAAAAACTATAGACCAACTTCAGATAACAATAAAAGGTAATAATTAAAACCGAAACAGTCAAACAAATAGATGCTTAAAAATAAGGCACCGCTTACTATACCTACATAAAAAGACATATTTAATGTTGACTAGTAATTCATATATCCATAAGGACATACAAATTTTATAAGGTTAATTGTTAAAAGTCGTCACTCGTGACACAGAATCATTTAACATCTCATTGAGCGAAATTGATTTTCGGACAGAGACGTAGGATTGGAACATAGCTAACAAATGAAATTGAAGACAATTTAAACCCAATATACGTTTGATTTTGGAGTGTTAATAAGTTATTTTAACACGTTAGGGTAATTAACAAAATACATCTTAAAGCAATTAGTGTATGAAAGGTAGGGGAAGCTTTGTATCGACAGTGACAAGCCATTCCTCTGATGCTGGGTTCATTAATCTTACATTCAACTAACTGGATCCCATACAATAGATAGGAAAGTTGGTAATGGTTGTCGGGAAATTATAATTCTTTACGCTGTTCGCTTGAACAAACTTTTCTTATCGTTAAGAGGTATTGTAATGGCTCGAGGAATGAGCAAGATAAAATTCTGGTTTTCAAACTTTTAATCTGTACTTATATTGTAAAGCTGAAAAGTTTGGTCGGTTGAACGCGCTAATCTCAGGCACTACTGGTTTAAATGGAAAAATATTTTTAAGTTGGATAGTCAATTTACAGAGAAAGGCTCTATAACGGTACGACAAACTTAACGCGGATGAATCTGCGCGGTACATCTAGTTATATAAAGTTTTGTATTTCCAAAGTAAACACGTTAAAATCATCGTCCTACATTATGTCAAATAAAAAAAAAACCGCCTTAGGCCTAGGCGCACTACGGTTTTTTTCCGGGAGCAGTTAACCGCTATAACCGCGAAGCCGCTCGAGTCGAAATCAGCCGCGGGTAAAAACCGCAAGTGCGGCCAATTGTATTAGTTTGCCTGAGTTACAAAATGACGCGGTTAAAACCCGCTGCGATTTAACCGTAGTGCGGCCTCAGCCTTATGGGCACACAAAGAGTGGTGTTTTAAGTTTGACTTAGTTATGTGTGTCTGTAGTATGGTATTTCTTAAACAAATAGACCAATTTAAACAGACGTAATCCAAATGATTCTTAGATACAATTTATGAGATGTTGTTATTAAATTATTAAACACAAGCGGCTATAATGTGAATATGATATAATGGTGAATATAAAATGTATATTAATATTTTATTTACAACACACAAGTACTTTAAGAAAGTACTTCAGTCTCGAGTGTCAAACAATTTAATCATACTAAGTAAGTTACCGTAAACCTTATAAAGACACTTTACTCACTTAAAGTTTGCCCCCGCAGGCCGTAAATCACGCGAGACATTGATAGAATTTTATTAGGTTTACTTAAATTATTCTTATGTCTCTTGACACTTATTTATTAGCCATAACATTTCAATACTGTCTACTTTTTCTAAAATAGTATTTAGTTATCTCTATCTCTTATCTGTTATCAGAAGACGAGAGTAACGTCTAGCAATCCTGCGAAACTGGGACGCACATTTTTTAAATAATGGACCATTTTTTGTAGAAGTACAGTTTTATGCGATAAAAATAGCAATATCGAAAAAAAAAATTTTAATCATTATTTCTATTCTATATCACAGAATAGAATTAGAATACGTGACACATTAAAAAATGTTTGTTCAGATTTGACTTTATTTGTTTATTATCAAATTATACTTGCTCAAGATCTTTGCGTAAAGTATTTTATCTCGTTTTTTTAACAGCAATTCAATGTAGACAAGAAAAGGACAGAGCGGTTGAGACATTGTTTCAATTATGCAATGTTAATAAGTACCAATATTTAATACCAATTTATTAAAAAATTGGTACCTGTGAATATTTTCAAGTAACATTTTTATTTTTAACGCAATTTGATAAATTTCTACATCAGCGAACTCTGATCTTCATAGTGACGTAATGACATGTAACTGTACGACAAACAGATCTCTACGAACTGACCTGGCATTCAGAATCACCAACATAACAACAGTCCCCAGACACTGAAGTCGGCTGCCACAGGTGCTCCCCACTGACAGCTGCCTCGCCCCAATCTGGTGTTGATCGAAGGACTCTGGGCCCAGTAGCAGCGTCACTGGTCCGTCTGCAAAAAATATATCTGTTATTATATAATACCACTAAACACTCTTAAACTAACAGAAACCTAATTCACTATTTCAGTGTATTTCAGTTCCCTGGTATTGTTTATTATTGGGCATTTCACATTATATATAGAGTATTGTATGTATTATACAAATGTATAAATAACCCTAAAATACAATGCTTGGACTCTTGACCGAATGTGGTTTCGTGTTAGACGAATAATATATGTCACAACTTTGTGGCGGCGATATTTCGCTTCCCTTTAATAATACATAATTGAAACTCCGCCAACATGGATCATTCCGTGCATTAAACATACATTAAAGTTAGATATAAAACTACATTGTAGGTATAAGATGTATTTTTGTATTAAATAAATTGCCGCAGATGACCACCCCACAGATTAAAAAGCTCTTTGGAACTCCTTGAAGTTTTGTTTTACCGCCACTGTAGGATAGATAATAAAATAAAAATAATAAAAAATATAATAAATACGAAACATTTCTAGACAAAAATGTTATGTTAAAAGGTTTGTTTGTAGTTTGTTATATTCAATCTTGGAAACAACGGATCCAATGAGATTTCTACTATAAGTCACGATCGTTATAAAGAGTATCTTTAGTTATGTTTATTTTTAAGTAAATTATTTTTTTTATTTTGCTAACCACTGCAACTGCCTCTATCTATTTAAAAAAAAAATTCTTTCTTTTTGATATTGCAGCTTTTGACGACCATTCTCGCAAAGAGCTAACAATGTATTGACTAATTGGATATCCTCGCGTCACGCGGGCAAAGATTCTTCTTACTGAAAAAGAATACAATCTTAAATAATAACTTAAACGTAAAACCATAAAATATTCATCATAAACTAAAACATTTAAATGTAAAAAGGTTCTTTCAAAACTGGCCGAAGTAAAGAAATAAAAACAAAAGTCATTTTTAAAAACGAAATTTGTAAATGGAATAGCTGATATTCCTTGTTTCCCCTTCGCATCATTCTTTGGCTTGTATTTGAACGTAACAGTTCTTCGCTAAAAATTAAAATTGTATAAAAATTGTAAAGTGTCAGAAAAATTCAACAGCAATATCGCGAACGGAGTTTTTAATTAGTTTAACCGAAGATTAATTATAGAAGCCCGGTTTTTTGTATTCTGGGAGATTTGAAGATGGACTGTGCTCACTGCAAGCGTACGATTGAAGGTTGTGCCTCCATCAGGTGCAGCCGGTGCGCATCTCAGTTCCACCTGGAGTGTGTGAGCAGCGAGGAACTGGTGGCCAGCACAAACAGTTGGAGATGCTACCACTGCGAGGCCTCCTGTAACGACGCCCTAGCACCACGTATCACTAATACCCCTGTTCGTGTTTAATTTATGTGGAAAATTGTATGTAATTCAAACGCATAATAAAATCTTTACGAATTGATTTTTTAGATTGTATGTGAATTGATAGTAAGGTATGTGGTATTCAGTGGCGTGCAGTTGAATGACAGGTAGGCAAAATTGTAAAACTAAATAAAAAATAACTCATTAAACGTAGTAATGCATGTGATTAAGATAGATAATTATTATATTTGTCTGTTTCGAGTTGCGTTTTTGGGTTTGGTAGGGTAGGCAATGACTTTATTCTCTATGAAGCGCGCGCTGCTGCCTATGCATCGATTTTGAAAACGATTTCTTCAAAAAATTTTTTGTTCAATTTGTTTTAAATATAAAATTATTGAAGTCGTGTTGTGTCGTGAAACTATTTTCACAGCATTCATAAAATAATCTTGTGGCAACGAAGTTTCACTTGATCGCTTCATTTGGCAGCACTGATACGAAATTTCTATGCGAAAAAGAAACGTTCATTGAAGTGAATGAGACAGATATCAGCATAGCACAGAAATATTTTCCTACTTTGAAATTAGGTTGTCGAACGAGTTCACGAAGCCCTTGCAAGAGTGACAAGGGACCAGCTCGCTACCTTCAAAAGCCGCCCTTCAGTAGGTAATATCATTGTAAAATGGTGTTAACCTGTATTTAACATTAATCCTAAACATTAACCTTCTTACTAATAAATATGGTATAAAAGTTACACCTAAGCATATACGAAAATTCTACTAATAAACGAATAACTTGGAACTTAGTACATCTTTGACTTGGCTTCATACAAATGTTCAAAGTCGCACTTGGTTTATTTCTTATTAAATATAATCATTTATTTTAATTTTATTTTAAGTAGATAATATAATAATCAAACATGGAATAGAACATTTTTATAGTAAGACTGTAAATATGTATTGTTTAACTGCGTAAAAGTCATTAAAACAATGTGGGAGTCAGGATATATACATAAACTTGTTTAATTCAAAGTCACGACTGCGATTTTATTTCAAGGTTAAAACACCTTAATGTGTTAATGATGATGATTTGCCCGTTATTTTATAATATTTATATTTCTCGAAAGGTAAAAGTCACGTAATGATGAATTTCTGACCTATTCTTTTGATTGCTAATGAATAATCACATTAAAGATATTAAGGTATAGCATTGAGCTATATTACTAACGTAGTACATAACTGAATGAGCTATAGATATTCTTTTTAATATGTAGCCATGATTAGATTAACATCGTTTGCTACATTTTACAATAATTCTAATAATATAATATCAGGAACTGACTTGAATTGAAAAATTCAATCCAATTTGTGTTGGATAGTCCATTTATCGAGGAAGGCATTAGGCTATATAAGTATAACAGCGCGCTACGACCAAGCGGAGAATTATTGAAAAAGTTTCAAAAACGGGCGCATTGTATAGATATATACATAGAAAATTAAAATTGATGCAGCTTCTATTAAACATCCAAGTATTTTTATGGTTTGTATATTAGATAATTTGCTGAAACAAATACCACTTATTGCTATAATGCTCACGTGGAGAACTTTGCTTGCGAGTACTACTTAACGGATATTACTTAGTAAAAACAATTCGTAAAAGAAAACGTCAAAGAATAAACGACAGCTTTTAAGGGAATTTGAAATTGAAATCAATTATTTAGAACCGAAGTGAGACACTTATGGACGAGAGGCGTCCATAATAAGGGCCTTAATTCATTTAATAATGACCTCATTAACCTAAATACTAATCAATAAAAAAATTACATAAAATTTGAGAAAACAAGAAGAGAAATAAGAGGATTTTAAAACTCCTCCTAATCTAAAATCCATGTCAATTACATCAGCTTTCAAATAAGAGATTTTGCATCGAAATAAGTCCATTCGACGTCGCCACAGCACAGGCCACAGGCCAAACTTAACTTATTCATTTTTCGTCTGGGGTTAAAAGCTGTTTAAAATTGCGAGCATATGCAGTGTTCCTTTGTTTTAGAATGCACGTAACAAGGTTCTTTATATTAAGTCTGTATTAGCAGCTTCCAGAGCCCACTTGACCTCATTAACGACTGTAACAAATCATGGGCGCTCCACTAGCGTCAGCCACAATTCTTTACAATACACTGTAGTTAATAGTTATACACAGTGAAGTTTGTTGACTGTTGGTGGGTACCTAATAAGTGACAATTTACATGCGTTAGCTACACTATCTATCGAAAAGATCTTATAAAAAATGTTTACATAGATTGAGTTCTTCTTTTAAATGAAATAAGTTATATGCGACGCGGGTAACTTTGAATAATTAAATTGTCCAAGAACAATTAAGACGAATTTAAGTAATGTAAGAAAATTATTAATTAAATTTTTTACTCGGAAACCTTTATGAAGTCGAGGCCAATATGTCAATTTTGGATTAACTTCGCACCTTACGTAAATGACATTGAATTTTCAATGTAAATTTAATGAATAAATAAGCATCAACCACATTAAAATTTAAGTATGTACAAAATGTATATTACTTATGAAATTAGTGGCCTTAGGTAGGTTCAAAATATGATTTTCGAAAAATAATATTACTTTTTAAAATAATGATTTCTTCATTTAAATAAGGTATCTACAAAATATTAATAAATACAATATATATAGAGGATTAATTTATTTTTAGTATTTTGTTGAGAATTGAGATATTCACACACAAAACGTTTTACGTCTTCGACTTATAGATTTCTGAAGTATGAAACTAAAAGAATCATACAATTTAAATATTATTATAATTTATGTGTTTAAATACGATAAAACTACAAGTTATATTGAATTGAGATTCAATTTGGCGGCCGTCAAAACGTTTTACCTTTGTTGTAAATCAACGTTACTTCGAAATACATTATTTGAAGATTTATTTGATTTACTTCAGCTCTATAGCGTCTATAGGCTCTTTGACATATTAAAATTGGAATCATTGTGAATTAAAATTGGAAATTGTGAATATTGGCTCTAAATTATGTAGGTATATACCTATACTTATATTTCATATTTTATTCAATAATAGTGTGGCATCGTAGATTCTAAAAGAGAGGACCGATTTTGCTGAGGGTTTTCGTTTAACGACTAACATGATCGAAATAGATCATAACTACTATTTATCAAGATTTGTTCATCCAATTCTTTTTCAATTACACACGTTTACTTTTACGCTGTGAAATAGTTCTATTTCCTGTATCTACATCTACACTTGGATGTCAAACATGGGAAAGGTTCGTATTTTAGTTTGTCACGAATCAATTTAAAAACTTCCGGAGCGATTTTAGCAATTCTTTCACAGTTTGAAGCTATTCTCTTTCTAACATAGGCTACTATACAAGCTAGTAGGTATCAAATAAATAAACAGTTTTTGGGAACATATGGTCGAAGCCCTATATGAACAAGTACGTTATACAAATTCAGTTATAAGTAAGCCTAGAATATGCCTTGTTTGCATTTATAATTATGTCTATATCTCTATAAACGAAGTATTCAACCGGTCGGCCGAGCCAAGGTTAGGGTCCGAGCGACAATTCCGGTTCGCTGCTCGCGGACCGAATCACATTCGTCTTGACGTAACTTCTGTGATTACCCTTTACGGTGCTTTATTTATTGCAATTGACAAAATCCTCGATAATTTTAACAAATATAAGGTTTTTCAACAAGAACTTTGTTTTAAATCAGAACAAAGAATTTCGATGAAAATAATTAATTTTTTTACTGTATTAGAAACAGTAAGGTTTGACAATTATGAAATACGACAAAAGTCTGTCTGTAAGATGCCTGTAAATTTAGTTTTTAGGTGACGTTCATGTTTTAAGTTAATTCTTAATAGAAGGACAACTAGTCAAATCTTAAATTAAGTACAAACTTTAAGAAAGTAGTACATAAGCACTGGGCTAGTTTTCATGAAAAACTCTATTTACCACAATCTCAATTGTGGGTTGACCTTAAATTCGTTCTTGAATCAGTTCCTTTCACGTTTTACTGTTACTTAATGAAAAAATAATATTTTTAACCCCTGACGAAAAAAGAAGGGTGTTACAAGTTTGACGTATCTGTGTCTGTGGCATCGAACCATCTAAACGAACGAAAGACATGCTCGACATGAATCTGCACTCGTCATTAATGTACTTAATTTTTTTTTTTTCATTTGAAGCAATAATCATAGATTAATAAAACTGGAATGTTTCACATTGAAAATCGAGTTTTTATTTTGTTTTTATTTTATCACGACCATTTTAACTGCGTCATTAATATCATATGCTAGGCACGTAATTACGCCTTTAATATCATGTAATTTACGCCACTTTAATACTCGTCAGTTATAGACTAGGAAATTTTAAAAAAGATTAATCGATAGCTAAAGATTATGAATTCAAGAGAATAGAATTATAAATTTAAAAGAAGTTATTAAATTCTTTGTATATTAGACTTAGACTTAAGAATTTAGTATAACACTATCAAAAAATATATATTGTGTTTGTAAATCATATCAAGTATAATTCAATTAAAAATATTTTTAAAATAATTGATTGACTTGAGTTTTTCAATTAGACTTCAAATAAAATTACAAAATTACGATTTAAATAGGTATCTGCTACACTTATATGTAAGTTTATATTTTAAAAACATGACAGAAACTTATTTGAACAGATACACTAGCTGAATCACAATTTATTAGCACGCATACAAAGTGTACCTATTTCAAAACAAAAGTCTTATGTTTATATCACAGTCATCTGATAATTTTACATGCTTGCAAAAATCTATAATCTCTCGATAACGGAACAATACATTGAAATAGTAATGCAATAGTATTTTGTGTTATGATAACGAGAAATGACATCTGTTATAGTGCGATAGGCAAGTGAAATACTAACCTTTGCCGCATTTTTATCTTTCTTTTGAACCTCAAATTAGGACACTTCTTGAATACGGAGAAGGATACATCCAAAAAACCCATTATCACAATATCACAGATATTTTATAACGTTTGTTTATGCGGCTGAAGCGGCGCGCGCGCAATGACTAAGCGATCGCGGTGACAGGCCGGTGAGGTCTGTGGTTCATCTGTGGGTAGCTGTTTCACGCCGTGTCACGGTCCGCTAACTCTTTGAACCAGTGATCTGTATCTGTTTACACCATAATACTATTTGCGCTTGGTCTTAGAGAATGTTATTTAAATATATCTTATGTGAAAATTATTGCCATTCTATTGTGTACCTATTACACAATTCCTTAGCTAAAACTTTCTGCTGAGGTCGAAAAGTAAAATAACAAAAATTAATAATAATAAAAACAAAATGAACTATTATTATTATTACATGTATGTAGGTAGTCTTTGTGTTTATTTAAAAATCTTATCTTAATTATACTTAGGTATAAATACAAAAAGGAATAAAATATTGATTAAACAATATGTCGGTACATATATAAAAATGTTGTGCCGGAAGTTGGAATGGAATCCCAAGGAAACATACAAATGTTTCAGTTGGTTGTAATAAAGTTAATCGTAATAAATAGGTAAATAAATATATTATAAATCTTCCTTCTCTAATATTTATTAGAATAATGATTTATTTATTAATATTCCGTTTCTTATTTCGTAATACAACTCATATCTTATTTTGGAAATGTAATTACGTCATGTAACAAACAAACACTCTTCTATTTTTTAACACAAAATTCAAAACAATATATATTCTTTGTTTAACCACAACATATTAAGCGTATTAACCGTAGTAATCTAAATAATTTTTATTTAGATTTTTTTGTTACCCTCGTTTATTTAATTCGTACGTTTTTGCAAAATTTTTCTTTACCTTCCTCATTAAACGGATTTTTCAGTTCGAACCTGTAGTTCTTGAGAATAGCACGTTTAACCAAACAAATTATTCAGCTTTATAATATTAGTATCTAAAACGTAAAATTATAATATTGAACCACTATCTGTTATGGGTTATCAAATTAAGTTAATGTAAGTCGAAAGAAAAGAGAAAAAGATTATTAATTAAATGTTGAAATATGCTGCTGTACCACATTCCGTAATAAGATCAAATGATTTATCTTCAAGGCCAGAAACCTGTTGAAGTAAGTCAGTGATTTGTCGTAATTTAATTATCTGATAAACCGTAGACCGTCTTCATGACTTGAATTTTTCACAAATAATATCCGAATTAAATAAAACTGAGGTCGCTTGTTATGTTTTCGCTATCGATTTTTGCAATGTGTGAGTGTATGAAGTCCCGTGTCCCCTAGTGGGGTATGGGGCAGATGCATTTCACATCTGTTTCACTGATCGATTTTTCTTTAGGGGCAAATAGGTAGGTGATCAGCCTTCTATGCCCTGCCAGAACGAGTTTGGAGTGATTACCTTCACCAGGAATCGAGTCCAGGACCTCTCGGTTGTAACATATACGCGCTTACCAATAGATCAAGAAAGTGGAATCGATTCGATCGATATTTTGGCGTACCTACTTTGTTTTTGAATAGAGAATTACAATTTTTTTAAATAAAAACACAAACAAAGGCAAAATTTATAAAAGTCTTCGTTTTTAATATTTCAAATCACTGGGTATTATATAGATCACTGTATAACAAATTGTTTTTGTTTTAAGTGATGAGTTTTTAATGCTACTGAGTGACTACGCTGCAGGAGCTTAATAGTTTTACGTACGTAGTTTGGCATTTGGATGAGGGATTCAAAGCGAGCCAAATTGTTTAAATGCTATTTAATTCAATGTTTCAAACTGTTTCTGAAAACAATTCACGAATTGATTTAATACGTTCATTTCTGTGAGATCTCTAAATAGGGTTTAAAATAAAAAATGTAGTAAAACCTTTTTGTTATAAAAAAAGTTTCAATACGAAATAAAATCACATTGGATTATCACGTTCAATAGTATAAATTTGTGTCTTATTTGCTTGCTTCTTTGAAATAAGTTCCTAGTTGTTATGCATTATTGGAGAGCTAAGAAAACGGTTGTTTTTAAAATAACCTGCAAGGCAAGTTTCATTACTTTAATTTTTAATTTTTATGGCATTTTAGTGGAAAAATATCTCAAAAAAAGTATTGAAATAATATCGCTTTTCGTCTCGCATTTTTAAGCATAGAACGGTAACTGTTGTGTAAAAAAAGTGAGATTTAAGTTTATTTTAAAATAAATTTTTGATATTGCATATTTGACTTAATTTGAAAAAAGCTATAAACATGATAACTCAAAAATTGTAAATTATTTGCACAGTGCATATGGGGGTTAAAATTATCGCAAAGAGTCACCCCTATCACCTCATCACGGGAATACGTCGAATTACCAATAACACTGCGAGAAATATGGACTTAAACTAGACGCGGTAGGTATAACGTACTTACGCGTGTATGATCGGCTTTTCCCCGTTCCTTTACCTCAAAAATATGGTTTAGAATTTACATTTTCACTGAATTTCGACAAGTTCTTCGAAATGTACCAGATAATTATTTAAATGAAAGCATTACAGTTTATCTTAATTTAAAATCGCATATACCTTTGGAGTTCCAAACTGAAGTAATTGAAAATTAAAACTATTTGTCTAGTTATAATAATTTTTAGTTTTTATTATTAGAAATGAAAGTATGATTTTAATAACATCTCATTTATTGAGAATTATTCATATTTAATTGGGGGTTATGCTAATAAGTAAAACGCCGTCGCTAAAATTTCAACGATTGCTCAAGAAATTTGCCCAATATACTATATCGTATACAAAATACTACATTATTCAACGTATCGAAAATATTTTTTATAGGTAACATGAAGACGTAAAACAGAATCATTTAATACTAAAAATTAAAGTAATATCATTCATAATTATGTTTTCATGGTGCTTTATAATAAGCAAGTGAACGCACGTTGTGGTTTATCGCAGGAATTCAGTTACTATATTCTCTCTATCGCTAGAAGTGTTTTTTCCACCTTATTAATTTTTCTAGCATATATGGCTCTACTAATGTTTTATAAAATAATATATTCAATGAGACATTGATATTAAAACTGCACCCTCATCGCCTGTTGAGCCACGGGTGCGTTGCCGGCCTTTTAAAGAGAGGTACAGACCTTTCTTGAAGGTCCCTAAGTCATAATGGTTCGGAAATATCTTAAAAGACGGCTGTTATTATATATTATTACAAATTCTATTCTCTTATTAATAATATTTCACGGACGACATTACGAGTAAAAGATAATTTAATAAAACGAATAATTTTGTAGAAAACAATAAGAAAACAACACTTATTCAACATAAACGTCCATTTATTAACGTCGCTTTCATAAATTCTTCAAAAAGTGACATAATTAAATTACAAGGGGTTGTTTTCGTTCTGAGATAAGAATTAATCACAAATTTTGTGTTTTTGTAAGCGTGGTCGGAAAATGAGAACCCGGCTGAGTTTTGGCATTCTATAACGGCCTGTAAACTTTGATTTAAGTGAAGTGAAGCGAATAAGTAGTAAATATATTTTTGACTTTTAAGAGCAAATAGTTATGAAAGTGAAGATAATTTAGAATAACCCTGATATGATGATTCCAAGATATAACAACATCTCAAAAAAGGATGACCCGATTTTCATAAATTGAGCTGAGATATATCTCGATCACGTTCGCTTTCAAACTAAAACCGCATCAAAATCTCTTCATTCATTTTGAAGCAACGATGACTGTGTCATCACACAGTCCACATTCATGTCAAACTTATAATTACAACTTATAATATATAACAACTGGGTAAGTAGGTATCTCTTTTACGAGTAAACACATAAACGGATTTGATGAAATTTTATATAAGACATATCACACTTTCTTCTCTTTACATAGCCTACTACGTATATGATATCTGTATATATTATGTGAACCATTGACTGAGCGTTATGTGAATTTTATCGAAACTTCTAAACCAAACTTGATTAATAGTGAAAAAGTTGTCTTCCAACACGATGTGACATTTGAAAAATGTTGTATAAAAGGAAACGGTGACAACTCAATTTATTTGTCGGCAAACCATTACATTGTCAACAAAAAAAATCAAAATACCTCTGAAGTTTGGTTTTGATCTTTATGTTTCATTACATTAAATAAAAAAGTCACTTAATTTCTCATCTTAAAAGGCAGGTATCGTTATATTTTTTTAAATATCTACAGATATCAAACCTCTTTTTTATTTATATGTCGCCTGGATAGTACCTACTACTGCGTAATATTTATCCTTTGGTGATGTGGGTCAAGTGTAACCCCAACGGTGCATATATTTACATTTACGGAGAGACATGTATTTGCATACGTTTCACTTGTCATCTTCTTAATGGAAAACTATTGAAATTTCAGGCCACTTGATCCAAACCTTAATTTTTCATTTTTCATGTCGCAAACTCAAAGTGAAAAGCTAAAAATAAAGATGTGTATGACCAGCTTAGTTACGAAGTTATAGTAATTAGTAACTAGTGGTCGCCCATTGGACGAAACTCGACCACAAGTCAAGAGTAGGTAAGTCAGGTATATATGTTGTGTCATTCAAGCAGTAGTGTATGTAATGTATATTTTAATTAATTTAATGTATTTCCAATACATTTTATATATAAAAAATAGCTTTATGCTCTACATAAAATTTCACGATCGCCCGTTCGCGCAATTTTCGTAAAAGGCGTACAAAGTTTTTGCTTCACGTATCAATATTATGATTAGACCAGCTGTGCCAATTAAACTCTCTTTGTGAATATGAATGGTCTCTTGTAAAAATAGGACACCGAGCTGACACTGCAGCTCTGAGTATGAAGATGTCAAGCATTATTTGACACAAGTAGTGTATGCGATCTAGCTATTAATCACTGAGCTAGTGGTGCATTAAAAAAAATGTGTGCATATATTATTTGAAAGAAAGACAAAAATAAACAAATAATAAAATAATAAATATCCTCCGACATGTTAATTACAAATACCTCGTAAATAGATGATCAGAATTACATAAAGAGCTAAGATCTATGTCCGTTACTTCAGCATTTAAAGACAATAGCCGAATGCAAATCGATTCATTCGTAAACTACGAATTATTGAAGCTAACATCTATGTACGTTATGAAGTTCATTCATTTATTAGATATTCTTAATTGTAATTATCATGTTGCTAGGGTTTTCAATAATAGGTAATAATTATTAGGACAACTCACATACTTTGCTCTGATCCCAACGTAATCAGCTGAAGCACTTGTGTTTTGGTAATCAGAAACAACGAGGGTACCACAATAAATACAAATATACATAAGTTTATAAAAAAACAAAACTCGAAAACATTCATGCTCATCAGACAAATAAACGCACCTACCGGAATCCGAACCCAGAACCTTCTGGCGCAGAAGGCAAGTTATGAAGTTAATTCATTTATAAGATATTTTTATTTAAGTATCTTCAATTTCACTTTTAGCTTCTAATAAATATCTTTAACGAGTTATAAAAACCTATTTAAAGATGGCTGCCGGCTTAAATGAAATAAACGCAATGAAATGTTACACAATGAAGTCGCGAGCGGCCGCGGGCAATTTTATTCAGTTTGTTCAAACGCAGCCCTTTATTCACCTTTATTCTATCTATACGTAAATGCATCGCTAATTGGTGTGCCTTTGCACAAATGTCACGTGAATATATGAAAGATTTAATTAAAAGCTGTCTGCTTACTCTCGAATACAATTGCAATATCAATCTAAGATTAATCTTTAGACTTCATAAACTAATTACTAGACTCTCTCTCTCCACACTATTTCAGGAAACTGTTCAGGAAGAGAAACCTGAAGACTGAAAAGTGGAAAAAAGTAAAATAAATAAGCCGTAATACAAAAACCAAATAAATTTACAAAAAGACAAAATGCGCTGATATATGTAATTGATGTAGATTTGATTATAAGTTTTTATACTTCTTATTCATCAGTTCCTCGGTTATATAGCTCAATTAAAATAAATATGTATTAATAACTTTAGAAAGCCAAGGTTCAAATTAATTAATTTACATTATTCAATAAAATGTAAATCTCTCCTTAAAAACACACAGACTAGACTCCCATTAAACATTGTTCAATTTATGCTCACTGAACCCGAAACAAGCATAATTTTCCGTAAATTACAACACTGTTTCTATGTTGAAAATCGTAAGAAATTTAAATAGATATTCTTAATAATCAAATTTTGAAATTAATATTATAACAATTTATGTTTATATAATTTATGACTTCCGCTAAACGGCTGAACGAATTTGATTACATTTAAATAACAACAAATTGCCAAAGGTAATAAGCGTACGACTAAAAAAAATAATTTATTGCGATTGTAATCGTCAAAAAAAAATTCGGCAAGTACGAATTCTGTACGTAGAAGTAAAAAGTTTTACTAATATTACAGATATTGGAAAGATTTGAATATTTGTATTTTTGTTTGCGATGAATAATCTTATGAACTGCTGGTTGAATAGATTATAAAACATCAAGTTACGATGAAATCAATGCGGCTGAAACCGTGGGCCACCAATCCGTTGTCTTACTGAACTTATAATTAACAAGAATTACTCTACGTGAATGAAACAACCGTGCTTATGAATAACTTGGGGGAATACGATAATTTATTTCCCCGTTTTATCATTGGTGTAATAAAAAAATATTATCGCATTTAACGCTTCGTATGGGCTTCATTAAACGTTAACGACTAGCTGCACTTTTCAGAAAGTAAGCCAAATGTTATGGATCAATAAAACTCTGCGCTTACCAACAATGTGACAAATTTTAGAAATTATGAATATTTTGACTTTAGTAGGCATTATATGTCATATATTGATTTGAAAATAATCAATACTATACACAAGTGTGATTGAAGATAATTATAAAAACTTCACAAAAATACCTCAAAAATAGATAAACAGACCAAATGAACTATCCAACACAAAAATAATTTCTCAAACCGATATAAGAAAGTTAAAGTTTATAATATTATGTATAGAAATTTTAAAGGTAAATAATTATTTAATAAATAATTAGGTATCGTTAAATAATTATAGTATTCTTTAGCATCCATTTATTTGATTGACTTGAAACTAATTAAGCAGAAATAAAGCGACCAGTCGGGCGATTTAATTATTCAACAAATCCAAATTCGATACGGCTTCCTACAAATACAATTAGAAAGACTTAGTTTTACTATTTCTAAACCTTTACATAAATATACTACCGCTCAAAAAAACAGTTTGAATTATGCGCGTATATTTTACATAAATTTTACCATTATTTAATTATTACAATATTTACCCGAAGGTTCGCGTGCTTTACAGCCTGCATGGTCACGCTATATCAACACTAATTAAATATATACTCGTATGTATCTGTGACAGTATATTAAGAATACATACCGACACAGAAATAAAAATACCTTATGAATTGATGAAGACATCTTGATGAATTGTAACCAAGATCTATCGATCATGCTTCTTCTGTCTGTATGTCTGTGGCAGCGAATGAACCGATTTCGATGCGGTTCTTTTATTTGAAAGCTGACGTGGTCGAAATCTACCGGTTATTACGTAATCAGACCATAATTATTTAATATTGTCGTGTAGATATTTAATATTGGAGTGGCCATGATGTGGGCTTTAATGAAAACGTGTCCTCTGGAACGTCATTCAGCCAGATTGAAAATTAAATTGTACCGCCAATCAAGTGCGCACTTACTGCGACTGAGTACCTGGTTGAATCTTTTAATATTGGCCCTGCGTTATATTTAGTCTTTATATGCAACAATATTGGAAAAATTTAAATTGAAGACAACATAAAACATGATATGATGATGACAATCTTTATAATTGTAGCTAAAATAAATGTCGATACGTAAAATTTATAACACCCGTTTTTGCGTCGGAGGTTTAAAATTAAGAATAAGGTTAAAAGAAATCGCTGACGTCAACAGCGAAATCAATTTTCTCGTGATGGAACAAAAAACAATCTAGAGTATTGCAATTGGCTTTAAACTTTAAATTAAAAGGCTAAACTCAAGAACTAAAGTCCAGCACTAGTTTTACTTCAACGGCGTTAGTTGAAGCTAATTGACTCTTACTCTAAACATTTTATTAAGAATTTTAATTTACCTTACTTTAAAATTTTCTCGTTTTGAAACGTAGTTTGTTATTTGAAGAATGACAAACGGAAACGTCGAACTTATAACACCCCTCTTTAAACAAGCGAAGAAATAAAATACATGTGTGAGTGTTTGTATCTGTCTTTGATATTGTATCTCCTAAACGAGTGATGTCAAACCTGTTTTTATGTTTGAAAGTTGACGTGATAGAGATGGATTTTAGCTATAATGAAATATTTCGCATTTTTTAAATATATTTAGCTACATAAAGGCACTGTGAGAGAGAGATCTTTTTGTTTGCATTATGCATGCTATATCAGATCGTGCTGGCGGCATTCATACCTGTTGCCGGCGGGCCTGGAATGATAAGCAGCTTACTGGAATCACGGCGGATGCCATTCTTAACTTGAGCTGCCGCAATTATTTAACTTTATGGAATTTTTATTGTCTATACCAATATTATAAAGCTGGAGAATTATTAGTTCGATTTGAAAAATCTTTTTTGTGTTGGATAGTCTTTTTATCGACGAATGTTATAGGCTATACGTCAATTAAGAATGGTGCAAAAACGAGAAACATTATTATAAGGGGATGTTGATGCAATTCCTGCGGAGCTGGGGTGGACCGCTAGTAAATGTATTAATACCCGATCAAATCACATAGATTTATAACGTCGTAAAGTCGATATTAGATTTAATAGATGGAGTATTTATGTATTAAAATATTATTGTAAATAAAAAAAAAATATTATAATTTTTTTCAAATCTTAATATTACAAATCTGAAAGTGATGTTTTAAGCTTAAATAACATAAAAACATATCATATGTTATAAGTCCTTTAGAAAAACAACATAAAATTAAAAGTAAAATAATACTTAGTTATTTTGCGTCGAATTTAGTAACTTTCTAAAAAGTAGGTAGGTAGGTATTATGTAGGTATATTAAAGACAAAAATAACATGAAATGTTTCCTATACATTGTTAATGTAAAAATAAAGCTCTATTAATTATATAGTAGAACGCTCGTGGTGCATATTAAAGTAGAACAACACAAGTTTCAATCGATCCGTGAGTAATTATAAACTAAACCAATATTTAATGAAAGTTGAAACGCTAGCTAGAGCCTAATTTTATATATTTATTAGAACTGCGCTTTGTTGTTCAATGTATCGGCTATTCATCGATTGACCTAAAATGTCTAACAATAACTTAGAACCCGCTTTATCATGTATACATATGCCGAATTTAGGTACTCAACGATTAACAAGAAGGTCATGCTATGACGTTGGTTTAGGCGAAGTAAAGTTTTAAGCTAATAATTAACGAACCTTGAAACTTTGAAAGTGATCTTTGACCTTCTTTTGAGTTTTACGGCGCGTCGTCTGCGAGCCAAGGCGGCGGAGCCGGTGAGCAGCGCGCTTTGAGCGTCGCTGTCAGTGCTAGCATCGCTGGTGGGGCTCTCGATCGGCTTTTTCGGAGGCAGCTCCAGCGAGGAACCAGCCGGTCCCCGTCCCGCACCCCAAGCGAGCATCGAGTTCTTAAAACACCTGAGCGCCTTCGTTTTATAGGCTCTCTCACTGCACCACCATGCAACAACATGTCGCACTATCGACGAATTTCACAGCCAACTCGATCACGCTTCACAAATTAAATTTCACGAAAATTCACCAAATAAACTCGAGCACCACTTGATTTTAAGAGGCAAAGAAAGGCACCGGTTTTATTTTATGGTAATTAAGTCGATGGAGCGCGCGCTGAGCCTCGTTAACTTTATCAAAAAGCAAACACCGGTATCGCCCGCACACATTAGCGGTTCACCTGCGTTGATATCAACTATTATTACTGCATACGATTCGATATTGAAGGCTGATTAAATTTTATTAGAATTCATTACTTTTATCGTATCATATATGGGCTTCTAAAATCATTTAAGTTTCTGTATTTATCATGTAAACGTTATATTTATTTAGATTGATATATGATGCTCTTTTATAGTGAAATCCCCAAAAAATTTAAAATTATTTAGCCACAAACTCTCTAGTTGACACTATATTAATTGAGTCAACATGGCGATGTGACCTTCACACTGGTGACTGGGAGCTATTTAAATTTATTGTAATGCGACTAGCCGACCACAGACTAAAAACTTTATCTCTTTAAAACGACATGCTATTATTTTGTCTTAAATATTAGATATGAACAAACGGGAACTTAAATACGATTACTTCACGGTGCGTTAATGTCACTGACACTAATGACTCACTAATGGCTAGACAAGATGTATTGTATTCGTTGCGCCGGCGCAGCGGTAGTGTAAGTTCGACCGATCACGGGGACAACCGAGGACTGAGGAGCGAGGATTAAAGAGGGAAAAACAGACGAACGCGACGCCAACTCCCGACAGTCCGACACTCGACAGTGGCGCGACGCTTGCGCCAAAATAGATATGCTTACGAATGACAGGGGAACGTCTTTGTCACCGCAACATGCGGGCACTTGTTAAAAACTTTTTCATTTAAGTCGATAGAAACTTAAACTGACACTTTAATGAACGAACGTAACATTAAAGGTCAATTTATAGTCCTAGTGGGTTCCATCTATGATGTTATACGAGTATAAGTTTATTTGGTTTTGTTAAATTAAACTAATTGGCTTAATAGACTAAATCGAGGAATACAGCTACTTTATAATAAACACTCCGGTTTGTTCTTTTACAAGATCAAATAGACTTGTAACAAACTCACTTTTTATTCCAAATAGAGATCTTGAGTCAGTTTAATGGGGCGTCATTAGAAATATAGCTTTTCTGTTAAATGGAGACTAATCGATTTAGTTGCGAGTCACCATGTGACCTTTCTTTTAAAACGCCTATTTTAATGTTAATACTTCAACCAATTTGAAAGTATTTCTTGAGAGTATTTTTTAGTTTTATTAACTAGAGAATAAATATTCTTTACACATATATTTTACTTTTTACCAACAAAAAAGAGGACACGTTGCGTGTCTTTGTGTATGTTGTATCGTATCCTAAACGAATGGAATGAAGTTTTGGTTTCAAAACTGACTTGATTGAGATTGTTCTGACTTCTTGGCTTTTTCATGGTATATTATCCATTTATTTCTTGTACTTCTTGACTGCGAAAGTTAAAGACTTAAAACTCTTTAGATATAGGTACTCATAGAATTTAAAGAGCGTTAGATTCGTTTAAAAAAACACTCCATCGTCTTGAAAATTCACTAAAATTTTAAATTAACTGTTTGTAATAAAATTGAGCTTATTTATAGCTTCGTATGAAGTCTATATTGCTGTCAGATAAAAAATTATTACAAAATCCTTGCCACTCGTGGTGTACGCATAGTGACATAAAATGGCGTTGTAAATATTTTACTATAGCACGGTTTGTATAGGACACGGAATAACACTTTTATGTTATTGTGAACCGACATAAAACCCTTTGTGAAAAATGGGTTTACTTTCGATACCCTTGATAGATTCGGGGGTTTTCATAGAGATTTATCTTTCAGAAAAACATTATGGTATATTAATTTTTTAAGATAATACAAGTCAAAGCTGTACTTTGCTCACTCAGCGTTTTCTTATATTCGTCTATAATCACCGTTACTTTGTAGTTTTCCGAAGACAGTAAAAATATTACTAGCAAACTTAGTATTGTAAGAGGGAAAGAAGTAAGTACCTAGCCAACCGAAAACTTTACTTTTTTACCCGTGATTTGAACTCAGGAACGCGAAACAAGCGAAGATGAATGAACCATTTAGCCACCATAAAAACCTTGTAAAAACCTATGGTATTGCGTACAGCTTTACTTTGAGGTGTGCTGCGAGAACTTTTACTTGAAAAGTGTAGAAACCCTTCAATTTAACTTAGTTCAGTTGTTCAGGTAGAACTGAAAACTTCCTTTTATTTTGTGTAATTAATCAATGTCAATAAATATAATCAAGGCATTTTTGAATTGAATCCGAGACAATTTAAAAACCTCCCCGACATGTTAATTACAAATAAGAATACTTAATGAATAGATGAACAGATCTTAATAAATTGTAGCTAAGATCCATCTCGATCATGCAGCTTTAAAATGAAAAAACCGCATCGAAGTCGGTTTATTCGATTATAAGCTACGATGCCACGACAGACACAGACACCGAAATACAAAGAATACAACGTAACTTTTAAAATATATCAAACACTACAGATAAAGATTCTACGCTGAAGATATATTTTGAAATTAATGTTAATTAAATGCTTTAGTCATTTTTGAGCCTTGAGTGTCATTCTGAAATATAACAGACAATAACACCCTTTTTTTATCAGGGGTGAAAAATATGCGAAATTGTAGCAAGCCATAATCAGCTTTACGCTTCCACTCCCCGTCAGCCACGTCTGCCAAGTGATAAAACTATTATTAGCGTACTAATAATATATTCTTGTAAGCGCGTGATCGAACACTTGAAAATTGTTTATTTTTGGCACAATAAACGCGTAAACATATTATAAATACGGAATAAAATATTTCTATCAACACTCTTCCAGTAGCAAAACTATACCGTTTGGAGCCCGTGGCAAATATGTATTTATGTACTGGCAAGAAAATACATACTGTGCCTACAATTGACGATTTTAAACCCTATCCTTCGTAGATACGATACATTCAAAAACTCGGTGATACTTTTTATTAGAAATTCACTTCTTTTTAACTAACCTTCTGGGCCCTTCAGATCGGAGGGCCCGTGGCATTTTATCGTCTTGCCACACCAATGTTACCCCACTGCTATCAACACTTCCTGTTTGGCAGTCTGATCGACCAATTATATAGATTATGTAGTTTTATTTCAACAGTTTATGTCCTAACAAAACTTGTAGTTATTGTTATGAGGAAAAAGAAGAATTTCTTACTAATAATCTAAGAATCGAATCTGAAATGAGTAACAAATAATTATACTTACATAAACCTCTATTGATGAAAAAAAATTAAATTGAGCGCGAAAAAATAGAATGATAGACGCGACGAGGGTCTTTGTTTTACTAACCGTCGACGCCAAAAGAGGTATATTATAAGATTGCCGTGTATGTGTTTGAAGGGTTACGTCATCGAAATGAATGAAACTACAATTTATTAAGATCTGTTCATCAATTTATAAGGTATATTAAGATTTATACTAACATGAAAGGTTTAGATTGTCTTTAATGTATTTTTAATATGTACTGATAATGATAGAGCAGCATAAAGCAAGTCAATTAAAGACACAACGTAATCATATCTAAAAAGGGGAGTAAGAGAACTTCGTAATTTGTAGCTAAGATCCATCTCGATAGCACTAACTTTGAAAGAAAAAACCCGCATCGATATCGGTTTATTTGTTGAGGAGCTGCGATGACACAGACAGACACACACATCCACTTAATTTAAAACACTCCTCGGGGATAACATATAAACTGTCGTTTGAAGTAGGAATCTTGTATAGTTCACTTCTCTCATCCAATGTTTATTTTGTATAATATTAGTTAAATGAGACTTCAAGTTTTGAAGTCAAAATCTGCATAAAGTTATAATCTCAGCATCTACAAATTAATAACGTTTCTCATAAGTAAAATATACATCTAATATAGCTAAGAACTTAGAATTTCTTATAAACATATTATTTTATTTTTATTTTTGGGTTGCCTGGAAGAGATCGCTGATTAGCGATAAGGCCGCCCGTCGCACTCTATTTAAGTGAAGTCCCGTGTCCCCTAGTGGGGTATGGGGCAGATGCATTTCACATCTGTTTCACTGATCGATTTTTTCTTCTATGTCCTGCCAGACCGAGTTTTTTTTTACTCCATTTAGCTTAAGTTATTATTTGTATCCTATTGTTTATTGCAACGAAGTGTTAATAAATAAATAAATAATAAATATTTTATTTATTAAATAGCTTTAAGTTGCACAAAGAAGACAATACAATAAGAAAGTGGAATCGTGTGATCTCTTAGTGGGGTATGGGGCACACATTTTGCGTCTGATTCACTGATCGATTTATTAATTTGCCTCACAATTACCTAACAAACATACAAATAAATAAACAGCCGAATTTAGATCTTTCGATAGTCGGTTAAAAGTTTCAATGACCACTAATTCTCGAATCGGCCTGAAATAAATTAACTACGAGTTAAATATTTACATTTAGATAGGGACTAACGTCAATTATATAATGTTTAACTGATATGTAAATGAAGTTTAACTCGTAACTATAATAAAAGGGGTTAAATAGGAAATTACTGTCGGCTTAGTAATTACTACGTTCGTACGTAGTAATCAGTAGTATACTTTAATTTAAATGAAAGGCTTCTCGGTGCAAGGTTTCAGAATAAAACTTTTTTGGCTCGAAATATTTAGATTTTAATAATAAACAACATTGGACTGAATTCGCAACCTATGTCATAAAAAGAGATCAATTCGGATGCAAATTTTTGTATGTTTGTCACGTGATTGTGAAGCCAATTCCAAAACGATTTTAATTATTCCTTTTTTGATATCAAATTTTATCAAATTTTTTCAAAAATTCAACAAAAACGTATGCCTACCTACTTTAGTCTCAGTTCATTGTTATCACCGTTGGACTTGGAAACATTTCACTCAAAAGTATAAAATGAAATCTAAAGAAAAAACTTTTACCGACATTAAAATTCACTAAAAAGTAATTATTAAAACAGATAAATTCGTTCTTGAGGAATGACTCGTAAATTATGTTTTTTTTTTTTCAAAAAATACAAGTGGAATTGAAGACAATCTAATATACCCCGACCTGATGATTGCAAATAAGCATATCTCATAGATTCATAATGTTTAAGTAGTAAGTGAACCCTATTTATGAAAGGTGGCCATTTTCATCAAACAGATAATAACTATTTTAGTAAGGTTTAGTTAATTCACCTATTGACATTTGGGTTTGCAAACCAGTGAGCCGCCGATAATCGTTTAATGCATCGATTAGCAAAACCACATCAAGAGCGGAACGCATCACAACGCCGTTGTATCGACAAATCTGGTTTCTGTTCATATAGAACCAAATTATAATTAGATAGCAATCAACGTCCCGATGACATACGTGAAACCACCTATGTGGAGAATAGGGCAGGTACTCTGCTTCCATTTATAAACTTTCGCGATTTGAAATCATTGTTAGTAAAAATAACAACTTTGACTGAGTTTTTCTCGTGACCACGGCCGTTGCAACACTGTCGACACGTCGAAGTAAATAAATAAAGTTTAAATAAAGTCCGGCTACATTTACTGCATCCATTTCACTGATCATTTTCTTTACAAATAAGTATTTATGTATTTTATACCAGCTAACCGCGAACTTTGTATCGTTTCTGTCAAAAAACTAAAATTCTAAATGTCAGCAGTCTCAACAGGCGCAAAACGCATGCAAAAATCTCAAAAACTTCAAAAATTAATTGTTAGAAATAAGAACAACAATAATAAGAAGGTGACCAGACTTCTATGCCAACCAAACAAAACATTTGTCTCCTTGAGATTATAACCCAGTACCTCAGACACAACACGCAGAGATCTAATAACATAAGCGCATTACGAAAATGCCTCAGATGAAACTTCATGCAGATACAACTCCAGTCAACATCTTTGAATCCAACCTCATTTAGCCGATGTAACAAAAAACTTTGACAGAATTCCGTAAGCATTTACAGCTTATTTGAATTTGAACAGATGGACGTCATACTTTTTTTGTAAATAAAATTATCCACTTCGGCATCCCCTAAATAATATTCATGAATAATTGATTAGGTAAATCAGAAATTATAGAATGCATTTATTATGAACTTTAAATAATAATACTTTAGAAAATTTCTTTTCGTTTTTTATGTCATACTTAGATGTGGTTCCTTAAAATTTTTATCAAAATTGATTGGACACTTTTTAAAAATTCAACAAAAATATATGTATGATTTCCATAAAAACCGCCTGCGTGGCTAAGTGGTTTACACGTCTGCATGTTGTATCGGAGGCCCTGGGTTCAAATCCCGGGGAAACACATGAATGTTTCGGTTGGATAGGCATAGGAGGCTGATCATACGCGATTGTGAAGTTAACTGTGAACTTAAAATTAAATTAAAATGATTCTTTCTTTGCAACAACAATTGCACATCTTCAAGAAACGAGAGAGTATTTGAGACGTTGTTTCAAGTTAAAGAAGCTTAATAAGTAACGAGGTGAGAGACTGGAGTGTTAATATAATATTTAAGTGAATATAAACTGAGCAAGAACAGAGCGAAAGCCGACAATTGTTATTCAACCTGATATTATTACTTTGCGTTATATTTCTTTCGAAATATAGAAAGCGGGAATGTTGAAGAAATAAAAGGGCTTTCATTAACCGACCTTCAAAAACGCCAAAAAGGAGGTTATCAATTTGATTTTTAACCGACCTTCAAAAAAACCAAAAAGGAGGTTATCAATTCGACGTGTATTTTTTTTTTTTTTTTTTTTCCGATGTTCCGCTCGTACGTCGCCAATTGTAAACCGATTTGGATGAGTGAGGTATCAAACGATAGGGTAACTCGTCGAAGTGGTCCCATTTTTTTTTAGAATTTTTACGATTAATAGTTTTCAGGTTATTGAAAGAATAGTTTCACAATCGGACGAGAAATCGCTGAATTCCGCGCGACCATGTCGTGCTTATTTGCTTATAACTCTATGATTTATGAATCCTTATCGATGAATTAGATGTTATTCGATTTAGTATTAAATTTGCAACAAGAGAAAATAAGAATCAAAATAATTTGATTTATAGTTTTAGAGATATTGAGGTTATAAAATAAAAAATTGAACAATCTTCAATTAGTTCGCTTTAGCAATAGAGATGTCCATGTTATATTAAATATATACTAAATATAATAAATTAATTTTATTAAAACTCATATTGTCAAGCTTTTGACGGAATTTTATGAAAATCTAAGGCATATATTTGATGTTATGGAGCAAAACTTGTCAACAGAGAAAAACATGTCATACGTTATTGTTTACGCGTCCAGTTTAGATCTCTATATCTCGATGTAATATCAGTTTATATCGATGACTTATATATCATTTTATAAAACATCAAAAGGGTCATATATGATAGTAAAATCAATAAGGTAGAAGAAATACTTCTAGAGATAGAGAGAATATAGTCATTGAGTTCCTACGGTAAATCGCAACGTGCCTTCACTTGCTTACTATAAAACACCATGAAAACTTAATTTATATCAACGATATTACTTAAATTTTTAGTATTAAACGATTCAGTTTTGCGTTTTCTTATTTTCATTAATTTGAAAATATTAAATTAAATTAATTAAATTAGTTTTTAGTGTATAAGGTAAGCGTAAAGTCAGAGCGTCCATGTTAGTTTCGTTTTGATGGTATGATAACCAACTATACGGTTTAGGAGAGCCACTCAAAAGTATAAAATAAAATAATTTTAAACAAAAAAATAAAACCGACCTCAAAACGCACTGAAAAGTAAAAAATAAATTTTGTATTATAAATGTACTTACTATAAATAAAAGACGTAAATAGTGTTGATAAATAAAATTCATCTAAAATTCTACAAGGGCATAAAACTTTCATGTTGTTTTTTGAAAGGCGGTGCCAAATATATAAATAAAGACTGAATGAATATACCTGGACTTTAATAAAAAATTAATTAAATGGCTTGGCGCCGCGTTTTAAAGAGCAACATGACAGTTTTATGCCCTTGTAGAATTTTAGATGAATTTTATTTATCAACACTATTTACGTCTTTTATTTATAGTAAGTACATTTATAATACAAAATTTATTTTTTACTTTTCAGTGCGTTTTGAGGTCGGTTTTATTTTTTTGTTTAAAATTATTTTATTATGTCGATAACATTGTAATACGAGTATTTGTCGTTCATAACTATACCTACTAATAATATAAACTTTCGTTTGTATGTTTTGTTAAACGCACTCAGGAATTGGCTGGAATTAAAAAAATATTTTTGTATTGGATAGTCCACACAGATACGTTGATTTTAATCGTTAAAAATAAATATGTAGTTTAAAATACGTATTTTTTTTCTTTTGAATTCAATAACAGACGAAATATTTAATTAATTCCACTGATTGTTTAGTATGCGTAGCTTGTTGTTATTTTAGCATTCAAATAAATTCTTCTGCTTTATAATATTAGAATAAAAGCTATGGAAAAAAATTTAATTATTCAATAACAACAAGCATTTGCAGACATTATATAATGAACTCAAGGAATTGTTTAATATACGTAGGCCCGTCACATTATCATGGTTGACTATGCTATGAATTGACGTTTCAATACATTTTCCTGTAAGCCAAGTGTTTGCGTTTATATCTGAAGCAAATTGATATAGTATAGATGTAAAGGGATATATATAGAACAACAAATATGAAGTAGTTTGTAGATCCGAGGCGCTCGAGTAAATAAACAGCTTAATATAATATCCAATGGTTAATACCAATACTATGTAGGTATAATCTACATACATAAGACAAGTGGAATTATTATTAGTTAAAATAATGTATCTTGAATGCATGAACAGATCTTCAGAAATTGTAGATTAATTTCTATCGAGTCATCTTTCAAAAAAAGTGCATCAAAATACAGAGAGACACACAGATACATAAACACACATATGACACCCCTATTTTTGCGTCTGGGATTAGAAATATGATTAAAATTATTAAAGAAAAATAAAACCGCAAAATAAAAGACAGTTATAAGCAAAAACTTTAATTGCATACTAGACTGACCTGTCCTCTAAAACGTTGAGCACCACCGGTATGACGTCATTCTCGTCCCGTGGTGGGACGTCATTCGTCGTAAGCACTTGCACAGAGGTGAGGGCGAGCGCCTTATACCGCGACTGTTCGGCAGTCGGCAGAACGATATCCACAGAGCGAGAACGAAGTCCAGTTCCGGGCACAGTTAGAGAGTCACCACTCTCGCACAACTCCTCAGCCCTTGCTCCCCCAGAAACTTTGGAGAACGATGAATCAACTGACGCGGCACGATCACGTTTCAACTCCGGCACAGCTAAGTAGATGTCATGCACTATTGAATCCCTCGGTGCATTATTCGCTTCCTCTGAAGCACGAACGTTTTCAAGCGAACTGCCCGTTGGCTCAACAAAGAATGCCTCTTGCCGAGATATTGAACGGCGTCTTTGTTGAATTATGGGTGGTTCGTCGATAGGTGGTTGCAGTTCAAATGATGGTGCACCCGGAGACGGTGGCGGTGACTGAATCGGTGGTGGAAGGAGCAATCGCGGTGGAACTGGGGCAAGCTGTATTCTGGGTGCATCGCCATCGCTTTCATCGTCTTCATCATCGTCATCTTCTGCTGATGATGATGGTGGTATTCTTTCAGGTGTAGTGCGTTCCTCGCTCCGGCGAGCCAGCCACGTTTCCATATGTCGACAATGGACACATGGTGGAGGCGTACCTTTGCCTGACCGACGCCGGGACCATAAACGTGGTACCTGTATAAAAGAAAAAATTACATATTAAACCTTGTAAAATCCAAGTTAATTCTTCTTTAGTCTTTATATTATATTTTTAATGTATAGATACATAAAACTGGATTTTATTATAGAGATTAATAGGTTAATCTTACTATTGAGACCAGTGAATTAAACAGATATAACAATGAATACAAATGTCGATTAGTGTCACCTTCAGAAAACTCTGTCTGTTCTCTAGTTCTGAAGTTGATGGGTCATATAAATTATAAAGGATACCAAAACATATTACAATATACAGTTCCTTCATTCTTTTACTGTACCTACTCAGAGATTGCGGTTCTAGTTTTAACCACAATCGCCCGAGGATTAACATGATAGTATAAGATAGGTCGGTCGTAGCGGTGGTAACTTGCGTAGGCATGAATGGAATGTATGCTCGTAACCGAGCTACGGCGTCGTAGCGGAAAAGCTTCGAAATTATACAGAATGTTATTATATTCATTCCTTGTGCAAATGATTCGCTAATACTAGCTGTAGGGTTGAGATGTGTTTAATATACTATGTATAAATATAATATCCATACTTAAGTTTATTTAGAGTACCGGTACTTCATATAAATATTGAATATATAAATTAAACTAATTCCTTTCACTTTAAATTAAAAGCATAGGGGTTTTAAAAGTCAAGTGAGATAAAAGCAGTTAATATTTTAATACGCGAATGAATGTCAGAGTGAACAACGATACATTCTTCCTAAAAACCTATAAATAAGGATTCATATTTCATAGAGTTACAAACAAAAAAGTACAACGCAATCGCGCGGATTTCAGCGATTTCTCGCCCGATTGTGAAGCTATCGTTTCAATATACTGAAAACTATTGATCATAACAATTCTTAAAAAAAATAGGACCATTTCAAAAGTTGAAAAATAGACGTTGAATTGATAAACTGCTTTTTTTAAAAGATCGGTTAATAATAACACATCTTTCTAATATCCCACGATTCGAATGTTTCGCATTTATAGAAAAGCAAAAATTTGGACATTTTCATAGACAACATAATTATTATGTGCTTCTATTACCGGTTTCTTTCTTTTTTAACTGACCTTCACTTGTATAATAATAAATAATATATTGTAAATTTTACTGTTAAATTTTTAATTGTAATTATTGTTGGTGTGCTTTGCTTTGGTGTTCGTTTAGTGTAGGTAAATTTAAAAAATTTCACGTGCTATTTCTTTGTTTCTTTCTGTACACCTTTTTGGAATTTGATGTAGATTTTAAAATTTGTCTTTTTTCGTATTCTGTGTATTTGTAATTGTTTTCTATTGTGTATGCCTTAAAATAAAGTTAAGTTACTGTTTAATAAGCATATATTGTCACCTCCAAGTATGTGCCGGAGTCATCAGATCCAGCGGAGTCGAAGGAGCGGCTGCGGGCTCCATGCTGAGGCACAGAGAGCAAAGTACCTCCACCTGAGCCCCGCGCAGCCTCCAACTTGATCTCATCGAACGACGCCGATCGAACCTGCTTAACATATACACTTTGAAAGACCTCATATGTAAATAATAATCTATACGGCTCCTAAACATAAACCCATATAACATCAATTATATTAGTAATTGTATTGTTTTAAAGTAGACGTAAGTTTGTAGTGACTGTTGTGTTGGCCCCTTTATTAGTCTTGTATTACGTGAGTGAGTGAGTGTTTTGAGACTAATATATTATGGATTACCTACCGCTCTTTGGCCTCCACTACATGTCATCAACTAAATTGCACAGGAGCTTAATACAAAAGCGTTCGCAAGCCTATTCCCAAAATTAATTTTCAGTATTGAAACAACTTTGGTTGAATTTCTGTTCTTAATATTTTTAAAATTAGACTACATTTTTTAAATTACATTATACAAAATATTTAATAATTCTAAACAAACACTAGCTGTACCCCGCGTAATCACTCACGTTAATTAAGTTTTAAAATTCTACTTAGGTATGCTAATTATATGGGCTGCTTTATGACATCTTAAATATTTTATGTTAGGAATAAACCGTCTGAGTTCTATGAAGTAATTTTGTTACTTGATTAATCTCTTTTAGGTTGAAATGATAGTCATACTTATTTGAAGATTTATTTATGAGAGATAGGTATATAATATATGAGTTCTTGTGAAACTTGTAAGTTCATTGTTACATTTCAACTGCTAATCAAAATTCATGAATTTTATATCATGAGTCATAATTTAAAAACATAGGAAAAACTAGTTGGAAAATGCAGGTTGTATTTCCGGGCCGTAAGGTGTAGGCACTTGTGGAAAAGTTAGTTGCCCTTTCTAAAACACGACCACTTCAAAGAAAAGGTGAACCAAGATGGAATGTATTTTCTCTTACATTTACTACATTTTTTACGAATGTTTTAATTTCTATAATAAGACATCTAAAAAAAATATTAAACATTCTATTTATAATACGCAATAGTCAATATTTTAAAATAATAATTGCTAGAGTTGTTAAAGATATATAAATTAATCGTATCCGAAATTTTTTTTTAATATGGAATACATATTATGTTATAGTTAAAACAAATTTGGTCTAGTTCAAACTAGTACAGTAGAAACTTTTAACTAGAGACAACGTATTTTAAGAAAGAACGGGTTTTAACTTTAATACATACCTATATTTCATAGTGCTAGTAATAGATAGTATTATAAATCTAAAAGCAAGAAGGTAGTACCTGTTTGGGCACTTCGAGGCTGCTCTGCGTCTTCATGTCGGCGGGCGTGGGCGTCCTGGATCGTCGGAATCTGGTGCGCAAGCGCTGCATAGCGGGCGGGGCGGGCTGCGCGCGCGCCGCTCATGTCGCGGGCCCGCCAAGCCGCCCCCACAAACACGTGCTCTCAAAAACACTGAAAAATCACTCTATTCTCAACAAGCATCTCAATAGGTAATGGTCAAAGTATCGTATTTATGGTTCAGTATCCGTGGTCAGTTAGGATTGTATTGTCAGGTCAATCTGATGATAGATACTGCTCGGAGGTCAAATCAATGCATCCTTGAAAATTGTGTGTATATGGATTAATATATAGATATATTCTATAATTATATATATTTTTCGTAGCTCTTACACTTCTTTATCTTACACAATTTTTAATTGACGCTACTCCAATAAAAATATTATTTTATGTGGTGTTTATTTCAAGATATTACATACGAATACATTGACAATACGATCTGACCTAGGTTACTCAACCATTTTTACTATGTTAATTAATGGTGATAGCATAATGCAAAGTGAAACTAAAAAAACATTTCCTACATTTTACAACATATTAACCAGTTATACCACAAAATATTAACTTGCGTCATTTAAACATTTAAAGTTTCTACGATGCCTCGAAAACTAATTAAATACCACATGTTCAATAAAGATCAATGGTTAAAAGTAATTTTGCTAGGAAATCTTTTTGTGAGGATTATAAACGAAGGCAAGCAACGGGTGTTTGTCTACAACGCTGCTACTACTGTGCTACGTAAGATACAAACGACTGGCTTGTATCGTAAGACGGAGATTCAGAGACGGGCTAAAACAAATTTTAGCTAAGGATTTACTATATTTTATACGAATTAACAAAAGAGTATACATCTTCATTATCGACTTATTCATAAGCTTTTACATATAAGAAAGAAATTGCTTTATTAATCGAAGATTCTGTGATTTATGGCAGTTTTTTAGAAAATTTTCTGATCTCTGGAAAAATGTGTAGCCAGAGAAGAAAATTTCCTTTTTTATATGGTAAATTTTTTGAAACCGCTATAAATTTTAAATTTTCACAAGATTTACCTATGCCGTCTCTAAATAAAACCTAAAATTGTATAATAAAAAAAACAAGAGTTCTGTAATTTTAATTTTATATACTGCTAACTAATTTATTATATTTGCATTGCATCTTAATATAAGTTAGTGAAGACAATTTATAAAACCCCCGACTTAATAACTAATACAAATAATCTAAAATATCATAAAAGGATGAACAAATCTTCATAAATTGTTAAGATCCACTTTGTTCCATTCGTTTAAAAGCTACGATGCCTCAGCAGACTGTATTGTTGTGTGGTTCGTAAATAATAAGATTTAATAGTAAGCGGTGTTTTTTCGACACCTAAGATATAATTAATTGACAACCACAGAAAGTTAGACACTAGCTGTCTAAGCTTCACATACTTCACAAACATATAAAACCTCTCTATTTCGTCGGAGCTTAAAAACAATTTCTAAGATGCTATGCAAAATCTGTGAACAAAGCTGAATAAAACTGTGTTATTACTATTAGCTCGTTAATGATTGTGAGGTGAAAAAACTTATTTTGATAACTTACACGTATGTCATGCGTCACACTACGCTAAAAGCCATCCATTACTCAAACTCGACACATAAAAACCGAATACTGTTACCACTGCCGCCACGCCTCGCCGTCATAAATACACATTAATCATAATTGCACGACAATTTAATATAAAATGTTAAATACATGCAGGTTAAAAATTGGGTTCTCCTTTATCCTACAAAATAAAGATTTGGTCTTTGATTTGAAAGTTTCTATAAGGATTTCGAAGTATGACGATCATGATATATTTTTGTCAATGTAAATATTTATAGATTAGGTATAACTTAAAGGTAGTTTTGTAAATTCTTTGTAAAATATTTTTATTTTATTACTACATACGACGGCCGGTTGGCGCAATAGGTAGTGCTGCTGCCTTCTGCGTCAAAAGGTCCAGGGTTCGAATCGCAGTATGTGAATTTATTTGTATGATGAGCACGAATATTTGTTTCCGAGTCTTAGTTGTTTATAAACTTATATATGTAGATATTTACTGTGGTACCCTCGTTGTTTCTGATTACCATAACACAAGTGCTTTAGTTTCTTACTTTGGGATCAGAGCAATAGGTATATGTAAGTCGTCCCAATTATTAAAAAAAAGTCTAAAGACATTCGTCAATAGGTATTGATACTATGTATTGATAATGTATATATTGTCTATATATGTTGATTGATGATGATATAGGTAGAACACAAATCAAGCAACAACACAATTGTATGATAACTCTAAGCTCGAATAACCTCATTACTAAGAAACGTAACTAAACTTAGAAGAGCTAAAATGCGTCATGACACATTCTCACTGATATGCAATATATGTTGCAGGTATTTCCCTCTCTATAAAAATCTATCACAGTAAAATATTTCTGAATTAATTAAATGTAAAATTTAATATCGCGCACATCTGTTGCGCTATTTATATCCACGTTTCATTGACATTTAATGTTCATCCATTAATGAATTAAAATCCCCGGGTCATAGAAATCCTGACAGTCATTAAGCGGGGGTTAGAGTTATTCATAAACTTTACTGCGTTCATAAAAGATTCATATAAAATTAAGACATAAAACGCTTTGAGAAATACCATTTCATCTGCGAGACGACAATCGAATGAGCTAATCTCGGGACGGAGCACTCGATCACTCGGAGTCCTCAAGAGATCTCCGACAGAAACCTAATACCTTCAACAATCGAGGCTTCGTGTGACAATTCGCTCAAACACGGAGAAATATTTCGAGTATTATGCCAGATGCTTTTGTCCGCGACTCCGGCCGCGTGCCCCTCTTCAAGCCTCTTTTACAAATAAAAGATAATCCTATTCTTTCCCAAGCTACCTCTGTACTAAATTTCACCAACATTTAGTGCTTTAGGCGTGAAAGGGATATACTGACAGAGTTACTTTCGCTTTTATAATATTAAAACGAATAGTATTGGTAATGTTCTTAAGAACTTTTGAATGATTTATGATTAACAAATTTTAATAAAAGTTTTTAGGAATTTAAAATTACAAATATATTTTATATTTTTTTCTTATGAATCTAAAAATCTTAGTAAAACAATGAGATGCCCTTTAAAGGTTATTTCAGTTCAAGTAAATAACGTTTTTATAGCACAAGGCGATATAATAAATCTAATGGAACTAATCCATTTACTTATTATCATAAAAAGTTAATTCTGGCGAAATTATTAAAGTGTTCGCGTGCCCCTTCACGATTTACTGAATAAATACCTTCTTTATGCAAGCTGTGGAATAATTAACTAAGCTATCATTAACAAAATACATACTTCATAAGCTGCCATTCGTGAAATAAGCATAATTTAACTCGTTTGTGTGTCAACTGGGTTGACACACAAACTTAAATATTGCTGTTTAAAAAATCCTGTAAGTACGATTACAAATAAGATTATCTTATAAAATTCACAGATTTTCATTAATTGTTGATATCATATAACAGATTTAAAAAAAAAGCGCATCGAAATCGATGATCCTTCTGTGCCATTTCGAATGGAAAATTTGATTAATTTACCCAGAATTCGAACCCAGCACCTCTGGTGCAAAGCGGAAATGCGTCAACCACTTGGTCATGGAGGCGGTTAATTAAGTTTAGAATAAAAGGATGGAATAGAATGCTATTTAGAATTGAAATACGCCAAAAGTATTAAATATAAATAAAATTTCAATTGCCTTCATTTTCGCTTGAATAAACAAGTGAAATTGAAGTTAATTTAAAAAAGCACCTAACATGATTAAATAAAATAAATCCTTCAAATAAGAGTATCTCATAAATAGCTGAAGCGATTTTTATAAATTGTAGCTAAGAACTCACGGAGCGGTTGCGGGCCTATGTTGCGATAGTTGTCCACCAAGTTTGCAGGCGAAAATCGCAACCCCGCAAATTGCGGTTGCTGCGTAACCGCAAAAATTTGTGGTCTCATGAGTATTGAAATAAAACAGTTATCCCACCGCTGCGGACTCGGATGAAAACTGTTCCGTGAGTTTTTAGCCTCAAAAGGAGCCGGACTGAAATCGGTTTATTCGTTTAGGAGATACGATGCCATAAGACAGACAAAAGGTACGTCAAACTTTTAGCATCCCTCTTTTTTCGTTGCAGATAAAAAAAAATTCTTAAACATTTGAACGAAAACTGTGTTAGAAAATGTGAATTAAATTCACACTTAGCGATTCTCTCACAATTTCTCCGAGTCCCTTGGGATGCTGACCGTAATAAACTGACAAAGATAATAACTCTCTGTGAGTAATTAGACCATATTATAGGTAAATAAATAATTGTATATTTATTAGGTTTTATCACTTCATTATTTCGGAAAACACATAACTACGCAAGTGAAGTTGAAGACAATTTAGAAAATGCGACATGTTTATTACAAATAATTATAAATAGATCAAAAGATCTTCAAATCAAAACAAACGTTTAGAAGAAATGACACACAGACATAAAAACCCACAGATACATCGTGGGAGTTTACAAATTCATTATGATTTCAAAAAACGCTGGCAAAAATAAAATTATAAAACAAAACGATTGTGCAGGTAGTATTGTAGACATTCAACGTAAAGAGAAGTCGACTCTGACAATGTCTTAATGAAATTACACAAGCAAAATACATTTAAAAAAACCCAGATGTTAATAATTGAAAATAACTTAGTATTAAATATTATTACAGTACAAAACAATATGAACTTGAGAAGTTCTTTAATAAAACACGACAGTAACTAAGTAACATATTATTTCAGTTAGTATACTTTTATTTATGTTACATCATTGAAATTTACATATTCATACATTTTATTTAAATTATCAAGATAATAAAATAAGCAGGTTAAATTATGAAAAAACTTCCAGAATTCACCTCATACATATTCATTTCGTTTAAGCATTTGAAGTATACAGGCTGCGCCAAACAATTAAATTCAATAGAATTAATTTGGATCAGCCCTAAAACTTTTTCTTTAGGCGGCCTTTCCTTATTTCAAGTGAAATTGAAGAGAATTTGAAAAACCCTCGTCTTGTTGTTTATAAATAATATCTCATAAATGAGCTCCAATTGTAACTCGATCTACATCTCGATCGCTTCAGCTTTCAAACAAAAACCGTATCGAAATTTAGGAGCTAGGATGCAGCAGACACGTGAACAAGCTTTTAATACAATCAAATATGTTAAATAAACAAACATTATGGAAATAAACGTTTCAACAACAAGATAATGCTATTTTTATTGTTACATAAAAAGGAAATACCTTCAAGACATCAATTACATGTAAGGCGAAATTACGTCGTTCTTGTTTTCAACAAGAGAACGGATATTGTCGTCATAAACTTGAGATCAAGCTAGGCTCGACCCACCCTGGCGCATAATCTCATATTCAGATGAATTTCCATTAATAATTAATGGCATATTAACCTAAGTACGCTATTCAAATAGAGATCTTTGTTCCCATTGTAAGACATTTATTAGTAAGCTGTTATTGTCATAGCTCGCGCCGATTCTATGCGATTTCATCGTGCGATAGAGAAAACTAGACTATTTGGTTGCTTCGCATGATTGCGTGACCTCCAGTAAACATTGTCGTCGGACGCACATATGATCGCACGAGCAATGGCAATAGGACGGCGCGGTTGATGCTTAGAGTCTGGAAACGTGCTACTACGCGAAGCTTTGACGCCAGTGTGAGTTGAGCCTAATCCCATAGCTATTTGTTTTACCCGAATAAAGCACCTATTTTATTATCTAACCTGAATGTTAGATTAAATAAAACATGAGTTTTAAAATTAGAATGTATCTTAAATAACTGAACCATTTGTCAGTAAGATAAGTGAAATTGTAGACAATTTAAAAACCCCTCGACACGTTAATTACAAAAAAACCAACAATATAAATAGAAGAAAAATTCTCTTATTTTTTAAATTTAAGGAAACACTTATTTAGTAAGTGATGCTAAGGTTCTTAAAGTCATTCTATACTTAAAATATTATAAAGATGAAGAGTATTTGTTTCATCTCAGGAACTATTTTTATAATTCCTTTTTGTGTTCGATAGTCGAGTTAGGCTTTATAATATCACGCTACGACGAAATATTGCGGGTATATCCGCCGGTCACAGCTAGTTTAATTATATTATTATCAAACAAAAAAATATATCTTTCGAATACTTGTGACCAATTGATATAAAATATTACGGAATAAAACATAATGTAAACATTTCCAAATTGGCGCTATAAATTTGTGTATATGTACTCTGTACAAATATTTCCATCATTGATTCGCAGTTATTGAAAATCGGAGCTATGAAGTTGAGAAATTAAAAAAGAAATCGTCTCATCTGTGACTGAATATTAAATTTAAAGTATTTGCTGGGAAAATACGAGAAGGAAAATTTTCTCTTTCTCCGTAATGAGTTTTCAAAGATCAACGCGTTCAGCAAGCTTACAGTTAGGTACTCAATCGAAGAGCTAAACCTCAGCTTATAAACTTTGTCTACTACGTTACACCTAAACCCTTGAACCAATTGTAATGAGTTATGGTAGGTATCTGTATAAATTTTAAATTTCACAAACTAAGTGGCTGCTTTATCTAAATATGCTGTATGCTGTATGTTTATATGTACAATACAAAGACTATTTAAAACTGAACATGGAAAATAAATGTTAAATTTTGTTAAAACATAAGATTAGAATAATTGCGTGATTTCCGTTGATATAAATACAAAAATACATATTAATTTCCTATAATTAGAATATGTCACATTGATAATGACAGAGGCAAAAGCCTGGATAATTTTGTAAAGAATTTAATATGCTTATCGAAAAACTACTGGAACCAGTCTCATAGGTCTGACATGAATTTTTGAGCAAATATTCAGATGCCGTTTTTTAATATATAATATCATGTTTTGCAATTCGTTCTATTTTTTTAAAATTCTATGTATTTATTGTATTCTGAGTATTTCTCTCTTGGATATCCCTTTAATTACTAAATTAAACGACAATTCACTCTCTGTGGTTTTAGCAAAATCTATTGCCTTGCATGAAATATCGTTTTAATATTGTTTCATATCTCCTATTAAACTATCTCCTACCGTGATCTTGTCTAGAATAGAAAATATATTATGATCATAACATGATATTATTGGATTATTTTATTTTACATAATTTAATCTATATTATTATAAAGGGAAAAGATTTATTTTTTGTATTTGTAATAAATAAACTAAAAACTAATGGAGCAATTACAAACATATCTTTATTATTTAAAACAATTCGCTAACATGAAAATCTATAGATATAACACAAAGTTTTTTTACACCATTTATAATTCAAGAACAGACTGATTTGTTGGATTCGTCTAATCGGAAAATAACTTACCAACTATTAGGACATATAAAAATTCACGAAAAAGTGTGAAGAAAATTCGTTTTACAGACATTTTCTATTGAATGACAGCTACTCGTAGTATAATATAAGAATGTGTCCATACCTTTCTGTCTCTATTTAAAGCGATGACACTTTACCATTATAACTTATTTATTCGTAGATTATAACACTTTTAAATATTCAAGATTATAGCTGAGTAGTAAAGTTTTTTCATTAATTAATTATATTAGAAATTGATGGCGCTCTATGGATTCCCTACAATGCCTTTGTTGGTGTCTAATGCTTCACACAAACAGCTTACGGTAGCATACTTAGGTTTCCATGTAGGTAATCCAGATTCCAAGAAGCCGCACCTTCGTTGAGCTTTGCATACTGCATATATTGCGCATAACGCCTACATACTGTCCGTGTATTTCACATTCTGTATTTATGGATTTTATTATACTTTATAAAATATTAGTATAGACTTACCTCGCGACTTCATTCGCGTGTGCATACCTAATATAACTAGAAATAATTTAGCTTCTCATCAACGAAATAATTTTTAAAGGAACCGTTGTTTTTGAGTTTATTCATATTCATAATATTAAAACTTAAAACTTTTTTTTTGTTTGATTGAACACGCCAATCTCAGGAACTAATGGTTCGAATCGAATCCATTTACCGAGGAAGACTGTAGGCTCCAATAGGAGCGGAGCAAAATGATGCAAATACTGTCAAAATAATTCGCTACTGCAACGGGGCATACCATGTTACAAATGCAGACAAAATCTGATAATATCTAGTAGCTAAATCTTAATACGTACATTTAAAGAAAATATGATGAACTATAGAAGGTCAAAGGTTACAATTGACCGCTGGGCTCATCGTAAGCAAGATAAATTGTCTGATTATGAGAATAACAACCCCTAGTGGAAGTACGACGTAGTATTAAAGGGAATGCCCTAACATATTGTTCTCTTTATCTCATAATGCTTAAGGTAAAATCTCTAATTTCAGTAAGAAGTAACAGGTAATGAGAATATCTATACAAAAATTCCTTTTAATACTATTTACCTCATACGAATGAGAAAAATTTAATCTGAATAAGTGTGGTGTACAACGTCATTGGCAACCCCGACTACAATAAATGTTTGGATGTTTGCCTCTATTTGTGCCATCGCAGCTTATAAGCGAATGGATCGATCTGGCTTCGGTTTTGTTTGAAAGCTGACGCGATTGAGATGGATTTTAGACACAATTTAACTATTATGATCTTCATTTTCACTCGTAAGTGAAATAACTGATTGATTTCATTTATTTAGAATCTAAAGATATTGTTAATTTAAATAGATATTATATTTTTATTACCAACGTCATTATTAACCTACTATTCGTAATCAAATAGCTAAATAAATAATGGATAATAAAAATATATCGACATTTTGTCGTAACACCGTAATTTAATAAAGTCCTTCAAAGTGGTATCATGGGAGCCGAAAATTGGTGATGTGTCTGTTAACAACCACTTAAGTACATATTTAATTCAAATTATCTATTTGAAACATTTATTTAAAAGGAATTCACTGCTTTTAAAGCCGAATTGTCGATGATTTATATAAATTGCTTTGAAACGGTAAACTTTAACGCGAATTCACGAATTGTCGGGAGCTGTATAATGCCTTTAATTTTTAATTTAATTTAAATCTTTAATATAGTTTTAATATATAAATAAATATAGTTATGAGTCAGAAAGAGTTCGATAACCAATTTGGATAATCAAAATATACGTTTATTTTAGTGATTTCCAGCCGACACGAACATTCAATTATTAATATTAATTTCTTGCCATTTTCATCAATCCAGTTTAAATTAGTACTTCCTTCAGAGTATTGGCCTACTTTTCTATCGGTTTTGGACAGCCTGTCAACTCCAAAGTAACGCAACGCTGTCACATTTTCCATAGAAAACAATTATCAAACTCATGGTTGAATATTTAAATAAAACATTTTTGCGTGAATTGTGTGTGACTTATAAGTGTGTGGCTAAAGGTATTATTATAGTGTTCAAAATGACTGCTTTACTGTAGATGACCTATTAAGTACCAAAAAATGTGCGTAACGAAAATCATCAAAATTGCAAAAACTTATACAAAGTCACGTGGAAATATAAAAACTCCGGCGTCTCCAACAACTACGAATAACTTTCGCCTCTACATATAGTTTCCGAACAAGATAATACCTAGAGTTTAGATAGACACATAGTTTATACTAATACATACCCCTCTTTTTTGAGTTGGAAGTTCAAAAGTTAGAATATGAATGGTCAACAACATTGCGTCAAAGTTTAATTACATTCTTTAGAGACTCGTGTCCGGGCTAAAACCATTAATTTAGAATTCTTTTGTTTCATTCGTATTTAGCAATCTCATTGTAAGACATTTTGTCTAAAAATACTTTAAGGAAATTGGGTAAGCTAAAGAATTCCTATTAGGCGGGTAAGCCTTAATAAGGCTAAATAAATAAAAGAAAATCAAATTATTTATTCAGAACGACAGTCAGACGTAAGTTTACAGATGTTTAAGAACGCGCCCCAATCTGAGAACAGCCAAAAAACTCAGTAGCCATTTTTATACTGTTCACAAAATACATTATTATATGCCTGAATTGGAGCAAATAATATTCAAGCCTTTATATTCAAAGTCAATTTATATAATAAAACGTCAGTAGATATGGCGATACAACGTAATAAAGCCAGTATTTTATTTTTTTATTACTATTTGGGTACGCACCCAAATGGCTTTGATAGTTTTGTGAAAATATATAAAGATAGCCACATTATTGTATTATAAATATTATAATTAATTATATATAAGCTTGCAATCATAAAAAAAAATATTTGTCTGTGGGTATGTTTGTGGCATTGTGGCTCTGGACGAATGGATTGATGCAAATGTTTTTTTGTTTGACGTGTTTGAAGTTGACGTGTTGAAATTAGTCTTAGCTAAATTTTATCAAGATCTGTTCATTCATCTGAGCTATTCTTATTTATAATCATGCTGTCGGCAGGTTTTTAATCGTCTTCAATTTCTCTTGTAATTTATTAAGGATCAGTTTTCGTACTTCGCAATTCATTCCCAAGCGTTAGTTAGCGTCATTTAAATAATCGGTAACTTTATAAGCTAAGCGATTAGATTTCGGTTTAGTCTTAAATTTATTTATTTCACAATATAGAAGTACCTACTCGTATTTAAGTCTCATGTCTTTATTCAGTAACGTTTTTGAACAAAGAGAAATTTTAGGTTTCCTTCGAAGTACCAATTCACATGTAAAAATACAAATACAAACCTACAAAGCTGAAAGTGGAATGTATTCTATTGTCCTACCTCGCTTACTTCACGTGAAACATTACACTGACAAAACACAAAGGAAAATGCAATTTAAAACCCCTCGACATTTAAATTGTAGGTGTATTCCATTTCGATCACGTCACCTATCAAACTAAAACGGCCTTTTAACCTACCAGTAAAAACGGCGTTCAAAAGAATTGTAAATAAAGGTTAAATATAAAAAAATACGTTGATGTGGATTAGCCGTCGTCCATTTTTAGAATTCATAATATTTTGGCAACAAAGAAATAAAAAGGTACAATTTGAAATGTTCCTACTAATATTAAAAATGCGAGTCTGTCTATTTGTATCGAATTTTTAGACGTGAAATTGTAAGAGATAATATGGATAAAAACAGAAATTGGGAAGGATATATATAAGTTTCTGTAAATCGCAAAAAAGGCTTGAACGGGTTGAAATAGGGCAAACACCCGGACGAAGGCGCGAGCAAAAGCTAGTATTGCATAAATTTTAAAATGTTTTCTTCTCTTTAAAAATGAACCTAATTCTCTCACTGTGAAGGCCTAGGAAATGTATATTTTAGTTTCGTTTCGTGTTTATTCAGTAACGTTTTAAAATGCTAACGTACCTACTTTTGTACCTACGATTTTTCATCACAAAGGATTTTTTTGCGTGTTTATTTTGACATTTTCTGCTGTGCACACAGAGAATACTTTGAAGTTTGAATTTTGCATGTTCACGAATAACATAACAATGTTAACAGTACATTAACCACGAGTAAAATATCGACATTTTCTATCAATTTTTGACAATTTATCAATCACATAACAGCTCAACTACTAGAGGCATTGTCATACCTTCCATACAAATATTTAACGAATATTTAACAGACGCGGAAGGACGAGGGAATTATACTCCCGAGGTGGTCACGACCCTCATGAGTGAAAAATACTTATTTAAAAGTACTTTTATTATAGATACTCAAGACTTATGATAGATAATGAAGCCGATCAGAAAGGATCTGGATGACCGCGTCCAGCGATCAAGAGGAAGAAGCTGATGTTTGGGAGCTCCCGCCCAAAGGTGAGAGCAGTCCTCCAACTACAACGATCCATTTCGATGACAACAGCTTTCAAATAAAAAAAACGCATCGATCCATTTTAAATTACTTTAAGGCATACCCAACAGTTACAACTACACAGAATACAATAACTCGACAAAAATTTTAACTAAACTAAATTCCAAAAATGTGTTGTAAACACAAGGAGACTAAGAAACGCCACATGAACATTCGAAGATTACACTTAACGAACTTAACTACACTAACATTACAATTACATTAGTTTAGAAGCTTTTTCGTCGACGGCTAAAGAGAATCCTCCGGCATGTCTCTCAACAGCCGTCATGGCAATCACGTAGTCCGTGCGTAAGCACAAATTAATGAAACAAGTTAGCCACAATCTCGCTCGATCGACGAAAAGCCCAAATCGGAGATTCTAATCGCGTTCCAAATAAACATTGATTGACGGCTAATTCATTCCAAATTATCTTCTTTAGAAAATTTAAATTTAGACTATACAACAGACACAATAAGTTATTTGTAGGATAATTTATTCCGATTATAGTCTACATCCTAAAAGAGATAACGAGAAGTCCCCAATCCCTGTGTATCCTTTTCTTTGATCATTTTCTTTGCAGCCAAGTAGGAGACCTGCTTTTTGTTTTACCCAAACGAAATATTCAGTAGTTTCCCTGGTATTAAAACTCGCCACAAGATGCTTAAAGCTAGTAATTTAATAATAAATATTAAGATATTATTTAATCATTTATCTTTTTATTTGTCTAATTTTTTTTATATACTTTAAGTATCATTTATATAATTAACAGAAGATAATTAAAGAGTTAATTCAACAAGAAGACAAAGTAAACATGGAAAGGTAAAAAATAAAGGAGTAGTTTAATAAAAGTTCAAATAATTTCAATTATTTAAATTACTCATCCTTGTATATGTGTTACTAAATTATTTTTGACGCTCAAATCACTTGTTGGTTTTTGTTGGCATAGTTAATTTTTCTCCTAACTCGAACTAGCGTTAGATACATAAGATCTTGTGGAATTGATGTATGTACCTAACTCAGTATGAGCACCGTGCATATACTCGTATAGAGGACAAACAAGCCGTTTACTCGTTTGTATCGGATCGTGTTTGTCGAGTCATTAGACCCGCTCTCGACGACACTTCGAAACCTTAACGATGGCAAATTCAACTGCTTTTTCGATAAAATACGCCGAAATGTCTGAACTCGAAGACTGTTCCAATTACGAGTTTGTTAAGGGACATACATACATGCACATGCTAATGTTTTTTATTTATATTGTCACGCCTATTTCCGCTTACATACGGTACGTACATTCGTAGGTAACGTATGAAAGAACAGAGAGAGAGAGAGAGAGATAATCTTAAAAACTTTATTAGACAAGGTAAAATTTATCTCATTTGCAGCCCATTCTGTTATAACCTCGCTAAGTTTAGAGGTCGAGACCTTATAACAAGCTTTATTTTATTTATTTTATGAATAACACAATAAACTAAAACATTAATAGGAACGGACCGAATTCGAGAATCACAAAAGACGCTTAGAAATACAAATACTAGCGGTACGCCCCAGCTTCGCACTCTTGGTTTACGTTTCGCCCTGTTTTTGCAACATTTTTCATAGATGCTCCACTCTTATTGGTCGTGGCGTGATGTCATATATCCTAACGCCTTTCTTAATAAATGTCTATCCAATTCAAAATTAAATTTGAACCAGATATTAGCGCGTTCAAACAAGCAAACTCTTCAGCTGTATGATATCAGAATGGAATTGTATAGATGTGTAAGTAAAATAGCACAAACTAGATAGACCGTTTATTCCATTTCCAATTGGTTATTTGGAATTTGGGGATTAATTCAGGAGGGTTCCTTTAAATCCCTGTCGCAGTAATGGAAAGCCAGTGATCGTTACTTACTAAGTAAAACAATATTTAATAAATTGGTTTTTTATTAAAAAAAAAGCTCGCAATAAATCTTACAACACTTTTTTCCACGACTCCGTCCGCATGTTTGCTCTTTTATCAAGATCTTAGCTAAAATTTCTGAAAATCTATTCATCGATTTATGCGTATTCTTAATTATAATTAATATATCGGACTTCTTTAAATTTTCTCCAATTTATTTTGTTAAATAACCACATTATTCAAAAATCATATTTTTATTTCATTAAACGATTAAATCATTTTAATATAGGCATACTAGTTTGTACTAGTGACTTCGCTCGCGTCAGCATTTACATTATTGCGTGTCATTTAGAAGGCCTCTAGCGATTTTTTTTTTTTAAACGGTCCTATAATGTTTGATTTTATTCATTACAAACAAAAATATAAATAGATCTTTTCCCTTAATTTTTATTTATTTTCGTGTAGATTAAAGTTTCCTAAAAATTAAATATTGAATATGAATAAATTGTTAAATTTCTGGGTCACGTCTATTATTAGCATCATCGCCGACTTCTATTGATTTATCGTCTTCAGTGATTCTTTTCTCTGTTCCATATTATATTGGTATTAACTAATACGGTCATTCTCGAATGCATGTAGCTTACGTGGAAATGAATCATCTGACTATCCATACAATATATACCTATAAGCGATAGCATTAAATTCAACCTATATTTACTACGGCCGGTTGGCGTAATACGTAGTGCTTCAGCCTTCCGCGCCAAGAGGTCTTGGGTTCGAATCCCAGTAGGTGCATTTATTTGTGAGATGAGCACGAATGTTTTTTGCCAAGTTTTGGTTGTTTATAAACTTATAATATATGTAGATATTTATTGTGGTAACCTCGTTGTTTCTGATTACCATAATACAACTGCTTCAGCTACTTATTTTTAGGATTAGAGCAATTTATGTGAGTTGTCCTAATCAAAAAAAAATTATAAAGCTGAAACGTTTGGTCGAATGTACCAATCTCAGGAACATTTAAAAAGGTTAATTTATTTTAATTTAGTTTTAAAACAATAAATATGTAAAATTTTGTGTTAAATATACGCGAAGGGTATGTAGGGATCGTGGCAGGTGGCGATGGTCTCTGCGTAAAACAATAGACGCTCTTAATCCGTTCAAACGGTTTTCTTGAAATTCCTTTTGCGTTGGATCGCCCATTTGACAAGGAAACCTATATAATATCTCAGTACGACGACATTAACAGGGTAAAGCGGCGGGACACAACTAGTAGAATAATATATTTATTTTCCCGAGTCACTTATCCTTATTTATATTACTTTTAATTATCATTACAATTGTTCTTCATGTATTTTTGAAATAATATTTTTAATATTTTAAAAAATGTATCTCGTGTTCGTAAAATGTTTGTTAAAAATGTTTGTGACATACATCATTCAAAACTAAATGTCAACTGTCTTGTGTCATTTCAAAACATTTGCAAAAAAATTTATTTATACAAAATAAATATTGGAACATCTGAATTTCGTTCTCAAATTTATATTTCTGAAATAAATTATGTCAAAACATTCAAAGGCAAGTGATACATGACTAATGTTTGCTTGTATTTAAAAGTTACAACGTTAGTAAAATTGGAGTATAAAATGGATTCTTTGATGCAAGAGCAGTGTTTTCTTTTCTTAGCTTTTAGTACATACACAACTACAAGATACCTAACACTCCTTTACTATCTACCTTTAACGAGATTGTCAATTCGAGTGTTTTTCATGATTTTAGGCGATTTTAAAGATAATTGTGAATTGATTTCGTCTAATAGGTCTCAATATAAATTTGAACAAAATTGATTGGGGATTTTTTGCTCTAATTAAAAAACTGTAAATCTTTATATTTAATATACTTTCTGAAAGTCGAAAATACCTTTATTCATATAGAATCATATAGATGATCATTTATTAAAATCACTAAATCATTTTTCAGGCTGTTCAGGAACGTGCCCAAATCTGAGAACAGCCAAGAACATGTTCACAAAAGATTCGTTTTGAACTGGAGCAATTACCTTTTATCTCTCTAAAAGTATCATTCAGCTGAATTCTTTATATAAACTAATACAAGAAAATCCAAGTGAAGTGGGTAATAACTCAAAAAGAAAATTATTGCTCGCGTCCTACACAAAGTTATATGGCTAGTAGGTAGTAAACCTATTTATTTTAATTGGAACTAACGATATAATGAGATCGTTAACATGATGCGACAGAGCTTTATTTATTATATCTAACCGCTTCATATTAACGACAGATTGAGTTTTATGACCTACAAATATGAACATATAGTATATTAACAAACTATAAGGAAAAAAACTACAAGCGAAATTAAAGACAATTTAAAAAAACCTTCGGGGGTTTAGTGGTTACAAATAAGAATACTTTATGAATGGATGATGTTCATAAAATGAAGCCGAGATCCATTTCGATCACGTCACCTTTCAAAGCCGCATCAAAATCAGGCAATAGGTTTAGGAGATCCAATACAGATCTACAGACATGCTGACGTCAACTTATAATGATTGTCTTTTTTTGTCGGGGTGTGAATATTAAAAAAAAATAGATTAATTACATTTAAAGTTACATAATAAGTTAGTAGTTAAATAAATACTTTAAAAAATATATTGATTAATTTACATAAAACATTTTTATAAACTAGCCTTTTCGACAATAAATTTATTTATGTTAACAAAAAAACCATAAAAAAATTACTATGATCTCCCAGTTTTTACAGATATATAAACAAAGCATAATCCCAAATAAATCTGAGCTGTTTACGCATTGTTATTTTCAACCGTTTTTAAGATGTATGTTTTTTATGCGATTATGATATTATGAACCGATTATGATCCCTTTTTTAAAGGCTACCGAACAGAAGTTTCACTTCGGTCTTATTTAATACTTTTTATAGCACTTTAAAGCTTAGTTATATGTAAAATTAGCAAGACACGGATCGAGTATACCAAACAGCATATTTTTCTTCGAAATTACGTAATAATTTAACAATCTGTCATACAAATAAATAACACAAAAACAGAATAAACAACAATGCACAAGTCGGTTGGAACTTTTCTATTTCTGTTTATTAATGTTATCTATATAGTCTTAAAATATATGTTTTGGTATGATAGTGGCGTGTACGAAATGAAAGATTGGTAATAAAACCTTTATACTTCCATATAAAAAAGCCTTTCAGTATCAACAGTAGGTTCTAGCTAATATTTTAAGTAATTGCTAAGGGACGCAATATGTAGTTTATATTACCATCAATGGTAACATGTTGTCGTTCAATACTTTTATTACAAAAGCATCATGAGTCAGCTATTATTGTATATCAGTGGTTTCACCTACTGCCGCGATATGAAAAATTGGAAGGGAGTTAAAGGGTGAAAAATACTTGGCGACCTATTCTCATACTTACAACACATTAAAAATCTCATGAAAATCGGTACATCGTTTCGGAGGAGTATGAACACAAACACCGTGATACGAGATTTTTATATATAAGGCTATCTGCGAATAATATTTCAATAGAGTGCCTGTAGTGGTTTAATATATTATAATAATATTGATAAGATAAAATTGGCAGATTCGTCTAAAGCTTCGCTAATGAGCTCATGATTGAGGTACAGAAGCATTCTTTTATAATACAACTTAGTATTGGTATTAACAAGTGAAATTTAAAACAATAAAAACCCCAACATGTAGTTACAAATGAAAATTCTTCATAAATCCCATGACTACATTTAATAAACTAAACAGAATTCCAGAACAGAGACCAAGACACCAAGTGGTTAGTAATATCCTCAAATGAATGATTTATATCTACTGAACAAACATCAAATGTAAGATTTAAAACGCACCAGGGACATACGGCCTAACGAGTTTCTTTATTTGATTAGGCCTCGTACGTAGTAAATATTAATTTGCTCATTAATACGAACGCGGCGTTATTAATGGAGCGAGCACACGATCGACGTTTGGCATGATCGTCTTCATGCCCTGCTAAGGTAATAAGGTAAAAAAGCAAGCGTAGACCGGAGGTTTGTGGGCTCCAACCTCTCCCTTTCAAAACTCTAAAGATTTTAGTATATCCATAATTAAAAATAAAAACGGAAGATTAATTATTATTTTTAAAGATACGTGTCTTGTTTCGATAATATTAAATTATGTTGACACCTTTCGTTTGATGTTGTGTGTCATTCGGAGGCTTTCATCTGTATGTAAGTGGTACACCCTTGACGTGTCGATACAATACAACACCTCGTGCTTCATATTTAATGCTTGACATTTCTTTCCTTTTGAATAATTTTCCTGTTGCTCATACAAATATAGCAGTTACCGAAAAGAGATGTTTTTGTAATAAAAAACTAAATGTTTTTATCATGTAATAATATTGCAATCTAGCAAGATTAAGTCAGCTTTCAAATCATCTTTTTCGGCGAGTTAAAAATGTTTTAACGTTTGTAATGAAAGAAGTTTGATTCATAGATGAAGAGGCCTTGGCTTTGAAATGTTTTGTATATTAATACGTGAGAATAATATGGCGCCTATACGTACAAATATAAGTGTGAAGACATTATTTTTAGAGCGGGCTGCACTCAGCTGGGCATTTTTACGTCGATTTGTGTCGTAAAGTAACATTGACGTCAATGTTCTGTTTCTCTACCTGAAGTTAAACTAGAGTGAGATGTCTGGATTATATTAGACACTATGATATATAAGTTGGATCATTGACCTTTACAACAGATATTTTTTCTAATAAATTTAAAAGTTTATTTATATAATATTTTCGTGCTTTTGTTTTTTTTCGCATCTGGAATTAGGTTAAAAGATATTTATTCTCATAAACGATGTTTACATCTTTTCATGAGAACATAATAATAATAAAAAACCACAAATCCAACTATATGTTAACTTCTTTAATTACCCTTATATATATTCTATATCTAAAAATTATTATTCTCTTTTTCAACAGATGCATTAATTTAGTTATTATTTCTCTATAATTTTTTTGTACACTTAGCTACCTGTTATTTTAATTACCTTCAACTATATCAATGTAGCAAATCGTTGGCTAATCTCTGTATAAATAAATAAACATTGATAAATGTTATTGAAATATACCTAATAAATATCATAGTAACACTGTAAGAACTTTTTAATTTTACTAAATTCTCTACCATTGATTGATTTCTAAGAATATTTTTAAAGAGAGAAAAGTAAATGTAATATCGTTAAACGTTTGCTTTTGAATACGTTCCTTTGAATGTAACCGAGTGCTTTGAATGAAAATATTGATTCTCTTCAATCGAACTCATTACACGATTGGTTTTACATGAGGGAACAAAACTAATTATACTAGCACTGGCGCGTTTGTGAAAAACAAATGATAGATTCGATGGTAAAACCTTAACTGGCGTCAGCGGGAATTATTAAACTCACATTACACGGTTGTAACAAATATTCGAAACTTTTTCACTTATGTATAGACAAATATATTTTACAATACTTTCTGAACCGAATTGAAAACAGCTTGATTTCTAAGAATTGAATGACTTCCTTAGTAGTAAAGCGTTTCTGTGTTGCGTAGAAGGTTGTGGGTTCACATCCTAAGGAAACTAATAAATCAGTCTGCACAGACTGCTTAATCTGCTCTATAGGCGTGGTCACTTGTTAATGTCTTTTTTTGTATAGGTACTTTTTTGTTTTCCGTGTAGGTTTTTGAGATGTATGTATGTGACTTTCGTAATCTCCTTCTTGAAACATTGTTTGAATATATCATTATGTTTTTAATAGTTTATTTTAGTATCTCATTATTGCTACACGGAAATTTTGTAGAAAATCGACAATTATGTTTGAAAGAGCAGATGTGCATTTCGCAAGGGAACTAACTCACGGGATGCACCCCTGTCAGAACTGCCGAAGGAATAAAACATGGGCAAACATAATTTTAGTTGAGTATTTGAATTGTATTTTGTATGAACTATTATTCTTATATTTACTTATATATATATCTTACTGTATTAAGTACTACTTGCCTGTGAAGAAAATGGTCTATCAAAAGTTTGGCATCGGCTAGTTCACTATTTAATTTTACTTCATTTATTCAGTAAAGAATCATTTGGTTTATTCAACTCGTGCGTATATTTATAGAACATACGCACATACAAACGTTTACATTGCAAATGCTATTATTACATATAACCCTAAACATTTCATAACACGCGAGATATTCGGTTTGAGCATTATGAATTGTGGTATCCGTGTGTTTTGACACGTGGCAGTTCAGTTAATGTTAATTAGTAGTCAATTGACTCGAATGTAGTCAAATATACGTACATCACATTTGCACAATAAGCATTTGCGAATAAATGCGGATGCGGATAGATTAATTTAATAAATTTTAACATATTAGAGACGCCAAAAATTTACTTTTAAAAAATGGACAAGGTTAAAGATTTGATTTTTATACTAGCTGTGCCCAGTGGTTTCACTCACTTTCACGATTTAAAAAAATTGGGTAGGGGTAGAAGAGTGAAAAATACTTTGTGACCTATTCTCATACCTTCCAAATACACATTTAAAAAATCATAAAAATCGGTCGAACCGTTTCGGAGGAGTACGAACACAAACACCGTGACACGAGATTTTTATACATTAGAGTTAGATTTACTATTTGCCACTAATTTCTAACAATTATCCTTGTAGTATTACTGTTTCTGTTTTATCTTAACTCTTAAGAGCCTTTTCAAAAGTCTGTTTAAATCTAACTTTACTCTATAGTTTTCCAAGTTTCTATTCTGTACAAAGTTGAATCAGCGCTTTGAGCACGTAATAAACTCATTTTCATTAATTATAATGTTAATAGTATAACGATTAAAGTATGTATATTTTATCAGTGTAAGCAGGTCTGTTTGAACTCTAGCACTAAGCCGATATTCGCGAGTGCAAACAAGCTCATAACTATGTCAAGTGGCTGAGATACAATATTCTTATTTTATACTAACTTACGTGGCTGAATTTCTGACATCGTTATATTTCGTTTCGTTTCTAAATCAATTCATTGTACCGTTAAATTCATTCGGTGAATATTAATTTTGTGTATTTTGACTTTATTATTAAGGAATATAGTTGAAATTAATGAAAACTTATTGGAGATAATAATTCGCTTACCACTACTTGTTATAAGTTTCACGTGTCTGTGTCTGTTTGTGGCAACCTAGCTAAACGCATCGACATCGAGATGGGTCTTAACTAAAATTTATGAACATCAGTTTATTACGTTTGTCAGATATTTGTATAAATACAATTTGTATAACGTTGGAAGTTTTTTAAATTGTCTTCAATGTCACTTGTAGTCTCTATGAAGTGCGCGCCACTGAATTTGACATGAAATTAACTGTGCGTTCATCCAAGCAAATTTTCAGCGTTGGCTTATTATAAAATATGTTCACAAAAGATTGATGTAGTTACTTTGTAAATAAACAGAGACGTATTGACTATGGTGTATACACTCTCTAAGTAGCATTAAATAAAGCTGTTTTCAGAAGTATGCTAGTGAAATATTCGCACGCAATAATTTTCTTGGAAGTTTTCCTTGAAATTGCATTAAATCGTAAAAAAACTTTCCATGTAAACACAATATGTATCGGCATAAAGCTGTCGGCCTTGTTCTCTAGAATCTAGATAAAAGCCTATTGATGCTGTGACAGGCAACATCTGATATCTCGAACTAAGAGCAAATTTTTATATTATTACTAGCTGACCCGGCAAACGTTGTTTTGCGATATTAATTTTTGGGGTGAACTACCCTTATCACTTAGGGGTATGAAAAATAGATAGTAGCTGATTCTCAGACCTACTGAATATCCATATAAAATTTGGTTAAAATCAGAAAAGCCGTTTCGGAGGAGTAAGGTAACTAACATTGTGACACGAGAATTTTAAATATAAGATTATTATCCGCCACTTCGCATATTTGTCCTATTTCAACCCTTTCATGATTTTAGCAATAAAATACATTTAAATTTCTGTTTTTATTAAATTTCGAGTGATTTCAATAAAGTTACAATCTAATAGCATTTAATCAAATAGAATCACATAGTACATACAGGTTCCTATTTGACTTTGACACTTAAATCGCACCCAAATCTGTGTAGAACAGCCAAGAACAGGTTCTTATTTTTTCCCGATCATGTTTACAAGAAAAGTATATTTTATTACAAAGTATTATTATACTCATATTTCTTCTGTTTTATGTGGTGTATAAATAAATAATTTTTTGAATTGGAGCATATCCAAGCGCAAGTATTATTCAAATAATCGGCGGTTTTAGAAACGGCTTTAGCAATTAGTTTAAGTAACGTAAGATATAAATTTATATAAAGACACTCGTTCTTCACTAGAGAAGTATTACTATTGTTATTTGTTCTTTATTACCTCCGTAGATTAAATAACAGAACAAATAATAAATTTAATTGTAATTATCGTTGGTGTTCGTTTAGTATACGTTTAAAAATGTTCAGGTGCTATTTCTTTGTGTGGAAGGTTTTTGGAAATTGGTTTCGTTTTTAAATTTTGTCTTATATTTGTATTATGTGTATTTTTAATCATCGAATTTTTATTCGGAATTAAAAAGCGACTTGAACGTTAAAAACTTAATAACGAAGCGTTATGCAAAAAGTATTGGCTATTTCCCCACACAAACCTTACACAAAGTCGTAAAGTCATTCGGAATTACCCGAACACGTGGCACTTGCCATTTGTCATATATACTATTGTAGTGTTTGAACGCCACTTCACAGCACAATTTCAACGTCTCCTGTATGTTAATCCTATTATATTTCAGGTCATCCATTTGGATTATATGGATACAGCTGAAAACTTTTACGTATATACATATGGAAGCAAAAATCAAGTTAAATAAAGTTTATTGGAAGTCGGTGGCAAACTGTAACAGAAACTGTAACTTATTATAAAATATTCCATCCATAAAAAGGCAACTATTACCAAATATTATTATGAAGTAGAATTATATTATTTCTTATTTTCTTTATTACTAAATATATGTATATGGTTCTACTTATGAAGCCTAGTAACCAGAATCCTTCCTAGTTTTTGTTGAATACATATATATTTTAAAGTGAAAGAATTTTTCATGTAAAATTATTTATTAGTATGGAATGGAACCGGCGCTGAAATGTCACTGTCAACCGTAAGGGAAACATGACTAGCATTTTGCGTTTAAAAATAACGAACATAAAAGCATCGCTATGTTCATTGTATCATGACAACCAGTGGTACTTATTGACAAAAATTTACTAAACTATAAAGATACAACATTAATTGCCCATTTTTTCATATTTAACTTTTAAATTTTATAATATCTAGAGACGCATAAGCTAGGCTTATCTATAAAAAGTATTTTTTTTACAAAAATAAAATAATCTTTTAATAAAAAAAGAACAAATCAAAGTGAACAACAACAACTGAATTGTAATCAACGGATATAAACCCTCCCCCGCCATTTTAATTATACATAAGAATAGGTACCTCATAAATTAAAACCAGATCTCATAAATATATAAAACCCATCAAAAATTAATCGACCAACTCATTTAAGAACTAAGATGACACAGATACATAGACACGAAGAATAACACTCCTCTTGGCGCGGGTTATATACTTTACATTTTTAAGTGTTAAATAAAATACCACTTGTTCCATTACATACGTAGTACATAACTAGTTATGTTCAGCTCCATATTGTTTTCATTTCATTGATTAAAGCAAGAAAATATTAATTTATTAATTGGATATTCACTAGGATATTGAATTACTGTAAAATCAAATAAATGCTTATCTGTATGCAATCATTGAAAATTATTATTGATGGATCTACGTATGAACCAAAATGTGATTTTGTGTGTTAGTTAATTATTCAATGTATTTAATTAAATTAATGAGTATTTTTTATAAATCTATAATCATAATAATCTTATATATAAAATTCTCGTGTCACAATGTTAGTTACCTTACTCCACCGAAACGACTTTACTGATTTTTACCAAATGTTATATGCATATTCAGTAGGTCTGAGAATCGGTTACTATCTATTTTTCATACTCCTAAGTGATAAGGGTAGCCCACCCCTAAAATTAATATGGCAAAATAACGTTTGCCGGATCAGCTAGTAATACATATAAATATAGCTCTCTATAAAGGAGATATGCTTTGTCCTTTAGTCTCTAGTGGGGTATGGGGCATACACAGTTCTGTATCTGTCTGATTAATAATTTTATTTACAGGCAAATAGGTGACGAGCCTTCTGTGCCTACTCAACCGAAACTTTTTTAGTTTCTCTGGAATTCAAACTGGCGCAATGCTACTATTGGTCAAAGCGGTTTATATATCTTCATTTAGACAGAGTTGGCATAACTAAAAATATTATGTTTAAAAAAACGGTATCAAAATCTAGCGCCTAAACGAAATCGTAACAAAGAAGCTTACTTAATTACGGTGTGCGGTTGAACATTTCGGTACAATACGATTAGTTTGATTGACGATAAATAGAATAATCAGAAATAATGATCAATTTATCCTTGATAGCTTTGATATTATGATAAATGCCATGATTATTATTATCTGTGTACCTACAATCTATTCCGCGGGTTCTGTTGGTCTAGCGATAGTATTTTTAGCTTGTCATTGTTGTGCGTGTGTATACCTTTATTTATTTATTCATTGTGTTTATTATCACTTGTCTTTAACAAATACAATGTTTGGAAACATTAAAAAAATATATAACCAAATATACCAAATGAAAGTTGTAATTCTACAGGGTCCTACCCTGCCCGAGGGTGTTGATATTAATTAGAATTACCATCTTGGGTTATTTTCACTTAATATTATCTCTACAATATATAGGTATAAAAAAACTAAATAAAAAGGCTCCCTTCAATTTTTGTATGTTACTAAGCTATTTATATACATTGTAGGCTTATTTTCTTATTATTTAAGCCTCCTTATAGCCTGTTGTAATCAAAGATAACACATTTTGATTGAATTATGTATTCACAGAGTATCTAAAGTAACTAAGTACTCGTTATATCCTTATATATAGAGCTTAGTGAGTTTGAAGGGATCCAACAAGATGATTTAAATTAGAAATAGAATAGTGGTTGTGAAACCAAACAAAGAGATTTAAATTTTAAATGTTTTGTATAATAGTCTCAATTAGCTAGCTAGGTGGTTAGTCTTAACTTAACCCATGTCACTCGGAAGAAGTCGACCTTGTGAAAGAATTTCTAATATCGGTTCAGTAGTTTTTTAAGTTGTTCATTACAAACCAAAAACACATTTTAGTATAGAGTGAAGTATAGAGTATAGAGATTTCAAAGTTACTTTCGAAATCATGCTTTTTCCTTCATATTAATAATACTTTTAATACAAAATCATTGATATAAATATTTATTGTATCAATGATCATGATTTTTAATTTTTTGTTTACTTTTTTACACAGTTATCGTATCGATAATTCAAATACACGAAAAGATACCAAAATAAAAATTCAAAGTTTTGCGTGTGTGGGAGCAGTGGTTTCGGTTTTCTATGACAAAACAATAGTTACCTAAATTACTTACCAACTTAGAAAGAATAATGCAGCTTGAAAACATTAATTGACGGTCACCCGGCGGCAACGGCCGCGTGGTGACCGTCCAACATGATGGTACACGTAAAAATAAATACCACTTCAATGTCTCGATCTTTATAAACGTATCCAATTACAATAAATAACGAATAGTTAAATTTAAAACCGCGCGTTTCCGTTAACGGCGATACGAGTCGGTTACGCGGAATGGAAACAAGGGCCTTTCCGACGAGCGAGCTTTCGCGAGGCCGAGCTCGACTGGCGCTCACTTTGGGCGGGCGGCCGCGCCTCTCCTCCTCACCCGCCCGCGCTCTCACCAATGCCTTCGCATTTTTCGCATTCTTTCACACGCTTTAAACGTTGTTTGAAGTGTTTATCGGGGCCTTAGCGACGCTGTTGATGACGACCTAATCGCTGTCTTTAACTTTTTTATAAAACAAAATGTACAAGCATCTTATAAATACTGACTATACTTTTCGCCTTTGAAGAAGCTAATAAAAAACCAACATAAGTTAGGTACATAATGGAATAACTAAAAGATAAAATTTATAATATTTAGAACACCATTCAGATAAACAATTGGTGTTGACGTCACCTAATTAATGCGAAAACTGAAGATATGATTCATAATTTAATAAGTATAATTTATTTTATACATATATAATAGTATTCTAAAAAAATATAAGCCCCGACATGTTAAATACTAATAGATATACCTCTTAAAAGGATCTTCAAATTTCTATCTTGAAGTTGGCTTTCAACAAAAAAAAAACCACATTCTTATCGATCCATTCGTGTAGGGGCTACGATGCCACAGACACTTCAAACTTATAACACCCCTCTTTTGCGTCGGTGGCTAAAAATGACATTTTATAAGTGTTTATATATATTACAAAGTCGGGTTTTTTACATCAATTATAACTCAAGAATGGATGGACCGATTTGAATGATCTCTGTCTTGTTGGATTCGTTTATTCCGAGAATAGCAGAATAACTGTTAAAAATATATAAAAATTCATGAAAAAGTGTTTATGAAGAAAATTCGTTTTCTCATACATTTTCTATGGAATGACGTCTTAGGTGACACGTTCGGCATTCTGAAGCGATACGAAGTTCGCGGGTCAGCTAGTATTAGAATATAGGCAAATGTAGGCTTCGTAAAAATGTTTTAGAACTGTGCTTTGCATAATTTTCTCTTCACTCAACCTAAATTTAAAAAAAACTCTGAACCTTTCTCTACCTTTCATAATATATGTAGGTAATATTATTTCGAACTGTGTGTTTGAAATTTTAACGAGATCGTGTAATAAACTTTACGTTTCTCTTTACATTGAAAACACTCACTTGGAATTAATGTTCTCTTCTAATATAAAATAATATTATAGACTAGCTGTGCTCTGCTGTTTTATCCATGTTAATTTTTTTGTAACATAATTTTAAACTTTGTCGATAAATTACTGAACACCAAAAAATAACAATTCAAAGTAGTGTTTCTGGGATTAGCGCGTTTAACGTCTAAGACTAAAAAGCCTAGAATAGGTTAATAAATCAATGTATATTACTTACGTAGTGCTCATGATCTATTAACTTTTTAAATAAATTTTGGCTTCCTCATAAAATTTCTAATATTAGGTGGAAACTGAAAAGCTGTTGTAAGTACACCTAACCATAATGGTTAATTCCATATTTCATTTACGATATTTGCGTATCAATGTACATTTCACACTCGTACTTTTTTATATAGTATTTAGCAAAGACTATAGTAAAGACTTTCATGCAATTCAAAGTTCCATTGCTGCAAGTAACAACTTACAACACGTGTGAACAACAACTTAAGCCGAGCGTAGAGAAATGAAAATATGGCGTGAGATTTCGTCAGAGTCACGCGGATTGGAAGTTTAAAACAATCAAATACATGAAACGGAGTTTTGAAATCGTATAATTACTTGCTGTTTCCTTTTTATTTTTACCAAGCTCCAAAGCACCTATGCTCTGATATGTAGACAAAATAATGTTGAAACTAGTAGAGTAAAAATTAATTTAAAATGTTGCCTCGACATGTTAATTACAAGAATACCTCATGAATAGATGAATAAAGCTTCTAAAATTGTTAAAATTTCAAGCAACAAAAAACACATTCACGATCCTTTCTTTTAGAAAGTACAATGCCACAGAGATATACATCTTTAAAATAATAAAGATTCTTAAACCTCAAACCAAACTAGTCGTTACAAAGTTGATTAAAACTTTTACAAGATATTAATTTACTTCTATTAATTAGGTAATGTTTAACTTGAAAAGTTGCTAACTAGCGTAAGGTTTTTCTAATATTTGTTGCTATAGTTGGTATAATATTTACCTCGAAAACAAAGTTTTACTTGTATCCGTGCGGAACGATAAACTCCGTTGTGTTTAGAAGATTTGTAAGATTTAGCAGTAAAGAATATTAACAATTTGAATTTAACAATTTTAAAATCGATACCATTTTAAGTTATTATTTCAAGCAATGCTTAGTGTTATCCACAATGAGTGAAAACAAATTCGGAAACGAAAACTTAGCAAGGCGAAGTCTAAATATTTGACGCACGAAATAAAAATTTTGAAAGAAAATTTAATTCAGTTTTGTCAATTGCGAATTGTTAATTCAAAATTCATTTTACTGTGGTCCCTACCGGTACTTCAACCATTATGATTTTTTTATTTATTTTATTCAATTCAACAAACAACAAAACTACATGTAAAAGGTGCAAATTTGACAAACCTGTCAATGTCAGATACAAAAGTACACCAACTACAGCGCACCAAACAAAATACAGTGGTTCTTTTTTACGTTTTTCGGAAACATGGATTAAAAAATACAAAAAAAAGATCCTAGCCAAATTTCATTAAATCAAAATTAAATTACGATGAAAAATTAAAGCAAGTTGAAACGATTAGATACTATTGAAGTTTTAATTATGTAATTTTCTTATTTTTAATTTTAGTTATAATATATTATTTTTAGGTAAAATTATAGTGATGTAATTAAATGAAACAAAAAAAATTTTAAAAATAAATAAAAATCCCTGACATGTTAGTTACAAATACAAAAAATTCATTCGTATGGCTACGATGCCACAGACTGTGCCACGAACTTGTAACACCTCATTTTGGGTCGGGGAGTAATAAAGTTATCTACTAATGAATATAAGAAAATGTCTTTAGTACCTAACGAGGGTAGCGGAGTAACCTCCGCCACAATTCAGAGTTAACTATCTCAGGGTTTAAGCAAACGTGAACAGAGAAGTAATTTCAGGACGAAGCCGCAGAGAAAAGCTCTTTATCAGAGGAATGCAACTGCTCGTCTTACGCTTTTCATAACTAACCTGTCCGCAAATCACTTGCAAAGCAAATCTACAATCTTGTAATAACGCTTCCCCGTGTTTTAAAATATTATTCAAAATAATCTTTCTAGTAAAGTTTTGAAGAAAAATAGATCAAAGAATGACTAAGAACATTATAATTGTAAAACATTGACGAATAATACCGCTTAACGTAAGCTGATCTTATGACAAGGAATTATGTTGAAATAATGAAATGGGATAATAATGCCCTGAGATTAACTCTTGGAGGGCATTGATTAATTATACATCGGTATTAAGCTGTCTCAACCCTACAATTAATATATGGCGAAATGTGGCCGCTACAGACGAAGGGTTATATTACATATATAATATAAAATAAAATATTAAATAACAAAAACTATTAGTGTGAGGACGATTTGGAGTATTGTAGCTTGCTTGTTCCATTTGTTGGAAACAAACATCCATAGATTTTGGATTACCTTAGATTAATATACGTAATGCTTAATATAATCTAATGGATTATAAATCAATTGTATAATTGATGTAACAATTCACTCAGTGATATTTTATTCGTCGCCATTTTTCATCATTACATCAAAGATTAAAATTGGTCTTTACATAGATCTAACGATAATTGATTAATAATTAAGTAGAGATTAATTTTGTTTTCAATATGTTTGAAAACTAATATTAATAATTTTAGTTTTGTATATTCACCACATCTGTGGATAAGTGGTTCAGGCGTCCAGAAAACTTAGGTTCGAATCCCGGGGTAATAAATTACAGTTGGGTAGGCATAGAAAGGCTGATTTGGTTGTAAAGAATTTTCAGTGAATCAGACGCAGATGTGTCCCATGCCCGCAAAGGGGTTATGGGATTACGTTTTTTGTTTTATTTGTAAAGTTAATAATTCTTGGCACAATATTTTTAGATATTTTAATAAAGACTTTGGGTCTATGGGGGCCAGAAAGCGTCGATTTTTTAAAGAGATATCGACGCGCTTAGTTGAGACCACAGGGAACCCGAACGCTGGCTCATATTTCGGCTAATGCGTTAGTATGGTGAAAATGCGGAATTCAGTATTTTGGATACGTACCCCAACGGCTTTGATAAGTCTTTTGTGTTTTTTAAAATATATTTAAGTACATTATTGCAAATAAATAAATTCAAATACTGAAATTTTAATTAAGTATTATCAAAATATTATTACTATAGAAATTTTAAAGTCAATCGACCAATAGTTTAGTGAACTATTGAATAAAATAAAATAAAGAAAACGTATTTACCTTCAACCGATGTCTATATGAAGATACTTTAGTACGTACATCATCTTTTGATTTCCTTTGCTTTGTGAGGATATCGCGCAGACCTCTAAATATACACTTACCTGAAATAAACAATATTGAATTAAAAACTGCCAGAGAAAAACCCATACCAATTATCCCATCATTATCTTTGAGAACAAAACAGTACATATTTATTTACATAATACTTATTAAAACTAATCAACTAAAAACAATAACTAAATAATTAATGCATTTATTGAAAAAATATAAACATTAGTAAATAATTAATTACTAAAGAAATTGTTACTTTTATACTTGTACTTGCACATTTATTTCTTTATTAACACTTCGTTGCAATAACATCAGAATACAAATAATAACTTAAGCTAATTGAAGAGCAACAGGCGGCCTTATCGCTAATCAGCTATCTCTTCCAGGCAACTCAACAAGGAAAATAATAAAAGTAATGAAGGGAGAGTGCAAGAAGTGTGAAAACTACTAACTAAATCCTTAATTGTCACTAAGTAAATACAATGACTGATCCTAAGTCATTGTATTCATGACGAGGTCAATAAATATGACCTTTCTTTTAATTATGTCTTCATGTAAACATTGTTTAAGATAATTAAAATCTTCAAACTAGGGATGCATCGATATGCCTTTTTACCGATACGATACCGATACAAAGTCTTAGTGAATTCAAATTAAATTAAGGTAAATCATTCATTATATGAAACACAACTTTGGTTTAAGTTTTTAATTTTTATTAAAAAATAAAAACCGTTACAACCTTTGAATGAGATTCAAGGTTTAGCTATTAAAATTAAGAATTAAGTGTAATAATTAAAATAAAATCAATAAATGTTAATAATTAAAATTAATAAGATTTTTGTTTACAAAACAGGGCATTCTCAAGTTTTACGGAGAAAGCCGAATTCGGAAGTCTGTATCGGCATTAAAAATATCGCCGATATATCGGTATCAGTATCGGATGCATTCCTACTTCAAACCTTAATCCAATAACTTGTTTTAACAGAGATATCTATAAAATATGTTCCTCTAATCAGTCTTTCTATGAGAATTTTCGTGGCATCAAGGACCATGTTTATACATACATACATATTACTATGCATAATTAATTTTATTGAATTCCTAATAATCATTATTCGTGAGACACAGACGGAAACAGTTACTTTTTTTCATGATATATTATATAGATATATTAGACTGTATTTATTATCCAGCGACAGTTTCCAAGTCGGAAGACAAATTTTAAAATATATACTCACCGCCGGGAAAGTAGTAAGATATTAACCTTATAGAATAATTGTATTTGTTAGAGGATTTTACAAATAAAAATAATTTTATTGACTAAAACATTTAAAAACATACAATTAAACGAAATTATAAAAATTGTGAGTAACAGAGGTCACAAAGGAGAGTGAAGTTTTGAATAATTAATAATTATTAACGCTTTCCCTGTGTCTTTTTAGATGTCCATTATGGAATTGATAGTTTAATAGGAAAATCATCTACTGGTTGATCGATTGCAAAGTCCTATAGAAAATGTCGATACTAAACATGACTTTAACCTTGAAGTTGGCGTGGTACATTCTATAAAAATTCTCTCAGTAGGTAGCCCGCTTGACTATTCGTAGGATACAGAAATCAAAACCAATCAACATCCATCATCTTACCATAACCAATACAATAGCTGTTGAAAGTTATAGAGCCATGTGAACTATCAGGCAAACCACGATACAGCGATGATAATCGCCGATAATAAATCCGAGTAAACATTAAACAACACGTCTTCGTATTATTATCGTGTTCTATATAAAACTTCTTTTTATCACGTGTAAAGTAACTAAACCTTGGCACAGACAATAGGATGCTTGTGTATTGCGCAGGGCTACCTCTGCCATTTTACATTAAGCTTATTTTATCTATTAACTAAAAACTAAACTGAAAAAGTACAATTACTACTTTACAAAATTAGTTAATACATAATTGTATTATTAATTTAACCGAAATTTTGTACATGTTGACATCTTTGTGGTGTCTATTTTGCCCTGTGATTGTCTAACATGTGTGAAGTGGATTAACCTTTAATAAATAAATAGCTATCTAGAAAAAGGGAACATCTGTTAACTAAGTTTGAGTGAATAAAACTTCCTAGATGGGGAGTCATCCAACTATTTGGAACTTTCGACACATCACCATTGAACTCTCATTTCCCAGACAGAAAACTCACCTCTTTGATATATATAGTTAATGCAATAATTAGTGAATACCTAATAATCAAATTAATGTGTCAATATATATTTCACCATTAGCACCAAATTTTGAACTGTGGTTCGCATTAGCTTCGGATCAATAAAGCCTAAGTAGTTCTTCAATTTTGTCCTGCGTCTTTCATAAAAGTTAGGATGTCATGTACACAGTGTTTTTTCCGCGGCAAATGTCATTTCTGTTGTTTATGTGTATTGCGAAACATATATCTATTAGATCTGTTGAAAGTCTTACACGCTTATAGAATTTCTTTTGCGATATTAATGCGCTTAGGGTACTGAAAACTATATTTAGATACAAAGCCGATTTGAGGTAAGCATAGGTCTTGAAAAGCCTAATTGAAAAGCAGCCCTATAAGTGAGTGTCAACCTCGCTGGAGGAAAAATTTAGTTACAGTGTTTTTGTTGTCTATTTTTACCGGTGAACACAGATAAGACGCAGTTTAGTTATACAAAATAGGAAAACGTTATTGCATACAAAATTAGCATCTCACAAAAAAGTTGCCCTTTTTAACCCCTGACAAAAGAACGGAGTGCATGCATCGTAGCTCGCAAATGGACCGACTTTAAATGACTCAATCCTTAAATAACTTGGCTACAATTTATGAATTTCTATAGATACATTTATTTGTTATTAAATTCATGTCAAAGGGTTTTAAATTATCTTCAATTTCACTTGTTTGTTTATAAATAATGCTAGATAATATACTGATGTCTAGTCATTAGTTAACCGTAGCTAAAATAATTATATTAACGAATACGATAGAACTTTGTTCAACCTCTTCCAAGGCAGTTGTCTGTTTCGTCGGATGAACCGAGTTCAAATACCGTTCGGAGGCAATTCCAAAACATTTGTTTTGGGACACTGAAAGCGGATATCTATTCTGTAATTAAAATGATCAGTGTTTACGGAATTTACCCTTTTACGAAGAAATTATCAAAATGTATAAAAAATTCCATCATACATGCGAGTTATTTCGTATCTGATAAGAAATTATTAAGTTTCCTTATCTGCGAATATTTCCTGTTGCTATATTTTATCTTTATGAGTAATCCCGTTGACCAATCCTTTTTAAATGAATATAATCTTCAAACAGCACGAATTCATGTCATTAATTCTTCAATAAAGTCTCCAAGTCAATTTTAATATTTACATAAAGTTTATAATACAAGTTAAGACAATTTAAAAAAACCCCAACGTGATAAGAACGGCTGAACAGATCTTTATAATTTGTAGACATAAAGACCCACCGACCAACACGCAGTCGCGGTTAAAAAAACATTATAACAATCGATTAGAATGGCGTTTGTTTGAATCAATAAAAAAAATTACGTTAGCGTCTACTCAAAAGTGTTGTATGATAATTATTTAATCGTGGTCTACATCTGTCAAGAGAGAGTGAATTCCGAATTACGCCATAGAGCACTTCAGACTGGTTTTTTTTGACTGTTTAAACTTCGTAGCATTGTTTTTAACAAACTGTAATATTATCTCCAAAACACAATTTTTTTACAATATCCGTAGGTACTTAAGTAAGTTATATACGACATAATACTGATACAAAAAGGTGCTAGAAGCCAAACAAAGTCTAATTTTATCCATGCAGTGCGCATAAAAATATAATCAGTATAATTAGGCAAGGTCCCTTGAATGTTGTTTTTTTTTTATGAATTAAGCTTCACGTATTTGTATAAAATATTAAGGAAATGTTTTCATTCACGCTGTCTGAATCCTATGAAACCGACCGAATAGGGGTAATGGTATTACGGCTTCTAAAAAGATATATATTTCATTATAATAACCACACCACGTAACACCGAGGTGGTTCTAGTGGGAAATAATTAAGCTCAGCAAATTAACTTTGTAATAATTAATTGAAGTAAATTAAGGATTCTAAACGCAAAAGATTACGTTATGAGCATAGGCAATACTAGAATTAATTCTCATTTATTTTATGTTACCTCCGTTAAGCTTTTGTTATTGATAAAAAATTATTAAAATAAACCCATCCAATATCAAACCCATAAACAACGCGGACGAAGCCGCGGATCTTATAAGAATTTATTTCGCTACGTGTGAAAGTAAAGCAGACAGATAATTAACTATAACATTGTTAAGAAGAAAGTGAAATGCATGCGGCAACGACAAAAAGAGCAAAAAGCATTAACAGAGTGAAAAAGAACTACCATCCCGTGAAAAGAAAATTACAAAGCGACCCTCATTGACAGTGAGAAGCAAGCGCAGAAGAACTAAAACCAAACAAAGCAACAGAGCCTTTAGACAAGCGACAGTAGTGTGTGTCGTGTGATAGGTGTCGCCTGACAAAAGGCAAGTTTGTATGGAAATGACATAAGTCGTGTCGTTACGAAAACGACACCATCAGTTTCATACAAATTTACTTTGCGCCAGGCGACACCCATCCTACACTAATTTCGTTTGTCTAAAGAGCGAAACAGAAGGACACCGGCTCGTATCAGAAAAGTTTACGTTAGGAAATATAGTCGTGGCTAGTATTTTACGACCCAATGGTTAGTGCCAATCAGCTTGCAAACAACAACCAGCGTCATAGTGATTACGTCACTGCTATATACAGTTAACTCACGTTTCTCGCATGACGTCACTGGGAAAGTGAACCCGGCAGCCCAGTTTTGGGTTTATGTCCAATCTACAAATAGAAAAAACCAATTGAAAACCCTCAAACGCACTGATGACTTATATCACCGAATATATTCTCTTTGAAAATATGTGTCTGCGTGTCTGTTATAACAGACACCGTCAAAATATATTTTGATGAAAATTTGCCTTGAAATATATAAATAAGTTATTTTCCAGGTCATACAATACTCTCCCTTCTGTTGTAACACTATTATATACTTATGTTACACTAACAATCTTATAGTCTAACGTAAGCTCATTGGGCAATGTTTAATTAAAATTAAGGTTGTTGGTAAAATCGGCTATCGATTTTGACGAATTTATTGCTCTAAGGTAGCGAGACCTTGGAATAAATAGGCCAGTTTTATCTTTATCCCAACACGGGAATCAATTCGTAATTTGTTTTTTTTATTATTATATGTAATAAAATAAGATAAACACCGATATTTTCTACAATAATGAAAAAAGAGCATTTACTTAATTAAAAACAATGCGCACAAAGCCCAAAAAACAAATGAAATTAAAATCCCCCGACAAATAAGAATATATCATAAATGTAAGAACCAAGCCTTCATACATTGTATCTAAGATCCATCTAATCATCAAACAAGTCGATATAAAAAACGGATCGCACAGACACACGAGACTTGCAACAAAATATCAAACATATAACATCCGTCTTTTTGCCTAGAGGATTTATTATAAAAATCCGAAGCTGAATTATAAAAGTTAATGATATTTTAAACCTTCCCTCCATTGTTGTTTTAAACTAAGGTCAAGTGAGGGTTCGGCCAATTAAGCCTAATATGCAATTATGATGTCTAATTAACCTCCTCATGCTACTGGATTACCCAAATGAATAAGATTGAAGACTGTGTTTGCATCATTCGAACCCTGATTTTTGGAGAGGCAAAGAAGACTGAAGTCCCACTTTCCTTTAATTTTACTTTCTTAAATTTTAACTCTCGACGAAAAGGGAGTGGTGTTTGATTTTTTTGTTATCTGTGGGTGTGTGGGTGTGTGTGTATTAGTGGCATCGTAGCTCCTAAACAAACGGATCTAATTCGACGCGGTCTCTTTGTTTGAAAGACATAGTGATCGAGATGGAAGCCTCAGTTTTGGGCACGTTCTTAAACAGCGTATAAGCTTAGATTTAAGTGACGTTCATAGGTGATGTATTTGATTATACATATATATATATGAATGAATGATTTTTAATGATTTTTGTAATTTAATGTATTACATTTGTGGTAAAGCCACAATAAAAAAATAGATGCATGTGTGCCTCGTGTTGCTTCGCGAGTTAAGGAGTTTCAATAATAACATTGTGGTTTGTTAACAAAAGACGACGTAAGTAGAGGTTTTTGTGGTTTCATTTTTAATGTGAATGAATCTTCAGATATCCATCCTGCGACTGTGAAATATGACAAAGCAGATAATAATGTCACGCACCGGTTCATTCTCTGTTTCCTAGATAATCTTATTTGTATTCATCAAATGGGGAGGCTGTTAAATATAATTCGATTTGGAGGCACAGAAACACGATCGCCTATTTGCTTTAAGGAAAATAAGCGAATCAAGGAATATGCCTAATGCCTACCTTACACTCCACACGGAGTTATAGAAAATTTCTTGCTTTTTATCTATTTTAACTTTCCCTCGTAAATAAATTTGACTGGCATTTCAACCTAAAGGAGATTAATCAAGTAACAGAATTACTTCATAGAAATCAGAAGATTTATTCCTAACATAAAATATAATAAGATGTCAGAAAGCAGCTCAAATAATTAGCATACGATTTAGTTTTTTTAGATAATATTTATAATTTTGTAGCACAAAATTATTAATATTATCTAAAAATCATCATCAGCATCTTCGCTTCGAGTTTGTTGGGTTGATCATGCTAACCTCAGAACTACTGGTTCGCATTGAAAAATTCTTTTTGTTATGTGGGATAGTCCATTTCCCGAGAACGGCCTACGACGATGAAACCGCATGGTACAGTCTAGCATATATTGTACGTACGCTGTCATTGCACCTTCTCTCACAAACACGTGTTAGCCAACAATCCAAGCATCGAAACATACCCCTCGTCATCATCATCTTCATCAACACCATTGCAAGCTTCCACAACCACATCCGGAGGAGCACTCATTTCGTAAATCGCAAGACGAGCCGACCAAGTCTTGCAAAACCAACACCGTAGACTGTTTCCGATCGCCCTTGATCATATACGACTACTACGAAGTATATTATTAAATTAAGCGAACTTAACTTGTACATAAGGCATAAGCAATAAGCATGCGCCGTCCATACGGGTCATGAACGCACGGTTAGGGCTTCGTAGCGTAATCCTTTTAAGTGTCTTCCTATATGTTTTATCTATAGCTTAACACCTACATAATGTGCATTTATTTACACCTTCAAATATCGATATAAAACAAGAAATCCAGAGCTAACTTTCTAGTACAATTAAATTGGGATAAGGTTTTGAAAGTTTAGCCCAAAGTAGTTTGCTCTTATTCGTGTCCATAATTAATTAAGAGTGCAACGGGCGGCCTCATTGCTAACAAGTGATCTCTTTCAGGAAATCCTGGTAAAGAAAAATAAACAAGAGATCGCTCACTAGCTACTCACAAGCTAAACCATCTTAATTGTAAAAATAAGGATCTTACAACGAAAAATAAATACAATGACTTAAAATATGTATAAGAATTCTTCTAAGTAAAAGTTTTTTCTTATTACTATTTAACTTTTACTCTCGAATACAATTCCAATATCGACCCAATACAAAACCTAATATTTAGCACTCTTTGTTTCGATTTGGAATTGTCATTTTATTACATACAATTATTGAATTTAAAGGAGATCTCCAGGATTAAAATGTTCTTATCGTGCATAATTAAAACAAACTTTTATACCGATTCAACTATTTAAACATTCATTTACTAAATTACCCAATTACAACATTGATAGAATAAGTAACATACTACTTACACACTTACTGCGAGTTAAACCGCAGACTGAAACTAATTTAATAACAAATGAAGTGTAGAAGTATTTAATGTCTGTCGCCATTTTACGACATTCATTAAAACATAAAAATAAAAATGTCTAAATGAAAGTATTAAGTGGTAAGAAATCTACAAAGATTTTTTAGTAAAATGTTTATTTTAAATTTAGAAATAAGATCATATTCATCCCTATAGTTATTTTGATCATTTAGAAAATTAAATTGAAACCGTGCTTGTTTCAAACCTCTGTGTGGATTTTCTTATACAAGTCCAATAATATCACTTTCCTAAAAATTTAACAGCTTAAGGATATTAAAAGCATATCTAACAAATGAATTTATTTAAACAAAAAGATATTGGTTGCAAATAGTAGATATTTACCTACACACGTCGAGTTAAATGTTTTTATAAGGAATCGACAAACTATTCTACTTCAGGTCTTTGGTGTTAAAGTACCTACCTATGGTATGTGTTAAGAGGTTTAACTATTTACTTAACCTTCATAATTCGAAGCGTTGTTCATTATATTATATGGTTTTCTGAGCTGCTTCCAATGTTACCTAAATTTACTAATTCAAATTTATAAGTATTTTTAATGTACGTATGTAGATCAAATTGCATTATTGAATATAGAAAAACCTTTTAGTTAATCAACTAATAAAGATTGAACTCCGTGCTAGGAACGTATAAACTGTTCAATTTACTATCCATAATATAACCAAATCTATATGTAGCCGGTGTATACATATTTTTACAATCTTTTGAATTATATACGAAAAATGGTATAGATTTGTTCTACAACAGTGTATATTTACCTACGCAATATGAACCGTAGGTAATATATCTTTGTACGTACCCACCGATTAACATGATAGTTATTGGTATCTATATAACTAAGTGCCATTGCAAGATATAAATAATTGGATCTTAATCTTGTGCTATAACACCCTGCCACCCTGGCTGTTTTTAGACATAAAATTTAATTTTGATCATAAATGTCAAGCTTATTTACCCTTGTAGGTTTTCCTTTTCCATTTTCATTTCTTTTTTCACTTACATAAAAAACTCTTAACAGATTTTTTCCAAAGTGTAACCAACCGTAAATATTTCTATTACCAATGTTAAGAAAAAATTATTGGATACATATTAAACATACACCTATGTAGCTACTATTTAATAATTAAACAAAGGGACCGAATAAGACGCGGTATTTTCTGTGAAAGCTGACGTATCGAGATGGATCTTTGCCATTAACGATTTTTTTGGGTTGCCTGGAAGAGATCACTAATTAGCGATAAGGCCGCCCGTTGCACTCCATTGCAACGAAGTGTATAAAAAAAGATCTGTTCATCCATTCACGTGGTATTTTGTAATAATTATAAATTAATTTTTTATCAATATCGTGGCAATACCTATTTCATTAACGAGTTTTTATTTAACAGTGTTGTATATTATTTTTGTCGTACAGTAAACTATTCAATCAAGTAAAGACAGTACATATTCTCATGTTAATAAATTAGCCACAGCACTTAAGTAATTGCTTGGATTGATTTTGTTTAAACCTAATTGAGGTTACCTACTTACATCACCATTTTCGACATGCAATTTGCCAGAGTATTTGAGTAGATAAAAAATCAATTCTTATAAAGACCTACTACCATCATCAATTTCGGAGTTTTATTCTATCTCTAGGCAAGAAATTGTATGTGCACAAATTAGACACATATTATCAGCTGATAGGTACCAGCGATGTCGTCTGTATTAATTTACAATAAATAAAAGTAATGTTTCAGACTTTCCATTTGAGTATTTCTACATCAAGAATAATCGAAATTTATAAACGATTTTTGCTTGAAAGAAGACACACTCCTGTCTGCATGCACCAGACAATTCAGCGTCTGTTTTGCTGATAATTTTCATTATAGGCAAGTAGGTGATAATCTGACCGGGGGGAGACAATCATGGTACTACCGGCCAGACTTCCGCGAGCTCCAAAAAGCTGATTGCCACGTAACAGCGCAAGATGGGCCAAGATGGCGTTCTCTCATCTCGAAGGTTCAAAAAAAGCAGACTATATTTTGTAATCAATATTTTTTATTCATTTATTACAGTATCATCTCTTATAAAAGATATTCACATTACTTGTATCAGGTAAGACTAGACGAAGCTATGACATTCATACTTAATACTGTATATTTACAAGCAATGTCGCTAACAGAGGGCATTGAGTTTCAGTTGATAGTTACTTATTTAATTAACAATGTATTTTAAATTTTATTGTGATTGATACATTAAATATTGTTGTGCGTCACGTTTGTAACAAAGTTGTATAATCGTAACTAAACTGAAGTATCTTAAAAAAGCAACACTAATATGTAAAATCTCAAATTCGGTTTCTTTATTTTTTTTTTACTTTTTTCATTAATATTACACTCATGAAACCCATAACCCCATTACCCAAAAATGCCACAGTATCTCCAAGGCTATTCCCATTAAATAAAAAAGAAAAGTTAATATTAAGTACCATATTATGTTTTTTTAATAAATATATATAAATTTGTGGCATATTCATATCACCTTAATACTTAGACTGCCTGCCTGTGAAAAATTTAAGAAAGCAGTATTTCAAGTTAATACTAATACACATAAATGTAATTTGGTAATTTTAAACCGTATAAGCTAAAATATGTTTAATCTTCACATTTTTGAAAATTTGGGCAGACGCGACGTCTTTTTAAACGACCTTCAAAAAAAAGGAGGTTATCAAACGTGACGTTTTTATATAATACTATGATTTACAATATGTTTTCGCAATACTTACTGACCAAAAGGAACTTTTAAAAATTATGCTTGGTTAGACTAGCTTCCTTATTATCAAAGAGAAACACTAAAAACACACTAAGGTGACTTTAGTGCAGAACAAAACCTTGTGCTCGTCTCGCCTCTTTCGGGACTTCAACCCCAACTCCCTTACTTACACGTTTCTTAAATTCAAACAATGTCACAAATGCCCTCTCACTTTCTCGCTGCTTTCTTGCTGACAACGAGACCAAAGATCTTAATTCGATGAAGGAGCATGCACTTCATAGACACAAAGACATTGTTCAAACTCACATAAATAGTTTTAGCAAATATATAAAGCTAAATATACAATATAATTATGTAAGACAATCACTCGATTGCCTACTACATAATATGCGAGGTGTAATTTATAATTGGTTTAAAAAATTTGCCTAGGTATCGACTAATACTAGGTAGGTGGGTCATAAAACTAAATGCACGCAATTATTAAGGGAGTGTGGTACGTACTTACTAGTGATCTCGTTAACATTGAACGATGTTTCATAATGTTGTGAACGTATTTAACTTAAACAATGATAAAAAATATCCAAAATAAATTCGCAGTAACGACGCTTTTGCAGAGAGGTGCTATCGCCTTTTTGCAACGACATACATAAATTGAACACCAATTTCGGTTTCAATGGCCCGAGGTCAGAAATCCACGAAGTGCAAAAATATACTTCGACTTATTTGTCCCCATTCAAGTTCCCCTTCGAATTAAATTTACATATCTAGAACATTTTATTTATTTATATAGTAACTACAGTGCGGGTAACGAAAGAATGCGCTCCTGGCAGGTTGCGATCGAACGAACTTCGATTGGCTAAAAGAGTTATGACGTAATATTTGAAAAAGTCTTCAAATCTGGTTAGAGGATCTATTTTAGTAAATCAAAGTTATGTCGTCTGTTTGATCACGACCTGTCAGAATCGCATTCTTTCTTTACCTGGCCCCGAAGCCAAGAACCTCAAGCTTATTGCTCGACCTTATTAACGCTAGAAATTTATATGGAAATGACGTTTGGTGTAGTTTCCTTAACAACACGACTTACAAGCGAAAGCGTGAGAGTCTTGTCTGGAGCCGCTTGACTTTGACTATAAAAACCGACTTATATAACGACTATTAAATAAATATCGACTTTCATGACATGCTCACGCCGTATGTGTCATAAATTATTTATACTGCACAACCAAATAAATTACACTAGTGCTTATCTATGCGATGTAAAATTATCACAAAAAAATATGTATGACATAAACATAACGCTGCTTTGAATTTTCAACATATTTTAACAAAAAAGGATGTTTTTTGTATTTGCTACACCACAATCATCGTTAACATGTTTTAACATCAATCCAAGTGCTTTACTTCCCGATGATACATAATGCACATCGACCTTTGGAAACAGACAATCGGTGAATTTCAACTTTGTAGAGCATCATCTCTACATTGATAGTGAGCGACAGAGATGACGCTATACGAAGTTGAATTAGCTGACTGTCTCTTTCCGAAGGTCGATGTGCATTATGTATCGCCGGGCACTGTACAATAAATAATATACCCTTTACATAATAATTAATTTTCAAACAAATATAATTATATACAAGGCTTTCCTGTTAGCGACATTTGTAAGTGACAAAAAATAGACTGCCAATTATAAACAGTATCTGAATTAAAAAGTTAAAAGTATTACTTATACAATGTGTTTGTTTTACATAAATAATAAATTTTGAAAAAGGCGTTTATATTTTTACCACAAACAGTGCACACAGTGAATTTTATTAAAATACATGATAAAATGGTGGTGGTGGGTAATGGAGTACCATTGACCTTAAAATTATAAAATAAAATAAAAATGTCTCTTTCAAATAAAATTTAACTTCTTCTAAAAAGTTCTTTGAATGAAATTTAATCTCAATTGTGACTTTGCAACAAACAAGTTAACATTACCTACTTATTTCCAAGCAAAAATAAGTACAAAGTTGTTTTAAAAAATAATCATGGCTGAGATATTTGAACTGTCTTAAAATTATCTTACATTTCCTCCTTAATACTATGAATAATAATTTAAGTCTTTGGTAAGTATCAAAAATTGACTAAATACTTGTTCATGTTAGAAAAATTTCAACTTTTGGGCTCTTATATAGAGCATTATCACTAATGAAACTTTATTAACTTATGTATTTTCATTCACATAAATACAATAATGCTGTTTTGAGACCAATTTTTCTTGGTTTTTCCTTGCAATAATGCAATTGCACATCATGGAAAAAACTATTCAGTTGCAGAATACAATTTATTTTTGTAATACTAATAATATACTATTTCAAGTACCAATTTCACAATGTGAACAAGGTATTCCCTTCAATTGCTAACTTATCAATTATAAAGATAACTTGTTTGATAATAAAATTAAAAAAACTCGTGTTTTAGAGATTTGTACTTGCCATGCTCTACAATTGAATTGGGAATTAAGAATAAAGACTGCTTGAGCAATCTGTGTGAAAATTGTGCAAATATTAATAAAGTAGTAAACATTCTACATTAAACTGTCACTGGTGCTTTGACCTCCTTATTTACAACATAAAACTTATGTTTCTTACCCAAAACCCCCCAAATCACAGCTATATTTTCTATCACTATATTCAAGGGAATTGTCGCTAATGCCCCACCTAGGCACATAATAAACTTTAAAGGACCATATCTGTACATTGGAAAAGACTTCATAACACCAAATATGTACATGTAAATATTAAGAGCTCCTATAAAACCAATAATTAAATCTAAAATGTGAGGACAGGGTATAGGACATAACGCAGCTAACACTATATTGCTTGTTGAAAAGGGTAACGTCACCCATGAATAACATGAAATACCTAGAAAAGCTTTATAAAGGAAGGGGATCTCTTTAGAGTGTACTACTAAAAGAATACCTTGAATCCATCTCTTACGCTGCTGCATAAAGTCCCATAACGTAAATGGTGACTTCTCCCACATTTCACCTTCAACAAAATTAAATGAATAACCTTCTTTATAAGCTTTCATAGCAAAATAACAGTCTTCAGCTACTGATCCATCTAAGCCATTATCAAATGACACCGACTTCTCCGCACTCACCTAGAATAAATAGTATGCAGATTTAGTATGACATAGATTGTATAGCAATTCTAACATTCAAACAATAATGAATATATTTATATTTGTTATTAAATTAAGCAGAAGTGATTTTTTAATCTCAAAAATTATAAGAGAAAGGGCAGTTGGGATTTGAGGTAAAAAATACTTTTTATCTCATTTATCCACGGGTAAGCCAGGTTGCAGATATTATTATTCAGTCATTATTCATATTGTAACACAAAAGTTTGAGAGCTTGTTAAGTACATACTTTGAACTTTAACAGACTACAACTTTTAAAGATATTGTTAATAAATATTTTAAAGAAAGATTATTTTATGTATTAATACTAACTTTTGTAACAACATAAGATCCTTTCCAACTGAAGAGTGGCTTGTGAAACATACGAAATTGAAATCTAAGTTTTCCCATATCATCTGCTACTCTAAAACTGTCTGCCAATGTTGTAAGCCAATTAACTACTTCTTCATTAGCATATGTAATAAGCCCTTGGCCAAAAGGATGTTGACCATCAAAAACAAAATTTAATATGCCTCGTACTGAATTCTCTGTTAGCAATGTTTCTTCATCCAAATGTACAATCCAATCATTTTCAGCCAATATATTAACATTATCTTCCAAACAATACTGCAAAGCTCTTGACTTAAATAATGCACCGGTTTTAGTCTTATAATCTCCAGGTATAACTACTTCTCTCACTCGTCTATGATTAGGCAAGTTAATAGCTTTATCAGTTACAACCTCAATGATAAAATTTTCCATGCCAACATCTAAACATGTATTCATATTTCTAGTTACGTTTCGGGTGACTAATTTAGGGAAATCACCTCTTGTCACAACCCTTATACAAATAAATGGTGCCAATAATGGAGATCCTTTTAATTTAATTTTTCCAGGAAAAGCATTAAATAAGGTAAGCCCCGCAAAATTACACAGTACTTGAGGTATTGTAAGCAATGTAAGAAGTCTAAATATGTATAACATAACTGCTCCAAGTAATCCATAAGTTTCAATTGGATCAATGTATGCTTTTTCATTTTCATTTAAGTTAATAGCGCCCGCAAAAACCAAGAAGAAAAATATAAATGACAAAAAAAAGATGCAGTGCATCAAGTGCAATATATTACCGCGTAACATTCTGAAAGAAGTTTCTTTAATAAATACACCAATAAAATCGAAAATTAATAAACATTCGACAATCTCTTTAATTTGTAAATCACTTACCTCGCCTATTATCTACGTGAATGGATAAGATATTGTACTTGAAACTATCCCAAGAGCAGACTTCGACTTTTGTCCGATTTACACGCAAAGTTTACTTTGTTCTTGAATAAAATCAAATAGGTATTTATGTATTTCAAAAAATTTTCATTCTCCACTTTTATATCTTGAGGCTTGACCTAGCAGCCTGCATTACTGGATTTCGGTTTTGAATTTCTGCAATCTGCTCACATATCTGAAGAATAGAGATATTAGATATTTTAACTGATATTTTGCGATAAACGGGTAACGCCTCTATTTATATTTTATTGTTTAACTTTTTTTGTATTCGCGCAAAAGGCACGCTAAAGTCTTTTGACCATACCGCCTATTACAATGTTTGAATGTTGACAGTTGACACATAGTTGTGTGTGAAATAAAAATCCCTACGCTCTGACAAGAAATATTATTTCTTTAATCTAAAGGTACGGCCTCATGCAGCCGCTCGCCGCTCGTTTGCAGCGACAAATGTGGTCCCGTGACACAATTTTAAATTTCCCGCGACTCAAAACGGTACTACATCATACAGCCGCTCGTAGCTCGTTATTATACAGGTACGGCCTCATGCAGCCGCTCGACGCTCGTTTGCAGCAACAAATGTGGTCATGTGACCCCATTTTAAATTTCCCGCGACTTAAAAAGCTACTACGTCATGCAGCCGCTCGTCGCTCATTTGCAGCGATAAATCTGGTCTGGTAAATAGAGATGATAAATAAAATTCATGTAAAATTCAACAAGTAAATAACTGTAGTCATGTTGCTATTTGAAAGGCATATTTTATTTCTGGTGACAAATTTTATACTAAATTCAAAAACATCTAACTCATTAATGAGGACTTATATTTCAATAAGTACGACACAGTCGCGTGAATTTCAGGGATTTCTTGCCCGATTATGAACCTATTCTTACAATATCCTGAAAACTATTGATTGTAAAAATTCCAAAAAAAGTGACCACTTCGACGAGTTACTTTATCGTGACACCTGATTCATTCACAGCTCACGGACGGCGACGTAAAAGTGGATCATCCAAAAATATATTACACCTCGAATTGAAAACCTCCTTTTTGGTTTTTTGAAGGTCGGTTAAAACAATGGATTCCTATACGAAAATGGATATTGGATTCTGCCAGACATTTTCTTCTTAGTTTAGGCCCATTATTCACAACTAAAAAATGTCAGATAGGACACAGGTGTCATTCTTCGATTTCATAATCACAATTGACATAGGTCAGAACAAGAGCTGGAGAGTGGAGATAGTGGATAGGTACCTACCTGCTGACTGGACTGTGAGTTGTGACTTGTGAGTTGTGACTACTGACTGTTTAGTGTTAACTGTTATGTGTGTACAGTAGTTGTGCTGTGTGTGTGAAATTTTAATTTCTCTAATCTGAATTCTAAAGTGTTTAGTTTTTCAATTTTCAATCACAAAATGTTTATTTGAGGAATATCAACACTTATTTTAAATACTATCCATTTTAACTGCTGAAATCTGTTAAATTATTATTATGTGTATTAAAGATATGACGTAAATCTAACAATGTTAGAATTCTACACAAGATCGCTCGTGGAAGAGAAAGTATCTCAATTCTCAAATAGTAAATAACGGGTCGATATGAATATGTCTGTCACAGATTTATCTGTAGGATGTCGATTTGCCGACTATTTTGCCATTTGTGGTTTAGATTTCGATTCTGGTTTAGAGACAGATAGATTATCAGGTAAATATTCTTTCGTGAATGAAAGTATTGATTTTACTCGATTTTAGGTGTAAACCTACAGTTAAATGGTGGGGTGCTTTTTCTGTTACATGACATGATTTTTAAAAATAACCCTATATTGCTTTAATACGTGTTACTTTGTCTGAGTCACAATATATTTTATTTTTAGGTGATAATTTACATATATCTCCTTTGGACCGTTCCTATAAAGGGAAAGTACTTGCACATTACCCTGATAATCTCCATAGCAATCCCTTTGATGAGCATGCAGTGTGTATGGTAAGTATTAATTATTGAAACCTGCAAATTCCATGTTATGTAGTTTGAGTTCAACACTTCATTGTAGTTGCAGGGGAAAGTTAGTATTCCATATAATTAAAGTAATAGACACCTTTCATCTATTTAACCCCTGAAAGATGTTACAAGTTTGATATGTCTGAATCTGTTTCTCTGTCTGTGGAATTATAGAAACTAAACAAATGGAACAAATTGGATGCAGTTTTTAATGAAAGCCTATCATTCATGAAGATGTCTTCAACCACTTTAATTGTCTTATTTCCTAACAGCTCTGCTTGCCAGCTGGACTGCAATTTCGCACACAAAAGCACTCATTGGAACCAAAGTTTCACAGTTTCGTAGTAACTAGAGAAAATGCATCAAGATACTATGGCTTTAGTCTCATATTTTATGAAGAAGTTAGGAACCGAAATATATGTAGTGCCATGCATACATTGCAGGTAATATTTTTAATTACTTTCCTATACTAATATTGTAAAGTTTAAGAGTTTGCTTGTTTGATTGAACATGCTAAACCCAGGGTTCTGCAACTGGGTTCAAATTGAAAAATTAGATAGTCCATTTTTCGTGGAAGGCTACATCATGTTACAGCAAAATCAACCTGGGGGAAACCACAGAGAACAGATAGTGTACGTATGAAATAATTGGTAACAATACATTACCATTGCAATTAAATTTGTTTTTTTTATAATAAGTTTATGATAAATAATTAATAATTTTTATTAGTTTTGTTGATAATAATAAATAATAACATGTGTAATATGTTTAATTTTGGCTTAATACATATAATATAGCTCTATTCAATATCTTTCAAATATTTTTAATATCTTAGTTAAAACTAGCAGCCTGCTATAAGTTGGCATCAATTCCTAAAATATGTTACCTGAGTTGCCTTATTTACTATGAATACTAATTTTAGATTTCAGTAGTTCATACTTTGCTATACAATCTGTATTGATTAACCTATTTATTTTCAGGCAATGTATATAACTGAATTATCAAGTGGCCAAACTCCGCCAGGCCATAGAAAAAACTCGGCCAAAGAAACTTCCAGGTCACTGCCAAGATCATTTAAACTTACACCTCATACCGGATCCGCTCTCACATATTATGATATAACCAAAGACAAACTATATGTTGCAAAAAGTATAGCTCTTATATGCCAATATCCGTTTATTAGGGTAGCACAGTTATTTTTAGAGAATTTATTTAGGTGAGTGGTTTCATATTAAGTCTATAATTTATCTGAATGCACTAAACTAGCTAGTAAATAAAATTTGCATTTTAAATAACTTCAAAGTTCACTGAAAAGTAATAAGTAAAATTGAAGACAATTTAACACATGACATGTTAATCTATAATATAAAAATGAATCATAAAATGTGTTGGTAAGCGCATAACTCAACAACGCCTGGACCAATTTGGCCAATTCTTTTTTTATAATATTCCTTGAAGTACAAGAATGGTTCTTACGGAGAGAAAATTTGGAAAATTTTCGAAAAAATAAAATAAAAGGAAAACATTTTTCTCATACATTTTCTATGGAATGACGTTATAGGTGACACTTTATTATTCGGAACTTTGACGTGATACGAAGTTCGCGGGGTCCACTAGTTACAAATAAGAATATCTCATAAATGGGTGAACAGATCTTCAAAACTTGTAGCCAAGATCCATCTTGATCGTGTCAGCTTCCTAATAAAAAAACCACTCATTACAGGTCATTACCTCGACAACCAGGCCCTGGGTTGAGTCCTGAATCATATGTATATAATTTATTATATGAAGTGCCAGTACCACAGCCGGGACAAGCTTTGCGGCTTTATGTCCCTCCACCAGAGCCACACCTTGACCCTATACCAGTTGTAAGTATAATAGAGTCTCATTAATCTGTAGGTACCTTGAATAATCTGACACGCTCCAGCCTTGCTTCCTTCGCTGCTGGTAAACAAAAGCTTATAGACAAATGGTAGTGCGTGTTTAGTGCTCTTTACATGTTTCACTTATTGTAGTTATTTGCGCTGACAGTGCATTCTGTATAGCTCTGAGGTGGTATAACTATGTGATATGTATGTTTGATAATTTCAGGTGATAAGAATGCCAAATCCACCAGAGGAATTACCCCTCCTCGACTATCCACTCCGAATAATGTTCAGTACGCTTGGCGTTGAATGCATCGTGCAATTGTTCACCTGTGTGCTCTTGGAACATCAAGTTTTACTCAGATCCAGTGGTGAGAAAGTTTTTTTCATTAACCTCCGATGCAAAAGAGGGGTGTTTACAAATCTTACTTACGTCTTTAGCTCCTAAAGGAATGCACAGAATTCAATGCGGATTCCTTTGTCTGAAAACTGCTATGATAGAGATGGATCTTCGCTACTATATATGAAGTTACATCCATTTATGAAGTATTCTTTTTTGTAATATTCATATTGGGGGTTTTTAAATTATCTTCAATTGCTCCTGTTAATATTTATTAATCACTCGCGTACAATAAGAATTTATAAAATGATGCTATTCTAATAAAATGCTTATAATTGGAGGAACGTCGCCTAAACTAAAACGAATCTGCAATTTACTGCGACTATAAGATTAGAAAAGCCTGAATAATAAATGTACAGCCTTGGCTTGTACTAAATTTAACCAACAGCTCTATGAGAGGCATTTATTAAAGGGTATTAATGAAATTTGTTTTGTTTTTTCAGATTATAATAAACTTATGCTCGTGTCGGAATGCATCGTGTCATTGTTGTTACCATTCACGTGGGCTCATGTCTACGTGCCAATATTGCCAGCGCCGCTTTATCACTTCCTCGACGCGCCCGTTCCCTTCGTTATGGGTACGTATTTAATTCATTAAACTTTGGTTTTATTTTGTTTATTTGTTATAACTTAATTGCACATTGTTAGTAAATATAGCGGGATTTATCGCGCAAATAAACATTATTTATTTACTTCGACGTTTCGACCGTTTTGCAACGGCTGTGGTCACGAGAAGAACTCTAATTGCACATTTTAAAAAAAAACAATACAATAAGAAAACTTAAATAATTAAGAGCGCAATAGGCGGCCTTATCGCTAACAAGCGGTCTCTTCTAAACAACCGTGATGAGGATAAATAAATAAGAGAGAGGGAGAAGTGGAAGAACGGCGAAACTTACAATGTTTATAATAAACCCCAATAAGGAATAAATCCCTTTTTATTGCACAAAAAAGGGGTATTAAGGGGTTATTGTAAAAAAGGGGTATTATAATTTGACGTGTCTGCATGTCTACCTATAACATCGTAGCGATCTAAATGTGATTCTTTTGTTTAAAAGCAGATGTGATCACATGGATCTAAGTTACAATCTATGCAGATCTATTCATTAGTTACTAGCTGACCCAGCGAACTTTGTACCGCCAATAAAAGATAGAATGGGTATAGTAAGCTATCCTTGAAAGGTACATACTCGTATATGCCACCAATGAATTTCATTTTTATTTATATAGATAGACATGTCGAGGTTTTTTAAATTGTCTTTATGTGTGCAATTCTCTAGGACTCCACTCCGACGGTACATCCATATCCAATGGCCTCAGGAACATAGCTTTGGGCTCGGAAGCGGCTCTCTGCTTGGTGGACATAGACAAACCTGACATCCAGTTGCCCGAAGAGTTACCGATATTCCCTCACAGGACGCTCTTTATTGAAGAGCTCAATCTTATATTGGATAGACACCAGGTTAAATTTCTACTGTTTTTATTTTCTCGTGATTCGTGAACTCATGTAGGTTTGGTCATAGGCACATTGGTAAAGTCCCGTGCGTTAATCTGAACATTATGCTCAAGTAAAGGAGCCTTCAGCCTGCCCTCTATACCGTACCGTAACATGACCGTAGTATGAACGCAATACGATACGCTCTACAAAGCTCATTAGAACGTATCAATTTTGTGTCACGCTGGTCAGTCACAAAACGGTCTAGTGGGCATAGCCTGATACGCTTCTAATATGGTCATAGTATGGAATTAGGATTAGAATAGTTTTTGGAATTATTTTGTTATCTGTGCTTTTCTACCTTCTTCCGTTATGTATGCCTTTTCAATAAATAAATACGCCGTAGTGGGTTTAGTCCTTCAACTTTTACGTATTTATGAAATCCCGAGTATAAAAAATTGAACTTACCAAAATTTTCAATATTGAATTTTAAGAGAGATCTTTTAAGAAATGATTATTCAGCTTTGCTCATCAAATATATTATTTTCAAAATATCAGAAAATTTCTAACTCGAATCTAATTAAATGTAAAATTTATTACTAATTTATTAAACTAAAAAAGTACCGATATAAAATTAATAGAAGTTATCAAATCAGGTGCCGCGGCCAGAAACTGAGCCAACGAAGTTAGGCGTCCCACTGAACGGGACGTCATACAAACATATGAACGAGGGCATGACCAACAGTTGTACATTGCCATCCGGTAAATTAGTATTTTATTTTCTCCTAATTAATAATGGTTGACGTACTATCGAAATAAATAAAGTTAATTAATAATTCCTATTCATTGTTAGTATTATGTCGGAGTATTCCACTCGAAATTGTGAAATAAAAATAAACTGAAAATCTTCAAGGTTACTTACTTGACTTAAAATGTCATGACTCAGGGGTGGGGCAAAGGGTGTCTATTGTGCTCCGCCCGCGTAATTTAAGAGGGCCAGAGCCCTCTCTTGGGCCACGCGGTGTTTTTCAAAGTTATTTATAGTTTTTTTATAAGTTTGTTATCACGTGAGCTCTGCAGCCAGTTACGATTGTAGCGCTATCTAGTAAGTTTACTCCTTTTAATATCAATTGACTTGCACAATAAATTTACTAACAAAATATTATAATAATATAACATTTTACTAAATGTTGATTGACATTAATTTATACAATTTTAAATTTTGTTTAAATTGATGTATCAGGTGGTCTCCGTCGCAAGCACTCGTTCCACGACGTGTTGGAGTGGGAGGAGAACAGGCCCTTGAACGCCTCACCCCCCGCCTCACCCACCCGCAGACATCCGAGGCGGATGGACGCCCTGCAGAGGATTGTGGATATTGTCAAACGGACTGGTGAGACTTAAGATCCTATGTCTCCTAGCTGGGGCTTCCACAGCAGAAAGCCAATCCTCTCCAGGATAGACAGAGTTGTGTCAAATGATGTATATTTATTTTCTAAAGTTCATAAAATGAGACCGACGCATGTCGGATGGTTTTTATTTTTATTATATCGTCTTTAACATAAATTTCAGGTGTTAATATAGACGACGTAGATTCGGAGACAGTGATGCCGACGACGAAGAAGATAATACTCAACGACGAAGACCAATACAACGAAGACATTCGGTTGAACATCGCGATACGAGAAACCTTCCTCAATAGATTTGTGCACACCTTTCTTACGTACGAGAACTTCGTTATTATGCCCGATCAGGTAAGACTGTTCATTTGCTTCATCTTTCGACGCAAATCAATTGTTAAGTGATATTTCATTTATTATTCCGAAAGTAAATCTTAGGTATCGGTGGATTGTGTTGTAATGTGTGACGAGCTTTATAAAATGTTTTTATCTCTTTCAAGCATCCATAATCCCACTTCCGTTAATCCATTAATTAAGCTCAGTTCGTGATGATAAAATAAAAATATTTCTTATTTGCTTTAAAGGACCGCGATTCTTGGCTATCCTCCCGCGAATCAATGGTGAACTTCGACAAAGCGTCGTTCCTATCTGACCAGCCGCAACGGCACAGGCCGTTCCTTTCACGCTTTCTGGAAACGCAAATGTTCGTGACGTTAATTGACAACAAAATTATGGCCAATTGGGGTGAATATGATGCTAATCTCCAAGTCTTTGAGCACAAGATCAAAATGGTTAGGTGAGTTTCCAGATTTGTTGCCTTTCAATAGTAATGTGGCCTTGCAAACGTTGAAGGGGTGGGGTTACATCCCAAAGTGCCCCACTGCACGATTTGGAAGTAATACTTTATTAATAATTAGAGCAGCGACGGTAGCAGTTTAACATGGTATTTCCAAGGAGCGGGTGAATGGGCTTTTACTGAGCAAGCATTCGATTAGACCGCATCGCCACAACATCAGGTGGGATTGCGGCCAATTGCTTGTGTAGTTTTGAAAAAAAAAAGCAGGATTAACTGAGGTTTACCTGACTTATGTGATGCGAATTCTAGTACATTTAATGTAGAGTGAAATTACTCGCTGAGGCTTATTTAAAAGTAAATTCCTTAAATGATACTAACGCTTGGGAATGAATTGCACCAACTCACCTATATTTGATGTTAATCATGATCAGAAAAGAAAATTATTGCGTTTTTTAACAACCTGTTCTAAGTTACATTTTAATGGTCACTTTGTGACGCAAAATAGTGTATTTTTGAGTTTAGTCAGTGAAGTGGTTTTAGTATTTAAATTTTATTTTATTAGGTTTTTTTTACTATTTGAAAGGTGTGATTCTCATAGCCATGTTAGTTCGCGTGTAACCGCTAGGAGCACTAAGAATTTCGAAATGCTATCGAAAAATACTTGACCAATATTGTCTTTGAGCTACTGATATTGAACTGAATTTGGTTGTGGATGACATGATTGTAAGTTAACACAATAACGTATGTTGCATGGAGTCTGTTAACATTTTCATATAACAAAGTAATATTCATTAAAATTGTTAGGTTATTGAAAAGTTGCTGGTAATTTGGGAATTTTACAAGATGTATAATAAGAGAATACACCATGTATTCTAAGTATAGTAAGAGAAAGCTTAGAAGGGGCGCGCGTTGTTGCAGACGTCGGCTGGGTGAAGGGGGACTCGCAACACGCGGTTACAGCGTGTGGACGGGTGCGGCTGGCTGCGCTAATAGCGTGTGGAGTCCCGCTGAATTGGAAGTGGGGGCGCCAGGGGAAAGACTTCCACACCGAGCTGCGTACTACAGGGCTTTCCCTGTCCGCTTAGACGCTAACGCCCTCGCGCCGCCGCCCGCCTCCGATCGAAGGTGCGACACGCAATAGTCGCCTAAAGTCACCCATGTCGAACGCGGCACGGGGTGAAGGGGGAGAAAACAGGCTGTGATAGACAACAGACTGGTCTTATCTCTGGTTGAGACAAATTCATAGTCGTCACTTAACGTCACTCTCTTCAAAACACGCTTTGAATGCTAGTTTTAAATTGCATTTAATGATTGGTTGAAATTGTCACTTTTCATTAAATTGATTGTTGATCAACGATGAAATTCCTTCCTTTGTACACTTTCATTTGAACTTGCCTATTTTTCAGTTATATACATATTTATAAATCTTAAAGTAATCTTTGAACTTCAAAGCCTTTTAGGCGCATTCCCCTTTTACCGCTGAGGCGATATTTAGGTTCTTAAGAGAGCCGAGGACGGTAATCATCAATATTCACGTGTATCATACGACGTTTTTCAATACACTTGTGAAGAAAAATAAATTAAAAATCAGTTCTTAGTATAAAAAATTTGGGTTTTTTCGTATTATTATTATTATCGCACTAGTGCATATTGGTAATCTATATATCACAGTGATTATAAGCGCCTTTATATACCTTAGCGGTTACAATTACAATTAGAGTCACTTTTGAGCAAGTGTGTAGAAAAAGTAAATGTTAAATATGAACACGTCTCAAGTGCGATTATGAATTTGGCATTGTTATATCGCAACCTTAGGAATTAATGAAGCCTCATGCCCGCTTTGATCCAAACTACAATAGTTTATTAACCTAAAGAGTAGATCATGCATTGTAGCCATGTCATGCGCATGAGTTGTGAGCGGCTTTTCATAGTGTTCGTGATATTTAATATCCTTGACGTAATATAAATGGAGTAGCGGGGTCTACCCGCGGTTTCCTCGATAAATGGATTGATGGGTTTTGAACCCACAATGCAATAATAGGGCTGTTTTCCGTGTCTGTGAATCTATGGTCTGAATATTAGTTTTTTTCCATGTGGGTTTTTAAAACGCATAACTTAATTTCATTTATTTTATGTCAGGGATGACTGCATAATATTTTAAAGATAATTTTATACAAATTGCATTTTGCATTATACATTTAGTGCCTTATTGCATGTAATAACTATGTTTTGCATAATTTCTTTAAAATTTTAGATGTATTCAGCATAATATTAAAATGTCTTTCTTTGCGTTAAAACATTTGTTATTGATATTTACTTGATATTAAGATCTTTTTAAGAATTTTCATAGAGTTGATGATTAAATATTCCGTTTTTTTTTTAAAAAAAAATAATACTATCAGCATTATGAGGGTGTGTGGGTGGTGTCATGGTATTAGTTAATTTTTTGATTTTGTCGCTTTATGTCGTCATCCCTTGATCTGAAGTAGCCATGACACTTTTTAAACGTCAAATTTATAATTTATAGTTAGTTGCACATAATAAATCTTTTTAAAATAAGTATTATTACCACATTTGTGGATATTTAAAAAAATGTTTTCTTCTAATAATATTTCATCGGTACGAAGTACTGTCTATATTAGTATTTACGATTTTTACTATGAAACTGTGATTTAACTTATTGTTAATGAATCTCTAATTATTTTGAAATATACAATAATTTTTATATCATGTTTTCGCGTTTATATTTTTTACAAAATTTTAATGACTATTATTATATAAATAAAATAGTTAATCTGTCTTTATTTAAATCTCATAGTGTACCTTTTTCAATTTGTGATATTGCATGTTTTATAATCTTTCTCAAAATATTTATCCACGTGCATAGCATGTTCTTGTTAATTTTTTAATTTATATTATATTGTAATTTATGTAATAAGTAAACCGGTTCATAGATGTTTGAAAATAAATTAAATAATATTATCAATAAATAATAATAGTATTTTAGTAATTTTGTATAATTCAGAAATTATCCTATATAGAGTTAAACAGAATGCAGCTTTTATTTTTATTACATCTCGAGCATTTCATTTGAGCAGAGCATTAGCTGAGTCGCTTACTTATAAACGTTGTTCAGTTGCGATCTTTGCTCTAAGTATTTTGTTTCGTTTTTGTAACAATTGATCGTCAGCGAGAAAGGAACAGCATTAGAGACACGTTTGCAAGTAAGGGCTTTTTATTTACATCTCATATTTAAATAAAATACTGTATGTTGATCACTTGTATGACAAAAATGTGGATATGTACCTACTCAGGTAGATTGCATTGTTTGTGGCACGCTTTATTATGTTTTTGCCGCTTTTTTGTCTTGTGATGTCATACGCAAATTTATACTTTAAAAAAATATATTTTTAGTAGATTATAAAAAAAATTATGACGTCGGATGTGGTAACTTTATCGTGAAGCAAGATTATTTACTATATGAGTTGATGTATACATATTTTAGACGTGATTCTGCCTAGTTTAAGAAAATGCACATAAAACTTACGAACTGTACCAAACAATATCTACAGGTTGTTTTATATACAAAGATAGTGTTGCAATATAATTTATGAATAAAGTTATTCTATATAGTACTTAATGATTCTACTTTATAAAGAATCCCGCACGATGTAGACAGCACAGTAAGTGTCCAATTATTTTCACGCTTCGCTTAATGTGCTTATTTCAAGTGAGTCATACGACACGAGATAAAGAATTTAAAAAAAATATCATTAACAACTTGGACTACTTTTTTGTACCACGAATCACACAAGAACAGACAAACTCTTTGTTGCAAGCAGAGCAGAGCCAATAACCTCTCGCTGTCAAGTTGCTTACGTTCTTCATCTCGTCTCGTGGGCCGTACATTAGTTATGACGTTGCAAATTTCATAGGATTCGTATTTTCAGAACGAATAGCTTGAAGCGAATAAAAAATGCCAAGTGGCAAGTAAAGGACTGTCCCCCCGAACTGCTGCTCGGAGACATTGGTAGGCGTCTGTCGACGGATGTGACGCCAGCGGCGATCGCACAAAATAACAGAACTTTTGTGGAGAAACTTCTGAAGGTATCAATATTTTATTTGTTGAAAACTTAAAAAATATTTTACCTTCTTAGTTTTCATTCTTAGTGTCAAATATAATATTGTCAGGCAGACTGCTGCAATTAAATAAATATTTATAAAAACCTCTTTTTATAAACTCGAGAGCAGTGAATCTGGGTCACTTAAAAATACCTGAAAATCTCGGAAACCAATAATGTTAGCATAATAAAATGAATTGTGTTTAATAAACAATTAAATACTTCTTAAATGAAGTTGAAAATTAATTTTAACTCTATTATACTAAAGACAATTTATTTCATTTAGCTTAATTTAATAGCATTCTTAGTTTCCGAGTTTTATAGGTTTCTTTGAATAACCAGGATTCGCTCTCGAGTGCATAACATTCATGAAAGAAGTTGTAAAAAGCAATTTGTTGTTTAGGAATGTAAGAGTAAAACAAAACGGATGCTCTTAGAGAAGATGGGTACAGAAGAAAGTGACTTGGGCCTCGGCGCCGAAGTGTCAATAACCGGCATCGAAGAGAGTACGATGATCGCGTCTCTCTGCGACCTCTTGGAGCGGCTCTGGTCCCACGGGCTGCAGCACAAGATGGGCAAGTCGGCCCTTTGGATGCATCTCATGAACTACCAGGAGTTGGAACAGTGCAGCAACAATTCCAAAGCCATCGATCCTAATTACCTTACACCAGGTATTTGAAATTATCTTACAATGCACTCGTCGGTTCAATTCAGTACTAAACTAGTTATAATTTGCCGCAAAGGTGATTCATTTTAAAATAATTGTCATGTTAATTTTTTAAACATTAAATTTGTATCATGTGGGATGGGATTAACAAATAAAAAAGTACTTCAAGAAACGAGCGTGTTTGCAAAGGCCGGCAACGCATTGTAAGCTGACTGACATTGTAGGCGTTATATATAGTTGACGGTAATCACTTAAGTATGCCGTCCGATTGTCTCCTATTCCGTATGACATAAGTCAACTAGAAAACGATGAATACAATTACAACAGTGCAGTATTTAATCAAATATTTGGTTTCTTTGACGAAAGCAGTGATTTTGAAATGTTTGAAGTAAAAATTGAATAGCCATTTCACAAAATTACATAACAATATGTATACGTTTGTTGTATTTAATGTTAGACTTCTATAAAATTAACTAAAATGGCCGCTTAAAGTAATTTTTTAGTGAAAATTGCTTTATTCAAATTGCGTTTCTCCGACGTCAAGTACTCAGCTTCTACACTTTGGTATTCCTTTAAATATAGGATTGTTTGTTTTATTTTAAAATATAAATGTTTCCGAACATGCAGCTCTGGCTTGGTGTGTTTTAAGAAAGCGACTAGATTGTAAGTATCAACTTATCCTAAATTAAATATTGAGTTACACGTCATTAATAGCTTCGTAGCCATAGATGTCAATTGAAATGCATGTTGTAGGGAAAGTACATGAGTTTTCGTCTCGTCGTACTCGTCTGTAAAAACTCATCATAATTGAAACAGACTTAGAAATGTGTTTGCCCTGAAGAAATGTTACTAAACTACAACGAATCCGCGATCCGTGGCGATTATAAGCATAAAAATCCATTTTCTACTTGGCTCGTACATAAACTACAAATTCCAGATCTATCATCAGTGGGTGCAGAAGTAGAGGCCCAGCAGTGCACGAGCAACACAAGTCGGTCTCGAGACAGCTCGCGAGGCGGATCGCGGGACAACTCCCGAGACCGGCTGAGCAACTCCAGCACGTTGGAGCGCAGGTCGTCGCAGCCCCACAACCCGCTCAGACCGCTGCCCGAGAACCTTACTTTTGATATGAGGTTGCATTCTTATGTTTATGTACTGAATTCTTTATTAGGGTTAGGAAGGGATTTATTTGCTTTTCTATTGTATCAGATTTATGTAACTGTGAGGATAGAAAACGATAGCAAAATAAAACATTGCCCGCGATTGCGTCCGCGTGTTTGCCGTATTTCAACGGCTTCAAGCATTTTCTTCGCAATGAAGGTCTTTGTTTTTGTATATAAAAGTATTTGTATTGGTTTCTTTCTCACTCACTCGTTACAACAGCAGACATATTTTCGCATTTATAATACATATTAGTAGGCATTGGTTGTACTATGTCGTCATCTTGTTAAAGTTGTCTTTTTCAGAAATGTTCAAGCAATGACAGATATAAAAACCGAGATTGGTTATGCTCGTGCCTGGGTCAGATTATCCTTAGAAAAGAAGCTGTTATCGAAGCATTTGAGGGAACTCCTCTCGGATACAACGCTGCTGAGGTCTCAGTACAAGAGGACGGCGTTTTTGCGATGCGAAGAGGAGAGGGAGCAGTTCCTCTACCATCTGTTAACGTTGAACGCTGTCGATTATCACTGCTTTACGAATACTTATCCTACTACAAGTAAGTCATTTTCAAAGCCCAACGGAAAAGAGTTACCTTATAACACCCATCCCATCTCTATATAAAACTTCATCTAAATCTGTTTCACGGTTGAAGCGTAATATCTGGTGATATTACTTGCCGTTTGTCTTGAAGTGAAATGTGGTCTTAATTACAATTATTAGGAAGATCTGGTTATTCATTCATGAGATATTGTTTTTTTATTTAAAATTTTGTTAAATTTTATTTGTTATATTTTTCTTCCAGAGTTGCCATATCGTGTATTAATAGTGCCGTCTCGTAAAGCGAGCCAAACGACGGCAAACTGCTGGCTCTCCATATCAGGCGCTAATGGCGAGTCTACGCCTAAAATACCAATCCCACGAAATACTAATGAATTCGTCTTTCATGTAAGTTACCTTTTTCATAAAACTCACTTTAATATATTGGAAATAAATTTCCAATTACTAATTTTGGTATAGGTATCTTTGATTTGTAATTTAAAGAAGACAAAGATTCATAATTTGTTAATAAACACAGTGTTTAAAACGAATTTAAATCAGGTGGGTGATTTATAAGTTTAGCGAAATCATTCTGCGAAAAGACATTTTTTTGTAGGGAAATGAAATGATTTTTATGCAAAAAATAGCGTGTTCTCGCATCTAGTTAAATACTGTATACATAATTTATAAGTATACGACTTTGTAAACTATATTTTTGACTAATAAACTATTTCAGCATAAGAATCTGGCAATCCTGTCGACGTTAAGGATCGGCCATGATAACTCTGGTCTGTCAGCGCGGTGGTTACTCGATCACATCTACGTGAGAAATGAGGTCACTGGTCATACATATCTGTAAGTTCAATTTCTTTATAACTTCATTAGTTCTTGAAATTAGCACGTTCAATCAAACAAATAAATGAACAATCAAACTCTTCGGATTTGAAATATATGAATTAACTAGAAAAACGTTTCTAAGTGTGTGTTTGTCTACTGCTAGATTTCCTTGCAACCGATGGCTGGGCACGGGAGTGGACGACGGGTCGACGGAGCGGGTGTTAGTGGCTGCGAGGTCCCGTCAACGGCAGTCCAGGCAGAGCGAGCAGGCGCAGCTGGCCCTCTCTCCCACCACCACGCACCTCTCCACCTCCACCATTCAGCATATGATCGGTGAGGTTTTAGTCGCCTTAAAAAAGTAAGTTTCCATTCACATGATGTAAGTGAACATCAATCCTATGTACTGTGTTGGTGGGTGTTGTTGACACAGTTTTTCGACCCTCGTCAGTTGCTATGGCAACAGTTAAACTGCTTTTTCGGATAAAGCTTCCATACAAACAGCCAGTTACTCATAATTTCTGAGAGAACTGTAAATGAGTGTGTTGCGTTAGTGTTCATATTACGTTGAGAAGAAAATAAGACATGTAGACATTCGAATGAGTTTGCATTAAGTTTGAATTGTATGTAAGGGGTGCGATGCTCAAGAGCAATAAAATATTTTGTATGAAGTAATAGAGTCAGTTTATTTTCAATTAAAGACACTTTTAACCCCCACAAAATACTCTCTCTGTGTTGCATCGAAGTTCCTAAATGAATGGACCAATTTTAATTGCGATTTGTTTAAAAGCTGACCGAGATGGATGCTAGCCACAAATTATAGATCTCTTCCTGAGATATTGTTATTTTTAATCATCATGTCGCGGGGTTGTTTAAATTATCTTCAATTTAATTTTTTTACCAAATGTTCGTAATTAAAAATGTTACAGGTGATTGCGTGAATGCAATAGTGAAATGGCATTATCAGACGAAACATGAAAAGGACGCGAACTCGCTGAGCGTGTTGTTGTGCGGCGAGAACGGATTGGTGAAGTGTTTGGAGCAGGCGTTCCTGTGCGGATTTAAGTCGGCAAGACTGTTTGGGAAGAATCTCTTCATTTGGGATTATTTTAGTAAGTTTCAGACTTTGAATGTTTTAATTTTTTTGCGCGAAACAATGGTTTGTTTGAAAAAAGTTGCAAAAAGAGAAAAATGGTAGAAGGGTAACAAGCGAAGCTAGTGTTTAATAAGTATGTTATTGTTCAGTGAGAGTGAAGGACGAGTTCAAAATGAGCCTTTGCGACGAAGGCGTGCCGAACAAAAGTTGCGGCGTGGCCTACAACTGCCGACAGGACCAGGAGCACCGCGCCATCTGGAGGTGCTTCTGCCACCTCGTGGACGAGGTCCACTCCGTCGGGCGGACGCTGGGAAAGGATGGCAAGTTCCAGCTCTTCGTCTGCCTCAGTTTGAGGTAACTTTATATATATACCATAATCGCTTTTGCCAGCAACTCCACCCACATGTTTACTCTATTTTCAACCCCTTCAAATCTTCTTTCCTTAAAAAAGGTAGCCTATATATATATATATAATTTTTTTAGAGAACATTGGCTCCATAGAATGCTAGTGCCGATGTCAATGACCCGCGTGACAACTGAAATGTATGAAGAGCAGAGTTTCCTTCGTAAGCGAGGCCTACTCACATTCCTGAGACAAATACTCGAACCGCTCGACGAATTTGATATTGTTCTAGAAAACTCGTTAACTCAAGGTATTTAAGGATTATTACTTTGATATTTTATTGATTTTTCCGATAAATTAAAATTGTCAACAAACTTAATATTGTATTTACGAGCAATGCTGAACAAAAACAATAAATGTATCATTTTTAATCTCGAAAGTATTTGAGAAGTTCCGAATTTTGCCAGTGTCTATGGATTTAAAGAGAAATTAAGAATTGTTTATGCCGAATTAATCAATTTTAAGACATGAAAAATCAGTTATTATAATTAAATTTTCTACCTACCTTGTTTACCTCAAAATTTAGAAATTGTAAGAATATTGTCCGACTGTTTAAAATTACTATATGGTTTATATTTTCTTATCTCAGAATTAGATTAATGTGTCTTAGATTTGAATGTTCCATAGATCTAGATGCATGTGTTGCTTAAAAGGATCTAATTAAATTAAATATATTATAAATTATCTCCAATACTCGTAAGTACTCGATTCGTATGGAATTTATGTTCAACATGACAAAACTTATGAATTTTATTATTATTCCAGTAGTTGTAGGTTGTCGTATTTTTATTACTTGCCACTGAGCCAAAGATATGTTAATTTAAGGTTATTCATTAAAATACTCATTTTTTATAAAGGTTATATTAATGTTTGCCAAAGGCTTACTTGAAAAACCATGACGTTTTTAAGTGAAGGTATATGTAACCAGAAATCTATTTGTAGAAGAAGTAACCTATATACTAGTTAAAGCTCTTATTCAATATTTGTTTCGAATATTTTCTTAATTCATCAGTTTCATACATCCTTGTTTTTTTTTTTGTTTTTTTTTTTTGACGTTCTACCGAAAAAGGTTTGTCGGATCTGGGCAAATGAAATTTCTATATTTTTATTATAAACAATTGGTTTATTCTTCTATACTTAAACTTTTGTTTTAGTTCCTATTCCAGCTCTCTATTCCACATGAAATTTTAAAATATGTAAAAAAAAAATTGCTATTGGATATATTAAATACTTGTAACACTCTGTATGTTCATAAACTTTAAACATACGCGATTTGAAATCATTCTTAGTAAATATAGCGGGACTTATCGCGCAAAGAAACATAATTTATTTACCTCGACGTTTCGACCGTGTTGCAACGGCCGTGGTCACGAGAAGAACTGAAGAGTGCAGTAGTGAAGAGTGTAAAATGAGGGTATTGTTATCTACCCTCATTTGATGTTGAAGAAAACGCAGGGCTGCTACTGCGGCACACAACACTAACGGTGTCGACAGCCTAAATCCATCCTCCCGACGGAAATTTTTATGTTTCTTAATTTCAACCGCTTCGCGAACAATTCTAGAGAAATAATGTCGCTCAGTGGAGAGGACCTTAGGATCGTGGAGCTCAATCCAATAAAGTTTCTATGCGCGATTTACTAACAACTCTGTATAGTGTATGTTAACGAAGATATCAAAAGACAGTAGAACTTAAATAAACGCACAAAAAAATTAACAATAGCATTCATAACAAAGAAAGCACAAAGTGTATGAAACAATACATTTAATATTTTGTTTCTGTCGGCCGTATCTAGAACGTGTCATCAATACTGGAAAACTGTCAAAAATGTCACGTTTAACTTCATAGAGAAAAAAATTACCTGACAATTCCTGAAACTAACTTCCAGAGTTGTCAAACTATTTTTTCTTGATTATAGATTGATTCTCGTTCTAGAATACGGACCTAATAAGAATTTATTTTTATTGTTGTGTTATGTTTTAAGCATTTTTATGTATTTTTCAATGATAGTATATAATGTGTCTTTAGTTGATAATTTTAAGTAATGATTGTCGTAATATTAGGTGCCGTCCTGCATTATTGTAAACAATTCGTGCTATTTTAAATTATATCCGTCTATCGTTTCATGTGCCAAAATGAAATTCAATTTCGGATTTGTAATTTTTGGTAAATTTCTTGTTTATGGATGAAATGACACACACAATGTTTGGACAGAAAATATTTTTTTTTATTCCCCGAATGGTTTGATTTCGATGCGGTTTTTTTTTGCTTGAAATCTGACTTGACAAGCTACAATTAATGAAATAATCTTGTTTTTTTGGTTGGCATTAAATAATCTTGTTTTTAATAAAATCATTAGATCAACAATAATAGTCATGGACTACAAATATTGGCGACACATAGGTATTTAGTTTAAATCTCAAGAAACGTCATCAGTGGAAATAAAAAAAAAACAGTAATATATGGTACTTACACATACTTTATCTGCATTTATACTGTTTGTAAAAATTTGAGACAAGCAATTATGGAATTTATTTAATAATAAATTGAAAGATTCTATGATTAGTTTTATCTAAGTCTTCCTCAAATCATTTTATGTATCTTGCTATATGAACCAAAGAACATACCTAGCTGCTAAAAACTGAAGTTAAAAAGCATTATTTTGCTGTAATACTTACTACCTATAATAAATGTTTAAATTAGGTACTATTTGTTTTATTTTTAACTATTTTTGTCTGCGAAGTTCGTCTTTATGCTCTATCTCAACCCCTTCAAGCTCTAGTCTTAGTCTATTTGTATAAAATTTCTTCAAATGCGGTTCATTCGTTTAGGCGTATAAACGTAATAAACAGACAGACGCTAGCATTTATAATATTAGTATTATAATTTAAACAGTGTGTTATCAATTATCTCTCTATAATAAAGAGAAGATTTGTACAGATTTTTTTGCCTTGAATGTTTATATGTTTTTCCGACGAGAAGCAAGACTCGACATTTAAAAGGGTACGTTGTATACAAGAATCTGCGAAGAAAAGGTATTAAATTATACGTTTGTAGTATAATTATGAATACAGTCATCATATTTACTAATATGTATAATCATTCAAATCATTAGAATAATTTTTAAGTATTATTTTCTCATACCAAACTGCTGTACCGATTTTAATTAAAAGAATAATAAAGTTATGTTTCAAAAATCTCATATAAATATACTTGGTGCTTTTTATAAAATATTTAAAAAATGAAAATATATAAATATGAAGTGATAGTAGTTTTTTCAACCGACCTTCAAAAAAACCAAAAAGGAGATTATCAATTCGCGCCGTATTTTTTTTTTTTTTTTTTTTGATGTACCACTCCTACGTCGCCATCCGTGAACCGAATTAGATGAATGAGATGTCAAACGATATAGGGTATGTTCCGATATGCACTGCGACCACTGTACAGTGTGACGTCAATTTAGTATAAGTTTTCTAGTTCATTAAAAAAAAAATTGTTGGAGTACTGTCTAATTAAAAATATTTTAATTAATATTAATTGTAAATTGAATTTATAATAAAAGTAAGTAGTTTTTTTATTAAAAAGAATATGTTTTTCATTACTTAACTCATATTAACTTCTAATAAGGTTAGTGAAGTCCCGTGTCCCCTAGTGGGGTATGGGGCAGATGCATTTCACATCTGTTTCACTGATCGATTTTTTCTTTAGGGGCAAGAAGGTGATCAGCCTTCTATGTCCTGCCAGACCGAGACCGACCGATTTTTTTTATTTCCACCGGGAATCGAACCCAGGACCTCTCGGTTGTAACGCTTACGCGCTTACCACTAGACCAAGGAGGCGGTCGGCAATTAACCTGTCTAATAAGGTTAATTTTTGCAATTCTTCCATTGTTTTATTTATTAATCCAAATTAATTACAGAACTTTATAACTTTGAGATTAAACTGTAGGTATTCTTTATAAAACGTTAGGCACTCGAGTGGTTTCGACTGATCACGTGTTCAAAGTACTGCGAGTACATTATCTCGAAAACGCCAGTGCTAATAGTAGAATATGGCGACGATTTATGACGTCGTATATTTCCCTAGGCTACTGCGGCAGTATACTAAAAGTCCATAACGGAACGAATATTTCTACAGTGATAGCACTGTGCAGTGCTCGCAGTGCATATCGGAATATACCCATAGTAACTAGTCAAAGTGGTCCCATTTTTATCGAACTTTTACAATGAAAAGTTTACAGGAAGCGTCTTTCAAGAACAACATGATAGTTTTATGCCCTTGTTGAATTTTACCAGAATTTTGTTTATCAACTATTCGCGTCTTTTTGATTCATGAATAATTATTATACAAAATTTAAGCGTTGAACCTGTGGAAAAAGATTACAGACTATATAAAAGTATATATTAGCATGTATAAACCATAGAGTGATAATTATATTATAACCTGTGATATGTCCATAGATAATATGTCAAAAAAATATAAAAAAAATATGTTCATTGCCATGTAGAGGGCGCTGTACGGCTTGTTGTCCGGTTTTTCAGTCGACATAAGACAAGTAAGATGGCGACGATTAATGTGAAAGGCGAAACGTTGTAATTTTTCTGCTTGTAAATAAAAGTAGCAGCATTTTTCGAACATTCAATTACAATAAAAACTGTGTAGTATATTTGTTGCGAAGTGTAGATAAAACGTGAATTTTTGAGAATAATATATGACCATTCAAGTGCTTCTCCGTTTCACAATAGACAAAACCCGTCGTCACGAGCACAAGAAGAGCCGAGGCCATATTTATGATGTTATCTGTTGTGTGAGCGTCCACTGAAACCACATTGATATTATTCATAACAAAACTCAGGAGATGGTACGTTTCCTCAAGCATATTATGTCTATTCGATTTGCAGTAAATGATCCATAACCTGGGTGTAAGTATGTTGTAGCGCATTGACGCTACTTTATGAGCGGCAAATTACGTTGTTCATATGATTCTATTTACTTCATAGATAGAAATAAAGAATACTAACATCTAATTTAATAGTTTAGTTTAATAAACACTATAACATATTACATTTTTTTCTAATAAGATGCCCAGAGTTGTTATTGTTTATTAATGACATCTTGTTTCTTTTCAGGAGTTCAAATCAAGTATATAGAAGGAAAAAGAGGATTACAATTTAGTGGTATTAGATCATTTTACATTTTGTGTAGTAAATTATGGATGAATGTGTGGACTTACATTGATATTATAAAAACACAATAACAAGACGGAGTTGGTAATGGATCCAGTAGGACCATGGTCAGCATATGCTTCATACAATCGGCTAGCTGGTGTTCAGGCTGGTGCTGCAAGTGGAGATTTTCATCACCACCTGGCAAGCAGTGGAACAGGCTTAGGCAGCCAATCAGTGCCATCAACCACAAGCCAATTGTTATTGCAGGCAGCTCATACAACAGCATCTCTTGCAGGCCAATTGGGCTCATCTACTGCATCACCATTTAACCCCAGTAGTTTTTTATCTCCACCAGCTGTAAGCTATGATGCAGTTTTCTCACCATTATTTCATCATGCAAATCCAAAACCAGCACACTACAGCTCTTCTTTACAACACCGCCAAGTCATAGCACAAGCCCAAGCTGCCGTGGCTTCCAAACAATCATCTGTAGAAACAGAATTATCCTCATTAAGAGAAAATTATTCTCATCAGGCAATTGCTGCACAAGGGACTTCATTTTTTGACCAGCCTACAACTCCTGGTGGTACAGCGGGCTTAAGTTGGCAGGGCAACAATCAACTACCAAGTCCATTTGGAATTCTACCTCATGAAAGTGTTGTACCATCATCCCCTAGCCCTGCTACAACAAAATCAGGGGCTACTTATGAAAATTTCAATGCCCATTTTGCTGCAGCTCAAACTCTAAATAATCACATAAACTCACAAATTACCAATGCTGGTAAACAAACAAATAGGTCAGGCTCCCCAGCGACTGCAGCTAAACAACCAGTTTCTTCGGCGCCTTCAACATTTTTCCAATCTCCTTCGAATTATGGAAATCAAAGTGACAATTCATATAGTACAAGTGGTTCTAAAAGTGGACTTTCATCACAACAGGATTATGCGGGAAGTAAGTCATATTCAAGTTCTGCAAGTTCAAGTGCTCATTCACAACAATCTTGTATTGTGTCAACTCCACCTGTGATCTCTTCCCCAACGCCTCCCACTAAAGATTACCGTTCCTCATCCTCAAACTCCACTCGTCCCTCTGCCTCCATTTACAACTCCCAATCCCCCAAAAGTGCCAGTAGTGATAAACCCTCTTGTACAACGAGTAGTAGTAGTGGCTTTGTATCTCCCACATCCAAACCACCCCAGGTTCAAACTAAAGCTCAAAGTAAAGTTTACCCTGAGATTAATAGTGAACTAAGAAAGAGTTGTGATTCTTTAGATAAACTTCAGCCACAATCTTCTCCTATTAGTTATTCAATTATGGATGCTCCCGGTAGGTTAAGTTATAACAGTTCTAATGGAAGTTCTAAGTCAAATAGATTAGGTAACTCCCCTTATTCATCCTCACAAACATCAAGTTTCAGACATTATCAAAGTGGTAATAATGTTGAAACGGATTATCATGTAAGAGCTAAAAGCAGTTCCAGTACCGACACTGGATATTCTAGTAGCAGTTCTCAAAATGGACCTGATTGTAGTATAGGTGCAGCTAAAAGACAAAGCCCTTTACAATCAGTGCCTCAAACCTCTCCTTTGGGTCACAGGTCTAGCCCTGCTTACCCTATTTATCATAGTCCAATGAACTCTATTCATTCTCCACAGCATGGAGAACATTACAATAAAGTTATCAACCCTGCACCCAGATCTCCTTTAGATGCATCTGTATCGAGACCCCCATCACAAAACAGTCAAGTTGCCTACCCTTCTGTTATCACCAGGGCGTTAGGTATTGAACAAACTAAGTCATACAATGAAAATCGCTATGAACGTAACCAGAACTCTGCCCAGAGTTGCTGGGAGTCAGAAAGACAAAGAAAATATGCTAGTAATAGTAATCCTAATGCAACCTCTAACAATAATAGTTATAGTAATGTAGCAGATAATAATACTCACAATGAAAACAAGTCAACTTCTCAAAATTCTATGGATAGGACATTAGGCTTAAGTGAAAAACATAATTGCTTTGATAGTAATAACATAGCCTTACAGGACTTATCTAGTTGCCGTGGTGACCCTATGAGTATAGTTAAGAACTTACAAAGCTTACAACAAAGTTGCCAAGTGCAAGAATCAAAAACCAGTAAAAGTCAACCTCCTATAGTGAGTGCTCCTCCAGTAGCTAAAGTTACCAGAAGAAAAAGTACAGAAAAATCTATATCACACTCTAATGAACTTACAAATGCAGCAGTTATGGCTGACTATTTAGCAAGTAGAATACCGCCACCTGCTCATAGTTCAACCAATAATCAGCAGCAAAACGGTAGTTTTTTCGATTTTGAGCGATGGAACCTCCCTCCACCACCTCCAAAAATGTTTCCCGGGACATCCGCTTTCGGTTCCCAGGCCCCCTTACATGCCACTAATTTTAACCAACATCAAGCTCTAGCAATGCAGCATGGCCACGCATTAACATATTTCCCCCCGTTTCACTTAGGTCCTCATCCAGATTTCCAATCCTCCGTGGAGTTAACACCTTTATCTTCGTTCAGTGAAACTCCACCTTCGGCTTCCTCGTCATCGTTTTCCACGCCAGAAACTCGTGAGGAGGAACAGCCCAAGGTGGTAGTGCCCAATATAGAGGAAGAACTCGGTTTCCTTGCAGAACAACGCGCTAACACTTCGTCGACGGTAGCACCCACTTCACAGCAGCAGAATCTTAACAGTGCCTCACAAGACGCTACTACGAAAATCATGGAAAAAAAATTTAGCGTTCCGGTGACGGGCCCGGGGTCGGGCTTCATGGCTTCTTATTTAAAGTTTTTACAAGGAGAGCGTGACACGTCTCCTCCACCGGCCGGTCGAGGCGCCAGGAAGGCCACCTGGTCCAGGACCAACACCAACAGCAATGCGGTAAATAACAAGGCGTACAATCCCAACGAAGTCCCAAAGAATCAATGCGACGCGAATTCGACGCAAAGTGCGAACGGTGCCATGGCCTCCTCGAGCGTCTTGACCGCTGGAATGCCCCTAAACAATCCAGTTATGAGTCCGACGGCTGGCGTCAACGCCGCCGGTCTCCTGGGGTCCAATCAGCTGCACGGGGCGCAAGCTAACCTGTTAGCTTCGCAAGCGAAAGGCGTCGAGTTGGACGACCCGAGATATTACCATTTAAATAAAGAGAGAAAGAGGAAGTACGACGGCAGCGAAGAGGGCGCCTACGACGCGGAGGAGGAGGCGCGGAGGCTCAACAAGCCCGTGTTGAACGTGCCGAGCACGCCGCTGAGCGACAAGGCGAAGAAGGGGCGGGCGGCGCTGAGCAAGGCGACGGCGCCGCCCGCCTCGGCCAAGAAGCCCCGCGGCCCTGGGCCCGTGCCCGCCGCGCTGCAGCCGGTGCCGCAACAACAGTACTATTACCAACCCCAGCCCGACGAAGGTGCGTTTAATTTGCTTGATTTCCATTTGAGAAGTAGAGCGCGATGGTGAAGAACTAGCCCTGAGGCTTGTATGACAGGAGCAAGCTAGCCGCCTAGCCGCTAGCTCGGCTAGCACGGCTGACCGTGAAAACTTGTTACATTTTAACTGTGATATGTAAATTTTCATTAGATCAAATCTATTAATATTATAGTCTGTAAATAGTTTTCTCGTAACATGATGAAATGTGAGGTATCTTAGTTAAGGTCGATGTTTTAGAGTTACTCTGTAACAAGATTTCACCAAATCGTTGTTCATGACACGTTATTTGTGCCATTTAATTGTAAATTGTAGAAATTGTGACTCTTGTCATACTCGCTATTGAAGGGGTGCTACCATAAATAATTCCAAAAATGTGGTATATTTTTCTATGGGTTCGATACCAGTGGGTGTTTTGTAAATATGAAATGTATTGTATTTACAGTATTCGGTTTAGTTTGTACTTATGATAGTGTATTCATATATTTCGCTGTTAGCTAAAATGATTTTATATTATAAGAAAGATGAAATGCATAATAATTTGACAACTATGAGTAACGAGAAAATGTGTATTTAGGAGGACGTGCCCGAACATACGTTTTGTATCTATTTAATTGTTATTTGTTTATGCACAATTCTCAATATTTTATGTAAATACTTTTGTATAATAGAAGGAAAAATCATAAAATAAATGCGAGTATATTACTGATGATTGTGTTACATAATTTTAGTTTGTAATTATTCCTGGTAGCACCCTTCGATTCGCCGATTTAGGATAACATGTCCATTGTTGTATGAAATGTTGCGTATTTTTTAGTCAATTTTATAAATAAGAAATTAATATTTCACGGTAACAATTGGTATCAAATGTGCACATGTTATCCGCATTGGTGAGTTTGTTCATCATCATCAATCCTATTCCCTCCCGTCCCGCCTCTGTAATTATCACTTTATTATTTTGGTATTTCTGTGTTTGTAAAATAATCGATATTCGAAAGGAGAATAACAGGTAAAGAACATTTTTATTATAAAATTCTTGTTTTAATAATTTGTATATTTATATAATAAACCTTTTATATTAGTAGGTGCTCATTCCGGCGGTTTAGGATATGGTTATGGATCGACGGAAAGTGATGCGAACTCAAACAGAAAGTTGCATAATATTAAATCCCATCAGCAGATTTCTAACACTGGACAAATAGATAATTCACGGCCCATCGAAGAAATGCCTTATCAGGTAATTAATTTACTATATTTTGTCGCATGTTCACTTTTTATTCCCATGCATCTGTGTTAAAATTTATCAAAATCTGGTTAAATATAGAACGCCTCAAACTCTTCATATTACTTCACAATTTGATGACGAGGGACTTTTTTTTTTGTACTGACGAGTGTTTCATTTTTTAAAAACCGCTGTAAATGGGTTAGCCGCTAGAGGCTCATTTGGTAGTAAGTAATGACCGCCTGTGGACACGCACAATACTCAAATTTTACTTGTATAAAGGTACAATTGAAATTGATGACATTTTAAAAATCCCTCACATGTAAATTACAAAGATAAATAAATCATATAAAGATGAACAGACCTTTATCACTTGTATAGTTTCCGGCACTTAAATCAGGTTAAATAAAATACAAGCTTAACTTGAAATTTAAAATAAAATATTGGTATTTAATTAATTATTATCGCTCGCTTCGTTAAAGAACGAACTTTCACATGGCATTTTCGAATAAAAAGTTCAAACAAAACAGAAAACAAAAATATAGAACAATATTAAAATAAACAACAAAAAGGGGTACAATTTCAGTACCCTAAAGTGTACGCTAACCGAACCAATCGCGTACTCGAAACGATGCTGTCTCGTCCCCTACGCCCCGCCTCATACCCGCATCTCACCACTTTTGCCAACTTACGTGCCGGCTAATTATAGCTAAGATTCATCTCGATCGCGTCATCTTTTAAGCAAAAAACCGCATCATAAAAGGTCCATTTGTCCATTAGTCCATTAGTGATTACTGATTAATGAAAAAACACTTTTTAAATATTTTTCAGTCTGGTGAATTTGTTGCGTTAAAAAATGAATTGACCGAAATGTGGCCAACGATATGGAGGGTAGATGGAAAAACGCTATTACAAAAGTACGAGCCTTTTGAAGATAACGGTAAAGTTATGTACAGGAATATATCGACGGTAATTTGTGACATTTTATTTTTAATAAACAAAACATTGTCATGAAAATAAAGTATAAACTAAAAAATTGCTTAGACAGACAATATGTGTTTCATATCATATATACATTTCAATTGTAATATGTTGTCGGTCAATACGTTTTTTATAAATGTGTAAACAATTACTATATTTTTCATTAATTTAAACTGCGAGGCGCAATTTCTCACTTGGACCATAACTATAAACAGACACAACCTCATATTGGTCACTATTGATCTTATTACTTTGATATATTTTCAGTATACAGTATGGAACCCGGAGAACAAAAAGCTATACACGCAAGTCCAGGTGAAAATCCGTTCGCAAACGCATTTGGAGACGATAGTCGAGTTGGTGCGAAGCGAGGTGCAAGGCGACGACTGCCATTTCATTGAGAAACGGATGCTCGAGACGCAAATGTATCAGGAGAACTTCGAGGTGTACATACAGACGCTCATCTCGCACGCCTTGGACCCTAATTTCCTCACCGAGATATTCCAGGAACAAGGTGAGGCTGCCATTTATTTTATTCATCTCCACTTATATTATAATTGCGAAATTATCTCTCTCTTTTACACTTTCACCCCTAAACTGCTAAACCGATGTTTGATGAAATTAAGCACAGAGATTAGAAGTACACAGTATAAAAATTAATACAAATGTGACTGAACTATCGTGGTTTTGTCGTTTAGCCCTCTTCTTTATAAACGTTGTTAAACTGAGACCTTCGCTCAGTGTTGTTTCTGGTTTTTACAACACGATTGCACGTCAGCGAGAGGGTGAAGGAGTATAAGAGATGTCGTTTCAAGATAGGAAAGCTGTTCTATCTTATTAAAAGCTAGTCACATATTTACATCAAGGTGGATTAAATAATCATTATAATATGATAGAATCCGAAGCGGTAATAGATTATACATCAACCCTTAGATTTAATCCTATCTTCAATATTAATATTGACTCGCGTTAAGCGACTAAGCGACAATGAATAAATATTTTTGTTTTGAGTTTGATAATTATCAACGCACTGTATGATACTACTGAACTTTACTCTCTTGAATTTTTTATCTAATAGGAAAAATTGTTGCACGGATAAGATAAAAGATGGCTGACTGACGTGTCTGTGGCAGCATACTTCCTTAACGAATAGTTGTCGATGCGATTAATTAATCTTAGCGACAATTCCTTAAATCTGATCGTCCATTTATTAAATATTCTTATATTTAATTATCATTTCGGGAAGTTTTTTAAATTGTCGTCAATTTCACGTGTATTGTCTTTAGCCAATATTATCTCGTGACGTTGCGTGGATATACACAACATAGTATAAAACAAAGTCGCTTTTTCTTTCCCTATATCCCTATGTATGCTTAAATCTTTAAAACTACGCAACGGATTTTGATGCAATTTTTTTTAATAGATAGAGTGATTGAAGAGGAAGGTTTTTATATATGTTTTATACCCGTGCAAAGCCGGGACGGGTCGCTAGTACACAATAAAGTCAATTCCATTCGCAGACTGTGACCATACACATCAGTAATACAGACCATCAGTGAAAGAATTTTAAAATCGGTCAAGTATTTTTATTAAAAAAATGCAAACGTGATAGTATGACTAGATTAAGACAATTTACATTTTTACCTAAATATACTTACAAATATATTCAGCTGATTAGGCGTGAAATGTCCCACATATAATTATTCTATATTCATATCATTAGTTTTGATAAATTTAATTAAAACTACTCTACGTACAGCAAATGTGTCCTTGATCAATTTGTCACGGTCTGAGAAAAAGTGATTCATAATGACTTATTTTGATTTGGTTTGACATTCCAACATATAACACATCTTTTAAAATTTAATATAATTAATAACTATTGTAACGCCATCTATGGATTGTCGGTTGAGCTACATTGGGTAACGGATTTTTTGATGTTCTTCTGCTATGGCGCCGTCCGTAGACCAACTTGGATGAATGAGTTTACCTAGTTTAAATACAAAAATAAATACATATGTTGATAAATAAAATTCGTGTAAAATTTAACTAAGACCTAAAAATGTTATGTATGTGTGTATGCTCTGAATGGCGGCGCCAATTTAGTGCCTGTCTTTTTATTTATTTATAGTAGGTTCATTTATATCACAAAATTTATTTTGATAACAATTTCTATATCTGTTTGCAAAATAACTAAAAATATGTAGTAAATAGAATTTTAGCTTAAAAAGTACTACAATGTCGCGTTGTATCTCTATCCAACGCGTTTTTTTATATTTATAAACTGTGTATTTATAAAAAATGCTTACGTGGGCAAAACAACTTCTTTTCGTTTAGATAAGAAGATAAAAGAGTATCAGCAATCAGAATTGAAAACCATAATTTGCCTAATAACTCTGTTAATAATAAATTTCGTGTGTCTACCGATTCTGGTTTTCTTGGAGACAAACGCACACGCTTACATTAATACATAATGTTGCCATTTCCAGACGAGTACTTCCTATCGAACGTAAAGACCGTTGACGAGGTGACGGAAACGATGAGGTCGCGGGTGTCGAGTGGGGTCTGCGGGGGAGGCGGCGGGTCCAGGTCGTTGGACGCTGCGGTCGGCACCTGGCCTCTGCTAAGCGTCGCGGCGGGCAACGGCGTCTGTCGGGCGTGCGTGAGGCCGGCTGTGGCGCGGCTGCTGCTCTACGGCCAGCCTTACAATCCCGCCACCTTGGAACCGGTGCAGCCTGACGCTAGATTAGCCTATGAAAAGGTTTGTCTATATATTTTTATATATTTACCATTTATATTATTTTTTCAAACGGCTCACAGACCGTTAGGGTTGTTAAGAGTTCGCGTTTCATCTGGCTCATATGTTTAGTCTTTAACCATAAGCCATCGTCCGCCCCAATATAAATAACACAGCTCTAACTCTACGGGTTACTAACAAGTTCAGGGTTTTTGGATTTCCTCAAAGCTATACTTAAGGGTTGGACGGCATCTTCGCCACTGTGAGAAATAAGCAGTACACTCATAAGCTGTGACATAAATTGCAGGAGTTCCTCGTGTGCGCGTCGTGCTGCGGTCGTGTGCAACTCTACTCGAAAATCTCGCACCAAAAGTACCTCATGTACACGGAGTGCAGCAAAAGAGTCGCCGAGAAGAGAATGCAGAACCCCGGAAAGGATACCACCGCCATACTCAACGAGCTGCTCGCCGACGAACCTTGGCTTTCACAGGTATACACAGTAAAATAGGAATGCACACGAAATTTAAAAAAATTCGTTATTAATTTAAAAGAAATGTCGAAAGAAAGTTATTTTCTATACCTACTTTATGTACATTTAATATATATGTGACATAAAATTGGAAATACATTGGAAACACCATATTGTATATTTTTGCGGAACAAGTTTTCAAAATATGAAAATATATGTTTTGTTTATACAGTCCAATGATTGTGTAATGTTTCAGTTGTTCCGCGACGTGCGGCATTCGTGGGCGGAGGCCGAGGCCTGGGAGAGGAAGGTGCGGCACGCGATGTCCAGACAAATGATTTAACATTCGATGTAAGTGACTGCATCGAATGTTAATGCGGACTAGTGTACCTTTGAGACACACTTGTGTGAACGATTTCATTTTATACATGTGAAATGTGCCGACTTTGTTTATATACTTCGACCTGCTAGCATTTTATTAGCTTAATACATAGTTCAGTTTAAGGTAGTATGCCGATTCTGCGTGTCATGCCGGGAATAAAATTATTACCCTTTTAGCGTTTCCTTTATGGCGTACAATATTTCTCTGTTTTTAACTGAATTCATCACTCACCAACATCACATTTTAAGTTATTGATATAGGTTCTTAGTTACTTATTTAATTTGGTGCCAATTTTGTTAAGAACAGTGTTGTTGACAGTACCTCAAATTTATAATGGACTACAAAGTATAATTTTTTAATCTTTGTTGGTTACTTTGTCATACGCTTTGTTATCGAAAAATACTACTTTATCTCAAAGTTGAATATTTTAATTATACAGGGTATAAACTATAAACTGACCACTTCCGTTTATCATCGGGCCTAAAACTCAATGCACAGACACTGAACAACATAATGTTATAAATTATGTATTTTTTTTAATTTATCAAAAATTGCTTAACCTATTTAGATGAAATATGTATCTCTGCGATTAATAAAGGTTTTATTTAGTAATATTATTTGGGAAGTGTTAATACTATCATATCGATAGTAACAACACAGACGCTTGTTTTTATCAAAAAAATATAAACTATGTTTTGAGGTACTGTCTTTATCTTATCCTTTTCTAAATTTAAATTTAATATTCCAATAATGTTTGTCTTGCACAAAGTTCCATACAGTATCTTGTCCTTTAATAAACTGAGTTTAAGTAAAGCCAACGAGACAATATTTATTCTTCATCGTCATTAACATTACGATTTACAAAAGAAACTGTTGAATTTTAAATTGTTTTGATCAAGCTCGTTGACTTTTTCTAAGAATGCGTGTGCATTTTTTTCTCAATTTGAACAGCACTGAGCTTTTTCACAATAATGCGGATCACATGTTGGTAGCTTTGTTCCACCGACGGCTTTCCTGATGTGAATCACGCAAGGACAGATAGACTGACGTGCAATAAAGATTGCATGCGAGAGATAAGGGCAGAGCTAATAACCACTTGCTGTCTCTATGTAACTCAGTATAAATCGGGTTGTTTACACTTTATCTCGTCTCGTTGACCGTACATTACATTTGGTAAATGTTTAATTTAATAATCTGTATTGTATTTTAAGAAACGAAATTTGGTTGCCAATGTAATTTAGGTCTAAACTAATAAAGCCTTATAAAATACGTATTTAACAGCAATAAGTGTAAATATGTTTGATGTCGATAATGTTTCAAGTGATCTGTGATTGGCTGACATACAGAATAAGTGAAATCCCAAGGAAGAAGTGTTTGTTACTTGAAAAACAGATCACAGTATTTTATAATAGGGGTATATTTATTTTTTTCAAACGACTCCAAGTTTATTACATTACCGGAAAATATACAAAATATAAACAATTATGAAAAATACTATTGTGTATAAAAGTACTATATTATATATGATAATATACTTTGGATTGTGAATACTGTGGAATACAAGTTTGATTGATTAAAACCTACAAAATTAATTTAGGTATAATCAGAAAGAAAATCACAGAAAAACTGTATTAGTATTTCGTCGTACCTTTTTACAAAAATAACAAATGTTGCGCCTGACAAAATATTTAAGGAAATTTTTGTAAATTTGGTTTCGCCAAAAATTTTGCATTTTGGAAACTTGCGAGGACGTTAAAAGGCAATATTTAACGCTTAAACTTCATAATAAAAATGCTGTAAATCGATAAAATAAAGAAATGAAAGTATTTTGGAGACACATGCATATGCCTTTATGATCTGGTCAGACAGCGGGCGGGTCGTGACGCTGGCGCGATCTAATGTACCAATTACTATAGTAGAGGTCACACAGAGGACGATACATCGTGGCGCTTGGCCACAGTCGTACACAGTAATTGGTACATTAGATCGCGCCAGCGTCCCGACGCGGACGCTGTCTGACCAGACCATAAGCCCGGCCGTTACATTATCAAAAATTTCTGTCAGAAAAATCCTAACGCGCCAATCAGAAACGGCCGTGCCGTTAGAATTTTTCTAACAGTGTGCGGGAGCTAATACAAAATATATGCACGGAGCGCCTTCCGGCGAGCGTTAGAATTTTTTCTGACAAAAATTTCTGATAATGTGTGGCCGGGCTAAGGTAGCGGTTCGCGCCCGAGACCGCGACCGTACTTGACGTTAGGAAATTTATGAGCGACAGTTCGCGAGCGAGACGGACTGCTCGGTCTCGCTCATACATTCGCGCGGTCGCGGTCTCGGGTGACCTTTGCTAGGATTTGTGTTCATAATACAAATTGAAGTTACGATCACCAAAAGGGGAAACGTGAAAAATAAAAGTTCTGTAATGTGCGGTGCCCAGATTCTTAAAAATAAAATAAGGATATTTTCAAAAACTTTTATATTAATTTAAACAAAATTTACTCATTTTGTCAGCATAATCTTAACGTTATTGTACAAAATATATGTACGATGTTTTTATAATCTTTAGTTTTTTATGTATTTTAAAATTAAAGATTCTTATTACCTAATATCGTTGTGATAATGAATTGATGGAATTATATATCTTTTGGCCTTTATATTATTCTCATTCCAACTGTTATGTCTTTTACGAGCTGTGCCCCGCGGTTTCACCGGCGTTAATTTCGTCGTAATGTGATGTTATATAGCTTATAATAAGAGTAAAATAGTGACCAGCAAAATAATAATAGAAATATGTAGGTATTTCGTCCGCGCGGAAGTTATTTCTTTATTATTTATTTAAATTGATTTTTAAAATAAAACTACGTACGTTACTCCTTATTACATCAGCTATCTGCCAGCGAGTCCCGTCAAAATCGGTCAAGCCGTCTCAGAGATTAGCCGGAATAAACACAAAAATTGTAAAAATAATAATGTTATTTTCGTATATGTACCGTGAATAGTGGTTATTTAATATTACAAACAGACACTCCCATTTTATCTGTATAGATAAGCCAATGAATTATTTCAACATTCCTAGTTCAATGAATCATTGGAAATTGTGATTTCTGCAGCCTACTTGTATGCAATAACATTGTAGATTATGTAAAGAACATTAAGAATATTTTTAAGGCAAGTCGTTAGGAAGTGGTCGAACAAACGAATACGATATTACCTTTATTTTTACAGCTAGATAAGTAGATATTTTGTATAATTGCATTGGGTTGTATAGGTTAACACTTTATCTACACTGATTACTGATGTAAGCATATTATAGGTTTTACAGAGTTTATGGTTTAAGATTGTAAAATAACAGCTGTTTATCTGGTCGAAATAAAACTATTTATTTTGGTCGAGAAAGTTTCTGATTTGTATGACTATTTTTACAACACTAGTTGGACATAGGAATACTTTAAATTAAATATATTACTTTATAAACTGGTTTTTATTCATATTTATAGTTTTTAAGGATCATTTTAAAGAAAAATGATATATTTATATTTTTAATAATATATATATATAGCTTTCGTCGAAGACGGTGTAATGAAATAGAATAATATATTTTCCATAGAATATTTTATTTGCTTGCACACAGCCTAACGTGTCAAATAAAATAGTACGTACATAGCTTCTTCGATATTCTGATGTATAAACCCATTACCTCCCATCATCAGGGCTATAACGCCAATCATTTTTGGCTCATTTCCTGCCCTGAAAAATCATTACTTAACACATATTTTCTATTTATAAATGAAAGTTGCTTGTGCCATATTTGTCAACAAACTAAAAAAATACTTATTGTATAATGTATATGCAATTAGCCGATGCTGCTAGTCACTATCAGACAGTATTTTTATTAATTAAAATTCATTTATTAATTGGGGAAGTAATGGGTCAAAGTATAAAAGAAAAATATTATAAAAAATATCGCAAATGAAATCGTTATAAAATTAGTTTAACCAATCCAGCGGCGGTTAATACTAATAATCACAAAAGAGGAATTAATTGATAATTTACTCTTATTTGCATCATACATCCTGTACTTATTCCGAGGACGAGGCACGCGAGAGGTACTGAGCGAGTTCTTCCTTGAGGAATTCCGAAACACGTGACGATTACCTTAAACGGATCTAGAATTAACGTAACTTACAATAATTGCATATATCATACATCTAAATTCAAGTAACTTATTTTTTATTTAGTTTCGAGTTTTATTATTTTACTTTTTTTTTGAGATTTTTGTTTATTTTTAAATTATTTTAATCTCTCCGTCGTGTCCACAGCGCGTTGTTGCCGGTGAAATTTGCCTTTCACGAATGATTTAGTCCAATAGTGGGGTCGCTCATGTGTAGCCGAGTCTCGCGGGACAGGCTATTCGGCGTTGTCCTGTTTGCGGTTGTATGGCGGGCGTTGGGCGCGGGTGGAGCCGCGGGGCGCGCCTCTGCCCCCTCTGCCCCTGCCCTTGAACCCTCCCTGGGAGCCGTGGCCGTCGCCGTACCTGTCGCCCGATTGGGGGCCGTCGCCGTTCTCGTAGTGGCCGTCGCTCCCTCTGTTCTGATAGTCTTTGTGCCTGTTCTGGTAGCCGTCGTTGTATTGCCTGCCGTGGTAGCCATCTTTTGACCTATTCTGGTATTCGCCGGTTCTGCTGTGATATCCGTCGCTGTTTTGCCTGTTCTGGAAGCCTCCGCGGCCGCGGTAGCCGTTGGGCGCGCCTCGGTTTCCGCCGCGGAACCGCCTGAATCTATTTTGTCCGTCGCCTTGGCCTTGTGTCTTCCTGTCAGCTTCGTCGCGCTCGGGGCTCCTACTCTCCTTCTCGTCGGCGTGGTTCTTCTCCTCTGGCGTTTGCGAGTCGCGCTCCTCAGGCGGAGCTCGTTCGAGTGGAGTCTGCTGTACCGGCTCCAGATGCAGCTGTGGCGTAGGAATTACTTGCGGTGGCAACGCTGTATGCATCTGCTGAGGCATAGGATGGGCGGGATGACCAGGAATGGGAAGAGGCACTCCCGCAAAGTGCTCAGGGTGCGGAGGGAAGTGAGGTTGAGGAGGCATCGTCATATTCCCGGCTTCCGGTATGTGATTCGGAGGAATCTGCACAAAGTGTTGATTTGTGAAAGTCTGAGTAGGGATCGTGGCCGGCGGCGAAGGCTGATTCATGATAGAAGGTTGTGGTGTTCCAATTGGACTGTCTATTTCAGATTCCTGTAGAAAGAAGAAGTTTTGGGATCCAATTACCTCAGATATAGGTCTTTGATGGGGATATTGTTGGGAGAAATAGGCATGTTCAACTTCTTGAAGTGTGATGGGGGGTAGTCGACTCATAGGGTAGCCCGGGGCAGGCACGACGCTCGGAGCGGGTGCCGTGGGGATGGCCATGTGAGGGGGATACATGGGTGTGGGCTGTTCTACTTCTTCAACTGGCTCTGGTCCTGGGGTCTGAACCTCTTCTGGAACGTGGTTCTCTTTAACCTGTGTCTCTGGGACAGGAGCTTCTGGGCTCTTTTCAAAGTATCCACATTCGTGAACTAATGATACAATTTCCTTGATATGAGTGTAAGTAGTTCCCAGTACTTCCTTTGGTTTACCATCAATAATGGAGTATAAATGTTCTGCTGCTTTGACAGTCTGGGCGTGAAATCCCAGTTGGCCCTCTTCATTCACTTCATGTTTAGGAGTCACTTCTGGGTACCTGTATAAATAAGAAAAGTTTTTAAGTGTACATTTTAGCCATGTAGAACAATAAAGGCAAAAATAAATTTTTGAATTTAACATAGTATTAAGTACCTACATTATATTGAAACAATATTGAAATTAATTTATGAGTAAAGGCGAAAATATAAAAGTTTCATAGATTCTTATATTTTCGTTCCCTTTGAGTGGAGACTTTGGATCCATGGGGGCCAGAAACGCGTCAATTGTTTAAAGCGATATTGACGCGCTTAGTTGAGACCTCAGGAAACCCAAAAGCTGGCTCATATTTCCGCCAACGCGGTAGTATAGCCATACAACGTAGTAATGTAGCCAGTAGGTATTTTGGGTATGCACCACAGTGGGTTTGATGAGCCTTTTGTTTTTTTGTGAATATAATTAAGTACATTATTGTAAATATTTAATAAAAATTAATAAAAATAGTTATCAAAATTCTTTCTAATATTACTCTAAAATTGGGACTTCATTATATATATTACAACAGTCTAAGAATAAAATAGACAAATATTTGTGCAGAACCCAAAGAAAACCACACAGCACAGCTAGTTTATAAATAAAAGTTCTTTACACCAAAGAAAAAGTAGCAATATAACTTACAAGTCATCCAGAATTCTCAAATCATCTTCAGTGAGCTTAGCAGCCCCATTGGTGCCATTTAGAAAATCTTCTCGCACTCCAGTATTGCCCATTTGCATCAGGCAATCCAAAATAAGAAGAACTTCTCTAATTTTATTTGTATCTGCTGTGTAGCGGATCCAAGCTTCCTATAAGAATAAAAAATGCAATATCGCTTTAACTCATGATGAATTTAAAACTATATGCTTCTGAAAATATTTAAATCATAAATGATAGCTAATAAACTGTAAGATTTTACTCACAACTCACACAACCGAATAGGCATATACCATGCCAATGTGTATTTACTATATGTTTATTTAGAGCCCCCGCGCACTTAGGTTAGATAGGCCAACTAAGATATATCGAATCCTTACAAAATATATGGAAGTGCGCGCACTAAGCGGCCAGCCGTCGGCGTCCACCGCGACCCAACATGCGGCCATGTGACGAGATACGTCCATTCGTATGAAATACGTTCAGTGTGCGCGCACTTGTCGTAGCGGCAACGTGAATTTCAAGTGTACAAGGCGATGTCTTTTGAAACGGAGCGTTTTTTTTTAGAAATACAAAATAGAAAACTATTATGGTTGGAGCTAACCAATATATTTGGTGGGAAAAATTTGAAACGATAACGGCTAGATAGAGTAATATGTGGTTTTAGTATGTTCAAGATCTCGTAAAAAGTTTTTTTAGATATTCTCATATAGTTAAAAAATTTATCTTCATATTGCAATACATCTGGGAAGTATGTATGATAGATTCCTTTTGTAGCAATGGATGAATCCAAAATTTATTATTTCTTCTTTTTTTCTTTCGCTTTTGTAATAAGCGCAACAATAATTTCTTCTTCGACGTCCATTTTAGAGCACCTTGTGTATTCAATTGACGTATGTGGTCGCTTGAAGTTGCCGCTGAATTAAATGGGCTCCGCGCTCTGACCTAGTGCGCGGGGGCATTTAAACTATCTATATAAGAGTCTAGTTTAGCAGTCATTCTTTACTAATTTAATTGAAACACAGTTATAGTTTTTGCATTCCAGACAAATATACAACTGCTTTTTACAAAAATGGTGCACAACAAATAAAAGGTTCAAGATTCTAAGGTTTATAATAGCAATCTTACCCGCTTGGCTTGTTTCTTCGCTTCTCTTTCAGCAGAAACAGCAATAGTACCAACATTTTTAGATAGGTCTCTTGCAAACTCTAAGGTCTGAGCCACTTCATCATATTTTGCAACAGCAACCTTCTGATCACCATTCAACTCTTTGCCAGCCTTTTGCAGTTCTCGGTAAGATGATAGTTTACTCTGAAAATTTCATTATAATATGTCTGATTATATATTTAATCGCTTACACCTTGCTTTCCTATTTCTACAATAAAAATAGAATCTTAAAATAATTCAACTGCTATTTTTTATTTGATTTGGTTCTATAATCAAAGCATGAAGAAAAGCCCTTCAAATAAATCTTTCATACATTGTTAGAAAACATTGTGACTATTATATTAAATACCTATCAATGATTAGTTTAGTGTAATCGCTTAGATTTATACAAATATATAACGCAAGTTTGCAATGATAACGCCATTCTTTAGTTATGGTGTAAGAAATAAATTTAACAAGCAAGCTAGATCCTATACTTCTTTACGATATAATTTTGGGCGTCAAATTTTGCGGCAACATCAATGAAGCACATGTACAAAAATGGCGTCAGCCAATACATCAAGGTTTATTTACATGCTTGAAAATCAGTTATATTTGTCCTATTAAAGATTTTTTTTAAGTTTTGAGGGTAACAACGTGACTAATTATGATAATTGTGTTGAAAGTTGTTATAATTATCTAAGTACTAAAAGCAATGGTTAAAACAATTGTTTTGGTCAAGTACCTACATACCTTTCTTTTCTCCAAGTTCCGGATCTTGTGTTCAATGAGCGTCATTATCTGTTTTATTGGTGAATTATCCGCTGCTTCCGAAGAAGCAGCCTTTTCAGACTTTGCATTCGCTGCTGAAGGCATCCTTCACAGGCAACAACTTCTTTAGGATTGGGTATGGTGGTAGCTGAATAGACAAATTCTATCTACAAAAAATTCTGCTAATTATTGTCTTTGAACTGTTGCAGTCTATACACTATGGTTGTAAATGGGATTGACCGTCTAAGCTTATTTCAGATGGCGCTGGCATAGCTAGTTCCATTGTATTTCGCAACCATATTTTTGTTTATGAATCTTAATTTAATTAAAACTCTTTTACTACGATTGGCGATTTGTAAAGATTCTCAAAGTCAAAGTCAAAATATCATGATTCATTGAAATCATATTTGATCATTTTGAATCGTCATTTTTTTTTTAATATGATGTAGTTTACAGAAAAAAAAAATATTGTAAAAAAATAATAATATAATATTTGGTTTTATTAAGACAGAGTTAGAGCAGGTTCATTCCCAAGCTTTTTTATCATCTAAGTAATCCGTTATTTTATAGTATGCTTTTTATAAAGTTTTCTTTTAATTGTGTTTTTAAATTTATTCACTGACAATTTAAACATATCACTTGGGAGTTTATTATAAAAACGTATTCATTGCCCTTTAAAAGATTTATTAACTTTATGGAGCCTACTAGTGGCAACAGCGAGTTTATCTTTATTCCTAGTATTAAATTCATGACTATCACTGTTTTTCTTAAACAAGTTAATATTTTTGTTTATATATAAGCTGTTCGCAACAAGTTTTGTTTTGTGGAGTAGATTCTTTGTTTGTTACTATGGAACGAAAAAAATATCGTTGGTGTGCAGTAATTCAATGTATGAACATATCAAAAACTACTCCAAATAAAATATTTATTGATGTTCCAAGAAAAGCAGATTTACGAAATAAATGGCTGGACTTAGCGAGAAGAAAGTGTAACGGAATATCTGTAACTTAACCAATTTACTTTTGTGAAGATCATTTTGACGTAAATCTATCTACAGTCTATCTATCTACTTACTACAAATAAATAGAAGAAAATATTATTAAATTAATTTGTAGTAAATAAACCTACTTAGTACTTACATTGCGTAATGTAAGAGCCTAGTAGAGTGTATTTAAGTTAACACTGTTATTTCAATAGTATTTTTTCAAGTAGGTAGGTACTTAGGTATTTTATGGCAAACTAGTTGTACTCTGTGGTTAATTTCCTCCTATCTGTTTGTTCCGGCTAATCACTGAAACGGCTGGACTGATTTTGACGGAACTTTTACTGGCAGATAGCTGATGTAATAAGGAGATACTTTTATTTTAGACATTAATAATAAAAAAATAAAGTTATCCGCGCGGACGAAGTACATAATACATATTTATTATTATTATGCTGTTCGCGATTTTACTCTGTTTAAAGGCTATATAACATCATGTTACGATGAAATTAACGCGGGTTAAACCGCGGGGCACAGCTAGTATATTATATAGATATAATACTTTGAAGTTTAGTCCATTTCGAAATTCAGCGTCACAAAGTTTGTACCCTTGCAGTCAATGATTGCCTACGAATGACGTCACGCACTGTGATTGGTGTTTCAATACAGATTACAAATGTCGTAAATAACAGAATTTTATTTCTTCATTTAAAGATATTTAGGTCAATTAATTAAATTAAATTATTATTCGGTAAATAATCGTAGTATAGTTTATTTATTTTATCTAAGTACATTTTAGATTTTAATCTGATTACTGTCCGATCCCCTATTGTGGTTACCAATTACCATAGAGTGTGGATACTGCCTAAGTGCTTACTGCCTAGTGTCTACTGCCTAGTGTCTACTGTCTACTCTGTTTGACGGTTGTAAATTTCCATTTTCCAATTGGTGTATTATTTATACTTTATAGTTTTTATCTAACTTACAAAATATAATTATTTTTGTTACATCAAAAAAACAATTATTAACAAGTTAAAAAACTTAATTAATTAGCACTATGCAAAGCATATTAAGCAGAATAGTAAGTTTTATATAATGTGGTACTAAATCTACTTATAATTTATTTGAAATTTTTAAAATCTTTTTTGTTTAAGGTTATAAACTCTCTTCGGCCACTTCGCGCTAATATACATACAACTGCTCAATATGACTCACAAGTAACTGAAAAAAGTATGTTTTCTTGGCAATATTTATAAATCTTAAACTTCTTAAATTATCATTATCTTGAAATCATTTAGTTACTAGCTGACCCGGCGAACTTTGTTCTAGCTAATAAAAGATAGTAATAAAAGTTTTCTTAAATTTTCTAATGTTCCGCGCAACTTTCTTTCATAGGAACCTTCTCCAGGAAATAACAAACACAACAAAAACGAATTATCTAATTTGGTGCAATTGTTTGGAAGTTATGTGCTTACATAAATTTCGGTGATTCATTTTTATTTATATATATAGAAGAGTAAATTGTCTATGGGTTGGCTGTTAATCGTTAGGTAGACAAACAAATAAAATAACTCGCCCAATTTACATGTATTTTAAGAAGATAAATTTGACTAAAATTTAATTTTTTTTCAGCAATAAATCAAGTCACACTTCTTGGTCGTGTTGGTGCTGATCCACAAAAGCGAGGCACTGAAGAACATCCTGTTATAAACTTTCCCCTAGCAACTCATTTTACCTACAAATATGAATCTGGTGATGTATTGCAAAAAACAGACTGGCACAGGATCAGTGTTTTTAGACCTGGATTGAGAGACACTGTCTATAAATTCCTCAAAAAAGGTCAACGTGTGTATATAACTGGTAAATTGTCTTATGGAGAAGTTAAACTAGATGATGGCCAAGTTCGATCTGCATCTACAGTAATAGCCGACGATATCATATTCTTTCAAAGCCAAACCGATTAAATATAATAGTTTCTTTAAGTATTCATTTGTTTAGCATTTAGTAATAACTGTAACTAAAGTTAAGCTGTGATTTTTTGACTTTTTTTATAAATAAATATCTGAATTTAGTATTTGATGTTATGTTTTTAATTGAAGACATCATCTTTAATATTAATGATAATTATACATTAGTGGTTCCTAGTAAGTTAGTTTCTTAAAGTAACTTATTACTAACATAAATATTCATAATCTTCATTAAAGATTTATAGTAACTATTGATAATAATTCACATAAATTTTACTTGTGCTGGTCTGCAAACAAACTGTTCTTAGTTTGACTAACTTCTACAGTGCCTTTAGGAATATTCTTACAAGCTACTTTTCTATTATAAACATTCAAATCAGTCCATTCGTAAAGCTTAGTTTATATAGGTAGTAAACGAATACCTGAGGTTTTTTTTTTGAAAAAATTACATTTTATATGCTACTCATATCCTACTCGATGCTAGCTACTTTGTCTTCTATTATAAGGTTTAGTTCACACATCTGGCTTCGATATTTTTAGAAGGACATATCGGCGGCTTATCTACATTATCTCGCTAGTGTCTCATTCTGTATTGTCATTATAGTTTCCTTTGTAATGCGAATTTTAGTGTATGAGAGTAAAAAAATATTTACTTTTATTAGCGCCTTCTAAAAATTTCTTAGCAATTATGAGAAATAAGATTATCTTTTGCTTTATTAGTTTATTTGCAGTGTGTACTTATTATATTATGCAGATAAGCTATGCTAAATAGTATATTAGAAAAATAAACAAATTTGAAAATTATAATTGTCAAGAAAAGGCCCTAATGTACATTATTATCGTTGAAATTTTTTCTGACAATTTATCTTTTTTTCTACGTTATTTGTAGATTTCAGTGTTGTTTGAGACACGAGAGAGAGAAGGCTACCTATGTGTTCTAAAATGGCATGAAAAATCCTTTTCCTTGCTGTACAGAATTATGTAATATTTATGTTTGTTTGGGGGGATGTTTAACCTCTCCAATTGGTCTGTCTGCTGACCAAAAGTGTTGAAATATTTTCCTAAGTGTATAAAAATCAAGACTGACATTGTAAGTAAGAAAACATTCTGGAGCTTTAAAGCGTCTGGTAAGCGCCGACGGAAAGTGTCTGTTAACAAATATTATTAATTTGTCATAAAATTCTCTACAACATACATGTGAAAATCAGTACTGAGACTTTAAGAGCGAGTACTGTATTTATCGAAGTTTAGGATCTGGTACCGATGAATTGGCCGTCGCCCTAAGTTAGTAGGTATGCACACACTCAAAATATGTACTCACACTACTTTATCCCATATATATTATTTATGAGAAAATAAGTAACGTCTGGGGGCTCTGGGATCTTGCTCTATAAGTATTTATGTTACTTGTACGTAACACGTATTAATAAAATTATCGCCATAAGTTTTCGAATAAGCGCTTAGCTTAAAAAACATTGTAAAATATTATGTTTGTACGCTCTAGGATTAAATTAACACTGGAAATTGTGCTTGTAAAAAAAATTAATTATGATTTAATAAAAGATATACTGAAACCATCCATTATTAGTAGTTTGGCTATAAATTATTATAAGATTTTGTATGTTTCAGGCATTAATTTGCCTCAAATTTGAAAAAAAAAAGGATCTCTAAAGCCGACAACGCAACTTTACCGCAGATAGCAGCGCGGTTGTCTGGTGGTGGTGATTTCTTACCATCAGGGGACCCGCCTGCCATATTGTCCGTTTTTCTATATATAAAAGGCTCATTTTTTTAAAAATTAACACAAGGTTTTCTTGAAACATTATATTTATATTCTTTACAAGTTGGAAGTTTTGGCATGCAAGCCGCATAGAAATAAATGTAAAAATACAAACTCAATTGTAATCATACTTATGATACCTAGGTACTTTGATAAAGCTCCACATTTTGTTTGACAAACCATACACCATACACTCTAATTCTACAAACTTATAATTTACCATTACTATTTACAAACAATAGTTAGTCTCTATGACAATATTTACCTATATTGATAAGAGATCACAGAAAATTGTAGCTGGAAATAATTGAGTAAAAGCCTAGCATATACTAAGTCTACCACTTTACAACTTTATCACAGAGGAATTTTAGATTGGTTTCAAGGCATTACGTCGTTAATTTATTGTCCCTAAAATACTTTTATGTAAATATAAACATTCTCTTTAAAACTTGCGATTTTTATATTTGTGGTAGCTTTTTTGTCACATGCTACAATTATGAAGTTCGCCTAAAAGAACCAATGGAAGACACAATAATGTGTATGATAATTTTTAAATTTGTTAGCCCTACATTTCTAGTTTAGGTAGAATATTTTAATTCTTATGTTAAATGACAATATTAATAACTTATAAAATAAACAAAATGCATTAATAACGCGTACAACTGTCGACTATACGCTACACTAAATATACAACTCTTTTGGCAATATTGTTTCAATCGTAACTGCCAGAAATCAGTCAGCAGTACATAATATATGTATAATATGGTCCATTGCACAATATATTTAAAGTCTCTATGAAATAACACAAATAATCTCTTTCCCTTTTTCTAACTAAATTACACCTATTTATAAAATATGTAATTGACACTATCAGATAAACATCACGTGGCACAAAGGCATAACTTAAGGTCCATACCCTGTTTTACTCCAAAGCCGTATTGTCTGTCAAAGCACTCTCCGGTTTTTTATTTACGTAATGTATATTCGTAAATATAAGGAAGACTGAAATAAACTTTACCGAGAGAAATTTGACTAGAAATATTCGGGTGGAGTTGGTCACACTTTATTAAAACACTTCACATAATAATGTACATTTTCTTGACACAAGTCATTGTTCGCATTTTTCACTTTTTAGATTAAGCGCGTAGTATTCTGAACTGTATTCGGAATCTTGCTTCATCATCATATTGTCCCCGATCAAGGTACTAATATAATGTTTATCGTGGGAGAGCGGCGCGGGCGGCGGGTTGGAGCGGGGTCTCTTCCGCCAAGGCTCGGCCGCACTCATACTCAGATCTGTCGGCATGTCTTCTTCGACGTGGTCGTCTTCACAACGCTCCTCCTTCATTTCAGCCTTCACCGCGGCTTGCGATTGCTGCGCTTGTTGCTGCTGGGCCACTCTGGTCGGGCTCATTTGTTGACGCAACAGAGAGATGTTTTTTATGTTTTTAAGTTCTGTAGGATTTCTGAGGAATCTGGAAAGAAAGAAAACAAACTTTAGTTGCGTTTTTATAAGTTATGACTTGTTCACCGTTTCTTCTTAAAATACTAAGTATAACTTACTGGTAACAATGTCGCTCGCCCTGTACTTTGCGTAGGATATTGACGCGATAATAGTATCTTAACGCTCGAGACATTTTGTCGTAGTTCATTGACAAATGATTCTTCTGGATCCCCCAAAGTTTAGCAAGTCCAGCAGGGTCGACGATTTTGAATACTCCCGTGTCTCTGTTTTTCCACGCAATGTAGTTTGTGTATCTTTGTGTTGGGTCATTCAGTAGTTGTTGAAGGAAATCCCATAAGAGTCTTCCATCTATAAAAAACAAATTTTATGTATAATGTAAGGTAGATAGATTAAGTAGTTAGGTGATTACTAAATTATAAAATCTGTCTGTGACTGGTATTATGCAACATTACAGTTACTGTTTTTTTTAGAGTTTAATTAAATTTAAATTAGAGTACCTAGTTTTTAATTGTGTCCCGAGTTTGTGTTTTAAAATACTTAATTATTATTAATTTTAGTTTTTTTTATTATACTTACTTGTGTTAGATTCGGGCATATCATTTGGGAAAAATTCTCGATGCTGAGTTCGAAAATGTGAATTTTGTGGCGGCGCGTGAGTTTGTAGGGCAGGGCTTGGCAGGGCGTCCTTCGGTGAGTGTGGTGGAGGTGCAAATTTTGCATCTTCGTCAGAATCAGATTGATTACTACCAGAACTACCAGTTTGTGTAGGACCTGGAGGCGCGTAGGATGGTGCATAACTCATTGTTTCGCCACGCTGTGGGCTTCCGGAGCTATCAACCGACGGTGCAGGACTTAAGGTAACTGAGTTTGGTTGAGCTGCCGCTGCGGCGGCGCTGTGGAAATGATGGAACCCGTCAGCGACAGCCCATGTTGGCGTCGGTGGGTGAGAATGAGGAGAGGGTGGATATGGGGCGTTACGAGCTGTCGGTGTGACAGGGGATGAAGGGACTCGGCCTAATAAGGCAGCATCTCTGACAAGCATTTGTAAAACGTTATGTAAAACATCTCCGGCCCCAGGGCAACGCTCTCCTAAGTCTGTTTTAGTTAAAAGGCATAAGGCCTTACCTGAAACAAAAAAATCATTACTACTTCAAATAACTTTGCCCTAAGACAATTGTATATAAACAACTAAAATATATATGTAATACAATATTGTTTAAAAAATACTTACCATTCATTTGGAAGAGATCCATATCAAAATTAGGTAGGTCAAATTCCCTTTCACACCATTTCAAAAAGACGGCTACATCTTCTCTAGTCCATAGTCTCGGTTCTGGAGGAAGACCGGCTGGTAGTTGAGCCTTGGCATCTCCAAGAGGTGAAAGAGGCGGAGGCGCCCACGGAAGTGGGTATCGCCATAGGAGTTCCGTTGGACTAAATGGTAGCGGTAGCCGCTCCATACTAGGTCCTGATGGCAATTGCAAACTAACTACTTTCATTACGACAATCTGAAACAATACAAATCTCTATTAGGTATTAATATTAGTTTGTCGAGTTTTTAAAACTACTCGACAACAGATGGCGCTTAGCGCTGTTTGTTTTGTTTTTATCTGTTTAAAAATTTAAGAGGTCTAAACTTTTAAGGACTATTAAGTTTATATTTTAAAGTAATGATAAGTTGTGGTAAACCAAAATTTAATATTTTGTTAGAGGAATTATTCAGGTTTGGACCTATGTTAAATGTTTTAGATATTTATAAGGCTTGTAAAACTGGTGTCAATGTTTAATATTTTATTGTAGTAGGTATATATGAAATATGTGTTTATAAGATTGTTTAATAAAGGCTTTATTAAAACGATTTTGAACATGTTTTAATAAAAATTCGAGATTATCTTTCATTTCATATACATTTGTGAATAGGTGTGTATATAGGTATTTAGGGTAGGTAACATTTGTTTGATGGAAGAGCCCCAGTAATTTAAGGGAATAAAAGGGATTGTTTCGAAGTAGGGGAAAGCGTGTCATTGTATTAATTTTTCGCGGCAAAACTTGATGGGTGAGTTGCACGTGTTCCATCTGAATTAGATTTGTTGTTATTAACATTTATTATTGCTGCAGAGTAAATGCGACTGAACGTTTGCGATATCACTATGGACTAAATGTATAATAATATTCTCAGGTGTAATATAGCATTAAACCGTAACTATATTACTTTTAATTTGTATTCGCTCGAGAGGCTCATACCTAATTATTTCCTTATCGGGTGGGGTCGGAAATGCGTGCGGTCGAGATAGCGCGGCCTGTGATAAGCACCGCTACTTACCGGCTGAGCTGATCCGGAACTGGTTGCGTCGTCAAAAATCCTAAGAGGCGCTTGGCAACAATTAGTTATTTCAACACATACGCATTATCACCACACAGAAAATCACAATATCCAATGTTCACAAGAGCACAGCACACGCGTAGCAGCAGTGGTCCCTCCAAACGTGTCGTGTTACGGCACTCCGTAAACCAGCAGCGTATCTGAGGGAACGACTTCGCAGACAAACGTCGCGAACAAGTCTCCGACGCGAACTGATGATGCGATGGCGGCGCGGGCGGAGTGCGGACGGACGCGAGCGCCCACCTCTCTTCACCCCTTACCCTTTACCACATCGCGAGCGCCTCACATAAACACGTCATTGTGGAAAATGAGATAAAACTTCGGGAGCTAGACGAGCCGAGTTCCATTTTTTATCATACTTGTATTTAAGAACATCCGGATTCGTAGATAAACTACGTTAACGTTTCAAGATACATTTAGGTAATTGCGGTGAGACTACATCGTTAGACACAGACTATTGAAACAATTGCGTATGCTTAGGGCATGCGGAAGTGCTAGTTGTGAAGTTGTGCTACAGAATTACGTCAGCGCGCCAGTTAATAACTCGTAATGTTTCCTTATTTAAATACTTAACTAAGTTTGCAAATATACGTAGTCGCAATTAAGCAATTATAATTGATAATAAATTTAATTTTAGTTTAAACAATTTTATTTTCATTCTGACGTCGACCTGCAATCACCTGCAATAATTCAATCTATTTTCTTAGGTGTTTAGATTATAATATTTAAAAAAATATATCTAATAGGTTTTTGAGAGAAATAAGCATGTACTAAAATATATATTTTTTAAAATTCTGAGATATTGTTAAAATTTGGTGAAGGTAGGTACATATATTGCCAACTAGTACGATAAATGCAGGTAGGTAGATACTTGTTGGTAAATCTGAATTAATTGCCACAAATAAAAAAGTAAAAACCATCTCACTTTCACAGGGGACATACCTACCTACTTTTATGTTTGTATAGAATATAGACACTAAAAGCCAAGTATTGAAGGACATCGAAATTGTACAGATAATAATATAAGATTAATATGTATATAAGTATGTCGAACTCATTCCAAATGAGTGGCCAGACTTGATTTTAGCTGCGAGGATATTTCCCAGAATTATTCATACAAAATAATAAGAAAACATAAGTTCCCTGGCTGCCGTCCCACTACCGGTTCGAGACAGAAATATTCGGCAGCCAAGGCGGAAGTGGCCTCGGAATCTTTACCTGTTGCTCCCTTACCCCACCCATTCCCTTATATCGATGTCTCTTTCACTCCTAGCTTATATCGCATAGATGAGAAAGAGGCAAGATTCCATAATCAGTTCATCTTTTAAACTCTAAAGTAATTTAGGGAATAAACTCTGGATTGTTGGTGACCATGACCGCGCGTTTTATTATTTATCTTTACAATCCTTTCTGATAAAACTAGCGACGATAGCAAATTAGTTATCCTTGTTATATTTTATTGCTTTTGTCTATAATAAGGACACGAATTTTGATATTTTGTTCATATTGAAAATAATATGTATGTTACGGGCAACTTGAGAAGTTTGGTCCCTATGAATAGTGACCGGCCTGTATACATATTGCCCATGTCACATGGGCAATTTGATTAAAATTACAAGCCTAATCACTTTACCCGGTCAGTATGAATAAGGGCAAATACGTTTTGGGCAAAATAATAAAACAAATGAAATGAAGTGTTTTTGTTTATTAACGTTATTAAACTTCGAAATTCTTATAGGAAGAAATATAAAAAACTATTTAACATATTAGTACAAAAGAAATTAAAAAATTAAATGTAATAACATAGATAAGTAAGTACCTAGTTACCTACATTACTTTTATTTTTATAAAATTTTGAGCAAAATGATAAAACACGTGAAAAAGTGTTTTTGTTTATCAACGAAATTAAACTTAGAACAGTCTTATACCTAGGGAACATAAAAAACTATTTAACATAATAGTACAAAAGACATTTAATAATTAAATGTAATAACATTACTAGTTACCTTACTTTTATTTTAATAAAAATAATTTTCAATAATCAAATGTTTTGGTAGGGATATTAATACTGAGTTTAAATATTAAAAATTTGGAAAAAATATCTTACATGCCCGTCTTAGTAGGCAATCGCCCGGTCCAAGTGATAAATTCAATCTATTGCTTACGTTGATTTCTTAAATGGACCACGGGCTGTCCGGCGTTATAATATGGACCGGTCTAAGTAATTAAAATACTAAAATTTATCAAATAGCCCGATGCTCTTGGGAACTATTCATACTACTCCGCCCTTATTAATACGGCCCTGTTAAATAAAATGTTAAATACCTACGTATGAGTTATAAGTGAGATAGACATAGACCTTACAGCATAAAATATTATTATGATGTTAATTATTCTAATAAAAAAATTGAGTGACCCTGTACTAAAACGTTCTAATGTTGGTAGGTTAGTACCTATCTACCTACCTATTTGGTAGTAGGTTCTAAATTGGAACAGGTACCTACCTAATTTTTCAATTCAAGATAAAAATCATTGTATATTTTTAGTTACTTATACCAACTACTTAAGTTTTTTATTTATATAATTTAGTAATTTTTTCCAATAAATAAATTGAATTATTACCTACCTACCGGTAAGTAACAAAATGTCATGGGATTAAATCAAAACTAGTAAGTACCTATTACAAAAGGTATCAACTAAAATAGGTAGGTACTTACTAGGAAATGAGTTTTCTAATCAAGTTCTATGAGACACACAAATGTAATTACGTAGGTACCTATTACAATAATTATAATTGCAGTTATTCATATGTAGTCCTTGTACCTATAGTGTAAAAAACTTAATAATTTCCTTTTAATTTACTTTTCTTAAATTAATAATTTCCTTATTTATTATATGAAAATGTTAAGGAGATGATAGGTCCCGTATACCTACTCACCTACTTACTACCTAGTTACATACCTACCTACATAAATTAATGGATTTCCTAATACTCCTTTGGCATAGTGCATTTTTAATTTCGCGGCAATATAATCAGTTTTTTTTCCAAATTGATTTCATTGAAAAATATTACCTTATTCCAAAATAATTACTCTTACTTAAGTTATAAATTATATTCGTTTAAAAACTCGAAAACAATCACAGAGCAAAAAAATATATATATGTCGAATCGATAACCTTCTTTTAGTTTTATTTTGAAAGTCGGTTAAATACTTTTTAACCGACTGTAACTAAACTAAACTAAATTCAAAATTAGTTTAATTGGTCCCGGCAGCAACCAACCTGTTTAAACTTACGCTAAAGTTAAATTACTATTGGGATTAGTAACATTAATAAGATCTAGAATGTAGAAATAACGGCACGGAAGTCTAGACCGGATATTGCAATCGTATGGAAATAGCAGTTGGTAGGTACTTCCTGCGAAGTGACCCGCATCATGCGTTCAATATTCTCGATGACTGCTTTCTCAATTCTCAGGATTTATAAATTATACTAATATTATAAAGCTGAGTTTGGTTGATTGAACGTAATAATCTCAGTAACCACTGGTTCAAATTGAAATTTTTTTTTAGTATTATAATTCAAAACTATGTAAGTATATAAGTCCAATGAAAGAATGCTATATAATCTCGCTAAGATGAAATCACTACAGATGATTGTGTTCTTACTTTGGGGCACATCTAGTTTGATAGAATGCTATATTTTAATCATGGGAATTCGAAAAGTTTTCAGGAGAAAAAACTGAATCTGAGTTTAAATATGAAAGCGACAATTGAAGATCTACGAAGGTAAAGTAACTTCTCAATCTTGATAGCTTTCAAACAAAACAAAAAAAAAAACACTCCAAAATCGTTCGTATTGGTTAGCAGCTTGAACGCCATCGGCCGACAGACACGTGAAATTTATAACAACCCTGTCATTGCGATTATTTGCGATACTTGTTCGAAATTTTTTTTACGGAAGCTGTACCGTATTGCGAGGCAATGCACGCAGCAAGAAATATGATAATAGAATGTTTCGTAGTTATTCTTCACGCAACTCCGAGCCTTCGTTCGCAGCCCGCGGCCTCAATTCACCCGTTGTTTCTGTCGTTACATAATTTGGTGCCACTCAAAACTAGGCAACCATGTCATGCCGTTGCGACATTTGCTTGTGAACGAGAGCCGCAATACCAGAGGCAACACCTTTCAAGTATAGCTATCCTTATATCACTTGCTCTTATTTGTTGTCTCCCTTTGGGTAAGTTTGACGTGTCTGTTTGTCCGTATGTGGCAGCTCCTAAACACAAAGGAGTCTACCCACTAATCACTATACCGTACCCTACCATGACCGTGCTATGAACGTATTAGGATCGGAAAGCAACACGATATTATGCCCACTAGAACGTATCAATTTTCTGTCATTCAAATTATTGACGCTCTGTGGCACGCGACGGTGTTGGCCGGTGACGGAATGGTCTAGTGGGCATAGTTTCATACTTTTCAATAATAAAAATACATAATATTATTTGTCTGACACATTCCTATTACGGTCATAGTATGATACGTTTTAGTGATCAACGCACGCATAACGATTTTGATGATGTTTTTTGAAAGCTTAAGTGATGTAGATGGATTTTAGCTACTATTTTTTTCCATCTATTTATCTAATATTCTTATCAGTACATTTTTACATTTTTATTGTCAAACTTTATTTAGTAGATAAATTAAAGATTTAAAGTTTTGTTTGTATATTTTATTTATATTTACTGATATTTCATAAATATATAATTCAGACCATATAATTTACCTCTATCGCATCTTAAACAATTCGTTTTTCGCTTAAAATAATCTAAAATTATTTTCTCGTATCTTTTGGGTCTGTCATTATCCTGTCCAACAAAGAAATCGTTCACTTCCGATGCCGAGATTGCCGACGCGATGGCTCGAGAGACGGTCACGCAATGAATTGATAATGAAATAAGTACCTATGTAGTAATATACAATATAATGCTGAAGACTGTTTGCTCGCTGATCTCATGAACCTATAAAACATAGTTTTCAGCCGATATTCTATGTACCTCTAGGTAATCTAGAAGACCTATACCTCCTATAAAATTATGCTTAATTAAGTTGAATAGTTTCCCAAAATAATTCATAGGTAGGTACCTACTTGGTTGCGTGATTAGATTTTGAATGACACAATTGTCAATTTTACTCAGTTTCTTTAAAAGCTTGAATAAACAATATTCAAGGTTGTTATGAGAAATTTTGTAATAAGTAGGTAGATAACGCGCGAACATATCCAACATACAGTTCAAATATAGAGGCCTACAAATTATGTAATAAGCTCACCGTAATAGAGATACCATAATATCTATTACTAAGAGTGAAATTAAAGATAATTTAAATCCCTCCGACATGATGATTACAAAAAAATAATATTTTAGCTGATACATCTCGATGAAGTAAGCTTTAATAAATCCGAAATTGGTCCATTCGCTAGCTTTAGGAGGTACGATGCCACAAACAGACACGCCTATTTTATAATACTCTTCTTTTTACGTTGGAACAGAGTTTGTGCTCATTTAAACTATTTTAAACAGTATGCATACATACACACCTGCCATAATGTATCACATCTGTATTAGATTTGGATTGTATTATTCATGAGTCAAACTCGAAACTACTTTCAAGAATTGTCGAACTCGATTTATATATTTTGAAATATGGGTCTTATCTTGTTGATATCTTTTAAATTTATTAATTTATTTTGTGACAAATACACTACACATGTATTATTTAAAATAATGTACTTAAATATATTTACAAAAATACAAAAGACTCCTGGCTCATCATTACCTAAAGCCGTTGGGCTGCATACCCAAAACACTCATGGCTACTTTACCGCATTTTATCGCTTTACTAGCGCGAAATATGAGCCAGCTTTCGGGTTTCTGTGGTCTCAACTAAGCTACGGTCTTCGGTATGTACCGTGTATGTAATGTCAGTTATTTTTTCTTTAAAAATGTACATACATTTTACATAACAATAACAATTCAACAATTTTTTTTTTGTTACATAACAATAGCTAAAATATTCCCAAAACAGCATTTAAATCATTGTGGTAACATAAATAGCAGAATTGATAAAATAAATAATTATAGGTTCCTGATGAGCAACCCCCTTTGCGCATTAGTATCACATGACAAAGCAACCCTCGATTTGGGATCAGCGTGATCAAAAAACCGGGTTAAAATGCACGTGTCGGGAGAGGGTTCATGCTTAAGCTTGTATAAAACCTGCGCAAGGAATGCTCGAAATGTCGGTAATTAACAAAAAACCAACATAAAAACTGATTTCGTGGGGGTTCAAGATTCGAAAACCCAATATTTTTAAATCTGTTTAACTAACTAGCTTTTATCCGAATCGCCATCCGTGTGTTAAGCCTATTTCTATATATTTGTCAATCTTCGACAATGACAAACTTCTAAGCAAACTTTCATCCCCTATTTCAACCACTTTAGTCTATCTCTTTTCCCAAGTTCTAATATGTCTCTGTGTAAGTCAAAATTCATGAAAATCGGTTCATTGGTATAAGAGTGAAAGCGTAACAGATAGACATTAATATTATACGTATAATAAGTACGGATTATAAGCTACTTCACATATTGCCTTGACTTTTTGATTAAGTTTTTTTCGAATCTTCTGCTAGCACCCAAGATGAATAGTTTTTTGTTCATGTCATAACCGCCAGTCTTTTCGAATTTTGAATGCTGTGACATGTTGTAGAAAATAGTAGCGTCGTAAAAAGCTTATCGGCAAGGGCTCGCTCGGTATGTCCCAATCGGGCCATGTGCGCTCGCTCCCACGCGTAGTCGCCGCGCATGTGTGCGCCCGCGCCTCGACACGACTACGCATCGCCGAGTGCGCACGTGTGAGTGAGCCGCCACTTCCTGGTACAACGCGAGATGCTTTATTTAAATCCTTCCTTTGTGTGCGTGTGCTATATTATATCTACGAATATATTACATTAACGACATGTGTGCGAGTCTTTTAATCTTCATTGTACTTCCTGATTATGTGCGAGTGTGTCAGCCACTTGTTCGAATGTTAGGGCGACTATCTCTGCGAGGGACGTTCGGCGTCCGATTACTTGCGCCTCATGGGGCTGCACTTTTCTTTCCCTCTCGCTGATGTCGATAAACATGGAACGAATTGGCAAAATAATCCTCAGGGTTAGCTTCGAACTCCGTCATATACAAGTTAAATTTAATTTAGTTAAAATCCCACGACGTGATGATTACGAATCTCGATCGAGTTAGCTTTGGAACAAAAAACGCGCATCAAAGTCGATCCGTTCGTTTAGGAGCTACGATGCCACAGACACGTGAAATTTATAAGACCTCTCTTCGTCGCGGATTTAAAAGAAAGAGCTCATGTTTACATTGTCACTGGCAACAGGAAACGTCGACCGTTATAACGTATCAAGCGTGGTGTTCTCGGTAAGAAACAATACCAGTTCCGCTTGTTTGCAAAACTGGCGATTTCAGGAAGTGAACGCAGCCGATCCGTCGCACTTTTAAAGTTAACAAATACGTTTTAGAAATGTCCTCAATGAGTCTTGACGCTTGTTATGAAATACCGTTTATTTAAAAACGATGTTAGCGCTTGGGAAAGAATTGCACCAGTTCACATATTACTATGTTTGTTGTTAAACATGATCTGTACGTAAGACATGAGATAACTGTGGAAGTTTTTGATAGGTTTTTTTTATTGTAAAGCTGTCAATCCCATAGTGGCCGTTGCGCGTAACCACTTGTAGGTACCTACTTTGTCAGACTTGTGGTAGAGCTTGTTTTGTGGGTTGAAAGCGTTTTTTAACATTCTGTTTAATAAAAATTGATGATTAACCTTCACAAGTAAGAATTATAATTGCAGTAGATTCTACGATTAATTTCAATCACTATAAAGAACTGAATGCAATATTACAAACCTACATAAAAATAAATAAATTTATCGCATTGGAAATAAAAAAGAAACATTGTAAAATATAAAAGATTACTTTATTATCTAAAGTACCTGATAGTATTTAAGAAGTGTAGAATATATTTACTTAAATATACAATAGGTTCATCTAAGCCTTAAACTTATTATATTCAATAACGTACTTGAAGAAATATCTTTATTAGCTACATGTGAAATAATATTTCTAATGTTTATTAGAAATAAAATTGAAGTATCGATACATTCGGCCTGCTCTAATGAAAACGGCAAGTGGACAGATGCGGCCGTAAGCAGTTTGCACAATTGAGAATTGGGAGGGTCCAGCGGGAACGGAGGGAGCATATGAGCTCTGCAGATCCCTCCCGTCGTTCACATCTGTCGCCTCAGCCGTGGATTAGATACAAACGTCATTAATTGATTTCTATGAAGGGGTAGCCATTTCTTTTATGTCACTTTTATTGACAACTAGTGCCCCCGCAGCTTCAGCCGTGTTAATTTGAGAAAAAAACCTACAAAGCTTTTACTACTAAACATTTTTCATTGTTGCTTCGCTATTAGTTGTAGCGTGCTGTTGCCTTTCTTAATAAATGGAATATCCAACATAAACATAATTTTAGCGTTCAAACAAACAAACAGACTCTTCAGCTTTATAACAGTTGTACAGATTTCTGTATCTAGCAGTTGGTTATTGAAATTATTCATAGGCCTTTTACAGATCGAATGAGAATATGCCCATATCTAAAGTTTACGCATAACAAAAAGGGGCGCTGTTATATTTTTCATATAAATATTTGAAGCAGACGCAATCGAATATTCAGTTAACGAAGTCACAGAGTTGTACCTACCTACTACACTTTATCAGATCTAAACGTTATTTGTAAACTTTTCGTTTAATTAACACATACATTAATTTGTCTGTTTGCACGCCAAGCATATAGCTCGGCATTTGGGCCGATTTTGATGACATTTAGTACAAGATATACAAGGGCTTGAGAAAGGACATAGGTAGATTATTGTTAGTTGCGAAAAAGGCTTGAAGAGGTTGAAAAAGCCAATAAAATTATGTAATTGTATTGTTTGTAAATATAACTAAATACTGAAGGTATTACATGGATAGAGATGCAGCGGTTATACAGTTTCGCCACAGAATGAAAAGTTAACAGTATAGGCACGTCTTGATGCAAAGTAAACGCTATTTATCTAACACAGACTAGAAATGAAAGTATGTGGAAAATAACGAGGGAAAATAAAGATATCAATAATTTTGACAGTCTATGAAAAAACCTCTGCTAATAAATACTCAAAAAAACTATGAAACAAGTTTTACGTAAATTATCGCCATTATTTGACTTAATATATACATAACTCACACTTGACAGCTTAACTTTTTTGTGATTATATCAGCCATATACTATTCCGGTCTCACTTTTGTGTATAGCTTAAATGATAAACTTAGAATTTAAGATTGACGTTAACATGACGTGATCATGTAAATTTTTACGTGAAATGATAAAATTCAAATAATGTATACTGGTTATTTCCATGTTCTGTGCTTTCGTCGGCCGCTACCTCCAATGCGGTAATCGCGGACGTAAATAATGGCATAATGCAATTAGTGAGGGTAACGCGCGCTTCTCGAAAGGATGGCGCACGAGTTGTGCGGCTTCGCAAGCAGAGGTCGCAGTCAAATTTTCTTATTTCACTATATGACCCTGGATATTCATTTTATCCAAATTGATTGTGACAATTTTTATCGACTTAAAAAAGGTGGAGGTACTCAATTCGACGCCATGATTTTTTTTATCTTTGTTACCTCAGAAGTTAGAACTTTCGATTGAGTGAACCGAATTAAATGATTCTTTTTTTGTTTGAAAGCTGGTGCTTCCCGTGTGGTCCCATTTAATTTCCCAAAATCTGTTCAGTTTTAGAGTTAAGTACAATTTGAAGTCGGTTTTTTGTTTAAAATTTTAAATTTTGACACTATATTATTATAAATCTAAGAAATGCTAATAATTTTAACTTTCCTAAAAAAATAAAATAATTTCAATCTCTATCCATTGTTAAAATTGGTCTTGGGAATGTTCAACTCGTTCCTCGAAAGCAATAAATTAGATTTATTTTTAAAACTTTAACCCGACTTAAAACTATGCAAAAAACTATGTACAACAAAATGAACCCTTTCATAAAGCAACAACTTAATATTTTACTATTAAGTGCACGTAATCAGAAGCCACCTGTTTTTAATTGGGCTATTTACATAAGATGTGTTTAAAATATAATACATGGAAGTATGTCAGTTAAAATGTCCTTAATAACTATGTAACTGCAGGAGCAATCTCCGTTCATGTTCGAGATGCGTGGGAACGACTATCAACCCCTCATTAAAACGTCGATACAGGTGTAAGATCCTTCCAAGTACGCCCCTTCACCCTTTACAGAGTTTCTCGTCAGGTATTTTTAATTTATTTTACTAACACAACTAACTATATATGTATATAATTTTACCATCAATTAACAGTTTTTATGAATACAAATTACTAATAACTGGGCCCTGCGTTGACCATAACTTTAAATAATGAATATTGAAAAAGTGAGGAAAATTTCAGTAAATTAGTTTTTTATTTCTAGTAAAATGTTGTATGCGTTTCACTCCTGTTTTTGAGGCTACTTTTATACCTACTTATTTAGGGTTTTTGGTGTCTTATCAAGTTGTGATGGTGTTGTTGGAGCGACTTTAAATATAAATAATTTAAAATATTTGGAAATTAGGCCTCAGAGTTAATTTTGTGATTTTCTGTTACAAGTCTGTACCGACTTCTGAATATTTCTTTTATATCTATTACTTTCACTATAATAGTGAATAATAAATGTTTTAAAGGAAAAAGATATAAAATGTTTTTCGAAGTAGGAACCTTATTTTAGTTAAAAGCAACAATGAATGCTCTGAATACATCAGCCGTGAAACCCCGACTTTGTCCAATGTGTGAAAGGGTTCACTCATTAGGAAGATTGCGAGGGCGCAGAGCGTCGCGTCGCTGTATGCACTCGTGTTGATACATTGTTTCTCCCTGTCACCTCTGCCACCGCACCATTATGCTCTTGGTTACTCTCAGGAAGTATTTTCTAGAGAAGCCTCCACACAAAGCTAAAGCAACGGGGTTAAGCAACGGTCTAACAGGGAAATGGAACATAAATGTGGCCATTACTGAGATTACTCCGCATATCGCATTATTTTTTTGCCCGCGGCTGACATCTTTTTAATTTCCTCGCACTTACAGAGGAACTAAAACAAGGACCTCTTTGTTTGCAAAGAAACCTGATATTGGTAATGCGTTTCATTCTTCTTTTAAATGTTTAAATTTCACAGTTTATTGTAAAGTATAGCGGCCAGTTCTACCTTCGATTTTGCTCGTATTTGTTGTTACTTTTCATTGATTCTTCGCTCCCATTGGTCGTAATGTGATGTTATATATTTAGCTAATAGTCATCCTCAAAAAATAGACTATCCAAAAGAGAATATTTCAATTCGAGCGCGTTCAGTCAAACAAATTCTTCAGTCTTATAATAGGCATTAGTAAATTCATCTAAACACGGAAAACGTAGCAGCTTCTTTTATCTAAAGACGATAAATATTTGGTACACACGAAGTATGACAAATGATGTTGTCAGTTCCGCGGTTTTTGTTTCGTTCCTGATTACGCAATGAAATTTAATACTACGTCAACGGGCTGATATTCTGCCGGGTTATTTCAAAATAAACATGTCAACATCTTGATAATTGTTCTTTTCTATTCATATTATATTTATTTTAATAATAATATTGTAATTAAAAATGTTTTATGATTTTCTGTTAGGGTTTGGCGCCTTCCAAATATTGTCTTTGTCATTTGTGGAATTGTTATTTATGTTTCTATTAATTTTTAGTGTAATTTGAAGTCAGACATATTTTTGAGTGAAATGTTCCCGAGTCCAATGAATAGAGATTATAATTTTTTATTTGGAACAACTCATGTACATTACTCCGATCCCAGAGTAAGTAGCTAAAGCCACAATAAATACATATATAAATTTATAAGCAACCAAGACTCGGAAAAAAATATCCGTGGTCTTTATACAAATAAATGCAGCCACCGAGGCTCGAACCCAGGACGTTTTTGGCGCAGATGGCAGGAGCACTACCAATTGCGCCAACTGGCAACAAAGTATGACCTATCGAAGAAAGAATAAGTAAAATTTTGGGTGGCCAGAAGGTTGGAAGAGATCGCTTATTACTAAACCTTTGGTTTCACAATCGCGTAAGAGACATACATACACCCGAATTGAGAACCAACTTTTTGAAGGTTAAAAGTTTTTAATACAACATCGCTTGCATTGTTCTTAACAATTATTCTAAAATGAAACCGACTGAGTACAATAGTACAGTTTGTGGTATGTAAGGCTTAACTGGTTGTTCGACACAGGTCAAGTCGAGCCAAGATGGCTTCGAGCAGGAAGTGAAGTGAGGAAAACGATCTGGCGTAACTCAAGGTCGCCAACGTGACGAGCTCTGTCCATCCAGTACGTATCTATTACATATACAAACACACACTTATGTGAAACAGCGCTTTGCTGATTCGTTATTACTCGGGTATTTTTAGAGCATTCATGAAGTGGTCGCATACAAGGCCTTGTTGCTGTTGCATTTATTCGAGTTTTTGCCTTTTTCAAGCATTTTTTCTCGATAAAAGGTAGTCTATATTATTTTCCAAACTTTAGACTACAGAAGCACTGCAAATAATTAACGATATAAGTTGTATCTGATGATTAAATATGAAGAAAATCAATCGAAATTCGAAAGTTGTCATCGTAAGTAGAACCTAATACCTTATTTATTGCAATTATGTATATGCAAATTGTATATTTATCTTTAATTTTTAATAAATAATATTTATGTTAAATATAAGTCCTCTTTTTTATTTTTTATTATACTATGTATTCTCATTATAAGTAATGGTTGCGATGTATATCTATGAGAATAAAGCTTTAAACATTCTATCTCTTTACCAAATACTAGCTGCGCGCCGCGGTTTCACCCGCGTTAACTTCGTCGTAATGTGATGTTAAATAGTCTAAAAGCTTTTAGCTCTAAAAATGACGATACTTCCATTGAACTTTTCATCCCTCCCCTTTCAACCCCTTACAACCTCCGCCCCACTTTACGTTTTTTACAGTGTATCTACTTTTGTTCTATCATCAATAGTTTCCGCAGCGCATGCGACGAAAGAAGTTTTAGGTCACTTTTTTTACGATCTGGGTTACGTTTCTTAAGTTTTAGTAAGGATGCCTAATATTTTCGAGCAATGAATATAGCCTATGACCTATGTTACTCAGGGTGAATGTAGCATTCCAATGGTGAAAGAATTTTTGAAATCGGCACAGTAGTTTTTGAGTTTATTCATTAAAAACATACACACACACATACAAATCTGTCCTCTTTATAACATTAGTTTAGATTCACAATCATCACAATCCGTTCAATGGCTTAGCTGTGAAAGTGTAACAGACAGACAGCGTTATTTTTGGTTTTATAATAAAGTAGGGAAGTAGGGACTAGAAGTGATAGTAAGGAATATGTATAGCTAATAGAGAAGTTGAACATATTAGCTATTATTACACTTTCGAAGTCGGTAAAAATGAACAGCATTGTTTGACAATTGTCTGTAGGTTATGATAATGCGCTTTAGCCGTTATGATCTATCACAAATTCCATGAAACATCCCTTTGTTAGCGGCAGAGGTGATGTTTTTTGCATCGATCAATTACAACGGCCAGCCCACTTATGAAATGCTTTGCATTAGTCATTTTAAGATCGTCTATTTACAAAATTCTTCACATAATAAGTTCAATCCGCACGCTTATTCTATTGAAGGCAGGTAACGTTTGCGCGTACAATGGAAGTGAATTTCATTCGGTCTAAAATATTAACTTTCGCACAAAAGGAAACATTATATTTCTAGGATAAAGCACATCTTCACTTCCGAACAATAGGGTGAATGAAAAACGAAGTGGTAAACAGTGCTCCCTTCACGAGCTCGCCTCGCAGCGTTCGCCATTGTGATGAGCAAAACAACCTTTCTGAGTTGTGAGCCTTTTAAGAACCCGTACCTCTACCATAAGTCTGCTTTAGTTATTTAGGATATTAGTGCGGTAAGTTGGTTTTTACAAACGAGTGGACGAAAGTCACTTGTGCTTACCCTAGTTACGAATTCGTAAGTAGCAATTCCACCGTTCACGCAAATGTCACACCACGTTTTTCAACACTTTTGCAAGAAAACAGTATAATACATAGCTAATGAAATAAACTTTTCCATTAGAGTTTAGACTGTTTTTAATAGCAAATAAAAAATTATACAGATATGTCATTACTTTGGGCGGTAAGACTTTTTCTGCAATTTGCGCCTCATTTAAGATTTTAGGTGGAGTAGATTTAATATTAATTTTGGATTCCTCACTTGAACTCGTAATTTTGTAGATAGATATCAATCGGAAAGTCGCAACAATCTTTCTCTTTCTTTTCTCCAAATATATTAAAGTGGCGCTCATTTGCAAATAGCACCAATTAAAACTTCCAAGGAGGTCTATTTATTCTGGTAAGGTAAACTCCTTGGTGAAATTCTTGTATCTTTTATATAGGAATTAAAAAGAAACCGAAAAAGATACGCACGGCGCCATACATCGGAGCGTGCGGTAAAACACGTGAGAGGGTACTTATTTTACCGCACGTAAAATGGCGCTAAGTACATTTATGTCAATGTAAACAAGAGTTGTCCTCCTGTCACCTGTGCGTTAGAATTATCACTTCTCAAATAAGCATCGTAGTTATGTCTTTTTTTAAAATCACCTAAATTCATTATTAAAGTGAAATTGAAGACAATTTACTAACCCTGATATGTTGAGTACCAGTAAGAGTATCTGATGAATGGAAGAATCTTTTCATAATTTGTAAAAACAATTGATCGCATCAGATTTCAAACAAAAAACCGCCTCAAAATCTGTCTATTGGTTTAGAAGCAATAACGTAATTTAAGGTTGACGTCAACCTTATAACGGTGGTTAGAAATTGGTTCATAGATTCAGCCGTTAAATCGCAAACACGTTGCAAATACTATCTCATCCATAAAATAACTGAGGCAATATTTATAAATATACTTCTAAGATTTAACATAAACGAGCAACATCGGAAACTTCCTAATAAATTCATGAAACTGGTTTTCCTAAACTACTTTCCGTTACCTTATTAAATATCCTTTTAATACCTGATTCTTGTGACGTCAATTAGAATCTTATTGAAATATATAATATTGCCTTCTCCTTTTCTTTAGAAGATTCGATTATTATGTACAAGGATTTGGAAGTAACCTAAACTGTCAGTGGTGTACGTACGGGATGGCAAGACGGCAAATTCCCACGGGCTTCTAGTCTTTAGGTGCCTCACAAAGGCCCAGAAGGACCCTAACAATTATTTAGTTTATCTTCAAGTTACCTCCTTAATTGCACACACAAGTATAATAAATACATTTGTAAAAAAAAGTATCATCCAATTTTAGAATGTATTGTATTTGCCAAATAACGCAGCATTCTCTTGCTAGGACATATTTATAGCACGGGCCTCAAACGGTATAACTACGCCACTGCAGACTGTACTCTAATAGGATATTAACATTCATGTCGAGAGCAAGTGAAGAAAAAGGAAATAAAAGGCTCGAGTTTGTGGAAATTTCTTTATTTGTAGAACACAAAGAATTTCGGCACTCGACCAGTGCGTTACATTTTTGTTATTGTCCTAAATAGACGCCGGCGCCCGGCGTTACTATTATTTCTCCGATGAATAGATAACGAATAAATAATTAAGAAGCAACAAAGGAGCAGTAAATATTTCATAAGCCAGTCAAGAATATAAACTTTTTCCAGGAAGTAGAGTTGAATCGATTGCAATCGACAAATATGTATTGTTTTTTATGATACATCCCCGTTAAGACGATTACGGAGCGCTTTATCATCGATCAGATGTGGGGATGAGTGTCTTAACATTCGCCGACGCATTGTCTGCTCGCCCCACCTCATCCCAAAGGATTCCTGATCATTACAATTCCGGAGCACATTTCCATAAAAATCATTCCCGATCGTTATCTCGTGAACAGGTCGGATATTTTTTTCAAGTGCTTCATTTATTATCTTTGGAGGAACAAAAAATGTAAGGGTCCAAAGCGGCGCGGGCCCTTCTAGGAAAGATCCTGATTTGTTTGACACTTATCTGTGAGATATAGAGCGTCCAGTGGACTTCCACTCGAAGGTATGACGTTATAAAAACAATATTAGGTCAATCGTGTCTATATGTAACCGCCTTCTGCCTATGCCTTAAAATAAAATAAAAATATGGTGTGAGTTAATCAAGATAATTCTACTTCGGAACAATTTTTCACTTACTAATAAGTCCATATTATAAAGCTGGAGTCTGTTTCTTTGATTGAATGTGCTAATCACGTTAACTACGGGTTCACATTGAAAAAAATACACGAGGGTAAAACCTGGGGCGGGCCGCTAGTTATAGAATATACCTTGCATACGGTATGAGATATTCGAAGCGTATGATAGAGTTTATTCAGTTCCTTATACAATAAAGTTGATAAAAAGTGATGCATTGGAATATTTGAACCGTAAAAGTATACTGAAAGGATTTTAAGCTAAAAAGGCTTAGTTGAGCAACACTACTTGTGTATGATAGTGGTTTCGATAAGTTGACGATTTCAAAGGGACGTTGCGCAATTTCCCACAGGGTCTCAAAGGTAAGCCTTCTTTGTGTTAGAACACAATGCCGGGGCAAGGTCAGGTAGAGCGCCTCGCGCCGCGGGGGTCCGTTGCAGAAGTTTTATATTTCCGTTTCTTTGTGCCAGCAGCAGCAATTAATAATTTTCCTGACTGGACTCATTGTCGCGTCACCCCGGCCTTACTCCAGGCTGTCTGACAAGATTGACTCTCATCAATTGTTCACTTTTATGAACTTCTTTTAGTTTACTTTTGAAAGGAGATATAGTTAATTCAGCATCATTACTAAATCCATTGTCAGCCATTATTAAGGATCCATACTTACTTATGAACCCAATATTACCAAGCTCGAGATTTTTGTTTGTTTGTTTCTTATTTGTTGTGTTAGTTAAGTTAGTGAAGCTAATTTCAGGAACTACCGGTTGGAATTAAGAAATTATTTTAAGTAGTGTTTGATAGCCCATTTATCGAGGAAGGTTACATACCATCACGATACGATGAAATTAGTTATATTTATATTGAAAATAAGTCTATGCAAATTCATATTGAAATAGAAATAAAATAATAGAAATAAATAATTTAAAAAACTCCCCGACATGTAAATTACAAATACGAATACCTAATAAATGGATGAACAACCTCTGAACAAATCTGTTAATTTTGATGTTAATTAATCAATTAACACCAAAATGAAGGTGTAGATATACGAGTTTACAGCTTTTTCTTAAGTTTTTTTCGCTTAAATGACTGGGCTATAAAGGAAATTGTCTTTAAGAATCATCTCGATTACGTCACCTTCAAAAAAAACCGCAACCTAATCGATCTATTCTTAGAACTGCGATGCCACAGACAGACACACATTCACACGTCAAACTTATAACAGAATTTTGTCTAATGTATCTCGCGTCATCAACAACTACCACGCGAGTGAAACCGCAGGTTAAAGGAAGCTATAAAATGAACAAGTGGCAATGAGCCCATAAAGTAATATTAACCGTAAACTAGTATGTATTAAATTTATCAAAGCTTTTGTCTTTTTTGCTCATCTCATTTTCCGTGTTTTCTGGCGTCTCGGTATTTCCTGCTTGGAAATAAATCTAATATGTATATGCATACTTTTTGTTGACTCACTTACGATTTAGCGGTCTGGCGAGTGGCGTGTTTCGAGAAAAATTAGTTGTCTAATTATTGTACAATATTCAATTTTACTCTGGTCTCAACCGATCGTGAAATGATCATCAGAAAGATACTTATATAACATAATATAAGTATGTAGATATTGAGATTTTTTAGAGTAACTGTTTTTATATATATCTTTGTTCTTGTGTTAGTCTTCAATTGTACACAATGAAATATCATTGCAAAGTTGCATCATGCCATAATTATTATGCTAAATTATTGAGGAATTTGTCACTCATACGCTTGCCCTATCTGGATCTTCGGGTTAGGACTTCTATTAACTACATTAAGAATATTATAATAATTATGGATAGCGGTTGTTATTATTCTTAGTATAATACTTTAAAAACTGGCAAAACAAGCCTCGGCCATAAATTGAAAACGGACTAGTTTGACTCGCCACTTCGCGTCCTTGCCTTCGTGGCATACATCGTACAATATAGCTTATCACTCAGAAATCTACATTTACATAGGACAGGTGAATTTTTATTTAAAACAACTGTTTGCAATTAATAAGTAGGTGTAGGTATTAAATGCAAACTAAAATACGAATTTTTTCTCTTTGTAATATGTTTAGAAAACCCCTTAAAATAGCGTTAAAATGATATTGTTAGCTGTTGTAATTTTTCAAAAGTGTTTATTGGCAGTGAGTGTGCTATGCGCGGATTGCGGAGCCAGAGTGCGTGGGCGCACTTCCTGGCGCGACTGTTACACACATGCTATACATCGACTACGCCCGCACATAGTAATGACTGATGCAAATAAATATAAACTGTGGACAAACATGTGCGCATAATTCTAGTATTTAACATCTGAGAAAAACAATCGTTTTTTTAGTACTTGTCAAAACATCTACGTAACAAAATCTGCAAAGCTTTTGAATTATCATACAATGATTTAGTGTACTTAATCAGTAAAAAAGTTTAATATATTGTTTATAAGCTCGGTACTTAAAATAGAATCAACGTAACTTTATCACAAGTCTGGTAATCTTATCCATCAACCAAACGATGACTATCAAAGTTTTCGTACTAAAATCGTTTTAGTTGTCATAAATAGCTAAAGCTATTCGGACATTTAATCTTTGTTCGGTTTGTAGAGAAATAGATTTTTTAATATTTAATATAATATGGTATTAAGTATTACTTAATGATAATTTCTATAGTTAATTGTCGTAAATGTATTTCTAGTCAGAATTTTCTTACTTTACATTTATAAATGTAATATTTGTGAAAATATCACTATCTTCCGAAACCTGATCCTACGCTGTTTAACAACGAAACGATTATAATTATATGACAGTTTTTAATTAAAAACATTTAAACTCATTGCAATCTGGACATTTCTAGGCTTTTTTCTTTTAACTAACTATAATTATTTTAATATATGATCAATTGTTTGTTTATAAGTAATTAAAGTGTGATAGATACTCAGATACATTTAAAATCTTCTTATAAGGAAAGTATACCTACAGCTGATACAGTAACGTCAAGAAGACAGAATTATGGTGACAATTATCGTATTCAGCGCTTTGCCGATTAATATATAATTAGATGCGGTATTCACCCAGTTACCCTTTATCTTGAGCACGGAGCCGCGACATTTTTCAAGGAAAATTGCCTTCCACCCTGCTTGATAAGTGTCACCATCCACATAGCGGTAAAGCTTGCATTCTACTTGCGATTTTAATTACGCTTATTAACGACAATGCGGTGAAGTTTTTTTTACTCCATGCACCATTATATTCTCCTTAATATCTTTATTAACTCCTTAAAAGTTCCTAGGTCAAGGAATTTTTAGCCTTCTTTTGGCTACATTTGAAGTAAATTAGCGATTTCAAAACCTCCCGACACGTTACTTACATTGAATGTCGGGAAAATTTAGTACAAATCAAATCATCGTAAAATTTGAGATAAATATAAAGGATATTTATCAAAAATTATACCATTTTTGTTAAATGTGACACTTGAATGGTTCACGGTTAAACATTATTCAGCGGCTAATGAGCCTGACTTGAGATTTGTCCCCAATCCCACTTCCGGGTGGCTCATCCCGCTGCGCGACCTAGAGCCTCCCGTTAGCAGCGAGCCCGTTACGTGACGCGCCTGACCCGGATCCGATGCGACGCACCGCCTCGCTGGGAAAACGCACCTCTCAGCTATGTGCCACAATCGTAGTTCAGCGAAATAGCGGATACTTCAAAATCATTAAAGGATTATTCTTCAACCCTGTCGCATAGAGAGACGTGTGTGTCATCGTCGTGTGGCATCGTGGCTCTTAAATAATATGATTTTGATGTTTTTCTTTTAAAGCTGACGTAATCACACAACATAACAGTTGCTACAATTTATGAAGATTCATCCATTTAAGTGGTATTCCTATTTGTTATCATCATGTCGAGGGGTTTTCTCTCTTATTATTTTTAAAACTGTTGAAAAGTAAAAATGTGGTGAAATGATCTATTGACTTACTGTTACAGATCATTTATTGGTCGTTAATTAAAAGTATGTTCGCGATCTCCTTCCATTTCCATACGTAATTATCCAGTTAGTCTACGTTATGTTCACTCGTACAAATGATTACATTACGTTGTTATGCTATTACATCACACTGCGCTTATTACGGGTATAATGTTTGTTTTATTTAATTAGCTATTCATGTCAATAGTTTTTTTATATTTTTTCAACACATTTTACTTGTATTACTGTAAAATTTTGTAGCGAAATTGTTATTCACAAGTGAAATTGAAGACAATTTAAAAAATCTCCGACCTGACGATTACAAATAAGAATATCTTACAAACGGATGAACCGATTTTCATAAATTATAGCTATGATCCATCTCGATCAAGCCAGCTTTCAAACAAAAAGACCACATCGAAATCGGTCCATTTATGTAGGAGCTATCGTGCCAAAGACAGACACACACACCCACAGACACATTAAACTTATAAGTAAATAATACGCCTCCTTTTTCGTCGCGGGAACCGAGAGTTTTTCAAAATATGATTTCCTTAAGAATTATGAATTATGGTAATACATCTTAAAGTAGAAATAGACAAAACTGTTAAATCATTTGAAATATTGTGTTGAGTAGTCGCCTTGAAAATAATATGTCCTATGTAAATGTAGTTCTTACGTCACGGTAGGTAAATGTTTTTCAATACATATTAATATATCCGCTCTGAAATCGACTTTTAATAATATAATATAGTAAAAGGAGTGGAAACATACGAATGTTTTTTATGGTATACTTATATACTTCAAAATAAAGAAGAATTAGGTATTTAGGTACAATTATTGAAAATTTAAATAATACGAAATATAATATTTTCAGACAAAAAGACCATAGTTCAGTTATATGCTCCACCAATGTTTGAGCGCCGGCTTACAGTCTTTTCAATTTATTATTTTCTTTCAAAAAGAAATGATTATTAATACTTGGTCGTCTCCCTAGTTTGGTGGTTGTAAGATATATTATCTATGGTAATTAACCGGTTTCGGTCACTTCCGTATCCGGAATAAAGTTTGTACATATGATATCTGCTTTGAGATTTCCGGTCTTCCGCTATCCGCCATTAATATTTGTTTGCGGCAGTCAGTAATGAGAGCTTTTGTGCAGTGTCTTTGTGTTCGTGTAATTCTAGCTATGAGATAAAAAATCTTAGGAATAAATATGTTCATTAAACCTCTTGCTCCCTAGCTTTCATACTTCGCATAGTTTTATTTATTTACATACAAGAAACAAAACAGATACATCATAGAAAAAGAACAGAATACAATAAAAGCATAAATAAATACATATCCTTAACACTTTCACAAAGACATTGATTACAACATTTGGATTGTTAATATTTTTTGTTTATATCTTATTATTATTGAATTATTATAACTTGGCCAAATACAAATTTTGGCCCCGTTAATTTAAAGCCTTCCTCCATATTGGACCATGCAACAAAAAAATATTTTTTCAATTTGTAGATCCTGTAGTTTCTGAGTTCAACTAACCAATTGAATAGACTTACTAGTCGGCTTTATAATAGATACATACCCATGTCTATGAAAACATGAGTAGACCTGTAATGTATATCCATTAAGTTTTTTACTAAGTCCATAATGGAGTTAACCAAAATTGCAGTTAGAATGTATTATAATTGTAAATGATAGAGATATATTACTTAATAGCTATTAAGTAATAAGATGTTATGTTGCAATGGCGTTAACATCGGCGAAGAAACAGCTCCACAGGCGTCGGAGGGCGGGAGGCGGGGGCCGAGGCAGCCGCGGGAAGTGTCGAAGAAAGCAAGTTCACTGCCACGGCCGACGGAGCGACAACCTTGCCTGCTTGCCTTCGACTCGATCTCATTTAATATACGCTAGCTACCCTAATTCTTGCGACATTAGCTTCTCTCTTCAACCACTGGATTGACTTTGATTAATTTTTAACCTCTGACAAGATGAGAAGGGTGATAGTTTGACGTGTCTGTGTGTATGTCTGTGGCATCGTAGCTCCGAAATGAACTTTTATGCGGTTTTATTTGTTTTGAAAGCTGACGTGATCGAGACTTTTACTTGGGCCTCACCAACGAATGTCCTAATGTTTCAACAGTAGGCAATGATGCATTTTATCTCTGAATACGTATCTATACGTAAAAATAAAAAATGGAGCATTCGCGCTTGCCGCATGCCTAATAATATTATTCTTGTTTTCGACCTAGTACTTGTGAAAACATTAATTTCTGTGTTATTTATTTTTCCTGCACCGCGCGGAAAACTTTCGGCGTTGGTATATACAAATTGTTCTAAAATGTCTGTTAGCTTCGGGCAGACTAGCAGGCATCCGACATCGGGCCTTGAGTTATTGCCAGACAACGAATTCCGAAACGACTTGGATCGTGGACATCCTACGTGTTACGTAAGGCTGAATCACTGGACAGAAATGCATGAGCAAAGTCATGTGAATCAGCGCCCGGAAACTTGGCCGTGTTGTTTCGACGCCATGTTTACTTGCGCTCCGGAAGTTACGCGCACGCCGATCGTCTTTAGGGCTAAGACGTATTCCACGGGTAGGAAACATTTAGCTATTTTGAGTGTTCACGTTTTTCCGCTCGCTGATGCAGACGGTGTTAATCATACATTACACGACAGCGCAGCTTATTTATAGCCGTAATCGCCTCGAAACGTATTTATAAAATTGAAAATTTGTCAGAACGTGGTAGCGTGCCTAATATACATTTGTTATTTTATCAAACTTAATGCAATAACCAATTTGTGTATGGTCACTGACAGTTTAATTAATAATGATACAAATATTTAAAATAAATGGCATTCATTCTGTATAGAATACTAGAGTTTTTACTCGCGAGTTCGTGGGCTTGCAAAATACTGGCTTTTCCACACAGAAAGCTTTCTATTTCCTATCAGTGAAATAATTTTATAATCTAGTAGTTTTTCAATTTATTTGAAACAAAATAATACCTTTTCTCTTTGTTATATTATTTAGAAAAAATAGTAATAAAATAAATAAAAATAACTTTTATATGGTTAATAGTTGTACTATTTGAGTTTACATATTTGTGTAAATTAGTTGAATAATAATTGTGACCGAACGGATGTCTAATGTCAAGAGGGAATTCGCGTTCTTCGTGTCTCGAATGTATAATATAATATCGTTGTTTGTATGTCATTTGCAGAAGAATTCGCTACTAATGATCTACTATAAGATTATAATTAAATTATTTGTATGTATGTTAATTCATAAAGCATTTCAGTTTATTGTAATTTGATTTTGCCTATATTGTTTTGGTTCGATTTACAATTTTTTATTTGTTGCAACTGTAATGGTAAAGTAGGGCATTAAGCTGTATAACTCATGTGGTTAAATCTAATGCCTTTGAGTTGTGCTTTATATGTAAATTTATATGGTAAATAGAAACAAATTACGTATAAAATCCACGTACATCCGTCTTAAGATCTATCTAAACAGTTACCGTTTTTTATAGAGGAGAAAAATTTCTATTATGCATCCTTGAAGCGTGATGGCGAGCTATCTAGATACATTGGAGATATTATCTTGTAAATGCTATATTTATTTGTATGAAATTCATGTTATCACTATCAAGAACTTGATGTCACAACTGATAATCTAGTGATGTGCCTATCAATGACAAGTTTTTCAAGAGAGCTGATGCGACCATAGTGAAATGAAGGCAATTTGAACTCCCTCGATTTATCCCGATGTGTTAGGTCATAAATGTATGCTCAGATCTTCATACATTTTAGCTAAGATTTATCTCGATCACGTCATCTTTCAAACAAGAAAATAACACCCTTTATTCGTCAGGGCTTAAAAAGTGTGTCCGTGTTAGATGACGTTAAGTTGTGGGATATCTGAGGCGGGCTGTGGTGGAATGTTGTTGGACTGGATCCTCGGAGCGCGGGAGGCGGCGGGAGTCGGACAAAGGCTCTGGAACTGGTTTCGCTTCCTGTACGTGTCGGATGTCCTGCGGCTTCCTGCCCGCACGACGCCATGCAACGGGTTAAACGTCTCTAGGGCTGACCGTTTTTCTTAAGAAAATCACAGCATTTTACTGTTGTTGTTTGTAGATTGGACACCTCCGAAACTATAAATCTAGAGAATAGTACGATTAAATAAGATAATAAATTACTTACTACATCAGTAAATCGGTCCAAGTAGATTTTGGACTTATTTATTACAAATATCTATTATCCATAATAGACACAACATAAAAGGAAAACAACATAACAAAGACCAATAAGTAAGTAATTATCAAAGCAAAGACCCAAAATTATTGATTTTTCATACGAACGAAAATACAAATCTTTTCCTCAGTATATAATATAAGCACAGACAGATCTTTGTATATAGTTAACACAAAAAATACTGGCTACTTTTTTGTGACCTTGCGATACACTACATCACTTCCGATAAATTGCATTTGTTCTTAGATATCCTCCATTTCATGAACTGATATTAAGTAGGTAAGTATGGATTTTCACAATCTTTAACAGCTCTTGAAGACCTGATATTTGTTTTCCAGAGATATCAACGAAATCGGCAGACACGTTTATTTTATTTATATTTTGGACAACGCAGGGATCTGTTATTATTAAAACTCTTAAAATTATGTTTGTAATTCACGCACAAATGCAGTTGTAATAACTTAGACGTGTAACATTAGCTTTAAATTCATTAGCAAAGGAAATCTTAATAAATTAAACATGCTTTTCAGTTTATGTTAGGAGTACCTTTTAACAAATTAAACAGAGAGATGTCCTTTATTTTGATGTTCACAATTCCAGTAAAAGGTTCATTTATAAGGATAGGATACCTACTACCAGTTTAAATTGAGTTAAGTATTTTTTATACAGCATTCAATGAGCAGTGAAGTGAATCATAAGATAAGTTTTACTTTTTTTGATATATTTTAAGCAAGAAAAGATTTCTACAAAAGTTGTGAGCCCTACGCAGCAGGACACGCACGATTGAGGACATTCTCTCGTTTTGTTTTTGTTGTGTTGCGGTCGCTGCAATACAAGACGAACGCTCGATGGTTTAAGGCTCAACTACTTACTACATAAATTACAATCTGATATCATGTGCAACGTACTTTCATATTTATTATCCTTTTAAAGTTATTTAAAGTTATAATATTTACAAATATATAAACTGCTCATCTGAAGTTGTAGTGCGAACTCAAAATACTGGTTTACTGAGACGTTGGCCGAAAAATGAGAATATAAAATATATTTTAGGATGATTAATATATTCTAATAACTGTTTACAAAACGTCAACATTTTCTTGGTAATTTTCTTACAATTCATTTATTATTCATTGCGTGCTATTATATACATTTTAACTTTTAAGTAATTAAATTAATTCACTATGATATTTTAAAATTGTTTTTAATAAATTTAATACTTTTTTATTAACTAATTCTTGCTCGCGATTTTGCCCGCGTGTGAATTTATTACATACTACAAACAGAGCATCCGACTGCGTTTTTTTGTTGTTTTTATCAGATTTGGGTAGGTTCTTAACATAGATTTAAATGACGTTAATAAGGGATCATGAATGTGATTGACGAATATATTATGGACTTTTGACAATTGATTAGCAACCTGGAAAACATATACTTAGTTAATACCGCGGAGGAACAATCTCAGTGATAGATATTTACATTAATTCTGTCTACAGATTATTATGAATCATTCATTGGAAAATTATATTTCTCTGTAACTTCGTTTCATTCCATTACAGTTAATACTATTAATAATCTGTGACTGCAATGATCGCAAAAATCCAAAGCACGTGCAAACAGGTAACGATTACAAAATCAATAAATAACATTATTTATTATGAAACCGTTGTTATTGGAATCCGATTCGATATTTATGCAAGAAACACAATGAGTAAACAAGTAGACCGATCTTTTTGAAATACAGTAAATAGGTTTATACATCTTGGAACATAAATGGACTATAGTGCATCTAATCTAAGAGGCATGGTTTGATCGTTTTGACAGATTTAAAATAGGGATCGTGTCAAATAAATCATTTACTAACATTTTATATTTTATGCTGGCTCATATTTCTGCCAACGCGTTAGTATACACAACACACAATGCGGTAATGTAGCCAGTATTTTGGTTTCCTATGCACTCCCACGGCTTTCATAAGCCTTTTGTATTTTTGTAAATATATTTAAATACTACTTAAATATACTTAGTAAACTTACAAAACTTTTAATTTTTATTATTCATTGGCAGCATTCTTTGACAGTTCCAGCTTTCCAGCTGAAAGTTGAGTATTTTTAAATGCTAAAAGACGCCTGGATTAAAAATGGCTCGCTATCAATAACTTTGATTATTCGTACAGTTTTACCAATTATTCGAATACAAGTGAACCTGAATATTCGCAATACTACGCTAATGGACCTAATTAGGTGGATTTGCTTTGTTTGAAGGATTTAAATATAAATTTAATGATTCAGAATTGTACATGTTGTGATAAAATAAATATAGCTTAATTACGGAAGAGGTTATTGAAGTTGTGTGAGTTACGTTGCTTCGGTTTGAGAGGTATGAAAGGTCAGACTGTCCCTCTTACATTAGACAGACTATAACTTATTCGTTTTGAGAATTTTACGGCTTGGTTATATTTAGAGCTATATCGTTTATTAGAATATGGGATAGAATATAAACCATGAGTTAAGGTATATTTTAATAGGTATTTTAGTTATTGGCAGCTGCAGATAAAAACACAGTAGTCGTGTAAGCTTTCGTGCGTATTACCGCTGTGGGCTAATTTTTTTTAACTTAATTTTTAAATAATTTACGCAGACGCTATCGAAAACTTGACCAAATTTTTGTGATTGTAATATAATGCTGAGGAAGTATGAGTAGCGCATTTTTGTAGATAGGAGCCTAGATAACGCAAATAATTATGAAATGATTTATTAATTGGTTATACAATTTGTATTAGGATTGCATGAAGATTTTAAAACGTGTCATTAAGTCGTAAGAGGCGGCGTTGCCCCCCGCGCGTCGTTCGCTTATTCGTTAAAACAATGCGTCGGCGCTTCCTCGTCGACACAAGGCTAATGCCAAGGTCTCGGCTTTCTATGTATACTTAGCGCATATTTTATGGACTTCCTTCTCCGAATTGTTCATAATATGTTCTCCTTTCTCATTAGCTATTACCTTTGTTGTGTAACGTTTTATTAATAATAAAATATAACTGATGACGTTTTATAAATGAATCAAATATTTTCTTAAACAGATTTTAGTCTGATATATAGGACAAGTGTGAATGGTGAGAGGGGTGTTTTTAGACCTAGTCGTACGTTTCGGGACTAGAACCCGGACTTTTTTGAGAAGGAACTGGTTACAAGCACCCGTAACCGACGAGCATGTATGATTAATTTAATGAAAGTGGATGAAGCGTCTTTCATCCACTATATAATGTAGGTTCAGGAGCAGGAGGTCTGTAGTTGCTGCTTACACTTTTAGAAAATAGGTGTGAAAATATAAATAGTAAAATTGTATCAATGATCGGAGCTCAAAATACACGATAGAATGCGCCATTGTTATGTATAGAAAAGTGGTAAATGATCGTTCAATCAATAATAATAATTAAGTAACATCCGCGATTGCGTCACGCACGAGAAAAACAACGGGTCGATGGAAAATGAATGGATGCCGGACGCGGCTCTTCTCACAATTAAAGCCCTTCGCAATCTCTGCGGGCCTTTGACGGCTGCGTGAGCACTTCCTTGTGTCGCAATTTCGAGCCTGTATGTCGGACGTAATGCAATTATATTACCTATATTTACAACAATAATCTATCATATAAATAACGCAAATAATGACACGAATAACATTACAAATAAATTTGAATCTAAGAAATTACGAAAATATATTTATTATTTTATTTTATTATTTTTACACTTTAATAATAAAAACATAGTTGCAATATCGTCTGTCTTATCAGTTATCACTACCAAGTGATCTCTCCAGGGCAACCCAGTCGAATATAAGAACGGAAACAAGACAAAATTTAAACAGACTGTCCCTTTTTTATATCCAGCCGGGTTTTCTTTTAAGAATTTGTGCTTGTTGATTTCAGGTTCATTGTCATGAGCATCGCAGTGACGAGAAATGCCTGCCGCTCAGAAAGTGGTGTTGTGACGCGCCCATCCGACCGGAACGAGGTAAGAGCTGTAATTCATTTGATTTGTAATTATACTTAGTCATTATAAAATATCTATTTGTGACTAGACGAAGTGTAAAGGAAAATTAATTCTCTTGCGTGTCTCCTCCAATTTCTAAACATGATAGCGAGAGCGACTTGATTAACGATGATGATAACGATTTTATCCTTTCAAAGTTATTTTTATTTTATTTTAGATTTTAATTGTTAAACACATTCTTTCTTGTCATCATGAGCAACATGATAGTTTGCCCTTGTTGAATTTTACATGAATTTTATTTATCAACACTGTTGACGTCTTTTTATTTTTAGTAGGTTCATTTATAATACAAAATTTATTGTTCATTTTTAGTGCGTTTTTGAGTTCGGTTTTTTATTTTTTGTTTAAAATAATTTTTTTAGTTGTATGAAAAGGACGATGACAAATATTTTATCATACCTTAATAATAATTTTATTGTTTCGTTTGAAGCTACTTAATTCCTGATAAGCGTAAACGATACATTATCAAAATAAATAGTATTGATTGTAGAATTGTGTGAACAGAAACAAGTGAAATTAAAAGCATCCGGTTATTCCGGTGTGTTAATTAGAATATAATGAAGCTAAGATCAACTTCGATCACGTCACGGAAACCACAACGCCAAAGACAGATACTTATAACACCCCTCTTAAAACGACAGGATGACATGGTTGGTCACGCATGGCTCAACAATTCTGGGGCCGTCGACTGACGCACGCGACTGTCACTCTCTTCTGTCTCGAGAGGAAAACTATAATTTCAATGTATTCTTATGAATATACGAACACGAGAGTTGAGAAACACGCCAACACGACTATCTGCGTTTTCTAACATGATACTTTCATAAAACACATAGAATTAAATCTTAATCAGATACGGTTTGTTACTGAAAGATTAAATCAAGATTAAATCTTTTGTTTAAAAAAAACATTGGAACAGAAAATCATTTAAGCGGTCTCATAAGTCTACCGTGAAGCCTGAGGTATCAGGTTCAATCCCCGATCCCGAATGCAATTAATAATTTAATTTGTATTTATATTCGGTCTCTGGTAGGGCTGCCACTTGCCCTTGGCAAAAAATAAATCATAGCAAGGTTTTTGAGATACAGTGCTATATTATCTTTACCGGAAATCGATTTAAGTCGATTCATTCCTTGAAATAAATTGACGTAATCTAGAATTACAAGAAAGGGCGCAAAATCTTTAAATAATATTTTAAATGCTATGGTTTAAAAATCTTTTTTGATCTTGGTTGAAAATTATACAGTATTTTGACCTTCTACATTGGCCATACATACGAAGCTGTTACTATCAATTTCCTTATCATATAAACAAACTATAAACAATGTTAACACAATCTTAGTACACATTAATAGTGTGTTGAACTTTGAGTACCTACTCATAACTAATGAAACCAGAACGCACGACGTACGGTTTGATCATAGCGAGATGACATTCATTATTTAACGACATGATAAACTAATTGTTTCTATGTTACATCGTAATTAATGTGCTAAAACAACATTCTTTTTTAGCCCCTCCAAGCAAAAATAGGGGTTTTATAAGTGTGACATGTCAATGTGTCTGGCTCTGGCATTGTAGCTCTAAAAAGAATGGACTGATTTCAATACGGTAATTTTATTTTAAATTTCGCTTAACATGTTACTATAACTAAGCACTATTGTATCAAACAGTATCGATCAGCCGCTAATGTTCGTCGCATGGCGTTGGTGATAAGCGTTATCAGTCCTAGCCAGCTGCCCCGGAACTGAGCGGTTGACGTCACTAAATATGAGGTAGCTGGCGCACGTCTTAAAAATATCATTGTGAAGGAATTTTTTTAATATATTATCTATAAGTATAAGATTGTTGTATATTGTTATTTTTAGTAAATATTGCTCGTTATATAACAATAAGTGGGACAACTGAAGCACTTGTGTTATGGTAATCAGAAACACGAGGATACCACAATAAATGCCTACTTAACTATAAATATATATGTATACATATACAACCAAGACTCGGAAATAAACACTCGTGCTCATCACACAAATAAATGCACCTACCGGGATTCGAAACCGGGACCTTTTGATGCAGAAGGCAGGAGCACTACCAATCGCGCCAATTGGTCGTTTGTTATAAAGCAAAGAACAAACTAATTTATTTTTAAAGTGTAAAAATATATAGTATTTATTAAAAATTCTCTCATTTTTTTGATGCTAGACTGTTTCTAAACAATGTAGGTAGGCTATATTATTGTATATGAGATGATGTTATGTATATGTGACACAAAGCGGAAATGGGAATTCCAAAGACAGGAAGGAAAATGAAAATATTTTTCCTTTTCCGTTACTGAAGAGTAATTATTAGATATTGAATAACGGCCTTGCTTACTTAATCGCTCTGAAATGAAATTGTTTTTATGAATAAACTTACTTTTATAAGCGGCTTCGTATAGCTAGCTGCTCGCAAGTGAAAGAATTTATGGACAAAAATCTTTTTATTTGTTTTCTCGGGATTCAAACACAGGCAGCGCTGAGCGCAACTTACGTGAACCACTTAGCTACGAAGCGATTGAAAATGTAGTAATAACAATTATTATGTATACTGAAATATCTAATAACATTGCGATTTATTAAATATAAAATTTATTAAATGATAGCTTTTTTATTAATACTTACTGATTCAATTCCTTCGGTACTACAATAACATATTGATAAATTCATCAATATGGGTTAGTCAAAATTAATTCTCACATGGCGTTGAGCATAATCCGCTATTGCCTTTTTGTTCCTAAATTCACTTATTTATTGAGATCCAGCCCTTGTTGGCAATTTTCTAATCTCCTTAAGGTCGCTGACCTTTCTCTCAAAAATCTTTTAGTCTAATATTAAATTGCTCATTTACTGAACAAGCTTGGACCCAGGGAACTTTACCGGTTAAATAAGGAGGTTTGGGTATTCGCCAAATTATCAGTGTAGCCCTTCCGGCCTTTTTAACCGACCTTCAAAAAAACCAAAAAGGAGGTTATCAATTCGACGCGTATTTTTTTTTCCGATGTTCCGCTCGTACGTCGCCATTTGTTGACCGATTTGGATGAGTGAGGTGTCAAACGATAGGGTAACTTGTCGAAGTGGTCCCATTTTTTTTTAGAATTTTTACGATCAATAGTTTTCAGGATTTTGAAAGAATAGTTTCACAATCGGGCGAGAAATCGCTAAATTCCGCTCAACCATGTCGTGATTATTTGCTTATAAATCTATGATTTATGAATCTTTATCGATGAATTAGATGTTATACGATTTAGTATTAAATTTGTAACAAGAAAAAATAAGAATCAATATAATTTGACTTATAGTTTTAGAGATATTGAGGTTATAAAATTAAAAATTGAAAAATCTTCAATTAGTTCGCTTTAGGAATAGATATGTCCATGTTATGTTAAATATATACTAATTATAATAAATTCATTTTATTAAGAGTCATATTTTCAAGATTTTGACGAAATTTTATGAAAATCTAAGCCATATATTTGATGTTATGGAGCAAAACTGGTCAACAGAGAAAAACATGTCATACGTTATTGTTTACGCGTCCAGTTTAGACCTCTATATCTCGATGTAATATCAGTTTATATCGATGACTTATATATCATTTTATAAAACATTAAAAGGGTCATATATGATAGTAAAATCAATACTTATAAGAAGAAATACTTCTAGAGATAGAGAGAATATAGTAAATGAGTTCCTACGGTAAATATTACAATATTACGATACACTTGGGCATCATGGTCTCTCATGTCTCAAGAGTGCTGGTCGTCTTTCTCGCCACTACAGCATCAACGATCTTATCCGAAGGGCGTTTGTCTTCGTTAATATGCCGGCCATTTTAGAGCCGAATGGCATTATACGCAGTGATGGCAGGCGTTCTGATGGTATGACACTGGTTGCTTGGAGTCGTGGTAGGGCGCTTGTGTTGGACGCTACTTGCGTCGACACACTGGCGTCTTCGCATCTCCATGCTACTTCCGTGGCTGCTGGTGGCGCGGCATCGATTGCAGAAAGCAATAAAAGGCGAAAATATGAAAGTCTCATGGATTCTTATATTTTCGTTGGGTCCATGGAAGCCAGAAGCGCGTCGATTGTTTAAAGAGATGTCGACGCGCTTAGTTGAGACCACAGGAAAGTCAGGAAACCCGAAAGCTGACTCATATTCGGACAACGCGTTAGTATAGCAATATAACGCGGTAAAGTAGCCAGTATTTTGGGTACGCACCCTAACGGCTTTGATGAGCCTTTTGAATTTTTGTAAATATATTTAAGTACATTATTGTAAATATTTAATAAAAACTTATTTATTGTATATATTTAATAATAATTTTAAAAAATATAGTATAATGACCAATCTAATTGTCCATCACAAGGAATAATATCAATTGTATTGTCAGATGCGATCAAACATAAAGAAGGAAATAAAAAGGGAAAATAATTAGAAGTAGCAAGTAGGTATTTTTATTTGATAAAATGTACTTTATCGGTCAAGAGATAAGCCACAACCTTGTGTATTAGTCATGCAACTTGGAAAATGTTGATAAACTGTAGTCACCTTGGATTTTTCAAATAAATTGCAATCAAAACATTATGTTCAACTAGCTGCACTCCGCGGTTTAATTTTATCGTAGCGTGACGTCATAGATGCTGCCTTCCTCGATAAATGGACTATCCAACACAGACTTATATCTCTGCAATTGGACCCAGTACTTCCTGAGATTAGGATTGAATTAAAATAAATCTATAAAGCTGAGGAGAGCTTTATAGTATTATTATGGACTATAGACAATAGAATATAATATCGCCCCAGCTTCGCAGAGATTGCTATACATAGACATAGTAGAAAGAATTTTTTTCTTTGAATTTGTTTCTACCATGAAATAGACTCGTGTCGTCTCGTTTGCCGTTATTATAGGAATGATGTGGCTAAACTTTAAGAGACGGCGTTTAAGTACCTACCTAAAATCGCTCTATAATTCCCAATATTCTTTTATACAAAGAAAGTATGTACTTCATGGATGTCAGTGGTTCGTATTTCGCTTTATTATGTGTACTAACCAGGCATAATTAAACCATCCATTTACACATCTCCGTACCATACAGACTAAATATTAAACTGAAATTAAAGAGTATACGTAATCTATTGTTACAAGGAACGGAGTGTAAATGAAAAATGTTGCAAAATCGGGAGAATTATTCCTTTTCAGTGCTTCCGTTGTGACGAAGTTAACGTGGGTGAAACCGAAGGACACGGTAGCTTAAAAATAAATGTCGCAAAGTAAATTTTTTTGATAGATCTATATGCAATTTATATATTTTTTGAGTTGTGATAGAATACGACCAGCAGCGGCAGCCTGTAGTTGATAATGAAGTGAAATCCACGTGCGCGGTACACACGATTCACTCGGACGATATCAGTCGGCGGATATTAAAATTACTCTTTATCGACTATTGTTGGTTAATTCGTGTTACATAAAGGCCATTATGTTTAATTTAATAATAGTTATACAATGTAATGTAACTTTCATATAAATTTTTCATAACCTTGAAATTAAACGTGTCATTACCTCATTTCTTGTAAATATATGATGATAATTTACGATTAACACATTGAAAACTTAATTTAATATTAATCATGTACACAATTTTTTTTAAAAAAGACGTAGCTTGATTTGATGCAAGGGAAATCAATTAATAAAAAGTCTATTTTGACATCAGTTTTAGTGTACATATGCGCTTTTGTATTAATAGTTTAAGTTAGGTAAAATGGTCCACGGACCACATGACGATACCCGAATTGTAATCGGAAGGGTGACAACGGAGACCGCTGACCGCGTTCAATTGAAGCAATTGCGAATAGAAATCAGCTCCTGTGCGCTAGTTGAGCTTAATTCGAGATAGACAGATGTTCTACTTATTTTAAACATGCCGTCATTCTAACTATTGTCATGTGCACATATAATAAATTAAGCTAACACGTCTTTTTTTAAAACTCCTCAGTTTCTGTTCTCTTCACCTGTTAGTTACTTAATAGATATGGTAAATCATTAATAAACTATCTTCAGTGCCTTAGCCTTTAATCTTATCGTCATATTAATAGGAGTTTCTTAATTCATGGTTTGTTTGGAAGAAAAGTCATATTTTTTTCTGAGAGTAGCGACAAATGTTTTTATGGTTTAGGGTCGAGCTACTACGTTCAGCGACCTGTGTGGCTATCTTTTTGTGATAATTATTTTATGGATGTTGGATTATTGTATTTGGTGGATTTAATATTTCTATGGTGGCTTTTTATGTTGCAATGTATATTAATACATGTAATTTATGTAAAAATGGTGTTCCTTGAAATAACCTTTGGCTGTTAGCATTCTTTAGTACTCAATATTCTCCCAATGGCGTGCATAATTACTTTGTTATTATTTCACGCCATTGCAGAGCAAGAAGGTATCTAATATAAGATCATCAGTGCGAGACCTTTGTCTGATCTAGAAAGATTATTGTTGTAATCTTTATAATATGTATAATATGCTTAACTAAAATTTGTTGATGTAATTGATACATTAGAAGTTGTGTACACCAGCTAGTTCTTTAAGAATGTGTTGCTTGATAGTCGGCAGATGTTCGTACCGCGATGACGATGTCGCTCGAAGCGGAAGGGTGGCGGTGCTTCAATTGGCACAATTGGCTGTAATTGTGGGCGGAATGTCCGGGCGCCCGCGCACCGACTCGCTGACACGTACTTGTTATCGAATTCATTCGATTTTTAAATTATTACTGTGTTACGCACGGGTTCATGGTCGAAAATATCGATGAGTTTTTGAAGATTGTCAGAGTCAAAGATAATTTTGCACAATTATTTTATGTTTCATACTAATGTATATAATAAAAATATACTATACTAAGAGTTTATACAAAGGGTTGATATTCGTTATGAGAGTTATAAGATATACACATAACACACAGAAATAAATAGTAACTTTATTTTAGTCAGCGAGGTCTTCTAAATTATATAATTAGTGTTTTATAATTAGCGTAATTAGGTAACTAGGAGAAAGTAAAGTTTTAAAATGAATTCAGATTTCAGGAAAGATTACTTTGCTTTATAATATATGTATATGTCCTAAAATAACACACATACATAAATACGACACTAAATAGATAGTATTGCACATTAGTTCTCTTCCTCGATACTAAATCAAGTGAAACAAGTTAAATCCGAATCCAGGAACTCACGTTTGTTAAGTAAACCTTTCACCTCTGTGCCAACATTGATAAGAAAAGGCCGATACACCTACCACATACACCAGAAACCAATATTACGTCAGCGAACTACTAATGAAATACTCGATATCATGATTACAAATAAGAATATCTCATAAATAGATAAACAAATATTCATAAATTGTAGCTCAGATTCATCTCGATTCACGTCGGTTTTAAAACAAAAATTCCGCATCGTAGTCGGTCGGTCGTTTTAGGAGCTACTACATCAGACAGACACATGCACTCACAGACATACAGACACATTTACCTTATAAGACCCCTCTTTTTTTCGTGTGGGATGAAAAATACAATTGAAATATAACTTTAACAAAAGATACTATAATAAAAAAAATCGCATTTAAATTTTTAAAACATGCCAAATTTAATCTTATCTCCTATCTGTGACGTTTCGAAGCTATTAATGCCTGGTTATCTGTAATCTACTTAAGGAATTGTAAAATTGTCATCTTCCTATTTAGTCCGACAATTAACCTAGCTTAACCTTGAAGTTTAAAATAGGGAAATGTCGGTTTGAGTAGATTTTTTTTAAATTAAAGCGGGATGTTGTTTCCCATTATTATTTGTAGTTATTATTAGCTGTTGTCTGTTGTTGTTCCTTTAACCCCCGACACAAACAGTCGCTATAACATCGATGTGACTGTCTGTCTGTATGGTTTAAAAGCCAACATGAATTAGTTTTTAAAATCGTCTTCAATCGTCAGTTGTTAAAATTAAAGTAGGATGTTGTTGCAAATTTGCAAATTTTAAAGCTGTTGATTTTTTAATTTGAAGCAGGATACTAAAGAGCCAGTAAATAATGCATGTTCGAGTCACGAGCTGCGCGCACGCAGCGCAGAGCGCAGGGCGACGCGGAAGTCGCACACACTTCCGCGTGCCGCCATCTTGGCTTGCGAGATTCGCGCTCGCTCTTGGACGTCCGATAAATGTGTTAACCAGAACGTGTTATGATTATAACGAGTTATGTATTCGCAATGGCTAATATTAACTTACAATATTGGGCTCATTTATTCTTATTTTCTCATTATTTTTAATTGTATAGCAGCTAAAAAATTGGCATGACATTTGGAAAATACCAAATAACACCTTCAACAATAATCATTGTAGTCTATACTAATATTAGCTGAAGAGTTTGTTTATTTGTCTGAACGCGCTAATTTCGGGAATTTAATGATCACGAAACAGATGAAGAAAATATTGTCTATTAAACTTGTATCGATATAAATAGTAGGAACTACGATTACATTAGAATCAGTTAATGAATTCAGTGTAATTGCAATTAATTTATGCAATCGATGAACTAAGCAATTAACATAAATCGTAATTCTCACAACGAACGTGTTGTAAGCGAAGTGCATCGTATGATGTAGTATGCAATAGGTGTTCACCATCAGCCCTAGCTTGTTAACTGCCGACGAAAAAAGAGGGGAATATAAGTTTTAAGTGTTGTATGTCTTTCGGTTACTTGTAAGTACTGTTTGTTAGTAACATTTTGACGATTCAATTTGTTTGATATATTGTTATTATGGCGTTAGAGAATTAGCATATATTTCTGTCTTATTTACCCCACGAAGAGTGGTGCTAAAAGTTTGAAGATTCGGTTGGTTTTTTTGGAAAGCTGACTTGATCGAGAGGGTTTTTATAATTAAAGATTAGTAATCATCATGTCGGGGGATATTTTAACTTCTATTTCGATGAACAAAAAGAGTTAGCCCACATTTGGGTCCGGTTGTATGAGATCGGGTTCGCACCGTTGCACATATTACGTGTTAGAAGTGAGGTTATGCACACAACAAATGCGATAACGGAACATCGATGTGAATTTTCTCGCCCTAAAAGCTTTTTCTTTGATTTACCGCTTCTACACGCAACATAGCGATTGTCGTCACTTGTGCAACTGTTGCCTCCATTGTGTATTCGATTATTTTTCTAGAATACGTCCTCAATTTCGCTACGAACAACATTTTATTAACTAATACAATAAGTAGGCCTACTTGAAGACTCCTGTGTTTTTACGAGTTACATTGTAGACAATTTAAAAAGCCTTGTTAATTACAATCTAATCTCATGAATAGACGGACAGATGTTTATAAATCACTTCATTCCTTTAAGCAGCTACGATGCCAGAGGCAAACACACACATCAAAATTATTACACCATTATTGCGGAGGGGTTTAAAAATGGCGTTACGAAATATTTCATAACCATCTCGTTACAGCGCTAGCGACTAGATTACAAGTCTTAGGTAATTTACACTTACGTCTACTTCCGATAAAGGTACCTACGTAAAGCTCGCTTATCGAAATTGAGTTGTTAGATAACATACGTACTGGCAAATGAAACTTTTTAACATAGTTTTGATACTTGATAAAATATCATTCTTCCATACCGTACATGGTTTTCGCATTTGTGACACACACAGGGGCTCAGACATTTCAGTATAGATTACTGAAATCCTTGAGTTCTGAGATAATTGTAATGAAGTTTGGCAAGTAGTGGAGCTGGAAGCAGCGGCCGGCAAGCGCGAGCTGCGTAATCCCGTTCAACGGCAGCGAGCACTTCCTGAAGGTGGCGCAAGCCTGCGAATATCGGCCGTCGAGCATTTCGCGCTACTTTCGTAATTGGTTGCGTGGTGCGAGCGGCCGCCTCGGCAGGCCCGCAGGAAGTAAAAGTTCGAAGGTAAGAAAGTAGGTCTCCGCTGTATTTGGCAGCGAGCCTGCATACTGATGTCTACGGTATAAATAGGCAGCCGCAGTGGACACCTGCGCCCGTCCAACGGGACGTGAATTTAAATTCCTCCCACTTTAAGAACAGGTAAAGTAATAAAAGCTTTTTTAAATTATTTAGCTTTAACCTTTCCTTTGCTATTTGTGGAGCCATACATATCGAGATCGTTGACAGTTCCGCACAACGCAACATTCGTCATATATTATGATGGTTGTCGTATTCCAGTTAACTCCTCATTGCATTCGTACATGTGTTTATGGACTTATATCTGTAATGAGTTCTGAGTGTAGAGGATTTTATATTAAAGCGTTATGTAATAATTTAAATAATATGGATGTTGGATAGGTATAGGTTTGAGAGATTTTAAAAATCTCCAATATGAAGATTACAAATAAGAATATTTCATATAGATAAACCATAGAAATATAAATAATAACAAATTATTATTTAGATTTCTATGGGATAAACAGATAAATAAATTGCTAAGAAGATTTTAAACATAAACCGCATTGAAAGAGCTCCATTCGTTAGGCTTCGATGCCGCAGGCAGACTCAAACACAGAGACGTCAAACTAATAACACTCCTCTGTTTCGTCGTGGGTTAAAAACATTGGAACAATATTAGTTAAGAGTTGAGACTTCACGCGTTTGTTACGCACTCAACTCGCGTGACATAAGAGTCGTAGGCAGCGTGAACTGACCCAATCCGCTTCATAACTCTTTATTACAGTTTGGCGCCACGATCTAGGTCGCGAGCCGCAACACAAGATGGTCTGTTACTAATAATTGTTTGCGCAATTTTACTCAGTGCGTTTGACCAACTCCTGGATTTCTTTCCGGATATAGTAAAAAGAAGTTCAACAATTTTTTACAGTTATCAGTTTTATATTTTCTATCTTTTAAGCTGCGTATACGGATTCTGCGTTAGGGAGAAACGAGATCACGACTTCGAATGGATAACTTATTGACAATAAAAAAAATATCCACCCTTATTAGACAATGTACTATTTGCCCATGTATCTAGGTACTTTTAATTAAATAATTATATAAACAAATTGTAATTATAGTTTATTTTACTAGAACACCTCGCCTTACACGTGTTGTTACTATTCAAATGTAATTTCCTCAAAAAATCCATTGCTAAACTAAAATAAATAATTACTAATTGTTTTTGTTTATTTATTTGAGACGAACTGAAGCAGCATTTTCAAACTCTTTTAATGAAAAACACGCGTAAATGCTGCTCGAATACGTCCAGAGGGTGAGGTACTGCAGTAGGATTTCTAAGTCTAAACGCAATAAAATATATTAGAAACCCTCATCCTATTCGTCACCCTCGCGGGACGTATTGGAGTAGGATTTGTAGTGCTAAAATCACAAAGTTGTCTTAGAAAAGCTAATGCGATACATCTATCTCTTTGTGCAAACTCTCTCTGAATAAGATCGTAAATATCTTGCACTGGGCAAAGAAGTGACGCCGTCCTTCCTCGTTAAATGGACTATCCAACACAAAAATAATTTTTCAATTCGAAACAGTGAGATAGCGCGTTCAATCAAACTTCAGCTTTATAATAGCAAAATATAGATGTATTGATAAAATGTTTTGCAATTGGCAGGAAGTCGTTGCAGAATGCGACTCCTAATCATCACTGGCGATGTTGAAGAAATTGGGAGCTCACCGCAATAGAGGAAGTGTTGCTATCTGATGTGCAAGGCTTGCGACACCCCGACAGCCTTACGAAACTTCTATATCAAATTATTATACGGCCGCTTATGAAAGACGCTTAGGAAGCTCAACGCGGTAATTAACAATGGTATTTACATTACACTGGTATATTTCTCAAGCTCATTCTATGATGGAAAGGTCACGTTATATAACTGTTACTTAAGCGTAAATATATGAACTATAATAGTAAGGTATTAATCATCTGTTTTATCTAACATACTAATATAACTCCTAAGTTTGAATTGTTACAAACACAACTTACTCGTCTTAAAAAGTATATGCCTCTGTGGTCTAAATTATAAAGTTTAATAAATTAAATAATATTCTATCGCTGCATAATATTCTATATAATGGAGAGTATTTACTAGAGTCAATCGGGCGTCAATGTAAAAATAAGGGCTAGAAATACATCCGCATTCCAATACGCCTTTTAGATATTCCTACGCTATATACGCTACATATTCGCTATTAAGAAGTGGTCTGTGCTCTTAACTCTTTAATCTTTTTATATAGATACATATTATGTAGTTATCACTTGCCGTCATAAGTGGGTACTAAAATGCCTGTCTTAACGTTTCTTTCTAAAAATTTGTCCTACAAACATATTGTCCATCTATTGTTTAAAAGCTATGTTCCTTTAAATAATTATAGCTCTTTTGGATTTCGGAATAGAAAAGAAAACAGCCTTGCGGATCTCTAAACCAGTAGGAAATTCGCTGGCATCAAAGGAAACGGAAACGTGGCAAGGGTTAGACCGGAGAAGAGGCCCGTTTCCGGCGGAAGCACGGCGCCAGGAAGGTGGGTAGATGAAGAAAATAAATAAATCGTCGCCATATTGCCGGACGACAATCAATAATTCCGTTTTGCATGTTTGTTATACAGTTTCCGCCTCCTGTTTACTTCTTACATCTTTATTCTGTGAACGTAAATTTTAGACAACAACAATTCACACGCGGGAAATATAAATCTGACCAAAATCCGCGACTTTCCTGAATGCTTTTTCATTAAACACGCTTTTTGCCTTTTGAAAATCTCTCCTTTTCATAACTGGTTAAAAGGTTGAAGCAATGTTCATTCAGTAGGCAATATGTAATTGACAGCCAGCTGAGCGTGATTTTTCAGAAAATGCTAACCAATACCACCGGCAGTGTTTGCTTAGTTAACTTGATTATGTAATAATTATAAAAGTATTTACAAAGTGCCAAATTTCTCAATAAGTATGAAAAAACTACAAAATCCATTCCGTCGTGAAAGCGAAAAACCTAATTATTAAAAACGAGTTTAATGGAAGACAATTTAAACCTTTTCGACATGATGATTACAAATAAGAATACTTATCTTATAAATGGATCAACAAATCGTTATAAATTGCAGTTAAGATCCATCTCATCAGCTTTCAAACAAGAAAAAAATGCATCGAAATCGGTCCATTTGTTTAGAAGCTACGAATAGAGTTACTAATTTTTAATTTTACTGAAATTAACATAGAGATAGTAGTCATAAATATCAAAGTTATTATTACTAACAGTTGACTATTTCAATTCACGAAATTATACAATTGATAGTATTCGCACAGTAATTGTTGTGAACACGGAAGAGGAACCTAAAGGTGTCTTACAGCATACGACAATAAAACCTAAGAGCGGGGAAAGATAATGTTATTTGAAAGGTAATATAAACTAATATAATTAATGAGTAAGGAAACTTCATTATCTGCGATATTTCATTATTAAGAAAAATAAAGTATTCACAACATTTATGTAAAAACTTACTGTTAAAATAGATATTGGTAAATTGCACCCACTAGCGATGGAAATGACATAAGTCGTGTCGTTACGGAAACGATATGATTCGATGCACCGAGGCTTATAGTGAGGTAGTCCATCGATGGGTTGTGCGGATGTGAGCGGATTAAGTAATTCCAACGTATTTCCCTCTAAGATAAGAGATTGTCAAGGCCTTTGATTAATTGCCTCCGCGCGCTTAATTTCGACTTGTACGGAAATAGCTTCAAATTGATTATCATTTGACGTAACTAAATGGAATTTAGTTTTATTTGACACAATTTGTGCGTCAATATCCCGCCCGCTCTCAAAAGGAAAAATGTTTCCCTACATACAATACATACAATAGTATATACAATACATACATAAGTAAGCCTTCCTCAATATATGGACTCTCTAACACGAAAGTAATTTTTCAAGTTGAATCAGTAGTTTTGAGATTAGCGAGTTCAACCAAACAAACAAACAAGCCTTCATATTTATAATATAGGTATAGATAATAATTGGTAACACATTACTGCATCATGCGCGCAAGCGTAGCGGAAAAAGATTAGATAGGTATGTTACTGTCAATAGATATGTACTTAGAAACGGTTAAGTTACGCTATCACGCTCAAGCGATTTTGATGAATTTTACATTCGAGATAATTACAAAGCGCTGTTTATCTTTATTCCATTGAATAGAGTCGCAGACATCAGTTTGTTTTATTATAAATAATTTTAAAAAAAGTAAAATTTACTCACTTGGTGGTGGTTTCAATCTTATATTATTCCTATTACTCTACAAAACGTATCTATGACTGAAAAATTATGTTAACTTATCTTTGAAGTATAGGTGACATTACTTATTGTAATTCATTAGATAATAACAGCGTGTCACGAAGAAGCCGACAGATGGCGTCCGGGTCGCTTCGTAGGGCTGGCGTAACGACGACGCCAATGAAGCGAGCTTCCTGGGCCTTTCTTGTTGTGGCACTGATTTGAGAACAGAACACCTATAGAGCTTATTACAACATCAAACATATCATCTGTTTTTAATATCAGATGCAATTATGAGGGCACCTGTAAGTCCGTGTCCTCGTATCGTATCTCCTAAACGTATGAACTGATTTCGATGTGTTTTATTGTTTGAAAGCTATAGTTTATGAAGCCTGTTCATCCATTTAGGAGGTATTCTTAATTATTGTTAGGTGCTGGGGATTTTTTAAATGATCTTCAATTTTGTATGGTTATAAGTATTACTCGCAAACGATGTTATCTGTTTATCACATAACTAGCTACAATTGATCTTTACATTAAAGTACTTATTATATTCAACTAAATATAATTATTTATTATTACTTTGTATTAACACAATGATACTTTCTTGATAACCTTTGAAGACTGCCAGTCGGTTAAAATTTTATTGAATAAAGTGGTAGTTAAACCCTATTTTAAAAATACAGATTGTTCTAAACATACTATTCAACGAATTCGTTAAGAAAAATCATGGCGAAGTCCAAATCGGCGCATTATTGAAAAAAATATAATTTACTATTGAGAAATGTTAGATGATTATAAGATCATTAGCTCATAGAACAACAGATAAAACAAGATTATGTCAATGTCAATACGATCGTCAATGTGCTTTGTACAGAATTTTTTCCACGTTACGAAATAAAACTAGGCATATTAAATTACTGTGTATTATTATAAATTCACAACGGAACTGAGTTTTATGTGTTGTTCGATCTCTATGCCTGAGGTAATGAACAAAAATCATCTAACAAGAAAAGTATGCGTCGCACTCTATGGCTTTCTTAAATCATGTCCCAAAGCAGTTTTCGTGATCGTTGGAGCGTCAAGTGCGAGAAACGAGGGTACACGACGATTTCCCACAGCTCAGTGTAGTAACGTGTCGTCTGAAGCCTTATTAAAGGGTAATTAATACATGTAATGTCTTCGAATATCTGTCCTATGGCAGTTGAAATATCTTTACAACACTTAAGACGGTATCTTGTCTTGAAACATATAAAATGAAACTTAACGGAATTGTTTTAGCAGCGCTATTAAAATACTAATAACTGTTGCTGACAATAATTTTATTTAGCGCCACGATATAGTGCTTAAATAATGCTTAAATCTAAAGTGAAGATATTGAGAGCTGTAAGCTTAAGTAAGTGTTAAATGTTTACGCATATTGTATAAACAGATATGAAGAAAAATAAACACAAATGAGCGAGAAAACGATGTTACCTTTAGCTCTATTCATCTTGTTAATATATACCTATGTTTCTAGGTTACGACACATCTATACTGAATTAATTAAAAAGTTGCATAATATGCGTGCGTGAACAGAATAGTAAGTAAGCGAGAGTGCATTCTCAGCTATCTAATCTAACGACAATTACTGGAACATCCCCGCTTTCCAAGTTCATTGACAATGAAAGTATTGTGAAGCGGCGTGAAAATCTATTACAAGACATGTTACCATTTAATGATCAGCAAAGCAAATAATAGACCATAAAGTACATAGGTTATATAATGATGTATGTATGTACTATTAGCATTTCTTAATTTTATGCTAAATTACTTGATAGAATAGATTATCTAAGCCTTTATTTCACGTGTTCATTTACATTATCACTTGTGGCTCCTAAACGGGCCGATTCCAATGCAGATTTTTAGCTACGAGTACTTTCGGTCTTCAATTTCTCTTGTCAAACCAATGATTCATATATAATGTGTAGTAACGAATAAAAGTGATTCGAAATTAGCTCTAGAGCAGAGCGTAGAGTGATGTAAAGTGAGTCGCGTGGCTGGCCACTTCACTGCCAAGGCCGCTCGCTTTCTCCGCACAACTACAATTGTGTAACCATTATCGCGTTTATATAACTATTACTTAAACGTGTATCAATTTAAACAAGACTTGTCCCACTTACATACACTTAAAGATGACAATAAAAAGTAGGTAAGTAGTAAGGTGCTATATTTACGCGACTATCACACATTAGAATAAAACCTTTTCAGCGTATTTTGTTCAATAAACGCACTTAATCCGGTAAAACTGTTTTCCTTAAGGTAAGTACTTAATTTTTGTTTTCTTATGAATTGATTTGCTTAAATAGTTTCTGACGGTAAACCGCAGACGAAAATAGAGGAATGTTATAAATTTGACTGTTACCTATGCGTCTGTGGGTCCGTGTCTGGCTGTTCTCAGTTCCTAAACGAAAGAGCCCATTTCGATGCGGATTTTTGTTTGAAAGTGATCGAGATGGATCTTAGAAACAATTAATTAACATCTGGTCATCATACTTGAGATATTCTTATTTGGGATTAACATGTTTGGGGATTTTTTTAATTGTCTTCAATTTCACTTGTGATTCCTTGATACTTAAGAAGTGATTTGCTTGTAAAATTTTTCACGAAGTGAAGCGTTTTAAGTACCTACTGATGCCTATTTTGAGGTTACTACGAAGGTCTATGAAGGTTTATTAATAATATTACCAAGTTTACCTTAGAAGTAATTTATTACTGTTACAAACATGCGCTCGAATGGAGATAGACCTCCTACAAATAACTATTCAATTACTTGAATAGCTGGTTTTTTAAGTCATAACTTATATAGAGAAAAAAGCCATAGCTCTTAATTCTTATTTTATTTACACTTTGATGTTTTAGGTTTAAGATCTGCTTTGTAATGTATTAGTACTGTCTTGTCGGCGCGACTTTAAAGAAACAATAAATTAATAAGGCTTTAAAGGGATTTCCGTCATTATGAGGCAATAGAACGAAGGCGTTCGTCTTGACCTAAAAACCTTTAGATTTTCGGAATTCGAGAAAAATTACTTCCTCGTCGTTTTATTGATAATTCTTATAAATTACCGAAAAGGTTAACTGGACTGACCCGACTAAATAGATTGACAGCTATTAATAGTTTTCTTGTCAATTTTGTATAGGAAATATTTTATTAGAACGTAAAGAACTCTGTTTTTTTTTATTTATGAGAAGCATATATTTTATGATATCTTAGGGGTAATTCGATAGAAATTTACCAAAAACGTTTTAAAAAAGCAATAAAATATCTATGAATTATCGTAGTTTAAAATCTGCCCTCATCTTATTCTATAGTATTAGTATATTATGCTAAATAATTTTTTTTAAATTAATTTCACCTTCAGCATGATGTTATAGAGCCCATACTCTATAAGTCTATAGCCTTCCTCAATATTATGTGGAATATCCATTACAAAAAGATTTTTCAGTTCGATCCAGTTGTTCCTGAGATTAACCAATCAAACAAACTCTTCAGCTTTATAATATTAACTATAGTTATTCTATTGAATATATTAATACGTGGGCGTCAGTAGGTACATTTGGTACAATGTTTAATAGGAAGCATTAATCATAGAGATTCAGCTGACGGTAGCTTGTTACTACCGCGTGCTGTTTATTTCCGTGTCCTATTATTATGTATTAATGCTAATAAGCCGTTCTCGAGTATTGAGAAGTATCATTCTCGGGCGCATTAGAAGGGCAGCCTTCAGAAGGCATTTATGGAAAAGTACATAAAAAAAACAGTATATCAAACTGGTTTTTTACTTATGCTTTACCTTAATTTAGATGAATTACATAGTGTGTATTTACTTATAAATATGAATATTTAAAAGTAATTAAAGTGTTAGAACATTTCATTATCTTCTGAATTAATTTACTTCGCTTTAAAAAAATTCCACCATTGCTATCTTGCAAACTGTTTCCGTACTGCAATAAATGGGATTTTTTTAATATCAACGCATAATGTATCGTGAAATTAACAAAGAGGGACACACGCGTTCCGTCTTTGCCCGAATAATGAAGCTACTTTGACCGTGTTTACATGAAGTCTTTCATTCACAAAACCAACATTATACCGCATCGATGAGCCAAAAAGCATGAAGCGAATAAGCATATAAAAAATTGTGCATTATGCGTGTAAAATGGACACCCACGTTGTGAATTCCAGTCCATTATAGGCTCAATCCCACGGGCTCGAGTGACAAACGGGAGCCAATTCAAGGCGTAGTCTGGACACTGAGATTATTTTTTTACGAAGACCTTAGTTCTCATACATGAATCCATATCTTCACACTGAATGCGGTAAATAAATACTTGACTTCTACATCTACTTGAAAGAACAAAATAAATTGAAGACAATTTATAAACGCCCGGACATGTTAATTACAAACGAGCCTCATAAACTGTAGCTGAAGATCGATCTCGGTCATGTCAGCTGTTAAAAAAACCGCATGCCACAAACAGACACACAGACACGTAAACATATAACTTCGCTCTGTTTCCGTCGGGGTTCAGAACTTTAAATCATTAAACTCCGAGCAGACTGTAAATATAAAGTACCTAGGCAAGTTCACCACAAAATTGCCCGATAACCGAATGCGTTGGTAATATAATAGGTATGGTAATTTGATTGAGCCGTAACTACAGATGTATGAACAAGTTTAACCACGCTCATCATAACTTAGATAAAATAATGCTTTGTTATTGTTTAGGGACCACCAGGCGAGGCTATCCCCCGCGAAGTATGTCTGCTCAGTACCTATATCTGTATTTTGTTAAATATTATTTTTAAAACTCCCCAAACATAAGCAACACATGTGCTGCCACCTGACCTTACTGATCTTTCCCACGCCGAGAGTCGGCTCGAAGCCCTTGGAACAAAAACCTTGCGCTCACGATCGCTTCCAAATGTCTCTACCGAAAATTCATCCTAACCATGGGACACAGGTTTTTAAGCTACAGCTAACTGTTTACGGTGAATGTCTCGGCCGCACTCGCGCTGACGCTTGGCGTTTTTTCTATTTACTTAAATGATCTGGTGATTGTTTTTTAATTTATCCCATATTGGAGTGTCGACATGTGCTTCCAATCAGAGTTCGTCAAGCCTTTTAACGTTTTTCTATGGATATTTTACAGTCAACAATCAACATTAGTGCGTTGGGGAATTATGTTTTATAAAAAGTAAAAGAGAAAATTAGTCTCTCAATTATACAAGTATAAAAATTGACTGTGTTAGTAAGATTCTTATAGATAACAAGATAACTTAATATATTTCAAAAATATCTAATAAAATAGATTTTGCGATTTTGACTAGAAAATAAAATAGGTCTAGGAATCAGGACCCTTTGGATCCTGCAAGACTTAGGTATAGTGATGGAATATATGTTAGTTATTAATATAAAAATGCAAGTGAAATGAGAGACAATTTAAAAACCCCCAACATGTTAAATACTAATAAGAATATCTCATAGAGGCTCGTCCATTAATCACGTTATGTTTTTTTAGCAACTTTTTAACCCCCTTTCCATTTTGAGTGGTAAGGTTTTAGGCTAATGACTAAACAGATCTTCATACCTAAGATCCGTGTCAATGACGTCAACTTTTAACGCAAAAACCGCGTCAAAATCGTTGTCACATCGACCCACTGACACACGGACACAGTCAACTTATAAGCATATAACAATTAACAACCCTCTGTTTGCGTGGGGGGTTAATGAAGCAAAATTAGCAGTTTGTGCGATGTTTGAATGAAGCTGGGCTGTATCCCTTTGGATAAAACTTCTCTATGAATGCACACCGATTGCAGAGTCAATGAGGCGTCGTAACCTGATGTCCCGCGGTGCATTGTTCCTGCATCTGTCGTGTCGTGAAACAGCTATTTATTACGGCGTTTAGTTCCTTATTGCTCATTATTGCGCTCCGATATTTAACAAACCAATGAAGTAATATTTGAACAGATTTAGTACTTTGCATGAGTTTCGGTTAAACATGAGTCAATTTAACACACTCGTGGCTTTGTGAGCCTCCATTTCTCCCCTATTTTATAAAAATAAGACAATTTTTACATTTTTCGATATTTTAAATTTTATGAAATTCATGCTTAATACATATTCTTGAAATGTGGGTACAAATTACAATATACAATATAAGTCGTCCTCCTTATAATTTCTAATAATATTATTCAATAGTATTTAATCTCAATTAGTAGATTCCGTAAATCAGGATAATTAACGATAAGACGGAAGAGCGTGGACCAAATTAAACTGTTTCCAGGAACATTCTCTTGTCCCAACACACGTGTGGACTCTATAATCGACGTTGGATGATGGAGAATGGTCGTAATAATAACCTGCTAATATTATAACTGCAGAAGTGAGTTTGTTTGTTACTAAATCACGCTTGTTCGTCCTTTATTTATATACGTAGGCACTCTAATTTATAATATCTTTAATTTTATAATATACTGTATGTTTTACGCTTTTTGCACTTTTGCATAATTTAACCAAAATTTTTCTAGAAGCCAGAAAAATGATTGCTTGTTGGCGATAAGGCCGACCGTTGTTTTCTCACGATGTATCTATTTTGTGAACTTTAACAACGTTAATTAAAAACGAACGTTTTTTTTGTCTAGATAATCTAGATACGTGTATTGTGTATGCATGGATAGATTTATGCTCACATTAATTTATTAAATAAACATTTGTTTATATCTAGGAAAAAAACACAGTTTTACGTAGACGAAGTCGCGAACATCAGGTAGTTTGTATTTATATCTCTTAAGTAATCGATTTATCTCCTTTCTGTCGTAACATTAATAAAACAGGCGCTCTCCCGCGGCCGACATAAAAATATAAAATTTTAATGGTATGTACTGAATAATAGATAGACAATACAAATTAACTTTGTACAAGTTATTTGTATTACAATACGTGTGTATAATGAGAGCCAAAAATAAAAGATTCGTACAATTTGAAGGAAACTGCTCAATATCAGAGGCCAGAATTTATCGTAGCATAAACAGTACTGACTTTAACTGTTAGTTCCGCGTAGCAAAAAGCAACATAAAATTAGGTATCCCATAGTATTTTTTTTGTTGTAAAATATATGAATTGTGTACAGTTATTGGTGAACTGTATTCGTTTAGGAGTTACTAGCCATAAACAGACATACACTTCAAAAACCCTAATTTTTCGTGGAGGTTAAAAATAGTAGTTGAGGATGTCCAAAACAAGATATTAAGTATAAAACTCTAAATATGACTGCCGGATCGTAGTCTCTGGTCTCTGCTATTTGGTAGATTTTTTAATCAAAGATGTTAAATTTGTTATTAAAAAGGCATGTAACAATTCGATTAAGAAAATAATTGACACAGAAACGTTAAAGGGAGAAGGTTGCCGGATATGAGAGACCGGATCCTTCATCCGCTGCTGTCCATCCGGTTTGTAACTTCCTGCACGATAGCCTCACTTTCATTATCATTGGAATTTGTACTTTACGATATTGATTACAGTTAATAGAAACTACATAGCTTTTAAAATACTTATTTTTTACATTATGATTGCTGTACCCATATAATAATTTATCCTGCTTTTGCCACATTTTTACCACCTTTGTTTGTCGTAGCGTGATATTATATTGAAAATGAAATGAAATGAAAATTCGCGCATTCAACCAAACAAAAAAACTCTTCAGCCTTTTAATGTTGATAGGTAAGTACAGAGAATTATCCAACGATCATCAAATAAGCGTACGTCTTAGATGCTCTCTGTTTGAGCTCGATTTACCATAAAAACGTTTCGAACATGCCTCCGATTCGCTTAACATTTTTCGAATTAAAGAATCCTTTATTATCTGCAATCCGACACCGCGTCGGCAGCTGGCGCCGCAGCTTCCGAGGAACGGTTGCAGATTCGATTGCCTCGCAATACGATCTTTTGTTGTCAAAAGCGATATTTGGGTATTTATCTGCAGATCTGACGTGTCTCGTGCTCGAGTCATCAAGTAACTCTATACGGGAAGCTTTTGTGGTAGCTTTACAAAGATAAAGCATGTGCCGTCTGAATAGATAAAGATGTCTCAAATATCTTCAGCGTCATGTCTATCTTGGCCCAAATCTTATGATTTTACACTATGAAGATAAACTTAAGTACCCATAGGTGAGACGTACATAGAATAATATGCAATGCTCAGAGAACTTAGACTCCAACTTGAAATTGAAGACAATTTAAAATCTCCTCCGACATGTTAATTACAAATAAGAATATTTCATTAAAATCAGCACGAATATTTATAAATTAGCCAAGTTAGAAGCAAAGATTTCAATCACGTCATTTTTCAAAAAAAAAAAACGTGTTCCCCGATTTCCTCCTCGGAATTTGAAAGGAAGATGATCTTTTTATTATTTATATAGGTATTTTGTCTGTTATTAGTAGGTTAAATTAGTCTGAGCTGCAGCTATCCCTTTCGTGCTTGGACGACTTTGACAACTAGAGAATAGAGATAGCACGACTTGAAGCAAATCCCTAGCGCTTAGATTTTTCATCCGCATACATTCCTCTTAACGCCAAAGTTATTTTCATTTGGAGTCATTACGATTTATGATACGTTAAGCTCCACTAAGCGGGCTAACCTACTCAGCAAGACGCGTGCCCTAAATGTACAATGCGCTGTGTTACGGAATATTACGTGTTTTGGTGCCGTTATGCAAGGCGTACGGAACAAAACAGCAACGCAGACAGCGCCGTGAGAAGCAGCGCATGCGAAAGCAATACAATAATTATTCTCCAACACCAATTTCATACAGCCGAGTATGACACGTTTACTGTAACGGCTACATAATATAGTTATTACAAGTTAGTGATGAGTACTTATTCGTCCCCTTTAAAAAAAGATATTTTGCCATAAATATGTTATTGGTAATTATAAAGGTCATTGCGTAGCATCTCGCATTCAGCTTATTCAAACTTTTAAATGGGATAATTTCTTAATGATGAAAATGTAGTGGCAGAAGCAGAAGAAAATTTCGTAAAACCAGACACGAAAAATTCATCTAAAGACCACACTCGTCTACTCCCGGCTAAAAAATAAGAAATAAAAAACTATTGGAGGCGTCACGAATGTGGACCAAACATGTGCTCCACAGTTCTTTAAAAATGCGGCGACCTGAAAAAAAAAATAGAGGAAAAAAAAAACACTCGAATGCTGAAGCTCGCTCAGACAGGAAATATGATATTTTATTTTAGCCGTGGGATCAGACAGAGTTGATAATTTGTGTCTCGAACGATTTAACATCACAGGCATAGCGATATAATTAAATCGCCAAATATATTTTTCTCTATTAGGCGGAAAGATTGATATTTCATAATTTAACTGAACATTAAAAGGGTAGAAGACGCATCAAAAGAGAGGCGCCATTGTGGTGATCATTATAGGGTTTTACGTTAAATGGCAATTTGATTTGAACGGTCAGTGCTCCTCGTTAGATTGTGTTTAGTGTCGAGTGGTGGGGCCGGTTAATAATAACAGGAATCAATTCCAATCAACATCAATCTGCACCCGGAAGCCCCACCGCGACATAGTGATTTTCTACGTCTTATTCAGATCTTTGCTGTCATGCTTATTTTGACTAGTTATTTATTAATTTATATAGATTGAGCCACTTAACACATTTTAGACAATCATAGGAAGCCACAAACATGCAAACGTATTAAAGCAATCACTACAGAATTGCGTCTAAATTAAAAAATAACAATTACCTACTATAATTGTGCAACAAACTCTTTTGTAACAAAATCTGCTACTCGTCAGGCAACACCCGCCACACACTAATGTCGCCTGTCTTGAGGCCCAGGATATCTGGAAATGGTACTACGAAGCATTGACGGTGTCGTTGCGCCTATAAAATGTCCGAAGTGTAAACATGCGTAAATATCGCGCCACACGCACTCGTAAAATCTATTTCTCGCCCCACACGACCATAAGTTGGAGCTTAACATTAGCTCAATTTTTTGTATCAACAATAACCTCATGAAATCCTTTTTATTTAGTTACTACACCCTATACATCAAAATATAATCACGCTTACCTATAAACAAAACTTAAATACTCAACTACTACAACTACAACATGTCATTCTCGTTGACCAACGTTTACTAGTAATAGGGAATGATTTGAGAACAAGAATTACTAGTTAAGTATACAAGAGCAAGAATAATGCTTAACAGTTAAGTTGTAATAAGAAGGCACAGATGAAACTGGAGACAATTTAAAAAAACCCCGACAAGATATTTACAAACGAAAATATCTCGTAACTGGATGAACCGGATTTCATAAATTGTAATTTGTAGCTGAGATCCATTCCAGCTTTCAAAATAAAACTGCATCGAAATCGTCCCATTCGTTTAGGGGCTATGATCCCACAGACATGTCATACTTATAACACCACTCTGGTCGGCGGTTAAAAATAAGGAAGGTCCGTTTTAAGTTTCAGTAAGAGGAGATTCTAGCGAGAAATGAACAAAGGCGCTTGGCTCCACTGAGTCACCGACGAGATTATTAAGGCTAATACAGCACATTCACACAAAGCCGACTCGAGGCTCTCGGCTCGTCATTTGTCCAATTGCTATTCCGAGCGTCGACTCTCCACACTGCAGTAGGTGAGGTATTTAACAAAATATTCACAAACATGACGCAATTCATAGGGAAACATAACACGAATCGCGGAGACGTTCGGAAATACTGCATACACAAAATGTTAGGTTCAAAAAGATTGAACACGAGACGAATAATTTATAAGGACAATCAATAAAATATCAAAGCGTGTATTTGGTCAAAGACGTTTGAAAGACAAACCTTGTATGAATCTCATTAAGCATAGCCAATACTTTGTTTTATTCTTCTCCCATGAATGCAGGCGGTTCGTACTTTAAAAACTTTACAAAGATGGGTACCTCGAAATAGCCAACTACGTTATCTCTTAAATGGGCTGATGCTAACTGTAGACCAATGTGAGCAAACGGTATTGGTGCACTTTCTTTGGGCCTGGCTTTGATAAATATAACTGTGTTTAAGCCTGGAGCTAAAAGAAACCTGGTGCGTGGAAAGCACCACCAGCTCGCACCGAGTCGCGCTGACTCATCCCAAAGACCACAGCACTTTATGTAAATAGTACGATGACCGGGATTACACACTCTGAAAAGTGAGGAAACATATGTATTTGATTTTAACATCTGGTTAATAATATGTTAAAGACAATTTAAAAACTAATACATGTATGAACTTCATAAATTGTAATTTAGATTCATCTCGTTCACGTCAAAAGACCGCATCATAATCGCTCCATTTGATTAGGAGCTACGATGCCACAGACGAACACACAGACATACACCACGTCAAACTATAAATAAATATGTATACATATATACTATTTGCAAGTAGGTAGGTACTAAAGTTACGAGTCACTTCTAAAATGGTCTAAGAAATTAGATGGAGATTTTGTTACCGTAATTTGCAAATCACTATTTCCTCATCAACATCAAAACAAAAATGGTCAGGTGATAAGCTAATATGTAGCGGGTAGAGAGGCACGGGTTCTGTTGGCTTCTCTTTTTCAACCTTCGCCAGTTCTTGAGGTGTTTTGTGCCTCTCTTTATATACCTTTTGCAGAGATATCTGAAAAGAAAGGTTTTGAAAAGGTTGAAAAAGTATTTTTGTTAAGAAAATTGTTGACGTATGCATTGTATATAATCACGCCGACGAAGTTGAGAAAAAAATTAGAAATAACCTTTGCCTAACCTTTTCTGCATCAACTTTTTCTCGAGGATTGTTACATAGTATTGGCGGCAACGGGCTTAATATTTCTGAGCCGGTATCCATACTTTAAATTTTCCTTATAAATAATATATTAAAATTGATTATATTTTGCAGAATTAAATATAATTAAAATCAAAAAATATTATATAAAATTACATTTGTTATTTAAGTTTAATTTCATTCCACTCTATTTTTATAAGAGCTCATAGTTTATATTATATAGTATTTACATATATCGTTTTGGTAAGAGAGTTGAGCAAAATTCACATTCGTAAAAATATCTAAGACGATTGGTCAAATATATGAAAACTGATGACGTTAATAGGTTATAATCTGTCATTTAAGTACCATAAACTCGTTTAACATTCCTTTACACGCAATTAATGAGTTTTAGCTGTTCTTGTGGAATTTATGCTTAATATTATAAAGCTGAAGAATCGGTTTGTTTGGTTGAATCACATTAACTAATTTTTCGAATTGAAAACTTATTTTTGTGTTGGATAGTAGAATTATCAAGGAATGCTAATAGAAGTGGAGCATTAATGAAAAATATCACAAAACGGGACAAATTATTCCTTTTGACAGAGCTTAGTAGTTAGTAGGCCTTTTCCTCGAAACCGCGGAGCACAGCTACATATAGTGATAAATAATGACTGTATAAAATTAGATTTCATAATAGCATTTGTAGTCAATGAGAAGTAATTTGAAAAAGAAACGGTTGGCCAGTGGCAAGTATCGGCCGGATCTCCGGGTCGTGGCTCCGGAAGCGCGCAAGACTTCCGCTCCTTCGGGACGTCACGCTACACGGCGTGCACATCCATCTACCACTAAATCAGGACGTTACACTCGTCCATTAACTTAAATCCGATCACTTGAAAAATACGTTGAATCAACTAAATTCAATTATTCAAATTTCTAATACAATTTCTAAAACATCTATTTCCCAAAGGGGTAGCGACCAAAGACTTCATTAAGAGAACTCTTTAAAACGTTTCATTTGTCTATTGGTGAATTGGGAATTTATTATCTTTGGGTTTCGTAATTTATGCACCAAATTAATGTCTTGTGTGTCACATAATGACACATTCAAATAGACTGGTTTTATTTTAATTTACCACTTTCTCAGCACGTTTTAGAATTTGCATTTACTGCGACGAGTTGTAATATGAGTGATGATATGTAATACATTGCGTTGTTTTACAAGATTATAATCTATTTCTAACTAAATAACTAAAATATAAGTGTTTTTTATAATACATAGGTTTTTGCTTTCCTGGCAGAATGGATTTTGTAGTTATTGGTATAGAGAAATTTCTAATGGAGTAAAAGATATCGGCTATCGTTTTCTTACAATTAAAATTGAAGGAAATTAAACAAAGTTTGTTATTTACAATCACGAATACCTCATCAATGAAAATGTCTTCTCAGATTGTAGCTAAGATTCATCTCAAGCAGCTTTCAAACAAAGGAACGCATCGAAATCGGTACATTCGGTTAGGAATGCTGCAGACAGACACACAGACACGTCGAACGTAAAAGAAAAAGAGGTGATTAAGGTAGAGGTGTTATAACCACCTCTTTTTTCTTGGAGATTAAAAACTAAAATCCTTAGTTCATTAGTACATATACAGTCAATAATCATAACATGCAACATATTATGATTATTGCGAACTAAATATCACAATGTTGAACATTTGAACAATGTCGGCGATCGAAATGTAGACTAAACAATGAGATCAGCTGTTGTTTGTGGACCGTTCAAGATTAACAACGACATCGATTTAACCAGATCATAACCGAAATGTAGACGAAACCGACACCGTGCCAATGTTCAGTCTAAACGCTCGAATAAGCCACAGTGTTGTTACTTTGTTAAAAAAATTGTGTTTTGTTTGGTTCTGTGTTTCAAATTACACAGTAGCAGGCTTGACGCATTAAGTGCCGCGACTACTTTGTCTCAACCATAAGCTCAACGACAAAATTTTCGATAAGTTATTAAGAGGATTGTGAAGCTGTTAGATTGTGTGACATTTTCATACAAAAAGCGATAAAGTTTTCCCCCCATTAACATAGTCTAATTTTCATAATTTTTGGAAATGTTGTAGATAAAATGAAAAACTAGGTCCGTACGTTTTTATTTTAAAGAAATATTGCGTTTGATAGAAGTTATTAGCATCCAAACATCTATATTTTTGACTTAAAATCTTCCTCGGCGTTTTTATTTTTTAAAATTAAACTAAACTGAATTACTAAAAAAGAAAAACGTACAGACCTAGATTAAGGTGTACTGAACCTAAAGAGACCAAAGTTATCTCATTTCATAAATGTTTAAGGGGTTATAAACGTTATCGCCCAAAACTATTTTAAAAAGGAAATGTAGGTAATTGCCTCTAAGATTTGCAACTCTCTCTATCGCACGCCTAGAGTGAGGCAAAGCGGTATGAAAGATATAGCATTTTTTATAATACCTACTCACGCCGCGTATCGGCACTTCACAATCCTCTTAACACAGAATAGTTAATAAAAGATTATTTTACCTTTATTAAATGTCATACCTTATTGGAAGATGCCAAGTTAATCATATCACAGGGGTATTTGCAAAATTTCCTCTATGGCTGAGGATAACGAATTCCGGGAATGACCAGAGGGCCGGGGAGCGAGGGCACGCACTGCAAGACTTGCAGCGAGGTGAAGTAACGGATGAGTGTCGTGGGAACGGCCGCCACTTCCGCCCGACGCCTGCCCGCCTCGCACCTCTCAGCTATTTCCTTTATGTAGGGTGACCATTGTACCTTACATCGTTATCCTTATATTGTAGACAATTGCTTCTCAGGTTCTGAGGTCAGCGTATTTTGACCTAAATATATTTTAATGCGTCCCGCAGTTTCATTCTGCAAAATATTTCATTCTTTTGATCGTAGCGTGATGTTTATAACCTTCCTCGATGGATCGTTTATCCAGTACAAATAGAATTTTTCAATTCGTACCTGAAATTAGCGCGTTAAACAAACCGAACAAATAAACTCTTCAGCTTTATAATAATCCGTGGCAAGAAACAGGGCGACAGTAATAGTCGTGCTGGACTCGAACATACATTAAATTTTAAGGTTTTTGAATAGCAACTTTTTAATTGTTCATAATGTTTTAAATAAAATAAAGACTAAATCTCTTTAATTTAGCCAAAAAAACTGTGTCCACGTTGTTGTTTTACATTTTACATTTTGTAATGCATTATTGCATGCTTATTGATATTTAAAAGTAATTCTAATTGCCACGTAACAGACATAAAAAATAAAGAGCATACGAAATTTGACCTATCAATGTTGTGATCTCGGCACTTATCTCAGATCCGGCAAAGCCTTATCAAATAAGATTAAGAACAGATTAAAAAACACAACTAAATATACTTAACTAGCGGCCTGCCTCAGCTTCGCACGGCTGCTATACATCATGGGTTACTCCGGGATAATCACTTTTCCCGTTTTTGCAACATTTTTCCTTCATTATTCATTGATTCCGCTCCTATTGGTCATAGCCTGATGTTATATGCCTTTCTCGAAAAATGGTACATCCAACATAAAAATAAATGTTCAATTCACACCAGTAGTTGCTGAGAATAAGTGTAGATTAAGGTTGGTCTTCTTAGACTTTTTAATTGTAAACGAATCGCCTGAGCATTGTAATACGTTTTGTATTAAAACGTTTTAAAATGTCCACTGCGATATACTTGCGATAAATTGTTGTTTATTTCTGATCCTAATCTACCTTTTAATTAATTAATTTTTATTCTGTGCACTAAAATGAAATGAACCCGATAACGATTACAATTTTTTCAAAATGGATTAAAAATTATAAACAGTTACTTTCTATGGTCCTCGCGATAAATTAATTTTGAATAAAAATATAAAACCGACCTCAAAACGTACTAAAAAATGAAAAATAAATTATTTATTTTATACTTTAAAGTGGCTTTTCTAAACCGTATAGTTTGTTACTATACACATAAACTATGACATGCACGCTCTGACTTTTTAATGGCAACAAGAAGACGCAAAACTGAATTGTTAAAAACTAAAAATTAAAAGATATAACGATAGTTCATACTTATAAATTGTATTTTCATGGTGCTTTATAAGCAAGTGAGCGCACGTTGTGATTTATCGCACGAATTCAGTTACTATTATCTCCAGACCTATCTTTTATACCTTTTTAATCTTACTATCATATGTGACCCTTTTAATGTTTTATAAAATGATATATAAGTCATCGATATAAACTGATATTACATCGAGATATAGAGGTCTAAACTGGACGCGTAAACAATAACGTGTGTTTGTTTTTCTCTGTTGACAAGTTTTGCTTCATCAAATATATGGCTTAGAATTTTATGAAATTCTGTGGAAAGCTTGACTACGAGTATTTATAATATAATATGGACTTCTGTATTGCTAAAGCGAACTAATTGAAGTTTTTTCAAATTTTGATTTTCTAACCTCAATATCTCTAAAACTATAAATAGATTTATCTTGATTCTTACTTATTATTATTTAAATCTAATACTGAATCTAAAAACATCTTATTCATCGATAAAAGTTCATATTTCATAGAATTATAAGCAAATAAGTACGACGCGGTCGCGCGAAGTTCGGCGTTTTCTCGCCCGATTGTGAAACTATTCTTTCAATATCCTGAAAACTATTGATCGTAAGAATTCTAAAAAAAAAATGGGACCATTTCGACGAGTTTCACTATTGTTTGACACCTCATTTATCCAAATCGGTCTACGGATGGCGACAATAAACAACAACAATGACGACTCGAATTCATATCGTATTTATAGTATTGTAATACTTTATCATTGGGATTTGAATGGCCTAGCGTTTTCCCACGAATGTTGCAAGTTCTGCTGGATGTCTTCGGCCAGGTCGATTTTTTTTCACAGATTTACCTAGATTCCGAGGACGTTGACCGCTAAGCGACGGTAAGTACCTCGTTCTTGGTTATCAAAGGAAATGTCCGGAGCGGAAACGCGCAATCTCAGCCAATTGGACGGCTCTTCATGCTCAGTGCACATGCTATTACATTTTCCTTTATATACCATTTCATTATCTTCCTGAGTGTCCTGTGACACGATAAATACCATGGAAGTCATATTTCACTGATTGTTAATCATTCAAGAGTCAATTTGAAAATAATGTATTAATCGCTGAACATGTTTTATCTAATTTTTGCAACATTAAACGCAAGTCAGCGAGAAAGTGACAGATCATTGGAGACTCATTTCAAGTTAAAGGTTTATATGTAAGGGAGAATATCATTTGTATTTGTAAGAGTACGTTTTATTTGACGATTATTTAATTGAAGTAACGTAACTTTTAAAAACTTTTAGACTACACTATATTTAAAATTGCCTCACTTAAAGACATCTTTTTTTAGTTTGTTTGAAAGGAGGAAACCATGTAACTCAATGACAAAAAGAGATACACAAGAAATTAATTGAGTTCATTTTGTAATGATTCACGTAGCAGTCGATGTCATGGTCAGTCTAGATCACGGCTGAGCAACCGGTTATTTAATTAACACAAACTTTTAATTCTTAGTTGGCAATCTTAAAAAGATAGTAGGATTTTTACTTAGTAAAGCGCTTATTCCACCTCGCTGAATTCAGACGTCCTAAATGCATATGCTGCATTGCTGCATGTACATCTTAAAAATGAATCATTTTTTAGTTTAAGTATCACAATGGGTTTGAAATGCCATAGTATATGCAAAGAGAATTAACAACCACAGAATTGGACATTTAATAAATTTTAAATACATTAAAAAGAACAATAATTCGAAACTTAATAAAGCGACGTACATATAAATTATAAGACGCTACGTATTCACGAGACGAGCAAAAAAGGTCCGGAAAGTCCAGAGACATCTCGTTTTCGGAATACCACTTGCAAAACCAGTTGGTCGCGTCTTAAGTCAAATATCAACTTGTTTCCTTCCTCGTTAACATAAACATCACTGCTTCTTAAAGAAAAAACTAAGCCACAAAATTCAATCGTATTATTTTAATAAATTAAAATATTGTATTTTGTAATTCGTAGCATAGCAATGTGCCCTGTGGTTTCACCCGTCGTAGCCTGATGTTATATAGCTTTCCTCAATAGATGGATAATACTTCTCTTTTCGTCGGGAATTACAAAGACCGTAAGAAGTAAAAACTTTAAATTTTGCGGTTAAAATACATATAATTATCAAGAGATGGTTTGTACTTTGCTTCATAATGTGTATTATTAAGGATATTGCAAATTAAATAATAATTAAAAATATTCAAGACATTACGTCATTCTAATAAATCATTTTATCAGAGCCATAAACAAAACACGAGATAAATTACGCGGACGGATATTATATCGTTTATCTTTCTGTAGTATACATATTATCTAATCAAAACTCTAAGTAAAGCTTATTATCATATAGATTATAATTTTCATTATTTTTTTTTAAAGTAAGTTGGATATTAAAACGAGTTTATCTGAAAGTTATTATTATAAACACGTCTGGTCATTAAAAACGTAGTTTATAGAAAAAATAGTTATCTGTGGTAGGTACTAGCTATGCGGTTTCACCCGCTCAAGAATAATATGACAGTTTTTGCAACATTTTCATTGACGCTTCGCACCTATTTATCGTTGCGTGTTGTTCTATAGCCTCCTAGACTAGAAAAATGGACTAGCCAAAAAAATAATTTTGGAATTCGAAAGAAGTTCCTGAAGTTAGTGCGTTTAACCAAAGAAACACTTAAACTTTATAATATAGTAGGTATAGGTTATGGCAGTATCGAGAAGTAAGGAGACGGCAGTTGGCACAAGTAATGAGAAGCAGAGGAAGTGAACGGACGCGGCCTTGACATTTCCCGCCAACAATCGTAGACACAGCCGATACGAGGAAGTGGCACTTTAACACTTCGATGACTCCGAATTCCAAAACACGTTAAAAATTATTATTAGAGTCCAATATTGACTTTCTGCGAGATAATAACCAAATCACACGTTAATAAAACTCGATTATGTAGGTACAAATGTACCTATCTGTGTTCAGGCTTCTTGATTGTAATAGCAGCTACTTTTATTTCCACACTATGAAGTTTTCCTCCGATTTATCGCTTTACGCGAGAATGTATAATTACTAAGCAAACAAATAAAAACATTCAAGAAAAATTTAAAATACACATCAAATTGATCCACCTCTTGGTATTTGTAGGTTGGATAATGAAGGGTCTTTTATTCGGTAGTCGCTACACGATGCTACGACGTCAATAATTATCAACAGTGATAAATAAAACTTATTATCGACTTTTTACTGACCATAAAATTATAACACAATGTTAGTTGCCATTTAATAATACGGGTTTATTAGACGTTTGTTTTCTACATGCTACCGAATTTTCATTATTCTGTTATGTAAACCTGATTTAAATATTGTTTCTGGCAGATGGAAGTGTAATTCTATACTTCCAATGATGTCTCAATAACAAAATAAAAAGTCAATCAACATCTGAGTCTGATACGAGGCACAATGAGCCCGCAGACCGCAGCTACTTGAGTAACGGCGCAGTCGAGACGATAAAAACCCTTTATACCTAGGGCTACTTCAATCAAGGATAAATTTTCATGGAGGGTCTTTGCTTTGCAGGTGTTGTGGCGTTATCGTGCTTCAGAAAGGTTTTTTAATCAATTAATAAGGATCAATTGATATTGTAAACATTTTATAATACTTTCAGTTAATCTGATATTGTCGGTTGTTTTTAAATCAGCTTGAATAAAATTAAAGTGTTAAATATTCTTTTAAGTAATGATAAGAAGAAAGGATAAGAAAAATATATTATGATAAGAACAGGTAGCGATATTAGTCAATAATATCAAATTGAAATTAATTTTCGTACTTTAAACAATCGATGATGTAGTAAATTATTAGTTGAATCTTTGTTTTGACAAAAGTAGCGCCATCTCGAGTCGCATAGAAAAATAATAATAGTTCTGCTTTTCCACGATAGATGGCAATAAACCTTAAAATACGTAAAATATTTTGGGATCCGAAGCGACGCCCCTTAGATGGATCAAAAGAGTGCAACTTGTCAATCGTAATTATTTGAGATTAAAATCAGTAGCGGATTTACCAGTAGGCTGGAAACCTAGAGTGGCAAAAGATTTTTAACAAATCTTTATAAAAGTGATATTATATGAGGAATTTTAAATGTGTAACAAGAAAAATTGAAGAATTATTTAAATTAAAATGTGAATTTTAAAATTTCATGTTTTAAAACTTATCTATTTCGATTTCTGGTGGTCTAGAATCTAGATAGTTACCTATATTTTATTATTTTTATCAGTAAAATATGTAGACAAAGGGCGGCAATCTTGTGAACCGCCTCTGTTTAAAAACAAATCAAAACAGTATCTTTAAACTACTTAAAAACTTAACAAGATAATGCGTTGAAGTCATAATGCGTGCCAACACGTCCTTACAAGCTTTGTGACCGGAAGTAATAATAATTACTCTAGTGTTCTCGGTACTAATAATTCCCATTCAGCAATTTTCACATGGCTTACGTGACATACTGAGTAGGTACGTAGATATAACGTCACTGTGAAGCTATGCTCATATACATCTTAGGTGTTCCTATTGCTTTGACCGTCAAATATCATCATTTGTATTCAAATACCGTGCTTAACAACAAGCCCGCATAGTAAAACGCCAATTACATTTGCTTTTGTGTCGTTTCGACCGTTTTATTTAATAATTATGAGCTTTGAATAGTGGCTCATAAATTTAATTAAATGCATGTGATATATTGGTCAAATTTCCTCTTAACATTGCCGGGACCAGGTCGTTTAAGTACTCATTAGATGCTCATTAGCGATAAGGCCGCCCGTTGCACTCAACGGCTTCTATATTTATATTTTTATGTGCAAATCTATTAATATATATAATATAAAGCCGAAGAGTTTGTTTATTTGTTTAAATGGTTGAATACACTTAACTCATGAAATAGGTATACTAGTTCGAATTGTTTTTTTTAAATATCGGGAAAGGCTATATGACTGCGCTACGATAAAATGAATGCGGGTGAAACCGCGGCAAGTAGATGATACATATACAAGAAAAATCTGAGTTTAGTTTGACCGTTTGGTTCAGCTCAACAAGCAGTTCCGCGTTTGGTTTATAGATGTTTTTAAAGTGATTTCGATTGCCAAGCTCACGTCAAATTATACAATTAAATGACCATAGCAACCGGGAACGCGGCCAGCAGGAAACCAAGCTGCCTGCCGCATACTGATACCACAGACAACATACAAACAACTATATTATTTTATTTTATTTTATTTGGAATACCAACACCAAAGAGAATGAAAATATACTAAACAAAACAAAAGATCTTAATAAAGCCATTAACAGATACTCGCAGATAAAAAATACGTACGAACTTCTAATCTTTGAAAGTTAAAAATAAATACATCTCTATAAATATAACTTACCTATCGCGCTTACAGCCTATCGGACTTTGGCTTGCACGACCATGGATCCCTACTCGGACCCATTTTAGATTGGACACCCAAACATTAGGAAATGTTTGGAGGTCCATCCCGACGCGATGCCGTCTCACCAGCATTCTTTGGATAGACAGTAAATTAATTATATATATGCAGTTACCTTCACAGCTTAATATTGATTTTCAATATGCTTAACAGCTATGGTCATGAACACTTGCTCACTATCAATTTAATAAATATGAAAAGTATTGCAAGGAAAAAAACATTACATTCTCCGAAGACGCGAATCAAGCTTATGATAAAAGCTATTTTAAGAACCTCATACTGCTTACCTACTTTTAAATGTTTAATAGATTTTAGTTTGAAGTAAGTACATATTGGACTTACTTAGGATAACAATATTTTCAAACAAACTTTGGAAATTCGCGTTTTACTTGAGTTATTCGTAAAGATTAAAGCGTTAGCGGTAGCGACTGTTTAGAGCGCCATGGCCCATGACATTCTGTATAGCTTGTTTAATCTAAATTCAGTTGTAAACTAAGAGAAATCATGAAAAAGGTGAGTGACCCTCATTATTATGTCAATCGTAGAAAAATAACAATGGTTAAACATGTCAGCTAAACGAAAATAGTTTCGCACCATTCCAGTTAGTTGGGAGTCAGCAGCCATACTCGAATACAAAGAGTTGATGTCCTTACTCCTTATGCAAGGCAACACTCGCGGTCGCCGACCGCTGCCCCTCCGCCCCTCCTAGCCCTCCTCGCATTGTCCATCAAATACAGCGAAAATGGGCATTTCCACGAAGACACCGGAACTGGGCCCCTCGACCAAAATATATTATCAACTTATTGACGACATCGGTATTCCTAGAAGATATATTTAAACATAATTTAAAACGACTCACAGAAAACACCGAGATGCAGTCGTAATATAGTCTATACTAATAGTCCATTTATCGAGGAAGGCTAAATATTATATAACATCACGCTACGACGACAATAAGACGTGTGACAACGTGAACCGCTAGTAAGTATCTTATACTGTAGGTACTTATTAATTTATTGGTAACATTCGGACATCATTTTTTAATGCCGATTAAGATTCCGTTTTGCAAAACGTAAGAGTCACCGACTATCGGGAGCAGGATTGTTTATCGGTATGTCATAGTTGGGTAAGCAAGGCAAGAGGCGTTAGCAAGACTCGATGTAACCACGAATGCCGCAACCTTTCCGCTGACGCAACATTCGGCTGGTCCTACGGACGTATTAAACAGTGTCAGTCTTACCGACGCGGAAATAATTACACTATTACATCATTCCTTAGAACGGCTGTCGTAAATACATAGTTTGATTATTGCCAACTAATATCAGATTAACGTCCTTACTAATCCCTACTTATATACCTAGTTATTTCACTTAAGTATTGGGTAGGTACTTATTTAATTATTTCTTATTATTAATGCGAATGTAACTCTGTAAGTCTGTAGACTAGACAATGAGAAAGGACAGAGGCTACCTTATGTCGTGAAAAAAGAGATAGCGATGTAAATGGGGATGCGGATTCAATCGCGGTCAAAAAAGCTATGAAGTAGCGCGACTAACCGAAACTATCATTCGTGAATTCATCATCAATTTATTCATCACTCAAGGCCTTTGAACTGCGTACTAGAAATATCCATATAGTACTAAAGGAAAATGCTTTGAATAATATTAAAACATTCTCCCACTAAGACAGGCAACTCACGTCTCTGGCTACGATTCTCGATACGAAGTAATGGTCATTATTTAAAAACAGTGCGCACACTTTGACATAATCGCGCTTCCATATTGGGCGAAAAGACATTGTTCGTTGTGTTCCCGAACAATGGAGTTAACAGTAAGGCTGTGCCGAGGCTGCTTCTTATTCCGCTCGGATATGGACACTGAGGGACCGGTTGAAGTCAGAATTCCGTACATTGTAATTCAGATTGGATGTCGAAATGCACGAGTCGGCATGCGGCTATGCGGATGCTCGGGGTTTAACGCACTTTCATGTAGCTTTTATTAAATATTTATTTATTATAAACAAAGTAAATGTTCTCTAAAAATACAAAAACAACTGAATCTTAAATTCTTAGCAAGGTAAGATTTAGATATAAACATAAGGCAGGTAGGACAAAGTTAAAATTGTAGACATCACGTATAGGTACGTTATGTTCGTATAAACGGAGAATCTCCTTTTAGTGAACATAATAATGTATTTTATTTACGCAAATATACGAACATAACACGCGAAACATCGGGAAAATTTATTAATAAGTAAATGAAATAATTTTAAAACTGTGATAAATATAGATATTTACGCGCTTAATCTAAACTGATATTCTTTTAAAGTAGGCATTTTATTACAAATGTTTAGATTGGCTTTAAATCCTATTTACTACTAATTATTGGTATAATCTGCATTCCAATACCTTTGGCCTCTTATTCCATACACATGATATTACTAACTAAAGATACCTAAACTAAAAAGCCGTGAATCGAAGAAAGTGGACTTATTTAAGTAAGTTTAAGTAATTTAAAAGTTGTCATGCTTAAGACAAATACGACGGATCTTTATGATACATGTCCTTATAAAATTGTACCTATGTAGGTATTTAAATAAACAGAAGTTATAAATAAACATGCTAATTTTAGAATATCACAACAGATCACAGAGGCAATAATGAAATTCATTTTAATCACATTAAACAATTTTATTTCTAGGAAGCTGAGTCGTTTCTTCCGCATCTCCACCCACTTTATTAATCAGTAAATGTCTCGCTGCTAATAAAAGTGCGGCATTTATAGACCTGCCATATAAAACGCATAAATCTTATGCAGAAGAATGGCCCGTGAACCCAAAACTAACATCACAGAAACTGATTTCAAAGGAACGTCGTTATTTATCTGCCTAACACTCAGGTGTTTATAAAGGGCGCCTAAGATATTTGTTGAAACATAAAAAATATTTCAAGTTAAAAGAAGGTAATTATAAAAATACTTTGTGGATCGTATATTCCTAAGTATAAATACTTAAATTTTGGCGTAACCTATCATTTTTAAGCCTTCTATATTTATGATTCACGAGTCAGCTTTCTTTGTGTGTGTTTCCCAATTTGTTTATTTTTGAATTGCGAAGGAATTTAATAATTTTCTTTTCTTTAGAGCCTCTATAAAAAACATAGCTTTGTTTAAATTGATAAAAAGGCATCAATAGCTTTGAAATTAGAGCTTAGTAAAAAATGGCATCGGCGTTTTCTGTGTTGTAACAACAAAAACCTTACTTGACATACGTTCCGTAACATACTTGGGTTATTTTTTTGTTTGCCGACACGTATCATATTGATCAATTGTTCTGTCACTCTAAAATGATTCAAACTCATTCGTAAGTGCAAAATCTTTAGTTTTCCTATCAAATAATCACAACAGAACCCGATTCCTGTTATTTCTTTTAAAACGACCGCCGATTTTAAGCTTTTGTCAAACATTTGCCGACGAAGATTATAAAAGTAAAAAAAAGTTGGAGCAATTCTTGTTTTGTTTGGTAGGTAAACGTTAGTGTGAGAAATTGCTATAGATTTTTTAGTATCAATTGTATACTGCTCTTTTTATAAGAAATAAATAAGTATGTACACATAATAATTTTATTGTATAAAGTGTGATCTAGAAGATTATTTCTTCATATTTTATATTAATATCAGTTTTGTTTAGTTTCACAGTTTAAAAAAAAGTAAGTTTTCTTTCAAAGCTACTAACTTTTTCACTCTTTCTTTTAAAACAGGTACCTACTCATAATTAGTAGGTACATAATATGGTTGTAATAAGTAGTCACAATTTTATTGATAAAAATTGTAAAAAAGCGAGTTAAGCGATGAAAAAAGGCTCTTGAATTTTATAAAGTCATCGCATAATTTTAAGTATTATTTTAATAGAATTTAATAATTTATTTGATTGCACCTCTCCAAAGTGACAAACGACAGTCGAATTTTAATTATCCATAAAAGAGTTATTACATTACAAGCTCTACAGGGCCCTGACTACAGAGTGCCCTGACTCCATAGTTAGGGTGCCGCTAATTACACCTATGCTAGAAATCGTTAGTTTTTTTATGAATTTGTTATTTTTACAAGTATCCAACAACATGTCACATGAACACATGTCATGCGACATGAGTCAGGGCACTCTGCAGACTGTAGGCAAGACCCAGAAGCCAAATATTGGTGGAGAGCTGGGGTTTACCATTACAAATAAAGTTTTGAAAATCCCCATCGATCCTTTGTGTGCTACAAAAGTTATTCATGGTCAAAGGTCAAAATTTGAGTTTTTTTTGGATTTTTTTCGAAAACGGTATTGTTTTGAAACTTATGTAATTTGAATCATTATGAAACAGACAAACATAAGCATAAGATGAAAAAAATTATAGATTACTACTGGACCCCGCGAACTTCGTATCGCTTCAGAGTTCTGAATAATAACGTGTCACCTAAAACGTCATTCCATAGAAAACGATCCATAGAGGAAACGAACGTGTATATAAACCGACTTCCTTTTATATATTATTAAGATGTAAGCTATCCTATCTTTCAAGTTGGATCAAACTGAACACGGTGTGTAAATTTGATTAAAATCGGTTAGGTAGTTTAGGAGTCTATCGCGGACAAACAACGTGACACGTAATTTATAAATATTAAGTTTATGTAGGTACGATTTTCTATTACCATATGCCTCTATTGTCTATGGTTATGATAAATGACAATTGACAAGATTTGTCAAAGGGATACTGATCGGCTGACTTGTAGTACTTACCTATGTCATTTTCAAATGTATAACATTTTGATCGATGTCAAAACTCAAAAAATGAAATTAGAAAATGTGACAACTTCAAAGTTCAAACTTCAAATTCAAACTTTAAATTTAAAAAATATTGTTGCTAAAACATTTTTTTAAAACGATTAGTTACTACATAAAAAACATTTCTTTAAAACCGAAAAATATAATAATTAATTTAAAAATACGAATTACAAGCAAATGTATAAAAGTTCACTTATTTGTAGTGACAAAATGGAAAGTACAATAAAAGAGATATTGGACGCTTTAGGGTATAAATATAGTTTCAATTGTTTTGATTAAATCGTATTTAAGAACTTATAACATAAAATGGTCCGAAATCATACTAATTGTTTTCTGTTCTCTTAGGTGTAACTTAGAGGTAGACACAATATCCAACTATATACAGAATGATCCCAGCTATGGTATTAACGTTATTTCAAACAAACAAGCGAATATATATGCTCAGAAGTTAGCAGTAAAAGCTACAAATTCTAAATTATTTTTAAAAAAGTATGAAGAACTGAGAAACCGCAAGTAAGTAATCTTAAGATTATAATTTCTTTGAAAGATTCAAATCCTACTTCTATTATTTAAAATAATAAAGTTTCTCTTTGACAATCCCACAACCACTACACTGGCAGAATTCATTTTTACATAGGAAGCTTTTTTTAAAGAAGAAGACGAAGAAGGGTTCTAAATTATTAGTAAAAATAACTTGAAGTAGGTTAAAAATGTATTGTTTGGCTGAGTTGTTATTGACTTGGTATTTGTAGTATTTTTTAGTGGCAATGTATTAAAAAACAATTTATTACTTTCAGTGTTGAAAATTTAACAAACATTATTGTTGTATTTTATAAATTGGTGTGCGATGAAAATAAATTGAAAACATTAAAACCAAAACTTTCCCCTAAACCAACCATGGGTGACAATAAACACCAAATAACGAAAGAAAATTTACCACAGGTTTGTAGCTCATTGGAATTTAAAAAGTTTATTTGTACGAGTTACTCAGTATTCATAACTAGTTACTCATAAATTACTTGAATTGAACTTGTTGTCAACACTAATCCTCCATGCAAAAAAGGGTGTTATAATTTTGATATATTTGTGAGCTTTTGTGGATGTCTGTTGCATCATAGCTCCAAAACAATAAGATGAATCTTAGTTACAATTTATTAAGATCTTTCCATCTATTTTTGAGATATTCAGGGAGTTCTTAAAATTGTTTTCAATTTCACTTGTAAATCCATTTTTCAGATTAAAGACAAACTACTAAAAGCTGTTGATGAGAGTAAAAAACTTGTGATGAAATCATTTGAAGAAAAAGAAGTTAAGCTACGACCAGATTGGTATAACAGTTTAGATTTGCCCAATTGGCGAAAAGAACGTCCATTTATGTCCTTAGATTTTCCTAAAGAGCCCTTACCAATAGTAGCATCCTTGGGTAAGCAAATTTAAAATTATTTACTATTACATTATCACTTTGGAATATAGGTTAATAGATTGTCATAATCAACCATTGACAAAAGAAAGGGTTGTTATAAGTTTGACCTGTTTGTAGAGTCATAGCTCCTAAAGAAATGGACCAACTTCAATGTGGTTAATTTGGTTGGAAAGCTGATCAAGATGGATGTTAGCTACTGTTTATGAAAATTTGTTCATTCATAGATATTGTTGTAATTGGTCATACTGATATTATTTAAAAATTGTATTTAATTATATTTGTATAAAGTTGCTTTCAATTTTAGCTGGAATTCCTATTCAGTCGCAAGAAAATATTATAATTGATGAACTCCTTTATGTATTTTCTGGTATTCCTGGTAATTACATAGTACATCAGCCTGTGAAAGATTTATATGAACCAAGACAATTCACAATCTCTGATGATTTGGACGATGCCTTGAAGCAAATAGTTCAACAAATGTTACCAGTTGCATCAAATTTTTCAATTATAAGAAGATTTATAGAGAATTGTGATATGTGGTCTGGGCAGGTCCTACATGCATTAGTGGCTGCTATAGAAATTCTATTAAAAGATTATTATGTGAGTATTATTATATCAAAGTTATTAATAGTCTTGTCTTTTTTATAAAATAGGATGGACACCACAACGCCTGTTGGTTTGCGAGTGCGTTGCCGGCCTTTTAAGGATAAGGGCGCTCTTTACTTGAACTTGCTCAAGTCCTATCGGTTTTGTAGTACGTCATAAGACAGCTGGTTCCTCAAGGTGGTAGAACATGACTTTTATAAATAAAATGTTTTTAATACAAAGAATTCAAGTAAGAGTCACCAAGCCACAGACAGACACATCAAATATAAACACCATTCTTTTAGCCTCGGGGGTTCAAATTCAACAATTTGAAGGGGGACAATTATGAAAAAAGTAATTGTTTATAGTTTATTTTGAATATAAATTACCATGTAAAAATATATTTTGTAATATTTCAGACGATGATAGCGCAATTGGAGACGGAGCACATGAATGGCAATTTCACTCTGCAAAAGTTATGGTATTTTATTTTGCCAACAATGCACACTATGCAGGTCCTCGCAGCTATTGTGACTAACATTGGAAAGGTATAAAATATATACTCTATAGTCTAGATAGCAAATAATATAAAATAAAAATAAAACTATACTAATACATATAAAGAAACTAAAGCATTTGTTTGGTTGAACACGCTAATCTAGGAACTACTGGTTCAAATTGAAACATTATTTTAATATTTGATAGTGCATAATATATCGGAGAAAGCAATAAGAATCGCGAGGCAGAGCTCACAATAATAATCTTAAAAATAAGAGGCTTTATTACAAAACATGGACTAAAGAAGTTTTAGTTGCTATGATACTAAACCAAAAAAAGTCATTTTTGTATGAACGTTAGACTTGTATCCCAGTAGCTGCAGTCTCGACAAGGATAGCGAACGATCTAACTTTATCAATTTCTGGTAGTCTTTACCATCACAAATATCGACCGAAATCGCAACCGTATCGAATCCAACTGTCTACGATTTCTGAGATTATCGTTGCGACCAAATTTGACAGCCCGATAAGTGATTGTTACGGACGCTAAGCATGTATTATTGGAAAGATATACATAGTTTATGTGTAATATTAAATATGAAATATCTGAGTCAATAAACTTACCTTTACTTGTTTTCCATAAATTCGGGGATTTTTTTTGTAGGCATCATTTTTATATTTAAATATTCGGTCTAATGTTAGCGACGTCGCTGGTTACGATTTTGCACGAATTTAAGACAGTAGAGACTTGCATTTGATGTAGACTTCGTTATGGCAAGCGAATTGTTTCGTTATATTTGTACGATCGTTACTTTACGTGTCGAGACTGCAGGCCCAGGTACCTATCCTAGCAACCGATACTGGAACATCTTTAGTCCATGTTTTGTAATAAGGCCCAACATGTTTTAAACTGATGTTGGTTTATCGATTGAATTTGAATGTAGTGTAAGATTTAATGAATATTTTCCTTATTTTTGTATACAATTTGGGACACGCGAGTTTGTGGGTAAAATTAGGAGGATAAATCTATTTTAAATGTCATCAAAATCGTTTCAATGATTAAAAATAAAAACTCGCTTTTACAATAAAATTTAGCCATGGATATTTATAATATTTGATTTTTTATTTTTTATTTTGGGTCGTTCCGTTATGGTGGAATCATACAAGTAAATAGGTGTGTATATAATATTGTATTGAAAAAATCTGTATAATATTTAAAATAGTATAATTTGTTGTTAATTATTTGAGAGCGAACTCCGCGGCGGCGCAGTGCTGACAGTACTTGATGAGAAGACGAGCACGCTGATGGGCGACGCGCGGGCGCAGGAGGTGGCCCTCTTCCTCACGGAGTGCGCTTGCCGGCCCTACCTCGACATCCTCCACCGCTGGATCCACAAGGGCTCCGTCCTTGATCCTTTCCATGTAATTACTTCTCGTAATTTAGCCCTGACCTTATTTCATATGTAGGTATAAAATAACCAAAAAAATTTTAATCTTAAATTCGTTATCGCAAACAGGATCCACTGTTTTCTAAAAGAGAAATTCATTAAGAGATGAATGTCTCTCTTTAAATTACCTTAACATTGCTATTAAGGTTTTTGTTAACTCAATATAAACTATATTTGTAACTCGACACAAAAGTTTGACGTGTATGTCTGTCTGTGGCATCGTAGTTTCTAAACGATATTAATGCGTTTTATTGTTTTAAAGCTGACGTGAGCAAAAATTATGAAGATATGTTCATGCATTTATAAGATATTGTCAGAGGATTTTTTAAATAGTCTTCAATATCTTTCTTTGTTTTATCAAATACTGACGGTCGAAATTGTGGTTATTTCAGGAGTTTATGATAGAAGACAACGAGCTGATAAACAAAGAAGAGTTGCCGTTGGACTACTCGGCCGACTATTGGGAGAAGAGGTACAGCACTCAGAGGGACCGGGTGCCCAAGTTCCTTGACAAGTTCACCGACATCATACTCAGGACTGGCAAATATCTCAACGTGATCAGCCAATGCGGTACGTTTGTGTTGAAAAAGGTAGCTCAAGCCGTTTAAAGTTTACCTCGGTTTTGGATTTGTAAGTCGAGAAGTGCTACACCTCCAAGTCTCATGAATTTGACGAAACAATTTCTATCTATGAATTAATGGAAATGGCCTACCGACGCTATTTTACGAATAATAATAATTAGTAACTAGATCTACGTTTTGTTTTCGCAAAATTTAAACTTAGGTACACATTTTTAGAGTCTTGGAAAATGATATAGTTTATATTTGAGTAAATTTATCTAAACCTACAAAATATATAATAAAGGATTAAACTAACTTCTTGAACAGGAAAGTCAATAACGAAAACGAACACTGAAGAAATAAAATACTCGTTACGGGAGCAGAACTACGGTGCGATAATTCAGAGAGCGTATTCGTACGCGAGCAAGTCTCTGCTGGAACTGCTCCTGAAGGAATACGACCTCATGGGGAGGCTGAAGTCGGTGAAGAACTACTTCTTGATGAGTCAGGGGGACTTTATAGTGCAATTCATGGACGCCACCGAACAGGAGTTGTCCAAGAAAATTGACGATATAATTCCCTCTAAGCTCGAGTCGCTGCTGGGACTCTGTCTAAAGTACGCGTCTTAACTATTGATATAATTAATTATTACTCGCCAATTGCATGAATCTACTACTCAAGAAATATTTGCTTTCCTATGTAAGCTACAGGCAAAGATTTTCTTTTTTTTTACTATGCACAATTACAAATTGATATAACATTTAAAAAACTTTGAATCTTAATATCAGGAATGCACACACATGCTCGATGGGCAACAGGTGCTTTTGACCTAAGATTTACATACTTATTTATATTATGGCTATTTTTTTATCTTAAACAGCACAGAAAGATTTTAGTTTATTATCTTAGAAAATACAAAACCTTTAAAAATTTGGAAATATTAATAAGTGAATGACAAGATAATAAAAAAACCATAATATGTCGCTTCTAGGTTTTCCGCTGCCCGTCACGACCCTTACAATGAAGACATGCGAGTGGAACTATCACCTTACGACCTCCAGTTCCAGATGTTCAAGATATTGTCCATTGAGACTGAAGAAGAGAATGGTAAATTTTTATACATTGTTTTACACTTAAGTTCTGTTGTTAAAGGAAGAGAAAGCAGACAATTTAAAAAAAATTGTGTTACTTTACACTTTTTAAGGCTCTTAATATATGAATAAATAAGTGGATGAATTAAGCTTTATTCCCTGACTATATAAAATAAAATACTTAATACAATGTTGTACTCTGTAATGGTCAGTATTAGCTCTTACAAAGTTACATGTTTGAAAATTAATTACATTGGCCCTAGTAAAGGCAGTTAGGTAATTGATATATAATAAAATTGCAGAGTACAAGCAGAACAAGGATTCGCCGCCCTTGACAGGCATCGAGACCTTCTCCTTCGGGATGGAGGTGAAGTGGCCCGTCTCCCTCATCCTGAACCACAAGGCCGTGGCCTGTTACCAGATGATCTTCCGGCATCTCTTCTTCTGCAAACACGTCGAGAGGCTGCTTTGCCGGTCAGTACCTATAGCCTCTTTCTCTCTCTTGTACTGTCGATAAGGATCATTAACAATTGATTCTAAGTTAAATAAAAAATAAATGTTTGACTATGAGTGGCAATCGCCAAAGAAGAGTAGTTTTATTGCAGAACAGAATTAATAAAACACCCTGTTTCAATCTGCGTTTAATACCAAAGACAAACAATAAGAATTTCATAAAAAGTTTTTTTTACTAAAGTAAAACTGATCAAGTAGCGGATACATAAAAAATGTAGTTGACTCGTACATTTTGTATGAACATTGAACGGCATTGATTGATTTTTTTAAATTAATATATTTATTAAATTTATCGATTAATTGCTAAATTTAACGGCAATATGCCGCCGCATTCCCTTATATACATATATGTATAATATACTCACGTCAGTTTAATACTGTATAGAACTCATGTTCCAAAATCACATCGAAATATCCAGTAGTGATTGCGTGTTTCGCGATCAATCATACAAACAGACATGTCATATTATGTTATGAATATTGTGAATGATATTTCAGCGTGTGGCTATACAACAAGGTGGTGAAGAAGTTTTCGGAGGGTCGTCTGTATGCGGACGCGTTCGCGTTGCGTCAGCGCATGTTGAGTTGCGTCCAGCATTTGCAGTACTACATGTGCGTGGAGGTGATCGAGCCCTCCTGGTGCCATCTCATACAGAGCCTCGAAAGCGTGAGTGCCTTTTTATTTAATTTCTATTTACGAAACAAATCGTAGTGACGCATGGGGAAATTTACTTTTATTTCTTTTTAGAGCCAAGAGTCATCAGCCTTTCGTTCTTACGATATTTTTGTTTCCACGAGATTCGAACCCAGGACCTCTGGCGCAATACAAAGACAGAACCGCATAGTCATGGAAGCGGTACTAATATCTGCCCATCGTAGTTTTTGAAGTAGCGCATTGGCATAATATATGGCGCCATTGTCTAGGACGGCTAGAGTTAAGGGAGCCATCTTTGATGATCAATGACACAGGAATAGGTGAAACTGATAAATACTACAGACTATGTTTGTATCCTAATATATAAATAAGTCGCAGGCAGTACTTTGTCTGTTTTAATAATTAAATATTGTTATTTTAAAAATTCACCTATAAGGTAAATTAGCTATGAGTTACAGAGATAAATTAAGATATGATATTGATCGATCGAAGATCTCCACGAAATTAAAATGCATTGTTAAAAAATATACATATTTATTCTTATTCATTATTGAACAATAATTTCAACGGACAGCATGGTTTTACAAATATTAAACGTTATTAATAAATAGTTTTAAAAATATAATTGACGGTGTTACGAGATAGATTTTAATAAAAATTAATACTTATTTTGTAAATTTTGCAAAACCTTCTTCAATGTGCTTTCAATGCTTTCAATTTTGCTTTCACAATCCAACAGTTTGTTTTTTATCTCGTCGTATTCTGAAATGTATGACTTCTTACTTATCACGATTTTTGCATTCTTTACAACATTCCTGTCCAGCCTGTTCGCCTGACAACGCTCAAAGCAGCATTTCCCACCTTCGATGTCCTCATAGTCATCTCCGTATTTACCCGTCGGCTCTGGGTGAGGAATTTCAAACCTGTTGTTTTGATTTGGCTTAACTATTATCCTATATTTTGGCAGAAAATGTGGGAACAAACTGATCCTCGTCGCAAAAGGTTTCATGCATAGCGTCTTCGGAGTAATGAACTGAAGGTCTTGAATGTATTGGGGGAACCATGACCAACACCTCATCGGCTTTGTGTATGATTTACCGATAAGGACACTCTCGAAATATGATATCAACTTAACTCTGGATATATGCCCGACCAATTCAGCATCCGCTCTTATCTCTTGTGTATCACTAACGGCTAAACCGTTCAACAAATTAAACAGTACGATCGGTATCATGAAAACGAAAACAATAAAAATGATATGACTTGTGATTGGGAATGTACTGAATTTAATTGAGCTCGCGTCGAACTCGCCCGTCAACATAACGATCGTCTTAAACAAGGAACTGCCTGGATCTTTAAAAAAGACCTCTTCTTCATCTCCTTCTGGGGCAGGGTTTGGATTTGGTGCAGTTTGTTCCTCATCGCTAACATCTCTAAATAATGAATAGAAGCTTAAAGCGAATGCGATAATGAGAATACAATACCAAAGGAGGAATTTGAAGAAGTTCCAGGAAACGGTTCTCAACATGACGATGTACGTTGATAAGGTAGGAAATTGGCCAATAAGAAGAACGAATTCCGCTGACGATAGCAGTATTGCCACCGCAGATAGCTGTTGTTTTGTCGATTCTGAAGCTGAATCGTAGCACACGATCCAGGCAGTTACAAAAATTAGGGCGATTTCCATCCAATTTTCTATACTCTGAAGGTAACGTGTCGGTGACACTAGCAACTGAAATAGCTCTCGGAATATTAATAATATTAGTCCGATACTTGCCCCGATATGTGTTAGAACATTTAAAGTTTCAATAGGTTTCGGTTGTTGTCTCTCAACTCCGTAACCAAAAATAATATAGAGCATCAGGCATAACCACAACAGAAAATAAAATGTTATATTGGCATAGAAGAGACAGCTTATTCTCTGCCATTTTAAATAAAGGAAGCTCGTTATGACGGGATGTTTTAATAGCGGTCGGAGCTCTTCAATTCTGGTCATATATAAAAGCGCCTCTGTTTCTGGAGCCAGAATTGCATCAAACTCTTTATCGATATTGTTATTCGATTTGTCCATCAGAGGAATCTTTGTTAATTCATTTTCTAACGAATTATTGGGATAAACGAGAAAACTATATTTTATATGTATTTCGTAGTCGTCGTCACTCGGTCTTTCGCCGTTTGTTGTGATACATTCGTCCAAATAAGTTTCGAGAGTTTTTGCACCGATGTCTGCTAATGGAGGTTCGTCAAATTTATTCCTCAGCCCTATACACGCTCCACTGCGTAATAGGTCCAGGACGGTGTCTGGATCGCCGTTCCTCGCAGCGTAGTGTAACGCTGTATTATCTTTGACATCTTGGTGGTTTACGTCTATGTTAATTTTAGGGTGTTTCAAGAGCATATCCAAACAACTTTTAAAATCGACTTGATGACTCTTCGATCCTGTGCGCATGCCCTTTATTGTTATTTGTAGCAAAGATTCGCCGTTGACAGAATCAAATAAAGTCGATTCATGGTCAATGAACATTTTCAGTATTCGGTTGTATCCGTTTCGACAAGCTATAGCTACGGGTCGGGCAGTGTTACCTGAACATGTGGCGTTAGGATCTGCGCCATTATTTAGCATAGTCAATACTACCTTTTCAAAACCTTTGTCGGTCGCTTGTTGCAGCATAGTATTCATCCCGTTGTTGGCAGATAAAACTGGTCGATGCTCATTTGTTTTTACGAGTCGGTTGAAGTCTCTTATAAAATTATCTTCTTCGTGTCTACTGAGATAAGAGAAGAGTTTATCTGCATCAATAACTTCAGTGATTTCAGAGTTAGAATCAAATCTTGGCACCAGATGTGGAAACGCGTCTTGCAGGTAATAGCGAGCCGTTTTACCTCTGATGTCCTTGTAGGCGTCTAAGTCAATCGAGTCCTTCGAATAATCTAGTATGTAAGTCACGACTCTTTCGAGGCCTTGTTTTGCTGCAGAGTAGACTGGAGTAACACCTCGTTGATCAGGAGCATTTGCATTGCAGCCTGCCTTTAGTAAAAGTCCGACCATATCTTCATAAACTGCCAATTTACGTTCTCGATCGTCATCTAGGTCTTGTATTTTTTTGATTGCCATAAGAAGTGCAGTGTTTCCTTTACATTTGAGATTGACGTCGATCCGATCATCTTCCAAAAGAAGTGCTAAAGCGTCGATGTTGCCGGTTTCAACAGCAAAATGTATAGGAGCTGCGCCATGAGTTTCATTGATGATGTTCACTTCAACTTCGTGTTGCAATAAGAGTTTCACGAAATCCTTTTTGTTAGGTTCAGACACGGCGAGTTCCAGGCAGGTTTTATAATCTGGATATTGGTATACGTGTTCAAGGTCGACGGCCCCGTAGCTGACTAACTTTTTGAAGGTCGCAAAATCGTTGGTCCGGAGGGCCGTCCGTAGTTGCGTTTGGGGATCGCTTCCGAAGAGGGATCCTCCACGGGACAATCTATTGTTCATCTCGTAGGTGTCGCGTGTCATGACTCAACAATAACGGGCATCTGAAAATAGACAACAATCATTTAAATTTATCAAAACAAACAATTAAATAAATTTTATTTTATTAAAATGTAAACGTTTCCGTTATTATTCAATTGATGTCAATTATCTGTTCGATGCGCCTAACGATGCTTTTGAGGGTAAATGTTGTGTATTCACTTCCTTAACTCTGTTTGTGGAGTTCAATAAGTGTCAATTTGATTAAGAAAGCTAAGTGCTTGTGTTAACGGCCGTGTGAATCTATCAATATCGGCATTTCGGTCCGAAAGACCGCTATCTACTTTTTATCGATTTATTTCGAAGTAAAATTGAAAACACAATAATTAGCAGTTGCGCTGTTATTGGTTGTGATCCAATCATACATTTTAATGAGCTCATTCGATGTAGTCCGACGAAAGCATTAATGAAGGGGCAATTATTCAGAAATACTCATGTGTAGGCACGCGCCGCTCTCCTTATGGGAGGTGAGCAATTATTTTGATTTGCACTCCTCATCATTTATACGTTATTGCACTCTATAATTACTTTTTCCTAAAACGAACCGTATTGTTCTTCGTCTAATTTAATTTTTACTTCGTCTAACTAGAGAGCGGAACTATCGTTCCGTTTACTTATTATTTTGTTCTGTATTTGCGTGCATTTGAATACAAAATATCCGCACCGTGTTCCATCCCATGATCGTGACTTGTAATCGCACGCGGGGCCGTGGGTCGTGCCCACGTCCATCCTTTACAAACAACAATTGATATGGTTTTGTATATTTTTTAAATTAATTTAATTAATTTGTATGTTTGTTTATATTTTTTCGACAAGGGATGCTTTTCTTTTATATTTTAAACTGCACCCAAATATGTTATTACATCCTAACCTTAAACTAAAATACATAATTTACGCACATACAGTTTAAACACATAGGACAATAATACTCATATTTTCTCTGTAGGCATTATTATACGTCATGTCAATTACAAATAAATATACCCATGTCATAAATGGATGAACAGATTTCCATAAAAATCTAATATACATCTCGATCACATCAGCTTTCAAACAAAAAACCGCATCGAAATCTATCTATTCGTTTAGGAGCTATGATGCCACAGACAAAACAAACTTATAATACCCATCTTTTTTGTCGGTCAGTTAAATATTGAGTTTACTTATGAGAGGTTTAAAACGTAAATATATTTAGTGCGTAATTAATTCTTAATTTACCCAAGCTAAGCTAACGGAAAATTTGTATTATTGCGATGGCTAAGCTTATGCAATGTGTGACTAAACTATGGTCAGTGACGCCATCTTATGGAAACCTAAAGATTCTTTAAGCGCAGATTAAGATTTTAGTACTTTATGTGCTAAATTTTACTGACTTATTTCTGTTAAAGAGTAATTATGCCTCTTATTTTTACTTCTAAAAAATATACATTTCAAATGTAAGTGTTAATAATTTGAAAGGTTTGAGAGTGGAATGATGTCCGGAGGGTCGAGGGAGGGCGCTTTCCATAATTGTTGTATTCAGTTTGACTTGTACGAGTTTATTAAGATCTGTTCGTCCATTTATGAGCTGTATTCTTATTTCACTTGTTTTATGTTATACTTAGTTGTATTGTTCTCTAGTGTGTTTGGTGAAATTTGAAAATGTGCGTCCGTCTTTTATGAATGCTCGGCCATCGGAACATCATAACATTGAGATACTCCACATGTTTCGATGTTCGAGCTAAATATATATTACAATGGAGCGCTGCTTTCGTCACCCCAATTGTACTTACTGATACCTGTTTACGAACCAATTCAGGTGTTTATAAAATACGTTAATTTTTATGAATTTTTGTACTAAGCCCTCATGGCCATAAAAAAGGCCGTCTACACTTTTCACTTATATGCTTTTTAAGACATTTACTTTGCTCAAACCGTCACCGAAGCTTAATTGCTAAGTTATTCAGCGTGTTTAGTGTACATTTCTGTGTTTTTTCAAGAAAACAAAAGTATTTCTAAAACAGCTTTTCTTTCCTTTTTTTTCGAGATGAAAACTAAACACAAATGTGCCACGCTACGAACCTTCTCTTGAAAAATCACAACAAGTATCTAAAAATCATTATAATATTACACCTACAGTGTTATATGTGAATTTAATTAAGCAAAAATGTGATCTTAGCATATACCTACAAGTAAGAGAATGCTCGATCCGTAATTGCATTCCCGCGGAGCAATATTATGTAACATTACCCTCCAACCCACTCATGATTCATTCTGTACTTATGAGGGACATACAGAATATTCTGTATATTCCGTCGTAACAACATCGGATTATTCTATTTACATACAATGATTATATCACATACATTGCTCTGTATCCCAAAGTAAGTAGCTGAAGCACCTGTGTTATGGTAATCAGAAACGTCGAGGATACCACAATAAATACATATATAAGTTTATAAACAACCAAGACTCGGAAACAAACATTCGTGCTCATCACACAAACTAATGCACCTACCGGGATTCGAACCCAATTGCGCCAACCGGTCGTCTAGATAATTTGAAAACACCACGTTATTTCAGTCACAACTTTTTAATTATTTAATTAGATTTTGATATTTCTTAAAATTGTACGCTTTTATTGCTATGGTATGAATTCTGAACACAGTAAAACACAAAAAAATTCTTAATATTTGCCGACTACTTGTGGGTTGCGAATAAACTGATAAGTTTGCTTGCTTACTCGCGCCATTAACAGATTATTTTACAATATCTTTGATATATCGAGTTAGCAGTAAGGATTTAAAACCACAAATGTATAATACTCATATATTAAATTAAATTCAGGGCCACAACATTGATATTGCCGCGACCATGGACCTTCATTTAAATAATATAAGAATAAGATTCTATATACATTTGACTATTTAAATGTGTGTGAGGAGTATGTATAGGAGTTATCCGTCTGTCTGCACCTTGGGGTTTGTAAGCCAGAAATGGATTGTAAAGATCTTTTTTAAAAGATCATCTTTTGGTATCTTTAAAAATAAAAACTCTGGTTTTTTGAGTCTTCATCTCTCTGATCGAACTCGGTTTTTATAATATATTCCCATATTAGTTCTTTACAAATTTCAAGTGATGAACATAAACGACCTTTCTGTCACATATTCTAAGAAATTATTTTAATATTTTTAACTTTGTGGTAACTTATGGACTTGTTTTGTCCAATTATAAATGTTAACTGCTAGTGTAGACCATTAACTTTGATTAAGAACTTTAATTACCATTTTTATACAGTTGCTATCTTTATGAAAAATATTGTTTATTCACAAGTAGATGATCAGCCTTCTGTGTGCGCTCGTGGAGGTGTTAAAGTGAACGGATATAATATTATTATTTATTATAATATTTTAATTATCAGAATCAGAATAACTACAAGAGAGTATAATATGAGAGTTCGTTTCGTTGAAAGCGCTATTAACGGGAAGTACTGGGGCGAATTGAAAAATTATTTTTGTGATGGTTAGTCCATTTATCGAGAACACAACATCACGCTACGACGGAATGAGCGCGGGTGAAACCGCGGTTCGCAGCCAGATGGAACAGACTTGGATATAGATCTTGATATTCATATGAAACGTGACCAAAGCAGGAAGTATTTTCTCTTAAAAGAAAGGCCGTACGGCAATTACGCTTGATCAAAATAAGCAAGTTATCGTATAGACAATATCTTTATACTAGCGGGTTACAACACATCCGCTCGAGCAGATAATGTAAAGCCTTCCGTGACGCACATAATCATAATAATTTGTTCTCTTTTTTGTAAACATTGCTCCGATATCGGGGAAATGTTGTTATTTTCAATTAATATGTGAGGGGTTTTTAAAGTGTCTTCAAAACCACTTGTTGGTTTACGTTTACTTAAATACGAATTCAATTAAACAATCTTATTCTTGACGTATTTTATTAGAATTCAAAAATAAATTAATTTTTGCCTTTAATGTCTGGCACAATTAACTCTTTATTTTTTTAATGTATAACCGCAGTGATTAAAATATGTAGCCAAGCGTTGGCAAACTTTTAATTAAATAAATAATTGTTTATTATTTACCTATGCGTAATTACAACGTTTGGAGGTGTCTCCAAGACAAGGCGTTCGATTAAGAAATCAATGTACGTTTCAATTGACATGAAACCCAAATAAACTAAAAGTGATAAAAAGTAATGACATCATGACCAACTTAACGGTATTGCTAAATGTTTATGTTGGCAGCAATCGATGTAATTGCGATCGGCCGATTCTGCTGAAACTTCACGAGAGTACTTAAGAGCCAATAAAATATGGAAAACTGTATCATTTACGACTCCCTGGAGCGCGATTGAAGTGTTCCGTTTGGTTTCTATTTCGGATCGGCGAAGCGAAGTTTGTGATTAACAGTTTTTACAAAGAACGTTACACTAGCTGTGCCCCGCGGTTTTGCACATGTTAATTTGTTGAACAAAATCGGCTAAGCTAATCAAATTCCTATTGTTATAGCCTTTCGATAAATGGACTATCCAACACAAACTTATCAATTCGTAAACCTGCATTTCCCGAGATTAACACGCCCAAGCAAACAAACAAACTCTTCAGCAATGCTAGTGTAGATTGAAACCTACATAACGCTTTCCATCCGTCCGCTTCGTTCCGCACGGCGGACACTCGACATCTTTTTCTCCGTATGTTCTTGTTTTGTATTGTTTACGCTTCTTCAAAGATTAAGTGATTTCGAGCGTTTCAAATGTTAAGAGCTTGTGTAACATAGAAAGTAACTTCACCAACCTCTACGGGTTAAGTAGTTGTTTCTTTACATATTTCTTCCGAAGCGAAATTGAAAAACTTAATGAAACATAAGAAAAGTTAAACCAATTTTGTTGGATTTTCACGTGAGTATTAATAATAAGTGAAATTGAAGACAGTTAAAAAAGAACCCCGACATGTTGATTACAAATAAGAACACCTTATAAATTGACAGATCTTCGTCAATACGATGCCACGTCGGGGATTATGAGAAATCTGAATTATTCAAATCTTTGTATTGTGACTGAGTGACGTTTGACACATCCATAATCGGATAACATTGTCGAGTGGTAAGTGATCGTCGCCTCTGTTTACGGCGCGCGGTTTATTGGTTACTGTGCCGGAAGTTTATAATGTATTCAATAAACAAATGAGAGCGTATGTCTGTCTGCACCCCCTATTTGGAGGTCTAGTCATCAGCATGTACTTATGCTCAATTTTTGTGGTCAAAGCGTATAAGAAGTGAAATCCCGTTACCCTTTGTGCAGACACATTTCTGCGTCTGTTTCATTGATCATTTATTTTATAGGTGATCAGCCGTGATTGATTTTAATGTACCTAAATATTTATTTGATTCCACGGGATTCGAAACTAAGACTTCTGATGCAACACGCATATGCGTGGCCACTTTGACACGGAGGTAGTAGCACAAACCAATAATATTTACGGAGTAAATTTAAGATGCAAGCAATAAATTTGTTTCTTAGTAATTTTTGAGATTTTACAATTGACAATATAACAGCGAAAAGATAGAGTGGGTGGGTAAATTAACTTACAAGTAATTTAAGAGAAAATTGAAAAAGTCTTCGACTCTGACCACAAAATGTGATTGGTTTTTCAGACGACCAATTTTATAAAATATCGTTTCGAAACACTTCGCGAAGGAAAGGGGTGTTTTAAGTTTGACGTGTTTATTTCTGGCAGCGTAGCTCCTGAACGAATGGACCGATTTCGATGCGGTTTTTGTTTGAAAGCTACTATATATTGTGATGGTTCTCACTTCTCAGTCATAATTTATGAAGATATTTTCATCCGTTTATGAGTAATTATTATGTCGGGGTAGTTTCTTTAAATTGTCTTCAATTTCACTTGTTGAATAGATCAAGGGACAAATATTTTATATTCATGGTGAAAAAAACTCTATAAAGCTCCATCTTTTATGGCTTAAATGTAAATAAAAAGTATCTAAAATCTTCTAATAAAAGTAACGTTCATTTATAACCTACGAAATACGAATCTCCGTATCTCTATTTATCTTATAAATTGAAAAAGTAACTCTGTTACGCTTTCACGCTCAAACCACCCAACCGATTTTGATTTGGTATAAATATAGACTTGAACTTTGGTACGGCTATCTTTTATCGCGAAAAAATTCTTAAAGAGGTTGAATTAGGGCAGGCACGCGAGCTGACAAGCAAAACGCAAACAGTAATGCTGTATGCGTTTTATACTTAATCCACAAATTGCAGAAACTGGTTCCAGCGGTCAGCAGGGAGTAGGTATCTGCTAACTGGCAGACCGTGAGAACACCGCGACCTATCATAATATGTTATGTGATCTTTGAGTCGATTACTTTCCAATAGTAGAGCACGGCAAATTTAATACATATATATTTCGTAACCTCTCACTTCGGTTAAGTTATTCGACAGAATGTACTTAGGATATTGTGAATGTTGATTACAGACTTTAGTGTCTCTTTGTAACTCTGCTTCAATAAGACCTTACCCACTTGCCTATAATTCGGTCAACTTGTTATAAAGCCCATATATAGTATATATAACACTAAGCTTATTTATTCCTAAGTTTCATTCAATTAGACAGAGCGTGAGCTTTATATATATAATGAGTGAGCTAAAGCCTTCCTCGATAAATGGATTATCCAATAATCCAACACTAAAAGATTTTCCATTTCGAACCAGCGTAACACCATGACATTAGCGCGTTTAGCTTAATAATATTATGTATAGATTACTTTTGCGTTTTTGCTGCGTGACGATGCAAAAAGTATAGCCTTCAGTCGGAAAGAATTCAGTTCCAATAAATGAAGTTGCTATAATTCAATGAATTTTTATCTCCTAAAATGTGCAAGACATTGACAAGCAAACAGACTCATTAATAACACCAACCTTAAATTTATGTTTGGGTACATTATAGCCTAGAACACTAAAATATCTGCGAAATATTAGTAACATAGCTGGTGTTTTATGTCTTAACTAGCTTTAATTCGCGGTTTCCTCTACGTGATAAACAATACTGCGTATGTCACTCAAAAAGAGTCTAGCTTACCATCGGTGAATGAAATATTAAAATCATTCCGGTAGTGTTTATTCATTACAAATATTACAAAATAGGCTACAAAAGTCGATATTGGCATCTGCAATTGCTAACGCGGTATGACAATCAAAGCGGGTCGTTAATCAACCATTTGCAGGCATGAGGCTAACCAGTTACTAGAACCTGTCACTGCATTTGCAATATGTTTGCGAAGAGTGCATTGTCTCAACTATTTTTAAATCATAGAAAGGATGCGTCCTCGACTTGCGTTAGTTTATCAATTACCACGCTTCCCACTGTTTGTGACCCGCATGTCCTGCATCAGCATAAATAATGACGTCACCGACCTTGTTCGAGGGCTCACTCGACACATGTAGTACTCCCAGATCAGTATTTACACCCACATATGGTAATGACATTGCCCAATTTCGTGTTGCTTAAATTCTGTTGATAATCGATTTTAAAAACAGTAACGTTCACAAGTGATGTGATGGCGTCTTTTGTATGTAAAACTAATTAATCTTTCTAATACAACGATTTTTCATGTTTTTTTGTAGTTTATTAGAATTTAAGGGGTTTAAGAGATTTAAAGTAAATATTTATATATTAATATTATATTTTTTGCCTTCTGCATACGTAATTCCGTATTTGTAACTTTGTAAAATATTACATTTAGTGCGTATTTGTTGATCAATGTGCGTGTTTGGAGAAAGCGACAATCTTTTTTAAAAGAAAACGCTGGCAAAGATTTAATAAAGATCTAAAAGATGAGCAAGATTTTTGATTAACGACGTAGATTGGAAAACAACGGATTTTGTTTTAAATACCACAGCATTCTGAGTTATACCTAACTTGGCTATATTTTTGTAAATAATGGAAAATAGTTTAAAGGATTGGATATTCAGCAAACCCACCTGACTAATACACAAAGCAAATCACTGAAACACACACAATCACTCGTTTTAGTTATGTCCGCTGGCTTTGTCCGCGATTGGTCCGCGCATCGGCGTGCGGGCGCGCCACTCAAACTCTTGGCCGGAGTGCGCGGCGGTGCGGGCGCATGCGAATGGTAGGCGGTCGGAACTTGCTGATCCTACGCTAATGGCCAACTCAATTACTGCATACTAAGCTCTAGTTACTACTTACTCATCGGTCTTGTATTGCATTTTTATGTTAACATGCTATAACCAAAACTGATTTGACGATATTTCAGCGAAAAATAATTAATCACTCAATTAAATTGTATAATTCGTAATGGTTAATTTAATTATTCAAGGCATTACTAAGATAAGTTTAGTTTTGTATTCGATTAAATTATTTCAAAATAAACTTTAATTTTGAGATTTTTTCTCACATGAATGCAATTTGCGACACAATTTTGCAAGTGTCGTGGGCGGAGCGGTTTTTCGATTTCTCGGAGGCGTTACTTTTATCCCGACGCGACGTCACAAGGCTATTACTCATTGTATCAGACAGAGTTGTTTTTGTGTATGCCACCATTATACTTTGTTGATTGAAATATTTTAAATGAACACTATTCCACTTATGTTCATTGCATTCACGATCATTCAAATCTATACTAATATTATAAAGCTGAAGAATTTGTTTTGTTGATTGAACGCGTTAATATCATGAACTAGAAAAAAAATTTGTACAAAAGGTGATTTAGTACTTGATTGCATCATAATGTTTTAAAATTATATGATATTCTAATAGATCGTTAATGACTCATTCCACTTAGAGTTCATTATGAACTTGGATTATTGATGTCACCATTAGGCTCTCAGTCGTAAACTTCGATGTGATTTTCTGGGAAAAAAGTGTCAATAACGGATTTGTGTTTTATCAAAGCCACAAAAGGTCAAATAGACAAAAATATCTTTATTCATACAGAATCATACACAATCGCTTATTAAATCACTAAATTAATTAATAGGTTGTTCAAGAACGCGCTCAAATCTTAAGAGAACAGCCAAAAAACTCAGTCGGGTTCTTTTTTGCGACCTTGTTCACAAAAAAAAAATAACATTTTGACCTGGAGCAAATCATTCCCAAGTGCAAGTATCATTCAAATAGACCACGGTAAAAGGCTTTAGCGATTATTACGCTTCATGTAAATCTACATAAATTTGTGATAAATTTCAGGTAAACAACGTAGACGAGGTCCTGGAGCGTCACAATGACTTCCTGGAGTCGTGTCTCGCTGACTGCATGCTGACGAGTCCGCAGCTCTTGAAGGCATTCACGACGCTGCTAAATGTCTGCGTGCAATTTTGCACTTTCATTCAGGTACACATACGAGTAGAGTTGGTGGTGCTTTGCATGCCTTTCCTCCTAATACATGTGAATACATACATTCTTTGGAATTCTATAATTTGGTCGCTTTAAGAGGCGATAAAAAGAACGGTGACAAGGGGAAATTATTTGTTAAAAAATTTATATAGATTCTTAATCACCTCCTTACTTTTAAACATTGCCTAACTTGAAACAATATGTCAAACGCTCTGTCAGTTTCTCGCTGACGTGCATTTGTTGTTGCAATAACGGGACAAAACACTAAGAAAAATTCTCTCAGTTTAGCTACGTTTATAAATAAGGGGGTTATATGTATTAAAAATTATTCTTGTCACTTACAATACTCGCTTTTAAAAATAAATTTTGATGAAGTTTCTGTTTGGTGTCGCCTTTTCTTTTCTTTTCCTTGTTATTTGACTACTCTTTTCAAAGTACATTTATCTTTTATGCAGCATATTTCAGTAGACCATAGAAGATAGAAGCAACATAAGTTATATTGCTTAATTTCTCGTCTTTCATTCACAACGCTTACTGCTAATGGATCGTTTATAATTTATTATTTTATTGTTTACGCTATCTTAAATTGGCAAAGGAGATGCACAAGTACTTCGTGGATGCGGAGCTTAACAGTATGCTCGGACCGACCTATGACAATACAGACTATGCTGAGGTATTTCCATTCCTGTTGCGCATTCAACTTGTCAATTATCAAAACCACGCACTAGCATTGACCACTGTCATTTCAATACGGCCAGTTTTACATTCCCCATAGTTCAGCCACGTCAAGTCGAACATACGAATTGGGTCGCAAACCCAGTGAGTATTTTCCAGCAGCCCGCGAGCGTGTTAAGAAGCGTATTCGAAAACGCACACAACTTATTTCCGCCAATAAATTCACACAACAAAACGACTACTTAATTAAATACAAAAGATTTTAAATATCTGTTTGTAGATCGGTGAAACAGATACGGAATTGTGTCTGCCCCTTGCCTCACAAGGGGAATTCACTTATTCGGTAATAGTACTTTTTTTATTCACAATTTTCAGTATTCGTCGTTAAGATTTAAGTTTGCGGCCCATCTAGTCTACTTTAAGTTTTTTGTCTACCAGCAACTGCGTTTGACATGGCTGGGATAAATTGTTTAATTCATAAATTAAGTACGTTGAATTTTGAAGTTCGTGAATCGTGACTATTCACATATGGACATTTTAAGCATCTTCTACTCCTTCACAACGCTATCATATATTAACAAGGAAGTCCTTAAAAATATTTTTCTGTCATAACAATATTTAATTTCATTCAGATCATAACATAAATAAGTATCCATGTAGTATTTGTGTGCAAAACCATTGACGTTCTTTCTTATTTTTTCATGACTCTTCATTTTTTAGAACACGCTGGTAAGTATTCGTTTTTTTAGTTAGTTTTAACCTACTTTGATATTGTCTAACCTATGTTTAGCGAAAATGTTGTTTAATTTTGAAAATTACTACTTAATTTTAAAAAAATATTTATAAATATTTTTATATATAGACATTAAAAACCTATTAATATGCAAAAGGCTTATCATAAAAGTTGGCTTATCATCAAAACCCCAAAATATTAGCAGTATTACCGTGTTGGCCAAAAAATGAGTCAGCTTTCGGGTAACTTGTAGTCTCAACGAAACGCCTCGATAATAATAATCGATAAAAAGACAAGAAGTCATGCTGTGATTTAGTGGATTTCAGCAATCTTTATCTTATTTGATCTTAAAGTCTCAAATAAACGCATCTAATCTGATCGTAATGTTATTTAACGGTAAAGTGATTTCTCTTCTTCTTTTGGTACGATTTTGGTACAGAATTATATGGAACTTTATCAGGCATCAGTGATCAGTCTGAGACGAAAAATATATAATCCTTCAATTTGTGACATTTCCCTGGGTAAAGTATTGTAAATAAATTGCAGGAGAACACGTGTGGCACAACCAGTAGTGGTTCCGCGGACTCGTTCTCCCAGTCCGTGTCCCGCTACGGGCTGCGTTTCACGGCCGGACTCCTGTCCGTGCTGGCCATCATCGAGCGGATGGCCCGAGACAACAACACCAACAAGCTTCTCAATATTTCCGCCAGGTTGTATTTCCTTTATTATCCACACAAGCATTTAAACAGCACAATGACATCTCGTTGTCTCTAGCGGCAGCCAACCGAACCAAGGAAATGTGGGCATGCACTTACGTAAAACATATGCCACTGTATTATTAAATGGCTCAATTTTGAAATACAATTAATAGTAAAAACCCAATATTCTTGACATACAACATCTTTATAATGTACTATTCAATATATTAGCTGATACACGCGACTTCGTCAGGGCGAATATTATTTAAACTAAAATTAATAAAAAAAAAATCAATATTATTTAAACATAATAAATTAGACATTCGTAAAGAGTAGCTCCTTAAACTAGTGAAATAATTGTCAGAATTGAAGAATATGCATAAAAACAATTTTACACCTCTGTCATATTATTTACTTTAAAAGTTAACTTAAAAAACAGAATAAACCACATTAAACAAATATTTCAATTAACACCCATTTTATGTAGAGCAACTTCCAGTCACTGATACAGTTGCTTAAAAGAGAAGCGGAACATCGGTTGTCATCGCCCGACGCCCACGCCGAAGCAATATCGTATAACTTTTAAAAATGCAATAATGTTCAGGTTGAAGTTCAACGCGTACTACGCGAAGCAGTTGGAGAAGTTTTGCGCGGACGGCAAGTTCCTTGGCATTGACGTGCGCTCATAACAAAGGAAGACGCGCAAACGCGCACCAAGGGTCACCGCCGTCTGACCTGCCCGGCTGCCCCTGCAAGCAAGGACGCCTTTGCTGTTTTTGTATGGGGTTGACATTAACCCTCACACTAACTTTGCACTTACCTTATGGTTATGTTACACCAATCTTACCAAATCGGTGTGATTAGTAATACCAACATATTGCCAGAAATAATTTGCCATAAAATAATTATAGTTATTTACGTTAATTTTTATGTAGACGTACGCACATTCAATAGTAACTTTTAATAGATCACATTTGACATCTGTCAGTCGTAGCTTCATAGTCACGTTAATTGTCATTAATGTATGTGTGTATGTGTGTATTTGTGTTTTGTATGTTTGTTGTACTGTTAAAGGACTTTCGAAAAACCCAGAAAGGAGTTTGTAAATTCACCTCAAGTACGCGTGTTTTACGTACCTATACGAGAAAAACACGCTCGTCCACAAAATAACCATACCCAAATTTTTTATCTCTACTTTTTTTTTACGGTATGAAATGAATCTCGATTTATACTTGATATTAATAACATAAAAGTATAGTTCATACAATTATAACTTTCTGCTGTAAAGTTATTAATTACAATAATTTAATATTAATCTTTAGAACAGGTTAAATTTAATTCGAATGAGCTTTATATCAATTTGTACATATTATATTAAAATAAAAGTACAAAACACTTTCCTGTCACAGTATTTTTGATATCGCAGTAAAATATGGCCTAATACAATTGAGTACAATTACTAAATACTAGAATTATCATATACAGGGCATCCCACGGGTATTCCACATGGAGGCAAAGTACCTTAAATATTGTAGATAGAACATTTATAATTTTTTTTAAAAATAATCACCATGTAGTTTTATCATACCGATCGAAAGGCTTCATCAGGATTATTTTTTACTAAATAACATAGTTTTAGTTGTAAGATTATTTTTCTCGTGTTCGAATGTTGGTTCGATTCCCGGTTCAACCATGTAGGTGATTATTTTAATATCTATGAATGCAGTTTAAATTGTTTTTTTTAAATTCAAATAATGTCTTCTTTCAATAAAATGTTCTATCTACAAGATTCAAGGTCTTTCCCTCCACGTGGCATCCCCGTGAGGCGCCCTGTATTTTAGTAAAATGCTGAATTTAACAGCTTAAAAGAAGTATATCGTAGTATTCATGATTTAACGTCATTTATAATGTTGACGTGTATGGTTATAGAACACAGTATTATAATTATTATGTAATATTCGTTACAAAAGACATTTTAAAATTAATAATTTACATTCATAAGTAATTTATGAGCCGGTTTTAAAAATTCTTCCCCTCATGGCAAGCTCGACTTTCCGAGGCTTTACTGTATATGACTGTGGAGGAAGCCGCGAGAAGTTAAGGTATAAAACACCAATTATGTCGTATTTCTGCTGATATTTTTAGCTAGAAATATTATTGATAGAAACAAATTTAATATTAGTAAAAAGAGCGAGTGTATTTTTCAACTAATGTCTCACATTATTAAGGAATAAAATTTATTGAAATAAATCTCAGTATGTAGGTATATAAAATCCTTTAAAATCTCGTATTGTTGATATTTTGTTTTAAATCGACCTGTTTTTAACTAAAAAGGAGTATATTTGTAGATTTTTGTTCCCTAGTACATAAAAGCAGTCCAGTAGTTGAATATTTAATACATGTGTTGTGGAACGTGTAACTTCCATAGATTATTGTACCTAATCAAAGCAATTTAATAAGAATTTTTCGCTAAGGTCGAATTGACCTTAATTGGTCTTAAAATTGTGCCATTTTAGTGTTTTTAAGTAGTAATGAAAGTAGTTCATTCCAATTACGCTCTATATTCATAGTCGCTACTTTTTTTGGTTGAAAATATCATCGAAGTAAAGTACATTGTGTGATTTATAAATGTTAGGCTTCATTTTGAAAAAATTCGACTGTTAATTATTTAAATTCCATTGTAATCTTATTAATAAAGTAAGGGATCATTTATGATTGTTGTTTAATTTCCTTTTCTTGCGTCCTTGGTTATCTTTATCAATGATACCTATGTAAAATAAAAGTCAAAATAATGGTGACCATGTTATATTTTCATAACAGACTTTTAAATACAATCTTACGTTGTGTAACATTCAATTGTTTTCTCTGAGGTTAGTGCAAGCTCCATCGAATAAACGATAATTTATTCGTACTTTGACACTAAGTAATTGAGTATCTTAAATTAAATGTAACGCGAGACGCGTCAGTTGCCGTTGCTTCGTAAAATAGGACCTTAAGTCACTCACTCCACAGTAAGGAACAAATTTCCATGGAAGTTTATAAAACCAACATTATTTTCGGTTATTCGATTGATCTTGAATTAAAACCCTTTTCACAAGCACATCACACGACGAGGTTAACAATAAATATCGCGAAACTTTCGAATACAAACTACAAAGTCTATTTAGTGAACATCTGTTTTATCGACATAATGACATTATTCAAAACATGCATTAAGGAACATTCAATAAAAAGCTTCATTAAAAATGCCGATGATTTCAACACAAAAAATCTATACTACAACATCATTGCCCTGTTTGCGAAAGTAATAAATTCACTCAACTCTTGAAAAAAAAAAAAAAAACAGTCGAACATCTCAACATTAAGTTAAAAACCAACAAACTACAACTTTGGAAGGGGACTACTAAATAATATCACTGTTCTAACTACATTAATACAAATTACACCTCAAAGGCTAAAAAACAATACAATGAAATGGTAACTGAAGTGACCGAGTAAGAACTTGTGCAAAATGAGACCATAATTGCAAAAAACTATATTAATATATTATCTAAAACACAATTTCATATTTTACATAGTAACGTTTTCGTAGTTTGAATATTATCACTACTTTATCGCTCAAGGATATCATCACAATGTCTTTGTCAAACCATATCTTACAGTTGCGACGAGTGAAATCAGTTCTAATAGAATTGGCGCTAGATGAAACCACTTCGGGGCCTTTACAAGACAAGCAACATAGTGTAAGACGGGTGTCGCCTAAGCCAAAGGCATTTTATCTCTAACGTATTTAAGTGGCTTTTCGTCTGGCGATACTCATTACACACTAATGTCGCTTATGTAGTGGCCAACGGGCAGTGTAAGAATTTACTAAACATTCAAAATTCAAGTAAGCCACTGCACCTTTACATATATAAATTAGGTGTTCATACATTTCTAACCACTAACATTAACTATGAAAATAATGAGCCACTGAGAGTTCACTTTTCAGCACCAACAATTAGTCGATTAACTGATTTAGTCACGTGTGCGACAATTGAACACATCTGCCGAGGCCTTTTCAACCAACCTTCATAAAAACAAAAAAGGAGGTTATCAGCTCGACGTTTATGTTCTCAAATGCAATTTTAAATCTTGGTCCAACACGTAAGCACTTCAACTAAAACACATTCAGCCCCATTTCCTTTCTCTTTTGCTTTCCTTAACTAGACTCCAACGTATTTCTAAAACTGTCATGAACCGTTACATAATGCTAATACAAACTAAGAAATTCTATGCATTTTCATTGCAAAACTAGATGGCGTTGTCCGCCATTACACTTTATGAGTAAAAGTAATTTTATGAAATGAGTTCTTTTTGCAGATTGGCGTTAACTATAAACATTAGTATTTTAAGTAAATAATTATAGAAGCTATGAGAATGTATTATCTAGAATTATTATCAGAAAAAAGTATTCTGTATGAATTTTCAAGTTTGTATTTGCGCGTTCGAATCACGTAAATAAGATATATCCTAGTGGTACACGGGCCTGTTCGTGGGTGAATGCCCGAACAAAGGCGTGTACGCCCATGAGCGGTCTACGCTAAAGAGTAGCATCTATGTACAGAACAAATTTACTAAAAGACAGACTAGATGGCTCTTCACCACATGTGCGTCTCACGGATCTCGCTTATTATCTGTCCGGCACGTTGCAGGGCCTGAAAAAATATATATTTTGTTTGCGTTTAAATATACATCAGAATATTTATTTATATAGGAAAGAAAAACAGATATTTAAAAAATCGAACAAAATCAGACACTAAAATCCTGTAAATAAAGTCAATGGAAAAACTGATTGTTTTTTTTTAAATTATTATCAAGTACTTAATTTCAAAAAAGGAGGAGGTTCACAATTCGACTGTATTTGACTGGTTTAGATTATTATTTTGATGTGATAGATCATTAATAGATCCGACGTCTAGGAAATTTAACAAAAACTGGGTGAACGCCCAGTACTACAAAATATGCTATCGTGGGAATGATGTCACGAGATGTCAGTCACCTTCAGCATGTCGGCAGCTTCCTTCCTCCTCTGGGCGATGTGCTCAGACTCGTTGAGCAGGCTCTCGGCCTGGTCGGACTTGTACAGGTGAGTGACCAGCTCCGACTGCAGGTTGTCCTGCACGTAGTTCACCAGGAAGTGCATCACCGCCTTCGGGACGGAGTCCTGGATGGACTTGCGCACGATGTAGAAGTAAGACTTTATCAGCCTCTCTGCAATATTTCATTCTTAATTTATTATAAGTTTTCTTATTCTTGAAAATGCTATTTGCATCGATGTGTTGCTAAATTTATAAGAAATGCGTTCCAAAAACCTCAACAAGATGTTTCTCTCTATTACAATTCACATGCTTTTTAAAAAGCTTTCTTGCTCAGTCATAAACACATAGGCTAACAAACATAACAAATTGGAACAAACACGATCCTTTTTTTTGTGTTATTTAAAAACTGACATTATTCAAGAAAACAAAGTTCAAGTTATGCGATTGAAAACTTAACAGATTTACATATTATTCGTGTATTTGTGAACCATTCGCGTGATTTAAACCAGTGCGTGTAGTTATTTAAAGCCCATATTCCAAAATTTAAAAGTTAAATTTAGTTAAGCATGTATCTTTTGATAATAGCTTAACTCTTGAGATAATTTTGGAATAAAAGCTAAGTGTAAGGAATTGTTATGATGATGACATGGCGATAGCGCTTATGCATAGAAAGTAAAATAGTTCATCCAAGAAAATTTTGCGATAAGATTTTAAGCTTCTCGTACATCAATTAGTATGACTAAACGGGACATACACAACACGAAACCAATTACCATCTAATGGATACATGATAACTTCAACACAAGCATTCCAGTTAGAACACCGACAATTTGTAATTTAAGTAAGTCAACTACAGCATCCAGCTAACATTGAATAGAAATTTTTCAGAAATCTGAATCGTCACCCTCAACCCAAAAAAGTGAGTATTTACAATTGGACTGAGAGCGACAAATATAAAGACAAGCCGCTGACCACAGGTCCTCGTGACCAGAGGTAAGATTGATGGGAGCCAAGAATTATTGATCACACAGTGGTCAGAGGCTCGTGTGGCGGTTCCTCAAAAGAGAAGCGGCAAGCACAGCGTAAGAGATGAGAGGTGGCCGGAATCTTAGTGAGATGAGAAGCTCCGCCCCTACCAGTCCTCACCGACTAAATCACCCTTTTGGTTCAAATGCATCATACTGATGCCATCAACGCTCTGTTCTTTAGCGTTTTGCTCTTTTCGAAGCCAACTCTCGCTCCGTCCACCTAACATCATAAAATTATGTTAATCCATGACGATGCGACAAACAGCTTAGTTACAATGTTTTTCTTCTTTTACAACATGAGTCTCGTTTAATAAAGTAAGGCCAATGAGACGAGAAGAATGTAAACAAGTTTTTAGAGGTTCATAACATTTTTTGGCTTATCTTTTTCATTGGCTTCAGTCTGAAACAAAAATGGAAGTGCGAAGGACAAGAGGTGGAGAGAAAAGATGGCTGGAAGTTTACCAAGACAAAGAAATGGGAGATACGGAGAAGGCATTTGGCCTCGTGTGTAGAGTGAAGTCTCGTGTCCCGTGGGGTATGGAGCAGATACATTTCGCATCTGTTTCACTGATCGATTTTTTCTTTAGGGGCAAATAGGTGATCAGCCTTGTATGCCCCGCCAGATAGTTTTTTTTATTATTTTATCTCCACCGGGAATCGAACCCATGACCTCGAAGGTTGTTTTGCTTACCACTAGACCAAAGAGGTGGACTAACTTCACCCTCATGAGGCATCATTATATCTTTTTTTTCTATGTTTCAGTGGAATAAATGCATTATTAGGTATTATAACATTTATATAAGAAGGTATTCGGATAATAATTATTAATAATATTGTAAAATTTCATTGCCATTGATAAAATCGCACTACTTTCTTTAATAATTCGCCTTAAAGAAATACTATGAACTTCATTTTGTATAACTTTTAGAACAAATTCGTCAACTAAGACCCAGAAGGGAGTCTTTTTTAGTTGTGAATGGCCTCTTGACCTCCTCATTTGTTGTTTTCTTTTGTACTTTTTCGTTAAATGAGCGGACCACATGTTTATAGCTACTTATAGCAATAGCGACCTTTTTCTTTATTAGCACGCCACAGATCTGATCAGACCTGATAATCGCTTGCTGTCGCAACCTCAGTAGAAGTTGGGTGTTTACATTGTTTATCTCGTTGTCAACTTTAGTCAACAAATAAACATTCAACTCTTTGAAAATCTTAAACGGCTTCTAACATTATCTGATGTTTTTCTTACCAATAACGTCGCAGTCGTGTTGTTCTTTGTCGGAGAGTTTCCTCGAAGTTTGACTTGGCACCTCTGGAAGGAGGTTGACAGGCTTCTGCGGGGTCATCGCTTTGTTCTCGAAGCTTCCGTTCATCTATTTATACATACTTCTATCTATAGTTTCATGAAAAGAACTTCATTACACAATTAAAACAATGATTGCCGATATCTACATCTTTTTATGGCTTTCGTCACTCAAAGGCTTCAAAAAGCTTAATAAATAGAATATAATATAAAAGCAAGGTTAGTGCTATAGGAGAGATTGATGATACCTGTGGCGTCTGTGGCGATTCGCTGTTTTGCGAGGGAGTTTTTCTGTTGTCGTGGCCGTCGGTGATGGCCGGCATTTGCTGGAATTATGCGAGCTTTTATGAAGACGAGATAACACACCAATCGTCACAGCTTAATGATTGCGTTTACGTAATAGAGATTGTTAAATAAATTTCAAAACATATAGTAAAGTCAATTTTCTTCTTTCGAACTTTTCGAAGCTGCTAGCCATTGCATCCCGCTTCAGTCGATATTGCATTTATTGAATTTCACGCACCGGTCATGCATGAAATAATTTCAAAATACATTGAAATAATAATGAATCAAACACAAAAACATTGAAGTATATTCTATTTATGCAATCCAAACACTAAATGTTAAATGAAATTCTAATTTTCAAGATCAATTAGTAAAATGAAAGAGGGCCCACTGTACAAGGCGTATGCGCATGAGATGGATTTACTTCGAGCGAGTCGTTACCTGGATGTCTTCCCAAATTTGAGCGAGAAAAGCTAACGTGGACCCTCTTTCACCCATTTGCCGGAGCAATTGGCGAATCAATAACTATACAGAGGAAATACTTATTAAAATCTTTTATTCGCTTCTTTAATCAATCATTTTTTATAAAAATCATTTTAGTTATTTATGACCGATCCAACAGCTAAATAACAAATGAAAATTGGACATCAAGTGTATATAAGAGCCAAAATTGGATTAAATTGTCAATATCAATAGTACTTATTTGACCCTAATTAAGTTTGTTACCTCTTTCAAATTAGACAGATTTTAATAGATATTTTAAGTAAACAAACTTATTTTATAATACAAAGTATTTAACTACATATCTAAGTTATTAATAATGTTAGTTATATTGTTAGGTTACTATAAAAACTTGGTAAACGCGATTATATAAATCCTCATATTTCGCATACATACAGAACCAGTCATTTCTCTACTTACTTTACATAATTTTGATTCGCAGTTCATCTAAAGCGTAGGTAACATATGTCTTGCATTGCTTATAAAAAATCTCGAAATTTTAGTCTCGCTTTCGCAAAAGCAATTGCACGTAAGCGAGAATGTGTCTGTCTCAAAATATGTGTTTCAAGTTAGGCGCCATTTATAATTGACAGGGTAAGTTAATATCTCTCGCCCGATGTTAATACGTTAGTGTCAGCTGAAATAAAGTGAAAAATGTTTACTTTGAAAGGGCTATGTACCGTAGAAGGGGCTGGTCTGGTGGGCTTGTGTCGGAACTCCTCCAGTCCGTCGCTGCTCTTGAGTAAGCCGGAGACGAGAGCCGCCTCGCGGTGGAAGTCAGGATGTTTCGTGTTTATGTAAGCCAGCTCGATGGCCACTAGGTTCTCCACCTGTTATATTACATTTGTCTTTAGCAAAGCTTACTTCTACGACATGGAAATTTTAAAATCAAATGAGAATTTCTTTCTTTCACGAAATATCATTAACGTGTTCGTTTGTGAATAAATAAGTTAATAATTTTATAGAAATGTTCTCAGAGGAGAACAAGCCAAGAAACTCGGCAAATGTATATGGGTCTAAATAATCTATTTGGATACAGAAGTTTTTTTTAAGTGGAGCACCGTCTACTCACATCAGATGGGTCGTAGGTGCGTTTCCGGTCTTTGAATTAAAATAAGACCGCTCGATGTGAGAGGCGCAGTAGATGATCACTGCGTGATAAGCAGTAAAGTAGGCGTACATACCATTGAGTTGGTGGCCGGGAGACGGGTGCGCAGCAGCTGCGTGACCACGTCGACGATCCTCTGGTGCAGCCTGGGGAAGCGCAGCATCTCCTGCTGCACCTCGGTGCCACAATGCTGCACGATCCGCTGCATCTCCTCGTGCACCAATTCCACGCATCTCAGCGACGGGTCTTCGAGGCGCCGGATCTGCCGCTTCACCAGCAGCTCAAAGGATACCTCCGGCACGAAGAGCGCAGGCCGCGGCCCGGTCGCGTTGCGGATCGCGGTCAAGATGTCCATGCGGGTTAGGCCTGAGAAAATTATAATAAACCGGTGTCAAAAAAGTAGGTTCTCAATTCAACTGATATAAAAATAATGTTTTTAAGCGTTTATTATGACCCCAACAGGTAGGTAGGTTTGGTAGGTGAGGTGGTGCTGGTCGACCTTTGTGTAGGTCGATATCCTACTAAAAATTGTCATTACTCACCGACTAACGGATGAATGGAGTCTAAAGTCCTTCCGAAGGTCTCGTGGAATATGTAGCAGATCCTGGCTCCGCCGCACAACTCGGTCGTCTCGATGTTCCGCGCGGTGCCCTCAATGGTCGAGCAGTAGGCGCTCGCGAACTTCGTGATTATCTGGAGTAACGTCTGCGACTTGTCCGACACGTCGTCCCCGTACGAGTTGAGGAGGGATTGGAACTGAGAGATCATTACGTTTACGCGAACCTGAAAAATCCATTCGAAATTACTTCAGTCGCTGGCAGTGACATTAGGATAATGTTAAAACTACGTAACAATTGGCGGTAAGAAGACCAACATTCCTAAACGGCTGTTACAATAAATATAAAAACAAAAGATTAAAATGAGTTTTGTAAAAGCTTTTTCGAATAAAGATTACGAGCTGTGCGCCGCGGTTTCATACGCGGTTGTTTCGTCATAGCGTGATGTTAAATAGTCTTCCTCGATAAATGGATTACCTACTAACTACAGTAGTTCCCGAGATTTATAATATGTATTGGTATAGATTTGAATTTAAAGAACTTACCTTGAGTTCGGGCAGACAGTCCCTGATGTGGTGCATGAGCAGCCTGTTGAGGGTCTTGGCCAAGTAGGGGGTTCCGTTGCGCGTCGCGATCGTCGGGTACTTACGCTGGAGGTAGGTCGCCTCGTCTTTCAACGCGTCCGTTATCGACTTCTTGTCGATGATGTCCTGCTGCGATCTGTTCACCACCCCGATTATGCCCAGTTTCACCGGAATCACGCGGCCGCACAGAATATCTATCGCGTCAGTTCCTGAAATTCAACATTCCCTATTGAATCAAAGACATTATTAGAAATTTTTCATTACAACGATTGATATTCAATTAAAAAAAACAAGATAAATACAAAATAATATTAATACAAATGTATTTATTTTCAAGGTATTCTTACCTCAAAAATGGATGAACAATTGCAGTTAAGATTCATCTCGATCACGTCGGCAAAGAAGAAGATGATAATCGATACATTCGTTTACGAGATACGATGTCACAGACACAAGGACACGTCAAACTCCTCTTTTTTCGTTGGGGTCTAAAAATGTGGGGATATGCTCTCCAACCACCATCGAAAAGGTGCTGTGAGCGATATAATATTTTAAGCAATTTACGATTAAAAAAATAATAAAAAGCACACTAAATATAAATACACTTCCTCCAATGAGTTTCCTATTTACTCAAAATACACAACTACTACCCAATCTGACAGTTTCCCCTTCTTCTAAGAACGTCTATCGAATAATGCCGGCTGGCAGTCAAGCCCACATTTATATTAGCTGTGAATCAATCCTCACTCCAATCTCTGACACAACTAGCGCGCAAATGTTTGAACACGAAACCCCACCCGAGTATTTACGGCATCAACACACCGAAATAATCTGTCATTATATATTATATTCACCTGCATCCATGAGATCAAGTTTAGTAACCACGGCCAGAGTCCTCCTGCCATCTGGGTCAACCTCTTTAGCCATTTTGATGGCTTCACTTGTGGCCATGTCTGTGTTTGCGGCCGTCACAGCTAATATTATTGAGTTCGGATTGGCTATGTGTTTTATGATAAGGTTTCTGATCTGATTTTCAATATCTTCTGGTTGATCACCTATCGGCACCTAGGATTATTACATAATGTATTAAGTGAATAGTGTATAGTCTTTAATACTTTAATGACTTAAAAAGAGATTTAATTACCTTTGTTATTCCTGGTAGATCTACAAGTGTAAGGTTTACAACTTTTGTAGAGTAAATCTTTAAATTTATTGGCTCGGGACAAATGCCTTTGTTGTTTCCTGCCATTCTATCTGTTTCTCTTTCTATTTCTTCCCTTATTTGTTCGAAATCTGTGTAAATTCTTTCTTTTGTATGTAAAAATTTGCCCCATTCTTCCAAATTAACTGTACCTAAAAAAAAATAATAATAATTGTTCCAATATGATAGTTTTCCATTATTACTATTTATTTAATAATGAGAATGATTTGTCATTTCTGGACTTTATTATGTAAAAAATAAATTTTTATTCATGCGGACTAAAATATTGTGTTGTCACCTAAAGGCAAATGTTGTATAAGACATTATAACAACTGAACATTATAATTGTCTACACTAACCTGACGAAACAACTAATTTAGATAGCTGAGGCAGGGGATTCCATGACTCAGTCTCAGCCTGCTGGCTTCTAATTACTGAAGGTATTACAAATTACAATACAACAATTACATAATCTAAAATGGTATTGTACAATTACTGCTATTATGCAAATTCAGATTTTAAATGATGTTAAGCATATAAATAACAAACAAACTAAAAATACTATCTCAAAGATGTGTGTTCTTTGAGTTCTTGCAAGTTTATATCTATTAGGAGAAATTTTTGCTCTCATTGCATTTACTTTAATAAATATATATATATATATATACCTATGTCACCATAAAATTGTAAATACTGTTAGATTTTAATCTATCTTGTGAGATTGTGAACTGTTAACATATTGGTAACAATTTACAGTAGGCCGTTCAGTATCCATAGTTAGAAATAAAACACAGGTGTCAGTCAAATAAATGCAGATTATCATTTAAGTTTCAATTCAATAGATCTAGACCAAAAATACTGTGTAAATTGTTAGCAATTTGTTATGGTTCACAGTCTCGCGAGATAGATTATAATCTAACGGTATTTATAATTTAACATTGACATATATATAATATATAAAACCTATAATGAAATAGAGACTACTGCAAACAGTAACCTAAAAGTTACTATCCTAATAATCAGATAAAACAACACCACACACATTCCAATGTTTATATTAAAATTAATTTATACACTGGTTTATTATTCAATTAAAACTACCTTCTGTGGCTATTTACTTAAACGAAATCTAGCAACTGTTTAAAGCTTTAAAATTAAGGTTTTATACTCATACTCTAGATATGATCACACAATTATTGATGTACATACTAGTAAAAGGAGCAGTCTCTTTATACAGGTTTTTTTTTTCATTGCACAAATAATTAATTTATGCAGAAGTCATTAACCCCATATAACACTACTTTTCAACTTTTAACAAGACTAATACTGTAACAATTAGATTTTAATGAAAAAGTAATTTTAATATAGCTGTTAAATTTGATAATCATAAAATGTAAAGTAAAAGAGCAAAAGAAATGTTAATTTTTTTCTAGAATAATTATAATAGTCAAAAAAGCAGTTAATTGTAATGGTCAAAATTATCTTCTTGAGCCAATTTAATTCTTTGTAATTTGTAATGTATGTAAACAGTAAGGTATAAATGATAATTGTAAATCATGCAATGTTTCTATGAATGAAGATGTATTCATTGATCTAGTTTATACAATATATGTGTGTGGGATCAAATACAATTTATCATTGTGTGCATGACATTGAGATTGCACACAATCTATACAATACTTAATAAGTATCACTTTCAACAAAGACTAAGCTATACAAAGAATGTAAATAACAATGAATCACTCAACTTATAACCAATGTTTAATAAAACAAAGACAAATGATGTCTTTATAAATATCTAGAGATTTATTATTCTAAACAACCTTCTACCATTGGTATACCTTCTTCAGCAGACCGATGTTCCTTGCTATCTTTTGGGCTGTAAACTAATTGTAGAATAAGTGGCCGTCTGGTCACTATCCCTGGGCCCCGTGGTAAAAAAGAACGTCCAACCAGACTCTCAATAACTGAACTTTTTCCAGAGCTCTAAATAAAAAATAGTTGGGTTACAAACTGGCAGAGCATATTAAGGCACACACCAATAATAGTGATAAATAACAAGTTTATTTCCTCTTAAAAAGGAAAATCGTTAACAGTTATGCACGATTAAGTAAATGAGGGCAATGGAACGGTAGAAATGACATTCATATTTACATAACCATTGTTCTTGTTTTTATCGATTGAAAGTGGTCTGTCAGATTCTTAGAAACGAATTATATGAAATAAAAATAGTAAAAACAAATGTACCTGATTTCCCAAGACGACAATCTGAGGTAATTGGATGGCATCAGCTCCAACAGTGTTGAAAACGTCTTGTAATTTATTAATTACAGGTATAAGAGCTTCCATATTTTGTTTTTTAATTTTTGATTGAAATGAATCGTGTTCGTGGACGTGAGTGCTATTTTGGTTTTTCTTTTATTTTAAAAGAATTCACTTTTTAATTGAATACCTATCAAAACACAAAAACTGACCGGTAAAAATCGGCCATACTGCTGTCACAGACTAGAAAATAAATAATTTTAACATAAGTTTTAACTCAACTATTAAAAACTAGTTTTGGCGCCATCAAAACAACGAGCGTGTCATGTTTTATATAATTTACTAAGTTTTGTATTTTCGAAGTTTTAAGTGTAAAATTATTGGAGTTTTAAGTATAAATTGTTTGCAATATGCAAGATTAAAGGAAAGGGATATAATTACGTAAAACGTGACTTTTTGTGATGTGGTAAAATTCCCTATAAGCCACAAGCAAAATTTCCAAAATTTTACTTGGTGCACGAAATATAGATATTAATTACAATAAATACATGGCATAAAGGTCCTGTAATTCCGCCAAAAATCTTTGATAAATAAATAATCTACTAAAAGCTATTGCTATTCAATGATCACAGATAAAATATTATTTAATTACGTTTGTCAAAACTACCCTTAGTTTTGACAAACGTAATTATATGTTCCGATATGCACTGTGACCACTGTGAGGCACTGTACAGTGTGACGTCAATATAGTATGCTGTGAAGCCGTTCCTTTATTGTTAGTTATACTGGTTACTATTTAAAACGGAACGCAATCCCGTATATAGTGCCACCAACTTAGCTGTTCAGGTGGGTAAAATTGGAACTGCAGCCTAGTCATCCGCCATTTTGAAAACATCATTCCGCTGTCAGTTTCTGTCTAATGCGAGTGTACCCGTGTTTTTAGTTTAATTTATTAGTGACAACTACAAATAAAATTCCGAAACCTCTTAAAAGTGATGCACGACTAGTTATTTTAAGTTTTATCTTTTATGAGAGAAGAGAAACGCCTCCAAGCTCCAATAATACCATTCGAAAAGCTTCATGAGCGCGTTGCTGCTGCGACAGGTCAGTGCTGCCAGATATGGAAAAATTTAATCACCTATTATTATTAAAATAACACCTTTTTTAAAGTGATGATTTTATTTAAAATTCTAAAATAAGCTTAATTTAATATGTTTTTGTGGTTATTTTTTTATATCCTCATTTATCGAAAACAAACTGAAAGTAGTTACTTTTGTTATGTAATCATAATTTTCTAAGAGTGATTGCGGTATTTTATGTTAGGGTTGTTCGTCTAAGGCTGTTTATTTATCGTTACAGGTGTTTCCGAACGATTTGTCTACAAACTTATCAAAGAAGAGAAGCAGGCTGAAGAAACTAATTTGAAAATATCTACCCCTGGAAAAAAAAGGGAAAGAAAAACAGAGAAAATAGAAGTTGGTGATTTTGACATTAGTGTTATAAGAAGAAAAATACATGAATTTTATTTAGTAAGAAAAGAAATTCCAACCTTACCGAAGCTACTGAATGTCCTTAGGGAAGACATTAATTTCCAAGCAAAACGCGAAACACTTCGAAAATTACTCCACAAAATAGGATTTCGCTTTAAAAAAACGAAATCAAATAGAAAAGTGCTGTGTGAACGATTATTGTATTATTATTATTATCTATTATATATTCTTACGATATTTAGATTGTCTTGAAAGACTTTCCTTTTTTCTTGGTGAATTTCTTAAATGGCAATACCAAATTCTCCACTAGCGACGCTGCCAACTGAACAGATAAGATGGTGGGACTATACTGTCAGCCGCATTTTTTGACGCAACATACAAATAAGTGTATTAAAGTTTTCTAGTTCATTAAAAAAAAACTGTTGTTGGAGTACTGTCATTAAAAATATTTTAATTAATATTAATTGTAAATTGAATTTATAATTTAATAAAAATAAGTAGTTTTTTTTTAAATAATATGTTTTTCATTACTTAACTCATATTAACTTCTAATAAGGTTAATTTTTGCAATTCTTCCATTGTTTTATGACGTCATATATTTCCCTTGGGTACTGCGGCAGTATACTGGCAGTCCATAACGGAACGAATTTTTCTACAGTGATAACACTGTGCAGTGCTCGCAGTGCATATCGGAACATACCCTAAATTTAATTTAATCAGCCTTATAGTTTAACTTTGATGTTTCTATTTTGTGTCGATGGTGAATACAAAAAATGTAGACTACGTGTAGATTGTAGAATAGAATAGTGAATAGAATAGTTAACACTTGACACTTGACTTGACTACAAACAAAATACAAATTTCAATATTGAAAATTGGAGTACTGGGTAGTGGGTACCTTGTAATAAATAATTAATAATATTGGACAAAATAAATAGATTTTATATATTTTCACGTGAAATTTAAGTTTCAATAACATTAAAATTAAGTATAGAAATGACTAGTCACTTTCCCAATTTGTTGACTGAGGTAATAATAAGAGATATAAACGTTTTGTAATTATTTCTCAATTTTCGGATAGACTAATTAATAGCACCAGTTAATGTTTTTTATTTTTATGTTTAGAATAACCAGGTGGACTCAAGAGGATATAATACGACCTCGAAGTCTATAGAAGTTGGACCGTGGCTCATATCTTTTGATGTTAGCTGTATTCTACCTAGTATGTGCTCAACCAGAGTTGTTTGTGACAGAAACGATGATCAGTTCTGCCAGTTTTGTATGTGAGTTACAAGACAGTCTTAATTAATGATGATCATTATTTTTACTCCCAATAACTTTAATAAATTAGATGAGCTATGAACATTTTAATAAATAATATTCAAATGTTGATAGCTTATCATGGTATTGATGGCCACTAAGTACTAACTTGTATCATAAATAGGACAATGTTGAAATAAATGAATTTAATGTTTCAGATACAGCAGAGAGTTAAGTATACCACATTTTCCTGATATGGTTTTTCCAAAAAACATTCTCACTTTGGAACACAGCAGTGGGGCTAAAATTGAGTTTAACCCCCTTGATGCGCTAAAAAGAGTAGCAAGTAATACAGAGGCTATTGAGGTTGCATGTGCTGAAGAATGGCAAGAAAGCAGGTGAGATTAAGAATTTTATTAAAACCAATAATAATTAATTTGTGGACATAATGGTGCATGGTGAGAACATCCGCAATCACACCTTAGCTTGTGAACATAATATACTTGTTTTAATTTTGTTGTGAATGCTTACCTCATATAAAATGCCAACAAAGAATTTCTAAGATTGTTCAAAGACATTTCATTTTATTACTTTAAGGTATATCATGTACTTTAACACAATAATGTATTAATTAATATATGGTATTCAGCCTGTCCTGAGTTGTTTTGTTTTTATATGATAATGAGAAGTACAGTAATTTATATTTTATAATTAGCTTTAACCAGGTATAATTTTTCATATAGCCTTTTAGTCAGTAAACTATCAGTATCTCAGATGCAAAACATAGTTGTGTTAATAATAATAAATATAATAATTAAATTTTTTTATGAAACAGTCTAGTGCTAGTTAAAAAGTTTGTCTTTTTACTTTTTAGGCCAGATGCTACTAAAAAGAAGCAATCCTTTGATTGGACATTTTCAACAGATTACAAAGGGACACTTTCTGGTAATATTATTGTGAAAGACACACAGGAAAGTATAAACTTTGAGCTCTTAAAAAAGAGGGAACAAATATTATTCTATCATGATCTCACATTATTTGAAGATGAATTACACGATCACGGGATTTCCAAGCTATCAGTAAAAATTGTAAGTATAAATCATTAAATATAATTTAGTATGTGTAATTGCTTGAAGAATATATTACAAACACATTTGCTATATTGTTCATTAAAAAATAATAATATAAAAATATAATAATATAAAGCTAAATTTATAATTTTGAAGAAAATAATAAAGCATTTGATAACTGGATAGGTTTACTGAATTAACTGTAAAATATTGCAAATGTACTCAGGTTTATTTAAAATAAAAATCATTAAGATCTGACTATTATTTTTTTAGTATTATGAGGTTAAGTTTCAGTTAATTCAAATGCCTGTTTTATCCTAATAAAGTGTAAAATATAGTTTTAAAAAGATTTTGCAGTATTTACTTAAGAAATATAGATATTAAAAAAGGGTTATTATAGGCTGCATCTTTACTTTCCCTCATGAGAAATCGTAGTCTTGATGATTAATTTGAAACTGAACTGAAAAAAATATAACAAACATATTAAAGGAAAGATACTTGTTAAAAAACGTATTCGCGCATTTTCAATCAAAAAGAAAATCTTCATAATTATGATTTCATATAATTATCATCAAGTAATGTTAAAGGAGTTCATGTGGATTTTCTTTCATTTAAATATATTCTTAGTATTTCGCTTTAAAAATGGAATTCGTAAAAAACTGGCATCATTTGGCGACATTGACTAGACTTCCAGGCTAGGTCAGTAAAACACAATAAAAAAAGACTACCCTTCCAAGAAAATACCAAATATGGCGGTGCCGCTAATTTCAAAATAATTAATTTTTTAAAATAACTTTTAAAGCCCCATTCGCTTATGAATAAAATAAATAACATATAATTTCGGCACTCTCCTGTGTAATTTTAACTGTTGCATAAAGCTTGATAAATATTAGTTTACTTATTTATAGTTTGAGTTATTACAAATATACTATTTACATGATAATGCAATAAATTTCAGAGAGTGATGCCAACACATTGGTATCTGCTGCTGAGATATTTCTTAAGAGTAGATGATGTGCTTGTCCGTTCATTCGAGACCAGAATGTTCCATATGCTTGATACCGATCATGTGCTACGGGAGTTTACTGCCAAAGAAGCAAGAGCACAAGATTTAAATGTGAGATTATTTTTTAAAATTTCTTAATAGCCCTTTGATACTTTATAATCCTATATTTAGTATAGTTAAGTTCCAGTATAGATAAAAACAAAATATGTCTATAGCTACTAATACGTATTACAAAACTGAAGAGTGTTGAAAAACTTGAGCTTTGTAACATCGATGTAGATGGTTGATCTTTGTTGATGTTTTCAGATGCCTATCACTCACATGAAAGAAGCAGACGATGTTATTCCTCACTTGCCCCTCAAAGAGAAAGTAACGGATAAACTTGTTGTTAATTTAAATAACCACATCTCAAATTAATTTAAGTAAATGTTGTAAATGTATTCATTGTATCATATAAAATTTTAAAATTCGCCTAACGTTTCGATTTATTACGCACTCTATTCAAACCTAGTATGAGAACATATATAACCCAGGCACCCAGGGACAGAACACAGTCTTATGACCATTATTTCCAATGCTTCGGGACATACAGAATTTCCTAAAATTAGAGTTTTACGCGAGTTTTAGTTTAGAGTTGTACGTCAGAATCGGCACCAATCGTACCGCCTTTTCTTAGGTAATCACAACTTGAATATTTCATTTTAAACAAAACTAAGTGAACAAAGAGCACTTCTTTTCTCTGTCTTAAGTCATTATAATTTCTTATCTTGTCTGTGCAATCCACGGGCGATTTTTGCTTCGCGTAACTCATTACTTAATACTGTTATTAATATCAAAGTATTAACTCTACTTTTTTAATATTCGTGTTTTAGATATACCTTGCTTCTTCTCTGTGTCGGATTAGAACTTACCTATGGTGGATTACAAAGTGCATATCTATTTAATAATTTTCATCGATTATTAAAAGAGTTAAATGCAATTTATTTGAATGCAATATGTAATTACCTAGATATATCTCGATAAGATAAATTTTGATCTCATGATAATAATTTTGTTCATAATGCATTACGTATATATTCAGTGTACTTTGTGCAATGGACTAAGCTGCAGGCTGTTAGCGGCTGATGTGTGTTAAAAAAATGTTTCCGTTAGCTCTTTTATTCGGTGAGATTTTTTAATTCTTATGTTGCTAAGAATCGGGGTTCATAATATTTACTTAGACTTAATTGTCTATTTGGTCGAACAAGATCGGAAGAAATGAGAATCCGACTAAGTTTTTTTTTTTTGGAGTTCTCAGATTTGGGCGCGTTCTTGAACAGCTCGCTAACTTATATTTAATTGACATCATCATGTTTGTGATTCTATATGAATAAAGATTTTTTTGACTTGACTTAAAAACGTTAAAAGTCATAATTGTTTCGTTAGAGTTCAAGACTGTGACTGATAAGATACTGGGTTATGACTTCTGAATACCTTCAATAGCTTTTTTAACTGCAGGTGCGTTTCTGACCTCGTGCGTCAATGCTGTTTCATTGAAGTTTGACGATCCCTTGATCGCTCAAGAAGGATTGGGATGGCCTCGCAGCCTCCGAGTGGCGCAAGGCCATCAGGCTCTTATGAAATTGGCCATCACATTAGATAATGAGGAATCGTGTAAAATAACTACCCCACATGGCGTCACTTTTGATATTAATTCGCCACCAGAAAACAGGTTATTTCTTTTTTCTATACATATAGAAACTGAAGTGACTGCAACATTTTGAAAGTTAATATATATTTGTTCTTGCATTATTTTAAGGGAAATTTTAGACTATTTTATTTTAAAAATATTGAAGGCAGTTCTGAAAGTAGGTAGGTGAATATTTAAAAAATCTTATTAATTTTGTAATCATTGCAATTTGCAATCTATAATTGCATTGGGTAAAAGCCTTTGGGTAAAGATTGTGGTTGAAGCTGACAAAATACCTATTTTTATTAACCACCTACGAAAAACTGTGTGAACCAATGGACCGACTTTGATGCGGTTGTTTGGTTTGAAAGCAGACTAGACTAGACTCTTTTCACCACTTGCCTGTAAAATAATCGGTGAAACAAATAAAGCAATGAGACTGCTCCGTGCCCACTAGGGAATTCACTTTTTATTTTAAACTAAAGAAGTAATGTCTAGGGAAATGTTGTAGGTTCGCTCGTTGGCAGGAAAGCTGTGGCTTAAAAGTAGAAAAAATAGAAAAAGGTGACACAGGAAGATGGCGCCTCACCACTACTGGTGATAACAAGACGGTCATCGGATGGACGGAAGTACATGTGATTGGTATGATAGAATTCCCTTCTACTTAGTCCTATAGCTTAATTTTTTCGATCTTTCCGGTTACGTAACCCCTTTACAGGAAGAAAATTTCTGGTGACCCATGGGTTTTGGATCCTTCCTCTTTATTTAAATTGTGTTTTATTATATTGCCTTTTTCTTTTTGTCGGAGATCTCCCGAGATAAGCTTCGCGAGCCTCCACAGGGGCACAACCCACACATTGCTCTTGGCTCTCCACATTTCTGCGTTAATCTTCCTGGACTTCTTTTCTTCTCTTGCATTCATGGAATGGATTATTCAGAGTGTGACAAATCTGATTGGTCATTTTAGCAGCTCTATGGAATTATGGACTATAAATTATAAACAATCTTCAGAGTGTACTAAAAATAAAACAGAAATTATCATTTTACAGACCTAGTTTATAATTAAAGTCGTCCATAATTTCACAGTCAAGTAACAAAAACATATCAAAAGATGCAGTTGAAAATAGCATTGTATTTTCAGAAGACACGCTGCCCCCGTCCGCTCTGCCGATAACCCTTGTGGACGGCGAAAGCGAGGTGAAGATAGACTTGTCAGGTGAAGGCAACTCCTACTGTTTGGTGGCTAAACCTTTTTCGGAGAGTACGCTCGTGTCGGGCACTTGCACCGTCACCCTCGATAGGACCACACGAGCCGTCCAAGGGCATTGGAATGTGTTGCTGGGTGCTCCGGGAAGGGTGGCCGAGGTCTCGCTGTCCAGAGAAGTTATCGTTGAAAGTAAATTACTTAATGAAAATAATTAAATATGTCATTGGTGAAGTTGAATTTTAAAACCCCCAAAATGATTAGAAATAACAATAATTAAAAAATAGATGAATAGATTATAAATTGTAAGGTCCATTTCGAACCTCTCTCTTTGAGCAGATATCTTAGTTGAGCGTGTGTTTACTTATTTTAGCGGAGCACTTGGACGTCGGATACATCCATGATGACCATAAATTGCACATATATTGTAATATTTTGCAAACTGAAAAAAATATCACCTTCTGCCGGTTTCAACGGACTTCGCAAAGTTTTGGATACAATGTAATGGATGGATTGAGCGACGGAAAACACAGGCATGGCATTGAGTCTATGCTAGTATTATAAAGATAAACAATTTGTTCTTTAGTCTTCTCGAAGCTGAGGGGTTCACGTGTCTGGTCACCATGCCTAAGAATCCCGGGGAACAAATGTAAAGATCTTTTTGATTTCCAGTCTCATAAATATCTTATAGTTGTAGAATAACGCAAGCGACTATATCGAGTGAAAATATTTATTAATTAATGACAATTACCAACTAAAATCATTAATTAATTTTTCCTACCTAATTTTAAGCTAACGACTCTTCTATTTATGAATATGTAGATAAAGACTTAAAGATGCCGATGAATAAGCAATGGGTAACGAGGAATGAGGAATCTTCTGATGAAGTTATCTCTAAGGTTTAATTCTTCTTTACTGCATTTAATTCTTAATCATAAGAAATGAGAAATGTATTATTTAAAAGAAACACACGAAAGACAAGCAACGTCGTTGATCTGACTCCGGAATAGTTTAAGGAACCGTTATCGAAGAGAGACTTTTAGTAATTGCGATATTCAATCCTGAGAATTTCTATTTGTATTTCCGATATTAACAATTGAATTAAATACCCTGTTTATATCAAAATTCGGAAAGATATTAATACATTTATAATATGTTTATAATCTTTAGGATTGATAAGCTATTGTACTAATTTTTCATCGGTGCATTAATTGGTACAATGATAGTGACCTCTGATCTCTCAACTGTTTCCTATTTGTAGGGTGACCATTTCCACGATCATCAGATCCTTAGTGTCACGAGAGCTCAAGCCCAATGAATATTTCTTATTTTAGTTATTACGGGAAAGGGTTTTTAAGACGGGAGTGTGGTATTACGATCGAGGACCCCACAGAAGACGACTTCGGCACGTGGCGATGTACCCTCGGTGTCAGCATGATGGTGAACGCTCATCCGGTGGAACAAACCCCGATGCAGGCTCTTGTAAGCGTCGCGCCGAGAGGTATGAAACCCTCCGATGATGACCATCCTGATTACATATGGATGAGAGAACAGAGCGTCCCCGACTATTGTAGACCAGATCCTTCTCTAAATCTTTTGCATGAAAACATAACTATAACCAAAATACATATAAAATGACACCGTCAGATACTACTACCTAATAGTTAAATTTTTTTCAAAATTGCATTAATTGATTAGTTTTGTTTTATTTGTCAGCAAGGTCCCGTCAAGCACGCGATATCCAAGAAGAGAGAACAATATTCGTGCAAGAAGACGGAAGTCTGCGAGTCAGTTGCGAGACGGACTACTCGCTCAAGTATTGTTGGTTCCAGCATCCCAATGGATCTCATTTCACGCCCGTGCCCCTAGTTAGGTTGAATCAACCCTTTTGGTATGTCATATTTTAATCCCCAACCCAAAAAGAGACTCCTAGTTCAATGGACTGATTATGAAAGCCGACGTAATCGAGATAGACCTAGTAACATTTTATTAAGAGCTGTTCATCCATTTATGAGGTATTTATTCTTGTTGGTAATTTGTCACTTGTGTGTTTTAAGTTGGTGCTGTACGGACGAACGTATTGTTTTCCTAGGAATTGAGCTCAGGTTTTTCGCATATTAAATGTCGCATGACCAAATCAGGCTTACAGGCACTGATGATAACATTAATATAACTTGTGTTTAATCAAATAATTCAACCATCCACTAACTGTGTTCCGCACCTTCATCTGAATGAATGGACTATCGTAGATTCGTAGTTCCTGATATTGGCGGGTCCAACAAACACTTCAGAATTATAATATCAGTATAGATCAGGGGTGCTCAAACTTGGACTGCTGGCGTTCTACCTTAATATTGTTAGACTACGATCGATCGACTGAGAGGCTGCAAGTATGTATGTGTGATGCAGGATCGCTGGAGCAGGAGATTATTACGATAGAAAAAAGCGATGAGGGAGTTATTCTGGCTCAACTGTGGATTGAATAAATTTTAGTTGTTTGTTTTAACCGGATTTTTTTTTCTCGAGACGCGATCGACCGTTTGAGCACCCTTGTATAGATAATCACACCCAATATGCAATTTTTATTTTATCTCATGTGATAACATTTCATACACATAATCGTTAATATGATTGATATGTTGTCTGGAGATAATTATTAAGAGATAACTGAGGTTAATTAAATGTGAAATAATGCAAATTTTCTAGAAAGATTACCTATCGTTATGAAAAATCTGACAGATATTTGTTGGCCACTATGGGATTAACGTTTTAGGTATACGGGTGAAGGCTTGGCTGTCGGGCAATGTGGCATCACCTTCGCCCACGTCACCAGACAAGATTCTGGCATCTGGCGATGTCACATGGGCTCCGAGCGGCAAGTCGGCGTCGAAAGCACAGACGCTGTTGAGGTGCGAGTGACGGGTGCGTTGGCCGCTAACAGGAAGGAGATACAAGCGAGGCTCGGCGAATCTGTAACGCTGTACTGCCACGCTGCTATCGGGAACCGACCTTTGGATTACTGCCGATTCCTGTCTCCGACCTTCGTGGGGTTTAACATTGATTCTTCGGTCACCGAGGAAAGGTATATTTAAGCGAAGATAGGAAGAAAAGCTTACAATCCCTTCTTCCCATCTCATAAATGCCAAAGTCTGTCTGAACAGATTTTGATGAAAATTGTTAGATAGTAACTAAAGCTTGGGGAAATACCTTTGCCTTTTGTCGCGAAGAAAGACTCGAATGGGGCAAAAGAGCGGTCGAGTCGCGGGCATAAGCTAGTTCGTCATAATGGATATTCTTCGTCCCTTAATTGAGCCTGTTTTATAAAGCTTTAATTGAATGATATAAGTACTGGAAGTGAACTGTAACAAGTGACAAGGCCTTGATGTTGATTTAAGATTGATATCTCACGGGAAATGCAAAGTAAACCTATAGTTAGGAAAACGAATGAGTTAAGTTAGTTGGCTTTATACGTAGGTAGGTAATAGGATGACATGACACGGAAAAAAACAATGATCGAGTTTAACTATAATGAATCACAATAGCGTCGCAGTAGCGATTGATTCCTTATTTGCATAAAACAAGAAAACAATGACTGATCATTACTATTTATTATTATTAATAACTAGCTTTTGCCCGCGACTTCGTCCGCATGTTTGCCATACTTTTTTCGCATTAAAAGCCTTTAGCTTATCTCAAAGCGTAACAGTCAGACAGACAGTTACTGTTGCATTTATAATATTAGCACGGTTACTTTAAGTAAATATTTATTACAATCAAAGAGAAGAAAAACCAGTGATTACAATATATCCGTGAAAATAATGACATACTACTTGTCAATTTTATCTACTTATATGTGGTTTTTTCCTTTTGAAATTGACACTTGAATAATATCTTAATAGATCTAATGGATTTCTTTTCCACTTTTAAGTCTGATGTCACAAGGGAAAAAAAAAACAAAATTGAATAACTGGGCTTCATTACAAAACATGGACTAAAGATGTGACAGTATTAGTTGCTATGATACAGAACCAAAGCAAGTCATGTTTGTGTGAACGTTAGACTTGTCTTCTAACAACCAGTAATGAAACATTTTTAGTTTACGTTTTGTAATAGGGCCTTATAGGTTTGATGGGTTTCTTTTCCGCCTTTAATCCCCGACAAAAAAGAGGTTGTTATAATTATTTAGAAGTTTCTTTGGGTCTGGGTGTCACAGGAATTTAAAAAATGTGCCGATTTTGATACTGTTTCATGAAGTTCATTAATTTATGAGATATAATTATATTATTATTAATTATAATTAGTCTTCAATTTCAGGTGTTCGCTCATAAGTTCAATGTGTTTCAGCGCCATCTTGGACCGTTTCTATTTCACGCCCGGACGTAATATTAGCGTTGGCGATTGTTCGCTAACGATAAGTTCTGTTCACGAAGACGACATTGGCAATTGGACCTGCGCGGCCATTGTTAACGATGACGTCATTGAGTCTAGTGACGTCATACGAGTTTTCACATCAGTTGGTTAGTATTTAAAGTAATTGAATATTCAAAATACTTAATTATAAATTTTCAATTTATTTTAAATATACTTTTAAAGTTATTAACGTTACTTGGTGCGTTTATAAAATATATTTTTCTGTAAAAATGATTGTGGGAAAGAGTGAAAACCAATAGCTAAACCCCTCCACGCCATTGTCACTTTTGAGGCAACCGGGGTCACTAAAATTGGACTCTTAGTAATTTTTAAGTTACCTAGGATTTGAATTTAAGACCTTACAAAACACTATATAATTAAGTATCTCTCAGTAGGTACCTACTTTGTTTTTCTTATTGACAAAATAATTGTCGCTATTACTGTTATCAAGATATTGAAGCCATTACTAAGAAACATTCGATCAACATAAAATTAATTTTCGTTAAATTTTTTTATTGTGCATGATTCTTTTACTAAACGAATGTAGAAAAATTAAAATGATTTTTAGAAATTCTGTTGAAGTTTGTTTTCAAGTTACGCGTATTGTTTTGAGTTCGAGGTCATTGACGTTTCCATTCTTATTTTGATCGCATACTATTGTAACACTGTTTGCCTATTTAGTATTAAGAAATCACTTAGCGATACGTGACTCAATGATACGAAGTTGATTCGACATGTACCCGAATATCGATAAAAATTATTCCGACCTTTTCTTAATTTTCCAATTAGGTAAGTCGTATTATGACTTTCGTGCTGTTTGCAAAAAGAGGAGTCTCTGTAGCAACGTTGCTTTTCAGCGATTGGACCGGTTTCGATACCTTTTTATTTGTTTGAAAACTGACACGGTCTCAGCTACAATTAAAAGAAAAAGCTGTTCGTCGATTTATGAGATTTTTTGTATTTTTATTCGGTCTCTGGTAGGGCTGCCACTTGCTGGACGGGGTGTCATAAGTGACACGGAGGTGTGGTTGAATTTCTACAGGCTTGCCTGAAGAACATACCAACAAAAATTGGGTTGCCTGGAAGATATCGCTGATTAGAGATATTCTTATTTGTTATCCTGTTATTTATATCTGCTTGCTTTTCAGGAGAGGCACCTCGTCACGTGGCCGGGATAATCGGTGGCAGCATCGGAACCTCCGTTTTGCTTGTAGTGCTCGTTGGTTACGTGGTATACAAGCACGGTTCCTCAATCGCGTCTCTGTTGCGATCTCGGAACCCGCCTCCGTCCGATGCATTGTCTCTGCAAAGAATGTCTCAAAGCACTGGATTTTCGTCAAGATCTAGTGAAAGTAGTTCTGAATTGGCAACAGATTTGAGCCGAAGTGGACCTAATTGAGTTTTATCGACGATTCAATGATTATATCTATAAATATTCATAATGTCAAATCAACATCAACATTCAAATAGGTATGAACAAAGTACTTTTGAATGTCGATTTTTTATCTAATTTATGATAATTTCGAGTCACGATTTGATTTTAATTAATTTTTTTGTACACATATTTGGCAGGTATGAGAATATTTATCATAAAATATTTAAGGTCAAAAAATATTTTATGATTTTTCAAGTTCTTACCCCCATCCATTACAAATGTTTTTAATCGAAATTTATTGTTTTTGTACGAACAAATGTTAAAATATTTTAAACGTCGCGTCAGTTACATAAAGGGTCGCGTCACTTTGACATTCCACTCTATGTCTGGTAGTTTTTCATAAGGCAGGACACGGTTCGGAAAGTAAGTTCTAGAGAGTGGAAGAAATAAAGTACATAATTTGTTATAAAAATTTATTTAAAACTTAATTATACGGGCTACGGCAATTACATGGAATTATAAATGCTAATATATTAATATAAATTAGGGGAGCACAGCACCACAATATTATTGTATTATATTATTTATCACAATACATAATATTTAGCCAGCAACATTAATTCCTTTAGATATTTGGCAGCCATTTTTGCGAAAACTCCTTTTATTATAAATTGAGTAATTTTTTAGGTTTACACACAGATATTAGGTCGAATTTTAGTTTTTGAAGCTCGGCTAAAAAGAGGAAGAACATTGACAATGAAATTGTATAATAGTTAAACAAGTTTTATGTTTTATTGGAATGGAAAAACTAATAGAACCTTGAAATTTATCATACAATTTGTTTAGTTATTTTTAGTAATACTGAATTATTAATTGTTTATATTATCTGTAGACTTCTTGAGAAGGTTGTTGATAAAAATGTACCTCTTGTAAACCTGTTTAGAACAGCTAATGTTGCTTGGCAAACTTATAAATCGCTATTTCGACTTAAAAACTACACACTCTTATAACCGAGTACTATTTTGTTGATTGGGAATTTTGAGAAGAACTTGTTGATGTCTTTGACGATGGTCTTGACGATTTGTTTGATGACGGACGGCGCGAGGTCGTCCATCAGCTGCCGCCAGTTCTGATTTGCGAACTGTAACGTAGTCTCCGCTAAAAAGAAAATCGTTTATTTTTAATGAGAAAAATAAGGTATATATTGCCATACCATCAAGACCTTAATTTGTTGTGCCGGTGAAATACAATGCGATATGAGGAATATAACGTTAAAGTTATGGAAATCACGAATTCAATATTACCTACCTATATGTAAGGTCACGGGATATCTGTTCTAAAACTATTATATATAAAATCCATTTTTTTATATAAAAAAGGGCCTATGATTAGGATTACTTAAAGTTAGTGGAAGCCCATGGACACCCCAGAACGCTGTTTGAGCCGCGAGTACGCTCTTTTCTTGGAGGTCACTAAGTCGTAATCGTTCGGAAATATCTCTGAAGACAGCTGGTTCCACGAGTTGGTGGTGGGTGAAGCCACATAAATCAACGACAAAAATGCTAAACATCTAGGTAAAATATGTATTTTATAAATGTGATAGAAGACATTGTACATCTAATCGCTAAGTCTTTTTTGGAAAAGAAACATCTTAAGGGTGTAAAAGCATAGAGTAAAAAGAATGTTCTTACCAAGTTGTTTGTTTCCATTAAACAGGTTCTTGAAGTCGAAGGTAGTCGATTCGATATCGTAGGTGTAGTGCGGCGTCGTCAGTTTGAAATAATCGCCCTGCGTGCCGTTCACGTGACCGAGTTTGCTGTTGATCTCCACCTTCACGTTTCCTGCTCAATATTCAATCATTTTTAAATGTACTTAGTCATTTGAACTGCCGAGCACTTAAGTTACCTCCTACCTTAGGCAGATCTTTACAGGCATTTAAGTGATCAGGCTTCTGTACTTATCTACACAGACGAAAGATTTATGTTTTTCTCCGAATTCAAATCTAAGACTAGGCAACATCCAAACGCGTGAACCACTTAGCCGTAAAGGCGGTTAAGCAATCTATTTGCTTTATCAAAAAATATAATTTTTAACGTGAAATGTAGAAATGCAATAGGCTGTGACAGAATAACCAGTCACGTGTCATACCATGTCATTCCATGCAGTGTCTGGGAAAACTGTTAATATTTTTTTGAGGATATTTAGTTCTGCTGTTATAGGCGCGACGAAAAAAAATTAACACCGTAACCGTACATGAAATTGGTCCAGCCGTTCTCGAGTTATACATATCTAATATATTGATAGCTTTTATGTGTAATGTAGATATAAGAGGCCAGTTAATTTTAAGTGATAAAGCTCGATATTGAACTAATGGATATAATATGAATAATTTAGCATAATGCACCATCATTACCCGAATCTATAAATCTTCGATAAATGGACTTTGCAACACAAAAATAATGTTTCAATTCGAACCAGTACCTGAGATTAGCGGGTTCAAACAAGCAGATACATTCTTCAGCTTTATAATATGATTAGTAAAGATACTCACGGCATTCGATAACAGCATCACCATCTCCTTTAATGGGCAGGATTAAAATTTTTCCATCAGCATTGTATTTTGAAGTCATGCTGAGGTCGCCTTTCAAAGACAGCTTAAACTTTTCCTCCTCCCCCAGATCGATTCTAAAATAAAATATGTAAATTTAGCTTTATTATAATCAACCGCATTCGTTGTCAAGTGCTTTAAGAATCTCCGTTTTGCAAGTTTTATACTTAGTAAATCATCATTGAAACGGACGCACTCTCATAAAGTTCACTTGATTTCATACCATGATTTGCCGAACCGAAAATGACGCACGCAAAATCATCAATTTAGGTATTTGAAGTAGCAGATTCAAGTTATCGTACTTATTTGCCTTTTTATATCCTGTTTAGGTACATTAAGTCATTGTGTCGAGTAATTGATCAATTTCCTATGGAAATTTTTGCATTCAATGCTTTTAAGTAGATGAATGTGGGGAATTAAAGAAACCTATCGAAGATACTATGTTCCCTCTCCATATTTTTTCGAGAAACATAATCGAACATAAGTAAGATCGGTCCATTTGTTTAGGATGCCACAGACAGATAAAGAACTGCAGGCTCATCATCAGGAACACCTATCTTTTTGCTAAGAGGGCTAAAAACTGTCTGGGACCCCAATAAAACAGCTCGGTAGGTACTTACATCAAATCCTGTAATGAAATTTTGGAAAGTCCGTGCATCCTTGCAGTAGTAAAGGTCAATTTGAGTCCGTTTCCGTCAATGAGGATGTCGTTCAAGTCGACCGGGTCTATCGAAGGCACTCCCAGTTCGGGGATCCCTTTCGCGAACAACGGCAGGCTCTTCTCGATCTGTTCACGGACACATTTTTTGAATTCGCTGTCTTGTAGGTTACATGGTTTGATGTAAGATGCTGTAAAAATAATTACCTAAGCGTCATAATATTGTCGTTTCTATTGCAAATGGCTTTATGTGTGTCGCTTGATTTATTAATTTTCATTTAAAATATTTCAAAACATTTACATAAAATATTCACGCTCCTCCGACGAAGAAAGGTGTAATAATATAAATTTGACATGTCTGTGGCATCGGAGCCCCTGAATGCACGATCGCGAGTTCTTTTCTTTGAAAGCTACCATTTATGTAATCGGCTTATCCATTAACGAGATGTTTTTATATCGAGGTTTTCAAAATCGTCTAAAATGTCGCGAGCGTCAGAAGCGTGCTGGTAAAATTAAAATTCCGAAAGAATTTTCTCCAGGTAATTATCAAATTAATGTACCTAGGTTGTAATACATATATAAAAATTAAGTTATGATGCAAAGGTCAATGCTTTGTTTAAAAGTGTTGACTTATTAATATTTGATTGAATAAAGGTACTCCAACATTTCCCAACATATTAGGAAATAATGTATTCAAAATATTTATTTACTAATTGTGTTCCGCGGTTTCTGTCGCGTTAATTTTAGAAAGAAACCTACTATTTTTGCAATATTTTTCATCGATGCTCCTCTTATTGGGCGTAGCGTAATTTTATGTAGCCTATTAAACAAAATCTTCAGATTTATAAAATAAGCCTACATTTGTTTAAATGATAAAATCATATTTTATTTTAATTTGAGATTATTTACGAATATTGAATATCTATATTGTAATAATTATTAAAGCAAGAGGGTACCTAATGTGTTGCGGTAGATAGAAGCAAAGTTAATCGTAATACAAATCATTCGAAAATGTCAATGATGCTGACCGGCCTTATTGTGTTGTGCATTAATCGTTGCATTATTGCGGAATAATATTAAATTAATCATAGCAGCGAACAGAATAAAATAATGTAAAAATATAAATGTTACATACAAAGTGAGAGACAAAAGTTTTATAAAGTGGCTTAAGAATTAAAACTATACTAATATTGAATAGCTAAAGAGTTTGTTTGATTGAAGGCGCTTATCTCAGGAACTAGATAGTTCATTAATCTAAAATTTATATCCATTATTTATCTATAATTTATAAATAAAATTTATAACTAATTCAAATATTGTTTTTTAAATTCTTGTTAAGTACGCGTATATCGATGGTGTAGGCAGTTAAAAATAATAATATATTTAAATATGGTATTAAAGTTAAGGGAAACAAGATAACGCCATTAGCTTAATAGCTCTTATGTGTCTAAATGTTGTATGACAAGTTTTCTCATTGTTTTAAATTACTAATCAGTTATTGATACTCTATGAAAATGAAGCCCTTTTATAGCTTTAAGCGTACCGTTCGTGGTCGATAGTTAGCTTCTATTCGTTTAGGGGCTCGATACAAACAGACACATATACACTTTAAACGTCTAACACTCTAATAAAATAATCACTGCTACTTTTTTATCGGAAAAACATTTGAGCCAAATAAGGAAAATATTCTCGATTCGACATTTATTTAATAATAACAGCACGTGAACGGTTACTGTGTATGAGATCGTTTAATAATAAATATATAAATTTAGATAACTAATGTTTACGGAGACAATGCTAAAGAAATCAATTCCTCAACGTTTACAACATTCATAAAAATTACGTTTTATTTCATCGTTACAACTAATAATAGTTGATTCTCGTTGTAAGCAGGTAAGTCTATTGTTTCACTGATTATTTATTTTGCAGGTAACGGTCATCAGATTTCTGTGCCTGCTCAACCGGACTCTTCCGGAGATTCTAACCCTGAACCTGCGACGCGGCCCCGACTCCCGCGGCGGACTGACTGATCTAAGGTACGTACTGTTATTATACTGATTGCAGAAACTATTGTTTTATTAAACTAGTAGGTAATTATTACAGGATTTCAAAAGAAATCTCTTGTTTATATAATTTCACTAATTTACATACAGTTAGGTACATGCATATAATTACCTCTCTGATTGAACGGCATTATTAAATGGTTTTGAGATGCAATATAAACAAAGAAACGTTTAAAACTAACTATCATAGACAAACAACTTATAATGAGTAATAAACCATTTTAAATTAATTCTATGAAATCGTCGCGATATTATTGAACTTAACTTATTACATTAACAGAGCGAGCGTCTCTGCATTTTAAAAGTTTAATAAATCCGCAAATCTATAAAAAATATGTTTTATGATACGAAATAATCCAATTTTACATCTATAAATAAACACAAACAAGTACAAACTAATACAAAATATTAATAAAATTTAAAACTTTTCTCAATTTAATAAAATAATTTGTTTTCATTAAATAAATGATAATCAAATGTAAGAAAGGAACTTACGTAGAAGATTCTCGGATTTGGTCGAGTAAGCCGCTGCTAGAAACACAAAAATCGCGAACAGTTTCATCTTTAGTGGCAACTTTGATTAACTGATGAGCTTTAAGTGATATTGTTATGCCAAGAGCTGAGCGCCTACTGTTTGAGTTCAGGCATTGTCCATTTATTTAAGTGGCTGCGGTGTGACGTTGCTCCTACCTTGGCGGAATTTTACATGAAGAAAAATCACATTTAAGTGCTTTACATATTTTATCCGACTATATGAAAATATTTGATGTTTAAGTACCAACCTACGCTATATTCACATGGTTAACGTTGTAAAAAAATACTTTATTTAGTTAACACGATACAAGTGATCGTCGCATGAGACGGTTGATATAGAAATAGTCGCAAGTAGTTCACACAAGTATTACTGATGCAACGAAGCCTGCGTGATTAACGAGCACATCACGTTACGCTGTCCTTGAATCCATGAATTATTTATATATTAATCATCTCAAATCAATAAGTTTACATCTACGTCATTGTTTCGCCTAGCTCTTCCTTGCTAGAATTTCTGGTTTAACGATAGTTTCTAATATAATGTAATGGAAATAAGTTATTTGTCAAATTTGGCGCTCTAAAGGTAGTTTTTGTAAGTACCTTGCGCCTACTACCAACTTATAGCATAGCTTAAGAATGATAAAAATGTAAATCTGGTTCAATTAACTTAGCGATACAACGCGGTAATGTAACCAGTATTTTGGGTACGCATCCCAACGGTTTTGATGAGCCTTTTGTATTTTTGTAAATCTATTTAAGTACATTATTGTAAATAAATTTATAATTTTGATTATTAAAGTAAATAAAAATCTATTAACTCTTAACGCGAGCACATAAACACAGAATTAATATTAAAACGCGCAAGCGCTTCTGAATGTTAATGCATTTATCGGCATTCTTGATTGAAGTACGGCAAAAATGATTTTTTTGCATATCCGTTTGATCTTATCATAAACATAATGCAGCGTTGTAAGTAAATATGTTTTTATCTATATATGAACTAGCAGTGGTACGCGGTTTCACCCGTCCTAAAAAGGATTAGTTTATCCCGATTCTGCAACATTTTCCATGCTCTGCTCCTATTCGGCGTAGCGTGATGTGGCCAATAAACTTCTTCAGCCATATAATATACTATAATTGATTTATTATTAGTGAAAATAGTTTCATTGTGTGACTGTTACTACTGTGTTAACATTTAATTTAGCACGTTTCTTTAATAGGCAACAGTCATTAGTGAAATATTCCACGTGACTAGCAAGACACGCAACGTCACGCTGACATCTGTTTAGGGCTCACCAAAGTCATTGTAATGAATGCCGTAGTCAGCTTAGACCTTCATGAAATACATTTCTCAAAACGCTCCGGACTTCCTGCCATGAGCCAGGCTTAAAGACATACGGGAAATCGTCAAGTCATTGACATTTCCATTCAAAAGCCGCTTCATTTCCTACTTTTCGGAAACAGCTGCTGCATATTATCTTTATCTTTGGGATATTATCACTGCTTAACGAGATTTAATTATAACCTTATATTATAGCATCGAATAAGGTAATCTCGTTTCGAAATTAAGATGTGACGTAGGTAATAGATACCTATTTTGTTTAAAATACAGTCGTACAGAGCAAAAATTTGATTCTGGGATGATTTTTTACTTTACGATACTATAGGTTGTTCATATATTTTTTGTTTTCTCATGTATGTGACATTATTAATGTTTTAATCTATTTAAATAAAAATCAAATGCTTTTCATGTCTCGCTAAAACTCGAGAACGGCTGGATGGATATAGCTGTTGGTTTTGAAATGTTTGTCGTAGTCCTGGGAAGGTTTAAACGGGGAGAAAATATGGAAAAAATGCGATCAATACCAAAATATTCACTAGAAATAATTTATATGGCAAAACAACGTTTTCCGGGTCAGCTAGTAGGAAATATTATAATTCTTTAAGCCTGCTTTTACTCCATACGTAGACAGAACTATATACCTAACCAATATCAGTCAGAAAGAGCCTGGCTGACCATTATTTGGATCTTTTTTTAAATAATGTTCCGTTAATTTTGGGTTTATTCATCACAAACAAGAATACAAACAAAATCTTTTCGCTTTACAATATTGGTAAGTATAGATTTGTACTGTATTCTACAGATGCAATTTTTTACTTCAATAAGGATTTTAAAGTTGCGTTGCTTTTATCAAATTATAGGCAGGGCCGTCTTTAACCTATTGGAGGCCCTGGGCATCTTAGAATAATGGGGCCCCTATGACTTTGACAGAACACTATTTTGTTAGAATAGACAAAGAAAGTAGATAAACAAGGTTAAATTTTTTAAAATTAACAATCACATGAAACGAATAGCTAAATGTAATAGAGTCCACAAAAGTAACTCTTTTAGCATTTACAATTAGTGCTTAAAAATCTATGTTATTTGAAGAGGAACTCTTCTAGATTTCAGATGGGCAAAATCGTTAATCACTTCCTCAAAATCAATGTTTTTTAGCACATCAGATTCTATGGACATCAGCGACAAACTGGTCAATCTCTCTTGAAGACTTCCTAATTCATTTTTAATTCTTTTTAATTTGGAGAAGGAGCGTTCCCCACTGCAGTTAGTTACGAAGATTCTCACTCTCTTTCTCATTAATATCTTCATAATAAAATTCTGCAAATTCTTTGCAACTTTGTCTCAACTCTTCAGAATTTAGAGTTTTCAAGCGAAAAAATAAATCAAAACGTTTACTGATATTCTTATACGAACTTAATCGCTGTTTTAAATGAACGCTGAGGGTATCAATTATAGGAAGAAAGATTTCTATTTCAAATTTCTCTCTTCCATTCAGTTGGACTGACGGCGCGGAGCCATCAAAAAAACTCTGGCAAGAATTTCTGCGTTTTGTTCTTTGAGATAGGTCCTTGTAGTCAGATTCCGGATTTCTTTCTTTGGCAGACGATTCGAAGTAATCAAATCCCTTAAGTTAATAATAAAATCATCAAGTGAAGTAAACATATTAGTTGCAACGTCCAGTGTTATTGTTTGTTTTTCTTCTTAATTATTTATTTTGTCTATTCTTTCCAATATACAGTTCTAAATTTCCGTTAAAATAATATATTAAATGGTTAATTCAAACTTAGAGGTTCATACTTCGCTTCGTTCGCTCAATTTTAATGTAGCGAGTCACACTGATGAGTGTACTACTAATGATTTTTCTTTAAAATGTGCATGTGCTAAGTATACCATTATACAATTTAAATTTATCTAAGCATGCTGAAGTCGGAAAGCCTAATTTTTGGGCGAGAGTAGAATAGCTTCACGCATGTATAAGCTAGTAATTTCGTATCGTAGTCAGTAATTTAGGTTCGATTTCTTCGAATTATATAAGTTTTTTGGTAATAAATCTTGATTATCGTTTGGTGATCTGACAGGATCTAGGTACTTTGTATTTGATCTGAGGGGGCCCCTATTGATCGCGGGGCCCTGGGCACTTGCCCAAAGTGCCCAGTGGGAAAGAGGGGTCTGATTATAGGCATCGATAGCAGAGAATTTTGTATTCCTTTGTGCAACAATTCAATGTAGGTATAGCGACTTCACAGAGAATTTAAAACTTTTAAAATTCTGAGAACTTGATGTTGTTTAAGGAAAACGTTAGCTTTGGAGTTTACCCTATCCGAAATAAGGCTTATAATTTTAAACGTTTTTACTATTACTACTAAAAATTCACTCTTGCTTCCGATTTCATCCGTGTTTTTGCATAATTACATCGCCATCAAGCCTTTTTCTTTTGTCTCTGCATATATGGTACATAGACATAGATCATTTCATCAAAATAAATTCAATTGTAAAGGCGTGAAAGCGTAACAGACAGAGTTACTTTCGCATTTATAATATTAGTGGGGGTTTAAATAAGTATATTCTCTATATATTCTTTGGGATGTCGAAACGTGCTTTTAATTGTTAAAGCGACCCTGATTTACCTACGTAGTACTTTGACAAAACCGAAAGAAAGTTAAAGTTTAAAAGGAAACAATACCAACCATGACCTTCTCGTGGCCACGTGACCACAAGGTCAAGAAAGTGACATCGACCGGAAGCTACTTTATTTAATTATAAACGCAGCGTGTTCAGTTTAACGTAATGAACACGAACACATGAAATTTCAAGTCACAGTGAATAGTTTGAACACACCTGGGACCGGGCGTGATGCCTTGATCATCGTCTTTTGCTTTTGGGAAAACGTTCGAGGTTCTCGGTTAATAATTTCCACCAACTGATATGAATACGATAGAACTTAAATCGGCAATCTTATAAATGTGACTATGTCATAATATCTCCGCTAAGGCCGTCCGTTGCACTTCTTTTAGCTTAGTTATTATTTGTATTCTGTTGTTATTGCAGCGAAGTAATAGTAAATAAATTATGAGAGAAAAAGGACTCAAGAGCGAGACCTTTTCTTGTCCGCAGCCAGATAAAAGCTATAAACTTATAAATTTTTAACTGTTCTAAAAAATAAAATAAATATTTAAAGGTATCGGGTGTTCTAAAAACTAACCTCGATTTGTGACTCGATACCTTACTGACTCCGAAATAATATTCATATACATAATATAATCAATTAAATATAGTATATTGATTAGTATAAATAAAACAAGATATGCAAAAAGGTAATGCGGATGTTGAACCTAGAATTGTATAATTATCTATATATTCAAAACAATTTAATTAAAATTCATTTAAAAATTTATAAATATATGAAGCAAAATTAATTCTACAAGGCCACATTTTGCCTTAGAAATAAATATTTTCAACACACTTGCTCATAGTGACTTATCGCACCGCACTTAGGTGTAAAAAGGTGCTTGTAACCAAACTGACATTTCGATTAAGTAGTAGTGCGTTAATGTAGTAAAAGTAAAAAGAGTTTCAATGCGAAATAAAATCACATCGGGTCATCGCGTTCAATAAGTAGTAGATATAAAACTTGCTTGTTTCATGCAATTTCGTGTTTAAATAAGCAATTTTAACTTGTACTTACAAGTTAAATAGATATTTCATTCAATTAGAAATTTATGATCTTTTGTTAATTTATTTGAAGTCACATCTAAACTATAAAACGAAAAAATAATCTTAATTGAACTCACAATCGCATCACAAACATATTATCGAATTGAGAATCTCGTTCTAAGAAGAACTCTACAACTATAAATTCTGTTATAGTCCACAAAAATACGGCAGTAAAGTGAATTAGTGAACCTTAAAATACTAAATAGTTATTGTTATAAGATTTCTTCTCAAATCTATACTAACATTATAAAGCTGAAGACTGCTTATTTGGTTGAAACGCGTTAACCTCTGGAACAAACAAACAAATTGAAATGAATTCTTTTTGTGTTGAATAATCCATTTATCGAAAGGGGCTACATAATACGCTACGACTTACATCAGCGGAGCATCAATGAAAAATGTTGAAAAATCAAAAGTATTCCCTTTGAAAGAGCTTAGTAGGTTTTATCAAATAAACGGGTTTGAACGAGTTCACCTCGGGTCACTCTGCAAAGCCGCGTCGCGAAGTAGCGCCTGTCATCGAAAGCAGGCAATTTTATAACGTCGCTTGCTCACAGTTAATCAAAGGGAATGATCAGGCGTTCGCGTGTTCTAATAAATTGACCTGTGTGTTGCTATGCTTAATATAAAGCTTTTCTATATTTTCTATACGATTCTCAGATTTTATAAGCAAGCCTTATCAAGCCATTTAATGATAAATCTTCCATCACCACCAAAATAGGAGGTTACCGAACCGAACCTAATAATAAAAACTTGTTGTAAATGATAACAAATATTTTAAAAATCCAATTATGTATATTAATGGCTGGCCATCTCGAGAAAACAGGTTTTTAAAATTGAGCTGAAGTAAAACGCGAGTAACTCATAAATCCAAATGTAATGTGATCAAATTTGGATACACTAAGTTCTTAAAAAATATATCTGATTTAACGTAATAACTGTATACAATATATTTTTAATTTATTGAAGTAGTAATGTATACTATTTGCTAATGCACTCAAAACTTTCGCAAAAACCTTATCATAATTGTGAATTACTTATGCTACATGGTACATCTGTATTCCCACTTATAACTAAAACTTAGCGAGCAGGGCCCCAACTTCGGTTTGCTATAGGTACGTTACCCTCGTAAGTACTTATGAGATAGATATTATTATAAAAGTATAAGTCTGCCTTGATAAATGGACTATCCAACAAAAAAACAATTTTTCAATTCGTACCTCCCTAAGATTAGTGCTCTGAGCCGAACATTACGAATACTAGCTTTATAATAATATTGAATCGGTTGTTGAACTTGTAAAAAACGAACTCACTTTTAGTTATAATAATATAAATATAATAATAATTAAATTGATTGATTGTTATAATTTTTTATCCCCATACTTAAACGGGTCTGTTGGCATTTTAGTAATTTCGTTGAGTAACAATATAAATAAAATAATTGCTGCAATTAATAATTGATATTGATGGTTTTTATTCAACGTCTTTTAATTCAATTGTAACCATGCTAATGTTAGTTGTGGGTCAGCATAATTGTAATTAATAATTTTAATTTTAAATGTTCACGTATTTTTATAAAGTATTTATGTTTATTTAATGAATTAATTAACTTAATCAATTTTTTTAACATCAATTATGATTTTCTGATATAATATTTATTTTATCAATTTTGACCAACGCAGGGCCCAGTAATTTACAAATAACCTAAAGCTTATTAAAGCAAGACTGATTTATTTGTTTCTGATAAGCTGGCGGCAGATTTACGATTTCGAAACTAAGCCGAATGTTTTAGTCCGGCCAAGAAGGGCATTGACGATTGCAAATATCCAAATTACCTAACTGGAAATATTATTTCCGAATGCTAGCTACAATCAAACGAGACAACTAATTCATGTATGCGTATATTATATATTGTCTGTTTGCTCGCGATAAAGGTAGCCGATGTCCTTCTCTAATCGATCTCCGGTCCAAGTTTCATCGCGATTGAGGCGTGAAAACGTCACGAAGAGATTTAATTTCGCATTTATGGTATAATATCAGTAGTAGTAGGCTATATATTATATATTAACCAAAAGAATATGAAAATTTTACAAGAAATCGTCTCATTATTACATACATCACGCGAAATGCACAAAATAGATTTCTGTTTTGTTGTTCAAAATGTTTTAGTAACGCTAGGTCACGTCTAATGATAATGAATGAAAGCGGTTCAAAATAAGCTCATTAAGGCCTCGCTACGAAGTGTAGTTGAGCGAAGAAGGCTTAGCTCGGAGCTTTCGCTCGTTTCACGTTTGTGCCTGAAGTGAAACGCTTTCAGTACAGCACTCTCCTCAGTCGGGATTGGGTGTTCCTGTTTATTTCTGAGGAAAACTTCGTGACTCACCACTCCGATATTTTGTTGTGTGTTTGTTAACTATGAGCTCAGTGAAATAAATAGAAAAAGGAAGTGCACAACCAAGTGGCAGGTGAGGTTTTTAAATTAATTATACATTTTGTAAAAACAGCTTTTTTTTTTAAATTTAAATTAATAAAACCCTTGCAAAAAGAGGTGTTAAATTTTGAAGTGTCTGTGTGTATTTTTGGAAGGGTACACAGCTCTAAAACGAATGGAAAGATTATGATGTGACTTTCTACTGTTTGAAAGCTGATCGAAATGTTTTAGTTAGAATTTCTAAAAATCTATTCATTCCTTTATAAGGGGGTAAGATACAAATTTATATATCTGGGTGTTTTTAAATTGTCTTCAATTTCACTTATGTAACTTAATTAAGTTGAAGATGCTATTTTTTAAAACTGCATTTTTTTATAGTGCAGTTCTAAATATAAAATAAACTAGTTTTGCTATCTACTTAAATTATTCAAACAAAACAGATTTAGTTATAGATACTAGCGAGAAGTAGGTAAGTACATAAGTTTTGGAAATGTAGGCCATTCGTTGCATGCCACATTTAATAAAATTGTAAAGCTTTGCTAACTTATTCAAGCGTTAAGATTTATGTGTTGAAGGCACACTTGTGGCAACATTCTGCTTTTCGTGTTATAGATAGGTACGATAAAAGCAACAAACCTACAGTAGAATAGCACTATTCAGCTTGGAAATAGTGACGCCTCAGTGATCTTAGGCGTTTATATATAGGTAAGCTGATTTATTGCTTATAGGTATTTCTATGTTACCCACAATGGTAACATGTTGATATTCAAAACTTTTTGTAATATTTAAATAAAATTTACTTATTACAATAGCAATTTTGAACATTATTATTTTAATATCTTAACAAATGAAATAAAAGCCGATTTAAATTAACCCACGACATGATGATTACAAATATGAATATCTTATAAATGAATTTATTAATAGATTGTAGTTAAGATCTATCTTAAATAAAAAATCGCATCAAAATCGATCGATTAGATTAAGGGTGACGATGTAACAACAGACACAAAATCACAGATAACAGATAGTTTTTTTAGATTAATTGAGATCCGTTCCGTCCATGTATTAGGAAGGAGATGAAGTATTATTGTGAGATAAAGTTCTGACACGATGTGCAAGAAGGTTAGCTGGGAAACGGAGACTTTGATGGGGACAGCGCCGCCTGCGTCACCTTGGGAGAGATATCTTCCCCGAGCGGCACTCCCCCATGTCGGGCTGTTCGTGGCTCTCATGCTTTATACTGCTGGGGGTGGATTGGTGAGTATTATATACCCCTGTCTTTGCGAGACTTTACTCTAGAGTAAACGCATATGTTAAGTCTAACAGAAATATGTATATGCCTCTATTTTATTGATCATTCTATTTAACAAGTCCTTCTGTTATTTCCAAATTTTTATAAAAAAACAAGTTAGGTTATAGATGAGCAAAATGGCCAAAATAGTTACCTATAGTTTGACGTAACTTTTTCTGTTATAAAACGTTATTTCAGTTATGGTAAGCTTTTTACGAGGTATATAAATTCTGTCGCATTACGTTTCTATAAATTTGTATCGATCTACTGCTGCTTGTAGTGGCCAGTGGCTGTGCTCGCAGATTATGGTATTAAAGTGTAGATGAACAGCTAACTTGTTTATATTTCCTTTTCTCATATACTGTTACGAGTTACGAATTGTGTTCGATTGTAAGACACAAAAAGATGTCAGCCAATGCAAAATTTTTGGCTTTGTCTCCAGCTATACTAGGTATATTAATTTGATACGTTTGTTATTTCTGCTTTTTTACTATTAATTTTTTCCTTAACAATATATAAATTCGAAAGGAACAAGAGTTAATTATAGTAGGTATTTATTGTTAGTAATTGTTGTGAACATCAGCACACCCCAAATGCACTTCAACGTTAGCCTAAAAGTAACCTTATTTTTGGTAAAAGTGCTTGCTTAAACTAAACTTCTCCTTTAAATAAATAAAAATATTGCTAAGCTTGTTACGAGATAAGAGTTAAAAGTCGGCAAACTCTTCCTCATATAAGCATACCGGGCTTTCCTTCACTTTTTCTTCCTCGTAACATTCAAAGTAGGACGTGTCGCCCGGCGACCTAATCTTCGGAATGAACGGTGCTTGAACCCGGTTGTTTAGCAAGCTATCCCAATCGATTTCTCTGAACCATTTGTGGTTCTTGAAGTCAAGGGCGCCGTCCTTGAGATTCCCGTAGCGCTTCGTTATGTCCACTTGCAGGGTTCGAGAAAGAAGGTCTTTCAGCTCGGGCGTGAAATGACTAGGACATCTATATTTTCCAGCTACAATCTTTTCGTAAATCCTCATGGGATCCGACGCGTAGAAGGGCGGGTACCCAGCGCTCATTTCGAACAGTAAAATACCAAGAGACCACCAATCGACCGACATTGCGTAACCTTTGCTAAGAATCACTTCGGGTGCCAGGTACTCCGGTGTACCGCAAAGAGTCCAAGTTCTACCTCTCACGAGCTTACAAAAGCCGAAATCAGTAATTTTTATATACCCAGTTCTTTCTATGAGAATGTTTTCCGGTTTTAAGTCACGATAAACCAATTCACAGGCGTGCAAATACTCTAGGGCTAAGACCACCTGAGCGCCATAAAACTTGGAAGTGGTTTCGTCAAACTTACCCAACTTCCTTAAATGTGAGAACATCTCGCCTCCAGCCACGAACGGCAACACGTAATACAGATAAACGTTGTCTTTGAAAAAATACTTCATGTACACTACGAAGGGAAAATTGAGGCCACACAAGATTTTCTTTTCATAGTAGCTGTGTTCAATTTGTTTCATTTTAACGATTTTTGCCTTTTCCATTATTTTCATTGCGTAATATTTACCAGTTTTAATATATTTTGCGAGATATACCACGCCAAATGCACCGGTACCTAGAACTTTGAGCTTTTCAAAATCTCCTAAATTTGCATTGCATTCGATTTTTTCATTCCACGCGTCTATAAAATTGTGTTCTAGTTTTCGTAGGTACTGCTTATACTGCTCCTGTCTGGATTGCGAGTATCCTTCGGGATGTGGCGAACAAATATATTTTTTGGCATCATCTGCCATTTTTTCTATATCCCTTATTGAAATCAGTTTGGCTAATTCTTCATAGGTTTGTGAGATTAACGTTGATATTATAATATATATTATTTCTTTTAATTTATGACATATTAAAACTTCACATTCCCATCAACGCACTGTCAAGGTTTTAATCTTAAGGTCTACTTATGAAACCACAAAATTAACTTATATATTACCGTGTATTAATAAAAAGTCCGGGACTTGCCATTAAACGTTTATATTATTTTAATAATAACAAAACTGATATATATTAAATAAACAGTCTGCTAGTAAATTTTATCAAAATGAACAAAATCCTTTTCGTCTATAATTAAATCGTCTGTGTCATATCCTCAAAATAAAAGCAAATTGTCAACGTCAGTTCATAACATGTGACAAAATGTATTTATATGTATTTATATTTTGGAGAGGGATTTTAACATTTCTTAAATATTGTTATGAATAATGTAGGTTTAGTAGAGTCGTTTAGAGTATGCAAGGTCGCAATGCGTACTGCCCCGGCTATACGGAACAGAACCACAAAGACCACCTTAGATACCTAGACATGTTACGCGAGGAATTCATAAAGAGGTACGAAGATCCACCCCCGCACGACAAACACGCTGATGATTTTGATAACATTAAAGCTATCGGAAACGGAGCCTATGGAGAAGTATTCTTAGTACGAGATAAAGGGACCTTTACTTATCATGCCATGAAAGTAGTAGATAAGAAAGTTGTCGTTGAGAGAAGACACGTTAAACATTTAGTACTCGAAAAGAAAATATTGGATAGTGTTCATTTTCCCTTCGTGATCTCATTGGATGCTGCGTTCAAAGACAATGTCTATCTTTACTTTATCCTCCCCTACATCGCTGGTGGGGAACTTTTTACGTATATACAAAAATATGGTGGCTTTTCTGAAGTATTGTCAAAGTTTTACGCTAGCCAAGTCACTTTAGCCTTGGAGTATATGCACCACTGCGGTATCGTACACAGAGATATTAAACCTGAAAATATTTTAGTAGACACTAACGGTTATCTTAAATTATGTGATTATGGATTTTGCAAAATATTAAAGAAAAAGACATGGACTTTATGCGGAACGCCCGAATATTTGGCTCCTGAGGTAATATTATCTAAAGGATATTCGTTCGGCGTCGATTGGTGGGCTCTCGGTGTATTAGTTTTTGAAATGGGTTCCGGCCATCCACCGTTTTTTGCCTCTGAACCGAGTAAGTTATATGAGAAAATATTAGACGGCCAATTTAAATGCCCCGACTGTTTAGCGCCCGATTGCAAAAACTTAGTGAAAGGCTTATTGCAAGTGGATCCAACGAAAAGATTAGGTGCACTTAAAAACGGTGTGTTCGACATCAAAAATCATCCGTGGTTTTTCGATATCTGTTGGCAGTCGATACTTCACCAAAGATTGCCGGCGCCATTCGTCCCGATTTGCCCTTCGCCGGGCGACACGAGCAATTTTCCCGAAATGGAACAAACAAAATTGAAGAAGCTCTCAAAATGTGTCTATGAAAAGGAATTTGAAGACTTTTGATGAAAATTGCGTTAATGTAAATATAAGGATATTATATATTTACTTAAAGAGATTATCTAATGTTTTAATTATGGAGTTGAAACAAAAATATTACTAATTAATATTTGTACACTGTGTTCAATGACATAGCGCTTCAGTCAATAACATTACGCTTGACAACGAGACAATCTGAAAGATGAATGTCACTGTTATTTATAGGAAAGAGTAAACACTATACTAAACCGATGCTGTGTTTTATTGATTTTAATATGTTGCATCGTGGAAATAACGATAGAATAAAGTTGAAGCAATGATATTTGCTCACAATGAGGACAAAGTCTCACCTTTTAGTCACGAGCAACAGTATAGCCACAAAAAGTATTTAGACGTACTAAAGCAGGACTTTTTACAACGTTACGCGAATTCACCGGTGCGAGAGCCAAAAACTATTGACGATTTTGATCCGGTGTCGACCTTGGGGGTCGGATCTTTCGGTACAGTGCTATTAGTTCGTGATAAATCGACATTCGAGTACTACGCAATGAAGGCTTTAGAGAAGGCTCATATAGTAAAGAAAAAAAATATCAAGCAATTGTTACAAGAGAAGAAAATCTTAGAAAGCGTCAATTTTCCGTTCGTACTTACTTTAGAAAACAGTTTCAAAGATAACGTGTACATCTACTTCATCACACCTCATATAGCCGGTGGGGAGTTATTCGGCCTATTAAAGAAATTGGGCACTTTATCAGAGCCCTTGACACGTTTTTATGCCGCCCAAATGGTCCTGGCGTTAGAATATTTACACCACTGCAGTGTAGTACATCGAGATGTTAAACCCGAGAATATATTTATCAATGAATCGGGATATATAACTTTGGGAGATTTCGGATTCTGTAAAATAATACGCAGCCGGACATGGACGATTTGTGGAACGCCAGAATATATTGCGCCGGAAATAATTTTATCAAAAGGCTACACGTTCTCAGTTGACTGGTGGTCTGTGGGGATACTTATATATGAAATGACCGCTGGTTATCCGCCGTTCTACAGCTCGGACACTATGAAAATGTACGAAAGAATATTGGGAGGCTCATTCAAGACCCCCGATGCGATGGCGCCGACTTGCAAATCGTTAGTGAAGAGTCTTCTGGACGTCGATCCCATGAAACGATACGGCTCTTTAAAAGCTGGCGTTTATGACATAAAGAAACACGCTTGGTTTCTCGATATCGATTGGCAAACAGTACTGCATCAAAAAATGTTGCCGCCCTATGTTCCCGTGCTAAACAATTATACGTATACCGGTTTGAATGATGTTAAGCTTAAAATATCCCCAGAATCCTTATATCAAAGGGAGTTTTCGAATTTTTAAGTTATGTTTTATCTACTATCGTGTTTTTATGTAATATACTCATTATCATTTATTCAGATATCTCATTTTGAGCTAATATTATTAATATTAATTATATTAGGTGTATTTTAATTATTTTTGAATAAACTTACTGAAACTGAAAAGTTTTCTAAAAAGTTTTTAATAATAATTATTAATTTATTATTTAATAAAAGATAAAATAATAACAAACAAAAGGAAACAAATACAATAATTGTGCAAATCCATTTCAAGCTGAAGAAAGTTATATTTCTCTTTTGTTTTTATCAGTATCCGTATCCGCATTTAGATTTATTAAAATTGCTCTAAAAAATCCCGGTTGGAGTGGTATCGCATTATTTAAAGTATAGTATAACCTTCAAGAGTGAAGCCATTGTATATATTTTTACTGACAAATAAATATTGCCAGGTGTTTCGGGCGTTAGAGTATCCAGCTGAGATGGCAAAACAAGAACACATCCGAGACCGTTTGCTCTCTGAACGGTGGAATTTAATACGAGTGGTGTCGGATTACAATTTTAATGGAACCGAAGTTGTGAGCATGGAGAAATTGCTCAGCGATCAGTTATCCGTCTACGAAAAAGTAAGCGTTTTTCCCATTGCAGAGTTAGTGTTGCTATTTGCTATCAAGTCGATCGTTATTGATGTTCGAATAATATTTTCATTTGAACGACGAAACTTTTTTCCGCATAATATTTACGGGTTCGTTTGTGTCTTTTGGTGTGTGTGTCTGTGACATCATGTGGTTTTTTTTTTGGTTTGAAATCTTGATATCGAGGGGGTTTTGTAAATTGTTTTCATTTTCACGTAAATCTATAAAAGTATATATACTTACCTATATCAATGAAATTGTTAATATAACAATGCTTCATGTATACTGCTTTATATAATTAATTTTATTTTCCAAGGTATTAGAGGAAGCTTCCGGCAGTGGATTATCGTTAGAGATAGATAAAAACTTTCCCCCTTTAGAAGAAAAGTGGAGTATACTGCAAGCGGTCTTCTTTGCTTCCACTGTGCTCACTACAATAGGTGTGTAACACATGTAAGCATAAATGGAATTACGTTCTTTCAAATATTCAATAGTAAAATATCATAGTACTACATATTCAGTTCCTAATTTATGTTTACTGAAGCATAAAGTTCACCATTATAGGTTCTAAAATGAGTCCTCGACAGCATATTAGATATTATGTCTATCTTCAAAGGTTGACTTATCTTTCAATTCGTATTAAAATGTATTTTTCCCTCAAATGAATATGAGGTAATTATTAATATGCGGAAATGCTTTCGATACATATGAATGAGACTCTGGAAACCTTTTTATCGTTAACTAAAAAATTTATAAATTAAGAAATAAAATATTACCTTACTAATATATTGTTGCCTATATGAATAAAATGTACAATGTCTCATTTAGGAATTTGTTTTCAGGATACGGGAACATTGTACCGGAAACCTTTTGGGGCCGATTGTTCTGCATCATTTATGCCCTAGTTGGGATTCCGTTAACGCTCACAGTCATCGCTGATTTGGGAAGAGTGTTTGCCACATTCGTGTCTGTAATTGCTAAACATTTACCAGAGATGCCCAGTAAGTTTCACCACAAAATGATTTGTTTGCTAGTTCGCGGCTTCGATCTCATAAATCTGCCCACAAATCAACGTTTTGTTGCTTTTTAATCCCTCAGCTGGGTGTTATAAGTTTGATGTATCTGTGGCACCGCAGCTCCGAAACGAATGGAATTGAGCAAAAACTTAAGAAGATATTTTGTTCGTTAATGAGATGTTCTTGCTTTTAGAATGCTGCAGTCGGGTGTCGGAAGCTAATCCAGCAAGTCAAAAATCGCTATATGCCTTTTGGGCTGTGGGATTTCTTTTCATATATCTGTCCGCTGGCGCTGGTTTATTCAAGATGTGGGAGGATGACTGGACCTTCTATGATGGGTTTTACTTCTGCTTTATAACTATGACAACTATCGGCTTCGGTGATCTCGTTCCAAGTAAGAAATTTTAAAGCCAATATTATATTGCTCAGTCAAATAAACCTAACAACAACCTAACATTACTTAAATCTAAGTTTACAGGTTGTTCAAAGACGTACTCAAATCTGAGAAGATCAGCCAACAAACTCAAGCATCATAATATTCTTTAATATATATTTTATAATTATTATTCCAAAAATCTACTTAAAAACCTTTAGCGATTAGGTTATGATTAACGTAAGATTTAAATTAATTTAAGAACAATTTTTTCGTTTGGGATTTTGTCGTAGTAGTTGCAATCTAACAAACCAAACTATTGTTATAATTATAAAGGTATTAAATGAATTGATCTTAATAAGTTTTCGTTTTAACCAAGATGGAACAAAATAACATAGACTACTTTTTTATAAAATTCTGCGCAATGTTGCGGTTGCCAGCCGTAGGATAGTCGTTTATGATTCTTATTCTTATGAAAATAAGGACTGTTTTCCAGAAAGGCCGAAATACATGTTGCTATGCACGTTTTATATACTGATCGGTCTGGCTCTAACGTCTACTATTATCGAGCTAGTCCGTAGACAATACGCTCGTTCGTGGCAGCAATTGCGCGCTCTGTCGGGTCCCTTGGCCGACACGTTGCGAAGACTGGGAGACGCCGGCCGCGGAGTCGACGTGTCTGCGCTCCACGACCTTAGAAAAGTCCTAACTATCGTAAGTAGCTCCGACCGGGAGGCTCATTTACAGCTGTGCCTTTTTACTACTTGTTTATTGTTTCAAATTACGTCTTCTTCTTACTTACCCCCGACGAAGAAAGAGGGGTGGTATTGACGTGTCCGTGTGTCTTTCTGTTCCATCTTAGCTCCTAAATTAAAAGAAGTGTAGTTATAAGAAGGTGTAAAACTAATCACTCCGAGTTCTCGGCAGCTCATGTGTAATTCACAACATATCAAAGCTACCGAATGTTCAAAGAAGCATTAATCAAGACATAAGATCGTCTGGCGGACAGATCATCGATTGATCTCTCATAAGCAATATAAAGTTCTTTGAACATCAAAACCCGCTCTCGCTATTTCGATATGATTAATACGCTTATTTCAAATATGTTTCGTTACATTAATAATGGAAACTTTATTTGAAAAAAAAAACCTAGTAAAGCTGAAGAATTATGATATTTTTCCTGTTGTTATTATCTATAAATCTCGCATTTATATTATGTCTATACTCTCTGCATTTTTTATATTTTATTGAAAAGACTTGAGAGAATGTCTTAAATTATCATTTTAACATTATTTACTGCAATACCGAGTATTACTTATTATTTTTACAGGCATTTCACTATTGTCATAATGTGCGCCAAATATTTGGTTCAGTATATTTTCAGTTTTCGTGAAGCACTTGAATTCGAATCCGGGTCGATTAGTCGATGTCGCAACACCTTTTCAGTTTTATTATCCCATAAAATTCTTTAAACGGTACAATGATGTTTGAAAAACGCGTTGATAGGCTTACGAGCTGTGCCCCGCGTTAACTTCGTCGTAGCGAGATACTGCATAATCAATCTGTAGCTCCTGAGTTCTTACATTAGCGCGTTCAAACGAACAGATTCTTCAGCTTTGCAATATTAGTACAATTGGTATCGATTTCAGGATTGTGATTATCTTCAGCGACAGAGTTTTCCAAATATTTGTCCAAGATACACAGATGCCATTGGATATTTTTATATGTTTTCAATCCCGAGGCTGTGAAACATCGTAAAGAAGTGCGTCATCGTTTTGACCTTCGGACAGAACTGAGCGTTACGTGTCAATGGGTACTGAGCTATGATTTAAAGTCGTAAAGTATAAATATCTGATAGATCACGTCGTTTCAAGTTTCACGCATGTCATTGATTGCTTTCACTCAAACTAATCAATTGGATCAATCTAATGTTTCTATGCGCGATAAGTCCCGCTATATTTACTTATTGAAGTTTGAAGTTTATAATCGTCTTTGTACAAAGGTTTTGAAATTAGCTTTCTCAATTTTGAAAAAAATTGCGTCGGGGTTTCAGAATAGAAGAAAAACGGTCAAAACTGTGCAGATTTAGTAACGCATGGTGAGAGGAATGTTTTGTTAAAGCTCATAAGTTTATACCTATGTAAAACGCCACGATGTGTTTTTATATAACGTTGCCTTATTATAACACAAATATTTTCATTCTTATCTTATAAAAGCAAGTTAGAGTTTTAACATTATGCAGCTTATCAAAGTTTTCAGCCAAATTATTCGTCCCTTAATACAAAATAATTAAAAAACTTAAGCGGAGCTTTTAATTGAATTCACCGACGCGAAATTACTGTAAGTCACACAACGTGAACCGTAACATAGATTAAGTTTTCAAATACTAGAGCAAACTTGTATTTGACTCCTTTAATATGAGTATAATAATGTCCGCTCACGTAATCGTTGCTATAACGACGACTAATCAACTTTCTGTACTAATATCATAAAGCTGATTTGTTTGTAAGACGCGCTAATCTCAGAAATGACTGGGTCGAATTTATTTATTTTATTTATTTATTGAAAAAAAAATATAAAAAGTACTGGCACTATTAATCAGGCGACATTTAAATAAAACGGGTTCGATATAAATATATTGAAACATTAATGTTCGATAAACCGTACATTAGGATATCTTGAATTATTTATTTATTTTAATCACCTCTGTGGTCAATTAATTGATGCGTCTGCGTGTTGCACCGGAGGCCCTGTGTTCGAATCACGGGTGAAAACAAATGTATCGTTTGGGTAGCCTCGGAAGACTTGCAGCTTGCCTGTTAAAAATATCAGTGAAACGGACGTAAAAATGCTTCTGCCCCATGCACCATTACGGGGCTTTATACATCTTTTCAATGTAAAATATATTTAAAAAAATCATTTGATATGAAGCATAAAAATTGTATCTATCGAGAAGTGGTGATATCATTTTTTGCAACAATAACACAGAAATTGAAAATGCGTAATGGGAAATTGATTCTTCCGACACGTTCGGAGCATTCCTATTAGATTAGGATGTTCGGGTAGTGAGATTCGGGATTTTATTTTTCATCGAACAAAGTAGAGTCGTTGATAAATACATTTTCATTAGTTTGATATGTATTGTGTGGTACTATATTTGGCAAAAGTATAACGTTTAAGAGCTTCTTCGTTTAGTTGTTGAACGCGCTATTCTCAGGAATTGCTGGTTCGACGTATATTGGTAGACGTAATGTTAAACAGCTTCTTAGCCTTAAGCTAGTCACTAGTGAAACCGCGGGGCCCAGCTGCTAAAAGGTGCCATACTATAATACAGGTAAATGTATTTTAGATAACAATTTACGGATATTAATGATATAGACATTAGAAATGCAAATAAAGTTGTCAGAATTCTTGTGCTATCACAACTCTAGTAAGTAAATATAAGATAATAAACTAATCAGTAAAATGAACCGATCAGTAAAATTATCTCTTTTCATGTACTTCATTCATTAATAATATTGGCGTACCTAATGTTCAAGGGATCCGCTTTTTATTAATTATAAGAATATTAGTATTTGTTTTTTGAAACCCAGCAAATGTCTATGTAAAATATTATGGTATAGTTGACAAATTAATTTCGATTTAAACAAGTTATATTGGAGGCAATTTAAAAACCGCCCGACATATTATATAACATGAACATATAACTCGTAGGTACACTTTAGGAGCTACGATTTCACATAGAGACTCACGTCAAACTTATTTTTTTATCCATTGGCTCTAACCACGGGGATAACAATATAATATTTCTGGATAATGTTGCTTTTGTAATTAAAATTTTGCATAAAGATAAATAACATACCATTATTATTTTGCACATTTAATTACTTAATATTTTTACTCAGTATTTACTATTATTCACGTGTTTAATTACTCTGACAGGCAAGAATATTGACACGGACGCTGGTTTACGTGACCGTAATATGTAGTTTGATCTCAACTAATATCGGACGCTTTGCTATATATTGGATTACTTTGTAATGCGTCTAGGCTCTAGCCGACATATTCTGACAATTTATTATTTGTTTGAGGCCTTCTTACTGTATTGTAAAAGAAATTATTGAAATACATTTTATTTTCGTTAGTAGAAGCGACAACAAAAAGTGCTCAAGTAATAGTAGTTATATTTTTTAACATTTCTCGCCAGAAATGCTAAAAAATATAACTACTGCCTGCTTCGTAGGCTTACTCAAATAGAATGGCTAAATTGTTGTTCTAGGTAACAATGCCGCGGATGGGTGGTGGTCGCAATTCCCTTGCCGACAAACGACAGCTGGAATGGGAGGCTGCTTTGGAGGCTGTTATTCGAAATATCAACAGCCCTTCTCAAGTTCAGCAGAAGCCGCCCATAGTTCAAATTGTTATATACGAGTCTTCCGTATAGTTTTTAAATTAATCTTCGCCAGCCTTAACAGCCAGCTAATGCTGGCGAGCAAGCGATATTAACGATCCAAGTACAACTTTAGCTAAATCGCGCTGATCGATTTTTTAATACGATAAATACAAATAGGCCATAGAAAATGGCGGGTTCTCGCCAATGCCGCTCTTGCATCCCGCGACCAGCCCCTGTACGCTAACGAGCTTGAAGCTAGCACCAGCCGATAAAATGCCGGCGAAGAAGACTACCATGAACTCTGCCTTTCCCTTTTGATTATGCCAATTTTGTTTGAATGTTGAAATATAGGACGCTAAAGAGCACTTTGGCAACAAAGGCGTTTTCTTCACTAAGAATATGTTGCCACTAATGTTTTGTAAATAAATCAACTTGAGGTGAACTGTTTATTATTTATCAATTATCTGGGTGCCAATTTTACGTAAAACATTTAGATTTTATTTATTCAACCTCTGTAGGACTGACAAGTTGTCAACAGATAAAACCTATCGAAGAAGTCGTTACAAGTAATAGGAGTATACTCACGGTCGAGTCTTATGGTAGTTAAGTTTCTAGTCGTTTGTTCTTATTAAAAAACAATTGCTACATTACATTCAGGGGGCGTTCAAATAAAAATATTGATATCATTTGAAACATTAATATTCGTTAAACTATGATATTTTCAGATAAAGGGGTTTTCCTGAATTGAAGAATAACATTAAAGTCTAAGAGAAAACAGTAGAATAAAATAGTTTCAGGGTCACGATAAATCACGTTACGGATCGAATACAGTGTAAATAACATGAAGTGCTTCGATATTTTAATGTAAGTGCTCGGCGTATTTTATTGTTTCTATACAGCTGCCGCATTAAAGCACCTTTTGCTGGAAACATAAACATATTGCCCGAAATTGCTATTATTTATTAGGAACACCGAACATTGATCTCCACAAATTCAGAATTTTCAATTAATTAATGTCAGTAATTCGGTTTTAGATGATAGATTATTTTGGTTAGTTGTATAAGTTGTGCTTTTTAATATCTAATTTACCTTATTAGTTCTTTTTTAATATAAACTATTAAAATACTTTTATTTGTCTAAAATAAGCAGTTAGTGGACAGATAGTTAGACTTAGCCTCATGATTGGGCCATTTTCGTATTTGTTTATTCTAGTGGACCGATATTAACCGAATTTCTAACGCGTAACTTGGAAGTAAATTGCAATTTATGATTTAATTTGTAGATTGTGTTGGGGCTCACTGGTTGAAGGAAAGAAGTGGTTTGGCAGTTCAACGCTTCTTTACTTGACCTATATACAGGGTGTCCCTGAACTCAACGCCAAACCAAAACGGGGTGACAGGATTGACTGTAACCATCATGAGAAAAATCAGAAAAAAAATCTATCCCATGTAGTTTGAAAATTATGGGCATTTAAGAAAAACCTAAAAATTTGGTCAAACTGTACCCATTTTTAGATTATTGTGATTAATTTTTATTATTTTTATTTATTTAAACTTTTGAACCGTAATACTAAATAACATTTCTAGAACTGCAGTCAAAAATAATGACGCAATTACCCCAAGTTTTCTAGAATTTAGATTATTTGTTAAACTATGAATTTAAAATTTTCAAAATATGCTGACTTTGAAAGGCCCTCCTTTAAAAAAATTGTACTATAGTGCCTTGGCAAGTGCCATCAAAAGTTTGCGCATTTAATTAGAATTGTAAAATGGTACAATACTTGTAAGGTTTATACTAAAAAAAAAACGAGTAAAAAAATAAAAACCTCAAGTAACCCGATTTTTGCTAACCCATTTTACTCAGTTCAAATGTTTTTAATTCCCACAAGCTCTTGGTAGGTTCTTAATTTTACGGCAAAATGATAAGAGTGATGGATAGTGGACATGTCTGCCATGAGCGAGCGAGACAGATAGTGACGCCACTTTTACCAAAGTCAACAAAAGTAAGTAAAATTAATAAAATAATGAATTTTTTTGACTTAGTTTAGTTTAGGTTTATTGGAATAAAAGTCAAATAGGGAAATAACATTTAACAATTTATGACGCAATAAAATATATTTCAATGTTTGTGTAATATCGGTAATTTATAGTGCAGACATTGCTTGGCTTGGCTCGATGCGTTTAAGTGGAGAATAGCTATGAATACGATAATATTGTGTTGATTATCTCTCAGAATCTGGAGCACGCTGCTTTAATCTAACCAGCAACCTTAAATAATCAAGGCATTGAAATATGCACGCGAATTGCTTATGAAGAAAATTCTATGTAATATAATTAATAGAATGTGTTTGTTATATGCTAAGACTTTACATTTTAACAGATTTTTATGGTTTTAAACTAAAATGCAAAAAGATCTGAGCGATTTGAGTACTATGATGCGTTTTCTGTTTTGTTTCTGCACTATTTATGAACAGCAGCCTTCGCGCAGCTCCATCCTGTGTGGCAATCGCCGAAACTGACTAGGAGAGGAAAGCTCAAAATATTCGGGTCAAACGTGAAAACCGTGTTGCTGTAGGGATGTGAGACATGGAAAGTCACATCACGCTTCGGCTTCAGGTCTTTATCAACCGCTGTCCTCCCCGTATTCTCGGTGTATACAGGTCCGAGAGGATCTTCACCGTGGATCTGCGGTGAGACTCCAATCGAGCAGCAGATCAAACGTCGCAAGTGGAACTGGATCGGCAACACGCTCCGAAGGGAAGCGCGTACGCAGTACAAGACTGTGCGGAATGGCGACGTACTGTGGACCCGCCCCGTCGAGGACAAAGACGAATTCGTCAGCAGTTGTGTAAATAGTTGTGAGAGTGACTTTTTTATTACGTCTTCGTGCTATAGACGCTCTACCGATTTTGATAGCTTTTTAATACGGTAAATACTTAATTATATTTTTTGTTAATCTTAGTATTAAAAATAATTTGAATAATTATTAATAATCATCATGTACATCTAGTTCTCATAAATATCAGTCTACTAATATAAACATTATGGTTTATAATGGTACTAGAATTAGTACTAAAGTAAAATTTAATCTTATTTTTTCAGGAAAATGGCTTGTTTCACGAGAGAGAGAATTGCTTGCATTAAAAATGCGCTGAGTAATAACCTACTTAATTGAGAAATTACAGAAAATAGAATTTTACAACGATTCACTATAGCGTATAGACTATAGACAGATATCAGCAGTTGTTTGCAATTGGTGTAAGAATTGGGATAGCGTCAAGAAGTGCTCAAACGCCGACCGATATATTTAAACCGATTTCCAAATTTATAAATGACATGTTCTGCAGTATGTTTTAATACTTGACATTATTATTAATGATTTATCGACATGATTAATTGCTTATACAATGTACGCAGTATTGGCGAACTATAGTTAATTTAAACTATGTTATTTATTGGTAGCGTTTTATACCATTTCAAAAAAAAAACGTATTAATAATTAAGTAAGAATTTATCATGAACGTATAAACAGATCTTAATAAATGATAGTCTAAATATTAGATCATGTCAGCTTTCAAACGAAAACCTCATCTGAATAGAAATTTATTCACTTACTTTCTTCACTTAGACTCTGTTTCAGTCGGGGATTAAACATTGTGGAGCTGAAAAAATATTTGTCATACAAAAATATTCTTCAAAAGTAAATGATATAAATCCTGAGTTTATTTAAATCGCGTTCTTTCCAAATTTTAAGAATATCTATATTTAGATGGATGTCATGAACGTTTGGCTGCCACGTCTTACATTTCAAAGAACACTTATTTACGTTAATTTAGCAACGTTTAATTTTTCTTTTACAAAAATAACATTGTGTCATTGAACGACAGGAAAAATATAAATACGATGTAAAGATTTCTCATTTGCTTACTTTTTTACAAACATTCAAGTATGTATAAAAGATACAATGCCTACATAATTGCAACACTACATTGTAAATCAGATCCATGTAAGGGTATAAGGGTAGCAGTGGAATCCAAAAGTGTAATAAATTGAATCTTTTGCTTGTCCCCATTGGTAGACATCTGTATGTGATTTTGTTTTCATGAAACGATCACGCACGAGGAAGTAAATTAACACTATTCACTGCAAAGAATGTAAGGAAAGGGTGTGACGAAACTATTAATCAAAAGCATTTCAATTATCTTCAGAAATGTGAGGTGTGGTATTAGGTAATGCGTTCCCGAGTAGAATAGTCTATAACACACGAAATTCGTTCACAAAAACCTTCCATTCCCAACAAAAGTTAAAGCTATCATAGGTAAAACGTTAGAATTTCAAATATGTAGTTTGCTTTTCTATCCCGATTTAATAAAAAAAAAGTTAATGAAACATAAGCATTCAGAAGAAAGAACAACGTCGAAAAATCTTGGTGCTTTTCTCTTGTAATTTGCCCTTTCACTCAAGAATTTGACGGAGTTCTTACATTATTTTGTTATACGAATTTAGAAATACAAAGTAACGTTGATATCTTTAGCAGAATAAAGATTAGAACTCCTACAATTTATGCAAACGAGATATTCATATTTGTAATTAACATTTCGGCGGTTTTACTTTACCACTGTTATTTTACCAATAATTATGTACCAATTCTATTAGGAAATCGAGCATTGCATACATGACAAATTACGAGAATCATAAATTATGTAGTTAATAGAGTATGCAGCATATATATGATTCTATTATGCGTAAATATTTGGCCGGAGGGGTGGACAATGATGAGGGTTCCTTATTTTACGTCTGATAAAACCTTAACAAGATACAGATAACATTTTTCTGACGTTAAATTATATACAGAATATTATAACAGAATTTATACAATGTATAATAATAGTTTATGTCTGTTATTTTAGCCAAAAGCAACTTCATTATAAAATTTTAAGTTTTAACTTGTAACTACTAAATTAATTGAAATTGAAGACAAAAAACCTCGACATGATGATTGTAAATAAGAATATCTCAGAATTGATGAACAGATACATTGTAGTTAAATTAAATTGTTGTGATATCCATATTGATCACGTGAGTTTTCAAACAAAACAAAAAAAACTGGCAATGAGCAATCTGTCCATCCGTAAAGCTAGAAGACGATTTACATCAGACGAGCAAATGCTCATTCTATACCAACTTTATCAAATTTAAAATATTAACACATGTAGTTATATTATAGTTATATATATAATTTAACAGACGTACAGCATTATTTGGTTGTACTGTCTGCCTTCACGAGTTCAATGGAATATTCTAAGTTTCATATAAACGGCGCTGAAGCGTGCGAACAGTTGCTTAGAGCGTTCCTTCGTGTTCCGACGTTGTCGCTTCCCGGAGCGGTCTCTTCAAAGCGTTCGTATTCCAGCGATTTGCATGCATACTGCCCTGCAAAACGTTTGTCCGAGTACCGGGAGTCCACTGTATAACATTTCTGTCAGAGTCAGACATAACGAAGTACTACCAAGCACAGAATTGAGGCAAATGAGCAAAGAGGATTCATTCGGCTGAGTTCTGGTTCTTGGATCTTATTTTGGCTGGTTGATATTTTGTTGTAAACGCTATAAACCAGGTTTCGCTTACACCAAAAGATTCGAGAAAGAATTTGATTTTCCTCGCTGGAACTCTTTATTCGTTGGTTTAAATTGGCCCTAAGATGCCACGGACGTCAAACTTATCCCATTTTTTCTCAGCAATTATAAATAAAGAAATATTATCTAAGAATTCATTTGTAACTAAAATAAACAATTATTTTTTCATTTTATTTGTTTTATTCCAATGAATATTACACAGATTCATTTAAATAAAACAATATAATAAACAACAGTTAAAATGCGGGACTACATTCGTAGTGTACTTCCTGGCAATGAGTAGATTCGAACAGCTTGAGTCTGCTGTGTGCCAAATCGTAGGAATTCCCGAGGGATCGTTCATCTCACATGGGTGTCGAGACTCAGACAATAATAAAATTAACTCTTGGATGACCATTGTTAAAGCCGTAAAGTTTGTGATTTATAGTCACTGTATATAACTTCTCAACTTCGATAAATGGACTATCCAACAGCAAAGACTTTGCCAGTTCGAACCAATAGCTTCTGAGTCTAGCGCGTTCAACCAAACTCTTTTGTTATATTATATTAGATTAGATAGTTAACAGTTAACACATTATATATAATGTGAAGACGATTTGCAAAATTTCATCGAAGTCAATGATATAAAATATAAAGTGTGTCATTTGAAATATCATTGATCGAAGTACTATGAGCCGTTTGGCCACAGAAATTATTTTTTACTTTGAACAATAAAACGCCCCGCTCGCACCGTCTGGAATTTTACAAATTACGAAAAAGTTATGAAATAATCCACACAGGTACACATACCTCAGCTTGCGTCTTCGTCGCAATCATTATGATTACTTGATTAGTTGCTATTTTCAAATTATGGGCTGATACTTAAGACCTTACCGAGGCATGCAAAAATTTGAAAAAGTGAACAATCGCTTACTAGTTGTGAACTATTTCTTAGATATTCACTTTATTTTTATGACGACATGTGTAGGTATATCCCCCATAAAGAATGTGAGTAAAAACATGGGTAACTACAAAACACGTTGTATAGGCTGAAAACACGACAGTCAACACCGATCCTAATGGATGTGAATCTGTTAATTAATTGGGAGTGTCCGTGTATCTGATTTAATGGGAATCGTATCAAATGACACGTGAATATTTTGCGAACGAAATTTGTGACCTTTTAATCTACCAATTTCTGTATAAAATTTATATTTTTATAGTGATCACCTATATTACTATTACTATAACCACCGCTATAACTGTCTCACCATTAATAATTATATTATAAAGTTAAAGTTTAGATAAAACCATATTAATAAATACATTTACCGACTTCGTGTCTACGTCATGATGCGCCGGGTCAAAAGTTTGATAGCCTACTTGCTTGTGAAAGGCTGGCGGGCTAAGACATAGGAAGACTATTAACCAGTAATATATCTATTTTAACAGACTATATTTCTAAGATATTTTTTAACCAATATGCAGTCTAGTCTATCCTTCAACAATGTTGCGACCACTGATTGATTAATGATCTATGTCGTCTCTGGCTCTCATTTAAACATGTGTAATAAATGAAGATGCTTCTATTCTCACTCCTTTATTGTAATGTATAGTTACTGTTGTGTGGATGTATTGAAATTGATAGCTTAAATGAAAAATCCTGCGCATTTAAAAACAAAAATCGCTAAAACCTTCGCAATAATAATAAACAAACTTAAAAATTCTTTTTAATATATTGTTGTAAATGAATTTGGTTCATTTATTACAAGATCGCTGCTCAATATCATTCAAATACTGCATAAACAGTCCTGTCTTCAGATGCTTTTGATAGAATAAACATTAGCGCATGCCAATAAACCGCCGAAATACATAAAATATACTAGCTGTTCCACCGCTGATTCCCCGCGTCATTTTTGTCGTAGCCTGATGTTATATAGCCTTCCTCAATAATCGACTATCCAACAGAAAAATAAATAATTTTTCAATTTGACCCAGTACTTCCTCAGACTAGCGCGTTCAACTAAATGCACTCTTCAGCTTTATAATATTAGTATATTAGATATACTTACATACTAATTATTTTAGACCTTTTCTAAAATAAGAATAATCTAAATTAAATATAATAACTAGTATAATGCTTGTAGAGACGGTATATTATTCTGTTATCGTTTTTAAATTCCCAGGTTGAGTGATAAACAGTATTTTGACTAATCTTGTTATTTACACTAATATGCCAAAAATAAATGCATCCGACCTGCATATGTTTAGTTCTATAGGTTTTAGGTTTCTAGTTTAAATATACCTACTTGTTTGAAATTCGTTGTCATGGAGATGTCATTATTGGCAGTTGGCACAATACAGCTATAGAGCACTTATTTAATGAAAAGAACTCTGTCACATTCTGTTGACACAATTTGTGCGTCTACATGTATGTAATGTCTATGTTCTTTTTAAAAAATAATTGGCATTTGACGTAATTAGTTATACGCTTGTTGTACTTTACCCAATAAAGTCTGAAACCGAGTTTAATTTCTTATCGCCTCTAAGTTATTAATAGCAATAAGCTAATCTCACGTAAGCCTCATGTTTTCGTGAAGGCTTAGAAGAAAAGCGATTAAAAACATTCCGACACGATGATTATAAAATAAAGAAATACTTCATATTAAACGGATAAATAGCGTTGGCGTTCAAAAGCAATGAAAATGTATAGTAATAGTTTCCACGGGTAAGGACAATCTTTATAGAATCTTTTTAGAGAATGTAAGCGCGGTAAGAGACAAACGCATTTGAAGTTTTCCAAATGACTCCTAAAGGGAAACGAACGGCTAAAGTTTTCTGGCTCATGCTTTTGAGGGACGTCCTTAGGTTTCTCTTAAACGAGCGTTTTAATGAATTTTAACGATCACTTAGTTGTTTATGCGTTGAAGGAATAACAAGAGAAAAGTGTGATAATGCCTACTTAAGAATTCATATTTTCGTGAGATATATACAGAGCCATTGGTGACAAAATTGAATGAATGAAATAGTTGTTTATGAAATATAGAGTTAACGATAGATAGAAATCTCCACTAAAACTAAAAAAATTTTTTTGGAATGTAGTCTTGAATCTCGATGTAGGTACCTAAGTCACCAATAAAAAGTTTTGCGTACGGTACTAATAACCCTGTATAAAGATATTTATTCAAGTACAATGTACTTTAAGTACAATGTTCAAAATTACATAGAATTAATATTAATAATTAAGTTTAATATATTTTGTTCAGAAAAGGTTCAAATGTATCAAGAAGATAATAGTCCTATTTAATTTTTTGTATAATAAAAGAGGTTTGTTATGCAGGCGAAATATATTATGACGTATTCAGGATAAAAAATTTAGTTTATATCGGTTGAGGGAAAATTTTCTCTTCAACTTAAACTTTAAAATTAGTTTCTTTATATACAGGCATACTTTAAGAAAATATAGGTCATTAAAAGGTGGCCTTTTAATTTACACATTTTTACGATACATAAGCGCCTGAAAATTTTAATTTAGCTATTGTCATGTGTTGTGTTTTTGCAAATAAATTATTTCATAACATTACAGTTTTGTGAGTTTAATCCATGCTATTTCCTCTCTTTGCATGTCATTAAACATTTTAAAATCCAAAAAAGTTTTTGATTGCTCGATTATCATAGTTACTAACACATTATGAAAACTGAAAGAATTTATGTCTTTCATTGCAGCTGCTATTACTTTAGAAAAATTACATAATAATATAACTTTTGCCAATTTCAGTGTGATGAGTGATGACTTTGACATGACATGATGCCATTTTTCATCTGTGCAAAATATTTGTATGAAAAATTTAACAGCGCCTGTAGTGCTTTTACGCGCAATCTTATGATATTGACAAGTATTTAACAGTTCAAAAACGGAACATTTCGATAATAAACTCATCGCTGTCGTACTGGCTAGACTTTGATGCAAAAGTTATATCTTTTATATATTCATTATTTTTATTTAACAAAAATGAAAAGAATGGACATATTATTCTATACATTTAACACAATATTACTTTTGATTTGACAGGTTGATGATAGTAATTCACATCCATCTGTTTGGTAGCTAAATGTCGTATCCTGAGTTATGTTTACCATCATTATTGTAAGGGCTATTTTATTGCTCAAGCGATGCCGTAGGATTAGAGTCGTTTAAATAATAATTAAACGCTTGCTTATGATTGCCAAGTTTAAGAATTTTTTATAGTAGTCTGACTAGTATTTTCTTTTCTATAGTAACCCCACGATACTTTTGAATAAATATTGAAATGTCGTAGTTTTCAGATGTAAAAGAACAACACTCGGCAACTTTTGAAATGGTCACAAGGCTGATGTCCTGTCCAATGGCCTCTCGTCTCTCTATTTTAAATAAAACCTTTTTACTCTTAGGGAAAACGACCTTTGAAGCATTGCACAGTCAACAGTTACCTTATGAAATCTTAATTTTACTTATAAATTAAAATCTTTTGTATAATGTATTCGAGAATTAATTACCATTTTATATTATTTGCTTGTATTAGAATACCCATAATGCGATATATAAAATGTATAAGTAGGTACTCTTTTTTAAATCGCGACGAAAAACGAGTTACAAGTTTGACATATATATGGGTCTGTGTGTCTGCCTGTGACATCGTAGCTCCTAAACTAATGGACCGAAAATTTACGCCATTTTACTTGAGGTAATAAATAAAGACATTAATTAAAATAAAGACATGGCTTAAAGCAAGCAAAAAAGCTTTTATATTTAAAAAAACTATAAACCTAACACTTGTTTATTAAATATATTTTCCTACCGCTAAATAACTTAAAAACAAAACAACTTAAAAACAAAATAACTTAAAAAAACTAATTAACATTTTATAATTTTACATCCTGTTTTGCCAACGTGAGATTGAAGTTGCGATAAATTTAATTATTCAAATTAAACTTGGGCCCATATGAATCCGTTTAAACTATAAGTAACTTGACGTTTCTAGAAGTGAAATTGAAGACAATTTGGAAAACAAAAAAAAAGAATGTCTCATGAATGGATGAATAGATCTTCATAAGTTGTAGCTAAGATCCATCTCGATTGACATTTTTGCTATTATTGATCGGAGCATGACGCTATTTAGCCTAATATAGCATTCCTTGATAAGTGGACTGTCTTATCAAATATAGAAGGATTTTTTCAATGAACCAGTAGTTTAGCAAGTTCAGCCCAACAAACTCTTCAGCTTTATAATTTACTTTTTTTATTTGTTATTTATATTTTATAATTTACTTTAATTAGTATAACTTATTTCAAAAGTTGGTGGTTTGTCACATTTATATTATACTACATTCAAAAAGGCTGCGACATCTCCATATCTGTAAAAGTCAGCAAATATCTTGTCTAATAGATAATTATAAAAATATTAAGAAAAATATAACAACGCATAATTACTTTTAGATAATTATGTAATTGATATTATTGTTTTACCTATTAAGGACTTGCCCATAAAGGAGGAATCATGTAATATTTCTCCTTTGAATCCGTTAAACTAATTTTTTTTTAAATAGAAAAAAACTTTTTCAATATCCTACGATATAAATCGCCATGTTCCATTGACATGCATTTATACAAACTTGCATAATGCCACGTCCTTTCGTGTTTATTTTTATACATATTTTATAATAAGGAAGGACCTTTGTGTTGCATTTTTAAATAATTAAACCCAGCTTTTATGGAATAATCTGTTTATTTATTATGTATGTATAAGGTAATAGTGTAATTTCACACAATTTGAAAAGCCAATTTGATTCGTAAATTTTAGATAAGATCCATTTCGTCACTTTTCAAAGAAAGAAACCGCATGGCAATCGGGCCATATTAGGTGTTATGTTCAGGAGCTATGCCAAATGCCTAATGCCACAGACAGGCACAAATACAGACCCTAGTGTGTGCTCTGTAGTTGTGCATGTCAAACTCATAACACCCCTCTTTTACAAACGGTTGCGTTTGTGTACATATTAGGTTATACTTATATTCGGTCAGGTTTGTAGGTACCTGACCGAATATTATTATGTGTTTTTTTGTGAAATCTGACGCGATTGAGATGTTTATATTTATATGAAGTAATATGTAATAATTTAGCCGTCACAACCGGTTGTTTGAATGTTACCATGAATTACGTATCACGCTTCGTTTTAATAACAAATGTATAGTATTTTTCCAAGCCTTATTCGCTTTGGCGTATCCGTTTATATGATCCGGTTTTCCTTGTAAACTTGAACTCCTTACCCGCTTAATAAGTCGCTCGAGCGGCCAACTTTATAAAAATGTATTCATGTCGAGATGACTGGACATTTTTGCAATTCATCTAAGAAATAAATAAAGATCTTGTTCATTGTTGATCTTTTTTTGGGGTATTTCTTTTATGATATCGGCTTGAGAAATTTGATTTTTTTAAATAAATTGTCCTTTCTTTTTATAAATCGTATATGTTATAGTCGTATATATTTTAAACGTTTATTATGTGATAATAAAAGCCGTGTTATAGTGTTTGTATATATTTTTTTAAAAAAGTACCGTAATTTTCCAAATAATATTTTAAGGTCAGCCATTTTAAAATGACAAAGTAACATCATAAAACTCGCTACAAACCAGTATCGCGAAAAGGCTACTCGGCGAATTAAAGGCGAATTTTGAGTGCCTCAATATTCAAATCAATTTCGCATACCTGGTAGCAGGGAGTGGTGGATTTTCTAGATGCGACAAATATAAGTTTCGCCTTTCGGGCTGGTTTCTCGTTGACGTCGTCGTAGACGAAGCCCAAGGTGAAGGAGAGGCCGGGCGGCACCCTCGTGCACCTCGACAGCGGCAGGTTCACAAATTTCAGCTCCTCCACTTCCGGAATCACTTTGTACAGTTTGATGTAAACAGGTTCGAGGATCAAATTGCACAACTTGATGTGATAAGTGGTGACTCCGCCTCTTTTGTACTCCATCCTGTAGGGGTTGGGGTACGATATCAGACGATTCTCGCAAATGTACGAAGCGCTTTTCCGGAGAGGACTAGAGAAATACTTGGATATCTCAATGAAACGTTCCACCTCCGATTTGAAGGCTTCGCTACTTTCGTCCCGCTCCTGCCTCTCCTCGATAAAATCGGCTTTTATCTCCTCTTGTACCGTCTTAAGGGTCGAACTGATGGGACATTTCTTTAGGTTTTGGTAATTAAGTTTAGAAACTGAGCAACTGACTAATGGATTTCTTCTGACAGGCGGTGACTTCACTCTCTGCTTATTATCCATGGCAGCTTTTGTTTGGTGCGAAAACAAGGACGAAACGTGCGACAACAATACACAAGTGAAGCGGTATGTTACCTTGCGACAACAGCAAAATATCCAAAGAGGAGATATATTCCAGAAAATAAATTACATTTCTAGTTTGTGGGTTTGTTTGTCCATAATTGTGAGGATCACCACGTCAATGATTGTGTTAATTTATTCATTGGAATTTGAAAGCTCAAAGAAAATGTTCTCGTGGCCCTTAAAGACTTTTATAAGAGATGACAATTACGGCAGGACTAAGGTGGCTCATAATTATTAATATTGGGTTCCGTGAAGGTTATATTAGTTGGCTATAAATTTATTTTTATAGTAAATATGAAAAAAAAAGTAGTAATTGAAGTGTTTATTAAAATATAATTGCGATAAATTAACATATCGCAAAATATTTTTAATTTTAGGTTTTGTATATTTTTACCTAAGACCTTATTAGGATAATTTCGCTATTTAAGCAATCTCTTCTATACTTCTTCATATCGATAATCAACCACAAGATCCTCAAAAATAAAATATTATATTTAATGAAGTAGGTATCAACTTAGAATACATGAGTATACAATTTGAAATTATAAGTGTGCAAAATATACAGAACCCTAAAACTCTGAGTGTCAAAATATAAAACATGACAAATCACAAGTAAAAATGTGTTTAGCAAAAAGTTATTATTATGGCTCACCACGTATTCTCACTCACCTTAAATTCTTAATATTCCTTTTAAATCATTAAAAGGAATATTAAGAGTAACGATAAAAAATAATATAATTACGAATTCAAAGCAACAGGCAGTTTATTTTATTTTATTTTATAAACCAACATAAAAATGAGTGAAAATGATAGCAAGTAGTTATTGGTAATGGCTATTGGGTAGTTTAGAGTGATCATTCATTTATTGTCGTGTATTGTTTTGCTTCTTAATAAAAGCAAATCGGATACATCCAACGTCCTCTTGTCAGCTAAAAATGTACTCATAATAAAAAAATATAAATGTCGTTGAACTTTGATGTCGTTTCGACTTCATCACTTATTGATTGTTTTATTTAAAATACTAGATCATGCACTGAAAATGACATCTCTGTTTGGCACCTCATATCTTTGCAAACAATTATTTTCTCGAATGAAAAATGTAAAGTCGAAGGCAATAACTAGAGTCACCGATGTTCACCTTGAAAATAGTTTGAGCATTGCAACTACTTACAATAGGGGCAGATATTGATAAATTAGTAAAAAATAAACAATGTCAAAGGTCTCATTGATTTAATTTCATTAAAATAATAATTTCTAGTTTGTAAAATCAAAAATAAATAACTTCAATTATACGTACTACCTTTATTGCTTTTTAAATACCGTTACATTTTAAATTGATTTTTTTCTTGTGTTGCGGCCCACTAATCCAATATCAGAGCTTATGTGGGCCGTGACGTCAAAAAGGCTGAAGTCCCCTGCCCCAGGGTGTTACATAACTCTATATTAGCTATTACGAGTACTTAAGTTCTTAATGTTGCATACATTGACAAATATCTATTCGTTTTTTGTTTATACTTTATTGCACTTCCATCTGTAATTAGTATGTGACATATAATAAACCAAAATGAATAGCTGGCTGCGCCAGTCTGTCTATAATAGTTAAAGTTCTTTGTAAAGTGGCTATAAAAAAATAACTTTATTTATCAAGTTACTTATATTCTACAAGCAAACAAATTACGTTGTATACTTTAATCTCATTTTTGCCCCGTAACCGATACATATCCAAAAGAAACATTATTATAAAATAGTCAACGTTCTCTGATGTTCTCTGAAATCTCTTTATACAAGGTGTCTGTGGTCCAGTAAATAGTAATTTGAGAAAAAAGTTACGAAGCTCTTTTTGCCGCTTTGCAAGGTTCATTGAAGCTCCGCTCCCATTTGTCGAATCGTGATGTTAAAAAGTCTATCTAAATGGACAATCAAACACAACAATATTTTAAATAATTTTATTATATTACAACCAGTACTTCCTGATAAAGCTGTTTGTTTCTTCAAACAAACAAACAAACAGCTTTATAATTATAGGTGTAGATATTGCAAAATTAAGTATAATTTATATAACATGAAGTTTGAGTTAAAATTACAAATTTATTTGTATTATCATATTTTATCAATTATATTAACACATTATTTAAATATATAACAAAGTAATTGATTTATAATTAATACATACCGCGTACATACAAAATGCGTTCTGTAATAAAAAATGTAAAAACGTTTAATCCGGCCTTGCCATTTGATTTTTCAACTAATTTATTCCTATTTTATTATTTAGTATATAATTTATTAATATGAAAGAGTGCGCAATTAACATCTTGAATTATTCTATTATTGTCGAATTTAATTATAAATAATTTTATTAAGGAATAACCTTAAGAAATCTAATTCGGTATTTAAGAGGTACGATGCCACAAACAGATGCCCAGACTCGTCAAACTTGTCAGTATAGTGTGTATAACACACTTTTTTACATCAGGGGTTGCAAATAATAATGATAATTTCAAGAAAACAGGATTAAGGGCGTAATTTTAACAATTATTAAATCTATATATATAAAAATGAATCGCTGATTGTGTTGGTAAGCGCAAATCTCGAGATTAGCGGAACCGATTCCGCTAATTCTTTTTTTGTGATATTCCTTGAAGTACGAGGATGGTTCTCATAAATTTTCTATGGAATGACGTTTTAGGTGACACGTTATTATTCGGAACTTTGACGCGATACGAAGTTCGCGGGATCCGCTCGTACGTAATACTAATTTGTCTTGGTGACGGGCGACTGACGTTACTGATGATAAATGTCAATGTGGTAAAAGCCAAATGTAGTGTTGTTGGCGTCATTTATTTCCCGGGTGATGGTATTTACTATAAGCCGATGGATTTTGGCAAAACTGGCTCACGGTGTCATGCTTCTTGGTTTTCTTGGTTATAAAAGACGGTACAAAAATGGTAATTTATTATTGAAAACCTTGAACATGGACGCTGACATTGTATATCTATGATTTGAATAAATATTCCAACTGCATTCCTAACTGGTTCATTAGCTGGTACCACCAACACTGTAGATAATGTAATGTGTGCCATAATTTGAATGAGAATGGCGATGTTCAATTAAGATCTTTCATTGCTTCAAGTGTTTTCTCCTCTTTGAATCATTTGGCACCGACGCGGCGAAAGTGATAGGGTAAAAAAATTTTACTTAAACTGTTCTATATTAAGAAAAGTGATAAAAATTGACGCTACATACCAAATGCAACCTTTGCGTTTTTTTAAATTGCGTTTTTATTACTTAGAGTGGTTTTTGCAATATACAATTATTGTTGTAGGTACAATTTTTTAAATCTATTAATTGTTTTATTAAATTATGTTAACATTAATCATAAAATATTAAACGAAAATTGTTTATAATTTTATGTCACACGGGATTTATCTCAGCTGTTTTTTTATTAAGAATAATAATTATTTTAAAATGCAATAAATATGTAATGTATTTTATACTCCTTTCAAAAAGTAATAATTCGATGCAAATTAACTTTAATCTCTGTATGTTTAGTTTTAAACCACAAACCACTTTTACAATATAAAATTTTCGATTTTGGTATCTACCTACAATGATTAGTTGTTAAATTTATACTTTATTGCAGCTTATATAAAACGGTGAATGATTTTATAGCGAAAAATCTGGTTTTGAGCAATTAATTTTTTTATAGTGAAAAACTAGTTACTTTTTGTTTCTACCAACTATAACAAAAAACTTGCTGCTATTAATATGTTTTTCGCAGAGTAATCCGTTTTATGATAATATGTTTAGCGTATATTGAATATTCTTTCTGTGATAAAGTTTGTAAAAACATATTTATTTTAAAAGACCCGTAACGCTGTGAACGACTAACTATCCTATCGAAACAAAAATAAGAAGAAACAGGGCTCTCTGTACGTCAAACATGGGTTCATGTGGAGTGAGTTTGCGCGAAACCTCGACGAATAAATTTTATTAACATTTTTGGCAGACGCCATCGAAAAATAACCTAACCAATGTCATGGTTGGCACACTGATCGCCAATTTAGCCTCTTACGAAATACTAGCTTTTCGTCCGCGTGGTCACACAATATAGCCTATGTCAGCGAGGCTATGTAGCTTCCCATCAACGCAAGAATTTTAAAATCTTAAAGTGGTTTTTCAATTCATTTCTTTCAAACATACTAAAATATGTCTGCACGAAAGTTGGTATAAAATAATATTTTCTACAATTTACACCTAAATTAATCTCTCGTTTGTATTGGTATTAAAAACATAATAATAATACATCAATATAGCATTGAAATAGTCTGTTTATATTATCGATCTATTAATATTAGGATATAATCTTAAATTATTGTGACCTTCATATTTTATCAAATTAACATCAAATAAAACCGGATAAAATCCGGTATTAGAGGTACGGTATCTTGACATTGTCTTTTGCTATTTCTTGCTATATTCGTACAGTATGCAAAGCAATTACAAGCAAAAGTAGCATTTACAGTAACTTGAAATTTTGAATGAAGCCATAGCCGGCGTCAAAAAACCTCTAAAGCTTTATATTGAAGGTTCACAAATCTGGTTTGAAATAGGTGCGCAACCCTATCAAAATTGAGCAAATTTAGCATTGTAAACATTTGGTATATATAAATAAGGGTAAGTATTTAGTGTAAAGTGAACTGACGATAAAAGTAAATAATACAAACTCATTCTCCTAAAGTAACTAAGTTCACTCATTTTTAACCAACATTCAAAAACACTTTTGGTGTTTTAGGTTATCATTTTCACGTGTATTTTTTTTTGATGTTACACTCATACGTCGCAGTCCGTAGACCGATTTGGATGAAGAAGATGTAAGATAGAGTAACTCGTCGAAGTGGTCTCATTTTTTTTAGAATTTTTACGATCAATGGTTTTAGAATGTTGGAAGAATAGTTTCACAATCGGACGAGAAATCGCTGAAATTCGCGCGAACATGTCGTTTTTGTTTACTCTAACTGTATTAAATTATTATAATTAAATTAAAAACAAGAATAAATCAGGATAAAGATTTATAGTTTTAGAGATATTTAGGTTAATATATCAAAAATTGAAAAAACTTTATGATTGAACTGATTAATTCGCTTTTGCGATGCAGCAAAACTTGACAAACAGAGACAACCAAAAACACGGTATTGTTTAGGCGTCCATTTTAAATCTCTTTATTTAATAATTAAAGAAGGTATTAAGATTAATTCTATTAAGATTAAATATCAGTGTTTAACGATGTTTGATACATCATTTTATAATACATTAAATTAATAGAATCACATATGATAGTTAAATCAACATGGCAGAATATATAGTTCTGGAGATAGAGAGAATTAGCAACTGAATTCTTGCGATAAATCATAACGTGCGCTCACTTGCTTATTAATATTCAGTATTTGACGATCAATTTTGCGTCTTCTTGTTACCATTTAAAAATATTTATCGTTGAATAGTTTTTAATATATTTGGTCAGTTGCTGAAGCAATCGCTGAAATTTTCGCAACCTCGTTTTACTTATTTGCATTACACCCAATTAAATGTGAACTTTTATTAATAAATTAGATTTTTAAAATTAATTATTTAATTTCCAATAAAGTATCTAGAGGTTATAATAATTTTCAATAACTTCCATTTGTAACGAAAGGTACATGAGATATTAAATTAAGGTAAACTGTTATATTTTTATTGAACTAATTTCTAAACTTGACGAAATGCAATCATGCGCCAACTGCAGCTTTTTGCACTTATTAATAAAATACGGTTCGTATGATAATATACTCTTCCTCCGGCTTTCCTCAAGTATGCAGTTCTTTTACAAAATTTGTATAATTTTTTTTCCGAATAAACGAATGAAATCGAACACGATTTGATGATTGTTCATTAGAATATCTCATATTTGGATCATTGGATCTAGATAAATTAAGAACCTTAGGTCCGTCTCGATGCCGTCGGCTTTATTTAATTTTATCGGAATTACTTAATTCGAAAAAACGTTCATCATACTGCTCACAGCATTTCAATGCTAATGAGCCCTATGACGCCAATTCGAGAAACTGGTTTAACTTGTTTATAATGTGATAAAATTTATATTGAAATGAAAAAAACAATCCCAAGATTTGGAATCTTGGAAAGGTCTCTGTCCTCGTGATGTGTTTGGGATTTATTGCACTAGCTGTGCTCGCGACTTCGCCCTTCACTTCGCTCGACTCCAGAGACGACACCTAAACTACCAAATTAATAACAAGTCCGACATGTTAAATAAGAATACCACATAAATGGATGAGCAGATTTTCGTAAATTGTAGAAGTGAGAGAAGAAGTGTAAAATCCATCTTGATTGCGTTAGATTTCATAAAACAAAAAACAAAAAAGAAGAAATGTGCAACTTTGTTTAGCAGCTACGATGTCACAGATACACAGACACGTAAAACTTATGACACCCCTCTTTTCGCGTGGTGGTTAGCTATATTAAAAAAATGGAAATAAATTGTTTCGCCAGAAGTTGGTAGAAAAACTGACAACTGCAGTGCACGTTTCAACAAACACTTTTTTATTTTCAATGTAAATTGAACTTAAAAACAACAATGAGGCATGGACGTCAATTACTTAATTACTTATTCAAAATATTATTTATGCACACACAATAAATGAGAATATTATTAATTAAATATTTACTTATTACAATAATTATGCTCTTAACTGGTTTTAGATTCTGCGCACTTTTATTTTACATTTTGTTTTTTTAAGTTTTCCAATTATATTATTTAGCTTTTTCTGTCTCCGCAGCTTTTGAATATCATGTCATTGTCTTAGGATGCGTTAAGGTTTCTTTCAAACGAAAGTTTTAATAGAATCTAATAACATGTAAAATTAAATAAAATTTATAGATAGATAGAATTATAAGTTATAAAGATTAGAAATAATTCTTTTATGATCATTATTGACCCTCTGAACGTGTGTATTAAACGTTACATTTTAACGAGTTTCACCTCAGCCATTTACTTAGAAATTCTTTGAAACATTAGGATTGAACATTATGGATACTTCTAGATTACATAGTAAATTGTGCATTCACTATTTATATTAATTGAGCCATGACGCAGGCACGCACTTGCACGAGTGTGAATCTTTATTATCTACGTGTTCAACAAATTATTCAGAGCTCTTTCATAAAAGTGGACTTCTACTAACTTTTACGCGTGACTTCGTCCATGTCGACATATGTTCTTATGGAGGGCAAAAATGTCTTTTACGCATCCTGGATGGCAACATTACTTTCTGCTCCTCAGAGAGGCGGGTGAGCCCATAACCACTAAAAGCCAGCTCTAACCCTTAGAATCGTTATAAAATACTCCTCGGAACCGCTCATATATTGATATACCTAATAATTGTTCGAAATCATAAAGTAAAGCTAATTATTTTGAGTTTTGCACTACACAAGATTGTACCTATTCGTTGTCTCTATTTAAGTTATATTAATAAAGCAATAATTTTAAATCTACGTATTATTTAGCAAAGATAAAGGGTCCTTTAGGCGTATTCACGATATGTCTTTCAATCCTACATTTGCAATTCGCAAACTGGTGTCTTCTGTTTTTATAATAGGTAAGGAAACATTTTTTTTTCCAATTTTATTTCGCGTTTTAAATATTGAGACTAGACATCGCAAACTTGTCCGTTCCGACCCGACATTGTTTCCGAATCATTTTGTTACTATAATTGAATGAGATAATTGCAGACATAGTCAATTGCCCTTAAGGTATCCGTGAGGCCTTCAAATAGCCTACTAGGCTTTATCGTTCATCTCGGTTTTAACTTTATTAAATATGTTAGTATCATACTATAATATTTTATCTTAAGCCTAACCTTGTTCAATATAAGGTATTGTTAAGACTTTCCTCTCGGAGATGTTCGTGCTATGAATCTCAAGCTCCTACCGATACCATGTTATATTATGGAATCCGGCGTACTTAAACAAAAATTATGAAGCTGAAAAATTTGTTTGTTTGGTTGAAAACGCTAAACGCAAGTTCAAAGAAAAATTCTCTTTGTCTTGGATAGTCTTTCTAATGAAGAATGCTATGTTATATAGCCTTATAACATCGCGCTAAGGAGCGAAGCTTTAATTAAAAATGTTGCAGAAACGGAAAAAAACTATTATGCGGGATAACGTTCGTATAGCGAAGCTGGGGCGGGCAGCTAGTGTCTTAGGTATATGGCAGTTTAATCGCCATCATTATCTGCATATTAATGCATTACGCTTGCATATAACGGCTACTTACCATAATTAACAGAAGGCATTAATAGGTACTACATGGAAACATTTTCAAATACAAAAGAATATTCCTAATCTATTATAATCAATATAATTGACATTTTGCAACTTTTGAACAACGTCAATATGTAACGTTACACTTTTCAATAATTCAATGCTTGTTAACTAGTTACGTAGAGCCTGGCCACATGCGGTCGATGCAATTACCGGCTACGTCTCCTCCAGTCCGTGTCTCGCACACGAGGGCAGTCGTAGATGAAAGGAATCGCGTGGTTCGGCAGCAATGAACAGTAGTTCAGCACATTTAAGTACTAATAGGTATTCTGCTAAATATACAGTATTCAATTAAAATACCATTTTGCGATACATAAACTGAAATTTCAGCCGTATCGTATTTGTAACGAATTTATACATGGTTTAAAATACCTATATTGCAGTAGGCTTTTGCGATTTTTAATTACAAAGTAAACAGTTACATTCTAAGACAATTTTAACGGAGATAAGTCACGGTAGGTTACATCATTAATTGTTGATTTGAGCTAATAAAAATAAGGTTTATAAGTTAACATTTTTTTATGAATTGCAACAATTTAATTGGTTATCTTAACACTCAGTGCCTTTTTACGTCGATAGTTAAAAATGACTTATCTCATGTCTCATTTCTTGGGCTTTTATATAACAAAAAAAATAAGATGCATTTGTTAGCTTTGGAATAATTACGTAATATTTAACATGTATTATGGGTGAAGGTCGCTCCAATTATTCCGATTAGTGAGGTCCTTGATTTAGATGTCTGATTTGATATAGACATTTCTTTGTTTTTGCCGTTAAAATGAAACTGGTTCGCTCATTAAATAATCTCTTCTAAATGTATTATAGTAACAAATTAAAATAAGTAATATTCCTTACTTAAGCTCACCTTTTCTCTCTGTTGCTTCGTTAATAAATATAACAGTTATTTATAAACAATATATTAAATTTATATACTACATAAATATAAGGTTTTGAAAACGAAATACATTTAATATATATTGCCGTATTATTATACGATATTATAGGATTTCCCAGTCATGATGGCCGTACACTTCACGTGGTATATTTCCATTTGTTTATCACAGTTCTATAACTCGTTTAAACGCAAGGATTTTGTGAGGTTTTTATCATTGTGCAATAAAAGTCCTATAAGTTTTGTTTTGTGAATTTATTGAAATCGATCCGTTCCTTTTAAACCTACAGTTACTTTAGTACTACTAATATTAAAAATATCAAATACCTAATTGAACAATTTGTGTTACACATAAGAGCTCTATAATATTTTCTGTGTCACAGATACGACAGAGGATTCATTTTCGCCAACGGGGGCTCCGGACCAACTTTTCCTTAGAGATAATCCACCTCTGTATTTATACATAATAAATACAATAATCATTATCTACGAATGATATGTACATCACAATTATTTACAGTAAATATAAATACTAAACAAAAAAAATAGTAGTATTTAATGATTTTTTTTATTAAATTTACTCCAAGGTACCTAACCTTTACTTTGAAGGTTAAGTTGATAAAAGTAAATAGTAATTTAAATGGTTATAATAAACTACATTACCAAAAAGGTATAATACATCCTAATAAATTTTATTGAAAATCAAATTACTAATAAAAAGCGATGACGTCAAGCTAAGAAAAATCATTCATTATTCAAGCTATAATTGAATCAACAATTTTACTAAACCTTTTGAGATGTAAACGATGCGCAAATATTATTCCATCGTCAAACAAATATAAAGTAGGAACATTGATGGGCCTTCTGGATAAGTAAGTACTTATCTTGGTCCCGGGAATAGACACAGTGCACCTACCACAACATTGCTACTACTACAAACCTCGGTGGTAAGAGCCTGCGGATCGAAACACGAAAATAAAGCTTCATTTGCATTGCGGCTCTACAAACACGCTCTCGTGCGCTCCGTGACGTCATTTACATGTATATAGCTTGTTGCGCGTGAGCATCACGAATAGTCGTCGAAAAGGCGCGCTAATCACCCTCCGGATCAGTCCAATCGCAAGTGGTCGGGTTTAGGACGACTTACAAGGTAGGCTCCAACTTGCTGTGCTGTGGAACATTGTGATCTAGTGTCTGCGCGGACTCCTTTTAACGGATTTTTTGATTGCCAGTTAATTAGTGGAAATATTGTGCTATATTTCTCTTAACGTTCCCTTTGTTCTTTAAAAGGACAATTAAAAATTTAGGAGTGATTTAATATTATTTTGTGGACGTAAATATTTTTTTAGCTTTAATACTTTATTCCGGATCAGTGAAAAAATAAATCAATGTTTGATTGTTGAATTTTGTATTTAAATCCTTATTTAATTTTAACGCTGTAAGATTCATGAAAAAAATTATTCAAATATTATAAAATTAAATAAATTAATAACGAAGATTTACTTAATATTTAATAACTCCTGAATCTCTGAATTAATATTTTCAAGAGCATTGACACCACCTATATATCTTTCGCTTTTAAAATAAATAGCTTGCCGTACAAAATATAAATTTAAAATAATACGAGAAATTCCAGACCGTAGGCAAATTTCCGCTGCAAAACTCATTATTAAGGATTAGTCATCACTTTCTTTTTTCACATTTAATTTTATGCACAAAATGCATTTTATTTTGCGTTTCTTTTTTAATGGTGGTAATCAATACTTTAGTCATTAAGCTTAGCATTTGCAAGCTTGTGTAACTTTTATAAATAGTGATAAAAAATAATAAAGCTATTTATGTAAGAGGTAAATTTTTCGCAGATCTAAGGACGTCACGATGAGTTACGCGGCTGCCGAGACGGTGGTCCAGTCGAGCACGTGGGGTGCCACCAATCTCTTCTATGTCCTTCTGGTCCCAGCTGTCCTACTGTGGTATGCCTACTGGCGAATGTCCAGAAGGCACTTGTATGAATTGGCTGACAAGATCCAAGGACCCACCGGCCTGCCTCTGATCGGCAATGCTCTGGAATTCACGGGAGGCTCTGACGGTTGGCTTTGTACATAATTATATTTTGTATATAATTTATATAAGACATCATAGCATGTCATACATTCTGTAACCAATCTCGATAAATGGACTATCCAATACAAAAATAATTTTTCAATTGAACCAGTAGTTTCTGAGAATAAGGCGTTCAACGAAAAAACCAACGACCGCTTCACTTATATTAGTACAATTTAATATTCGATTTCAGAAATCTTTAAGAGAATCGTTAAAAAAAGTGAAGATTTCGAGGAGAGTATCATCAAAATCTGGATCGGCCCCCGTCTTCTGATCTTCCTGTACGACCCTCGTGATGTCGAGCTGATCTTGAGCAGCCACGTCCACATCGACAAGGCAGACGAGTACAGATTCTTCAAACCCTGGCTCGGAGATGGTCTTCTCATCAGTACTGGTACGTCAACCAACAAAACATACAGTCAGTCAGGGAAGTTTTATAAATTGTCTTCAATTCCATATAAATATTGTATTATCTCTAAATCTACAAAGACGTTAAACATCAAATGAGTCTGAAGGTGGCCGTCTAAAATTATTGCCTGATATGTGTTGAATACTAAAGAGGAAATTATATTGGAGATTATTCAAAGGTCATTTGACATTAAAAATAAATTATTTTTAGGTCAAAAATGGCGCTCTCATAGGAAACTCATCGCTCCCACATTCCATTTGAACGTGCTGAAGAGTTTCATAGACCTCTTCAACGCCAACTCGAGGGCCGTCGTTGAAAAGCTCAAGAAAGAGTCTGGAACATTCGATTGCCATGACTACATGAGTGAATGCACAGTGGAAATCTTACTCGGTTTGTACTTTTCATTATACTCCATACAATATTAAATGAAGGTCCTGATTGATTTTCGCGGAAAAAAATAAATAGTAAATTGGACGCACATGTGTGTCTTCCCTATACTTAAATTCACGTGTCTAGAATCTGGATACTAGAACGAGATATTATAATATAGATAAAATAAGATTTGTTTTATAGCATTTTCTTCGCATGTGGGACGATGAGTGATAAAATTTATATATATAACTAGCTGACCCGGCAAACGTTACCTACCCTTATCACTTAGGGGTATGAAAAATAGATAGTAGCCTATTCTCAGACCCACTGAATATGCATATAACATTTGGTAAAAATCAGAAAAGCCGTTTCGGAGGAGTAAGGTAACTATAACATTGTGACACGAGAATTTTATATATAAGATATATAATTATTATGGTTTAATCATTTGTAAAGGAATGATAAAAGATATAGAATCATTGATACTTCTTTAAGATTTACAAGAACTATATAAAACACAGTGAATCGATAGGTACATAATGTTTTCGTTGACTGCTATTAATTTTCCGTTTTGTAAGTAATAATGCTTTGATTTACTTTTCAACTTTGTAATAAGAATAAATTAATAATATTAATATTATAATATTAAAGAAGAATCACGTTTTTGACAAAATTACTTAAAAACAATTCTAAATACATAGTTTGTTTTCTTCGGGTAACACAATCAATACAAGCTAATAAAATTAACAGCGTAATATAATAACTAGCATTTGACTGTTGAAACGATTGAATTAACAATTAATCAATTTGACTTTTGAATATTAAAAATTGACGACTTACTCGACTTAATGAATATTAAACAACAAATCGTCGTACATAATTGTTTTATGCGAAGGATTTATTTATAAAGGCCTCACATCTAACGAGGAAATATTATATAAAGACCTTAGTTCAACCACGTATTTAAATATGAAGGAAATAAAGTAAATATGGGGCATTCTGCTACATCCGTGACATTTATTGTAGCAATTGCGTTGTTTGTAAACAAGTCAGCATGGCCATGGGCTTTGGAACGTGCTTCTAGTAAATCATGGCGTGACTCATAATAGCACAAGGAAAAGTAGCCAAAGATTCGACCCCCCACAGAACACGTAACGTTAACGGCCAATATCGCCAAAACAGGCCGGGCATTATCGAGCATATAGCGGTCCCGGTTACGAAAGTATTTCAATACATCCGAGGTCACATCGATTTATTTACAGAGACCGCAATGGGTGTGAGCAAAAGCACGCAAGACCGAAGCGGCTTCGAATACGCGATGGCCGTCATGAAGATGTGCGACATCCTTCACTTGAGACACACCAAGATTTGGCTGAGGCCCGACCTCTTGTTTAACTTCACTCATTACGCCAAGTTACAGAACAAACTGCTCGACATCATCCACGGATTGACCAAAAAGGTATAAACAATATTTTCCGAGAAGGATATGAATATGATACTATAATTTATATTAATGAGATTAGTTAAGTAAATAAATAATATATAATTATAATTATATTAGGTTATCAAGAGGAAGAAGGAAGAATTCAAATCCGGCAAGAAACCATCCATCCTAAGCGAAGTCGCTGAGCCATCGGAAGCGTTCAAGACGACATCGGTGGAGGGACTGTCGTTCGGCCAGTCCAGTGGCCTCAAGGACGACCTGGACGTGGACGACGACGCCGCCGTCGGACAGAAGAAACGTTTGGCCTTTCTCGACCTTCTTCTGGAAAGTGCTCAGGGGGGAGTCGTTATTTCAGATGAAGAAATCAAAGAACAAGTGGACACTATTATGTTTGAGGTAAATTTAACATTCGTCAAATTATCATACAAATACATTTTTATCATTACGACATAGGTCAATGCGCAAATTAATATGCGTAAACCTTGCCTTGCGTTAACCTTTATAATATTAGTTAGGTTTTATTAAAAAATGCTTGTTTGATAGAGTTGGATTTTGTTGACAGATTCATGTTATTTTTCTTTAGACAAGTTCCTTAAGAAGAGACATTTGAATTTTATTACCTTGTGTATTTATAAGCGTCCAAACACACGAACGGCAAGTTGCTGTCGACTGCAGTCGACGTCAGCCGTTGACATCCCAACTTCAGATTACACAGTATAGGAGTCAGTTGCAGAATGGATTCCGAAGAAGAATCATTGTTATTGCTTCTACTTCGTATCTAATAATGTGACAGCGCTGTCAATTGTAATTTCTTGAAGTTTTTAAGTAGTACCTACCGTTGTACGGTAGAAGTACCTACCAATTTTAAATTGTATTGCGTATTTTATAATAGGTCTGCTTGTAACCACAAAGTAAAATGAATATTTTGTTTAATAAATTGTACCCATTTAATACAAAAAATAATATATATACATATATTTAAGTGTATACGTATTTTTTTAAGTATACGTATTTATTATTGAAGGTTATTAGGTACCTACTTTAAAAATAATAAGGTTGATCCTATTACGTTTTCAATAATAAAGGATTTGGAAAGTTCAGATTAAAGTCTTCATAAGGTAAATGAAAAAAAGTGATATTATTAACGCGCACTCTTGAACTATTGTGTGACTGCAGTCAACTGCAACTTACCGTTCGTGTGCTTGGACGCTAACTAAAAGAAACACATATTTTAGGGACACGATACCACCGCCGCCGGTAGCAGTTTCTTCTTATCGGCCATGGGTATCCATCAAGACATCCAAGACAAAGTAGTCGAAGAACTGGACAGAATCTTCGGTGACTCGGACCGGCCAGCTACTTTCCAGGACACTCTGGAGATGAAATACTTGGAGCGTTGCTTGATGGAGACCCTGCGAATGTTCCCACCCGTGCCCATTATTGCTCGTCATCTGAAACAAGACGTCACTATGCGTAAGTATCTGGCATAGCACATTCAACATTCGATCAGCTCAGCGAGTATATTATTACGTATGATTTATTTTTGTGACAGCTTCAAACGGCAAGACGGTGCCTGCCGGAGCCACCGTGATCGTTGCCACCTACAAGCTCCACCGCCGCGAGGACATTTACCCCAACCCAGACAAATTCGACCCTGACAACTTCTTGCCCGAACGTTCAGCCAACCGCCACTACTACGCCTTCGTGCCCTTCTCTGCCGGACCCAGGAGTTGTGTGGGTGAGGCAATCGACCCACCTCCTTGTCAAATGTATGTACAAATCACATGAGTCGGGCTAATTTTGATACTTTATTACAGGTCGCAAGTACGCCATGTTGAAACTGAAGATCATTCTTTCGACAATCTTGAGGAACTTCCGCGTGCACTCAGACCTCAAGGAGTCTGACTTCAAATTACAGGCCGACATCATCCTGAAGCGAGCTGAAGGGTTCAAGGTGCGGCTAGAGCCCCGCAAGAGAATGGCCAAAGTGTGTTAGAGAATCGACCCGACGCTTACTCTTAATTATACCAATCTTAGTTACGTAGGAACTGTAGGAAATGTGCACATTTATGCAGTACATATGTATCTTTACATGCATTTGTGATACCAGTACTGACTAAATTATTGTTATTTTTTGTTATTTATAAGAATGGAAAATTTATCTAGGTGGCAGCTTTTTATGGGATGATGAGGTGCAAGTAGATCGATATTGCTCAATCGTTACATTTGTTGAATACAATTAATTTATTCATTAAGGCCTATCTTGACGAGCTGTAAATAGTGATACAATTGACTATGCACAAAAGAATACTGTTTTGAAGCAATAAAAGGAAATGACAAAACTATAATGTGATTTAAGCCTACCCTCATCCTCTGCACGAAAACTGCTTCGCAGTTTCCTTATATCTCGGATGTCGCCAGTTCGCCCAAGAGCCGTGTCTACTTCGGACTCTGAGAAGCCCATACTCTTCTTTTGGAACTGCATGCTGTTAGAAAACAATCAGCTCATTAAACTAACAATTAATACAACTAGAACGGCATAAAAATATCTTAGAGGGATTCTGATTCTGATCACCTTTCGCCAATTATAATATTAAATAGCAGGTGTAAAGGTGATCTTAATAAACGACAAAAACGGCGATTAAATTACGCCGCAAGTATTTCTTACTATATACCAGTTTCCTGCGATTTCATCTTTATGGATGGGTTATATCATATACTCACCCAACAACATACATATCAGTTATATCCATAACTATTAAGGGAGGTTACCGAAGCACATCCAGAGGTGATCTTTGATGAATAGGGCAAAGGCATGGAAGAAGGTCGTGGTGGATCCTTTTGACCCACCAGCCAGACTTTGACAGCTTCCATTCGATTATCTTTATTTTCGCAATCGAACATCTACGAGCTTCTCGTAAAAGATCAAAGTAAGAAGCCATTAGTTCTTGACCTGATGAGAAAATTTAATTTTAGGATTTCTCCAAAAACGAAATAGGTAGGAAGGTAAAGTTTTCTCATTTGTATTAAATTAACAAAGTTATTAAATTTTGTGTATTTATACAGCAGTAGTTAACTTTTATTTTGGAGTTAAAGCGACATAATTTTAGTTATTCAAATTAGTTCTGAAAACAAATATTTAAATTTCGCGTAGTCGCGCCATCTGTTGTCGAGTAGGTAATTGAACTTCACTCAGAACAACGATTATTTGGGTTGCATTTCGAAAGGCGCTGCGAGCAATTGCAGTATATGTAGTAATGGCGCGAAATTTAAAATTCCAATTTCAAATAGTCTTAAATTAAATTTTTTACTGTAATGAAGTTAAATTTTGTGTATTTATACAGGAGTAGCTAACTTATATTTCGGAGTTAGAGCGACGTTAATTTAGTTATCCAAATTATAACGCCTTTACTACGAACGCTACAGCTGCAGAGCTATTGTTACGGCGGACGATAATATCGAGAACATTCTAAAATATGTGAGAAAGAAAATATTCTTCAACTTTCTCGAATATCCTAGAGCCTAGCTCTCTGAATCTATAAGAGCCCGGTGTCGCCCGCCAGAGTTAGTTCTATTTGAACAGCGAAACAAGCGATTTCGAAACGAAAAGGAAACAAGTTACACATATATAAAAATAGAGATGTGCGTCCCTTTATTTCACTTTGCAGCTTAAACTACACGTCGCAGACGCATAGTATTTGTATGTCGCAATAGGCTCCCATCGTGCACTATGGTGGTTGCAAGTTGATACCTATAAGGGTGTAGAAGATACGGGGGTTGAAACATGTGATTTCTTAAAAATGTGTGATTATCATTAATCTAAAATGATTTGGTTTGTTCTAGACAATTTTATATTGATCTAGAATATTCTAGAATGATAAAGAAAATGTGTCTTTTATATGAAAAATTATAAAGTATTAGTAGTGAGATTATTAACATTAATAAATAACTATACAATTAAAAATGACCCAGCGAAGCGGGTATTCACAGCTAGTTAGATATAATATTACAAAAATACTATTAGCGATCTATCGTAATGGTGTTAGGGAAACGACTGAAACGCGCGCTTTTTTATTACAATTATTTTCCTTAAACTTTAAAATCTTTTAATCAATGCCGACTAATTTTTTATTTGCAAAAAATACAAACTGGTGTTGTCCTCGACTTTGTGCAAATGATTGCCAACGTATTCGACAATTTACAAAAAAATCTAAGCAATATAATATCAAATTTAAGAATAATCAAATTCGAGTTATTGATAGTGATTGTTAATTTATGTATATATTTAACTTATACAATTCAACTAGTTATTATAATTTAAAACATTTGGACTATGTATGATAACGAAGAGGCGGACTTTTTTTATATTTTTTCTGCCTTCTTGGATAGTAATGGTGAACAATTGAACAATATTATTACATTATTATAGTGTAATAATTAGGGTTAGTGGATTGTTTATTAGCCTGTAGGCTAGATTGCAGCACAATGACACGAAAAACTAACGAAATTTAAGACAATTAAAAATAACCCCGACATGTTAATTACAAATGAGAAAACCTCATTAATGAATGAACAACTGAACCGATTATCATAAATTATAACTAAATCCACCTCGATCAAGTCAGCTTTCTAACAAAAATCGACCATTCGTTTCGGAGCTATGATATCACAGACAAACACTCTTAGAAAAATGAAATAATAATAAAAATATATTTATTGATAGCTCGGTACTGGAGGAATAGAGAACCTGCTGAAATAGCCATCATAAGCCGCGACTGTTCGGCCTCCTCCTCGAACACGACACTCTTTTTCTCCTCCTTGTAAATCACGTCAATATCGGTGTCGCCTTTCTTCACTTCGGCCGTTTGCTTTTTGCTTGCCTACAATTTCACTCTTTTATTCTTAAGGTTACAACCATATAAGAATAGGTACTTCTTGTTATTATTGAAAATGAGTGGAATCAGCTAAATAATTTTCTGTTTTTTATAATTTATCAAAAACTTCAAAATTAATTAAAAAAAATTTTCTCCAAAATTTATTATTTTTATTAGGTTTTATTTTCTTATTTAAAATTAATTTATTTTATATTTTTGAGTGGCTCTTCTGAACCGAATAGTTTGTTACCACACATTCATACTCGTATATAAAATGAAACTATGACATGCACGCTCTGACTTCACCCACCTTCAGTTACTTATTCTCTGTGTCTCTAGCACTGTACATTGGATCTTAGATTTTTCTTATAAGACTGAGATATAATCGCTTATTAAATAAGGTGTCAACCATTTATGTTAGTTTTTATTTTATCGAGAAATATGGACCTAAATTAAACGTACCTACGCGTGTATGATCGGTTTATACCCGTTCTGAAGATTTTCTCGTTTACCTCAAAAATATGGTTTAGATATTTACTAAATTTTGTCGAGATCATCTAAATGTACCAGGTAATTAGTTAAATGAAAGTATAACAGTTTAACTTCATTTGCTTCATTTAATATAATCATCATTTATTTAATTAAAATAAAGTATTACAATGAGTATAAATTTAATATAACGTGGACTTCTGTATTGCCAAAACGATCTAATTGAAGTTTTTTAAATTTTATTTTTTTTAACCTTAATATCTCTAAAACTATAAATCGAATTACCTTCACCTTATTTACAAATATAAAACTAAATCTAAAAACATCAAATTCATCGATAAGGATTCTTATATCATAGAGTTTTAAGCAAATAAGTATGGAGCAGTCGTGCGAATTTCAGAGATTTTTCGCCCGATTGTGAAACTATTCTTACAATATCCTGAAAACTATAGATCATAATTTTTTTGACACCTCACTCATCTAAATCGGCCCACGGACGGCGACGTAGGAGTTGATTATCGAAAAAAAAAACACGTCAAATTGGTAACCTCCTTTTGTTGCTTTTAAAGGTCGGTTCAAAAGAAAAATTAAACATGTTACACGCACAAAAGCGAAAAACATTTCGATATTAAAATAAATAGGTGATTATTAATTAAACGCTGAAACAATAATCGCTGTCGAAGCCTCGCAATCGTTCATTTTTAAGGATCCGTCACTTCACTACTTGGAATGTAATCCTCACCACGGTATCTGACAAACTCCATCTGTCACCCAAGAAGCAGTGGAAGGCCTCGGTGAGGTGATGAGTGCCCAGCTCTGGTCTCTCCCGTCTCAAATGCAGCTCTCCCAGAAGGTGGAGCGCCTGACCGAGCTGACGACGCAGATTGTGCTCCATCGCCAGTGCACCCATTTCCGTAAGCAATTTTGAGGCTTTCTCATAATCGCCCAATCTGTTACATTTTTGCTTGAATTAATTCTTTTTGGAAATGATTTCCGTTAAAGATATTTGATATTTTTTTTTCTTAAAATCAAAAACTGGTTCGAGAGATTGACATTATTAGTGAGGCCAAACGAGCGTAATTTTGTGAGTTGTGAGTCGCATAGTTTCGGTTGCGAAATTTCTGCTGCATTCGGTTTCATAGAAAAGTTGATGAAAAACGACGAATGAACAAGAAATTAGGCGACTCACAACTCAAAAACAATTTGTCTCCCCCCTTATAATGAACAGATATCGAAACCAGCACGTCATATGATATATGAATGTTTTGTTTTGATTTAATTTTGGCAAAAAGTGACGAATTATTGCGATAAACTTTTTAAGGAAACATCTCTGAAGTGTGTTGTATTAAACAAAAAAGAATTATTAAAATTGTTTCATATTTGACGTCATAATTTCATTACAAACATAAAAAACAAAGTCGAACCGGGAACTTCTTCTTTTTTGATGTCTGTTAAAAGTAACTTCTTTGTTTAGTGTGTACGCTTAAAGCGTTGAAGCGGTTTTCATGAATTTAGTCACAGAGAAAGTTCTAGTTTGAGATGTTTTTTACGCCCGAAAAAAAGAGGGGTGTTATAAGTTTTACGAGTCTGCTGTGGCATCGTAGACCCTCAACTAATGGATCGATTTCGATGGAATTTTTCTTTTGTTTGAAAAGTGAAGTGATCGAGATCTTAACTACAATTTGAGAATTGTTCGTCTTATTCTGCACAGACAAATATATTACACTGAAATTGCACCTTTGCATGACGGCGGCCATGTGCATTTTCGTTTCACACAAGCCCTCAATATTGTTGCTTTCTGCATAAATCTTGAATGCCTTCTCAAACGTTTTCTGCGCGTTGTTCAAATTGTTCATCATCAATTGACTGATTCCAATCTCTATTATTGCTTCAGCAGTTTTGGGTACATCGTCCGCTAAAAATTTAATTAAATTTATTTTAATAGTTATGCTAAATTCCAGGACAAAATTTATACTTAAAACGATTTCTTCTCAATAATGGTTCTAAAATTTAACGTGATTGAAATCTTAGCTACTATGTATGTAAATCTGTTCATCCAAATATGAGATGCTATTATTGGTAATATATATTGTTAAAATACCGTCCCTAGCCCTTCTTTCAGCCAAACGGGCCAACGTCTCGGACTTGGCTACTTCTCTGCTTCGACACAGCCTGGCCTTGTTCACCAGAACCCTATGCAATTGAACTGCCGTTGCACAAAACAACATTTCGGTAGACGGTCTTTCCTCTCCCTCTTTAGCCTCGTAAAGAGGCCAATCCTAAATTAATAACCATTTATTAGTGACACACACTCGGATCAATAAAACTATTTCTATACATGAGGAGGCACCTTCGTAAAACAATCATTATTTATTATTATTAAATATAAAAAAAAATATTAGAAACACTAAATATTTTTTTATTCTCAAAAGCATACCTTTCCGATAGCGTTGTCCCTAACTTCAGTCAGAATAACAAAAGGTTCCTCGGGGTCAGCTTTTGGAACTATAAATGCAGAGAAAATTACATTACTACTACTACTACTTACTATTACTTTTCACTTTTGTATGTGCATACTTTAATATCAGAAGAAAATTTATTTATACTGTCTATGTAGGTATGTAGGCTCAATCCTTAGGTTACTGAGTCTTAGTATTAAAATGTGTATCTAGTGTATAAATATTTTATGTTTGATTTAATTAAATTGACATTGTGTTAATGCCATTGGCCATGAACAGCGTCAAACAGATTTGCCACAAATCAATGTCCAATTTTGCGTTTCACGACACAGGGAGTTAACTGAAATTTATCCCACGCTTATATTACTATGGTAATGGTAATATGGTAATGGTAAATACACTTATCAAGTAGAAATTTCGCATAGTGGTATTTGCAGCACCCCTTCTGCCGTCCTCCGTCGATCAGGTACTGACTTGACACGGCGATCGAAGCCAGAAAGAACTTTTCAGCGAGCCAAAGTATTCCCTTCCCCTTTTCAGCGTAGTGCGTCGCCAGAGCCAGGAGCTCCAAGCATTCTTTTTTTGTATCACCTGCAACATTTATAAACATTTTTATATTTTATTATGTCCTTTTCCAAGCTCTAAATTTTTGTACCAAATTTTATTAAAATAAGTTAATTAAATAGACAAAGTATTACATAATATTAAGTAGGTAGATATAGATATGGTTTAGAGTAAATTAGTAATATTATCAGAATAAATTAAAAAATAGGTATAGGTGTAGGTATTTAAAGTAATAATGTTTGTAACCTTTGTCGCGATATTTCTCAGCTTGAATAAGTCCCGCGCAAATGTGCTCCAAATAATCATTTCTTTTCCTCAAATCTAGCACAATGCCAATATCGTCGCTTTTTACCAGCTGAATGTTATCATATATCAGGTCTTGGAGATAATCGGAGGACTCAAAGAAACCAGATTCACGAAGTTCAAGGATGAGGCATTGGTGCAGAGGTCTTTTCCTCCTGAAACGACAAATGTATCGATCACAAGGGAAATGTGCCTTCTTGGACACTTTCGTGCGGCATCGCATGTGGATAAAGGCAGTCGTTTAGGAGCCACGATGCCATAGACAACTCCTTCACTTTCTTCGGGAGTCGACATTCGACACCACAAACATTCACACTCAATTCCCGCCTGATGTTTGGTATGGAGATAGATCGGATTGACACAGGCTACCTTTTACCGACAAACGGACACAGCTAGTCGATGATGAAGTTAAAATGGAAAGACCTTCTGATCCCCTTTGCGTCTAAGGCTTCCAAGCTGAACAGCGCCCTGTTCCTGAGATTCTCCAAGCTCGCTTTGGTCATGCACGCCATCAGCTTCGGCAGCTGACGCTTCTTCGGCAACTGAGAGCTCGCCTGCATCATTTCTTCTATTTTATTTTAAAAAATTAATCTATTAAAATGATTTTAAATATCGTAATTAATAATCATAAAAAACATGCAAATCAGCCGCTAAGGTTAGCCATAAATAACCTGTCACTGTCACATTCTGAATCAATGTATTTTTTCTGAACTTGTCCTTCAGGCTTCAGTAGATATGATCTGTGAATACCATACGCTACTCTTTGGTAGAAAATGGCTGCGACTAATAATAAAATATACTTCTAAATGATCACCCGCTCTCGAAAATAATCATTTTGCTCATTTCTGCAATATTTTCATTGATGCTCCGCTCCTATTGGTCGTAATGATGTAATATAACCTATCCAACAAAGATTTTTTCAATTTAAACTAGTAGTTCTTGAGATTACCCGTTCAACCAAAAAAAAAAAACTCTTCAGGTTTATAATATTAGAAAATTCAGAAATTACAAACACTTCCATATTATATTGTAACGTCATTAGGCAATAATTGTATGTAGCATTCTAATTTGGTTCATAATATTATTGGATCGACACCATCTAATGACACACTCATAATAAGTAGATAATATTATGTGCGTAATATTAAAATTATGTAAAGTATGTAATTATTATGCTATGCGATCAGATTACTACCTATGTATTTACAACAACTTGGTGTCTTCATATCATATTATAACGACAAAAACACATTATGCGGCAATAATTATTATGCACCTAAAAAGAGCCTAAACGCACCAGCAGCATGCTGTTGCGGCAGCCACACTTCAATTTTTATATGAAACCGCATGATATCAGCTCACGGTTGAATGTTGCGGCGCATCGCGAACCCTCCACTCACTAGGCGCGGTTAGCTGCACGAATGTTTAAATATATTTTTGATAATAACTCTTCATACGAGATTACTGACATCCTATTGTATCGAACTTATCTTCATATTTCTTTAGTTCCAAAATGATATAAATAAAAAAGCAGCAACTTCTTCGGCGTCCATCATGTTCAACATGTCCAGAAGCCCTGACGACGAAATGCCGCGGACCGCAATGAACCGCAGTACCTAAGCTCGTGTCGCGGCCAGACGCAAGTGCGTTGTAGCCCTAATATACGATTTGGAATTCGGTCTAGTTTTTGTGACCGTTTTCTGTTATATAAACCTTGAAATAAAATTTCAATAATATTTTCTTTATTTAATACTACCTGACCTCGCGAACTTTGTATCGCTTCTAAGTTTAAAGTCACGTGTCACTTAAAACGTCATTTCATAAAAAATGTATGAGGAAATGAATTTTCTTCTATTTTTCTTGAATTTTTAAATATTTTAATAATTATTCTCTTAGATAGATAGATAAAATTCTGCTATTTTCGAATTAGACGAATGCAACAACTCCGAGATATTCTAATTGACTCATCCGTTCTCGAGTTATATGTATATGGTAGGTAAAGCTGACTTTATTTTATTAAATAATATAAGTTAAAATCCACTTTGCGGCAATGAATGGGTCGCGTTGGCCTTGACTCTTCGAAAAGAACATTGTGTCACGTCCTTTCGTAGCGTTGTTCGTGTTTTAAAATTATTGTCATTTTATTTAAAAGCTTTTTATTGCTGCTTGCTGCTCTACCTCTGTATGAACATTAGCACGGAGTACGGACTAGCTGCATTCCGTAATGAATAAATAAATATTCAAAAAGAACAATAAACATCCGATGCCGCCATCTTTACCAAAACTTATGTCAAAGTAGTATGGGAGTAGGGAGTAGGGACGCCCAATCGATTAAGTGATTATGAGGTTGGTTCCGTGACATCACGATACGATCAGCTAGGCCGCGATCAAATTATGATTGTATGGGAATTCACTAATAATTTTAAATATACTAATTTTCTTTTGCTATTGGTTTCGAGGCGAAAGTTGTATGGATGGAGAACCTTTAGTAGATACCTACCGCCTACGTATATATAACATGGATTTTGATGATACATGAAACTTTTAATTCATGTTCTTCGGATTACTTTACTAAATCACCAACTCTGTCCTAGTATTTACTTACGTTACCATACACCTGGGCGCGTCGATGGTCAAAATTACCAAATAAGTAGTTACTGTACCATTAAAAATTATTTTGAAACAGTAAAAACAGATTAAACTTTGTCTTTCAAAGCATACTTTCGAAAGATCGAGAAAAACACCGAATTTGTGGCATCCATTTTCGGTAACTTTTCTGTCTTAAGAATTTGTATTATTAAACCACACGATATCGCCAATTGAAATATAATTACATACATCTATAATTTAGTCTACACATTAAAGAAGCTTATCAATAAAAATCACTTATTCAATTTTGATTGCTTATCTAGGCTCTTAGCATCGGGCGACTCCTCGTTCACCAAAGGTTGAGCAGAATTAACAGGTTTCGATAGGATAGATTCATTTCTCACAATATTCGAGTCGTCTTCGTTGTTTACAATATCATTGTCCGTTGTGTCTGCTTCATTTTGCGGCTCCTTCCTTTTCTTTGCTGTTTTCATTGCTGTTAGCATTTCTACAAAAAATTAATAAAGATTTAAAACATTACTAAAGTTGTCCTTAGTAACGTAATAAAGCCCAAGAGTTTGTTTGGTTCGACGCGTTTATCTTCGTAACTGCTTCGAATTGAATATTTTTTTGTATTCTATCTATAAAAATAATTATTCAATTAGAATCAGTCCCTGAGACAAGCGCGTTCAACTAGAAATATAATTTTTGCGATAGAAGGAAGAAAAATTTAAACTAATTATTGAATATTCAACGTCATTGCTTCAAATAAACCTGGACCATTCATACTTTTAATTTGCCTGCCTTCGTAAATTCGCATGAAGTCATTTTATGTCAACTCGCTATCCCTTCACTCGTTGTGTGTCTAACTGCCTGCTTACTTCAGTATTATTTTTATACACGAAAAATCGGATACGATGATTATAAATAAGAACACTTATCTCAAACAGACTAAAAACAAACAAATTGTAGGAAATTGAAATCGACTCTCAAAATAAAAATGAGACGTTATTATTAAATATTTACAATAATGCACTTAAATATATTTACAAAAATACAAAAGGCTCATCAAAGCCGTTAGGGTGCGTACCCAAAATACTGGCTACATTACCGCGTTGTATTGCTATACTAACGCGTTGGCCGAAATATGAGCCAGCTTTCGGGTTTCCTGTGGTCTCAACTAAGCGCGTCGATATCTCTTTAAACAATCGACGCGCTTCTGGCCCCCATGGACCCAAAGTCTCCACTCCAAAAGGAACGAAAACATAAGAATTCATGAGACTTTCATATTTTCGCCTTTTGTTTAGTATAGAATTAAAAATACTCAGGTTTGAATTGAAACAAATCAAATTGAAAATGGTCCTGTACACCTTGAAAAATATTCAAGGTGTCTCCGCTAGGTCGTTTAGATTATTAATATTTCACTAGAAGTAGAAGACCCTTGGAATACCTAATGTAAATTAGTTTTGAACAATACATCATTTGATATCTGAGATAGGACGTAGGTACTTACTTGAAACTAAAACTAAATGTAGTGCGACGGACGCTAAGCTCACACTTACCGCGTCTAAATTTAGCTGACAATGGCATTTACACCGAAATCCGGGCGGATTCAGAGCAGATTTATCAGTTAGCGTTTCCTTTTCAAGTTTATAAACTCCCAAATGTAAACGAGTTCTAACACTATACCTCAATACTGACAACTTCAAAATGAGAGCCATAGATTATAAAATACCATACTTAGTTAAAACTTACTTTTATGATCAAAGAAACCCACAGAGTAAAACTATAGCTCTAATATTGTTAATTTAAAAATGAATCGCAAAATGTTGGTAAGCGCATAACTCAACAACGCTTGGAGCAATTTGGCCAATTCTTTTTTTTATAATATTCCTTGAAGTACAAGGATGGTTCTTACGGAGATAAAAATTTAGAAAATTTTCGAAAAAATAAAATAAAAGAAAAACATTTTCCTCATACATTTTCTATAGAATGACGTTTTATTTGACACTTTATTATTCGGAACTTTGACGCAATACGAAGTTCGCGGGGTCCACTAGTATTGTTATAATAATATGTAAATAAAACTATTTTGTATTTAATAATTATTAAAAATTGTTAAAACATTCTTATTACAATATTTTATGTAAAACTAATCATTAATTATAACTATTAATATACTATAGGTATATATACTTAAGTATAACTCAGTAAGTAGCCGTCCCAGCTGTTGTTATTTTATAAGAACAGCACACTCGGCTGTTCTTCTAATCTTTATTGTTTCTTTGTAGAAATCGCTACATGTCTTCTATTTGTATTCTATACTGCGTAGAGGAGCTCTAGACTCAAATATACAGAGACATTGATGAAAATAGGTAGTTGTGTGTAGGTACCTATATTATTTATTTTGTTCTTGATAGATTTATTAAAAAATGTACATATATTTATTAAGAAATGAATTTTTTTTTTATGAGTTTCAATAAGAAATATCTTTAGCGTTCAATGCTTAAGTACCTACCTACTGCTATGGAAATTCGCGACTTTGAATATAAATGGTGACTAAATAATTTACTTTCATATAATATTGTAATAATTGCAAATTACAAAGCATTTTTTTGTTGCATTGTTAAAGTAGTTAATAAATATAATAAAAGAAGGTACCTACTCACCTACATAAATTTATATTTATACTAGCTGACCCGGCAAACGTTGTTTTGCCATATTAATTTTTGGGGTGGGCTACCCTTATCACTTAGGGGTATGAAAAATAGATAGTAGCCGATTCTCAGACCTACTGAATATGCATATAACATTTGGTACAAATCAGTAAAGCCGTTTCGGAGGAGTAAGGTAACTAACATTGTGACACGAGAATTTTATATATAAGATAACGTAACCTACTTACATATATCTAACATAACTTAATATTTAAAACAAGGCAGTATAAAGTAAAATTTAGGTAGTATAATTTCTTCCTTTACTAATTATATTGTTTCTAAAAGCGGCGTTAGGAAATTTCGACAATCCAATGACAAAAAACATCTAATATTATTAATCATCGGGTATAAAAAAAAAAAAAAGTTTATACCAAACTTATTAATTATTGTTACTTACTCTATATTACAGTATACAGTATAGACTATAGAGTAATGCCCTCTGCTGTTAGTTTAAGAAGTTGGTAAGCTGTCAGAGGCGCCATTTGATTTTGGTTTTACAATAATGTCAGAGATGGCAATTTTATACTAATGTATAAATGTAATGAAATGTAATTTAATGATTACATTTAATAAATATCATTAAATTTTAACACCTATTTTTACACTTTACCTTGTTACTAAAATGATTACATATAAAAATTTAATTTAATAAGATTTTTTAATTGATATTTTAATATTATGATTTTTAAAGGAAAAATGTTGTGTGCAGTTTTAAGTGAAAAGAAGTATGCCGAGTAGTACAGTTTATTTACATACAAAAATGGTAGTAAAAATTACAATAAAACAATAATTATTATCTCTATACATAAATAATTATGATATAATATAGAAATAAAGGAATTATGATGTTTTTAATACAAAACTCGTGCTTTTCTTACCAGTAATAACAACACACTGGTTTTAGGTGAAAAATAATACGCCTTTTAATTTAAATGAGCAATGGTTTGTTATAGAGCTAATGGTAATATTTTCTTGAAATTAAATTTGTGTTCGTTAGTTGAGTTAGGTTAATATTAACTAGTTTAGCTGTTAGTGATTTTGATTTAAGTCCGCGGCACGGATCCGTGACATTGTATCGGACGTTCGTCGGTTGATATTCGTATGAGTCATTGTTTATAGTGGGTTAACGGGAGCTTTCCATCTCTGCTCGTCAGGAATCGGGATAACGGCATCGCTCCCTTCCATTTCAGTTTCGTATGGCTTTCGATTTTGTTAGCCGTTTGTTTGTGGCCGACCTCCACGCCATCTTGCGTCACCTTTGTGTAATCGGGTTTTAGAAAATGAAATTCAGCTCTTTCGTGTCCTTCTTTATATGGCACTGTTATGCTCTTTTGATAGGTACGTCCCGCTCACTGGTTAGTGGTTACCGTTACGTTGTCACGCCTCGACACATCCTTTGCCGACACATTCGCTTTTTGTTACGTCACTTTGTTATACTTCATTTAGATTTTAGACGATCAATGCAATGCCGTTTCATTCTCTAAATAGTTCTCACAGAACCAAACATTCAAGATAAATTAGATATTCTCTTGATACGAACTTCTATCAATTCTTATGAAGATTCACAACACATTGTAAGTTGTAACCGTTTGATTGCCAATTGAAACAATTATTTTTAAATGAATTAAAGGAAATTAGTTAATTTCCCTTTCATGTTAAAATAGTGTCACTTTATTATTTTATAAGGACAAACTCATTGATTATTTTTACCAATTTCTCATTTCCGTACTTAATTCAAATGTAATGCAGAACATTACTGAATTTATTATAAAAAAGGCTGACACGTTTAATGAAAAAGTCCGTGTTTCATACCTACAATAATATTATGTAATACTTATTTTAAAATTTATTATGCCTGTATCCATAAGAAAGATGTAGTAGGTATAATAATTGGCTTATAGTGTAAATATTATTAAAAAAATAATAAAATAAATTAGATACGTATGTAGCTAAGAGCTTTTTAGAATCGACTAAAGACGACGACTTTTTACCATGACGAATTTAAATAGCCTTGGCTTTTCTAGTTTAGACGCACTTAAGCGATTTTCCGAATATGCGTGCGAAAATGCCATAAGCGAGACAGATTTATTGTAAATGGAGGTGTGTGAGAGAGAGGCACGATGGTACGCTAGGCTGCGCCGGAGGTCAGGGAACCACAAGTGGGTCGGCTCCATCCTTCGTCCGTGTCTAGATCGCGATTCTGGCTCTTGAACTTGGATGTACTTGGCAAAAACACGGTTTCCCTATACTTAGGTATAGAACGTTCATTTATTTATAAGAAGACCAATAAGTTCAAAGCCGACAACACAATTATACGTCCAGTGTTAAGAATGTAGTTTTCTCGTTAAAGTAAAGTTAAAATGTAAATGTTATATATATTTTTACATGATAATGATATTTAGTTTAACGTAAGAGAAATAACTGAGAATTTAATTAAGCAGAGAATTAGAATAATTTTAGGTAATGGCTTGATAGAAGTTGAATTATGAAATAATTAACTTCGAATACTCATGACAGATGCAAGGTTAATTACAAAAAAGCAAAAGCTTCTAAAAACTACAATATAAAGTTTATGTCAAAAGTTTCACAGAATTAAAGTTCTTACTGTCTCGTTGTTATTTCAAACAGCAAAGGCACCATAAAAATCTTTAAAAAAATTAAGGTCAATATCGTAGTACGTTTCATAATTACACACGAGCTGTGTTTCGCGGATTCACTTGAATTCGTCGTAGCGTGATGTTGTATAACTTTTTATCAGATTATCGGATTTTATATCGGAGGCTTACTCACGAGAAGCAATGCGCCGTGCGTTGCCGGCCCTTTAAAGAGAGGTACGCTCTTTTCTTGAAGGTCCCTAAGTCGTAATGGTTCGGAAATACCTCAGAAGGCAGCTGTTTCCCCAGAGTGGTGGTGCGCGGCAAAAAATGCCTAAGAAGATGCTAGGTTGTGGAACGATGAACATCGAGGTGATACGGATGAAATTTCGTATTCTGCCAAACAACTCCTCTGAAAATTTCCCATGATAAATGCGAAAGAAGATGCAGAGGCGTGCGTACAGATGTGGGTTACATCTTTACGCAACGGCAAAGGATCAAGACGATCAGAAAGGATCTGGTCGTCAACGACTCGAGCCGCTCTTAGCCAGCCTTACTCAATAAATGGACTTAACTTCAAATGATTTTTCAATTTTAGGCATTGCTGTTAAGACTAGCGCGTCCAACTAAAGCTTTTCGCTCAAAACTCTTTCGCTATTTTATATTAATATTATTAAAAGCTTGCTATTAAATTTATATTATTAAATTAAGCCTCCTATAATAATACCAAACAAGAGTTAAAAATGTAAGATTTTAAAATGATGAGAGGAAAAGAAACTAGTAGAGGCGAACTTGAATGACGCAACTAGCGAAGTGGTCAGCCGCGGTCATTTCACTTTGGCCAACTTACGGCTTCCTCGAATTCACTTAAACTATCCCTGCTAACTTTGCATTACAAGTAGATAAAAATTGTATTCAAATGATGGTATAGCAATCTAAAGTCTTTAAAGGAAGCCTTCACCTTTCAAAGGTCGCTCAAAAGTTAGATTAGATCTATCTAATCTAGTTAAAATATAAGGCGGCGAATTTCTGGTCGGCTCCGGGTGGCGAAAGCCGAAAACCCACGCTACGCTAGGTAAGTATCTTTAATTTGATTAAAAAACGCATTTTACTATATATACACATAACATGTATTATGTATTTTTAGTTTTTAACAATTCAGTTTTGCGTCTTCTAGTTTCCATTAAAAAGTCAGAGCGTGCATGTCATAGTTTCATTTTATATACGAGTATGAATGTGTGGGAACAAACTATACGGTTTAAAAAATCCACTCAAAAGCATAAAATAAATGAATTTTAAATAAAAAATAAAACTGACCTCAAAACTCACTGAAAAGTAAAAAATATATTTTGTATTATAAATGATCTTACTATAAATAAAAGACGTAAATAGTGTTGATAAATAAAATTCATGTAAAATTAAACAAGGGCATAAATGTTGTTCTGTCATGTTGTTCAAATTAAAAATAAATTGAATAGCTTGGCGCCGCCTTGCAAGAGCAACAAGGGCATAAAAGTATCATGTTGCTTTTTGGAAGGTTTTTTAACATTAATATTGGGTGAGCATAACGCGACCATCGTTTTCTACATGTAAAATATTATAAGCGAAAGCGGATAAATGTTCCCAGCTAGATTTTGTATTCTATTGTATTGTATTCCTAAAATATAAATTTAAAAACATCTCATTTATTAATAAAGGTTCACATTTGGGTGTTATGCAAATAAGTAAAACGAGGTTGTGAATATTTTAGCGATTGCCTCAGAAATTGGTCCAATGTACTAAAAACTATCCTACTTAAATATTTCTTAAAGAAAATAAGAAAACTCAAAACTGAATCGTTTAATACTATAAATTAAAGTAATATCTTTCATATAAATTACGTTTTCATGGTACTTTATAACAAAGATTTAATATAAATCTTTATCGCAGGAATTCAGTTACTATATTTTCTCTATCTCTTGAATTATCTCTTCTATCTTATTGATTTTAATATCATATATGACTCTACTAATGTTTTATAAAATGTTATCGATATCGACTAATATTTTATCGAGATATAGAGATTTAAACTGAACGCGCAAAACAATAACGTATGACTATTTTTTTCGTTGACAAGTTTTGCTTCATAACGTTAAATATATGGCTTAGATTTTCATGAAATTCCGTCAAAAGCTAGAAAATATAAATGGTAATAATATTAAAGTATTTTAATTTCTATATATACTTATATATAGTATAACATAGACTTCTGTATTGCTAAAGCGAACGAATTGAAGTTTTTTCAATTTTTGAGTTTCAAACCTCAATATCTCTAAAACTATACATGCAATTATCTTAATTCTTATTAACTTCGATTGAAAATTTAATATCAAATCTAAAAACATTTAATAAATTGATAAACATTATAGTTATAATCAAATAAGTAAGTAGTTCGGTCGCGCGAATTTCAGCGATACAACTCGCCCGGTTGTGATACTATTCTTTAAATATCCTGACAAATATTGATCGTTAAATTCTGAAAAAAAGGCGACCACTTCAACGAGTTACACTATCGTTTGACGCCTCACTCATCCAAATCGGTCTATCGATGGCGACGTACGAGGGGAACATAGGAAAAAAATACACGTCGAATTGATAACCTCTTTTTGGTTTTTTTGAAGATCGGTTAATAAAGAACAGTTGTTCCAATGACATTTTTTTTGATAATAACAACATAGTAGTAGTCATGTAAATTTTAAATTCAACCTTTTTTGTAAAATTGAACTTTGGCAGTTCTGTCTTATTCTGTCCCGTCCTTCTCGAATCCAATCTGGTCTCCTCCCTATGATTAAGTATGACTTTAACGATGTAGGTACACGCACAAGATGCATTATCATTGGCGTCAGATCTCTCGGTTGGGCCCTCGGGCCTCGGCCTAAAAACCCAGTCGAGAACAATGATATTAAAATATTGGTAAAATCTCATTGGTCGGGAATAAATGAATCTCGAATGCATTCGCAGCCAAACGCCTCACCAAGGTTCGTCAACACGCGCTGGTGCACGGGCTCTGCGCATGCATAATGCACATTGCACAGTAACGTGATGGACAGATCTATAAACCCATCGCAGCTTCGCACCGACCGAAAGCCACGTGACATGCAAATCACGCTGACCCCTTTCTTCGGCTGAATTGAGTGTCAGTTTCTCAAGAGATTTACAATTATCTATCTAGACGTCGAACTGATGTAGAATACTCTTCGCACAAGGACAAACTTTTCTAACGTTTTGTTTTTAGGAACATTGTTATGAAATTTCACATAAGTACCTATTTATTTCCAAATAGACACTGTCAAGATGCAAAGCATTACATCGAATAAACATGGCAAAAGATGTGTTATTTAAATATATATGAAAGTATAATGAGTGGATTACGAAAAGAGGAAGCATTGAAATGGCAGAAAATGTAAAAGTGACATCCGAATTTTAAATTTCAGTTATGATTACATTCAATCTGCTATATAGATACCAAATGTTTGAACGTCTTACAACTGAAAAAGAAGTTTACATTCCAGAAAGAGGCGATTTTTGCTCCTTTTATTGTCTATTTAGAATAGTAAAACTAAGGCCCGTTTTCACCGTTTTACCTAAACGCGATCAATTCGACTTAAACTCAGTTTAAGAGTCTGACTGAGATCAAAAATACATTTTGGATTTCACCAACTAAAACTGAACGTAGTTAGGACTTGAACGACGTTCAATATTGAACGCCCGATTTTTGAGAGTTAACTTCATTGAACGCGTTCAAATGTAAGAAACGACTATTCACTTTACCTTGGACCTTGGTAGTTGGTACTGTTTACAAAAATAAATAATTTTAAACAAAAAAATAAAACCGACCTCAAAACGCACTGAAAAGTAAAAAATAAATTTTGTATTATAAATGAACTTACTATAAATAAAAGACGTAAATAGTGTTGATAAATAAAATTCATCTAAAATTCTACAAGGGCATAAAACTGTCATGTTGCTCTTTGAAACGCGGCGCCAAGCCATTTAATTAATTTTTTTATAAAAGTCCAGGAATATTCATTCAGTCTTTATTTATATATTTGGCAACGTCAGAAATGTAAGCATTGAAATACATAAAAGTTTAACTTCATTGATTGAAAATAATCACACCATAAACTTTCGGGTTGACAACTTTAACGGAATTTCGACAGTGACAATGACAATAACACTGAGCTTTTACGTTTTTTAAGCGTAAACTTGGTTTACTTGAATGTGATCAAAATTGTACTGGTGAAATCCATTTGACTTTAATCGAGATCAAATGTCATATTTGAACTCGTTTACCTAGAACTGAGTTTAGTTGAACGCGTTTTATGATTCAAACGGTGAAAACGGGCCTAAGGGATTGACATTTGACAATAAGAAACTTTCGTTTTAACAGCACTCTCAATTTCTTAAGGAAATATAATTTATAACTGGTACCTACTAAACGGTTCTTCCCATTGTTGAGTAAAATGTTGGGCTTTTTGGTTATTCAATTGTTGACACAATATGGGTAATGGACAAAAGATTCAGACTCCGAGAAATACCGTGCTTCAATGCTACTTTTAAGTGAACTAAACTTTACGTGTAATAATAATAACCATGGATAATTTCAATGGATTTTTACTTAATTTAAATTATTCATATAAAAGAGTTTGTTCAGACGTTTATTTAAAATCTTTAAGAGATTTCTGTGTAAGAGTTTTTCTTGAGTAGATAAAGTTTAGCAAAATTGCACCTAGCAAAAGGCTGGCAGCATTGCCTGCCGGTAATGTTGTTTATCCCCACGGGTGTCTGTGCTAAGTAGATTTAAAGCATTAAATATCATCTTATTATCAAACTTTAATGAATTTAAGTAGAATTTGGTCTTCCACGAATATAATACGTGCCATAAAAATAATAAAACTATACGATGTAGGTATTAGACTGCATAAAATAAATAATTCTTTGGCAATTGTATGCGCTACTATAACAAAATCCCAACTCCCAAGCGAGGTAAAAGAATTGTCTTTAAATAAATTTGTTAGATTGTGTGACATTTTCATTCAAAAAGCGATAACGTTTTTCCCCCCATTAACATAGTCTAATTTTCGTATTTTTTGGAAATGTTGTAGATAAAATTAAAAACTAGGTCCGTACGTTTTTATTTTAAAGAAATATTGCGTTTGATAGAAGTTATTAGCATCCAAACATCTATATTTTTGACTTAAAATCTTCCTCGGTGTTTTTATTTTTTATAATTAAACTAAACTGAATTACTAAAAAAGAAACGTACAGACCTAGATTAAGGTGTACTGAACCTAAAGAGACCAAAATTATCTCATTTCGTAAATGTTTAGGGGGGGTAAAAACGTTATCGCCCAAAACTATTTTAAAAAGGAATTGTAGGTAATTGCCTCTAAGATTTGCAACTCTTTCTATCGCACGCCCAGAGTAAGGCAAAGCGGTATGAAAGAGATAGCATTTTTTAAATACCTACTCACGCCGCGTATCGGCACTTCACAATCTAATTGCTAAGAATATTTGAATGATAGATGCGCTTGGAAATGATCTGCTCCAGTTCAAATGTATTATTAATTTGTGCACATTAATGTGTGTGCTCAGATTTGGGCGCGTTCTTCTCAAGATCTTTCAGATCGCACTTTTAAAAATTTCCAAGACAAAAGGAGAGGGGACAAAATAATTTTTGATTAAAGTATTAGAAAAGAGCACAATCAACAATAAATTTCTCAAGAAGATGAGGCGAATACCTGGAGACATGTGACTTTGACGATCGCAGAAATGTGATCGCAGATAATTTCGTGGAATATTTTATTACCACTTCGCAGCTACGGAATAAATAAAAATACTCATATTTTGCATATTTTTCTCGAAATAATATTTTTGAACCGACCTTCAAAAAACCAAAAAGGAGGTTATCAATTCGACGTGTATTTTTTTAAACAATCCCTACCTAGAATTTGTAAAATAAGAATTAGAAAAAGTTTTCAGGATTTCAGAGCAAAATATATTTTTGAAGGTAAAGGGTATTTGGGATTATACCTATTATGAGGATATATACATAAGGATGAATTTGCAAGAAACGGTGAAGCATACAGTTTACACCTTTTTATAGGTAGAAATAGTGGTTTTATCTTTTTTAAGTAAATGTTTATTTTTTTATATATATATATTATTATTGTATTGTGCTTATAAAGTGTAGATTTGAGATTTGAAATACTTGAGTAGTTATTAGAGTTGTACCTTTTCTCACGATTGCGTCGATGAATGCGAGGCACGTGCGCTGGCCGAATGGTGGACGATGCGACTCGCTTCATTTTAATTTGTGTGAAGAAGTGATTGCTTATAGGCATTTATATATATTAGGTTTATTCGATTTTACCAATGACGAGTAGTGCCTTGGTGTGAGCACCTTTATTTCAACCGGCGGTAATGACTGTAATGAAGCGTCTGTTTCAGAATGCTGCTTCACTATTTCCGCGTATCCATAAATTGACTATACCGTTCGATGACATCCCGAGCGAATTGCACGACACACGTGTGCTTGACATTGAAATAAAAACTTAACAGGAAAAAAAGATACATGTCGAATTGACAACTGCTATTGACTGACGGTTCAAAAGTCGTCCTATATATATAATTATAAAAACTCAAATACATTAACAGATGCATTATCATAATGTATGAAAGTATAAAATATATATAATATAATAGCTGAATCTGAAATATATTGCTAAATGCCAATACGATTTATTTTTTCTATAAAAACTTAATTTGGCGATAAATATTATAGAAAATTGAGAGTAGAGCATGGCGCTGATACAATTTTTATAACAAACTCGATTTGTCCTTTCATTGTAGGTTGATTTTTTTTCATAAATATTTCAAATCTGTAAGCGTGAGAATGAAAACAGTTATGAGTATCATAAAATAATAAAAATAATATAATACACCCATGCACTCATTTATTGAGAAAGGTTCATATTTCAATGGATGTTATGTCAATATGTACCACAAAAAGAATTTTTCAATCCAAATCAGTAGGATTAGGAAAAATTGAATCTCAACAAATAAACAAACGTTTTTATTGCATGGCAGCACCTACAACGATTCATTAATGACGAGTTCGCCATTATTCCTCGCATTGCCTATCTGCAAAGGAAAGGCTTTTTCCTGTCACTTTAATTGCATAATATTATTCATTTATTAGTTGGTGAGTAGTAAAAAATCTATATTTTAAACTTAATAGCTATGTTCCGGAACTCTGACTGATACAAATTAACAAATTGTCAAATATCTTGTCAATTATGACTTAATATGATCAACCTGTTAGCAAACGGAGCTATCAGTTGGCAACCAAAAAGAATAATTCATTCAATAAAATAATAAATAAAAACGTTAAATTGAACAATTTAAGAAAAGTTAAGTAGGTACAATATCTTACCTTAAATACCTACCTATATAGATTGGAAAAACATTTCTCTTATTATTTAATTTAATTACATATTTAAAATATATTTCATTAATATATTTTTTACAATGATCAACGAAGCGCAAAGCTTATAAATAAATTAATATTTCGTTGAGATCGGAAGCCTCTTTTCTATCGGGCTAATTGAAAAGAGACAATAATATTTCAACAATAATTAGTGAAGTGTTAGCGAGGTAGCGGCGCCGCTGACGTCGACGGTGCCATGCAATACCTTATGTCACATGGCCTTGGCCTAGCAAAAGGGACCACACACAACGACCGTCCAAATGAACCAGCTCGTTACTTTTACCGACTAACAGCGTGTCATTATGAAATAAAAGGAATCAGCAATACAATCTGACTAAAAATAGCATTCACTATTGGTAGTTCCTTGTGGGCAACCACCACTGCCATAAAACGGAGGTTTCCTCCTGAAATTTGTATTCAGCAATCAATAAATTACAAAAAACGGAATTATAAGATACAACGCGTGCAGTAGAGATAAAAAGCACGTTTTTTACTGACGCTTGTTCTGTTTGTAAAACCACCAAGTTCGCGCGTCAATATTGACAATTGTCATTGTATTTGCAAGGAAAGGTGAGTTAAAATACAACAGCAAGTAGCATTTTATTATAAAAGTAAAAATATTATGCACAAACTATTATTATGTTAATTCATAAATCTAAAGCTTTAATTAGAAACTCTGCAGTATTCCGATCAGTGTGAAGATGGCTTATCAGATAACAGTGCAGTTAATTATTAGTATATACATACATACATATTATAATTACTTTTATAAATAAATAAAAACTTCAAGGTCATTTACTTATTATTAAGTATCCATTATTATAATTACACTTTTCCAGTTGATTGTACGAAACCAGTTTTATGTCGGTGTTTTGTAAATTAAAATTTAATTTGGTTAAGCCATTGGTGAGCTATTTTGTTTTTCCATTCTTTGCTTATGGGTCTGGTATCGGTTCATCCGTTGATGAAACATGCTTACATGTCAGGGCAGACAATAGAAGTGAAATGAGAGATTAAACTCTCCGCCACAGATAGACATACATACGTCAAACATAACTTTGACAACACCTCTTGCTTCGTCGGGGGGGGGGGGTCGGGAGTTACAAGACATGTGGTGCGATGTTCCTCCACTGTTCCTCAATCGACAATGTAACGCAAACGGAAAGCAGGTAACATACTCGTAGGCCTTAGATAATAAATGTGCATCATTGAAAGGCAGTGCGGGCAGCGGGCAGCCGTAATCCAGTTCACTACTTATGCGCTTTGAAAATAAATGATAGTTAAATCGTGCAATCAATGATTCTGTTCCACCGGTAATTGGCATTTAATGTTATGAAATACGCAACAAATGAATCATCTTTTCGAGTGGTGATATTAATCTTATCGTAATGATGGCAGCGATCATTCGTCTTCTTTTATTTGTCGTCCAATAAGTATGGCTTAAGGCCCTCACGCAAATCTTTTTACGATTTAAAACAGACATGTGTTTTAATGTTTTATACTAAATAACGAAATACATGAACAGGGTATTTAGACAAGCGACGATAGTGTGATGTCGCCTGACGAAAAGCAAAGTTGTTTTTGGCTTTTCACCTATTATATAGTGTTATGTTGTGGCTTGAATGATGTTCTTAAATGAGAGTGGTTTGTTAGTTAAGTAGGTAGATACTTTGAACAAAGGGTGGTCGCTCTTAGGAGGATATTAAATATTTACTCAATCAAAAGAAAACAGAAACGGACAAAATAGTATTGTAACGTCAATCACCACTTCCACAAAAAAACACGCACCGCGATTCTCACAACAATTCACCTTATTTACTCAATCACGGCGTGACATGCACATACAAACGCAAATATCCTTAGTTCGACAAATAATAACAACACAAATCGCACTAAAGTAGGTACCGTCGCGTCGACCGGAGCTGACGACGCAGTCTATGGACACAATACTACCCTCAACAAATTTTTTAAATTTTTATACATGAATAGTGCCCGACTGAAACAAAAAGAAAATTCTGTAGCTTTTTAACCGACCTTCAAAAAAACAAAAAGGAGGTTATCAATTCGACGCGTATTGCGATTGCGATTGTTTCAAAGAGCAACATGGCAGTTTTATGCTCTTGTTGAATTTTAGATGAATTTTATTTATCAACACTATTTACGTCTTTTATTTATAGTAAGTACATTTATAATACAAAATTTATTTTTTACTTTTCAGTGCGGTTTGAGGTCGGTTTTATTTTTTTGTTTAAAATTAATTTATTGTGTTCAAGGTTGACTTTTTCGTTCTGATAGCTCATTGTATATGATCTGATGTCTCTTTGTAATATACCTATCAAAACTTATATACTTAATTAATTTTTAAAAACTTTTACATACAAATTTACAATAATGTTGAATATATTTATACTAAACGCTGATTAAAGCCGTCGCGATGCGTACCCAAAATATCGGCTGAGCATTACCAAGAGCATTGAGATGTACAAAACGAAATAATGAAAAGATATAATAGTATCTACAAGTAAGGAGGCATAAAATTATTAATATAAATATATTTTTAAATGTTCCAAGTAAGCAAAGGAAACGCCTATCCTTGTTCAATACTATCCAGATATTATTCCACGTACGCGCCAAGGCTTAGCTTACGTAAGCAATTGTAAATTTTAAAACGCGGCGTAGTACCTAAGCGAACATATAAAACTTGGCTCTTAAGTAAATAGACATTAATTATTTAATCGCAAGGACTTAGCCATAGAATTGTGATTTTGTAAGTGTGTTATTAATTTATATTAACCCCAATACGGGGTATATTATGTACACAATTATTAATGTCGTAAATATTCTACCCTCGGACGAGGTTTGAGCGCCAGGGTGGAAGCGCTTGGGCCGTGGGGTCCTGATGCTTTGTCCCTTTTTGGGAAATTATTATCGATGCGACTGGTCGAGTCCTTCGGTGACAAGACGGCTGGATCGTATTTAGCGCAGAGATTCAGCATTGCTCTTCAACGCGAAAACGCAGGCAGCCTCCTCGAGTTACAGTACGTATACTGTATTAAATTTATGATAATTATAACTTACACTATAATTATATATTATAGTGTTAAGAAACTACTTAAAATAGTTAATTACTTTCACAATTTTAAAATCAGACCATTTATCTCTGGCAAATAAATGACATGTTGATATCAAGATGGCAGTCAATATCCAGACCACGTCATTAAATGTATATTATTATTAAATTAATGTAACAATTAATTATGTATATAAGTAGATATTGCATGAAAAACTATATAAGCTTGATAATTCTTATGCCTTTACTAATTAATATAAATATAATATATGTAATAAAGATATAATAAGACAACCTGTTGATAACCGGTTATCTACATGTGATTATGTACTCTGTGGTTTATAACATCATCTATGAAATATACCAACAAAGGAGTCTGCCTGCTATAGCGCACCATACCATGACCGTGCTATGAACGTACTAGGACCGGAAAGCAACACGATACACTCTACTATGCCCGCTAGAACGTATCAAAATGTTCTCCGCGACAATTATTGACGTGCATGGCACGCGACGGTGCGGGTCGGTGAGGAAACGGTCTGGTGGGCATAATCCATTACTTTTCAATACAAACGCAATTTTTGCGTTATGATATTATAATAAAATTAACAAAAATAATTTAATATTTTGAAAAAAACAATGAATGAGCGTAAAGAGAAGTAAGACTATTGTGTAATAAACACGAGTAACCGTAAGTTAGGAAACGCGGAATGAAGATAATCAAGTAATGCTAAGTCAGACCTTGACCATGACTGCGGCGAACGGTGCGGCCCACTCCCGCGCCTCTCGCTAGGGCTGCCTCTCACCGCTTGGCAATTTAACGAAATACACTTCGTCTAATGACTTTCTCATTGTTAAATATAACTTCTATTATATTTTATTTATGTTTAATAGGTTTTTATAATGGACTCAATTACTCCGAATTCACAACCACTTTGAGTTTATCCTTCTAAGAATCATTTTATAGAATGCCCGCTGGCAGCCAAACCGCATGCAGGAAGCGGATGCGCGAAAAGCTATCTTATTATTTTATGTCACCTACTTAATTTAAAAACTTATAAAAACTTTTGTTTACGTAAACATTAATGTAAAATTATTTTTATTGCATAAAAAAGTGACAACTAAACTATATTTTAAAAAGTTCACAGCCCTGGCGACAGTGCTTCGCGCAAAGATTATGTAATAAATGTTTACGCTCGTCCAAGTCTCCTCTAAGAGGACAATAAATAATGGATTCGAAGACGACCTTTACCATTCTTTTGTAAAGTAATCTTAATCTTTCAGCTTACATGAGCATAACATGTATTCCAAATCCAATTTTCAACGCCAAAACACAGAATAAGAACGAAGTTTCATATGAAAATGAAATAAATCCACTGCTCAATTCACAGATTCTAAATGTGTTTTTCAAAATAAATTTTTAGAGCTAAACTTAAAATACTAAACAAAACATTACAGAATCAATTAAGAATTCCTGTCTCAAATAATTCAACAGTTTGACTTTTTCCGTTTTAGTTTTATTTCCGTTGGATCAGTCTTTCGTGGGTAACAATATAAAACATTCATTAAAGTGAATGTCCGTAACCCCTAGTGGGGCATGGGGCACTTTTGTGTATCTGTTTCACTATAATTTTCTTTAAAGACAAGTAAGAGATAAGCCTTCTTGGGTGGGCCAAGCAAAACATTCATTCGAACCCAGGACCTCCTGCGAAACAGGTAGACTCAAAAACCACTTAGCCACGGAGCCGGTTCATTAGCCAGATTAGAACGGGTGGAAGGCTCTCGTTTTTCAGTCTCCGACTCCCGGCGGTGCTCGAACGAGGCCTACGCGACACAACACGCCTACGATGATGGCGTCAACGACACCGAACCACATTGTAATCTTGCAAATTCACTTATTTTAAATAAAGCAACATAACTATTTTCTATACTGCCTGGAGCTGGATAAAGAAATTATATGTATTTGTAATTTTATTTGTGAATGAAGAAGCACAAGAGCTATTTTAAAAATATCTAAAATTCTTTTATTCATGTGAAACTGGACTCCTTATCTGACGAAGGAAATATAGGAGGATGTTACTAAGCTGAGTTGCTCAAAATTAATAAATACAATCCTTGCGCTACGAATTCACAAATAAAAGAGTAAAGTATCTTTAAATTGAGTCGACGATAACGCATCCAATATAATATCTTTTTAGTTTAAATGTGTACCTATTTAATACAAGACCTTTTAGATATTTGCTATATAAATAGGTTTAGTGGACTCTGCTTTGGGTGACGTATTAAATATGTACTGAATAATTCCATGATATAAATAAATAAATTAGTAGAGTAGTTATGCCGGGAAAAAGAAATGCATACCTCATTTTGCTAATTGACAAAGTCTACTGTATAATGTTACAGCGGATTATATTATAATACGTGGATATCGCTTCGAACCGGTCCCATCCAGTTTGTCCCGTGCCGAGAGCAACATCTTTCAAGTATTTGCAAATGCCACAACAACGAACGTTCAATAAGGCTTTTAAAATAAACTCCTTAATAAAAGACAAGTGAAATTGAAGGCAATTTAAAAACCCTAACATGATATTTACAAATATGAATTCCTAAATTGCAGCTAAGTCCATCTCGTAGAAGTCAACTTTCAAACAAAAAATAAGTACGCGTCGAATTGATAACCTCCTTTTGAAGGTCGGTTAAAAAATAGCGTGTTTTACTCGGTCAAAGTCTAGCTTCGTGTTAGTGAGAGTTATTGGGATTGGATTTTTGAATCCAGAGATGACGTCATCGGAAGTTTATCGGCGGACGACAGCTATTTGATCGCTCAACGGGTGAAGTTAATGCAATTCACTAATAATTACACTCTGAGATAAGGTATATCCGGCAACGCGTCAATTATAACTTCTGAAACATAATTCTTAATAAAAACTTTATACTTTCACTAACTTGCCTTGACTGTTAAGTGAAGTCCCGTGTCCCCTAGTGGGGTATGGGGCAGATGCATTTCACATCTGTTTCACTGATCGGTTTTTTCTTTTAGGGGCAAGTAGGTGATCAGCCTTCTATGTCCTACCAGACCGAGATGTTTTTTTTAATATCTCCACCGGGAATCGAACCCAGGACCTCTCGGTTGTAACGCTTACGTGCTTACCACTAGACCAAGGAGGCGGTCATGCCTTGACTGTACAGGTGTTAAAATAACCTGATGCAAAAATAGGGGTGTTATAGTGGTTCGAGGAGACTGTCTATGGCAGCGTAGAACGAATGGATCAATTATGATGCGGTATTTCAGTTTAAAAACCGACGCGATCGAGATCTTAACTGTTTGTTTGACAATCTGTTCATTCATTTAAGAGGTCTTTTTATTTTTATTGAAATGTCAATTTCACTTGTCTACGTGAATTAGTCTTGTTTTTCTCAAAAAATGTATTGTTTTGATATTTACTAAAATTAAACGGAATCTGAATCTTAAACCTTCAATGAATATTCATGGTCGTGAAAAGAAGAAACCGCACTGCTGCGTTCGAGAGGTTAACGGAAATGACAATAAAACATAGTTACTTGCCACCACGTCGGACCTTCTAAGCCACAATTGTCACAGGTCTATATTTGAAGACGAAAATGTAACGCTCTAACGAGTAAGCAAACTGTGGCCCTAACACGGTCGGCTTCGAGCTGGACGTCACGATTGACAAGATATAACTGTGCTAAATTTGTAACAGCAAGTCAAACGCAACGTGACAAACCACTATGGAGTTGTTTGAACTATATTCACCAACAACAAACATTGCGTCTCCATTGTATGTTTTTTACCTCGTTTCATATCGCATATTACGATACTCGCACTTGGTAAAGCTTCTCTATAAAAGAAAAAATTAAAGATTTGACCCACGAATAGGAAAGTCTTAGGCATGAGCCAATATATAGCTTAAGGTAGGTAAAAATATCTGTGTAACAATTAGCGTTACAAAGACTTACCACTGAGATTGTTGTCGATTCTTCTCGGTAGAATCTTTACCTTCCAAACCGGTATTAAATATAAAAATATCTTAAAAACGACCATTCAAAGCATGTAAAAACATATTTGATTTGACTTGTGTGTCAAAATTTAATGAAAATGAGCTCAAAACTCGAAAAAAAGTTTCAATACAGTATAACTACAAAATGTATGTAGAAGTCTAGAATATTTAATATTATAGTTTATTATACAAAAGAAAGGCATCAAAATGAGATTTAAGAGTGTAGAAATGTGGTCACTGATGTAATAGAAATTCATGACTGGTTTTCGTACAAAGTGAGCTGAGGTCAATACTCTGACGAAAAGTGGAACACTAAACGTGGCCCTCCACTTGCTCAATAACTTAATAATTCGCGGACGTGGGAATAAAAATATTATCTGTATTAATCAGATGCTTTATATGCAACACTGTCTTACAATTAAGAAAGTTGTTGAGTTTCTTTCGTGTAAGAAGGCTCACCAAAATATGTACACTGATTGTATTACAATGGCGCATCTTTAATTTGCACAATATTTCATCTTAAATGTGAAAAATACACGTCGAATTGATAACCTGCACTTGGACTTAGGACATTTCTACATGTGGGAAATTAACGATTAAATAATGGCCTCTGGTTTAAAGTAATTATTAATCAATACAAAAGGTATAACAAAATATCTACGAATCTGGAGCGGACCGCTTCTTAATATTGATATTTTTTCAATTTAAGGGACTAACACAAAAATAACATCAATTTTTATAGCAATTTAAAATCTGCAAATTACATGAATAAGATAGGCTTAGATCTTGGGCTTATCTATTTCAAGAGATGCCACTTACTGCCGTTTTTTATTATTAATTAATGTAGCAAAAAAGAAAAGAATCCAGCTAGAAAAAATGAATAATTGAGGAGAGCAACGGGCGTCCTTATCGCTTGTGACTGACAAGCGATCTCTTCCAAGCAGCCCTGCTGAGGAAAAATTAATGTAATGCAATTCAAATAAAGTGCACCAGTTCCTACTCGAAAAGCTTAAACATACTAATTATAAAATAATGTTATCGCACTCACTAGTGATTCTATCATTATTCCGATTTATTCCACAGCAATGAAGAACGTCGGACCTCGGGGTCAATACTCCGTGAGTGGGTCAGGCGTGGAAAGGAAGCTCAAAAGCATCTCGTTGGGCTTCCCACAAATATGACATTCCACATATTTCAACTGTGGTTTTGCTTGCATTTTCATGTAACGAAACTAGGTGTAGTAGTCAGTTAGGTGAGTAACAAAAAGAATAACAAACATAAGTATAACCAATAAACCAAAAACAAGCAACCTATTTGCAATTTCTAAAATTTCTGATCAAATTTTACAAGGCTATTAAAATGTTTTTATGAAACCGAATAAATTTAATTATGATATGTATTAATCTTCAATGAGCCAACAAGTAAACTGTGAGTTTATAAGGTTAGGTGCCGAGTAGTGTGAGTGACAGTCCTATTGACAGAATGTAGATTGTAGAGCCTTTGAGCAACCATTTCCTCTAGAGCCTTCTCCTTGACCTCTTTCCCATTTAGCTCTCCTATTTACAATTTGCTCACGTCTCTTATAGTCCTTCAGTCGTCGTGACTGCGATATTCCTAGTACATACATATTATGCTAATATGCTTACTAATGTTGAAGTGTTTTTGTTCCACAAGTGAACGTTTTCTTAGGCATTTTTTGCCGCACACCACCACTCTGGGGAAACAGTTGCCTTCTCGTGTATTTCCGAACCATTACGACTTAAGGACCTTCGAGAAAAGAGCGTGCCTCTCCTTAAAAAGCGCAACTGGCGTTAGGAGTGTCCATGGGCGGCGAACTACTTTTCGTAGGTGTGTTTCTTGCCCGTTTGCTTCGTGTTTCATAAAAAAAAGAGTTTGTTTGTTCGGTTTAAGGTGCTCTTAAAAATGCTCTTTGTGTTGGATAGTTCGTATATATGTAAAAGCGGCGAATCCATGAAAAAAGGTTATTTGTATTAATTAAAGTTACGTAGAAATAATGTATGCATCGAAATTATTGTTCTCCTTCAAAAGTTCTGAAAGTAGTCCGCGACAGCATCGTTCACGCCCTCTCGGCTACTATTTTGATAAAGTTCTTAATAAAGTGACCGGTACAATAATTGGTATGTGAGTGTGCAGTGTTGAACGAGGATTTAAGCGAGAGGCCTTAAGGAGATATAACTCTTGTAGAGGACAAGAGAGGGCATTCACCTCACTCTATCGGCGTAAGAATTGTATGGACTCAAACTATTAATTTCAGCGAATTCACCGTCGAAACGCCGCAACTACTTTATTGATCGAACACAGGTTTTCCTTAAATAAGACGAAAACAGGCAAATTAGATGACGAATACAATACTCAATATCCTCAAGTCTAATTAAATTGAATTTAAAAAACTCCGAAATTATATTACAAATAAGAATATATTATAATCAGTTAATTTGAAGGAGGATTTAAATAAATAAAATAAAATAATCGTAAGTAGTTTTATCCATCGTTGGAAATGATCCATACATAGATTGTGCCCGCAATAGAATACTCGTCAACTGCTGAACCGGTTCGCGGAAATCACGCAAAAAATGTCATTGAAATGGTAAGTCAACATAGACTTGGTAACTGTATATTAACTCTGTTATTGTATCATACTTTTATGAAGGTTGTAAAATTTTCTGTAAACAGGCGTAAAATACTTATACATTATAGAGTATACCTAAAATTATAACCTGGTTCTTATACCATTCCTTGTAAGCTCTCAAAAGATAAAAAACTAAAGAAATAAGGCAAATGAAAAAAACCCGGACATGTTCATTACAAACAAGAATCCATTTCGATGACGTCAGCTTCCAAACAAAAACATCTACAAGACCACAGACACAGAGACCACAGGCACAGAGACGCGTCCATTTTAGAACAGCTTCTTCCGTCGGTGGATAATAAAGTCACAATTAAATTGTTCCTTACTTAATGTTAGCTGTATTTCTTCGAAAGCGAATCCAAAAAACCAATATTATTACACGAAATTGAGTAAATTATTATAGGCACTTCTGAATACAGGCAGTTTCTGAGGTGGCGGTCTTATATTTGCGGTCATTTAATAGGCTCAGCCTCGCGGCTAGTGAGTTGGACAAACAGAAGACGGCAGCCATAAAATATTTCGCAACACGATCTGTGCCTGACAAGTGTTTGCTCGCTAATTAAGGGTATGCCAACAATCTGCCTCTTTCCACCTCTTTTAGGACCGCACTAACTGCCACTAACTATTTCTACTGATGGGCAAATTGCAGCTATTCGGTTTCATACAGAGTCAAAAATATCTTTATTCAGATAGAATTCACGATTGCTTAGCCTCACGTCGCGCATCGTGAGAGAACAGAAATATACGAATTACCAAATAAACAAATCAAAAAACAATTAATAAAACGTCGATATGTATATGATAATTACAGATTAGAATACCTCATAAATGAGCAGGTCGTCATTTAAGATACATCTCGATGCTTTCACACAAATAAAAACCACATCATTCATTTAGGAGCTACGATGCCACGGACAGACACACAGACACGTCATATAACACCCCTCTTTTACGTCGGGGTAAAGACGGTATAATATTGTACCCATATCAATTTTTTTTATTTACAATAAAGTATTTAAATATATTAAAAAATTAAAAAAGACCTATCAAAGCCGTTGGTGCGCGTACCCAAAATACTGGCTACATGGGCGTCTTGGTCTCTATGTCTCAAGTGTGCTGGTCGTTTTTCTCGCCACTCCAGCATCAACGATGTTATCCGAAAGACGTTTATCTCCGTTAATATGCCGGCCACTTTAGAGCCGAATGGCATTATACGCAGTGATGGCAGGCGTCCTGATGATTCAACTAAATCCGTCGATATTTCTTTAAACAATTGACGTAAGCCCCATGTTCTCCGAGGGGCATGAAAATATTGCAGCTGCTGGTGGCGCGGCATCGATTGCAGAAAGCAATCCTTTTGGAGTAGAGACTGTGTCCATGGGGGCCAGAAGCACGTCGATTGTTTGGAGAGATATCGACGCGCTTAGTTGAGAGCACAGGAGACCCGAAAGCTGCCTCATATTTCGTCCTACGCGTTAGTATAGCCATACACATCAAATTGAAATGTGGTAGCTATTGATCATAACATAAAAATAAGTGAAAGTTATAGATATTGTTCATAACGCATATGCTAAACGCTTGCATGGCTGTCCTTTATGATGGATCTTTCCGAGAAAACTATGAATGAGAACACCTTTCGCAAATGTGCAATTTTATGCAAAATGTGCAACGCAATGTGCCGATTCAATCTTTTTTGTTACAACAACCAAATGCGTGTACGAGATTGCGTGCTGAATTTTATTTTCATTGCCATTATCTGTCGATAAACGCCACTTTTAAATATTAAAATAATATGTATGGCAGTCCTTATATCTTGGTGTAAATTGAACAATAATATTAAGTACTAAAGATTATTTTTTTTAAATACACGTCGAATTGATAAACTCAGTTTTGGTTTTTTTGAAGGTTGGTTAAAAATACAGAGTTAGATGAGAAGTATTATCAAACTACCCGCAAAAGCCCGAGTACTAGTTTAAGTGTTTACGATGAATTAAACGTTTTTTAAAAGATATAGATATAGACTATAACAGACTTATAATTTTAAATGAGAATAATTGAAAATCAGACGCTACCCTGATCTCATCCGAAGATCTGCAACCCAGTTGCGCCCATATATATATGTATATTATTTATTAAGATTACAAAACCAAAAACTGAACTCTAAAAGACACGGTATTTGTTTTTATTAAAATACTGTGTTGAACCCCAAAACCAACAATTGCTCGGCTTTAAAATTGTGCGGTTACAAAGTTAATAGAAGCATTGTGCAAGTCATTTGGCAAACGTCGAGTGCTGAAGGGTTATGGCCTTCGTTGCGGTTTACGGCCAATGTGGCTCACTTAAAGGTATTGTTTGAAATATATTTCATCTAAACGTATATAACTTTTGTTTCAACTTTATAAAAACCTTATTTTATAGTTGTTATACTTTTTTATTTTTGTTTTGTACGATTATGGCCACGCTACCGGCAGCTACTGAAGCTGCTTCAGCTTGCTTAGATACGCGAAGACGCCAGTGAGTCGACGTAAATAGAGTCCCACACAAGCGCCTTACCACGGCTCCAAGCAACCGGTGTCATAGTAATATTACTTATATTACTTATTGATATACGTATATAATTCATTTTATCGATCTCAGAAAACAAAAAAGGCGAAAGTATGAAAATATATGTCATTCTTATAATATTTTCGTGCCCTTTGGAGTACATGGGGCTTACGTCGCATGTTTAAAGATATATCGACGGATTTACTTGGAAACCTGAAAGCTAGATTATTTTTCGGAAAAGATATTAAAAAATTAAGATGTTATATTTCTGCTATAAATATTTAGTTTTAAGTAAGAAGTGCATCGGTTGAAATAAATAATATTTTAGTATAATTTGCTATTTATTTAACTTTTATAGCTAACAATTATAAGATCATACGTTATGTTGTTTACTAAATGTTAACTTTAATTGGTTATTAAATAATAAAATAATTTTAGTAGCGTCCGCTTTTAACACGCAGGTGCTGCGATGACATGAATTAGATGCAAAAGGTCGAACTGACGACGCGTTGAACTCTTTTCCTCGAACGACTAAGTCTCGGATAGTCTTCGTAAGCTTAATGAGTGGCGGTCTTTTCCTCTTTTTCTGCCTTTCTCCTCTGCATCGTAAGGACGGCGCTGAAAATAAAAAAATTATAATAATAGTAATATTATAAGCTTAATGGTTTATGATCGAACGCGCTGATGTCAAGTACTACAGGTAGGTAGGGTCTGGTCTTTTTGTGTTGGGTAGTCCATTTCTCGAGCAGGACTATACATATGACATCACGCGGCACAAATAATTCTATATAAAAATTATGGAAACAATTATTGTCTCATGTATGTATTGATAATCATATTTTGATTTGGCTTTTACTTTAAATTATGCGGTGAATGCAAATATATTATGGTTTGTCAATTAAGAGTTTTTCTATCAAATGTTATAAATGAATGTACCTAAAACACCGGATATGCTACGTTTTTGACATAAAGTGGTAATTGAACGGAAATTGAAAAAATTGAATCTTGACAAAATAATTGAATATGTGGAACTTACAGACAGAAGTTTGATCTTTATTATATCTATCTATTTTTAAGAAAAAATTAAATCACGTATCTAAAAGATCCGTCGACATGATGATTGATGATGAGAGAAATAAGATATCCATGTCATAACCGGATCAGCTCTGCTTTCAGACAAAAATTGCATCGAATTCGGTAAATTCGTTTTTAAGCTTCGTTGCCATCATTCATCAACCACGACACAAACATGTCATACGTCTATTCGTCGGTGGTTACAAATAATAACAGTCTATCATAGTTAAATGAACAGAATGAGAACGTTAACAGAGGCTGGAGCCAACACAAGGCACCTCGCAATCCTTTCCGTGGGAACCACAACAGATGCGTTGCTAGCTCAGATACCTTTTTTCTAATGTCTTTCAGTAATGTTGCCATGCTTTAACACTTGCTGGAGATAGTTCGTCAAAAATTTAATACATCAAAACGATTATTATTTATTCAACTAAAAACTAAAATTACAGGATAATCCTAATGTCATTTGATGATGGTCAACAAAAACTACAAATTTCAATATAAAGACAATTTTTTTAAAAACAGCAAACACAAAAACTGTAGACAATAAGACATTAAAGGAGTCACCTCATGGCTTTCTAGTATAATCACAAAATTAAAAAAGAATCAAGGGAATAATAAACAATTGTCAAAAGTGCTCCGGTACTGGTTCTAGTGGCCGACGAAAAATTTGTAAAATATACGCGCTTAATCCGTTATAACTAATTTCATTATATGTATATCTATTTGTATACTAAATATATGCAAATATGTAGTGTATAAACGATATTAATATTAATTTATATAATATCAATTAACAATCGTTTTAAAATTCCTAAAACTTAAAATCGTTATTAATTACAACTCAAAATAAGTAATTGACTAGTATGTATGAACTCATGGTCACATGTCACTCGTAGATTGATAGCTCGTATGGTTGATATTAATAATAGGGGAGGAAATCAGTAAGTGCTTGTCGTTGATCATATATTTTTTCAAAATGGAACATCCCGTTATAAGATATTGTGTGTGAGATAAAGCTCGTTCGAGAGTGAGATAAAAACTCATGTTTTTAATATTTTCATTATTTTACTTATATTTTTATTAAAAATTTACTATTGCCAAGTTTACAATTTTATTAATTAGGGCACTAAAACAATACGTCTTGTAAGGCGGGGCAAGAACGCGGCGTGAGCCTACGTTTAGTTGGGCTAATAAAACAAGAACGTTTAACAATAGAAAAATGTGAGGGTTTGTCTTAACGCAATGCCGAAAGAAAGTCGACAACCTCTGTCGGTATCTTCAGACTCATTAATATTTTACAACTTCAAAAGCATCCATTTATACATTTACAAAATTTTAAATTGTAAAACGATGAATAGAAACAAGCTCATAATACAGTCTCGCACACAAAAATTATTTAAATATATACATATGTAAATAATAAAGTGGCAATAATAAAATATTTTAATGTAATTTGTGACCTTCTTTTAAGTATAATCATAAGAATGTCTCCAAGAGTGGATAAATAATTTCATTTTAATTATTTATCCTTAAAACTACTGAAAAATGCTTTAAAGTGAAAATATTCTTTTCACCTAAGTAGACATTAGGACATGTTTAAAACATAAAGTACCTTCCTTTATAAGGGTAGTCAGGTAAAATAGAGTTTTTTAGAGTAAGGTAAAGGAATTGAATTCATAGAGAGCAATAATTTCCGGCGAAACAGTGGATAAAAAAGTAAAGCAAAGGAACTTAGATGCACGAGAAGAATGGAGGCAGATGGCGCCTCGGCCTGGACGGAAATCGAAAGGAATTTTTTACTTAATCAGCGACAAAAAGTCATGAGAAGAAGTTTTTTAGGAAGTGAAAGCTCGATATCAGTTTGTGTGAATCAAGCACAGTCGTAATATAAGTGGGTTCAGAGATTTGGTTTCAATTCTTTGAAATATACTAGTTGAAGCTATTAGAATCTTAGCCATGTATTATATATTATATTAGTTATAATGTACTTAAAATTGAAGACAAAAAGTCCGACAAATGAGAATAAGTAACTCATAAATTAATGACTTAAGATCTTCATTAATAGCAGCTAAGATCTATCTCGGTCGTGTCAAACAAACAAAAAGCTTTCATATAAAAACTGCATCGAAATCGAACTATTCGTTTAGAATGTGAAGCTACAGACAGCCACAAAAGACACACAAACACGTCGAACTTATAACACCCCTAATTCGTCGGAGTTCAAAAATGAATACGACGGAATATCGAAGGCTCGTTTCTTTTCAGCGACCTTCGTCATAAAGTGTCGTCATCAGGGTGCTCGTCCATGGATGTAGTTAACACAACACTTCTTCGTATTTCTTGATTTATTAAATAGCCATTTTAGCAGAGTTCTGCTTGGTGCAAAGGCTCGATCAAAAGTGTGCCACCAGCCACCTGTTGTCTGTTCAATATTCTTATCATTCGCCCGAGTTCTAGGTTCAGTGTTTTTATAATGAATTAAATATTTTTAAATGACAACCTCCAATTTTAGGATTCGCTCATATTATCTTCTTTCTATTATTATACATTACCTTCTGAAATACCCTTAGCATTTTATATATATTCTTTACAGTATAATTTCTTATAATATACTCATTATTAAATTAATAACAAAGTCTTGGAGTATTATTGAAGTATACTATTAAACATCAAGAATGGAGTCGCAGCAATTATAATACAAATCACCTCACCAAAAGGACCTACATTTGGTGACCGCCACATACAGTGCAATAAATGATTGAATATAAATTTTATTATTTATTGAAATAAACTCCATACTGGTTATATCTTTTTCATATTAATTATAAATCACATTCATAATATAAAAATCAGACCGTCTATATATTTGACAAATTACGAAGCATACGAAATTTCATATATTTAATGGGTATTTATACATTTATTGAGATTACTATTAAATATTATAATTAGATAATTGTTTAAAAATTAATAATTCAAATAAGACATCCCGTTGATCATCGGTTGTCTTTATGTGTCTATGTACTTTTTCGTTGTTATATAACAGATAATCTATAAATCATACTAATTACAATTTTATAAAAGGAAGTGCTTTTAAGGCCTATTTTAATATTTTGCAGCAATAGAGAATCGGGGACCGTGGGAGTAGGCCGCAGGTGCCTCAGTAATGTTTTACGTTTCCTTTGCTGGCAGATGCATTTCCCATACACCACTTCACTTCACTTCACTTATTCTATTTAAGACTCAAAATATATAGATATATCTATTTTGCAAGTGAATCTAACATCAAGAAATATTGTGTTTTATTATATATAAAATAATACTCAGATGTGTTTGTTCACATTTTCTTAAGTTAATCATTAGTCCGTTGGTGCCTTGAATATCAATATTCAATATTATTCTTGTTTCCCAGGGAATCAAATCTAGAACTGCCGTACTACAGACGTATCTATCAGTATCGTGGTACAGCGTTGAAGTCTTTCCTATGAGTGTGCATTCCATGTCTTATGCTTAATATATATGCGTTGCTAAATATTATGCGTTTTTGTTTTAAGTGGATGTGTTGCTTTTTCTTTGCATAATGCCAAGAACCGCCTTTGGAGTCTATCAGTTTACGCCTCTGAAGTGTGTTGCGCCGGAGATCCTGATTTCGAGTCCAGGAGAAACAAAACATGTTTCGATTGGGTAGACTAAATATTTCTGCCTCATTATCCACTACGAGTTATTGCCAAGTAATGAAATTTAATGCCATTATTATAGAACTGACCGTTGTATATGCGGGATGGCGGCGTTCGTCATTAAAGAACTGCTGCGCTCCAAACTGCAAAAAAGGCACAATTCATCTAAGTTTAAATCAAAACCCTTTCACCTGTTCTGTTAGTTTTTTCATTCGATTCGAAAAAGATTCGATGGCACAGGTGCTGAGAAATGATCAGCTTATTAACTTTCATCGCCTGCAGGCCACCGAACGAAAACCCTGACAGATGACTAGCTTTTGAAACTTTGAAACCCCTTGAAACTTTTTTAACGATGAAATATCGTTTTCATCTAAATCGGTTCATTGTCTCGACGCAGAAGCGTAACAGAACACAGACAGTCAAATAAAGTTGCTTTCTCATTTATAATATTAGTAGTTATTATAATATAGGAAAAGTGGGCGAAATTGTGGACTCAGCTGTTGTAAAATGTCGTCAATAGAAGGACTTTCAATTTATAGTGATTTAAATTAGCAATTGTTAATGACTTACAACCATTGCAATTAATTTTTAATATTATTTAATTTTATCCTTCAGACTATAGATACTTATATAATAATGAGAATGAACATTAATTTTTCATTAAAAGAAGAACGTATTTTTTCTTTTCATAAATAAACTCAAAAATTACGGGGCCAACTTTTAAAATTATTTTACTTTAAAAATATCTATTTCGAACATGACATGCCTGGTTTATATGTATAGTGTGGATGAAGTCGTGAGTAAAAACTAGCATAGCGTACATTTATTTATTTTTTAGAATATCGAATAATAAAGACGATAATGACTTAATTATTTCTTTCAACGAGCATAGATTGCTGTTATTTCGTGATAAAGTGACAGCTGCCTCTGCAGGTAGTCGTTTGTTATGTTATGACATTGACTTTATGATTAAGGATAAAAACAAGATGACTGATTCATGCTCGTATTTGAAAACAAATCTTTCTTTTTAGAAAATAAGTACATGAGTGTACGTTATTATGGCATTAGACTCCCCTTTGGACAGTCGGTAAAGACATGTCAGGGGACTTGGTCCTCGTTCGACATCACTCCGACTGCTTACTTAGTATTAGAGCACCCACAACGCCAGTTGAGGCGCGGGTGAGTTGCTGGCCTTTACAGAAAAGGGACACTCTTTACGTGAAGGTTTTTGAGTCGTAATGGTTCTGAAAATCTCTGAAGGCAGCTAGTACCAAAAAGTGGTGATGCGTGGCAAGAAACGATACATTGATAGCCTGGATTTCGTATTCCTTTGTGAGAATTTTTAGAAGTACTACAATCAAGTAGCTATGTGTGTAAGTGACACGAATTGCCTTTAGTTTATAACACTATTTCGTTCATGTTAATTAATTTACATACGACATAACGGCACCATCCGCCATACATAGTAAAAAGACAATTACGCACTCGGACTATTAAGCGACGCGACGTTCGCACGAATGCAAAAAAACCTAACCAAAGTCGGCTCCGACTTCTGAGACGTCAACAGGCTTCATAACATTAAAACAATAAGATTCCCACAACGTAACAGTCATAAGTTACCCATATTAAATACAACGCCTTCAATAGCCATTGCCAAGTTAAATCATTTACACCTTGTTATGTGACCATTTGTATAAACGGATCATATGTATATTAATAAAAAAGTTTTTTGTTATTGCGTATAAAAAAGTAGGTACCTAGCCATTTTTCAAATTGTAATCTACTTATTTATTTTTTCCATATAATCCTTAGATATAATATATAGGAAAATAATCAAAAGTTTTGTGTCTAGTACATTAAATTTAAATACATAATTTTATAAAAATATATCGATAACATGACAGCAAATCACACTCTTCAGCAATTTAAGAAATATTTTTTAATACGGTAGAAGGTTAAAAAAAACTACTTTTTAAGAGCTAATAATAATAAATTTCTGAAAGAAAAAAAAATTGCCAGAAGACTTAGCATTGAATATTTAAGAGGTTGCGAGAAAAGTTTTTAATTATATAAAATTAATAGTTTTAGTTCAATCAGGTTTCAGTCACCTAAAAGATGGACTCCTAAAGTGCCATGACCCTGAACTCAAAATAAACGTAAAAAGATGAAATATCTTGGAAACGGCTGCATCTTATATAACTTAGTTGCGCGATATTGGCATAATAGTACATAAGACGTAACCGCGCCGTAATGCCGCCGCGCAATCTTCCGTCATAGTGAACTTGACTTTTTTCGCGGCGCGCTCACCGTTAGCTCCGCCACATTCCGCGCTCGATGCGCTCCGCCGCACGAGGGCGCCACGCAACGTCATTCTGTCTGTGGCATCGTACCTCCTAAACTAATGGACCCTATAAGCTACAATTTATGAAGATCTGTTCATCAATTCATGAGATAAGCTTATTTGTAATTAATGTCTTTTATTTTATTTATTCAACTTCAACTGCTTTTTATCTTTACATCGTATTTGGCTTTATGGTTCTGTCAATTTGTTTCTCATATAAGACTTATTTAACTCAGAGATACAAAAAGGTTGACATTAAAGCTGTCATCAGCCAAAGTCACAAGTCAAAAGATCGCTTAGAACCTTACCCTACGCGTAGACTGTAGGTAGAGTCTACACGTATTACAGATGCTCAAGTAGGTAATTATTATTTAAAAAAAAAACAAAACAAACCAAACACTAAGATATAACAGCTTGATATGATAATACATACTACTTTTCTAACCATTTGCCATATCATTTAAAAATCTTTAAATACTATTATGTCTTTTTAATAATTAAATAATTTCTTGTTTAGGTACTAAAAATAGTCAAGAGAAACACACCATTAGGAATAAATCACTTTTGTTGTATTATAATTAAGTGAAGTGTGGATAAATATCAAACGTGGATGGAAAATAACAGCCTCTCTAATGTAACATCTAAGCTCCGAAGGCTGCGAGGGTCAACGACCATTGCCAATGTCAGCCATCTTGAGTTCCGCACTCGCTCACGTAAGAGCCAGTAACGCCGCCTCGGTGTGCGTTCCGTTTCTATGTCAGCCGCGCATGTGTGCGTGCCTGCCTTTATTCAACGCTCGTTACGGTTCTGTGTGTGAATATTATTGGTTTGTTCTCTTTGGATAGATGTCGCTTTTAATATTATCTACATAACATTTATATATGTTTATGACAGCATAGCATACGTTTAAATAATTAGAGGTTTTGGATAAAAATAAATACTTCTTGGTGCGAGATTTCATAGTGAATGTTATTTACGGATAGAATAAATAGCGAGAACATTCTAGATTTAAAAAATGTTCAAGGTTGGACTTGTTAGACTTTCATTTTTTTTTATTCGGTCCTAAATGTAAAGATTTTTGACCATGCGTTTTTGATTTATTATTTTGAGTCGATTATTGCCTAGATAAATTTTTTAGAGTAACAATTTTGCTATTCCTCAAAGGGATGAAAGCTTTCCCTGATTCTCTCCGACATATTCAAGAATGTTCGTCTTATCTCAACTCATTTCACTCGAACTTTAAGAAATTGAATCGCGTCATCCGTTGGTGACATTGTCTCTAAGTTTAAGGTTAGACGCGGCAGTGGAACTTTGTATACGATTATGATGCCCTTCGCCGTCTTTCCTCCTCCTACTCCTATAATTACTCTTTGACTGGTGACTTTAGATAGAAGCCTTTATGAAACCTTTTATAGATAGAAGCATAGTACAAAGAAATATAATTTCGTTTTAAATCTGCAATAGCAGACTGAATAAAGTTTATTTCTGAATGCGATAAAAAACTAGAAGCGACCTCGAACCTAGGGACCTTCACCAAAATGGTACCAAAGTTCGCTAACCCGGCCCATTGTTCTGTGCGAATCATTCTATTTTATTTACCACAATCACGATTGAGTTCATGACTTCCGCATCATGGCGTTCGCTATTTTAAATTATTATTAATGAAAAGAATTGCATGATTATTGCTCTCGTTTTGTAATTAAGAAACGCATATTAACGTAATGTACACTTAACGACGACCAAGACTATTTTATAAATAGGTATATGTATACTTGTAAAGATCAATACTGTTCAAACCGCACTTTTTAACCAATATAATAAATTAATAAGTTTATTGCAATCTTAATTTTAAATACATTTAATCATAATATGTATCATAATTGGTGATACCTATCCTTGTTCGTTTGGGGACTTGGTAAGACTTTACTGGCAAATCGTGCTAAAATTATGCATGTTTTTTATTTACGTATAAACGGGATATTATCCTAAGTATGTAACGACATACATTGAAGTTATTGTCGAAATAATCATGTGTAAAGCATATAATAAGGTCAACCGAAGTGCTTGCACGAAGCCTGGCGGCCGCGCAGGCGCACCGGATTCACTTCCGTTTCCTCCCTCTTTATTAAGGACTTCCTTATTTGGACGAGAGCGATATTCCTATTCCTCTTTCTTGTGCTAATTTCATTTAAAAAGTAAAGAGGGAAAGTCCCTAATGGGGCATAGGGCAGACACATTGCTGCTTCGGATTGTTTTCTTTGCACGCAGTACATAAACAGCCCCACGAGTTCCGGCGCAACACGCAGATCCGTAAACACATTTTAAAAAGTAGATAAGTAATAATTACTTATTAACAATGAAACAAATAAATATAAGGAAAATTACAAATTAATAATTAACTATATTAATAAATAAACTTTCAGTCACAGCAATATAAAATTGCTGTTTGTGCAAATCTACATCATAAATTTTAATAACCAATGGTCATAACGTATATCAGGACAATAATACTCAAATATGGTACAGCCAACAAAATAAGTTTGTCTCGAGGTTGAAAATAGTAAAAAGAAATGTGAGCGCCACTCGATTGTGAGACAAGTGAAATTGGCGTGCGGTGTTTTCGGCAGGTTCAACTTGTTGTACCTGTTATTCGCCTACCTGCACCGAGATTCACCCTCGAGATTGTAATGCCTTCGAACAAGGGGTGGCTTACGGGCGTGGGAACTATTCGTCTCGTCTCAATGGGAAATGTAGCACCTGTAGGAACAAAGATGCGGAGGTGGTTTTGCCTCCATTATATCACAACTCATTGACAATTGATGTCAAAGGTTTATGGGAATCCGAAGGCATAACGCTTGAGCGGGTTTTTGCTCAAACGCAGTTACCACTAACTACTTTTTACATTTCCGTCACAGGTAGGCCATAATTACTGATGAAATTGAAGACAATTAAAAAAACTCCGACATGATCAATACCAATTAGAATATCTCGTATGTGGAAGAATGTGAACAGACCTCCATAAATTGACAAACTAAGGCTTACGTCAGCTGACTGAAGTCAGTTTTCAAACACAAAAACCAAATCGGACCATTCGTTTAGGAGGTATGATACCATAAACAGACACACAGACACGACAAACTTATAACATCCCTTTTTCTCATCGCGGGTTAACAAATAAACCAAATTTGAGCTTAATTTTTTTCAATAACATAAGAAAATGTTGAGCAATCTGTATTGTTAATAATAATTTATAAAGGCCCTTACGTTATTGGCATATTCTACAGCAATATACGTCTGATACGTATTTTTATTGAATTTTTGTGGAATATTCAAATTTGATTGAATATTGTTATATAATTGAGCGATTCCTGTGACGTCAGAAGTGATTACGATGCAACGAGTCACTCAAAGTGGCCCCAAATGTAAAAGGGAATTCACCTTAAACGAATGTGCAGTTACATAACCGGTAACCCTAACTACAGATGGATGATGATGCAACGTAGTATAATCCTCACGTGAGTTCTGCAATTCAAATCCCCGAAGCGAGGCGACTAAAATTATGTCTCTTCAGTTTTGGTCAAACTTATAAGTTTATAAACTTACCGATTATTTAAATGATGCTTTAATACTTGGGAATGATTGGCATCGTCTCACCTGTAATTGGTGTTAAACGTGATCAAAAAAGAAAATAACCCGCCTGAGTTTGTTGGATGATCCAATTCCATACAATTTCCGTACTATGTTCCACACACATTATGATTTTTACAGATTATGAATTTCTTGACATTGTATCTCAATGAATAATCTAAATTCAGAGAAACATTCCGGCTGTGTGAGGTCAGGAGCCTTCATTTCATAAGCTTAGAATTTAAGATTGTTGTTCACAAGTGATTATTTAAATTTCGCGAAATGAAGAACTTTCAATTCAGTAATTATTATTCTAAAGTCACAAAAACTTGAAAACGAACCTTGTATTGTATATAAACGTGATACTACATTTAAACCGTGTTCGAAGGCAAATGTAGTGTTTCTGAGGTTTCAGCGAAGCGAGATATCTTTTTTCCGATTTCATTTTATCATTTTAAGTCACAAGTGTTGGAATATATTCATGAGATCAAATGTAAACACATGGTGGTGATAATGTCCACGTGATGAATCTTCTATAAGGTAGGTTACATGTGAAAAAATCCTATAATTCGCTTAATGTAGCGAATGTTCTCCTGCAAAACTTTTGGAAAGTAATTGCCAAAAGACACTGGGCTGTAAATGATTCGATATACCGCATATATGAATAAAATATACGAATGAAATTGATTTCTTTCAACAGTTTAAGAAGCTGTCTCTCCCCCAACTCTTATATAAGAATATCTCATAAATCCATCTAGATCACTTAAGCTTTTAAACAAAAGAACCGCATCTAAATCATTGCATTCGTTTAGGAGCTATAGCCACATATAGACATACAGATCCACAAATACAGACACACAGACAAGTCAAACTTATAACACCCTTCTTTTTGCATCATAAAATATATAACAGGAAAATACATGAGTTTTCGTTATTACGAAATCGTTCGAATTATATTTAATTAAGTTCATTTAGCAATATTTTTATAGAAGTTGAATTCTAATTATTTTATCCTTAACTGGACATAGATCACGAGCCAAACGTGACAAGGTAATATGTCTTGCGGATTCTGAGCACAACATCAATACGAATCTTATATGAGATAACGGTATTTTGAATAATAAGGTTTACAACCGATTATCTCAGAGCACGGAAATAACTTTAAATTGATTAAAAGTAGATACTGCGTCATGCATTGGTTATGCTGTTGTCTCCCTTTTAAAAGACATCTAACAGTTTTTTAAATGTATACAAATTTTTTACAAATCAATATTTTTCAAAAGAGGACGTTCTCGCTTGGACGTTTGTTTGTTAGACAATCATTCTGCTTAACCCTAGCGCACCTCCATCCAAATATTGCCTTTCTCATTTATTTTTTCTCTTTTATTTATAACTTTCTACTGCACTTTTAAGTCGGCTTACAGTTTTTTTTAATAATACATTTTATGATAGTGAATGTACATATTTAATATCTCAAATAGCGTTGGCTTCGTACGAATTAAGTTCAATCAAAAACATTTAACAATTTTGTAACTCTTAATTATTGAAGAATATAAACTATACTCAATTATAATTAATTAATTATTTGTATAATTTATAGGTAATTTGTTTTAAATATGGACGTACTTTGAAATGAAATGCTGTATTATATTACTTCGTGATGCGAAGTAAAATGCTGCGTAGAAAAGTGCGAGGGGCCAGCTCGGTGAGGACGATGCCTCCAAAGACCGTGAGTGAGTTACCGTTAGTGCACGCCGCGCCGGGACCTCAACTTCAAAAAATGCACCAATACTTGTCTTGCTCGTGTAATTCCTAGCGTAAAAAAGTAAGGTATAGTTTTTTCTTAACTTGCTGCTTTAACTTTAAGAGATAAGATAACGCCACGTCCTTGATAGTAGACTCACTTTACCCCGCGGTTTCGCACGACTTCGCTACATTTTTCAGCGATGCTCCGCCCCTGTTGGTCGTAGCGTGATGTACTTTCCGTAAAAATGTACTAGGCATATTACAACATTAAAATATTGTTTCAATAATTATTCTAAGCAGCATAGCTTCTGATATTAGGGCATCCAACCAAACAAACAAACTCTTCAGTTTTCTAAAATTACTAGTTTAGATATAAATGGAGATTTTAGTGATAGTGTGTTGTCACTAGGGATAGAATAACTTTAAAGGTCAGTCTTTCACCTCAGACATGACAATGTAAATGGGTCGATCTTCGATTACACTTTTTGCATAACATGAGCATGAACTCGTAAATTTATTTAGTTCTCTGAATTTGAAGTAACAAGACGTAAATATAATATGGCTTATTTTTATTTTGGACGCATCTGAAGTATATTTTAAGATGAAAAAATCTATCTTCAAAGTCGTTACATTAAAACAAAGAATTAAAAAAGTAAATAAGATGAATTATTCATAAAGAAATACTAAACGGTGTCTCGTATGAGCTAAAATTAAATGTTTTCTTCAGTAAATATATACTTTTAAATCAAACGTAGAAAGTGATTCGATGCCTATAATAAAAATGTGCTTAGAATTAATAACAAAATAAGATCGTTACCAATCGGTCGCACCGATCGTAGTTTGGGTACACATAAACTTAAGAACTTCGATTTATAAGATAATTTGAGCTCGTACCCTAGACCTGCACCAGGGGTAGGTGCGTTGCGAGCTGATGTTTGGTGACCATCAGCCATTCAAGCAAACAAACTCGGGTACCTTTCATTAGCTCGATATATCGTTTATCTCGTGCTGATTCATAACTTCACCGAAAAAGTGAGCCGGTCTCTGTGTCCCCATTTTTTGCCACAAACAACTTTGGAGGGCATTACCCTCTCTCTTTCTCTCGAATAAAAACATCGAGCCTTAACGAAATATACCACGACGAGGCCGTGTTGCTCGACAGCACAAAGCGCTGGCTTTATTGTGAGCTCGGGCTTTACCTAGCCACTAGCTTACACGTGAGCCTACTAAAGATACATACCATAATTAAAGTTTTCCTCATTGAAAGTGTGAATGTACTCAGAGAGGACAAATCTCTCCATGAGTGATAACCGATGAACTCATTGTAGGGAGCAATAAAATGGAATGGTGCCGCGGCCGCCCACAGAAGCGCTCAAACGACGAAGGCGCGCTTCCACGTCGCGATTGAGGACCTTACCCTAGACATTGGCTACGCAGTCAGGTTGACGACGGTCATCGGCCCTCCACCTCCCGCCTCTCGCGACCTCTTTGCCGACACTACGCCTCGCTCGAACAATTAATACCTCTTGCTCACACAAATACCTAATATTTATGTTGCAAAGAAATTTTACATTTTCGCTAGTAGGTAAGCATACTTGAACAAGAAACTGGCGTAGATTAATGGTTATGAAATATTTTAAAAAATTAAATTCGTCCTTCGTTAACCACTTAACAGATAAGCTTTATCTAGCTCCTGCTGCATTAATTGCAAGTTTTCAAAATTTCGACAGAAAACCACGCCCGTTCACCTGTTCAAGATAAACCTTTATGAGTTATGTTTTAAAAGTCTTCCGTGTCCAGTTTAGTATCGACTATTGCACAATATTGTTTTAATTGCAGTTATTACCTGGTTCTTCTGATTTGCTCCAGTTGTTAGCGATTAAGTTTTTACAATGTTCGAGGCAGATTTACAGTTAACTTTGCGGGTTAGTTGCCGAGCTATGGTTGGTTAAAATAACTCTTATTGTGTCAAATTGATTAGGGAATGACGGCGTTACCACGAGTGCTATAATCGGGGATGTTACTCGAGTCACGAACCAATCAACCGAAGCACTTTTCACAAATCTATTCTATGTCCGCGATAATGCCAAGAGACCTTCATAAAATATCTATACTATTATCTCACAAAGCGTAACAAATTGTTTGGTTGGTTGAACGCGTTAAGCCCCAGAACTGCTGGTTCGAATTGAAATATTCTTTTTGTATTTAATAGTTTATTTATCGAGGAAAACTACTTATAGAACATCATGCTACGACCAATATTAAAAAAGCATCAGGGAAATGTTTTGAGTCGGCGCGCCGCATGCGCTGCGTAAACAGTCAATAGTAGATAATCATATCTTTTTTATAAAAATAAAATCAGGGAGGACGATATTCATTAATTCATTAATTTATTAACATAAATTATGCTCAAATATTGTAATCATCTTCGAATGTTTACCGTTAAGTACTTCGATCTCATTAATTCAAAATTAATCGAATATTTAGGTATAATTTATTTTGCGTGAACATTATATATATATATACATTTATATATATATGTTTATATATATATATATATATATATATATATCATATCCAGTATATTATCGTTTGATTAAAAGATTTTAACATCGAAATATGACTTACTTGCTTGTAGGTGAGTACTTTATATTACAAAGTTGATAATTTTGTTTGGTTGAACGCGCTAATTTCAGGAAATACTGGTTCTAAGTTGTGTTGGATACTCCATTTATCGACGAATGCTATTATTAACGGAGGTAAAACAGCACAGCCAGTAAATAATAATTCATTCTTACACATTTGAAAATAGGGCTGGTGTAAGCTCGTTGAATTCTGGTGTATGTCGAGTGACATTTTCTCCAAATTTCCACTTTGCTTATTTACTCTGAAAATCTCTTGTTAAATTTAAAATATTCATTTCAAGAAAGTCCACCAACTTTATCAAAGAGAGATGTTACCGGATACTTTCGTCTTAACTTTTTATGATAAGGTCCCCCGGCGTAGTAGGAGGAAATAAGTTTAAGTAATAAGTTTGAAGTGTCTCCGTGTCAGAATAGAAGCAATTTTTGTATTAAATAAATATAATTTGCACGACACGTGAATTAACTTAGGAAACAATGAATAGTTAATCAGTGAAAATGCACGGCGATGCGGGTGCCCCCATCGCGGCGCGCGGAAGTTGAAATGTGTTTGAAAGATAGACGTCGCGTCGAGCACACATCGAACTGGATATGTTCGTGGTCTGCATTTGAATGCATTGCTGTAGGCGACGGTTCCACCTGACCTACAACTTCTATGCACATGTTCATTATTATTTACTTTTATTACGAGTTTAATACTCATGTGTCATAATGCAGCGGTAAATATCTATATTATTTCGCCATTATTGAAATGTCTTGTTCGCCGTTACGATGAAGTCAGACGTAGGTAACTAATAACACGTGGAATTGAATACAATTTGTAAAACTCCTCGACATGATGATGACAAACAAGAACATCTCATAAGCGGATGAACAGAACTGTATTGGAGCTAAATCCCATCTCGACAGTGGGTGTCACACAGACACCTCACTCTATAACACCCCACACTTTGCGTCGCGGTGTTGCGCTAACAATGAAGAAAAGTAAATTGAAATCCAAACAAATAAATGAACGATATTATTATCGCAACGATATTAATTTTGTTCGCAAAGTTTTTTTCACTTGAATAGAAGTGAAGTCAGGTTTGCATCATCAATTATCGTAACGCTATTTTTAGGATTGTTCGGTGACTTTCCGAACAATGTTCTTTGTTCATATTCAGCTGAATATTCATTTCTTATCGTCTACATGAAATCTAGTCATTGCTGAAAAAAATGTTTGATTTAAATCTGCTACGTACTATCTGCATGATCATATTTGCGAATTTAACTTAGTAGTTTAAAGGAAAGAGTTTTAACAGATTAAGCGACATTTCCGAGAAGGCAAACAAAACAGACATCTCAACCTCGGCATCGGTCGGACGTTGTTTCCTAATCAGCGATCTATTTGTTTACTCTCCTTACTGATTACATTAACATAATATAATTAAGAACAATAGATTCAACTTTAACCCATCCTCACTCGTGATAACTTAATTGTCTTATTCCCGGGAATTCGGTTATTTATTAGCAAACAATATTAGTAATCTTATCAAATTCAATATAGTCAATAATATAATAAAAATTTACACCAACATTATTACATCACGATTATATTCCCAAGAAAACCACCCATCAGTAAGAGAAACAGGAGTCGGTGTCGAGCCTCGTGAGAGAGGAAGACGACGCGAGAGATCAACAAGACAGTGAACCACTAGCCGCCTCCCGCAGTAGCCCTTCCTGACCCCGACGCAAAGAAGGACAAGTTGCTCGTGCCTGTCATTTTAGTTCATTTTAGCTCTGTCCATCCATTAATAAGATAATTAACATGGCGGGAGGTTTTTTGTATTGTTTTCAATTCCACTTATTATATTTTTTAAATTTATGCATAATATTATTTTTCCGAAAAGAAAAAAGGGATGGCGCCAAAAAAGGAAAGGTTTGCTCCCTGTAAAAATAAAAAAGAATCAAATGAATGTGAAGTAACACTAGGTCTCTCTCGCAAGTGAAGGTGTAGTGGCATTATAATGAACAAATAAGCGTCTCGAATGGTCTGCCACAGAAACCGTGTCATTAGCCACGACATGTCGCAAGGAGGGCACGACGCATGAGTATGCATGCATGCCTGTTGCCTACTCTGTCACTCATCCTGAACTCTGTCGCCACTCCTCTGGAGATCAACAGGCGGTACGATTGACTCAAACAAAACAAAAACACACCCACATACATTTTAATCGGAAGCAAACATTTTATTTACTCAAATGGTTATTTTTAAAACAAAATATATATTTTAAAATATTAACAGGTTCACGAAAGACTCATTAAAGCCGTTTTATTTATTTGTAATCTGTAATCTTAAGATTTCTTTTTATTAACTAATTATTATTAATTTTAATAAGAGGGATACATTAGATCGCTAAGTTTTCCTGTTCTTTTAAATTCATTTAAATTTACAGCTTGTGAACCAAATAAGTATGCATAAAAGTACGCGCGGCGGTGGCCTCGGACATTTAACAACATAACACTTGTGGCACAAAATCTAATAACTTATAAAACGGCATATTTTACATTAGCAGCATCGATGTTATCCGGCGTCAAATCATTACCGCGAGCGATATTAAACTCAAAAAGCCATAAAATGCAAAATAAATTTTAGTATTCGCCAGAATTAACAGGTCCTGAGTAACGAGGCACCGTTCTTGTTACCCACTTCTTGGCTTTCAATAAAATCATTTTCCAGTTATTGCTCTGTAACTATAACTTTGCGTGTGTCCACTTAAATTGGTACATGCCAATTAAGGCTTTGTTGATTAATTTCGCTCAACATCAACTTTATTCGCACGTGAGCATTTTCCGCTCAAAATCAGCTTTTAAAAGCTGATTTTGTCAACTCATGACAATAAGATACGCAATATTTTAAAATAATGGAAAAGACATCATATCTACCATAACATTGGTCATGTGTTTTTGACACCGTTATGGCGCCCCGAGTTTAGTAAATGGCTACAATGGGATTAACAGCTTTTCGATGGTAAAAACCTAGCGAAAACTACGTTACTAGAGCCATGGTTATCGTACTCATGTACATCTTTATTATTTATTACGATTAAATCTCATAGCGATGCCGACCACGTAACAATGATTTACTTCTTAACTGTAAGGATTTACTGAATCTAGAAAATTTATATTTTTCTTACAGTTCATTTGTTTTAAAATTCTTCTTCATTTATGAGAAGCCTCATGGCTAAGCGGTCTTATAAGCTTACCGCGAAACCTAAGGCATATGTATTCGGCCTCTGGTAGGGCTGCTGCCACTTGCCGGACGGGGTGTTATAAGTGGTATGATTGACTTTATACAGGCTTGCTTGGAGATATTCAAGCAAACCAAAAAAAAAATGGGTTGCACGGAAGAGATCGTTGATTAGCGATAAGGCCGCCCGTTGCACTCCATTGCAACGAAGTGTTGATAAAGTTATTCTTGGCTACCTCTAATACTAATCCATAAATCCACATAGAGATTACATTACAGTTAAACTTAAGATATATTTTAATTATTTTTCAATCTTTATAGATAGGTAATAAGTGATTTTTAATTACTTAATTACTATGATTCGTTACACACAAAATATTAATACTATTTTAACATACGAATTGGTAAGAAAACATTTTAAAAATAACGTTAAATCAGGATCTAGTTCGTTATAGAAGGATGTTTGTGTAGGTTATTGTACATTTTACGATACATAATGTATTTTGGACGTTAAATTGGTTCCAATTTAATTTAAAGGTACTTCGATTCGAAATGTTCCGAATAATTAAAAATTAAGACAAATATCGTTTTAAATGAACATGCAGATAAGCAAGTATATTATGTAGATGCTTTGCCTCCAGTTAATTTTACGATGTTACGTTAATTTCGTCATAATGTGATGTAGCCTTTCTTGATAAATAGAGTATCCAACACAGAATAAAGGAATTTTTCACACAAGCAAACTCTTCAGATTAGGTGAATTGTTCTTAGCAGGTGGTTTGTAATGTAGTAATTAGCAACACAAGCAAAATAAATTAATTTTAAACAAAAACATAAAACCGACCTCAAAACGCACTGAAAAGTAAAAAATTAATTTTGTATTATAAATGAACTTACTATAAATAAAAGATATAAATAGTGTTGATAAATAAAATTCATGTAAAATTCAACAAGGGCATAAAACTGTCATGTTGCTCTTTGAAATGCGGCGCCAAGCCATTCAATTATTTTTTTATTAAAGTCCAGGAATATTCATTCAGTCCTTTTATTTATATATTTGGCACCGCCTGGCAAACGAAACTAACATGAACGCTCTGACTTTACGCTTACCACGCTTACACTAAAAACTAATTTAATTAATTTTATTTAATAATTTAAAATTAATAAAAATAAGAAGACGCAAAACTAAATCGTTTAATACTAAAAATTTAAGTAATATCGTTCATATAAATTATGTTTTCATGGTGTTTTACATTAGCAAGTGAAGGCACGTTGCGATTTACCGCAGGAACTCAGTTACTATATTCTCTCTATCTCTAGAAGTATTTCTTCTACCTTATTGATTTTACTATCATATAAGACTATTTTAATGTTTTATAAAATGGTATATAAGTCATCGATATAAACTGATATTACATCGAGATATAGAGATCGAAACTGAAAGCGTAAACAAAAACGTATGACATGTTTTTCTCTGTTGTTGCTCCATAACATAAAATATATGGCTTTGATTTTCTTGCCTTTTTTCGGATTTTTAATTTCTGAAAGATTACGGAAATTTTAAAAGAGCATCGCTTATTGCATTCCCATGGTGAAACGCTGTCGAAATGTAGGGGGAAGTGGGAACCATACGATTTCATAATCTGTGAGGCATTAATACGTACACCTGCGGAAAAGAAAGAAGCTTTTCTCGTTAGTTTCGTAATGGGCCTGTCTATGTCTCGGTCAGGGCCAGCGAGGGAAGGCGATGGTTCGGGGCGAGAGGGGGCTGCGCCGGCGCACAGCGGAACGCCAGATCGTGCTGCACCGCCGAGCGCGACCGCCAAAGCGACGAGACTTGCTTTGCAACATCACTTTATTATTGTGACTAGTTTCAGAATAGGCCCTTCGCACTCCACATCGGTCCTGCTTCGTATGCCCACTCTCGAGCTGCACGCGTGATGCGCAGACAAATCTCTAACTACCCGCCGCCCAACGGCCTTACTACTGATATTCTAACCAAACATCATAAGCAGTTTCGTTAATTGTCTGAGAATTTAGTAACGACTTGGCTATTTGCTCCAAAGTCAAATTTCTTTATTTCACGTTATAACGTCATTTAGATACAATATGATCCAACTTGTTTTTTTTTAAAATTCTAAGTCTACAGAATGAACGCGTCCAGGTCCAAGAAGAACATTCAACAAACTCGGCCGAATTATTTTTTGATAATGTTTAACAACTTTGATTGGTTATACTTATATATGAACTGCAATTACCGCCCAAGCGTTGGAATCATTTAAATAATCGGTAACTTTATAAGAAAATATATAAAAATGATTAATGAAGCGTCGCATAGGTGTGATCTTTCAGTATGCAATAGCACACAAGAGCACAAGGTAGGTCTTGTCGTCACAGCATTATGTTTCCATTAGTGTAAATGAAGGCAGCGCATAGTTGTCCCGTCGCGTGGACGTGAATGCGGCAAAACCGGTACCGTGAGTCGCATGCGGCATAACGTTACTCGATCGCTGTAAGTGATGTTGAAGAATTATGCGTATCCCATAGAGAACCTACCTTCCTGGTCTAGTCGTGCTTCCTCAAAATTATGCTATTTCTTTTTATTATTCAATTATGGAAAAGGTACTTGTAGGTAATAATAATAAAAGTTTCTTTATCACTAATTTCTATCTTTCGTTAACAAAACACACGAATCCTCTTTGCATTTTCAGCGTATTTTGTTTCCAACTTATTTTTATGACTTTATGACGTTCCTCGTATTCCTCGTCGTCCCACAACATAATATTACGTAGTAATGGAATTAAATATTTACGAAATTCATGTAGGTAGGTACCTACTTTTGCTACACCTTTGAAATAGGGACGTTATCTGCAATAGAGGTAGGTATTACATTTCGAGTGCGTGATAATAATTATGTTTAATTAAGCACTAAGAATGAATTAAGAAGCAATGAGTGTAGTAAAAAGCAATGGCCACTAAGCCAAACGGCAAACAGAGGCCATTGACCTCGGAGCAGTGGGGCCGGATCTCTGAGGAAACTTTTTGTGTCCGGCGAGTGGCCGACGCTTACAACACCACTTCGAAAAGACCGACATCGCTTATTTAAAAACAATTATTTCAATTAATTAACCCTCCACGAAAAAAGATCGCTCCGTGTGTCTATCTGCCGCTGCGGCATCGGTGCTTCGTGCGTTAATTTTTTTTTGAAAATCAGTTCATCCATTTTTGTTTGTCTCCGTTAATGTGCCGGCCATTTTAGAGCCGAATGGCATTATACGCAGTGATGGCAGGCGTCCTGATGGTATGACACTGGTGGCTTGGAGTCGTGGTAAGGCGCTTGTGTGGGACGCTACTTGCGTTGACACACTGGCGTCTTCACATCTCCATGCTACTTCCGTGGCTGCTGGTGGCGCGGCATCGATTGCAGAAAGCAACAAAAGGCGAAAATATGAAAGTCTCATGGATTCTTATATTTTCGTTCCTTTTGGAGTGGAGACTTTGGGTCCATGGGGGCCAGAAGCGCGTCGATTGTTTAAAGAGATATCAACGCGCTTAGTTGAGACCACAGGAAACCCGAAAGCTGGCTCATATTTCGGCCAACGCGTTAGTATAGCAATACAACGCGGTAATGTAGCCAGTATTTTGGGTACGCACCCTAACGGCTTTGATGAGCCTTTTGTATTTTTGTAAATATATTTAAGTACATTATTGTAAATATTCAAAATAAATAAAGTTCATCCATTGGGAATACTCGCATTTGTAATCGCCATGGGGTTCTTTTACAATATTGTCGTTGATTTCGTTTGTATATTTAATTTGTACGTAGCTACATAGACGAGGATACGGCTCTACTCTCTATGTTATTCTCGAGAACACAATATTGGTGCTTTAGGTAGGTACTTATTGTAGAGTTTAAAATATGAAACAAATAATATGTTCAAAGTTACGATGCTGATACCTAACACTATACTCGTTAGATAGATATTATTGCGTTGCGCGATACTTTTGCGTAAACGATATGAATTCAAAAAGATCTCTGTAAAATAAATTAATTTTAAACAAAAAAATAAAACCGACCTCAAAACGCACTGAAAAGTAAAAAATAAATTTTGTATTATAAATGAACTTACTATAAATAAGACGTAAATAGTGTTTATAAATAAAATTCATCTAAAATTCTACAAGGGCATAAAACTTTCATGTTGTTTTTTGAAAGGCGATACAAGCCATTCAATTAATTTTTTTATTAAAGTCCAGGAATATTCATTCAGTCTTTATTTATATATTTGGCACCGCCTTTCAAAAAACAACATGAAAGTTTTATGCCCTTGTAGAATTTTAGATGAATTTTATTTATAAACATTATTTACGTCTTATTTATAGTAAGTTCATTTGTAATACAAAATTTATTTTTTACTTTTCAGTGCGTTTTGAGGTCGGTTTTATTTTTTTGTTTAAAATTAATTTATTTTATACTTTTGAGTGGCTCTTCTAAACCGTATAGTTGGTTATCATACCATCAAAACGAAACTAACATGGACACTCTGACTTTACGCTTACCTTATACACTAAAAACTAATTTGATTAATTTAATTTAATATTTTCAAATTAATGAAAATAATAAAACGCAAAACTGGATCGTTTAATACTAAAAATTTAAGTAATATCGTTCATATAAATTAAGTTTTCATGGTGTTTTATAGTAAGCAAGTGAACGCACATTGTGATTTCCCGTAGGAACTCAGTTACTATATTCTCTCTATCTCTAGAAGTATTTCTTCTACCTTATTGATTTTACTATCATATATGACCCTTTTAATGTTTTATAAAATGGTATATAAGTCATCGATATAAACTGATATTACATCGAGCTATAGAGATCTAAACTGGACGCGTAAACAATAACGTATGACATGTTTTTCTCTGTTGACAAGTTTTGCTCCATAACATCAAATATATGGCTTAGATTTTCATAAAATTCCGTCAAAAGCTTGACAATATGAGTTTCAATAAAATGAATTTATTATAATTAGTAAATATTTAATATAACATGGACATCTCTATTGCTAAAGCTAAAACTAATTGAAGATTTTTCAATTTTTATTTTATAACCTCAATATCTCTAAAACTATAAATCAAATTATCTTGATTTTTATTATCTCTTGTTGAAAATTTAATACTAAATCGAATAACATCTAATTCATCGATAAGGATTCATAAATCATAGAGTTATAAGCAAATAAGCACGACATGGTCGCGCGGAATTCAGCGATTTCTCGTCCGATTGTGAAACTATTCTTTCAATATGCTGAAAACTATTGATCGTAAAAATTCTAAAAAAAAATGGGACCACTTCGACGAGTTACCCTATCGTTTGACACCTCACTCATCCAAATCGGTCTACAATTGGCGACGTACGAGCGGAACATCGGAAAAAAAAAAAAAAAAAAAATACATGTCGAATTGATAACCTCCTTTTTGGTTTTTTTGAAGGTCGGTTAATAAATATCAAGACAACAAGAATTATTAATAATATATTGTCTAAACAATGCTCTGATCGATGTTGATCAAAACGAGAGAACACAATTTGATTGGCTATTATAAAATCATTTACGATACCTATTAAGGTTCCATTGTTTAATAAATCAATGAAGAGTAATTTTAATTTTAATAAATTTTCCCTTGTTTATTTGTTTGTTTCACGCCAGAGTTTTTTATTCTTTTATCGATTGCATCAAAAGTGAATGCACAATCCTAATAAAGATTGCGTTTAGAAACTGACAAAATGATCAGACTCCCTTTCGATATAATTTCACTGGCTAAACTCTGTGAATCCCGCTACATGACCCATACGCATTAGGGCAGTGTGTGTTGGTTAAGCGCTGATCTATACGGCATTATAGGTATGGACGTAGGAGGCGTCCTCAAGCTTAAATCGTCCGGCATTCCTCGCCCGCCACGACCGCGAACTTCTGCTACTTCTTAACGTTGGACAGAGACGGCACTCGAAAGATGACATCGCTCCGTCCCCCTCGCCCTACACTCGCAATCCTTTCCTTTCTACCTGTTACACTATTACAAAAACCCGATCCCTAGAGCCGCTACCTTACGTGAATCGAATGAGGATCGCCGGAGACTACGGCTCGGCCCATATAAATATACGGCGAGGGCTGTTATTCGATCCAGGACAGAACTCGTTAGGCCTCTTGGACGTCGAAGAGGGGATGGATGGATACGACATAAATATTATTGTGTGAGTTGATTGCATAATAGCGGCTCGAATAGGGAGCGGTGTTAGGACGTGATTCGTAAATAAATCATTCGGTCATTCGACATTAGGTAAGCGACTCGAATTTAATTGGAATTTTTCGAGGTACCTATTTAGTAGTTATTTACTCCAAAGGATTTTAAGACATCTCTTTTTCTATTCATTAACTGTGCGTAAATGTATTTGATGAATTTCCTCTGTTAAGGTTTCGTATGAATGCGCCTGAATATTTAGGGATCAAAATTATTATAAAGAGTGTTAGATAATAAAAATGTTTCGGTTGATTAGAATGTATGAACGTCTAAAACAGAACAAAGTAGGTACATCGTGATAAATGTATGATTAAATTCGCTCCGAGACGAAGCTCGGTTCGTGACGCGGCTGACATTCGCCTCGCAAGAGCTCCGTGATCTTGGCAATGGGCAATGGTGGCTGAACGCTAACTCGTTCTGTTAATCAAAGAACATTCAACACCAAATCCTGCCTCGCAAAAATCAACCTTAATCTATTACGTTTAGAGCTCATTTTCTTAAAACAAGCTCAAAGAACTTAGAACGATACAGATCTGTATAAAATTATTGCGGTCGCTGTACTCGGTTCCTTCCCCCGCACCTCGCCCCTCTGCAATACAGCCTTTTGACAACCGGTATAGGTACATAACGCATAATGGCTATGATCACATGAGAATTTTCTGACGTCTAACTCACGTAACGCATATGCTTGAGAACTTCAAACACGAAATGCATCTTCTCTTCGTTTTTCAATAGATTCGTGCATTTATTTACAGTGTTGTGTTGTGTTTATGACAATTTTTAATTTTATCGCTCACATAATGGTAAATCTTTGCACGTACAATAATTACTGATAAAATTAAAACAACGTTATGCAAAGTTTTAAAATTGTTAATTTATTTATTAATAAAGCACATAAATAAATAACAGTATCTCCTATATAATATGTGCTATAATGTGAGTGGCGCTTTCTTGTAATTTCCAACTGTATAGCAATTGGAAATTTTTGGAAATTTGATTAAGATAAGCCAAGAAAATTAATTGCTGAATTTTATTAACAATCAAGACAGAGTTAAAAGAATGTCTTTCTGGCAAAATATGAATTCGAGATAAGGCCGACATCAATTTTTGTGGTTAATAAATATGTAACAACAACAGTTTTTGTGTCTGAATGATTCAAGCATTTCACATTAAACATGTACCTACTACGCCAAAGGCTCGGGTTCGAATCCCCAGACAAGAAACGTTTCTGAAGGGTAGCTAATCTCTTACCTGGGAAGAAAATATCATTATAATAATTGAATTTATATTATATAAATGCCAAAAGTCGTTGTGATCGAGGTTTTTTTAATAAAAAACGTACCTTTTCTAAATATTATTAGGTGGTAATAATATAGACAAAATGTTTAAATGTTACTAATTTTTAGTTTGAAATCGCATAGTAAGTATAATAATTCATAATTCTTAACCTAGCTACTTAAGTATATAACTTATAAAAATCTAGTTTCCCATCAGTGTGACTTTTTAAAATATTTATTCTATTGAATAGTTTTTGAGTTTTAAATGCATTCCAAACGTAAACAGGCACTTAATTATGAATCTTAAGCTACACTTCAAAATATATAGTTGTAAAAAAACTTTATAATTCTTAATTTATCTGGTAGTTCGCTACCAAATATTGAAAAGTGTACTTGAAATAGACTCGAAAGAGTAATTTGAAAATGGGCAGTTAATAACTTGCGTTATTTCAGAGAGTTCATCTTCATGAAAGTCGAAAGAGGAACCTGAGTCGCCGATGAGGAACCGCACGCGGTCTATATTTAAATGTATTAGAGGTTAAAGTATGAAATTGCCGATTTGTACAGTAAAATCGAACTTCAGCTTTTTCTAAGATGTAACATATTTATATAATCAAAATATTTACCCTCATTATCTATACTTTTTATGCCTTTACGATAGAACTCTGGGGATCTAGATTCGACAAACTGTGGGAAAGCATTTTGCCCTGCCTCCTGGGATGAAAACTTTTTATCACGTAGAAAATTTTCCACATCACGAAACAAATGGAAGTCTGTTGGAGCAAGGTCTGGCGAGTATGGAGGATTACCTATGGCTTCTAACTGCAGCTCCTGTAGAGTAACAACGGTTGCTCGTGCAGTGTGAGGTCTTCTGATATCATGGAGCAATAACGGTGAAGATCGTTTCATTGGCAGCTTCTCCATCATTGTTCGAAGTTCGGCGTAGTAAACATCTGCTGATATTACCTATCCAGACCTGAGAAAGCAATAGGGAATTAATATTACATAACACTAGATAGTTATAATTACTTACGTTTTTGTTGGTAAGCTTTGCTCCAGGGCACTGTTGCGGCGGTTGAGCTCGGGTCAGCCATTGCATTATTCGCTTACGGTTATCCCGTTTATCCCTTATCTCTGGACCGATTCAACAAGACAACAATGTTTTAACGAGTGTTTCTTCCTGCAGATCAGTTAAATCATGAGGCACCCATTTTTTTGGTCAATATTGTAGGCATGGTGACGTTAGACCATGCCACTAATATTATATAATACTTATAGCTGTACCCGCGACTTTGTCCGCATTAGACAGTTTTTTGGACAGGAGTTTTATTTTTAAGTGACTGGATATTAGAATAGTTGTTATCTCTTTTCTTTGAAGACGACCTGTTCGCTTCTGACGGTAAAGGTAAAGAGCCATTTTTATTGATCGTATCAATTCATAATTTTGTATCCGGTGACTGGACATGACTGATCAATAAACATAATAATACAATAGTTAGTAGGTAAGCCAGCACTTACTGCAGAGGTACCTTGTTTGAGCATATTGAAATGGTCACAATAAATATATTTTTATGAACCAACTTAGTGAAATTAGATAGTATCCTACGTCCCCTATGTCCTTTCTCAACTTATTATCTATGTTTGTGCCAAATTTCATTACAATCGGTTCAGTGGTTTAGGCGTGAAAGTGTAGCAGACAGACATAGTTACTTTCGAATTTATAATATTAGTATGGATAATATGTTTAGACCCCTTTTATTTTGATAATATTTGATTATAAATCTGTCAGATACCTCCATCCTCCATATTTCAACACCTACTGTTACTATAATGTGCAAATTTTCAATCTTCAAATCATCTTTTGTATTATAAACCATTTTTAATAAAAGAAATGTTAAAATAAAAACCTGTCAATGGAATAGTTATGTGCGTAAAGTTTCTACTGTGCCCCGTTCCAAACTTTCCAAGAAGTTATAAAGCTTCACAATAGAAGGCTTCCTGGTAGGTGCTTTATCTTTCTGTCTTTCGATTTGCATTTGACTTTTTGTGTGTTAATTCCCTTAACGGGCTTCAACCCAAATCGAGCTTGATTTATTTATCACCTTCAATATAATATTATTTAAAAAAAGACAAGATTTAGTGAAATAGAAGACAATTTTAATAAATAAATTTTTAAATCAGAATATAAAACCAACCTCAAAACACACTATAAATAAAAAGACGTAAATAGTGTTGATAAATAAAATTAATGTTAAACTGTCATGTTGCTTTTTGAAAGACGGTGCCAATTCATTAAATAAATTTTTTAATCAAAGTGGCAATATTTATTCTATTTTTAAGTTAATTGATTTACGTATTATTTATTTATTTGGCACCGCCTTGTCTGGACCTAAATTAGACGCTGTATACCTAGCGTACCTACAGTTGAAATGCAGCAGCCGTAAGTTGCAATAAATTTTAAACTTTGATTAAGCCTTTAAGGTTGTAAATGATCTCAAACAAAAAAAGAATCGTTAAAATCAGTTCATAATTTATTGGCACTTACGAACAAAAACAAACATACAAAAAATTCAAAGTATTTATTTGCAACATATATGGATGCATTATCCAATTAAGTAAGAATGAATGGATTCGTCTAATCCGAGAATAGCAGAATAATTGTTAAAACTAAAGAAAATTTCACGAAAAAGTGTTTATGAAGAAAATTCGTTTCCTAATACATTTTCTATGGATGATATGACGTTTTAGGTGACACGTTAAGTAGGATTATTCGGGACTCTGAAGTGATAGGTACGAAGTTCGCGGGGTCCACTGGATACGAATTTTGCATTAGTTGCAAAATTGCAATGAAACAATAATATGCAGAGAAAAAGAGCGTTTTGTGAGAACACATCCTCAACGGTTAAGAAAACAATGGCAGGTAAAAATAAAAGTGGACTCGGCTGATTGTGGCCCCAAACTATGCACGAACATTCTTTCAATTTTGGATATTTTCTTAGTAAACGTAATACCACCACAAAGTCCATAATATTTTCTAATAATACAAGGATTACAGTTACATATTTAAATAAAAAGGGTTGACTTTAAGTGAAATGAGCCGATTTTGGCACAGGAGAGCTAGAACGAAACAATGGAGGTTGTAAAATGGATATTGGTTATTTTCTCCGTCTCTTTGTAGGAGCCAGTCCCTTGGGCCCTAAGAATATTTCCCGGTGATTGCTGTCATCTGCTTGGGCTTCTTTTATCTCTTAATCTTATAGTCTAGCGCCGCGGACGTCAAAATTTTCATCAAACAAATCGAGTCTCATTATGAATAATTACGCATAAGCAAGGACATCGATCAGTTCTCTTAGGTATATAATTAAGACAATATAATATTTAGATTCTTTTAAATGTTAGTTTTCTGGATAAATATTTTACAAAGTAAATGGTTTTTATATATTCTTGAGATGTGCTTTAATAAAACACTTTAATAATTACCTACATTTAATAAAGAAATAACCAAATGCAAAATGCAGCAAAGAACTTTTTTTACAAAAATAATAATTTAAATAAAGTAACTTTTTAATAATAAACGAACATTTTTATTGGATTAAGAAAGGATGATGATTGACATAAATCAAAATTTGAAAATTAATTATGTTTAAATAATTATAATTTAAAAACACCAAAAAGTTTACTAAAGAGTTCACTACAATAATCATCAACCAAATAAATATATGTTGCTCATAAATATTGCCAAGAAAATAATAGATAATCTATTAAGTAATTTTACTTACCTATTTTACAAAATTTGTACGAGTGTCGTTGGCTGAATGATACAGCAATAGTAGGTAATTAACAATGTTCGATACATAAACAGTTGTTATTTTCAAAGTACTGAAAATCTCCTGAGTTTAACTTTGGATTTTTAAGGAGAAGAAGGTAGGTATGTAGATAATAAAATACACTAGCAATATTTGAAGAGGGGTAAATGCAAGAAAAATGTGTAAAATGGAATAAATAAAATAAAAAATTGGTAGATAGGTAATGTCTGCTTAAGAATTACCTCAGTGGGCTGTGGGGGACAATAAGTTAAAGGAAATGAAAAGAACGGTATTATTAGTGTAACAGTGGGAATTGTATGCGCGAGCACTTTTACTGGAATCTGTTTGTGATGGTTGGGAAGGCGTCGCAGGCGCGGGAGGGGGCGGTGCGCGGGCGCGGGCGGACCTGTTCGCTCGGGCAACGGTGTCGACTGTCGAGCCGCGAGCGCACCGCACAGTGCACACGGCTCACCTACTCTCAGTCCTGTCGCAGCGGCCAACGGTATCGCTGGTGCCGCTAGCTGATACGTACCGATTAAAATCAGCGACGCGAGGAAACCGACCGTGCAGTGTTACGATGCAAACTTGTGTTACATTTTGGACAGAGTGATCTGAAACTATCATAGTATAGACCGAAAGAATCGAGTGCAGTGTTTACTGACGTTTACCATGCCTAAGATCTTTTTGATAAAGAAGCGGCTCCACGAGCAGCAGCTCGGGTTGCAGGAGGGCCAGGAGTTCCTCGTGAGCAAGGCCGACTCCCTGTGTCCTGGCTCTCCCCTGGACGACGGCCCAATCCCTCTGCTCTCCAAGAAGGATAAGGAATGCGTCGGTGAGTCGAGCTAACTAACGTACACAATGCGTCCATTCATCGCTTCAGACATCTTTTTGTGTACGCTGCGCTGTCGTCCTCTTAAATTAAATGAGTTTCGACGCCTTTTATGGCACTATCATCGCTCTTGAATAATATTCGCACAGCATTTTGCCCTGTGCCCACGTGGTACTACTCAGCTTCATACTAAAACGTTTCATCTCTAAATTTTTTCCTCCATAACGGGCCCGCAACTAAAAAAGGATACCCACTTGGACAGAACCCTGTTCTATCTACTCGGACAAAACTACCTGCGATCATGTGTGACCGGCGTGAACTATAATATGTATATTATTAATGTTGAAATGAATTTTTGTTATTAAAATGTAAATGAGTTGACTTTACTATTTATTTATTTGTGTAGCATGAAACGTACATTCAAGCCAAAGGCATTAGTTATTGACTGGATAAACAAATGGAGCCGGCATCGGCGGAGAGTAACGGTGCCGGTTAGTTACAAGACATGAATCATAATAACTGTCACGTTCTGCGTCTTTCCATTAAATGTTTACTCATTCTGAAGTGCTAAAAATCTATGTACCTACCTACTTATAGTATGAAAGGTCACCTCATTTGTAGTTTAAGGATAATTGAACACTTAAAACATTGAAAGAGTGGTTTAGGGTAACCCTTAAATTGAAAAGGACAAGTTCATCAATTAAAACGGATCTAGCCAATACTGACCATAGATGGTGAAGTTGACGTCACGGTACGAGACAGGAATGGACCGGAAGGCGTTAGCGAGGTGTCAATGATTTCTATTCAAAAGAACTTCCGTTGCTCCAAACAGTACGATAGTGATTTATTTTCATCATAACATTTGAAGCGGTTTCAAAGTTAATCGTATAAGAGATTAATGTAATATAATAGAGAGACTGCGGGTTAAGTCGTACATACTGAGTGTCGATGATTGCGGTACAATGATGTAGGTACTTCCGATGCTTTGTAGATATCGATTAATGTTCATATATATTAAAGATCCTCATAGATAGACCGCCGTGGTAGTGTGCTTTATACTGTGCGTAATGCGTAAGAACCTGGGTTCGAATCCTGAGAAATATGTCAGCCTCATTACCCATACCCCGTTGGGATTTACGAGATCTAACCTTATATCTTCTTGTATTCAAATTAAGCTGAATTTTGTATTTATAACATGTAACTTAGCTCCTGTCTTGGATTAGTTCGTTCATTTAGTTCACGTAGGTGTTTACCTACACTAGCTAACAAACCGTTTTGTCTCTTGGATCCCCGAGCCTCGTCGAAAGGAAGGAGAGGAGATCAGTTGGCCGCGTCTGAATGTCCAATCCGTCGCGGCTACTCGACGAATGGACTTGCTCGAGATTATACCTACAATTTAAGTTTATCGATTCATATCGGACTTTTTTTAATTGTCTTCAATTTAGTCTCCGCAGTGGTAGTCATTCCAATTTTAATGAGTTTTAAATAGATATTGCGAAAATCGATAAGGCCGATACGAATGTAGGTACCTACCTAGGTACCCGTATGCAATATTCTCGTCAAATATGAGTAGGTACCTGTATGAATGGGTTAAAAAGAATTGTAAGTAAGACACACAGGTGATTCGACACCTGTGCAAAAGATTGGGGTCATAAAATACCTCTGCTGTTATTAGACGGTAACAATTTAGTTTAATATACCTTCTATTATACCTAATAAACTATATTTTAAAATGAAATACTGCTTTAGATGAATTCGCGTCAACATGCTAGTTGTTTATCTTTTTATCTAGATTCGATTTTAGAAATGGTGGTTCTTATTCAATATATTTTCTTTCTAACAAATCTTTAATACAGTTTATAATAAAAACTGTTACGTTATAAACGCTTAAGGTTGAAATTGACAAAAATTAAAAGGGCTAAGAATGACCAGTATCAAAGAGTACAAGATATGTATTAGGCGTTTAAAAAGAATAATTCGGAACAGCGAGGTGGATCGTTTCGTTGCTTGTAAAAGACATCAACGCGCTCTCTATGTATGTTTTTAATCGTTATTTAAAATGGTTGGTGTTGTCAATCGTCATACAGTTATTCAATACTAGTTGTGCCTCGCAATTTCTCCTGCGTTCGTGAAATCGTAGCGTGTTTTTATATACTATGTATATGGCTTTCCTCGATGGAATGGACTATGCAAGACACAAATTCTTTATAATATTAGTTCCGCTGATTAACAAGGTAATTGATCGCCATGGGAGAATACCAATGCTGTTTAGTTACTTCTTAAGTACCTTGGTACCTAGTTGTTTTAATCTTAAATAAAACATTTAATTAATTTTTAAAAATATGTAGGTACATTAACTAAAGTTTCTATCTGTAGATAGAATTTAAATTAATTTAAATTCAGGCGAATCTTACTACTTTAAATATTAACTATGTATAGTTAATATTTAAAGTAGTAAGATTCGCCTGAATTCAAGCTTATATTTAACTTAACTGTTGTATACCTACTAAGTTCACCTTCATATAAAAGATGTAGCTGCTTTTGTGCAGTTCCATTGTCATAAACTTTTAATGGATCAATTAATTTATTAATGACATTACTTTCGATAAATGACCTAATCAAGTTTAAAATAAGTAATCTTTGTAGCGCACCGAAACACGTTTAACAAACGAAAGAAAATAAAACACTTTTTGGAATAGCAAAAGGAGAATAATGTGGCCAGCGCCATTGTGTTGCTGCCTTTTTAAGGATTTACAAGATTTGCGATAATAATGCGTTGATTACATTCACAATGGAATTCATGAACAATTGCATCTGAGTCTTCGATCTTTCTTTTAATTTTTTTGATTTTTACAAAATCTTTTCCTAATTTTATTTCTTACGTTAACAGTGAAATTAAGGACAATTTAAAAAACCCCGACATGATGATTACCAATAAGTTAAGTAATTAATCTCATAAATTGATGTACAGATCTTCATTGAAGGTAAGGTCCGTGTCGATCGAGGCAGCTTTTAAACTAAAAAAGCCGCATCGAAACGTGTCTATTCGTTTACGAGATAGGTACGACACTACATACAGATCACAGAGGTTCAATTTGTTAAATATATATAGACGTGTATTGGTACTTAAGCTGTACACATTCATAAGCCGTTAGATCATTTTAGCACACATTGCAATGAATACCTAGATAAAAAGACGCGAGCAATTTTTTGCTTTATCCCAGTCAAGATGTTAAGTGTTCGCGGAATGGTCGGGCACACATGTCCCATTCAAGTACCCACTTCCAGTTCGCTCGAGATGCGGGCATTTCCAGTCTTTAATAATTATCATCGCCGAAGCCAATTCCGAGTCGCATCTGCTTCTACATTTTTTCACTTACTTCATTTTATGGCGTGCAAACAGATGTTTACTACTAATATGGCTAATTAATAATTATATTACGTAGGTACACGTTTAAAAATATCCGAAATTATTGTGAAATGAGCGAAGCTATCAACTGAATGTTTGTCTAGTAAATCCTCGTAAAGTTAATTGGAATTAAGTGAGAAAAGCCACATAGACCGCGGAACGATCTTTGACCATAATTTTTTACCAGCTGTTGCTGTAACAATATAAATTAATTTCAAACAAAAAAATAAAACCGACCTCAAAACGCACTGAAAAGTAAAAAATAAATTTTGTATTATAAATGAACTTACTATAAATAAAAGACGTAAACAGTGTTGATAAATAAAATTGATGTAAAACTGTTTACGTCTTTTATTTATAGTAAGTTCATTTATAATACAAAATTTGTTTTTTACTTTTCAGTGCGTTTTGAGGTCGATTTTATTTTTTTGTTTAAAATTAATTTATTTTATACTTTTGAGTGGCTCTTCTAAACCGTAGAGTTGGTTATCATACATTCATATACTCGTATATAAAACGAAACTGACATGGACGCTCTGACTTTACGCTTTATACACTAAAAACTAATTTAATTTAATAATTTAAAATTAATGAAAATAAAAAGACGCAAAACTGAATCGTTTAATACTAAAAATTTAAGTAATATCGTTCATATAAATTATGTTTTCATGGTGTTTTATAGTAAGCAAGTGAACGCACGTTGTGATTTACCGTAGGAACTCAGTTATTATATTCTCTCTATCTCTAGAAGTATTTCTTCTACCTTATTGATTTTACTATCATATATGATCCTTTTAACGTTTTATAAAATGATATATAAGTCATCGATATAAACTGATATTACATCGAGATATAAAGATCTAAACTGGACGCGTAAACAATAACGTATGACATGTTCGCTCTTCTTCTCTCTCTTGACAAGTTTTGCTCCATAACATCAAATACATGGCTTTGATTTTCATCAAATTCCGTCAAAAGCTTGACAATATGACTCGTAATAAAATAAATTTATTATAATTAGTATATATTTAATATAACATGGACATCTTAAGCGAACTAATTGAAGGTTTTTCAATTTTTTATATTATAACCTCAATATCTCTAAAACTATAATTCAAATTATCTTTCTCTCGTTGCGTTAATACTGAATCAAAAAACATCTAATTCATTGATAAGGATTCGTAAATCATAAATTCAGCGATTTCTCGCCCGATTGTGAAAGTATTCTTTCAGTATCCTAAAACTATTGATCGTAAAAATTCTAAAAAAAAAAAGGGACCACTTCGACAAGTTACCCTATCGTTTGACACCTCACTCATCCAAATCGGTCTACAGAAGGCAACGTACGAGCGGAACATCGGAAAAAAAAATACACGTCGAATTGATAACCTCCTTTTTGGTTTTTTTGAAGGTCGGTTAAAAAAAGTAGAGCCACACTCTACGCACATTATACCTACATTATTTTTACTCTTAATAATAGATTTACCGGCCACTTACATATTTTATCATAAAGATAATACATAATAATATTTTGATCTAATATTAAAAATGTCGTTTTGACGTTTATGAATACGTTTTCAGTCGGAACGCATAAGGACCACCGGAGTGCAACTAGGTATTTCTTTCATTTTGTTTCCATTTTGAATCTCAGTCGTGAAATACAATCAATACACCGACCGTCACGACAACGTCTTGATTTACAATTGTAAGATGATTTTCGGAAACAGACTATAAAGTAGCGACTAAAGGTTACCAAAATAAACGTAGCGAAAAATTCACACGCACACTTACTTGCAGCTTAAGGCCGTCGCTATTGTTGTGTCGCACTAAGATAATCATTTCATGTGGGTATTTTGGAGTAAACCGCTGAACCACGGTCACACCACCGACGACAACGAACAATTGCGCCGGATAGTGGCCAAATGAATCTCATGTCAATATTCGAAGAATGTAGCAGGATATAGATATTATGCATTTATTATAACGGCAACCAGACATTTCAGATATCGAGACTAACATTGTAAAACATTATAATGGGATATTTTTTTAAAGTAACTGTGAATTCGTTATAAATAGATTCGTTAAAAACATGTTATTCGTTTATTGCGGCAAAACAAAATATTATTCCATCGCCTTGTCAGACGCGAATCTTTCGGCCACCAAATGACTGGTAGCCTTGAACACTTCGCTAACAGATTTAGGTCATCAACCCTCGGCAAATCTGCTTGTGATTCACGATGTGATTAAAGTAATCAACTTTTGATCAGTTTTTGTGGCAATTCGTTCTGAGGCACGAAACGCTAAAGCTACATCAATTTATTTATTTTTAAACCAAATCATACCTACATTTATAATACCGCTGTATGTTTGCAACGGTGCAATGAGCACTCTTGTGTGTGCGGTCGGCTCCCATTAATAAATGAGAAGAAAAAATCGTCCTTCGCAACGACCTTAAACGCTCCCTAGCGGGCGGCTCTGCGCTTCCGATGTATCGCGTGCGCCGTGCTATCGGTTTATAGCAACAACGCCTCAACGGAGACGTATATTGTCCGGCCGGAGCGGTTCTTTGCTAGTTTCGAATGCGATAAATGCTAACAGCGTCCGATAACCCCGAGGAACAAGGACATAACAGCCTTCTGTTGGGTTTTGTGCGCACATAAAAACTAACTTAACAAGCTAGATTATCATCGACGACTATGTTTCTCTCGAATCCGAATCGTGAGATGTCGTAGATTATTTTAAGTTCGAATAAAATTAAAAACTAACGTTCCAATGCGTAAAAATTAAATAACCAATTAGGTAGGTACCTACTTATTAGATGTTTCCAATTCGCACATACAATTTTACTAATACAAAATGGATAATTTTATCGAAACTACGATAGTGAAGATGTAGAATTTGCGATTACTTCTTTTCACTGTACACTTGGTAGGCAGGTACCTACTTTAACGATATATTATTAAGATGTTTTCTTAATACATCTTTAAAATTTATCGTAATCCCATATACCTACATATAACAGGTAATAATAATATGTATACCGGTCTGCTAATGACTAACCTCGTTCGGCTTCATAATAACTAATTGTATTGCCAAAAGCTACGACTGAAGGCTACCTTTAATGGTCAAATAATGAGTGTTCGCATTCAAGGTTAGCTCATACGGTTTCTCGGCAGGAAACGGCGAGTAACTGAATAGATATTGTGGCCGTGGTAATTACAGAGCCTTGACTTACCGTTTTAGAATAAAAACCGCACTATTTAAATACACCTCGTTAACAATTCCTTCAATACTAAACTTATTATTTCTCATCTTAAGATAAATGCGAGATCAAAGACAATAAAGCGGTCTAAATGTTGACGGTATTCTATGGATGCGCCCGTAAAAAGAAGCCTCGTCCTTGGGTCCCTAACAAAAGCTAAGAAAGGGCAAAGGAACCCGTTTCAAGCAACCTTGTGGCTTTCACTAACTACCTACGCATGTCTTGTCTTCAATTTCATAATAACGCTCAAATTGTTTTTTGATACCTACCTAAATACTTTTTATTTTTTGGAGTTACATACAAGGATTATTTTGCAAGCTTCGCTGTCTGGTTACAGTCATACCGTACACATAAGATACGTAGAACATATTTTACATAGGTATGCATTTTGTTTTTAACAACTAATGTTACATACGATTAATAATAATAATTCACTAGCTATTCAACATTACAAAAATATTGCATCGGCAGTGATTTGCAGATTTAGGTCGATATTGATTTAGTTATTTGTTGACTTGTAGGCCAATTATTATAATAATGTGACACGCACACATAGACCACAAAATGCGTAGGTGTATGTGTGGAGGCGAGCGTTATACCGTTATGGAGGCACATACTGGTGACGTCACTCGGCCTTATGCCTTCGACACCACACGAATACGTTATATTCAACGGAATAGACGACAGTATTTTATAGATTTTTTTTATTGAGTTGTATCGGACAGTTTTATTAAAATTATATTTCTCAAGAGACAACTTTGCGTTTTTCAGATCGTGACGTTTTCGGAGATCACAACGGAGACAAATACGGCAACGAGAGACGGACTAAAGAGCCGAGGAGATTTATATCGTCGATCCTCGGAGGCGAAATCCCCTACGGAAGCCACCGAGGGCACGTCTTGACGCAGGCTGAAAGGAAACAGTATTTGCCAGTGGCCGTCGAAGGCAAAAACGTAGAAAGTAATCCTTTAATAAAAGAGGAAAAGGATGCGCTGCAAAGCGAACCGACAGTTCTACCGCCGAGGAGTTCCCCTTCGCCCGAGGCCGCCCCGTCCCCCGGCACGGACAGTGTCACTTGCCAAAAAGTCTCTGTTATACAAAGAACACCGTCACAGACACAATTTCAAAACAATAAAAAGGAATTATCGGAAGTTCGGCTTCCGGTTACATTACCTCCTTCGGAACCGGAACAAGACCAGCCGATAGACTACGTTATAGCTAAGAAGAGAGGAGAAACCGAGGATGAAGAAACCGAAAAGAAGATAAGGGAACAGAGACGAACCAGTAGTTCTAAAATTGCTAACAGCATACTAGCCAGGCCAGTACTCGTCCTGAGAAATCGACCCGGAAATAAATTACCTGGTATAATAAGCGCTGCAGCCGGTCACGGGCGAACGAATGGAACGAACAGTTCAAACTCAGGTTCTCAAAGCACGGGCGGATCGGGCAGCTTCAGCTCTGGAGGCAGCAGCGCAGCTCCTTCGGGAGGCGGTGGGGGAGCACTAGGGGGCGGATCAGGTAGTGGTGGCAACGGCGGTCGCGATGGAAGGTCTAACTATGGACCTAACAGCCCCCCCACGGGCAGTCTCCCACCTTTTTATGAAACTTTGGGACCGAACACCAAAGGAGGCCAAAACTCATTCAACGCAAATAGCAATTTTACCAACGAATTTAATATGATGAACGGTTTCAATATGGAATGTGAAAATACGGAAAATGCCAACACAAATTTCCCGGAGCAAAGTAAACAATATTCTTTAATGCAAAACGCTCACTACGGTATAGCATTGAAGGACGAGGAGGTCGATTACGACCGGATTGAAAATAAATTAGAAAATCTCGGTTCGATCGGCAGTTACAGCAATCACTTTGACGATTCTATGGTGGTCGACATGGGAGAAGATGTAATCGATAACAACCAGTTCTATACGACTCTGACGTTTGCCCCCAACGAGGGGATATTGAGTAATCTCTCGGACTCGACAGACATCAATGACCTCTTAAATAACCACGTCGAACAAATCACGGACTCGGAAATACGAGAGTCGTCTTCGATCACCCCCGACTCCGTGCACAACGGGGTCGACATCGAATCCCTAACGGAGCATGTCAGCAGACAGTATTACGAAAAGGCCAACTACATCGCTTTTGCAAATCAAGAACAGGGATCCTCGTACGGATTCCCTAAGGAGCGATCGGATTTACTGATGCAACTCAACCCCGCGCTTCTTCCTCACAACGAAGGGCAAATGCAACAGCTCCAAATTCACGTTCAACTCCAGCAGAGACAGCAAATTCTATCTCCCGGTTTCCCTTTCACTAGTCACTCTCTGGATCTGGACTCCCCGAGCGGCGTATCCCTGCCGTCGCCCAGCGGGAACAGCTCTCTGGACGGCAACCAACACATGGACAACTCATCTCTAAGTCCCGCTGCCGCTGTAAGTCTGAAGAAAGGGTCTCTCACCGATAGCAAAATTCAAATTTTGCAACAAAGGGTAAGCATTATTTGATTTTAAGGCGAAGCTCTCGATCATTTATATTCAATGTCATCCGGGTGACTCTCGAATGAGGTCTGTAAATATAAAAAGGACATTGAAAATTGAGTAGAGATTCCGTTAACGTATAACGCTGAGCCTGAATCAACTTATGCTTTTACCTGCTGCAAAAACGTTTATGCTTTCAAGATTTCAACAACGAAGTTATCTGTTTAATCGGACAGCTGTCTTTTATAACGCTCAGCATTATAATTTGACGAATGGAAACTTAAACAAGTAGCTGTCCAAAAGTGACATAGACGTTTTTTAAAAAAAAAATTTTTTCAGCTCGGTCTACCGGCGGAACTACCTCTGGAATTCATCAACGGCGGCCACGGAGTGAAAAACCCTCTTGCCACCGAAGCGAACGCCCGACAACGCGAGGAGGAGAAAAATAAACAAGTATTAGTGAGCGAAGACGATCCCACGAAGTTCGTGTGCAGGGTGTGTTCGAAGAACTTTACGTTGCAGAGGCTCTTAAATCGGCATATGAAGTGTCACTCTGACGTTAAACGGTATCTGTGCACATTCTGCGGCAAAGGTTTCAACGACACGTTTGACCTGAAGAGACACACGAGAACGCACACGGGAGTCCGGCCCTACAAATGTAATCTATGCGAGAAATCCTTCACCCAGAGGTGCTCGCTCGAATCTCACTGCCTGAAAGTACACGGCGTACAGCACACTTACGCCTACAAAGAGAGGAGGACCAAGGTATCGCTACGTTCTTCATTTTTACAGTTTTATAATCAAACGTCTATTTTAATTCTGTTTACTATTATATTAAGGACAGTTCCAAACAAGTTCATTACATTTACATTAACAACAGTTAGTGTTTCTAATAACTTTTACTATTAATTTCATGTTTTACGCAGATGTACGTGTGCGAAGAGTGCGGCCATACCACCTCGGAGCCTGAGGAGCACTACATGCACCTCAAGAAGCAGCACCCCTACTCCCCGGCGCTACTCAAGTTCTACGACAAGCGACACTTCAAATTCACGAACGCCACGTTCGCAAATCAGCTGCTAGGCCAATTACCGATGCCAGTACACAACTAATACTTCTTTAACTGGAAGCAGAATATTAAGGGGAATTTTATATTAAACATTCATAAAACACGTGACGTCCGCCATGTCACCTGACGGATCATTTTATTCTAAACGAATAACGAATTTATTCCGTCCGCTAATGATTATAATGTAAAATTGAAATTAATTCCCAGTGGACTATGTTGGAGGTCGCTGAGTCTGGGCCTAACATGTTTATTATGTCTTCCAATTTAGATCTCTTGAATAATTGAAGATCGTCTAAGCGATTTTAATATGGAAACTGCGTTTCCTCCATTAAAATACCTTAATTTTTTAACAGTCAAAGAGACTTCATTAGCCTACAGCGTTGGGCATGACTGCAATTAAAAAATCAAAGTATCGGGTATTATGTGCAATGTTTGGTGATGGTACGGGGTTAGTTTTAAGTTTACATTTAGTTCGTAAGAATTAGTTAATGAGTTAGGTTCATTTGAAATCAGCGCGGGTTAGAGTTAAGAAGGAAGAATCGGACGGTGCTAAGGACGAGATTACGAGCCGCTGACTTGAAATGAAGCATGGAGCGGATGACTCCTTTGTCCGCTCCATTCGACATTAACTCCATAAGGAATCCCGTCTTTTTCCTTTCTAGTGATATTAGATTCTAATTAACTTTATATTTTAACACAATATTCGTGTCACAATATCAAAGTGTACTTAGTAGTGTGTTATGTTTGTTTTTTGGTACTTATTTGATAACAAAATTGTATATTTTTGTCATGTGATCGCCGAGCAAGGCTCACAAAAGTCGTACCGAATCGAAATGCATTTCTAGAAGTATTTATATTTTTTCAATTTGAAAATAATCGGTTTACAGTATATTATGTGCTGTGAGTGTGAATTATTATCTGTTGCGCTAAGTTATTTAAAAAGTTGGTTGTTAATAAGTAATTATATAATAAACGAGTTTAAGTAATTGAACTCCGGCATTTAGGATGTACGAGTGATGCTCAATTTTGGTACATTTGCGCTTTTACCGCGCAAAGGAATTGTGGCTCTTTTAAAATGTAAATAAGACAAAATTTATGTGCTAAGAATAAAATAGGTAAATTAATATTTTAGGTACCTAATTAGACATATTACAATGAGATTTCAAAAATGATTTTTGTTTTAATGTTTTGGTAAGAGATAATTCGTGATTTATGGCTTATCGGCAACACCTGGGTGTGCTCAGTTTTCTTGTGATAGCGCAATGTCTTAACTTAACTACTTATCGGTTGCATTTATTAGCATTTTGAGGGCAATGTAGGCATAGCTGGCCTTTCACGATTATTTTATAAGAAACAATCTACTGCATTGTACTGATAAGCAATATATTAATATCATGATTAAATAGTTTGTGGTTTTATTTTATTATCTATTTTAAGAAACATTCTCAAAGATGTAGGTACATAAAAAGCAGAATAATAACTTATTTATTTTTTAACACCTTAAATCATATGTTTCTTATGTATTTTTTATTAGTAGAGATATAATTAAACAAATATACAGAAAAGAATGGATAACCTTTAAAATAGTTAAGATTGCCAAAATAAAAAAACCATCCCGAATCTGCGATTGTTACATTTATAAAATAAAAAGTGTAACGCAACCGTGTTCAGGAGCGACATTCATTTTGCTCGTCCACTTTGTACAGGAGTATCTTATTTGCCAATTTTACGTTCACTTTCAGTCCCTTAATTCTCTGTATCTCCATCTTTTATTGGCTTTACTACAACATAAGACCAAGATATAATGGCTTAAATTAGACGCGATATAGCGTACCTACGCGTGTATGACCGGCTTCTCCCCGTTCAGAAAGTTTCCTTCTTTACCTCAAAAATATGGTTTCAATTTTCACTGCATTTCGTCCATGATCCTTTAAATGTAGCATGTAGTTAGTTAAATGAAACCTTAATTTATTATTATTATTATAAATTGAATAATGAATTCAAAACATCTCATTTATTAATAAAGGTTCGCATTTAATTGGGTGTTATGCAAATAAGTAAAACGATGTTGCGAAAATTTCAGCGATTGCTTCAGAAATTTGCCCAATATACTAAAAACTATTCAAAATAGATTTTTAATGGTAACAAGATGACGCTGAACTAAATTCATGATCCCCCCTGGATCCGCCCTTGATAAGGATTCATATATCATAGAGGACATAGAGTAATAAGGGGCCATCCATAAATGTGTCACAGCTGGTCACATTTGTGAGACTCCCCCTCCCCCATATGTATGTCACATATTTTGCAATTTTACGTTTTTGATTAATGTTTTTTAGTATTTCGTTAATAGTGTAAAGTTCGTGTTTTAACACGTAGATTAGGAAATGTGACGTCACAAAATTTAGGACCCCTCCCACCCCCTTGTCACACTTCGTCGACCATCTCCCTCCCCTTTATATGTAATTTATGGATGACTTCCAAGAGATTTCAGCGATTTCTCGCCCGATTTTGAAACTATTATTTCAATATCCTAAAAACTATTGAGCGTAAAAATTCTAAAACAAATGGGACCACTTCGACGAGTTACCCTATCGTTTTACGCCCCACTCTTCCAAATCGGTCTACGGATGGCAACGTACGAGCGGAACATTGGAAAAAAATACACGTCGAATTGATAACCTCCGTTTTGGTTTTTTTGAAAAACGGCTTTATGTAAGTTAATCACTAAGTTAACCACATTAAAACACGAAAATCCTACTAATGTTAGTCCAATTATTGTCTATTGACCCATTATGATGTATTTTTAACCACATTTTAATCATACTCTTGAGGAAAGAAAGCAATTTGTGAAAACCTATATTTGAGCTAGCTTATTCTGAGAAACATGCGATATCATAATGACAGAGATACTTCACTTAAATATTACAATTAGGTAATTCAGCTTAGTCGTGAAAGATCTGTACCAATAATTAATCCTACTTGCATCTTTTGGGAAACTAACTAAAAATATTCACCGATACAACTGGCTAACATTCCTATTTTGTAGAGCTTATATGTCAAGATCAATTATAATTGTTAATCCTTAATGTCCTGTTTACTAAATGAATTCGATCGGACACGATAGATTGGAAATAAATTGTTTCCCTTGAGGTTAATTTAAAAAGACGATTATATCAGCATCTTTCTACTATTAAAGAAGAATCATTAATTGATAATAACAGAGCATGGCGCGCGTGGTTAAAGACATCATGAAAAATAATAAAAAAGAAAAATTAGTGAAAGAATATTTGGAGAAATTAAATTGCAATATATGTCGATTGTTTCAGTACTCGGGTATATTTAGATATAATACGAACATGAGACGTGGAAGATTCGCCAGAAGCACACTCCAATCGACGCTCAGAAGCATCTCCATTAGCATCTTATTAACATTTTGCTGTGCATTTTTTTCTTATCTGACTGTTACTCAACACTTTCTGTCTACCAATGAAATGATCATGGTAATCGTTTTGACCATATATGGCAACTGTATGATTTTAAACGTGAATTTTATCAATCGGAACTCTTATTTCGAACTGTTCAAAGTGTGCATTGAAATTGACGAGTTTATCGGAAGACGAGAGACAACATTTATGAGAAATATTACTCACAGTCTGTTTCGTTTGCAAATAATATTTTATTTGATAATAACAATGTCTACTGTAATTGCAAGTGTTATTAAGATTCGCGTTCATAACACCGAGGCACATGCTTTGGCCCTCTTAATGATCGCTGTTTTGTATGGTATGCTGTTTTATATTAACTTCTTAGCTCTTTCTTACACATTTTTGAGCATGAGAGTTCGTTTTTTAAATATAGCTTTGTTAAAGCTATATTACAATGTCGACGAATATGATATTTTTACAAAAAAGACATTATATTTCGACGGAATAATTTGGAAAGTGCACTATAACAATTTCGTTGAATTAAAATGGGAACATTTTGAAAATGCTTATCGTCTCGTGTTTAAAGTTTTGCGAAATATGGAGAAATGTCTTCAATTTATCGTGAGTATATAAATATTAATAATCTTATATACCTAAGCAATGGGGCTTACGACAAAGTTGCTCAAGTTTATGCAAGTCATATTGGTGATAGACAACAGTACGTGGAGTATGCAGCAGCTCGATCTGACCCATATTATACAAGTTCTGGCGTAACACAAGGTAGAAATTTGGGGCCCCTGAAATTTTTGATGACCTCAATCAATGACCTACCAAGTGTTGTAAAACATGCAAAGTGCCTACTGTATGCTGATGACTTGAAACTGTTAATGCCAATATACACAGCAAGGAAGACAGTATATGGATGGAGTTCAGCAGAATATGGATTCTCTCGTTAACTGGAGCAGAGAATAAAAATTAAAATTCCACTCTTCAAAGTGTGTAGTAATCACCGTGTAGTAAGGGCGCGTGCGCAGGCTTTACCTATAAACTGGATGACATACCGTCAACAAGAGTGGCAGTGACAAACAAGTGATCTGCATAATCGAGGTCACATCACAGTAATATGTAAAAAAGCATATAATTAATTAAGGTTCTTGCTGCGAATGGCTCCAGGCTTTTCCAATATCAAAGCTATTGTATCATTAATCTTTATATAATGCATTAGTGAGAACCCATTTGGAGTGCAACTCAATGATTTGCGCGCCAGATGAGATAAAATATAGTCTAATGTTGGAATCCAAGTTACGCGGGTCCTTGATTGAACCGGATAGCATCTGAGTTGGCCCTGTTCTGTTGCAACCTGGCTGGGTTCATCATTGTAACGCTTTTTGTCGTTTGTTATGGCGTATAAATTAAACAAATTTTTTATGTAGATAATAATTGTATTTTATATAAAATAGCATTGATACCTACTAACGCATTAGGGCATACCCTGTAAAGTTAGTAATAAGATTGAATAAATAAATATTATGTAACGGGTCCTCAGTTGAACACACACTCACACACAGTTGAACTTTAAATATTTCCGTTTAATTTTTCAGTTACTCTCTGGATCTTGTGTCATGACAACGGGTTTATTTTTGGGGATTCAGTTTATAATAAATATTCTGAAATATGATGAGGTTAGTATGTCATCAACATACTCGTAGGTAGCTAAGTTAAGTACACACGCTTAAAGTGAGACAGACCTTTAAAATGTTAAGAATGTGTTTGCAATGATTTCATATAATAATTTCAATATAAGTAACTTGTTTCAGCCAAAGAACAAACTACGTCTCGTCTTGATAACTCTGTGGATTCCGTTGGGGTGGCTGTTGAAGGTCCTCACCGGTTTAATAGTAGACCTTTTTTTGAACGAAATTGCCACAACCCAACATATATGCATGCATATGATGTTGCACTCACACTTGGAAGGTAAATTCAAAAAAAAGTTACACGTTACATCATACTGCTGACGCAGGAGCATAGTTTAATAATTTGACTTTCCATGAACAAATCGTAAAACTACGTATTATATTTGTATAAACCATGTAATTACATATCTCAGTCTGCTGCGTTTTATAAACTGAACTGCTAAATAAATTTTCATAATTTTGGTATAAGATGATACCAAATTCAAGGAGCCTCAGTAACGAATACGAACACTAGGCAGACAAAGTTGCGGTCAGCCGCGAAAATTATCTATTTTTATTAATAGTTATTGTTTGTCTCGAAGTTTAAGTAATGCTTCTCTGTTGGTTAAAATGTTGGTAAATCTTTAAAATGTAAAAGGGAAAATTACATATCTGTTAAATATTAAATTTCAGAGAAATATCGTAATGTTGGGGAGAGAATATTTGAAATAGTACAAGTGAATTCACCACAATTATCCGTGTACGGGATGTACGTATTCAATTCGGGGATGGTTATAAAGTCGTTCACCTCCCTCATCGTCTTCGTCATAATACAATTGCAATATTCATTTCCATCAAAACTTTAAACAAATAATCTTATGACATATACGTTTATATAGGTACTTACATAGATTATGGTTGTGTTTTCAGTTGCGTATATTATACGGTGTTTTTTGTTATTATACTGAAATCAATATCGCCTATTTCGAGTTTATAAAGGAACTCCGCATTTTGTTCAAATACTATGTCCACACTGTGCCTTTTCATCTTCAACTTTCGTCGTCATCTTTATATTCAACTTTCGTTTGTTGACGCAATAATTGAATGCGTCAATAGAACGCGACGCTACGTAGTCATTTTGGTTCTGTCAGCGTTGAAAACATGAGCGACGTAAACATTTTGACTTGGTGGAATATGTGCGGCTTACTTAGTCATAAGAAAATCCAGAAAAAAAAGATCAAAGCGAAAATTTTATTCTTAAATTAATAAAGTCTTATTATTTTTTAATCCTTAAGTTGTGGAAAGCTTCTGTATTCTTCAATAAACTTTAAAGTAATATTTTTTTCTTTGTCTGCCATCTTGATGTTGAACGCTTTGTGGCACAGAAATCCACCAGTCGCGGAAAACGTACCTAATTCGCAGCGCGCGCTATTCTTTCAACTGTCAATAACGCAAGCGTCAAGGACATGCCTCACGTGCGCTGTTGACTGCGCTTTGACGCATGCCCTTAATGAACGAAAAAAGGCACAGCGTGGACATAGCATATGAGCAACGTGACAGTTTTATGCCTTTGTTGCATTTTACATGAATATTATTTATATCTACTCTATTCAAGTTCTTTTTATATATAAGGTTCATTAATAATATAAAATTTAATTTTTCACATTTTAGTGCGTCTTGAGGTCGGTTTTATTTTTAATATAAAATTAATTTATTTTCAATGAAATTTCATTAATGACTGTTAAGTTTTTTTGTACATATATAAAGATAATTACTTATGTTATCAAATCTTTCAAATAATATAAAATGATTAGATTATAAAATGTATTTTTAAATCGTTAAAAGCCTATTAGTCCGGGATCCCTGGAGCATTTTTGAATTTGATTACTATCAAGCTAATTTTTCTTGAGTAGCTTCATTTCGATGAGACGCCCAACAATTTCCGTACGAAAACTCCCGATTGTGGGAGATAATAGCGGTAGCAGGGATAAAATATGTTGATTTGATGATTCTCAAAAATGTATTAATAACTGGTTTTAATTTTGTTAAATCTCAAGGGAATTATCTAAATTGTTCGAAAAAATATTTGTCTTACAAAATGTATGGTTTGATCAAAGAGTCCCCTCCTTCTAACACGTATCAATGACGAGGTCATCAAAAATGATTACTAACAGCTGATTTTTTTTTTATTACTTAGGTAATATTGTTATAATTTAACAGTCACATTGTCCTACAAATTGCGTGGTACGTTATCACGGTCCTACGCTCAGAAATTGTTAATACCACAAGATAATTTTTCTCATTACTAACTGTAGGACAAACATATTACATAATAGGTTAGTGAGTTCTCTGCCCAAATGGAACAATGTCCTACAAGAAAACAGGTATTTATCACTAGTCCGACATTCCCTTATACGATCCCTATTGCAGGACGTATCAAACTCGTAATCGTTTAAAAGATAATAATTATGATGACTTTATGAAATTTACTTGTTTTTTATTTGCTGTTTGGCTTATTATATATTTTTTTTCTTTCTATAGAAGGAACGTGTGAGGCGTGCACTTTTGGGGTTTTATCCAAAAAAAATTTGTTTTCGCATTTATAACATAAGATACAGTGAAAACATCTTTTTAAAATTTAAATAACTTTATTTTTTAGTAAACTAGGTACAAAAATTGTCAGTTTTTTGGACAGTTTTATTTTTTACTATAAGTACCTATATAGGTACTTATAGTAAAAGTGACTGGATATTAGAATGGTTCTTATCTCTTTTGTTTGAAGACGACCTGTTCGCTTCTGACGTAAAGGCATTAAGAGCCATTTTTATTGATCGTATCAATTCATAATTTTGTATCCGGTGACTGGACATGACTGATCAATAAACATAATAATACAATAGTTAGTAGGTAAGCCAGCACTTACTGCAGAGGTACCTTGTTTGAGCATATTGAAATGGTCACAATAAATATATTTTTATGAACCAACTTAGTGAAATTAGATAGTATCCTACGTCCCCTATGTCCTTTCTCAACTTATTATCTATGTTTGTGCCAAATTTCATTAAAATCGGTTCAGTGGTTTAGGCCTGAAAGCGTAGCAGACAGAGTTACTTTCGAATTTTTAATATTATTATATTATTAAAATATTAGTATGGATTCCCTAGAACAGTCGAGTATTTCCGAACATGTTTTTTATATAAAATTAAATTATACATAATTACGTGAAAATATAAAGTTAATAAATTATTATTCAATTATTTGAAAAATGAAGTAAAAAAATATTCGATCGACCTTTCATAAGCCAAATATTTAGATTTCACTCGGAATTCGTTATAGCAAGAGGAATGATAACCTTTTACTTCGTCATTTCAATTATCAGGCAAGACAACATCTCGATATTTATGTTGATGATGCTTTCGAGCAGATAGAAAAATTTTGCAAGAAAGCCAAATGTCTTTATTACATTTCTTCACTTCTTCTCTTTTCTCTCGGAAAGTAGGGTCTTCACGAAGCAAATTACACAAAAAAGGACAACAAAACATATTGGAAGGAGGGGACTCTTTGATCAAACCATACATTTTGTAGAACAAATATTTTTTCGAATAATTTAGATAATTACCTTGAGATATAACACAATTAAAACCAGTTATTAATAAATTTCTGAGAATCATCAAATCAACATATTTTATCCCTGCTAACGCTATTACCCCCCACAATCGGGAGTTTTCGTAAGGAAATTGTTGTGCGTCTCATCGAAATGAAGCTACTCACCAAAAATTAGCTTGATAGTAATCAAATTCAAAAATGCTCCAGGGATCCCGGACTATATACCTACTCAGATTGTGGACAATTCAGTGTCAACTGTCAATAAGAAAGTAAATAAAGAATATTTTAAAATAAGTATTATTTTCATTTTAGTAATTACCTAGGTACCTATATTATGAATCTTTGCCTATATGGACAAAACGTAAGCATACACATTTAAAGATTTTATGAGTACCTATGCTTTGAAGGATTTTCGGCCGTCAGAGGCCTTCGAGGCAAATTCTCAGTGTTGTTAATGTCGGCTTTTGTTCTTAGACAAGCATAGAAAATAGAATATTGTCTCTACACTTTATAAATTATGTTTTGTATTGAAAGTGTCGAGTATATAAGTCGGATGAGCCACCGACTCCAAATAAAAGCGAGTCGACTGTTACGTTCGAAACTAGGGACATAATGACGAAACAAAATATGTTCTTTGTTCTTTTCTTGACATTGGTCATCGTCGGATCGGTAAGTTTCTATTAAAAGATATTACATGATTAAAACGATTTGTGAGTTCTGTGTACCCGATTATGATTTCTTATACCTAATTAATAAAAGAAATAATATTTTTATCTCATAGTTTGCTTTTAAGAGTGACCTCTAAGCATTTATCAAAAATCGTATATTTTTCTATCATCGTATAAAGTACCTACAAAAGCAAACTTTTTTTTATAAATTGAGTTTTTGGTTATTTTTCAATGTAAACATTCAGACAATAGTAATTAAAAAACAGACACAAAAAAATCTTTTTTTTTGTTGACTTGTGTTATTAATTATCAAAATTGGCTTTTGAACATAAAAAGAAAATCGTATTGAAAAGTTACTTAAAGAGTTATTTTTTTCGAGAATAATAGTTTAGTAAATGTAAAATTTTCTTATTTAAAAATGTAGGCATGCTTTGCGGTTGTACTTATTAGTTATGTTTGGTGAAACGACATCTGTTTTCAAGGCTGTTCAACGTTTCGCCTTTTCATATATTTTTTACTTTACTTTACTTTTAACTTAAAAATCGAAAGTGAAATAACGTAAACCATGCGGCAGACACAATTATTCTGCATTTATTTCACACATCATTTCCTTTAGTGGAAAGCAGGTGATCAGAATCTTGCACCAAATAACGCAACTCAAATATTTATTTTTTCGAATGCCATAAGTACACATAAATAAATTGTGAAGGGACTCGCTCGAAAAAGAACAGGTTTCTTTTATTTTTATTTCATCATCTTTTCCATTAAGCACAGAAAATTCGCGATATATTTTTGTTCAATTGTACCTTCAGAGCAAAATATATCTGTTTTTATTGAATCAGCTGAAATATGTTGAATGACGTCACTCGTATAATATAAACCGCATCATTTCCTCACCAGCAACATTATCAAGACCAGTGGCCTAAGCAATAAGCCTAACAATGTTGAAAGTTTTATTTTTTGTTTGCTTCGCTGTTCTTTTCTACGTGGCTGTAAGTAATACATACATTACATATTAAAATAGAAAATAAATAAAAATATAAAGGGGTTTAGTAATTTTTCTTCCGATTATTTTCAGCTTGCCATGCCAGCTGGTAAGTCCTTTTAATTTATTTAAAATCTACATCAATACGTATTTTGGTTAAAAATTCCAAAAAGGCTAGACCGATTCGATTGTTTTCTTTAAATACACAATATGTAGATATATAAAAAATCGCAAGCATCGCCTGCCAGCAAAATACAGAATGTCGTATAAATACCATCTGGTATTTTGTCTTTTCTGCTAGTTAAGCTCTTGTTTACTTTACTTCATAGTAATTTACATAAAGTATTAGCATAATATGCTTTTATTAAAGAAAATAATTTATAAGGCACTCATAATTTACCTTCTAAAATAGAAATTTTTTTGCTATATAATTTCAAGATAAATGTTTAAGCTTTTGGTTATTTTAGTATCCGCATCAGTTGAAATTGCAGAATTGTTTAAAACGCTAACATTTCCAGATCCAGTAGACCCAAAGGCTGCGCTTGGAGCCGCTCAACCTCCTGCTGCCCCAGATTCAGCACCTTCCTCGCCTGGTAAGTACACATCAGAGTATAGGTAAAAACATTACTTACTATAAGATAAGACCCACACAGACACATTTGTATTGAAAATTAACAAAGCTTCACGGTTTCAGATATGGGCCTTTTCGAACAGTTCCGCAAGACGATGATGAAGAATATATTCTAAGAAACCGAATGGCACACCCGATGTGCTGAATTCTTTGTCTGAAATACATAATATATTGATTCTCCAATATTTTGTGATTATTTTTTACCCAAAATTTAATTACCCATAATAATTTATATATATTTCATTTATATAATAGGTACTTATCTAGAAGAGTAACTATTATTACAACTGTAGAAAACATAGCTATAACTAATAAAGATATATTTTTTAAATCGCTGAAGTTGATGATTTAAAATATAATCTAAGCCTTTTGCTTCAATTAATAAAAAAGGCACTATTTTATACAATAATATATTTTTTGTATTAATTTGAATTGAAATAACAGCTGGGGCTTAGTCTACTAATAATCAACAAATGACGCAATGAAGAAGTAGGTATACCTTTTTTAATGGATAAATTATAAAAAATTGAGTAAAATGAAACAAACATGTGAAAGAATCAATAAAATATCTCTTGAAATGAAAAAGTTATGGGATTTCGAAGTTGCGCTTGCAAAAATAATTTGTTACACGCTAATAGGTCGAATAACGTCACAATTCACAGCCGAATCAGCGGGCCAATCGCGGTAATGTGGGCACAAAGGTAATACTGACATCTATTTAAATTTCCCAAGGACGGTCAACTTAAATATCTTTGATAGTTAGATAGCCTTTAATTTCTAAAACATTTTAACAAAACTACCTATTAAGAGTAAGGTTAGGTAGCTAATTGTATTAAGTATTATGGTTATGTACACAGGTTTTATTAGCATTAGCGTTTTATGCCACTGGATCCTACCAACCATAGGTCCTGGATCCTACCATAGTAGGAGATTGTCGGAAACATTGCGTTTCGCAATCAAGTGTTTGCAAGGCAATCCGTCAAGTAATAAATGCTTTAAATGCTACAAGTATTGTTAATAAATATATAGCATTCCCATTTCAACAACATGAAAGAGAATATGTTTATATTATTATTTGAAATAATTGACGTTTATTGAGTTAATTCGTTCTAGTAAATTATATATTCATGAACTATTTCTAGGTTTTATCGGAAATTTAAAATGCCAGGTTTATTGGGATGTGTTGATGGGACTCATGTAGCAATTGTTCGCCCTAAAGAAAATGAAGAAAGGTTTTTCAATAGAAAAGGGTATCATTCTCTTAATGTACAAATTGTGAGTAATTTTCTTATTCATTCTTTAGTAATTTTTTAGGTACATTAACATCATAACAGATCTGTATTATAATGTACTTATAATAATATGTACTTTCCTTTACAGATGTGTGACTCAAGGGCGGATCCAGCTTTGTTGTCAGGGGGGGGTCACATAGTCATGGTCAAGTTACAAGAAGTTATAATTTAATTTTATGGTTAAACTTTGGAAATATGCCAATCGATTTAAGGGGTGGGACGGGCACGGGTTTTGGGGGGGAGGGGGTGTAGAAGCTCACCTCCAAAAAGAGGGACCCTTTCGCATTTTTTTAAAATTCTAACCTTAAAATACAAAATTCGTAATTTGACTGTCCAAAAAGGGTAAAATTTGGTAAATAAACGTGAGATATAGAAATAAGTCAATTCACCTTTACTTTTCAGTCCAAAAACTTGTATTTTTTTAGGAAGTTTTTTTTAACAACAATTATTGCCAAAAATATAGGTAAGTTGATAACCTAACTTTTGATAACTGGCAGTTTATTAATGGAAATACATTCACAGCCTAATAACAGATAAATTAATTTTAAACAAAAAAATAAAACCGACCTCAAAACGCACTGAAAAGTAAAAAATAAATTTTGTATTATAAATGAACTTACTATATAAATAAAAGGCATAAATATTCAATTAATTTTTTTATTAAAGTCCAGGAATATTCATTAGTCTTTTTAATTATATATTTGGCACCGCCTTTCAAAAAGCAACATGAAAGTTTTATGCCATTGTAGAATTAGATATGATATGATGAATTTTATTTATCAACACTATCTACGTCTTTTATTTATATATTAAGTTCATTTATAATACAAAATTTATTTTTTACTTTTCAGTGCGTTTTGAGGTCGGTTTTATTTTTTTGTTTAAAATTAATTTATTTTATACTTTTGAGTGGCTCTTCTAAACCGTATAGTTGGTTATCATACCATCAAAACTAAACTGATATGGACGCTCTGACTTTACGCTTAACTTATACACTAAAAACTAATTTAATTAATTTAATTTAATAATTTAAAATTAATGAAAATAAGAAGACGCAAAACTGAATTGTTTAATACTAAAAATTTAAGTAATATCGTTTATATAAATTAAGTTTTCATGATGTTTTATAGTAAGCAAGTGAACGCACATTGTGATTTACAGTAGAAACTCAGTTACTATATTCTCTCTATCTCTAGAAGTATTTCTTCTACCTTATTGATTTTACTGTCATATGTAATGTTTAATGTTTTATAAAAAGATATATAAGTCATCGATATAAACTGATATTACATCGAGATATAGACATCTCAACTGGACGCGTAAGCAATAACGTATGACATGTTTTTCTCTGTTGACGAGTTTTGCTCCATAACATCAAATATTTGGCTTAGATTTTCATAAAATTTCGTCAAAAGCTTGATAATATTAGTTTTAATGAAATGAGTTTATCATAATTAGTATATATTTAATATAACATGGACATCTCTATTGCTAAAGCGAACTAATTGAAGATTTTTCAATTTTTTATTTTATAACCTCAATATCTCTAAAATTATAAATCAAATTATCTTGATTCTTATTTTTTCTTATTGCAAATTTAATACTTAATCGAATAACATCTAATTCATTGAGAAGGATTTATAAATCATAGAGTTATAAGCAAATAAGCACGACATGGTCGTGCGGAATTCAGCGATTTCTCGCCCGATTGTGAAACTATTCTTTCAATATGCTGAAAACTATTGATTGTAAAAATTCTAAAAAAAAATGGGACCACTTCGACGAGTTACCCTATCATTTGACACCTCACTCATCCAAATCGGTCTACAGATGGCGACGTACGAGCGGAACATCGGAAAAAAAAATACACGTCGAATTGATAACCTCCTTTTTGGTTTTTTTGAAGGTCGGTTAATAAAATAATAAAACAGAAATGAATTAAATGAAGAATTAATTTTTTTGTCATAATTGTTAACCTCCTTTTGGTTTTTTGAAGGTCGGTTAAAAAGTAAAAAGTATAAAATAAATTAATTTTAAATAAAAAAATAAAACCGACCTCAAAACGCACTAAAAAGTGGAAAATAAATTTTGTGTTATTAATGAACCTACTATAAATAAAAAGACGTGTATTTATAGTTGATAAATAAAATTCATGTAAAATTCAACAAGGGCATAAAACTGTCATGTTGCTTTTTGAAAGGCGGTGCCAAATACAGTGCAACCTCGATATAACAAATCGGAGGGGAACAAGAAAATATTCGTAATATCAAGTAATTCGTTGAACTGAGGTTTGTTATGTTGAGGTTAGATTGGTCTAAAATTCGTTATAAAGAGGTAAAAGAATAGTTTTTGAACATAATTAATGATGTTTCGCTTTTCTGCGACCGATAAGGAACACCGTTTACGTTTCTGAGCCATTTTAACTTAAATCTTTAACAATAGTGACAAGCAGAGGTGTTTACATTACTTTCCATCAAAACAACAATGATTACTTTACAAACAAAAGCGTGTCGAAACATGTCGAGACATGAATCACATTATAAGATTAAGAGTTATATTATTGGTGGAAACTTTATATAAAGGTTTTGGGTTGGCAAAATTCGTTAATTAGAGGTATGAATACTTTTTCTTGATAGTTGAAAATTCGTTATTAAGAGGTTGTACGCAAAGAATGTTCGCAATGTAAAGGTATATTTTATATTGACTCTTATGGACAAATCAAGGGGATTACGAAAAATTTGTTAAATCGAGGAAGTCGTTATATTGAGGTACGTTATATTAAGGTTGCACTGTATATGAAAGACGTATATACTATTCCAGTACTGATTAGTGATTAAAAATAAATTGAATGGCTTGGCTTATTCTAGTTTCAAATTTAATTCGCGCGAATTTCAGCGTTTCTCACCCGATTGTGAAACTATTTTTTCAATATACTGAAAACTATTGATCGTAAAAATTCTAAAAAAAAATGGAACCACTTCGACGAGTCTAATAATCGGTCTACGAATGGCGACGTACGAGCGGAACATCGGAAAAAAAAACAAAAAAAAAAATACACGTCTAATTGATAACCTCCTTTTTGGTTTATATGAAAGTCGGTTAAAAAGTTCTTGATAATTTTAGTGTCATCAAAATAGCGGTAAATTTTTATGTTCCAATTTACAAATTATGTTGATAAAACTATTAATAAAATAATGTTTTTAAATTTTTTAAATATTGTTTTAAGATATCAAACGGACTTAAAAGTTTAATAATAACTTTTTTTATTAAAAATACTAAATTTGAGAACAACAAGAATAAATATTTCTTTAAGACTCACAGATTAGTAGACCACGAAAATACATAAAACGGAACGGTTAATGATCGACAAAGTGTCAAAAAGTTGATAAAATTTTACGAATTTCAAAAAATTATATCTCGAAAATTAAAAAGTTTCGAAGTAAAAGATTTTACACATACACACGTATAAAAAGTGTGAACGTCCAAATCGATTGGCATGTTTTCAAAGTTTAGCCCATTATGTTTAACAATTCAAATTAGTGGTCCACTTAGGTCTTGAACCCAGCCCAGGGGGGGGTCATGACCCCCATGACCCCCCCCTGGATCCGCCCTTGGTGTGACTCTAGTTTAAATATTATAAGTGTAGATCCCAGTTATCCGGGATCTACTCATGACAGTGTAATTTGGAACAATCATCATTTGAAGTCTTACATTGAAAGGCTTCACAATAATTCTGGAGAAGATTTGTATGTTTTGGGTAGGTATTGTATTAAAACTTAAATTTAATATTAACTAGACCATAATGACTATTTTTTGTACCTAAGAAATTGTAGCATATAATTGTTTAATTTCAGGAGATTCAGGGTATCCCTTGAGACCAATCATGATGACTCCAATCTCAAGCCCAGAGCCTAACTCTCCTGAAGAGTACTATCAACACCTACATTCAGCTGCAAGGAATACTGTTGAGTGTTGTATAGGAATCTTAAAGGCTCGCTTTAGGTGTGTGTATATTTATTAATATTGTTTTCAGAAAAGTTCAGCTGCATGATATAAAATTTGTTTTATAAATAATTAAACCTACTTTAAAGTGCACTAGAAAGTAAAAAAAAAAAACTAATCCAAACATTATTAAAGTTATTATTCTTAGAAGAAAATGGAACAGAAAATCATAATAATATTAAATTACAATAGTATTAAATTATGTAAGTATGTACACCATAAATGTGTAGGTTAAGGTATCAATTTTATTCTTCCAGGTGCCTGTTAGTGGACAGGAAGCTGTACTATACACCACAGTCGGCAGCTCGAATTGTAAATTCATGCTGTGTGTTACATAATATAGCACATAAAGCAAATTTGCAGCATAGCCCATTAACCGCCGCGCAGGCGCGTCTCGAGCGAAGTCTGGCTGAGGCAAGCATGCGAGAGCCAAGCGTGCGAAGGGCGCTCTCCGAGTTGGAACTAGGCCACGCACGCCAGCAAGCTCTCGTACAACGGTTGTGGACAAACAGGGCTTTTGTAAATTGAATTACTTTTTGTTATACTACTTATTTTTTAATTACATTCAGACTTTATTTTTTCAGCATGATTGTATTAAATGCCGCATACTGCATTACACAAACTATGAATTATTGACAAAACTGAAACAAAATAATAATTAAATTAACTTTAGTTTTAACACAAAATATATTTGCATAACAAATACAACACAATTGGCTAGTTATTTAGTTAAAAATACCTTAGCAGAAAATTTGTCAATGCTTGCAGCAATCAATTTAAGAGACTCAGCATTTTTTTCTGCTGCTTGTGCCTGAACCAATGCAGCTTCAGCTTTTAACTTTTCAATTTCTAACACCATCCGCCTTAATTCGTCTAATGCAGATCTTGCTGAAAAAAAGTATGCCATTTATAAATATAAAATTTAAATATGTATGATGTGATTGTTTAAATATAAAGACAAGAGAAATACTTTTACAAAAATTATATCATTTTTACCATTGTAGTGATGTAAAATTTTGAACCTATTTTAAATAAACTATAGGTTATTTCTGACTTTACTCAGTAATTATAGATTACTGGATAAATTCAGAAATACATTAACATTTTGGTGTTATTTTTTAAAGTATATATAAATAATAATTTATGATTAAAATACTCACATTGTCTCTGTAGGTGAACTGGTGGTGGGATTGAACTATGCTCAACTCTTCGCTGTTGCCTCTGCTGTGGTCTGACTCGACTACCTGTAAAATAACCAAGATTAAAAATTTAACATTATGAGATCAACTCCAAGACAAACATAATATATAAACATTCATATTTATAGACTCACTTGTTGGCATTGGACTTTGTCTTCCCAAATAAGGACTCTGTCCTCTCAAACTAGGTGACACTGAAGTAGGTGTTACCTGCATAGGAGAGGTGTGTACCATTCCTCTCAAATCTGCCTCATTAGCATTAAATCTATAATAACAAAAATATGTTTCAGCACTTTTCACAGCATTCAATATAATTTTGTAACCTGTCTTATTATTTACTTAATAAATTAACAAGATCTTTTCTAATTGCAATTAATCTTTTAGTAAAATTGTATTAATAATGTTATTCTCAGTATTAAAATTATATTATTGTGTACAATTGTACTGTTACTTTTTCTATTATCACTTGTCACTAAACTGTAAACTTACCCACTTGTTTGGGAATGAGAAACAGCTTCAATTCTCTGTCTCATTATTCTGAAATGTTTAGAGAAAAACCAATACATAATATGCATGTGATGCCAAAATTAAACAATAAAATATGTTACAATACTGAAAATAAATGTTACTTTAGTTTTCTAGACTTTACTTTATGTTTAGATTTATTTTATATAATTACAAAAATTTATGGTAACCGTGAGGCACTTACTGTGTTTGAAAATTGGTCTGGCTGTACATTAGGTATAGGCCCGACATCTCTACCCAAGATTGCACCTACTCTCATTTCTATAGGAGTCAGACTTGGGGTCATTGTTTGGACCTCCACCAGTCCCTCGATGGGAAACATTTATATTAACTAATTTGGTACGAAGTAAACTATCAAATAAAAGTGAAAATTGTCACGTCCGTCCGATACATTTACGATTTTTTCGATTCACAAAAAGATGGTACAACACTATATGACGTCAAAACGGTTGACGTTTATACTTTACCGCAATACCAAATTCATCCGAGCTAGATCTAAGCACGAGCATAGCCGAAGTAGGATCCGAACTGTATCTAAACCAAACTATTATCGTTTGAATTACGGCGATTGCTCTGCAGAAATACATAAACTTCAATAGGCCTCTGATAACGCTAGCGCGACCGGCGTTGTGGCCAATTCAGGCAATACGTGGGCGTTGTAGTGCGGTCAGCTGTCCGTTTATTTACGCTATTCAATCAGTTGAAAACGTTGAAAAGTGCTCTCAAAAAAAAAAAAAAAAAAAATGGGTGGTACGAGTTACTGTTGTGTTGTGGGGTGTAAAAATTCCCAATCTCAGAATCGTGAATTGAATTTTTACTCGGAAACCCTTTCCTTTTACGGAATTGGGCAATTAAAAAAAGAAATGAGTGGATAAAAGCTGTGTTATATTAATTTAGTAACCATTTCATTGCGGATCTCTAAGTCGTAATTCACGCGGTGCACGTTGCATCGCGTCAGCATATTTGACCCGTGGGATCTACTTTATTAAATTCTAGTAATTTTTATGATTGTGTAATTCTTTCATTTTTTACCTAGCATCGGTAGCTTTAACATATAAATTGTAACTCTTAAGTTAATTTTAAATATAGTTTTAAATCCATTCTGGTTTTCTTTGGAACCTTCGGCTGTGACCTTACGTAATTGCTGTCAGAAGTCTGTGAAATAAATATTATTGTGACGATAAACGATTTGATACCGTATCGAAAATATACTAACTCCAAATTTTCTCATTGTGTGTTGTATATATGTTGTTTTTTATATTACTCGCATAATAAATCTCGCATTAACATTTTTAGAGTATCACGTGCAAATTATGTTTTATTATCTATACTATATTGTAGATGAAAGACGATGAAATAAAAAATAACTAAATAATTAACATTATCATCGGTCCAATATTTCAGAACAATACTAAAAGAAATACATACATATTTATTTTCCATTACTATTTTGCATGTGTCGTTGAAACGATGCTGAAAATATAGTTTTTTCGATTATTATTCAACTATTACTTTACTTACTTTTGATAATAATTAATAAATAGCTCCATTTTCACGTCGTCCGGTCGATTACTTACTCTGGTCTGTGGTATTACTTTTCCACGGATGATTCGTTCTCCACAATTGTGGATTTCGACGACCTCCTGAACCTGATGGCTTTGAAATAGTTTGTGCCCTATAATTTTTAATTAATTGAACATCCTATTATTATTAATACGATAATCTCACAAATGAATAAATACGCGGTAAAAATCAGACGGACAGCGACGGACTCATCGCCATCAATGTTGTATATCTATATAAAGATCTAAATTCAGTGTGTTCGTCTCGATGTTACCGCGTTGTATATAGCATTTAAATACAAATATATTATCAACATTGTCCAGAGTATTATTTGGATTACAATAATGGTTCATTACGACGTCCCACAAGAAAGAAAATTAGGAAATCAATAATAAAAGATTATGAAGGCAACCAGCCTCATACAAAATGATTTTGGAAGAATATTTCATGGTTCGTTTATTTACTTACCTTTCGACACAGATTTTCCACGAAAAATGTCTGCGGAAATATTCTGGAATAATAATTTGGCTCATAATATCGATCAAATACTTTCTTATTCTGTTAAAATAAACAATCGTTTAAAACGTGCAGTGACTTTTATGCGAATTATATTATGTTCACTCATGTTACTCGTAACAAACACCCGTGCTAGCCACACGCTATGTTAATAAAAGGAATTAAACTATTTTAGTTATTTAGTTGTATGCCTTATACTAAGAAAAAAGTAAAACTCTATATAATGTTAAAATTATAATTTGTTGGTTTCAACCTCAAAATTTTGTTGTCTTCCTGATTAAATAACATATTACACCTTATTTTCATATGTATTACTAGCATTTATTCCTACCGGTTATTTGTAATCTGTGTCACAATCGTAGTAATCTTATGTGTGGAACATCACTAAGGGGGCAGTACCCGTCCATGAAGTACAATATTATTTGTATGAAATTTTAACTTAAACAATACGAAACTTCATGGTCGTGAGCTGTCAAAAAACTATAATAAAATGGACAAACTATAGTCTATACATCTATGGATATTGTAATGCATAGCGATCTTGCTCTTGCTGCAATAATATTATATTTCAATTTATTTAAATATGCATATCCGAAATGCAGCAGTTTGATTTTCATAAAATGCACGATAATTGTTTTTGAGATCGTGAACTGAATTAGTAGATTATTAAGTAAACAAAATGAAATAAATATGTTATTATAATGTCTATTAAATAGTTATAAATGCGAAAGTTTGTGAGAATGTTTGTGACTCAATCACATTTAAACGGCTGAACGAATCTGAATAAAATTTGAAACGCACATAAAATATGCTCTATATATCTATTAATATATATTTTAAATACCACTACGTTTTGAACCCACTACGTTCATGTTTTAAGTTATCCTTAGGGAATTATTTCTATGGATAATAAAGAAAAACACTAACAACATAATATTATTACATAATTTGTGTTTTATTTTGTAAATTTAGAGATAAGGATATTCTATAGGCCAAGTATAATATAACATACATTTTTGTAATAGGGACTCATAAATTTTATGTTTTGTAATCGGTAACGCTCTGTTTTAAATAATTTCAATGCCAGCGTTCGTCAGTTAACTAAAATGAGAACGCAATCCAGCTGTCAAATTGATAGTTGACACAGTCTTGCTGTTGTGTTTACTGTTTAGTGTTCACTGTTCACCCTCGATAGATAATTATTATAGAAATAAGAATAGTAACTGGTAAAGTAAACTTTTTAATTTTTAAAACAGTTTACAGCAAGCACAGCTATGAGCTAGGCCTAACTACTCAAAATAATCATTATAAAATCAGATCGACTCAAAAACAGACTGAATTCTGAAAAGAGTTTTTACCAAATTGGCGGTTGGTAGTTCAATAAAAACCTTATTATTAACCGAGTTTGTCCCTGAAGGCTGAAACATGAGTATTATAATATTTAATAATGAAAATGTTTTTTTAATCGATCATATGGATTACGTTAACAAAATTTACAAAAATGTACGCCTTTCTAGTGGCACTAAACAGTATAGAATAACACCTAAGTTGTTCTCAATAAAACGTGAAAAGCCGAAGGAGTTGAGAAAAAGAAAGCACAGTGATAATAATTATATTACTGAAGAGGTGGGTATAATTATTATTGTTTCAGGATGTATTTATAAATAATTTGGAAGTCGCATCAAAATTATTTAAATAAGTACCTACGTGTTGGGTATACCTCTGGTAGGTAGTATTGTAATTTGTAATGCTAAATGTGTGAAAAGGGTTGATCAAGAGTCATTTTAATATCTGCCAAACTGAATGATTCTCTTTTAGCCAGCATTTATCCCAAAGATGTGAAACTAAACATAATTTATTGAACTCTTTATATATAATATCTTATATTTTAGGCATCAACAATAAAAGCAATGTATAATAATCTTATTGAAATATTGCCTATAGATTCAAAGACTGCATCAAATAGAGTAATTTTTGATAGTATTACCTTAAGGGATCTTTCCAAAAAAATATTCGAGTCCACAGTTTTTGACCATCATGGAATAAGTGGAGGCAATAACTCTGACATCCCACTTGTATGTCACATCAAAGGTTGTGATTTTCTAGTACCAGAATATTGTAGGTGAGGTAATATGGTTTGGTGTTTAATTTATGGTGAACTAGCTTTGCCCATGACTGTCTTTCACATGTTTTTATTTCAACCCTTTCAATACTTTTCTTCTACTTCTCAACAAAAGGTGATTAGCTCTAATCTATCTATCTCTTTACTATATTTCATTAAAATCTGTTCAGTGCTTAAGGCATGAAAGTGTGTCAGACAGAGTTACTTTTGCATTTATGATATTAGTAAGGCAATAAGGATTACTAGTCACAAGATTCGCACAATGGTCCAATCAAGAGGCTAAGTGCGTACTACATCCCGGAAAACTAAATTAGCCACAAGATATCAGTACAGAATTCCACTTTAGGACAAACATAATTATTACTTAAAATTACATAGGTGTAGGTCTTGAATCGTAAGCTGATATTTATTTCAATTTATAGTTATAATTACTGGTTACTAGTAATTCAATAAAAAATACATCCCCTGTAATTTCAGATTTATAAATGGATGTGTTAAAAATGAATGCAAAAAATTGGATGGAAATAAATATAACATTGTTATAGCTGATCCACCATGGTGGAATAAGTATATTCGAAGGTTGAAGAAGACTTCTGATAAATTGAGGTTACTATTTAATGGTCAACTTTAATTTTGGATGTTCAAATAATACTTATTGATAGTACAATTGTTACTTTTCATTTTAGCTATTCAATGATGTACAATGAAGATATTGCCTCCATACCAATAGCAAACTTACTCTCCGATGTCTGCCTCGTAGCAGTTTGGTGCACTAATTCACCAAGCAATATTTCCGCAGTAAAGGAGCAAATGTTTCCCAAATGGGGGATTCAGTATGTGACAACATGGTTCTGGTTGAAGTTGACCATAGAATATGAGCCCATTTGCCCGTTTAGTGGTGAATCTAAAAAACAACCATATGAAAGGTTAATTATTGGCAGACGGGGAGATTTACAAGTGCCTGAGAATTTGTTGTTTGCTAGTATTCCTAGCTCTTTACATTCCCATAAACCACCACTATTAGGTGAGAGCAAAAATTATGTTTAAATCGATAATAAATATGTAACTATTTGTAATTATGATTTTATACTGTTGAAACAACATTATTAAAGTACAATTAATATTTATTTAAAACTATGTGTTTAATAATAATGAAATCTTGTTACTTGTTCCCGTTTATCTTGGAAATGACTTGATCGATTTGCTTGTTTTATACAGTTTACCTTTAAGGAATGTTCATGACGCGTACGAAGTCGTAGGTATGATTAGACAATTCATAATTACATATTTAATTGAAATACAATATATAAATTTCCTTTTAAAATATTCAGTTACAATATACCAAGGTAGATTCTATGTAGGTACATTTCGTGTTAGTCATTAGTGTAATTTTCAACTTATAACGTTAAAGAGATATTACTTAAAAACTTAAAATCTCTTTGTACACTGAAGTTTTTTAATTTTCAGATCTTTTCTTACACCAAACACCAATCCGAGGACCTGTTTTAGAATTGTTTTCAAGATATTTGCTTCCAAATACGACCAGTGTTGGTTATGAAACATTGAAATGGCAACATTTATTGCTGTATGAAGAAGTTAGTAATAATTAAAAGTTTATACCTACGGCGGCAGTCGGCACGCAAATTCAAAAAAGATCACGCGGATAAGTTTATCTGGGTAAAGTTCTCCAAGGTTTACCTGCGAAAGGACGATAATTCTCGTGTTTTATTATGTCAATGACCACTCATGTAGGTACGTACTTGAAAAACTTATACTGCCTTATTTCAAAACGCGGTTTAATAATAATAATATCCATTTATTTCGAATAATTAAAATCCATAGGTATGAAATGGTGTAGGCTTGGGAACAAATAAAACGTTCATCCTTTCATGCCTTACGTTTATTACTAACCTAACACATATATCAAGACATTTATACTTACTACTATATACCTACACTACATGCCCTTCCTAAAAATAAAAAATAAAAAAAAATCGTAATGCATTTTTTTTTATGCACAATTATTTCAATTATAGTTCAGTGAGAACAATTATCATACTTTAAAATATTAAGATAGTGTATATCAGTAAAATATAATTAATTAAAAATATTGAATAAAACACATTAAATCTAAACATAATATGGCTTAGTTCTATTCTTATGTATAATTTTCTCCTTATCTTTATACAAAATAACAACATTGGGCTCTGTATCCTTCGCTTCAGTAAAAGGACCGAAGTATAGTGGATGAAGTTTCGTACAATTCGCGTTCTTAATTAATATTAAGTCACCTTTATTATATATTTATGGGATTTACATAATTTGTAGGAGGTTATGAAAAGAAACCAGCATTTCGGTGTTAAACTTTTAAATATATTTCACCGAAAATATAGAGACTGTAGCCACTAATCACAATAAATTCTTCAAGAGAACTGAACGGGATCTCACTGAGTGGTGGCGTTTTATAATAATGAAAAAGCCAAACCAACTTCTGGTACTATTGACTAAAGAATTAATTTTTGCACATCCGAGTCAACTGACCCTCTCACTACAGAATCAAATGACAATACAACTAGTACCAGACAATTGACAGTTTCACTAAAGAATTAAATGACAATCCAACACGCCCCCTCAAAAATTAATCTCTTTATATTATACAATCATAATAAATGGATCTACAGTCTCTTTCTGGGAAACACATAAAATAATGGCCCAACATTTGTTGCAAAGGATTAGGAAAACCCAGAAAACCTAATCAGACCATTTGTGATTTATACTATTCATTTTAAGCATATAGATTTATATAATCACAATTTTATACTATTAATAACATTCATTCACGTAGTTGTTACATAATAAATATTTACAATATTATAATATCGTTATTACACCTTTAATTCCCCGAAAGGATAGGCAGAGGTACACTTAGTACACTTACATTATAATGCTTATGCTCAATTAATATTTGTACCATTAACAAATATTTTGATAAGGCAGCTTATCTAAGCCCCATTTTGATTTTCATTGCTTGAAAAGCAACATCTGGTACTGGCTTTGTCAACCCAATGGCCAACACAACAGCAGCTGACTGGTTAGGTTATTTACAATATTTATGCAACCATTATTATCTTCATAAAGAATTATTGGTTGTTCAAGTGAAACATTTACATTACTAACAGCTTATTATTTCTAAGAGCTTCATACAATGCCATTTAATCAGCCTCAGTAGAGGATGCAACAACTGACATTTGTTTCTTGGTACACCAAGAAATAGTACATTTGTATTTATATTGCTTCCACCCCAGTCAGAACCAACATATCCATATAAAATATTAATATAAACACATCTACTTCAATTTGAAATCTATAGTACTCTTTAAATATTTGAGCACTTAAGAAATTACCACAACTCTTATTAATTTCTGTATGTGTAACTATTTAATACATTTTACACTTTTACTCAAATCTAGCCTAGTACATAGCATTCTATACATTAAGCAACCTATCACATTTCGGGCCGAAACACATAAGCGCGTTGCGGCGCCGCGCCGCTGAAATCGGCAGTGCGCTATAGCGGTGCGGCGCCGCAACGCACGACGTGAATTCCAGCGTTATGACGTCATACTTGTTGACAAGGATGCAGTTTGTTTCTAACACTCTTGCAAACAACACGTGTCAACCGAGAAGCAGTTTTAAAATTAAAATGTCTGACGTTGACGTCGATCTGTTTATATCTTCGGTTCAGGAACACCGTTGTTTGTGGGATACTAGTGACGAAACCTATAAAGACAAATTTATAAAACAAGAAGCATGGAAAAGCATTTGTGAGATCGTTTATGTTGATTACAAGGAAAAAAACTCAACCGAAAAATCAAAACTGGGTAAGTAGTAACATATAGTCTTAGGCTACTTGTTTTATTTAATATCATTGGTCTTAGGTTTACGCGATCACTATTCACAATAAAACTACAATTTTTACTGTAGTAAAAACGTAAAAATCTGATCCGCGGTTTAAATTGTAGTTTAATGTAAGTAGCATGTATCTTTTTTTTTTAATCATATGAAATACACCATTTATTTTAATGCCCTATGCAAAAGATTTTCTCTAAGTTAAAATTATATTTTTTTCTCGCGCTCTTATTCAAAAAGGTAAACAAATACTATAAATAAAACCAAATTGCCATTTAAATTGTTTATTCGCAGTTCACAACATGTTAAATAGTTTGAATCAAATGTATTAAGGTATTATTTGTATTTTGAACTGAGTAGGTATACGAACATTCATATTTTGTTTAATTGCCAACTTAGGACGCCAACATCACTGGAAAAGTAATTACAAATGGATGTATCCAGTATCTTCTTTGCCGTATTTTTAAGATAGAATAATGTCTTCTTAATAACAAATAAGCAATAAGTTTATTACGATCCATCGCAGAGAGACGTCTATCCACACTCAAAAATCACGAGAAAATGGTTGCCCTACCATAATGCCCTGTTTCGCGACGCCGCAACGCGGCAACGCAACTGCCGATTTTGGCGTTGCGGCGCCGCAAAAATAAGCAGTTTGCGTTATGTGTTTCGGCCCTTCAACAAGTGTTGTATATTTTATTGTCAGAGTTTTACAGACTTACACACATACATACATTTAGTAGTTTCTTTGCATATAAATTTGTTCTTTACAGATTTAAACTTGTATGCTAAGAAACAATTTAATGTCATTTAAATCTGACATTTTAAATTGAACAATTTATATTGTATGATCATCAAAACTTATATTTCAACCAGATTACATACAACATACACACCCTTTTGTGTTTAAATATAATATAACTATCAACTGAAGAATTTTGAAATCCTTCTTTTTAAGAGCCTGTTTCAACTTTACAAGCCAACAACTAGCAGACTGCTTTAACCAAAATAATTCCTTTCTTTTCAATTTACAAATACAATTATCTTTGTATTTAAATAACTACCTATACCTTGAGGAATTTTCATATAAATCTCTTCCTTGAGATCATCATTAAGAAAAGCAGTTTTCACATTCATATTATGATTAATCAACAATTTAAATTGTTTGTACTCCTAACTAATTACATTTTTATTCATAGTATTTGATACTAGTATTCAAGTTTTATAACAAGTTAATTTAACAACAAAGAATTTCATTCATTTTTGTACATTAATTCTTCTTTAATTGCCATTCCTCATAGAACTTCATCAAAATGAATTAGGCTACCTAACTCATTTTGCACTGTGCCTAATATATTGCGCACATTAACTAGTCACTATTAATTATTTATAAAATTTAGGGGCATGAACTTTCAATCTATCAAACTTATACTAGACTGGCATTACTTCAACCCTCTGTTCACACTTGGTTATGCTATCATTCTTTAATCTTTTACTATGGCACTCATAATAATACACATCAGATTTAAAAATATCTGATTTCAGACACTCAGAGATACTAGTTTTTGGCACTGATTTCAACAAACTCACTATCAGTTTTGCCATGAGAATTTCTTATCATTCTCTTTACCTTTACATACATGCCTTGATTGCATGAAATCAATTTCATCTACACTTGCATCTCTGACAACTTAATAAATAAAAACTTTTAGGATTCTAAACTTTATTACCGTTTAGTTCATAACCTTGTTTATACCATTTTAAGACTAATAAATATTGATTGCATAACTATTGTGAACAAATGCGGTTGACTTAAATACTTTAGTTTTACTTAGGCTTTCTATCATGATATATTGCATATGGTTTATTACTAAATTTGTAAGCTTTAGTTGGACTTACATTATTTAAATACTTGTGTCTTGCAGTCAAAACTGCTTCACCCAAATCACTATTTAATTTGGCACCTTTAACATACAACGGCCTTTTTCTAAAAATAGTCGTAACTATTCTTCAACTATTTGACAGAGTTCTAAGTACTGTTAAATTATATGAAATACCTCTTTTAACGAAGTTAGCTTTTATTTGTTTGATAAATACTCTCTACCATTATCACAATCAAATTTAACTATTATTGCATTAAATTTTGCCTCACTTTTAACTAACGTTATAAAATGCAGAAAACACGACATACTTGTATTTATATTTTTTAAAATATTAAATATACAATTATTACCACACAATAAGTGTAAATACAATTTACTACGTACGTTTGGTATTGAATTTTTGAAATATAATTGAATGTTGAATGTTGATCAACAAAGAAATAATTCTTATTCTTAATTTTTTTTTATTCGCCCAAAGGGCATTAGGTATCTAGGCTTAAGTCTTTCGACCATACCGCCCAAATCATATTAAAAATTATTATCATCGATTGTAGAGTGACAACAGACATTGGAATGTACAACATAGAAATTGCTGAAGTTTTTTTTTTTTTTTTTTTTAATAGCTCGACTAAATTATTTCAGCCTACTCTGTTTCCAATTCACACAAGCTTCAATCTTACTTCAATTACGTATCTATTGTACTTTTTCTACATTACGTGTACAAAATCACGCACCAAAAAGAAAAAGAGTGATTTAGACTTTCAGACAAGAAGTTAATAATTATTATATTATTTATTTCAATATTTTATTATGTCTAGATCATTTCAATTGCGGATAAGATGTTAAAAGATATTGTATCGTCTCAATATCACAAACTCGTCATTTTGATTTTTGTCTGCAAAACTGTTTTTAAGAGTATGGTTTTGATAACTAGATCAGGCTAATGCATTGAGACTACCTTTTTTTTTAAACATATTTTCTTACAGAAAATATAACAATACACCTATATACAGTTTCAAGTTATTTTAATTTACCATAATTTAAATATTAAAGATAGTATAATACGATGAACCATGATAGTATATATTCATAATTTTTTTTTTTTTTTTTTAAATTATGTTTTACGATATCCTTGTAATCAATAATAAGTGAAAATGGATTCCCGTAACGCCTCAGTAGGCATGGGACAGACATTTCCGTATCTGTTTCAATAATCATTTTTATTTACAGGCAAGTAGGTACCTCATCAGCTTTCTATGCCTACCGACCGAAAAATTCATTTTGTTCCTTCCTCCGGGATTCGAACCCAGAACCTCTGGCGCATCACGTAGACGCATAAAACACTTAGCCACGGAGGCAGTAATCGCACTAATGTATTTATTAAAATAAAATGAATGGAACATCTTTAAATCTACTAGTAGGTACTTGCTAATGAGCGAAGCACAGAACATAATCTCTAACGAAAGAGAAACTGTAATAGAATTGTATCGAAATATAAACTAATCTGTATCAGCTACATACTGAAACCATCTATCCACTTTTTAGGATTTAAATATACCTACACACTTCTAATTTTTATTTTTCTATACTCTTTGAACATTTAATTCGATTTTAATACCAGAAATTTACATTTACTTATATTATGATCTAAACGATCATGAAATAATTTTATTTATTACTTGTATGTATAGGAAACAGAGAAAGCCTTTTCCAAGAACACAAAGTTATAATAATTAAATTATTTTTTAGCCTTACCTCGCATAATGACTTTACCCGATTTCTCCTGTATTTTAGCTCCAATTTGAATAAACACAACAGTGCACCCAGCACGCTGCATATTGATCCCTTTTAATTGTGAAAATATGCTCTCTCCATTTTAGCAATAAAATTTTAAATACTTGTCGTTGTCGTGTGTTACAACGATTCCTCCATTATTATTTTTTTTTTTTTCATCGAAGGATTTAACAATTGCGATTAGCTTTTATAAATCGCTCACTTTGGACACACTCACCACGTACACTGAACACGAATCACTTCACTTACTTTATCACTACACTGACTTTAATACTTTTTAAAAATAACGTAACTAAATTTCTTATACTGGGCCCATAACCTGTAGGAGGTTATGAAAAGAAACCAGCATTTCGGTGTTAAACTTTTAAATATATTTCACCGAAAATATAGAGACTGTAGCCACTAATCACAATAAATTCTTCAAGAGAACTGAACGGGATCTCACTGAGTGGTGGCGTTTTATAATAATGAAAAAGCCAAACCAACTTCTGGTACTATTGACTAAAGAATTAATTTTTGCACATCCGAGTCAACTGACCCTCTCACTACAGAATCAAATGACAATACAACTAGTACCAGACAATTGACAGTTTCACTAAAGAATTAAATGACAATCCAACATAATTATCACACTTTTCTTTACGAATATTTTTACATATCTGTAGGTTAATTTTTGCGTCATGTTCAGGGCCGACTTTAACCTATTGGAGGCCCTGGGCATTTTAGGATAATGGGGCCCCTATGACTTTGACATAACACTATTTTGTTAGAATAGACAAAGAAAGTAGATAAACAAGGTTAAAAAATTTTTTAATTAACAATCACATGAAACGAATAGCTAAATGTAATAGAGTCACCAAAAGTAACTCTTTTAGCATTTACAATTAGTGCTTAAAAATCTATGTTATTTGAAGAGGAACTCTTCTAGATTTCAGATGGGCGCAAAATCGTTAATCACTTCTTCAAAATCAATGTTTTTTAGCACATCAGATTCTATGGACATCAACGACAAACTGGTTAATCTCTCTTGAAGACTTCTTAATTCATTTTTAATTCTTTTTAATTTGGAGAAGGAGCGCTCCCCACTGCAGTTAGTTACCATCATGATTAAGAAGATTCTCAATGAGATTTCTACATTTGGAAATGTGTCTTCAATTTTGTTTTCTTTCAAAAGTTGATATATTTTTAATATATCTGTAGAATCCTCATTTTCACTGTTAAAAATTTTCAAGTATTCTGTTAAATGCACACATTCTATTTCTAACTCTTTCTCATTAACATCTTCATAATAAAATTCTGCAAATTCTTTGCAACTTTGTCTCAACTCTTCAGAATTTAGAGTTTTCAAGCGAAAAAAATAAATCAAAACGTTTACTGATATTCTTATACGAACTTAATCGCTGTTTTAAATGAACGCTGAGGGTATCAATTATAGGAAGAAAGGTTTCTATTTTAAATTTCTCTCTTCCATTCAGTTGGACTGACGGCGCGGAGCCATCAAAAAAACTCTGGCGAGAACTTCTGCGTTTTGTTCTTTGAGATAGGTCCTTGAAGTCAGATTCCGGGTTTCTTTCTTTGGCAGACGATTCGAAGGAATCAAATTTATCCCTGAAGTTTATAATAAAATCATCAAGTGAAGTAAACATATTATTTGCAACGTCCAGTGTTATTGTTTATTTCTGAAGATAATTATTTATTTTGTCTATTCTTTCCAATATACAGTTCCAAATTTCCGTTAAATGGTTAATTCAAACTTGGAGGTTCATACTTCGCTTCGTTCGCTCAATTTTAATGGAGCTAGTCACACTGATGAGTGTACTACTGAGGATTTTTCTTTAAAATGTGTATGTGCTTAGTATACCATTATACAATTTAAATTTATCTAAGCATGCTGAAGTCGGAAAGCCTAATTTTTGGGCGAGAGTAGAATAGCTTCATGCATGTATAAGCTAGTAATTTCGTATTGTAGTCAGTAATTTAGGTTCGATTTCTTCGAATTATATAAGGTTTTTGGTAATAAATCTTGATTATCGTTTGGTGATCTGACAGGATCTAGGTACCTACTTTGTATTTGATCTGAGGGGGCCCCTATCGATCGCGGGGCCCTGGGCACTTGCCCAAAGTGCCCACTGGGAAAGAGGGGTCTGGTCATGTTGCGACTTTTGAATTCTGTATTTCATTTCTAAAGGATAGCTTGAATAATTGTGTAATGGATCTATCAATTCCGTTAAGTTACTCGGTAAGTACACTGTTTTCCAAACACAAGCTCATATGGAGAATATTTTGTTTGTGTATGAACTGTAGTATTGTACGCAAAACACCAATAAGGTACCTACCCATGAACTCCAAAATTGGGGTTCATTGTTCGTTTGAATTCTAAGATAAGTACCTAAATGTTTATGATTATTTTCAAGAGAACTAATTGTTTGGTGATAAGCTGTGGAGTTGAGATGAGTAATTTTTAAAATTTTGCAAATTTTCTTGAATACAAAAGACATAAATTCTGTTCCTTGATCAGGCAAAATAGTACGTGGTAAGCAGTACCTTAAGATAAAATTATTAACGAAAGTTTGAGCAACTGTGAACGCTTCTTTATCTGTAATAGGATATGCCTCTATACTCTGTAAGATCACATTGCAAAGTTAAAATATAAACATTGTTTGAACTATCTTTCGGCAAAGGTCCTACAATATCTAAAAATATCTTATCAAAAGCACTATGTACTAAATCCGTAATTACTAAAGGTTGCTTAATATACTTAAAATACTTCTCTCTTTGAAATTTATCGCACTTTCGAACAAAATCCGTGACGTCTCTTTCTAAGCCTGGCCAGAAATATTTTCTACGTATATTACTTATCATTCTCTTTGTACCTACATGTCCGTTTGCCGATATTTCATGCCGATAATTTTCTTTAGCGGTATATAAGCAAAATTATTATTCTCATTTAATATCGTATCTCCTTTTCTCATCCATTCGTCTTTTCCGTAAATATATAATTCGGTATAATTTGCCGGCAGTTTCATCATATCCACGACCCTCGGGTGATCAGTCCAAGTGTCGCTATGTATGCTGTTACTCTCGGAAAATGAACTTGATTTATTTCTTTCATCCTGTAACATCTTCTGTCGTCTTGTTAATACTGCCAAAATATTTTCGTTCATACTTTTCAACTCATCACTCGTCACACATATTCGCGATAAAGCGTCTGCAGCCACATTATCACGACCTCTCACATACTTTCTAATAGTAAACGGAACTTTATTAATCTACTGGAGGGATTCGACAAATTAAAAAGGTCTATGATCAGACAGTGATCGGCTGAATTCTGTACCGAGCAGACGTGACAATTACGATATCCGTGACTCATGCGCATCGCGCACGACGTCACCGCCGCTGTTGCATACCGATACCGCGATGACGTAGATATTGCGATTTGCGTCTATTAGTCATTTCATGCATTAAGTGAATTGTAAACAATCGTTAAGGCGAAGTACTAATCATGGCATCGCTTAAATTAAAAACCGAAACGGAGTACACCCTCTACAGAGCCCTCACCGAAGAACGGGCAAGAAGAGAAGAAATGGAACGTGTGGTACTTAGCCTGCGTGACCAGATATCAAGTCTTCAAGAAGAAAAGAAGCAACTTGAAATCCAAAAACAGAAATCATCGTCACAGAACGATGACAGTGAAAAACAAGCAGTGCCTGATCCTACTAACGAGGAATACTGCACAGATGAAGAAGAATTAGCTAAAGAAACAGAGTGGATTCGAGTAAAAAGCAGAAAGAAAAGGAAAATGAATCGGTCACCTACTCCTCCTCCACCTGAGCATCAAACACCAGAAAAAAAATCTCAGAAAGAGAAGAAAACGCCTCTTCCACCACCAATTATTGTTGACGAGGTGAAAGATTACCAAAATTTTTATGATTTTCTATCAGAAGACGAAGCCAAGGAGTCCTTTACTGTAAAAATACTACAAGGTAACTCTGTCAAAGTTAACACTATTACCGACGTAACATATAGGTCGATAACAAGAAAGCTGTCGAACAATAATTATCAATGGCACTCTTATGAAAACAAACAAGACAGACCAATAAGAGTGATGGCTAAAAATCTACCATTTACCTGCAAGCCCGAGAGAATCATAACAGATCTCAAAGATAAAGGTTTTGAGATAGAAAATGCCGTAAACAAGCTTAGCTGGAAAAATAAGGAACCGTTGAATATGTTCGTGCTTACATTCAACCACTCCGATAACATCAAAAAAATCTATGAGATTAAGCACATTCTTGGTTGTAAAGTGGATATACAACCGTTAAAAACAACCAAGCTAATACCTCAATGCAAGAGGTGCCAAGCCTATGGACATACGCAGAAGTACTGCTCCAAAGAACCCAGATGCGTAAAGTGCACAGGTAGGCATTTTACCAAAGACTGCAGAAAGACATCTGAAGAAAAACCTAAATGCGTCCACTGTGGCCAGCCGCATCCAGCTAACTACAGGGGATGCATGGTTGCCAAGGAACTTCAGAAAATAAGGAAACATGGTGGTAATAAACCTGTAACAAAAGAGCAACGGAATAACAACCCAGCCAAACCTGCAACAAATCAGCCAAAGCCAACAACTCGGCCAAATCCAAAAAACCCAGAACGGGAATTAAAAGGCAAATCATATGTGCAAGTTGCTAAAGGTGAAGGTAGTTCTCAATCAAACAGCATTGAAACTAAACTGTCCGAAATTCTTAACTTGATGTCATCTTTTGATGCACGATTGCAGAAATTGGAACAGGGTGCCAAACACCCATATTCAAAATTACAAAAATGATTCGAACACTCAAAATAATGAACTGGAACTCCAATGGACTCCTACAACACGAAAAAGAGTTACAGGTAGTCCTAGACACCGAAAATATTGACATATGCCTTATCTCAGAAACACACTTCACTCATCATTCGTTTATGAAACTGAAAGGTTATGAGATCTACCATGCGTTACATCCTGATAACACTGCCAGAGGTGGGAGCGCAGTTATAGTTAAAAAAAACATATGCCACTACGAAAAATTCAGACATGAACAACAACAAATGCAAGTCATCGCTATATCTGTGAGAACCAGAACTTATCCACTTACGGTGGCTGCTATATACAGTCCACCGAAACATCAAATAAAAAGAGATCAATATCTACAAATCATGAACAATCTTGGTAATAGGTTTATTCTCGGAGGGGACTTTAATGCTAAAAATACCTACTGGGGATCGAGACTAACTACGACCAAGGGAAGAGAGCTCCTGATGGCGGTTAAGGACCATAAGTGTGACGTTATCTCCACTGGAAAACCTACATACTGGCCTACAGATCGTAACAAACTTCCAGACCTAATTGATTTCTTCATATACAGAAATATAAATCCTAACTACTTAGACATCGATGAAGGTTTTGACATGAACTCTGATCATTCAACAATTATTCTTGAGGTGAATGAAACTATATCGCGGAAACAAAGAAATCCTACTCTAGTCAATAAATATACTGACTGGGAGAGCTTTCGACATGATCTAGAAAGCAAAATCAAACTGAATGTGCCTATACGTAATCCGGCACAGCTAGATGAAGAAGTGGAACAATTTGTCTACGATATTCAAGCTGCAGCATGGGATAACACACCTACTGTTAATCTAACAACTAAAGGAAAGAGTTACCCAAGGGAAATTAAAACACTGATTTTAGAAAAAAGACACCAAAGGAAAGTATGGCATCAATCTAGAGCCCCACAAGACAAAAGGAAACTTAACAACCTTACCAAAAAGCTCAGTAGAATAATTGAAGAGTATGACAATGAGTCCATTAAGAACTACCTACAGAACCTTACGAGCACTCGCTGTAGCGACTATTCTCTATGGAAATCCACAAAGAATATGAAGAGGCCCATTATGCAAATACCACCCATAAAAGAAGAAAATGGAAGTTGGGCCGTCAATAACGAGCAGAAAGCGAAAAGATTTGCCCAACACTTAGAAAAAATCTTCCAACCTAACGATGGTGAACCAAACAACGAACTGCAAATAGCGATAGACAATGACTATGAAATTTCCCTAGAGAACGATACCATAAAACTCGTTACACCTAAAGAAGTGTCACAAGAGATAAAAGAAAATATCAGTCGAAAAAAAACACCTGGCTATGACTTAATAACAGGCGATATTTTACACAACCTTCCACGCAAAGGCATAGTTAAACTGACTTATCTCATCAATGGTGCACTCAGATTAATGTATGTTCCATGCTTATGGAAAGTTGCTGAAGTAATTATGATCCCTAAACCAGGAAAACCACTAAATGAAACTACATCGTACAGACCAATTTCTCTGCTACCGGTGATTTCCAAGCTTTTTGAAAAGTTACTCTTGAAGCGATTAAAACCAATATTAGAAGAAGAGAAGCTAATTCCGGACCATCAATTTGGTTTTAGAGAAAAGCACTCAACAATAGACCAAGTTCATAGAATAACCAACATAATCGAAAAGACTCTAGAGGAAAAGAAAGTCTGCTCAACTATTTTCCTTGACGTGGCACAAGCATTTGACAAGGTTTGGCACGAAGGTCTGGAGTACAAACTAAGAATGTCACTTCCAAAGCAATTTGCACGTTTACTGGAGTCATATATTTCAGAAAGAGTTTTCCGAGTAAGGCATGAAGATGCCTACTCAGAAATAAAACAAATAAAAGCTGGTGTTCCACAGGGAAGTGTCTTAGGTCCGGTCCTATACCTATTGTACACTCGGGATATACCAGAGACAGAGCATAACACTATAGCAACATTCGCAGATGACACAGCAATAATGGCAATAGGAGACAGCCACAAAGAAGCTACAGAAAAGGTGCAAAAAGCAATAAATCGTATACACGATTGGACTAAAAAATGGAAAATCAAACTGAACGAATCCAAGTCAGTTCATATTGATTTCTCCAACAAAAGACCTAATTATTGTCCTGTTTACATAAACAGTCAAATTGTACCTTACGCCAACATGGCTAAGTACTTGGGAATGACCCTTGATACGAAACTCCGCTGGAAGGCTCATGTCAAGAAAAAGAGAGAGGAGCTGGGACTACGCTATAAAAGTATGCATTGGCTAATAGGCAGACATTCTCCACTATCAGTGCAAAATAAAATTCTACTTTACAAGCAAGTCCTAATGCCTGTATGGACTTATGGTATCCAGATCTGGGGCTGCACCAAAAAAACTAATATCCAAGTTATACAGCGCTTTCAGAACAAAGTACTCAGGGAGATAGTTAACGCTCCCTGGTATGTCAGGAACGAAGATCTTCATAAGGACCTAAAAATAGACTTCGTTAACAAAGTTATTAATAAGTACGCTGAAGCTCACCAAAAAAGACTTCACCATCATGTGAACGTTGAGGCTATCCAGCTCCTTGACAACACGGACATAGTGAGAAGACTAAAAAGGACCAAACCTTTTGAGTTAGTGAAGTGTTAAACTGATAGTGTAAATTAGAAAATATTATGTGTATATGAACAAAGTGCACTTCCCCTTAACAGACTCTAAGATTTTGTCAGTGGACAATTTTTTAGCTTACGTTCAATTTATTAGTTTAAGTCAAAGTAGTATTACTTATTAGCTTATCAGCTAGATTGTA